>CM046882.1:575096853-580096853 GCA_025667525.1 Glebionis coronaria | reverse complement strand
ATATGAATCTTGAAGCTTTAAAAATTCAGCGTCAGATTCGTGACAAGTATTATCTACCATATTATCTACAGATTCAACATTATGCACAATAGAATCATTAACAATATTTTTATTCACACAGACGGAAACAATATCATAAGACATCACTTGCTTCAGAAGCTGATCATTTTGGCGTGAAACTCGTTCTATTTCAAGTAAACTGTTTTCATAAGCATTATCCATTTTATTGAAAACACGTCTAACTTTTTCTATTTCCAAAAGAAAATCTTGATCAATATTACTAATACAAGTTTCAACATTCTTTACAAACGGAACAATTTCGTCTCGAAACGCGGTTCTAGTGTGCTCAAAATTCCATTCACCTTCCGTTATGGCCGAAGCCGTCGTACGTTCCAAAATGACCTTGTCAAAATCGGCAAAGTATTGGTGCACCGCATTTAAGCTATCTGACACCTTACTTACCGGTGGAATTAACTTAGTTAAATCCTTTTTGACAAGTGTAGGAGACGTACTAGGAAGGTTTTCCGTTGACAAATTTTGGGGCACAAAAGATGATAATTGAGCTAATTCCTTTTGTAAGCGAATGCGGGTCTTTTTAGAAAATTGATCTTTATTATGCTTATCATAATCAAGCTTATGGAATTTTGAAAGCATTTTAGATTGAGTTTCTTCCGCAAGTGACTGTGTCTCCTCAGTACTACGAACATAAGGTGCTTCTTTCGATTTGCCAATTAGGGTCACATCATAAAGACAAGGAATATATTCCTGAGCTTGTTTTGCATAAGCGGGATTAGGTGGTAAGTCTTGAAGACGCTTAAGTTCGAGTTCTTTAAACGATTTAGTTAAAAGATGAACCTTTTCTGTGGAAGCGTATTGTTTTAAAAGTTGTTGTTCTTTGAATTTAAGAAGTTTGGTAGCATTAATTTCCGATTCAAATTTTTTAGACTCGAGAGTTTCGAAATCCATTTTAAGTTTCTGAAAATCATTGACAACCGACTCTTTTGTTTTTAATATATTGGAAAGATTAGCTTTTAATGATTCTATTTCTTTTAAGTGTTCAATCTTTTCAAAACGAAATTGGTCAAATTCAGAACACGTTATTTTCTCTGCTTGAGGGACCATTTCAAAAGTTTTGACCCTTTCCTTATACAGCGCAAGCTCAGTGGTTAGGTTGGCATTCATATCTAGGGTTTGTCGAACAGACACATTCATGTTATCAATAATATGTTTAGGCACCATTACCAAATCACGTTGATCATAAGATTCCATACCCGTCGTAACATTTGGTTGAGGTTCACTCAAATGTGTTGGATTGGATGCCACATCATTTGAGTTGCTAGTTCCCGAATGCTGTTCGAGGTTGTAATTTTCATGCTCAACATGATGTGGATTATCATGAACATTATTAGATGTGGTTGGTACCTCACTGGCGACATCAGAACCGTAGTGGGAGAGATTAGCAACGAGAGCAGCTTGGGCAGAGTGAATGTCATCACAATCCAAATCATATGCGTCAAGATCATTTGCTTGATAAGCTACATTAAAAGTGGAAACGACTGCAATGCCTTCATTGTCTGCTACCCCTGGGTCTGCAAGAAATGCTAACTCTTCTGAATCCAAAATCTTTCCCTTAGACTGAGCATCGACCAAATTCATCTTCTCACGAAACCACGTTGCATCCCTTCTCTTTTTTGCCGGAGTGCATTCCCTAGCCATATGACCTTGTCCTCTACAGTTGTAGCAAGTCACAACCTTTTGTGGACCAACAGTGCTTCCATTTCCATTAGCTTGAGAATTCAAAGCTTGAGCATTCACGGTCCTTGTAGAAGTTCCATATGAATTTTGCCTTCCTGAATAGGTTGCACCGTCACTTGACCATCTTGAACAGTGGCTTGTTGTCGAGGATTTGAAGAGGTGTGGAGCTGATTGTTCGTTGGTGGAAAACCTCTAGTAGCAACAAGTTTTGACAAGTAGGCAGTGAGATGGTTTAAGACATCAGTATCATTTGGAGTAAAGACCGGTGGTTGAATTGGTTGAAGTTCATTGGAGTAGAAGGCTTGTGCTTGTGGTGCTTCAATTGGAAAATATCATTGCTGAGGAGTATAGCCCATAGGAGAAGTGTTAGCTTGTGAGGGTGATGCCTGATGTGCTGGTAACTGTGGATAAGGCTGTGAAAGAACACTTTGTTGATATGCTTGTTGTGGCATCATCAGTGGTTGATAAGATGGTTGTTGTGGTTGCTGATATGTGTGTTGTGGTGGTTGCTGCAAGTATGATTGTTGTTGATAAGTGTAAGCCATGTTTTGTTGGGGGGTCATTTGTTGAGAAGCATACATGGCAAGTGGATCACGAACTTGTGGTGTAGACAACCGAGCCTCGATCACATGGCATTCGTGTTGTTGAAGAAAAGCTTGAAGTTGATCCACATTGTTGTTATGCAAGTCCTTAGCCAATTTAACAGCCGTCACGTACTTACGCCATTCTAAAGGAAGGGTGTTCAAATACTTGGTGTTTAATTGAAACGTAGGAATTACCATGCCATAGATACTGAGCTCATTCAACAAAAGAGTGAATCTCAAATAGTAATCATTGAGAGTCTCCCCGGGAACATAGGCAAACTTATCAAACGTATCATATAGCTTACACTCTCGTTCTTGTTTAGTTAACGAGGTGCCTTGCATTAGAACACGAATTCTATCCCATAACTCTTTGGCAACTTTATGTTTGCTGACGAGTTTGTAGACATCTGGAGGAAGGGCTTGGAAAATGATGTTTGTAGCATACTTATCACATTTGTCTTGAATCTTCATATCTCCGGTCAATTCACCCGTTGTGCGAGGACGAGTAATTGTACCTTCCGTCACAGTACCATAATCTAATGGTCAATTGAGCACCGATGCCCAAATGAGATGTCCATTCTCTTTGTTCAACATGTAAAGTTCCATTCGGGAAGTCCAATCTTCGTACATAGTCTTCTCCAACATTGGTGGACGATTATCCGTACCCGAGAGGATGAACTTATCCGTAAGAGATGTGTACTCCATTTCGATAAGTTAAGATTTACAAACGTTGATCGAACAATGAGAGAAAGTAAATGTGTTTGTTGTTGTGAGTTGAAGTCGAGAAACAATGTTGAAATCCCCTAAAATATGTTCTCTATGACCAAAAATTCCAAGACGAACAGAAACACACGAGTTCGAAATTTTTTAAGGAATAATTTTTGGTTCGTCGGAATATTGATCGGAATATCTGATCATAATACCCATGTCGGAATAAACTATCGGAATACCCCCTGTCGGAATAATTCTATCGGAATACCCCCTGTCGGAATAAACCTATCGGAATACCCCTGTCGGAATAAATCTATCGGAATAACCCCTGTCGGAATAAATCTATCGGAATAACCAATCGGAAAACCTGTCGGAATACCTCTATCGGAATACCCGTCGGAATAACGATCGAAATGTGTAAACCCTTTTCCGATGGAAGCTGTCGGAAAAACTATACCCTTTTCCGATGGATTCTGTCGGAATAGTACCCACTTTTCTCGGACAAAACTCAACCAATTCGAGATTTTAAGCCAAAAAATGATCAAAATACCCAAAATTTTTGTGTTTTTAGCCAAAGTAAATATACCCCAAATCTCTACCACAACTATGTAGAAGATTTGTATCAAGAAAAAACCATAAAAAACACAAAAAAAAAAAAATTGGTTCGTATGAAATGGATCAAAATAGGCACAAAAAAAAACAAGAACACAAACACATAAATAATACAATCATCCCATTGCTCTTGATACCACTTGTAGGATATTGTAAATCTTGCTTATGTTTAGAGAGACAAAGAGATAGAAAGATGGTAGATTTCACACACACTTTAGAGAGAGAAAGTGTAGAAATACACACTTAACTATGTGTAAATTATGAGAAAACCACCACCCTCTCCAACTAAGGAGATGGTTTATATATCCAAGCCCATGAGATGGGCTTGGGCTTACAATGGGCCGCCGGCCTACACATGTTGTAGGCTTGGCTTGGCCTTGTTTGCTTAATATTAAATTAACTAAACTACGAGCTACTACTTATACTATTGTTGGAGTGACCGATCCTTTCTAATACGTAAAACGTATTTCCAACAAACAAGGTTTTTGTCCTTTTAGTTAAATGAACGAATATGAACAAACGTTTTGTTCGTTCATTTACGTGAACGACTGATTATATATGTCCGTCCGATTACGTTTATTTATTTCGTGCGTTTACGCTCGATTAACATCCCTCAAGTTAAAATAATAATAAACTTTGTGTAGAATACTCGAAGGTCCATAACCATAACAATAATACATTAATATTATACTTAAGTGCTTATTATTTTCTCTTAAATAATACATTAAAGTTTAAATTGAAAACTTGAAAAATGACAAGTTAACACTGGTCTTCAAATGAGCGGGGATTTTGACGCCACTAGAAGTAACATTGTAACTTTAGTTACAGTTATTTATGTCCGCTTATGTTTATGTATGATTGTTTATGTTCATTTATGTCCGTTTATCATCTGTTCGTTTAATAAGTAAACATAAACGAACATGAAAAAGTTCAAATTTAAATAAACGAACATGAACAACAATTTTTGTTCGATTATATGTGCATGTTCGTTTATTTGTTCGGCTAAAATTAAATAAACGAACATGAAAATATCTCTGTTCGCGTGATATGATTCTTAAGTTTCAACAACAAGAAAAACACTATATTTTTTTTCTTTAAAAATATATCATATTGCATATTTACAGAAAAATAATTATATTCTATTCGTGATGATATATTTTACTCCGCTTAACGATTAACAGATTAAAAAAATAAACGTTTGAAAAAAAAGTAAAAGTGAGTTTTATGTTTAATCTCATTTATTAGATTAAAATGAAATGACGATTGATTAATTTTTTGTTATCTAAATAAAGTTTTAAGAAACAAATGAATGTAAATGGATAAATTTAAAAGGAGAACAAAGGAAGAACATTATTGATAATGAAGTGGTGGCATCATGGGAAACAAAGGAAAATATAGACACTATAAAAAGAGAAGTTATGAAAGGTGATCACGGGTAGCTTGAAATTTATTTTTTATTTTTCTTTTCTAACTATTGTCTTAAATTATCTTTAATTACGTATACAAGATATAATGTATATTACGTTAGTTTCAAATTTAGCGAAGCGTTCAAACTCGTGCGTTACATCAAGATGATTGAATCTTAAAAGAAATAATCATAGTGTTTAAGGTGTAATACTTATGCGTATGGATTACAGTTTGCATTTGAAACATGTTATGTAGTAAATGAAATGGTAGTTGCATTTTGCATACTCTTAGTACTACACATGATGTTTGGCGACAGCAGATGGTGTAGAGAAGACCAAATCGTACATTCTAAACATGAAAATTCTTTTACATAGGCCGACGATGCATATATATATATATAATACATCCACGAGCAAACATCGCGCGGGCAACCACCCTCGTTTATTCTATTACATAGGCACCCCCTTTATAATATATCTATATACCCTATAAAGGGTGTATCCCAATTGTTGAATGTTGAAAAACCTTATATTTATATAAATATTGAAAAATTAATTATACATTCAATTTGAAAAATATACAACTACCAATAGCTGGAACATTGTTGGCTTTAGATTATGGTTTAAAACAGGAAACTATTGTATTGTTGGAAAGTGGTTTAATATGTAGCGTTTTTAATGTAATTATTGAAAACTCAAATCTTATGTACATAGTGTTAGCAGAAAGTATATTATATAATCTTTTCTTGAGTTGTTGAATAGATGGGAAAGACAACTAATAACATCGTTTTTCCATTCAGTTGAAACTGCTAATATTATCTATGCGCCATCTCTCTCTACATCAAACACACACAAACCCTTCTTTTCTGCCACAAAGATTGCCGCCACCATAAACCAACCGTGCTCTCGGTATTTATGTTGCGCTGGGTGGTTTTTGTAGGTGGTTTGTCATCGGTTTGTGTGTTTGCTCTTTCGTTCAGATCTAGAGCTGATGTAGATGATGTGCTTTATGGTTGAAGAAAGAAAAGACCATACTTGTTTATTAATCAAACAACATGTAAACATAATTGAGCAAACCGGAATGAAATATGGTGTAGCTTCAAGGTCTACAACATGTGAGATCTTTTACCTTCGTGTATATTTGTTATTTAAGTTATGACTAGAATTATTGTGTATCATGTTGTCACTTTTGAAAGGTAAAAAATAAACAACCTTTAGAGTAGCCACAAAGAAATAGATTTTGATTATGAAACTATTCAAGGTGATTGTTTATGATTATTTAACGGTTAAGAAACATATGAAAATTTTCAGATTAAGTGAGACAAAACTAAGAGAGACGGATTTTTTAATGTGGTGTTTGGCATTGCGTTTTAAAAGTGATTATCTCTAGGCCTTTAGTATGTAAGTTTGAGAAAGTTTAATGTTGATCTTAAATCTAGGAAAAATTGCAAAAGGACTGGGATTACATGCACCATACTTAAACACCCTCATCTCAAAACCATACACATATACATGCATACCGTAGAAACTTATAATGCATGTTGCACTATAACACAATAAATTACTACGTACATCGTAAAAGGATGTACTACAATAAGTTCCATCTACGCAAGTCAAGCTCCTTAGTTCGTATCAAATTTTCATTCAAACAACATCGATGAGGATAATAAATATTTTTTATGATAATGGACTAATGGTTGGTCGCGCATAAATATATATAGGATCAACTACATCAGAATTCATGATAACGGCCTTAACATATATAATGTACTTATTTACCAAGATAAACATTTTAACGACTTAACTTGTTAAAGCCATATGGGGTTACTATAGTCATACCCACCGCACAACCTCCTACGAACCATCTCACAAGTGTCATAATATAGTTCAGATTTTGCCATCATTTAAAAAAAATTCAAGATAAGAATCTTAAAAACATAAAATGTATAAATAACAACACTTAGTCTCTACTATTTGGTTTGAAATTTGTATTAGAAAGGGAAAGAACGATTTCAATAATGCAAGTTTACTGAATTTGCAATTACAATTTGATTTTATCACTATATAGTGTATCGTTAATTTTCTGTCACCAAGCAAACTCGTCGCTATGCGCGGGTACTCGTCTAGTTATGTATTAGTTATCATATTGCTAATCAAATAAACATCATTTGCAGATTAAAAGTGTCGTACAAAGTTAAAAAAAATTAATCTGTAAATGCAAAATAAATTATTAATAATATGTATATGACCAGGTTTTAATTAACACACAATGTCGTTGTAGTATAGTGGTAAGTATTACCGCCTGTCACGCGGGTGACCCGGGTTCGATCCCCGGCAGCGGCGTTATTTCATTTTTTCAAATTAAGAAAGTGATTATTGAACTCACCCACAAGCAGAAGTCGAATTTATTATCGTAAAAAGGTTCAACAGTACAAAGGTCTAATTCTACATAAAAAGGTTCAACAGTACAAAGGTCTACTCATCAGGTGGGATATCAGCAACTCAGCAAGCTAGTTAGTGACAGCATGGACTTTGACTGACCTCTCGACCCTGTGCTTCCTGATGGTGACTGAAACACACAAATTATCATTTCAAATCAGACTGTGACAATATAAGAGGTGTTTTATGAAAGGGACTCGAATAATCAAAATTGCAAGTTCAACTGTAATAAAATGTGTCGGGCTAGATAATGCTTCAAAGTGATTTTGTTACTTGAAGTTGTTATAACAACTTTTGATTGTGAGTCTGACATATTCCTATTACCAATGAAATTTTGAAGTTGGGTGAATAGATTTTGTTACTTAAAGTTATTATAAATATCTATATATCCAAAAAGGGTGTTTGGGTTTACTTACTTTTTAAGCAGATACAAGTTTTCATTGTCTGCTTACCTGACGATATTAGAGTAAATGATTGCCTAAAAACAGGCATACCTGTGTTTTTATGAGCAAAAAATCAATCCCAAACAGCCCCTACCAGTTGCAATAATCAGGTAGTCGCTTTCATAACCACCAAAGAATACACATCAGTTGAATAGATACTAACCTCTTTTTGCAATGACATCTATTAGAACTACCACATTTCACACTCCCGTCATCTTCTGTTTATGTTGCTGCGGACCTTGATCAGTTGACCGAGTTGACCTGATCAAATGAAAAGAACTCCCATCTAAATCAGTCACATAATTACATGAGAATACAAACTAATTTCAAGGAACTTTGTAAACATGTTTAGCGTGAATAGGGATATTAAGGTACTTTATAAACATGTTTAGCGTGAATAGGGATAAAAAATGAACGCAATTAGAGATTTTGGACTCATAGTGCATGTGCCTGCTATTGTCATAATAACTTTATGTCAACCCGGCAGTCAGACCTCCAAGAAAGAGAAATATTACCACCTAATGAAATACAACACCTTAACAACTTACTTGGTCATCGGAGCATATGTATCAATTGCTCCAGCTTATTTTAAGATCTGCAAAATCATAAAAATTCATACCCAACGGACCCCAAAGTTTATTCAACCCAATACAGATACAGTTGATAAAAACGATATAAAACTTCATTCGCTAAGAAACACCCGCCATGGCTGCAGCCACATTATGGATATGACTGCCTAGCCAAGACACGGGCTTCAGTAAACCATCACCAAAGAAATACAAAAATGCTGGATCATCATCGCCTGTTATTTGCGCCATATTATTTTCTAAAGAAACAGTGTTAAATCAGTCACAAAGAACATAGCATATACGGACCCGCTATGGCTGCAACCAGATTGTCGTGGCCGCCCCGCCAATATACGGTCATGCGTAAACCAAGTTCGAACAGATCATGAATGCAAAAAATCATCAACATAAGTCGTTATCTAATGCATGACGTCTGTACTACTAAGCATATGTCGACCCCATCGATGACCCAATTTGGAAGAGGAAAAACAAATACAATGATGGTCCCAATTAACACGCCACAATTAATACTCATGCAATTAAGAAGAAAAAACTTTATTAGTTTTTTCTACTTCTTTATCGTTAGACCGATTAGGCAGGTCGGCAAATCTTCCTCATTTTATTAATTATGGGTAACTTTTAAACTTTCTTTTAAAAGTAAAGATAATTTTTGCCCATCTAATTATTATGGATGGACTCAATGAACATGTACGGAAAATGACTGCGAAACAATAAAATCCCAAAACTACATAGTATAATAACGTGGCTAAATATCACGGCTTCATTTTGCAATAAAAAGGGAAGCCTTCATGGAAATGTAGTATGTGGACCATGTGCATTGGAGCTTAGGAGATAGTGAGGCCTGTCGGTATTCAGCTTAGGTTGCTATACAATGGAATGGCATTAAGAGGGCTAGGTACGGTTTGAGCCATGGGTAAAAGTGGTGCCACATCATCACTTTTTCCTATAACTCCAAAACCCACCATAACACCAAAACCCTAAAAATGTGGTGTTTTCCAAAAAAAAAAAAAAAAAAAAAAAAACCGACGGCGCGAGAATACCCACAACGCGAGGCACGGTACAGTACCTCGCGCTGTGGGCTCCCGCCGTCACCCACAACGATGGCTGGCAACTACGGCTTGGAGGCCGAAAACGCGACCCACGGTACAGTGACTCGCGCCGTGGTGGCCAGCCGAACGGCCAGCCACTGTACCGTGCCCTCTAAGTGAGTAATATGGTGATGGGAAATGTAGCTATTACCTGTGTGATATAGTGAAGAATGTTGTGTTTTCGCTTCTAGCAGATTTGTTTCTGTCTTGGTATTTTAGGATCATAGGCCTGTCCATTGATACTAATTTGAATCTTGTATTATCTGAATCATTTGGTGTGCTAATTATATTCTTCACTTTTCACCCAAAAAAACAAGATGTAAATTGCGTATGAATCTTTACAAAGTATTCAGACACCTTCAATCCACTATCTTAGTATCTTAGTTCTTGAACTTGCACGTTACAACCATACACAACGAGTACACATATACAGTATACGTTAATCAGCATCGTAAATAAATAGATCCAAATTACTTAAACATCCATATATATCCACTTATGATGAAGACACCGGAAAGCATGTGAGATACCATGGACGACCCGCGAAAGAGATTGGGTTGTCGATTTAGGCAATTCCTGTGTCACTCGTTCTCGTGGACAACAATTTCCAACATCATATTAATTTTCAGCCAGGTTGCTAATCAAGTAAACATCCTATACATTACACTATAATTCAGAATCAACAAGTGATTACTGAAAAATATATCAGCAAATTCAAAATAAGTTATTGATATGTATATGACCAACCAACACGCCTGTCACGCGGCCACGGGGGTGACCCGGGTTCGATCCCCCGCGACGGCGTATTAATTTTTTTCAACTTTTTTATATGATTATCAATTTTCGTACTAACCCTTATATGTATGTTACTTTACAGATCCTTACCTAAAACAAAATCTTAATGACACATTTTAAAACTGGTCTTTAAAAGAGAAGTTACCAAAGTTTATATTTGAACATGATAGCTTCAAAGTTCAAATTAATCGAATAGCCAAAGATAAATGAAATTCAACGATGTCAAGAAAGTGATTCTTGAAATCAACCGCTCGCAGATGTCGATTTTATTATCATAAAAAGGTTCAAAAAGTACAAAGGTCTAATTCTACTAATCCTCTTGTTATAAGATCGACTACCGAGATATACATATTTTCTAATTCTTAAGATACTTAATACACCAAAATTACCAAACTCAGTAAATAAACTAACCTACATTGTGCCAAAATTACAGAACTACTCATCAAGTGGGATATCAGCAACTCAGCAAGCTAGTACTGACTGCAGGGACTTTGACTGACCTCTCGACCCTGTGCTTGATGACTGAAACACACAAATTACCATTTTAAACTGTGACGATACAAGAGGTGTTTGCATGTGTGTTTTATAAAGCGACTGAAATAATCAAAATCACAAGTTCAACTGTAATAAAACGGGTCGGGCAAGATAATGCTTCAAAGTGCTTTTGTTGCTTGAAGTTGTTATACCAACTTTTGAATTAGTCTGACATATTCCCATTACCGATGAAATTTTGACGTTGGATGAATAGATTTTGTAGCTTAAAGTTATTATAAATATCTATTCGTCCAAACAGGGTTGTTTGGGATTGCTTTTTTACTTATTTTTTAAACAGATAGGATTCCATTGTCTGCTTTCTTCAACTGAAGAGAGTTATATATCAACTGTGGCGTTTTTCGGTATGTTAGTTTTGGTTCTCGAGAAAAGGAGGGTATCCCGGTAGAGTTGCTTGCATTGAGATTCCTCAGCTGGGAGTCGTAAGATCACTCAATGTTCATGGCAGTGGTGCAATCGCTCTATGGGAATATACTCGGCAACAAAGATCATGAAAAGAAAAACCCTCAATTTTGTTAAACAACTAGTTTTTGTCTTTTTGATGCAGTGAAAGTAAAGGTCACAATGATTTAAAGCCTCTTTCTGGACTTGATCTGTACTGAATGAACAATCTAATTAATGAAAATTTACCGTTCAAACTGAAAATTTACTATCTACCTATACTTTTGTACTGACGTCATCACTTTGGAGAGAAATACTTTCACCGTATTCTTCTTTGTAGTCTGTGTGTTGGCGTTGCTGAACTTGAACGTGGATATCAATTCAAAGCAACCTTGATGCTTTTTCACATGTTGCTTTTCTTGACTTGGAATTATCTACCAAATAAATCAAATTAAACCGTTATGAAATTTTGCTTGAAATCTCAATTTTCATGATCATGGTTTTGACTTTTGATTGTTGGATATCTGTGTTTGCAAATTAACTTTAATATTGGTTTGTAAAAGTAGTGGTGTTTCCATTGGTTTCTCACCTGAGGTGAAGATGGCTGTTTATCTGTTGTTGAAACTACCAAAGACTCGCTTCGATGAGAAGATGAAGACGCACATGTAGATTTTGCAAGGTCTCTTAAGCGACTTGAGTAGCTAAGAAGCTCGGCTCTTCTATTGTACCATCCACCCTTCTTTGACTTTTCGATATGCCTATTAATTGATGGTCGACATCTCTTTATCGGCTTTTCCACATAAACAGTCAAGAACACACCTCACTATGTTAAAGTAAATGAGCGCCTAAAGACAGGCATACCGCATAACTGTGTTTTTATGAGAAAAAAAAAGCAATCCCAAACAACCGCTTACAGTTGCAATGATCAGGTAATCACTTTCTTAACATACCACTTTCTTAGCCTCTTCTTGCAACGACATCTACCAGAACTACCACATTTCACACTCCCGTCATCTCATCTAGCCGAACACCTCTGTTTACCTCTGTTTATGTTACTGTACCTTGATCAGGACCGAGTTGACTTGATCAAATGAAAAGAACTCTCATGTAAATAAGTCACATAATTACATGAGAATAGAAATTAAAGAATTTTGTAGGCATGTAGCATGAGTAAAGATATTAAGGTGCTTTAGTTATAAAGCATGGTCATATTAGATTTTTACAAGAACTAATGATTACTACAAAATCATATGCTGATACTAGTTGAAACATTTCCACACCATTTTACAAGAACTAATGATTCATCAACTGCAGTCCACCTCCTTTCGTCACAAAAGTGATCATTAGATGTAACACATCCAGGTCGTCAAGGGCTTGAGTAATTCATGGAGACTGTATTTACTAAGCCAACTAACCACTATGTGTAACACAAAGCATGGTACGGCCTTACTAGAACAGGATCTATTCTATAGGCTCGTACCTCTGTATTCTTGATACTCAAGAGACAGTAACCCAAGTAGCCCATGTCTGGTTAATGAGCCATGACCATGTAGAGCGTGATTAACTGAGTTCTATGGTCTTAGATGGAAGTGATTATAAAACGAATAACTAAGATACATTTCGTAGTTCCATAGACCTAGAACAGAATATTAGCCTGGGTAGATGTAAGTGATTATGACACGAACCTATATCACATACTAGGCTCATATCAATTCAATTCATAAGTCTAAGTGTAGTCACTCAAAAAGCTAGCTTGTATACTTAACTTTGATATTAAGAAAAATATGGTTTTAATAAAACTAAGTAAATCGGATGTTACAACTAATGATTCACGCCTTGCGGCTTGCTTAGTTCCATACTATAGGTTCAGAAAAAACAAAATTTACGATATCAATAGAGAGTAAAGACTATTCAAAAAGGCTCACCCTTATCCTCCTTCAAGTGTAACGGCAAATGTAAAGAGTGAAACAAGAGCAACTGGCTATATAAGGTGTCGTATCAGTTGAGTTTCCGTCAAAGTCCTGCATAATTACTGTCCATTATACTTTTAGAAACTAAAGCCTCCTCACTAACAGCAACCTTGCTTATACATGGGGAAATTACGACCAACAGATTGCAGATGACCAAAAAGGAGCCCATGGGAAAGTACAAGTATATTGCTTGGCTTCACGTGCAAGACAAATTCTCATAATGAGCACCTAGTAACAACAAAAAAAGACATAAATGATTACATTTTTACGATACCGACCAGTTTAATCTAGCAGAATCAACTAATCTAAGCTTGATAAACAGCAGGATGCATGTTTAAATTTCTAGTTACATATCTAAGAATCAAAATCCATTTGCCAATACTGTTGATATACCAATAGAACGAAATTAACACAATGCAATCAATTAAAGAAGTTAAAAAAGAAGAAATCAGACCAAACACCAGAAACTAAATATTTTGCACCATCATTTGCTATGAATTGTGTCATGAAACATGACAATGAACCAGATAGCATCATAAGCCTCAAAATCACTTCTATAGGTGATGTCTCTTAAAACAGATAAAAAAAAGTTAAAAAGGCGCCCTAGCATTCAAATCCAAGCGGTAACAGAAATTTAGTCAAAGATTTACTTTCTATGCAGGTGTACTTATGTATCACGTAGGTAAAACTCATTCATTTTTTGGTGAAGTGATCTAGTGGCTTTACCAATTCATTTACATAAACCCTCCAAGCTCCAGATTTGGGAAGACTTTATAAAAAAATCAGGAAAAAGCAAATCTTTATAAGCCTAAGATGGTTGTCTCAGAATAAGAATTGTTTTTGCTAAAATTTATAGCATACGATTATATACTTTTTTGGCACCTAAAACATTCTAAACACTTGTTGTAAGTTGACCTATAATTAATACCCGTGCTTTTCATATATCAAGTCCTTTAACCGAATCAACCATGAAACAACAAGTTTCTTAATCACCAGGGCACTTCTAAAAGAAACCAATTAGAAAAGAAAATCCGCAAAAATACGTACAGTGTTTTAACACAAACATGACAACATTTACGTATGATTTCAACCATCGATTACATGACACCTAAGGAAATCACTATAAACCTCATACCACTAAACCTTTTATCACAATGTGAAATACTCTTCATCTAGATAGATATAAACTCACTATGGTTAAAACAAAATATAAACTTTTTCATAGACCTCCCATAATGAACTCCCTAATAATTGCACCAAATTTAGGCAGGCAAAACCACTAGTATAATGACAGTTTGACGGCCTGGTACTTTAAAATCTTCAGCTGATAGACTTAAGCTATCGTCACATGTTATCATTATCATATCGCCATCTGGGTCTACATATTTGAGTTTAAAGCTACCTAGCTGGAGTCGAAACCTGATAGCAATCTCCTCATTCAACTTTATAAATCTCTCTGAACTCATGTTGGTTGGTTGAGTTGGACGTTGGAATGGAAACTTAGTCGTATGATTTTCGTATGCTGCTCTGACAATCACTATCCCGTCACGAATCATCTACACACAATCAAAACCACAAAGTAAACGTAAATGATAAAAGCATTGTAGTTAATGCATTCAACAAAAGTTGTATCTAATGAAAATTTTCATATCACTAAACACAATCAAAACCACAAATTAAGCATAAAAAGTAAAAGCACTGTAATTAACGAATTCGAAAGAAGTTACCTATATTACATATGTACAATCCCATTATACCAGACGACTAAATAAACATAACATACAACCAATTAAAACACCCCTTACTCGGAATCACAACAATATTTCCACATTCTACAGCATAAACAAGTAACAACCAATTGAAACATAAATCAAACATAACCAATTGCATAAAGTTACTTAAACTTTAAATTATCATGTTCCGGGATATCATCCAAACCATAAAATTAAAATTATTATTCGCTGAAAATTATGTTAGAAACACGCGATACCTGCTGCTAGTTGTACTAACTAAAAAGATGGGTGGATATAGTTTTAAAACCGGATTCAACCGAGAAGTAAGTCACAATCGGTTCGGTTAGCCAATAAAAGCCGTCCGAAGACGATATGGGAGAACCCGTCGGAACCGATAAAAACGTATTAACCGGGATCAATTTTTTTATTTCTCCGGTTACTACGTCACTAATCATCAAAACGTACTTAAAACCAGAAATGAAATATAAAAAATTAAAAAAAAATGTAAAAAAGGAATTAAAGAAGAGTTGAAAGTAATGGAATAACCTCAAAGTAATCAGTAGAAAGTGTCCTAGGTGCAATTGATTCATTGGCTTTGGAACGGATAAAAGCGGGAGACATAATTAAGGTTAGTGTTTTGAAAATGGTAATCAGAACTCAAAACCAAACCAAAATAAGTAGTAGGACAACAGAAGAGATGATATCTTTAGCATATGTAATAATTGAGTCCATTTATATAGACTTCAGACTGGTAGAGTCTGTGGCAGACGGTTTACGGGGCTTTTTTTTAAATAAAATCGGTTAGAAAATATAAGGTTGTTAGTCGGCGTCGACAGTCTTTATCAGTTCACGTGGGATAAATTATTATAAAATGTTTGTCATCATGTTAAAACAAAAAAATGTGTGTCCGCGTCTAAGCTCTTTATCACCATCTTCTGATTGGTCTCTAAAAGGTCATAAATGATGACAAGTCTCATATCTTTACTTGTGCTGCGTAACTGTCGTCATTTCATGACCTTTTCTTATTTGTTGCGTAACTGCGTAACTGTTGTTTCTGGTCACTGGGTCCAAAAGGAGAGTTGACCCGAATTGACCCGAGTTCTAATTAGGCTCGGGTTTAGATTTATAGTTTTTAGCTTTTACTCGACCCGACTTGATCTGAACCTGACCAACCCGACTTGACCCGACTCAAACAACACATTTTACATTGTATTATTATTTAAATAACACAATTTTTATACTTTTTCCTTATACTCAGGTTGACCCGAACCGAATTGACCTGATCCGAATTGACCCGAACCCGAATGACCCGAGTTCTAATTAGGCTCAGGTTCGAGTATGTTTTTTTTAGTCTTGACCCGACTTGACTCGACCCAAATTGACCGAACCCGGTTAACCCGACTCGATTCCCACCCTATATAGGTTCACGTCAATTGAAGAAATAAGGCAATCGCGAAAGAATTCGTTAAATGTCCACTATTTTGATATTAAAGTATTAAATTGTTATTTTCGAAAAATGTATGTGCAATACATATCCTTCCTTCACACATACACACCCATCTCTACCACCATAAACAAACCCTGACATAAATCTTTTGTAGAATCCGGCTGAATGTGATAGATCTTATCGAAGTGCTTAGGTTTAGCATTGCCCGATGATATGTGATGGATCCGATCGGACTGTTAACGGATTTAAGATTAGAAACATCTAGCTGCGTTTCTGATTTATTCTTCGGCGATTTCAGTTTTGTGAGGTATTTTGTATAATTTTGGCTTTTGATTTTATGAAAATGATCAAGATCGATGGTGCGAGTTTATATATTCGTTTAATATGCCTTTGATTTCAACCTAAGACTGGTGGGAGTGGTATGATTGTCACGAGCTAGTTGCCCAAAGTAGCGCGCCACTCCCATTCCTTTTGCAAAAAACACGCGCGCGAGTTAGTAGCTGGGACAAAAAATCATACCCAAACTCACCCAGCGTGAGTTATAACTTGGTGGTTCCCACACATTATTTTTTTTCATATCCTTTTTTCCTCTATATAAATACCAAATTTTACCACATAATATATTCACACCCAACTTTCATCTTCTTCCTCAAACACCAAAACATTATCTTCTTCCTCAAACACCATATTCATCTTCTTCCTTATACACATAATTCATCTTCTTTCACTTCTTCAATGGCGCCTGTACTATGTACACCCGAGGAAGAAACAGCGTTGTGTCGTGCTTGGGGTTTTGTTGATGACAACTCCGTGCTAGGTAACTCAACAAATAGTCGTAGTTTTTGGGGCTTGGTTTTGCAAAGGATTGAGGGTCGTTTAAATGATCCAAGGAAACAAACATACGATAGCATAACACCGGAAATGGAAGTCCCTAATGTGTGTCGTGCGTAGGCTTGTTGGATGTTACAACAACGCAATGCGTACACGGGTAATTGGAGCAACTGACGGGGATGTAACGAATAACGTCTTTCGTGAATATGAAGCTGAGTATAGGTGCCGGTTTCAGTATCTTCATTGTTGAGATGTTTTGAAAACTTATCCGCGGTTTTTTACTTCTTAAATAATTCGTGTATCGTTTTTATTATCCATGTGTTGTTTTTAATATCCTTGTAATGTTTTTATTTACCCGTGTGTCGTTTTCATTTACCCGCGTGTACCGTGTTTGAATAAAATGTATGAATAAAAGTTTTTATTGTATGAATAAAAAATATTTAATAAAAAAGTGGGAGTGATGTGTAGTGAGTTTGGGTGATTGCCATTACCTCCAAAGAGGAGTTTGAGTGAGTTGTAGTGAGTTTATTAAAAAACTGATGTGGCGCTGACGTAGCGGTAAGTGAGTTTCTTACCACTCCTACTAGCCTAATGAGGGGTATTTCTTAAGGCTAAAGTAACTTTTTGTATCTTATTTTCAAACTTTTCGGCTTAGGAACTTTATTAGATGATATGCCACTTCCTAGACTGATGTAGATGGTCATAAATATGTCAGTCCTTGCACTGATGTTGACGAGGTAATTAGTTATTCTTACAAACATATACTATCTTTTTTACTTACTATCATTTGGAACATAACCTTAACCTTATTCTTTTACTTACAAAGTCTGTTGGCCAAACGTGTTATATTTTTTCGTTTTGTTATGACAAATAGAAAGTAAAGTAGCAAATATCATAACCATTGAGGTTAACGTAGTTAGTTCAAAAGTACCAAATACCATAGCCAAAATAGAAATTAATGTACAAACTTACCATAGTAGATAAGTTTACGTTACAAAAAAAATACATGCTAGAACTAGACAACATAAATTATTACAGAAGTGAACGATTTATGAAATATGATTAAACAAGGTTACCAGCACTCCTGACCCAGTAGCGTAACCTTATCCCTAGTGGTTTCACAAAAGTCTCGATATAAGTACACAATAATGTGAGCGAATCCTTTAGCAACTTGTATGTCATATATTTTGGGTTAAATGATGGTGTATAGCATGGACACGGCCCATTGGGTGTAAAATCATATACCAAACCTTGGGCTCAAGCTCAAGTACACAAAAGCCGACCACGGTGGCAAAGTTCTAAGTGGATCAACTCCCTTAGAGCGGATCCGCAACGCAACACAACATCGGAGACGTTTTCCTAAAAGCATGTTCGGAACGCCTATGGATAAGTTCTCAGGAACGGGTCCGTAGGTCACGATTAACAAACAAAGTCAAATGACTTTTTGGACCATAAAGGCTCACTCATAGTACTATCTGAAATACTAGATGGAGCCCAATACTTTTCTTTATAAATAGTACATTTTGACACTCCAAACGAGGTATGATTTTCTCACTCTTCTCAATACATACAAATACTTCTGACAGCATAAATACTTTACTCTCACGCGAGAGTCTAATCGTGGGGTCCGTCCTCACGGTAAGAACTAACAGTATACTTTACTTGTGCAGGAAATCATCAAACACGTCTCTTATTAGTAAAAGATCCAACTTAATATCCAAGACATATGAGTCCCTCCCGCTAGCCGCTAGGAACTGTGGCCTTTAATGGTAGATCAACAGTTAATCATTTAAATATTGTTTTAAGTTTTATAAGATAAAATGGTACTCCATCCGTCCTATAATAGTTCACTGTTAATTTTTTCGGTCATAACTTTACAACTTTAATCGTAAATATTTTTATTTGTGTTATATAATATTTGATGCAAAAAAATATGAATAGATTGGTTTTTTAAATGTATTTTCATTAATATAATTTTCATCAAGTATTATATAAGACAAATAAATATATTTAAAAGTTAAAATTCTAAAATTGAAACTAAAAAAATTAACAGTGACTTATTATTATGAGATGAAAGAAGTAATATTTTATTGATAATGCTTTTTTGGTTCTCATAAATTCTTTTTTTTAAGTTGTTCATATATATTTTTTTTAAACGAAAGTTGTTCATATTGACTAGCAAGTTTTTTCGTTTTTGAACATTGATTGACAAGCAAGTTGCCAACCGAATTACAAAAACTTTTTGGAATCTATATAGACGTCATAAATGACATCATTAAACTTTTGATTGACAAGCAAGTTGCCAACCGAATTACAAAAACTTTTTGGAATCTATATAGACGTCATAAATGACATCATTAAACCTAAGTGACCGAATTTTTTGTTTAAACACGTGACCCAGTTAAAAAAATGGGCTAGGACACAAGTACATTACATGGTCTCCTATTTAGATTTTTTTTAAAAAAATTTTAAAAAAAAACTTGTACTTTTGACTTAATATTTTGTCACGTGTCTAACTGATCAACTTTTTTTATTCATAAATATAACTTAAATTACAAATATACCCTCATCTTTATCTTTTTATTCCCACCCTTACCACTCCATCACCACCACCACTACCAACCTACCACTTCATCATCACCACCACTACCAACCTACCATTTAATTCATATTTCCCTTTTAACCTTTTAATATACCAAACATTAAATTATATTTCACAGTACATCGTACATATACTGTATTTGCTAAAAAAAGTTCGCAGATTTTTCTGATATCACCAGAAAGCTTCTCACAATATTTGGACACGTCAATTTCAATTACAGTATTACTTGAGTTCATAACAAGTTATACGTAGTACTTTACTTCGCACTAAAATAAACATGTCAATTTCTAAGTCAACTCAAATTTTGTTTGCACAGCAAATAGTCTTATAAATAGAATGATCAAGTGATCCAAGCCAAGGGGTGACGTGGGAAAAACTCATAGACAAGTAGTACAGACAACACATGAGTGAAAGGCATCTTTACTAGCTATTTGATCCGTAACAAATGGCAATAATGGTTGATAAAAAATTTGATGATTGGTAGTGGTGGTTGTGATGAAATAGTAGGTTGGTAGTGGTGGTGGTGATGAAATAATAGGTTGGTAGTGATGGTGGTGATGAAATAGTAGGTTGGTAGTGGTGGTGGTGATGAAATAATAGGTTGGTAGTGGTGGTGGTGATGAAATAGTAGGTTGGTAGTGATGGTGGTGATGAAATAGTAGGTTGGTAGTGGTGGTGGTGATGAAGTGGTAGGTTGGTAGTGGTGGTGTGATGGAGTGTTAAGGGTGGAAATAAAATGATAAAGATGAGGATATATTTGTAATTTAAGTTATATTTGTGAATAAAAAAAATTGATCAATTGAACACATGTCAAAATATTAAGTAGGTAGATCAGTTGATCAAAAATACAAGTCTTTTTTTGAAATTTTGAAAAAAAAAGTTTGGGTAAGGGACCATATAGTGGAATTGTGTCCATATTTATACTTAGCCCTAAAAAAATTTCAAACCGACGTCGTAAGTGACATCATTAAACCCGCGTGACAAGTTTTATTATTCATTTTAGTCTCAACTTATATATATTACGTGTCAAACGTATAATAGCCAACTTAATTTCATATCTTTATTAGTCTTTTTTTACTTTCCTATTTAATATTTATCATCTCATTAAACCGTATATCATCTCTTTGAGACTTTGACTTTAGGGTTCTATTTCTTCGACGAATGACATGCTATTCATTTTTCATATCGACTATTATCTCAGTTATAAAATTATTGTCTATAAATAAAAAATACATAATTTTAAAAAATTATTTTTACCTTTTAATAACTATTTCTTATTTCTTTTAGTTTTGTAAATACTAATTTGAACTAAAAATAACATAGTATTCTTAAACAATAACGCATTTGATGGGTTTTTAAAAATTCGAATTTTAAAAGTTTGAAATTTTATTTTATTTTATTTATTTTGAAGTATAACATAAAGTTTAAATAATAAATATTTAAAAATAAAAGTTTTAAGTTATAATTTTTGAAAAAGAAAATAACATACATAGTAAAATATTTAGTTTGTTTTAAAAAATATATATTTTTACCTTTTTTTAAAATTAAATTTGACTATGCATACTATTATAAACGAATCTAAATTGATGATAAAAAAAAGTCTTATGATAAAATATCACGGTTGGATACTAAGTCTTGGGCCAATTATGGTAAATATCGTATCTTTGTCTCTTAAGTAATTAAGGAAGCGTTTAGTATGAGGGAGTCACAATCAAACTATCATATACATACCTATTCAAGCGTTTGTTTAGAGGTGCAAAATCAAACTATCATTGTTACACCCATAGACTCATACCATATGGTAGAGGTACCTTTTGCTCCATTCCTGTGGGCCCCTCTTTTTTTTCTACTGTATATAACATAATGTACCAATTTAATCTTCTACTTGTTCTTCTCACTTTTTTCATTTTCTTCACCCATAATATTTTTCATAGGGTAATTTCTAGATCAAAGAAATCACGATAAGAATCTGGTATTTCTTTCATCATGAATCGAGTATTTTATTTTTGTTTTTGTTAATTGAAACGAGTGGTGATGATGAGCTTTTAAAAAGTGGCATATCATGATTATCTAATTGATAAATAAAAATGTTTCATGATTTAATTTTTCAAAACATGATTTTGGCGAGGATGGTGATGAAATAGGAATAAAGATACCTTTTATAAAGAATTGATGAAGATGATATAAATTCAAATAGAATGATTATTTTTGTGTGTGAAACCATTTGCTGTTTTTTTTTTCTTTGTATTATTTTGGATCATGTGATGAAGATGAAGCACTAAGCAATTCATACACATATCTTCTAGATGAATCCAAACAACAACTATAAAAGTGATACAATTATAGTCATTCCATTCTATACCCATACACATTGCCATTGTGATTTATAAGAAGAAACCAAACGGCTCCTAAGTCTTCTAGAATAAAATCTTTTCCTCTTTCCTTTTTGTCTAAAATCGGCCGAATGTACCTGAAATTAGGATTTTGCTAGTTGAAAAGTTTGTTTCTCGGTATCTCTTCGAATTGATAACTGGTTAATTGTGCGACTTAGTTGTTCTTAGTGGAATAAAAAGGGAATGGTCGTTGTCTAAAACTAATGAAAAATAAAGACTTGAAACAATAAAAATAAAGACGGTAAAAGGAAAAAAATGAAAGATTAAAACTTGACGAAAAGTAAATGACGAGAAATTAAAAGAAATAAAGGTAAATAACGCAAACTAAAACTTAAACTAAAAAGGAAAGGCAAGTAAAAGTGCAAATAAGAAAAAAGGCGGGAAAAATAAAGCTTGAAATTCAAAAACATAAACTTAAAAATAAACCAAAACTGAAATTACAAAACTAAGGAAAAGTGCTCATCCGGAATAAATCCTTCGTCCGGAACATTAAGCTCATTCGGAACATTCATCCGGAACATTTTGGTTCGGATCATTTGCTGAGAAAAACATTGATTCGGAACTTTTAAAAAAACACTGATTCGGAACATTAAAAAAACATTGATTCGGAACATTAAAAACAAACTAATTCGGAACTTCCAAGAATCACTGATTCGGAACTTTTTAAAGATCCTTCATTCGGAACATTAAAGAAAGACTAATTCGGAACAATAAAGGAAAATTTGGTTCGGAACTTAATTGATTCGGAATAATTAAACTATAAGCTCATTCAGAACATTTTAAAGGAACTGATTCGAAACATTTTAAAAAGAACTTCATTCGGAATATTTAAAGAAATTGATTCGGAACATTATGGGAAACAGTAACTTAAACGAAGAACAGGGAGATGAAAACCAAACACGAATTTAACCAAATCTAACCAATATAAACCAAAAGATTAAACCAAGACAACCACAAATGATCTACTAATGATAATCAATCAAAACAAATCAACAAAACCAACAATCATAATCAAAATAACCAAAATCCACTTGATCAAAACTATGAAACTCAAGAACATGAACACAAAGATTAAACACAAATAAGAAAGGTAGATGAGAGATTAAACAAGAAAATATAAAGATTCAATAACATTAAAAGTAAACTTACTTGAATTAAAGAGTGCAATACAACAATTAAAGTGTAAGAAATTAAATTGTGCAAAATGAAAATGGTGGAAGAGGTGGGTTGTCAATCCACCCAACAACAACAAATGACAACTACATCTCATATTTATAAGAGGAGGGGTGGCTAGTGGAAGCTTCCTCCCTCTTTCTTCTTTCTCTAATTGCGTCATTAAGTCCTTAATCTTCTTAATCTTTTGACTTTAATGACTTTGTCTAGGGATTTCTTCAAACTCGTCTTGTAATTCTTCAATAAATTAGACTTGAGTTATTCGGCTTTTAGTAAACTTCCATCTTTTGACTTTTTCTTCGATAAATCTTCAGAATTGGTCTTGGACTTTCGTTCTTTTTGCACTCTTGACTTCTTGACTTCGTCTTTCGTCTTTTTCTTCGATAAAAGCCCATGAATGCCCGTGTTTTCTCCACTTTTCACCTTTTCGTCCTAAATCACAACAAAAACACAAACCACGCATAATTCCGACATAAATGACATAAAATACACGTTTTGGCTCGGTTATTATTGTAATTAAGTGGTAAAAAGGATGGGTGTTTACACACCTATCAAATCCCCTACACTTAACCATTGCAATGTCCTCATGCAATGCATTAGTTACAAAGCAAGATTACACTTTTCATCATAATCAATCTGTCTTGGCCTTTATTAAAGAGATAGAAAATTATAAAACAAGTACAGAAATCAAAAACATACCTTCGGGTTTTGGAAAATGTCATGAATAATCATCATCCTCAAGTTTTCACTTTCTCCAAACCAAGCTTAAAAACGAGATCATTGTTATTATAAGTTAGCAAACTAACACGAACTCATGTGGGCCAACTATTTACTTAGACTCCTTTATTCCTAGGTGTATCTCTTATATTTTATTATTGTCTTGAATGATCACGAGGATGCATTGTTGACTTATTTCGATAGTTATTAAGGCAGAAAATAAAGTGAACGATTTAATCAATAGTTAGCTAAGGGACAAAATCTTTTAAAACTGCTTCTCGGGACCTCATAAAGTTCATATCTTGGCATAACTCGCTTCGCGATTTGAGACCTTTCTCGGACCGATATTTGGCAGCGACTTCATACTTCAAATCTTGAGAGACGTTCATGAAATAATGGTCTTCTCTTCATAATAGGAATTTCTTCACTTGAAGTTTTGAGAGATTCTTCATATTTGGACCACGACTTCTTCATTTTCTCCAATCTTTACTTTGGACTTTGATATACAACGATCCGTCTCCTTTTTGGACTTGGATCTATTTATCCTCATACCTTGTTAGGGCCTTTTCGGATAGACTTCTCCATGATCTTTTGGGGAGTTCTTGCTTTTCGTCGTGTGTCTCGATCCTTCATATTGATCTTTGATAAAAGATTCTTCACATCACTTTTGGATCTTTAGCAACAAAATGTATCCCTCATGCCTTGTTAGGAACTTTTTGGACTCGCCAATCTTCGCATCCCGCTTCAATAAGTTATGCCTTGGCTATGAACTCTAATCCATACCGAGCAACTTTTAAACGATCTTGGGCTAGAAGCTAAGTAACTTTTCAAATCGTACAACCTTATTTATTGCAGATAAATTTATTAGCAAGCGATGGGAGAATAGGCTTATAATTAACTCACATAAATTCACGAAAGAATACCAAACTTATAATTGACTCTATCATCTCTCGTTCTCCACAGTTTAAAATCTCACGGAATGAGACTCGTGGATGCTTAGCCTATTAAATCAAAGCTTTGGGTTTTCGAGTCATCTATAGGATCTTGCAAACTCTTAGACTTTTTCAAGTTTAGAAATCGCATTTTAAAGTTCCCTTGATAAACGACTCTCTAGGATCAATTATAGGAACTTGCGAAAAGTTCTTGTCCTTTAACCCGTGAGAGTTAAGACTTTCGCGTTTTATAGCTCCCTATATAAAAGCCTAGCAAAACTTGACTTAACCACGTTAAGGATACTAGCTAGAGTAAACTTAGATAAGTAAACTCGGGTTGAGTCAAAAGATTCACAACGTTTGAAAATTAAAACCACTTTATTAAAATTTATTCTAACAAAGAAAGAAAATAACTATACAAAGGGAAAAACTAATAGGCCAAAATAGATTAAAATTTTTGAAAAATGTCGAAAAATTGATTTTCCGGTTAAAATGAGGACAAATACAAGGAAAAGACCACTTAACTTCGATAGAAGTCCCCCTAAACTTAATATAAACATTGTCTTCAATGTTTAAGCATGTGGGAGTAAACTCCCCTAAACTTAGGACATTGTGCACTTTGTTTAAATCTTGCTAAGGAAAGGACAACTAAAGAGATTCCTATTTTAATATTGGAAAATATAAAATAGTGGATCGAAAAGAGTTTAGGATAGAACCGGGAAGAAGGAATCACGGAATCACGATCGTCAAAAGTTATCAAGAGTGTGTCTTTGAAGCTCTAATCCCTGCACATGATAAGAAAGAAAGCAAGAAACACCAACGGGGCTCCCCCTACACTTATGGTGAAAACAGGAAAGATAGATAGATAGTTGGGTTGCCTCCCAAAAAGCGCTTGTTTATATTAACCGAGTCACGAGCCTGACTCGTCCCCGAATTAAATGGTCCATGGGGAAGCCTCGAATGTAATACCGGGATCAAAGACCTTGTCCTCGTTCCCGGAGGACATTAACAAAGGAGAGGCGGGGGGATAAGTCTTAAATGGGAGAAAAGTCCTTTCAACATACGTAAAGTATGTGAAATCAAGATCCGCGGGAGGTGGGGTGGGTAAAGTAAGCACATTGTCATCCCCCAAAAACAATGGATGCTGAGCATTCGGCAAAGCCGTAATGTTATCAATGATAGCATAATCAATGTCACCTCCCGGGTCAAAGCACTCATCCTCCGTAATAGTGGCTAAAGGGGAGGATGAAAGGTGCTCGGGAGGGGGACTTGGGTCAATACCTTCCTACAGCAAATTATCAGGAATAATATCCCCCTCCGTGTCATCATCATTAATACCTGGAGGCATGGAGCGAATGTCGATTTCTTACAGCAATGGGTCATTATCTTCAACGGAATGAATAGATGGAGGTAAAGACTCGGAAAGAGGAGGAGAAGTCAACTCTTCGATTTGATCAATAAGAAGATGCACTTTCCGTAATCTGTCGCGGAGAATCACGTCTTCCACCTCATCTACAAGAGAAAGTTCATCGGTGAACTTCTCGTAAGCCGGAGAGAATAAATCGTCATCGCCCGCATCTCCCGGTGGAGATTGAGAAATTTCAAAAGTGAAATTCTCATAGCGAGGAGAAAAATCGTCATCAGTAGGATCGACCTCTTCCGTAAGAGCAACGTCGTCCTCAGACTCCATAGCAGTCGGTATGTCACACACCTCATCATCCAATGATTTGTCGAGACCAACATCACTGAGCTCATTTAACGAATCTAGATCCTTAGACGCAGTAGGAACATCGAGAGTAGGAGCGGAAACTTCAGAAGATGGGTTGAAAGTGCATACAGCATCGTCGTCATCATCATTGAAATAGTATGGATACACCGGAGGAGGAGTATAAGTCTCGATATTCGATATTTTCTCTTGTTGTTGTCGCTTTTCCTCCTCCCATGCTTCTTTTATCAGAACAACAGCTTCTTGAAGTTGCAAAACAATGGAGTGTGTTTCGTCATTCAAAGTAGTGAGTTGTTGGGCATCACGAATTGCCTGAGAGGATTGATGATTGAGGGTGGGATGTGGGGGCTCACAGTTATAAAAACCAGAATTATAGCACGGATGTGGCTCATAGTAAGTCATCGGTTGAGAAGAATTATTACACGGATTTGGTTCATAATAATCCATCGGTGAAGAAAAATGAGGACACGGATTTTGCTCATAATAATTCATTGGTTGACAATAAGAAGTATCGTGAGGGCCCCCACAGTTGTTGCAAAACGGGTAAGGAGAAAGACTGGGTGCGTCTTGTGGATAGCTAGGACCATTGTCATAATTGTAACCCTGTTCTTGCTCGTGACCATACGGGTATCGAACCGGGCACGAAACATGCCAATGAGAATCGCTTCCACAATAGATGCACGGGGGAACAGGAGGTGGATTCAAAAGGACGAATTAGTCGAGTTGCACAAGGGACAAAATCCGAATTGTGTGTTGTCAACTTGACAGGAAATTAATGACGAGAAATTAAAAACGTGACAAGAAATAAAAAGGCAAACTTAAAAGTAAATAAGGTAAACTAAAATTAAATGCGAGTAAATTAAAAGTGCAAATAAGGAAAAAGGCGGGAAAAATAAAGCTTGAAATTCAAAAACATAAACTTAAAAATAAACCAAAACTGAAATTACAAAACTAAGAAAAAGTGCTCATCCGGAATAAATCCTTCATCCGGAACATTAAGCTCATTCGGAACATTCATCCGGAACATTTTGGTTCGGATCATTTGCTGAGAAAAACATTGATTCGGAACTTTTAAAAAAACACTGATTCGGAACATTAAAAAAAACATTGATTCGGAACATTAAAAACAAACTGATTCGGAACTTCCAAGAATCACTGATTCGGAACTTTTTAAAGATCCTTCATTCGGAACATTAAAGAAAGACTGATTCGGAACAATAAAGGAAAATTTGGTTCGGAACTTAATTGATTCGGAATAATTAAACTATAAGCTCATTCGGAACATTTTAAAGGAACTGATTCGGAACATTTTAAAAGAACTTCATTCGGAACATTTAAAGAAATTGATTCGGAACATTATGGGAAACAGTAACTTAAACGAAGAACAGGGTTATGAAAACCAAACACGAATTTAACCAAATCTAACCAATATAAACCAAAAGATTAAACCAAGACAACCACAAATGATCTACTAATGATAATCAATCAAAACAAATCAACAAAACCAACAATCATAATCAAAATAATCAAAACCCACTTGATCAAAACTATGAAACTCAAGAACATGAACACAAAGATTAAACACAAATAAGAAAGATAGATGAGAGATTAAACAAGAAAAGATAAAGATTCAATAACATTAAAAGTAAACCTACTTGAATTAAAGAGTGCAATACAAGAAATTAAAGTGTAAGAAATTAAATTGTGAAAAATGAAAATGGTGGAAGAGGTGGGTTGTCAATCCACCCAACAACAACAAATGACAACTACATCTCATATTTATAGGAGGAGGGGTGGCTAGTGGAAGCTTCCTCCCTCTTTCTTCTTTCTCTAATTGCGTCATTAAGTCCTTAATCTTTTGACTTTAATGACTTTGTCTCGGGATTTCTTCAAACTCGTCTTGTAATTCTTCAATAAATTAGACTTGAGTTATTTGGCTTTTAGTAAACTTCCGTCTTTTGACTTTTTCTTCGATAAATCTTCAGAATTGGTCTTGGACTTCCGTTCTTTTTGCACTCTTGACTTCTTGACTTCGTCTTTCGTCTTTTTCTTTGATAAAAGCCCGTGAATGCCCGTGTTTTCTCAACTTTTCACCTTTTCGTCCTAAATCACAACAAAAACACAAACCACGCATAATTCTGACATAAATGACATAAAATACACGTTTTGGCTCGGTTATTATTGTAATTAAGTGGTAAAAAGGATGGGTGTTTACACACCTATCAATACCACCATGGTATATTTGGTTTGACTTTTTGACTTTCTATTTTACTTTTATATAGCCATACTATCTATGACTTACGCACATCCTAACAGAAGCGAAAGTAGAACGACACCTCGTACACAAAATGTATGTAAATGGAGGGTCTTCCTTCGAGATCATGTAAGAACACGGCTTCAATCGACTCCGTCTTAAAATTAAAATTAAGAGAAATATGGTTCCGGCTACAACTTCCCTTATGGGTTTTGAGGAGAAATACTATGGCCACTAAGCCAAATATCATTGCAAGTCACAGTAGGTGACAAAGAACACCCATCAATAGCACAAATAGACTTCATGATAGTTCAGTCAGACTCCCCATACAATGTCATCATTGGAAGGTTGTGGACATGGAAGATCAAAGTAGTCCCTTCACAACTACATAATGTTGAAATTGCCGGTGGAAGGTCTCCTCCACTGTAGAGTGGAATAGTCCCACCACTAATGCGGAATGGTAGCAAAACCTTCCAACATTGTTCCACCCACGAGCCCGGTCACGAAGAAAAACATTAAGGTGATCATCCATCCGGAATACCTAGAACATGCAATCACAATAGGAGAAAACCTATCCGAACAAGGAAAGGAAGAGCTATTCAAACAACTAAAAAGTATCTTAGAAATCCTTGCCTAGAAGCCAGCGGACATGACAAGAGTCTCAAGGCAGCATAGTGGAACACCGTTTGAACCCAAGAGAATGGTGCTCTTCGGTACAAAATAAAATAGGCAAGCCCTAGACACAAACAAAGCAATCCATGTGCAAGCAGGAATTATGAGGGAGGTATACTACATAGTTGGCTTTCAAACCCTCATATGGTAAAAAAGAAAGACGACAGCTAGAGGATGTGTGTTAACTTCATAGACCTAAATAAGTCTTGCCCAAAAGACTGTTGGAAATATAGTTCAATTGTAGGTTCAGTTCATACTGGTGAATGGGTAAGGAGGTACGGAGTGTACACCCATAAGTCCCTGAACACCTTGTCTCCTATAGTGGCTAGTATGATGTTCAACATCGCTGATGATCTTCAGTGAGTTAACTGTTCAGGGAGTTTAACTCTAGACTGAAGGTATTCATCAAGGAGTAACTTCACTGAAGACTTGTCTTCAGTGTTTACTTATCAGTAAGTTGTGAGATCTCGTATTTTCCTGGTAATTATTTTATTCGTATTCATTATTTTAATCATTGTTGATACTTATTTGAAAATATAAAATTATTTTTATTTTATAATTCCATATTTATTTAAATCATATATTTTGATTTAAAATCACTCATGTGCATTTTTACAAACGTTTACTTGAATCAACGGAACGAGAACCGAGGGCTAAATCTTTCGACTTAAAGATATTTATCTTTACATAGTGTTAAGTCTAGACTGATAACGGGCACAGTAATAAATTCTTGTATTTCATATTTTTATTGTCGATTGTTTCAATGTTCGGCGTTTTCGATGTTTTCTTTTAATGTCGTGTTAAGTCGAGTCGGGAGTCAATATTATCTTATTTTGGGTGCGTTTTAACTTTTGAGAAGTATTTTTACGTAACCCGAGCCCCGTAAATATTTATAAATTTGACTAATAGTCATTTCCCACTTTTTAACTAAACTATTTATTTTGTGGTCCTAAAGTTTTAAAAATTTCCAAAATGGTCCCTTTACTTAACTAGACATTTAAATACATTCTTTTCTCTTCCACTAACTCACACACAACATTTTAAATAAAAAAAATCCACCACTCCTTTCTTTCTTCTCTATGGCGTGACACCCCAACCCCCAAAACACCATTGATTCATCAAAATTTAACTTGATGAATCCAAAACTAATTAAAGACCACATCCTATTTTTGAAAGGTGATTCTAATGGTACAAGAATTTTGTACATGCAACCACTTTTGAAGTTTTAAAGATTTCATGGTTGAATATGATGTTTGATCATTGTTTTTAGCATGATCATGGATAAATTATGTGTTTTTGATGTTGAAAAGTCTAAGTTCTTGATTTTTATCTTTTGATTTTGTTGCATGCAAGGGTTTAGGATGTTTATATATGATATTAGGGTGATTTTAGGAGTGGGTAATTGATTAGATTTTGTTGAAAAAGTCATTTGATATGATTTTTAAAGTACCAATTTTAGGCAGAAAGTTGGGGAAGGTTTTGGGTAACTTAATCTTGTTTTATTATTAAACAAATAGGATAGGATTGTAGATATTTTTCTTAGTTTCGATTTGATATAAATTAGAGCTTCCAACTCCAAACGAGTTGGAAATGGCGTTAGTTTGATTATTCGTGTACCGGGAGACGAGTATCGACACAATCTAAAAATTGTTGTCGATATTTGGATCGAATCTCGGGGACTCTAAATTGAAGTTTTGAAATGTGTAACCTACTGATAATGAGGCGTTTACCTTAGAGGTTGAGTTACTTTAAAACCCGAGTGTCGGTTTTGTCAACGGAGTCGTTTAAATAAGTTAAAACGGTTGTATGAAAAATTAACGTAAATCTGTCCAGATTTTGTAACCCGAAGATGTGTCGGACAGTGAGTCTTAGAAGTAAAAACTTTTGATGAGCTTTTTATATGTCTTTCTATAGATGTTAAGTGAGCTTCTCAGTTAGTACCATAACATTTGACATGTCTAAGTGAGGTAATTCAGCCCGCACATTTGGCATGTGCCGGCAGTTTTTATCGAGTATATTGTCTAATAAAAGTATACTTTTAGATGGAGTCTAGAAGTACCCCTTGCATGGTTTTTCTCATATGTCATAAGTTGAGTATGTATTCATTTAATTCAAGTGTTTTTATAAACATTTACTTCGTGTCTTCTAAACTTTCGCGTCCCGTTATCGTAAGTCTCGGATGACTTAAGGTTGCTTGATTTTCTGTTGTTTCTACTGAGCCCTCCTGTTTCGTGTTGATTCCACCGTATAGCTAAGGTGAGTTCATAGCCCCTCTAGCTACTTGTTCATTTTTTTAAAACACGGGGTGAGATTAACATGTTGGAACACAATCTTTTAAACTGTATGCTATCCAGAACTGTATGTTGTCAGGTGAATTCATTGATATTATTGCTTTTAGTCTTTAGCCTTAAGTTTCCTCTCATTGATCATGAACTGTTAATTAATACTGCTACCAAGCGCGAATGTTGTGGGTGGATCCATCGGGATTGACAATCCCCGTCCCGACTACCTTGATGCACGTACATTTGTTTATCACTTGAGTATTTAGGCTGAATACTGACTAGAGGAACTTACACTGAGTTAATCTTCGGTTCCTGAACTAAGTAGCAATAATATATCATGACTATGGAGAATGTACATAGTCACCCCCCCCCCAATACTTGTTTTTACAAAGTATATTGTGTTCCATTACTTAGCTTTCTAAACCTATGAATATCACTCAACTTTTTGTTGACGGGTTTTACATGTTTTAATCTCAGGTAATACTGCTTAATGAGCTTGGACGAGGTACCGCAGGATGTTGGCAGCTTGGAAAGATCTGTGTTGTGATATGTTTATGCTTTGTTATAAATGACGTTGTTAAAGTCTTCCGCTGATCTTTTGTTATCTTACAACTTTAAACTATGATGTTGTAGTACTTGTTATGTTTCAAAACTTATGGGACCGAAGTTTCTAAACTCTGATAAATTGTGATGTAATATATGTGTCTTTTAATGCGTCATTTTCGTGTCATTTATAACTCATTGTTACTTGTACCTTGACGTGTGATCCCCTCGTTGCCTAACTGTCTCATGTCAGAATTTGGGGGTCTCACAGATTGGTATCAGAGCAATGGTTATAGAGAACCGAGTCATTTTCAAAACTTGGTCTATAACTAAATATCAAGATATTTCATGCTTTACAAGTGTCAAACACAGATTCTGCCAATGTTATTCAATATCTGCGCGGGTAACTCTCTAACCCTTATTGTTTACCTTAATTATTTTTATAATATTTCATACCTTGATTTCATTTGAAATATTACATTGGTTTCATTATGATACGTATTACCTCCTTCCAAACCCCTCTTGCTTAATATTATATATATTCCCCTCCTTAGTGTTGCATTCCTTGTTGACGATTACTTATGCATACCTAAAATCTCTTCTTATTCTATTTTCTCCAATTTCATGAATCTTGAAATACATACTTATACAAGTTCACACTGAATTTTGTATTGTGTTGTTGACAGAAACATGCCGCCTACCAGAATTCGTAGAACTGATGGACCCAGGAGATCCCGCTGGGCTACTATGGGGAGAGTTATTGCAAAAAGGGTAAAGAAAGTTGTTGCTGATTACGAAAAGAGCCGAGAGACTCAAACTAAAGCTGAAGGTTCTTCAAGCACAAAAGGATGTTCACACAAGACCTTCTGTCTGGAAAACCCCACTCCTTCAAAAGGACCGAAGGTGTCGTTGGTTTGACACGATGGTTTGAAAATATGGAGCAAGTATTTGGAACTTGCAAGTGTGCTGAAGAAGATAAGGTAATTTATGCGGCAAGTACTTTGGAAGGTATTGCACTTACCTGGTGGAATGGAAATATTAAAACCTTAGGTCTTGATAATGCAAACCAAATCCCTTGGAGCGAGTTCAAAACAATGATGACTACTGAGTACTGCCCTGAGACTGAGATAGCTCGGATGGAACACGAGCTATGGAACTTACAAATGAAGAATGATGATATTGAAGCCTACACTAATAGGTTTCATGAGTTGGCCTTAATGTGTCCTGAACTGGTTCCAGATGAGAAGAAGAAAATAAAAAGGTATGTCATCCTGAAAGGATTAAAGGACACATTACTTCATCAAAACCAATGTTGCAAAACAAGGTCTACAAGGGCGATTAATCGCCGATTAATAGCTACAAGGCCATCAACCTTGCCGATTAATGAAATGGCGATTAATAGCGGTCAACTATGGTCACGACGGTCAAGGGAGGTCAAACTTGCCGAAAACCTGCAAATTTGGCCGAAAATACCAAAAACTCACTGTAAACCTACGTTTATCACTTATAGTAACTATTTATATGTATGATAAGTTGTATACAAAGAATAATATTGCTGAAAAATACCTAAAACTCATTAAAAATATCCAAAACTTTCCGAAAATACCAACAATTTGCTGAAAATACCAATCCGATTAATCACCGATTAATCCCGCCTAGAACGATTACAAGTTACAAGGTGGTCGACTGGCCGGCTAGCGATTCGCGATTTTTGCAACCTTGATCAAAACCCTCTTCCCTACATGAAGCAGTAAACATGGCTCGTGAATTGGTCGAGCAGTCTGTAGAAGGTAAAGCTGCTAAGTTAGATGCTGATAACAAACGGAAATGGGAGGATAATAAAGGAAACAATCAGGGCAATAACCGTAACAACAACCGAGGCAACAATAGAAACTCCAACAAGAACAACAACCGACAAGCCAACAAGAGACAAGAGACAGTAACCATATATGCAGTTGCTCCTGCTGTTCCTGCTGCTCCTGCTGTTCCTCCTACTCCTGCTCCTCCTGTTACTCTTGCTGCTCCTATTGCTCCTGCTACTCCTGTTGGCAGACGAGGTTATACTGGGAATCTGCCTAAGTGTGACCGATGTAATTGGCATCACCCTGTCGGTGTGTGTCCTACTAGATGCACAGTTTGTAATAGGTTTGGCCATAAGGAAGGAATCTGTAATGTGGTGTGCTATGGCTGTGGTGAAAAAGGTCATTACCAGAACAGGTGTTCAAAGACTAAGGATCCGCAGAACGATGGAGCTCGAGGTAGAGTGTATCATGTGGGAAATAACGCTCAGCAGAATCCTCAGGTGGTCGCGGGTACGTATATTCTTAACGATCACTATGTTAGTGTTTTATTCGATTCCGGTGCTGAGAAGAGTTTCGTGTCTTCTGCTTTCACTCCTTTCCTTGATATTACTCCTTCTGCTTTAGACACTAGTTATGAAGTATAATTAGCAGACGGTAAGATTGTTAGTACCAATACAGTCTTGCGTGGTTGTACCCTTGATTTGCTTGGTCATTTGTTTTTAATCGACCTTTTACCAACGCGTCTCGGCAGTTTTGATGTTATTGTTGGTATGGATTGGTTAGCGTCTCATCGTGCTGTCATTGTTTGTTCTGAGCGAATCTTGTGTATTCCTCTTTCTTCGGGTAAAATCTTAGAACTTCGTGGTGAGAAGCCGGATGACAATCCGAATTCTCTTCGCTCTATCAAGGCTGATCAGAAAAAGCTTGATGACATTCGTATCGTTTGTGAATTTCCTAGAGTTTTCCCAGACGACTTGCCAGGATTACCTCCTGTACGTGAAGTTGAATTCCGTATCGATCTTATTCCGGGTGCACTGCCTGTTGCCAAATCGCCTTATCGTTTAGCCCCGTCTGAGATGAATGAATTATCGAATCAGCTTAAGGAATTACAAGAGAAAGGGTTCATCAGACCGAATCATTCGCCGTGAGGAGCGCCTGTGCTCTTTGTTAAGAAAAAGGATGGTGCTATGAGAATGTGTATAGACTACGGGGAATTGAATAAGTTGATAATCAAGAATCGTTACCCTCTCCCTCGTATAGACAACTTATTTGACCAATTGCAAGGTGCATGCTGTTTTTCCAAGATAGATCTTCGTTCAGGTTATCATCAGTTAAGAGTGCATGAAAGTGACATCTCCAAAACCGCATTTAGAACCCGTTATGGACACTTTGAATTTACCGTTATGCCATTCGGTCTTACCAATGCCCCTGTCGTTTTCATGGATCTACTGAACCGTGTCTGCAAACCCTACCTTGACAAGTTTGTTATAGTTTTTATTGACGACATCCTCATTTACTCGAAATCAGAAAAAGATCATGAAAATCATCTTAGAACAATCTTAAGTCTTTTGGAGAAAGAAAAGTTGTATGCCAAATTCTCTAAGTGTGAATTTTGGTTGAAAGAGGTTCAGTTTTTAGGACACGTGGTAAATCAGGATGGTATACACGTGGATCCTAGTAAAGTCGAAGCAGTTAAGAATTGGAAATTGTAGAAAAGCTAATATAGATCCGGTGGTCTAATGTGGTGGTAAATGGTGGTGGAAGCCATTGTTGGCTTAGAGAGAGAGAAAGAGAGGTTGAGAGTAAAAATGTGTGTGTTCCTCAAATGAACAAAAATACAATCAACACCCCTCCTTGGAAGCTAAGGAGGGGTATATATAGTCACGCACACAACCTAAACTATACAAAGAGCCTAGTCTAGTCTAAATGTGCGTGACTATGATAACTAACGGGAATTCTTAAATGTCGTCACATAAAGTGAGTTTCCAACAATCTTCCCCCATGGGACGACGTGTAGAATTCCTTACAATATTCTACCTATCAAGTACAAAATAATTAAGAACAAGAGCTTCCATGAAGCATCCAATGCTGATGATGTCTTCTGAGGCCTTTGACTTCAAAACGACTCATCTTTAAAGTAACTTGTAGAAGAAATACTGTAACGGCACGAGCTAAGTAACCCATACACTTCTGGTTAAGGAGAAGCTTCTGAATTAGCTTCCCCCTAATTCATGCCACGTAAACTTGATGTAGAAGCATTTTAAATAGCTTCCCCCAAGTAGATCAACAACTTTTCATCTCACGCTTGAATAATTCTTCTGAATTTTTCTTCCCCCTGAGAGTTCAAGTTATGCATACCAGAAAGAATCAAGACACTTCTTCCCCCACATAGTTGAAGAAGGTAAATCAATCCCAATTATGAAGCTCAAATACTGAAGTGGACACTTTATCCCATTCATGAAGTTGACATCGTAACACCAGAGTCAATTAAGTCCCGGAAATGCACACGTCTTCTTCCGGAGATGCACCAGAGTCAATTAAGTCCCGGGAATGCATATAGGATAATGATGATGTTTAATTGCAACAATCAAACAATTAAACCTCGAATCAGTAGTGTACCGTTTGGAGATTGATTGATAACGACACGAGTTAAAACACTGATTTTATCTGCGGCTATGACAAATGTCATCCCGGAATATCTTCAAATCAAAAGAAGGTATGAAGTTCATCACGTGTACTCGTTGTGCGTTCAATGTGTCTTCTTCTTCCCCCTTGATGGTTTCGAAACTCGGAACCATCAATAAATTGTACGCACATGAACCTGAAATCTCGTGAGAATAATAAATAAGCTGAATTATATATTTTGTGAGAATCAGCTGTTGATCGAAAATCTCTTCTCATAAACTCTCCAAGGCCACCTTTACCAACCCACATGAAAGCAATTTGAAGTGACCACTGAAAGAATGAACCAGATACATCAAACGTGAAGCTGAATAAAAATCCTTCGATCTTGTGACTTAAGCTTGCACTATTGTTGAATGAAGAACGGTGGAGAAATCTCTAAGTACTCAATGCATCACTGAAGAAGTCTATAAGCACAACACCTCTTGAAATTATCCACGTCGACTAAGCGCGTGACACTGAGTACAACAATGTAACCCCTTTAAGTGATAGTTATCCGAGTCATCAACCATCCACCCCGAACCCGGAAACCAGATAACCAAGTCTTCATTCTAGGATTAAGCACGAGCAAGTTATCTAGTAAAAGATAAAATAAATATACGCCTTCGAAAAATCCGTCTTCAACGTCACGTAATTAATACCCGATCAAACAAAATCTGAAGCCACTAAAAAATCGCCCATTTTTTCTTGGTCTCGTCAAAATAAATTCTTGTCACATTAGTCACGTCATTTTGTCGCGTCACATTTCTCGTCAGCCCATCAGTGTCAAGAAAAAATTAAAGAACCACAAATGCGACAAAAAAACTACAAATTCAAAAAAGGAACTTGTTTGTTTGAGCATCCATTCTCCTTAATAATGTCTCGTCACTTTTATCTCGACCCGATGTCACAATGAATTAAAACGTAATTCACAACAAATTTATTTAAAAATTTGAATGTTTTTTTAAAAAAATTTGTGTGTATGTGTTATAAAAACACACGGTTGAAATCATAATAACTTAGCCAATGTTTATCAAATTAACCAAGGCCCAAAATTTTGAATTAAGTGCCCAAGGCCCAATGTGTGATAAACTCGTCCAAATGTCCAAACATGAAATCATGGGCCAACTTTGGAACCCGGTCCATCATCTTTGGTTATAACCACTTTTTCCCAACCCTAAATAAACTCACACAGTTATAACCCTAACATAGACTAATCCGCCCCTTATCTCTCTCACCTAACTCCTCTCTCATCTGCTCACCTCCTAACTTCACTCACTCCTCATTTCCTCCGTCCCCCCAAAATCCTCATCTCATCAGACACCAAAACACTTCTCAAATCATTGAGAATCCAGACAACATCTTGGCTAATCATCATCAAATCTCATCCCAATCTTTTTCTGTCAAAACTCAGCCCTCAAGAAACAAAATCGCCTCAAGATCTTAAAGATTAAGTTATCGGGTAGGTTTTAATTTGAAAGATTGCATGTTGGTTTTATACACTAAATCGAAAAAAATAAAGTTTGTAACAATTTTGTTATAAAGCTTTATTTAATTTCGTATATTAAATAATTGGTTTAAAAGACCAAACACGGATCAGTGAAGATTATATCGTTTTCGTGTAAGATCTAAAAGATCTCTACATGCATGTGCAAAACACGAAAAAGAAATGTTGAATCTGAGATCTAGTTTAATTTTTCAGTTTGACTGAGTCTAGATGGGGATTAGGTGACGAAGGGAATTAGGTTTAGTTTTGGAGTTGTGGAGATAAAAGGTTGGATGGGATTGGATTAAGTGTAGAGTCGACTCAGTGAGTTCAACTCAGTTGGGTTGACTGAGTCAACTCGGTAATTACCGAGTTGACTCGGTTGAGATGGGTGTAGTTGTCACAGTTTTGGTCACAAAATTTGGTTCACTAGTCTTTTTCAATACAGTCCAATCGGAATGACATAAAGAAAGTCCAATCGGAATGTTTGTTTTATGAGTCAAAAATGATGTCCTACAAGTGAATCCCATCGGAAAGTCATCGGAATTAAGCATACACCCTCATCGGAATGACCAATCCGAAAGTACAATCTGAATATTCAAACGGAAAGACCAATCTGAAAGTCCAATCGGAAAGGCAATCTGAAAACCCAATCTGAATGTGTAATATGAATATCCAATCTGAAAACCCAATCTGAAAAGGGTTTTGAAGGACCCTAAAATAGTGGATCTGCATATTTGTCCTTATCTATTTGCATAGACAAGAAAAAATTTAGACACCCAGAAACATTAACCAGATTAGTATTATTTTGACCATGAGAAAGATGATGAAACCGAGACACAAATAAATATGCTTGAGACCCCAAAAACATGTGACGGAATGGACAGATTTGACAAAACATATGAGACGTGACAAAAAAAATTTGTGATAAAGGACAGAATTATTATAACGAGACACAAGAATAAATTAGACCACCAAATCGCATAAATAAACACGATCCAAGGATAGAACCGAGGCTCTGATACCAAATGTAGAAAAGCTAATATAGATCCGGTGGTCTAATGTGGTGGTAAATGGTGGTGGAAGCCATTGTTGGCTTAGAGAGAGAGAAAGAGAGGTTGAGAGTAAAAATGTGTGTGTTCCTCAAATGAACAAAAATACAATCAACACCCCTCCTTGGAAGCTAAGGAGGGGTATATATAGTCACGCACACAACCTAAACTATACAAAGAGCCTAGTCTAGTCTAAATGTGCGTGACTATGATAACTAACGGGAATTCTTAAATGTCGTCACATAAAGTGAGTTTCCAACAGAAATCTCCTAAATCGCCTACTGAGGTCCGTTCATTCCTTGGATTAGCCGGATATTATCGCATATTCATTGAAAACTTCTCCAAAATTGCTAAGCCTTTAACCCTGCTTACACAAAAGAATATGGAATACATTTCGAATGAAGAGCAAGAACAAGCCTTTTGCTTACTAAAGGAGAAATTGTGTAACGCCCCAGTGTTAACACTTCCTGACGGACCGGACGATTTTGTTGTTTATTGTGATGCATCCTATCAAGGTTACGGTTGTGTCTTAATGCAGCGAGGAAAAGTGATTGCTTATGCCTCCAGACAACTTAAAACCCATGAACAGAACTATACTACTCACGATTTGGAGTTAGGTGCAGTAGTATTCGCCTTGAAAATATGGAGACATTATCTTTATGGGACGAAAAGTGTGATATACACTGATCATAAGAGTCTCCAGTATATCTTTAACCAAAAGGACTTGAACATGCGACAAAGACGTTGGTTAGAACTTCTTAGCGACTATGAATGTGAAATTAAGTATCACCCAGGAAAGGCTAATGTTGTAGCTGATGCCCTAAGTCGAAAGGAAAGACTTAAACCTAGGAGAGTGCGTGCTATGAGCATAACCATTCAATCTAGCCTCAAGGCCAAGATTTTAGAAGCACAACAAGAAGCTGCAAAGGACTTTAAGGCTCCAGCAGAATTGCTGCGAGAATTAGATGCTCAGTTTGAAAGGAAAGAAGATGGAACAATTTACTTTGTTGGACGATTATGGATTCCATTGGTTGGAGGATTAAGAAAGGTAATAATGGACGAAGCTCACGCTTCAAGATATTCGATTCACCCTGGTGCAAATAAGATGTACTACGATTTAAGGGATATTTATTGGTGGCCAGGTATGAAAAAGGTCATAGCAGAATACGTTAACAAGTGTCTGACTTGTTTAAAGATTAAAGCAGTACATCAGAAACCCTCAGGTCTTTTACAACAACCAGAAGTCCCAGAATGGAAATGGGAAAAGATTACAATGGACTTAGTCACAAAGCTGCCTAGAAGTAGTGGTGGTTTTGATGCAATTTGGGTAATTGTTGATAGATTAACCAAATCTGCTCACTTCCTTCCTATCCGTGAGGATTATAAAACTGATAGATTGGCTCGAATCTACATCAATGAGATTGTTGCAAAGCACGGAGTACCAATATCGATTATTTCTGATAGGGATGGTCGTTTTGCCTCTCAATTCTGGAAATCACTTCAAAAGGCGTTGGGTACGCAAGTATTAATGAGTACATCATATCACCCAGAAACGGATGGACAAAGTGAACGTACTATTCAGACTCTGGAAGACATGCTGCGAGCATGTGTTATGGATTTTGGTGGTAGTTCGGACACTCATATACCTTTGGTCGAATTTTTCTATAACAATAGTTATCATAAAAGTGTCAAGTGTTCACCATTCGAGGCTTTTTACGGACGCAAGTGCAGATCGCCAGTGATATAGAACGAAGTAGGTGAAAGTCAACTGATAGGGCCTGAATTAGTTCTAGAAACTACCGACAAGATTGTACAGATTAGGGAAAGACTGAAAACTGCTAGAAGTCGTCAGAAGAGTTACGCAGACAAAAGACGCAAACCTCTTGAGTTTCAAGTCGGAGACTGTGTGCTGCTACGTGTATCTCCATGGAAAGGTATTGTGAGGTTCGGTAAAAGAGGAAAACTTGCGCCACGTTTTGTAGGACCATTCGAGATCGTCGAGCGTATTGGTTCGGTAGCCTATCGACTGAAGTTACCCCAGGAGTTAAGTTGTGTTCACGATGTATTCCATGTTTCCAATCTTAAGAAATGTCTAGCCGAATCAGATGTTCAGATACCGTTAGAAGAAATAAGAGTGGACGAGAAGATGTACTTCATTGAAGAACCAATAGAGATCGTGGATCGCCAAGTCAAGAAGCTGAAACGTAGTTGGATTCCTATCGTTAAAGTTCGTTGGGATTCACGTCGGGGTGCTGAGTTCACTTGGGAAAGTGAAGACCAGTTCAAGACTAAGTATCCCCATCTGTTCTCGTCTTCTTCTTCCATCTCCAGTTAAACTCTGAGGAACCAGAGTTCCTTTAAGGGGGAAGACTGTGAGATCTCGTATTTTCCTGGTAATTATTTTATTCGTATTCATTATTTTAATCATTGTTGATACTTATTTGAAATTATAAAATTATTTTTATTTTACAATTCCATATTTATTTAAATCAAATATTTTGATTTAAAATCACCCATGTGCATTTTTACAAACGTTTACTTGAATCAACAGAACAAGAACCGAGGGCTAAATCTTTCGACTTAAAGATATTTATCTTTACATTGTGTTAAGTCTAGACTGATAATGGACACAGTAATAAATTCTTGTATTTCATATTTTTACTGTCGATTGTTTCAGTGTTCGATGTTTTCGATGTCTTCTTTTAATGTCGTGTTAAGTCGAGTCGGGAGTCAATATTATCTTATTTTGGGTGCGTTTTAACTTTTGAGAAGTATTTTTACGAAACCCGAGACCCGTAAATATTTGTAAATTTGACTAATAGTCATTTCCCACTTTTTAACTAAACTATTTATTTTTTGGTCCTAAAGTTTCAAAAATTGCCAAAATGGTCCCTCCACTTAACTAGGCATTTAAATACATTCTTTTCTCTTCCACTAACTCACACACAACATTTTAAATAAAAAAAATCCACCACCCCTTTCTTTCTTCTCTATGCCGTGACATCCCAACCCCCAAAACACCATTGATTCATCAAAATTTAACTTGATCAATCTAAAACTAATTAAAGACCACATCCTATTTTTGAAAGGTGATTCTAATGGTACAAGAATTTTGTACATGCAACCACTTTTGAAGTTTTGAAGATTTCATGGTTGAATATGATGTTTGATCATTGTTTTTAGCATGATCATGGTTAAATTATGTGTTTTTGATGTTGAAAAGTCTAAGTTCTTGATTTTTATCTTTTGATTTTGTTGCATGCAAGGGTTTAGGATGTTTATATATGATATTAGGGTGATTTTAGGAGTGGGTAATTGATTAGATTTTGTTGAAAAAGTCATTTGATATGATTTTTAAAGTACCAATTTTAGGCAGAAAGTTGGGGAAGGTTTTGGGTAACTTAATCTTGTTTTATTATTAAACAAATAAGATAGGATTGTAGATATTTTTCTTAGCTTCGATTTGATATAAATTAGAGCTTCCAACTCCAAACGAGTTGGAAATGGCGTTAGTTTGATTATTCGTGTACCGGGAGACGAGTATCGACACAATCTAAAAATTGTTGTCGATATTTGGATCGAATCTCGGGGACTCTAAATTGAAGTTTTGAAATGTGTAACCTACTGATAATGAGGCGTTTACCTTAGAGGTTGAGTTTAAAACCCGAGTGTCGGTTTTGTAAACGGAGTCGTTTAAATAAGTTAAAACAGTTGTATGAAAAATTAACGTAAATCTGTCCGAATTTTGTAACCCGAAGATGTGTCGGGCAGTGAGTCTTAGAAGTAAAAACTTTTGATGAGATTTTTATATGTCTTTCTATAGATGTTAAGTGAGCTTCTCAGTTAGTACCATAAACATTTGACACGTCTAAGTGAGGTAATTCAGCCCGCACATTTGGCATGTGCCGGCAGTTTTTATCGAGTGCATTGTCTAATAAAAGTATACTTTTAGATGGAGTCTAGAAGTACCCCTTGCATGGTTTTTCTCATATGTCATAATTTGAGTATGTATTCATTTAATTCAAGTGTTTTTATAAACATTTACTTCGTGTCTTCTAAACTTTCGCGTCCCGTTATCGTAGGTCTCGGATGACTTAAGGTTGCTCGATTTTCTGTTGTTTCTACCGAGCCCTCATGTTTCGTGTTGATTCCACCGTATAGCTAAGGTGAGTTCATAGCCCCTCTAGCTACTTGTTCATTGTTTTAAAAGACGGGGTGAGATTAACATGTTGGAACACAATCTTTTAAACTGTATGCTATCCAGAACTGTATGCTGTCAGATGAATTCATTGATATTATTGCTTTTAGTCTTTAGCCTTAAGTTTCCTCTCATTGATCATGAACCGTTAATTAATCCTGCTACCAAGCGCGAATGTTGTGGGTGGATCCATCGGGATTGACAATCCCCGTCCCGATTACCTTGATGCACGTACATTTGTTTATCAATTGAGTATTTAGGCTGAATACTGACTAGAGGAACTTACACTGAGTTAAGCTTCGGTTCATGAACTAAGTAGCAATAATATATCATGACTATGGAGAATGTACATAGTCATCCCCCCCCCAGTACTTGTTTTTACAAAGTATATTGTGTTCCATTACTTAGCTTTCTAAACCTATGAATATCACTCAACTTTTTGTTGACGAGTTTTACATGTTTTAATCTCTGGTAATACTGCTTAATGAGCTTGGACGAGGTACCGCCGGATGTTGGCAGCTTGGAAAGATCTGTGTTGTGATATGTTTATGCTTTGTTATAAATGACGTTGTTAAAGTCTTCCGCTGATCTTTTGTTATCTTAAAACTTTAAACTATGATGTTGTAGTACTTGTTATGTTTCAAAACTTATGGGACCGAAGTTTCTAAACTCTGATAAATTGTGATGTAATATATGTGTATTTTAATGCGTCATTCTCGTGTCATTTATAACTCATTGTTACTTGTACCTTGACGTGTGATCCCCTCGTTGCCTAACTGTCTCATGTCAGAATTTGGGGGTCTCACATAAGTCTTCTTCAGTACTAAAGGCTTCAGTAGGAAACCCTTCAGGGGATAGCTGATGCTTCAGTGGGACTGAAGGAAAGACTAATGTTGGGCTGAACATGTAAACTTGTAACGGTCTTTGACATATTCAAGTGGCAGTTTAACTGCACTAAATGACCAAGTTTAATTGGTCATGTAACCACTGTTCCTGTTATTATGGAGCACATTAAGAGGAGATTAATGGGCCGTTAATTCCTCTTAATACCATTGACTCGGGTTTTGTAAGACCCCCAGAATCTGACATGGAACAACTAGGCAATGAGGGGGTAACACGTCATGGTACAAAAAACAATGAATTACAGTTGACACAAAGCTGATGTAATAAAAACATGTACATTACATCATAAAATAATCAGAGTTTTAAACATAGGTCCCAGAGTTTTATATGCGGAAAGATTTATTATTTTATCATGATTTATAACACTTATTTACCAAAAATACAGAAAAATCTTCTAACGGTTTTTAGATAAAACCAAAGTTGAAATCTACACAGAAATCTACAAGCTGCGATAATATCCCGCGGGCTCTCATCCAAGCAAAGCTAAATAATAATACATGAGATTAAACATGTAAAATCGTCAACATATAGTTGAGTGATATTCATAGGTTTAGCAGTAAAGGTGTGGAACACAAGCATTCATTTGTAAACTCGTAGTAGGGAAAATGGTTATATACGTCAACCATAGTCTGAACTATTATTATTATTATTGTTGTACACTTCATGAACCGAAGCTAAACTCAATGTAAGTTCCTCTACGGATTATTCAGCCTAAATACTCAAGTATAAACAAATATTAGTGCGTCAAGGTAATCGGGACGGGGATAGTCAATCCCGATGGATCCACCTACAACATTCGCGCTGGGTAACATGATTAATTAACGGTTCATGATCAGGAGAGGAAACTCAAGGCTAGACTAAAAAACAATAATAATATCGAAAGTCTGGATAACATACACGTTCTGGATAGCATACAAGTTCTGGATAGCATACAAGTTCTGGATAGCATACAAGTTCTGGATAGCATACAGTTTTTAAATAGTTGTGTTCCACCATGTAAAATCTCACCCCGTGTTTAGAAACCATGTATAAGTAAAAAGGGCTATGAACTCACCTTAGCCACGAGGTAAGTCAATCACGGTACTCAGCAAATGAGTAGAAACAATGGTAGTGAGACGATCACCGACGATATGGATGCCCGGGAAACACGAAAACCGCAACCTATCACAATAAGGCGCACGTTAAGACTCGAACTCAAATATTGTTGTATATCAAGAATAATAATACTTTAAATATTTTCAAAGTATTCATATTTCAAAACCAGTGACACGAATCAAATGAATCCATATTTACCCATTTATCCAACACTACCCGTTTAAATACTCGTACACTTGAAATTGACCCGTCATATGACGCCAAGTCAAACTATCCCTTAACCTTATTCAGACCAGTAGCTAAGTCGTTTATATAATGACTAAACACTTGAGTAATCCACCATGTCCAATAGTGAATACTCATACTCACGCCACACGAGCATTGAACTATGTGTCTAAAATAAAATCAGCAAGTACACCCCGGATATACACACCGATCTACCCTATCTAGACTTGTCCATTTTAGATGAAACTTGGTGTCAAGGTCACTTATAACCTGTATAAGACCTCACCAAAATTTGAGCCAAAGTTCACACTTTAAAACCCATCAGCTCGACACTTTACTCGAATCTAAAATTTGGGACAAAATTGTATACTCGTTTCATAAAACCATTAAGACCACTTTAAAAGTATTATCATGACATTCCACCTTTTAAACCCACTACTAGACTCATCATATTGAGTTTATAAACTTTGAAAACCAGTAGTATCAACTATCTAACCAAGCCTAAAGTCCCCGAGAGTCGACCCAAAATTAGCCACAATTTCGGATTGTGCCGATTTGCGTCTCTCGGTACACGAATACTAAAACTAGCATAACTTTTGATCCGTAATGAGTTAGAAGCTCTATCTTATACCAAAACGAGCGTCTAGGAAAACTCTACAACAAAATCAAATAATCTCAGACTATCACAAATCTTAAACCCACGAAAAATCTGTTCTAGACCTGCTGTTCAAAATACACTTTTAAAAAATCATAAAAAATCAATTTTCCAACCAAAACTAATCATTCCCATACCTATAGAATCACCCCACTATCATATCCATCAACCAAACACTCCTAAAACACTTGCATAAATCAAAACAAAAATCAAAAACCAAAAACTTTAATTTTTAAATATCAAAACATAAAAATCTAGCCATGAAATCATATATATGATGATAAAAAACAATCCCAACCATAGAATCATAAAAATATGAAAAGTGGTTGCATGTGTAAGATTTTTATACCATTAGAATCACCTTTCAAAACTAGGAGGTGGTCTAACTTTAGTTTAGCTAAAATCATGATAAAAGTTGATGATTTTTGGGGTTTATGGTGGTTTAGGGTGGCGGAGAGAACAAAGGGGAGAGGAGGGTGGTTGTTTGATTTGTAAAAATGTAGTTAGTGTGTGTTTTTGGTGGAAGAAAGTGGTATTTATATGGTAGGTAGTGGAGGGACCTAAGTTGTCAATTTTGAAACTTAGGACTTAAAAGAAATTTGATAATTTAAAGGGTAGAAATTGACTATTAGTCCATTTTAAAAATATTTACGGGGCTCGGGTTTCGTAAAAATACTTTTCAAAAGTTACAATGCATCAAAAATATGATAATATGGTTTCCCGACACCACTTAATACGTATTTAAAACGAAATCGTCAAAAATATTAATTATAGAAACAATCGATAATAAAATGTATAATTTTGGGCATCCGTCGGTATCGCGATCACTAGGAATTCTCGTTGTTCATTGATTTTGAGTAAACTCGTTGTAAAACGCACGCGGATGATTTTAAATCAAAAACATTGATTTAAATAATTTTAGAAAAATAAAATAAAAATTTTATAAATCCAGATAAAGTATTTATCAATGATCAGAAAATACTTAAAAAAGTATAATCTATTAAAATTATCATGATCTCATGATTTACATATAAGAATACAAGAGATGTAATACGTTGGAAAATTCAAGCAACACGAATAAAAGAATAAAATAATACTGAGAAAGTACGGGTTCTTACAATCTTCCCCCCTAAAGGAACTCTGGTCCCTCAGAGTTCTCCTGGAAACAGTAGAAGATGCAAACAAGAGGAGGTACAAAGTGTAGAACAAATTCATTGCTTCTCAGGTAATTTCTGCATTACGGCGAACTCTAACAATTTGGATTCACTATGCTTCAGTTACTTAACTCCTTTTCGAATAACTTTTCAAATTCGGATTAGAATAATGACCTTTCAGTACCGAGGAATATCAAGAGATAGAATGAACACAAGAATTGCGTAAACGGATAAAGTGCGTTAAAATGAATAAGGATTTGTTATCAACAAAGATTTTTCAAATCGCGCAACTCGTAAAACATGACAATCTGAAAATGTAATAATCTAATTACTAGAGAAATAGAAGGGGAAAATGAGTTACAAGGTTTAGTGATTTAAAAAATCAGACTCTATATATTTAGTGATTAAGCAATTGCTAAATCTTTTTCTTGATCAGGATTACAAAGTAAAAAGTAGAACAGTTCAAAATAGTTATCTTGATCGGCTAACGAACTTTTGGATGACTATATGAATTTACTGTTAAAAACTCATGTTTATTGTTACCATTAGAGAAAATCAGATTTTTCCATGTTATTTAAAATCATTGCTAGAAATTATAAATTAATTTAATAATTTCATTATATTGAAAAAAGTATGATAAAATCAATTACTTTAAAAGATACAGCTTGACATATTCAGGTTTTCAAAAGGTGACAAGACAGCAACGAATATGAGACATATAAAGGTCAATAATTTATATTCGAGCAATAGCACAAGGGAATAAAACGAAAGTCGCATCAATTCTTAACAAACGTGATAGAATAGACGCGTCGATGATAAAAATAATAAGAAACAAAGGATTATAGCAAGTCCTCACTTCTTGAGTGCAGTTGGTGTCACCAACAACGACTTATTAAGTTCTCGATGGTCGATACATGATCGAAAGAGAAAAGCCACACAACGAATTTTCGAATCAAAGAAAATTCTAAAGAAGTCACTTTAGAGGAATTCTAGTAAAATGAACAACATTAGCAATGAAAGGCGAAATTAACACATGATTCACACGAATGAATTTCAAGACGATAGTTTCTAACACATATCATGACAATTACACGAAATTATCGTTCACGTCTAGTCATAAATTACTATTCGCGTCCAAAGACGTTTTGAAGGTCTACCAAAATAGATAGAGAAGGTCGATCGATGAAAAGGCATAATAACGTTGAAACTTTCAAGTCTGGTATCAATGGTCGATAATTAGACAAGTGGTAACGAGAATCGTATCATGAGGATGATGAGGTAACAGGTAAAACAAAGGTCGTGGAGTAAGGAAATTTGTGCTTGAGGCATGTACTTTGTTCAAGAAAAATAAGGGTTCATATGTGTATTTCGCGAATTGTTGTTACTCGCATAAGATGTAAAAGTTTTCAAACTTTCATTTTATCTAACTTTTTAAGGAAAATATATAAAAAGTTGATTATTTGACAAGATATTTAAGGTGACTACTATTTGGCCTTGCATGGCTCCTTCTAAATTAAGCATAGGTGATCAGGCCATGCACAATTTAGGACTAGCAATGCGATGCTCAGCTTCGTCAAACCAATATTACATATCATATGATTTAAAACATGCATTTGATGCTATCTATAAAAGCAGGATTCAAATCATGCTATCAAAATAATTTTTTCAAAATATTTTTTTAAAGTTAAAAATAACTAAATGATTTTTTTTCAAAAAAATTTAAATATTTTTTTTGTATTATCGGAAATAAATAACCTTTTTTAAAGTAAATTGAAATAAGAGAAAAACGTAAATTTTTAATTTAAAATTAAGTTTTTTTATAAAAAAGATCATTAATGGAATAATTTAAAATGTTTTAATATTTTTTGAAACGTTTTAAAATGTTTTAAAATTATTAATTTAGGAAAATACAAATATGTTTTTAAATATTTAAATTTTAATTTTTTTAGAAGAATATCATGTGGGTAGTTTATAACTTTAAAAAAATTAAGTGAAAAATGTAAAAAAAAGTTAACTTTTTTTGAAAAAAATAAACTTTTCTTTTTCAACAAAAAAATCGAAACTGAATTTAAACAATTTCAGGAAAAGCGTAAAAAGAAAAAAAAAAGTTTTATTTAACTCTAAATTTTTTTTGGAAAAATTATAATTTTTTTAAGTTAAATACCTTTTTTTAGAAAAATGATCGTTCGTTAAAGGCCTAACGATGCAAAATTTGGCATCGGGCTGAAGGGTAAAATATGTAGAAAAAAGTTTGAGGTACCATATTAACAGGTAAACCGGTAGTTCAAGTATTATCTTAGCAATTTATGAATACAGATATAATATAGATATATTTGAGAAAGTACGTAACTATTAAATGATTTAAACCTTAAAAAGTAATAGATGAGGCTGTTACTGTAATTTCTCATTAACAAATACATATATCAAAATTACGTTTATCAAAAACCACGTTTTGAAAGTGTTAAAACGCACAAAAATGATTTTCTGAATGAGTATGCCAAACACTTGAGAACAATATCGCGTTTTTGAAACAAAATAATCACAAAATTTACGTGATAAGTCACTCCTAAATAGGGATGTCAACGGGTAAGAAAAAACCCATAACTCACGGGTACCCACACGTAAGTGTGTGGGTATTTTCGTCATATTACACCCATGGGTAGGTCATGGGTATAAATCAGAACCCATTAATGGGTGGCGGGTGGGTGACGGGTATGCTATACCCGTCATGGGTAAACCCATGATACCAATCACGGGCAAATCTATGAAACCCATTTGATATACCCACATGTGTATCCATAAATATACTTATGGGTGTCCTTATAATCCCATTTAAAATAAGATAAATATCATTATACCTCATAAATAGTTGTACTTAGATAGTTGTGACTTTTGAGACTATTATAAATTATAATTGCTACCGCTGTCAAGAAAACACATTAAACTAAAAAAGACTATTCGATTTGCTAGACTAAAAAGTGAAGATCAAATATAAGATCATCAAATACATATACATAGATAATCTAGTTAATCTCTTCTTGGCAAACATCAATTCGTCCATACTAATACATATATGATACTACTGTTTTACACTTCTAGCATATTTTGTTCACTGTACAAGGTACACGACACACCTCTAGTCCTCAAACACATCTAAATAATTCTTCACTTATTCTAGTCTCGTTGTTTTATTGATATTGTCTTTAATTCAGTTTCTTGAAATGCATTTACATAATTGCTTTTCATATAAGATTGTGTGATTTTTTATTGCATTAACCCATGGGTTTTTTGTTACATTAACCCATGGGTTTACCCACGGGTAACAAATACCCACGGGTATAGGTATGGGTATCAAATTATACCCACTAATGGGTAACGGGTGAGTGGTGGGTATGAAAATATTTACGTGGGTGGGTGACAGGTTTGAGATACCCGTACCCACTACCCACGGGTGCCATCCATTGCATTCCATTGTCACGTATTCTACTGTACCGTATCAGATCAGATACATCACTTACGCAATTCCGACAAGCACTGAAAGTCTCTTTTGTTTTTACACCCCCACTTCATCCTAATATTTATTTTTCTGTCCATATCATACCCCACTGGCACCCGTCACATCTTTAAAATCTTGAGCTGATAGACTTAAGCTATCGTCACATCTGTTTCTTTGGGTCCTACATCTTTTTCTGCCGTACCTCCAAATCTATATAAATGAGTGGTTTCTCGTTCCCAACTTACCATCATCACCTCTTCTCTTGTTTTGTTTTGAGTTTTGATCATTTGCTACCATTTTCAAAACCCAAACCTTAATTAACTATGCCTCCCCCCTTTATCCGTTCGAAATTTAACATATCCATTGCTCCTAGGACATTTACTCCGAGGTAATTCCATTACTTGCTACTTTTCTTAATTTCGTTTTTTACAAATTCTTTTTTTATCTTAATTTCTGGTTTTAAGTGTGTTTTCATGGTTAGTGACGTCACTAGCCACGAGTAACCGGAGAAATAAATTTTTTTGATCTCGGTTAATCCGTTTTTATCGGTTTTCACGGGTCTTCTCCGGTTCGTCTTCGGACGGCTTAGCAGAACCGATTATGACTTAGCTCTCGGTTGAATCCGGTTTTAAAACTATATGCACCTATCTTTTTAGTTGAATCCGGTAACATAATTTTCAGTGAATACTGTAATATTTTTAATTTTATGGTTTTGATGACATCCTGGAACACGATAAGTTAAAGTTTAAGTAACTTTATGTAATTGGTTATGTTTAATTTATATTGTAGAATGTGAAAATATTGTTGTTAGCAAGGGGTGTTTTAATTGGTTGTATATTAGGCTTATCCAGTCGTATGCGTTTTAATTGGATTCTACATATGTAATATACATAACTTCTTTCGAATTCCTTAATTACAAGGTTAGTGATGAATTTTGTTGTATGCGTTTTATGTGGTTTTGATTCTGTTTAGAAGGTTAGTGATGAATTTTGTTGAATTCATTAATTGCAATGCTTTTATCATTTAACTTTAATTACTGGTTTTGATTGTGTTTAGATGGTTCGTGACGGGATAGTGATTGTCAAAGCAGCATATGAAAATGCTACGACTAAGTTTCCATTCCAGATTCCAACTCAACCAACCAACATGAGTTCAGAGAGGTTTATAAACTTGAATGAGGAGATTGCTGCAAGGTTTCGACTACAGCTAGGTAGCTTTAAACTCAAATATATAGACCCAGATGGCGATTTGATAATGATAACATTTGACGATAGCTTAAGTCTATCAGCTGAAGATTTTAAAGTACCAGGCCTTCAAACTGCCATGATACTTATGGTTTTGCCTGTCTGAAGTATCAAATTTGGTGCAATATTTTGGGTGTTCACTATAGGAGGTCTATGAAAAGGTTTATCTTTCGTTTTAACCATAATGAGTTTAAAAATAAAAAAAAAAGAAAAAAAAGAGTGAGTTTATATCTATGTAGATGAAGAGTATTTCGCATTGTTGTAAAAGGTTTAGTGGTATGAGGTTTATAGTGATTTTCTTAGGTGTCATGTAATCGATGGTTGAAATCATAAGTGTTGTCATGTTTGTGTTACGTATTCTTGTGGATTTTCTTTTCTAATTGGTTTCCTTTAGAAGTGCCCTGGTGATTAAGAAACTTTTTGTTTCATGGTTGATTCGGTTAAAGGACTTGATATATGAAAAGCACGGGTTTTAATTGTACGTGAACTCAAAACAAGTGTTTAGAATGTTTTAGGCGCCAAAAAAGTATATAATCTTCTGCTACCAATTTTAGCAAAAACAATTCTTATTTTGCGTGAACCATCTTAGGCCTATAAAGATTTGATTGTTGCTGATTCTTTTTGTAAAGGCTTCCAAAATCTGGAGTTCGGAGGGTTTATGTAAAGGAATTGGTAAAGCCACTAGATCACTTCACCAAAAAATGAAAGAGTTTTACCCATGTGATACGTAAGTAGGCATAGAATGTAAATCTTTGACTGAATTCGGTTACTGCTTGGATGTGAATGCTAGGGTGTCTTTTAAGCTTTTTATCTGTTTTAGACATCACCAATAGAAGTGATTTCGAGGCTTATGATGCTATCTAGTTCATTATCCCATTTCATGACACCATTCATTATACATAGCAAATGATGGTGCAAAATATTTAGTTTCTGGTGTTTGGTCTGATTTTTTTTTATTTTTTTTTAACTTCTTTAATAGATTGCATTGTGTTTATTTCGTTCTATTGATATATCAAACATTATTGGCAAATGGGAATATGGGATTTTGATTCTTAGATATGTAACTAGAAATTCAAACATGCATCCTACATTCTTTGTCAGCTCCTGCTGTTATTATCTTATCAAGCTTAGATTAGTTGATTCTGCTGGATTAAACCGGTCGGTATCGTAAAAATGTAATAATTTGTGTCTTCTTTTGTTGTAACTAGGTGCTCATTATGAGATTTTTTCTTGCACATGAAGCCAAACAACATACTTGTACTTTCCCATGAGCTCCTTTTTGGTCATCTGCAATCTGTTGGTCGTAATTTCCCCATGTATTAAGCAAGGTTGCTGTCAATGAGGAGGCTTTAGTTTCTAAAAGTACAATGGACAGTAATTATGCAGGACTTTGACGGAAACTTGACGGATACGACACCTTATATAGCCAGTTGCTCTTGTTTCACTCTTTACAGTTGCCCTTACACTTGAAGGAGGATAAGGGTGAGCCTTTTTGCATACTCTTTACTCTATTGATATCGTGAATTTTGTTTTTTTGAAACATACATATAGTATGAAACTATGCAAGCCGCAAGGCGTGAATGATTAGTTGTAACATCCGATTTACTTAGTTAGTTAGTTTTATTAAAACCATATTTGTCTTAATATCGAAGTTTAAGTATACAAGCTAGCTTTTTGAGTGAGTTCTACACTTGGACTTATGAATTGATATGAGCCTAGTATTTGATATAGGTTCGTGTCATAATCACTTCCATCTACCCAGGCTAATATCCTGTTCTAGGTCTATGGAACTACGAAACATATCTTAGTTATTCGTTTTATAATCACTTCCATCAAAGACCATAGGACTTAGTTATTCACGCTCTACATGGTCATGGCTCATTAACCAGACATGCGCTACTTGGGTTACCGTCTCTTGAGAAATCAAGAATACAGAGGTACGAGCGTATAGAATAGATCCTGTTCAAGTAAGGCCGTACCATGTGTTACACATAGTGATTAGTTGGCTTAGCAAATACAGTCACATGAGTTACTCAAGCTCTTGACGAGACCTGGATGGTGTTACAGCTAATGATCACTTCTGTGACGAAAGGAGGTGGACTGCAGTTGATGAATCATTAGTTCTGTAAAATTGTTTGGAAATGTTTCAACTAGTATCAGCATATGATTTTGTAACTTGTGCATATGATTTTGTATCAACTAAAGCACCTTAATTTCTTTACTCATGCCTACAAAATTCTTTAATTTCTATTCTCATGTAATTATGTGACTGATTTAGATGAGAGTTCTTTTCATTTGATCAAGTCAACTCGGTCCTGATCAAGGTACAACAACATAAACAGAGGTGTTCGGCTAGAGGAGATGACGGGAGTGTGAAATAAGGTAGTTCTGGTAGATGTCGTTGCAAGAAGAGGCTAAGAACGCGGTATGTTAAGAAAGTGATTACCTGATCATTGCAACTGTTAGCGGTTGTTTGCGATTGCTTTTTTTTTTCTCATAAAAGCACAGGTACGCCTGTCTTTAGGCGCTCATTTACTTTAACATAGTCAGGTAAGCAGACAATGAAAATTCCTATCTGCTTAAAAAATACTCAGTAAAAAAGCAATCCCAAACACCCTTTTTGGATGAATAGATATTTATAATAACTTCAAGCAACAAAATCTATTCATCCAACGTCAAAATTTTATCGGTAATGGGAATATGTCAGACTAATTCAAAAGTTGGTATAACAACTTCAAGCAACAAAGGCACTTTGAAGCATTATCTTGCCCAACCCGTTTTGTTACAGTTGAACTTGTGATTTTGATTATTTCAGTGGCTTTATAAAACACACATGCAAACACCTCTTGTATCGTCACAGTTTAAAATGGTAATTTGTGTGCTTCAGTCATCAAGCACAGGGTCGAGAGGTCAGTCAAAGTCCGTGCAGTCAGTAACTAGCTTGCTGAGTTGCTGATATCCCACTTGATGAGTATTTCTGTAATTTTGGCACAATGTAGGTTAGTTTATATACTGAGTTTGGTAATTTTAGTTTATTAAGTATCTTAAGAATTAGAAAACATGTAAATCTCGGTAGTCGATCTTATAACAAGAGGATTGGACCTTTGTACTTTTTGAACCTTTTTATGATAATAAAATCGACATCTTCGAGCGGTTGAATTTCATTTATCTTTGGCTATTCGATTAATTTGAACTTTGAAGCTATCATGTTCAAATATAAACTTTGGTAACTTTTCTTTTGAAGACAAGTTTTAAAATGTGTCATTAAGAGTTTGTTGGGATCGAACCCGGGTCACCCGCGTGTTATTTAAAACCTGGTCATATACATATCTATTACTTATTTTGAATTTGCTGATATATTTTTCAGTAATCACTTGTTGATTTTGAATTATAGTGAAATGTATAGGATGTTTACTTGATTAGCAACCTGGCTGAAAATTAATATGATGTTGGAAATTGTTGTCCACGAGAACGAGTGACATAGGAATTGACTAAATCGACAACCCAGTCTCTTTCGCGTCGTCCATGGTATCTCACATGCTTTCCGGTGTCTTCATCATAAGTTGATATATATGGATGTTTAAGTAATTTGGATCTTTTTATTTACGATGCTGATTAACATATACTGTATATGTGTACTCGTTGTGTATGGTTGTAACTTGCAAGTTCAAGAACTAAGATACTAAGATAGTGGATTGAAGGTGTCTGAATACTTTGTAAAGATTCATACGCAATTTACATCTTATTGTTTTTTTTGGGTGAGAAGTGAAGAATATATTAGCACACCAAATGATTCACATAATACAAGATTCGAATTAGTATCAATGGACAGGCCTATGATCCTAAAATACCAAGACAGAAACAAATCTGCTAGAAGCGAAAACACAACATTCTTCACTATATCACACTGGTAATGGCAACATTTCCCATCACCATATTACTCACTTAGAGGGCACGGTACAGTGGCTGGCCGTTCAGCTGGCCACCACGGCGCGAGCCACTGTACCGTGGGTCGTGTTTTCGGCCTCCAAGCCGTAGTTGCCAGCCATCGTCGTGGGTGACGGTGGGAGCCCACGGCGCGAGGTACTGTACCGTGCCTTGCGTTGTGGGTATTTTCGCGCCGTCGTTTTTTTTTTTTTTTGAAAACGCCAGATTTTTAAAGGAGGGTGTTTTGGTGTTATGGTGGGTTTTGGAGTTATAGGAAAAAGTGATGATGTGACACCACTTTTACCCACGGCTTGAGCCCATGGCTCAAACCGTACCTAGCCCTCTTAATGCCATTCCATTGTAAAGCAACATAAGCTGAATACCCACAGGCCTCACTATCCCCTAAGCTCCCTTTTTATTGTATGCGCATGGTCCACATACTACATTTCCATGAAGGCTTCCCTTTTTATTGCAAAATGAAGCCGCAATATTTAGCCACATTATTATACTTGTAGTACAGACGTCAGGCATTAGATGACGACTTATGTTGATAATTTCCTGCATTCATGATATGTTCTAACTTAGTTTTCGCATGACCGTATATTGGCTGGGCAGCCACAACAATTTGGTTTCAGTCATAGTGGGTCCGTATATGCTATATATGTTCTTTGTGACTAATTTAACACTGTTTGTTTAGAAAATAATATGGCGCAAATAATAGGCAATGATGATCCAGCATTTTTGTATTTCCTGGTGGTGGTTTACTGAAGCCCGTGTCTTGGCTAGCCAGTCATATCCGTAATGTGGCTGCAGCCATGGCGGGTGTTTCGTAGCAAATGAAGTTTTATGTCGTTTTTATTAACTGTATCTGTATTGGTTGAATAAGGCAATAAGCTTTGGGATCCGGTGGGTATGAATTTTTATGATTTTGCAGATCTTAAAATAAGATGGAGCAATTGCCTAAGAAATTATATACATATGCTCTGATGACCAAGTAAGTTGCTAAGGTGCTGTATTTCATTAGGTGGTAATATTTCTCTTTTTTGGAGGTCTGACTGCTCGGTCGACACTATTAGTTATCATAGTACGGATCTTAAAAGCTATTATGACAATAGCAGACACATGCACTATGAGTCCAAAATCTCTAATTGCGTTCGTGTTTATATTGCCACAGGTATCTGCTAAGAAAGCTCAAGTGCTCTGTTATGATCTCACATCGGCCAAGTATGAGACTGGTTGATGATTTAGAAAGCATAAGGTCCCCTCCTCAAACAAGTTATAGCTTTTTAAGTGAGTTCTACACTTTGACTTATGAAGCGATACGAGCCTAATATGGGATAGGTGCGTATCATGCTCACCACATACCAAGATCAGCAAACCTTAGTCTCCATTTAGGTTTGTATACATAGTTTAACGTGTTTGTATATTTTTATATTGCTTTCATCCTATAATTTAGCTTTTATCTATTTGTGTAACATGTATTTCAAGATGATGAGAAAGAGGAGTGTGACGAGAAGCTTAAAGAGGTAGAAGCTGTTTGCAGCCAATCATTTCGGCTGTCTATCATGAAACTGGTGGTGCTCAGGTGATAACATTGACTCGACAAAAGACGATGACGAACGTGAGCAACTTTAGGTATTTTATCATCATATATAGACAAGAAATAGGAACAACAGAACAGTGAATATTTAAGGTAGGATGGCTCAGGTGCATAATGTGAAAACACAGCTTCAAATAACGGGTCGAACATCCCAAGTGTATGCGAACATTAGTTGATGTTCGTTATATGCAATTGTTGTGTGTTTGCTCACTCAGAGGTACGGTAACCACAAGGTTTACAACATCTATTCAACCTTCCTCTAACATGCATTGTAAAAAAAAACGCGACGAAGCACAAGCACAAATCTTAATTATTATAATAAAGTGCTACTATTATTGTCCACCCATCAAATCACATCCATTAATCGGGTATCTTACTCACGAAAATATACACAAAATTAAAGTACCAAAGATTCTGTTTGTTCCTTCTTTTTACGGTCTAACACCGTTTCTATCAGATTTTTTTTAGGGCTAAGTACAAAAGTAACACCAAGTACATGGGTGTGTCCCAAGTAAGACACTTTTTTCCCTCCCACAAAGAGACATGTACTTTTGATCAACTGATATACTAGGTTAATTTAGTGACACGTGTCCAATTGATCAACCAAACTTTTTATATTTTATTAATATTTTCTCTCAATATTTGACATATACTTGTCCTCACCTACTGATTAAGAGTAAGCTTGTTAATTTCCCGTTTTAGTTTTAATTTATCTCATTTATTAATCCTCTCGGCATCACCAAAAAACATTTGGTTATGTGTAAATTTGTTCATATAAATGAGATTATTAATTAATTGATTATTGATTAATAAATGAGATTAATTGATTATTGATTAATAAATAAGATTAATCGAACAAATTGATTAAATGAGATTAATCGAACAAATTGATTGAAACTTTACTCGTAAATGAGATTAAGTATTAAAGATATAATTCTTTATGTTGGTTTTTTTATTCACATTGATGTTTGGATAACCAATTTCATCAGGCAAGTTGCTATTAAGGGCTGTTTGAATAGCCCTTATTTGGATAGATTGTTAAGTTTCATTTTATAGGGTTAAGTGATGTAGCCGATTAGGAAGTGAACTCTTTAGTGAAACGTGTCCAATGAAAATCACATGAAATTACTATGTTGTATAACGTGACAGTAGGATGTGAAATTATGTTGTATACAATCCAACCATTCTTTTGAGTAACCTATACATCTTTCTGGAATTGTACCCTAGTGTTATGCAGGTCATGTACAACTTTGCTTTACAAGGTTTAGATTCTTTTTTAAGTAGGCTAAAGCTATGCATGCATCTAGTGTTTTAAGGTTAACCGAGAACATATTGCTTTGCTGTCTTTAACCGAGAACATATTAAGAAATATTATCGTATACTTATACTTTGAATTTTTAATCTAGGTATATGATGCGAAGCTTAGTACGAGATCTAGGGTGGAAATCGTAGTTACGATAAGCAAAAGGTTGGTGGAGAAGAATTCCCGTTATAATATTTTTAAGAACACAGTTTTTGGACCGTGGTTAGACATTAGAACCACTGAACTTGATAACCATATGATCCATTATTTGCTGCTACACCAACGCCATGTGAAGGACGTACACGTTAGTATGTCATTTTACTTTGACGTTGGTGATCATATATTGGAGTTCAGAAGGAAGGAGTTCTGTTTAATAACTGGTTTATGTTTCAGGAAATATGATTTAAAGTATTATCAAACATCTAAGCTAAATTCATTTCATCATCGTGTATTTCCAAACGAAAAAAAGTAAAGGGAGATTGAGTTGCCGCTCTTTTTAGAAACGATCATGCTTTTAACTCCCTAGCCGACGTGGATGTTGTTCGAGTTTGTTTGTTGTATGCGTTAGAGGTGTTTATCGGTCCGCAGCTAGGACATGTTATATTAGATGAGATGATAAATCTTGTTGATGATTTAGATTCCTGGAATAACTTTCCCTGGGGTCAGTACGTTTGGGAAGAGTTTCACAAGAGGGTTTATAACTCCACACAAAAATATCAGGAAAATCATCTGAGATGTATTACAGCCAATGGTCGTGCATATGTTCCACAATATACACTGCAAGGGTTTGTTTTTCCTTTGAAGGTTAGTTATGTCCTTTATTTTAATATGGTTATTGCTTATTTTATGTTATGCTTATTATGTTAATGTATTTTCAATCTTTGATTTTTTCAGATATGGATATTGGAAAAGTTCCCAGATTCAACCGAATGGTGGTCAAAACAATTAGATGTCATTCCCCGTTGTGTGGCATGGAGTAATGGCAAGAAATTTTCTAAGTCACATTATCCAAAACTATTTCGGTCTACAACTAGACTTAATACTCTTGTGCCAAGGGCTGATGAGTTGAATTCAGATTGGTGGAAAGCTAGTGTAGTGTTTATTGATGCTGTTTCTCAAACCGCTCTTCCTCAAAACAATGGCAATTTGAAAGAAGAAAAACGAAAGTTAAAGCGAAAGTCAATTGTTTCTCACACGAGAACAGAAGTTCACCGTGAAGTACATGTACATACAGAGTATGTTGAGTTTGAAGATGAAGGAATGAGTGATGCGGATCTTGACAAGAAGGTTGATGATATGTATGTTGAAGTTATGAATAGAATCAAGGCAATTAAGCAAGATCTTCCACATCATAAGGTGATGACAAATGTTTATTTTTATTATTTAGTTTATACAGTTTATATATACAAATTTTTAATCAGGGTTGTATATTTATTATGCAGAAATCATGTCCCCTTTATATGCAAGCTGATTATCATAAAAAGGTATGTTGTTTATGTGGGCAAATAATCTTTCTTAGATGGCTTTTATAAATTTTATGGCTATAAAACATCTTATTTTTCCAGGGTTTGGGTAGTTCTTCAAAAACTCCAAGTGGACGTGATGCTCTCATTACTAAGATTTCACATATCAAAGATGAATTCAACATCAAAATAACATCTATTGAGGATTATTTGAAGAGTCCTACTAAACAAGAGGATGCTTGTGATCATCCACGTGATGTGTGTGGTTTGCTCAAATTTATTTAGTTATTTACTCATATCGAGGATTATACTTTTTTTTAATAACGATCTTTGTTTTTATTGCAGCCCTCAACTTCCATTGATTTAAATCAAGCGATTTTCATTGATTCTGCTTCTGTTACAAAAGTCAATGATGAACACAAGGTAAACTTGAAATTCATTAGAAGTTATGTTTGGTTTGCTTTAAAATTTATAGTAATTTAAAGATATGTATCTTTCGTTTTATCGCAGGCCTCAACCTCGGTTGATTTAATTCAAGAGACCAGTGCAAATATTAGTGTTGCCCAAAAGGTAAGTTGTGAACTTTTATATTATATCAATGAGTTTACATTTCCTATCTAAATTACTCCTCAAATATTCATAATTATGAATAGGGTCCCTAAAGTTTGAAGACATTACAAGTTCAGTCCTTGAAGAATCCAAGAATTGCATTTGAAGTCCTAGTTTATGATTTATAAAGTATTTGTGCCAAAAGTGACAAGTTGGTGAAACTTGTTTACAAAGGAAAATAGAAGTTTGCTGTTTGAATACAAAGTGAAGTCAAAAGGAAAGCTTGGGGGCCAAAACTGTCAACTACCTAAACCCTCACAACCAATAACAAACTGCCACGTCACCACAACCCACCCACTTACCCAAACCCTTACCCATTTACCCAACCAACCCGTCCATTAACCCTACCCAAACCCACCAGGTTTATTTAATAAACCTGGTCAAACCCACCAGTCAACCCCACTTATTTTTCCCACTTAACACTTAATTTAAAAAGCTAAACCCCCATTTCGGATTAAACCATCCCCATTATCCAGATAAACCCTAAAAAAACCCAGTTTTAATCATCTTCATTTTTAACCTTAATCCCAATTAACCTTAGGGGTTTTACCCACAACCCCACTCCCAACACAAAACAAAACCCAGAAAATGACCTTCCCCTTTTTTGTCCCCTCCCCTGCTACACCCTTCACGTGATACTATTCACATCAATGGCTCACAGCCATTCCTTGGCCCCAAAGGACTTTATAAACGTTCCTGATCAATTCTAGACCAGTTGGCATCAAGGACAATCACAAGACTCGTCTTTTGACCAAGATTCCCCAAGAACTTCAAGGGCATTTAGGGCTTTTCAGCCATTAGGGTTTACACATTTTTGTATTATTTTATTAGTCTTCTAGTTAGTTCTATTAGTTAGTATAAATACATGGTGCGTGTACCATGTATTCTTTGTTCCAGATTTTCTTCAAAATTTTGTAATCCCTTTTTATGAAATTATAAAGTTGGTATTTTTGAGTAAAATATAATTCCTTTTATCATTTTTAAAAGTTGGTGTTAGTTTATGAAGAGAATCTGAGTTCCATTTAAAGTTTTACTCAAACATTTTGTGTTTGAGATTTTCAGAAAAAGTTTCTGAAAATTGGTGGATTTGGTAAAATCTTGTTTCTGAAAGATTTAGGTTTCCTGGATTTTAAGTGTGTTTGTTATAAGTGATTTAGAAAGGAAAATCATTTGAGAAAAGAAAGTTTTGAAAGGTTTGAAAAAAAAAATCAGAAAGTTGTTATATATTGTGCTTGTTCTTGGTTGTTTTGAGCAGGTTTCGTTCATTGCTTGTTGTCCAAGGTACTGCATAGACCCGGGTCTATAGGAGGTGGCTAAGCTGCCACTAAGGGACCTGGATGTAGGTCCCTTAAGGTAAAAACCTTGTTCCTTGTTTAAGTTTTCAGTTACTTTGTAATCTGGTATGAATCTTGTGCAAAGTTGTTAAGTGCTTGTTATTTGCCTTTTTATTGCTTATTTTAAGGTTAATATGCATGTTAGAATTGGTTTGATTCAGTTTGGTTAGGATTTAGATAGTTTTGCTTTGAAAATTTTGTTTCTGAAATATTAAAGGGGTGTTTGGATTAGGATATAAGTAGGGTATAATGATTTAATCTTGCTTAAATACCTGTCTAAACACACTCACTAGGTTTCTATTAGGTTGTAAGGGTAACTGGTTTTCATTTTTGTGGAGTTTTAAACCATTTGCATGCTCAAAAGTTGGAAATAGCACAAAAATCAGTAAGTGTCTTTTACTACTTGTTTTGTGAAATTTTTGCCAACCAATTGTGAAACCTGCTAGATAATAGGTTGTTTAAGGGTGTGCTATAACTTATTTGTCACTTGGTTGATTATTATGCAAGATTTAAGGGATTGAATTTCATTTTTTTGCATGTAATATTGGTTTATTGTTCATCAGTTAAGTGTAGCCTAATCAGAAACTTGTTTGGTGAATCTTTGTGTGATTTTGGCTAAGTGGCTTGCTTGTTTTGTGTGATTACTGACTCCCTATACTCAACTGAGTATAGGGGTGCCTTTTGTCCATCAATATCACCACCAAACTCAAGATCAAGCCCCTCTTGATCTCATCTTCACAAGTGAAGATTCAGTTTTTTGCTTTGTGTTCTTAAAACCAACCTGAGCACGTTTTTGGTTCTTATTTGTTTAAATCTTAGTTAATTTGGATTTGGTTTATGTTTTTGAGACTTAAGTAAGTTACTGTTAGTGTTTTTAAAGTTTAAAAAGAAAAAAAAAAGTTCAAAAAGGACTGGCCAGGACTCGAACCTGCGCCATCCTCCTCACAACACACACAACTTACCATTGCGCCCTAGGGACTTTGACTGCTAAGTATTCAAACCATGTTGTATTTAAGTAGTGTTTGTTTTGTGTCTTATTTAACAAACAGCTTATTAATAAGCTGTTTCCAGCTTATTCCTTTAAGCTTTTTCACATTTAGCATTTTTCTTTTGTTTTCATATAGGTTAGGGACTTTTTGGTTCAAAAATATTATTTTTCCCTTACTTATTTAATTTTCTAGGATTATTTTTAGTTCAAAATTTTGAAAAGTGAATTAAAAATAGGAAAAAGCATTTTAAAAATAAAAAAAAATAGTTTTTAGGTTTTGATTTATATTTTTGAGGTTTACAGCTATTTAAGTTTTCAAAAAGTCTAATTTTTGATTTTTTTGGATTTTAGGGTTTTTAACTAACTTTAAAATTTAATATAAAATTATTAAATAGGTTTTAGAAACTTTTGATTGCATTTATGTTCTAGTTACATTATTTAGGATTTTTGGTAATTTTTTAGAATTATTTTATAAACTTTGAATTTTTTTGATTATTTTATTATTATTTTATTATTAAAAATTAAAAATTAAATTTTTTAAGTTTTTTCATTTTTCCTAGATTGTAGACACATAATTAGGAATTTTGTAACTTTCCAAATGTTTTTAGGACTTTTCATTTATTTTCTAGAATTAATTTAAGTTTTAAGTGATTTTAATAGTTTTTAAGTGTTTAAAAATAGTTTAATTTGGTTTTAAAATTTTTAAAAATAGTTTTTAGCTTAATTAGGACATTTTTGAGGTTTACAAACTATAAAATCTTGTTTAGGGCTTTTTAATAATTAATTGTGATTTTTAGGGCTTTAATTAGCATTAAAAAGTCATTATCTAATTAATTAAAAGGTTTTAGCAAGTTTGAATTTTTTTGTAAACTCTTAGAATTTTATTGGGGATTTTTAGTAATTTTTAGGAATTTTTAGGTTAAAATTTTTATTTTGGCACTATTTACGGTTTTACGTGAACGCGTTTTCATCTTAGCTCGATCCGTCTTCGTAACCGTCTTTTCTTTCTCATTTCTTTTCTTCTTAATAAAATCATCAATCATAAATCAATTCATCACACAACACACTTGCCTCCTTGGGAAACGAACTTGAACTTATTTGGTCATTAGTGCTCAGTTTTCCTAAACCGACACTTAATACTTGCCACTTTTGTTATCCTTTTCCTAAAGGGTACAAAAACACCACATTAAGGGCTTCTTTCTTTTCACCCTTTATCTTTACAATTCTTTTTCATTCTTCAACCCCTTCAATGCTTACCAATACGTCATAACTAGCACCTTGTTGTGATTGTTCCAGTGCTAACCTAAGTACTTGGTCGGCATTCAACTACGTTCACAATCTTTCTCCATCTTTCCTAAGGACTAGTATTTCTAGCTATGGAATGTCCTTGGGAAGATTCCTCCGGTTTTAGAAGAATCATTGGACTTAACCTATCCTACCATCCTCATGTCACCACAATCGTTACCGTCGTGAATAGAGATGTTGTGGGTAAGTATATGTCACCATGAAATCCATTTTGATATCCAAATCCATTTTGCTCCCCCTTAACATATGCCATGATATTCGAAAACATTTCGCACATGTCGGGATGAGCCAGCACATTAAGTCAAACCATTAAATTGATTGATCTCATTATTAAATCACATTTTCTCCCCCATATTAAAAATATTAACCCAATCGATGTTTTTAATATCAATTAATTTAATAAAGTTTTAAGAAAATTTGGGAAGAAAAATGCAAATCCAATTATCTTCATGCTTTATGTTAATGCAAGTGATGCCTAAAAACATTATTAGTGTTAACTAATCTTTCTTAGTTTTGATCACAACAAACCATACAACACATTTAGTGTAAAACACAAAATGAATTATTTAACTAACACTATCATCAAGGTAATAATCATATCACTAACCTTTCTTAATCATACTTAGTGATCATCAAAATGATTATCCTTAAAACTCACTTTTGTTAATATGACAAAAGACTTTTTAATAAACTTTCTTTTTTAGAAAATATTTTATTAAAATGGAAAATGAAAATTTGAAAATAGCATATTCCAAATGCTGTTAGAATATCATTTGAAGGTTTCAAATACCTCAGATATTCCCACCCCACTAAAAGACAAAAAACGGAGCGGAGTCTAGTGGCGGTACCTTAAGTACCTACGCGGTACCTTAGCGATATGGTACCGCGGGGTGAGATAAGGTACCGCGCACAGAAAGCCGTTATAGATCCGTTATACTTTGTCTCCTTTAAATAGTGGGTCAAATCTCATTTTCCAGCAAGCCTTTTGGACGTTTTTCTCAGCCCTCTCTCTATTTTCTATAGCATAATCATTAGTAAATGATCACTTAAATTGTTAAGGATTTTTACATATGATTATCCTCTTGATCCCCTCCTTTACCTTGTCCAATGAGAAGATCACTCACTCACTAGTGTTGTGATAAAGATGAATCTATGAGCTAGTCATATTCATCATGATACCCTTTTTGTTTTAGGTCAATCCAACGTATTTATGAATACTTGGACTAGTTGTGTTCATCCAAGTTATTTGTGGATACTTGGATTTGTTGTGTACATCCATTGCATATGTGTTTGCTTGGATTTGTGTTGTGTAAATCCAAGCTACATGTGTGTACTTGGATAAGTCTAGTTGAGTTGTAATAGATTTGATTAGGAGTTCTCACTAAACTATAAAGTGATGTGGTTGTGTCTTGTGAGTTCTCACTAAACTTAAAAGTGATTAGTAGTTGTGTTGTGTGAAGTTCTCACTTAGCTTCAAAGTGAAGAGTCGTGAAGATTGGTTCTAGCTTTCGATTAGAACTCGACATCTAGCCTTGTATCGTAAAATGGTGAAGTAGGCAACGTCGTGAAGATTGGTTCTACCTTAAGATTAGAACCCGACATCTAGCCTTGTGTCGTTAAATTGTGAAGTAGGCAACGTTGTGTAGATTGGTCCTAGCTAAAGATTAGGTCTCGACATTTAGCTTAGTGTCAGAAAATAATGTAAGCAACGATGTAAGGTTTTCTTCGCCGAGAAGGGAGCTTGTGGATATAGTGGAAATCTCGAGTAGGTGTACTCGAGGAGTGGAGTAGAAACGAGGATAGAGCCTCGTTGTCGAACCACTATAAATCTTGGTGTCTTCCCACTAGGTTGTCTCCTTCCTTACTCTTTACTTATTTCATTATCATTATACTTGCCTATTATCTTTGCAGTGCATTTCAATTGAACCTAATCATTATGCAACTTAGCCTCAAGCAAAAGATAGTTTTGATACAAACCAAATTGAAAGTAGTTTTAATTTGGTCACCAATCGAAGAGAAACTATTCAACCCCCCTTCTAGTTTCTACAATTGGTATCAGAGCGATGGTCACTCAAGATCTTTGAAGTATATTATACTTTGAAACTTGGATCGATCCATTGTCTCCTCAAATTAGAAGGTCTAGTTGTACTAAAGTTTCTCTTTGGTCAAAACTATATTTTCTTTGAAAATAGGTCTTTTAATTGATAATATTGCATCCCACTTAAGATTAGTAGCCTTTATGCATTTTAGATATACTCTTGAAATGTATCTACTAGTTTGCATCTTGCTTTGTGTTGGTACTCATGAAGATCAATCACTTAATTGGTTGTGGATTAAGTTACTTGCACTTGTAGAAGACTCATGTTCATTGATCTTTAACATCTTTGAATGATGATACCAAGATGATTGGGAATGATACTAGTCCTTGAAGACTTAGTACTCATCATAGTCATTTATTGGGCATAGCACTTATTCCTTCATGGATTGCTCTTTGTGACCAAGGTACGCTTTCGTTCTCCCACACGCCCTTTGATCATTCTTTTGATAATTACTTGACTATGTGCTTGTTCTCGGCATCCTTGCCTTGACATTTATTTGTGGTTTGTGTTTCTTTTCTTTTATCCTCTCAAACCTTCATTGCTTGGATACTTGACTCACTATGGTGATGTAGAGTGAGTTAGTAGAAGCTTAAAGTATCAAGCATGATTTCCATGGTTTGCACCCATACGGTTAGTGATGAGACTGCTTTTATACATAGTCTCATCGTCCAAAATGGGCTTAAAATGCATTAAATATCATTAAAACTGCCAAATATATGCTCGTGTTTGTTGCTTGTGTATTTTAGGTACGGATATTGAAGAAAGGACAAAAAGATCACAAGAATCAATCAAAAACGAACACGGGAAACGAAGCCGCACAATGAACCGGACCCGAATCCTGAAATTCCAAAATGGTCCTTGAAGAATTGAAGATTGTCAACTTTAGTCCCTCATTTTTGAAGATTTGGCAAGATAAGACCTTGAAGAAATCATCATTGGCAAGAAAGGTCCTCAATGTTTGAAGATATTACATAAACAACCCTTGGATAAAGCATTTATTACAAAAATGGTCCTTATTTGAAGTTTGAAACTATGATGGGCCAAATTCAGCAAGTTGGGGAAACTTCATAACAAAGGAAATGGACTTTTAGCTATTATTTACAAGGTGAACAAAACATGGGAATTGGGGGACCTATTCTGTCTAGACAAACAAACTCATACTATCCACTCCCAACACGCCACGTCACCCTCCACTCACCTCCCCACCAATCAAACAACACCCTCCATCCACGTCAGACTTCCACCCATCTTTTTTTATATAACTGATTTAATCAGTTATATCTTCCCTCCAAACACAATATTTAAATAAACCATCCCCAAAAACGGATTAAACACCCTCTAATCACCCCTTAAACCCTAATATCTTCCCAGGATAAATTAAACACAAATCAAAGGGGAAATGTTTAATATGCTCCAGATCAATGATTAACCTAACCCTTAACCCATCCCACACCCAAAAAATGCGACCACATGCACCCCTGGACCCCCCCATGAGATTCCCCATTCACGTCTCTTTCCACAAAACCCCATGAGGGGACAAGATAAACGTCCAGGATGGATTCCTTGGTCCCTACTTTCCTTTCAACGCCCAAGATCAAACATATGCAGCTGGCATCTTCACATGACACCAAAGAAGTCACATGAGCCTAATTTGACCAAGATTTCAAGATTCGTCCAAGGGCCTTTATGGCAATTCATGTATTAGGGTTTGCTAGTCCTAGAATGTTCTTTTTACTCCTATATAAGGAGCTTACAACTTGTGTAAGCCCTTGTTCCAGATTTTTCAAAGTTTTGTAATCCCTTTTTAAAATTAATGAAAGTTGGTATTTGTTAAACAAAAGTAATTCCTTTTCCTTGTTTAAAAGTTGGTATAGCTTGTGAAAAATCTGAGTTCCATCATTTTTATTTGGTAAAACAATTTTTAAATTTTCAGTTTTCAAGTTGGATTTGAGTTCAAAAGATTTTTTTAGAAAACCATTTGTTGGTTGTTGAGCTTACTGTTTCATAAGCTACCCCCACAAGCTCTTGACACCAGCTTGTGGGCTTAGCTTATTGAAGCATTGGATTTGTTTCCTTGTTTGGTGGTGAGTGTGCAGGTTCAAAACAAGAACAATCATCATCATCATTTCCATCTTGTATTCAAGCAGCCCAAAAAGTCTGCACAAGCCCGGGCTTGTTTGGAGGTGACTTTTTAGTCACTGTGGGACCTGGATGTGGGTCCCACAAGGTAACCTCCTTGTTCCTTGTTTGAGTTTTGAAATATTTCAGTTTTATGTGATTTTTAATGAATTTTTGTGAATCTGCTTGTTTGTGTGTTTTATCTGCTTGATTAGGTCTTTTATTGTTTGTTATGCATATTAGGAGTGTTTGAAATCAGTTTGGTTTGGATTGGATGTGATTTGATTTGAAAAAGATCAAAGTTCAGAAATTAAGGGGTGTTTGGATCTGGTACTTAATTGAGATTGGTGAAAGATTTTTGGGTTATAACTGGTTAAACATACTCATTTGGTTGTTAGTAGGTGATGTTAGTTCTTGGTTTTCAATTTGGTAGAGTTTAAATCAAAGTTGCATGTTAAAAAATGGAAAATAGCACATAAATCAGTAAAGCCATTTTTTTGCCTGATTTTTGTAAAATTTGTGCTTTAAATCTTGGTGGCTGTTAGATATAGGGTCATTTAGGATTGTGAGTTTTTGTTATTTGATTTGGTACACTTATATGCAAGATCTTAGGCTCTAAAATTCACTTTTGTGCATGTAAACTGAAGTCAACTGTTCATCAGACCATCTTGATTAATCAGTAACTTTCCTTGGCTCTTTTATGTGATTTTTGTGATAGACTTTGTGCTTTTCTTGTTTAATCTGACTTCCTACACTCCACTGAGTGTAGGGGTGCCCATTTGTCCAAAGAAAACCAAGCATACAAGCTTTCCTAAGCTCTAAGGTCACCAGACCTGATTTTTACACTAGCAATAGGAAAAAAGTTACCCCTGCTAGTGTTATTTTTAGTACTGCTATACAAAAGGACAAAACTTGTCAAGTGTCACTATCAGCTTTCTATTATTTTTGTCTTTAGTGCATGAAAACTTGAATTAGGACTTGAAACTTTTTTCTATATTTTTCTTATTTAATTTTGGATTTTTCTGTTTAATTAAATTTTTTATTACTATTCATTTGGTATTTTTTACATTTAATAGCTATTTTAAATACTTTTAATATTTCTGTTTTTGGCATTTAGTGCCAAAAATCATTATTTTTCAGTTTTAACATTTTTCATAGATTTAGAAAAATAATTTAAGATTTTTAGTTTAAAAATTTTTTACTGTTCACTTTTTAATTATCTTTTATAATTAAATTAGCTTAATTAAGGTTTTAATTGTTAACTGTTTTGTCTTTTAGTAAAAAATTTTACATTTTTCAAACTTTTTCATTTTTATACTGTTCATTAGAGTAATTTAGGATTTTTAAAATTGTCCAATTATTTTTGGCATTATTTTATTATTTTTTATAATTATTTTGGTTTAAAAATAGTTTTTAGTGATTTAAAAATAGAAAAATAGTTTTTAAAATTTAGGAAATATACTTTTTAGTCCTTAGATAATATAAGTAAGTTATTTGTTCAATAAAATAATATTTTGGACATTTTGATTAATTATATTCAATTTTAGGGCTTTAATTAGCATTTAAAATTGAATATTTAATTAATAAAAGGTTTTAAAATATTTTTATTGGATTTTTATTCTTATTTATATTATTATAGACTTTATTTTAACTTTTAATTAATTTTTAGGTTAAAATTTTTTAATTTTGTAGTTTTTACGGTTTTACGTGAACGACCTTTTCGTTTTAGCTCGATCCGTCTTCGTAACCGTCATTCTATTCTCACCCCATTTCTATTTTCTTTCTCATAGCAATATAATCACAAATCAAAATTAATTCATTACACAACGCACTTGCCTCCTCGAGAACGAACTCACTTCATATTAGGGTCATTTACACACAGTTTTCCTAAATCGTCGTGCTTACCCTATATTTTAGGTGCTTGTTTTTCCTAAAGCAAGTTACCTAATTTTACAACTATCAGTTAGTAGGCCCTTTGTGAGAGAGAAAGTGAATTAATACCTTGCTCATATTTTGGTTTAGAATAAGACTATTATTGAAAGTGATCTTAGTCTATACTTGAATAATTGCTTTGTGCTTATTCATTACCAAAGCCGTTTAACGTTTCGCCAGAAAGGCACGTCTTAAACCACTATATATGACACAAGCTCTTCGCTACAACTATTTGAAGATTGTAATTAATCCCTTGAGCATTGATCCTAGTCTTGATTCACTTCCCTTGACTTCTCTCCACTTAGTCGTTTTGCTACGAGTAGTCGTTTGTCCGTTTCGGTTCTTTTCGATCTTGATTTAACTCGTAATCCTTCATTAAGGCATATTGCTTAGTGTTATGATGATCCAATGATATTCTAAAAGGCTCATGATTTAATTTTAAGTATTTTAGAAAAACTTGGTTTTCAAAATTTAGCGTTTTTCATAGATAAAAACCTGCCTCTGTAGGCGGTTCCTTATCTCTGCGGCTCAAACCCGCGATTCCTTATCGATAAGGTACCGCGGGCAGTAACTTTTGTCAGAGCGCCAGTTTGAGTTTTTTATTCTTTTTCAAACCAAACTCTCTCTCTCCCAAAAACACACAGCCGACGGGTTTTACCTTTTCTACCATTGTTGAAGCTTCCAAAACCTTCAACCACTCAAATTAATTGATTCCAAGTTGTGGGCTTCACTCATCCTTCATCTAACATCAATTAATTGTAATTATTTTCTTTCAATTTCATCTATTTTGTTCTAGGGTTCATCCTTTCATAATTGGGGATTTTTAAAATTGAAATTGAATTAAAACCTTAATAGGAATGTGGGTTGACATGGTTATTTTACTATGATTCCTTAGGTTGATATTCATTAAGATTTCACTAAAACCCACTTGTAGAACAAATCCGAATTTAGGCTAAATGATTTTGGGTGAATGATTGATTTGAGATGAACCCATGAACAAATAGGTAATGACATTGTTAATGCTTACCTAAAAACCTTGTTTTGAAAAACCAATGTTCTAATCCATTGTTGATCTAACATAGATCATGTGTTCTTGGTTAATGATGGAATAGACACATTGTGAACATGAGAATGACATGGATTCAATCCTATGTTTGTCAAGAAATTGATCTAACACATTCTTATATTTTTGATCTTTTTTTTTTCATATAAGTGATTGGAGAAATATTGTCTTGTGTTTGTATTTAGGTACTTAATCATGCATTCTCAATATCAAAAAGATCATCAATTCACTAGAGATTATATGCCCGACATCTCTCAAACCTTTGTTTCCCCTCAACTCCAAAACGCTTTTCCATCCCTTTCCTCTCGTTGTTTCCATGAGGGTAGGATTGTAGATTCAAGAATAGTGGGAGATAATTATATCAACTCTATGTTCGAGCTTATTGGGTTTGATTGTTTACTTTACATAGACGAGGTAATTTATCCCTTGTTTCTTGTTGAGTTCTTTAGTACTTACTCCATGCTTGAAATCAACGACCAAATCTTTATTCGTTTCTTGTTGAATGGTCAAATCATTCAATATTCCCTCGATGACTTTGGTGATTGATGCGTAAAATCTAGTTTTCCCAAAATTAACCTTTACTAGATTATAACACGGGCAGTGTACCCTTGTCAATTGTAAAATAGTATTAGCAAATATCGGGTTCGAACACAGGGACTATTTATAGTTGAAATATTAGTAAGTAAAAATGCGTAACGAGTAACAAATTGGTTTTAGTCTTAGTGAAGACTTGCTTATAAAAACAGTGAAAATATTCAAGATTTCAAATATGGATAAAAGATACGCTTGCTTGAACCGTGAATGACTATGAGTTATTCCTTAGGTATGAAAATATCGATAAACTTCTAATGTAAAATCCTAAGTTCCTTTCGAATACCGGATTTCTCCAATTACCTAACCATGCAACGATTCCTTTCGAATACCGTTAACACCTCAAGTAATAGTGCATAAAGTTTCAAGCTGATAAGTGAGAATTAATTTATAAGCTTCCTTTCGAATAGCTTACTAACTCCTAAACCGATTTCTCTTAATTTAGTAGCTAGCGTTTGTGTGAATATCTACTTATTAAAATTGTTGTCAATGACTCCTTTCGAATATCATTCACTTATAATCAACTAAAGACAGGCCGATTAATTCGTTCCTATTTTAGTAAAAATTACGGATTCCTTTCGAATACCCGTTTTAAGATTACCAAACAAGAGTATAAACAATTTTGACAAGATAATTAAGTTATTAACCCAAACGGATCCCCAATTAATCTCAACAAATCAATCGAATTTCCAACCCAAAATCTAACACATAAGCATCACATAATCCAAGCAAACGTATAAAGAAATTAGCTACTCATGATTGTAACAAACACAATTGAATATGTAAAAGACATACTTTAATCTTGCTATTAAAATGATAGAAGATGAATACCAAATTGAGAAAGAGGTTCCAATGATCTTCAAAGTAACAAAGTAAAAACTTGAACGTAACAATTGTTCAATAGAAACTTATGATGATAATGAAAATTATGCTAAAGCTTGATGATGATGATTCTTGAATTATATCTTCAAGAATGGATGTGTGTAATATGGATGTTGAGTGTATGATGATATATCTCCTCCTTCTCATGATGTTGTGTTCCTTAAATACTCCTCCTGGGACATCAAAAAAACGTCTAGCAATAATGTCCCATGATGTCCACTTACTTTTTAGCTTCCCCCTTAATGAGGAAATAAAAACAGAGTTTGTAACTGCAAAAAGACCAGTTGCGCCGCAACTGTTAGGTCTTGCGCCGCAACTCTTGTTCCGCAAGTGCCCAGTCCTGTTGCTTCTTTAGTTGCGCCGCAACTACAGAGTCTTGCGCCGCAATTGGTGATCCGAGAAAACCATGAACTGTAGCAACTTCTGTTGCGCCGCAACAGGTATGTCCTGCGGCGCAACTCTTGATCCGAGGCTGGTACTGATTTCCCTGATTTGTTTTGCTTAGCCCCTTTTTGTCCCAAATCTTTACAGCAACATGAGCAGATTTGATGAGCCTTTACCAAGTAGCTGCTCGCTCTTGGGCTAGCCAGTCTTTCTGGTGGAATAAGCATCACCCTGGGAGACTAGAACCCAGCCCAACTCTTAGAACGTGAATCAATGGTGAGTGGGGGTACCCTGATGATTTTAGGCAAACCATCACAGCCGTCAACGGATTTGATATGTCTTTACCAGAAGCCGTACCCTTCTGGACTCGCCAATTCTTAGCAATGAAGCATCGGTGAATTGAACACCCTATAGCTTTAAGCAAGCTATTACAGCTATCAACGGATTTGATAAAATCTTTACCAAGAGCCGTACCCCCTTGGATTAGCCACTTTTCAATCTAGGACCATGGCAAGTGAAAACCATCCAGTTTTGGGTAACCTGGCAACCATCAACGGATTTGATGTGTCACACCAAGAGCCGTACCCTCAAGGTGAATCAACTCTTTCTTGTCGGTAAGACATGGTGAGTTGAGAACCTACAAAACACACTTTTCACAAAATATAAGCAATATGGGGTCTATCCATTACGTTTAGGACACAAAACATAACAAATATCGCTATGAAAAACTCGTATAAATGAGCGATATCAAACCCCCCCATACTTAAGCATTTGCTTGTCCCTAAGCAAATCCGACTCAAACCGTAATGTTTTTTTTTTTTTTTTTTTTTTTTTTTGTAAAGACTCTAAATGACTTAAATGGGACTAAAATAAACGTTATAGGGGACAAAACTAACTAATTTCCCGACTCACCCCCCCCATACTTGAGTAACACATTGTCCCTAATGTGTTCCATCGAAAGAAAATCTAACTAAAAGGGAAATTAAAATAAAATTAGAAAAATAAAAGGGAAAAAAAGAAAAAGTACAACAACAATCAACGAAGCCCCACAAACGGCTTCAACTTCTTCACTCATCATCCGAAGGTGGTGGTTGGTACCACATGGGAGGTGGGTTGTATTCAGTCCACCCACTTGCTGCCTCGGAATTCTGCACATGATACTGGGAAGTGGCCAAATAATCCCACATGGGCTGGTATCGCTGCATGTGGTACTGCGTGTAATCCCCAAACTGGTGCAAATCTGAGCGGGTCCTCTCGACCGCTGTTCTGAGCTGATGAACCTCCGTATATGTATCATCCACTCGGTGCCCAATCCTATACAATTCCTGCATCATAGGATTAAAATCAAATTGCCCAGGTTGTGGGGGAACTGCTCCTGCTGCGTTTGCATTACCCGCTTCTTCCTCATACTCTTCCTCAGCATCGTCACCCTCCTCCTCTTGCACATGACCAACATACACTCGGTTTGCGGTTACAATATTTGCTCGTTGCAAATCATTCATTGTAAACGTCTTCCATCCCACCGGTGTACCGCACCTTTGAATCCCCGCCTGATTTAGAATACCCAAATTCCTTGCAATCCTCGTAATAAAGTGGCCACAAACCATAGGCCCTACAGCTTGTCGTCCTGACCCTTTATCGCTCATATACTCAACCAATGCCCACGGGGCATTCACAAACTGATTCGGGTCCCTCTTTGCGAAGAAAAACAAAAGCCACAAATCATCAAGATACACCTTGTCCTGATGCTGAAATCGGTGCAAGAATGAATTAGAGATACCTTTTTCAATCACTCTAAGTATCGGATCCGTCAGATTGTTTGCTTTGTTGGTGCGTGCGTGAGGCCTATGTCCGGACAAATCAAACCATACCTCATCTTTCCTACCCCGAATTTCATTCCAGTCCCAACTTCCCTCACAAATATACTTTGGCATATTGGATTTATCCAAATATTCAGCTTCCATGAATAAACCCGCCAAATACCCAAACTGTGGTAGGGTGACCTCATGAGCTCGCCCTCCTAACCGAAACTGAATTATCTCGGCACCATAAACTTCATGACTTTGATCCGGAACCGGGTCAACTGTCAAAGTAGAGTAAAATTCGAGACAGAGTTCTCGATAAATTTTCTCCCGGACACTAAATGCTCTCCTCCAAACGTCCACCTCAAAAGGTGGCGCCCCTGCCCTGCTTATAAACTGAGTAGTTAACAACGGATTCAACTCAGCAGTTATTCCCAAGTTATCTAGCATACCCCAATCTAAGAACTTCGGGGGATGAACCGATTTATTCTGAAGCAAGGCCAAATTGTTATTAAACCGGATCTTTTCATCAGCTGTGCATCCCGGCCATTTTAGCCAAGGGTGCACTTCTTGTCTCATGAGCATGGATTCAGCGGATGGAACCGATGAGTGGGTCACTCGAGGTGCTCTGGATGATTCTCCCATCTCTGGCTCCTCAACAGCTTGACGTTTGCCCTACAAAAACAAACAACAACAACAACGAAACAAAACTACATAGTTAGAATCCTATTATTCCTGTCTCGGGCTCTGTCTTGCGCCGCAACTATTCCCTCTTGCGGCGCAACTGGGTGTTTTCTGGGCATAAACTGCAGCAACAAGGAACCCCAAAAAGACCAAATCTAAACCTAAAAATCCTAACACTAAACGATATTAGGCCTAATTAACTTATGTTACTAATTAACTAATCTTAATACTAAAGAACCCTAATTAAAAACTTTCCCCCAAATTAATTGTACATCAAGAACCCTAATTAAAACTAAAATTAAGAATTTAAAAGGAATATACAACATACCGATCTCCTCATGAATGAATTGATTGATCTTTAAGAAAAAGATTTGATGAAAATTCGAAAATGGAGATTAGTGTGTGTTTTTGTGTGTTTGCTGCGCGCTATAAGTGTGTGAGAAAAGAAATAGGTGTTAGGGTTTTTAAAAGATAAGAAACTGATTCTTATCCACACCTGAACGTCTTGCGGCGCAACACATAGGAGCTGCGGCGCAACTGTATACACGCAACATAGTTGCGGCTCAAGACAGGGGAGTTGCGGCGCAACTCTTGATCCGAGATTTTTCCTTCTAAATGACTTAAACACTAATACTAAAGCATACTATAAAAACTCCTAAAAATAACTACAGTCAGTAAAAATAATCAAAATAAGAGAAGTTAAAAGAAAAATGATACAACAAACCGGGGTTTAATCCGGAAATGCTCGTTTTTTTTTTTTTTTTTTTTTTCTCGAGTCATGAGCTTGACTCCTCGTTGTGCCGAGAATCTAGAACGGGTAAAACCCATCCTCCATCGTCATACCGTTCTCCTCATCTTCCTCATGATATAGCTTGACTCTTTGACCATTAACAATAAATGATCCGCCCTCATCCGTTTCTAACTCCACATATCCACTCGAAAAGACCCGTCTCACCAAATACGGACCCGTCCACTTTGATCTCAACTTAGGTGCTTTAAATTTGTACTTCGATTGAAACAAAAGCACCTTGTCCCCTTCCTTAAACTCTTTCCGCCTAATTTTCAAATCATGGACCATCTTAGTTCTCGCCTTATAAAGAGCGGAATTCTCGTATGCGTTCCATCTTAACTCGTCTAACTCATGGAGTTGTAAAAATCTAGTTTCGCCACTAGCTAGTAAATCCATGCTACATTCTTTAAGCGCCCAATATGCCTTATGCTCTATCTCCATGGGTAAATGACACGTTTTCCCATATAGCATCTTGAACGGGGTGGTCCCAATCGGAGTTTTGTAGGCTGTCCTAAATGCCCATAATGCTTCATCCAATTTCTTTGACCATAAAGACGGATTATTGTTGACCGTCTTTTCCAAAATCCGTTTAATCGCCCGATTGGTATTTTCGACTTGCCCACTTGTTTGAGGGTGGTAGGAAGTCGAAAACCGGTGTTGTACCCCATATCTTTTCAAAACTTTCTCCATTTGGGCGTTTGCAAAATGGGTTCCCCGATCACTTATCAAAGCTTTTGGCATGCCAAACCTACAAAACAAGCTTCGCAAAAATTCAATAACAACGTTAGCATTATTAGTAGGTAGTGCCTTTGCCTCGACCCATTTTGATACATAATCCACCGCCACCAAGATGTAGACATTTTTGTTCGACGGTTTAAACGGCCCCATGAAATCAATTCCCCAAATATCAAACACTTCGCGCACTTGTATACTTTGTTGCGGCATCTCGTCTCGTTTTGTAACCGTTCCTTGCCTTTGACACGAATCACATGTCCTCACTAAGGTGCGTGCTTCCTGAAAAATAGTAGGCCAATAGAAACCTGCATCAAACACCTTCTTTCCCGTCACGGTTGGACCATAATGTCCTCCCGTTGGACCATGGTGACATTCATCGAGAATTCGCCTTGTATCGGCTCCATAAACACACCTTCTCACCATTCCATCGGCACACATTCTAAATAGAAACGGCTCCTCCCAAAAGTAATACTTGGCATCCGAGTATAGCTTTTTCCGTTGTTGATAAGTAAGCAATCTACTAACGACTCCACCCGCTAAATAATTGGCTATGTCGGCGTACCAAGGACCCCGTTCACCAACTGCTTTTCCAACAAATGCCAATCTTTCATCCGGAAAGGTGTCTCGAATATCCTCCTCATTCAAAGCTCCAAGTCTCGGATTCTCCAAACGGCTCAAATGATCCGCAGCCACATTTTCTCTACCCCGCTTATCTTGGATCTCCACATCAAATTCTTGCAAAAGTAAGATCCACCTAATCAATCTCGGCTTCGCATCCAACTTTGAAAACAGAAACTTCAAGGCCGAGTGATCCGTGAACACTACCGTTTTACTCAATACCAAATAAGACCGAAATTTATCGAACGCGAACACAACAGCTAGTAACTCCTTCTCGGTAGTGGTATAATTTTGCTGAGCTTCGTTCAATGTCTTGCTTGCAAAATAAATCGGCCTAAAATGTTTCTCAATCCTTTGACCCAATACCGCCCCTACCGCAAAATTGCTCGCGTCACACATCAACTCAAAGGGTAGATCCCAATTTGGCGAGATTAGAATGGGTGTGTTCGTTAATCTTTCCTTCAACAATTCAAATGCCTTCATACAATCCTCCGAAAATTCGAACTTTGTATCCTTCTCTAACAAACGAGTCATCGGCCTAGTTATCTTTGAAAAATCCTTAATAAACCGCCTATAAAACCCCGCGTGTCCTAGAAAGCTTCTAACTGATTTCTCGTTCGTTGGAGGTGGTAACTTTGCTATAACTTCAATCTTTGCTCTATCAACCTCAATTCCCGCCTTAGAAATTTTGTGCCCCAATACTATTCCTTCCTTCACCATGAAATGGCATTTTTCCCAATTAAGCACCAAATTTGTTTCTTCGCACCGTGCTAGCATCTTATCTAAACTTTCTAAACAACCATCAAATGAACTCCCATAAACCGAAAAATCGTCCATAAAAACCTCCATGGAATTCTCAATCATATTCTGAAAAATCGCCATCATACACCTCTGAAATGTTCCCGGTGCATTACATAACCCAAATGGCATCCGTCTATAAGCAAAGGTGCCGAAAGGACAAGTAAATGTTGTTTTCTCTTGGTCCTCGGGGTCAATTGGAATTTGAAAATAACCCGAGAAACCATCAAGGAAACAATAAAACTCGTTCCCTGCCAACCTTTCTATCATTTGATCCATAAATGGCAATGGAAAATGATCCTTTCGAGTCGCTTCATTTAACTTCCTATAATCGATACAAACCCTCCAGCCCGTCACTGTTCTTGTCGGTACCAATTCATTCTTTTCGTTCAACACCACAGTCATTCCACCTTTCTTGGGCACACAATGTACCGGACTAACCCAGGGGCTATCCGCTATCGGGTAAATTATACCTGCATCCAAAAGTTTAACAATTTCCTTCTTGACCACATCCTGCATATTCGGGTTAAGTCTCCGTTGTCTTTGGACAACAGGTTTTACATCATCTAAAAAGTTAATTTTATGTTTACAAAAATCAGAACTTATACCCGGAATATCAGAAATACGCCAAGCGAAAGCCTTTTTATGGCTTTTAAGGACCGTTAGTAATTTAATCTTTTCGTCTTCCAAAAGTGAAGACGAAATAATAATTGGGAGACTAGAATTACCATCTAAGAATGCATACTCGAGATGTGCTGGCAATTGCTTAAGTTCCAAATCCTTCGGAGGATCCTCAATAGAAGTCTTGATCCTCTCCCCGTCGTTAACCACCAACTCCTTCACTTCATCCGAGCTTCCCTCCTCATTCGCCTCTTCTTTAACAATGGAATTCAGCCTTTCCATTTCCGCCTCTGCTTCCAAAATGCCTTCCCAATCAAGGTCATAAGCTGCTTCATCTAGAACATCTATTCTAAAACAAGATTCATCTGTAGAATATGAATGTTTCATTGCTTGCTTCAAAGAAAATGTTGCCCTTTCATTACCCAAACCCAAAGAAATTTCGGTATCCCGAACCCGTATGATAGCATCCGCGGTGTTTAAAAATGGTCTACCCAAAATGAGAGGAACTTTTTCATCCTCCTCCATTTCAAGAATAACAAAATCCACGGGATATAAAAATTCTCCGACCCGTATGAGCATATTTTCGGCAATACCCAATGGATATTGATAAGATCGATCGGCCAATCTTATACTCATACGTGTTGGGGTTAAAACACTTGAAGACAATTTAGTGTAAATAGAGTAGGGCATTAAGTTAATGCTTGCCCCTAAATCCGCTAATGCACTAAAAGTAAGTTTATCATTAAAAGTGCAAGTTAAGAGAAAACTTCCGGGATCTTCAAGTTTCGGTGGAATAGATCTCTTCACAATTGCTGAACATTCGGCATTTAAGAATGCGGTGGTTTTCTCCATGTAATCACCTTTCCCACTCACAAGTTCCTTCATGAAATTTGCATAATTTGGCATACCCGCAATAAGATCAACTAAAGGAACATTAATCTTAACAGTTTTCATTAACTCGATGAATTTCCCGTATTGTTCCTTTTTCTTTTCTTTTCGAAGTCTATGCGGATATGGGATATGTGGCTTATATGGCCCTTTTTGTTCGATTTCCGGCTCTTTTCCTTTATTATCACCCTTTGGTTCCTTCCCAGGTCTCGACTCCATTTCTATCTCTTCCTCGTCGTCCGAATCACTATCTATGGGTTCCTGGCTCATTTTGAAATCTCGGACCACCACTTGCGGCGCAACTCCATCCTCTTGCGGCGCAAGTGGTTGGTCATTGACAATTGGGTTTCCTTCGGATGACGAGTTGCGGCGCAAGTCCCTACTATTGCGGCGCAACTTGTCTGTTTCAGCTGTTTTTCCTGTTTTGTCTTTATTTAGCACCAATTCTCGGTTCCCCCCATACTTAGGTCCAGACCTAGTCTCCACAACGTTCACATGCTCATCACGATTATTTGGTGGTACATACTTCGACCCTTGGTTCGATGGTCCTCCGGTGTTGTTTTGACTTTGCCTCGGATTTGGTTGGGTTGAACTTGGCATTTGACCCGGTGGTCGGTTCGAAAACTTTTCACTTAATCTTTCAAATTTTCGCTCCAAGTCTTGCATGTTAGCTTGGGTGTTCCGTTGGTTTTGCTCCCATTTTGCGGTGAATCCTTTCATGGAGTTAGCCATCATATCATTAGCTGCCTTTTGGGAGTAGACAAAATCTTTCATCATTTCCTCAAAATTCTGTTCGGTATGCTCCTCCTTTTGTTTCGATTGGTTGGGTTGAAATCTCGCCTCATTTCTGTTTCCCTGATTCTTATTTCCATACCCACTATTTCCCCGGTTTTGATACCCATAGTTGGCATAGTTAGCCTCCTCAGATTTCGGCTCACAATCATCCGTGTAGTGAGGTCCCCCGCATTTCCCACAACCGTTTTTCACTAAGTGTACATCTTTCTCCAAACGATCTATTCGGCTTTTCATTTCCTTACCCAAGGCTTTAATCTCGTTCACCACTTCTTTGTTGCTACCACTACTACCTCCTTCTTCAACTTGGTTTACCGTTCCTCTAGTTCTCCTATTCCTATTAATCCGATCCCTAGCAATATGAGCTTGAACTTGGTCTTCCATCATTCGGTGAGCCTCGTTTGGTGACTTGTATAAGAAACTGCCACCACCCGCCAAATCCAAGTCATGTTGAGAACGACTATCCAAACCGTAGTAGAAGATATCAATAACTTCATCCTTATCTAAATCGTGCCCATGGCAGTTCCTTAACAATTCCTTAAGCCTAATCCAAGCACTTGTTATGGTCTCGTTATCCCATTGTTGAAAAGAAAGGATTTGGTTCAATAGCTTCCTGCGCAAAATAGGTGGAAAAAATCTTGTTACAAAAAGCTCCCTCATTTCTTCCCAAGTTCTAATCGTACCCGGCTCTAATTCATTAAACCATGTTTTCGCCTCTCCCGTGAGAGACGATGGAAACAAACTTAGCATAACGCTTTCCTCGTGACCCGCTCCATATCGAAACATTCTACATGTCTCCATGAAACTCGCCACATGCTTGTGCGGGTCGGACTTGAAATGTCCATCAAAAGTACTATCTTGAATCATCTTTAAGTGATGACCTTTAACGGAAAAGTCATCCCCCAAATCCGGTGCCACAATGGCCGACCCATTCGTCTGTGGTACCATCCTATTCCTATCGATCATCGGTATGTCAAAAGGATTGGGTGGATTGTTTTCTAGTCTAATATCATCATCATCGTTGTCGTTGTCTGTCATTTCTTCTTCAAAAACTGGTTCAACTTCCTTTTCGGAGGATATGCTTTCACTATAAACTACCGAAGCGGCTGCTCCTAAACCCCGATTCCTCAAAAGTTTTTCCGGATCCGAAAGAGGACTTTGCACTTGTTTCCCTTGGGATCTCAAGTACATACACAATCAATAATCCTGAAAATCACAACACAAACAACAATACCCGTGAAAAATATTCAACTAAATCAAGTCCCCGGCAGCGGCGCCAAAAACTTGATGCGTAAAATCTAGTTTTCCCAAAATTAACCTTTACTAGATTATAACACGGGCAGTGTACCCTTGTCAATTGTAAAATAGTATTAGCAAATATCGGGTTCGAACACAGGGACTATTTATAGTTGAAATATTAGTAAGTAAAAATGCGTAACGAGTAACAAATTGGTTTTAGTCTTAGTGAAGACTTGCTTATAAAAACAGTGAAAATATTCAAGATTTCAAATATGGATAAAAGATACGCTTGCTTGAACCGTGAATGACTATGAGTTATTCCTTAGGTATGAAAATATCGATAAACTTCTAATGTAAAATCCTAAGTTCCTTTCGAATACCGGATTTCTCCAATTACCTAACCATGCAACGATTCCTTTCGAATACCGTTAACACCTCAAGTAATAGTGCATAAAGTTTCAAGCTGATAAGTGAGAATTAATTTATAAGCTTCCTTTCGAATAGCTTACTAACTCCTAAACCGATTTCTCTTAATTTAGTAGCTAGCGTTTGTGTGAATATCTACTTATTAAAATTGTTGTCAATGACTCCTTTCGAATATCATTCACTTATAATCAACTAAAGACAGGCCGATTAATTCGTTCCTATTTTAGTAAAAATTACGGATTCCTTTCGAATACCCGTTTTTAGATTACCAAACAAGAGTATAAACAATTTTGACAAGATAATTAAGTTATTAACCCAAACGGATCCCCAATTAATCTCAACAAATCAATCGAATTTCCAACCCAAAATCTAACACATAAGCATCACATAATCCAAGCAAACGTATAAAGAAATTAGCTACTCATGATTGTAACAAACACAATTGAATATGTAAAAGACATACTTTAATCTTGCTATTAAAATGATAGAAGATGAATACCAAATTGAGAAAGAGGTTCCAATGATCTTCAAAGTAACAAAGTAAAAACTTGAACGTAACAATTGTTCAATAGAAACTTATGATGATAATGAAAATTATGCTAAAGCTTGATGATGATGATTCTTGAATTATATCTTCAAGAATGGATGTGTGTAATATGGATGTTGAGTGTATGATGATATATCTCCTCCTTCTCATGATGTTGTGTTCCTTAAATACTCCTCCTGGGACATCAAAAAAACGTCTAGCAATAATGTCCCATGATGTCCACTTACTTTTTAGCTTCCCCCTTAATGAGGAAATAAAAACAGAGTTTGTAACTGCAAAAAGACCAGTTGCGCCGCAACTGTTAGGTCTTGCGCCGCAACTCTTGTTCCGCAAGTGCCCAGTCCTGTTGCTTCTTTAGTTGCGCCGCAACTACAGAGTCTTGCGCCGCAATTGGTGATCCGAGAAAACCATGAACTGTAGCAACTTCTGTTGCGCCGCAACAGGTATGTCCTGCGGCGCAACTCTTGATCCGAGGCTGGTACTGATTTCCCTGATTTGTTTTGCTTAGCCCCTTTTTGTCCCAAATCTTTACAGCAACATGAGCAGATTTGATGAGCCTTTACCAAGTAGCTGCTCGCTCTTGGGCTAGCCAGTCTTTCTGGTGGAATAAGCATCACCCTGGGAGACTAGAACCCAGCCCAACTCTTAGAACGTGAATCAATGGTGAGTGGGGGTACCCTGATGATTTTAGGCAAACCATCACAGCCGTCAACGGATTTGATATGTCTTTACCAGAAGCCGTACCCTTCTGGACTCGCCAATTCTTAGCAATGAAGCATCGGTGAATTGAACACCCTATAGCTTTAAGCAAGCTATTACAGCTATCAACGGATTTGATAAAATCTTTACCAAGAGCCGTACCCCCTTGGATTAGCCACTTTTCAATCTAGGACCATGGCAAGTGAAAACCATCCAGTTTTGGGTAACCTGGCAACCATCAACGGATTTGATGTGTCACACCAAGAGCCGTACCCTCAAGGTGAATCAACTCTTTCTTGTCGGTAAGACATGGTGAGTTGAGAACCTACAAAACACACTTTTCACAAAATATAAGCAATATGGGGTCTATCCATTACGTTTAGGACACAAAACATAACAAATATCGCTATGAAAAACTCGTATAAATGAGCGATATCAGTGATATTCTTGGTGTGCCATTTGAATGCACTTGTCGTTTCACGGATAAGTGGAGACTAGATGCTCTCTTGGAGTCTAACGATAAACCTCCAAATGACACCACCGAAGTTGATCTAAATTTCATCCTTGAAATCATCACGAAAGAGCGTAGTGGAAACGTTGTGAGAAGCCTTCATACAAATGTGCGAAATGTGAATAGGTATGAAGTGCTCTCAAGCGACCTTAAGGATTACATTCTCCAATGGGCAAACATCCTTAGGGAAAATGTGTTTTGTCTTGGTGGGAACCGAGATCATATCCCGGCTTGCATGGGGCATATGTTGTTTTGCCTGTTTACTTCCACCAAGTACAATCTTGCATATTACATCGCTCGACGTATAAATTATGCTCTTTCCAAACCCAAAACAAACCTACCTTATGCTATGCTTCTTACTCGCCTCTTTAGAAGGGTTGGTCAAGATTTTCCTCAACTCGATCTTTCTCGCTTTCACCCGGTTCAACGGGTTATGATGCCTATTCAAGAGGCGTATGAACGAAAGCCAAGAAGTGACCGTGGTTCGAGAAAATCCGACCATCAAGAGCCGGATGAGGAGGACACCGATATGCCAACAAGTGATTGTGATGGCATCGGTCCTAGTTCTCATTTTGACTCTTCGAGTAACTCCCATCCATCCTCAAATCAATTCGAGGATGATTTTGAAGACTTAGCTCCTCCTCCTCACCCTTCTAGTGATGTTCCTGAAGATCTCAATATGGAGCATCTTTATCGTGAGAATCTTAGAACTCGGGGAGAATTACATGAACACCGAGAGGAGTCAAGAAAAGGATTCAAGTATTTGGGAAAGATGATCAAGGGTTTAGGAAAGAAAAGGAGGTGAAGACTTTGAAGTTGTGTCAAAGTTTGGATTTGTTGGTTAAACATTTGGTTATTAACTCTTTGGTTTAGTTGTTTATTAACTTGTGTTGCATGTTTCGATTATTATTTATTTTGATCCTTAATGTTGCTTATGCAATAATAATTGTGTTTTACATAGCTTTGTGCATGCCTTATGATAGTTAGCTTATTAGATTATGATATGTAGTTAACTTTGGCTTGTGAATCCTTTGGAAAAAATCTGGGTTTATCAAAAACTGGGATGGGAAATTTTTGAAAACCCTCTGGTCGCGGTTCCATATCGACCAGTGGTTCCTTATCGATAAGGTACCGCCGGTCCTAGATAAAGAACTGCCGGTCACTGTGCACGACAACATCTTTGCTTTACACTGTTTTCTTAAATTTGTGTTAACCTTGCATGATTTTCAGTAATAAACTACACATTTCCTAAACTAGGTTACCTAAATTCATTATTCACCTAAAATGATTTTAACCCATTACTAGTTTGGATCATCCCCTCACCCATTTAAACCCACCTTGTTTGCCATGTTCTTCACACATCAAACATACTTCCCTAAACCTTAAACCACCCTAATCAACCATGGTGTGTACCAAAACCTCAAACACTTCCAAAACCTCCACCCCAAGGAAAACACTCAAAATAAGGGTTAAGGTAGCTAAGCCTAACTCCTCACCTTTCCACACACCTAAGAATGAGATGGCTCCTATTCTCATTTATTCATCACCTTCCCCACCTCTTGCACCATGCAAGACATCATCCACTCATGGTACTAACCACTCCATTGGTTCTACCTCCTCTTCATTCAACTCAAGAATGAATGAGCTCTCCTCACCCTTCACTCCAAGTGCACCCTTGGAAGTGACCACACAACCCCAACCAATCCAAAGCATTCCTTTTGTGAATGACTTTGATGACACTTTGGTGACTTCACCATTTACCCCTCACAACTCACCCATTTCACCAACCTTGGAGAATTTACCTCCACACTCACCCATTTCCCCTTTAGGGAACATGCCTCCACTTTCACCCACATCACCCTTGGAGAACTTGCCTCCTCCACCTCCACCCAACTCAAACATCCCAATTTTGGGTGTTCCACTTTCCCTCCTCTTGGGTGATCCTTACTATGGGTTTCAACAAACTCATGGTCCTAGTTGTCCATGTTGTCTCTACAACCACTACATCATCCATAACCTAAGGATGGATATGTATGGACTACATAAGAGGTTGCAAGAGTTCTTGCTTGCCTTGTTCTCCATGCCTCATCCTAGGAGATGAATGATGGAGTTGTCTTAATAAGAGTTTTCAACAAAACCAAGCCTAAGAAAACTACTTATCTAGATTTTATGTTAAGCTAGCTATGTATTAGTTAGTTTTTATTTGTCTTTGTACTTGCCTCATTAATGAATGTTTCTTGTTGTTGACTTATGGATTTAGCTTTGTGTGTTTCTATCCTTTTGTGCACACTAATCAACTTTAATTTGAAATTAAAATTGAACCTAAATCTATCACAACCCCTAAACTTGACTAAAATTGGTTCAAAATGATATCTAAATTATTTTGTCACCCTTTGTCAAGACATTCTTTGTGAATGTGTTGCTTTATGCAACCCTAGCATATTTTGGTGCTAATAGAGGTAAAACTCCAAGATTTGCAACTTTTTGAAAAAGTCTTAGTTTTTCCCAAAACCCAGGAAAAACATGGTTTAAAGTCCACTGGACGCGGTTCCTTAAAGTCCCGCGGTTCCTTAGCGATATGGAACCGCCGGTCCCTATAAGGTACCGCGGCCAGTAAGTGGCTTTTGATGAATTTTTGGTCAAAACTTTTAAAACCCTATTCCCTGTCAAGATTCCTTGTTTACTCAAATTGACTAAACATTCCTTGACACTACACATTTTGTATTCAAATTCTTACCTTGATTACATTTTACTTATACCCCAACCTTGAGATTTCATTCTCACACCTTCCCAACCTTGAGAATTCATTCTCACAAAACCTTGAGATATCATTATCACACTCTCACAATGCCTAACTCCTACATTCCTAACCTTGACATTTCTTTGTCACAACCCCACTCACCCAAAGCTTCCTCATCCAAGCTTTCAAAGAAACTGAAAATCTCGGTTCGACCTATTTGGGTTAAGAAGAATGAACCATCTTCGTCCAAACCACCCAAAAACCCTACCTTCTCTCCAATCAAGTATTGGAGTGAGACTTATACCATAAACTCCATCACCGGAGCAAAAGAAAATGTTCCCCTACCACCACAATCCTTCAATACCCCTCAACTCAATGACCTTTTAACCTTCCTAAACCTCACAAGGCATTGTGAAAACACTCCCAAACCCATTACCCCACCACCATCAAACCCTAAGTTTGATGCCATACCCCCATCAAACGATTTTGTGTTGCATCATGGATCCTCGTGTGATTGTTGCCGATTTCAACAAATTGAACTTGCTCATGTGTATGAGAAGTTAAATTTTCTTGAATTCCTCCTCACTCGACCTCCTATTCAAGTTTTCGTTCCGGTGGACAAAACTTCGAATGATGCATCGTCGTCTTTTTAGTTTTTTATTTTTTATTTTTAGCAATCTTGGAAAATATCACTATTAGACTAGCTTATGCTTAGTGGTTTATTTTCCATATTTATTGCTTTTAGATACTCATATTATGTGTATGACTATCTTCTTTGTTGTATCTTTTTTTTCTTTATGTAACCTTTGTGTTATTTGTGTGCTATTTCATTAGTTCTATTTTGAGTTGATCTTGGTTAATTTTTTTACAATTTCTTATGGGTGATTCCATCAATTCTAAAGCTTTAACCCATTGACAAGCTTATCATCTTCATTGGATTGAAGTTTGATTTTGTCAATTACCTCTTTGGACATACTTAGCAAAATACTTGCTTCTAATTTGAGATTTCTTCTCTTTATCCCTCTCAAGTTACTTAGTAGGTAGTGATCATATATACATTGGTGTTTCTTTCCTTTCTACTAACCTTTGTGTAGCATGTCACCTTAGCTCACAAACTTGGTGTCCCAAGCAAGGGGGAGCAACCACCAAGGGGGAGCTACTAGCAAAGTTCGATGTTCTTCAAAGACTTGTGTTAACCTTTTTGCTACGACAAAGGTGGAGAAATGATAGTGATAAACTAGTTAATAATTCCATATTTTGTGTTTCTACGTAAATGAGTTTATCGTTTGTCGTAATCAAAAAGGGGGAGATTGTTAATGCAAGTGATGCCTAAAAACATTATTAGTGTTAACTAATCTTTCTTAGTTTTGATCACAACAAACCATACAACACATTTAGTGTAAAACACAAAATGAATTATTTAACTAACACTATCATCAAGGTAATAATCATATCACTAACCTTTCTTAATCATACTTAGTGATCATCAAAATGATTATCCTTAAAACTCACTTTTGTTAATATGACAAAAGACTTTTTAATAAACTTTCTTTTTTAGAAAATGTTTTATTAAAATGGAAAATGAAAATTTGAAAATAGCATATTCCAAATGCTGTTAGAATATCCTTTGAAGGTTTCGAATACCTCAGATATTCCCACCCCACTAAAAGACAAAAAACGGAGCGGAGTCTAGTGGCGGTACCTTAAGTACCTACGCGGTACCTTAGCGATATGGTACCGCGGGGTGAGATAAGGTACCACGCACAGAAAGCCGTTATAGATCCGTTATACTTTGTCTCCTTTAAATAGTGGGTCAAATCTCATTTTCCAACAAGCCTCTTGGACGTTTTTCTTAGCCCTCTCTCTATTTTCTATATCATAATCATTAGTAAATGATCACTTAAATTGTTAAGGATGTTTACATATGATTATCCTCTTGATCCCCTCCTTTACCTTGTCCAATGAGAAGATCACTCACTCACTAGTGTTGTGATAAAGATGAATCTATGAGCTAGTCATATTCATCATGATACCCTTTTTGTTTTAGGTCAATCCAATGTATTTATGAATACTTGGACTAGTTGTGTTCATCCAAGTTATTTGTGGATACTTGGATTTGTTGTGTACATCCATTGCATATGTGTTTGCTTGGATTTGTGTTGTGTAAATCCAAGCTACATGTGTGTACTTGGATAAGTCTAGTTGAGTTGTAATAGATTTGATTAGGAGTTCTCACTAAACTATAAAGTGATGTGGTTGTGTCTTGTGAGTTCTCACTAAACTTAAAAGTGATTAGTAGTTGTGTTGTGTGAAGTTCTCACTTAGCTTCAAAGTGAAGAGTCGTGAAGATTGGTTCTAGCTTTCGATTAGAACTCGACATCTAGCCTTGTGTCGTAAAATGGTGAAGTAGGCAACGTCGTGAAGATTGGTTCTACCTTAAGATTAGAACCCGACATCTAACCTTGTGTCGTTAAATTGTGAAGTAGGCAACGTTGTGTAGATTGGTCCTAGCTAAAGATTAGGTCTCGACATTTAGCTTAGTGTCGGAAAATAATGTAAGCAACGATGTAAGGTTTTCTACGCCGAGAAGGGAGCTTGTGGATATAGTGGAAATCTCGAGTAGGTGTACTCGAGGAGTGGAGTAGAAACGAGGATAGAGCCTCGTTGTCGAACCACTATAAATCTTGGTGTCTTCCCACTAGGTTGTCTCCTTCCTTACTCTTTACTTATTTCATTATCATTATACTTGCCTATTATCTTTTCTAGTGCATTTCAATTGAACCTAATCATTATGCAACTTAGCCTCAAGCAAAAGATAGTTTTGATACAAACCAAATTGAAAGTAGTTTTAATTTGGTCACCAATCGAAGAGAAACTATTCAACCCCCCCTTCTAGTTTCTACACTTTACACAAGCTCCCCCTCAAATTAATGAGGGTGTACTTGAGACTTTAATGAAGTACCTTTTAAACACAAGTGTAAGGTACTTATCTCATGCAAAGATCATATATGATAATGTATTCACAAGATTAGCGATTTATGAGGTTGGACCTGAATGATGGAGAACATCATATAAAGAAGCACATGGTTCTTGTTCACGAATGTTGGTCGCCTCATCACGTCTGAAGTTATCTCTTGACTCCATGTGTACGATTGATATCGTTGTATTGACACCAACATGTGAACTTGGCACTTTTGGAATCAAAGATTCTTAATGCTGGACAATTACTCCCCCTCAATTGTTGACCCGTGTTCTATTGAAAGAGCTGTAGTCGCCGTTTGAGTAGTTTCATCGTCGAGTATGTAAATATCAATTGTAAATTGCTACGGTTGGTGGAGATGATAACTTCATAAAAACAAGATTTCTCTTGTTTTAACAAATTAATGCACTGATACGTACATAAATTCGTGTTAGATTGTGTTATTACGTAAACACAATCCCTTACATGGTTATAAAGTAAACCATGCCCAAGAAAATTAATTCCCGTTGTTGAGTCAAAGCTTTCCGGTTAAATGCTTGACTTGAATATGAAAAGTCGGTTACTATCTGAAATAATAGCAAGCCATTTAGAACATGTTTCAAATCATTTAAACTTCTGCTCAAACTTTATTTACAACCTGATAACGCCTAAATCCAACATGTTTTTAGGAGCGTTATCCGTACTTTTGTACATGTATATTGGTTAATTATATGATACTTTTGTGCATATTTGTGCCCAATCGTGTTTGCAAGTCTTTGTGTAGCCAATTGCAGGAATGGAGTATAAATCAACATAAAAATGAAGAATTGTACGAGTACGAAGAATCCTAGTCAAGTTCAAGACCTGTGTACAAGTTACAAGCCTTTGAAGATCAATTTCGGGTGCATGAACAAGTATTTCCAGGGAGCAAATAAAGATATTCAGCATGAAAGTTTCCACCATCACATGGGAGTTGATTTGCCTCCACCATCAAATGGGAGTTGATTTTCCTCCATCATGAGTGAAGTTTCCTCCAACATTTGTCTAGGCAAAAATGTGTCCACAATCATGCAAGACCACACAAGAAGTTTCTAGACATGCTTTGGCTCTAATTATTTGTCTTTGGCTCCAAGCCATGCATTCACTCCATGCCATCAACTAGCTTATAAATAAGACCCTTGGGGTCATGTAACAACATATCTTTTCACAACTCAAGTATCTCCTCATTATTATATCAAATAAACTCTCTCATCCTTGTCCAAACTCCCATTCCCGGATTTGAACAAGGTGGTGCTAGAAAAGTCAGTTTTTGAGTCCGATAAGCAAAGTTATCATCAAAAAACTCTTAGGGATCATTACCCTAACCATTAGTAACATTTTTCCACTTTGTAAGACTCTTGATTATGACTTATAATACATTTATTTCTGAGTTTATTTCATCATTTGTTATGAGTAGCTAAGTTTCATTCTACACTTGGTAGGATGATGTTTGTAGTATGAAGTGATGGTTGTGATTGTGATTTATGTTTAAATCAATGTCAAGCTTTCCTATGATCCATTGATATTTATGTTTCATGTGACAATTGTTATCAAAACTTAATTTGTTGGTAAAGATTTCATAGGTCGAAAGGGTTATTTTCTATCAACAAGTCATAGCCGGTTTGTCTATGTTTGGCTATATTTTGTATTGATCATTTCTTAAGAAGTTTTGATTATCAAGAAACATAATTATAAGTGTTAGCAAATTCGTGAAACGACCATGAATCGAATGTGTTGAAATTGGATTAAGTCTTGAATTGAGTGATTGAGTCTAATGCTTGTTTTCTTTAACCAAGGTCTTGACGAAGATTAAAGCTTTTGAAAACAATAGATTGGATTATCCATCTAATTATCATAATCATATTTGTTAACTTGTCATCACAATCATACCATTACAAATGCTCAAACTAGTCTTTACCAAGTGTACCTTTAATCATATTATTTATCTCATCATTTTTACTTATTATTTGTTTGTCAACAATTGCTACAATCAACGATTATAGTTTCATCTTAGAATAATCATAGGTTTTCCAAATCCCCGTGAACGATCTCAGTATTACCACATAAAAGCTATACAAAAACGAAAGGGTTATACTTGCCCGTGCGTTTTTAGTCAATCCGGTAATTCGTGTTTATAAATTTAAAACTTGTTACCAACACCACGCATCAAGTTTTTGGCGCCGCTGCCGGGGATTTGATTGTGTTCTTAGTTCCAAAATTATCCTATTATCAAACCCATTGTAGTGTCCTCATTGCAAACAAACCCAAAAATCAAAAGTAAAAATTAAAAAAAAATCTAACAGGAGACCATTGCCGCCGGCAACAGCCTCCTGCCGCCGGCAACCATCAAGAAGAAGCCAACTTACCGTCCGGCAAGCTAGCTCTGCCGCCGGCAACGGCAAACAGAAGCGTATTTGCCGTCCGACAATACCCTCCTGCCGCCGGCAAGGTTCCCAGATAATTTTTTTTATGTTTTTAATTTGTTTGGTTTATTTAATTTCCTATTTACTTATTTTCTTATTAGTTATCTTTTGTTTGTTTTAGTTTTTATTACTTGTAATCCTTTTCAAAAGTCGTTCAAGACTTGAATGAACACACGTTCTTCCGGTCAAGAATTGCTTAGTCCATACACCGATCCCGAACGTTATATTCACCGATCTCGAAAGAAAAACCGCAAGAAACACCCCTTTGTTTCTTTTGAAAATCGAATCTCAAAACCCAAAAACCCACCATTTGATAATCTCTTAGACGCCTTTGTCGTCTATAACCCATTTAATGATCTACCATTTCCAATGGCCGACGATCAATCAATGTGGGCAGCCAACCGAGTAGTAGCACCTACCCCGAGGCTGCTATTGTTCAAGTTGAGCTTAGAGAAAACTTTACCGTGAAAGGTAATCACCTTTCAATGATCAAAGACCGCCAATTTGACGGCCGTACATGAGCCGATCCACATAAACACATATCCGAATTCATAGAAATATGTGGCATGTTCCGTTATGGAGTCGACGTCGATGGAGATGCCATAAAACTCAAACTCTTCCCATCATCTCTATCCGGAGATGCAAGAGTTTGGTACAACGAGTTGACGCCCGGTACCATTGAAACATGGGAACAAATGAGAACCGCTTTTGTTAGCCGTTTCTTTCCACCCGCCATGTACGAAAGACTCATGGGAGAAATCGGAGGTTTCACCCAACTTCCACAAGAAACACTCATTGATGCGTGGAATCGAATGAAAGACCTACTTCGTATTTGTCATGGACATGGTTTACCAAAAGGAACTGTTAGAAATACGTTTTTACGTATTTATGAAGGATCGGTCGCTCCAACGATAATTATGTAATGGGCTCGTGATCTATTTAATTATTGTATAGTCCATATAGCCCACATGTAGGGTGGGCTATATATAACCCCTCCTAGCATGTTAGGAGGGGGTTGTTGATTACCATTTCTCACTTAATCATATTTCCATCTTTTCTTTCTCTCTCTACATTTCCCCTTTTCTCTCCTTTCTCTCTCTAATCCTTCATCTTATTCCTTCATCTTCTTCATATTAATCAATCAATCAACCATCTAAATTCACCAAATCCATGATATAGAATTAGCCATTAATCCCGTAGACCTACATTTGGTATCAGAGCTATGGGGTGATTTAAGGTAGTGATTTGTGTGGTTTTTTAGTTTTTGATTGTATTAGTGTTCTTTAAGAAAAACCATCTTGATTCTTGGTGTTTTTGGTGTTTTTGTGATTGGGATTAGTGGATAAGTATTAGTTGTTACTTATTTTAGTCGAAAGCACAAAACTTTTTGGGTTATTTGGTCAAAATCTGGGCTTAATCTTCAGTTTTACTGTTCGACTGTTCATCGGAACAAGGTTCTGTTCATTCAGCAAAAGTTCCGGATCAAGGACTTCAGGATCAAGAAGTTCCGGATCAAGGAGTTCCGGATCAACAAGTTCCGAACCAAGGAAACTTCCGAATCAAGAAGTTCCGGGTCAAGAAGTTCCGGATCAAGAAAGTTCCGAACCAAGGAAACTTCCGAATCAAGAAGTTCCGGGTCAAGAAGTTCCGGATCAAGCCAGAAGTTCCGGATCAAGAACTTCCGAATCAAGAAGTTCCGGATCAAGACCAAAAGTTCCGAACCAAGAACTTCCGAGTCAAGAAGTTCCGGATCAAGCCAAAAGTTTCGAATCAAGGTAATCTTCCGAATCAATATTCTACATTTGGTATCAGAGCTGAGAGTGAGGGGTTTGTTTTGTGTTGTGAGGATTTTTGGGTTTTGATGGGATGCGAGAGGTGTGTAAGGGTGTGTCGAGGGTGTGTGAAACTGTTGGTGTCAGTCGAGAGGTGAGGGAGTGGAGTCCGAGAAAATGGTTATGGTTTGTGGGAGTCGAGAGGGAGTGGAGAGTGAGGGAGTGGTGTGGGTGGTGAGGGAGTGAGTTGGGTTAACAGAAGGATTTTGTTTGGCAGTGGGTTAACAGAAGTTGTGGTGTGGGTGGAGGGTTTCGAGGGTGTTTGTTGTGTTAAAGTCAATGGTGTTTCGAGTCTTGGTGGGTTGGATATTGTTGAGGCTGTTGTGTCGAGAGGGTGTGTCTAAAGGCTAGGAGTCGAGGGCCGAGAGTCGTTTTATGAAACGAGAGAGTTTTTGAGAGTGTTCGAGGGTCAGTCGAGGTATTTTGAGTCAAAGTGGGAGTCTGAGGGAATTGGTGAGTCGGGGGGAAAATATTAAGATGTTGAGTTGTTTGAATCTTGAGTCGTGTCTGTGGTCTTTTGTTCAGTTATTAGAGTCTTTGGTTTACGTTATGTTTGAATTTGGCTTCATTCGGAACTTTGCATTCGTTCGGAAGAGTTCCGAATCGGAACTTTGTTCTTGATCCGGAAGTTCTTGGTTCGGAAGTTCTTGATCCGGAACTTCTTGATCCGGAACTTCTTGATCCGGAACTTTTACTTTACCCGGAACATTTTTTGTTCATTCGGAACTCGCGGTTTGATTCGGAACTTTTAGACTCTGAACATTAGGAATAGTTTTGATGGGACTGAGATACTTGGACAAATGGACAGAAGATAACTGGATAAAACTTGACAATTCGACCAAAACTTAAGAAAGTAAAAAAAAGAAAACTGATAAACGAAAAATGATAACAGATATCTGACAAACAACACAACTGATTAAATTTTTTTTTTTTTTTTTATAAAAAACTGATTAAAAAAAGTGATAAAATTGATAAAAAATTTAGAAAACTAATAATAGAAAAATTATAACTGATAACTGATGAAAACTGATAAACGGATACTAATAACTGAAAAACTGATTAAAATAAAACACTGATTAAAAGGATATAACTGATAAAAAAATAATAAAAAATTGATTTAAACAAAAAAAAAAAAGCAATTAAAATAGAAGGATTTAATCAAAAACAATACAAAATTAAAAAAAAAGAAAAAAAAAAAACAAAAACAAAAACTTTTATAAAAAACACCAACTTTTTTTATAAACATAAACTTTTTAAGGTTTTATAAAAAAAATTTGATTTTTATATAAAAATTTGTGATTTTTTATCTAAAAAGTAAGTAAATTTGAAGATTTGATATGATTTAACATATAAAAACACAAACTTTTTTATAAAAAAATACAAACTTTTTATGATTTAAGCATGATTAAATCAAAACCCACCAAAATCAAAAAGAAATAAAACAAGAATAAACCAAACTAACCATGGCTCTTGATACCAATTGAAGGTCTACGGGATTAATGGCTAATTCTATATCATGGATTTGGTGAATTTAGATGGTTGATTGATTGATTAATATGAAGAAGATGAAGGAATAAGATGAAGGATTAGAGAGAGAAAGGAGAGAAAAGGGGAAATGTAGAGAGAGAAAGAAAAGACGGAAATATGATTAAGTGAGAAATGGTAATCAACAACCCCCTCCTAACATGCTAGGAGGGGTTATATATAGCCCACCCTACATGTGGGCTATATGGACTATACAATAATTAAATAGATCACGAGCCCATTACATAATTATCGTTGGAGCGACCGTTCCTTCATAAATACGTAAAAACGTATTTCTAACAATCTCCCCCTAAGGGAGGTCGCTCCAAGAAACAAAGTTCTAAATAGTCTATAACTCGTGATCTATGCTAACTAAGATGTGACCGAGACTTTATTGGGAAAAACGTATTTCCAACAATCTCCCCCTAAGGGAGGTCACATCTTTTTACAAAATCTTAAACCTAGCATCTATGCTTGAGTCTTCGATCTTGTTCTTGTGAATATGCTTGATGTGATCTTTGACTTTAGTCTTGAGCATGTTTCCTTGCCTTGACCTTGTGCATTCTTCACTTGTGATATTTGCCTCTTTGTGACTTCATGTTCCACATACTTATACTTTTAAATTCTTGAAAGCTTCAGAGTTTGATACAGCGGAAGACTTGACCTTCAGGCTTTCTTGAATTTGTTGAAGTACTAATTGTATGTAGTATAAGCATGTGGTGACGACTTCTTCTGGATTGTACACCGCAATGCCACCTTTTTGTTACGCTGCATAAGACAGTTAGCAACAAACAATATACACGGATGAAATGGCCTTGAACATTTCATTCTAATTCGGTAGCAATTTACCTCCGGTCGGTGAAGACCGTTGGACGATATTAAATATCGTACTTGTGGCAGGTAGTTTCAATAAAGAACCTCCTTGACAAGATTTCGCGGGTAAACCCGTTCTCTTTACTCGACCGTCCAAAGCTGACTGCGAACGTAAAGAGTGAATCATTTGGATAATATTATCCGCATGATTTGAAGCCGTCAATTCATGTTCCTGGAACAAGTGAAGTTCAATTAAGAACCGCACCATCGTTGCTTTCCAGTTGTCACTAGCTTGATTCATAAAGAATCTTGCAAGTTACCTACCAAGTGCTGTTTGATGTTAACACTAGAAGGATTTCCACTCGTCACTGTGATCAATAAAGAGTCACTCTGAGTGTTCTGGCAAGATCACTAAGATATTGCGTAGAGGCCTGGAACGTGTTTAAATTCATTTAAGAATTAAACCACTGTTGCTTTCCAGTTATCACAAGTTTGATTCATAAAGAATCGCACAAGTCACCTACCATGAGCTTTTTGATATTCGCTCAAGAAGGATTTCCATCTTCATTGTAAATACTTTCGTATTACTCGGATGTTCAGGCAAGATCATGAAGATTTTGCGTAGGACTCTTAAGATCTTTCTTACTTTTCACAGTGTGTGAAGAAGCAAGGAATAATGAAAGTGTGTCCTAATGAGATATTTGATGATCTCAAATGGCTCTAGACTCGATCGTGCATTTTGGATTTTTAGTGATCGGAGGCTGGAGAGGAGTGCCACCTTTTCAATACCAATTTATTCGGAGTGAATAAATCAATAGATAACGTGTTGATCTCCGTGTGATTAAAACAAATACCTTTTGAGAGATATTTGAGTTAGCTGGGAAGGGTTGTGCATTGCATCACTGGGTCCATGATGTCTTTCTTCAATACCGAGAATCATTAGCAAAAATGACCTCAATAGCATATGTATTGACCCGGTTTCTGCCTAAGGTTGTAAGGAGGGCTTCTTTCTTTACACCCTTTATCTTTACAATTCTTTTTCATTCTTCAACCCCTTCAATGCTTACCAATACGTCATAACTAGCACCTTGTTGTGATTGTTCCAGTGCTAACTTAAGTACTTGGTCGGCATTCAGCTACGTTCACAATCTTTCTCCATCTTTCCTAAGGACTACTATTTCTAGCTATGGAATGTCCTTGGGAAGATTCCTCCGGTTCTAGAGAAATCATTGGACTTTAACCTATCCTACCATCCTTATGTCACCACAATCTTCACCGTCGTGAATATAGATGTTTTGGGTAAGTGTATGTCACCATGAAATCCATTTTGAAGTGCAAATCCATTTTGCTCCCCCTTAACATATGCCACGATATCCGAAAACATTTTGCATATGTCGGGATGAGCTATCACGTTAAGTCAAACCATTCATGATTGATCATATCCCATATTAAATCACATTTTCTCCCCCATATTAAAAATATTAACCCAATCGATGTTTTTAATATCAATTGATTTAATAGCATTGTAAGAAAATTTGGGAAGAAAAATGCAAGTCCAATTATCTTCATGAATTACGCAAGCTCCCCCTCAAATTAATGAGGGTGTGCTGAAACGTAAAATAAATACCTTTTAAACACAAGTGTAAGGTATTTATTACGTGCAAAGATCATATATGATAATGAATTCACAAGATTAGCAATTTACGAGGTTGGACCTGAATGATGGAGAACATCATATGAAGGATTCACATGGTTCTTGTTCACGAATGTTGGTCTTCCTCGTAACTTCTGAAGTTATCTCTTGACTCCATGTGTATGATTGATATCGTGGTCTTAACACCAATATGTGAACTTGGCACGCTCGGCATCAAGGAATCTGAATGCTGGACAATTGCTCCCCCTCAATTGTTGACCCGTGTTCTATTGAAAGAGCTGTAGTCACCGTTTGAGTAGTCGCATCGTCGAGTATGTAGATATCAATTGCAACTAACTTTGGATTGTGGAGTTGATAACTTCGGATTTTGAAGTCAAAGATTTCCGGTGAAATGCTTGACTTCAATGTGAAGAGCGGGTTACTATCGGAAATAATAGCAAACCATATGGAGCATGTTTTAAATCTTTTAAACTTCTGCTCGAACTTTATTTACAACCCCGTGTCATTATTGAATGACATTTCTAGGTTCGTAAATATTATCGATTCCAGAAGACATGCTCGTTTTATCAAAACGTTTTTGAACACACAATTTTGAAAGATTTAGAAAAACCTTTTGAGAAATTCTCGAAAAATTGTGTTCAAAGTTTTGAAAAACAATTACTTGAGCTTAAGATGTTGAATATCTTAAAAGCGAGCTCAAGTCCGAGAAGTTGTGAACTTCCCGTTGTTAAGGATAAGTTACCATCGGCGATAAACTTTCCTTTTATCTGAAGGACGAGTCCTAAGCTGACATTTACTTAGAAGTCGTGTTCATGAGCTTGAAAACTTTGACTGTTTTAACGGAAAGCTCATGACCGAGAAAGGTTAATTTCTCGTTACGAGGAAAAGTTCTCTTATTTAAAAGATACACTTTCCTTTCTGAGCTTAAAACTTCGAATGTTTTAAGACAAGCTCATGACCGAGAAAATTGAATTTCTCGTTATGAGGATAAGTTTATCATTAATGATAAACTTTCCTTTATTTTAAGTTCGAGTTACAGTCTGACATTTAACTGTAAGTCATATACACGAGCTTAAAACCTTTGAATGGTTTTAATGTAAGCTCGTGTCCGAGAAAAATTAATTTCTCGTTGTAAGGATAAGTTTATCATCGGCGATAAACTTTCCTTTATTTGAAGAACGGGTTACCATCTGATATTTAATGATAAACCATTTACACGAGCTTAAAACCTTTGAATGGTTTTAGGGTAAGCTTGTGTCCAAGAAAACTTAATTTCTTGTTAAGAGGGTAAGTTATCGTTGTGTGGATAAACTTCCCTGTCTCTGAAGTCCGGGTCATCGTCTGTCATTTAACGAGGAGCCATTATGCATGAGCTTAAAAACTTGGAATGTTTTTTATATAAGCTCATGCCCGAGAAAAAATGAATTTCTCGTTTTTTTAGGAACCTCGACTGACCCTCGAACACTCTCAAATCTTTTATCATGGTCTCAATGAACCGATGCAGGCAATCCTTGACGCCGGTGGACTCTTTCTCTATAAGAGTCCCAACGAAGCATATCAATTGATCGAGGACCGAGTTCTCTTAAAACTCGATTGGTCCAAAGATAACCGAACCAAACCTTTCAAGAAAACCGTTGCTTTCGTTGAAAGTGACGAAAATTCCAAACTCATGGAAAAGATGGACGCTCTCACATCTAATTCGACTCGCAATTCAAAACCATCAAAGACGAAATGAAGGAGATGCGAGGCGAATGTACTCTTTGCGGAGGACCACACCCATCCACAGCGTGTGATGATACACCAATAAGAGAACCGCCACAAGAAGCAAACTACGCCCAAGGAGGATATCGAGGAAGTGGTTATCGAGGTAACTACTACGGTAGAAATCCCGGCATATGGCGTGAGTATCCCAAAAACGAAAATCGTAACTCACAACCCCATGAGAACGATAATTCCGGTCCATCAAACGAAAAGAAACCCGAAGAGTCGACCCTAGAGAAAACGTTGTTAGCTTTCATAGAATCTCAATAATCGACGTTCATTAAGAACCAATTCTTCGATCTCAAATCCAACGTTGAAAGTGGACAAAGACACCACACCGCAACCATTAATGATCTCGAAACCAAAATCGGTCGAATCACCGATAAATTAGCCAATCGACTAAGTGGTTCGCTACCAAGCAACACTCAAACAAACCCAAAACCATCTACGAATAAACCGTACCGCCCACCACCCGCCCGTAATGAACATGTGAATGCCGTATTCACTAGAAGTGGGCTGAGTTATGATCCACCACAAAACCCGAACACCAAAGTTCCCACTTTCGCCGATGAAAGTGGAGACGAGGCCGATGAGCCCGAGAAGGAAGAAACCGTTCCTCCTTCTAACCCAAAACAAAACATACCCATTCCAATACCCACACCGAAGGCGTATGAACCAAAAATTCCGTATCCTCAACGCCTACGAAAAGACAAGATGGAGGCTCATAATGCCAAATTCCTTAAGATGATCAAGGAAGTTAAGATCAATGTTCCACTTGATATCTTAACCGGCATGCCCAACTATGGGAAATTCCTCAAAGATCTTGTGAGCAACCATAGTAAGACGAAGCGAATCTCTGCTGCGTTTTTGAATGAAGAATGTTCTGTAGCCTTGCAAAGCAAACTTCCACCAAAGCTTGGAGATCCGGGAAGCTTTCTCATACCATGCACCCTAAACAACAATATCGAATGTCACGCCTTGGCCGATCTAGGCGCAAGTATCAATCTTATGCCATACTCATTATACATGAATCTTTCAAACAATACTTTGAAACCTATGAGTATGAGTATACGTTTAGCTAACCACACCTACCAATATCCCATTGGCATATCCGAGAACATGCTTGTTCAAGTTGGCAAATTCATATTTCCCGCCGACTTCGTAATCCTTGAGATGGAGGAAGACCATCAAGTCCCTCTCATTTTAGGACGACCATTCTTGCACACCGCCGATGCTATCATTCATGTGAAGAATAAAGAATTCAACCTTGGAGTTGGTGACGATCGAGTCACATTATTAGTCGATAAAGCTATGCAACACTCCCATTCCAATGATGACACATGCTTCCGCGTGGATGTTATCGATGAAGTAACGGAAGAAGAATTGGATGCATCACTTGATGACAACGCACCATTCCAAACAACTTCGGAAAAGATTAGCGATATCGATCGTGATTAATGTTAAGATTTTACTAGTTGAAAAGTTCGTTTCTCGGAATCTTCTCGAATTGATTTCCGGTGAAGTGCAAGAGATTAGTTGTTCTTGGTGAATCAAACGAAAGGGTTGTCGTTGTCTAAAACTAATGAAAAATAAAGACTTGAAACAATTAAAATAAAATAAAGATGGTAAAAGAAGAAACAATAAAAGATTAAAACTTGGCGAAAAGTAAATAACGAGAAACTAAAAGGCAAATAAAGTAAATAAGACAAACTAAAACTTAAACTAAAAGGAAAGCAAGTAAAAGTGCAAATAAAGAAAAAGGCGAGAAAAATAAAGCTTAAAACTAAAAACAGGAAAACATTCATTCGGAATAAAACAGCTCATCCGGAATATGTCACTTATCCGGAGTAAACTATTTGATTCGGAATAAAGTGTTTGATCCGGAATAAAAAGAGAAAAGAAGTTGATCCGGAATAAATAATTTGATCCGGAATAAAAAGGGAAAAATGGTTCATTCGGAATAAAGTCCTTGATCTGGAATATTATTCCGGATGAAAAGACTTGATCCGGAATAACCGATATTCCAGATGAAACACTTGATCCAGAATATTATTCCGGATGAAAGACTTGATCCGGAATACAAAGTATTCCGAATGAAGTGATTGATCCGGAATATTATATATTCCGCATGAAGGAGCTTGATTCGGAATACTCAGATATTCCGAATAGAAGACTTGATCCGGAATATTATATATTCCGCATGAAGGAGCTTGATCCGGAATACTCAGATATTCCGCATAAACAACATTGATTCGGAATGATGCAATTGATTCGGAATCTGGGCAAGTAAAGAACACGAAGAACAATAATGAAAACCAAACACGAATTTGATCAAATCTAACCAAAACAAACCAAGAGATTAAACCAAAACAACCACAATTGATCTACTAACAATAAACAATCAATACAAATCAACAAAACTAACAATCATAACCAAAATGATCAAAACTCACTTGATCTAAAACCATAAAACTCAAGAATATGAACAATAAAGATGAAGAACAAATCAAACAAGAAAGGTAGAAGGAGATTAACAATAAAGTAAAGATTCAAGAACAATAAAATAAAACTTACTTGGAAATTAAAAGTAATTTAAAGGTGCAATACATGAAATTAAGGTGCAAGAATTTAAAGTGCAGGAAATTGAAAATGGTGGGAGAATGGGTTGTCAAGCCACCAACAAGTCTAATGGAATGAAAATAAAACTATATATAGGGAGATTAGGAAGGAGCTTAGGAAGCTTCCTCCCTCTTTCTTCTTTCTCTAATTGCATGCCTAAGTCATTAATCTTCTTTAATCTTTTGCCTTCAATGACTTTGTCTTGGGATTTCTTTAAACTCGTCTTGAATTTTCTTCATAAATAAGACTCGAGTTCTTCGGCTTTTAGTAAACTTCCGTCTTTTGACTTTTTCTTCGACAAATCTTCATAATTGGTCTTGGACTTCCGTTCTTTTCGCACTCTTGATCTTTCGACTTTGTTTTTCGTCTTTTTCTTCGATAAAAGCCCGTGAATGCCCGTGTTTTCTCCACTTTTCACCTTTTCGTCCTAAATCACAACAAAAACACAAACCACGCATAATTCTGACATAAATGACATAAAATACACGTTTTGGCTCGGTTATTATTGTAATTAAGTGATAAAAGGATGGGTGTTTACACACCTATCAAAGCCCCTACACTTAACCATTGCAATGTCCTCATGCAATGCATTAGTTACAAAGCACGTTTACATTTTTCATCATAATCAATCCACGTTGGCCTTTATTAAAGAGATAGAAATTTATAAACATTCAAAGTAAAGAAATTAAAAACATACCTTCGGGTTTTGGAAATGTCATGAATGATCATCATCCTCAAGTTTTCACTTTCTCCAAACCCAGCTTAAAAACGAGATCATAGTTATTATAAGTTAGCAAACTAACACGAACTCATGTGGGTCAATTATTCACTTAGACTCCCTTATTCCTAGGTGTATCTCTTATATTTTATTATTGTCTTGAATGATCACGAGGATGCATTTTTGACTTATTTCGATAGTTTATTAGGCTGAAAATGAAGTGAACGATTTAATCAATAGTTAGCTAAAGGACAAAATCTTTTAAAACTACTTCTCGGGACCTCATAAAGTTCATATCATGGCATAACTCGCTTCGCGATTTGAGACCTTTCTTGGACCGATATTTGGCAGCGACTTCATACTTCAAACCTTGAGAGACGTTCATGAAATAATGGCCTTCTCTTCATAATGGGAATTTCTTCACTTGAAGTTTTGAGAGATTCTTCATATTAGGACCACGACTTCTTCATTTTTCTCCAATCTTTATTTTGGACTTTGATATACAACGATCCGCCTCCTTTTTGGACTTGGATCAACTTATCCTCATACCTTGTTAGGGCCTTTTTGGATAGACTTCTCTCTGACTTTTGGGAAGTTTTTGCTTTTCGTCGTGTGTCTCAATCCTTCATATTGATTTTCGATAAATGATTCTTCACATCACTTGGGATCTTTAGCAACAAAATTTAGCCCTCATGCCTTGTTAGGGCCTTTTCGGACTCGCCAATCTTCGCATCCCGCTTCAATAAGTTATGCCTTGGCTATGAACTCTAATCCATACCGAGCAACTTTTAAACGATCTTGGGCTAGAAGCTAAGTAACTTTTCAAATCGTACAACCTTATTTATTGCAGATAAATTTATTAGCAAGCGATGGGAGAATAGGCTTATAATTAACTCACATAAATTCACGAAAGAATACCAAACTTATAATTGACTCTATCATCTCTCGTTCTCCACAGTTTAAAATCTCAAGGAATGAGACTCGTGGATGCTTAGCCTATTAAATCAAAGTTTTGGGTTTTCGAGTCGCCTATAGGATCTTGCAAATTCTTAAACTCTTTCAAGTTTAGAAATCGCGTTTTAAAGTTCCCTTGATAAACGACTCTCTAGGATCAATTATAGGAACTTGCGAAAAGTTCTTGTTCTTAACCCGTGAGAGTTAAGACTTTCGCGTTTTATAGCTCCCTATATAAAAGCCTAGCAAAACTTGACTTAAACACGTTAAGGATACTAGCTAGAGTAAACTTAGACAAGTAAACTCGGTTTGAGTCAAAAGATTCACAACGTTTGAAAATTAAAACCACTTTATTAAAAATTTATTCTAATAAGGAAAGAAAATAACTATACAAAGGTAAAAACAACTATACAACTAGGCCAAAATAGATTAAAAATTTTGAAAAATGTCGAAAAATCAAATTTTCCGGTTAAAATGAGGACAAATACAAGGAAAAGGCCACTTAACTTCGATAGAAGTCCCCCCTACACTTGATATAAACATTGTCCTCAATGTTTAAGCATGTGGGAGTAAACTCCCCTACACTTAGGACATTGTATACTTTGTTTAAATCTTGCTAAGGAAAGGACAACTAAAGAGATTCCTATTTTAATATTGGAAAATATAAAATAGTGAATCGAAAAGAGTTTAGGATAGAACCGGGAAATCGGGAACACGGAATCACGGTCGTCAAAAGTCCTCAAGAGTGTGTCTTTGAAGCTCTAATCCCTGCACATGATAAGAAAGAAAGCAAGAAACACCAACGGGGCTCCCCTACACTTATGGTAAAGATAGATAGATAATTGGGTTGCCTCTCAAGAAGCGCTTGTTTTTGTTAACCGAGTCACGAGCCTGACTCGTCCCCGAATTAAATGGTCCATGGGGAAGCCTCGAATGTGATACCGGGATCAAAGACCTTGTCCTCGTTCCCGGTTGACATCAACAAAGGAGAGGCGGGAGGATAAGTCATGAATGGGAGAAAGGTCAATTCAACATACGAGAAGTATGTGAAATCGAGATCCACGGGAGGTGGGGTGGGTAAAGTAAGCACATTGTCATCCCCCAAAGACAATGGAGGCTGAGCATTCGGCAAAGCCGTAATGTTATCAATGATAATAAAATCAATGTCACCTCCCGGGTCAAAGCACTCATCCTCCGTAATAGTGGCTAAAAGGGAGGATGAAAGGTGCTCGGGAGGGGGACTTGGGGCAATACCTTCCTGCAGAAAATTATCAAAAATAATATCCCCCTCCATGTCATCGTCATCAATACTTGGAGGTATGGAGTGAATATCGATTTCTTCCAGCAATAGGTCATTATCTTCAACGGGAGGAATAGATGGAGACAAAGACTCGGAGAGAGGAGGAGAAGTCAACTCTTCGATTTGAGCAATAAGAAGGTGCACTTTCCGTAATCTATCGCGAAGAAGCACGTCTTCCACCTCATCCACAAGATCAAGTTCATCGGTGAACTTCTCGTAAGCCGGAGAGAATAAATCGTCATAGCCCGTATCTCCCGGTGGAGATTGAGAAATTTCAAAAGTGAAATTCTCATAGCGGAGAGAAGAATCGTCATCACTAGGATCGACCTCTTCCGTAAGAGCAACGTCATCCTCAGGCTCTATAGCAGGTAAGTCACAAACCTCATCATCCAATAATTTGTCGAGACCAACATCACTAAGCTCATTCAACAAATCTAGATCCTTAGACGTAGTAGGAACATCGGGAGTAGGAGCAGCAACTTTAGAAGATTGATTGAAAGTGTAGACATCATCATCGTCGTCATCATCATAATAGATGGGACGAGTCCAGTTAGGAGTGACGTAGTCAGCTAACTCTTCCTTGATAACCTCCACATCCTTAAGAAGCTCATGAAGCAATTTTTGTTGTTCATCTCTCCGAGTATGTTCAATTTCACCAATTCTATCCCAAGCTGTAATTAAACATTTTGGTGTAGAAAAGAAGGGAAAACGACTAAATTGGCTCAAAAAGGTGTCGGTGGTTTTCAAGGTTTCGTCCACATCAAGCAACAGTTGCCTTTCCTGATGCAAGTCAGCTCGGAGTTGAGCTATACTTTCTAGAATATGGTTCAAAGAAGTGAGTTGTTGGTCAAGATTAATTTGTTGAGAGGATTGATGATTGAGGGTGTGATGTGGGGGCTCAAAGTGTTGAAAACCTGAATTATAGCATGGTTATGGCTCATAGTAGTTCATCGGTTGAGAAGAATTAGAACACGGATTTGGTTCATAATAATCCATCGGTGAAGAAAATTGAGGACACGGATCTGGCTCATAATAATTCATTGGCTGACAATAAGAAGTATCGTGAGGACCCCCACAGTTGTTGCAAAACGGGTGGGGAGAAAGACTGGGTGCGTCTTGGGGATAGCTATTATCATTGTCATAATTGTACCCCGGTTCTTGCCCTTGACCATACGAGTATCGAACCGGGCATGAAACATGCCAATGAGAATCGCTTCCACAATGGATGCACGGGGGAACAGGAGGTGGAGTCAAAAAGGACGAATTAGTCAAGTTGCACAAGGGAAAAAATCCGAATTGTGTGTTGTCGATATCGTTTCCGCACCGCTCACTTGTACACCATTGACAAGAGTCGTTCCCGTACAATCGTCTCCCACACCCGACGCAATGGACATAAAAATCCATAAAGAAAAATGGATAAGCAAGAAGAATATTTTTGGTGCAAAACTTTGAAAAAGAAATGCTTTTTATGATTTTTCAAATGTTTTTGGATTTTTGAAAAGGTTTGACACAAAAATAACGTTCACAAGTGAACGGATCCCAAAAGCCAACGTGTCTCTCACAAAAAACCGTAAATCCTCACGAAAAGAGCCGGCAGCGGCGCCATTTTAATGTTAAGATTTTACTAGTTGAAAAGTTCGTTTCTCGGAATCTTCTCGAATTGATTTCCGGTGAAGTGCAAGAGATTAGTTGTTCTTGGTGAATCAAACTAAAGGGCTGTCGTTGTCTAAAACTAATGAAAAATAAAGACTTGAAACAATTAAAATAAAATAAAGATGGTAAAAGAAGAAACAATGAAAGATTAAAACTTGGCGAAAAGTAACTAACGAGAAATTAAAAGGCAAATAAAGTAAATAAGACAAACTAAAACTTAAACTAAAAGGAAAGCAAGTAAAAGTTCAAATAAAGAAAAAAGCGAGAAAAATAAAGCTTAAAACTAAAAACTGGAAACATTCATTCGGAATAAAACAGCTCATCTGGAATATGTCACTTATTCGGAATAAACTATTTGATTCGGAATAAAGTGTTTGATCCGGAATAAAAAGAGAAAAGAAGTTGATCCGGAATAAATAATTTGATCCGGAATAAAAAGGGAAAAATGGTTCATTCGGAATAAAGTTCTTGATCCGGAATATTATTCTAGATGAAAAGACTTGATCCGGAATAACCGATATTCCGGATGAAACACTTGATCCGGAATATTATTCCGGATGAAAGTCTTGATCCGGAATACAAAGTATTCCGAATGAAGTTGTTGGATTGTAACACACGACAATATAATGATATAGAAATGTAGATGAAGATTAAACCAAAAAAAAAGAAAGATTCGATTAGATGAAGGAAAAAGAGAAAACAAGGTTGTGAATTCCTAGTGAGAGAAACACATACGTTTCTCTCTCTAAAACAAATGAAATGGAAAACACACACACAAATGAGGCTTAGGAGGCCTTTTATACTAAGTAGTAAGTGTTTAGGAGGCCTTCCTCATTTGTGTGTTCGGGACTAATTCCCGTTACATAAACATTAATAACTAAGAACTCTCGACACTGTTGAATAGTATTTTTCACGAGCTTCGCAGCGGTATATTATATGACCATCACTTTAAATACGGCTAACTATCTCCCCCTAAGGGGTGGTCATGTAATATGTGACTTCACTTCGTTGGTGTTGCAGACTTTGAAGCTCGTTGTCTTGAGAGTTCTTTCATAGTTCCTTTCATGACTTGTGATCTTGGATCTTTGATCTTTGCCTGATTTGATCTTGTAACTTTTCCAGCTTGTGTTCTTGTGTCTTTCTCCACATACTCATGTTTTGTGTTGACTTGAAAGCTTGTAAACAATCTCCCTTGATCATCAGAGTAGCGAAAGTCTTTGTCTTTAGATGTTCTTGAGCTTTCTTCAATAATCCTGAATATGTGGCCTTGAATTGCGACTCTTGAGATAACGCCACCGTTTGCATTCCACCGGTTTCCCGTTATGCAGTACGAATACTGTACCTGTGATCAGGTAAGTTCAAAGAACTTCCTTGACAGGATTTCCAGCTGTGGTAGCCGTTCTCAATACTTGAATATATCGAAAGATACTTCAAAGTAAGGAGTGAATCATGCAGTTCCATTCTGCTGATTAATTCGTCAATTCACTTTCCTGGAACAAGTCTGAATCAATTAAGAATCAAACCATCGTTGCTTTCCAGTTGACACAAGTTTGATTCATATAGAATCGCACAAGTTACCTACCACAGTGCTGTTTGATGATGACACTGGAAGGATTTCCATTCGTCACTGTAAATACTGAAAAGTATTACTCTGAATGTTCTGGCAAGATCATAAAGATATTGCGTCGAGACCTGGAACGAGTTTGAATCAATTAAGAATCAAACCACTGTTGCTTTCTAGTTAACATATGTTTAATTCAAGTGAATCTTACATATGACCTACCGCAGTGCTGTTTGATGTTAACACTGGAAGGATTTCCATTCATCACTGTGAATACTACAGAGTATCACTCTGAATGTTCAAGCAATACCACAAGGATAGAGCGTAGGACTCTGTAAATCATCGCTTGTGTTCTAATGATGAACAACAATTGATCTATGGAATAAGTGTCCTAATGAGATTTTTTTGATGAATCTCGTTGGCTCTAGACTCTATAAGTGCACGTTTATTTGGTGATCGGAGGCTGGAGCAGACTGCCACCTATTCAATATCTACTATCTCGGAGTGAGAAAGTTGATAGAAATGAGTTGAACTCCGTGACAATAAAACAAACTTCTTTTGAGAGAAGCTTGAGTAGGCTGGGAAGGGTTGTGCATTGCATCACTGGGTCCATGATGCTTTGTCTTCAGTATCAGAAATCATCAAAGTGATTCTGATAATAGATGTATTGACCCGGTTTCTGCCTAAGTTGTATGGAGGGCTTCTTTCTTTACACCCTTTATCCTTACATTTCTTTTTCATTCTTCAACCCCTTCAATGCTTACCAAGACGTCATAACTAGCACCTTGTTGTGATTGTTCCAGTGCTAGCTTAAGTCATTAGTCGGCATTATTCCCGTACACTCAACTACTCCATCTTTCCTAAGGACTTCTAAGTTCTAATGGATTGTCCCTGGGAAGATCCCTCCGGTTCTGGTTGGATCATAGGACGAATACCTAACCACCTTTTGACACTAATACCATCGTGAATTTATGTGTTGAAGGGTATAGATATCGTAACTAGAAAAATCATTTGAAAATGCAGTCAAGGTGTTGATGAAATCAATGTTTACACTTTGAAAGTTTTCTATATCACCAAAAATGCTCCCCCTACATATGTGCATCATAAAAGGAGAGATTTTTGCACATATTAGGAAGAGAAAGCACTTATATCAAAGATCTTATTCAAGATAACACATTTTAATCACTATTCTCCCCCTCAAAAATTGCATGAAATTGAAATTTTTGTGAAACTAGTGATGAAACTTGGAGAGAATAATGTGTCATGAAAGTTTGGAACAAATGTTTATAAAAACATTATACTCCCCCTCGAAAAGAAATTGTATTTAAATAGGGGAGTATATGAGCACATTGTTTTGAAATACTTTGAAAAATTATGCTCAAAAGTCCGAGAAAAATTGTGTTCATGAGCTTAAAACTTTGAATGTTTCGATATAAGCTCATGACCGAGAAAAATGAATTTCTCGTTGTTGAGGATAAGTCAAAGACTTTCCTTTATTTAGGGACCGGGTTATAGTCTGACATGTGACTATAAGCCATTATGAGAAGAAAAATAGAAAAGACATGTTTTGAAAACATTTAAACTCTCATTCGAACTTTATGTACGTACCCGTGTCGTTATTGAACAACATTTCTAAGCACGTCCATATTATCGATGCTGAGAGACATGTCGGAGAAGAATATTTTTGGTATTTTTTGAAAGGTTTTCTCATTTTTTATTTTGTTTTTATAGGTTTTATATTTTTGTATTTTGATTTTCTGATAAATATATACAAGATTACTGCGAATGTGCAAGACGTTCAAGTTCATCAGGAGTGAAACTACGCATACCAAGTCGACGAACCAAGAATTCAAATTTGTCTTGAGGAAGAGCTTTGGTGGAGATGTCGGCTAGTTGGTAGTCCGCATGAAGGAGCTTGATCCGGAATACTCAGATATTCCGAATAGAAGACTTGATCCGGAATATTATATATTCCGCATGAAGGAGCTTGATCCAGAATACTCAGATATTCCGCATAAACAACATTGATTCAGAATGATGCAATTGATTCGGAATCTGGCCAAGTAAAGAACATGAAGAACAGTGATGAAAACCAAACACGAATTTGATCAAATCTAACCAAAACAAACCAAGAGATTAAACCAAAACAACCACAATTGATCTACTAACAATAACCAATCAATACAAATCAACAAAACTAACAATCATAACCAAAATGATCAAAACCCACTTGATCTAAAACCATAAAACTCAAGAACATGAACAATAAAGATGAAGAACAAATCAAACAAGAAAGGTAGAAGGAGATTAACAATAAAGTAAAGATTCAAGAACAATAAAATAAAACTTACTTGGAAATTAAAAGGAATTTAAAGGTGCAATACATGAAATTAAGGTGCAAGAATTTAAAGTGCAGGAAATTGAAAATGGTGGGAGAATGGGTTGTCAAGCCACCAACAAGTCTAATGGAATGAAAATTAAACTATATATAGGGAGATTAGGGAGGAGCTTAGGAAGCTTCCTCCCTCTTTCTTCTTTCTCTAATTGCATGCCTAAGTCCTTAATCTTCTTTAATCTTTTGCCTTCAATGACTTTGTCTTGGGATTTCTTTAAGCTCGTCTTGAATTTTCTTCATAAGTAAGACTCGAGTTCTTCGACTTTTAGTAAACTTTCGTCTTTTGACTTTTTCTTCGACAAATCTTCAAAATTGGTCTTGGACTTCCGTTCTTTTCGCACTCTTGATCTTTCGACTTCGTCTTTCGTCTTTTTCTTCGATAAAAGCCCGTGAATGCCCGTGTTTTCTCCACTTTTCACCTTTTCGTCCTAAATCACAACAAAAACACAAACCACGCATAATTCCGACATAAATGACATAAAATACACGTTTTGGCTCGGTTATTATTGTAATTAAGTGGTAAAAGGATGGGTGTTTACACACCTATCAGTGATCGTGAATTCGAAGAATTCATGGTCCTTGATTCCGATGTAACTCTCGAAGAAGAGGAAAACAAGCCGTTTAAAGTTTTGCCTTCGAAGTCGAACTTTATAATTCACAAATCTATTCATGATCCACCGACGGATCTTGAATTGAAACCTATTCCCGAACATCTCGAGTACGCTTATCTAGAGAAGGATTCACTCCTTCCGGTGATTATCTCAGCCAAGATCGAGGAAGATCAAAAGAAAGGTCTCGTTTCTATGCTCAAAAACCACAAAGAATCATTTGCTTGGAAAACATCCGATATACTGGGTATTAGCCCAAATTTTTGCAAACACAAGATCAATCTCGAAGACGATGCCAAGCCCGTTATTGAGAGGCAACGTCGACTTAACCCAAACATGAAGGAGATAGTAAAATCCGAAATCATCAAACTCCTTGAGGCATGAATCATCTATGCCATAGAAGATAGTCCTTGGGTTAGTCCTATTCATTGCGTTCCAAAAAAAGGAGGAATGACTGTTGTGACCAATGAAAATAACGAACTTGTTCCTACAAGAACCATTACCGGTTGGCGTGTGTGTATTGATTACCGCAAATTGAACAATGCCACACGAAAAGATCATTTTCCTCTACCATTCATGGACCAAATGTTGGAAAGACTAGCGGGGAACAAATTCTTTTGTTTTCTCGATGGCTTTTCTGGATATTTTCAAATACCTATCGAACCATCCGATCAAGAAAATACCACTTTTACGTGTCCTTTTGGAACGTTCGCTTATAAGCGTATGCCTTTTGATCTTTGCAATGCACCTGCGACTTTTCAAAGGTGTATGATATCAGTCTTTTAAGACATGATCGAAGTATCCATGGAAGTTTTCATGGATGATTTCTCAGTCTTCGGAAACTCATTCGAGTCTTGCCTTTTTAATCTAGAGCGTATGCTCATCCGATGCGAACAAGCTCATCTCGTGCTCAATTGGGAGAAATGTCACTTCATGGTGACTGAAGGAATTGTGCTTGGACACAAAGTCTCCGGAGCCGGATTGGAAGTAGACAAGGCCAAGATCGAAGTGATATCTAAATTACCACCACCCACTAACGTTAAAGTCGTTAGAAGTTTTCTAGGTCATGCGGGATTCTACCGCCGATTCATAAAAGATTTTTCCAAAATCGCTAGACCGATGACCAAACTCCTTGAAAAAGACATAGCCTTTGATTTCAATGAAGAATGCATAAAGGCATTTGACAAGCTTAAAGACAAGTTAACGAATGCACCGATCATGGTTTCACCGGATTGGTCGCGACCGTTTGAACTTATGTGTGATGCAAGCGATTTCGCTGTAGGAGCCGTATTAGGACAACGTGAAGGAAAACATTTCCGTCCTATATACTTTGCGAGAAAAACTCTAAATAGCGCGCAACTCAACTACACAATCACCGAGAAAGAACTACTTGCCGTAGTCTTTGCTTTCGACAAATTCCGATCCTATCTTGTGTTGTCAAAAACGATTGTATTCACCGATCATTTCGCGTTAAAATATCTATTCTCAAAACAAGATGCTAAGCCGCGTCTTATTAGATGGATTTTACTACTCCGAGAATTTGACATCGAAATCCAAAACAAGAAAGGAGCTGAAAACGTCGCAGCCGATCATTTGTCGCGACTTGAAAATCCAAACATAGAAGAGTTAAGTGACGAAGATATCGACGATTATTTTCCCGATGAAACTCTTATGAAAATCTCTACGGACGAATCTCTGTGGTTTGCAGATTTTGCAAATTACCTCGTTGGAAGAATTCTAAGAAAAGGTTTAACCTATCACCAACGATGTAAATTCTTTTACGACCTATTACACTATTTCTGGGAAGATCCCTATATTTTCAAGGTATGCCCCGATGGCATGATTAGGAGATGCGTTTACAGCACAGAAACAAGGAAGATCCTTGATGCCTCAAAACAACATCCAAGTTAGCGAAATATTTGACGTATGGGGAATTGATTTCATGGGACCCTTTCCCAAATCCCATAAGTTCGAATATATTAGTCGCTATTGATTACGTGTCCAAATCGGTCGAAGCTGAAGCTTTACCCCCGAATGATTCACGAGCCGTAATCAACTTTCTGAAAAAGCTTTTCTCTCGCTATGGAATGCCGAAAGCTTTAATTAGTGATCGAGGTTCCCATTTTTGCAACAAACAAATGGAGAAAATCTTGAAGCGTTATGGAGTCACCCATCGCTTTGCAACCGCGTATCATCCACAAACGAGTGGACAAGTTGAAAATACCAATAGAGCCTTAAAACGAATACTCGAAAAAACGGTTAAGGACAACCTTCCGTTTGGTCAAGGAAACTTGACGACGCTCTATGGGCTTTCCGAACAGCTTATAAGACACCAATTGGCACAACACCTTATCGTTTATTGTACGGTAAAACGTGCCATTTGCCCTTCGAAATCGAGCACCGTGCTTATTGGGCATTGAGAAGCTGTAATCCCTATCTCAAAATTGCTGGAGAAAACCGATTCTTGCAACTGCATGAACTCGATGAATTAAGACTCCAAGCTTATGAGAATTCGAAATTGTACAAAGCACGTACCAAAGCTTATCACGACAAGAAACTTCAAATCTGAAAAGAATTCAAGAAAGGAGATAAAGTTCTCTTGTTTAATATGCGCTATAAATTCAAAGCCCCCAAGCTTAAACAAAAGTGGTACGGTCCTTTTGTAGTAAAACATGGATACCCGTCCGGTTATGTTGAATTGTATGACAAGAATAGAGTAAGCTTCATTGTTAACGGACACCGTGTTAAACTATACCATGAGGAGTGGAGTGAACACTTTCCGCTCAAAGAAAATAAAGAAGAATAAAAAGAAGTACGAGTCAGGCTGATGACTTTATAAAAAATAAGCGCTTCTCGGGAGGCAACCCGTGTGTTTTAAAATTTTTAATTTTTAAGTGTGATTTTCCTTTTTAAAATAAATTCATGCTTACACCCCACATTTTTAACCAATGTTTTGCTTAAGTATGAGGGGGTGTAGCATGTGTCGCTTTTATAAAAACCTATAAAAACCCAAAAATAGAGTGTTTTCGTATTTTTGTGTGTTTTATCTTTTTTGTAGGTACCGCAAGTTGAAGGCAAAGATAAAACTCTTGAATGATGCATGATATGCCCGTGATTCTGGTTTTTCTCTCATTCCCTTGCTTTTGTTCAGTTTTATCACATTGAGGACAATGCTAAACTTAATTGTGAGGGGGTTGTAGGGAAATCGAGAAAAAGATGCTTAATTGCCATATTTTTGGGCTATTTTAAAACTTTTGTTCTTGTTTTGTCCTCGTAAATAAAAAGTTTCAAGCAATGTATATAAATAAATTAAGAAGTTATCCAATCGGTAATTTTTGAAAATTTGAGATGTATTTTTGTGTCAAACTTACCCAAGTCAAAGTCTCATATAATAGTAGAAGAAAATCAAAAAAATAGGAGAAAGTTGCAAGTTTCATGTTTGTCAATACAACATGAACTTTGCAAGTATGTTAATCCATGGCTAGGAGTTTTAGCCAAGAAAAAAAAAGAAAAAAAAAAGAAAAAGTCAAAAGACAAATAAATAGCCAATGAGCTATAATGTTATGAAGTTGAAGGAGGAAGAAGAAGAAATAAAAGGTATCGATTAGCCAATGTGCTAAGTTGTGATACATGTTGCTTCAATTCATATGTCATTAGTGTAGTATAGTTAGAAATAAAAGACTTTCTAGATTTTTATAGGTATTGACATTATATCTCAATTTTTCAACCTTAAAACGATGAGTTTTATCTTGTACTTGTACTTGGTAAACTTGCATCGAATTTTTGTAAAGATACATGTACCTTTGGATTTAATTTTCTTTTCTTCTTGCTTGAGAGCAAGCAAAAATTAAGTGTGAGGGGATTTGATAACGCCTAAATCCAACATGTTTTTAGGAGCATTATCCGTACTTTTGTACATGTATATTGGTTAATTATATGATACTTTTGTGCATATTTGTGCCCAATCGTGTTTGCAAGTCTTTGTGTAGCCAATTGCAGGAATGGAGTATAAATCAACATAAAAATGAAGAATTGTACGAGTACAAAGAATCCTAGTCAAGTTCAAGACCTGTGTACAAGTTACAAGCCTTTGAAGATCAATTTCGGGTGCATGAACAAGTATTTCCAAGGAGCAAATAAAGATATTCAGCATGAAAGTTGCCACCATCACATGGGAGTTGATTTGCCTCCACCATCAAATGGGAGTGGATTTGCCTCCATCATGAGTGAAGTTGCCTCCAACATTTGTCTAGGAAAAAATGTGTCTACATTGATGCAAGACCACACAAGAAGTTTCTAGACATGCTTTGGCTCCAAGTATTTGTCTTTGGCTCCAAGCCATGCATTCACTCCATGCCATCAACTAGCTTATAAATAAGACCATTGGGGTCATGTAACAACATATCTTTTCACAACTCAAGTATCTCCTCATTATTATATCAAATAAACTCTCTCATCCTTGTCCAAACTTCCATTCCCGGATTTGAACACGATGGTGCTAGAAAAGTCAGTTTTTGAGTCCGATAAGCAAAGTTATCATCACGAAACTCTTAGGGATCAATACCCTAACCATTAGTAACATTTTTCCACTTTGTAAGACTCTTGATTATGACTTATAATACATTTATTCCTGAGTTTATTTCATCATTTGTTATGAGTAGCTAAGTTTCATTCTACACTTGGTAGGATGATGTTTGTAGTATGAAGTGATGGTTGTGATTGTAATTTATGTTTAAATCAATGTCAAGCTTTCCTATGATCCATTAATATTTATGTTTCATGTGACAACTGTTATCAAAACTTAATTTGTTGGTGAAGATTTCATAGGTCGAAAGGGTTATTTTCTATCAACAAGTCATAGCCGGTTTGTCTATGATTGGCTATCTTTTGTATTGATCATTTCTTAAGAAGTTTTGATTATCAAAAAACATAATTATAAGTGTTAGCAAATTCGTGAAACGACCGTGAATCGAATGTGTTGAAATTGGATTAAGTCTTGAATTGAGTGATTGAGTCTAATGCTTGTTTTCTTTAACCAAGGTCTTGACGAAGATTAAAGCTTTTGAAAAAAATAGATTGGATTATCCATCTAATTATCATAATCATATTTCTTAACGTGTCATCACAATCATACCATTACGAATGCTCAAACTAGTCTTTACCAAGTGTACCTTTAATCATATTATTTATCTCATCATTTTTACTTATTATTTGTTTGTCAACAATTGCTACAATCAACGATTATAGTTTCATTTTAGAATAATCATAGGTTTTCCAAATCCCCGTGAACGATCTCGATATTACCACATAAAATGTATACACAAACGAAAGGGTTATACTTGCCCGTGCGTTTTTAGTCAATCCGGTAATTCGTGTTTATAAATTTAAAACTTGTTACCAACACCACGCATCACAACCCCGTGTCATTATTGAACGACATTTCTAGGTTCGTAAATATTATCGACTGCAGAAGACATGTTCTTTTTATCAAAACATTTTTGAACACACAATTTTGAAAGATTTAGAAAAACCTTTTGAGAAATTCTCGAAAAATTGTGTTCAATGTTTTGAAAATGAGCTCAAGTCCGAGAAGTTGTAAACTTCCCGTTGTTACGGATAAGATACCATCGGCGATAAACTTTTCTTTTAACTGAAGAACGAGTTCTAAGCTGACATTTACTTAGAAATCGTTTTCATGAGCTTGAAAAACTTGGAATGTTTTAACGTAAGGCTCATGACCGAGAAAGATGAATTTCTCGTTGAGAAGAAAAGTTCTCTTATTTTAAAGACACACTTTACTTTATGAGCTTAAAACTTGGAATGTTTTAATACAAGCTCATGACCGAGAAAAATTAATTTCTCGTTACGAGGAAAAGTTATCATGAAAGATAAGCTTTCCTAAAAAATTAAGGTGCGAGTTACAGTCTGATATTTAACTGTAAGTCTTTGAGCATGAGCTTAAAAACTTCGAATGTTTTTAATATTAGCTCATGCCCGAGAAAAATTAATTTCTCGTTGTAAGGATAAGTTTATCATCGGTGATAAACTTTCCTTTCTTTGAAGTCCGGGGCATAATCTGAAACATAATTATACGCCATTTACACGAGCTTAAAACTTTTGAATAGTTTTAATGTAAGCTCGCGTCCGAGAAAAGTTAATTTCTCGTTAATGAGGATAAGTTTATCATCGGCGATAAACTTTCCTTTATTTGAAGATTGGGTCATCATCTGATATTTAATGATGAGCCTTATACACGAGCTAAAAACCTTTGAATGGTTTTAGTGTAAGCTCGTGTCTGAGAAAAATTAATTTCTCGTTTTGAGGGTAAGTTATCGTTGCGTAGATAAACTTCCCTTTCTCTAAAGATCGGGTCACATACTGTGATTTATATGTGAGCCATATAGTTAGTTTAATCGTAAATCCCCTGAAACACTTGATTCGTAGATATCAGCTTCTTCAGCAACCAAACGCTAAGAGTGTCCTTAGTTGAATGGTATACGGAGATTTGACCGGTTTGTTGTTGTTGATGCTTGACTTTAGTACCTGTACTGGAATCAACAATTTGCATACTTTCACATGGGTTAGCGATATCTATTTTAGAACCATGCAGGGGTTCACAACCAACTTTGGTAGTGCTAGAGGGAAATATCCTTCCTGTAGGAACCCATTGAAGATTAACTGATTTGATAATCCTACCTGTGGGTTGCCACCTAAGATTGGATTTAGGCGACATGGTTTGCTTATGCACAATAGAAGACTTAGTGGTAGAAGACCTATTTCCTTTAGGAATCCCTCTTTTAGCACTTGAGTTCAGCTCCTTCAAGAGTTTAGTTACACAAGCCGCATGATTTGTCGTGAAGACACTTTTCATGCATACGGAACAAACACCGTGTTTGAGATCCGAATGAGATCTAGAAATCCTAGTTCTTGCTTGTGTCATTTTCTTAGATGCATCTACATAGTGATTATTAGGCATACTATTCAACCTATGATGTGGCATATTCTTAGAACTATACCTAGACTCACTAGTAGCAGTCTTGTTTGTAGGTTTTGCATAGGATGATTTGATCACAGTAGGCCTAGATAGTGGAGTGACTGGTCTAGAACTTTGAACCATATCAACTTGGGAGGCAAACCGCAGTCTCGAGGATTTTGGTCGCTCGGATCTAAATGCAGTCGGTTGACGAGCGGACTGATTTTTAGGCGGTTTCCCCAAGATTGATGGTTTTTAAAGCTTAGTGTCCACACTAGTGCCCTTAATTTTCCTTAGCTCGTTTTCAGAGCAGCTATAGCAAAAACCTTTTTCTGAACTTGAGCCTTTAAATCAACATTTTCTGTGGTTAACAAGGTCGTTGACTCTAGAGATTTAGACCTCATCTATACGATAGAATGATTTAACTCAATATAATGTTGTTTTAAGGTCTCGTTTTCCTTTTGTAAGAGGTATTGGGATGCCAATTTAGATTCTAGCAAAGTAATTTGTTTCACAAAATTATCTTTTTCGGCTTTATAATCTTGAATTTTTTGATTTAATTTTCGTTCAAGAACGACGTTTGAATTTTCAAGTTTTTCAAAATACTTTTCAAATTTATCCGTTTTCTTTGAAAATTCAATTTTGGTATCCTCAAGCTCTTTTGATTGTTGAGCTATGATCGTTTCAAGCTCTTAAATACTAGAAGCAAAATTGGTTAACGAAGCAGTCAAAGGCATATATCAGGATCTTGAGCATTTTGATCATTCTCTCCTTCATTATGACTCACATCGTATGAATCAAAAGTGGAATCACCCTTTTCCATCCCATGTTTGTCATAGGTGGGTTCCGATTTCTCAACATGCTGTAGATCATTGTGAGATTCAGTATTCAATTATACCTTAACTATTGGCTTTTCTTCATGCATGCTTGAGTCACGTTGTCGTGATGCATTGACGTTGCTATCATCGTTAACCAAAGCGGTCTCCTTTGAGTCATCTGTAAGACCATTTGTTTCCTTTGGCATCTGCATAGGATTTTCTTGCTTCCAATTATCATATGCAATTTGAAGTCGTGATCGTTCTTGAAACAAATGTGTAAGAGAAGTCACGTATTTGAACAAAGTACCACGGAAGTCTTGAATCTCTTTATGTATGTCTTCATGGAATGACTGACAGAACACTGAATTTTCTTTCTTGGCAACATCGAATTGAAGAAAAATCAATAATTGTTTCAAAAGAACTTGAAGTGCAGATACGGATTCAATGTGGTTAAAGTTTTCTTTGTCAAGTTCCTGCTGAAGAATATCCAAGTTTATCATCATAGCCTCCATGAAGAAAGGAGAATTTTGACCAAAGACTTCCACAAAGGATGGTCCGTAGTCTAGCTTGGTTAGCTCGTAGAGATGACTTTCAAATTGTCTAAGTGAGACCTGACATTTTTGTCTTGCTTCTTCTTGCATCTTCTGCAATTCTCCCTCTCGATATGTCAAATTCAACAAATCCATTGAAGTTCGATGACAAATGAAAGTAAGGATTACTTGTCGATCGATCAATGAAAGAAAGTAATTGTGTTTGTTGTTGTGTGTAGAAGCTGAGAAATAATGTTGAAATCCCCTAAAATATGTTCTCGATAAACCAAAAATTCCAAGACAAAATAACACACAAAATTTCAAATACACGTTTTTGAAAAATCTTGAAATACTTGTCACTGTATCGGAATTCCCAAATTTAATCCGTCAGAATACCCATCAGAATAACCATCGGAATGTCCTATCGGAACGTCTGTCGGAATGTGGATTGGAATACCTGTCGGAATAAGCTGTCGGAATACCCGTCGGAATAACCTGTTGGAATACCACAATCAGAATACCCATCAGAATGACCTGTTGGAATACCACTATCGGAATATCCGTCGGAATAACCTGTCGGAATACCACTATCGGAATACCCGTCGGAATAATGATCGGAATGTGTAAACCCTTTTCTGATGGAAGCTGTCAGAATACCTAAACCCTTTTCCGATGGTTTCTGTCAGAATATTACCCACTTTTCTCGGACAAAACTCAACTAATTCGAGATTTTAAGCCAAAAAAATGATCAAAACACCCAAAATTTTTGTGTTTTTAGCCAAAGTAAATATACCAAATCTCTACCACAACTATGTAGAAGATTTGTATCAAGAAAAAACCATAAAAAAACACCAAAAATAATTGGTTCGAATGATTTAGATCAAAAATAGGCACGAAAATCAAGAACACAAACACAAAAATAAAACAATCATCCCATGGCTCTTGATACCAATTGACAATTTATCGTAATCCTTGGATTATACAATAGATGGAATGATTACTAGAGAGATAGATAGATGAAGATGTAGAGAGAGAAAGTAGAGAGAGGTTGGAGAGAATAATGAAAGATTAGATTAGAAGTGTGAAAATGTGAGAACCAATCCCTCCTAACATGATAGGAGGGGGTTTATATAGCCCACCCTACATGTGTGCTTTGTGGGTTATATTGTTACATATTGGATCACGAGCCCATACTACGTATATATCATTGGAGTGACCGATCCTTCCTAAATACGTAAAAACGTATTTCCAACACCTTTGAATATATAAGCTGTGGCTTAATAAGCACAAAACAGCTTATTGAGTGACAGTTTTTGGCTTATTCCTTTTTCTCCTTAATTAGACATACTTTTAGGACTTTTTGGTTTAAAATCAGATTTTTCACTTTATTATTCTATTTTTTAGGATTATTTTTATCCCGTTTTATTTTTAAGCCATTTAAAAATAGCTTTTGTTAAATAAATTTTTTGTAAAATTGTTTTTCTGTCTATATTAATATTTTTGAGTTTTACAAATCATAAATACCCAAATTAGTCTTTTTACTATTTTATTTAATTTTTAAGGTTTTAAATAATCTTTAAAAATCAATATAAAAATAATTAAAAGGTCTTAAAAGGTTTTCTTGGTTTATATAACTTATTTATATTATTTAATATTTTTTGGTAAACTCTATTTATTTTTTAGGTCATTTTTTTTGTCATCACGTTTTTTATTAAAACAAGTGTTTTTTATCAGATGTATTTATTCGCGTTAGGTGTGTATGTATTTATTCGCGTTAGGATTAATGGGTTTAATGTAACTGTATAAGAAACAAATGGTGCACCAGAATGACAAGACCATGATCCTAGCACACCGGTAAGATCCCCCACTCCTCCAACGAGAGGTCAAGGGTTCGAAGTCGGGCTAGAGGAGTTTTTTGATAACCTTTTTAACTGATTGTACAACAAGAAAAAAATAAGGGAATCACGGGCCAAGGGGAAGCGCTAGGATTCGAACCCTCGACCTCATGATCAACCCCTTTTATAAACACCTCAACACACCACACACAAACAAACTGCCCTAGGGTCTTTTTCGTTTATTACTTTGTAATATTTGATATTTAATATCAATTCGATTGGGCCTTTCAATATATAAGTCGTGGCTTAATAAGCCCAAAACAGCTTATTGAGTGACAGTTTTTGGCTTATTCCTTTTTTCCCTTAATTAGACATACTTTTAGGACTTTTTGGTTTAAAATAAGATTTTTCACTTTATTATTCTATTTTTTAGGATTATTTTTATCCTGTTTTATTTTTAAGCCATTTAAAAATAGCTTTTATTAAGTAAAATTTTTGAAAAATTGTTTTTCTATCTTATATGAATACTTTTGAGGTTTACAAATCATAAATACCCAAATTAGTCTTTTTAATATTTTATTTAATTTTTAAGGTTTTAAATAATCTTTAAAAATCAATATAAAATTAATTAAAAGGTCTTAAAAGGTTTTCTTGGTTTATATAACTTATTTATATTATTTAAGATTTTTTGCTAAACTCTATTTTATTTTTAGGTCATTTTCATTTTGTCATCACGTTTTTTATTCAAAAAGTGTTTTTCATAAGATGTATTTATTCGCGTTAGGTGTGTATGTATTTATTTCTCAATCTAACAATCTAAGAAACCTTAAATTGCATTTAAGTTTCATCAAAAGAATAACAAGCTGATCAGTTGATTTATATAAGTTGATCAATTTAAGTATTTATTCATGTTAGGTGTTTATGTATTCAATTTTCAACCTAACCGTATCTAATTGAAAATATACATATGGTTTATGAATTTTCAATAATTTTATTAGAAAACAAAATGGGTGATTCAAAAAATGAGTTTTTGGTGTATTTGGTTTATGTAGACAAAGCATACGGTGTATCTCTTAAGAAAAACATAACATACAATGAGCTAGTTGCGGTTATGAAGAATAGATTCAAGTTTAACGAGTTATCCGTAGTGTTGTTTACTTACGAAGTAGGTTCAAAGTGTGTGTATATTGAGAACGATGCTGATGTGAATTTTTTCGTCCGTTCATCATGCAAGTCACAAGGTACAACAAATACTCTTAATATTAAAAAAAATAGATCAATTGTTAGATTTTAAACCTACTTCATCTAAGCATCAAGATTCAAAATTATTTAGTTCTAAACCGACTTGTTCTAAGAAATTAGATTTTGATCTTAACTTTTCTTTGCATCCTAATGGTCTTTTGCCACCACTAGAAGATACATACAAACATAAAAATGCAAAACAAGAGTATGAAGATAATTGGGAAACGAACACGTTACAAAACATTTTCCAAACACCACCACAAAAACCCATTTTTAAAACACCAAAAAATACTAACGTATATGCCGCATGGGTTGTGAAACCAGGTGATAGATTTGATAGTAAAAAATAATGTAAGTATGAACTAGGTTATAAAGCGATTCTAGAAGGTTATGAGTTTAAGCCTATGAAAACATATAAATTTAGGTACGAGGTAGTGTGTGTGGATATGGAATGTAAATGGAAAATAACATCAGCTAAGAGTGATCTTAGTAATGAATGGGTAATAAAAAAGGTAAACGACCACCACACTTGTGAAAAAAGACAAATAGGTATGTATCACCATAATGCTAAATCCGATTTGTTGGGTCATTTAATTGCACCTAAGTTCAAAGACCACCATCGCATTTACAAAGGAAAAGAAATACAACATGACATAAACCGGCAGTACAACCTAAACATTACATACAAACAAGCCTGGAGAACAAAGAATGTTGCGTTGGTAGAGACATCCGGTTGCCCAATAAAATCATTTGCACAGTTGCCTTTTTTTGTCATAATTTGGAATTGACAAATGATGGGACTATGACATATATTGACACGGATGATGATGGTCGTTTTAAGATGGTTTTTGTAGCTTTTGGTGTTGCGGTAAGTATTTGTATAATAACTAATAACATTTAAAATAAAATCTGTAGTACGCTTTACCTAATTAAATGTTTTATTGCCCGTAGGTCGAAAGCTTTAGGTACCATATGCGACCATTGATAATAATAGATGCGGCGCATCTAAAAGGCACTTACCTAGGGACAAATTTGGTGGCAGTTGGAATGGATGGAAACAATCAAATCGTTCCGATAGCAACCGCATGTTGATCCCAAACTTAGATCGATTAGCTTTGTGTATACGAGATTAGATCAAGTATAACACGTAGAGAAACCTTTGTTATATGCTTTGTGAATCTAAGTATTATGCGGAATTTAATACTTAAACAAGAACACAAGATGTAAACAAAACTTTCACTTTGATTATGAATGTCGAACTTGCTTACAATGAAAGATGTTTACGAATGAAAACTATATATAACTTAATATTAAACATTAACCTAAAGGCCTTCTTTTATAGACTAAGAAGCCTTGTACAATAAGCTACGTATCAACTATTCTAGGTAAAGATAAACATAGAAAATACATTGTCGTTTCTATCCTTACTAGAAGTATTCTAGAACATAATAAACGTGTAGCTTATATCTTCCATCAGTGCTTGTCTTCAATCTGTCAACGCTTGACTTTAACTTGTCAACGCTTGAGCTGTCAGCGCTCACTTTGTTCTTGTCAACGCTTGAGTTGTTCTTGTCAGCGCCCAAGTGATCTGGCCTTAATTTATTCCCAACAATCCTCCCCTAAACTTGATATCCACTCTTATGATCAAGTTTCTGAATAAACATTAAGAACTTGGAGGAGTCTGACAAACCTTATCATATTGGTAATAAATAAATCTGATCAAATTCTTTGCCACGTCACTTGTATAATCTATCTCCAGCTGGGTGTCCTTCATCTTTTTCAAAACAGCCTTGGATATGAAATACTGAGCATCTACAAGTAGATACTCAGCAAACTTTGTAGAACTCAAATGGTATACACCAGCAGCTGAATATAGCCTCCATTGAAGACCACTGAGGTCATCTTCAAGATCCTTCCATATTTCAGGATCTTCCTCATTTGTCCCACACATTCTTTTGAATGTGGTCCAAAGTTTTATTCCATTAGCTGAAGTTGGTGCTTCAGCCTCATACTTGGTCTCCAGCAACCTCCAAAGGTCCACCAAGTCTTCTCTATCACAACTTGCAAATAAAGATATGAGAGTGGTAAAAGTGTGTACCTCCTTGCCAAATCTTCCAATCTTCCAGAATCCACAATCATCCTCATCGTAACTTACAATTGGATTCCTGGAATCTAATGGTAACACCTGCACCATATCTGAAGCTTCTAATGGGGAGAGCTTGAGGCTCTTTCTAATAACTGCTTCACTTGGATATAGTTGATTCATATCTTTTGGAAACTCAAGTGTAAATCCCTTCTTCACTGGTCTGGGAACTATCATAGCTTTCTTGATTTCCATCTCTTCTGCAAGTTGCTCCTTTCTTTCATCTGAAAGAAGTCTGAAAGTGTTTTCTTCCTGCACTTTCACCCAAATAGGATAAGCCCTATGTTCCAACTCATCAAATGTCAAAGCCTTCAACTTCTGATGTGTCCATCCAACTCCATGACATCTGAGCAACATAAAGTAGAGCTTCCTTCTATCCCTCTTCAACTCAGAGAGAATATTGCTTGCCTTGTGCTTCAAAATCACCTTACAATCCTTCTGAACTCTAAGAAGAATCTCCAAACCCCATATTTGATCTGAAATGGTCAAGTCTGGATTATCCATACAGCTTTCTTCCCAAGAATTGTACATCTGAACCACCTCTGGCATGTCAAAGTCAATCTGCAACTTTAAATCTCTCAACTTTTCCCTAGCAAGCTCATCACCATACTCAAGCCTTTCTGGTTCTATAATCATCACACTTGAGTCTGAGCTAGCTCCATCACTTTCTTCTTCAGAAGTCACAACAAATGGTGACTTTTCCTTTTCACCTTGTTCCATCATTTGCTCAGCCAGTCTTCTATCAAATTCAACTTGGGCTGCATTCTTTGGAACAATTTCTTCTACCAATTTACCCTTACCCTTATCTGATGGTGCAATGGTTGGTAAGGTAGATGGTAATACCTGAGTAGGAACATCCTTGATGATAGATGATGACTGGAATACATCACCTCCATATGCAGAACTGTCAACGCCCAAATTTCCTCTATCAGCGCCCAAAATACTTCTATCAGCGTCCAAATTTGTCTTGTCAACGCTCAAATATTTTCCCTCAGCGCCTTGGGTAACCTCTCTCAACATAGCTGTAAATGATAAATTTAGATTGGTTGGAGAGATTAAGGACGTATCAAAACCCGTTTGTTCCTTCAAAGTAGTAAGAGCTTCAGCAACATCCAATGATTGACCATCTTGACTGCTCTTATCACTCAGATTTCTTTGATCTTCCTCCCCTTTGGAAGACTCCTCCATACCTCTCCTAGCATGATCACTCTCCAAAACAACAATCCTCTCCCTCAATTTCTTGAGTTCAAGGCCTTGTGAGCTGACAATTTGTACTAAGTCTGCATTTTGCTTTTGCAAGCTAATGCAGACAGCCGTCAATTCCAAAAGAGTCATTGGTTCCAGTCTGCCCTCTTCTAAAATGGGGATTTGACCTCCCAAGTCAGATTCATTGGGCATGGATGAGGACTTAATTATGGTGGGACTGCCTTGGCCAGCATCTAAGCCAGAACCAATAGTCCCAGCCTCATCCAGTTCACCAGCCACACTTGTGGTAGTGGTTCTCTCTGCTTCATGGCTAGGACCACCAGAGGAGAACTCTCCAGTAGTCCTTTGGCGTTTGATCAACCTATATTCAGGTGGTGTGTAAGATGGTGTGGAAGAATGGGTAGATGTGGGTTGGTTAAGGGGTGTTTGGGATTGTGATAGTTGGGTGTCAGCGTTGGAAATAGGCACATCAACGCCAACATTTAATGTGTCAGCGTCAAAGGGTTCTTGGTCTATTTGCATTTGTTCAGGTGAGGGTAAAGGTTCAGGAATATGTTCAAGTTGTGGATGAGGGTCTATATGAGGTTGGGGGTCTGGTTGGGGTTGTGCTGCTGCAATAACAGCAAGCATGGCTAGGGTTAAAGGTAAGTCTCTATGAGGTGGTGAATTCATCTTGGTAAAAATAGCTTTCTTTTGTTCAGGGATTTTATAAAAATCATTGTGATCCCTTGAACAATATCTTTGATCATCAAAAATCATTTGCAGAAAACGGGGATAAGCTAAAGTCATTTTTGTCCCCTTGTTTTTACACATCCCTTCAAAAATCATTTTAGAATAGTTATATTTTTGCCCTGTTGCAATGCACACAATAGCAGTTGCAATGGATCTATTGATCTCATTGTGTGAAGTACATTTGAGACTCAAACATTGAAGGAGGATGTGGATGAGGTACTTCCAGGCTGGGGGAAATTCCTGCTTATGGTACTTATTAAGAGTACCTTCATCAGGAATTGGATATCCCAAAGCCCTAAGCCCTTGTTCTATTTCATTTATGGGAAGGATGGTCATACCATCAGCATCATCAAGATTCAAGGCCTGGCGTACCAAGGCCTCAGTAACCACCCAAGATCTCCCATGAACAATAGAAGTTAATGTGGTCACTCCATTAACTGTTGAGGAACTGACAGTGTTCCAAAACTGCTTAATGTGTGTGACTAGAATGAGTGGTGCATGAGAAAGAGCATACCTTAACGGGGATGCGTTCAAATACGCCACCATTTGTGTGTATTGAGGAAACAAATCATTATCAGCAACAAGATAAGCAATCATGTTGTGCTGAGACTTGAACCCCAAATCCAATTCTGCTGAGTTAAATCTTGGTGCCATTGATGAAAGCTGTTAATTTTAAGTGTAAAAGATGAAGGTTGATAAGAGAAAAGTGTTAGACAAGAATTATAGATACCCTATTTAAAAATAGGAGCCAAATTTATAGGAGATAAAAAATGCATGTGATTGGCCCAAAAATAGGCAAAGATTTTCAAAAACTAATCATGAAAATATTGAAAAAGTTATAAGTTATCTCATGCATTTAATGAAAGTAACAACTCCTAAAATTACGGCTTGAAAATATGTCAAAAAGTAACAACTGGGTAGGTCCCATTGAGTGTCAACGGTCAAATATAACCCATTAACGCCCAACGGCTATAATCTTGTCAACGTTCGCCTAAAGCCATATCAGCGTCCAATTTGGTCACAACAACGCTTTGGAAAAATCTTGTCAGCGTCCAAAAATAAAACTGTTTTAAAAAGTGAAAAATGACCTTAACAAGTAATTTATCCTAGAGAAAATAACCAAAAGCTGATAATTATTATAGGGCGGCAAGCACTGTCCAGTTATGCACACTTGCATAAGCAAGATAGACATAACAGTCCTCTAGTGTCCCTTGCTAACCAAAATTCTTAACAACCAAGTTACCTTATAAAATCCTTGTTACTCCCAGGTAAATCCCATATCAAAATAATTCCCAAGTCTCCCAACAGACCACAACCAATTCTAGGCCAAAAATGTCTTGGCAGCATGCAAAGTTGATATACTATGCATGCTACAGTGCCTCATGGTTTAGTAAAACTAACCCATACTCACCTGTGGACACAATCTAGAATTGTGATAAGAGTATCATTGGATACCCAAAAATCCTAAAGGTTCCTAAAACCTCCCCTTAAACAATGATACAAAAAGTTTGCTAAAATCATGCATGAACATAAAAAATTTATGTCAAGATAGGAATGAAACATTCCAACCATCATCCATAAATAAAAACTTGTCCAAATGCTTCTCCTTTGATCCATAAGCAACTCTGTATCCAATGGTATACTGCTAACACCATCTGCACATTTAGATTAAAAACCACAAAACTAACATTGTTGCTGACAACGCCGCGATAACACATAACAGCGTTGAAGGAAGCTTTGTCAGCGTTAGACAATTATATTGCTGACAACGTTGCAAAAACACTTATCAGTGTTCAAACAACGTTTGTCAGTGTTAGAAAAATATAGTGGAAAATCTAAATCATTAATAAGACCAATAATAGTAATGCATCATCCTGTACATACTTTTACAAAAAGAATTCAAAACACATATTAAGTGAGATTAACCATTCCAATACTTGTTACCAAGTATTGAAATCTTCCAGTATCAAAAGGTTTAGTTAATAAATCTGACACATTTTCCTCAGTGTCAACCCTATCTGGTTGTATTAAACCTTTCTCAAAGCAATCTCTTATAAAATGGTGTCTAATTTCTATGTGTTTAGTTTTAGAATGATGCACATGATTCTTAATGATGCATAAAGTACTATTATTATCAACAAATATCTTAGTATGCATGAAATTATACCCATAATCCAACAGCTGGTTCTGAATCCACAACACTTGACCACAACATGCTGCTGCAGCCACATACTCTGCTTCAGTTGTAGAATTAGCCACCACTGTTTGTTTCTTGCATTGCCAAGATATTAATCTGCTCCTAAGAAATTGACATCCACCAGTTGTGGATTTCCTATCAAACTTGTCACCTCCATAATCACTATCTGAATATGCAATCAGCTCCAATGGTGAATCCTTTGGGTACCACAAACCAAGACTAGGGAAACATCTTAGGTACCTAAAGATCCTCTTCACAGCATAAAGGTGACATTCTTTGGGAGTCACTTGATGTCGTGCACAAGCACATACAGCAAACATGATATCAGGTCTGGAAGCAGTAAGATACATCAAGGATCCAATCATGGATCTATAATGCCTGACATCAACATCTTTCCCATCTCCAATCTTTCCCCAAGGGTGTTCTCTATCCATAGGAGTAGTAGCCCTCTTTTCATGTGGAGAAAAGCCAAACTTCTTCAAGATTTCAGCAACATATTTGTCCTGGGAGATAAAGATACCATCTTCTTTCTGCTGAACTTGTAAACCAAGAAAGAAGTTCATCTCCCCCATAGCACTCATCTTGAATTTGTCTGTCATAAGCTTGGAGAAATCCTCACTCATCTTTGGATCAGTAGACCCAAAAATGATATCATCAACATAGACCTGCACAAGCAACACATCTTTGCCTTTCTTCTTTGTAAATAGTGTCTGATCTATGGTGCCCCTCTTGAATCCATTGTCCACCAAATATGTAGACAAAGTACCATACCATGCTCTAGGGGCTTGATGAAGGCCATACATAGCCTTTTTTACTCTATACACTTTATCTGGATGCTTTGGATCCTCAAAACCAGGAGGTTGCATGACATAAACTTCCTCAACAATGGTGCCATACAAGAATGCACTCTTCACATCCATTTGATAGACTGTGAAGCCCATGCAAGATGCATAGGCTAGAAAAATCCTAATAGCTTCAATCCTTGCAACTAGTGCAAAGACTTCCTCATAGTCTATCCCCTCCTCTTGTGTATAACCTTGAGCCACTAACCTTGCTTTGTTTCTGACCACAATACCTCTTTCATCTCTTTTGTTCCTGAGAACCCATCTTGTCCCTATAGGTCTGACATATCTAGGACAATCAACCAGCTCCCAAACATCCTGAATTGCAAATTGGTGAAGTTCATCCTGCATTGCTTCCACCCAACTTGGTTCTTTGAGAGCATCAAATATCTTCTTGGGTTCTTCTTGTGACAGAAAACATGCAAACAAACATGCTTGCACAAGAGGGGTATCAACCTTCTTGTGTATATTGGCAATAAACCCACCAAGACCTTGATGAGATCTTCTTGTCTGAACTGGAGTCATAATATCACCAATGATCTGAGATGGGGGGTGATTCTTCATTGTAGAAGTGAGAACCCCTCCTTCAAAAAGTCTGGTGTCCTCAACCTCATGCTCCATATTGCCAATGCCTTCTTCATCAGACTCTCTTTGATCAAGAGGAATCTCTTCATAAACTCTGGAAGGTCCTCCTTGTTCAAAAGTGGAAGAGAAAAGATGTGCAAAGGTGTTGTCAACGTCTGAACCTTGTTTGTCAGCGCTTGGGCTAACAACGCTTGAACTGTTGTTGTCAACGTCTGAGCCATCAACGTCTGAATTGGTCTTGTCAGCGCTAGATTTGCCTTTGTCAGCGCCTGAAGAACCATGCATGTTTGTATCTGGTGGTATTTGGAAACCACCATTATCTTGTCCAGCAGCAGCAGCAAAAGCATCAGTCCAAATGGGAATTGTGACATATTCAAATGTAGGAGATGCCTTTTCTGCTTGTGATCCAACCCTCTCATCAACCTGTGTACCTGAAACATTAACAACTTGTTCCTCCACAACATTTGAAGTTACCTTCACAATGTCTGGATTAGTGACAGGCATATAATTTAAAGTTCTAGATAAGGGTTCCAAATCAAACAACCAATTAGGACCACTTTAAGGATCACTAGGTTTATTCTCTAAGAACCTAACATGTACTCTTTCAACAATACGTTTGTCCTCTTTAAGATAAACCCTATAACCCTTGCTCTGCACTGAGTACCCCATGAAGTAACCTTCATCACCTTTTGCACTAAATTTCCCTAAGGCATCACTAGTGTCTAAGACTACTACATGACATCCAAAAGGTCTGAGAAAACCAATATTAGGTTTTCTTCCCCAAAGTAACTCATAAGGTGTTTTGTTCTGAATTTTGTTAACCAATGCTCTATTTTGCACATAGCATGCTGTATTAACAGCTTCAGCCCAAAAGGCTATGGGAAAGTGAGCATCAGCCAACATGGTTCTAGCTGCTTCAATTAGGGTTCTATTCTTCCTTTCAGCAACCCCATTTTGTTGTGGGGTTCTAGCAATACTAAACTGCCTAGTAATTCCCTTCCTGGCACAAAAATCATCTAGCTTCTTGTTCCTAAATTCTCCACCATTATCACTCCTAAGCATCTTAACCTCATTGCCAGACCTTTTCTCAATTTGAGTGATAAATTCAATAAGAACATCAGCTGTGTCACTCTTCATAGCTAGAAAGAATGTCCAAGTAAACCTAGAAAAGTCATCAGTGACAACAAAACAATATGACTTGCCATTCAAACTTTCTATATTAGTTGGACCAAAGAGGTCCATGTGAAGCATATGAAGAGGTCTGGAACTAGTATGAACCTGCTTGGACTTGAATGAGACCTTGTGCTGCTTGCCTTTAAGACATGCAACACAAGAGTGGTCATTGTTGAAGGCCTTCTCAGGCAAACCATCAACTAGACCAAGCCTCACAAGTCTATTTATATTTTTAAAATTTATGTGCCCTAGTCTCCTGTGCCACAAATTACTTTCATCTACTGAGGCCTTAGCATAAAAACAAGACATATTTGCATTCACTTTAATCCCATTTAAATTCACATTGTATATGTCCTTATGCCTAGGTGTTCTATACTCAATATACTTCTCATCAGGGATCTTAAAATCCTTGCTTAACACCAAACACTTAGTGTCAGTGAAAAGAACCTTATTTTTGTTATCACACACTTGTGATACACTAAACAGATTATAGTCCAGTTCTTTTACCAGGAAGACGTTCTCAAAACGTAGATTATTGGTGAGAAGGGTTCCTTTGCCTGTGATGGTGTCGTAGCCCCCTCCAAAGTATACCTTATCACCATGTTTAATAGGAGAGAAGTTCGTCAGATAGTCTTCCTTTCCTGTCATGTGCCTTGAGCATCCACTATCCCAATATCCATAATCATTGATCTGCTTTTGAATGCCCTGCACATAAAGAAAACAAATTAGTTTTCTTTGGGAACCCAAGTCTCAGAAGACTTGGATTCATCTGGTTGTTCAATAAGAACAGACTTAGTTCTCACAATAACCCCATTCTCATCCCTTTTAGGATGAAATACCCAGTTAACCCCAATTGGTTTTGTAATGACTTTTGAAATGTAATTAAACCTGTTGCAAGTCATTGAAATTCCATTATTATTAGGGTTTTGATCTTTCTTGGGTCTCCATGTTAAGCTTGAAGAAGCTTTAGACCCCTTACCTTGTGGCTGCAAATATTTAGGTCTGGTCACGTTTCTGTCAGCGTCGGATTTTGTCCTGTCAACGCTGAAATTACCCTTGTCAGCGTTGAACCTAGGGTTTGCTACAGGAACCCATTGCCTATTTGACCAGGTGTTTGTCTTTTGAAAAGGTCTTTGTCCATGAGTGTTAGACCTTCTAGAGAAGAATGGGGCAGGTCTAATCACTTGTGGACTTTGCTGCACACAAGGTTTGGGTCTGACAACGTTTGACTTCCTAACAACGTTGACTTTCTTTCTATCAGCGCTGAAATTGTTCCTATCAGCGCTGGCTTTGGGAGCGTTGACACACTTGTATGCCAAATGTGAAAAGCTACCACAAGTATAACAAGCTTTCTTAGACACACTCTTAGGTCTAGAAGCGAAGAAACCTGTTCCATGATTGTTAACTTGGCTCTTGGGTGACCTATTATTTCTATACATCTCTGCATATTTAATGGTAGGTCTTCTAACAGTGTTTGAGCCTAGGTCAACAGCTTTACCAGTAACTGGGTGAGTAACCTTAATGGGTGGTGATTCATTAGGACTTTCACATAGCAAACCTCCTTTAACAAATAAAGTAGGGTTAGCTTTCTTCCACTCATTTAGGTCAGTCAGTTTTTGTTGATACTCTTCTACTGGAGTGACAACTCTTGGTGGAGGAGAGAATTCCTCTTCTTGGCATTCTGGTATACCAGTCCAAGACAAATCCTTTCTAAGGACACCATAGAAGTCACCAGCTGGTGGTGGAACCAGAGAGTAATCATTCATCCCAATCCCAGTCATGTCCTTAGGATCCCTTTGTTTAGCTACACAGTCTCCTAGGTCTTGGGTGGCTCTATCAAATCTTTGAATCTTGAGGTCAACATTATCTTTATTCTTAATGGCCTCATCTAACTTAGCCTGTAGGTCTCTATTGACCTTTGTCATGATATTTCTAATATCCATACTACCCTCTAGCTCATGTTTTAAGATATTTATCTTATCTTTTAAATCAAATTCCATTTTCTTGTATTCAGAAACGGTTTTCTCAGTTTCAGTAAGAGCTAGTTGGTAATTGGACAATTTACACCTTTCAGTGCTCATATCATCTTTTAGTTTTAACACCTCTTTGTTAAGTCTATCAGTGTTTAACCTACAACCTTTGCTACAAAAAGCATCATCATATACCTCATTATCAGATGAAGAGGAGGAGTGTGCCATGAGAGCATATTCAACATACTCTTCTTCTTCAATATCAGCAATCAAAGCTTTGTCCTCTTCAGCATCCTTAGCCAGATAGCTCCAATCCCATCCAGTACCATCAATTCCTTGAACTGCAACCATGGCTTTGGAGTCTTGAGCTTTAACAACCTGACTAGAGGGTTTACCAGCATCAGATCTTCTAGGAGATCTGCATTCCCTCATGAAGTGCCCCATGCGATGACAGTTGTAGCACTCAACCTTGGATTTATCAAATCCAGCTGTGTCTTTAGCATTGAAGGTCATCTTCTTCTTGAACCTTCTATTCCACCTATTTGCTCTTATACTAGCAAGAGCCATGTTCCACTTGATGTCCATCTCTTCCAAGTGTTCATCACTTATCTGCTCAAGGTCCTCATATGTAATCACTGAACCATTGGGCAAAGAAGCAATGTAAGCACACACAGTATCCAAATCCAAACCAGCAGGTTTAACTCTTTGGGAGTCATTCATGAATGTGTCAGCGTCTGAAAAGGAGACGTTGACAGGACTTGTTCCAGCGCTGACAAATGATGATCCAGTAACTGGATGCATAAAAGAGTCCTTCTGATTGAATTGACCTTCACTATGAGAGAAGAAGGCCATGTTGCTGGTGCTAGCTTTGCTTCCATGTGCTGAAAGAGTTTCATCTTCCAATAGTCTTAGTTTGTTGTAGATGTCATCAAACGAGGAGCTCTTGTAAGTATTATTGGCAAGAATAGATCTTGCCTCAATCTTCTATGCCTCACCAAGACTTTTTAGAAAAGTAGCATTGGTATCAACATCACCAACTTGTGTCCCCATGAAGGAAAACTTGCTTGTGATATCAAGCAATCTGCTTCTCACACTACTTAGTTTCTCATTGGGCTGAGCTTTGAAGACAGCATAATCATGCAGAAGTTGCTTTTTCTTTTCTTCCTTAGTGTCTGCATTACCACCATATGTAACTTCAATTGCTTCCCAAAGATCCTTAGCAGATTCATAGCCTCTATATTTGTGCTGATTTTCTTGTCCCAAGGAGACTTTCAGAATATTTAGGGCTTTCATGTCAACCCTTTTCTTTGCAATATCTTCAGCACCTACAGCTCTACCATCTCCAGGTTTTTCTTTCTTATCCTCTTCAGGACATCCTTCAACAGCTGATCTTGCCGTAATGGCATCCTGAATCTTTTGAGCCTTATTGAATGAGTTTCCATATTCAATAATCTCCCAGAGTGTGTAATCAAAGATCCCCAGATATTGTTCAAAGTTGAACTTCCATAAGTCAAAGTTGGTTGCATCAAGCATGGGAATCTTGATGTTTGGTAAGGGTGAAGAGGAGGAAGTGATGTTTGCTTCAGACATGATGTTGTTAGGGTTTTGAGAAAATTAGGGTTTTGGTGTTCGTGTATCGTTCTGGTGTTCTTCAAAGATCAAAAGTTCCTCAACATGCTCTGATACCACTTGTTGATCCCAAACTTAGATCGATTAACTTTGTGTATACGAGATTAGATCAAGTATAACACGTAGAGAAACCTTTGTTATATGCTTTGTGAATCTAAGTATTATGCGGAATTTAATACTTAAACAAGAACACAAGATGTAAACAAAACTTTCACTTTGATTATGAATGTCGAACTTGCTTACAATGAAAGATGTTTACGAATGAAAACTATATATAACTTAATATTAAACATTAACCTAAAGGCCTTCTTTTATAGACTAAGAAGCCTTGTACAATAAGCTACGTATCAACTATTCTAGGTAAAGATAAACATAGAAAATACATTGTCGTTTCTATCCTTACTAGAAGTATTCTAGAACATAATAAACGTGTAGCTTATATCTTCCATCAGTGCTTGTCTTCAATCTGTCAACGCTTGACTTTAACTTGTCAACGCTTGAGCTGTCAGCGCTCACTTTGTTCTTGTCAACGCTTGAGTTGTTCTTGTCAGCGCCCAAGTGATCTGGCCTTAATTTATTCCCAACACCGCAATCACTCAGGGTGAGACAGTCGCTTCTTGGTCATGGTTTTTGACCAAGTTGAAAGATTGCATAGGGGAAAACCCTGACTTGGCTATCAAATCTAATAGGCATGTAGCAATATTATCAGCTGTACAAGCTGTTTTCCCGAATGCATTCCATGGCTATTGTTGTAGACACATGATGATGAATTGTAAAATCAAGGCTGAAAAGCTAAAGGCAACATATTGGAAGATGTGCAGAGCCTACACCGTAGAAAATTTTAATGAAGCAATAGGGAAACTTGGATCAAAAGCACCCGATGTACACAAGAAGGTGATAGAGGCGGGTGTTGAGAAGTTGTCTCGAGCACACTGCCCAAGTAATCGTTACAATTACAAGACGTCTAATAGCGTTGAGTCCATCAATTCATTAACAAAAGATGTGCGCAAACTACTGGTAACTAACCTATTGGAATGGTTTAGAGGTCTTGTACAAGAAAGGTATTGGGAGCGTCAGGAAAATTATGCAGGTTAGTTATGGTATACCATATATTCCATGCATGTTAAATAATACAGTTAAATAACTTTCAATAATTTTCTAGATGCAAAAGCAGATGAATTAAGTCCTTGGGCAACCAGAAAAATTACAATGCGGATGAACAAGAGTTTAAACTGGCATGTGGTAGGAATTGAGATGTACAAAATTTATCAAGTAGATGATCAACGCAAAACCCATATAGTAGAGTTGAGTAATTATAAATGTATATGTCGCGTATGGCAAATTTCTGGTCTGCCTTGTGCTCATGCATTAGCGATTTGTAGGTGTCTTGGAATGACCTATTTCAGTCAATTGGCACAAGGTGGTTCAGGACAACGGCGCTTAAAGCAACGTACCAAGGCTTGGTATATCCTGTGGGAGAGATTTCAGGTTGGCAGCGTCCTAAATACTTACAACGAGTAAAGCCACCAATAATCATAAGGCCAGCTGGACGACCAAAGGGGACTAATCGTATTTTATCCCAAAATGAAGACCCTGTACAAGTAAGTTGTGGCAGGTGTGGAAGTCGTGGCCACATTCGGAATGCATGCAGACAAGCAATACCAACTCCACCCAAAAAGTAAGTAAGAGTTCGCCTAATTTTCTAAACATACGAATCTATAGATCAATTGTTGAATTATATGACACATTCTATAGGTAAAAAATCGGGCAACGCAAGAAGATGGGATGGACACACAACCAACGCATGGATATTCACAGACATTCCATTGGGATGCTGTAAACTTGAACGACCCTTAGAATTCAAAACACGTAAGAAGATTATTTAACTATTTGTTTTGTAAAACTATTTTCGTTCCAAACACTCTGCCTACTTGGTTATGCTATTAACTATTTTCCTTCCTACTTGGTGATACTAGCTTACAACTTACTTAAAATTATAAATAATTCAAAAGCTTACTAATTATAAAATGAAAATGAAAAGGATGAAGAATGTACTCTGCATCCAGGCCCTTAGCTATGATATTGCTTGTGTTGAATTCATCTCTTGATCAAACAATCCTTATTAGTAGCCAGCCTCAAAACAAATGGTTATCAATTGGTTCATACAAATAAAAAGGTTTATAAATGTCATTGAAAATTAATACTTATTAGTAGCCAGCCTCAAAACAAATGCTTATCGATTGGGTTACAATCATAATGTCATAGAAATGTCATAGAAATGTCATTGAAAATTAATACGTTGTTCAACCAAGAACTGTAGGCATATATCAAGAAGGGTGAGACCCATAACATCAGGTAACAAATGTTTACAAAAGATATGCCTACAATTCATTTCATAAACGTTAACAAAAGAAATGACAATGACATACAAAGTAAACCATGATCTCGTGCTGGAAATATAATCAGATCATTTTCTCTCGGTATGCCAACGCAGTTTGTATTGGGTCTTCAACATCCAATGGGATCCCGTGTGTCAACCTATAAACATAATAAGACATGAGAACATGACATATCATTAATATTTAGTTAAATAATTAATTAATTTAAAACTTATTACTTGTATAGAAATAAGCAGACAAATACACCACAATCGCCAAATACACCTCCCTGCTGGGGGACATTGACGACATGTCTAAACTTAATACTATACTCAGTTGGATCAATTCCTTTGCTAGGAAACACCGGCATCTTGTAGAATCACAGGCATCTTAGTCTCTAGACACTTCCTCATGTTAAAATACCATGGACGGATCTCTTCTCCATAAGTCTCTAGACTTTCTGGCACTAGACTATCATAGAATGTCACATTACCGGTTCTGATTTCAAACTGTGCAAGAGACCAGTGTGACTTTGGTTCATTTATTGGAATGAATACCTACAAATTTTTATACATTTATAATTAACCTATTTCAATAACAACAAAAATTAACAAAACAACTGTGTAAAAAATTACCTGCTCAACATCAGTCCATGTCATAGGGTATATCTCATTCGTTGCATAGAACAAAGGAATCGAGTCACCTAATAGAAGCGTAAGAAAGTAACAACTAACAATTGACCAGTCATGAGAAGATTTCCTAAATCGCCAGATGTACCACGACCATAAGTCAATGTGCTGTATGACATTCAAAAATACTTTGTTAAAAAAACATACCTACAAAATAATAATGACAAGAAACTGTGTACAATTTATGAGAATGTAGCTTACCTCGTCAAGAAACCAACCTACACGATTTTCATCCTCCCCAATAAAACTGTCCCATAAACTACGGTTGACCACAATGTCGTTGGACCAAGGGAACTTGCAATTCTGCCAGCCATTGGTAAGCAAAAACTTCTCCACATAGTAATCACAATAAACTTTGTCAATAGCTTTGTATGATCACTTGAGATTCTGAACATCAGAAATAAAACCAATTACTATAAGTAAATGGTAACAAAAACAATTACAAATAAAGCAGTATCCGACATACATACCTATATCCAAGGTTCAAGTGCTTGACATCTTTCAAGCATTTCAGTATCAAGCATATTCATTTGATTTTTCAGTGTATCAAAGCTTGGAACTTTATGGACCGCATCTTCTACAAATAGTGGCTTGCGGACATTAACATACCGCCTCTTGTTTGTTCCACATTTCTCTAAGGCAAGTTTAATGTGATTGTGTGTATCTAAATATATACTTTTCATGCTTTTTTGTTCTTCCAACATCATTTTGTTCCTCACTCTCTTAACCTCGGCAAGCCTCTTATGTTCAGCAACTAGCTTCTCAACTTTCAAACATTCATTGCTTGGGGACCGTTCAACATCACCTTTATGCGTGTAAAATTTCACTTACAAATATAAGTGGTAAAAAAAATACAATTTTGAAAATTCTAAAGTTAGGTAGATCGTTCACTAAACGTGCCAACAAAATCATCCAAATGATCAACCAAATCATTAAAGACACTGTCTTCGTCACTCAAATACTTAGCAGTCAGATCACATTCCTTAGCAACACTTTCAGCTGTCTCTTGTAAAAAAAAGTAAATTAAAAATGAAAACTGGTTTAAGGTCTCTACTACTAACTTTTGATTTCTTACTATCCCAAAAACCAGTTAATAAGATAATAAATACATGAACACTAAATATTAAAGCGGGAATTACCTTGGGCTTCTGAACATCGGGGTTTTGTTTACGTGTCATGATTAAATTAAGGATAGTCTCAAGCTTGTAAATCCGGGCTTTCAAACTTTTTATCTCTTTGGGTAGAATCATCAAACTCTCACATAAACTCTCAGACGCAATAACTCGATTAACAAGGGGCCCCTCTTTACTAAAACTCTGGCTGGCTTGAAACTCTTCATTAGCTAAGCGAGATGCTTTCAATTTTTTCAGATACTCGCCAAGCAGACCTCCATATTCAACAGACGACGCTCGGGGTGTATACCACTTGAAAAAATGATTGATGCATGCATACCAATCTGACTGGGCCTCAGCTCTTGTAGGGTATAGGTCACTATAGGGTTTTTTGGCCTAACAAAAATATAATTCACGTGAGATATATAATTGTGAAATGAAAATAGTTTAAGGCTAATCATTGGAGAAAAATGAGACTAGACTAATACATATTTGGTGGTTTAATAAGCACCTACAATTAACAAGTTGACAAGCTAAAAATCACATAAAAATCACCTAAAACAACTACTGTGTGGACATAATACACATTTGCTGGTTTAATAAGCACATACAGTCAGTTTGACACCTAAAATCTAACACCAGATAATCTAGGCCTACCCTATCCTCTATTCTAACAGATCCCAAAAGCACAAGTCACAATTCCTAAAATTGACCATGCAAGTGAAACTATGACCAAGTGACCACTAAGCTGTTAACCAAGTGAAACTATGACCTACTCTAACCTAACAGGCACAAAGGGGATTAGCATGAGCAAAGTCTAACAAATTTGTGTCACCCAAAAGCTAATCCTGCCTAAAACCAAACACCCTTTTATAGTAACTGTTATGAATTTTAACACAAGCACTTGCTATGAAAGAATACCTAAAAGAGAATAAGTTACCTGTGGAAAAAGTTCGCCAAAATACTCCCAGTGTTGAAAGCTTGAGTGCTTTGACCAGAAACGGCCTCTCGGGATCTCTTGAGAACTTTTCTTAAACCAACGGTCACACACACTTGAAGACTCTAGAATTCAGATCTAAAAAGTATAAAAATATATATCAACATTAAAACAACAATAATTCTTTAAATATCAATATAATTGTTTATGTAAAAATACTAACCTTGAAACACAAAAGAAATCCAGATAAAGTATATGACGGAATAAAGTTGGGTTTTTTTTGCAAAGCTTTCATGTGAGAATCTTGATTCTTTGAGTGAAAATTTATGATGGAAGCATATAACTCACGCCAGATGTATTCACCCCAATTAAAAGCGTTCCACTCATCCAGATTCTCAACCATTCTAAGGAAAACATCGTCAACAGCTGATTTTAGCTCATGACCCATGAATATCACTTCCAAAGATAAAAGTAGACAAACTCGTATAGAGTCTTCATCAGACAACTTGGTAAAACGCTCTTCATCCTCAATCAGTCCTAAAAGGTCTAGGATCTTAACATACTCCCCTATCTTTTCAGGGAATACTCGATCACAGAAACTGATGTCACCCTCCCTAAATTTGCGGAAGCTAAATGTCCAAAATTTAAATCCGGTAAGAATTTACGACGACCAAAATGTAAGGTATGTCCGTTGACATTATAAATGAGTGGCAAATCATAGTGATGAGTATCAGAGAGCTTTTGCTTCTGTATCATATAATGGATGATACCTTCCTCGTTGTCAACATAAGTTAAATCCAACCAACGACCAAAGCATGTGGAACGAAATAATTCACTACGATCAATTCCTAACCTATCCTTAATCAGATGGAAATAATGGAGCTTGCTCCTAGCATGCACCGTAGCGTGATACTCCTAAATCACATAAGAATTAGAAAAACGGTCAGATGGTGTTCGAGACATGGAAGGAGTTCTTATTTTGCCAATCACTAATTAAATCAAATATAACATCGATAGAACAACAAAATCTATTCATTTACCCTTTTTTATGTAAGGAGTTCTTATTTTGCCACTCACTTTCGTTTTTTCATGCGTATCAAGTTCATCAATAAAATGCCCCTTTTAAGTCTTTATTAAGCAAACCATTTATTTTCTGTTGATTGCTCAAACTTTTTCTTAGCCATTTATAACTTTTGGCGATTGTTTGGGTAGCAAAGGTTTTGATTCACTATAAATACTTTTACATCTATAATTTGAGTTTGAGTATTTGAATATAATCCGCACTTGGATCAATCAAGATACTAAACACATGAAATAAGCCACACATATAAATCCTAATACACAAAAAATTAAAAGAGTATTCAGATACTGAAATTCAATCTTAAAGTGATAGTATTCAAAGTGATTTTGCTAAACAAATAAGCGCCTAAACTTACAAATAGATAGGAACAAATTTGACCATTCAACAGAAAATAAAAGACTCACTCAGTAGAGACTAAAATGGATCATTTTATTGATGATATTCATAACCAGGAAAAAGCGAAGGCGAGGGGCAAAATAAGAGTTCGTTACATAAAAAAGGGTAAACGAAAATATTTTGTTGTTCGATCGATGCTATAACAGATTCAATTGTACCGATGTTTCAAAGTGAAATAAAAAGCTTAGATTAGCGATAATACACGGGAAACAACCTAATCAATAATTGTAATCCTACTTAGCTGAAATGACAGTATCAATGATTTCTCAAAGTGATATAAAAACTCATATTAGCTACAAATTCATTAAGGTAAGACCTATATCTTTTCAGTAAACCATAGTTAGATCGACCCAGTGAAGTGTTAAACAAATTTGTCAGTAAACAATAGTTAGATCGACCCAGTCACACTTACCGTCTAAAGATGAGATTTTTACAAACGAAATAAGTTAAGCCAATGAAAAATTAAAAAATGGAGACCAGCAGGGATTTAACACCACAAGGATTTTTACTATACCAACAACACCGCCAACAATCTTACCTTAGAGTGATGCTAGCCCTAAATACAACCACCAACAACAATCTTACCTACAGAAAACTTCGTTGACTATCAAAGTCAAATCTTACACTAATTTAATAAATAATTAATCAGGAATCAATTTAATTAAATAAAAAAAATATTTATCAAATTGGTAAACTAAATCATTATTCATGAATCTGATTCAATCAAGCAATTCAATCATTTAAAAAAAAGTTAATTACGAAATTCTTCTATTAAAACCATCTATTAAAAAAAGTTAAAAAATTAAAATTAATTGGAAATTAATCATTAAACCTTAATCAGTAATCAATTAATCATGAATCAGTTATTTAAGAAACGAGATTGATGAGATTATGAAAAAAAAATTATCAAAGGAATCATGACAGAAAAATGGATTCAAAAATATATAATCTAAATCTAATATAAACATCAAATATAAATATTAAAAAAAAAAGACAGAAACAAGTACGATCAAAAGCATAAACACAAGATTTAAGAAAGAAAAAACGGTGTTCCTTCCCTAGAAAAAAGTACGGTGGTTGATCAAAAGTGGTTGATCCGCTGTCGGTTGATCAGTAGGTAGGGACAAGTATATGTCAAACATTGAGAGAAAATATTAATAAAATATAAAAAAGTTGGTTGATCAATTGGTCACGTGTCACTAAATTAACTTAATAGATCAGTTGATCAAAAGTAAATGTCTCTTTTTGGAAGGAAAAAAAAAGTGTCTTACTTGGGACACACCCATTTACTTGGTGTGTACTTTTGTACTTAACCCCTTTTTTTATTATGAATTTAACGGTTTTGATTTATTAAACTTTATGTTTTTTATTTTGCATTTTTTGTTTTATAGTTTTATACATTAAAAAAACACAAAATTGTAATAGGAGGGGCTTCATATCCTCTCCCATAATCAAGTCGGTTAGCTCATAGATCCTTTTCATAATTTCACTTTATTTGTATTTTCTAAAATGAAAGTGTCAGTGGAATTGTAACTAGTCAAAGTGTGGCTTATATAATAGGGTTTTTCTATCTTGTGCCCTAAAGGCACATGATAAGAAATTAAAAGGTATATTGGGTCCTACAGAAAAGTACACAGGGATTCACACTTTGTGGATTCCTGTGTACTTTCCTTTGGGACCTAGTATACTTTTTATGTACCTTATGTATTCTTATCATGTGCCCTTAGGGCACATGATAAAAAAACCTAATTTCACGGCCCAAATTAAAAAAGCACTTTGCGGTTTGACGTGATTTTTCTAATTAATGCATATATATTTACACACGTCACTTATAATTTAGAATAATATTTATAATACTATATACTAAAAACCTAATAACATATGCGTAGTATTAAGCAATGTTTTGAAACCCGAGTATGTTTGGTCAGTTCAACCAGTTGAATCGGTTCTAGCCGAAAAAATGAGTTAAATTGACTCGTGTTTTATATTTTGGAAACCTAATGTGACTCGTCGGGTTTGAACCGGTTCATGAGACCTGACCAAATTTTGATTTTTTTCGTTTATTTATTTTTTCTTTTTCTTTTTTTGCGATTTAATTGTGTACATAACTTTGTTATTACATATTATATTTGTTAATAAATGTTTTTTAAGTCAAATATATGAAATATTCATGATTTTTATATAAATATTTCTGGTAACATTGAAATATTATATATATATATCTATATATATATATATATATATATATATATATATATATATATATATATATATATATATATATATATATATAGAGAGAGAGAGTAGGGATCCAGTAAGAAGAAAAAATAAAATGAGAAGAATAAGAAGAAATTTTAACCACAAATTTTACAAAAGAAGGGAAATTTTAAGAGGAGATGCATCTGACTTTGTAGGTACATCTGAAATGTGTGGCTGTAGTTTCTTCTTATTTTATTTAATCTTCTTATTTGATCCTAACTTTATATATATATATATATATATATATATATATATATATATATATATATATATATATATATATATATATATATATATATATATATATATATATATATATATATATATTAAGAATCTAGTAAGAATTATATTTAAAATAAGAAGAATAAGTAGAGATTTGAATCATTAGATAAAAAATCAATGGCTAAATAAGAGGAATAACAAAATTAAAAATAATGGAAGATTTTATTCATATTTTTAGTTGTCATTTTCATCCATAACTGAGCCATTTCTCCACCGTTCCATCGTATTATAAGGAATTGAATATAATATTATCATCATTTTATCCTAAGTCATCTTTATTTAATTAGTCCACATGCATTTTATTTATTAATATTTAACTGTTGTTTTGAAACGAAAGAAAAATAATATCTTCTTGATAATGTGAAGTCACACGTAAATTAGAAAAAAACGATGCATCTAATTTGGATGCATTCCACTCATTATAAGATGTTAAAGAACGACATAAGAAGGTTGCATCTGACTTTTTGGAATGCATCTCATATTGTCATAATGGACTATAGTAAAATAAAATTGGGTGTATCTTTTAAAGTTGCATCTTTTTTGAATGCATCTAATATTATAATTATATTATAACTATAATAAAATTATAACTATAATAAAAAATGAGAATATTTTCGTAATTAAAAAAAATCAAAAAACCCCGTCTCACATAAAAACAAAAAAAACCGCCTCACAGAAAAAAAAACTTTACGTCTCACATAAAAAAAACCGCCTTACAAAACAAAAATCCGTAATCAAGATCCTAAATACAAAAGTCACGATTATCATATCTCCACCATCACCATCAAATGAAATTAAGATCTCATAATACAAAGAAAAAACAATAAAATAAAGATCTCATATTCGTTCATCAACAGTAAGATCTTTAAGATCTTGAATGATGAAACGAAACTCATCTCTGTAATGGGAAACCCGTTCTTGCAATATCCAAAAGTATGAAGAAAAGATCTATAACAATTATCTTATGACCCTTCTTTGTTTCGTTGAATTAAAACAACATAAACATCAAAACCTACCCGAGATCTTTTGATAAAGATCCTGAAACCAAAAGCTGCTCTTCGTGGGATTAATGAATATCGTTAGATCGTAGGTTTTGTTTCGAGCTCTTATATTATATGCGTGAATAATAGTTTCAAGATTGTGTGTTTGTGATTCGTATTTCTGGCCTTTGTGTTTTTCTTTGTCATATGCAAAAGATAGAGAGTGGCGTGTGTTTGTAAGTAGTGTGTTTGTAAGTAGTGTGTTAGGGTTCTGATTGTAATGAATCATATTTAGGATATTTAGGTTTGGGCCTGTTGGGTGTATTGGGCTTTTATTTAAATGTTGTTGGGCTGGCACCAAGTTGCTTCAAATTTGTGTTAAATTTTTGGTAACCTTTTTAATTACTGAATGATAATCTACGAGACTACCATATAAAAAAAAGTTTGCATCTAAGATTCTGCTAATAGCCTAATATGAATGGTTATCAAATAAAAAGTTGGTAATGTTTCAATTATAGAACCATTATTATATTTAGTGTCATCATCATAGAAAGATTTAGTGAAAATTAATTTAGAAGTTGTACATTTCTAAAAATCTTTTTGTGACTACTTTTTGGGTAATTGAAATAAAACAATGCAAAGTTATTGAGATGTGACAAAATTTGTATGGTATAAAATTGCTTTGTACGAGAGAGCATTATTTGGTTGATATGGAATAACAAATATAAATATTCAAATATAATTATTATTTTATTTTATTATCATCATTACTTTATTAAAATATAAGATATTTATGAAAAGTTAGCCGAAATTAGAGATACTATTTGAGCCCACAACTTTTTTGTTATAACAAAGTTAATCCTATTAAAAATATGAAGAGCAATGTCCTATGAAGAACTTTTGAATCATATTTAGCAAAGCAATCGCATTTTTCTCTAATTTCCCAAAAGGTAAAAAAATGGAGAAACCCAATTTCAATAGTCGCACACTTATTAATGGTACATAAATAATCAATACATAGATAATCAATACATTATGAGTTTACACATTCGACCTGTAACACATGGGTGTAAAACAAAGTTCGTGCATCACACATTTGTAGGGGTCATACATTTTCACGGGCCATGATCATAACCACACTTTGAAATAAATCAAACTGACTCGATCCTAACATTAACATTACGCTTTAAGCACATAGAGTACCCTATGCAGTGCAACGACATGAATTTATACAACGCGTTAGACATGTGAGAAACCGCACATGTGTGATTTAACAAACATTTTCCGTAAACAAAGTGACTTCTCTTTTTCTTTTATACAAAAAAAAACATGCAATTATTAGGGGAGTCCTTTAATCTTTTTACTTAGCTTTAAGTGTTAATACATAACATTACGAGTTTCTCACAATTCAATTATGAAAAAGCTTCATGCACAAATGTATGCGGAGAAAAGGATGAAAAGACAATAATAACCAATTTGTATGTGTCGCGTATTTTCCTATTTACTTGCTCATTATGTTATACAAGAGTAAATGTCATGGTTTAGAGGGAAGGCGAATTAGGAATCCTAATGGATGTGTAACAAGATGTAATCTTTTATATCTTTTGCATCATTAATGCAAGCTCATAATAGGAATTGTACAAAAGAATGGTTGTGAGCCGTTTGCCGATGCAACTACACCAAACCAGGACCCGAAGCACATTAGTTTGTCTCATAACTACACTTCTATCAAAATAACGTCCACTAAAAACCCGCAGCGGAGCGCGACATCTAACCTAGTTATCGTAATGGATTGAAATCCAACATAATAAAATAAAGGGCTAATTACTCAAATATATCAAACATTTTATTCATTTGTCAAACTACCCCATACTAATTAAAATTTCTAAAATTAGACCATGCGACTAATCTACTTTATGCTACTTTAATAAAATTATCAAAATGTTCCTATCCACTAATGTGTAAGATTCAAGTACAAATTGTATAAGAATATGTAAATGTATTTTTTATGCGACTTGTACTTTTAAATAATTTTTTTTATCTTATACTTTTATAATTAATATATTTGTTAAAATACTATCGTACTTATTGAGATGTGCCGACTTTAAACACTTACTAATTAATCCCGTGACTTTATCATTTTACTTTCAATTTTGTTCCGACTATACCAATATAAGTCTGAAATGACTATATTACCCTCTTAAATGACTAATATACCATTTAATTTATTGTTTTCATCTTTGTCTCTCTCTTCTCCCCACAATTTATCCAGATCCTCATCCCTTCATATTTTAATCTTAAAAGTTAAAACTATCTACAAGCACAAATCTTCCATCACGATCCCCTTTGGTTCATTACTTTCGCTGTTGTTAGTATGATCAATAAACAATCTAAGGGACTTATAGTTGGCTGGTCGACATAAAAATGTTAAATAAGCCATTGTATGAACAAGTTTAGCCATTATAATGGTTACATAATCTAAATCTGGGTTTAATGATGAAGAAGAGTGTGGCTGCAGCCAAGAAGACACTTAGTGCAGAAGAATCAAGGGATGAGATATCAGGAACTCAAAATCCCGATGTGGTAGATTACTTATCAAAGGTGTTTGAGCAAAAGAGACAGAATTTTGATGATGATGCAAGAGCCATTATTGGGACAAAGTCGGGACTATGTCTTATTCCAAGCAAATAGAAGAATTTAAAAGGATAAAGGACAAATTTGAGATGTGGAAAAAAGAGTACAAACATCAATTACGGGAAACAAGAGCGAAAATTGTAAAGGGTGTAAATGGTGAAGGGGCTTCAGATAAAAGAGGAAAACAGTCATGGTAGGGGAATTTAAGTGAGCGATACCAGTGAATGAAGGGCAAAATGCTCATTGGGAATTTAAGTGAGCGATACCAGTGAATGAAGGGCAAAATGCTCATTTGCTAAGACCTGGATACATAATATGCCGTGTTTGACTTTTGTGTTCGGGTCAACATATGAGAAAACCTGCAAAGAAAGGAGGAAGATGACCCGTCATTGGCAAGATTACCGAGCGGGTGAGTTTGTGTAGATTTTGGGTTGTGTACTTTGGCCTTTATATGAAATCCAATCGTACATATCATATAATGTAAAAAGTGTTTGAAACTATGGATTTCAACAGGTCATATGTTACTACAGTAATACTAAATTCTTAAATTAATGGATAGTCATCAAATTTTTTTATCATAGTTAATTAAAAAACTCCAATGTTCACTCATCTTATAAAATGGAATCCAACAACTATTTCTTCTCTAATTTTAATGAAAATATGATTTTTAAAGAGAAAGTAACTAAAATTTATGGCAATAAAAGTAATTATGTTGAAAAAGACAAGGGTATTATAGTCATTTTAGGCTTATATTGGTATAGCCGAAACAAATTTGAAAGTACAATGATAAAGTCACGAGAATAATTAGTAAGTGTTTAAAGTCGGCACATCTTAATAAGTACGATGGTATTTTATAGCTTTTACCCAAATTTCACTATAGTTTCACACCAAGTTAAAAAAACATGTATTTTTTTACACCTTAACAAAAAATTTCTCTCTCCTTTTAAGATTAGTGTATAGACTTTCATCCTTTATCACTCAAACACCTCCCTATTTTCTCAATCGTATTCGAGCTTCAACTTTCATAATCAACCATAACCGTAGTACCATAACCCACATGATCCACCACAAACTGCCGCCAGAGAAATCGTCACGCGCTGACACCTGCTATTGAAAACTGAGGCACCAGATCTGTAGCACCGAATCTGAAGCACATTCATCGAAATTAACTAACACGCCGGATCGAAGCGAAAACATCACCAGATCTGCAGTTTAAAACTAACAAGACCGGATCTTGGTGATTCTAGATTGTGGTGATTTTCCGGCGACCTTGGTGAGTCTGTGTTTTTTTCTGGCGACGTTCTGGTCAGCAGCAAGGAAACAAGCAAGAATATGCTGGTGTGAATAATATAAGATGGAAGTGTACATTGAATAATTTGCAGATCTTGTGATCAATCATTCAAATCTAAGCAGTTGGTGATGATACAAATTTTGTTCTCTAAAAAACATTTACTTTCTATTTGTTTAATATTATAAAGTTATAAATAAAAAACAAGAAAAATTAGTTTACGCGGTGGTCCATAATACCTGGTTTTTGCCAAGTATAAAAATTAAGTTCGTTGTGTGTATGTCTATTCGAATTGATTACTGGTTAACAGTGCGACTCAGTCGTCTTTTGGTGGAAACAATAGATTTGGTCGTTGTAATAAAGTAAATGTGCAAAACTTTAAAGTAAATGACGAGAAATTAAATGACGTAAAATTAAAACTCGACGAAAAATAAATTTGAAAATTAAATAAAAATGAAAACTTGAAAACTTAAAATAAAGAAAAACGATTAAAATAACATTAAAGTAAAATGGCGGAAAAATAAGCTTTAAAAATTAAACTAAAAATTACTAGAAAAACACTTGGTAAAAACAAAGATTTCGGGAAGCGTGAAGATTTTTAAAAACTTAAAACAATGCAAACGTAAAAATTAAACAAGACAAAATATTAAAAACCAAACCCTGTCGGAATCCGATCGGAATGCACTATTCGGAATGCACACTTACCTCTCCAATCGGAATGTGGTCGGAATGTGTCCTCGTCGGAATAACAAACCTTGGGACGATCGGAATGTGGTCGGAATCCCCAATCGGAACATCAAATAGACAGCCGTCGGAATGTTGATCGGAATCCTAATCGGAATGCTGTCACCAAAATCCTAATCGGAATACCAAACAAAACCCTTGATCGAAATGTCAAATGGAATCCCAGAAGGAATCACAAACCCTTTTCCGATCTACTGATCGGAGTGTTAGAAACCCTTTTCCGATTTGGGTGATCGGAATACAGTACAAATTCGTAATAAGCAAGATAAAAATAAGCTATTAACCAAATAATCACACGACTAAAAACTCAAGCAAAACACGTAAGAAAAAGCTAATAAGCTAAAATTTAAAGACTTTTAAAAACACTAATTAATAAAATATTTAAAAACGACTTTTTTATAAAAATACTTATATAAACACTTAAGTAAATTAAAGAAAGACACAATAAGCTATTAAATCAATAATCTAAAACAATCAAAAGCATAAAAACAAAACACTTAATCAAATAAGCATAACAAAAAGCACAATAACATAAAGATTAAGCAAAGCAAGAAAGGGAGAATGAGAGAATAAAAATAAGAACTTGATTAAAATTAAGATTTAATAACAAAATTAAAAGACTTACTTGAAATTAAAGGCAAGAAATTTAAGGTGCAATTAAGTAAATGACATTAAGAAAGTGCAAGTAATTAAAGGTGCAAGTAATGAAAAGGGTGGAAGACTAGTTTGTCAAGTTAGCCAACAAAACTAAAATGAGGCGAAGTGTCTCTATTTATAAGAGATTAGGGAGGTAAGCATGTGTTGGAAGCTTCCTTCTTTCTTTCTTTCTCGTCTTTTCGTCTTCTAAATTTTTTGACTTTTTCGACTTTGTCTCAGGATTAATTAAAATCGTCTTGTAATTTTTTCATTAATTAGACTTGAGTTCTTCGACTTTATTAAACTTCCGTCTTTAGACTTTTCTTCGATAAATCTTCAGAATAGGCCTTGGACATCCGTTCTTTTTGCACTCTTGATCTTTTGACTTCGTCTTTTGTCTTTTTCTTCGATAAAAGCCCGTGAAAGCCCGTGTTTTCTTCCCTTTTCACATTTTGATCCTAAATCACAACAAAAACACAAACCACGCATAATTCCGACATTTACGACATAAAATACACATTTTGGCTTGGTTATTATTATAATTAAGTGGTAAAAGGATAAGTGTTTTTACACTTATTAAATCCCCTACACTTGACCATTGCAATGTCCTCATGCAATGCATTAATTACAAAGCAAGTTATACATTTTCCATCACAATCAATCCACATTGGCCTTTATTAAAGAAACAAAATATTTAAAGAAAGAAAACAAGTAAAAAAATCAAAAACTTACCTTAGGGTTTTGGAATGTCATGAATGATTATCACCCTCAAGTTTTACGTTCCCCAAACCAAGCTTAAAAATGAGATCATTGTTATTATAAGTTAGCAAACTAACACGAATTCATGTGGGCCAATTATTCACTTAGACTCCCTTATTCCTAGGTGTATCTCTTATATTTTATTATCGTCTTGAATGATCACGAAGATGCATTGTTGACTTATTTCGATAGTTATTTAAGCCGAAAATAAAGTAGGGCGATTTAATCAATAGTTAGCTAAAGGAAAAAAATCTTTTAAAACTGCTTCTCGGGACCTCATAAAGTTCATATCTTGGCATAACTCGTTTCACGATTTGAGACCTTTCTCGGACCGATATTTGGCAGCGACTTCATATTTCAAATCTTGAGAGACGTTCATGAAATAATGGTCTTCTCTTCATAATAGGAATTTCTTCACTTGAAATTTTTGAGAGATTCTTCATATTTGGACCAGGACTTCTTCATTTTTCTTCAATCTTTATTTGGGACTTTGATATACAACAATCCGTCTCCTTTTAGGACTTGGATCTATTTATCCTCATACCTTGTTGGGCCTTTTTGGATAGACTTCTCCATGATCTTTAGGGGAGTATTTGCTTTTCGTCGTGTGTCTCGATCCTTCATATTGATTTTTGATAAATGATTCTTCACATCACTTTGGATCTTTAGCAACAAAATGTAGCCCTCATGCCTTTTCGGACTCGCCAATCTTCGCATCCCGCTTCAATAAGTAATGCCTTGGCTATGAACTCTAATTAATACCGAGCAACTTTTAAACGATCTTGGGCTAGAAGCTAAGTAACTTTTCAAATCGTACAACCTTACTTATTGCAAATAAATTTATTAGCAAGCGATGGGAGAAAAAGCTTATAATCAACTCACATAAATTCATGAAAGAATACCAAAGTTATAATTGACTCTATCATCTCTCGTTCTCCATAATTTAAAATCTCAAGGAATGAGACTCGTGGATTCTTAGCCTATAAATCAAAGTTTTGGGTTTTCAAGTCATCTATAGGATCTTGCAAATTCTTAGACTTTTTCAAGTTTAGAATTCGCATTTTAAAGTTCCCTTGATAAACGACTTTCTAGGGTCAATTATAGGAACTTGCGAAAAGTTCTTGTTCTTAACCCGTAAAGAGTTAAGACTTTCGCATTTTAAAGTTCCCTATATAAAAGCCTAGCAAAACTTGACTTAAACACGTTAAGGATACTAGCTAGAGTAAACTTAGATAAGTAAACTCAGGTTGAGTCAAAAGATTCACAACGTTTAAAAATTAAAACCACTTTATTAAAATTTATTCTAGCAACGAAAGAAAATAACTATAACAAAGGTAAATACTAATAGGCCAAAATAGATTAAAAAATTTGAAAAATGTCGAAAAATCGATTTTCCGGTTAAAATGAGGACAAATTCAAGGAAAAGACCACTTAACTTCAATAGAAGTCCCCCCTACACTTGATATAAACATTGTCCTCAATGTTTAAGCATGTGGGAGTAAACTCCCCTACACTTAGGACATTGTGCACTTTGTTTAAATCTTGCTAAGGAAAGGACAACTAAAGTGATTCCTATTTAATATTGAAGAATATAAAATAGAGAATCAAAAGAGTTTAGGATAGAACCGGGAAGATGGGTACACGGGATCACGGTTCGTACAGTTCATCAAGAATGGATCTTTGAAAGCTCGAATCCCTGCACATGATAAGAAAGAAAACAACAAACACATACTAGGGTCTCCCATACGCTTATTATAAAAACAAAGAAAAAGGATAGATACTGTGGGTTGCCTCCCGAGAAGCGCTTGTTTTTGTTAACCGAGTCGTGAGCCTGACTCGACCTTGATTAGCATGGGAAGAGGCTTGAAACATATCCATCGGGATCAAATACGTGGTTTTCATCCGTCAAATAACAAAGGATTGAGACGAACAAGGCAAGCCAAAGAAGAGTAGGCAAGGTTCCCTTAAGCAGTTGTTGAGCACGGTGGTAGCAAGGGTGATGAGGTGCAAGCATATCTCCAAAAGTTCCAAAAATCTTTCCTTTTATTTCATCAGATGGATACTGAGATGGCTTGAAAATTTCAATACCGGGATCGAACACCTTTTCCTTTAGGGGAAAATAACACTCAGGCTCAGTAGACCTTGAAGAAGATCCGCTCATAAATCGCACAATCTCATCCTCAGAAGGTGGATAGAGAGGTGTCAAGACATAAGTGCTACGGATATCGATGTCGTCCGGCTTCTTCTCCTTTGAAACAGGTTTCTTCATATCCAAAGAAGGATAAAGAGCATCATTAAAGTCCAAAGGAGGAGAATCACTCTCATTGGGGAAGTAGGTATTGAGAAAAGTAGCAAAGTCTTCCTCAAATGAGTAGTCATCCAAAGTAGGATCAAGCATTGTTGGTGGAGGATCTTCATTAAAAGTAGGTGCAAGGTCATTATGTGAAGAATCACTCGAAAGAGTATCGACATCCTCAAAATCATCATATGTTGGCATGTCTGTATACTCAGAAGAAAAATCATCAGAATCATCCATGTCAGAACTAGAATCATCATCATAGTCATCATAGGTTGGTGGAGATTCATGAATTGGTGGGAGATCTAAATTGCAGAGAGAATCATCCACATCATCTTGGAACAGTGGATTATCATAGAAAGAATCGAAAAGAGGATTGTTGTAGACGACAAAATCATCAAGAACATTAATCATATTCGCGGATTCTCTTCCATTGGGTTTGTTTGTGATCTTCCCCATTTTAAAAACTTGTGCATCATTCCCTACCCTTAAGATTAATTCACCTTCGGCAACATCGACTAAGGCTTTTCTGGTTCTCAAGAATGGCCGACCAAGTATTAACGGAATATGAGGGTCTATTTCATAATCAACAACAACAAAGTCGACCGGAAAAGTGAAGGTACCAACTTTAACAAACACATCTTCGGCAATACCAACAAGGTAAGCGAGAGTGCGATTTTCTAGCTCAAGAGTCATCTTTGTTGGTGTAAGGTCGGGTAATGATAACTTTTTCCAAACACTTAAAGGCATCAGATTTATACTTGCCCCGAGATCAGCTAAGGCAATAAATTCTTCGGTTTGGTTAAAAGTACATGGTAGCACAAAACGACCGGGATCTCCAAGTTTCTCCGGAAGTTCTTTAAGGAGGACAGCAAAACAATTCTCATTCAATCGAGTATTAACAAACTCGACCATCTTCTCCTTCTTATTAAGCAATTCCTTAAACATCTTAACAAATTTAGGCATTTGGGCTAGAGCTTCAACAAGGCTAAAGGTGATGGTTAATCCTGAAATCTTCTTCAAAAAATTTGACACTTGGATGTCATCCTTGGTGAGCAATCTGCCCTTGTCTAACCAAGAAGAATAAGGGATTTTGGGTTTAGGTGGTGTAGGTGTAGCAGGTAAAGGTTGAGATGTTGAAGGTTTAAAGGTGGAAGGTGGGGTTGGTGAAGGGTTCTTCTTGGGAACTTTTGCTGGTAGAGGTGGAGACGGTAATGGAAAACTAATACTAGGCATGAGAGTAAGAGGGATAAACGATGGTGGAGGAGGTGTAGATGGAGTAACTGGGGGAGGGATAGATGGTCCTACAAAGGTTGCTCCACTGCGTGTAGTAATAGCACTCACATTCGCTCTTGGATTGGTGACGGTATTAGAAGGAAGAGAGCCCGAAGTAAAGGGTTGAGTACTTGGAAAGAAACTAGCCATCATATTCTTTAAATCATTCGTTTGATTGCTGAAGGAGGTTTGCATATCATGTCGAAGCTCGGTTCTAATATCATTCCCTTGCTTAGTGATATCTCCTTTCAAGTTGATGATTTGGCTTTGCAGATTCTTGATTTGCTCTCCTTGGGTCTTCATTAAAGTTTCAACATCTTGATTAATGGGTGGTGCTTGTTGAGCTGGTGGGTGATAAGGATTAGAAACTCGAGGTGGGCTTTGGTTGCTTATATTGTAGTTGTTGGGGTTGTGGTTTTGAGGAGAAAAATCGGGTGCAAGAAAGTTGTTCGAATGGTAACTTAGCAAGTTACGATCACCTTGAGGTCGGGCTTGGTAATTTTCCGTTAAATAGTTACCATAAGCCGCATACACGTTTTCCGGATTGTCATGCGTAGAAGGACAATCAGTGTATGAATGAGGATCCCGCAAATCTCACAAGAAAGTGCTACAGCTTTAACTTGTTGTTTTTGATTTGTAGCCAAAAGTTAAATATTCTTGCTCATTTCGACCATTGCGCGGGTCAATTCGGTGATATCAGGGTTTGAAGAAGTAGAAGAAACATTGAATCTCGGGTTATTCCTTGAAGATGCGGATGAATCCCAATTTTTGTGATGAGTAATCATGTTCTCTATAAGCTCTCTACACTCCTCAGGTCTTCTTTTCATAAATGTGCCACCGGCGGCTGCATTAATCGTATCACGATCACGAAAAGTTAAACCGTTGTAGAAAGTATCAATTAAGGTGACGGGGAGCATGTTGTGGTTTGGACATCAATCGATCAAAACATTATATCGTTCCCAAGCATCAAAAAGTGATTCATCAGGTTCTTGTGTAAATCCACTAATTTGATTTCGAAGGCTCGTGACCATGGATGGTGGAAAGTAGCGCGACAAAAAGCGTTGAGTCATCTCATCCCAAGTATGAATTGAATTCTTCGGAATACGATCAAACCATTTTTCGGCATGGTGGGATAAGGTGTGTAGAAATAGGTGAAGGCGAAGAAAATCCATAGTAACCCCCGGCAACTTCATGCTTTGAGTAACAGTAATGAACTTGTCGAGGTGTTTGTTGGCATCATCATCCGGTAATCCGCGAAATGGACAAGTATTTCGAACTTGTTGGATCATGTGATGCTTCAACGAAAACTCTGGAGCCGTGATTTGCATCGGCGCAATCGGTCCTCCTCGTCCATTCATCGTAGGTTGACACAACTCCTCCATTGTTCGAAGATCGGGTGGGGGAACATTGTTGTTGTTATTCATGTTGGGGTGGGGTGGATTATTGTTGTTGTGCACACCAGCCATATCTAAATCTTCACGAGTCTCTGGCTCTGAATAAGTTGAAGATCTAGTACGCATGCACCTGCAAAAAAAAGAAAAAGATACCAAAGAAATAGAGAATATATATGTACTTGTAAAAATAAAAATAAAAATCTTTTTGGATTTTTGAAAAATTTTAATTTTTATGGATTTTTTGAAAATTTTGGAGCAAGAAAAATAACGCTCACGGGTGAACGGATCCCAAAATTCAACGCGTCTCTCACAGAAAACCGTTAATCTTTACGAAAAGAGCCGGTAGCGGCGCCATTTAATACCTGGTTTTTGCCAAGTATAAAAATTAAGTTCGTTGTGTGTATGTCTATTCGAATTGATTACTGGTTAACAGTGCGACTCAGTCGTCTTTTGGTGGAAACAATAGATTTGGTCGTTGTAGTAAAGTAAATGTGCAAAACTTTAAAGTAAATGACGAGAAATTAAATGACGTAAAATTAAAACTCGACGAAAAATAAATTTGACAATTAAATAAAAATGAAAACTTGAAAACTTAAAATAAAGAAAAACGATTAAAATAACACTAAAGTAAAATGGCGGAAAAATAAGCTTTAAAAATTACTAGAAAAACACTTGGTAAAAACAGAGATTTCAGGAAGCGTGAAGAATTTAAAAACTTAAAACAATGCAAATGTAAAATTAAACAAGACAAAATATTAAAAACCAAACCCTGTCGGAATCTGATCGGAATGCACTCGTCGAAATGCACACTTACCTCTCCAATCGGAATGTGGTCGGAATGTGTCCTCGTCGGAATAACAAACCTTGGGACGACCGGAATGTGTTCGGAATCCGCAATCGGAACATCAAATAGACAGCCGTCGAAATGTTGATCGGAATCCTAATCGGAATGCTGTCCCCAAAAGCCTAATCGGAATACCAAACAAAACCCCTGATCGGAATGTCAAATCGGAATCCCAGAAGGAATCACAAACCCTTTTCCGATCTACTGATCGGAGTGTTAGAAACCCTTTTCTGATTTGGGTGATTGGAATACAGTACAAATTCGTAATAAGCAAGATAAAAATAAGCTATTAACCAAATAAGCACACGACTAAAAACTCAAGCAAAACACGTAAGAAAAAGCTAATAAGCTAAAATTTAAAGACTTTTAAAAACACTAATTAATAAAATATTTAAAAACGACTTTTTTATAAAAATACTTTTATAAACACTTAAGTAAATTAAAGAAAGACACAATAAGCTATAAAATCAATAATCTAAAACAATCAAAAGCATAAAAACAAAACACTTAATTAAATAAGCATAACAAAAAGCACAATAACATAAAGATTAAGCAAAGCAAGAAAGGAAGAATGGGAGATTAAAAATAAGAACTTGATTAAAATTAAGATATAATAACAAAATTAAAAGACTTACTTGAAATTAAATCAAGAAATTTGAGGTGAAAGTAATTAAATGACAATAAGAAAGTGCAAGTAATTAAAGGTGCAAGTAATGAAAAGGGTGGAAGACTAGTTTGTCAAGTTAGCCAACAAAACTAAAATGAGGTGAAGTGTCTCTATTTATAGGAGATTAGGGAGGTAAGCATGTGTTGGAAGCTTCCTTCCTTCTTTCTTTCTTGTCTTTTCGTCTTCTAAATTCTTCGACTTTTTCGATTTTGTCTCGGGATTAATTAAACTCGTCTTGTAATTTCTTCATTAATTAGACTTGAGTTCTTCGGCTTTATTAAACTTCCGTCTTTAGACTTTTCTTCGATAAATCTTCAGAATAGGCCTTGGACTTTCGTTATTTTTGCACTCTTGATCTTTTGACTTCGTCTTTTGCCTTTTTCTTCGATAAAAGCCCGTGTTTTCTTTCCTTTTCACATTTTGATCCTAAATCACAACAAAAACACAAATCACGCATAATTCCGACATTTACGACATAAAATTACACGTTTTGGCTTGGTTATTATTATAATTAAGTGGTAAAAGGATAAGTGTTTTCACACTTATTAGTCCATGTCCCAGCAATCGATATTTAGTTTTCACTTTACTATTTATCTACACATGGTAATGTTTAATGGTATATAATGGTGTGAAGATACCAAATGAATGGTGTCGGTATACCTCAAGCCTAAACAGAAAATGAGTTTACGAGGAGAGAGATGTATATTGTGCCAGTTTTTTATTTTATTATTGTGAGGAGAAAAGATGCAAATGAAAAGTACTTTTAATTCAGTAAAAAAAGTCATAAACTGTCACCGTATTAAGAAAGTACACGTAATGATTGATCTCGGGTGTGTGAATCCTATACTAAGGGTGTGGTCATATCTATTTCAAAAAATCATAAATTAGAAACGAACGGTGTAATTAATATGTAAATCACAGGGAAGAACGGTCTAATTAACTCTATTTTTTTCTTTCAAAAAATACAAAGTCGCATAAAAATAGTTTAAATATATTAATTATAAAAGTATAAAAAAAAATTATTAAAAAAAGTAAAAGTCGCATAAAAAGTACATTTACACATTCTTACACAAGTTGTACTTGCATCTTACACATTTATGGTGAATAAGGACATTTTGGTAAATTTGTTAGAATTTGCATAAGGTAGCATAAGGTAGCATAAGGTAGCATAAGGTAGCATAAGGTTGCATAAGGTAGCATAAGGTAGCATAAGGTAGCTTAAGGTCGCTTGGTCTACTTTTAGAATAAATAAGTAGCTTGGGGTATTTTGACAAATGGACAAAACACTTGGTCTATTTGAGTAATTAGCCCTAAAATAAACTTGGGTGCATTCTTTAAATACATACAAATGTCAAAAATACCCAAAGTACCCAGATTATCCATTATACACAGTGTACTATTTTAAGTGTGAAATACCCATTTAAATAATATTTCAAAGTTTGACTTTTTTTAAGTGTTGGACCGGGCCCACTAATGGGAAACCTGTTATTGCCAAATACCATTTATCCTCCATTTCATCTCCTTTCATCTCCAGTAACACCAGTAACGATCCAAACACCATTTCTCCTCCATTTCGCCAAGAACACCAAGAACCCTTCTCCTTTCGCCTCCAACTCGATCCAAAAAACACATACTCGATCCATTTCGGCTCCAATTCGCCAAGAACACCAACAACACATCACCATCTTCTTTGTAAACATTAAGGTAAGTTCTTCTATTATTGATGTTTGTTTTGTTATTTATGATGCTAGCTCATTATTAGAACCCTAAAAAATGAAGATTGAATAATCCACTTAATTTGATCTTAATTAGATAACTAAGCTAAATGGATAAAGGCAAAGGTATGATTCTTATTAAGCTTAATTTTGTTTCCAAAAAAGATGATTATGTTAAGTTCTTCTGTGATTTTTATTTAATTTTCATTATGTATAGCTGCTAGTATCATCAGTGGGCCTAACCCTAGTAAGAAAGCCACACCAGTTGCTAGTGATTCATCTTCTTGGTTTAGTTATGATCCAATGTATTCTTTCAGCATAGACTCATTTCCTTTGGAACCTGGGTCGCCTATCACAGAAAATTCAAAACAAGCCTTAGCAAAATTGGAAACTAAAGGTCCAAGTCTTGAATTGCTTGACTATCATGGTTGTGGAGACTCGATACACAAGTTTAAAGATTATTGTATGCATTATGGGTTAGATTATTACATAAAATCATTTGTGAAACATACCATCGGGGGTTTTAAGACTCGGGTAAACATAAAGATTATGAAGATGATCATGGGTTTCCTGTAACTGCTGAAGCAAAACAAGGCGTTTACAAATTGAGAACTCAAGGTCCAACACAAGAATTGCAAGAAATGATAACTCCTCTTCATCTAGCTCACGACCATTTGCTTGAGCTTTTACTAACATGACCTTATCCTCAAACCACGAAGCATCCCTTCTCTTTTTGGGTTGCTTACATTCCCTAGCCATGTGTCCTTCCCCTTTGCAGTTGTAGCAGATAATCATCTTCACTTTGCCAGTATTGTTTCCTCTTGGAGCAGTGTTAAATGGGCGTTCACCGATATTGGATGAACTTGGTCTCCCCTGAAGTGGTTGCATCGTAACTCTACCATCTTGAATTGTTGCTTGTTGACGATAGTTAGAAGAATTTTTCAACTGATTATTTGTTGGAGATGGTCCTCTGTAACCTCTTTTGTTCAACGTTTGAGTTATATAGGCAGAAATTTGTGCTAGTACATCAGTGGGATTATCCCCTTGTTTGAACTCAAGAACTGGAACCTCATTGCCACAGTAGAAAACTAGTGCTGGTGGAGCTACATACACACTTGAAGGAGTACTGACATGTTGTGAATAGTGAGGTTGAGGAACTTCTTGTTGCTGGTAGGTGATGGCAGGATTTGTAGGTGGTTGATAAGGAGAGTATTGTTGTTGAGCATATGGTGATAGATGTGAGTCATGTTGTGATGATGGTGCTGGTAGTTGATATTGTTGCTGATATGATGTAGATGGTTGTGGTAATATCGAATACTGTGGAAAGCTTGGAGCCTGAAACATGGGCTTGTGATAAGATTGTTGTCCCATAACATACAGAGTGTTGTTATATGACAATGTTGGATGATTTTCCATTAACGCCAATGGTTCGGAATAAGATCCTTGAGACATGCGTTTCTGGAGCACATGCTTCTCGTGTTGCTTCAAGAAAGCATATAGTTGATCTAAATTTTATTTGTGCAAATCCCGAATCAATTTAACGTCAGTGACGTATTGGCTCCACTCTGGGGGTAACGTGTTCAAAAACTTGGTGTTGAGTTGAAACTGAGCAATCGTTAGATTATACACATTCAAATCATCCATCAATGTAGTGAAGCGCCAATAGTAGTCATGAAGAGTTTCTCCTGGAATGTATGAAAACCTATCAAACAAATCATACAGTTGATACTCTCGTTCCTGCTTGGAAAGTGAAGTCCCTTGTAACAAAACCGTTAAGCGATCCCAAAGTTCCTTTGCTACCTTGTGTTTGCTTACCATACGATAAATATCGGGTGGAAGAGCTTGAAGTATAGTCTGAACGGCCTTCTCATCCGCATCGGCAATGATTTGATTGCCAGTCGTTAACTCATGAAATTGCCTTGGCCGAGTCACATTGTCTATAGTAATTTCGCCCCAATCAAGTGGTCCTTGATCAATGGATTTAACCAAAAGTCTCCCACCGGGTCTACTAATAATATAAGACATCATGCGACCTTGCCATGCTTCAAATAGCTCTTTGATAAGCAACGGTGGACGGGTATTGGTACCCGAGATGATAGAAAGGTCAGTAAGCGATGTCATTGTAGGCATGAAAGAATGTGAATTCTTTTTTGATCACTTAAAGAAAGATTATCAAAATGACCGAGCAATGAAATAAGGTTAAATTTTTTAGTGTTGTTTAAATAAGATGTTGTTATCTTTTGGTTGTGTGTTTTTGTGAAAGTCCACAAAGAAATGCAGAGTCGAAAATCCTCTAAGTTGTGCAAATTCTCCGCAATACCCAAAATCCTTGGCAATAATCCCAACAAGTATTCTATCGCAATGCACACAAATGATTTTGTCGCAATGTACACAAGTGATTCTGTTGCAATGCACACAAATGATTATGTCGCAATGCACACAAATAATTCTGTCACAATGAACACAAGTGAGTCTGTCGCAATAATACAAGTGAGTCTGTCGTAATAACACAAGTGAGTCTGTCGCAATAACACAAAGTGAGTTTGTCACAATAACACAAAGAATTATCTATCGCAATACCTAAATTAGACCCTATCGCAATATGTATCGCAATCCAGAAACCCTATCGCAATACTTATCGCAATAAGTGTCGCAATCCAGAAACCCTTGTCTTTTGCGATGGAAATCAATCAAATGTGTCGCAATATAGGTACTCTTCCGAAACTTGAAAGAAAAAAAATGAGATTTTTGCCTAGAAATCCGTGAATTTTACCAAACCAAAGCACCCAAATCTCTACCACAACTATGTAGAAGATATATGGATCACTTGGAACAACAAAAACACGATTTTTTTTTGAACCTTGGGTATAAATCAATCAAAAACACACGAACACACTAAAATAAGCATGAACGACACAAAACCCACCTCTATTTCATCCCATGGTTCTTGATACCAATTGTAGTACCTTGGTAATCTATGACTTAACAAAAGGATTGATGTTTTCAGTGAGAGAAAGTAGAGAGAGAAAGATGAGAGATAATGTGTGAAATGTATTAAGTAAATGAAACAACCAACACCCCTTTCCATGAAGGAAAGGGGTTTATATACCCAAGTCCATTAGTGGACTTGGGCCTCCGGCCCTTGAACATGCTCATGGGTCGGGCCAATATAAAAAGTAACTAAACTATACTACGAGCCCTTAACTATATTGTTGGAGTGACCGACACTTTCTAAATACAAAAAACGTATTTCCAACACTATTTCATGAAGATTTTTGTAAGAAATACAATTGGTGGTTTCCTGGGAAAGGTTTTAAAAGAATGTACTGATGAAGTGCAAAGCAAACCATCCAAGAGTGTTGGTGCATCCAAGAATGTCAAAACATCAAAAGAGGCTGTTGTTGGTGCATCCCAGAAGGTCAAAACAACTAGAGAAGGCCCATCAACCAATGCCTCAAAAATGGAAGGTCCATTAAACAAACTCCCAGACATGGCTACAATAACAGAAACAAGTGCGCCATCTTTACTTCTAATCTCTAATATCATATTCATATAACACGTTTATTAGTCTATGGTCATCTACGCTGAAAACATGTGCACCAAACAAGAAGCGTTTTAAACAAAATATATTACATTCATAACGGTTCACTGAACCGATCATACATACACAACATTAGACTCCCAAACAAAACACTTACATGCATACATAAAGACATTACCCTGAATACTGGACACACAACAACCTAGGACTTTTTATAGAGACCTGAACACCAACAACCACAGAATCCGTTTACTAGGGTCCGTTCGCCTTGAGCTTGGCAAGAAAATCCTCCTTCAAAGCGATCATATTCTAGATCATGGTTGCCTCTGTCTGCAGCTTCTCGGTGAAAGTATTCTCTTTTACCTGTTTCTCGTCCAGCAAGGCTATCATCATGCCATTCATAAGGTCGATTGAAAAGGTCTTCAGTTCTTGGATAAAGTGCTCACGCTCGACGACGTCATTGAAAACCTTTCTATGGACCCTCTTCAGTTTAGTCTTCCATGCTTTGTCTGCTTTGATGTCCTTGCCCAAATAACAAATAAACATGCTTCCCAAATCCTTAGCCCCGGTCTCAGCTTCCAATGCCCATATTCTAGGAACCTATGCCATTTTTTCTTTCTTAAGGTTGGCAAAGTAGTTAACTGATTTATGTGAGATTAACAAATGCACACATGTCCTTAAATAGCATAACTTGGGACTCTACTGTTTCTATAGTTGAGATTCCAGTTACCATTTAGTCCAAGTAGATAACCAAAGTTATCTCACACTTACAACTAGCTTAGTTCACTTACAACTTAGAAACACACTTTCCCATAACACATGTCCTCACCAAAGCATCCCTTACCCAAAGTAGATTAAAAATAATCCCTTAAATATAGTATCCACATATTGGTTAAGACAAATGTGTCAAAATCACTTACTTTTCAGCAAGATACTCAATTGGCACCACTTGATGACTGCATACACAATCCCACTTGATGACTGCATACCATTTTTAAAAATTTAAAAGGTTTCCATGTATTTATTTCCTTTTTGGAACACCAACCATGCATACATGTACATATTTTTATATACTGGTTTGCTATGTCACAATGTTGCTATAACACAATGTGAAGGTACTTCAATAAAAGCCATTGAAGGCAAGTATCTTTGCTTGGGTAACAGAACCAAAGATTGTGGATTTGGCAAAAGCCCTGTTCCATTAACAAGAGTTGTGCTATGGTTATCAAATGGGAAAACTTGGGAGCATATCCTCAAGCAGGGTAAAAAGAAAGTATGATACATCAGCTAGTTTGTATTTGGTTCCTAAACAGTTTGTATTTGAACAATGGTAGTTAAGTATGTTTGTATTTGGTACCTATTAAGTTTCAAGTTTAATGCATTTAGTTTATGTTACAATTTTTTGTGCTATGTTTGTAAATGTAAATGTCCAGATTTGCAAGTTTCAACTTGCTGTAAAGATGCAGAAACTTGCTACCAAATACACAGTTTATAGCATTTGTGCCCAGAGTGATGATACAGTTTATAGCAAGTTTCAACTTATGTGAGGTTACAGTAAGCCTACACACAACATAGCAAGTAAAGGATGAACCAAACACAAACATAACCATAAAGGTGATTTTACATTAGCATAGTAGTTAACATAACCATACAAGTTTTGTTACATAAAAGTGACATTACATGATTACTACCAATGTGTTAACAAGCATAGATAAAATTAGTTTATAGGAAAATACAGAAACACCTAAAAAATGTAAAAAGCATCAGGCCTTTGCCTTACCCTTCCCCTTCCCTTTGGAACCATCTTTTGCCTTCCCCTTCCCTTTGGAACCAGCAGGCATTTTCCCCATTTTTTGGACAATCTGTTCCCGAGTTGTATTGTTAGCAGGTCCAAGAACAACATTGTTAATAGGGGTAGGGCTTTTCAGAATGTTTTTTGCTACATAGTTCACATTAGGACCTCTTTTCTTTGGGGTGTCTTCATAGAACTCAAGTGAGTCAATGATGTCTTCATCAGCATCATCTGTATCATCAGAAGAGGAATCAACAAACGGACTACCTTTATCTTCATCCCAAGTCTCCCAGTATTGTGAATTGGCTTTATACTCAGCAACATCAACATATCTATACCATTGTAGATTCTCCTTTGAGATATAACCAATCCTAAACTTGTAAGAAACCTCAGCCGTAACAGAAGGCCTAGGCCTTTTGGCTGTTCCTAAGGGAGGAAGTGCACGGTGATTTGAAGATCCTTCACACCCCGGTTCAATCCACCCACCATCTCCAATAGGACAAAACACATCTTCGCTACTAGACTCACTCAACTCAATCACTTGAACTTTTTGGTCATTTTTTAGATCTGAGATATTAATGTTAGACATAGAGGTTAGTCATAACAAATCGAGGTAATCTAACATAAACACAATTAAAGGGAGTAATAAACAAACACATTCAATCTGCACTTGATCCCCACAAGTTGTTAGTATAACTCAAAAATTACCCATTCAATCTGCACTTGTTTACCTAAATGTGTAACTAAAAAATAACAACTATTCAAATACATAAGTAAATGGAGTGACTACATTAACCCAGTTGAGTATTTAATCTTTATTCCAAATAGCATTTCTCGGACATTTCAAGATATCAACTTTATTCCAAATAATAACCTTATCCTGAGTATTTAATGTCTTGTTTAAGGCTAGCCATAAGATGAAAGGATTTCTCGGAATATTTTGGCTGAACCTGGTATTTCAAAGAACCTTATATAGCTTAGACCTCCCTCCAGCAGTTAGGCCAAATTTTGTGCAGGAAACCCTAAAGAAGGTAAGAATGGCAAAAGCCCTTAACCTAAATCTGTAACTAAATAATTGGCAAAAACCCTTAACTCATTCAATCTGCGCTTGATGCAAAAACTTGTTTACCAAAATGGAGTGACTTTTTTAACCCATTCAATCTATACCAGTTTACCTAAATAGGAGTCTAACTACAATTACTTCACTTTCACAAAGCCATATATCCTAACCCATATGTAACTGCTATGATTTTACTGCAATGATTTTACTAGCAGATAACATTCTATCAAAGCACGTAACATTCTATCAAAGCCATATATCCTTACCCATATGTAGCAATAATAAGTTTACTGGTAAAAAACTTTCTATCAAACAATATGCTCTAACTCAGCATCATGGAGTTCAATTAAGGTGATTACTATCTCCAGTTCATAACACAAATTAGTGATGGTAATAAACAGGTTTTTAAAACTTACGAACCCAGATTACTAGGTTAAACATAACAGCCAAGATGGGGTTCAATTACGTTTCTAATTGAGATCAAATTAAGTTGGCCATTAGATCTTCATATTATTGGGGTTCTAATAATGAATTAGGGATCATCAATAACAAAACAATATAAATAAATGGAGTTCTAATAATGAATTACCTTAAACAATATAAACAAATGGAGTTGTAATAATTACAAATTAATTACGTTTCTAATAATGAATTAGTATAACATACCTTTAAGTGTACAAAAACGTTGTTCCTGGTGTTCTTGAAGAAATGGAGAAGTATTTCTCGGGGAAGAAGAAGATGTTTGGATCATCTTGGTGTTACTGCAGATGAAATGGGCGAAATGGTTGGGGTGTTTGATCGAGTATGTGTGAAGTGGGAGAAATGGTATTTAGCAATAACCGGTTACCCTTGAGTGGGCCCGTCCAACAGTTAAAAAAAAAGTCAAATTTGCAATTTTATTCAAATGAATATTTCTCACTTAATATAGTACAGTGGGTATAATGGATAATCTGAGAAAGTACATTGGGTATTTTCGACATTTATTGTTCTAATTGATTTAAATCTTTGAAGATTGAAAATGGAAAATAGCATCTTTTAATCAATATGAACTTAGTATTTCTTACGTAGAAACTTTGAATTTAAAATTGTTAATGCAATAATGCCTAAAAACGTTACTTGTATTTTTCGGTCTCGCTTTGTTTTGATTACGACAATATGTAAAAACAAGCATTTACGAAAACAACGAAAAACGAATTCTTGAGTTCAAGTATTTTTCATTTTACCCATTTTCACTTAAGGTATGGATAAACAAGTACTAACCTTAATCAAGTGATCAAGTGATTTAATCTTTTCTTAAAACTCACTTTTTATTAAGTGTGGCAGGTTTTTATTAAACTTTCTTTTTAAGAAAATGTTTTATTAAATTAATTATTTGAAAATTTGAAAATGGCATATTCTTATTTGGTTAGGAATATTCTATCAGGATATTTTTTAAGCCAGATATGACCTCCACCACTAAAGGACAAAAAGGGAGCAGAGTCTAGTCCGGCGGTACCTTAGCGCCTAGGCGGTTCCTTATCGATAAGGTACCGCGGGCTAAGATAAGGTACCGCGGGCAGATATAGCCGTTGGCCCCTTTGTCCTATAAATAGTGGACCATTCTCAGCTTTTCAACTCACCTCTTTTGCACATCTATTTCCAGATTCAAACACTCTTCTTTAATCACTCAAATCTTTGATCATTTGTTTGATTACCACTTGTTTAAGAAGTGAATCTTGTCCTTTCATCACTTCCTCTCCAAGTGCAAAGAGAAGAACACTATCCTTGTGAAGTGTTGAGTCCACCACCAAAGATCCATTGAAGATCTAATTTTATACACTTGTAGTTGTGTCATAGTTGTGAAGATCCAAGTAGTTGTGTCTATTTGGAAGTTGTGTATGTACTAAGTATAGTTGTGTAGATTGGTCCTAGCTACAATTAGGGCTCGACTTTTAGCTTAGAGTCGGAAATTGGTTAAGCGACGTGTACGGTTTTCTCCACCATAAGGAGCTTGTTGTGTAGTGAACTCTCGAGTAAGGAGTACTCGAGGAGTGGAGTAAGGACGAGGAGTGAGCTTCGTTGCCGAACCACTATAAATCCTTGGTGTTCGGTTTGATCTTTCTTTACCCTTAACTCTTTACATTCTTTATTCTTTGTGCATATATTTTTGTTAGTATTAGTTTAGTTACACTATCATTGTTCATATTGTGCATAAGAAGATTTCACATATTTCCTCAAGCCTAAGTTTTTGAAAAAGGATTTTTGGAAACCACATTTTAACAAGTAAATATTAGAAACTATTCAACCCCCCCCCCTTCTAGTTTCTACAATTGGTATCAGAGCGGGTTGCTCAAGAATTTTTAAGGTATATTGTATTTTAAAACTTTAATGGATCTATGGATTCTAACAAATACCTAGAAGGGCAATCTATGCAAAGACCACCACTTTTTGAAAACGATAGTTTTATTTATTGGAAAAATAGATTTGAAACTTATGTGAAATCAAAAGATTTAGATCTTTGGCATGTTATTACCAATGGTGATTTTTTACCCTTTCAATTTAATGAAGTTTCTAAAACAAAAGAATTGGTCACTTTTGACAAAGCTAATGACGATACTAAAAAGAAACTTTCAAAAAATAATGAGGCTAAAATGGTGATTTATAATGCTTTACCTAAGAAAGAGTATGAAAGAATTTTTATGTGTGAAACCGCTAAAGATATTTGGAACACTCTTTTAGTAACCCACCAAGGTAATATCCAAGTCAAAGAAAGTAAAATCGATCTTCTTGTCCAACAATATGAACAATTTGTCATCTTAGAAGATGAAACTATTGATAGTGCATTTGCTAGGTTTAACACCATTATTACTAGTCTAAAAGCACTTGATGAAGGTTTTTCTAGCAAGAACAATGTTAAGAAGTTTATAAGGGCTTTACATCCAAAGTGGAGAGCAAAAGTCACGGCGATTGAAGAATCGAAAGATCTCTCAACTTTATCACTCGATGAACTCATAGGCAACTTGAAGGTTCATGAGATGATAATTTTGAAGGACTCGGAATTAGTGAAAACCAAGAGTGAAAGGAAATCTCTTGCACTTAAATCCAAGAAGGCGCAAAGTGACCATGATAGTTCCTCGGAAAGCGATGACGAGGAGTATGCATTGGCGGTGAGAGATTTCAAGAAGTTCTTCAAGATACGAGGTCAACACGTTAGGCAACCCAACAATGACAAGAAACCATTCTCAAAGAATCGGTTTGCCAAGAACGAAAAAGGTGATAGGAATTGCTTTAGATGTGGTGATCCAAATCACTTCATTGGTGATTGTCCAAAGCCCGCTCGCGATAAGAACCACACGGCGTTCGTTAGTGGCGCTTGGAGCGATAGCGGTGAAGATGATGATGACAACCCCAAAGAGGAGAAATGTCTTATGGCTCACACTTCTAAAGAGGTACATTCCGAAACCGAATATTATAGCAATGATAGCTCCACTTTTGATGATATTGAATTTGAAGGCAAATATGATAGTTTACACAAACTTAGTCTTAAATTCATAGAAAAGAATAAAACCTTAAAATCAACCAAAACTAAGCTTGAAAATGAGATCAATGAACTTAGGGAGAAATTGGCTAAACTTGAGAAAAATAAAGAGGTTGATTTAAGTTGCTTAAGTTGTGAGAAACTTAGATTAGAGAATGAAGATCTCAAGAGCACCTCCATTAAATTGGAAAAGTTCATGAAAGGTACTAGTGCTCTTGATGATATGTTAAACAAACAAGTTCATTCTAAGGAAAGACTTGGTCTAGGTTTTAACTCAAATGAAGCCTCAACTAGTGAACCAAAACAAGTCGGGTTTTCATAAAAATCACCCACTGTACGCGGTCCCAGATTGTATGGGGCGGTTCCTTATCGCTATGGAACCGCCGCCATAGATAAGGTATGTAGAAATGTAAATCTTGCTTATGTTTTTAGAGAGAGAAAGAGATAGAGAGATGGTAGATTACACACACACTTAGAGAGAGAAAACCAATGTTTACTATGTGAAAATTATGAAACCACACACCATCTCCATCAAAGGAGAGGGTTTATATACCCAAGCCTTGCAATGGGCTTAGGCTTACATGTTTGGGCCGGCCTACACATGTTGTAGGCTAGGCTTGGACTTGTTTGATAAATAAAGAAAGTTAACTAAACTACGAGCTATTATATAGACTATCGTTGTAGTGACCGATCCTTCTTAATACGTAAAATGTATTTCCAACAATCTCCCCCTAAGGGATGTCACTCCAAACAAGGGCGTTACCCGAGTTACAATAATGAAATAAACCTAGCATACTATGCTTGTCTTGAGCTCGTAGTCTTCGTCTTTCTTTTCTTTTTCTTTTCTGGTGAACATGCTGATGTGATCTTTGACATCAATCTTAAGCATTAATCTCTTGCCTTGATCTCGTGCATCCATCACTTGTGATCTTCGCCTCTTCATGACACCATGTCCCACATACTTATACCTTCGTAATTCTTGAAAGCTTCAGAGTTCGATACAGCGGAAGACTTAACTTTTAGGCTTTCTTGAATTAGATGAGGTATTAAGTGCATAAAGTATAAGCATGCGGGGACGACTTCTTCTCGGATTCCGCAACGCCACCGTCTTCAAATGCCGCAACATAAGTAGATACGAACGAAATGGCTTTGAACATTTCATTCTAATTCGGTAGCATTTTACCTCCGGTCGGTGAAGATCGTTGGACGATATTAGATATCGTACCCGTGACGGATAGTTTCAATTAAGTAACTTCCTGACAGGATTTCGCGGGTAAACCCATTCTCTTTATTCGACCGTCCAAAGCTGACAGCGAACATAAAGAGTGAATCATTTGGATAATAATATCCGCATGATTTGAAGCCGTCAATTCATGTTCCTGGAACAAGTGAAATTCAATTAAGAACCGCACCATCGTTGCTTTCCAGTTGTCACGAGCTTGATTCGTATAGAATCTTGCAAGTTACCTACCAAGTGCTGTTTGAGGTAAACACTAGAAGGATTTCCACTCGTCACTGTGAACACTAAGGTATTACTCTGAGTGTTCTGGTAAGACCACTAAGATATTGCGTAGAGGCCTGGAACGTGTTTAAATTCAGTTAAGAATTAAACAACTGTTGCTTTCCAGTTATCACAAGCTTGATTCATAAAGAATCGCACAAGTCACCTACCATGAGCTTTTTGATATTCGCTCAAGAAGGATTTCCATCTTCATTGTAAATACTTTCGTATTACTCGGATGTTCAGGCAAGATCATGAAGATTTTGCGTAGGACTCTTAAGATCTTTCTTACTTTTCACAGTGTGTGAAGAAGCAAGGAATTATGAAAGTGTGTCCTAATGAGATATTTGATGATCTCAAATGGCTCTAGACTCGATCGTGCACTTTGGATTTTAGTGATCGGAGGCTGGAGAGGAGTGCCACCATTTCAATACCAATTTATTCGGAGTGAATAAATCGATAGATAACGTGTTGTCTCCGTGTGATTAAAACAAATAACTTTTGAGAGATATCTGAGTTAGCTGGGATGGGTTGTGCATTGCATCACTGGGTCCATGTTGTCTATCTTTAATATCAAGAATCATTAAAATGATCTCAATAGCATATGTATTGACCCGGTTTCTGCCTAAGGTTGTAAGGAGGGCTTGTTTCTTTACACCCTTTATCTTTACAATTCTTTTTCATTCTTCAACCCCTTCAATGCTTACCAATACGTCATAACTAGCACCTTGTTGTGATTGTTCCAGTGCTAACTTAAGTACTTGGTCGGCATTCAGCTGCGTTCACAATCTTACTCCATCTTTCCTAAGGACTACTATTTCTAGCTATGGAATGTCCTTGGGAAGATTCCTCCGGTTCTAGAAGAATCATTGGACTTAAACTATCCTACCATCCTTATGTCACCACAATCTTCATCGTCGTGAAATAAATGGGTTTGGGTAAGTATATGTCACCATGAAAATCCATTTTGATACGCAAATCCGTTTTGCTCCCCCTTAACATATGCCACGATATTCGAAAAAATTTTGCACATGTCGGGATGAGCCAGCACATTAAGTCAAACCATTTGTGATAATATCCCATATTAAATCACATTTTCTCCCCCATATTAAAAATATTAACCCAATCGATGTTTTTAATATCAATTGATTTAATAAAGTTTTAACAAAGGTTTTGGGAAGAAAAATGCAAGTCCATTTTATCTTCATGATATCAAACGTATGAGATATGATACCAATTTGTAACATTATCACATATTCACCATATTAGAAAATAATTGACAAGGTTGGACCTGATTGATGAGAACATCATATGATAAGATCAAATGGTTCTTGTCAGCATATGTTGGTCGCCTCGTCACGTCTGAAGTCATCTCTTGACACCACATGTACGATTGGTATTGTTGTCTTGACACCAACTTGTGAACTTGGCATGTTCGGCATCGAAGATTCTGAATGCTTGACAATTGCTCCCCCTCAATTGTTGACCCGTGTTCTATTGAAAGAGCTGTAGTCGTCGGTTGAGTAGTCGCATCGTCGAGTATGTAGATACCAATTGTAGATTGCTATGGTTGTAGAGATGATAACTTCATAAAAACAAGACTTCTCTTGTTTTAACAAATAAATGCACTGAAACGTACATATATTTGTGTTAGACCAAGTCATAAAGTAAACTTGATCCCTTACAAGGTTTTAAAGTAAACCTTGCCCGAGAAAATTAATTCCCATTGTGAGCCAAAGCTTTCATAAGAAATACTTGACTTTAATATGAAAACCGGGTTGCAGTCTGAAATAACTACAAGCCATAAGGGCATGTTTTATGAAATATTTACAACTTTTGTACGAACTCTATTTATGGCGCCGTGTCGATATTAATCAACATTTCTAAGGCCGTAAATATTATCGTACCAAAAGACATGCCTTTAAAAAATAAAGTAAAATTATTTTTGGATTTTTCTAGATTTTTTTTTCAATTTTTATGGTTTTTATATGGTTTTATATTTTTGTATTTTGCTTTTGTGGATAAAAATATAAACAATGTATACATATGATTACCAAGGATACGGAGAATAGTTTTACCACCACTATTCTTTCGCTTCATCTGCCAGTTCCTTTAGAGTCTCAGGCGAGAAAGTTCTCATTCCTAGCTTGTCGGCCAAAAATTCAATTTGAGCGCGATCTAAAGCCTTCGTGAAAATATCCGCCAATTGATACTCAGATCGGACAAAGTAAAGCTCGATCACTCCATTTTCCACTTGCTCCTTGATGAAGTGGTAGCGAATGTCAATATGATTCGACCGGGAGAATTGAACATTGTTGCAGCATAAGGCAATTGCACTCTTGTTGTCGCAGTACATCGGAATTTTGTTGAAACCTAGACAATAGTCGGTTAATTGCGATCTCATCCATAGAATTTGAGCACAGCAACCGGACATAGCTATGTATTCTGCTTCCGTACTTGAAATTGCAGCGCTTTTCTGCCTTTTCGATGCCCAACTGATTAGTCGATCTCCTAGTAGTTGCAAAGTTCCACTCGTGCTACGCCTTGTATCTTGACAACCCGCGTGATCCGAATCTGCATATGCCATTAGTGCAATAGAAGAGTCCTTCGAATACCAAAGTCTCCGATTAATGGTTCCTTTAAGATATCGAAAGATCCTTTTAACAGTAGCTAAGTGTAACTCAGTAGGCCTAGTTTGATACCTGGCACACATACATATAGCAAACTGAAGATCAGGTCGACTAGCTGTGATATATAGAAGAGTACCGATCATTCCACGATAAAGTGTCGAATCAACAGCAACTCCATGAGGATCTGCATCAAGCTTAGTTCGTTCCACCATTGGAGTATCCACGGGGTCGCAAGATTCCATCTTGTATTTCTTAAGCGATTCAAGGGCATACTTGGATTGATTGATAAAGATGCATCTGGGACTCTGAGATATCTGAAGACCTAAGAAGAATGATACCTTGCCCATCATTGACATCTTAAACTTGGAAGACATGAGTTTCCCAAATTCGTCGGATAAAGTTTGGGTCGAGGCTGCAAATATAATATCATCAACATATATTTGTACCATAATCATATCTTTACCTCGTTTATGAATGAACAGCGTAGGATCCACCTTGCCTTTAGCGAAGCCTTGCGTAATGAGGAATTGTGACAAAAGATCATACCATGCGCGAGGAGCTTGCTTCAACCCATAGAGAGCCTTCTTAAGCTTGTACACATGATTAGGATAATTAGGATTCACAAAACAATCCGGTTGTTGAACATAGACCTCTTCCTTGAGTTAACCATTAAGAAATGCCGTCTTCACATCCATCTGATAGACGATCATATTCATATGGGATGCATAAGCGAGGAATAGTCGAATAGCTTCCAAACGGGCAACAAGTGCAAAGGATTCCATAAAGTCGATGCCCAATAATTGCTTGTATCCACGAGCTACTAGTCTAGCTTTGTTCTTCAATATTCCGCCTAACTCATCGAGTTCCACCTTGTAAACCCATTTCAAAGTGAGTAACTGCACTTGATCCGGGCATGGGACAAGTTCCCATACTTCAAGACGTATAAATTCATTAAGTTCTTCTTGCATAGCTTCTATGCAACATGATTGAGTAAAATCTTGTTGCCATGTCTTAGGTTCAACTTCAGTGACAAAAGCATCAAAGTGACAAAACATTTCACTTTCTTGTAACTGACTTCGTGTGGATACCGGACGATTAGGGTCACCAATAATAGAATCTATAGGATGATCCTTTGTCCACTTGATGTCATGTTCACGAATCCATGGACTGGAGTAAACTGTAGAAGGAGCTTCCTCTGAGGTGGACGACCCGGCTTGATTAGGTTCGGGAATAGGTACACCAAAGAATGGAAGTTCACGCATTTGAGCGAATTCCAAATCGTGATCATCATCATCCTCTTCATCATCAATAGGCATGATATGGGTAGTTGAAACATATGTTGGTTGAGAATTACTTGTTGAAGGTATATCTTGACCAATAGTAGGTTCAGATGTGTCTGATTGTGCTTCGGTTGCTAGAGTGACAACTTCGGTTACCGGAGCTATTACCTCAGGTTCTGGAGCAACAATGGTTGGAGGAGTAAAGAATTCATCAAAGAACGGTTGAAACAACGTATCCCATTCATTCCTAGTAGGTGGTGTAAATGATGATGAAGTAGGGTTATTTGGGACAAGACCAGAACTAATGTTACTGGGTCCCATTTCATGAAGTGCGGGTTCAGAGCTGCTTTGCTCAGAAGCCATTGTTGTCAGATCATCAAAATCAACATTCATAGTTTCGAGGATCTTGCGAGAGTTACGGTTGTAGATTCGGTATGCCTTCTTTGCGGGTGCGTAACCAATGAAGATACCAATATCAGCCTTTAGTTGAAGTTTTCCCAAGTTGTCACCATCATTATTTGGATAGCAAAGAGAACCAAATACATGAAGATATGATAAATCTAGTACTTTTCCATGGAGAAGCTCATAAGGTGTTTTACCATGGCGTTTACGAATTAGTGAGCGGTTTTGGGTGTACACAGCTGTAGATATTGCTTCTGCCCATAAAAACAATGGAGCCTTTGTGTAAATTAACATCGTTCGAGCAGCTTCCATAAGTGTGCGATTTCGCCTTTCAACGACACCGTTTTGTTGTGGAGTGCGTGCAACGGATGTTTCATGAGATATGCCAACTTCTTCATAATAATCACGCAAGATTTGATTCACAAATTCGGTTCCATTATCTGTACGAATGCGTCGGACAGTAGTGTTGAGACGCACTTGAATCATCTTGAGAAATCCGATGATGAATTTAGGTGCCTCATTTTTTGCTTTCAGAAATTTCACCCATGTAAACCGAGAGTAATCATCGACAATGACGAGGATGTACTTTTTGCCACTAAGACTTTCAACACGCTTTGGCCCACAAAGATCCATATGCAAAAGATAAAGTTTCTCTTGGTTGGTGTCTTCAGTCTTGGGTTTGTATGACTTCTTAGTACTTTTCCCTATTGTACACGCGGAACACAAATGATCCTTGTGAAATGATAGTTTAGGAAGACCACGAACAAGTTCGTTTTTAGCCAAGTGATTAATAGCGTCAAAGTTAAGATGAGATAACCGTCGATGCCATAACCATGACTTAGTCTTCAATGCTTTGGAGAGAAGACATACGGGAGAAGCGGCCATCATGTCTTGTAGAGACAAAGTATACAAATTATTCCCTCGAGTACCTTTCAATAAATCAACCCCTTCCAAATTACGAATGAAGCAGGTACGCTCTCGAAAAGCAACTTCTAGGTTTGCATCACAAAATTGTCCCACAGCAAATAAGTTGTGACCAAGACCTTCCACGTAATACACTCTTGAAATTATAACATTCCCAATATGATACTCACCGTAACCCATTATCTTTGCAATATGATCATTTCCAAATCTAACCGTACCAAGAAACTTGCTGACGAAATTTCTGAGCTGAGAGCGATCTCCGGTCATATGCTTGGAGCAACCAGAGTCCAAATACCAGAGAACAATTTGGACCACCTATTTTCAATAACAACAGTAGACAATGCATTGGAAACTATTGGTTCCGGAGTGTTAGCAGATACAGATATAGAATTATCAGAATTGCTAACATTTTTTAGACCCTTAGATTTCCTGCATTTTCTAATCTGAGTTTTAGCACTAACAGGTTTTACAGTTCCAACTTTCTTAGGTTTTGGATTATTCGCGGGCACTACAGTGGGAGTAGACCTATTTAAAGGACACTTGGTTCCTACAGTAGTGTCGGTGTTCCTAGTTAAAGGACACGCTTGTGTTTTGGTAGCCTTGGTACTCCTAGTTAAAGGGCACTCTTTCTTCGCTGTAGTGGGAGTGATCCTAGTTAAAGGGCACGTATTTCCTACTATAGTGAAAGTTCTACCAGTGGGGCGCCACATCCAACCAACTTGGGTTAACACTTTCCCAGTCGGTTTCCATTCTAATCCATTTTTTCGGGCATACATCTCATTCACATGGTCAATAAGGCAAGAATCATGACGACTAGAAAACATACATTCATTGCAATTCCAACATTTTAAATTAGAATTCACAGTAGGCTTAGAACGCTGCACAACCGCAGAGCCTTTAGGTTTAGCTACATGATTCTTTTTATTCAAAACAGAAATAACATTCCTAGGATGGGCTTCTACTTTCTTCTTCACTTGACTACTAGATGGGGGCAAGATCCTATCATTCTTCTTGTTTCTTTTAAGCTTAGATCTTTGATCCTTAGTAGTGGTGCTTACTCCTGTAGAAGGCAACACAGGAATATTAGAAGCTGGTTTTGATTCCGCCTTATCTTTAGTGACCAAAGTTTGAGATGGTTTAGTCCTAGGGCCCTTGTTAAGTGGTGTGACGGCTATTAGGTTCCTTTTGATTGCACTAGAGGACGATGCTGAGACAGTGGCTGCGTTATCCACGACATTCTTACCTTTTAGAGTACGAAGTGTTTCCTTTAACTCAGTGTGGATTTTCTAAAAGCTAATCCGGTGGTCTAGTAGGGTGAAAGATGGTGGAAGCCATGGATGAAGTTGAGAGAGAAAGGTTGAATGTGTGAAAGATAAAGAAAATGTATTAAACTTGAAAAGTGACACAAGCAACACCCCTCCTTGGAAGCTAAGGAGGGGTGTATATAGTCACACACGCACCTTAAACTATACATCGAACCTAGTCTAGTCTAAGCGTGTGTGACTATGATAACTAATGGGAATTCTTAAATGTCGTCACATAAAGTGAGTTTCTAACAATCTTCCCCCATGGGACGACGTGTAGAATTCCTTACAATATTTTTCCTAACAAGTACATAATGATAAGAACAAGAGCTTTCATGAAGCGTCCAATGCTTATGATGTCTTCTGAGGCCTTTGACTTCAAAACGACTCATCTTTAACTTGTAGTAGAAATACTGTAACGGTACGAGCTAAGTAACCCATACACTTCTGGTTAAGGAGAAGCTTCTGAATTAGCTTCCCCCTAATTCATGCCACATAAACTTGATGTAGAAGCTTTTAAATAGCTTCCCCCTAAACCGACAATCCTCGTAAGCAACTTCAAAGCTTTCAATAAAGCTTAGAATGATTAAGCGCACAACGGAATCTAACAAGCAAATCCCATCATATAACATGATAACGTTGCTAAGAGGGATTGAAAGTTTGGGGCACACCAAGTAGATCAACAACTTCTCTTCTCACGCTTGAATAATTCTTCTGAATTTTTCTTCCCCCTGAGAGTTCAAGTTATGCATACCAGAAAGAATCAAGACATTTCTTCCCCCACATAGTTGAAGAAAGTAAATCAATCCCAATTATGAAGCTCAAATACTGAAGTGGACACTTTATCCCATTCATGAAGTTGACATCGTAACACCAGAGTCAATTAAGTCCCGGAAATGCACATATCTTCTTCCAGAGATGCACCAGAGTCAATTAAGTCCCGGGAGTGCATATAGGATAATGATGATGAATAATTGCAACAACCAAAAAATTAGACATCGAATCAGTAGTGTACCGTTTGGAGATTGATAACGCCACGAGTTGAAACACTGATTTTCTCTGCGGCTATGACAAATGTCATCCCGGAATGTCTTCAAATCAAAAGAAGGTATGAAGTTCATCACGTGTACTCGTTGTGCGTTCAATGTGTCTTCGTCTTCCCCTTTGATGGTTTCGAAACTCGGAACCATCAATAAATCGTAAGCACATGAACCTGAAAATCTCGAGAGAATAATAAATAAGCTTAATTATATTCGGTGAGAATCAGCTGTTGATCGAAAATCTCTACTCATAAACTCTCCATGGCCATCTTTACCAACCCCTTTGTAGGCAATTTGAAGTGACTACTGATAAAATGAACCAGATATATCAAACGTGAAACTGAATAAGAATCCTTCGATCTTGTGACTTAAGCTTGCACAATTGTTGAATGAAGAACGGTGGAGAAATCTCTAAGTACCCAATGCATCACTGAAGAAGTCTATAAGCACAACACCTCTTGAAATTATCCACGTCGACTACGCGCGTGACACTGAGTACAACAATGTAACCCCTTTAAGTGATAGTTATCCGAATCATCAACCAACCACCCCGAACCCGGAAACTAGATAAACAAGTCTTCATTCTAAGATTAAGCACGAGCAAGTTATCTCTGAAGATAAAATAAGTACACGCCTTCGAAAAATCCGTCTTCAACTTCAAATAATTAATACCCGATCCAAAAAAAAATCCGTAGCCACTAAAAAATTTAACCATTTTTCTTGGTCTCGTCAAAAAAATTTTGTCATTTGTAACCCATGTAGAAAACTCAGCCCATCATTTGTTTTGGCCCATCATAGCTGACCTACCATATCACGTTCCATATTTTTAGAAATTGAAATTAATCGAATCTAAAAAAAATGCTTTGCAATAAACGTATATAGCAACTAGTGAAGAGCAAATATAAGCACTAACTACTCCCAACTATTTTCGAGGTATGTGTGGCCCATCACCAAAGAACCCAACCTTTAGCCACGTTCATATATTGTCAAGTATAATGTGGCCCACCAAAATTCAATTTTATTTTTCACAACTATGAAATTGCAAAATTGAAGGTTAGGAGAAGCAAGGAAAATGTCATCCCATGTGAGTCAACAACCGGTCCAATTAAGGTCTGATAATAACAACCCTAAAGATTAGGGATATATAAATAACTCATCTAACCCTAATCTCCACATAGGAACCTCCGTCTCATCCTTTGCCCTTATTTTCTCTCCATCAAACGCAGCCACAACTCCTCCTCCTAATCTCATCTAATCAGATCCATCCTTTACCAAAACAATATTACTTCTAAATCCCAATCTCATTACATCACTTAATCCACGATATCTCATCACCACATAACAATTATTTCTGTATAAATCCCACACACGAATAATAAAGCCTTTATTTGATATCGACCAGGTTCGATTATAAGAATCATATGCTGAGTTCGAATCAATAAATCAGTTACCATGAAGAACACAATGATTTTATGGCTTCAAGATCTATAATTATAGATCTCAGGTAGGCACGAATGATGTGGTAATCGAAACAGAGAATTGAATATAACAAACATTGTTATAATTCGTTCTTGTTTTTCGAGTATTAACGAAGGTTTAAAAACCTTTACAAAGATCAGTGATGCTATTCGATTTTGTGATAGATCTGTAAAGATCTAGACATGCAAGTGAAAACAAATTGAATCTGAGATCTTTCTGTTTTAAATGTTTTGAGTCTAGTTCTGACTTAGATGGGTTAGGTGACGATAGGACTAAGTTAGTTATGGTGTTGAGGAGTGAAAAGGTTGGCAGTTGAGTCGACTCAGTGAGTTAACTGAGTCAACTCGGTAATTACCGAGTTGACTCGGTTGCGATGGATTTCAGTCAAGTGTTAAGTCTAAACAACATGGTCATGGTCATGTAAGATTTAAACTGCATCGTAGTCAATGAACCCATCGTAATCTGATGGACACCATCGCAATGGTTCCATCGCAATGGTTCCATCGCAATGGTTCCATCGCAATGGTTCCATCGCAATGGTTCCATCGCAATGGTTCGATCGCAATGGTTCCATCGCAATGGTTCCATCGGAATGTGTTCCATCGGAATATTCGATCGCAAGTAGAAACCCTTGGTTTATGCGATCGCAATATTCCGATCTGAATGTTACCATCTCAATATCTGAAAACCTTATCCAAATCTGTACTTTTGCCGTTTTTTCCAGGGTCATGTTTTCTGGATCTGGTTAATTTTCTGGCAGATCTTCATCTTCAAGAAAATAAAACCAGAAAGAACCCAAAAAAAATCAAGGAAAAAAAATGCTGTTAAAAAAACAGATAAGTAAACCTTGACTTTGAGAAAACCATTTGACCAGATTCAAGAAAAATGAAACTAGTGGACATATGATTTAGTTTGGATAAACCAGTGAACCAGAAATAAACTGCTCAACAATAGTAGTACATGTGACAACACCAAAATAAACTGACAGTTTGGACATCAAAACAAAGGGAGACAATAAAGTATGACTGTTGGACACGAATAATGAGACGTGACAAATTTGGACAGATTTTGGACCAATTAAGAACAATACGTGACAAAAAGGATATATTCGGACCCAAGAAAAAATTTTAAGACCACCAAAATCGAAGCAAAAAACACGACGATCCAAGGCATGAACCGAGGCTCTGATGCCAATTGTTGATTTGCTAAAAGCTAATCCGGTGGTCTAGTAGGGTGAAAGATGGTGGAAGTCATGGATGAAGTTGAGAGAGAAAGGTTGAATGTGTGAAAGATAAAGAAAATGTATTAAACTTGAAAAGTGACACAAGCAACACCCCTCCTTGGAAGCTAAGGAGGGGTATATATAGTCACACACGCACCTTAAACTATACATCAAACCTAGTCTAGTCTAAGCGTGTGTGACTATGATAACTAATGGGAATTCTTAAATGTCGTCACATAAAGTGAGTTTCCAACACTCAGCCAAGACCCGATTCTTATCACAAATTTGTTCCCTCAAATCAGATATTTCCACCGACTTTCGATTCAATTGTTCAATCAACGATTGATTCTGTGTAGTGGTATTAGCACATGCGGGCTTTACTGAATCGAAGAGTCGTGTATTTTTCTGTTTTAAGTTATCAACTTTGGACAAAATCTTGGAAACTCGATTATCTAGATCAAGTTTAAGATTCTCAGCGACCTCAAGTACGTTCACACAGTTAAGCTCCTTATATTTCTCTATGTCTATCGGCAATGATTGAGCAACCTTGTCACTTGGCTGACGCTGTTTTGATTGTAAATTCAATCAAAAATTCTTTTCAAAGTGTGCATCATCGATATTAACACCTTCGAATGACGTTTCAAAGATTTCTTGAGTAAATTGTTGCTTGCATTCAAGCGAAATACAATGTGTTTGAATCTCATCAAAACGTTTTGAAAGCGAAGAATATGAATCTTGAAGCTTTAAAAATTCAGCGTCAGATTCGTGATAAGTACTATCTACCACATTATCCACAGATTCAACATTATGCACAATAGAATCATTATCAACACTTGTATTCACACAGACAGAAACTATATCATGAGACATCACTTGATTCAGAAGCAGATCATTATGGCGTGAAACCCGTTCTATTTCAAGTAAACTGTTTTCATAAGCATCATTCATTTCATTGAAAACACGTCTAACTTCTTCTATTTCCAAAAGCAAATCTTGATCAAGATTACTAAGACAAGCCTTAACATTGTCTACAAACGGAAAAATTTCATTTCGGAACGCAACTCTAGTGTGCTCAAAGTTCCATTCACCTTCCGTTATGGCCGAAGCCGTCGTACGTTCCAAAATGACCTTGTCAAAATCGGCTAAGTGTTGGTGAACCGCATTTAAGTTAACGGACGCCTTGCTTACCGGTGGAATTAACTTTGTTAAATCCGTTTTGACAAGTGTAGGAGACGTACTAGGAAGGTTTTCATTTGACAAACTTTGGGGCACAAGAACTGTCAATTCTGCTAATTCCTTTTGTAAGCGAATGCGTGTCTTTTTCGAAAATTGATCTTTGTTATGTTGATCATAATCAATTGTATGTAATTTTGAAAGCATTTTAGAATGAGTTTCATCCGCAAGTGATTGTGTCTCCTCAGTACTACGAACAAAAGGTGCTTCTTTCGATTTGCCAATTATGGTCATATCATAAAGACCGGGAATATATTCCTGAGCTTGTTTTACATAACCGGGATTAGGTGGTAAATCTTGAAGACCTTTAAGTTCGAGTTCTTTAAATGATTTAGTTAAAAGATGAACCTTTTCTGTGGAAGCGTATTGTTTTAAAAGCTGTTGTTCCTTGAATTTAAGAAGTTTGGTAGCATTAATTTCTGATTCAACCTTTTTAGACTCGAGAGTTTCGAAATCCATTTTAAGTTTCTGAAAATCATTGACAACCGACTCATTTTCTTTTAATTCATTAGAAAGATTAGCTTTTAATGATTCTATTTCTTTCAAGTGTTCAATCTTTTCAAAACGAAATTGGTCAAATTCAGAACATGTTATTTTCTCTGCTTGAGGGACCATTTCAAAAGCTTTGACTTTTTCTTTATGCAACGCAAGCTCAGCAGTTAGGGTGGAATTGGTATCTACGGATTGTCTGAGGGCCATATGCATTTGATCAATAATATGTTTAGGCACCATTACCAAATCATGTTGAGCATAAGATTCCATACCCGTCGTAGCATTTGGTTGAGGTTCACTCAAATGTGCAGAATTGGGTACCACATCATTTGAGTTACTAGTTCCCGAATGCTGTTCGGGGTTGTCATTTTCATGCCCAACTTGATGTTGGTTATCATCAATATTATTAGATGTGGTTGGTACCTCACTGATGACATCAGAACCGTAGTGAGAGAGATTAGCAACGAGAGCAGCTTGGGCAGAGTGAATGTCATCACAATTCGAATCGTATGCATCAAGATCGTCCGCTTGATAAGCTGCATTAGAAGTGGAAACAACTGCAATGCCTTCAGTATCTGCTGCCCCTGGGTCTGCAAGAAATGCTAACTCCTCTGAATCCAAAATCTTCCCCTTAGACTGAGCATCAACCAAATACATCTTCTCACGAAACCATGCATCATCCCTTCTCCTTTTTGGCTGAGTGCATTCCCTAGCCATATGACCTTGTCCTCGGCAATTGTAGCAAGTCACAACCTTTTTAGGACCAATAGGACTTCCATTTCCACTAGCTTGAGAAGTCACAGCTTGATTGTTCCCAGTCCTTGTAGGAGGTCCATATGAATTTTGCCTTCCTTGAATAGGTTGCACTGTTACTTGACCATCTTGAACAGTAGCTTGTTGTCGAGGATTTGAAGAGGTGCGGAGATGATTGTTTGTTGGTGGAAATCCTCTAGTTGCAACAAGTTTTGACAAGTAGGCGGTGAGATGGTTTAGTACATCAGCTGGCGTATCATTTGGAGTAAAGACCGGTGCTTGGATTGGTGGAAGTTCATTAGAGTAGAAAGCTTGTGCTGTTTGTGCTTCTATTGGAATATATCCTTGCTGAGGAGTATAGCCCAATGGAGAAGTGTTGGGTTGTGATGGTGATGTATGATATGGTGGTTGCTGTGGAAAAGATTGTTGATGAACACTTTGTTGATATGCTTGTTGTGGCATCATTAGTGGTTGATAAGATGGTTGTTGTGGTTGCTGATAGTTGTGTGGTGGTGTCTGCTGTAAGTATGATGGTTGTTGATAAGTATAAGCCATGTTTTGTTGAGAAGCATACATTGCAAGTGGATCATGAACTTGAGGTGTAGACAACCGAGCCTCGATCACATGGCATTCGTGTTGTTGAAGAAAAGCTTGAAGTGGATCCACATTGGTGTTATGCAAGTCCTTAGCCAATTTAACATCCGTCACATATTTTTTCCATTCTGGAGGAAGAGTGTTCAAATACTTGGTGTTCAATTGAAAGGTAGGGATTGCCATGCCATAGATATTAAGCTCATTCAAAAATAGGGTAAATCTCAGATAGTAATCATTGAGAGTCTCCCCTGGCACATAGGCAAACTTATCAAAAGTATCATAAAGCTTACACTCTCGTTCTTGTTTAGTTAACGAGGTGCCTTGCACTAGAACCCGAATTCTATCCCATAACTCTTTGGCAACTTTATGTTTGCTGACGAGTTTGTAGACATCTGGAGGAAGGGCTTGGAGAATGATGTTTGTAGCATACTTATCACATTTGTCTTGAATCTTTATATCTCCAGTCAACTCACCCGTTGTGCGAGGACGAGTAGTCGTACCTTCCGTCACTGTACCATAATCTAATGGTCCATTGAGCACCGATGCCCAAATGAGATGTCCATTCTCTTTGTTCAACATGTAAAGTTCCATTCGGGAAGTCCAATCCTCGTACATAGACTTCTCCAACATTGGTGGACGATTATCCGTACCCGAGAGGATGGACTTATCCGTAAGAGATGTGTACTCCATTTCAATAAGTTAAGATTTACAAAGTTGATCGAACAATGAAATAAGGTTAAGTGTTTTTGTGTTGAAGTCGAGAAACAATGTTAAAATCCCCTAAAATATGTTCTCGATAAACCAAAAATTCCAAGTCAAAATTACACACGATTCGAAATTTTTTTTTAAGGAATAATTTTTGGATTGTCGGAATGTCAGATCGGAATGCCAGATCGGAATGTCACTATCGGAAAGTCCAGATCAGAATGTCACACAATCTTAATGTCCAGATCGGAATGTCTCTATCGGAATGTCACTATCGGAATGTCACTATCGGAATGTCACTATCGGAATGTCCAGATCGGAATGTCACACTATCTTAATGTCCAGATCGGAATGACCAGATCGGAATATCCAGATCGGAATGTCCAGATCGGAATGTTGCTAAAATAAAATGAACAGAGTGACGTCACAAGAATCCTTAAAGCCGTCGGAATCCCAGATCGCAATGTCAGATCGGAATGTCACGTCGGAATAAGGTGTTTAACTCCAATGATCGCAAAGTGGAACCGATAGGTTATTGCGATCAGACCACCCTCACTTTGTACTTTCCGATGGAAACCTTGCAAGAATTTCGGAATGATGAGAAACAAGAAATTTTGCAACTTTCGATCCAAAAAGCTTGAGTTTTAGCCAAAAACCAAGATACCCAAGATACTACAACACGATTAAAGACTATATTCGACTTTAGAACACCAACAAACACGAAAATTTTTGATGATTCGGCAAAGAAAACTCAAAATCCTACGATATGCTTAAAGAAGCATACACAACACGAAAACCAACCTATATTTCATCCCAAGCTCTTGATACCATTTGTAGAAATGTAAATCTTGCTTATGTTTTTAGAGAGAGAAAGAGATAGAGAGATGGTGGATTACACACACACTTAGAGAGAGAAAACCAATGTTTACTATGTGTAAATTATGAAACCACACACCCTCTCCATCAAAGGAGATGGTTTATATACCCAAGCCTTGGAATGGGCTTGGGCTTACATGTTTGGGCCGACCTACACATGTTGTAGGCTAGGCTTGGACTTGTTTGATAAATAAAGAAAGTTAACTAAACTACGAGCTATTACATGGACTATCGTTGGAGTGACGGATCCTTCTTAATACGTAAAACGTATTTCCAACAAGGTACCGCGGCCAGAGGATGATTTTGGTGAAAATCCTGAACTTTTTGAAAAATCTAAATTAGGTGAAAAACTAAAGCATCTTATTGTTAATAAGGTAAAATTACCCATACTTGACGTCAATGCTATTGATAAGTTCTACAAGCCATTAAGTAAACCTCTCATGGGAAATAGAAGTTTATCAAGACCATCTTCTACTCCACCTAGAACACGGAATGAGTCTAAGCCTAGAAGTAGAACGACAACGCCTAGAAGAGATAATCAAAACAATTCACGATCTAGAAGTAAAACTCCAACACCTAGAAGGAATAATCATAACTCTAAACCTAGATCAAATACACCTAGGAGAAATAATGAACAACAAAATGGTTACATGAATTACTACCCTCCTCCATTTTGTTCTCCATGGGGAACCCATCCTTCATTCATGCATCCCAACCAAATGCAAGGGATGTTTGGAACTAACAATTTTGGACCCATGAGATATTGGGGACCAAATGTTTGATCTTGTGTGTTTTTACCTAGATATGATTGGGAATTGATTTGGAGCCCGATGAGTGGATTAAGGATAGTGGATGTTCTAAATACATGACGGGTAATCGAAGTTTGTTCTCGCATTACAAAGCATATGATGGAGGTAATGTCACATTTGCTAGTAGTCTACGTGGTAATATCATTGGCAAAGGTACGGTTTCTCTTGACTCCATGACCATTGAAAATGTTGAGCACGTAGATAACTTAGGGTTTAACCTTTTAAGTATAGGTCAAATTTGTGCTAATAAGTGTAAGGTCATCTTTTCGGAACATTACAGTAAAATCGTAAAAGATGGAAAAGTCATTGGAAAAGGTGTTAGAAAGCATGGGCTTTATGTTATGAATGTTAATAAGAAGTCAAAAGACAACATATATCTTGCGACTATAGATGATAGCTCTACTCTTTGGCATAGGAGATTAGGTCACGCTAATATGCGTTTAATTCAATCTTTAGTCTCTAAGGAGTTGGTAAGACACCTCCCCAAGATTAAGTTTGATAGTCACTTTTGTGATGCTTGCAAAGTTGGAAAGCAAGTTCACTCTAGTCACAAAGCCAAGAATTTGGTTTCGACCTCTCGGTGCTTAGAGCTCCTACATATGGATCTTTTTGGACCTTCCGCCATACGGAGTTATGGAGGTAACCTTTATACCCTAGTTATAGTTGATGACTATTCTAGATTCACTTGGACTAGATTTTTGGCATCTAAGAATGAAGCTTTCGATCACTTCGAAATCTTTAGTCGGAGAATTCAAAATCAACTAGGATGTTGAATTGTCTCTATTAGGACGGATCATGGTAGGGAATTTGATAATGAAGTGCAATTTGGTGTCTTTTGTGAAGCTCATGGTATTACCCATAACTTCTCGGCTCCTCACACTCCACAATCAAATGGGGTAGTTGAAAGGAAGAATAGAACTCTCCAAGAGATGAGTAGGACGATGTTAAACGAGCAATCTTTGCCTCAAAAGTTTTGGTGCAATGCCGTGGACACATCGACTTATATTCTCAACCGAATTCTTATTCGACCTTTCCTAGGAAAGACCCCCTATGAGATTCTTAAAGGTAAGAAACCCTCATTGGAATACTTTAGGGTGTGTGGAAGCAAGTGCTTTATCCTCAACATCAAAGACTACCTTACCAAGTTTGACCCAAAGTCTTACGAAGGTATCCTTTTAGGTTATTCCCAAACTCGCAAAGCCTACATAGTCCTAAATAGAACCTCGGGGGTTATTGAAGAATCACTCAACGTAACCTTTGATGAAACCCCTCCTTCACCCAAGACATCACCATTGGTTGATGATGACTTGGATGAATTAGAAGTAGTTAAATCCAAAGAGGTTAGAAAAATAGGAGTTGAAGATCTTAGTGTTGAAAAGGAAGTAAACATTAAGGAGTCTAGGGATCATACTCTCAATAATGTCATTGGTGACTTAAATCAAAGGACCCTAAGATCTCAAGTCCAAAACCAAAGCAACTTCTTTTGTTTCGTCTCATTTATTGAACCAAAGAATGTTAAAGAAGCTTTGACGGACGAGAGTTGGGTCATTGCGATGCAAGAAGAATTGAATCAATTCGTTGCCAATGATGTTTGGGAACTTGTTCCTCCACCTAGAAGTTCTACCATTATAGGAACCAAATGGGTATATAGGAATAAGTTAGATGAGAATGGTGTTGTGTCTCGTAACAAAGCTAGACTAGTAGCACAAGGCTATAATCAATAAGAAGGGATTGATTATGACGAGACATATGCACCGGTAGCTAGATTAGAATCAATTAGAATCCTTTTAGCCTACACTTGTGCCTTAGATTTTAAGCTTCAACAAATGGATATAAAGAGTGCATTTCTTAACGGTTTGATCAATGAGGAGGTATATGTGGCTCAACCTCCCGGCTTCATTGATTTTGAGAAACCAGACCATGTTTACAAGCTTAAGAAAGCACTTTACGGACTCAAACAAGCACCCAAAGCTTGGTATGATAGACTTAAAGCGTTTCTTGTTAAACATGAGTATACCATGGGAATGGTGGACAATACACTCTTTATAAAGAAGAAAGTTCCTCACCTCATAATCGTACAAATATATGTTGATGACATTATATTTGGCTCAACTTGTCAAGAATTGTGTGATGACTTTGCCAAAATCATGTATGATGAGTTTGAAATGAGTATGATGGGAGAACTTAACTTCTTTTTAGGACTCCAAATCAAACAAATGGACGATGGTATTTTCTTTAGTCAATCTAAGTACGCTAAAGAAATGCTAAAGAAATTTGGATTAGAAGAATCTAGACCAATGAAGACCCCAATGGCCTCGGATACTAAACTCACCGTAGATGATGATTGTGAGTCGGTAGACAACACCAAATATAGAGGTATGATTGGTAGTTTGTTGTACCTAACGGCAAGTCGACCGGATATCATGTTTAGTGTTTGCCTTTGTGCTCGCTTCCAAGAGGCTCCCAAAACCTCTCACCTTGAAGCGGTTAAGCGTATCTCCCGATACATTAAAGACACTATACATTTAGGATTATGGTATCCTAAAGGGACCGGCGTAGAAACCATTGTCTACGCGGACTCGGATCATGTGGGAGACTATGTGGACCGGAAAAGCACTAGTGGAGTTTGTACCTTCATGGGTTGTTGTTTAACTTCTTGGTTCTCCAAGAAACAAACCGCTCTTGCAATATCCACCACGGAAGCCGAGTATGTGAGTGCCGGTAAAGCATGCCAACAAGCTCTATGGATGAAGCAGGCGCTTGTTGATTACGGGATTTCTCTTGATGATGTTCCCATCATGTGCGATAATAAAGGCGCTATAGACCTTAACAAGAATCCCGTGCAACATTACCAAACACATAGAAATTAGACACCATTTCCTTAGGGATAATGTTCACAAGGGGAACATTTCAATTGAGAAGGTACCCTCCGAGGACAACTTAGCCGACATCTTCACTAAGCCACTTAAGAGGGAACCTTTTAATGATTAATGGAACATCTTCTTTAATTTCCTTGCTTATTGTGTGTTTTCTTTTACCACTTTGAGTCATTGAGTTTTCCAAACTATTTTTGAAAAACACTCTCTTCTCCTTTTCAAAATTCTCAAAGTCTATCTCGAAAATGGTTGAGAAATTTGTTTGACATTGTTAATTCAATCTAAAAACGATTTTTCATAGATTCTCGCTATTAATCTAGAGCTTACATAATTCATATGTATGATTCTCTCAAACATAGCAAGAACAAGATAGAATCATGGAGGATCATTGTGTTATGACTTAAGGTCTTGTCTTACACACCTCCTACATCGATGTTTTAATCCATGTATTTTTGTCAAATCTCTATTTGGTAAGTTTGCATATGTTTTCTTTATCTATCTTTGCTTTTAAGCATATCCCTATGATAAGTTAGACTAGAAAAATAAGATTTGCTGAAAAATCTTCATCCAAACACCAAACACTGACTCTGTAGGCGGTTCCATATGTGAACCGCGATACCTTATTGATTAGGTACCGCTACCCTAGATAAGGAACCGCCTACAGTGCCTTCCTTTTTCGGGTTTTTGTCCTCCAGATTTGCTCCAACAGTTTTGAGAATCTTTGTTTCAAACCCTTTCACCACCCCAAAAATACCCTAAGCCTTCCCTATTTAAACCATAAGCATTTTACATTACTTCACATCCAAAATGTCTTATTCTCCCAATGACAGCCTTGAATCTCCTCCATTTTCTCCAATTGCTTTCAATCCAAACCCACCCAAGAACACTCTTAATCATATCTCTCCTACCAAGAATGTTGATTGTGGAACATCTTTTCTTCCACCACCACCCTTTAGTGTTCTTCCTCCTTCTCATGATAATGTCATGCACCATGAAAGATATTGTCAATGTTATCAATATCAACATCTTGCTATGGCACACATCTATGAGGAGTTGAGCTACTTCAAGAGTCTCTTAATCAAGCCTTCTCTTCACTATGATTATGAGATCTCCAACAAGCCACCACCACCACCCTCCGCAATTACCTTGTCTTTCATATAAGCATTGGTTGCTTATCCACAAGACACCAAATTTAAGCAAATCTTAGAATTCTAGAATAACTAGGATTAGATTTATGCTTTTGGATTGTTTCTTTTTCTATACTTCTTTGTATGATGTTCTTTTAGTAACCTATCTTGGATCTTTGTCTTTGTGTTTTCTTCTCTTTTATTTTTTTGTGACCTATTTCTATATATTTTTGGTTGTTTCTTTCGTTCAACTAATCCTTCTATGTAGCTTGTCACCATATCTCGATTCCTCGGTGCCCCAAGCTAGGGGGAGTAAGCACCAAGGGGGAGTCTTTGCTAAGTCCGTTTCTTCAACACCGACTTGTGCAACCTTTTTGCTTCGACAAAGGGGGAGAAATGAATAAACTCGTTTTTAAAAATCTTGTTTTTTGTGTGATTGAGTTTATGTATTGTCGGAATCAAAAAGGGGGAGATTGTTAATGCAATAATGCCTAAAAACGTTATTTGCATTTTTCGGTCTCGCTTTGTTTTGATTAAGACAATATGTAAAAACAAGCATTTACGAAAACAACGAAAAACGAATTCTTGAGTTCAAGTATTTTTCATTTTACCCATTTTCACTTAAGGTATGGATAAACAAGTACTAACCTTAATCAAGTGATCAAGTGATTTAATCTTTTCTTAAAACTCACTTTTTATTAAGTGTGACAAGTTTTTATTAAACTTTCTTTTTAAGAAAATGTTTTATTAAATTAATTATTTGAAAATTTGAAAATGGCATATTCTTATTTGGTTAGGAATATTCTATCAGGATATTTTTTAAGCCAGATATGACCTCCACCACTAAAGGACAAAAAGGGAGCGGAGTCTAGTCCGACGGTACCTTAGCGCCTAGGCGGTTCCTTATCGATAAGGTACCGCGGGCTAAGATAAGGTACCGCGGGCAGATATAGCCGTTGGCCCCTTTGTCCTATAAATAGTGGACTATTCTCAGCTTTTCAACTCACCTTTTTTGCACATCTATTTCCAGATTCAAACACTCTTCTTTAATCACTCAAATCTTTGATCATTTGTTTGATTACTACTTGTTTAAGAAGTGAATCTTGTCCTTCCATCCCTTCCTCTCAAAGTGCAAAGAGAAGAACACTATCCTTGTGAAGTGTTGATTCCACCACCAAAGATCCATTGAAGATCTAATTTTATACACTTGTAGTTGTGTCATAGTTGTGAAGATCCAAGTAGTTGTGTCTATTTGGAAGTTGTGTATGTACTAAGTATAGTTGTGTAGATTGGTCCTAGCTACGATTAGGGCTCGACTTTTAGCTTAGAGTCGGAAATTGGTTAAGCGACGTGTACGGTTTTCTCCACCATAAGGAGCTTGTTGTGTAGTGAACTCTCGAGTAAGGAGTACTCGAGGAGTGGAGTAGGGACGAGGAGTGAGCTTCGTTGCCGAACCACTATAAATCCTTGGTGTTCGGTTTGATCTTTCTTTACCCTTAACTCTTTACATTCTTTATTCTTTGTGCATATATTTTTGTTAGTATTAGTTTAGTTACACTATCATTGTTCATATTGTGCATAAGAAGATTTCACATATTTCCTTAAGCCTAAGTTTTTGAAAAAGGATTTTTGGAAACCACATTTTAACAAGTAAATATTAGAAACTATTCACCCCCCCCCCCTTCTAGTTTCTACAAAAATATTTAATTTACTGTCAAAAAGGAATTGAATGCCATATATGTGAAGGGATTTTCTAATAGACAAAAGTTATATAAGGAACACTCTCTTAAAAAACTAGAATTCCTTCAATCTCAACTATCTATTCAAATCATATCTAATAATCTATATTAATCTTTTAAATATAATAAAAAAAACCCATTTTCATCCTATTTTTTAAAAATTAAATATCTCTCAAACTTTTAATCGTTACGAAAAAGTAATTATATCATCGCAACAGGAATTAAATTATCTTTCTATAGATAGGCACTTCTATAAACTTTCGGCGAACTTTTTCTAAAAGTTTTCGCAAAAAAATCACATGTGATTCTCGAAAAATTACATGTGATTCTCGAAAACTCACGTTTGATTTAATATTTTAAAAAATCACATTTAAATTTGTAATGTCACATGAGATTTACGTAAATCACGTGTAATTTTTTTGGTGAGACTTTCAACATTGTAAAATCGTTAAAAATATATGAAAATACCCGTCTACTAAATGACAAAAATATTTTCGTCATTACTTTAAAATCACATGTGATTTATGTTAAATCACATGTGATTTTCACACGTGATCTTTTTTTAATTTCATGGTTGACATATTTATATTCGTCAAACGTAAAGCGCTAGAGCAACTCAATAGAGTCCAACAGTTATGAATAGTAGCGTTACGATATATAAATCCACAAATGTGGTTTTCAAAAAATTAGATTTAACTTAGAAAAAGCTAGCGACGCACCTTACTACTCGTTTATCTTCAATGATTATATAAATAATAACAGAAGTTATTAAAATTTAAAAAAAAAAAACAAAAAAAAACATGTAATTTTGTTATAAAACAAACTGGCTACTAAAGTACATGTGATTTTGTTTGAATCACATGTAATTTTGCTTAAATTACATCTGATTTAGTGATAATTACATCTGATTTTTCTTGCATTACATGTGATTCAAGCATTTAAAAAATTAAAATTTTCTAACAAACCCACTTTAGATGAATCACATGTAATTCTTTTTGAATCACATGTAATTTTGTTAATATGTTAAAATGTGATTCAAGCATCTGTCATTTATTTAAGATATATAAAATAAATTGGCTTCTAAATTACATGTGATTTTATTTGAATCATATGTAATTTTGCTTGAATCACATGTAATTCGATGATAATTACATCTGATTTTGTTTGCATTACATGTTATCCAAACATTTAAAAACTTTAGCTTTTTCAAACAAACCAACTTCAATTATATCACATGTGATTTTATTTGAATCACATGTAATTATGATAATCTAATGTTTCAAGTAAAATTATATATTTTCAACAATGTTCGCAATTTTTTTAGCTCCACTTCAATTGATTTTTCTTTCATTCTTTTATCATCCTCCTTTCACATCACAATTGTCTCGAGGCCGTGACTAATTCTTACATAAGAACTTCTTCGCGTTTGACAAATAGTATCATATAACAACATAGAAAATAAGAACTAATTTTTCATATTTGTTTTATGTATAAATCACATATGATTTATACAAACATGTGATTTATTAAAATCACACGTGATTTATACAAATCACATGTGATTTATATAAAAAAAATCACACATAATTTTTACAAATTACAAATGATTTTTTTAAATCACAAGTGATTTATTTTTTTCATAAAAAAACAAAACTAAATCAAACTAAATCACATATGATTACTTTTTAATTCATTTATTCAAATCTGATCCAATATATAACAAAAATCATATCTGTAAACCTATTTATGTTTTAAATTATTTACTTATTGATAGAAAAATAGCACATAAACCTAAAAAAATCTGTTTTACTCAAAGCATTTTAACTTACCTCATTAATATCAAGAAAAAACAAAATATAAAGTAATACATTAAAGAAATGAAAAATGAAATAGCCATACTAGCTAGCCAACATACTAAACCCACGTGACAATACTATGTCAGAAAAAGAAAAAGAAACTGACGCATGCTTTTTATATAACCAGTGCTGATTTCCGATCATCTTCTCCGGTGCTCATTTCCGATCATTTATCAGGTCGATTTTTTTCTTATTTTTCACTCTTAGAAAAAGATGCACTAGTCGGCAGGTTGGGGGTGGCACGACACCCCTGGCCCCCCTACAGGCTCCGTCGTTGATTATGTTGAGATCGTGGAAGATCCATGGCAAATCAACGTTAGATCGACAGTGCTATATAGAAGACCGACGGTCATATGGTGATATTTGTGATTTATCGGTGATTGATTGTGATATCGGGATTAGGGATGGCAAAAAACCCCGAACCCGACAGGGAAACCCGAAACTCGAAATAATTGGGGCGGGTCGGGGCACGCTTATTGAGTTACGGGGCGGGTTTGGTGCTTAAACGGGGATTTTTAATCGGGTTTGGGGCGAAAACGGGGAATAACATCCCGACCCGTCCCACCCGATTAATATATAGACATACACAAATATATATATGTATGAAGTATTTTGTTACTCTTTACGTAGTAAAAAAATATATTTCCAACATTGTTAGTTTTTTATGAATGTAATATTGCAAAAAACTTACTTAAATGTCATTTTTTTAAGTTGTAACTTTATTTATTGTGATCTATCATAAGTAATACTATCGTTGAAAACTTAATAAGCCTTGTTTGTAATTGATATTAATATGTTTAAAATTTTGAAGTTATTGCTAATGTTCTAAAAATAATACTAATAAATGTAAAATAGTGCGACATTGGTCGAGAATTGCACCCAAAGACAATACCCCGATAAGATCCCGATTAGTAAAGTCGGGTTTGTACGACCATCTCGCCCCGACGGGGCGCCCCGATTAAATCCCCGACGAGGATCGGGGCGGGTTTGGGGATAACTTTAGTAATCGGGTTTGGGGATGGGAATGCTCGCCCCGCCCCAAACCCGCCCCGTTGCCATCCTTATCGGGATTTTCCCGGTGGGTTTGTGTATGTTTTTATGGTTAGTGGTGGTTGCAGTTTGTGTTTTTGATGAGATAGAAATGAGATAAGAAGTAAAGAGATGGACCAACGATCATATGATGATATTTGGAGTTTTTGATTACAACCATTAGATTATGATGAAATAGATGGACAAGATCAATTCTTTTGTATTTTTATAAATGTATGTTCTATGATGATTCTACCTCTTTTTTAATATGTATCACTTTGACATATGTTTATTTGCATTTATTGAATATGTAAGTTTCTTAATTATATTAATTTTCATATATAAAAATATTAAACATAACAAATAAAAATAAATTAGGAAATAATTAATATCAAGTGACATTTAAATATGATAATTTTTGTTCATTTAATAATTATAATTCGTATACTACCATCATGACAGAAATTAGAAAAAAAGTTGTTTGAAGTGTCCATGAATTAATGACAACGATTGAAAACTTGTTTAGATACAGATCTCATTAAATTATATTAATGCCATTTATTTATAAGAAGTCAAAGATCCCACGTTTCTTTGGAGACATTCAAACATAAATTTCATACCACAGTTTGGACGAAAGTGTCTCTCAACTTATTATAAAATATTTGTCCTAATTACTTCTTATCCTTCTTATTTTAACGGGGTTAATTCTTTATATACCCAATTAAAACTTTTTAATGTCATATATGTTCAACAAAACTTTATAATCTTATATATAGTCAATTTAATTACATAATTTGTCATATATACCTATTTTATTAATTTATTTATTTTAATCTTTTAAAAAATCATAACAATAATCATTTTGATAAGAACAGACTATTTTACCCTTCTTAAATGAATTCTTAAATGATGATAGTAAATCGGATACTTAATACTTATAAGCCTATAGCTTTTAAAATGGTTGACTAAACATTCATACTTGATAAGACGACAGGTCTTGTAACCCAGTTCATTTTGTTTACTAAGGGTGGAAATATTTGCCTCCATTTAAAAAGGGTAACATAGTCTGTTTTTATCAAAATGATTATTGTTATATTTTTTAAAAGATTAAAATAAATAAATTAATAAAATGGATATATATATATACGACAAATTATGTAATTAAATTGGGCATATATGAGATTATGAAGTTTTGTTGGACACATATGACATTTAAGGGTTTTATTTGGGTATATAAAGAATTAACCCTTTTAACTAATTTTTTTATTTAATCTTAATTCTATATATATAGATATATTTATGAGAAACCGGATCAACCCGACAGTTTAACCGGTTGAACTAATGACTTACTCGGATCAATTCAAAACCCAGGTTTTAAAACATTGTTATTAAGTAATTAATGTTTCGTTTTTTTATTTTAAATAATTAATATGCGGTATTGAGGGTTTTATGTTTCGGTTTAACCAGTAAAATCATAACCGCACTATTTTCGTGAGTTTTTTTTTGTAAAAAGCAATCTATCGATTTTTGCCGTGGTTCAAGTCATGAAACATAAAAGGTTTATTTAGGGAATATGTAACTGCGAAAGTTTTATGGTTCAAGTTATGAAACATAAAAGGTTTATTTAGGGAAGATGTAACTGCGAAATTATTTAAAAAGATTAAGGAGGAGAATTTGCGTATAACGTGGACAATACGTCAACTAACAGGGAATATAATGAATTGTAAACATATACTGTACAACTACTGTAGTAGGTCAACTAAAATGAATTTGAATTTTAGAATTTTAGCGTTAACCCGAAACGTTGTTATCCGATTTTATTAATGAATTTTTAAGTTTTAGAATGAGTATAGTAGTAGGCTAGGGAAAAGTTTAATGTAAACCTCTTTTTTAACATACATTTGTGTTTTTTATCTAACCAAAAAATTATTTATTTTAAAAGTAAATTTCTAATAATCCGTTAATTGTTACGCAAAACGAAATATACTACAGCTACGAGAAATAAATCATCTATGTATCCAGGGATACATGTGTATACTTTCGACAAACTTTTTTTCTTGATTTTTTTTCAATCACGTTTGAGAAAATCATATATGATTCGTATCATGAATCATATATGATTTTCAAAAATCATATATGATTCGTGATACGAATCATATATGACTTTCTCAATCGTGATTTAAGAAAAAAATAAAAAACAAATACGTCGAAATTATATACATGTGTCCCTCGATAGAAAGACGGTTTAATTCTCGTTGCAATTATGCATTTTTTTCGTTTGACGATTTGTCGTTCATGAGATATTTAATTTTTAAAAAAATGGTGAGAACTGAGTTTTTTTTTTGAAAAAAAGTGATTATTATTAGTTGATTAGGTTTATATTATTTTATAGGTTTATATTGATCTCAACTTTCTTATCATATTTCAAATTTTTGAACATTCATATACTACCAACTCACAAGTGTCATATTTAAAAAAAGGTAAATCCTATTTCAAAAGAGATAAATCTTCTTTACGAGAGCAAAATCTTGCGTTTGAGAAGGCACTATGATGGATGTTGGGGTTTTTTTAATTAGGGGTTTTCTTCAATTTTGAATTTGGTTTTCTTAATAGATCTTGAATTTGGTGATTGAGGCTTTTTTTTCGAACTCGAATCTGGGAGTTACATGGTTTGGTGAAGAGTTAACACTTCCTTCGTTAATATAATTACACCCTAGTAAGTACTATTTTTTTTCATGTGCAGCAACAATAGGCATAAAAACTACAGCGCAACATATATTAAATAGCGAGTAGAGATGGCAAAAGGGGCGGGTGGACGGTAAAATGGGCGACTGACTAAACGGGCACGAGTTAAACGGGTGCGTGCGGGCTAAACGTGCCCGGGCTAAACAGGCTGGCCAAACAGACGGACTAAATGAACGTAAGCTAAAACGGGGAAAAACATATAAAAACCTAGAAATTAAAAATAATAATACTTGTTTAAACGACGGGATAAAAAATTAAATATATAATATTAGCCGTGTAGCCTATATTATTTTACATGTGTGCCCGTTAAACTCATTTGGTTTCTTACATGTGTGTTCGTCAATGTTTTCAGACCCGGGTCGACCCGGCCGGGTCAACCGGTTGAACCGGTTCCGGCCGAAAAAACGGGTCATATTGACCCGGGTTTCATATTTTCGAAACCCGGCTTGACCCGGCGGGTTTGGGGTGACCCGGGTCAACCCGGTTCTCAAGACCCGGCCGGGTTTCGAATTTTTCGGGTTTTTTAAATATTTTTTTTAATTTTACGTATTTGCGACGAAATTTTATTTTTACATATTATTTTGGTTGGTAAACAATTTATATTTTCAATATACGTAAGTTTTTTTAGTTTTTATAAGTATAATTTTGTTAATTATTAAAAATATAAAAAAAAAGTATTTTTTTAAGAAAACCGGGTTGACCCGGGTCGACCCGGGTTGACCCGGGTCGACCCGGGTTGACCCGGACCCGGCGACTCGACCGGGTCAATCTAAGACCCGGGTTTTAAAACATTGATGTTCGTTTATTCTGTTAATAATAATTAATGTGAAAAAAATGTCCATCTTTTATTAAAAAAAATGTAAAAAATGCCCATATCTATTTAAATGGGCAAGACCTTGCCACCTTTAATAGTGAGGGGCCGAGGGGTGTAAACGAACCGAGTCGAGCCGAGTACTGTCAAGCTCGAGCTTGACTCGAATACAAAAACTCGAGCTCGAAACTCGGCTCGAGCTCGATCGAGCTTTATATTTCGAGCTCGAACTCGGCTCGTCATATAAAACTCGAGCTCGAAACTCGACTCGAGCTCGATTATTTTCACTTCTCATGCTCGAACTCGATAAATACTCGCATATGAAGTTTGACTCGACTCGATTTATCTATATAAAGGGGTAACAAAATAAGCTCGATAAGGCTCGCGAGCTTCTCTAGCCGAGTATATTGGAGCTCGAACTCGACTCGAATGTACACTCGAGTAGCTCGAACTCGAGCTCGACTCGTTTAGATCGAGTCGATTTCGAGTAGTTTACGAGTCGATCTCGAGTAACTCACGAGCTGTCTCGGCTCGTTTACACCCCTAGGGCCGACGATGGAGATTAGATACAAAAATGAAGATTTAAAAAAACTGAAGATATTTAATATGATAAGGGTATATTTGAGATAATAAAAAATATTGACTTGGTATTTAAATACATAATGAAATGGACCAATAACATCATTGGGCTATTATTTAGGTCTATTTAATTAGTTCTAATCAGGGGTGTAATTGAGTCAAGTCAAGTTTAAGTTTTATAGGGCTTGAGCTTGACTTGATAATACAATTGTAAACTTAAGCTTTACTTGATAACTTATCAAACTTTAATAATTTAGGCTTGATCTTGGTTTAATAAAATTTGATAAAAACTTGGTTTGGCTTGAAAAGATTGAATGTGTATAAAAAAAACACATTAATAAATATATATATATATATATATATATATATATATATATATATATATATATATATATATATATATATATATATATATATATATATATATATATATAGTAAAACAAACAAAAATTATCTCAAAATAAAATTAATTTATTTGTTTCATTACAATTCAAAGCCATTAAGCTCCCAAAAATCATTGCGTGATGAGATTGCTAACGCAACTATGACACCCCCGTATTAAAAAGAGTAAAAAAAACATTTATACGTATTATATTTCACCAAGTACTAAGTATATGTAATAAATTTATAAAATTAATAAATTATTTGAAATACGATAAGCTAAATTATAAATTTAATTAAAGAATATATTATTTATTTATGAAATAAGCTCTTATAATTAAGTTAATACTCATATTAAGAATAAGTTTCTTATATGTAATAATTATAAAAACACATTTTAATAAAGCTTGAAAAGCTTGATAAGAGTTCGAGCCGAACTATTAAAATCTTGAACTTGAACTTGATATATGTTTTAAATTATTTTTTAGGCTTGAGCTTGATCGGGCCAAGCTCGAGCTTGAGCTCGAGTTTCTTGTATTTCAAATGTATAAATTATCTATAAATTATTAGTATTTATATCGTATTTCAAATGTATTAAGTTTATGAAAGCGTCTTACATACAAACTAAAGTAAAAAAAACTATATTTACATGTAATCGTTTTCATTTCTATATAAAAGAGATTGATTTTATCGAAATCAAAATGAAGAAAGCCTCGATCCATGACTTATCACGCTTTATGATACTTTTTGCTTCTCATTGCACGTCAAGCCTTAACGTCACACCTTGGCCTATAGCGTAGCGTGAAGATGGAGCCTTACGCCTTTGCGAGGCCATTGCGAATGCGAGCCTTTTAGAACCATAGTCTCAAGTAACTACGAAATCAGGTTATTTTAACCTGTTTTTAAAATCGGATCTAGTTCAACCGATTGATCCGATCGGGTCGAACAGGGTTTCAAGATTCTTGGAAAGTACTGCGAATTTAGGGATGAAGTGTGGGCCGTGGGGTATTATGATATTGGAAGGATAGTGACATGTAGAGGTGCGAATAAACCGGATAAAATCGGATTCGGATTTTTGAAAATCCGGATTTGATAAAACCGGATTTTTGAAAATCCGGATTCGGATCGGATCGGATTTTTCTCAATCGGATTTTTTCGGATTCAAAAGTTCGTATCGGATTTTTTTCGGATTAAAATTTTCGTTATCGGATTTTATCGGATTTTTTTCGGATCGGTTTTTTCGGTTAAAAAATGTTCGGATCGGGTTTTTTTCGGTTAAAAATGTTCGGTTCGGGTTTTTCGGTTAAAAGTGTTGGTGTCCTTTTTTTTCGGAATTTATTTACAAACATTAAAAAAAAAAATACAACTATATAACATTAAAAAAAATACCATAATAATTTTTATTTCAACAAGACAATCATACAACTTCATAATTTTTATTTAAACACTACAATAAAACTACAATAATCACTAATACATTTCGAGCTTCGGCATAGCCATCACCCGAAAAATATTAGTATACTTCAAGTATCTCGAGCTTCGGCATTGCCATCACCCGTTTTACTCAAAGTATATCCTCATATTCTTCTTCGACATCTCCGGCTTCATCCGGTTTTAACCGGTAAAAAAAAACCGGTTTTATAAATAAATAAATAAAAAAAAAAATTTTTTTTTTTTTAATAAATTGTAAAAAACCGGTTAAATCCGGTTTTATCCGGTTTTAACCGGTAAAAAAAAACCGGTTTTATAAATAAATAAAAAAAAAAAAAAAATTTTTTTTTTAATAAATTGTAAAAAACCGGTTAAATCCGGTTTTTTAAAAAACCGGATAAATCCGGAAATTTATCCGGTTTTTATCCGATTTTTTTAAAAACTGAAAACCGGTCTAACCGGTTCGGATAAAAAAATCCGGATCGGATAATTTGAAAACCGGATTTTAAAAAATCCGGTTCGGATTTTTGAACCGGATTTTCAATTATTCGTTTTTTACACACCCCATATTCCCATAATGTTTCTATATAAGCTTTCTCCACCATTATTAGTTTATTACCCCTTCTCTTGTCATACTAGTAATTTCTCCACCATTATTAGTTTATTACCCCTTCTCTTGTCATACTAGTACTGTAGTATTTTGGTTTGGTTTTGAGTTTTGATCATTTGCTAACATTAATAATGCCTCCTCCCTTTATCCGTTCGAAAGCTAAGGAATCAGTTGCTCCTAGGACATTTCCTCCTACTTACTCCGAGGTAATATTATTGTTTGTTATTAATTTATGGTTTTCAGTTTGTTTTGACGGTTAGTGACGCCAAATTTTCCATTAAATACAACTTTTGTTTAATGCATTAATTACAATGCTTTTATCGTTTACGTTTACGTTTAATTTGTGGTTTTGAATGTGTGTAGATGATTCGTGACGGGATAGTGATTGTCAAAGTAGCATACAAAAAATATACGACCAAGTTTCTATTTCAACTCCTAACTCAACCAACTAATAGGAGGTCAGAGAGATTTATTAAGTTGAATGAGGAGATTGCTCTAAGGTTTCGACTCCAGTTAGGTGGCTTTAAACTCAAATATATAGACCCAGATGACGATTTGATAATAATAACATGTGACGATAGCTTAAGTCTATCAACTGATGATTTTAAAGTTCCAGACCTTCAGACTGTCATAATACTCGTGGTTTTGCTTGTCTAAAGCATCAAATTTGGTGCAATATTTAGGACATTTTCACTATAGGAGGTCTATGAAAAGGTTTATTTTTTGTTTTAACCATAGTGAGTTATATTTATGTCGATGAAGAGTATTTTACATTGTTGTAAAAGAATAAGTGGTATGAGCCTATGAGGTTAATTGTGATTTTCTTAAGTGTCATGTAATCGGTGGTTGAAATCATAAGTAAATATTGTCATGTTTGTGCTGAAATACTGTATACGTATTTTGCGGATTTTCTTTTCTAATTGGTTTTTTTTAGAAGTGCCCTGGTGATTAAGAAACTTTTAGTTTCATGGTTGATTCGATTAAAGGACTTGATATATGAAAAGTACGGGTATTAATTATAGGTGAACTTTAAACAAGTGTTTATAATATTCAAGGCAAAAAAAAAGTAGTGCTACCAATTTTAGCAAAAACAATTCTTATTCTGAGACAACTATCTTAGGCCTATAAAGATTTGATCTTTGCTGATTTTTTGGTAAAGACTTCCCTAATCTGGAGTTCGGACGGTTTATGTAAAGAAATTGGTAAAGCCACAACATCACTTAACCAAAAAAATGAATGAGTTTTACCTATGTGATAGCTAATTAGACTATCCGCATAGAATGTTAATCCTTGAGTGAATTCGATTACTGTTTGGAGAAGTCACCTATAGAAGTGATTTTGAGGCTTATGATGCTATCTGGTTCATTGTCATGTTTCATGACACAATTCATATATTGCAAATGATGGTGTAAAATATTTAGTTTTTGATGTTTGGTCTGATTTCTTCTTTTTAACTTCTTTAATAGATTGCATTGTGTTAATTTCGTTCTATTGATATATCAACAGTATTGGCAAATGGGATTGTGATTCTTAGATATGTAACTAGAATTTAAACATGCATCCTACATTCTTTTTCTAAAACGTCGCTCATGCTATTTCAATCATATCAAGCTTAGATTAGTTGATTATGTTGTATTAAGCCGACCAGTATCGAAAAAATGTAATAATTAATGTATTTTTTTGTTGTTGCTAAGTGCTCAGTATAACATTATGAGAACTTTTCTTGCACAAGAATCCAAACAACATACATGTACTTTCCCATGGTCTCCTTTTTGGTAATTTGAAATCGGTTAGTCGTAATTTCCCCATATACATAAGCAAGCTTGCTATTAGCGAGGAGGCTTTAGTTTCTATAATTATGTTAATATTTTGACATGATTGGAAATATAATGGACATTAATTATGCAGAACATTAACGGAAGATCCCCTGATACTCCACCTTATATGGCCAGTTTCTCTTGATTCACTCTTCACATTTGCCACTACACTAGAAGGGGGTTAAGGGTGAGCCCCTTTTTGCCTAGTCTTTACTCTCTATTGATATCGTTAATTTTGGTTTTTTGAATATAGTATGAAAGTATAAGGTGTGAATCATTAGATGTAACATCCGATTTACTTGGCTTTATTATAACCATCTATTGTATCATAATACTCCTAAAGGTAGTTCTGTAATTTTGGCACAATGTTGTCTAGTTTTGTTAGGAATAAAAATAGCTAAGTCACTGAGATGCTGACAAGAAGAACTTAGACGCTGACAAGTGATAATAAGGCACTGATAGCTGGACACTGACAAGAGATATTGAAGCGCTGATAAGTACAAGTTCAACCACTCGTAGAATATACGTCTACACGTTTTGTACTTCTAGTAAAGATATGTTTGACATTGTATTTTTTATGTTTATCTTTACCTAAAATAGTTGATACGTAGACTCTTGTACAAGGTTCCTTATTCTATAAAAGGAGGCCTTTAGGTTTTAGTTAAATATATGTTTTCCACTTTCATTGTACGCAAGTTTTGATAATCAATCAAAGTGAAAGTTTGGGTTATTCTGTTTTGTGTGATCTTGTTCTAAGTGTTAAATTCCTCATAGCACTTAGATTGTTTCATAACACAAAGTTTATCTAAGTGTTAATCTTGATTCAATCTCGTTAACACAAACCTAATCGATCTAAGTTTGGGATCAACAAGTGATATGAGAGCTTGTTGAGGAACTTTGATCTAAAGAACACGAAACCCTAAAAACCCTAAATCGCCGAAAACCCTAATTATTCAAGAAACCCTAAAAACCAGAAAATATGTCTACTCCAGATATAACCTCCTCCTCATCAAGTCACAACCTAAAAATTCCCATGTTAGACCCTGACAACTTTGAGCTATGGAAGTTCAATTTTGAACAGTACCTTCAAATTCATGATCACACTCTCTGGGAAATCATTGAATATGGAAACACATTTGATAAAGAGGCTAAGATTGCTGCTGCTATTGCTTTAAGATCAGTTGAGGGTTCAACTGAAGAGGATCGAAAAGAAAGACCTACAGATGGGAGAGCTGTCTCAACTGAGGATATTGCAAAGAGAAGGAATGACATGAAAACTTTAAGCATTCTTAAACTCTCTTTGGGATCAAGCAATCAACACAAGTATAGAGGTTTTAAGTCTGCCAAAGAACTTTGGGAAGCTCTTCAAGTTAACTATGGTGGTAATGATGATACTGCCTCAGAAAAGAAGAAGCAACTCTTGCATGAGTATGATGTGTTCAAGGCTCTTCCCAATGAGAAGCTAAGTGGGGTAAGAAGCAGGCTTCTAGACATCACTAGCAAATTGTCCTTTATGGGAACAGTGTATAATGATGCTGATATCATTACTACTTTCCTTAAAAGTCTTGGTGATGCATGGAAAATTGAAGCTAGATCTATCATTGCTACCAATGCCCACAATAGTTCTACTTTTGATGACGTCTATAATAAGCTAAAGATTGTAGAGAATGAAATCCTGTTGGATCATGGAAGCAAATCTACCTCTGGAAACATGGCTTTCATCTCACATAGTGAAGCTCAAGTCGATAAGAGACAATTATATGTGCATCCTGTTACTGGATCACCTTGTGTCAGCGGTGGATCAACCTTTGTCAGCGCTTCTCATTCAGACGCTGACATATACAATGTTGACTCACCAAGGATTAAACCTGTTGGTATTGATCTAGACACAGTATGTGCATACATTGCTGCATTGCCTAATGGTTCAGTGATTACATATAAGGACCTTGAGCAAATCAGTGAGGAAAATTTGGAGGAGATGGATATTATGGGACTTGCAAGCATAAGGGCCAACAGGTGGAATAGGAGATTCAGAAAGAAGATGACCTTCAATGCAAAAGACACTGCTGGGTTTGATAAATCCAAGGTTGAGTGTTATAATTGCCATAGGATGGGTCAATTTATGAGGAATTGCAGATATCCAAGAAGATCTGATGATGGAAAGCCTTCAAGCCAAATCATCAAGGTTGAAGACACAAAGGCTATGGTTGCCATGCAAGACATTGATGGTGTTGGATGGGACTGGAGCTTTTTGGCAAAGGATGTGGAAGAGAACAAGGCCTTGATTGTAGAGAAGGAAGAAGAAGAAGAGCATGTTCACTTTGCTCTCATGGCACATTCTTCGTCTTCATCAGATAATGAGGTATATGATGATGCTTTCTGTAGCAAAGGCTGTCGTTTAAACACTGAAAAACTTAACAAAGAAATTTTAAATTTAAAATCAGATGTTTTTGATGAAAAATGCAAGCTATCTAATTATCAAATGGATCTTGTTCAAACTGAAAAGACTGTAGAAGAATATAAGAAAATGGAATTTGACCTAAAAGATCAAATTAATGTTTTGTCTCATGACCTCAAAGTTAGTGTTGAACTTAGGGACATACTGGTGAGATCCAAAGGAGTAATACAAACTAAGTTAGATGAGGCCATTAAAGACAAAGAGAATGTATGGCTTAAAAATCAAAAGTTTGATAAAGCCTCTCAAACCCTAGAAAAATGTGTAAGTGAGCAAAGAGACTCTAGGGATATGTCTGGGATTGGGCTGAAAGAGTAGGCTGATGTTCCACCACCTGCTGGAAACTTTCATGGTGTCCTGAGAAAGGATTTATCTTGGACTGGTATACCAGAATTCCAAGAAAAGGAATTCATTCCTCCACCAAGAGTTCTTACTCCAGTAGAGGAGTATAAGCAGAAAGTGACTGACTTGGAATAATGGAAGAAATCCAATCCTACATTGTTTGTTAAAGGTGGAATGCTTAGTGAGAGTCCACTTGAGTCTACACCCATAACTGTGACCAACCCTTTTACTGGAAAACCAGTTGATCTTGGCTCGAATGTTAATAGAAAACCTAGTGTTAAGTATGTTGAAATGTATAGGAAACCTAGGTCTCCACAAAGCCAAGCTACTGTTAATGGAACAGGGTTCTTTTCATCTAGAACTAGGGTTATGTCTAGAAAAGCTTGTTATAAATGTGGGAGTTTTTCTTATTTGGCTTATAAATGTGTCAGTGCTTCAAAAGTCAATGCTGACAATAGGTCAACCACGGTCAACTCTAAACCTAATGTCCAATCTAGCTTACAGTCTCCCAAACCAGCTTCCTACTTCTCTAGAAGAGCTAACTCTCATGGACATAGGCCTTTTCAAAAGACCAACACTTGGTGAAACAGACAATGGGTTTGTGTAGCAAACCCTAGTTTTGGCGCTGACAGAAACAAATCAGGCGCTGACAGGTACAAATGTGACGCTGACAGGACCAAAATAAATGCTGACAGCTTCAAGTTTGGTATGAAAATGCCACAACTGGCTGTTGTTAGACCATATGCCAGACCAATCAATGGGAGGTATGTGAAACCCATGGGAAAAGGATCTAAAGCTTCATCTAGTTTGACATGGAGACCCAAATAAGACCAAAACCCTAATTCTAATGGGATTTCTATGACCTATAACAGATTTTGTTATATTTCAAAGGTCATAACCAAACCTATTGGGGTCAATTGGGTGTTTAATCCTCAAAGGGATGAACAAGGGGTTGTTATAAAGACTAAATCTGTTCTTGTTGAACAACCAAATGAATCCAAGTCTGCTTAGGATTGGGTTCCCAAAAAAAACTAATTTGTTTTCTTTATGTGCAGGGCATTCAAAAGCAGGTAAATGATTATGGATATTGGGACAGTGGATGCTCTAGGCACATGACGGGGAAGGAAGATTATTTGACGAACTTTACCCCCATTAAAGATGGTGACAAAGTGTACTTTGGAGGAGGATATGGTACAATTTCTGGCAAAGGCACTCTTATCACCAATAATTTGTGTTTTGAAAACGTATTTCTGGTAAAAGAACTTGATTATAATCTGTTTAGTGTATCACAAGTTTGTGATAACAAGAATAAGGTTCTTTTCACTGATACTGAATGCTTGGTGTTAAACAAAGACTTTAAGATGCCTGATGAGAAGTTTATTGATTATTGAACACCTAGGCATAAGGACATTTATAATGTAAATCTTAATGGAATTAGGATGAACAACAACTTGTCATGTCTATATGCTAAAGCTTCAGTAGATGAAAGTAATCTATGGCACAGAAGGTTAGGGCACATAAACTTTAAGAACATAAACAGACTTGTGAGACATGGTTTAGTTGATGGTTTGCCTGAAAAGGCTTTCCAACGATCATTCTTGTGTTGCATGTCTTAAAGGCAAACAACACAAAGTCTCATTTAAGTCTAAACTTGTGCACTCTAGTTCTAAACCACTTCAGTTGCTACATATGGATTTATTTGGTCCAACTAATATAGAAAGTTTAAATGGTAAATCTTATTGTTTTGTTATAACTGACGATTTTTCTAGATTTACTTGGACTTTCTTTTTGGCTTTAAAAAGTGAAACTACCACAGTTTTGATTAACTTTATTACCCAGATTGAGAAAAAGACTGGGAATGAGGTTAAAATACTTAGAAGTGATAATGGTGGTGAGTTTAGAAATCAATTGTTAGATGAATTCTGTCTCAATAAAGGGATTACTAGGCAGTTTAGCATAGCTAGAACCCCAAAGCAGAATGGGGTGGCTGAGAGGAAAAATAGGACACTCATAGAAGTAGCTAGGACAATGTTGGCTGATGCTCACTTTCCCATTGCTTTTTTGGTTGAGGCAGTGAATACAGTCTGTTATGTTCAGAATAGAGCTTTGGTTAACAAAATCCATAATAAGACACCTTATGAGCTATTTTGGAATAGGAAACCTAATATTGGTTTTCTCAAACTCTTTGGATGTCATATAGTGATCCTAGATACTAGTGATGCCTTAGGAAAGTTTAGTGCTAAAGGTGATGAAGGCTATTTTATGGGCTACTCAGTGCAGAGTAAAGGATATAGGGTTTACAATAAGAAAGAAAAACGTATACTTGAAAAGGTACATGCTAAGTTTTTAGAGAGTAAACCTAGTGATCCTGAGAGTGGACCAAATTGGTTCTTTGATTTAGAACCTTTATCTAGAACCTTGAATTATATGCCTGTTACTAATCCAGACATTGTGAAAAGGGATTCAAATGTTGTGGAAGAACCTATTATTGAAATTGAAGGTAAACAGGTTAACATGGAAGAAGGATCACATGTAGTCAAATCAGACAACATACTTGAGTATGTTACCATTCCTATATGAACTGATGGATTTGCACAAGCTGTTGCTGCTGCTAAGGAGAAAGTTGGTCCACAAGAAAAACCAGTTGGTGACAACATGCATGAATCTTCATACGCTGATAAAGGCAAATCCGATGCTGACAGGTTAAACTCAGACGCTGACAGATCAGACGCTGACAACCTGTTTGGGCATCCATTCTCTTCCAATACTTTTGAACAAGGTGAACCTTTCAGAGTTCATGAAGAGGTTCATTCTAGTGATGATGGAGGAGGATATGAAGATGATATTGGCAACATGGAGACTGAGATTGAAGACAACACACTCATTGAAGGAGGAACACTTACATCTACTATCAAGACAAGAAGGTCTCATCAGAATCAAGGAGGTTTTATTGCCAATATCCACAAGAAGGTTGATACCCCTCTTGTACATGCATGTTTGTTTGCTTGTTTTCTGTCACAACAGGAACCTAAGAAGATTTTTGATGCTCTCAAAGAACCAAGTTGGGTGGAAGCAATGCAAGATGAGCTTCACCAATTTGCTATTCAAGATGTTTGGGAGTCAGTGGACTGTCCTAGGTATGTAAGACCTATAGGGACAAGATGGGTTCTTAGAAACAAGAAAGATGAAAGAGGAATTGTGGTCAGAAACATGGCACGTTTAGTTGCTCAAGGCTATACACAAGAAGAGGGAATAGACTATAAAGAGGTTTTTGCACCTGTTGCAAGGATTGAAGCAATAAGGATTTTCCTAGCCTATGCTTCTTGCATGGGCTTCACAGTTTATTAAATGGATGTGAAGAGTGCTTTTCTTTATAGCATAATTGCTGAGGAGGTTTATGTAATGCAACCTCCTGGTTTTGAAGATTCATAACATCCAGACAAATTGTATAGGGTGAAGAAAGCAATGTATGTACTTCATCAAGCCCCAAGAGCATGGTATGGAACATTGTCCACCTATCTGGTGGAAAATGGGTTTAAGAGGGGCACCATAGACCAGACTTTATTTACTAAGAAGACTGGTAAGGACTTTCTACTTGTTCAGGTCTATGTGGATGATATCATCTTTGGTTCATCTAATCCAAAGATGAGTGAAGACTTTTCCAACCTCATGACAGACAAATTCAAGATGAGTGCAATGGGAGAGATGAACTTCTTTCTGGGGTAACAAGTTCAACAGAAAGAAGATGGTATCTTTATCTCTCAAGACAAGTATGTAGCAGAAATCTTGAAGAAGTTTGGCTTTTCTCCAAATGAAAAACGGGCTAGCACACCCATGGATAAGGAACACCCTTGGGGAAAGACTGGAGATGGAAAATAGGTGGATGTCAGGCATTATAGATCAATGATTGGATCATTGATGTATCTTACAGCTTATAGACCTGACATCATTTTTGATGTGTGTGCATGTGCACGCCATCAGGTGACTCCCAAAGAGTGTCATCTTCATGCTGTCAAGAGGATCTTTAGATACTTTAGGTGCTATCCCACCTTGGGATTATGGTATCCATAGGATTCTCTATTGGAGCTTATTAGATATTCAGACAGTGATTATGGAGGTGACAAGTTTGATAGAAAATCCACAACTGGTGGATGCCAATTTCTTGGGAGCAGAATGATATCTTGGCAATGCAAGAAACAAACAGTGGTGGCAAACTCTACAATTGAAGCAGAATATGTAGCTGCAGCTGCTTGTTGTGGACAAGTCTATGGATTCAGAACCAACTGTTGGATTATGGGTATAATTTTATGCATACCAAGATTTTTGTAGACAACAACAGTACATTATGCATTATTAAGAATCCTGTACATCATTCTAAAACAAAACACATAGAAATTAGACATCATTTTATAAGGGATTGTTTTGAAAAAGGTTTAATACACCCAAATTGTAACACCCCATTTTGATAAATGGAATGTCACGCGTGATTATGGCGTGTCATCAAAGCATACAAGGATAAATGTCTAAACATTACATGACCATAAAGGAAATACCGGAATCAAACATCGGTAGTCCAAAAGTAGAACTCATCACACACAAACATAAGTACTGTAAATGAAAAGACTAAACAATGTCCATGGAAATAAGTATCAAAGTATAAATAAATGCATAAAGTAAAGAAGGCTATAAAGCTTCCAGTCCGTATGCACGTACGCTTAAAGTCTAGGAGCGTCCCTGATTACCTGTTGTTTTAGGAACATGAAAAGGAAAACGGCTGAGCAATACGCTCAGTGCACGGATGTACAAGTAAAGCATGAATAATATAAGCATATAAGCATGAAACAGCGAAAGAAACTAAGTCCTGGATAACCCGGTTATATCTTAGTAAAACTGGTTTTATAGTTTGAAAAGCCTTATGTTTATCTTGTAAAAACTGTTTAACGTATTTTACCGTTAGCCAATATAGGTCATGAAATATCAACGTGCATGAATACTTGGAGGGGTGACCTCGTCATGCAAATTAGACGGGCTGCCTATAATTTAATATACTGGTTTTGGGTAGGAGGGATCAGCTCCTTGTGAAGGATGCAAGGCACACACCACATTCACACTGAGTAATCTGCTGAAAACATGTAACTAGGATGCACCCATACACCCCACCTGATAATATAATAAATGGCCAAAAGCTGAAAGGGACGCCACGAGCAATCATTCCGCCGTGGGGAAGTCATTACACTGGTGCCTCTAGTGTTATGGTTATGGTACCCCCATAACTAGGTGAAACTGGTCATGCATGTATATAGCTTTAGGTATTCTAATTAAACATAAACAATCAAAACACATAATGGGAAAACAGTTGGCTGCATACGGGGAAATCCTAATAAGGAAGAATGTCCATACTGAAAGGACGGAGAATCCGTACCTTATGTCCAGTGAACGAAGAAGACGAACGGAAGAGAGTCCTACTTCGGTATCACTAATGCTACATAAATACATACGTGTATAAGTATCTTATTACTGAGTACGTAACTGATTTTATATTATGTCTTAGCTTGTTTTATATGTTCATGTCATGTTTTACTGATTTAAGCTTTATACTGTGTTTATCGTATATTCTGCCTATTCTGATTAAGTATTACTTGTATTTCATGTATTATTATACTTGTTATGTAATAATAAGTAACTTTCTAAAAAAATAGCAGGTTTCCTAAAATAGAAAGTTTCCAAAAATAGAAAGTTTCCAAAGATAGAAAGTTTCCAAAAATAGAATTACTGCTTAAAATAGATAAGTTTCTAAAAATAGAAAGTTTCTATAAATAGATTAGCTGCCTTAAATAAATAAGTTTCTAAAAATATAAAGTTTCCATAAATAGATATAAGTTGGTTAATTAAGCTAATTACATAAGCTTAAGTGTTTTCTAATTAATATTCTAAGTCATATGATTATATAGTATAGTTTATTAATTATTACATGTAAATTAAATAAAATATAGGTTAAAGTATTTAATTAAATATAACATGATTTTAATTAAATAAAGATAAAATACTTAGGTTAAATAATTAATTAATTGTGGATTTGCTTTTAGCAAATCCGGTGGTCTAGGTGGGTGGTGGAAGGTGGAAGCCATTGATGAGTTGAGAGAAAGAGAGGTTGTGTGTGAAATAAGAAAAAGTGTATTAAAACAAGAAATGAAAACACAATCAACACCCCTCCTTGGAAGCCTTGGAGGGGTATATATAGTCACACAACGCATCTAAACTATACATGGTTTCCTAGTCTAGTCTAAGCGTGTGTGAGTATGATAACTAATGGGAATTCTTAAATGTCGTCACATAAAGTGAATTTCCAACAATCTTCCCCCATGGGACGACGTGTAGAATTCCTTACAATACTTTTCCTAACAAGTACATAATGATTAAGAACAAAAGCTTTCATGAAGCGTCCAATGCTGATGATGTCTTCTGAGGCCTTTGACTTCAAGTCTTCACTTCAAAACGACTCATATTTAAAGTAACTTGTAGTAGAAATACTGTAATGACACGAGCTAAGTAACCCATACACTTCTGGTTAAGGAGAAGCTTCTGAATTAACTTCCCCCTAAGTCATGCCACATAAACTTGATGTAGAAGCTTTTAAATAGCTTCCCCCTAAACCGACAATCCTCGTAAGCAACTTCAAAGCTTTCAATAAAGCTTAGAATGATTAAGCGCACAACGGAATTTAACAAGCAAACCCCATCATATAACATGATAATGTTGCTAAGAGGGATTGAAAGTTTGGGGCACACCAAGTAGATCAACAACTTATCTTCTCACGCTTGAATAATTCTTCTGAATTTTTCTTCCCCCCTGAGAGTTTAAGTTATGCATACTAGAAAGAATCAAGACATTTCTTCCCCCACATAGTTGAAGAAAATAAATCAATCCCAAGTATGAAGCTCAAATACTGAAGTAGACACTTTATCCCATTCATGAAGTGACATCGTAACACCAGAGTCAATTAAGTCCCAGAAATGCACATATCTTCTTCCGGAGATGCACTAGAGTCAATTAAGTCCCGGGAATGCATATCTCTCCATATAGGATAATGATGATGAATAATTGCAACATCAAAACAATTAAACATCGAATCAGTAGTGTACCGTTTAGAGATTGATAACGCCACGAGTTAAAACACTGATTTTCTCTACGGCTATGACAAATGTCATCCCGGAATGTCTTCAAATCAAAAGAAGGTATGAAGTTCATCACGTGTACTCGTTGTGCGTTTAATGTGTCTTCTTCCCCCTTGATGGTTTCGAAACTCGGAACCAGCAATAAATCGTACGCACATATACCTGAAATCTCGTGAGAATAATAAATAAGCTGAATTATATATTTTGTGAGAATCAGTTGTTGATCGAAAATCTCTACTCATAAACTCTCCATGGCCATCTTTACCATCCCACTTGAAAGCAATTTGAAGTGACCACTGATAGAATGAACCAGAAACATCAAACGTGAAACTGAATAAGAATCCCTCGATCTTGTGACTTAAGGTTGCACAATTGTTGAATGAAGAACGGTGGAGAAATCTCTAAGTACTTAATGCATCACTGAAGAAGTCTATAAGCACAACACCTCTTGAAATTATCCACGTCGACTAAGCGCGTGACACTGAGTACAACAATGTAACCCCTTTAAGTGATAGTTATCCGAGTCATCAACCAACCACCCCGAACCCGGAAACTAGATAAACAAGTCTTCATTCTAAGATTAAGCACGAGAAAGTTATCTTTGAAAGATAAAATAAGTTCACGCCTTCGAAAAATCCGTCTCCAACTTCACATAATTTATACCCGGTCAAACAAATCCGTATACACTAAAAAATCGCCATTTTTCTTGATCTCGCCAAAATAAATCCCGTCACTTTGTCTCGTCTTTTAATCTCGTTACTTTGTCACGTCACACGGTCATTGTCAAGCCCCGATTATAACCAAAATATAACTTAATCTCACAAATTTTGTCCAAAATAAAATTTTTGACATAAAATTCGGATATAAGTTATATCAAATGGAGATGCATCCTTTTGAAAAACAAAACAAAAAAAATACAATTCGTGTAGTAACTTTCAAAGGCCCACTTGAAAATTTCATCAAAACGACACCAAATAATAAATTGCATCTATTTTGTTCGGATAACATATTGGCCCAAAATTTGTTTCCCACGTATGTATACCCTCAAGTTCAAGTAACCACCTAACTCCTAAAACACTAGGTCCATCTGAGATTACTATACCCGGTCCAAAATAGAAATTAGGGGTATATAAAATTGCCTCAACCCTAATATCTCTCACATACACTAAACCTAATCCCACTTTATCAAAACCTCCGCCCCCAACTTTGCATAATCTCCTCAGCCACCACACAACTTCGAAACTCCCAAAACTCCCATCTATCTTACACACGAATCATACCATCAAATGACCAAACGCATCTCGTAAAATCATTAATCCCATATCCATATCTGCCACCAAAGATAATCAAATACCCATCGAACCGAAATCAACACCAACCGCAGTCCCATCGAACCAAACTGATTAATTCTAACCAAGAAGACATGATATGAATTCTTCTTCAAGATCCTTGAAGGGATCTCGGGTAGGTTTGTTTACTTGATTACATGTTGGTTTTAGTGTGTTGTCTTTGGTTTCGTATAATGAATCGAAACGAAATATTGATTATAAAAATTTTGTTATAAATCTGTATTTTATTTCGTAAATAAAACTTTGGTTTAACACCAAACATGGATCAATGATGATGATAGATTTTCGTGTATAGATCTTAAGATCTCGAGTTGCATGTGCAAAACACGAAAGAAAAAAAATTGAATCTGAGATCTAATTAATTTCTATTTTTATTTGTTTGTTCGGATCGAGTCTAGATGCGAAGGGGTTTAGAAGACGATGGGAATAAGGTAGATTTTTGGTGTTGTGGAGTTATAAGGGTGGAATGATTTGTTGTTGGTTCTGGTCAAAATGGTCACCGTATGGATTTGTTTTTAAACAATCATGTCTTCGGGTGTTGTTAAACTACATGGTCACGATTTTGTCAAAGTGCCATCGCAGTCATTTAAAATACATGCCATCTCAATCTCACTTTTTAAACCCATCGTAATGTAAACAAAAGATTAAGCCATTGTAGTCCAGTACTTTGAGTCCATCACAATGTTTTTCTTTAAAAAACCCATCGCAATGAAAAAAGAACTTCCATCGAAATGTGAGAAAAAATTTGGCAGCATAACGACATAGATGCCATTACGATAGGTCAAACCACCCATCGCAATGTGACTCATCGGAATGAGTCCCATCACAATCGATAGGTCGAACCCATCGGAATGTGTCAAAAAAACTACCCATCGCAATTCATGTTATCTAAATAGCCATCAGAATGATAGCATCAGAATGCGTGCATCGGAATGTGCATATCTGAAAACTCTTATCCAAAAGTACTTTTGCCATTTTTTCAGGGTCATGTTTTCTGGATCTGGTTTATTTTCTGGCAGATCTTCATCATCATGTGTATACAAAAAAAATTACCAGAAAGAATGAAACTTTATCAAAACCCAGTCACAAAAATACCAGATACAAGAAAATATGGCAGGTTTGACTTGACTTTTGACAAGGAAAATTTTGATTGTTTGGACCAGTGTGGGTTATGAATACCAGATGTGGACTGTGACAAAACCAGTGGCTAAAAACAAATACTTGACTGTTTAGACAACAAACAAGAACATCGTGACAACAAATTTTGGACAGTTTGAGACCAAAACAAAGTGAGACAATAAATATGACATAAAGACATCGTGACAAAAAAAACTTTTAACAGATTCGAGATAAAAAATTTTAGACCACAAAAACAATAAAAAAAACACGATCCAAGGATTGAACCAAGGCTCTGATGCCAATTGTGGATTTGCTTTTAGCAAATCCGGTGGTCTAGGTGGGTGGTGGAAGGTGGAAGCCATTGATGAGTTGAGAGAAAGAGAGGTTGTGTGTGAAATAAGAAAAAGTGTATTAAAACAAGAAATGAAAACACAATCAACACCCCTCCTTGGAAGCCTTGGTGGGGTATATATAGTCACACAACGCATCTAAACTATACATGGTTTCCTAGTCTAGTCTAAGCGTGTGTGGCTATGATAACTAATAGGAATTCTTAAATGTCGTCACATAATGTGAATTTCCAACAATAATTATATAGTCTAATTAAATAATAAATACTTAGGTTAAAATTCATGAATTAATAATTAAATTAGTAACCTAAGTCATGTAAATTAAATTAATCATGTTCATGCTTTTAATTAATTTAATTTAAGTCTTAAAAAAATAACATAACTTGTAAAAATCATAAACCTTGAAAAATGATTCATGAACCGGACCCGTGATTAAAACCCATGAACCGGACCTGTAACCATCACCATACCCCGACCAAGGTCGGGGTTTGCCCTTGCCTTGCTGCTGCCGTGAGACCACCACCACCATACCGAGACCATATGGTCTCGGTGGTGTGAAATAAGCCAAGCCGAGACCCCCTTCGGGCTCGGTTAGGCGTCGGCTAAACAACAAACACCCCTAAACCCTTGATTTGATTTAACCCCATTATTAGAACATGTTTATATTACTTGTTTTTAATTAGTTTATTAAAAACATCATGATTTTATGTGATTATATAAATCAAAACATAAAAAGAAAAGGTTAAAGGTTATACCGATTTCATGAAATCAAGAGGGATGAACACACACGATTCCTTTCAATAAATCCAAGATCAAAATCAACCCGAATCACCCTTGTGGTGTTCTTGAACCCGGCGGCCAAAGAGGACAAAAGGAAGAACTAGGGTTTTCTTTCTTTTTTAATTTTTGTAAATATGAAACATGTTTTTTTTCTAAATTCCCTAGTTAGTAAAAAATACATGGGCCAAGCCCATGTTTCTTGGTATAGCCGCGGGTAGGGGGCCCCACATGGGGTAACCCGTACCTTTTTCCGTGTCTAAAATAATAGTGTGTTCTCGTGTTCGTAATTTACGTGTTCTAATTAGTTATCGATCGTGACTTAATATATTTATTCGTGTTCGTAATAAATATATATACATACGTAATATTAGTTCGTGATTAATTTACGTTCATGATTTCATGTTCTTATGTTCGTGAATATAATTATTATTGGAATAATTATCGTGTGTTCATACATAATAAATACTTATCGTGTTATAACACGTACGTAATACTTGTAATTCTTATTCATGAAACGTAAACGTGCTAAAAAAAGTTCTAATCATGTACGTACGATCTTAAGGGTACTATTCATGGTAAAAGCATGCGGGTTTTACACAGATAGGGTTGGCAGTGAAGAAAATGTGGCATATTTGTTAACTAAACATTTTGATACTGGGAGATTTCAGTACTTGGTAACAAGTATTGGAATGATCAATCTTACCTAAAATGTGTTTTTGGAACTTATTATAAAAGTATGTACAGGATATGCACTGCTAATGGTCTTTGTAAAAGTATTAGGTCTTTCCACTATTATTTTCTAACGCTGACAGAGTTTGTTGAGACGCTGATAAGTGTTCAGATTGACGTTGACACGTGTTTGTTAAGACACTGACAAAGTGTTTAGACAGACGCTGACAAGTGTTTATTGAGACGCTGATAGGTGTCAAAATGGACGCTGACAGCAACATGTTAGTTTTTTTGTGGTTTTCATCTAATCATGCAGGATTGTGAGCATTGTACAATTGGATACAGAGTTGATTATGGATCTTTTGAGCCTCAAGTACTCTGTCAAAGGGTTATTTATGATGGTTGGAATGTTTACATTCCTATCTTGAATTAAAAATTTGTCACATATACATTATTTTGCAACTATGTTTATCATAGTTTAAGGGGAGGTTTTAGGCTACCTTTAGGATCTTGGGTATTCTTAGAATGCTCTTATCACAGTTCTAGATTGTGTCTACAGGTGAGTGGGAATTAGAAATAGTGAAGACTTCTTCTTTAAGAATTTGTTAGAATTTCTAATCCTTGAGGCACTATAGCATGCAAAGTTTTATACTTTGTATGTTGCCAATACTTTTTGACCTAGATTTGGTATTGGTCGGTTGGGAGACTTAATATATATATTTATAATGGGTTACCCTCGGAGTTACAAAGTGTTTACATGAAGATTACTTCATCTCCAAGGACTTTCTTTGGCAAGGTTCACTTGAGGGCAATTATGTCTATCTTGCTTATGCAAGTGTGTATACTTGAATAGAGAATGCTATTTTCAGTCTGTGTCAGAGTTTAAGTTATCTTCATTAGGGTAAATATATTTGTAAAGGTCTTTTTATTTTTCTTTATTTTATTTTTGGCCACTGACACATTTTACTCCAAACGCTGATAGGACCAATTTACACTCTGACATGGCAAAATTTACACGCTGACAAGATATAGCCGTTACGCTGACAATTAATTTTTGACCGTTGACAACCTTGGGTCCCACCCAGTTGTTATTTTTGACGAAAATTTGGGCCGTAGTTTTAGCAACTTGGTAACTTTTTATTAATGCAAAGATAAGTTAATTTTTTTTTTCAAGATTATCATTACTTTTTGAATATCTTTGCCTTCTTTTTCAACCAATAGTGTGCTAGTTTCTTTTCTATAAATACGGCTCATATTGTTTCCAGAGGGTAACAACTATTCTTGTCTAGCAAAACTTTCTAACCTTCAAACCTTCATTGTTTGTCACTTACAAGTTTACATATACATTTCAAATGGCCCAAAGTTCAAACCATAATCCCAAAGTTCAAACCAGATATTTGGTTGCTGATAATACTCTTCATCCTCAATATACTGAGATGGTTACGTATTTGAATGCTTCTCCTCTAAGGTATGCTCTTACTCACACTCCACTTGTCCCTATCACACACATCAAGCAGTTTTGGAACACAGTTCGTTCCAGAATAGTTGATGGAGTGATTACATTATATGCTATTGTTCATGGGGTTGAATGGGTGGTTACTGAAGCTTTGGTTCGCCAAGCTTTGCATCTTAATGATTCTAATGGTATAGCCACCCTTCCTATATATGAGCTAGAGTTGGGACTTCGAGGCTTGGGGTATGATTTGCCCCCAATTGGGCACTTAAACCGTTATACCAAACAACAATTTCCTCCAGCCTGGAAGTTCCTCATTCATGTCATCCTTCAATGTTTGAGTCCCAAATGCTCTTCATTCAATGAAATCAACCGATCTATCGGGAGTGCCATTGTTTGTCTTGCAAGAGGGCAAAATTATATTTTTTCAAAAATGATTTTTGATGGCATGTTTCATAACAAGGGTACCAAGATGACTCTTGTGTATCCTAGATTTTTGAAAATGATTTTTGAAATGCAAGGCTATTGTACTAGGGACCATGATCATTTTTATAAAGTCCCTGAACAAAAGAAAATTGTGTTTGGAAACATGAATTCACCACCCTATAAGGATTTTCCTCTTACCCCAGCTATGCATGCTGTTATATTGGCAGCTGCAAACCCTCCACCACCACCACCACAACCTGCTCCAGAGCCTATTCCAGACCAACCACCATCACCCCAACACATGAACATAGACCCTCCATCCCCAGGCACTGACATTCCCAATGTCAACGCTGACACTACCAATCTTGACGCTGGCACCCTTCACCCACAATCCCAAACAGACCTTCATTCATCTTCCTCTGAACCCCATGATTATAGGTTAGAAAAACGCCAAAGGATTGCTGGAGTGTTCTCCTCCAGTGGTCCTAGCCATGTTGTAGAGAGAACCACCACCACAAGTGTGGTTGGTGCTATGGGTGAGGCTGAGACTAGTGGTACTCGCTTAGATGCAAGCCACGTCAGTCCCAACATATTTAAGTCCACACCCATGCTCAATGAGTCTCTTATGGGAGGGAAACTTCCCATACTAGAGGAGGGCAGTATGGAACCCTTATCAGTAATGGAATTGACGATGTTTTGTATGAGCTTGCAAAAGCAAAATACGAACCTTGTACAGGTTGTCAATGCTCAAGGCGGTGAACTCATTTCATTGAGGGAGCGAATAAATGTTTTGGAGGCTACCAATGTTCGCCCTAGGAAAGAGGATTCTTCCAAATTGGAGGATGAACAGGTACATGTTAGTGACAAAGGCTCACATGAATGGGCTTCTTTTGGAAATTCGTTGGATGTAGCTGAAGCCCTTACATGTTTGAAAGAGAAACCAGGTTTTGATGCTTCACTGGTTACTCCTACAAAGTTGACATTTACAGAGATAATGAAGCAGTTCACAAAATCAAGAGCTGATAAGAACAAACCAAGCGCTGACATTCAAGTTTTGGATGCTGACAAGACTGCAGGTGTAGTTGGTGTATCCCAGTCATCAACTATCATTAAGGATGTGTCTAAACAAGTACCATCAACTTCTTTACCTTCTATTGATGTATTTGATAAAGGTAAAGGGATTATGGTAGAAGCAGAGGTTCCCAAGGATGCAGCCCAGGTACATTTCGATTCCATTTTGGCTGCACAACTTGAGGAAAAGGAGATGATGAAGAAGACTGCTATTGAGTCACAAATTGTGACTACTTCTGAAAGTAATAAGGAAGGCAGTGATGGTGAGAGTACTGATTCAAGTGTTATGATACTTGAAGAACATGAGAGGCTAGAATATGCAGAGGAGTTGGGTTTGCAGAAGCTTAGAGAATTGAAGATGAAATTTGATTTGGATATACCTAAGATTGCTTAGCTTTTCTTTAAGTATGAATATGACGTTTTGAGTGATCCAAGTGTTTCTATGTCTGAGAAGATTTGGTGTCTTGAAGGTATATTGAAGTTGCAGGATGATCTTAAGGTATGGGAAAATAATGAACCTACAAATATCAAGCTAGAATCCAAAACAGTAAAGAGAGAGTTGTATTATTTGCTGTTAAGGAATCATCAGACTGGGTGGACTTATACAAAGTTTAGAGGTCTTAGTTTTGAAAAGTTGGAGTGTCTGACTTATCCTATTTGGGATTCTTTGTGTAAGGATAGAACTTTTGAGCTGCTCTCAAAGGAAAGACAAGAGGAAATAGAGGAACAGATGAGGATTAAGAAGGCATCTATAGTTCCTAGGCCAGCAAAGAAGGGATTGCCTATTGAGTTTCCAAATCTTGATCCGTTGAATCCAAGTGAGGCTGTTTTAAGGAAGAGTATGAAGCTTTCACCATTGGAGGCTTAAAATTTTATAGAAGTGTTGCCTCTTGACTTTAGAAACCCCATAATTAACTATAAAGAAGATGCAAGTGGTTTTTGGAAGATCACCAGGACTGGTGATAAGGTACACACTTTCACTTCTTTCATGTCTATGTTTGTTAGCTTTGATAGAGAAGACTTGGCCGACTTGTGGTCGTTGATGAAGGCCAAGTATGAGACTAAAGAACCTACTTTAGTTAAAGGAATAAAGATTTAGTCCACATTCAAGAGAATGATTGAGCCAAATGAAGCTGATCCAGTTTGGTTGGATCTGGATGCTATTAGTGGGATCACATGGCGTATCTACTTAGCTGCTGGTGTATATCATCTTAGTACATCCAAATTTTCAGAATATCTTTTGGTTGATGCTGAATATCCTATGTCACAAGATGTTTTGAAGTTGATGATATCTACACCATTGGAGGTTGATTATACTAGTGATGTTAGTAAGGATTTGGTTAGATTTATTTATTCCCTTATTAAGAAAGAAGATTAGTTTGTAAGAATCCTCCTTGTATTTTGTTTTTATTATGAAACTTGATTACTAAAGTAGATATCAAGTTTAGGGGAGGATTGTTGGGAATAAAAATAGCTAAGTCACTGGGACGCTGACAAGAAGAACTTAGATGCTGACAAGAGATAATAAGGCGCTGATAGCTGGACACTGACAAGAGATATTGAAGCGCTGACAAGTACAAGTTCAACCACTGGTAGGATACTTTGTCTACACGTTTTGTACTTCTAGTAAAGATATGTTTGACATTGTATTTTCTATGTTTATCTTTACCGAAAATAGTTGATACGTAGACTCTTGTACAAGGTTCCTTATTCTATAAAAGGAGGTCTTTAGGTTTTAGTTAAATATATGTTTTCCACTTTCATTGTACGCAAGTTTTGATAATCAATCAAAGTGAAATTTTGAGTTATTCTGTTTTGTGTGATCTTGTTCTAAGTGTTAAATTCCGCATAGCACTTAGATTGTTTCATAATACAAAGTTTCTCTAAGTGTTAATCTTGATTCAATCTCGTTAACACAAAGGTAATCGATCTAAGTTTGGGATCAACAAGTTTATGTACTAGGTTTGGTAATTTTGGTTTATTAATTATCTATCATGGATGCAAGACATATATGTTGTTTGAAGTTATCTCCCAATTTGCATGTGTGTAAGGTTTTGCGTTGGTAGCTGGTATCGATTTAAAATGAGTTAGTACTGGATCATGAATTGATTAATCTTTAGAGTACTTAAAAAGTAACTTAAGCTTATGGGTTAGAACGAAAATAATTAATCGTATAAAAAGGATGTGATGTTCATTTTGTAAGTCTTAAATTTATATTACAAGGCTTAGACAAAACAAGGGACTAGAAATATAAACACGGGCAAGTATACCCTTTGGTTCGTAATATAGCTTGTAGTGGTAAGCCAGGATCGTTCGCTGAGACTTAATTTCGTTTTGGTAATCAATATAATAATTGAAGAAAGAAATGATTGATATGAATAACAATAGTAACAAATATGACTAATATGGGATAGTTCGTATGAGTTCGTGATGATGATAATAATGATCGAGATATGTTTTATGTAGGTAAAGAGTGATAATCTTTTTTCCTCAAAATGGTGTTTACATAATTTACTTAGTGTGATTCAAGACTTGTGTTTATTCGAGCGACTAAACTCAAAACAAGTTGCCAACGAGTTCAATATTTTATCACGGTTTCAAAGCGGATTTCTCCAACCAAAGATTCAAAACCATAGACAAGTCTTTAAAAACTTATTACAACGAGTTGCGTTTCTCAACGCCAAGCCATCATAACAAATTAACTCTAGATAAAATATGGTTTATAGAACTAGGTGGTAAAATGGTTCTACAACATTAGTTTGAAATCAATTTATAAAGGATCATATCATAGCATCATCACTAATCATAGTCACATACCCATATAGTCACAAATAGCTTAGCCTAACATAGTAATCAAAGTAACAAGTGGAAAAGAGTAAGAGAACGTCATACTTAGATTTGATCGAATGAACGAGTACACAAGTGTCACGATTGTATCGTTCCTCCAATAATAGAAGAGTGGAATACTCTCGTTACAAGTATTTCCCAAGAGTGGATAATACTGAAAATACTATTAAGAAGCTAAGAATACTCGGATTAGAGTAGTGGATTTTAGAATGAGATATATGTCAAATGAGTAAAAGTGGATCCTATTTGTAGTGTTGGATGAGAGCAAATGTGTGCCGCACTTATCCGAAAGTGCGCCGCACTTTGGATGTGGGAATGTGCGCCGTACTTCTGACAATGTGCGTCACACTTTTGTGCGTTCTAGAATCTTCTTTCAATAGTTTGGCTAAATTGCACAATAAGGACCCTCCTTTATATTTTCTTCACTTTGCTTCTCCATACTTCATACCTCCATATAAAACACAATATATTAAGTATCAAAAGCTCTTAATTATAATACAAAGTGGCATTATAATAACGGATTGAATATACATATTTTGGTCGTTATCAAATTTCTCCACACTTAGCTATTGCTTGCCCTCAAGCAATTAAAGCGAGAAAACAAATTAGATTTTTAAAAATGATTTTAAGTGTTATGAAGTTTGATAGGAAAATGATTATATTTTTATAGGTAGCAAAAACAAAAGACAAATAACTTCAGCACCTCACATGGATAGTATTTAGATTTTAAGTTCACACAAGTGTCACTCACGAGGGGTAAATGTAAGGAATCACTCAAATAGCATGGACATAAAATAGATAGCTACCGTAGGTTTGTACATGACACATAAACATAACCGTTGCGGCGTGAGCACCAGATAAATTTTCAAAGAGACAAAACGTGATAATGATGAGGGTGTAAGAACAATATATTCCTTTTCAAAGTCGTAGAACAACTATACTGAAATACTTTATTTTTTTATTTTTTAAGAGAACATCATATATACTTTTTCGACTTGACAAATGGATAGGCATCAACATAAGGATAATAGCACAAGGGATAATATAACACATAGATACAAGTGCAACATATTTTAGCAAGCCAGTGTAGCTTAACTAAAATGATAAAATGGTGATTTATTTTGCCACTTCTCGAAAATATCTATAAATTAACCTCACTGCGGTTTAGTAAATGATGATCAAGCACAAATTCTAAAGCATACTAGATTATCGGCTTTCACACAAAATAGAGAAATATAAGGCTAGGTTTCCTCACATATTTGGTGGATGGTTTTTGTGCTTAGTTATAGTGTCAATCAATGGGATTTTCGCTTTGCTAAAAACTTTATTTATTTTAATATATATCAAATTTTATTTTATTTTCAAAAAGATTTTTATGTGGAGAAATTTATTATTTATTATTTTTTCTATTTGTCCCTCCTCCACACTTAAGGTGAACGCCGTCCTCGAGGTGATAACTGGTAAAAAATAAATATAGGAAAAATTGCAAAGGGAAATGAGAATTTCCTGGGGCTAAGTAGAAAATTGCGGGACTTCAACAGATTAATCTAGCTCAAAGCTCCAAATTTGCTATTTTCCTGCATGCTATAAAACAAAACAAAACACATGAAATATATACAAGGACGGTTTTATTTATTTACAGGTCCTCCTCCACACTTAAGGTAAAAAGTAGGGGATAAAATACGGATTGCCTTCCGAATAGCGCTAAGTTTAGAGTCTTCAGCCAGACTCGGCTGCTCGGTTTTATTTCAAAAAGAAGGGGATTTCTTCTTCATCGAATTCATTACAGCTTTCTTCTTCGTGGTAGAGCTTGAGTCTATGTCCATTGACAAGGAAAGTGGTATTGTCTCTACCGTAGTGTTCAACATATCCGGACGGATATTGGTGTTTTACTGTGTAAGGTCCAGTCCATCTTAATGTAAGCTTAGGTTGATTAAATTTATATTTCGAGATAAAGAGAAGTACTTTTTCTCCATGTTTGAAATCTTTTCTTTGTCACAGTTTGCGATCATGCCACACTTTAGTTCGTTCTTTGTATAAACGTGAACTTTCATAAGCTTGATGTCGAAATTCATCCAACTCATGAAGTTGAAATATACATTTTTCTCCAGCTTCAGTAAGATCAGGGTTGCAGTTCTTAAGTGCCCAATATGCACGGTGTTCAATTTCGATTGGTAAGTGACATATTTTTCCATATAAGAGCTTGTACGGTGTGGTTCTAGTTGGTGTTTTGAAAGTGGCACGAAAGGCCCATAGAGCATCTTCTAATTTCTTAGACCAACAAGCAGGGTTGTTTTGGACGGTCTTTTCAAGGATTCGCTTACGAGCTCTATTAGTGTTTTCAACTTGGCCACTCATTTGAGGGTGGTAAGATGTGGAAAATCGGTGGTTTACTCCATATCTTTTCATGATTTTTTCTATAAGTTTGTTACAGAAATGAGTTCCTCTGTCGTTTATTAGTGCTTTTGGAATTCCAAAATGACAGAATAGTTTCTTTAAGAATGCTATAACAACTCTTGCAGCGTTAGTTTGCAAGGCTTGAGCTTCAGCCCATTTCGATACATAGTCGACAACGACTAAAATGTATTCACATTTATAAGATTTAGGAAATGGTCCCATGAAGTCGATACCCCACATGTCAAAGATTTCGTAGACTTGGATATTATTCAGAGGTATTTCATCTCTTTTTGTAAGATTTCCAATCCTTTGACATGCTTCGCATAATCGTACTAAGGTATGAGCTTCACGAATAATCGTCGGCCAGTAAAAGCCAGCGTCGAACACTTTTTTAGCGGTGGTGTTCACTGCATAATGTCCTCCGGTCGGTCCTAGTGACATTCATCGATAATTTTTCGAGATTCGGATCCGAAAATACAACTTCGGATCATTCCATTGGAACAGATTCTAAATAGGTGAGGATCGTCCCAAAAGTATTTTCTAAGTTCAAAAAAGAACCTTTTCTTTTGTTGATAGGTCATTCCCTTTCGTAAAATACCTACAGCCAAATAGTTTGCAAAGTCTGCGAACCATGGTGTAATGTTAGTATTTATTTGCATTATGTGTTCATCGGGAAAATCGTCGATTTCATCATCGCTAGAATCATCATTCACAATGCGAGATAAATGATCGGAAACAACATTCTCAACATCTTTTTTATCTTTAATTTCTAAATCAAATTCTTATAAAAGCAATATCCATCGTATGAGACGAGGTTTGGCATCTTGCTTTTTAAACAAGTATTTTAAGGCTAAGTGATCGTTGTAAACTATTGTTTTCGATAATACGAGGTATGATCAGAATTTGTCAAACGCATAAACTACAGCCATTAGCTCTTTTTCCATGATTGTGTAATTTCTTTGGGCTGCGTTTAGAGTTCTACTAGCAAAGTAGATGGGGTGAAATTATTTTCCATCTTTTTGTCCAAGGACGGATCCAAGGGCATGTTCACTTGCATCACACATAAGCACAAATGGAAGGTTCCAATTAGGGCTTGCAATAACTGGTGTGCATGTAAGCTTTGCTTTAAGATTTTCAAATGCTAAAAGGCATTCATCATTAAAATTGAATGTTCTTTCTTTTTCTAGAAGTTGAGTTAGAGGTCTTGCGATCTTCGCAGAGTCTTTGATAAATCGTCGGTAAAATTCGGCATGACCTAAAAACTTCTAATGCCTTTCACATTAGTAGGTGGTGGGAGTTTTGAAATTACGTTTATTTTTTATTTGTCAACTTCTAAGCCAGCGTCAGAGATTTTGTGTCAAAGCACAATTCCTCCTTTAACCATAAAGTGACATTTTTCCTAGTTTAGCACAAGATTTGCTTCTTCACATCGTGCTAACATTTTATAAAGATTGTTAAGACATGTGTCGAAAGAATTTCCAAAGATGGAAAAATTGTCCATGAAGACTTCGACTGATTCATCAATCATATCGTGAAAGATTGCAATCATACACCTCTAAAAAGTAGCAGGTTCATTGCATAAGCCAAAAGGCATGCACTTATACGCGTAAGTTCCAAATGGACTAGTAAAAGTGGTTTTCTCTTGATCCATAGGGTTGATTGGGATTTAGAAATATCCGGAAAAACCATCGAGGAAACAAAAGTATTCATTCCTTGCGAGTCTTTCTAACATTTGATCCATAAAGGGAAAAGGAAAATGATCTTTCGCTGTTACGTCATTTAATTTTTGATAGTCAATACAAACTCTCCATCCGGTGATGGTTTGTGTTGGTACTAATTCATTGTTCTCGTTAGTTACTACAGTGATACCTCCCTTTTTAGGTACACAATTAATAGGACTAACCCAGGGGCTATCGTCGATTGGGTAGATTATTCTAGAATCGAGGAGTTTAAGGATCTCTTTTTTAACAACGTCCTTCATGTTAAGATTTAGTCTTCGTTGTTTTTCAACAATCGGTTTCTTGTTATCCAAAAGTTGGATTTTGTGTTTACAGAACAATGGACATATGCTAAGAATATCATAAGTTTTCCAAGCAAAGGCTTGTTTATGCTTCTTGAGAACTTCAATTAGATCGTTTTTGTGTTCTTTAAAAAGTTGGGATAAAATAATTACATGTAGTAATTTTTATTCGTGAAGAAATGTATATTCCAAATGCTCAGGAAGAGGTTTAAGTTCTAAATCTGTAGGGGGCTCTTCCACAGATTTCTTAACTATGAAATCGGTTTCGAAAGTTATGGTTTCAAATGGTGTTTCTTTTTCTTCTTCAGGTGTTTCTATTGGTTCGTCGGTATTAACGACTATGAAGGCGTCAAATTAAGCAAAAAGTTCTTCTTCGAGGATGGTTCCTTTGATAGAATATAAAATTTCGCTTCCTTCATCAAGAAGAGCGTCGAAATCGGCTTCAACGACTTCGTCAATGACATCCATACTAAAGCAAGTATCGTCATTAGAGTAAGAGTGTTTCATTGCTTCATCGATAGAAAAGGAAATTGTATCTTCTCCAACTCCAAGGTTGAGTTTTTTTTTGTTTCACGCGAATTACAATGTCAGCTGTATGCAAGAAAGGTCTACCAAGGATAAGTGGTACCTTGTTATCTTCTTCCATTTCTTGGATTACAAAGTCGACAGGAAAAATGAATTTTCCAACTTCAACGAGCATGTTTTCGGCTATTCTCATTGGGTATTGAAAAGAACGGTCCGCGAGGCGAACGCTCATTTTTGTGGGTTTGAGAATATATTTTGATAGTTTAGCATACAAGGAGTATGGCATGAGGTTGATACTAGCGCCAAGATCGGCCAAGGTGTTACAAGAGTATGAGTGATGGAAAGTACATGCAATTAGGAAACTTTCAGGATCTCCAAGTTTTGGTGGTACTTTGTTTTGGATAATGGCAGGACATTCATCATTTAGAAAAGCTGAAGATACATCTTCAAACTTATGTTTGCTTTTGATAAGTTCTTTGAGAAATTTGCCTAGTTTGGCATTCCAGCTAGAACATCGACTAAAGGCATGTTAATTCTAACTTCTTGGATTAAGTCGAGGAATTTACCATACTTAGCTTGCATATTTTGCTTGCGTAAGCATTGGGGGTATGGTACTTTTGGTTATAAGGTTTTGGCGTTGGGTTTGAGTTTTCAGTGGGTTTGGTTTTGGTTGGTTTGGCTTCATCCTCATCGTCACTATCAAGTGGGTTTTCGATTGGTGTGTCTTGGTAGGTTTGGTAGGTAATTCATAAGATAAACCACTCCACATGAATAAGACATTCACATATTCATTACGAGCATGCGGTGGTTCATATTTGTTTTTGTTTTTGGGGTTTGGGTTTGTGTTTCTAGGTAAAGAACAAGAAGCGCGATTCGATTGCTTATCGGAAAAACGATCAAACTTAGCTTCAAGGTTTAAATGGAAGCTTGGTGGTTTTTGTTTGAAGTCTCGAACTTTTTTTTAGGTCAGTGAATGTATCTCGCACGAAAAGGTTGGTTTTTCTTTGAAATTCGATAAAATTTTCGAGCTTGGTTTTGAGGTTGGGTTTGTTTTCGGTTTGGTTTGGTTTTTTCGTCTCGATCGTAACTTGGTTAATCGTTAGATCTCCAATTATTACGATCACGATTACGATAATCGTTATAAAATCGAGTTCGACGAAAGGTGTTCATGAAATTGGCTTCTTCTTCCTTTGTCATAGGGGTGTCATCGTCATCACATTCACTAGAAGGATGATTTCCTCCACAATGTTTAGAGGTTTCACGACTTTTATTTTTCATCTCTTTATATTGAGTGTCGATTTTGAGTGACATGGCGTCCATACGAGCCATAATTTTTTCAGTGTCGGTTGGGTTGTTGCTTTTTCGGCAAAAGCTACGGTTTTTCGTAGATTTTTGTTTTTGTGATTTTTGGACCAATCAAGCTTGAGTAAGACTTTGTCATCTAACAATTGGTAAGCTTGGTTAGGGGTTTTGTAAAGGAAAATACCGCCCGCTGCGGCATTTAATGCATCTTGGGTAGCATCGTCAAGACCAAGATGTTGATGTTGCTGCGAGGTTGATGTTGCTCGTGTCTCCTATCGAAAGGTACACGAAGGTGAAGTCTACGTAACCTTCGGTTAAGGGTACGTTCAGGTTCTGATAATGGTGATAACGGTGGAGTTTCGGATGACCGGGTGTGCATCCAACAAGGGTTTTGGGTTTACAGAAGAAATGTGCATCACACTTTTTGGATTGTGCGGCGTACTTTTGTTCGCTACAGGAAGTGCGGCACACTTTTTGGATTGTGCGACGTACTTTCTGTGCTGCAGAAAATTTTTGGGTTTTGTTTGAGTGGGAAATGGTTCAATTCTTCAAAGATTACGAAATTTTTTGTTACAAAACAGGATTATAAGTCCCTGGCAGCGGCGCCAAAAACTTGATTTTCGTTTTGCAAGTCTTAAATTTATATTACAAGGTTTAGACAAAATAAGGGACTAGAAATACAAACACGGGCAAGTATACCCTTTCGTTCGTAATATAACTTGTTGTGGTAAGCCAGGATCGTTCACTGAGACTTAGTTTCGTTTTGGTAATCAATATAATAATTAAAGAAAGAAATGATTGATATGAATAACAATAGTAAAAAATATGACTAATATGGGATAGTTCGTATGAGTTTGTGATTATGATAATAATGATCGAGATATGTTTCATGTAGGTAAAGAGTGATAACCCTTTTTCGTCAAAATGGTGTTTACACAATTGACTTAGTGTGATTCAAGACTTGTGTTTATTCAAGCGACTAAACTCAAAACAAGTTGCCAACGAGTTCAATATTTTAGCACGGTTTCTATGCGGATTTCTCCAAATTCAAAACCATAGACAAGTATTTAAAAACTTATTACAACGAGTTGCGTTTCTCAACGCCAAGCCATCATAAAAAATAAACTCTAGATAAAATATGGTTTATAGAACTAGGTGGTAAAATTGTTCTACAACATTAGCTTGAAATCAATTTATAAAAGATCATATCATAGCATCATCACTAACCATAGTCACATACCCATATAGTCACAAATAGCTTAGCCTAATGTAGTAATCAAAGTAACAAATGGAAAAGAGTAAGAGAACATCATACTTAGATTTGATCGAATGAACGAGTACACAAGTGTCACGATTGTATCGTTCCTCCAAGAATCGAAGAGTGGAATACTGATGTAGACTAAAAAAACAAAGTAACAAAGATAGATAATTGAATCTGTTGATTCTAAAGAATACCAGAAACAACTCTTCCAACTATCGTTGATTCAAAAGAATACCGATAATTAGGCAAACTCCAACAATCGTTGATTCAACGAATACCCGATTATTTGGATGAAATCGAACAATAAACCCTAACTTGGATTTAAGTTGATTAACAAAAGACTAAAAGTCTGTATTTTTTTTATTCATAACTTCATTATAATTCAATACAAAAAGTCCTAATTATATAGAAAAACTATACTTGGGAAAAAAGATAACAATATTCTTCCTAGGAAACACAAAATCAGAAAAATAAATAAAACGTACCACAAAATAAGAAAATTAAAATAAAAGATATCACAAAATAAAACTAAATAAGAAGTTTATTCTTATGCTCCTCCATCATTCTCCCCCACTTCAAAAAACTCGTCCTCGAGTTTGTCTCACTCGTCTATTGTACTCGCAGCATCCAAATTTTGGTTTATGTCAATTAACAATAAACCCTAATCTTGGTTTATGTCAATTAACACAAGACATTTTTTTAGGTTGAAAATCAAACAATAAACCCTAATCTTGGTTTGTGTCAATTAACACAAGACATTTTTTTATTAAACATTCAATATCCAATACAATGAACAAATTCCTAATTTTATAGGAAAACTGAACTTGGGAAAAAAGAAAACAATATTCTTCCTAAAAAACACAAAATAAGAAAATTACTTAAAAGATACCACAAAATAAGAAAACTAAATAAAAGATATCAACCCGTTTATTCTTGTTCCCCATCATTCTCCCTCACTTCAAAAAACTCGTCCTCGAGTTTGTCTCACTCTTCCCTTGTACTCGTAGAATCCAAATTTGTATCCCTTGCATCAAATTCCCTTTATTTATGACGAATCGACCTCGAACCTTGATCGTTTTAAAACCAAACTTACCGACCGTAAGTGCGGCTTCTTGATATATATTTTTTTCAGTCATGATACTAACATCCACCCATTTACCTTTTTGCAACTAAATTAACTCATGAGGGTTTGAAACTGTGGCTTTTGAATAATCAACACTTAATGTAGCTTGGATAATGGAAGAACAAAGATCATTAGCCACAACTACAACATACTCGATATTGTCTTCTTCGCCAACAAATCTTCCTTCCCCCAAAAATCCTTCTTTCTCCGCAATGACATCTTCAATATCAATATCATAAACTAGCATAGATTCTTCTCCATATTGATCATCATCAAATATTGGAGGTCCTTCATAATCATCACTAGTCGCACCATAATCTTCCCATTCATCACAAGATGAACCATTAACCTCAAAAAATGGATATTCTAACATCTTAATCAGGAACTTAGGCTCTGATACCAACTGATGTAGACTAAAAAAACAAAGTAACAAAGATAGATAATTGAATCTGTTGATTCTAAAGAATACCAGAAACAACTCTTTCAACTATCGTTGATTCAAAAGAATACCGATAATTAGGCAAACTCCAACAATCGTTGATTCAACGAATACCCGATTATTTGGATGAAATCGAACAATAAACCCTAACTTGGATTTAAGTTGATTAACAAAAGACTAAAAGTCTGTATTTTTTTATTCATAACTTCATTATAATTCAATACAAAAAGTCCTAATTATATAGAAAAACTATACTTGGGAAAAAAGATAACAATATTCTTCCTAGGAAACACAAAATCAGAAAAATAAATAAAACATACCACAAAATAAGAAAATTAAAATAAAAGATATCACAAAATAAAACTAAATAAGAAGTTTATTCTTATGCTCCTCCATCAAATACTCTCGTTAGTATTTCCGAAAAATGGATAATACTGAAAATACTATTAAGAAGTTAAAAATACTCGGATTAGAGTAGTGGTTTTTAGAATGAGATATATGTCAAATGAGTAAAAGTGGCTCCTATTTATAGTGCTGGCTGAGATCAAATGTGCGCCGCACTTTGGATGCGGGAATGTGCGCCGCACTTCTGACAATGTGCGCCGCACTTTTGTGCGTTCTAGAATCTTCTTTCAATAGTTTGGCTAAATTGCACAATAAGGACCCTCCTTTGTATTTTCTTTACTTTGCTTCTCCATAATTCATACCTACATATAAAACACAATATATTAAGTATCAAAAGATCTTATTTATAATACAAAGTTGCATTATAATAACGGGTTGAATATGTATATTTTGGTCGTTATCAGGATAAAAAAAATACGCTGTGGCCAGGAATCGAACCCGGGTCATCTGCGTGATAGGCGGGGAATACTTACCACTATACTACAATTACATTACTTGGTACCTTGAACCTGGTCATATACATATCGATAACTTATTTTGAATTTGCAGATATTTCTCGCTTGTTGATTTGAGTTATATTGTTGGCTATAATTCAAAATTAATTATAATGATATAGGATTTTATTTTTTTAGAACGAAAAATGTTAGTGGTTAGTGGGTCGAGTCATGCAATGACATCCAAGCGGGAGAATGTATTCTTTGAGCATGCGCCTAGTTATGTTAGATTCCTATCCACTTTTCTTGAAAGGCCATTGGTAGGTTTTGAACCTAAGACGTCCAAGAAACGTCCCCCAAGGAAACCACTTAATGGAAACTTGGTGGCCAACTGAGCTAAGCCATTTGGTTGACATAGGATGTTTACTTAATTAGGCGATTAGTAACCTGACTGAAAATTAATATGATGTTGGAAATTGTTGTCCACAAGAACAAGTGACATAGAAATTGCCTAAATTGACAACCCAATCTCTTTCGCGTCGTCTATGGTATCTTGCATGCTTTCAGGTGTCTTCATCATAAGTGGATATATATGGAGCATACTTTAGATGTTTAAGTAATCTGGATCTATTTATTTTCGATGTTGATTAACGTATATTGTATACGTGTACTCAGTACAACTCATAATCAGAGACGTCCAAATAGAACTACTTTATTTTTAGTTTGATTTATGTTTTTTACCTCATTGTGGATGGTTGTAACTTGCAAGTTCAAGAATGGTAAAACATGATAAACAAAGTGATGACAGTCATGACAGAGATCTTTCACCCAACCAACCATCTTTGGTGAAATTTATTGATGATGAAAGTACAAAACAGAACGATAAATACTAGTCCTCAAACGAGTACTAATCGAACGATTACAAAAGAAATAGTTTGAGATCGTCCCAACTAGGTTGATCCGATCTCCTTCACAACACTAAACAGTCAACACTCAATGTTTAGATACAAGATGAAAGACCCCCCCCAATTGGTATGCTACAAACGGCTATCAAAGAAAGAGAGATAAGAGAGAGCAGTTCACATACAAGTATGTGTTACAAATGAAAGTTGCTAGCCCTAGCTCAATGAGAGCTAAGGTAATATAACTTAATGTCCCAACGGTTATAATCCAATCCAAATCACAAAGCCCACTTGATCATAAGTCTAGCTGGAGCCCAAGAAGCGAGTATGGAGAAGTGGCATGATAGGTCCTCCAACTTCGACCCTGTATATGCAACAAGAAACAAAAGGAAACAACCAAATAATATAATAGAAAAGACTTGTTCAGTTTGATAAAACAACACCCTTCCTCAAACTGAACAACCATAACCACAATTACTTTCTAAACATGTTCACAAGCCTTAGCTGGCTACAAAGTTTCAAGTGCTGAGAGATCCCATGAGCTTTGGTGAAAATATCAGCTGTTTGATCAGATGAGGCAACTTTGATGGTGTTAATGACACCATCCTGAACCTTTTCCCTGACTAAGTGAACATCCACTTCAGAATGCTTTGTCCTTTCATGGAACACATGATTGACAGCAATCTGAATAGCAGAGCTGCTATCACTATATAAATTCAAATAGAGTAAGTTCTTGATTCCGAGATCACTCAGAAGATTGGTGATCCATATCACCTCACAAGTAGCACTTGCCATACACCTGTACTTAGCCTCAGCAGAGGACTTGGATACTATGGGTTGCTTCTTGCTCTTCCAAGAGACAAGAGACCTTCCCAAGAAAACACAGTATCCTGAATCCTAATACAGACTTTCTAGTCTTAAGACACTTAGCCCAGTCAGTATCAGTGAAACAGGATACTCTCAAGGAGGTATCCTTATAAAACTGAATACTAGTTCTATGTGAGTTCTTAAGATACCTAATAACTCTCAAAGCAGTTTTTAGGTGAGACTGTAAGGGAGCATGCATGTGTTGACTAAGGCAATGAATAGCATAGGAAATATCAGGCCTGGTGTGGGTGAGATAGATAAGTTTGCCTAAAAGTCTTTGATATTAAAAAATACTTTTAAGGTACTTATCAGTCTCACTCTCATCAATAGCAAGTACACAATTCTTAGGTAAAGGGGTTGCTGCTAGTTTAGCAGCAAGCAAACCAAACTCATGAATGAGTTCAAGGTAATATTTCCTTTGTGTCATACAAATACCATTAGTATTTTCAAGAATTTCAATGCCAAGAAAGTATTTCATCACACCAAGATCTTTTATCATAAATATGGTCTTAAGAAAACTCTTAAACCTCTCAATTTCCTCAAGACAGTTTCCAGTGATGATGAAGTCATCAACATAAACAAGAAGGGTAAAAAAATGTTCCTAGAATGTTTGGTATATAGAGAATAGTGAAACTTGCTTTGGACAAAGCCATGCTCAACCAAGACAGTGGTTAACTTGGCATTCCACTGTCTTAGGGCTTGCTTAAGTCCATAGAGGGCCTTGTTAAGCTTACAACCCTTGTTCTTATCATGACAATTAAAACCCAAAGGTAAGGTCATATAAATGTCCTCATCAAGATCACCATACAGAAAAGCATTATTAACATCAAGTTGGAATAAAGGTAGTCATTGGAAACAACTATACTAATAAGGTATCTAACAGTCACCATTTTAATAACAGGACTAAAAGTTTCATCAAAGTCAATCCCTTCCTTTTGACTGTAACCTTTAGCAAAACTCTAGCTTTAAATTTGTCAACTTAACTAGAGGATTTATACTTAATTTTGTAAACCCATTTGTTGTTAATGGCTTTCCTCCCCATAGGTAGGTCACATAAGGTCCAAGTGTTGTTTCTTAAGAGGGCGTCAATATCATTGTTCATGGCCTCAACCCACCTACTATCTTTGACAGCATCATAGTAGGTGGCTGGCTCAACAGACTGGTTAAGGGTAGTAGCAAAGCAAAAATTGATAATGTTAAGTTTAGAGTAATTAACATGCTTTTCAATGCCATATTTAAGCTTACTATCTAGAACAAAGTCATTAAGCTTGGCAGGCAGTTTAGTAGGTATGGTAAACTTCCTAATGCTAGGTTGCCCTTCTTCTTCATCATTATTGGTCCCACTATGCTCAATAAAAGTGATAGAGGGATTAATATCATCATGATTTCCCTCAGATTGTTGGTTATCACCTATTTGGGTTGTAGAGTCCTCCTCATGAGATTGCATAGATGCAGCCTCAGTAGTAGAGTGGACCCTACCATCCTCACTAGGTGTAACTCTCTTATCATCATAGGGACTTAAAAGGTTTTGGTTATCAAAAAAGTTTAAGAGTCAACATCACTTGTAGCAACTACATCTGCCAAATCATTTTCTTTAGTGTTTTTCATCTTGAAAGGGAAACAGTTTCATAAAACTTCACATCTCTAGAGAACAATACTCTTTTATTATTAAAAAGTTTGTAATCCTTTTTAACAGTTGAGTAACCAATCAAAACATAGTTTTCAGATCTAGATGTGAGTTTCTCATTGTTATTAAGACAAGTTGAAAAACAAAGACACCCAAAACATTTAAGGTGAGAGAGGTTTGGTTTTTTCTTATTGAGCATCTCATAGGGGGCCTACCTTTTAAGACAAAAGAAGGGAGCCTGTTAATCAAATAGACAACAGTAAAATACATTCAGGCCAAAAATTAATGGGAATCCCTCCTTGAAACATGAGAGTCCTGGCAAAACTAAGCAGGTGTCTATGTTTCCTTTTATCAATACCATTTTGCTAAGGGGCATGAGGGCAAGAGGTCTGATGGATGATACCCAGGTCAGAGAACAAAGAGTAAAAATGTTTGTTAACAAACTTAGTTCCATTGTCAGATCTAAAAACCTTGATTTTAATATTAAACTGATTTTAAATAAGATTAATGAAAGGAGCCAACCAGTCATAAACTTCCTCTTTAGATTTTAATAGATAAGTCCAAACTACTCTAGAGTAATCATCCACAATGGTGAGAAAGTACTTGTACCATTCCTTGCTTTGAACCTTGTAACGGCCCCACAAATCAAGGTGAACAATGTCACCTATATGGGTAGATTTGTGGTCACTCAAGAGAAAGGGTTCCCTTTTTTGTTTGGCTCTATGGTAAGTTTCATAGACAGAAAGAGATACTAGTATTTATAGAAAGATTGAGGTCAGTCTTGAGAGCATTGAGAACTTGGTCGGTAGGGTAACCAAGTCAACAATGCCACAGGTCATTGGAGGTATTAAAGGTCATGGCAGAGTTAACTTTACCTAAGCTCTTAGTCTTAAGGTCATCAAACAGGTAAAGCCCTCAGATTCACTACCAGTCCCTAGAGTGGTCCCCTTGTCCAAGTCCTGAATATAACACTTATCTTCATTAAATCCCACAAAGAGTTTACTATCTTTAATAAGTTTGTTCAAAGACAGTAAGCTAACACAATATCCAGGCACAACCAAAACATCATGAAGAATAACATTATTAGAGAGTATAAGGTCACCACTGTGACTAACAGTTGCAACATTGCCATTGGGGTGACCAACAGAAATTTTGAGATTATAAATATCTACAACATTCATCATACCAACTGTTGATGTGGTGAGATGTTGGTTAGCCCTAGAGTCTATTATCCAACCTAGAGTGATAGTTTTGACAGAAAACTTGTTGTTGCCACAAATTTTTTTAGAGAAATGAATATTAAACCAGACATTAGCATTAAAAAAAAATTCTACCTGCCGTATTGGACTGAGTGTTTCCAAAAGTATCATTTATCAAACTGAGGAGTTTCTGAATTTGTTCATTAGTAAAAAATTTGGGGAGTTACAAGTAGAAACCTGCTTATCCCCAACTTTTATATCACAGTTGGCATTAAAGTTAGTTTTAATACTAGATTGTTTAGTACCATTAACCCCCTTTTTATAACCAACAGGATACCCATGTAACTCAAAGCATCTATCAATAGTGTGGCCAATCTAACTGCAATGAGCACAAAGAAGGTTAGTGTTGGGACCCCTATAACTTCTAGTACTATTCCCTTATATGGTGGTCTATTAGGAGTATTGGTATTACCTTTTCTATTATGATTAAAGGTCTTATCAACAAAAGAGGTGGAAGTCATTTTACCTTTAGTGTGATCAGAGTTCTCAGGAATTACCCTATGTGATTCCTCTCTAGACACTGTAACATAGGCCTCCTTCACATCAGGAAGAGGATCCTTAGTGAGGATAGCAGTCCTAACAGGCTGATAACAGTAATCAAGACCCATTAGGAGCTGCATCGGTCTCATGATCTGCTGATGTAGTGCCAGCTCAGTGCTAGCAGGACAAGTACACTTAACAACACAAACACACTTAGGAAGTTTAGTAACAGCATCAGATTCTCTCTAAAGAGAGTTCAATCTATGATAGTAATCAGCTAAAGTACTGTCCCCTTGTTTAACATACCTATGTTTTTGAAGTAAATTATAGACAACAAAACCATACACCTTATCATAAGTTTTATTTAAGTATTTCCACACAGTAGCAACATTTTCAGAGTAAACAAGACCTATATAAACATCACTAGAGACAACATTCATGATCCAAGTAAGCACCATAGCATTACATCTATCCCATTGAGCACACACAACATCATCAGTATAAGAATACCTTAAACAAGAACCATCAACAAAGACATACTTGTTTCTAGCTTATAAAGCAAGTTTCATAGCATTATTCCACTTTCTATAGTTTTCAGTACCAAACAGTTTAAATGGAACTAAAAAAGGACTACTGTTATCACTATTATGAATGTGAAGTGGATTACCAGCATCCAAATTGCTAATAAGAGCAACTGGAGTAGGAGTGGGTTCATGAACACCTCTACCACCACCATTTCCTCCATCACTACCAGAGGGTGTGGGAGGAGGAGGTATACCACTCATAACTCACATAAGCAATAAAACAACATAGCAACAATAATCAGAAGCAACAATAAGCAAACAACTAATAAAACAATAAATATTCCCACAGAAAATGGATCACTAGGAATGCTAGTTGTGGACTGGGATTGGCCAGAGCAGGTATCCACACCAGTCAAGGATGGAGGGTCAAGATGTTAACCGAATCCGTTTGCACCCACACACTAGCAAAAGTAATCCAAAGAGTAACCAAGAGATAGGTGAGAGGGAAAACGAAAGAAGACTTACAGTGCAATAAGCTGCCAATATCAAAAAATAAACACCCAATCTCTAGATTCACTTAGTCTAAAGGATGGGTGAGCCAAGAACAAAAAACCCCCCAAAAAATGAAATCAGGGTTTTGAAACCCTAATTTAATTTTACCTGTTTTCACCAAAAAAAATCAACGGCACCACCAAGAAAGACAACGGCACCACCAATATAAGCTTCCAAAACACCAAGGAACGAAGATCCCCAAAAATTAAAATTAGGGTTTCTGAAAACCCTAATTTATTTTTCAAGAAAATCAATGGAACCACCAATAAAAGCTTCCAAAACGTCAAAGGAACCTTAAGAACACAACCATGATGCAAAACCCCAAAAAATAAATTTAGGTTTCACAATCCCTAACTGGTCAAATGAAAGATCTGAACCAGTATATCAAGAAAGAGATTAAATCGAAGGAAAGATCGATAATCAAGGCTCTAATACCATATTAAAACATGATAAACAAAGTGATGACACAGATCTTTCACCCAACCAACCATCCCCTGGTGAAATTTATTGATAATAAAAGTTTAAAACGGAAAGATAAAGATTAGTCCTCAAACGAGTGCTAATCGAACGATTACAAAAGAAATAGTTTGAGATCGTCCCAACTAGATTGATCTGATCTCCCTCCATAATACTAAACACTCAACACTCAATGTTTAGATACAAGATAAAATAACCCCCAATTGATATGCCACGAACGGCTATCAAAGAAAGAGAGATAAGAGAGAGCAGTTCACACACAAGTGTATGTTACAAATGAAAGTTGCTAACCCTAGCTCAATGAGAGCTAGGGTAATATAACGTCCCAACGGTTATAATCCAGTCCAAGACACAAAGCCCACTTGATCATAAGTCCAGCTCGAGCCCAAGAAGCGAGTATGGACAAGTGGCAGGATAGGTCCTCCAACTTGGACCCTGCATACACAACAAGAAACAAAAGGAAACAACCAAGTAACATAATAGAAAATACTTGGCCAGTTTGATAAAACAACAAAGAAATAAGGTGATGTTTGTTTTTTTGTTTTAAATAAGCAATATGCAGTGCATTGTAGGTTGTATGGTTCGGTTTTATAAGTAAAACCGCAATCGCATCACATTTTGTGAGTTTTTTTCCTTAAAAACGATCTATCGACTTTTACTGTTCGATTTTGTGGTTAAGGTACGAAAGATAAACAATTTATTTAGAAAAGATGTAACTGCTAAAATAATTAGTAAAAAGATATAGGGGGATAATTTGCCTATAACGTGGACAATGCGCCATGACGTCAACTAACAGGGAAGATAATAATGAATTGTAAACATATACTAATACTGTACGAGTTGACGGCTTTTAGCGTTGACCCGTCAAAACGTTGTTATCGGATTTAATTAACAAATTTTTTATTTTTCGAATAAGTATAATAGCGTTCTGGCGACGCTCAATGTTGGAAACTCACTTTATGTGACGACATTTAAGAATTCCCGTTAGTTATCATAGTCACGCACATTTAGACTAGACTAGGCTCGTTGTAAAGTTTACGTTGTGTGCGTGACTATATATACCCCTCCTTTGCTTCCAAGGAGGGGTGTTGATTGTCATTTTGTTCATTTGGGAATACACACACTTTTACTCTCAACCTCTCTTTCTCTCTCTCTAAGCCAACAATGGCTTCCACCACCATTTACCACCACATCAGACCACCGGATCCATTTTAGCATTTCTACATTTGGCATCAGAGCCACGGTTCCATCCTTGGATCGTGTTTATATATTCAATTTGGTGGTCTAATCTTTCTTTGTGTCTCGTTATATCATTGTTTTTGTCTGATTTGTCAAAAATTTTGGTCACGTCTTACTTTTTGTCCAAACGGTTACATTGTTTTCACTGGTCCAAATCTATATCACTGGTCAAAAATTGTCAAGTTATCATGGTTAAGTTGCTGATTAAGTCATCGTTGTCACAAGTGTTCGTGTCTTGCAGAATTTTTTATTATATCTGTTATGGGTTACATAATTTTTTTGAAGATGAAGGTGAAAACCAGATTTGCCAGAAAATCAGACCCAGAAATCACCTTTCCGGATTTTCAGGAACAAGGACAGCTTTGGATAAGATTCTGCGATGGGTTGAATACGATGGCTCCATTACGATGGCTCCACTGCGATGGAACCATTGCAATGGGTCATCTTGATGCGATGGATTCTTCATGATCAGACTGCGATGGGTCTTAGCTTAGACTACGATGGACAACATCGTTTTGACTGCGATGGGTAACGGTTTTGACTGCGTTGGACTCAACATCGTTTTGACTGCGATGGGTAATGGTTTTGACTGCGATGGACTCTCATTGCGATGGTTTCCATCATAATGGGTCCATGGTCTAGACTGCGATGGACTCCATTTCTCTTAGACTGCGATGGACTTGTAAACTTGACTGCGATGGTTAAATGATTGTTACGATGCAGTTTTATCAAATCATGACCATGCATGTTGACTCAGTAACTTGACTGTATCCATCAATTTAAAAAAGGTTTTCACTTAACTCTTGACCAAAACCCATCTCAACCGAGTCAACTCGGTCATTACCGAGTTGACTCAGATAAACTCACTGAGTCGACTCACATCCAACCTTTTATCACCACAACTCCAAAACTAAACCTATATCCCATAGTCTCCTATAATCCCATTTACTCGAATACTAAAACAAAAAGTAACTAGAAATTGACCTCAGATTCATTTTCATGGTGAGATCTTTGTAGATATTTTCACACAAAAATCTATAATCTTCACAGATCAAATGTTTGGACTTTAACCACTTTTATTATACGAAATCTAAGAATAATTATAACAAGCATGTTATAATCACTTCTTCATTTCGATTGAAACACATAAACAAACATGCAATTTATGACCTACCTGAGATCAACTTTATTTGATCTTAAATTTCGTCTCCATCTCATCGAAACACACAAAGAAGTCCTATAACTTTGTGTTGTGCTTGGTATGATGCGAAGGTATGTGAATACTGGATTCAGAATCGTTTGGTTTATGATGACTGTGAAGATGAGATGTGAAACCGGGGTGATAGTATATGATTTGTTCATGGTTTGAGATGAGGATTAGATGAGTTTTTGGGGGACGGATTATACAAGGAAGAGATGTGGTGAGTTTGGGGGGCGGATATCACTAGGTGAGAGGATTTAGGGTTAAAGTTATTGATTGAGTGAAATTAGGGTTGGGGATATTTAACTCAAATGGTGATGGACCGGGTCATGAACATTTGGGCCATGTCAAACACATTGGGCCAGACGTGGATTTAGAATGAGTTGGGCCGCATCGTTTGCAAACACTCAATATAAACAAAATTTTATTTCACAATTAATTATTTTAAATAAAAATTTGTGAATATTGTCGGGATTTCATTGTGACATCGGGTCGAGACAAAAAGTGCCGAGACATTGTTAAGGAGAATGGATGCTCAAACAAACAAGTTCCTTTTTTTGAATTTGTGGTTTATTTTGTTGCATTTGTGGTTCTTTAATTTTTCTTGACACTGATGGGGTGACGAGAAATGTGACGCGACAAAATGAAGTGACAAATGTGACGAGAATTTATTTTGACGAGACCAAGAAAATATGGGCGATTTTTTAGTGGCTACAGATTTTGTTTGATCGGGTATTAATTACGTGACGTTGCAGACGGATTTTTCGAAGGCGTGTATTTATTTTATCTTTTACTAGATAACTTGCTCGTGCTTAATCCTAGAATGAAGACTTGGTTATCTGGTTTCCGGGTTCGGGGTGGATGGTTGATGACTCGGATAATTATCACTTAAAGGGGTTACATTGTTGTACTCAGTGTCACGCGCTTAGTCGACGTGGATAATTTCAAGAGGTGTTGTGCTTATAGACTTCTTCAGTGATGCATTGAGTACTTAGAGATTTCTCCACCGTTCTTCATTCAACAATTGTGCAAGCTTAAGTCACAAGATCGAAGGATTTTTATTCAGCTTCACGTTTGATGTATCCGGTTCATTCTTTCAGTGGTCACTTCAAATTGCTTTCACGTGGGATGGTAAAGGTGGCCATGGAGAGTTTATGAGAAGAGATTTTCGATCAACAGCTGATTCTCACAAAATATATAATTCAGCTTATTTATTATTCTCACGAGATTTGAGGTTCATGTGCGTACAATTTATTGATGGTTCCGAGTTTCGAAACCATCAAGGGGGAAGAAGAAGACACATTGAACGCACAAAGAGTACAATTTATTGATAACTCGTGTCGTTATCAATCTCCAAACGGTACACTACTGATTCGAGGTTTAATTGTTTGATTGTTGCAATTAAACATCATCATTATCCTATATGCATTCTCGGGACTTAATTGACTCTGGTGCATCTCCGGAAGAAGATATGTACATTTCCGGGAATTGATTGACTCTGGTGTTACGATGTCAACTTCATGAATGGGATAAAGTGTCCACTTCAGTATTTGAGCTTCATAATTGGGATTGATTTACCTTCTTCTCCTATGTGGGGGAAGAAGTGTCTTGATTCTTTCTGGTATGCATAACTTGAACTCTCAGGGGGAAGAAAAATTCAGAAGAATTATTCAAGCGTGAGATGAAAAGTTGTTGATCTACTTGGTGTACCCCAAACTTTTAATCCCTCTTAGCAACATTATCATGTTATATGATGGGATTTGCTAGTTAGATTCCGCTGTGCGCTTAATCATTCTAAGCTTTATTGAAAGCTTTGAAGTTGCTTACGAGGATTGTTGGTTTAGGGGGAAGCTATTTAAAATGCTTCTACATCAAGTTTACGTGGCATGAATTAGGGGGAAGCTAATTCAGAAGCTTCTCCTTAACCAGAAGTGTATGGGTTACTTAGCTCGTGCCGTTACAGTATTTCTTCTACAAGTTACTTTAAAGATGAGTCGTTTTGAAGACGAAGGCCTCAGAATACTTCATCAGCATTGGATGCTTCAAGAAAGCTCTTATTCTTAATCATTTTGTACTTGTTAGGAAGAATATTGTAAGGAATTCTACACGTCGTCCCATGGGGAAAGATTGTTGGAAACTCACTTTATGTGACGACATTTAAGAATTCCCGTTAGTTATCATAGTCACGCACATTTAGACTAGACTAGGCTCGTTGTAAAGTTTAGGTTGTGTGCGTGACTATATATACCCCTCCTTTGCTTCCAAGGAGGGGTGTTGATTGTCATTTTGTTCATTTGGGAATACACACACTTTTACTCTCAACCTCTCCTTCTCTCTCTCTAAGCCAACAATGGCTTCCACCACCATTTACCACCACATTAGACCACCGGATCCATTTTAGCATTTCTACACTCAATAATCGAACTATGTTTAATTAATGTCAGAAAACATATACAACGATGGATTTTCAATATATATCTTGGTAAATCAAACTATTTTAAATATATCGAAATAATAAATAAACAATAATTTTAAGATGAATAGAGTAATATTTAAGTTACTCATCACATAACATTTGAAAAGTAAGGGACAAGAGGACGGGAAACCCTTCCAAGCCCCATTAAAATCTTTATTACTGTATTAGGTGAAAATTAAAGCTTATATTTTTATAAAATCGTTAAGAAAATAAAATGCAGTGAAATCTGATTAATGTAAAATCATATAAATAATATAAATCGAGTTCGTATATATTTATTATTAGTTTTTTATATTATATTTTATTTTAAAAATAGATTTAAATAATTTGACTAATTATAAAATTTCGTAAACTTATTTTTAGGAATTTAAGCTTATAAAACTTATAAATTAATATTTATTTAAAAACTACCAAAAACCCTACGAGTCTAGCGGTCGATCTAAATGACATTAGGTAAATGGGTTTGCTTTATTTGTGTTTGGTTCGGATTTTTAGGAGCACACGAAATAATATGCGGTCCTATGTTTCGGATTTGGGCTTAAGGTTTCGTATTTGGTTTCCACCCGAATACCCGAACACTAACAAGGGAGCATTTAATCTACTTTATTACTATTTATGTAAATTAGACTTTCAAAACTATCACACCCTCAAATTCACTGCAGCGAAAGACTAGCTTTGAGGGTTTTGACTTCATGAGTAATCGAGAGCTTAATCCGAGAGGACGACCTTTATATGCAACAACAAAGATGTGAACTCCAAATAATCAGAAACCTGAGAATGCTTAAAAAAGTCAACATAAAGGCGATGAGTTCATAAGTTTTATTTTAAAACATTTGTAAAAGTTAAGACTTTATATCGATAACTGCACCTTACATCATCATAAAAGAGTATAGAAAACAATGTTTCTTGATAAAAGTTGTGCTTAGCTATCATCACCGGTTAGTAAAGTAGTATTTAGTGTAGTAATAACAAAGTAGTATTCTGTGTAGTAACAACAAATTAGTATTACGGTAAAGTGAAAACAGAGTAATATTCATGATTTTAGTCTTCAACAATAGTAGAGTTCAGTATCTCAGTTTTCAACATAACTTGTATTCCATAAAGAGTTGTTCAATAAAATATCGTTTAATAAGGTATACTAGACTACAAGATATGTATATTCGTGACAATGTAACGAAAAAAATGGCACGAAAAAAAACCATTTACTATTGTCTAAGCTCATGACCAAAACGTAATAGAATCAGAAAATAAGTAAGTTCCCAACAGATGCCTAACCCTAAGCATTTGTAAAAATACCATATGTAACTGCGCCTGAATAACACGTACTATGGTTAAACCTGGCGGAGGTGTCAATCGGAATAGATCTATCTACGACATTCGTGCTCACTTGACTGATCATCCGAGTCAAGTAATTAATGGTTCATGATTAAAGGGTGCAATAGTAATCAATGTTTATAAGAAAATCTATACATGTCCGTAAATGAGAAATGTAGTACTTATGTTCAATGTCAAAAATAGTAATGTAATAGCATTGTATAAAGCATTCCAATCTATAAACAATTTCCTAATCAAGATTGAAATAAGTAAGTAAATGGTATTTATAATGAATGTGTAACATTTATAAACGAGCAATTTTATATAAGCAATCTTTTTTTGGTAAAAGGGACTGTCCTCGATAAAAGATATACAACACAAAAAAAGTTGAAGTACAAAAAGATAAGGGTGAATCCTTTATCCCAACCCGTTACATGGGGTAAGAAACAAGCCAAAAGCCAGCTAAAACCAGACACCTACATAAGATAGACATCCCCATCTTATGACATACCAACCTAGCTACTTTTTCTTCTTATTATCAAGACTAAAATTATATTTATCAGTGTAGCTATCATTAGGATCAAATAACTCATCTTCGCCAGATTCATTTATCACACTAAATGAACCTGATCCGTTTGTGAATACATTCCTTTCAATGGGATTTCTTCTGTTCTTGATCAGGAGCCTCACAATTATCTTTCCTAATTAAACTCAAAACATCAAACAAATTAGAAGTAGAAGTAGATGCGACATTAGACACATCAGATTTGCGGCTTGCTTTTTTTATACCTGTCTTTGTTGGTTGCCGATAATAAGAAACCTTTGGTTTCAAAAGCCGTAACCCATCAACCGGTTTAGGTTTCCATTGTTTCTCAATATGTTTACCTTTGTTCTTTCTATTTTTTTTACCTCAATGAACTCATTATTTTTACTTGGTGGATAAACCCGTGCTTCAGTAGTCTTAGGAACTAGTTTTACATGTTTCGGAGAATAAGAACCTGAATGACAAAATATTTTACACTCCAAACAATGGGGGGGTATGCCATTCATATTCCACTTCGATCTTTTCCATAGAATACCCTAAATCATCGTCTAATGGAATAGATACTACTAACGAATACACAAGCACCCTATCAGATGACAACTCAATTAGAGCACGCGCATAAGATCTACGACCCCAAGGATTATGGCACATATCGCACGTATAACTACCAACATAACAGGCTTCCCCAATTTTGAAGTTATGACACTAAGACCCACTTTAGAATATGCGACAGTAGGTATGTTGTGGATTTTAATCCACACTAGAACTCGGTTAACCTCCTATTTAACCAGTTTCGAATTCGGCTTCCAAATGTTAAGGATAATGGGAACTAACCTAATCATCCACGGACCATGTACAAGCACCTGTCTATTCCTTCCTTACTTTTAAATTTAAATAAATACAAGCCATTACGCACAATTATACGCTCGATACCATATTTAGCCCATGTGTTCATAATAACATACCGTTCCACCAAAGTAAACGCCATTCGTTTCCCAAGAAAATACCCATAAAGAGTATTGGTAAAATGAGCCCGAACCTCACCTACTGCTACTTTAGGTATAGCCACATCTGTACCCGACACATTCTCAAAATCAGTAACATGCGATACTTTGACAATTCTCTTTGAATGTAGAGGTTTCAGCGCATGGAATAGATCAGCAAACAAACCAGGTCGTGCATGAGTACATGTATTAGAAGTATTATGCATTTCACTTGAAATGTCACCATGCTTCAATTCCAAAACCCTAGACCCTATATTATCAGCTAAACTCAAACCGTGTGTAACACTAAATGGAAGAGCATAAGAAGTATCCTTAACCACAACTTCAGTTGCATCGCCTATATGGTTATGCCCCGACTCAATTTCATCATCTACACGATTGGATACATTTACCTCGTCGCAACCAACATTCAACCCATTAGTACCCATTGATTTCAGAATTTTAGACAACGTAGCATCATCAATTTTTGAAAAAAATACCCCACCAGTGTCATCTTCTAAACAAGCAGAACTCATAGTGTTCAAAACCCCATATTCTACCATGTCTAAATTTATCATACGAATTTCAAAATGATACCTTCGAGGGCGATAAGAAATCTGCCCCTCCCGTACCTTTAACAAGAAGCCGAGGTTTCCCACCACTCTTTAAGGTCTTACCAATGTTCTTGACTCTTTTTGCCAAATCAACAAATGAGAATCCCTTCACCTCATTAGCATCACCATTAAGCTTTATTCCACCATTAGCCTTAATCCTTGAATCCAAAAACCCTTTCTCCATCTCTAAACCCTACCAACCATAAATCATATACACCAAAACAGCAGTAAATCCATGATTAAGAAATCAAAACCCTAACAGAATACACCCACACAACACCACAACAGATCTGCAGTATACCCTAAGAGATAATATCAAATAAAATTAAACCCTAATCGAATCCTTAATAAGACCAAACCACCCAATCAATAATCGCAACATATAAGAAATACAAACAGACCAGGAAAAAGGATGAAACCCTAATCTTGGTCGTCTCTATAACCCAAATACAAATGGATCAATAATAAGGCAGTTGTGAAATCGAATACAAGACGCGACCAGGAAAGAAGAGATAAAATGATCGAAGTTATTGGCTAATAGGGGCGTCAGATATCACCATAAGATAGAGATTTAATAGCTGTTCAAATAAAACATTAAAAACTACTGATCATAAAACCCTCAAAAACGAGAAACAAGCCTAAGATCTTCAAATAAACGAAGAAATCAGGTTGAAAGACGAATTATAAGATTAAAATGATAGGCGGCTATGGGGAGAAAATGCAACCGCCATTTTTAGTTTTTTTTAGGACTTAGTTTTTCTTTTCACTTAAGCAATCTTTGGAATGTATAAGCACGTATGTGACATCAACAAGCATGTGTCTCCCCAAAATAGATACAAAACATTTTTAAAAAAGAAAGAGGGGGTATGAACTCACATCGATGTTGTACAGCAATTAGTATAAATGTAACTATTGATGACGTATAGTCCCTAGTCGGGCTGGATAGTCCGACTCACGGGTACTACCCGTATCCATCAGGAATGGATTAATACTTATGCAATGCACGGGCAGCCCAGGAGGCCCAGTAAGTCGTTGTTGCACATACGGTTTATTACTTAACTATGTCCTCATCGTACTACGACAGGATCAGACAAGAGTATAATCTATCATATAGATATATTCGCCTAAAGGGAAGAGATATACACTTGCCTTGGTTATGCGGTAAGGATCAAACTATTATGGGTCATTATCTCTTCCTTTGGCCGCAAGAGTAGGAGAGCCCAGCCAGTACTCTCTCGGGTATAAAAGGAACCCCATAGGTTCAACAAAGGTACGATACACATAGTACCCTAAACCCTAACATACTCAAATCGATTACTTACTCTCAGGCCGGAGTCTAATCATGGGTCACAAACCCACGTTAAGCCTAACGGCGTCTGCTTTAGTGCGTAGGGTTCTCAAACAAGTTTTACTTGGTGCAAAAGACAGAGTCCACAAGACCCCGAATTAAGCCTAATTCGGGTCAAGCTCGGTCAATCCAACTTTTGTATCAACAAGTTGGCGTCATCCGTGGGACCCTAAACAAAACTCTAAGCAATAACAAAAAATAGTGCAAACCCGTCCCAACCGAAGGGCGGACCTAAGAAGCCAACAGGGGCAATCTCAAGTTTAGAATCACTTAATAACCCAGGACGTGGAGGGAAGGGATTGCAAGTATCTTTTTCCCCACTAGTCACCCTTACCCCACTGACAGTTGGGGACGCATCGTCCTCGCGGGAAATCCCTGATGCAACCCACAACGACGCTCTGAATGCAAAGGATGTGGTAGCTCCACAAACAGAGACAGAAACCCTTCCTGCAATGAAGAAGGATATGAGCGACTATGTCGCAAAAAACTACGAAGCTCTAATTCCACTCATGAGAGCGCAGATGAGAGCAAATCTGGCAAGAGATCTACGGATCAACCTAGACTTTGATAAAGAACTTAGGGACGTGGAAGGATCAAGATCTAACAAGGAAGCCAGGAAGGAAAGAAGGAAGCAGAAAAAAGAGAACAGTTGAGATCTCAGCATCTCCTTCTGATGCACCCCTTAATTAAGACGCATTGTCCTCAGACGACTCTGAGGACCCACGGATAGAAGACACCTTAATCACACCAGTCAATAACCATCAACGCACAAGCGTAAAAGACAGATTAGGGTCCAACCCTTTGGGCCGACGGAGTGCCCTTAATAGACTGTGCCCCTTGGAAAGGAACTCATCTCCAGATTCGCAAGGACATGAAAGAAACAGGAGTGCTGAAAAAGCACGCAAAAGAGACTCCTCAAGCAAAAACTCCTCAGACTCTAATTACGGCTATCACCATCCTCTCCGTAAAAGGGTCGGCTTCTCATCACCGAGCACTCCGATTCCTCTGACTACAACAGAAAGCATCGCAGGGCACTCAAGAAACCAAGGATGCGCAGCGAAGAAGAGTGGACCCTCCCATGGCGTCGTAAGAAAGGAAGTGCGTTTTCAAAATGCATAACCACTTTCAAAGATAATAAAGAGAGACGCATGCCGTCCAATGTTAAAACCTACGATGGTACGACAGACCTAGATGATCACCTAAAGGTGTTCGAATCTCAAGCAGGAATAGAACAATGGCCAGAAGCTGTATGGTGCCACATGTTCAACTCAACGCTCATTAGGAATTCCCGAACTTGGTTCGATCGCCTCCCACGAAGAAGCATCAATGGATTCGAAGAGCTAAGGAGATCGTTCAGAAGAAACTATGTGCAACAGAAGAAGTACGACAAGATCCCCGTCTCACTTGGAAGAGTGAAGCAGAGGCACAATTAAAGTCTCAAAGACTTCATGGAACGTTTCAAATCTGAATGCAAGCAGATCAAAGATTTCCCTGAAATCCTTACGATTTTAGGATTTCTCGCAGACATTACTAACCCGGATCTAATAAAGAAGTTAATTGACAGAACCCCAGAAACCTTTGATGGGGTAATGAAGAGGGTCCGAGCGTTTATTCAAGGAGAAACCGCAGCAGCGGATAACAGGCAGATGATATCAAGCTACAAATACCAGGACCGACCCAAGAAGCAGACGTATGGGCAAAACATGAGCCGTACCTTGGATTTCCAAGGCACATCGAAACAAGGGCGCAATAAAAACAACAATAAGTTTACCCCGCTGCAAAAAACATCCAGGGAGATATTCTTATTTGAGGGCACATGTAGAAATTGATAACCTATGAATCTATGAAGTGGGTTGATGTTTTCTAGTGAGAGAAACTAGAGAGAGAAAGTGAGAGAATAAATGGAAGGTTTTATTAATATGAAATGTTTAGAATGACAACAACCAACCCCTTTCCTTAGTGGAAAGGGGTATTTATACTCCAAGTCATAAGTGGACTTGGGCCGGTCCATGACAAGCCCATGGACCGGTTCTTACTTAAGTTAATAAGCAAATGATAACTAATATCTAACTACGAGCTATTACAACATGAATATTATTGTGGAGTGACCGATACTTTTAATATACGTAAAAACGTATTTCTAACAATCTCCCCCTAAGGGAGGTCACTCCACGTTACAAAGTTCTAAACCTAGCATACTATACTAAGTCTTCGTTCTTTAGCTCGTAGTCTTTTCTTCTTTTCTTTCTTTTGTTGTGAATATGTTGATTTGATCTTTTTGGCTTTGACTTGAGAGCATTGTTCTTGGGCCTTTCACGTGCGATCTTTGCCTTTCTTGTGAGCTTTGCCTCCTCGTGACTTCATGTTCCACACACTTACGTCTTTTTGTTGAATTCTTGAAAGCTTCAGAGTTTGGTACAGCGGAAGACTTCATCTTTTACTTTCTTGAATTTTTGCTAAACTTTGTTGCAAAAGACATAAGCATGTGGGAACGACTTTTACCGGTACACCGCAACACCACCGTCTTTACTGGTACTCAGCAACGCCACCGTCTTCAACAGGTACACAGCAACGCCACCGTCTTTAGCAGGTACACAGCAACGACACGAATAAAATGGCTTTGAACATTTTATTCTAATTCGGTAGCATTTTACCTCCGGTCGGTGAAGACCGTTGGACGATATTAGATATCGTACCCGTGACGGATAGTTTCAATTAAGTAACTTCCTGACAGGATTTCGCGGGTAAACCCGTTCTCTTTATTCGACCGTCCAAAGCTGACTGCGAACATAAAGAGTGAATCACTTGGATAAATTATCCTTGTGATTAAAAGCCGTCAATTCATGAAACCTGGAACAAGTGAATTTCAATTAAGATTTTCACCATCGTTGCTTTCCAGTTGTCACGAGCTCAATTCATAAAGAATCTTGCGCGTTACCTACCAAGTGCTGTTTGATGTTGACACTAGAAGGATTTCCACTCGTCACTGTGGTCAATAAAGAGTCACTCTGAGTGTTCTGGCAAGATCATATGATAATGCGAAGAGGCCTGGAACGAGTTTAAGTTCAATTAAGAATTAAACCACTGTTACCTTCCAGTTTTTCACAAGATTGGTTCTAAAAGAACCGCACGTGTAACCTACCATGAGCTTGTTTGATGTTGGCTCAAGCAGGATTTCCATCTTCATTGTAATACTTGCGTATCACTCGGATGTTCTGGCAATATTACAAGAATACTGCGTAGGACTCATGAAAATCTCTTACTTTTCACAGTGTGTGAGAAAGCAAGGAATAAATGGAAAGTGTCCTAATGAGACTTTTGATGATCTCTTGGCTCTAGACTCGATTGTGCGTTTTGATTTAGTGAGCGATGGCTGGAGAGGAGTGCCACCTTTTCAATACCAGTCTATTCGGAGTGAATAAACCAATAGATAACGTGTTGATCTCCGTGTGATTAAAACAAATACCTTTTGAGAGATATTTGAGTTAGCTGGGGAAGGGTTGTGCATTGCATCACTGGGTCCATGATGTCTTTCTTCAATACCGAGAATCATTAGCAAAAATGACCTCAATAGCATATGTATTGACCCGGTTTCTGCCTAAAGTTGTAAGGAGGGCTTCTTTCTTTACACCCTTTATCTTTACATTTCTTTTTCATTCTTCAACCCCTTCAATGCTTACCAATACGTCATCACTAGCACCTTGTTGTGATTGTTCCAGTGCTAGCTTAAGTACTTGGTCGGCATTCAGCTACGTTCACATTCTTTCTCCATCTTTCCTAGGACTTCTAATTCTAACTAGGGAATTGTCCTTGGGAAGATTCCATCGGCTCTGATGAATCATTGGACTAAACCTATTCCTACCACCCTTTTGTCACCACATCCGTCGTGAATTAAGCGTGTTTTGGGAAGGAATTGCCACCATGAAAAATCATTGAAAATCACCTAAAGTACTTGTGATATTGAAATCAAAAGTTTTGTACCTTAGGTGTTTTGTTCATCAAAAACGCTCCCCCTTAACACGTGCTTAACACATATTAAGTTGGATAATCTTTAAGTCTTTTTCATCTTTTAGCCAAGTATCACTTACGTCTCCTTAATCCCATTTTCTCCCCTTATCCAAAATGTTAACCATTAATATTTGGGATATTGAATGGATTAACCGGTCTTTGGGTAAAAATGAAATTGTTGTTTGGCCATGGAACAACTGATTGCTCCCCCTTAAGTTAATAAGGGGTAGTTGTAGTGCTTTAATATGATATATTTTGAAAGATTTAGAATCTCGTGAGAAATTCTTGAAAAATTATCATACTTTAACACTACAACAAGCCATTAACGCACATTATTCACAAATATACATATTCACAAATAATACCAATATAGAGTGACCTGAAATGTACGACCCTTCAGATGGATCGTTGCAGTGTCCTGTAGTGCACTCCATATGGTCTACCACCCACAAATCTTTCCAAGCTCCTCATCAATCTACGTTCACGGAGCTTCTGATCGATCTTCTTGATGACATACTTCGCCATCTGCCGGTAACCTGGATGCCAATCCTCCGTCATTTCTGGCAAAGTTCCACCCGAGTTCAGATGCTCCAACTTGTCCCTGACTTGTATAAGAGTGCCATCACTATACTTGTGGAGCTCCCCCATCCTCATAAACTTCATCAAACCTCGACTGTTTAAGTAGAAAATGCCGTAATTCGGGACCGAAATGCCGGTATAAGGACATCTTGCTACATGTTGAGGTAACACTTTGTTCACAGGACGGGTTAAATTGAGCTTCCTCTGATAGCTTTCGACTCCCAACTGAAGGTCTTCAACTCTTGACTTAATGACAACGCTTCGTGTGAACATACGAAGTGCTGTATTCAACGCTATCAGGTCTTCACGAGGAATATGTGTCAGTTGATCTCTGGTCATCAGAAGCAGCATATCTTCGATATCCTCAAGGCGAATGATGGAAAAATCTCCCTGCTGGATTTTGTATTCCCTGTCATCCTCCCTTTTCAAACGAATCTCCGTCACATGATAGTAGCCATTCTTGGCTTCTGTTTTCATCCCTAAAATGCTGGAGATGCGGATATCGGATCTAACTGAGCTTCCAGAATTGACTAAGCAGCAACACCTTTTCCTCGATGAAGGGTATTGTCCCCCAGTTGGCAGCTTTCAGCAATGTCAGGGATGTTGCGTACTTTGATGACCCCTTCAGTAGATACACCAGATCATTGGTGACAAAGAAGTCAAGAGCAATCTGATTATCTTGATCCATTGGAGGTGGAGCTCGTTCTGATTCATGAAGACCTGGCCGTTGAACGGTGTTCAGAGCCTTCAGGATCTCCTCGGCATAATATTCGAACTCCATTTGGGGCAACCGGGTTTTGGCGCGAAGTCTTTTATCCTTCAGTACTTTCTTCACCAATGATGGAGTAACCGAAGTCTTATACTCATGAGCAAGAAATGCACATAAGTCAATCGGACTTCGGATACGAAGGTACAGGACATCTTTGTCGGCGTCGGTGATCGGATCATACTGCGCCGCTGCCATGATCCAAGCCTGTGGTGGAGCAGTCTCGTCGATTTCCAACGTGTCCTCCCAGTTCCTTGTGCTTGGTTCAGGAACAGTGGATTGTGGGTTTTGTTGCAGAGGAGTCGAGATGTGAACATCTGCTTCAGATTCAGGCATTTCAGCAGTGTCATGGATGGGTGAGTGTTGAGCAGCTTCTGGTTCTGTAACCGATTCTGCAATCACAGGAGTAACAACACAAGAACTAACGGGGTTAGTGGTAACAGGTATTGATTTATGGATAAATGTACCAGGAATAGATGACCCTGTAGTGGCATTCACGTCATGGCGCCACTTCGATCGTCTGGATTCCGTGGATGTAGATTTCTCCTTTGGTGCTGCATCCTTCTTTGACTTGGTGCCAGACTTAACCACTTTCTTTGAGCTGGCGCCTTTATCCCCTTTCTCACTCTGTTCACCTTTATCCGCATTGCTCCCCTTAACACTCTCCTGGTGACCATCACCACCATCATTACCATCATTATCATCATCTCCATCCTCATCATCATCATCCTCATCATCCTCATCATCATCTTCATCATCCTTATCATTATCATCATCCTCATCATTCTCATCATCCTCATCATTATTCTCATCCTCATCCTCCTCCTCGTTCTTATCTTCTTCTTCTTCTTCTTCCTCCTCTCCACCAGTACCCTCGTCTTCCTCACTCTCTTCCCGTTCTTCTTCAGGGAGAATGTGGTAGGGTACCACACTTCCAAACGTCTTGAACAACCTATCATCCTCCATGATAGCGTCATTCAGGGATTTGAAGAGAGCTCGTTGTTTCCTTGATTTATCAAACGAACCAAGTTCCTTCATTCGAGCCTTAAGGATCTTCTTTAGTTCAAAATCCGTCAAGTCATATGCGATCTTGTAGGCGGCTTCTGAAGGATTGGATGACTTGATCATCAAGTTATCAGCAGCAAGCGTCTTCAAGTCATCACGCAGTTTAGGCATTAAGGATTCAACTGAGTCTTTTACTTTCTGCTCAATAGTAGCTTCAAGAGCGTCGTTTTGCTCTTTAAGGTCATCCTTAATAGCTTTAAGTCTTGCAATTCGTGCTTTATGCCTATTAGCTTCATCCCTTTTTACCTGAGCAAGTTCCTCTGCATGAGCTTTACGTGTAGCTTCCATGTCTGCAGCGAACTTGGCAATCAACTCTTCTTGAGCTTTCCTTGATGCTTCTTCACTTTGAGCTCTTTTATTTAACTCTTGGCGAAGTTCATTCATTTCTCTCTTGTGAGCATCCACATGTTTATCCAACATCTCGCCCAACACTATTGCTGCCATTGCAGATGTTGCAGATGTTGTAGAGGTTGATGGAATAGGCTCGGTTGTGACTGCGGTGCTAAGGATGGGCTTTGGTGGTGGTGGAGGAAGTGGTGTAGAAACCTGTTTGGTTGGTAAGGGTTGAGTTGGTGGAGGTTGAGTTGTTAAAGGTTGAGTAGGTGGAGGAGGTGGTGTAGAAACATGGATTGATTGCTCCTTCGAAGTGGAATAATTTTCAGGAGACCCAAACTCATCAACATCATGAGGTTCAATATACTCATCCTCAACGTCTATTCTGACACCTGAACCACTACCACCAGTATCTTTCCTGCTCCTTTGAATGGCTATCTTCATCATTTGTTTCTCAGTTTTCTCAAGATCAGGATCAGCAATATCTGCTTCATCACGTAGACGCATCAAATCCTTACCCTTTCCCTTTTTACCCTCTGTCTTCTTCTTCTTGGTTTTGGGCTCAGGTAAATCTGCTTGTTTCCTTTTACCTTTGCTTTTAACCGTGGTAGATGAGTCTTCACCTGCTAGAAGGCTTGCTCGTTGTTTCTCAATTTCCGCGAGCAAGTTCGTGTAGTCATCGGATGCAATAATCTCATCGGTCAGAAGATGACTGGGAATGGGACCAGGAATAACCGTATTCGAATGAGTCTCCTGCCTTAAGTCTACCAAATCATCATCATCTATCATGTGGTGACGACTACCTGCAAGCTTGTTAATGGATGCATCGTTTTCCATAAAGTAATGTATGATCAACTTAATAAACCTAGGATACTGATAAGTTTTAACTTTACCCTTGGTGTTAGTGAAGAGTTGAAAAGTAAACTCCTCCCACAACAGTGATGCATAATCAACACCCATACCTTTGAACATACCATAAAACATTTTGATGATCGGTGGACGAACAGCATCATACCCAGTTGTCTTGGGTGTCAAGCATCGGCTAAGGATCCCAAAGATAGCTTTCCATGGTTGACCAATTTTGGCAGTAGTAAACTCAGACGGGGTTCGAATGTCAAGACATCCAATAGCAGTGAACATCTCCATCATCTGGTCCTTGGTTGGGTTGGGAGAGTATGCTGCTAGACCTTTGAGAATCGGTCGAAAGCCAAAGATCTTCCTGAAGTCTGACACTGTAAGCGTCTGCTGCTTGTTGTCCAAGGAAAAAGTGATCTTGTTCGACGTCCTCTCTTTGGTAGCCCAGAACTCGTAAAGGTAGTCATATGGCACCGAAGCACTTCTCCTTAGCGCATACTTGAAGTGAGATTTATCAAGCATGGCTGTAGCTACCTTAAAGCCATTATGGGTCGAGTGAGATACCTCCTTCAGACGGTAGTTGTTTGGAACAAACTTAATAGTCTTGGCTTCAGCAATGGCGGCAGCTCTGTCGTCTTGTAGTTGTTGTACGGTAGGGTTAGTCATCGTCTCTGCTTAAGATAAAACACAAGGGTTGATACAAACAAGTATGAATATCATTATGACTTTAAACCTAAGCATTGTACATATGACATAATCCCTTAAGCTTTGAAATCAATCAAACATCTTCTATTCGGAATAATCACACCATTCGGAATAATAGGCCTATGCGGAAAAACTTCCCTATTCTGAATAAAAAGGCTATTCGGAACTTTTAACCTATGCTGAATAAATTCCCTATGCGGAACATTTGGGCTATGCGGAATAAATTCCTCCATTCGGAACATTTGGGTCATGCGGAAAAAATCCTTATTCGGAACATTATCCTATTCGGAACATTATCCTATTCGGAACAATATCCTATTCGGAACATTATCCTATTCGGAACATTTTCCTATTCGGAACATTTTCCTATTCGGAACATTTTCCTATTCGGAACATTTTCCTATTCGGAACTTTATCCCTATTCGGAACTTTATCCCTATTCGGAACATTTGCCCTATTCGGAACATTTGCCCTATTCGGAACATTTGCCCTATTCGGAAGTTTTCCCTATTCGGAATTTTGCCCTATTCGGAATTTTTGCCCTATTCGGAAGTTTTGCCCTATGCGGAACTTTTGCTTTATGCGGAAAATTTACCCTATGCGGAACTTTTTCCTATGCGGAAAGTTTACCCTATGCGGAAAAAACGGTTCTATTCGGAAAATTACAAACAGTGACGTTTTTTCTAATTGGGCATGCAATCGATTGATTCAAGTGTTCCAAAGGCCAAAGTTATGCATTTAACCTATTCCGAATCATTCCCAGGCAAAACCCCCAAATAATTAACCCTAATTTAAACAGTAAATTGATTCGTTTTGATTTTCCAATTTAAGCAGTTAATTAACTTGGTGTTAATGAAGAATTAAGCCGATTTAATACCTTTTGTGAAGATCGGATCTAGAAGATGTATTGATTTCAGATGATTGATTGGTTTTGTGAGTTTGTGTGGAAGGTATGTCAATGGCGGCAAGAATAAACTGAAACAGTGAATGTGAGTAGTGAAACGGGGGGGAAGGTTTGACTAGGTCAAATTTTTCCACAAGTTTGACAAGTTGTCAACTTTGCCCCCTCAACTTTTCTTTTTGCTTCATTCATTATTCTTTTGTTTACTAAGTTTTAACACTTGCCATTTTTACCCTATCTTATGTTAACTATTTGAGTCTTAGTGATTAGCTTAACTTAACACAAGCACAAAATTCTCCACGACAAGCTTATAAGTAACAACACTACAAATGCCAAAGCAATCCAACCATTAACATTTTATGAATTTCCTTGAAAACTTTTTGAAGATCTCTTTTGATGTGAAAGATGACGAAACATTTTCTCCCCCTTAAACGATGACCCGTTTTCTATTTAAAGAGCTGTAGTCATTGTTTAACGAGGCATATGATGATGAAAAACATTTCCCAATTGATTTCTTGAAAAAGTTTGATTCGTGGTGTCAATAAGATTTCTCTTATTTTAACAAATTATTGCACTGAGACGTACACAAATTCGTGTTAGACCAAGTTGTAAAGTAAACTTGATCCCTTTGCGTGATTTGGCTTGTAAATCACGCCCGAGAAAATTAATTCCCGTTCTGAGCCAACGTTTTCCAAGGAAATACGTGACTTTAATATGAAAACCGGGTTGCAGTCTGAAATAACTACAAGCCATAATGGGCATGTTTTAAAAATGTACAACTTTTATACGGACTCTATTTATGGCACCGTGTCAATATTGATCGACATTTCTAAAGCCGTAAATATTACCGTACTAAAAGACATGCCCGATTTTAAAATGAAAAATATTTTTGGTTTTTCTGGATTTTATAATTTTTATGGTTTTTATAGGTTTTATATTTTTTATGGTTTTTCTTGGTTTTATATTTTTTTTTTATGGTTTTTCTAGGTTTTATATTTTTGTATTTTTCTTTTGTGGTTTATATATTTACGATAATATACATGAACACAACCAAAGGATACTCTGAATAGTTTACCACGACTATTCAGCTGATTCTTCTGCCAACTCTTTGAGAGTCGCTGGAGTGAATGATTTCATGCCAAGCTTGTCGATCAAAAACTCGATTCGTCCTCGATCTAAGGCTTTGGTGAACATATCCGCCAGCTGATACTCAGTAGTGACAAAATACAGCTCGATCACTCCGTTCTCCACCTGCTCCTTGATGAAATGGTAGCGAATGTCTATGTGCTTGGCCCGGGAGTGTTGAACATAGTTGCAGCAAAGGGCAATGGCGCTCTTGTTGTCACAATACATCGGGATTTTGTTAAATCCAAGACCGTAGTCAGTTAATTGTGATCTCATCCAAAGAACTTGAGCACAACAACCGGACATGGCGATGTATTCAGCCTCCGTGCTAGAAATTGCAGCGCTTTTCTGCCTTTTTGAAGACCAACTGATCAATCTATCTCCTAGGAGTTGCACAGATCCAGAAGTGCTACGCCTCGTATCTTGACATCCAGCATGATCGGCATCTGCGTATGATATTAAAGCAATCGAGGAATCTTTCGGATACCATAGACCACGATGAAGTGTTCCTTTTAGATACCGAAAGATCCTTTTAACTACATGTAAGTGCTTTTCGGTAGGCCGAGCCTGATACCGGGCACACATGCATACAGCAAATTGCAAATCAGGCCTGCTAGCAGTCAGATAGAGAAGGGTGCCAATCATTCCACGGTAAAGTTTCGGATCGACAATAATCCCATCCCTATCTTCATCTAACTTGGTTTTCTCAACCATTGGAGTGTCTACGGGGTCACAATTCTCAAAGTTATATTTCTTAAGAGATTCTAGAGCATATTTGGATTGATTTATAAAGATGCCTCTGGGATTCTGAGAAATCTGTAATCCTAAGAAAAATGAAATTTTTCCCATCATCGACATCTGAAAGCGTGTGGACATTATCTTCTCAAATTGTTTAGACAATTCTATGTTAGTGGCAGCAAAAATTATATCATCAACATAAATTTGTACCAGAAGCATGTCGTTGCCGTCCTTGAGAGTGAATAGAGTGGGGTCCACTTTGCCTTTGGAGAAGCCTTCCGACATGAGATATGTTGACAGGAGATCATACCACGCGCGTGGAGCTTGTTTCAACCCATAGAGAGCCTTCTTAAGCTTGTACACATGGTTAGGAGACTCCGTACTCACGAACCCATCCGGTTGACTAACATAAACCTCTTCCCTTAGTTCACCGTTCAAAAATGCCGTCTTCACATCCATTTGATAGACGATCATGTTCATATGAGCAGCAAACGCAAGGAATAGTCTAATCGCCTCCAATCTAGCCACAGGAGCAAAAGATTCCTCAAAGTCTATACCCAAGGCCTGTTTATATCCTCTAGCGACCAATCTTGCCTTATTCTTTAATACCGAACCCATCTCATCAAGTTTAACCTTATAAACCCATAACAAAGTAAGGATGTTAACTTTGTCAGGGCGAGGAACCAATTCCCATACTTCTAGTCTTTTGAATTCATTGAGTTCCTCCTGCATAGCTTCGATCCAAGATGATTGGGTCATAGCCTGCTGCCAATTTTTGGGTTCAACTTCAGAGAGAAATGCATCAAAGTAACAATATAGTGCACTCTCTTGTAATTGATGGCGAGTAGAGACTGGTCGATCTAGATCTCCAATAACATTCCTAATTGGGTGATCTTTTGTCCATTTAGTGCTATGTTTTTCAATCCTAGGTGGTCTGGAGTGAACAATAGATGGAGCTTCTTCTGAGGTAGAGGCGGCTGAAGGGTTTTCAGGGATCGCTACACCAAAGAAAGGAAGCTCTTGCAAGTGAGCATATTCCAGGTCGTGATCAGTAGTATCCTCTTCTACATCATTAGGCACAAGTAGGGGTGATGATTCAGGTGAAGTTTGAGAATCACTTGGTGAAGGTGCATCCGGTTCATTGTGAATTGTAGATGCATTAGATAAAGGTTCATTAACTTGAGCAACCACTTCAGGTATTGGAGCAATCACTACAGGTATTGGAACTTCATCAGTCGGGGGATCGAAGAATTCATCAAACAACGGTTGAAACAATTTATCCCACTCAGGCCTAGTTGGTGGTAAAAATGATGTAGAAGTAGGATTGTTGGGAACTAATCCGGAACTTATAGCACCGGGTCCCATCTCATGAAGCGCGGGTTCAGAGCTGTGTTGCTCAGAAGCCATCGCTGTCAGCTCGTCGAAATCAGCGTCCATAGTTTCTACAATCTTGCCAAGACGACGGTTATAGATTCGGTATGCTCTTTTGGACGGTGAGTAACCAATGAAAATACCTATGTCGGCTTTTGGTTGAAGCTTACCCAAATTCTCACTATTGATGTTTGGATAACACAGAGCACCAAACACATGGAAAAATGAAACATCGGGTTTGCGGTCATGTAGAAGCTCATAAGGTGTTTTTCCATGGCGTTTCCGAATGATAGAACGGTTTTGGGTAAAACATGCAGTAGAAATAGCCTCTGCCCACAAGAACAATGGAGCGTTCGCATAAATAAGCATGGTCCTAGCAGCTTCCATAAGTGTGCGATTTCGTCTTTCAACGACACCGTTTTGTTGTGGAGTGCGTGCAGCGGATGTTTCATGTGATATACCAACTCCTTCATAATAATCACGAAGAGTCTGGTTGACGAACTCTGTACCATTGTCTGTACGGATACGGCGGACAGTGGTATTCAAACGTACCTGAATGAACTTCAGAAAAGTGATGATAGCCTTCGGAGCTTCATCCTTTGTACGTAGAAATCTAACCCATGTAAACCTTGAGAAATCATCCACAATGACGAGAATGAATTTCTTACCGCTCACACTTTCAGTTCTCATCGGTCCACAAAGATCCATATGCAAAAGATGAAGTTTTTCTTGATTAGTGTCTTCAGCTTTGGGTTTGTAAGATTTCTTGGTGCTTTTCCCCCTTGAACACGCGGAACATAAATGATCCTTGTGAAATTTAAGCTTGGGAAGACCACGAACTAACTCGTTTTTAGCCAGATGATTAATAGCATCAAAATTAAGATGAGACAATCTGCGATGCCATAACCATGACTTGGTCTTCGAAGCTTTCGAGAGAAGACATACTGGAGAAGCGGCCATCATGTCTTGTAAGGACAAAGTGTAAAGATTTGCACCACGAGATCCCTTCAACAAATCTTTTCCTTCCAAGTTGCGGATGAAACAAGTGTGTTGTCGAAAAGCAACCTCAAGGTTGGAATCACAAAACTGTCCTACGGAGAATAAGTTATGACCAAGACCTTCAACATAGTATACCCTAGAAATCGTCACGTTTCCAATCTGATATTCACCATATCCCATAATCTTTGCTATATGATCATTCCCAAATTTAACCGTACCAAGAAACTTGCTGACGAAATTTCGGAGCATCGAGCGATTTCCGGTCATATGTTTTGAACAACCGGAGTCCAAATACCACAGGATGATTTGGACCACCTGAAAATATCACCACACAAAGACAATGTAGAGGTATCGGAATCTGAGTGTTCCTTGTTATTAGCAGGTACAGATTTATTAATCTTAGATTTGCTAACTCTAGGTTTCTTAGATTTCCTAGCCTTCTTCTTCTTAATTGGTGGTGTAGATTCTAATTGGCTCAAATCCTGAGGTATTTCTACACTGATAGGCACTATAGTGGGGGCAGACCTAATTAAAGGGCGCTGTTTCCTTACTTGAGTGCGAGTGTTCCTAACTAAAGGACGCTCAGACCTATCCTCAATGGATGCATTCCTAGTTAAAGGGCACATTTTACCATCGAGAGTAAAGGTCCTACCAGTGGGACGCCATTGCCAGCCAACTTGGGCACGAGTTCTACCCGTTGGCTTCCATTCAAGACCATTCTTAATAGCATTCATTTCATTAACGTGATCAATCAGACACAAATCATGACGCTGTGAAAACATACATTCATTACAATTCCAGCAATTTAAATCAGAATTCACGAATGGTTTAGGCTGCTGCACAGGCGCAGAGCTTTTAGTCTTAACATGATTCGTCTTATTTAAAACTGAACTAGCATTCCTAGTGTGAACTTCTACTTTCTTCTTTGTGGCACTACTAGTGGCGGGCTTGATCTTATCTTTCTTGAGTGGCGATCCTTTAGCCTTAGTAGTTGCTTTTAATCCTGTAGAAGGCAAATTGGGAACATTAGCAGCAGATTTTAAAGATGTCTTGCTTGATTGTGCCAATGACGGTTTCGCTCCTGGAGTCTTATTAAATGGAGTGACAGCAATGGGCCTATTATTAAGTAGTGCAGAACCTGGTGTACCTATGTATTGCAAATAAGCCAAGCAATATTGAACTCGCTTAACATATTCATTAGCCGAATAATAGTCGCTACTTGAGGGATCTAAGGCATAAAGATCGTCTAAAATATCCCTAAGAAGATCGACATGCTTAATGGCATTCCTCATATAATCATCGTATACAGCCGGGTTTCTCTTATGAAGCGGATTCTTATAAAGCACTACTTTCTTGGTTGTTGGAGCACTAGTGGACGGTGCAGAGTCGGTAGCTAAGTTATCAACAACTTCTTGTCGGGTGAGAAGAAGTGTCTCCTTTAACTCAGCCAAAACCATATTTTTGTCTATGAGCAGGATGTTCAAGTCAGAGATTTCTTCGCACTTTTGGTTCAGTTGTTCAATATAATATTGTTGCTGTGTCGCATTAAAAGCGAATCGATCTTCTAGTGAACCATAAAGAGCGGATAGTCCCTGCCTTGTCCGATCCATCTCCCCTAGAACAGTTGATAGTCTAATTTCTAAGACTTGGTTTTTAGACTCTACGGCCTCTAGTTCCATTCTTAATGTTTCCTTTGATGATATCTCTCTCTTCAATCTCATGATTTCTTCTTCTAATGTCTTAACAATTGCAATCATCTTGTCACTTGTCTCAACACCGTTTTCACAAACATTTGATATCAAAAGATTTTCATTTTGAGCTTGTTGTTTTAATTCTAAAGATATACAATGTTGTTCTAGTTGATTAAAGCGTTGAGAAAGTAAATTATAAGAATCTTGTAGCTTTAAAAACTCAGCGTTAGATTCGTGACAAGAATGACTATCTACCTCATTTACAGTTTCAGCAACATTTACAGAAATATCACAAACATCATCACAAATATTCACAGCATCACAATTAATCATAGTGGATGTAAGCTCATTCGAATAATTAACATTTACAGTGGTAAGCACATCACACGAGATTACTTCAGACAAGAATCGGTCATATTCGGTTGAAATCTTTTCTTTTTCAATTAGTTGCAGTTCGTAAGCGGTGTCCATTTCATAAAATACTTTTTGAACTTCACCAATTTCAAATTGAAGATTTTCCTTAAGAGATGCAAAACTTCCTTTTAGACTTTCGACAAACGGATTGATCTTAGTTTTAAACACCTCGTTCATGTGTTCGAAAGCCCATTCTCCGGCGTTTAAGCCATTTGAAGTCGTACATTCCAAAATGACCTTGTCAAAGTTAGTAAAGTATCGGTTAATCTCTTTCAAGTTTAACCATACAGTGCTAACAGGTGGAAGATTCTTTGGAATTTCCTTAGGACCTTCCATGTTGACAAGTGTAGGAAATGTACTAGGGCGTTCTTCTTCTAACATGTAGGTTGGTGCTGTAATGAGATCTTTATCCATATGGAAGCGAACTCTAAAATCAGTTTTAGCAAGCTCCTTATTCATTTTAAAATAATCACACTCGGGATATTTTTCTGAATTGTATGACCGATCCTCATCAACTAGAATCTTACTTGTTCGATCATTGGGAAAAACAATCGGGTCTAAAGCCAATCCTAATTGAGTTGCATTATAAAGTCTAGGACTATGTCTTAAAGCTTGTTTTGCATATCGTGGATTAGGGGGAAGGCCTTTTAGACGTGATAAGTTAAACTCTTTAAACGAAGCATCAAATAAGTGAACTAGTTGTGAAGCAGCGTATTGTCTTAACAGCAAGTAGTCTAGACTTCTAATCTTATTAGTAGCATTAATCTCCATTTCAGTCTTCTTAGATTCGAGTAATTCAAAATCAGTTTGAAGTTTTTGAAAATTAGTGACCACTAACTCCTTTTCTTTAAGTTCACTAGACAGATTTGCTCTTAAGTTTTCGATTTCTTGCAAGTGACTCATTTGTTTGTTTCTAAAATGATCATATTCGAGATTTGTGAGAACACTAGACGAAGGCACTAATTCCAAAGTTTGTACTTTCTCATTGCTTAAGGCAAGCTCATCAGACAAATTCTTATTCTTAGCTAAGGTTTCTAAGAGTGCAGCATTCATTTGGCTAAGTAATGTAGCAGGAACCATTACCAAATCTTGCTGAGCAGAAGTAGGCATATGCGAACTGGTTCCCGGTTGTGATTCACTCAAAGTCTGGGGACTCACATTGATATTGCTATCATTGTTTGTCTCCTCGTTTGAAAGACTCACCACCGAAGATTCATTCGAATTAGCACTCTCTTGCCCAACTTGATGTGGTTGAATACTAGCATCAGTGGCATTATCGGTGTTGTTAATAAGTACCTCAGATTTCTTATCTGGCCCTAAGCTGGAGAATGTTGCCATGAAAGCAGCCTTTGCAGTTTGAAAGTCGTCACAGTCGGAATCATACGCATCAAGATCATCAGCTTGGTAAGCGGCATTCTGCGTAGTGACGACGTCTTGTTCAGCAATCCCTGGGTCAGCAAGAAATGCAAGCTCCTCTTCATCCAGTTCCCTTCCTTGCGCCTGAGCATTTACCAGATAGATCTTTTCTGCAAACCACTGTCCATCCCTTTTCCTCTTGGGTTTCTTACAATCCCTGGACATATGACCCTCTTCTTTGCAGTTGTAGCAGGTAATCATTCTCAATTTGCCTGTATTAGCCCGTGGAGGATTGTTAACCATTGGAGCAGGAGCAGGAGTGATTGTGCGAGCATTGGTTGAAGTGGAAGATCTCCCCTGATATGGTTGAATTGGCTGAACCATGACCCTGCCATTCTCAATTGTAGCTTGTTGGCGAGAATTGGATGAATTCCTCAACTGATTGTTGGTAGGAGCTGATCCTCTGAATCCTCGTTTGCTTAAAGTTCTTGTGAGATATGCAGACATAGTAGTTAGCACTTCAACTGGGTCAGCTCCTTGTTGGAAAACAGGAACAGGGACTTCTTCATCATCACAATACAATGCTTGAACTGGATGAGCTGCATAATCAGTAGAAGGAATACTCATTTGATCAGGGTAGCTTGTTTGAAATGCTGCATTCTCTTGATAAGACGAATATGAAGGTTGAGCATAAGGTGCAACATTTGCTGGATGAAGTTGTGAACCATACTGTGATGTGGGTGCACTGAACCGATATTGTTGCTGATGTGAGGTGGGGGGTTGTGGTAAGATCGAGTATTGGGGAAAAGTTGGTGTCATGTAAGGTGATGGATGATAGGCTTGATGTCCCAAAATATAAGGTGTGTTGTTGTGTGATAAACTTGGTTGATTCGCCATCAAAGCTAAGGAATCTGGGTACATACCGCGAGGAGAACGGTGCATAATCACATGCTTCTCATGTTGCTGAAGAAAAGCATAGATTTGATCTAAGTTGCACTTATGCAAATCCCGGGTTAACTTCACATCGGTAATATACTCACCCCATTCAGCTTGAGGTAAAGTATTCAAGAACTTGGTGTTAACCTGGAATGGAGCAATTACCAGATTGTATACATTCAGATCATTCATTAAAGTAGTGAATCTGAAGTAGTAATCGTGTAGTGTTTCCCCTGGGCTGTATGTGAATCGATCAAACAAATCATACAGCTGACACTCCCTTTCTTGTTTGGTGAGCGACGTGCCTTGTAACAACACCTTTAACCGTTCCCATAAATCTTTTGCCACTGTATACTGACTCACCATCCTATAGATGTCATGGGGAAGAGCTTGGAGAATTGTTTGAAGAGCTTTTTCATCCGCATCTGCAACAAGTTGTTGAGCTGGAGTGAGTTCTTCAAATTCTCGTGGTCTAGTCACGTTGTCAACCGTAATAGTACCATAGTCGAGTGGACCATTCAAAATCGATTTGACCATAAGCCTTCCGTAGGTCGGTTTCCCCTTTAGATATTGCATCATTCGACCTTGCCATGCCTCAAACACCTCTTTAATAAGCATCGGTGGACGACTATCAGTCCCCGTTATGATCGAAATATCCGTAAGAGATGTCATCTGAGGCATTAATGAACTTGGATTCATTGTGATCACTTAACAGACTCAAAGATTATCGTTTGATCGAGCAGTGAAGAAAGGTTGAGAATTTGTGTTGTGTTGGTTAACTCAAGATTAAATCCACTAAAGATCGTCGAAAAACCTCAAATACCCCTTGAACTTGCTTATACGGAATAACCCAAACTCAGAATAAACCCTTATTCGGAATAATGCCTATTCGGAATAATCCTATGCTGGAAATACTCTATTCGGAATAACCTCTATGCGGAATAACCCTTATGCGGAAAAACCCCTATGCGGAATATTTTCTTCTATTCGGAATATCTTGGCAATTTGGCTTATTCGGAAAAAGACCTCCTATTCGGAAAATTTTGGCTATTCGGAAAACTTGGCTATTCGGAAAAGTTGGTGTCTATTCGGAAAAGTTGGCTATTCGGAAAATTGGTGTCTATTCGGAAAGATTGGCTATGCGGAAAAAATCTTCTATTCGGAAAAATCTTCTATTCGGAACAAACTTCTCTATTCGGAAAATTTTCTTCTATTCGGAAAATTTCTCTATTCGGAAAATTTCTTCTATTCGAAAAAAAATTCTCTACTCGGAAAAATTTCTTCTATTCGGAAACTCCTCCTATTCGGAATAAACTGTCTATGCTGAAAGTCCTCCTATTCGGAATCCTATTCGGAAAAAAACTGGAAGAAATTGTTTCCGAGACTAAAAAAAAAAGCTTTTTACCCCGATTTTTGATCCAAAACCACAAAAAGTTTTATGATTTTTACCAAAATAAGCTAAACCCAATCCTTATCAATCAATCCCAATAACAAAAACACCAAAAATAACAAGATTCAAGATAGATTTTTCCTAAAGATCACTAATAGATTCAAAAACTAAAAAAGTAACACAATCCTTACCTTAAATCACCCCATAGCTCTGATACCAAATGTAGAAATTGATAACCTATGAATCTATGAAGTGGGTTGATGTTTTCTAGTGAGAGAAACTAGAGAGAGAAAGTGAGAGAATAAATGGAAGGTTTTATTAATATGAAATGTTTAGAATGACAACAACCAACCCCTTTCCTTAGTGGAAAGGGGTATTTATACTCCAAGTCATAAGTGGACTTGGGCCGGTCCATGACAAGCCCATGGACCGGTTCTTACTTAAGTTAATAAGCAAATGATAACTAATATCTAACTACGAGCTATTACAACATGAATATTATTGTGGAGTGACCGATACTTTTAATATACGTAAAAACGTATTTCTAACAGCACAAGCTTTCCGAAACCTAGTCCGATGATGGGCCCGGCAGACAAACGGGACAATACAAAGCATTGTGAATACCATGACGATAAAGGGCACGCTACTGATGAGTGCATTCAACTAAAAAGCACATCGAAAGCCTGGTCAAAGCAGGGAAGGTGAACCACCTGATAAGAGACTAGAGGAAGGGCACGGACACGAAGAAAAGTGAAGCAAAAAAGCAGAAGGATAAGCCCATAACTATTTACATGGTACAACAGGAGAAGTCTTTCATGCAGAGGAAAACGACCGCAGAATTTACACGCGACAAGGAAATACCGTTACCTATTCTTTCAGACATGGACTATAAGGTTGGATCATTGACGATCGACATAGCCCTCGGAAACCATGTTATAGAGAACATGTGTGTTGATGGAGGATCAACAACAAACATACTGAACGAGCATTGCTTCGCACGACTACCATGGGAAATAAAGAAGGAGTTAAAGGACACCGCACAGGCTTTAACAGTGATAAAACCCCACCGATGGAACACCTCTGCAAGTAGGTAACTATTGGAAGCGCAGATCACTCGACAACTGTGTGGATGGATTTCATGGTTGTACGATCCCAATCATCATACAGCGGTATCTAAGGACAGCCAGCGCTAAAAACACTATGCGCTGTACCCTCTACAGTGCATGGTATGTTCAAATTCCCAGTGCAAGACGGGGTAGTCACCATCCGCAACATAGACACACTCGAAGGGGGTAGTAACACTTCTAGCCACGACGCGAAAAGGAAGGATACAGAACGGGGTGCGCATCACGGAATCCAGCTCACGGATAATGAAGAGGAGGTGCATATCAGAAGATTCCCAGGCAAAAAACATATTCATGCGCGAAGGCTCGCCTGGAGGGCTCCCATGGGTCTTATATTAGACATGCTTCGCAGGGAAAGGAGGGCCAGATGCAGGGTTCATCCTCACAGACCAGGGTAACATAAAAATTACCTACGTGTTGCTATTTGACTTTTCCACCACAAGCATAGAAGCAGATTATGAATCCCTCATAGCAGGTCTGAGATTAGCACTCAGAATGGACATAAAGAGCGTAGTGTTCTACACGTACAACCCTTTATTGGAAAATAGGGTCGTAGGGTCATGCGAGCCACGAGGACATACGCTAATCCAATACATGCAAAAGGTGAGAGCCATAACCAGGTAGTTCGCACTTCGCAGAGTTTGCTATACGAAAATCCTCCGAAGAAAATGGCGAAATCTCAGCTGATATGGATCAACTCTCAATTGTAGACATGGATAAACCTCCTAGTCACGTACTAGTTGATTTCTTGCTACACAAAAATATAAGTGCGGATCCCGAGCCACCCACGTGGGTGACACCTATTAGGGAGTTCCTGACACACAATACACTGCCAAGCAATAGAAGGAAAGCCAGGCAAGTACAGACGAGAGCGAGGCACTTTAAAGTCATAAAGGGGACGCTGTACAAACAATCAAGTAACGGCCGAACACTACAATGTCTAGCGCCGGAGCGAGCATGGGTAGTCGTGGAAGTTGTGCATAAAAGGGCATGCCCACGCGGCCCGATAGCTGTGGTCGATGAGATTACTCGCTCATGCTACTTTTGGCCATTTATGCACAAGGATGTTCGTAAAAGGGTGGCGCGATGTCTCTGATTTCAGGTGGACCCATGTCATAGGAAAGATTCTAACACAACCGCTTGGGCGCCCTAAACAGGTACTTACACTTACAATCTCAAACGTGGGTACAAAGACATGGACATATTTAAAAAAAAGCAACATGGCGCAGGACGCTATGTGCATACAACAGCGCATGTCGCTATAGACATTAAAGAGTTCTTACTTTACATATAATGTTAGAAAAGGTACATAGTAACAACTAGGCACATAGTGCGAAAACTGCCCTTTATAACAGATCACCAGCTGAAAGCGATCTCTTTAATCTGTGATACGAGGGGTTCAGTGACGCATGACGTTGTGCCCAAGCCTCCTTCATATTGCAAGACAGCATGTAATATACATCAATGGAAGGTAGACTTACAGGTACGCCATCAGATCGATTAGGGTGCGCCAAACCTAATCCGATAACAGCATATGTGGTAGAAGACTTGTTCTTCTTCGTGACACGTTTATCATGGTGCTTCAGTTTGTCCTTAAGCGAAATCATCTTTGGTACACCAGAAGAATAGACAAGAACTCGTAGTTGGGAGATATTCGGCTTGGCAATACCGTGGGGATCCTTTTCTTCATATTCGTCACAATGCCTCGCCAGAGTAAGTCCCGCCATTAGTACGTTGATCGGCTGGTCTTGATCCTTTTCAATAACATCTATAATGGGCAGCGGATGATTTTTCAATCTATGGCAGGCGGCATCGAAGCCTTCTTGGGCATAATGAAAATATATCGCACTACCCTCCAAAGGTCCTATCAGTAAACCATCTTTGAAAGCGCGCTCCATGGCAAGACTTTGCCCTAATAAATGGGCAGAATCGAAAACCTCCCGAACCGCTCTATTGAGGTTGGGTAACTCTACAATACCTTTGGCAGCCAGCGGAAGACCGTACCTGATTAACCACTGCTTCTCTGCGCGCACTACTGTTAAGTGCGGATATAGCTCCTCGTCAAAATCGGTACTCGTACACTTTAGAAATTCTGCCTTCCTAGCCATATCTTGATGACAGTTGGTGACAAAGCTATTACAATTCGAAGTAAGGGCTCTCATACCTTCCTCAAGCTTGGACATGGCCCATCGATGTTCCTCCTCTTGTCTCGCACGAAGGCGGCGCTCTCGATTTATTGATTCGGATAAAGATACCTTCTCATCCTCTAAGTACTGAATGGATCCGGCATTTAAACTAGAAACACCGCGCAAACGTGCGAATTTAACTTTGGCGCACACAAGCTCGTTGTCTTTTTGTTCTGTAACTTGGGTAATTTCAAATTCTCTTGAGCCAGGCGCTGAGAAAGATACGACATCTTCTTTTTCAATTACGAGGCTAACATTACCTCCTGCGACACGCCTATGGCCAACTCTCTCATAAGCATTTCATCGGACAGTTTGTCCAGGAGTTGGGCACGTCCGGGAGGGGTTAGATGTTGGTGAAAGTCCTCACAATTAGTCGCACTATCCAGTGCACATGAATGTGTACACTTCCAAGGAGGAAGGAATTTCTCAGAATTCGAAGTGCTAATGTTAGCTTTGGTGGTTACAATGCATGAGCTGCACATTTGATATCTTGGAAGTTTTAGAATGTGAAATTTTCTTTTTTAAGGAAAATTTAGGGACAAAATTACAATATACATACCTTGGCACAAGAATGTGCTCGCGTGGCCTTGTGAGCATACCCCATGCGGTAATGTCAGCGCGCGGTCTTGTCACCCGTGATTAGCTCCTCTTGGGAATTTGATCTGTTGGGGAGCACGGTAATCTTCTGTATAAAGGGACTGGAATGATATTCTCCGAGGGGCCATCGCGTGAGCTACCCTCTAGGATAGGGTCTCTCTCGCTTAGCAGTTTTGCTTCTTCAGAGGAGGAATCCAATATACACGGCATGCTCCGAATGGGAGTGGCACTCAGTGCGGCCATCATCTCTGCACCTCCGGTGGTAGGAGGAGAAGGAAACTCAAGTGCTACGGTACGTTGACCAACGCGTCATCCAATGGATAACTCGAATGGTGTAAAAGGTTGAGGGCGCATGGTCACATCACATGGGTGCTCACGCTTCACGAGTTAGGTATAAGTTAGCTCTGTCAGAATAAAGAGGGAGTATGAGCACATATGCATAGAACATTTGCTTTTTACAGCTTTAACGAATAAGGAAAGGGATTTTTACCATGATCAAAGTTATCAATGTACCGTGTAAGGTGATTTGCAGGAAGAGTAGAATGATGACTCAACCCTAATGCGTATAGTAGCGCCTTTGGATATTCCTGCATTAGTATGGGGTCGACATCTATTTTCTGCGCTTCTGCCTCGTTATAAGTACCAGGGATTGGTTGGTCATCTTTCATCATGGTCTCGGGAGTAATGAAATCATAGTCGAACGGGAATACAACCTTGTCTACCCAGAAAAATTTGTCGTTACATTTTTTCAAAGATTCTATCTTCACTTTCTAACATTGCAATTGGCCGGGGCGTTTAGCGAAGGATATCCACCCGTTTATCCAGGATGGGCGATAGAAGGCACGAAATAAATTTATCGTTGGGTCAATATTCTTTAATAAGCAGTTTATTTCAAAATTCGAGATCTTTGCTGCACCGATGCAGTGCAGTTGTGACAGATGTATACTTTAGTAGCTTAGCACGTCGATCAGGAAACGGCTTAGTGGTATGCGGTTGTTGGAAAACTAAAAAAATCTAGTATATACACCAATTTTTACAGCAAGATAGCTTCCTATGTATGTTTGCGGATCTGGCACAATCGAATGAAGGTCTGCAGAAATGTGATATTTAGTGGAAAAATTGGAAAGTTCTTGTTCCGATATACGTGACTTCACATAAAATAGATGTGCCACCATTTTTTCCTTCTCAAAATAATTAAGTTGGGTACTGATTTGAAGATGTTTTCTGCTCGAGTGACTATTTCTCGTTGTTTTCAAACAACGGTGACAGTTTTTGAAATAGTGTGAAGAAGACGGAAGGTCAATAGGATTGTATTTAATTCCAGTTTACCGATACGGGATCATGCGACGTGTGTCCAAGGAACTAGTTCATCCTACGGTGTTAGCTAGTTTGATTTTATGACGTGGTCGTTACCTTTCCCGGTTCCCAAAGTGGGTAGGTACTAGTGGTTTATGACGTGGATATGTATTCGCGGGTACATTCAAAATCATTTCGTTCGCATTTACATGGCGCAAAAATTTATTTTAGCATGCGGGATGTCTACGAAGGGGCCTTAGAGATTGATAGTCTAGTAGCCGCGGTTAGAACCTGCGACCACTAGACTGGGGGACATGATGACGTATAGTCCCTAGTCGAGCTGGATAGTCCAACTCACAAGTACTACCCGTATCCATCAGGAATGGATTAATACATATGCGATGCGCGCGCAGCCCAGGAGGCCCAATAAGTCGCTGTCGCACATACGGTTTATTACTTAACTATGTCCTCGTCGCACTGTGACAAGCTCAGACAAGAGTATAATCTGTCATATAGATATATTCGCCTAAAGGGAAGAGATATACACTTGCCTTGGTTATGCGATAAGGCTCAAACTATTCTGGGTCATTATCTCTTCCTTTGGCCGCAAGAGTAGGAGAGCCCAGCCAGTACTCTCTCGGGTATAAAAGGAACCCCATAGGTTCCAAAAAGGTATGATACACATAATACCCTAAACCCTAACATACTCAAATCGATTATTTACTCTCACGCCAGAGTCTAATCGTAGGTCACAAACCCACGGTAAGACTGGTGTCTGCTTTAGTGCGTAGGGTTCTCAAACAAGTTTCACTTGGTGCAAAAGTCGAAGTCCACAAGATCCCGAATTAAGCCTAACTCGGGTCAAGCTCGGTACATCCAACTTTTGTATCAACAACTATCAGTAGCTCAATACAAGAAGTCGCAGTCTATCTTGACAGATATCCCTTACTAGTTCATATCAATGTATCTAGGTTTTCCCGATGAAAGGTTTCCCTAATATCACCAGTTGATAAACGGTTTAGCTCCCATGTTGCGATATTGTGATGATTGATAAGATAAGGTATGTTGCGATATTGTGATGATTGATAAGATAAGGTAAAACGAAAGATAGAATGACAGTGTGCAATATATTCCGTATATATTACATACATATGATGAAGGAAATATATAATACATGGCGATTATTATACATGTAGGTCTCTATGCAGTGGTGGTTACTTCGTGCAATGCCAGATACATAATCAGTAAGAAATTATCCTTTTTTGCAAGTTTTACAGTTTTATTATGTACATATTTATGGTTCATCATATAAAGATTTTCGCTTAATTTCCACTTTTACCTTTTAGATAATTTGTATCTCTCCAACAGCTCATCCAGCAGACCTTAGATGGACCTGCAATCTCGAAAGAACTGAAAGGAAGTGTTAGGTACAAAGCGTTAGAGTGTTTTTCATCTGTATTGATATACTCTAAATCTGAGCAAATTTACTACCTTTATGTAATGCAGTGGGAAGGGGAGTATTTTATATCAACCTTCGGGAGATGTAGACAAATCTCATCTAAGGGAGGGCACGTTCGAGAACCTCCTGCTTTGGGCACGCAACAAACGCAACAATGTTAGTATTTAAGGCCTCCTTTTTCACTGGACCAACTTTTGTTGATGTTACCATAATTCCACATTCCTACATTTTGTAGTCAGTGACTAATTTCCTTTACAAAGTAACAATTGACAATGTCTGCATAATAAAAGGATGGAACTACCCATCATGCCGGGAGGGGAGGAATGCAAGAAGGGCATCACCCGCAAGGACGATAGTTTTTGGTGTGATGCTTGTGATAAACCCGTGGAGTACCCTGTCCTCAGGTATGATTGTTGTGTTAGTTTATTCTATGCCGCTTGAGTCCAATAGTTGAATGTTATAAAGCTAACTACAAACATGGAACATAAATGTTTAGCATGTATCAACTAGAGCTGGACGTATTGTCAAGACATCTTCTGCTATTGTTCTTTTTGATGAAACAACTGCTGAGTTGGTGTAATGCACAGCCGAAACTATTGGAGGTATAGAGGATGACATAGAAACCGGTGACCAAGACCTGTCATGTGCAATACTAAATATTATCGAAAGCACTCACATCATGGAGCTAAAACCCTACACACATTATGAGCATGCAAACTTTAAAAGTTTCGCCTGTTGGAGGATTATCCCAGATGACGTTGCTGCTGAAACTGTAGAATCATCCTCAGGCGGCCCAGGAAACTTGATACACCTTCAAAATTGAACGATTAGTGAAGCAGCCTACCGTTTCCACGTCAGCAAAACCGATCAATGTACGATCTTTTTCGACCGCGAGCTCAAAAACCTTTTCGACGGCTTCCATATGACACGAAGCTCCTATTCCATAAACTCGCCAAATTGGGATGACGCGTTATTTACATTGGTACTCATCGTGGTATCGTATTTGGTTTTCTTGGAGGGACGTGGTTTGCCAATTGGATGTGGTCTTGCATCCGGACTGAATAAAACTTTTTCGGTAGTCACGGGGACATTATCGACGAGAATTAGCTCAAATAGCCGGAAAAGGGTGTGTTCGATGCTAAAGGGTTTAATGAACAACCCGGGTGTGTTTATATGTTTGTAGTCATTTTTGCAAATAAAACTTATAAATTTTGTGTATTTGTGTTGTTATTTTATTTTTAGTTATCATATTTGTCAATAAATTGTTTATATGCTTAATATATGAAAGATATTATTATTTAAATATATTAAAAAAACTAGCAAGGTACTCGCACGATGCGACGGTGGGTACCTGTGACTAAATTCTTCGACGCAAAAAATTCATTGTTTGTTATAACTTTTGAATTGATTATTTTTATCTAAAAACATGTTATAAAAACTTAATTTCAATCGAGGATATTATTACTTTTGTCATTATATGTAAAATATTTTTTTTTGAACGGCCATTATATGTAAAATATACATAAAAGTTCAAGTAAAGTTATGTAAAAAGTTAAAGGGAAAAAAAGTAAGGGCTATTGGTCCAAAAAACTTGGGCAGTTCTCATCTATACTATTCAACATGTTTTTCCCGTTTTAGTCCAGGGCAACTGTTGATCCCAAACTTAGATCGATTTAGCTTTGTATTATAGAGATTGAATCATGTATAATATGTGGAGAAGCTTTGTGTAATCAATAGTCTAAGTGTTATGCGGAATTAACACTTAGAACAAAGAACAAAGTAAAACAAAGTATGTATACCAAACTTTCACTTCAATTAATAATAATAACTGCGTACAATGAAAGTGTGAAAAACGTGTATCAATATCAAAACCCTAAGACCTCCTTTTATAACATAAGGAGTCTTGAACAATAATCTACCTATCAACTATTTTAGAAAAAGATAATTAATAAGAATACAATGTAGAACATATCTTTTCCTAAGTATACAAAACGTGTTGACTAAGTAGTTTAATGTAGCTGGGATTTCCTTTGTCAGCGCTTTGATATTTCTTGTCAGCGTCCAATCTGTCATCGCCTCAATTACTCTTGTCAGCATCCAAAATCCCTTTGTCAGCGGCATAGTGACTTAGCTAATTTTATTCCCAACAATCCTCCCCTAAACTTAATATTTATACTAATATTCAAGTTTCTGAATAAAAACAAAATACAAAGAGGATTCTTACAAATAAAACCTACTCCTTAATCTGAGAATATATAAACCTCATAAAGTCCATGCTAACATCACTGGTGTAATCAACTTCAAGCTTGGTGGTGATCAACTTCTTCAATAATTCTTGTGATAGTGGATATTTCTCATCTATCAACAAGTACTCTACAAACTTTGTAGTACTAAGATAAAACACACCAGCAACTGAATACAAATTCCACGTCAAGCTACTCAAATCATCCAGATTTAACCAAACTGGATCGTCAACATCATGGGCAAACATTCTTCTAAATCTTGTCCAGATTTTTATTCCATTCAAAGTTGAAGGAGCTTCAGCCTCATAGACCTCCTTCAGCAAACTCCAAAGAGTTTCCACATCCTCTCTATCCAAACTGACAAACAATGAAACCAAGGAAGAAAAGTGTGTACCTTACCACCATCACCGGTGATCACCGAGAATCCAACAGAATCTTCTGCATACTTAATGATTGGATTCTTGAAATCAAGAGGTACAACTGCAGCTAAATCAGATGCCAATCAATGGATAAAGCATCATGTTCCTCTTCAAAACTACTTCATGTGGATTCAACTGATCAAGCATTGGGAATCTTAGCTTGAATCTCTTCTTCACTGGTTTAGGCACAACGGATGCCTTCTTCAACTTCAATTCCTCCTTAATTTATTCTTGTCTCTCAGCAGACAGCAACCTATATGTATTTGCCTCACACACAGAATCCCATATTGGATAGGCAAAACATTCCAACTGCTCAAATGATAGCTTCCTTAGTTTAGTATATGTCCAACCTGTTTGATGACACCTTAGAAGCATATAATACAGTTCTCTCCTTGCAGTCTTGTTTTCCTTTAAAACCCTATATGTCCTATTATTCAAAATGACTTGGCAATCACCTTGAACTCTCATCATTATTTCCAGTCCCCAAACTTTGTCAGTTAGAGAGACCTCAGGGTACTCCAATACTTCTCTCTCATACCTAAAATATAGATCAGCAATAGCAGGTATCTCAAAATCAACCTTCATCTTAAGCAACCTAATCATTTCCAAGGCTGCATCATTCTCCTCATACTCTAACTTTTATGGTTCTTCCAAAACAATATTAGAACCATGATCACTACCTTCTTCTTCATCACTAGAACCAACTTGTTCATCACTCTCAAATTCAGATGAAATAATCTGAGCTTCAATAGCACCTTTCCCAAGCCCCTTCTTCTCTTGCTCATGAATCTGTTGAGCTAGAATAGCATCAACCTTTTGTTGGGCTGCATCCTTGGGAATATCCTCTTCTACCAAAACAGCTTTGCCCTTATCCAATGGATCAATAAGAGGCAAAGTAGTAGGTGTTACCTGTGTGGAAGGCTCCTTGATCATAAATGGTGGTTGGGATACACCAGTCAAACCAGGAATCCTGTCAGCGGATGAAATAGGTGTGTCAGCGTTCAAATTACCTTTGTCAGTGGCTGAAAGTCCACTTGCTTGCAACATCATCTCTATGAAAGACTGCTTTATAGGAGTAACCAAAAGAGTAGTAGCTTGTTCTTTTAGCCCTATAAGTTCCTCAACTACCTCCTTTGTCCCATAAGAACCTTCATGGGACCCTTTTATCACTCATATTAAATGGTTCAGTAGGTGCTTCTTCCCCTTTGTAAGAATCATCTTCAGAGGAAAACACCATCGCTTTCTTCTTCCTTCAACCAGCAGCTTCCAAAATAGCTATCCTCTCCCTCAACTGATTGAGTTCAAGGCCTTGGTCTGTGACTTTCTGTACAAGTTCTACATTGTACTTTTGCAAGCCAATGCAAATAGCCGTCAATTCCATAATAGATAGTGGTTGCAGACTGCCCTCCTCCAAAATTGGGATTTGACTCCTCAAAATAGATTCATCAAGCAAAATTCTCTCAGCTTCATGGCTAGGACCACTAGAGGAGAATACTCCAGTAGTCCTTTGTCTTTTCTCCAGGCGAAAATCAAAGGGTTCAGATGAGGAGGTTGATTGGTGAACATGTGTTGGAGGTGGTGAGGTGACAGCGGGTGAAATGGGTGTGTCAGCGGCTGTAACACGAGTGTCAGCGGCTGAGGGCTGTGGATCAATGGTCATTTGTTCAACATGATTAGGTGAAGGTGGTTTTTGTTCGTGTGCAAGTTCAGGTTTAAGGTGTGGCTAGGGGTTTTTAGCTGCTTCAATAACAGCCTATATGGGAGGGGTCAGAGGTAAGGGTCTGAAAGGTTGAGTATTCTTGGACAATTTTTTTTTTCTTTTTGAGTAGGGATCTTATAAAAGTTGTCAGATCCCTACGACAATAACCTTGTTGTTCAAAAACCATTTGTAAAAACCTAGGATACGCAGGAGTCATCTTGGTACCCTTGTTGTGCAACATGCCCTAAAAAATCATATAGGAAAAATTATATTTTTACCTAGAGGCCATACAAACAAGAATACAACCAAATTATCGTTGATTTCATTGAAGGATGTACACTTGGGACTAAGACATTGTAGGAGGACATGTATCAAGAACTTCTAGGCTGGGGAAAATTATTGTTTTGAATACTTGTTAAATTTTTTCCTTTGGGGGCAAATCATACCCCAAGCCTCGAAGTCCTTCCTCTAACTAATCATTAGGAAGGGTAGTTACACCATCAGCATCATCAAGCTGCAAAGCTTGACGAATAAGTGCTTCAGTAACTATCCATTTGGTCCCATGAACAGTCCCTGTTAATGTAATCACTCCATCAACTGTTTCAACACTTGAAGTGTTCCAAAACTGTTTGATGTGTGTGATAGGAATGAGTGGATCATGAGTTAAAGCATACCTTTGATTAGAAGCCAAGAGATACTCAATCATTTCAGTATATTGGGGATGATGATCAAGATCAGCCTCAAGATAGGCAATCATATTGTTTTGATCCCTGAATCCCAAAGTAGCACCAGCAGGTTTATTTAATGGAGCCATGAAAACTTGTTTGTGAAAGGTTAGGATGAATGAAAATGAAGATGTATGGTTATGGAGAAAATATGAGACAAATATGCAAATTACCCTGTGTGAAAAATAATTAACCGTTTTTATAGGATGATAACTAGGCTGCTGTTGGTTGAAAAAGAGGTAAGTTATTCAAAAAGTAATGATGAAAATCTTGAAAACAATAACTTATCTCTTTGCTTTTAAAGAAATTACCAAATCCCATAAAATTACGGCCCAAAATATCACAAAAGTAATAGCTAGGTAGGACCCAGTGTTCTTCAGCGGTCAAAATATAAGTGTCAACGGGTAACGGCTATATTTGTCAGCTTGTAGATTTGCCATGTCAGCGTTTGAAAATGTTCTTGTCAGCGTCTAAGCCACTTATGTGTCAACGGCCAAAAATAAAAAGTAATAAAATAAAAGACCTTAACAAAGAGGTTTACCCTAATGAAGATAACTCATCTTTGACACAGACTGTAATTAGCATTCTCTGTTCAATTATACACACTTGCATAAGCAAGATAGACATAACTGCCTCAAGTGAACCTTGCTAATGTAAGTCCTTTAGAGTGAAGTTATCTCATATAAACTTTTTATAATTCCTAGGTAAGCCCATTTTTATTTACACCAAGTCTCCCAACCAACCAATCCCAATTCTAGCTCAAAAAGTCTTGGCAACGTGCATAGTATATCAACTTTGCATGCTATAGTGTCTCAAGATTTAGAAATTCTAACAATTCTTAAATAAAAAAGCCTTCATTATTCCTAACTCTTACTCACCAGTGGACACAATATAGAATTGTGATAAGAGCACTCTAAAAGTACCCAAAGACCTAAAGGTTTCCTAAACCTCCCCTTAAACTTACATAGGTTGCAAAAGAAATATATATGACAAATTTTTATTTTAAGATAGGAATGTAAACCTTCCAACCATCATAAATAAGTATTTGTGAAAGCTTTGAAGTCCATAAGCAACTGTGTATCCTATTTCACAATGCTCAACCTGCATGCATGATTAGATGAAAACCCACAAAAACTGACATAGGCTGTCAGCGGCAACTTTCCACGTGTCAGGGGATAGAATGCCTTTGTCAACGTTAGAAAATATAGTGGAAAATCTAACACATTTACATGGAATAATAACAATGCATATCCTGTACATATTATAAAATGAACCCAAAAACACATATTTTATGGATTGATCATTCCAATACTTGTTACCAAGTACTGGAACCTCCCGACATAAAAAGGTTTAGTCAAAAGACCAGCCACATTATTTTTTGTGTCTATTCTATCTGGATGTATTAAACCTTTTCCAAAACAATCCCTTATAAAATGATGCCTAATTTCTATGTGTTTAGTTTTAGAATGATGTACAGGATCTTTAATAATGCAAAGTAACTGTTATTATCCACAAAAATCTTCGTATGCATAAAATTGTACCCATAATCCAAAAGCTGATTTTGAATCTATAGCACTTGCCCACAACATGCAGCAACAGCTACATACTCAACCTCAGTTGTTGAATTGGCCACAACTGTTTGTTTCTTGCATTGCCAAGAGATGAGCCTGCTTCCAAGAAATTGACATCCATCAGTTGTGGATTTCTATCATGATTATCACCTCCATAGTCACTATCTGAATAGCCAATAAGCTCCAAAGGAGACTCTCTAGGATACCACAATCCCAATGTGGGAAAGCATCTAAGGTACCTAAAAATCTTTTTTAACTGCGTAAAGATGACATTCCTTGGGAGTCACTTGATGACGTACACATGCACATACTACAAACATGATATCAGGTCTTGAAGCTGTAAGATACATCAATGAACCAATCATTGATCTATAATGCCGGACATCCACCTCTTTACCATCTCCAATCTTTCCCCATGGATGTTCCCTGTCCATGGGTGTGCTAGCCCGTTTTTCATGTGGTGAAAAACCAATTTTATTCAAAATCTCAGCCACATACTTATCTTGAGAGATGAAAATACCATCTTCTTTCTGCTAAACTTGTAGACCAAGAAAGAAGGTCATCTCTCCCATAGCACTCATCTGAAACTTATCTGTCATAAGTTTCGAGAAATCATCACTCATCCTTTGGTTAGATGAACCAAAAATGATGCCATCTACATAAACTTGGACAAGAAGAAAGTCCTTCCCTTCTTGATTTGTGAACAAAGTCTGGTCTATGGTACCCCTCTTAAAACCATTTTCCACCAGGTAAGTGGAAAGTGTTCCATACCAAGCTCTAGGGGCCTGATGAAGGCCATACATTGCCTTCTTCACTCTATATACTTTATCTGGATGCTCAAAATCTTCAAACCAGGAGGCTGCATGACATAACTTCTTCTTTGATTGTTCCATATATAAATGCACTCTTCATGTCCATTTGGTAGACTTTGAAACCCATGCAGGAAGCATAGTCTAGGAAAATTCTTATTGCCTCAATTCTAGAAATAGGTGCAAAAACCTCTTCATAGTCAATACCCTCTTCCTGAGTATATCCTTGAGCAACCAATCTTGCCTTGTTTCTAATAACAATGCCTCTCTCATCCTTCTTGTTTCTTAGAAACCATCTTGTCCCAATAGGCCTGACATACCTTGGACAATCTACAAGCTCCCAAACGTCTTGAATAGCAAACTGATGAAGCTCATCCTACATTGCTTCAACCTAACTTTCTTCTTTAAGAGCATCAAAAATCTTCTTTGGTTCTAATTGAGAGAGGAAACAGGCAAACAAACATTCTTGATCAAAAGGAGTATCTTCCTTCTTGTGTACATTAGCAATGAATCCACCTTGAGTCTTCTTCGCCCTCCTTATTTGCATATGAGTCTGAATATCACCAATTATTTAGGTGGGAGGATGATTTTTGGCCAACTTTGTAACAATTCCTCCACCAAATAATGTATTATCATGAACAGTGGATTCCATATCACCAATATCATCGTCATTTCTACTCCCATGCCCACTTGAACTAGGAAATGTGTTGTCAGCGGCTGGAACTGGGCCACTGACATCTTCATTGGGTATGGGATCTTCAGCAAGTTCAAAAATATTTCTGTTAGAGGAAGATAATAAATTGCCAAACAGATTGTCAGCGACTGAATCCCAAGTGTCAGCGTTTGGTTTGCCTTTGTCAGCGGATGAAGATGCATGCATTGTTTCATCAACTGGTGTTTCTTGTTGCTTTTCCTCCTCCTCTTTGGCAGCAGTAGATGCTTGTATGAACTCTTCACTCCATATAGGTATGGTGATATAATCAAACATAGGAGTGGGTTCAACTGCATGTGATCCTTCTTCCTTATCAACCTGTATACCTACATTGTTAACAATAGGTGCTTCCAAGATAACTGGATTAGTCACAGGAATATAATTCATGGACCTTGATAATGGCTCTAGATCAAATAGCCGATTAGGTCCAGACTCAGGATCACTTGGTTTACTATCCAAGAAGTCAACATGAATGTTTTATGTTAGTATCTTAGACTTCTTTTTATAAACCCTATACCCATTGCTATTTGTGGAATATCCCATAAAAAGTCCCTCATCACCTTTTGAGTGAAATTTGCCTAGGTTATCACTAGTATTCAGTATTACTACATGACATCCAAAAGGCCTAAAGAATTCTATATTAGGCTTCCTATTCCAAAGTAATTCATAGGGAGTCTTATTATGAAACTTATTGACCAAGGCTCTATTTTGAACATAACATGCAGTATTCACAGCCTCAGCCCAAAAAGCAACGGGTAGATTTGCATCTACCAACATGGTTCTGGCTGCTTCTATAAGAGTTCTATTTCTTCTTTCAGCTACACCATTCTGTTATGGAGTTCTAGCTATGCTAAACTCCCTATAGATTCCCTTATTGACACAAAAGGTATCTAGAAGGCTGTTCCTAAACTCACCACCATTATAACTTCTAATAATTTTAACCTCATTACCTGTTTTCTTTTCAATCTGAGTAATGAAATTGATTAACGTCTTAGTAGTATCACTCTTTAGTGCCAAAAAGAAGGTCCAAGTAAACCTAGAGTAATCATCAGTGATAACAAAACAATAGGATTTTCCATTAAGAATTTCTATATTGGTTGGGCTAAACAAATCCATATGTAATAGGTGAAGTGGTTTAGAACTCGTATGCACATTATTAGACTTAAATCAGGCCTTATGTTGCTTGCCTTTAAGACTGCAACACAATTATGATCATTGTGGAATGCTTTTGAGGGCAATCCTCTTACAAGATCATGTCTCACAAGTCTATTCATGTTTTTGAAGTTAATATGTCCTAACTTTTTGTGCCATAACTTACTCTCATCCACTAAGCCTTAACATAAAGACATGACAAGTTGTTACTCATTTTAATGCCATTTAGATTCACATTATAAACATCTTTATGTCTAGGTGTTCTAAACTCTATAAACTTGTCAACAGGAATCTCAAAATCCTTACTCCACACTAAACACTCATTATCAGTAAAAAGAACCTTATTCTTGTAGTCACAAACTTGTGACACATTAAACAAATTATAATCAAGTTCTTTTACCAGAAATACTTCCTCAATCCTTAAGTTATTGGTGATAAGTGTGCCTTTACTAGAGATGTTTCTATAGCTTCCACCAAAATACACCTTGTCACCATCTTTAATAGGAATGAAATCAGTTAGGTAATCTTCCTTGCCTATCATGTGCCTTGAGCATCCACTGTCCCAATATCTAAAATCATTGACCTGCTTATGAATGCCCTGCACATGAAGAAAACAAATTAGTTTTCTTTGGGAACCCAAGCCATTGCAGACTTGGATTCATCTGGTTGTTCAAGAAGAATTGACTTATTCCTTGTAGCAACCCCCTGTTCATCCCTTTGTGCCCTAAACACCCAATTTACCCCAATAGGTTTAGTAATGACCTTTTCAAGAAATTTAAATCTGTTGCAGGTCATAGAAACTCTAGTAAAATTAGGGTTTTGATATTGTTTAGGTCTCTATGTTAAACTGGATGAAGCTTTAGACCCTTGTCCCTTAGGTTTTAAATACCTATTACTTGGTTTAATATAAGGTCTCCAGAAGCTAGTTGTGGCATTTTGATACCAAACTTAGATTTGTCAGCGGCTGGATTGGTCTTGTCAGCGAACAAATTATTCCTTTCAGCGTGTAAATTAAGTTTTGCTACAGGAACCCATTGTCTGTTAGACCATGTATTAGTCTTTTGAAAGGGTCTTTGTCCATGGGCATTAGTCCCTTTAGAAAAGAAAGGAGTTGGTCTAGTGGCCCGAGGACTTGGTTGGATAAAAGGTCTAGGTTTGACCATGGTTGACCTATGTCAGCGGGTAGAGTGTATCTGCTGACACAGTTATAGGCCAAATGTGAGAAGCTCCCACATGTGTTACAAGCCTTTTTAGACACAAACTTAGGCTTGGACTGATAAAACCCTGTCCCTTTAACACTTACTTGGCTTTGGGGTGACCTAGGTTTTCTATACATTTCAACATATTTGACACTAGGTTTACTTTTTGGTGATGACCCAAGATTAATAGATTTACCAGTGGTGGGGTTAGTCACAACAATAGGTTTAAGTTTAACTGGGTCATCATTAAGCAATCCACCCTTAACAAATAGAAAAGGGTTGGCTGCTTTCCATTGTTCTAGGTCTGTCACTTTTTCCTATATTCCTCAACTAGACTAAGCACACGTGGTGGAGGAATAAATTCATCCTCTTGTAATTCAGGTATGCCAGACCAAGAGAGATCCCTTTTAAGGACACCATAAAAGTTTCCAGCAGGTGGTAGGACAACAACATACTCTTTCATCCCAATCCTAGACATGTACCCATGCTCTCTTTGCTCACTCACACATTTTTCTAGGTTTTGGCTAGCTTTTTCAAAATTTTCAATTTTTAACTCTACATTTTCTTTAAACATGATGGCTTCATCTAACTTAAGTTATAAATCTGCTCTAGATTTCATTAAAGAATCCCTTGCCTCATTACTAACTTTTAGATCTCTAGTTAAGACATTAATTTGATCTTTAAGGTCAGATTCCATTTTCTTATACTCCTCAACCATCCATCAGATTGAGCAAGAACCCTTTTATAGTTTGCTAGCCTGATTTCTACATCAAAAACATCTGATTTATACTTTAAAACTTCTTTATTAAGTTTTTCAGTGTTTAACCTACAACCCTTACTAAAAAAAGCATCATCATATACCTCATTATCTGATGAAGAGGAAGAGTTGGCATGAGAGCATACTACACATGCTCTTCTTCATTGTTAGCTATCAAGGCTTGATTCTGTTCCACTTCATCTATCATAAAGCTCCAGTCCCATCCAAGTCCATCAATTCCTTGCATGGTAACCATAGCCTTTGATCCAACATCTTCAACCTTGATGATCTGGCTTGAGCTCTTTCTTGCATCAGTTCTACGTGGAGATCTGTATTCCCTCATGAAGTGTCCTATCCTATGACAATTATAGCATTCAACCTTGGATTTATCAAATCTAGCAGTTTCCTTGCCATTGAATGCATTCTCCTTCCAAACCTTTTTTCCATCTATTGGCCCTTATACTAGCAAGTGCCATACTCCACTTAATGTCCATCTCTTCAATACCAGCATCACTAATTTGCTCAAGATCCTCATAAGTAACTAGAGAACCATTGGGCAAGGCAGCAACGTATGCATACACAGTATCCAAGTCAATACCAGCTGGTTTGATACTTGGGGAACCAACATTGTAGATGTCAGCGGCTGAAGATGAGCCGCTGACATATGTTGATCCAATGACTGGATGCACATTCAAGCCGCTGACATGTGAAACATTGTCAGCGGGTTGTGAGTCATTGTGAGAGATGAATGCCATACTTCCAGATGTTGGCTTACGCCCTTGTTTGAGCATGGCCTCAGGTTCCATAGTCCTTAGTTGATTATAAATATCATCAAAGGAAGCATTCTTGTAATACTTGGTGGCAATGATAGATTTTGCATGAATCTCCCATGCATCACCTAGACCTCCAAAAAAGGTAGATGCGATATCTTGCTCCTCAAGATCTGTTCCCATGAAAACTAGCTTGCTAGTGATGTCTTGAAGATGACTTCTCACATCACTTAGCGTCTCGTTAGGACGAGCTTTGAAAACAGTATACTCAATCATTAACTGCTTCTTCCTTTGTTTAACAGTTTCCTCATTACCACCATAGATGGTCTCAAGGGCTGCCCAAAGATCCTTAGCAGAGTCATACTTTCTAAATTTATGTTGCTCCTTAGGATCAAGAGCAAGTTTGAGTGTACTCAAAGCTTTCATATCATTCCTTCTCTCTGATATCTCAGCAGCTAACATAGCTCTTCCATCTTCAGGTTTTGGAAGAAGATCATCACCAGACTGTCTAGCTGTTCTTCTTGCTTCTATTGCCGTAGTAATCTTTAAGTCCTTCTTGAATTGATTACCATATTCAATGACTTCCCAGAGAGCATAGTTATCAACTTGCAAGTATTGCTCAAAGTTGAACTTCCAAAGTTCAAAGTTATCAGGATCAAGTATAGGAATTTTAAGATTGTGATTTGATGAGTGTGAGGTTTCAGTTGGGACAGACATGATGTTTTAGGGTTTGCAACGATTTAGGGTTTTTGGCGATTTAGGGTTTTTGTTCTTAATGATCAAAAGTTCCTCAACAAGATCTGATACCACTTGTTGATCCCAAACTTAGATCGATTTAGCTTTGTATTATCGAGATTGAAGCAAGTATAATACATGGAGAAACTTTGTGTAATCAATACTCTAAGTGTTATGCGGAATTAACACTTAGAACAAAGAACAAAGTAAAACAAAGTATGTATACCAAACTTTCACTCCGATTAATAATAATAATTGCGTACAATGAAAGTGTGGAAAACGCATGTCAATATCAAAACCCTAAGACCTCCTTTTATAACATAAGGAGTCTTGAACAATAATCTACCTATCAACTATTTTAGGAAAAGATAATTAATAAGAATACAATGTAGAACATATCTTTTCCTAAGTATACAAAACGTGTTGACTAAGTAGTTTGATGTAGTTGGGATTTCCTTTGTCAGCGCTTTGATATTTCTTGTCAGCGTCCAATCTGTCAGTGCCTCAATTACTCTTGTCAGCGGCATAATGACTTAGCTAATTTTATTCACAACATCAACAACGAATATTAGGCAACGACGGAAGAATTCGCCACATGTTTGTATAAAGTACAAATGAAGGACGTATTGTGTAAGAGTTGCCTTCTGGGTAATTTTACATTCTTGGGCAATTGGAATTTTGGGCAATTGGCTTTTTGGTCATTTCATCAAAAAGTGGCATAATATTTGATACATTAATTTAGGGCAATTGTACTCTGGGCAACAAGGATAATAGGGCAACTGAATACTTTATTGTTACTTTTACATTTACTCTCCTCTATCAAAACACACACAGTTACACTAACAAAAATCAAAACCATCTATGTTTTCTTCAATGAACTAACCCTATCATATCAACACCCATTCAAATTACGTAGGGTAATCATGTGAAAAGCCATAGGTAGCACCAAAACCCTAATTTATATTTCACACACTCTGTGATCATCTGCACGAAGTAAACTTTTTTCTTTGCTTAGATTTAAATATACAATATTTATATTTATGTCTTTTATCTGGTTATATGTTTGCATATCTGTTAACAACTTATTATTTTAGTTTTTTTATTTAAGCTCTAATTAGTTTTAGTATCAGGACTTGCATATGTGATTTTAGTTTTTGTTATGTTATTATTGTTTTTGTATGATATTTTATAGATGAATTGTATTAAAATGCTAATTATGTTTTTGAGAAGAAAAAATAGGGGAAATGATCCATGTTGTGAACAACAGGTATTTTATCTACAGTATGGCTTTTTTGCCAATTTTTACTCCTGGCCCAAACCACAATTCAGTCAACTCTCTTCTCATACTTTTCTTTCTTGACTTATGCATTTGTTTAGTGTTCAATCTTGTATACGTAAAAAAGGATGTTTGAATATTACGTGATGTGTGACGTAACAAAAGGGGCGTTTGGTACTTGACAAACTGCTGTAGTGACAGTCTGCTATTCTTAGTTCGGAATTCTTCATGCAGCTATGCTACTTGATAAGTGTGAAAACACTCATCAATAATGATCCTAATACCACTCAAAACACAGTCAAATACATAATATTTAACTGTAAATTATCAGAATTACGTGTGTATTTTGTGTTTGTGTATTTTCAGGTAATATAGGTACATTTGAGACAAACACGAGCTTTCAAGGACTTATTTGATCAAAAGACGAAGAAAAAGACGAAAGATGCTTCAAGGACTTTGTTTGCCAAGTTTTCAAAGATCAAGGGCTGAACTTGCAAGTTTCTACAAAGATGAGGATGCAAATGAGATTTGCTTAAACTTTATATACATTGGGAAAAGAAATGAAAAACAAAGGACTAAAAGTAAATAAAAAGGGAAAGTTTATTTTTTTCTTTTATAAGAAGTTGGTCAATTGACCAGACTCGGTCAACACACAAAACATTCACGTCTTCATCACTCCAAGAGAAGAGAGAGAAAGAGACGAGTTTTTATCTCTTTTCACCTTCCAAACCTGCAATCGATTGTCAATGAAGATCCAAGAGGAATCAGCCGAAGCCTTTAACTACAAAAGTGCTTATCTTCTTCTCCTCTACAAGATGATAGCACTCAATTAGATCAAAAGTCAAAGATGAAGAAACGCCCAAATTGGAATGAAGAATGAAGACGAGTTATCCTCGTATTTTCCACGTGGCACGATTTCATTGGCTTAACCACGTCACTCCACCTCCTCTCGACGCCTATAAAAGGAAGATGAAGACATCAGTTTCAGCGGTTAGCTTAGGTGTAGTTACACACAGTAGGATAGAATTAGTTAGTTAGTTAATAGACTTTTTACTTTCTTGTTTAGTCTTGTAACAGATTCGGTTACACCTTCAGTTAAAGCTTTTGTAACGAATTTATTTTCCGCCATTAATGAATGATTGAAGTTCAGTTTTCTTAATCTTTTTCTTTCTCTTATTCTTTTCTTCTTATGAACTAAAGTGAATAAGCTTTTGAATAATATACTTTTTCTAGCTTATGTTTTAAATCTTTTTTTTTCACTAGAATGAAGAAATCAGTTAGATAGTTAGGAATATTGTTACAAGTTCGATTATTAAATCATTCCGTTTGTTAAAGGTTTGTACTTCTTCACAGTTAATGAGAAAATAGAGTTTTAATTCTTCTTCCAGTTCTTTGATGGACTGTTGATGAGATTTGTTTCAATTAAAAACTTATCTGCGAGAGTTGTTATGGTATATGTCTTTATGTTTCCAGGGAGTCAATTTGTTAGTTTAATCAGTCTTAAAGATCGTTTTCTATTGGACTTTAGTACAAACAAGTTTAGGAAGTGAGTATTCTTCGACTTTGTATTGCATAAATAGTTTTTCTTTCGTTTGCTGATTTTATAAGCTGGAATTGCTTATAAGTATGAGTTTTCAGTTAGTGAAATTTGTTGTTTCAGAGTATAGTGATATGAACAGATTGGTAGGCTGTTATCTTTGATTTCAGTATTTCAGTAGGCTGGTTTCGGAAGTCAATTAATATAGATAGGATATATTTGGTGCTCGTTTTGATTTGATTTTGCAGGTGTAACTTGAGTTTATGCAGGTTTCAGAATCGAGAGATCTTGTCTAGTTTTTCTCTGCTTGATTTCAGTTTTACAGGTTTTAGATTCACCGTATGGTGGTAGCAGGCGTTTGTTCCGATTCCAGCTTATAGGTGTAGCGTAGCTTTGAATTCAGTATTGGTGGTGTTTTGTATTAAACCGGCTCAGCGCCGCGTTTCGACAACAACGGACTGGCCTGGATGTAACAGGTCAAGCGCACGTTTAATTTTTCTGCAAGTTTCTAGTGTAACTAGTGGTAATAAGCTGTAGTGTAAATTTGTTTGTAACGTTCTTGTAATGCTTGTTATTAGATGACCAGTAACTACACTTGTTTAGTAAGGTTGATTCGAGTCTGGTGACTTGCTTTTGTTTGATGCCTGTTTGAATTGTGCTTTTGGAATTAGTAGTTCTTGGATAAGCTCTAGCGATTAAGTATATCTGATTAGTTTTCATTAGATAAACGGTAATCAAGTAATAGGTAATGTAGAATACGCCAACATAGCTGATAAAATTGTAGTGTCAGATCTGTGTGCAACCTGTTAAACATGATTTGCTTCTGAGAATTTGAAAGTAGAACTGGACCTGCTATTGTATTCTTAGATTCAGTTTCCTTTAATTTCTGTTAATCTGAATTCCTAGTGTTTGATAGTGTTTGTATTAGTTTCCTTAGATGTAAAAGTTTGCATATTATAGATTAGAATTGCTGGAGTCGGTTTATAGGTGTAGATGGTAATTGATTTTCTTAAAATTTTGTTTGTAATCACTTTGGAAACAGTTAAATAGTTTATACGTCTATCTGATTTTTTAAGCAAATTCATTTACGTAGTTTTAGTAAAGTCCAAGTTCAGTCCCTGATTTTGTATAAGTACTTTTCAACCACAGTACTTTCCGTTAGGGGAGAGTATGCATGTTTAATCCTTCGTTAAGTGGTAGATAGACAGTTATCTGTTGGGCTACATATCTTTTTGGGCTTAGTTAAGCATTTTGGGCTCGATGTATTTCATTTAGAATATAATAGTTTAGCAATTTATCAGTAGTGTAAGTTGTAACTTTTGTTTTATAAATGTCACTTTAGGATTAGTAAAATTTGTATTTTTTTTTATTTCTATACTTTGTGTGTTAATTGTAAGTGTGTTAATTGTAAGTAAGTGCAACTTGTTTTAGCATAGTACGTATATGTAGTGTAATATAGATATTTTTTACAGTTTTACTTGTTTTGTGCCAATTAGACATAAATTCCAAAAAAGATCTTACAACCAAAAACAATCAAGTCTTTGCTTAAAACATTATATCAATTCGGATTGAGTCGAGAAAAACGAACTAAAAACGAAATAGTAAATGGCGCCGCTGCCGGTTCTTTTCGTGAAGATTAACGGTTTCGAGTGAGACGATTGGATTTTGGGATCCTTTCACTTTGTGAACGTTATTTTTACATATTATAAATCAAAAAGATAAAAAAAATCAAAAAGATAAAAATACAAAAAAATAAAAAAAATCACAAAAATCAATTCTTTTCCTAAAGAATTGAACCAAAAAAATAAAAAATCCAAAAAGTAATATTTTTCCAAAAAGATTACACCCAAAAATATATATTATTGGTTTTCATCGCTTTTTACGTACATATAGTATTTTTCTTAAAAAATCAAATAAATACAAAAATATTTTTTATATATTATTATATGTAAATAAGTATACGTAGATACGAACAACCAATACACATATCTTCCATAAGTATTGCCGAGGCAATACACCGTGTTGAGGAGCGTTCCGGTCCTTGACACGCGTATCGATCAAACTCAATAAAGCAAGAATAGATAAATACTTCCAATAGGCAATAATTCGAAGAATACAAACTACAAAGTGAATAGAAAGGCGATGTGCTATAAAATGCCATCTAAGGGTTAATAGGTACTTAAGTGCTTCGCGCCACCTAATCCCCCGTTCACTAGTGCGTATTCTAAGAAGGAAGGCTTCATTGGGGGTCTTGCACCCAAGTAGTAATTATATATACTTGTTGGGAATAAATCTATGCTTATTTGTTTCCCCTGCTAGTTGATTACTCATACCCCTGCTAGAGTAAGTTCCCCCTGCTAAATAACAAAGGCAGGGGGATCCGTTCCCCTGCTGGAGTCAAAGGCCCTGCTGTCAAGATAAACATGGAATAGATATTTACGCGTTTCAGTTATTATTCCTTAATACTTTCCATAGTTTGTTAGTAGTGATCTTGTACGTGGGTCCTTGCATCTATAAAAGGACTCACTAGGTTAGCATGCAAAGTGTGTCTTTCTCATTTCGTTTTTCGTTATTATTACTTTAAGGTTTTGTAAACCCTAATACCACTTTGGGTATTCGTATATCTTTGATATATTAAAGTGCAACGTTTGAATCTCATTTGTTCTTGTGCTAAACATTACATTCCGCATCTTGTTTAGTTACTTTGCTTTGCAAAGTTTCTCTAGTGTTAGATTGAATTCTTTCTCTCTATCACAACCCTTAAACAAGCTATTAAGGTTTAAGATCTGACTTTGGGATCAACAAGTGGTATCAGAGCTTGTTGAGAAACTTTGTCTAAATCAAGAACAAAATCCTCATAGCAAACATGTCTTCAGAATCATCCACAAACAGCAGCAATCACAATACCCTCAAGTTACCCATGTTGGATCCTGAAAACTTTGAATTATGGGAATTCAGAATCCAACAATACCTGAAAATGGAACACTATGTTCTCTGGGAGATCATAGAGTTTGGTGATCAATTCAACAAAATGGTGGCAGTTGAAGAAGGCAAGGATGAAGGTGAAAGTTCCAAAGGTAAGGACAAGAAGAAATCTGCTGCTCTATGTGATAAGGAAATACTGGCTAGAAGGCATGATGTCAGGGCTCATAGTTCATTGCTGTTAGCCCTACCTGATAGACATCAACTCAGATTCAGGAAATACAAGACAGCTAAGGAACTATGGGAAGCCATAGGCACAACCTTTGGAGGAAATGAAGCCACAAAGAAAAAGAAGAAGAATCAAATGCTGGATGATTTTGCTTCTTTCAAAGCAATAGGTGATGAATCAATTGGAGCTATTTACAATAGGCTTCAAGACATGGTGGCCCACTTGGAATTCTTTGATATTGAGGTATCAAGAGAGCAGGTAAATACCAGGTTTCTTAACAGCCTCCAGAAAGAATGGTTTGTCTATAAGGCAATCTGGCAAAATAAGGATGACTTGGACAACAAGAATATTGATGATATATACAATAACTTAAAAGTTTTTGAACCTATTGTCAATGAAATGAAGTCAAAAGGGACAATACCCACCAACTCAAGTGGAGTTGTTGATTCCCCTGCTAACATGGCATTCATATCACAAAGCAGTGGAATCTCCAAGAACAGTGGAATAGAAGTAGCCCCTGCTACTTATTCCCCTGCTACCAGGTCTGGACCTTCCTATGATGAAGAAAGACTAGCTACATTCAGCCTTGATACTGCATGTGCCTTTATAGCATCTCAAGGGCCACAAGGATCTACAGTGTTGCATGAAGATCTGAGTCAAATCAGTAAGCAAGCACTGGAAGAATTGGATATCAAGTGGAATATGGCTCTGCTAAGCATGAGAGCCAACAGGTTCCATAAGAAGTATGGGAAGAAGATCACAATTAATCCATTTGATGTGGCTGGGTTTGATAAAGCAAAAGTTGAATGCTACAATTGTGGCAAGAAGGGTCATTTTGCCAGAGAATGCAGAGGACCTAAGTCTGGAAATAGCCATAGAAAGGATGAGGATTCTGGTTCTAAAGCTATGGTAGCAATGCAGGGGATAGATGGAGCTAATGGATGGGACTGGAGCGCTATGACAGAAAGTGTGGAAAGAAACCAAGCTTTGGTGGCTGAGGAAAAGGAAGAAGACTTTGCACTTATGGCCATGTCAAGTTCCAGCTCTGACAATGAGGTATATGATGACTCATACTGTACTAAAGCTTGTAGGAAAAATACTGAATCTTTGAATGATCAAATCAGAAAGGTAAAAGCTGACTATATAAATTGTGATAATGATCTTGATAACTACAAACGTGCTTTAGAACAACTAGAGTCCAGCATAAGAGAGTATAGGCAAAGAGAAAGTGAATATAGGGATCACATTGTGATTCTAGAAAGAGATGCCAAGGAGAATAACCAATCTATAAATGTTTTAACTGCTGAACTTGAAATTTTTAAAGCTAACCAAAAGATAGATGAGGAAACTGTTGAAAAATTTGGAAAAGCTTCAAAAGATTTAACCAAGGCATTTGAAATTGGTCAATCTCCTAAGGACAAAACAGGGTTTGGAATTAAGAACATGAATGCTACTATACCCCCACCCCCTGCTAACATCCATGCTCCCTATCCTAGAAAAGACTTGTCATGGACTGGTCTCCCTTGTTTTGAAAAACAGGATGACATTGAGTTTGACTTAAGTGCTTATATACCTAATAATCCTGATGTAGAAGAGTCTCTAGTTAAAACTAGTGTCATTAGGGATATTAAACAGGAACAGGTTGGCTTAAAGCAAATTGACAACCCTGTTAGATTTTCAAAAGAAGGAAGTTCTAGCAGCAATCCAAACTCTAAGAGCAAGGCTAGGCCACAATCTCCTAAACCTATTATTAAATATGCTGGTATGTACAGGAATGTCAGAGGTAATCAAAGAAATTGGAATGACCAAAAGTCTCATCAATTAGGAAAAGACTTTGTGATCAATACCAAGCCCTGCTTCACATGTGGCAGTTTTGAACACACTTATCAAGAGTGTAAGGCATCAATGGAGATGGTGGCTGCAAATCCCTTAAAGGATATGCAACCTAGAGCCATTCTTCTAAATGCAGGGGCAAAATCCTTTTCCCCTGCCAAGTATGTTGCCCCTGCCTTGAGAAATAGAGTAGCTGAGAAATATGTTGCTCCAGCTCTCAGAAAGGAAAATGATGCTCAGCCAAAACCCAACACTTCTGTGACCACCCCAACACCTTATACTGCATATAGATCTGGCCCTAGACCTTACCAACACATGAACAGAGGCCAAAACAAAAGGTGGGTTCCCTCTGCTAAGCATAAGGATTCCCCTGCTAAAACTGGGGAATCCCCTGCTAGAAAAATTGTACCTTCTAGGAACATGGGAAGATGGGGAAAAGCTGTGAAAGCCTCAGCTCGTTGGGTTTGGGCACCCAAAAGGGGTACTCAATCTAATGGTGTATCTCTAGTTTTTGATAAGCTATCCTACATTGATACACGAGGTAGATCCAAGTCTGTAATGGCTTGGGTCCCCAAGAAAAACTAATTTGTTTTTCCTCTTGCAGGTGACAAAGAAGACAAGGGATGATAGAGCATATTGGGATAGTGGATGCTCAAGAAGTATGACTGGACACAAAGCTTATTTGTCTAATTTTGTACCCCTGCATGACAATGATGGTGTTTCTTTTGGAGATGGGCATGGAACTATAACAGGGAAAGGAACTATTGTCACAAATGGGATGACTTTTGATAATGTGTATTTGGTGAAAGAACTTAAGTATAATCTCTTCAGTGTGTCACAGATGACTGACAACAAGAATTTTGTCTTGTTTACTGACACCGAATGCTTGGTGTTAGGAAAGGAGTTTGTCTTGCCAGCAGACACTCTTATTGTACTCAGAACACCAAGACAGAAGAACATGTACACAATTGATCTCAAGGATATCTCTCTCCAAGACAATGAAACATGTTTCATTGCCAAAGCTTCAGCAGATGAATGTAAGAAATGGCATAGAAGACTTGGTCATCTTAATTTCAAGAACATGAACAAACTGGTAAAGCATAATCTGGTTCATGGGCTTCCTTCCAAGTCTTTTGTCACTGAACATACTTGTGCAGCATGTTTGAAAGGGAAACAACACAGAGCATCTTGCAAGTCAAAAACAAGTATGTCCACCACCAAGCCATTGGAACTACTGCATATGGATCTTTTTGGTCCTACTTCTGTGGCAAGTATAATGAAGAAATGGTACTGCTTAGTGATTACTGATGATTTTTCAAGATTTACATGGACATTCTTTCTATTTGAAAAGAGTGACACTGCTGATGTACTCATTGGGTTCATCAATCAAATTGAACTATCAAAAAGCATGAAGGTAGTTACCATAAGATCAGACAATGGTGGTGAGTTCAGAAATCACAAGCTGGATTCTTTCTGCATAAACAAAGGCATCAAGAGGCAATTTAGCATTGCTAGAACACCTCAACAGAATGGAGTAGCAGAAAGAAGGAATAGGACACTCATTGAAGCTGCAAGAACTATGCTGTCTGATTCCAAACTTCCAGTTATCTTTTGGGCTGAAGCTATATCCACTGCTTGCTATGTGCAAAACAGGGCCTTGGTAGTCAAGGCACACAACAAGACCCCTTATCAGCTGTTTAATGGAAGACCTCCCTTAATTGACTTTTTCAGACCTTTTGGGTGTCATGTTATCATCTTGAACACCATTGACAATCTTGGTAAGTTTAGTGAAAAGGGTGATGATGGATACTTTGTGGGTTATTCCTTAAACAGCAAAGGATATAGGGTCTTCAACAAGAAGACAAGCAAAATCACAGAAAATCTTCATGTGAATTTTCTTGAAGACAAACCTGAAGATGTTCAAACAGGTCCAGACTGGTTCTTTGATATAGATGTACTTTCTAAGTCCATGAATTATGTACCTGTTGTCTTGCAGAACACTAACATTTCAGGTACTCAAGAAACAAGTGATGCTGAGAAGTCACCTCTGAGGTACATGAATGTACCCTCATTGTTTCCTAGTGAAGCTGATAAACAAGAAGATAATTCTGCTTCAGGAAAAGAACAGCCAATCTCATCACCTGCTATGTCTGAAGGCAGTGGAATGGCTGACAGTAGTGGAATCCTGGATTCCCCTGCTAGAGGAATTGATTCCTCTTTCACAAAGGATCATGATGTTAATGAGACTACTGATGCAGAAATAGAATCCCCACTCATCTCATCATCTACACCCATAAATGATGGTCCTATCATATCCAGCAGTGGAAGCAGAATTATCAGGAGTGGAGGTCCTAGTTATTCAGAGCTTTATTCTGCTCACAAGCACCCATCTTTAGGTCATGCTGTCACATTTGGAAGTTCCTTTGAGGACTTCTTTCCTAATCAAAACAGCCCCATCAATTCTGATTTGGAAGAAGATGAAACAGAAGTCATCATGCAGCCTACCTATAGAATTAATAAAGATCATCCTATCTCTCAGATTATTGGTGATCCTGAAGCTCCCAGACATACAAGGTATACAGCAAAGGAGCACAGCTTCATTGCTAACATCACCATGAAGTTCAATCATGACAACATGCAATGTTGTCTGTTTACTGCATTTTTGTCACAAGAAGAGCCAAAGAAGATTTTTCAAGCTTTAAATGACCCAAGCTGGGTTGAAGCTATGCAAGAGGAGCTCTTACAATTTGACATACAAGAGGTTTGGATTCTGGTTGATTGTCCTAAATGGGCAAGGCCTATTGGGACCAAGTGGGTACTCAGGAACAAAAAGGATGAAAGGGGAATAGTTGTCAGAAACAAAGCAAGGTTAGTAGCACAAGGGTATACTCAGGAAGAAGGGATTGATTATGAAGAGGTGTTTGCTCCAGTAGCAAGGATTGAAGCTATTAGATTATTCCTTGCTTATGCCTCATTCATGGACTTCACTGTTTTCCAGATGGATGTGAAAAGTGCCTTCTTATATGGAACCATTGATGAAGAAGTCTATGTCATGCAACCACCAGGGTTTGAAGATCCAGAACATCCTGACAAAGTATACAAAGTGAAAAAGGCCATGTATGGCCTTCATCAAGCTCCCAGAGCCTGGTATGGTACTCTTTCCAAATATCTCCTAGACAATGGATTCAGCAGGGGGAAGATTGATCAGACCCTGTTTACAAAGAAACAAAAGGGTGACCTTCTGCTAGTACAAGTCTATGTGGATGACATCATTTTTGGATCAACTAACTCCATGCTTAGCAAAGAGTTTGCCAAATTGATGCAGGATAAGTTTCAAATGAGTGCTATGGGAGAACTAAACTTCTTTTTGGGGTTACAAGTTCAGCAACGGAAAGATGGGATATTTATCTCACAAGACAAATATGTAGCTGAGATTGTAAAGAAGTTTGGCATGTCTGATGGGAAGAAGGTGTCCACTCCCATGGACAAGGATCATCCATGGGGCAAGGATGGTCCTGGCAAGCCTATTGATGTCAGGAATTACAGGTCTATGATTGGGTCTCTTATGTATCTCACTGCTTCAAGACCTGACATCATGTTTGCAGTCTGCTTATGTGCAAGATACCAGGTGTCACCAACAGAGTGTCACTTATTTGCTGTGAAAAGGATCTTTAGGTATCTAAAATGTCATCCCACCCTAGGACTCTGGTATCCAAAGGAGTCACCATTTGAGCTGATAGCTTATTCAGATAGTGATTATGCTGATGACAATAATGATAGGAAGTCTACAACAGGGGGATGCCAATTTTTGGGGAGCAGGCTTATATCTTGGCAATGTAAGAAGCAGACTATCATGGCAACATCCACAATTGAAGCTGAGTATGTAGCAGCTGCTGCATGCTGTGGTCAAGTTCTTTGGGTGCAAAATCAATTACTTGATTATGGGTACAACTTTCTTAAAACCAAGATATTTATTGACAACAACAGCACTATTTGCATCATAAAGAACCCTGTTTTTCATAGCAAAACCAAACACATTGAAATTAGACATCACTTTATCAGAGATTGTTTTGAAAAAGGACTGATTGTCCCTGAGAAAATTGATACAGAACTTAATGTTTCTGATCTTTTAACAAAAGCTTTTGAGGTAGGGAGGTTTCAGTATCTGGTTGCAGGTATTGGAATGGTTACTCCTTAAAATCTGATGTCTATTTGTGTCATGTGTAATCAGGGTTACTTCATTGCTGTTGTTGTATAATTGTTAGTCAATTTTACCATTTCTTTCATTCCACTGCTTTTTAACACTGATTCCCCTGCTTGGGGTTCATTCCCCTGCCAAGAGAATTTTTCTCTTAAGCTGGGTGTGTTCTGTTTTCAAAAGTGGTTTTATGTGGTTTTAGACTAACAATGCAGAGGTTCATATGGTGCATACTACTCTCCTTGGTGGATCAGGTATATACTCTATGTTTCAGGGGAGGTTAGGTCAAACCTTTAGGATTCAGGGTATTCTTAGAATGCTCATATATGGTCTTAAATCATATCCATTGGTGAGTGGGGGTTCAGGGTAATGATGACTTGCTGCACAGCTTGTCTAAACTCTGAAACCTTGAGGCACTGTAGTGTGTGTTTGCATTTCTTTATTCAAACAGCTTGCTGTTCAAAATATAGATGTGTGGCACACATTGCCAAGACTAACTGACCATAGGTAAGGGACAAGGTTGGGATGGTGACTAGGGTATGCATGATTTCTTGGGATTACCTGGTGTAGGGGGACTTATGTATTAACTTTTTGTATTGGGACAATTGCTGAATAGAGGACTCTTGAGATTCTATGTATCTATCTTGTGTATACAAGTGTGTGCATTAGAGCAGAGCTAGTTAGCATTAGTCCCTTCATGACTAGTTTAATACCCCTAGGAAAGTTTCCCCTGCTTTTATTTTTTATTCCCCTGCCTTCACAACATTCCCCTGTTTGACCATTGACCGACAATACCATTACCCTGTTCATAGCCGTTGGGCCTGCTTGCTTAAATTTTGGTTAGGGAATATTTTATTCTTTTTAAAAGATATTTAAGGCGCTTTCTTAGCTGATTGGTAATCTTTTCCTTCTATTTCAAATATATTAATTTTTTATCAAGATTTATCTTTGATATTTTTGCAACTTGAAAATTTTGGTCCAATCACAGCTCTCTAATTCGCCTATATAAACCAAATTCCCTTTACCAGCAGGTCCATAAATCTCTCTCGACCTAATCCCACTTACCTCCCATCTCTATAAACCTCTAAACTTTTTTCCAAATTCATCATGACCCTTAAAATTGCTCCTAATCATAACCAAATAGCTTTGCTTCATGATGAACCAGCCGAGTTTGCTGAGGCTGTGGCCTTTCTAAAGTCTTCGTACTTCAAATTGGCCCTTCTCATCAATCCTCGCATTTATACCTCACACATTCAACAGTTCTGGTCTAAAGCCATGACCAAAACAGTGAATGGAGAGGTCATAATTCAAAGCACTGTTGATGGTCATTCCAAGGTAATCACACTTGCCTCCATCAGGGAGAATCTCCTCCTTGATGATGAGGATGGAATAACCAACTTTTCTGAGGCTGGAATTTTTGAAGGTCTTGAAAAATTGGGGTATAAACTTTCTGAAAATCAAAAATTAAAGTTTGCTAAAGGCCAGTTTGCCCCTCATTGGAAACTTTTGATTCATACTATTATGCAATGTTTGTCACCCAAAACCACTGCTTTTAATGAAGTTGGTAGTGAGATAGCTTCTGCCCTGATCTGCTTTGCAACAGGAAGGAAGTATTGTTTTTCTCAAATGATTTTTAAAGGCATGGTGAAAAATGTTTCAAGCACCTCAAAGTTTTGTATGTATCCAAGGTTTATAGAAGTTTTGCTGAATATGAGTGATCATGGTCCCATTACACACAAAAACTATTTTTCAGCAACCAAACACACAACCAAACTTTTCACCACATTACTTGCACCATCACCTTTGTTCTCTGGCAGAAATATTCCATTCACTTCAATCATGCTAGATCAAATTAGACGGGAAGAAGCCAAACATCAAACAGCCATAAATCCACCTGCTGAATCCCCTGCCAAGAACCTACCACCTGCTGATCCACACCAAGAAAGGCGTTCAAAATCCAGGTTTGCCAGGTCTCCCTTGCCTGGTGAATCTTCACAAGCAGCAGAGAGGAGAGTCTCCAAGAGTTTGGAGCAACCTGGGGGTTTGGCTGCCACTACTGTCTCATCCTCAAGGGGTGAGCAGGATAGTGACACCATCAATAAGTCCTCTCCCCCACTCCATGATATCCAACAAGGGGAGAAATTCCCTTCTAGGATTGAGAGAAGTATGAAACCTTTGACAAACTTGGAATTGACGAAAATGTGCATGAGCCTGAAAAGGCAGAATGCACAACTTGTACAAAATGTCAAAAAGCAGGGTCTGGTTATCTCTCATTTGGAAACCAGACTTGCTACTCTTGAGGGGAGGAGAAAGCCCAGACTGATTCTTTCCACAGATGAGGATGCTTCCAAAGGGGAGAAAATTCCAACCAAAGAAGGATCTACTGAGTATTATTCATATCCTGGTATGGAGCATGGAAAGATAAAAAGTGCTAAGGAAGGAATGGAGAGAGAAAGTGCTGATAAAGGAAGTGACAAGGGGAGTGCAACCAAAGACATTGCTCAAACATTGCTCACTATGGGCAATCAAGAAGAAGCCCCTGCTTCAAAAGTTTCCCCTGCCATTGCTGATCCCACTGCTGTAAGTTTATCCCCTGCTAAGAACATAACTCAAACATTTGTTAGGAAGAACAGAAAGCAACCAGCTCAGAAGGGGATAACAATCAAAGAACCTGCAACTAAAGCAAAACCAGCACCAGCAGTGGATCCAAAAGATAAAGGAAAAGGAATCATGGTGCAACAGCCCAAGAGAAAATACAAGCATCTAACTCCTGAACAGCAGAAGATCCAAGAAGCTCATGATGCACAAGTAGCTCTCAGGCTACAACAAGAGGAAATGGATATGCGGGATCAAAGGATGGAGAAGATGAGGCCCAAAGATATGCTAAAACAGGTTGAAATTATGCATAGGGAACTAGATGACAGGGTACCTCATGTTGAAGAATTTCTTAATCAATGGGAGAAGGAGTTGAAAAATGCTCCTTTGGAAGACAGGTATGAGTTGACTTGCCTTGTTTACAAATTTCAAACTGAATATCTGGAAAGAAGGGCAATGCAAATTCAGAGTGAGAAGTATAGAACATCAGAGAAAGGGCAACTTGATCACTACAAAGTTCTGCTTAAAAGGCATAGAAAATGGAAGGATGGTGACTTCACAGATATGAGCTTTGAAGCCATAAAGAGAGCAGTCAGACCAGTTCTAAAGTTGTATGATGTGGAGGATTGGATGACAATCAACACTCCTGAGGAAGCTGAGTATCTTAGGAGACAAAGTGAAGTGCTACAGAAAGCTAGAGCAACAAAGAAAAGAAAAGCTGGAGAGACTACACAAGCAGGTGCATCATCCCCAGCAGGGGAATCACACCAAGCAGGTGAAAGTCTTCCAGAAGTACTTGAGAAGTCAGTACTTAATGCACAAAGAGCAGCAAAGAGACTCAAGAGAATGGAGCAAGTGGGCATAATCACTAAAGAGTCTCAAGGGCCATCAAATGATGAAATTGACAAACAGCTGATTTTACAGGAAAATGATGAAATCTCACCTAGTGAACTTGGAAAGAAGTTTGCTATTATAGAGTATGCTGTTTATGAACACAAAGGGAGAACTTGGTGGAAGCTTACAAGGGCTGACAATACAGCACAGACTTTTCTAAGCCTAGATGTCATGTTTCAAATTTTGGATAGTGAAGACTTAGAAGATCTGTGGAAAATATTGAAGAAGACGTTTGCTGTAAAACCTCCTACCATGGATGGTGTTGAAAAGGATTGGGTAATCTGGGAGTGCATGCATAGAATGTATGAGCATGAATTATTTGATCCTCTATTTGATGCAGTGAATAAAGGAGATTTGGTGTATTGGAAGCTGTTTACAAATTCTGGGGTTTATGAGGTAGTAATGGAAGGTGTGAGTGTTTATTTACTCAATCATAGGTATTATCCTTTCTCTCAGGAAACCTTGAAGAAGTTAGCACAGGCTAAGTTAATTGTTGATGCCAAAAAGCCTGTTGCTTATGATCTGGTAAGAATGGTTCATAGTCAGATTTGGCCAGAGAGTTTGTAAGCATCCTCATCAACTAGCATTTATTCAGAAACTTGTCTTTAGGGGAAAGCACAAGTTGAGGGGAGGATTGTTGGGAATAAATCTATGCTTATTTGTTTCCCCTGCTAGTTGATTACTCATACCCCTGCTAGAGTAAGTTCCCCCTGCTAAATAACAAAGGCAGGGGGATCCGTTCCCCTGCTGGAGTCAAAGGCCCTGCTGTCAAGATAAACATGGAATAGATATTTACGCGTTTCAGTTATTATTCCTTAATACTTTCCATAGTTTGTTAGTAGTGATCTTGTACGTGGGTCCTTGCATCTATAAAAGGACTCACTAGGTTAGCATGCAAAGTGTGTCTTTCTCATTTCGTTTTTCATTATTATTACTTTAAGGTTTTGTAAACCCTAATAACACTTTGGGTATTCGTATATCTTTGATATATTAAAGTGCAACGTTTGAATCTCATTTGTTCTTGTGCTAAACATTACATTCCGCATCTTGTTTAGTTACTTTGCTTTGCAAAGTTTCTCTAGTGTTAGATTGAATTCTTTCTCTCTATCACAACCCTTAAACAAGCTATTAAGGTTTAAGATCTGACTTTGGGATCAACAATACTTTCTTGTGGATATTTCATATCGAACCTCGAGGGAGATTATCTTTTCTCCTTCAAAAGTCGACCGAGGGCTACTCCCTCATTCCTCGTGTTTACTTACACGTGTACTCGCACACGTGTAAACATACCACCTTTGGTGTATTACTTCCTTCCCCGAGGAAGCTTTTAAACGTCATTATACTTGTATATACATTCGGCCACCTTGCTAAACATGGATACTCGTTCCATGTTGGAGATTTTGCAACAACGATCCACCAACGCTAATTATTCGCCTTGTTCGACTTGTGGTGGTCCACACGATACTTATTTATGTGATCAAAACAATGGCTATTATGGGGAGGGATATGCTTACAATGGAACCGAGAACCTTAATTTTCAACCTAACACTCAAATGGACTACACTTGTAATGACTATATGGGATATTCCGGTTTTTCATCATAACCTCCACCATCATTTCATGATCAAACCTTTAATGAGCCATACCAAAACCAAGGATTTTCCAATTATGAAGGTCTTCAAAACAATGATAATTTTCAAGACTATAATCAAGAAACCTTTCATAATCAAGGATTTTCAAATAATGAAGGTTTTCAAAATGATGCAAATTTTCCATGCTATAATCAAGAGATTTATCAAAATCAAGGATTTTCAAATCATGTAGATTTTCAAAATGAGAGAAATTGTCAAAACTTTAATCAAGGGGATATTTCACAATCTCAAATGGACTCAATTTTTCAGAAGTTTGATGAAACTGTTAGAAAATTTAAATAAATGCAAGAGGAAACTGATAGGAAATTCTTAGTTTTGGAAACACAACTCTTGCAAAACTTTACACCTCAAGGAGCTTTACCATGTGATATTGAGTCGTCTTTGAGAGTTGATGCTGAGGATGATACTATTAGTGATAAAGGGAATTTTCAAGGTTACAATCATGAGAACTTTCATAATCATGACTCTTTTCAAAACTATAATCCACCTAATTATGGAAATACACCTCCACCCCCTTCTTCGACTTATATATGCGAGTTTTGTGGAAAAACAGACCACTATTATGGTTTCAATTGTAGACTTAGTGATCACAATGAGCTTACGGTTGGACTCGAGGAACAAGGAAGACACCATGAATATATTTTCACACTTTTTATACGTATGGAAAAGATGAGCCTCAAGGAGATGAAACTAGAGTCTCGGTGGTTAAGGGAGGATATTGAGTCTCTCGAGGATAAGGTAAGGAACAAGGTGTTTTATAATCAGCAAATTGGTGATACGTATAGAGGATCAGTGACCAATTTCTCTCGTTTTCTCAAGGCAAAGTTAGACGATTTACTCTTTAAGATTGATAAAAAGGAAAAAGAAGAACAATTCATTGATAATCGTGCTCGTTTGCTTAAACAATGCTTATTAGATGAAGATGATGAGGAACCTTCGATTTGTATGACACTTAATGATGACACACCTTCATCACCTTTACCTCACGTGGAACCCACCGACTCTTTAACCATGGGGGACGAGCCTCTTAGCACTAATACAAACACCGATTTGGATGAATTAACCTCTTCTAGTGTTGAGAACCTTATCCCAATCCAAAGAGAGTTTAAGGGTATTTCTAACGAACCATGTGACGAGCTTTCTATTGATACTTCTCCTCATGATCACATTGAGATTTCATCACATGTTAACTTTCATGCTACTACTAGTGATTTTGGTGATTTCGATCTTGATGAATTGTTCAAAGAAAGGGATAATGAGATTGAGGAAGAGTTTATGCAAGATATAGAGGATGATGATTGTGATTCTAGTGAGGTATCTTATGATATATTATCCGAGGACTTTTCATGTCAAGATGACCTTCCTAATTTGGATGATGATGTTGATCATATAGAAGAAGTGGAAGATGTTCATATTCGAGAGGTTTTATCAAACGTTTATCATCTTATCTCCTCGATTGAAGCATTGAATGAAAACCATAATGATCATTCCATAGAAGAAGAACCTTTCATTGATATTTCTTCACCGGTTTTTGAGGTTGCACCTATTGCTTTTTATGATGATATCATCCCTTTGAGTGATTCTCTCAATACACCTTCTTTTGAGCCTTCTATTCCCACCCTCCCACCCTTGAAGTTGGTTATTGATGAAGATCCTATACTCTTAGAGATTGATCCTTTTTCACCTATGGCACCTTTAGAACTCAAAACCTTTGATATGGATTCTCATATGGATATTGATGACACCATAGAGGCTAATCTTGCTAATATTGATATTGAGGTCGATGATAGTGATTCTAATTGGGAAGAGGAGATTCATCTTAGTGAGAACTTTCTTTTTAGGAACATAGAAATTACACCTCCTTCACAAGACACTATTCATCTTGATCATTCTTTTTCTATGCCTTCTATGAAAGATTACCCACCTTTTGATGATGATGATGAGCCTAACATGGACATAATAGTTATGAATGTTTTGATACCTACACCTTCATATTCTCATGACGCTTTGATTTCTAAGGGGGAATCTTATATAGTTGATATGAGCTCATCTTCTTATTTTCCCATGAAGGGAAAGGTTTTTGATCCTGGGATACATAAATTTGAGACACCTTGGTTTTCATCTACTCCACTTAAGAGTGTGATTTCGATTGATATGGACTTCTTGTATGAGCTTACTTTGGTGATGCTACCTATTTTGGAGTTGTTTAAATGTAGAGATGGAAACTATGTATTTGATCCTGGGGTTCTTCCTATTTGAGAAATTTTGTATGTTGGACAAACTTGAGACACGTTGGACCGTTCCATTTATCGAGGCGGATATTGTAAATCTTATAGTAAATGGCAACGTGCTAAGTTTGAGTGTATCATGTGAGATGAGCTTCAAAGTGATATCCTTTATTCTCCATGATGGTTTCCCCAAGGACAACCTAATTCGGGGCCGAGTCGAGCTAGCGACTTAGGGTTAAAAAAAACTCAATCATTGAATAACTAGGTTAGAAAACGTAGAGTAGATTTTCAATAGGTTAGGTTTAATTAAAAGGATGTTATAGTAGAGTTGAAGTAGAGGGGTGGCCTTTCTTCGTCTTTTGGTGTTTGTTTCAAGGGTTGCTCTCTCACATTTCATGCTTGGAGCTTATGGAGGAGGCCCGTGTATCTGGTTCACTTCGATTAGTTTTTGCTATTGTGATATTCAAAACTTTGTGCTTAAAATGAATACCCTTTAGTTGTCTCTTCCTTAACTCGAGTTAAGCAAAGTAATCAATGTAATAAGTGTAGAGGAAGTTTTTAACTTCCATGCTCTTAAACATTGAGGACAATGTTTATCTTAAGTGTAGGGGAAACTTCTATCGAAGTGACCTTTCCTAGACCATTGCCTTAACTTCATGATAATTGGGAAAATTAATTTTTCAAACATTTTTCAAATTTTTGATCTACTTTGGCCAACAAAAATATGCATTCATAATTTTTGCATCAATCATTTTGCATAACACATTTGCATTGTATATATTCCTTCTTTATTTTTCATCAAAAATATATAAAAGAAGAAAAATATAATAAAAACATGGTTTTAACAAGTTTAGATTTCTTTGACATATTAGGCCCGCCATGGATATTTTGACTCAACCCGAGTTTGATTATTTTAGCATTCTCTGGCTAGTATCCTTAACCATGTAGTCCTTCATTGGTCTATTAGGCTAAGCATCCACCAATCTCATTCTTTGAGATTTTAAATTTGTGGAGAATGGGAAATGATAGAGTTGAAGCAAGTATAAAATGGCTAGATAAACTTCATGATAATTACTTGTGGCTTAACCCTTCTCTTCTTTGCCTCTATTTTCTTCGCATGTATATAATTGTTAATAAATAATCAAGAACGGTTTTAATCGGTTTGTAATCTCTTATGCATTTTTGTCCAATCATTCATGGTTGATATAAGTACGTCTTAAGATTCTAAGTTAGAACGTTTTATGTGTACTAGACTTATGTCATGCTCAATATTTAGCGGGTATTTTTCCTTTAATTCTTTTCAACTTTCTTTGTGATGAATAAAAGAAAAATAAGAGCGGCTTATGAAAAAAAATGAGTGGCTAGAAAAAAAAAGAAGAAGAAAAAGAAAAGAAAATAAAATAAAATATAAATAATACAAGACTCCCAAGAGGGGCAGTGTGGTGTTAATTATAGTGACTATTGAGTTCCAATATTACCTTTACGGGTTGCGGGGATTCAGTAGATTGCTCCAATCCAATATTACCTTGACGGGTTGCGGGGTTGAAGATCCAAAGTCTCAAAAAGATGGCGGATGTAAATTATTGCGTGAGTTTTATTTTTCTTGCCTTAGCGAGTGTGTAGCTACTTGTGAAAGCATGACATGAGGATTTTACACATAAGGCGAATGACTTATTACTCTTGAAACGGACTTATATTAATTGTGAGCGGTTTTTCAAGTAATGGATGAGAGGATTACTTAGGATTAAAACCGTGCTTCCTTATTTTTGGATTTTACATTTCTTATACTTCACACTTGAATAGATGACAAATTTGCCTTCAAGCAATTTGCTCAAATAATAACCGGTTCCACATTTAATTGTCATGAATAAGTTGATGCACTTTTTACTTGTGAATACAATGATCCCATTTTTAAGATTGGTATGGGGAAAGTGAAACTTGAGGGTAATAAATGTCCATGGTACCCAAGCCCTAATCTAAGTCATTGATTTCTTTATGAGTTATTTCCATCAAAACCATTTATGAAAAATCAAAAATATATAAATAGAATTGTTTTCTTTGCATTGCATTGTAAATATTCAAAACCATTCATCATGTAGTATAGTTTACTTTGTTAAATCATAAAATGGCCAAGGTTGGTTAATTATGAGAAAAGTGCATTCTAGAGCTTTAAAAATGCTGCATTGCGTGAGGTCATGGCAATGGTCAAGTGGAGGGGAGTTGATAAGTGTGAAAACACTCATCAATAATGATCCTAATACCACTCAAAACACAGTCAAATACATAATATTTAACTGTAAATTATCATAATTACGTGTGTATTTTGTGTTTGTGTATTTTCAGGTAATATAGGTACATTTGAGACAAACACGAGCTTTCAAGGACTTATTTGATCAAAAGACGAAGAAAAAGACGAAAGATGCTTCAAGGACTTTGTTTGCCAAGTTTTCAAAGATCAAGGGCTGAACTTGCAAGTTTCTACAAAGATGAGGATGCAAATGAGATTTGCTTAAACTTTATATACATTGGGAAAAGAAATGAAAAACAAAGGACTAAAAGTAAATAAAAAGGGAAAGTTTATTTTTTTCTTTTATAAGAAGTTGGTCAATTGACCAGATTCGGTCAACACACAAAACATTCACGTCTTCATCACTCCAAGAGAAGAGAGAGAAAGAGACGAGTTTTTATCTCTTTTCACCTTCCAAACCTGCAATCGATTGTCAATGAAGATCCAAGAGGAATCAGCCGAAGCCTTTAACTACAAAAGTGCTTATCTTCTTCTCCTCTACAAGATGATAGCACTCAATTAGATCAAAAGTCAAAGATGAAGAAACGCCCAAATTGGAATGAAGAATGAAGACGAGTTATCCTCGTATTTTCCACGTGGCACGATTTCATTGGCTTAACCACGTCACTCCACCTCCTCTCGACGCCTATAAAAGGAAGATGAAGACATCAGTTTCAGCGGTTAGCTTAGGTGTAGTTACACACAGTAGGATAGAATTAGTTAGTTAGTTAATAGACTTTTTACTTTCTTGTTTAGTCTTGTAACAGATTCGGTTACACCTTCAGTTAAAGCTTTTGTAACGAATTCATTTTCCGCCATTATGAATGATTGAAGTTCAGTTTTCTTAATCTTTTTCTTTCTCTTATTCTTTTCTTCTTATGAACTGAAGTGAATAAGCTTTTGAATAATATACTTTTTCTAGCTTATGTTTTAAATCTTTTTTTTTCACTAGAATGAAGAAATCAGTTAGATAGTTAGGAATATTGTTACAAGTTCGATTATTAAATCATTCTGTTTGTTAAAGGTTTGTACTTCTTCACAGTTAATGAGAAAATAGAGTTTTAATTCTTCTTCCAGTTCTTTGATGGACTGTTGATGAGATTTGTTTCAATTAAAAATGATCTGCGAGAGTTGTTATGGTATATGTCTTTATGTTTCCAGGGAGTCAATTTGTTAGTTTAATCAGTCTTAAAGATCGTTTTCTATTGGACTTTAGTACAAACGAGTTTAGGAAGTGAGTATTCTTCGACTTTGTATTGCATAAATAGTTTTTCTTTTGTTTGCTGATTTTATAAGCTAGAAAAGCTTATAAGTATGAGTTTTTAGTTAGTGAAATTTGTTATTTCAGAGTATAGTGATATGAACAGATTGGTAGGCTGTTATCTTTGATTTCAGTATTTCAGTAGGCTGGTTTCGGAAGTCAGTTAATATAGATAGGATATATTTGGTGCTCGTTTTGATTTGATTTTGCAGGTGTAACTTGAGTTTATGCAGGTTTCAGAATCGAGAGATCTTGTCTAGTTTTTCTCTGCTTGATTTCAGTTTTACAGGTTTTGGATTCGCCGTATGGTGGTAGCAGGCGTTTGTTCCGATTCCAGCTTATAGGTGTAGCGTAGCTTTGAATTCAGTATTGGTGGTGTTTTGTATTAAACCGGCTCAGCGCCGCGTTTCGACAACAACGGACTGGCCTGGATGTAACAGGTCAAGCGCACGTTTAATTTTTCTGCAAGTTGCTAGTGTAACTAGTAGTAATAAGCTGTAGTGTAAATTTGTTTTTAACGTTCTTGTAATGCTTGTTATTAGATGACCAGTAACTACACTTGTTTAGTAAGGTTGATTCGAGTCTGCTGACTTGATTTTGTTTGATGCCTGTTTGAATTGTGCTTTTGGAATTAGTAGTTCTTGGATAAGCTCTAGCGATTAAGTATATCTGATTAGTTTTCATTAGATAAACGGTAATCAAGTAATAGGTAATGTAGAATAAGCTAACATAGCTGATAAGATTGTAGTGTCAGATCTGTGTGTAACATGTTAAACATGATTTGCTTCTGAGAATTTGAAAGTAGAACTGGACCTGCTATTGTATTCTTAGATTCAGTTTCCTTTAATTTCTGTTAATCTGAATTCCTAGTGTTTGATAGTGTTTGTATTAGTTTCCTTAGATGTAAAAGTTTGCATATTATAGATTAGAATTGCTGGAGTCAGTTTATAGGTGTAGATGGTAATTGATTTTCTTAAAAGTTTGTTTGTAATCACTTTGGAAACAGTTAAATAGTTTATACGTCTATCTGATTTTTTAAGCAAATTCATTTACGTAGTTTTAGTAAAGTCCAAGTTCAGTCCCTGATTTTGTATAAGTACTTTTCAACCACAGTACTTTTCAACCACAGTACTTTCCGTTAGGGGAGAGTATGCATGTTTAGTCCTTCGTTAAGTGGTAGATAGACAGTTATCTGTTGGGCTACATATCTTTTTGGGCTTAGTTAAGCATTTTGGGCTCGATGTATTTCATTTAGAATATAATAGTTTAGCAATTTATCAGTAGTGTAAGTTGTAACTTTTGTTTTATAAATGTCACTTTAGGATTAGTAAAATTTGTATTTTTTTTTATTTCTATACTTTGTGTGTTAATTGTAAGTGTGTTAATTGTAAGTAAGTGCAACTTGTTTTAGCATAGTACGTATATGTAGTGTAATATAGATATTTTTTACATTTTTACTTGTTTTGTGCCAATTAGACATAAATTCCAAAAAAAGATCTTACAACCAAAAACAATCAAGTCTTTGCTTAAAACGTTATATCAATTCGGATTGAGTCGAGAAAAACGAACTAAAAACGAAATATTACTACTTTATGTGTTTTATATGCTTACGTGGTTTCTCCAAGTTTGTGGCTCAAGTTTGCAATTCGTGTTTGTTCGTGATTTATGCGCATTTATGCTTGCAATTTTGCAAATTGGGCCTGCAATTCTGCAATTATGTTATTGTAGTAAACTTGAATATCACTTTTATAAACTGAAACAAGACACCACAGAAAAAATCCAAACTTAAGAACAACTACCAATACATACAATTATTTTAGCGTTAAATTTGGCGCCAAGTTATAAGAACTGTCGGTTTTTATTTGTCAAATGGGCCTAGGAGTACTAGTAATGTAAATGGGCCAACAAGGAAGTAAAATTGGAGAAAGAACCCCACACTACAGATATGTTTCATGCTGTTCATAGCAGGGATCATTTCCTCGGAAAAAAATGATGTTTTGTTGACTTTAGGTAATAGTTAAGAGATTATAGACAAGTTTTTTTGGCACGTTTAGCTTTTATAATATGATGACTGTTTCCCAAGGAATGCTCTGATAAAATAAGTGTTTGAGGTTTTGGTTTACGTCAGTTTAGGCTTTGATACAACTACTCAGCGAGACACGCCCGTGGACGCTTTTTGGCGTATGTTTGTATATTGGCCGTTAAAATATGAATTTAAACTTATGACGTATATTCTGCTTCTTTAGATGGACTGATTGCTATTATATGTAAGTTAAATTGATAGATGAGTTTAGACTAAATTAGCTAAAAAACATATATGACTTTGAAACTAGATGTAAATTGATTACTTTTGGCCTGAACTCGGCTAACTATGTATGAGATGCCATTTCTTTGTAATTTGGTTGCGGTTTCCACTCACTTAATATATTGCCTTTAAAAAACCCGAGATGGCTTGTTTTTTGTTGTTGTTAATGTCGTATCCGTGTGTCTAAATGTAGTAAAATCAATTAAAAATGTGTACGTAATAGGTATGTGCCTTGGATATGTAAGGCATGCACTTTCTCCCTGTTGCTTTGCGCTTCGGCTTTTGATCCTCACACTTTTTGAAACCCTGGTTATGAAACAATTTATAAGAACAAGCAATTAAAGCTATGATAATACCAGTTTTGCCTAACATGGTCTAAATTGAACTATCGTAATGTATTTTACTACAACTTAAATGATTGTGATTATCTATCAATCTTCTTTATGTGTATGATAATAGTAATAGATTTTTGTACCGTACCACTATGAAACAACAAGATCAAACATTATGCAAATGATACATCAACTTTGAAGAGATAAAGTACCTTACCTTTAGGTCACTTGGTTGTAAATAATGATAAACATAATTTGCTTGAATTTTAGATTTTCATCAGTTCATTCTTTGAATATCCTTTTTTGTAGGTAGTAGTTATCTACAATTATCATCTGTATCGTCACATTGAACTCCCTAGATGGAAGCTAAGCTGGAAATGGAGCGGCAAAGAAGTGATTTGGGACATGAATATTGATTAGGCCGATTTTGTATTTGATTTTAGACAGTTTGTATGCTAGGACAGTAGGTCTAACCCATTGTATTCTACCAGTCAAATAGGCAGCCGTGTCAATGTCTAAACTTCCTCCCTTTGGTTCACCTGAAAGACCAATGTGAGACCCCCAAAATCAGGCAAGGAAACAACTAGGAAGCAAGGGGGTTCCACATCATGGTACAAGAAACAATGAAATACTGTTTGTAGAAACTAGAAGGAGGGTTGAATAGTTTCTTAAATTTACTTGTCAAAAGAAGGTTTTCAAAAATCCTTTTCAAAAACCTAGACTTGAGTGATTATGTGAAACCTTCTTATACATAATATAAAAAGGTATAGTGCAACTAAACTAATAATCACAAGTATAAAGAATAATGAATGTAAAGAGATAAGGGAAAGGAAGATCAAAACAAACACCAAAGATTTATGGTGGTTCGGCAACGAAACTCACTCCTCGTCCCTACTCCACTCCTCGAGTAATCCTTACTCGAGAGTTCACTAATCAACAAGCTCCTTAAGGTGGATAAACCGTACAAAACGTTGCTTATCCAATTTCCGACTCTAAGCTAAAAGTCGAGCCCTAATCTTAGCTAGGACCAATCTACACAAGTATACTTTAAGGACCAAGTATAAACCTTAGTACATACACAATTTCCAAATATACACAACTACTTGGATCTTCAAAACTATGACACAACAATGAATAAATAAGATTTGATCTCCAATGGATCTTTGATTTAGACACAACACTTTAAGGATAAATGTGTTCTTCTCTTTGCACTTGGAGAGGAAGAGATGGGAGAAGAAAGATTCACTTCTAAACAAGTAGTAATCAACCAAATGACCAAGGATTTAAGTGATTTTAGAAGTATGAAAGAATCTAGAATTATATGTGCAAAAGAGGTGAAGAGAAAATATGAGAATGGTCCACTATTTATAAGACAAGGCTCCAACGGCTATATCTGCCCGCGGTTCCTTATTGCAGCCCGCTGTTCCTTATCGATAAGGAACTGCATAGCCACTTAAGGAACCGCCAGAGTAGACTCCAATCCTTTCTGTCTTTTAACGATATGGTTCAAATCTGGTGATTAAAATATCCTGAAAGGATATTCCAAACCAAGATAGAATATGCCATTTTCAAATTTCAAATATATAATTTAATAAAACATTTTCTTAAAAATAAATTTTAATAAAAACTTGTCACACTTAATAATAAGTGAGTTTTAAGAAAAGATTAAATCCTTGATCACTTAATTAGCATGAGTACTTGTTTGTACATATCTTAAGTGATAATGGTTGAAATGAAAAATACTTGAACCCAAGAATTCGTTTTTCGTTGTTTTCGTAAATGCTTGTTTTTACATATTGTCGTAATCAAAACAAAGCGAGACCGAAAAATGCAAGTAACGTTTTTAGGCATCATTGCATTAACAATCTCCCCCTTTTTGATTTCGACAATACATAAACTCAATCACATGAAAAACAAGATTTTCGAAGACGAGTTTATTTTACTTCTCCTCTTTTGTCGAAGCAAAAAGGTTGCAAAAGTCTTTGTAAAAGAGAAGAATCGGACTTTGCAAATTCTCCCACTTGGTGCTTACTCTCCCTTGCTTGGGGGACCAAGGAATCGAGATATGGTGACAAGCTACATAGAAGGGTTAGTAGAAGAGAAGAAACACCCAACAAGATATAGCAAAGGTCACAAAAAAAAGAGAAGAGACCAAGATCTAGGATAAGCCAAGTTAAAAGGAAAAATATGAATAAAAGATACAAGGAAACAAAACATACAAAGATGTATGTCAAAATAAAACAAGCCAAAAGCATAAATATAATCCTATTTAAACTATAACTCTAAGATTTACTTGAACTAGATGTCTTGAAGATAAGCAACCAATGCTTAGATAAAAGATAAGGTAGTGGCGGAAGGAGGTGGTGGTGGCTTAGTAGTAATCTCATAGTCATAGTGAAGAGGAGGTTTGACTAAGAGACTCTTGATGTAATTCAACTCCTCATAGATATGATCCATAGCAAGATGTTGATATTGACAACAATGACAATATGTTCCATGATGCATGATATTATCATGTGAAGGAGGAAGAACACTAAAGGGTAGAGGTGGACGAAAAGAAGTTCCATAATCAACATTATTAGAAGTAGAAGAAATGTGATTTTGAGTGTTCTTTGGTGAATTGAGATTGAAATCAATTGGAGAAAATGGAGGAGAATCAAGGCTTTCATTTGGAGAATAAGACATTTTGATTTGAGAAAGGATACAAAATGCTTAGGGTTAAATAGAGAAAGCTCAAGATAAATAGAAAAAGCTCAAGATATTTTAAGGGTGGTCAAAGGGTTGAAACAAAGATTCCAAAAAGTGTTGAAACAAATTTGGAGGTTCAGAAATACCCGAAATAGGAAGCACTGTACGCGGTTCCTTTTCTCCACCTGCGGTTCCATATCGATATGGAGTCGCGGTATCTATAAAGAACCGCCCACAGTGGGTTGATTTTGGTGATGAAGGAGGATTTTCTAATTCAGCAAATCCTATTTTTCTAGTCTAACCAATCATAGAGATATGCTAAAAAGCAAAGATAGACAAAGAAAACACACAAGAACTCACCAAACAAGTTTTTGACCAAAATACATGGATTTTTAAAGAAAATCGATGTTGGAGGTGTGTAGAACTAGACAATAAGTCATGGCACAATGATCCTCCATAGTTATCTTTTGTTCTTGCTATACTTGAGAGACACAAACATATGAATTATGCAAGCTCATTATTTTTAGCAAGAAGCTATGAAGAATGTTTTTAGATTGAATTAACAATGCAAAAACATTTCTCGACCATTTTCGAAAGAACTTAGAGAAATTTTAAAAAGAGCATAGAGGTTTTCCAAAAAGAGTTTGTAAGACTCAATGACTCAAAGAAAGGAAAGACTCAAAAGAGAAAAAGACTCGATTAATAAAATGCGCAATTAAGGAATATGTTCCATTAAACCTATACCTAGACGCAAATAATTAAAAGGTTCCCTCTTAAGTGGCTTAGTGAAGATATCGGCTAAGTTTTCTACCGAGGGCACCTTCTCAATCGAAATGTTCCCCTTTTGAACATTATCCCTAAGGAAATGGTGATGAATCTCTATGTGCTTGGTTCGCGAATGTTGCACGGGATTCTTTCTAAGGTCTATTGCAACCTTATTGTCGCACATGATGGGAACATCATCAAGAGAAATCCCATAATCAACAAGCGCTTGCTTCATCTATAGAGCTTGTTGACAAGCTTTACCGGCACTCGCATACTCGGCTTCCGTGGTGGATATTTAAAGAGCGGTTTGTTTCTTGGAGAACCAAGAAGTTAAACAACAACCCATGAAGGTACAAACTCCACTAGTGCTTTTCCGGTACACATAGTATCCCGCATGATCTGAGTCCACGTAGACAATGGTTTATATGTCGGTCCCTTTAGGATACCATAATCCTAAATGTATAGTGCCCTTAATGTATCGGAAGATACGCTTAACCGCTTCAAGGTGAGAGGTTTTGGGAGCCTCTTGGAAGCGAGCACAAAGGCAAACACTAAACATGATATCCGGTCGACTTGCCATTAGGTACAACAAACTACCAATCATAACTCTATATTTGGTGTTGTCTACCGACTCACAATCATCATCTACGGTGAGTTTAGTATCCGAGGCTATAGGGGTCTTCATCGGTCTTGAGTCTTATAATCCAAATTTCTTTAGCATTTCTTTAACATACTTGGATTGATTAAAGAAAATAGCATAGTCCATTTGTTTAATTTGGATTCCGAAAAAGAAGTTAATTTCTCCCATCATACTCATTTCAAACTCGTCATGCATGATTTTGGCAAAGTCATCACGCAACGATTGACAAGCTGAACCAAATATAATGTCATCAACATATATTTGTATGATAATGAGGTGAGAACATTTCTTCTATGTAAAGAGCGTATTGTCTACCATCCCCATGGTATACTCATGTTTTACAAGAAACACTTTAAGTCTATCATACCAAGCTTTGGGTGCTTGTTTGAGACCTTAAAGAGCTTTCTTAAGCTTGTAAACATGATCCGGTTTCTCAAAATCAACGAAGCCGGGAGGTTGAGCCACATATACCTCCTCATTGATCAAACCGTTAAGAAAAGCACTCTTTACATCCATTTGTTGAAGCTTAAAGTCTAAGGCACAAGCGTAGGCTAAAAGGATTATAATAGATTCTAGTCTTGCTATGGGTGCGTATGTCTCGTCATAATCAATACCTTCTTGTTGATTATAGCCTTGAGCTACAAGTCTAGCCTTGTTACGAGACACAACACCATTCTCGTCTAACTTATTCCTATATACCCATTTGGTTCCTGTGATGGTCGAACTTCTAGGTGGAGGAATAAGTTCCCAAACGTCATTAGTAATAAATTGATTCAATTCTTCTTGCATGGCGATGACCCAACTCTCATCCATCAAAGCTTATTTAACATTCTTTGGTTCAATCAAGGAGACGAAACAAAAGAAGTTACTTAGATTTTGGACTTGAGATCTTAGGGTCCTTTGAATTTATTTGCCTATGACGTTGTAGAGAGCATGATCCTTTGACTGCTTAATGTTTACTCCCTTTTCAACATTAAGGTCTTCAGCTCCTATGTTTCTAACATCTTTGGCTTTGACTATGTCTATTTCATCTAAGTCATCATTTACCAAAGGTGATGTCTTATATGAAGGAGGGGTTTCATCAAATGTCCGTTAAGTGATTCTTCAATTATACCTGAGGTTCTATTGAGGACTATGTAGGCTTTGCTAGTTTGGGAATAACCTAAAAAGATACCTTCGTACGACTTTGGGTCGAACTTAGTAAGGTAATATTTGGTGTTAAGAATGAAGCACTTGCTTCAAAACACCCTAATGTATTCCAATGAGGGCTTCTTACCTTTAAGAATCTCATAGGGGGTCATACCTAGAAAAGGTCGAATAAGAATTCGGTTGAGAATATAGGTCGATGTGTCCACGGCATTTCACCAAAAATTTTGACGCAAATATTGCTCATTTAACATCGTCCTACTCATCTCTTGGATGTTCCTATTATTCCTTTCAACTACCCCATTTGATTAAGGAGTGCGAGGAGCCGAGAAGTTATGGGTAATACCATGAGCTTCACAAAAGGCACCGAATTGAATTTCATTATCAAATTCCCTACCATGATCCGTCCTAATAGAGACAATTGAACATCCTAGTTGATTTTGGATTCTTCGAGCAAAGACTTCGAAGTGATCGAAAGCCTCATTCTTAGACGCCAAAAATCTAGTCCAAGTGAATCTATAATAGTCGTCAACTATGACTAGGGTATAAAGGTTACCTCCATAACTCCGTATGGTGGAAGGTCCAAAGAGATCCATATGTAGGAGCTCTAAGCACCGAGAGGTCGAAACCAAATTCTTGGCTTTGTGACTTGAGTGAACTCGCTTCCCAACTTTGCAAGCATCACAAAAGTGACTATCAAACTTCATCTTGGGGATATGTCTTACCAACTTCTTAGAGACTAAAGATTGAATTAAACGCATATTAGCGTGACCTAATCTCCTATTCCAAAGAGTAGAACTATCATCTAAAGTCGCTAGACATAAGTTGTCCTTTGACTTCCTATTGACCTTCATGACATAAAGCCCATGCTTTCTAACACCTTTTTCAATGACCTTTCCATCTTTTACGATTTCACTGTCATATTCTGAAAAGATGACCTTACACTTATTGTCACAAATTTGACCAATACTTAGAATGTAACACCCCATTTTGATAATGGAATGTCACGCGTAATTATGGCGTGTCATCAAAGCATACAAGGATAAATGTCTAAACATTACATGACCATAAAAGGAAAATACCGGAATCAAGCATCAGTAGTCCAAAAGTAAAGCTCATCACACACAAACATAAATACTGTAAATGAAAGGACTAAACAATGTCCATGGCAAGAGTATCAACGTAAAGATAATGCATAAAGTAAAGAAAGGCAAGAAAGCTTCCAGTCCATATGCACGTACGCTTAAAGTCTACGAGCGACCCTGAGTACCTGCCGTTTGGGAACATAGAAAAGGAAAACGGCTGAGCAATACGCTCACTGCACGGATGTACAATAAAGCATGAATAATATAAGCATATAAGCATATAACAGCGGAAGAAACTAAGTCCCGAATAACCCGGTTAAGCCTTGGTAAAACTGGTTCTATAGTTTGAAAAGCCTTATGTTTATCTTATAAAATTGTTTAACATATTCTACCATTAGCCAATATAGGCCATGAAAATCCACCGTGCATGAATACTTGGAGGGGTGACCTCATCATGAAAATTAGAGGGGCTGCCTCTAATTTAATATACTGATTTGGGTAGGAGGGATCAGCTCCTTGTGAAGGATGCAAGGCACACACCACATTCACACTAAGTAATCTGCTGAAAACATGTAACTAGGATGCACCCATACGCCCCACATGATAAATATAATAATATGGCCAAAAGCTAAAGGGACGCCACGAGCAATCACTCTGCTGTGGGGAAGTCATAACACCATTGCCTCTAATGTTATGGTTATGGTACCTCCATAACTAGGTGAAACTGGTCATGCATGTATATGGCTATAGGTATTCTAAATTAAACATAAGCAAATCAAACATATAAACTTATACTACGGGAAAACAGTTGGCTGCATACGGGGAAATCCTAATAAGGAAAGAATGTCCATACTGAAAGGACGGGATTTCGTACCTTATGTCCAGTGAACGAAGAAGGCGAACTGAGGAGAGTCCTACTTCGGTATCACTAATGCTACATAAATACATACGTGTATAAGTATCTGATTACTAAATACGTAACTGATTTTATGTCATGTCTTAGCTTATTTTATACGTTCATGTCATGTTTTACTGTTTTAAGCTTTAAACTGTGTTTATCTTATATTCTGTCTCTTCTGATTAAATATTACTTGTATTTCATGTATTATTATACTTATTGTGTAATAATAAGTAACTTTCTAAAAATAGAAAGTTTCCAAAAATAGAATTACTGCTTAAAATAGATAAGTTTCTAAAAATAGAAAGTTTCCATAATTAGATATAAGCTGGTTAAATAAGCTAATTATATAAGCTTAAGTATTTTCTGATTATTTTTCTAAGTCATATTGATATAAGGTATAGTTTAGTAATTATTACATTTAATTTAAATAAATTATAGGTTAAAAGTATTTAATTAAATATATCATGTTTTTAATTAAATAAAGTTAAATACTTAGGTTAAAACATGTATTATTAATTATTAATAATATAACCTAAGTCATGTTAATTAATTAATTACAGTCATGGTTTTTAATAATTAATTAATTATAAAGTCTAGAAATTATAAATACTTAGGTTAAAATTTCATGATCTAATAATTAAATTATAACCTAAGTCATGTTTATTAAATTAATTATGTCATGCTTTATTAATTTAATTGTTTACATATGATTATTAAAATCATAAACCTTAACATAAACAATGAACCGGATCGTGACTAGAAACCATGAACCGGACCCGTAATCGACACCATACCCCGAACCACTTTGGGATTTTCCCCTGTTTGCTACTGCCGTGAGACCCACACCACCAAACCGAGACCATGAGGTCTCGGTGGTGGTTCACAAGCCGAACCGAGACCCCTTGGGGGTTTGGTGTAGGCATCGGCTAGAACAAACACCCCTAAATCCTTTGTTTTGATTTACCCCATAACCATTTACATGTTTAATAAATGTTTTTAATTAGCTTTTTAAAAACATCATGATCTTATTTAATTTATTAAATCAAAACATAAAAGAAAAGGATTAAAAAGGTATACCGAATGCGTGGATCAAACGAGGATGAACACACACGAATACTTGCACAAAATTCAAGATCGAAATCAAACGAACACCTCCCTTGTGTGTTGTATATGCGGCGGCCAAAGGGAGCAAGAAGGAAGGAGAAGAAACTTTTTAGGGTTTTTGTAATTTTACTGTAATGTGAAAAATGACTAAAGGTTTTTACCATAACCCCTTGTTAGTAAAAGTTTGATGGGCTTGGCCCATCCCTTTGGTGTAGCCGCGGGTAGGGGGCCCACATGGAGTACCCGTACCTTTTTCCCGAGTCTAATTATTTTAGTGTTCGTTCGTGTTGTATCATGTTCGTGTTTTATGTGTTCTCGTTAATTATTAATCGTGACTTAATATATTTATTCGTGTTCGTAATAAATATATATACGTACTTAATATTATCTCGTGATTAATTTACGTTCATGATTTCATGATCGCATGTTCGTGATTAATTATTGTTTGAATAATTATTGTGTGTTCATACGTAATAAATACTTATCGTGTTCTAACACGTACGTAATACATAAAAATTCTAACACGTGAACGTAATCATACTATAAAAGGAAAGTTTTAATCGAGTACGTACGATCTTAAGGGTACTATTCATGGTAAAAGCATGCGGGTTTTACATAGAAGGTTAAAACCTAAGTTATCTACGTGCTCTACGTTTTCTATGGTCATAGAGTCAAGAGAAACAGTACCTTTGCCAATGATATTACCACGTAGATTACTTGTGAATGTGACGTTACCTCCATCATATGCTTTGTAGTGCGAGAACAAACTTCGATTACCCGTCATGTGTTTAGAACATCCACTATCCTTAATCCACTCGCCGGGCTCTAAATCGATTCCCAAGCATATCTAGGTAACAACACAAAAGATCAAACATTTGGTCCCCAATCTCTTATGGGTCCAAAGTTGTTAGTTCCAAATATCCCTTGCATTTGGTTGGGATGCATGAATGGAGGAGACATTCCTCATGGGGAAAAGTATTGTTGTTGAAAATTATTCCCATTCATATGGCCATTTTGTTGTCCATTGTTTCTCCTAGGTGTCTTTGATCTTTATCTAGAATTATTGTTATTTCTTCTATGTGTTGGAGTTTTACTTCTAGGTCGTGACTTAGCTTGATCGTTCCTTTTTGGTGTAGGTGTTCTACTTCTAGGTTTTGACTCATTTCGTACTCTTGGAGGAGTAGATGTTTGTCTAGATAAGTTTCTAGTTCCCATTAGAGGTTTACTCAAGGGCTTGTAGAATTTATCTAGAGTAGGCTTTTCAAGATACTTTGACCTTGTTAATAAGAATATGTTTTGGCCCTTTACCTAAAATAGACATTTTAGAAAGTTCAGGATTTTCACAAAAACCATCCTCTGTCCGCGGTTCGTTATCAGTACCCGCGGTTCCATAGCAATAGGGAACCACACCATATACTGGTGTACCGCGTACAGTTGTTCGTTTTTCTGAAAACCTAACTTTTCATTAGTGTTATAACCCAACCCAAGTCTTTCCTTAGAATGAATCTATTTGTTTAACATATCATCAAGAGCACTAGTACCTTTCATGAACTTTTCCAATTTAATGGAGGTACTCTTGAGATCTTCATTCTCTTGTCTAAGGTTTTCACATTTTAGACAACCTAAATCAACTTCTTTGTTTTTCTCAAGCTTGGCTAATTTCTCTCTTAGCTCACTAATCTCATTTTCAAGCTTAGTTCTAGTTTAGCACTTTATTCTTTTCAATGAATTTAAGGCTAAGTTTATGTAAGTTATTTTATTGGCCTTCTAATTCTATATCATCTTGAGAAGAACTATTATTTGTATAATAATCGGTTTCGGAATGTACCTCTTTAGAAGTGTGAGCCATAAGACATTTCTCATCTTTGGGTTTGTCATCAACATCTTCACCGCTATCGCTCCATGAACCTCCAACGAACGTCGTGTGGTTCTTTTCGTTGCTTGGTTTCCTCACATGTTTACCTCGTCTCTTGAAGAACTTCTTGAAGTCTCTAACCACCATGGCATATTCCTCATCATCACTATCCGAGGAGCTTGCATGGTCACTTTGCGCCTTCTTGGCTTTAAGTGCTAGAGACTTTCTTTCACTCTTGGTTTTCACCAATTCCGAGTCCTTCAAAATTATCATCTCATGAACTTTCAAGTTTCCAATGAGTTCATCGAGTGATAATGTGGTGAGATCCTTTGATTCTTCAATCGCCGTGACTTTGGCTCTCCACTTTGGATGCAACGCCATAAGAAACTTCCTAACATTGTTCTTGCTAGAAAAACCTTCATCAAGTGCTTTTATACTAGTAATAATAGTGTTAAATCTAGCAAATGCACTATCAATAGTTTCATCTTCTAAGATGACAAATTGTTCATATTGTTGAACAAGAAGATCGATTTTACTTTCTTTGACTTGGCTATTACCTTGGTGGGTTACTAAAATATTGTTCCAAATATCTTTAGCGGTTTCACACATAAAAATCCTTTCGTACTCTTTCTTTGGTAAAGCATTATAAATTACCATTTTAGCCTCATTATTTTTAGCAAGTTTCCTTTTAGTGTCATCATTAGCTTTGTCAAAAGTGACTATCTCTTTGCTTTTAGAAACTTCATTATATTGATAAGGCAAAAAATCACCATGGGTAATAACCTGCCAAAAATCTAAATCTTTTGATTTCACATAAGTCTCAAATCTATTTTTCCAATAAATAAAACTATCAGTTTCAAAAAACGGTGGTCTTTGCGTGGATTGCCCTTCTAGGTACTTGTTGGAATCCATAGATCGATTCAAGTTTTAAAATACAATATATTTTAAAAAGTTTTGAGCAACCATGCTCTGATACCAATTGTAGAAACTAGAAGGGGGGGGAGGTTGAATAGTTTCTTAAATTTACTTGTGAAAAGAAGGTTTTCAAAAATCTTTTTCAAAAACTTATACTTGAGTGATTATGTGAAACCTTCTTATACACAATATGAACAAGGTATAGCGCAACTAAACTAATAATCACAAGTATAAAGAATAATGAATGTAAAGAGATAAGGGAAAGAAAGATCAAACCAAACACCAAGGATTTATAGTAGTTTGGAAACGAAGCCCACTCCTCGTCCCTACTCCACTCCTAGAGTTCTCCTTACCCGATAGTTCACTAATCAACAAGCTCCTTAAGGTGGATAAACCGTACACAACTTTTCTTATCCAATTTCCGACTCTAAGCTAAAAGTCTAGCCCTAATCTTAGCTAGGACCAATCTACACTAGTATACTTTAAGGACCAAGTATAAACCTTAGTACATACACAACTTCCAAATAGACACAACTACTTGAACTTCAAAACTATGACACAACAATGAATAAATAAGATTTGATCTTCAATGGATCTTTGATGTAGACACAACACTTCAAGGATGGAAGTGTTCTTCTCTTTGCACTTAGAGAGGAAGAGATGGGAGAAGAAAGATTCACTTCTAAACAAGTAGTAATCAACCAAATGACCAAGGATTTGAGTGACTTTAGAAGTATGAAAGTAAAGGTGATAATCCATATAAACATGATATGGATTAATAAGAAGTGCAGCGGAAAAATCACCTATTAACGGATCCATAGAGCCATATGATTAATCAAAAGAATAGACAATAAAAGTATACCTTTGTAGCGTGATTCGGTAGGATCGACCGGAGACAATCATCAACATAAGATCGAACCAAGAAACCATAGTGATCAAAGTAGATCACCTCTATGAATATAATCCACACTACACATCCTTGTATACCAATTAGATGCTAGTCTTGATAACCCATGACAAATCATTAAGCCTTTAACTACAATAGTCATAAGCTAAGATATAAAAAAAACACATCACTTATGTATGTCTTTTTTCTTGTCGTATATTAACATCAAAAAGGGAAAATGATTGGTCAATGAATGTCACTTTAAAAATTCATTGATTCATTGATTGATAAATCAATCATTTTAAAAACATATGATATAAAATCATTTCTATGTATTTAAAACCAATCATGAAACGTTTTCTTTATAATCTCTTTTGACTCCATTAATTACCGGCAATAAATGGGCTATAAATGGGTTTTAGTACAAGCCCAATATCCATCTCGAGTTACTAGGTTATCTATATATCGTAAATACAATAGATACGATATATATAAAGTGGTACCTCTGTGTATATGTGTGTGACCCCAGAGGATCACATGTGTCTAGCCATATAATTAGTTATTCTGACACGAGCATACTCCAACAGCTCCCACTTGCACACGTCATAATAATCAAATAATTATTCAAGCAAAGGTTAGCGTCTAGCAACACGCCAATGCCCCTAGAAACATATGAGGATAGTTTCTTAAACATCTTATTTAAATGGTTTAGATATCAGTCATCCTTTTGTTACAAATACTTTGTTAAACTTTAAACATGGATCAAGAGTCATTCTTAAGTTTAACTATTCTGTTTCTCGATATTCATATTGAACTAGATTTCCAAATTAATCAAGCATCATCTTAATTACATTTGGGTGTGGCCACACATACATCTATACAATTCATCGAGGGGCCCAGTAGTATCTAACTCCAATACATGTGGAGGAACAAATCCTACTTTGATTGCACGTGTCGTTCATGTGTTTTACATCGCACCTGAAAATGGTCTTTATGGTAGCCTTGTTCAGAACAACGTTGAACCATATCAAAGATTGACATTCCACACATACAAAACCTACTTGAATCTGAAGTCTAAGGATGAGAGATTCAACCACTTGCGAGATTCACTATTGACGTCGATCCATGCAGTGAATTCTCGTAGGTTGGGTCAATCCAATGTTCATCCAATGAACACATGTGAGTTTGGCGGCATCATCAATTAATATTCATTCCAAATGAATATGACCAACTCACATTTGTCTTAATTCAACAATACTCCCGTATCGTCCACTGAAAATGGATAATTTAGAATAAATAAATTATTCATGGATTAAACATGCTAATATAGAACACAGTAGTACAAATGAAAACGATCATACCAAGTATATCAATTCATTATTTAGTAAAACTGCTTAACGTTCCATTATCCAAATACTAAAAAAAACAGATATACATGAGACTACTAGAAGGTGAAAGTCCAATGTTCCTAGCATGATTAACATGTTTGGTTACAAGACATTGACTTTACACAAGGACCTGTTGAGTTGTCATCTGAGTGAACTTTTGAGAATACTTATTTCAAAAACTCACAATAGTAAAGATTTTGAAAAAAATATAATGATTGTCATTTTGTATATGTGCGCTCAAGTGCTAATACAATAATACTAGCATCGCCATAGTACATTACGTAGGTTGTTTGAAGCAAGTAGAACGCCTATTTAATACAATCTTCATAACAGCTTCTCAAACTGTAAAGTATTCTTATTTTACTAATAAGTAGTGCAACAGTGCTTTTCGTCAAGCACGTCTAGGTAGTAGTATTATCATTTAAGATTAAATACTACTATTTATAGAATTGAGTACCGTCTCAATCAAAGTAAGAATTAGTGTATAAACTCAACATTAATCTCCTTACCTAAAATCTGTAAACGATGAACATATCTATAGTAGCCTAATGACTTTCACTTCGATACTTTTGATCAGTTCATCTTACATTCATGCAAGTATTAAAATTCGTCTAATACATAACATATCATATGTAATGAATCCATTCTGTAAACTAAAGGTTTCCATGTACATGTTCAATCTAATAAAGTGAGATAGAACTTTGAGACTTTCTCAATGATGTATCATATTTAGACTTATTAACCGCATATGACTTATCATAATAAGCATATGTTCCAAGGTTATATGATATGTTTCTTATGTCTCTCAATAGAATATATTCCAAGCCAAGGATTAAAATCTAGCTTAGATGGAATAATAATTCCAATATGCTAACAACATATGAGATTTAAGAACGAACAAAACAACGTGTTCCACCTAGCTTAAAGTATACTAAAGAGTTATCTTTGTTTTAATCATGCTCATATTCTTGATTTAAACATAAGATTTCAGCTCTTAGATGCATGCTTTAATCCACACTTGGATTTCTTGAGCTTGTACACTTTCTAAAGATTAGGTGGATTTATAAACCCTTTTGATTACACAACATCCCCGTAAATGTAATCATTCATGAGGATTTTGACATCCAATTTCCATAATTCATACAAATGAAATAAGTATGGTAATCAATATCTTTATTAATTTAACACTCGTATAGAAAATAAAGCTTTAAACATGATCAATTGATTGACCATGCCTTAAACTCTATTCAAAGAGAGTGTGTACAAAAAGTGTAAAATTGTGTCCATATCTATCTTCTCATAGAAGACCATTTATAACCTATCAGTCTTACTGATTGGTGAAAGAATTTCAAATTCAAAAATTGATTTTCTTTTATGGACTACATCTACCATTCATAGTTTTGAGCCATTCATTAGATTCCAAATCTAAAATGAGTCTCGATAGTTATGAGGTTCAATATGATCCTCTAACTCATATTCCTCAACATTGATATGACATTCATATCTTCAGGTGCTTGAGGTTTCCTTGCGGATATGTGAATGGGAGTTACAACACTTTGTGGCTTTTGCATTTACATGCTCAGCCTCATTATGTCGTTCGCTAGTCTATTCATAAGGTTGTATTTTATTTCTTACTTTCTGTAAAGATGCACAAAGGCTCCCACTTGCTTCTTGTAAGAGGAGACTTTCTCCAACTACGTAGCATGTCGAGCAACAATGAATTATTCTCATTTGGGATGTAAAAAATAAATTAAGTGTTCTTGATTCTAGTTTGTTAATAACACGCCTAACGTGATTTCAAAAAATTCAAGACTCCAACTAAGAATTAATGGGATTCATCCCATTCCATGACTTGATGGTTTCTTAGTTACCTTCTTGTTTGGAACCATATTGGATAAGCATGTGACTCATTCAAATTTTTTGTTAACCTTAATAAGATAAATGAGAGAGTAGTTAGTGTTATCAAGGATCAAATAATAACAATAGTATTTGATTTTACACATGAGACATAGTGTTGCGATTATGAGACATTATTATAATCCTTTAGATAACCTAATACTCTTTGGCTCATATATTTTATAATTTGGTCAAACCAAATTGCATAAACAATAGATTCAAGCCAATTGCATGCTATAAAGTATGATAGTTTTGTAGTAAAGAACTTCATGTTCATGTTTTGACAAGAAAACATAACATGTTAGTCGCTAAATTTACTTTATAAGGTATTGAACAATCCAGTAACTTCATTGTATATGCCTTAACAGGAAGACACAACAAGTCAATTACTTACTTTTGTTGATCCCAAACTTAGATCGATTAGCTTTGTGTATACGAGATTAGATCAAGTACTACACGTAGAGAAACCTTTGCTTATGAATAAAGTAACAAAGTGTTATGCGGAATTAACACTTGATCTAAAACACAATGATGTTAAACAAACTTTCACTTGTATTAGAATAATCGTGTTGATTACAATGAAAGGTTTAACTTGTGAATACTATGAAAACTGATATATGACTTTAACCTAAAAGACCTTCTTTTATAGAACAAGAAGTCTTGTACAATAAGCTATGAATCAACTATTCTAGGTAAAGATAATAATAGAAAATACAATGTCGTGCTTATCTTTACCATACATAAATAAAGAAACAAATAAACAAAAGATATTCTATCAGTGTCAATCTTCAAGGCTGTCAGCGTTGACTTCTATCAGCGTCCAAAGTCAATCTATCAGCGTTGACTTTCTTCTTATCAGCGTTTGGTGATCTGACCCATATTTTATTCCCAACAATCCTCCCCTAAACTTGATATCCATACCAATGATCAAGTTTCTGAATAAAAACTAAAGGCTTAGGAGGAATCTTTCAATAACTTCTTATGTTGGTGATAAACATATCTGATCAAGTCCTTGGCCACATCACTCGTATAATCAATCTCCAAGGGTGTCTCTAGCATCTTCTCCAATACTTCTTTGGACAAGAAATAGTCAGCATCCACAAGCAAATATTCTGAAAACTTTGTAGAGCTCATATGAAATACACCACAAGTAGAATATAGCCTCCAATGAAGATTACTGAGATCATCTTCAAGATCCTTCCAAATGGCAGGATCTGCTTCTTTTGGACCACACAAAGTCATAAATGTGTTCCAAAGTCTTATTCCATTAGCTGAAGTAGGTGCTTCAGCTGTATACTTGGCCTCTATTAACCTCCATAGATGCACCAAGTCTTCCCTGTCTATGCTTGCAAATATAGAAATAACTGAAGTGAAAGTATGTACCTCCTTTCCAAATCGTCCAACCTTCCAAAATCCACACTCATCTTCATCAAAACTGATAATTGGATTTCTGTCATCTAGAGGTATCACATTTACCAAATCTGAAGCTTCCAAGGGAGAAAGCTTGAGATGCTTCCTTATAACACCTTCAGTTGGAAAATACACATCCATGTCTTTAGGAAATTGAAAAGGATCTCCTTTCTTCACTGGTCTTTGAGCAATCCTTATTTCCTTTTGAATTTGCATCTCCTCTGCAAGCTCTTGTTTTCTTTCTTCTGAAAGAAACTGGTAGACATTATGTTCTTGCACCTTCCTCCAAATAGGATGTGCCCTATACTCTAACTCCTCAAAAGACAAGGCCAGCAACTTCTTTGATGTCCAATTAGGCTGATGACATCTAAGCAACTTATAGTACAACTGCCTTCTATCTCTTTTGAGCCAGGTCTTGACCTCTTGTGCATTAAATCTCATAATCACCTTTATGTCTTCTTGTACCCTAAGAAGAACTTCCAACCCCCAAATTTGATCTGATAAACTCATACCTGGGTTGTCCATCACCTGATCTTGTGCATTAAATCTCATAATCACCTTTATGTCTTCTTGTACCCTAAGAAGAACTTCCAACCCCCAAATTTGATCTGATAAACTCATACCTGGGTTGTCCATCACCTGATCTTCCCAAGCATGGTACATTCTGGTGATTTCTGGTAGGTCCCAATCAACCTGATTCTTCAACTCACTCAACCTTTCCTTTGCTAGCTCATCTCCATATTCAAGCCTTTCTGGATCTTCAATAATTTGAATGCTTGAATCTGAGCTATCACCTTCTTTATCATCACCACTTTCCTCCTCACTCTCAGAAACAACAAATGGTGATCTTCTACTCCTCCTCAAATCTCTTTCCACAAGTTGTGCAGCCAACTGTTCATCAAATGCTATTTGTGCTGCATCTTTCTTTGGAACATCTTCTTCAATCAAAATACCTTTACCTTTGTCTTTTGGATCAATAATTGGTAAAGTAGAAGAAGAAACCTGTGTGGACACATCTTTAATGATTGTTGATGGCTGGAATACATCAACATCATCTGCAACTTTGTCAGCGTCCAAGTTGCTCCTATCAGCGCCACGATTACCTTTATCAGCGTTGGATGTGTCAGCGTCCAAACCTGTATCAGCGCCCAATGTTTCTTTGAAAGATCCTTCCAAGTTCTTTGGTGTCACCTTGGATGTATCAACAACTGGATGCTTCTTCAAGTTGGTGAGAGCTTCAGCAATCTGCAAAGATTCACTAAATTGTGAACTCTTTTCTGAACTCTTTTCACTAGCTGTGTGAATCAACTCATCCTCCTCATCCTCTTTTTCCTCCCCTTTGGAAGATTCCTCCATTAGACTCCTGCTACTGGGATTCTCCAAAACAGTTACTCTCTCCCTCAAAGCTTGGAGTTCCTGTCGCTGTTTGTTGACAGTTTGTACAAGACTGACATTTTGCTTTTGCAAGCTAATGACAGCCGCCGTCAATTCAATTATGGTCATAGGTTCCAATCTGCCCTCAGCTAGAATGGGGATTTGACCTCCCAAAATAGAATCATGGGGCATGGATGAGGTCTTAATGATGTTAGGACTGTCTTGACCAGCTTCTAAGCCTGTGTCAATAGCCCCAGCCTCACCCATTTCACCAGCCACACTTGTGGAGGTGGTTCTCTCTGCTACAAGGCTAGGATCACTAGAGGAGAACACTCCAGTAACCCTTTGGCGTTTAGATTGTGTGGGTGTGGGTTGATTAAGGGGTGTTTGGGATTGTTCAGGAAGTGTATCAGTGTTGGGATTGGCTGTGTCAGCGCCCACATTTTGAGTGTCAGCGCTGGGTTGGTCAATGTCCATGTTTTCTGGTGAAGGTGATGGTTCATGAATAGGCTCAAGTTGGGGTTCAGGGTCTGGTTGTGGGTCTGGTTGTGGTTGAGCAGCCTGAATTACTTCAAGCATGGGTTGGGTAAGAGGTATGGGATCGTTTGTGGAGCTCATTTTAGCAAAAATGGTTTTCTGTTGTTTAGGGATCTCATAAAAAGTGTCATGATCCCTAGAACAATATTCTTGTAAATCAAAGACCATTTGCAAAAATCTAGGGTAAGCCAAAGTCATTTTACTTCCCTTGTTTTTACACATCCCTTCAAAAATCATTTTTGAAAAATTATACTTAAGCCCACGTGTTATACAAACCAAAGCACTTGCAATTGACCTGTTTATCTCATTAAAAGAAGTACATTTTGGACTTAAGCATTGTAAAAGGACATGTATCAAATATTTCCAGTCAGAGGGAAATTCCTGCTTATGATATTTATTTAAAGTGACATCAGCAGGAATAGGATAACCCAATTCCCTAAGACCCTGTTCTATTGTTGCTATGGCAAGAGTAGTCACACCATCAGCGTCATCAAAACGCAAAGCTTGGCGAACCAAAGCTTCAGTGACCACCCATGTTCTTCCATGAACAGTAGATGTTAATGTGGTCACTCCATTAGTTGTTGTGGAACTAACATTGTTCCAAAACTGTCTAATGTGTGCGACAGGGACTAATGGTGTATGAGAAAGTGCATACCTCAATGAAGATGCATTTAAAAATGCCACCATCTGTGAATACTGAGGAAATAAAGCATCATCAGCAGTCAAGTAAGCGATCATATTGTGTTGGCTCTTGAACTCCAATGTTAAATTCTTTGAGTTGAATTTGGGTGCCATGATTTAAAGCTGTTTAGGTTATATGATATGGGAAAAATCTAGGAGGAAAAGTGTTAGACAAGAAAATATGAATACCCAGAATAAAAAGATTAGCCAAATTTATAGGAGAGATGCATGATTTTGATTGGTCAAAAATGAGGCGGTTATATTCAAAGAGCAATCATGAAAATCTTGAATCAAATATAACTTATCTCATGCATTAATTAAAAGTAACTTCTCCCCAAAATTACGGCCAAAGATTAGTCAAAAAATAACAACTGGGTAGGGCCCACTAGGTGTCAACGGTCAAAAATAGCCCATCAGCGCCCAACGGCTATATTTCCTTGTCAGTGTTTGCCTAAAGCCTTGTCAGCGTCACGATTGAACGTAACAGCGTTTGGAGAAAAACTTGTCAGCGTCTAAAAAGTAAAAATAAAAATATTTAAAAAGAAAAAGACCTTAACAAAGTAATTTATCCTAAGGGAAATATCTTACAAGTTGATAATAATTACTGGGCGGCAAGCACTGTCCATTTATACACACTTGCATAAGCAAGATAGACACAAATGTCCTCTAGAGTCCCTTGCTAACCAAAATACTTACCAACAAAGTTATTTCATAAAATTCTTTGTAACTCCCAGGTAAACCCATATCCAAAGTATTCCCAAGTCTCCCATCAGACCATAACCAATTCTAAGTCAAAAATGTCTTGGCAGCATGCAAAGTTGATATACTATGCATGCTACAGTGCCTCATGGTTTAGTAAAACTAACCCATACTCACCTGTGGACACAATCTAGAATTGTGATGAGAGTATTCTAAGAATACCCAAGAGTCCTAAAGGTTCCTTAAACCTCCCCTCAAACTATGATACATGAGTTCTCAACAATATATATGAACATTAAAAATTTATGTCAAGATAGGAATATAAATATTCCAACCATCATCCATAAACAAAACATGTCCAAATAGCTCTTCAAAGATCCATAAGCAACTCTGTATCCAATGGCATAAAGCTACCATTACCTGCACATTTAGATGAAAACCACAAAACTAACATTTGTTGCTGACAGCGTCCCGACAACACTTAACAGCGTTGAAGGAACTCTTGTCAGCGTTAGACCATAATATCTCTAACAACGGCAAAATAACACTTGACAGTGTTACATATACCTTTGTCAGTGTTAGAAAAATAATGTGGAAAATCTAAATCATCACAAAGACCAATAATAATGCATTATCCTGTACATACTTTTACAAAAATATTCCAAAACACATATTAAGTGAGATTAACCATTCCAATATTTGTTACCAAATATTAAAATCTTCCAGCATCAAAAGGTTTAGTTAATAAATCAGCTACATTATCTTCAGTATCTACCCTATCTGGTTGTATTAAACCTTTCTCAAAGCAATCTCTTATAAAATGATGTCTAATTTCTATGTGTTTGGTTTTAGAATGATGTACAGGATTTTTAATAATGCATAAAGTACTGTTATTGTCTACAAAAATCTTGGTATGCATAAAATTATACCCATAATCCAACAGCTGGTTCTGAATCCATAAGACTTGTCCACAACAAGCAGCTGCTGCCACATATTCTGCTTCAGTTGTAGAGTTTGCCACCACTGTTTGTTTCTTGCATTGCCAAGATATTAATCTGCTCCCAAGAAATTGGCATCCACCAGTTGTGGATTTCCTATCAAACTTATCACCTCCATAATCACTGTCTGAATAAGCAATAAGATCCAAGGGAGAATCTTTTGGGTACCACAATCCAAGATCTGGATAGCATCTTAGGTACCTAAAAATCCTCTTCACAGCAAAAAGGTGACATTCTTTGGGAGTCACTTGATGGCGTGCACATGCACACACAGCAAACATGATGTCAGGTCTTGAGGCTGTAAGATACATCAATGAACCAATCATTGATCTATAGTGCCTAACATCCACATCCTTTCCAGCTCCAAGTTTTCCCCAGGGGTGTTGTCTGTCCATAGGAGTAGAAGCCTCCTTCTCATGTGGAGAAAAACCATATTTCTTCAAGATTTCAGCTACATACTTGTCCTGGGAGATGAAGATACCATCTTCTTTCTGCTGAACTTGTAAACCTAGAAAGAAGTTCATCTCACCCATTGCACTCATCTTGAATTTATCTGTCATGAGCTTGGAAAATTCCTCACTCATTTTTGGATCAGTAGAGCCAAAAATGATGTCATCAACATAGACCTGCACAAGTAACACATGTTTTCCTTTCTTCTTTGTAAACAGTGTCTGGTCTATGGTGCCCCTCTTGAAACCATTTTCCACCAAGTAGGTGGACAATGTACCATACCATGCTCTTGGGGCTTGATGAAGGCCATACATTGCCTTCTTTACTCTATAAACCTTGTCTGGATTCTCAGGATCTTCAAAACCAGGAGGCTGCATTACATAAACCTCCTCAACAATTGTGCCATAGAGGAAAGCACTCTTCACATCCATTTGATAAACAGTAAAATTCATGCAAGAAGCATAAGCTAAGAAAATTCTGATAGCTTCAATTCTTGCAACTGGAGCAAAGACTTCTTCATAATCAATTCCTTCCTCTTGTGTATAACCCTGAGCTACCAAACGTGCCTTGTTTCTGACCACAATGCCTCTTTCATCTTTCTTGTTCCTTAGAACCCATCTTGTCCCAATTGGTCTCACATATCTAGGACAATCAACCAGCTCCCAAACATCCTGTATAGCAAATTGGTGAAGCTCATCCTGCATTGCTTCCACCCAACTTGGTTCCTTGAGAGCATCAAAAATTTTCTTGGGTTCTTCCTGTGACAGAAAACAGGCAAACAAACATGCTTGTACAAGAGGGGTATCAACCTTCTTGTGTATATTGGCAATAAATCCACCAAGACCTTGATGGGATCTTCTTGTCTGAACTGGAGCCATAACATCACCAATGATTTGAGATGTGGGGTGATCTTTAGCTGTGGAAGTGAGAACTCCTCCTTCAAAAAGTCTGGTGTCCTCAATTTCACGCTCCATGTTGCCAATATCTTCTTCAGTTTCTTCTTCATCAACAGGAATCTCTTCATGGATATTGGAAGGTCCACCCTGTTCAAAATGAGAAGAGAAAAGCTGTGTAAAGGTGTCTCCAAAGTCTGATCCTTGTGTGTCAGCGTTTGGGCTAACAACGCCTGAACTGGTGTTGTCAGCGTTGGAGCCATCAGCGTCTGAATTGGTCGTGTCAGCGCTGGATTTCCCTTTGTCAGCGCTTGAAGAATCATGCATGTTTGTAGTTGGTGGTATCTGAACACCACCATTATCTTTCCTTGCAGCAGTAGCAGCAGCATAATACTCATCTGTCCATATAGGAAGTGTAACAAATTCTTGTGTGGGAGATGATATAACTGCTGGTGGTCCATCCTCCTTAGCAACCTGTATACCTGAAACATTACCAATTCTCTTTTCCAAAACACTTGAAGTTACCTTCACAATGTCTGGATCAGTAACAGGCATATAATTTAAAGCTCTAGACAAAGGTTCTAAGTCAAACAACCAATTTGGACCACTCTCAGGATCACTAGGTTTACTCTCTAAAAACCTAACATGTACTTTTTCAAGTATACGTTTTTCCTTTTTAATGTAAACCCTATATCCTTTACTCTGCACTGAATAACCCATGAAGTAGCCTTCATCACCTTTTGAATCAAATTTACCTAGGGCCTCACTAGTTTCTAACACAACTACATGACAACCAAATGGCTTCAGAAAACCAATATTTGGCTTCCTTCCCCAAAGTAATTCATAAGGTGTCTTATTATGTATCTTGTTGACTAATGCCCTATTCTGAACGTAACAAGCTGTGTTAACAGCTTCAGCCCAAAAGGCTATAGGAAAGTGGGCATCAGCCAACATGGTTCTGGCTGCTTCAATAAGGGTCCTATTCTTCCTTTCAGCAACTCCATTTTGCTGAGGAGTTCTAGCTATGCTGAACTGCCTAGTAATCCCTTTCTTGGCACAAAAATCATCTAATAACTGATTTCTAAACTCACCCCCATTGTCACTTCTAATAATTTTGACCTCATTACCATTCTTCTTTTCAATCTGGGTAATGAAATTAATCAGACTAAGGGCAGTTTCACTTTTCTTAGCTAAAAAGAAAGTCCATGTGAACCTGGAGTAATCATCAGTAATGACAAAACAATATGATTTACCCTTCAAACTCTCTATATTAGTAGGACCAAAGAGGTCCATATGCAATAAGTGAAGGGGTTTAGAGCTAGAGTTCACCTGTTTAGACCTGAATGAGACCTTGTGCTGCTTGCCCTTAAGGCATGCAACACAAGAGTGGTCATTGTGGAAAGCCTTTTCAGGCAAACCATCAACTAAACCAAGCCTCACAAGTCTATTAATATTCTTAAAGTTTATGTGCCCTAGTCTCCTGTGCCAAAGATTACTTTCATCTACTGAGGCCTTAGCATACAGACATGACATTTTATTATTTACCTTAATTCCATTAAGATTCACATTATATATGTCTTTATGCCTTGGTGTTCTAAAATCTATGTATTTCTCATCAGGGAGCTTATAATCTTTGCTTAACACCAAGCACTCAGTATCTGTGAAAAGAACCTTATTTTTGTTATCACACACTTGTGATACACTAAACAAATTATAATCCAGGTCTTTCACCAAGAAGACATTATCAAACCTTAGATTGTTGGTGACAAGGGTTCCTTTTCCTGTGATTGTGCCGTAGCCCCCTCCAAAGTATACCTTATCACCATCTTGAATAGGAGAGAAATTGGTCAGATAGTCTTCCTTTCCTGTCATGTGCCTTGAGCATCCACTATCCCAGTATCCATAGTCATTGATCTTCTTCTGAATGCCCTGCACATAAAGAAAACACATTAGTTTTCTTTGGGAACCCAAGCCTTGGAAGACTTGGATTCATTTGGTTGTTCAACAAGAACAGACTTGGTTCTCATAACAACCCCATTTTCATCCCTGTTTGAATGAAATTCCCAGTTAACCCCAATTGGTGTTGACAATGCTTTTGAAATATAATGAAACCTGTTGCATGTCATAGAAATACCAGTATTATTAGGGTTCTGGTCTTGTTTTGGTCTCCATGTTAAGCTAGTAGAAGCTTTAGACCTATTTCCCTGTGGCTGCAAATACCTAGGTTTGTCAGCGCTGTAATTTCTCCTGTCAGCGCCCCGATTACTCTTATCAGCGTTGAACCTAGGGTTTGCTATAGGAACCCATTGCCTATTTGACCAAGTATTTGACTTTTGAAAAGGTCTTAGGCCTTGTGTGTTAGACCCTCTAGAAAAGAATGGGGCTGGTCTAACAACTTGTGAACTTTTGTTCACAAAGGTATTGGGTCTGACAGTGTTTGACCTATGTTGACTTTTGTCAGCGCTGAAATGGTTCCTGTCAGCGTTGACATTGGAAGCATTGACACATTTGTAGGCCAAATGTGAGAAGCTACCACATGTGTAACAAGCTTTTCTAGACATAGTCTTAGGTCTGAAAGCAAAGAAGCCTGTTCCATGATTACTAACTTGGCTTTTTGGTGACCTAGAATTTCTATACATCTCTGCATATTTAACACTAGGTTTTCTAACAGATTGTGGGCCAAGGTCAACAGCTTTGACAGTGGTAGGGTGTGTGATCTTAATAGGTTTGGGATCAAGGCTCGTGATTGGTGTGGGCTCATTTGGACTTTCACACAATAACCCTCCCTTAACAAACAAAGTGTGGTTTGCTTTCTTCCACTCTTCTAGGTCAGTCAGCTTTTGCTGATATTCCTCAACTGGGGAAGTCACTCTAGGTGGAGGAATAAACTCCTCCTCTTGGAATTCTGGCAAGCCAGTCCAAGATAAGTCCTTTGATTGGACACCATAGAAATCCCCAGCTGGTGGTGGAACAACATTATAGTTATTTATCCCAATCCCACTCATATCCTTAGAGTCTCTTTGTTTACTAACACACTCTCCTAGGGATTGTGTGGCCTTATCAAATCTCTGGATTTTAAGACTCACATTATCTTTGTTTTTGTTAGCCTCCTCTAACTGAGCTATCAAATCAAGATTAACCCTATTTACTATATCTTGAACATCCTTACTCTGATGTAACTCATGTTTTAAGATATTTATTTGATCCTTTAAATCAAACTCCATTTTCTTATACTCAGTTACTGTCTTTTCTGTTTGGGTAAGAGCAATTTGATAGTTAGATAATTTGCACCTTAGAGTACTTGCTTCATCTAATAACTTAACTATCTCTTGTTTTGATTTTTCAGTATTTAAACGACAACCCTTAGAACAGAAAGCATCATCATATACCTCATTATCTGATGAAGAGGAGGAGTGTGCCATGAGAGCATATTCAGCATGCTCTTCTTTAACTTCAGCAACCAAAGCTCTGTCCTCTTCCTCATTCTTAGCCATCCAGCTCCAATCCCATTCCCCAACGCCATCAATTTGTTGAACAGCAACCATGGCCTTGGGATCTGGGTTCTTAATCATTTGGCTAGAAGGCTTCCCAGCATCAGATCTCCTTGGAGATCTACATTCCCTCATAAAGTGCCCCATCCTATGACAGTTGTAGCACTCCACCTTGGACTTGTCAAATCCAGCAACATCCTTAGCATTAAAGGTCATCTTCTTCTTGAACCTTTTATTGAACCTGTTTGCTCTTAAACTTACAAGAGCCATAGTCCACTTTATATCCATCTCTTCCAATTGTTCATCACTTATCTGCTCAAGATCTTCATAAGTGATCCTTGAATCACTAGGCAAAGAAGCAATGAAGGCACACACAGTATCAAGATCAAAACCAGCAGGTTTAATTCTATCAGTGCCATGATTGTGTGTGTCAGCGCTTGAGTACAAAGCGTTGACAGGATATGATCCAGCGCTGACAGATTGACATCCAGCACTGACACCTTGAGATCCAGAGGCTGAATGTCCATAAAAGTTCATGGAATCAAATTGGCCTTCACTTTGTGAAAAGAAGGCCATGTTGCTGCTGGAAGATTTGTTATCACTCTCCAATTGCCATTCATTCTCCAACAGCCTTAACTTGTTGAAGATGTCATCAAACCTGGAAGTCTTGTGGGTGTTATTGACAAGAATAGATCTTGTCTCAATCTTCCATACATCACCAAGGCTTTTGAGAAAAGTAGCATTCAATTCAGGGTCATCAATCTGTTTTCCCATGAAGGAAAGTTGACTTGTGATGTCAAGAAGTCTACTTCTCACACTGCTGAGATTCTCATTAGGTTGAGCTTTAAAGACAGCATACTCATGCAAGAGTTGCTTCTTCTTTTCTTCTTTTGTGTCAGCATTGCCACCATGTGCTACTTCAAGAGCTTCCCAAAGCTCTTTTGCAGAATCAAAACGTTTGTACTTATGCTGATTCTCATGACCTAGGGCATGTTTCAAGATGTTCAAAATTTTCATGTCCACCCTCTTCTTGGCTATGTCTTCAACAGCTACCGCTCTCCCATCATCAGGCTTTTCCACTTTATCAGCTTCTGGACAATTAGGAATAGCTGACCTTGCCTCAATAGCAGCAGTAATCTTTGCTGCTTTATCGAATGTGTTCCCATATTCGATAATTTCCCAAAGAGTGTAGTCATGAATAGCTATGTATTGCTCAAAATTGGACTTCCAAAGTTCAAAGTTCCTGGCATCAAACATGGGAATTTTGATACTAGGATTTGAGAAGTTGTTTTGCAGCAAAGCAGGAGGTTGATTTGTGCCAGACATGGTGTTTTTAGGGTTTTGAGATTTTAGGGTTTTTAGGGTTTGGTGTTTTAGGGTTCTGCGTTACTTAAAGATCAAAAGTTTCTCAACAAGCTCTGATACCAATTGATGAGTCCTATGATCGTTCGACTCAATGGTTATGAACCATATATCTAGGTTTGATCATCGTTCATATGATAACATAGCGGAAAAGAACAATGATCATGACAAGGTGTTTGGGCACAAAAGAAACGAATTAAAACAATTGGGATGTTCATTATATTAATAACAAACGTCCACTAGACGTGTATACATTGAATCCCACGTCTAGTGCGATACACACTTTAGGTTTACATTGTGAATGAATGATATGATGAAACCTACGTCCTATGTTTTCTTTATATACTAGAAAACATAGCTTACAAAGAAAGCTAAAGTAATAAAAAGACTCCAACGGCTTGTTCTTTTGCAACTTGTACTTTTTAGCCCTTGTCTTCTTATTTTGTTGTGTTTTGACTTATCAACTCAATAATTGGACCCAACAACTTTATTTTATAAGTATTTGAAAAATTCAAGGAAGTTCACGTTTATGTCTTTACTTGAAGACATAAACATATTATAAATAAAGTATTATTAAATGCCTACTTTTGGCTTCATTAGTATTTTCAAGTTAGTTTACATACTTCATATTTATGTCTTTACAAGAAGACATATTCATATTAGTTAAACCATTTAGGTAATGTAATGAAATAGTTTTATTATTTCTTGACATTAGTTCTCTATTAGACAACATACATCAATATGTATAAGTCCTAGTAAAATATTATTAGCCATATTGTGTTGTAACTTGAACACTCTAATATTTCTCCCACTTGAGCATGACACAACATCATAATGAATAATATAAAAGTGTCACAGATATAATATGATTAAAGTCATACTCAAATCAAGCTTGTATAGAAGGGTTATGTAGAACTTCATCGTTTAATAAGCAATCGTGCATAACTATCTTTAGATAACATTTCGGGAAGCGACATCAGAAAAGCGACTAGTTATCTTTAAAAATAATACGCAATAAGGCTTCGAAAACTATGATGTTATTTTAAGACAATCTAGAAATTAAGTGGGTCACTTACAAGGTGATAAGCTCATAGCTCCCACTGAATAAGACAACTTTACAAGTGTGTCCTATGGTTAAAAAATGCATTGCTCCCGTTAGTTTAGACAACATTTTGAATGTATCTATACTAGTGAAAAATCAAGTAGCAATTTGTATACTTTCTAGTTCTTTGAATGTCTACACATTATAGCCAATGTGAGTCTCATAGACTAGTAAACATGTAAATAGATATTCAAAGAAGAAGTATCAAGTTCTACTATATTTTTGATGGGATTTTCATCGATGCCATTAACTTGAAGGTTTTACATGCAATTCCTCTTTCTATTTTACCTCAAAGGTGTGTAGAATCTTATGGAACTTATTTGAGTAAGGAAAATCAACTAGAAAAACATGCTAGTAATTTCCTTTCCTCTCGCGGTTTATTGAGACATCAATTTCTAATCAAGACTCTTACAATATCTTGACACTTCAAGATGTGTAATTTTGGTAGCTATAGAAAACATGTTCTCTAGTTATCTAGATATCTTAAATACTTCAAGATTTCTAAACCGGAATAAGGGTTATGAAAATCACTTGAAATAGTAAGATGTGCAACCGTACTTAATCGTTTTGACTTACAAGATATGTGATCTCTTAAGTAGGTTTGTTTTGAGTTTGATTAGAATTGAGAAGATTCAGGTGTTCCCATTATAACTTTCTCATACAATGAGAAAGGATGGGAACGAGTCTTATTCTTACAAGGAAAGAAGACTTAGTTTGTCTTCCTCTAGCATGAAAAGAAACAAACTTTGTTTACGGTTTGTGTTGCATAAAATCACTTATATAAATACAAAGTTCATATTTAGTATTTTCGATAATTATCCTTTTAAAAATTAACTACCCAATTTTACAAAAAACAAATAATTTTACGAAAAGGCTAAGATCCTCATTGAGGTTCCATCATCACATCAGTTGATCTGCTAGCAATGATAGTTTCAATAGGTAGATGAAGTTCATCAATTGTAAATCTTGTGCAATTCTTAGATCCTTATGGGACTCATGACATAAGTAAACATTTCACTAAATGTCAAACTGGCATGTTTAGTCCCATCCTTGCCTCGGTCAAGGTCTCACCGTTGTACCGATTAAGTCATCCAATTTGAGAACATGTGAGTATAAGTCTAGGTCTCACGCATAGATAATAATCACCTTGGGTTACAATTCACATCCATCTCACAAGATGCAAAAAGTAATTGCAAGTGATCTCAAACAATTGGACGACATGACTTAAATTTGAGACGGGTATAAAAGTTTGATTTACAAATCAAAAGTGTGTATGAGGAAGCATGTTGATCCCAAACTTAGATCGATTAGCTTTGTGTATACGAGATTAGATCAAGTATAACACGTAGAGAAACCTTTGTTATATGCTTTGTGAATCTAAGTGTTATGCGGAATTTAACACTTAAGTAAGAATACAAGATGTAAACAAAACTTTCACTTTGATTATGAATGTCGAACTTGCTTACAATGAAAGATGTTTACGAATGAAAACTTATGTAAAACTTTATATTAAACATTAACCTAAAGGCCTTCTTTTATAGACTAAGAAGCCTTGTACAATAAGCTACGTATCAACTATTCTAGGTAAAGATAAACATAGAAAATACATTGTCGTTTCTATCCTTACTAGAAGTATTCTAGAACATAACAAACGTGTAGCTTATATCTTCCATCAGTGCTTGTCTTCAATCTATCAACGCTTAACTTTAACTTGTCAACGCTTGAGTTGTTCTTGTCAGCGCTCAAGTGATCTGGCCTTAATTTATTCCCAACAATCCTCCCCTAAACTTGATATCCACTCTTATGATCAAGTTTCTGAATAATCATTAAGAACTTGGAGGAGTCTGACAAACCTTATCATATTGGTAATAAACAAATCTGATCAAATTCTTTTCCACGTCACTTGTATAGTCTATCTCCAGCTGAGTGTCCTTCATCTTTTCCAAAACAGCCTTGGATATGAAATATTGAGCATCCACAAGTAGATACTCAGCAAACTTAGTAGAACTCAAATGGTATACACCAGCAGCTGAATATAACCTCCATTGAAGACCACTGAGGTCATCTTCAAGATCCTTCCATATTTCAGGATCTTCCTCATTTGTCCCACACATTCTTTTGAATATGGTCCAAAGTTTTATTCCATTAGCTGAAGTTGGTGCGTCAGCCTCATACTTGGTTTCCAGCAACCTCCAAAGGTCCACCAAGTCTTCTCTATCACAACTTGCAAATAAAGATATGAGATTGGAAAAAGTGTGTACCTCCTTGCCAAATCTTCCAATCTTCCAGAATCCACATTCATCCTCATCATAACTCACAATTGGATTCCTGGAATCTAGTGGTAACACCTGCACCATATCTGAAGCTTCTAATGGGGAGAGCTTGAGGCTCTTTCTAATAACTGCTTCACTTGGATATAGTTGATTCATATCTTTTGGAAACTCAAGTGTAAATCCCTTCTTCACTGGCCTGGGAACTATCATAGCTTTCTTGATTTCCATCTCTTCTGCAGGTTGCTCCTTTCTTTCATCTGAAAGAAGTCTGAAAGTGTTTTCTTCCTGCACTTTCACCCAAATAGGATAAGCTCTATGTTCCAACTCATCAAATGTCAAAGCCTTCAACTTCTGATGTGTCCATCCAACTCCATGACATCTGAGCAACATAAAGTAGAGCTTCCTTCTATCCCTTTTCAACTTAGAGAGAATGTTGCTTGCCTTGTGCTTCAAAATCACCTTACAATCCTTCTGAACTCTAAGAAGAAGCTCCAAACCCCATATTTGATCTGAAATAGTCAAGTCTTGATTATCCATGCAGCTTTCTTCCCAAGAATTGTACATCTGAACCACCTCTGGCATGTCAAAGTCAATCTGCAACTTTAAATCTCTCAACTTTTCCCTAGCAAGCTCATCACCATACTCAAGCCTTTCTGGTTCAATAATCATCACACTTGAGTCTGAGCTAGCTCTATCACTTTCTTCTTCAGAAGTCACAACAAATGGTGACTTTTCCTTTTCACCTTGTTCCATCATTTGCTCAGCCAATCTTCTATCAAATTCAACTTGGGCTGCATTCTTTGGAACAATTTCTTCTACCAATTTACCCTTACCCTTATCTGATGGTGCAATGGTTGGTAAGGTAGATGGTAATACCTGAGTAGGAACTTCCTTGATGATAGATGATGACTGGAATACATCACCTTCATGTGCAGATCTGTCAACGCCCAAATTTTCTCTATCAGCGCCCAAAATACTTCTATCAGCGTCCAAATTTGTCTTGTCAACGCTCAAATATTTTCTCTCAGCGCCTTGTGTAACCTCTCAATATAGCTGTAAATGATAAATTTAGATTGGTTGGAGAGATTAAGGACATATCAAAACCTGTTTGTTCCTTCAAAGTAGTAAGAGCTTCAGCAACATCCATTGATCGACCATCTTGACTGCTCTTATCACTCAGATTTCTTTGATCTTCCTCCCCTTTGGAAGACTCCTTCATACCCCTCCTAGCATGATCACTCTCCAAAACAACAATCCTCTCCCTCAATTCCTTGAACTGCAACCATGGCTTTGGAATCTTGAGATTTAACAACCTGACTTGAGGGTTTACCAGCATCAGATCTTCTAGGAGATCTGCATTCCCTCATGAAGTGCCCCATACGATGACAGTTGTAGCATTCAACTTTGGATTTATCAAATCCAGCAGTGTCTTTAGCATTGAAGGTCATCTTCTTCTTGAACCTTCTATTCCACCTATTTGCTCTTATACTGGCAAGAGCCATGTTCCACTTGATGTCCATCTCTTCCAAGTGTTCATCACTTATCTGCTCAAGGTCCTCATATGTAATCACTGAACCATTGGGCAAAGAAGCAATATAAGCACACACAGTATCCAAATCCAAACCAGCAGGTTTAACTCTTGGGGAGTCATTCATGAATGTGTCAGCGTCTGAGAAAGAGACGTTGACAGGACTTGTTCCAGCGCTGACAAATGATGATCCAGTAACTGGATGCATAAAAGAGTCCTTCTGATTGAATTGACCTTCACTATGAGAGAAGAAGGCCATGTTGCTGGTGCTAGCTTTGCTTCCATGTGCTAAAAGAGTTTCATATTCCAACAGTCTTAGTTTGTTGTAGATGTCATCAAACGAGGAGCTCTTGTAAGTATTATTGGCAAGAATAGATCTTGCCTCAATCTTCCATGCCTCACCAAGACTTTTCAGAAAGGTAGCATTGGTGTCAACATCACCAACTTGTGTCCCCATGAAGGACAACTTGCTTGTGATGTCAAGCAATCTGCTTCTCACACTGCTCAGTTTCTCATTGGGCTGAGCTTTGAAGACAGCATAATCATGCAGAAGTTGCTTTTTCTTTTCTTCCTTAGTGTCTGCATACCACCATATGCAACTTCAATTGCTTCCCAAATATCCTTAGCAGATTCATAGCCTCTATATTTGTGCTGATTTTCTTGTCCCAAAGAGACTTTCAGAATATTTAGGGCTTTCATGTCAACCCTTTTCTTTGCAATATCTTCAGCACCTACAGCTCTACCATCTCCAGGTTTTTCTTTCTTATCCTCATCAGGACATCCTTCAACAGCTGATCTTGCCGTAATGGCATCCTGAATCTTTTGAGCCTTATTGGATGAGTTTCCATATTCAATAATCTCCCAGAGTGTGTAATCAAAGATCCCCAGATATTGTTCAAAGTTGAACTTCCATAAGTCAAAGTTGGTTGCATCAAGCATGGGAATCTTGATGTTTGGTAATGGTGAAGAGGAGGAGGTTATTGCTTCAGACATGATGTTTTTAGGGTTTTGAGAAAATTAGGGTTTTGGTGTTCGTGTATCGTTCTGGTGTTCTCCAAAGATCAAAAGTTCCTCAACAAGCTCTGATACCACTTGTTGATCCCAAACTTAGATCGATTAGCTTTGTGTATACGAGATTAGATCAAGTATAACACGTAGAGAAACCTTTGTTATATGCTTTGTGAATCTAAGTGTTATGCGGAATTTAACACTTAAGTAAGAACACAAGATGTAAACAAAACTTTCACTTTGATTATGAATGTCGAACTTGCTTACAATGAAAGATGTTTACGAATGAAAACTTATGTAAAACTTTATATTAAACATTAACCTAAAGGCCTTCTTTTATAGACTAAGAAGCCTTGTACAATAAGCTACGTATCAACTATTCTAGGTAAAGATAAACATAGAAAATACATTGTCGTTTCTATCCTTACTAGAAGTATTCTAGAACATAACAAACGAATGAAAACTTATGTAAAACTTTATATTAAACATTAACCTAAAGGCCTTCTTTTATAGACTAAGAAGCCTTGTACAATAAGCTACGTATCAACTATTCTAGGTAAAGATAAACATAGAAAATACATTGTCGTTTCTATCCTTACTAGAAGTATTCTAGAACATAACAAACGTGTAGCTTATATCTTCCATCAGTGCTTGTCTTCAATCTATCAACGCTTGACTTTAACTTGTCAACACTTAAGTTGTTCTTGTCAGCGCTCAAGTGATCTGGCCTTAATTTATTCCCAACAAAGCATGCATTCATCCATCGTAGCACAAGTCAAAAACATTTCTTTACTTAAGCCTAATCTTGTTTTAGTTTATGTGTGTCAAGTTTTCCAAGTTAAAGACTAATATAAAACATAAGTAGAATTAATATTAGATTAGTTAATACATAAAAACCTAATCTTGATCTCGTGAGCCATCACGAGAACCAAGAAGCCAACTAAGGGTAAGTCAAAACAACCACAAAGTGGGCTCCCACTTGCTCCAAGACCATCAAGAGGAAGTAGAATCCAAAGTGAACATGAGGCCCAAAACTTCCATAAAATTTAAGTCGACTTCTAGGGCCCAAAACCCATGGAAGGAGTCTTCCCCTGCCTGAGGTCTAGTTGAGACTTTTGATGGCTCATGAGTTGTGAATCATCACACCAAAATTGGGCTTCTATCTCCTTATAGAACTCCGGGAAATCACATTTTAGTACTGGTCGCTCAGCAGCTCCGAATTTCATAATATGTCTTTAATTCCTTAGCAATTCCCATCCAAGCATCGGCTACAATTGATTTATGACTAACAATATTTAACCTATCATTAAAATACTGTACAATGCCCAAACAATGGCTATAACCAACATAAAAACATATTAATGAAGCCAAATAATGGCAAACCCCCAAAACTGAAATTAAATGCAAATCAACACACAACATGTCACATTTGGTCTAGGTTTTCATCGGCTTTGCATACGAAACATAACAATACTATAAGATTATGAATATATCAAGGTGTTAGCTAAGTCCATGGCCAAACATGCATGTATTTGCCATGGAAATAAAATTAAACAACAAGAAACACTTGTTAGCCAACGAAATCGAAGAAATAATCAACAATTAATTAAACCCCCGACTGGTACGTGTAACCAATGAACTTAGGATATTAAAACCACATTTTAAACACCTTATAATTATCATATAATTACAGAAATCTTGTGCATAAGGCTGTACTAAAACCAATTCACAAATCGTGCCAAAACACGCGTTTTAGGTCATTTTACACGTACCCGATAACAAAACCATTAAGGTATGCGTAACGCGTGGCTATAAGATCATCAAATCAGATTATGAGGCTTCATAAAGATCTAAAATGATTCGAAAATAAGGCCTTATGGGCTGTTTTAAAATCAATTTCACAAAACCATCAAAAACACGCGTTTTAGCCACTTTTACGCATACCGATAATCATATGACATCATATGATGGCTCGTGATACCACTAAAGGTGATAATCCATATAAACATGATATGGATTAATAAGAAGTGCAGTGGAAAAATCACCTATTAACGGATCCATAGAGTCATATGATTAATCAAAAGAATAGACAATAAAAGTATACCTTTGTAGCGTGATTCGGTAGGATCGACCGGAGACAATCATCAACATAAGATCGAACCAAGAAACCCTAGTGATCAAAGTAGATCACCTCTATGAATATAATCCACGCTACACATCCTTGTATACCAATTAGATGCTAGTCTTGATAACCCATGACAAATCATTAAGCCTTTAACTACAATAGTCAAAAGCTAAGATATAAAAAAAAACACATCACTTCTGTATGTCTTTTTTCTTGTCGTATATTAACATCAAAAAGGGAAAATGATTGGTCAATGAATGTCACTTTAAAAATTCATTGATTCATTGATTGATAAATCAATCATTTTAAAAACGTATGATATAAAATCATTTCTATGTATTTAAAACCAATCATGAAACGTTTTCTTTATAATCTCTTTTGACTCCATTAATTACCGGCAATAAATGGGCTCTAAATGGGTTTTAGTACAAGCCCAATATCCATCTCGAGTTACTAGGTTATCTATATATCATAAATACAATAGATACGATATATATAAAGTGGTACCTCTGTGTATATGTGTGTGACCCCATAGGCTCACATGTGTCTAGCCATATAATTAGTTATTCTGACACGAGCATACTCCAACAGAAAAAATTTGGAATTAAATGTGCAAAAGAGGTGAAGAAAAAATCTGAGAATGATCCACTATTTATAAGACAAGGCTCCAACGGCTATATATGCCCACGGTTCTTTATTGCAGCCCGCGGTTACTTATCGATAAGGAACCGCATAGCCACTTAAGGAACCGCCGGAGTAGATTCCGCTCATTTTTGTCTTTTAGTGGTATGGTTCGAATCTAGTGATTAAAATGTCTTGAAAGGATATTCCAAACCAAGATAGAATATGCCATTTTCAAATTTTCAAATATTTAGTTTAATAAAACATTTTCTTAAAATAAAGTTTAATAAAAACTTGTCACACTTAATAATAAGTGAGTTTTAAGAAAAGATTAAATCCTTGATCACTTAATTAGGATAATTACTTGTTTGTACATACCTTAAGTGATTATGGTTGAAATGAAAAATACTTGAACTCAAGAATTCGTTTTTCGTTGTTTTTGTAAATGTTTGTTTTTACATATTGTCGTAATCAAAACAAAGCGGGACCAAAAATGCAAGTAAAGTTTTTAGGCATCATTGCATTAACATTGTTGACACAAAGTTTACGTAATAAAAACATATACATTACATCATAAACATCAGAGTTTTTAAACAAAGGTCCCAGAATTTTATAAGTGGAAAAATATATTACTTAATCGTAGTTTTGTAACATATAGTTATTAAAAATACAGATAAACTTCTAACAACTTTTACCAAAACCAAACTTTAGAAAAAATATCACAGAAATCTCTAAGCTGCGATAATATCCTGCAGGCTCCCAACCAAGCAAAGCTAAGTATTAATACCTGAGATTGAACATGTAAAATCGTCAACATAAATTTGAGTGATATTCATAGGTTTAGCAGTAAAGGTTTGTAACACAAGCATTCATTTGTAAAACAAGTAAATAGGGAAATGGTTATGATCATTAACCATAGTCCGAAACCATTATTATTACTATTTAGTTCATGAACCGAAGCTTAAAAATCATTGTAAGTTCCTCTATGGAGTATTCAGCCCTAATACTCAAGTAACAAATCAAATGTTAAGTGCGTCAATGGTTAAACAACCGCAACATGGGACAGGGATAGTTAATCCCGATGGTTCCACCAACAACATTCGCGCTTAGAAAGACAAGTAAATTAACAGTTCATGATCAAGAGAGGTAACTTATGGGCTATAGACTAAAAGAAATAATATGAATGAAACTGTTGGAAAGCATACAAGTTCTAGATAGCATACAGTTTTAAAATGGATGTGTTCCACCATGTAAAATCTCACCCCGCGTTTAGAAACAATGTGAAAGTAAAAAGGGGCTATGAACTCACCTTAGTCACAAGGTAAGTAAATCACTGAACTCGAAATCTGAGTAGAAACAGTAGTGGAAAGACGATCGCCGACGATATAGATGCCAGGTAAACGCGAAAGCCGCAACCTACCAAATAAGGCGCGCACTTTATTAATAATTGACTCAAGTATAAACCATACTTAATAACATAAAACTGAACATTAGAAAACCATGACAAACCCGAAAGATCAACAATGCAAGTGATACTATAATACTCTTCTATATGTTCACTTTATTAAACTACATTCTCGATGAATATCTACCGGCACATACCAAATGTACAAACTCATTTCCTTTACTTAGATAACTCGGATTTTCATGAAACTTGGTGAAAAAATCAATCATAACCTGAATAAAACTCATTTTAAATTTCATTCAATGATTAACATTTTAGAACCACCTGCTCAACACATTTCTAGACTTGAAAAACCGGACAGATTTGAACACTTGACTTGTGAAATCAATTTGACCTTTCTAACCATTTTCGTTTACAAAATCGACACTAGACTTTGAAAATAGACTCATAACCCTAGGTTTAGAGCCTGAGAACAGCCCTTGACCATTTGTAAAACTCATTTTATAGTCCCCGAGATTCTATCCAAATATCGACAACAAATTCGGATTGTGTCGATACTCGTCTCCCGGTACACGAATAATCAAAATATCGTAACTTCCTCCTCGTTTTGAGTTAGAAGCTCTAATTTATATCAAAAAGAAGGTAATGAAAATCTATACAACACTATCTTATTAGTACTATAATAATTCAAACTTAAGATACCCAAAATCAGCCTTAAACTCACTGCTGAAAATTACCTCTTTGAAACTCATAGAAGATCACTTTTTCAACCCATTTCAACCACTTTTCTATCAATCCTAACCTCTTAATATTACCCACTATCAATCCTAACACTTGCATGCAACATAAAACAAAATTAAAAATTAAAAACTCAAACTTTTTATCATCAAAACATGGAGATCTTATCATGATCATCACATGCATTATGATCAAAACCCTTTTATCAACCATAAATCATAAGAACTTGAAACTTGATGCATGTGGGTAAAATTAATACCAAAACATTCACCTTAGAATTTTATGAATGGGACTTGTTTTATTTTTCTTTGAATCAAGATCAAAATTTAGAAAATGGGGTGTTTTTGGGTGTGATATCTCACGGCAAGAAAGAAAGGGGAGGGTGTGATGAGTTTTTTTTAATTTACAAGTTAACTATGTGTTAGTTAGTTGTAATTTTACCTTTTATATGGTGGATGAGGGGCTAATCTTGCCAATTTTGTAATTTTTGGACACAAAAGCAATTAAATAGTTTAAAGGGTAGAAAATGACTATTTGTCAATTTTGAAAATATTTACGAGACTCGAGTTTCGTAAAAATACTTTTCAAAAGTTAAAATGCATCATAAATATGTTAATATAGTCTCCCGACACGACTTAACATGTCATCAAAAAGAAGACATCGAAAACATCAAACATTGATACAATCGATAATGAAACGTAAAAAATCGGTCATCCTTCGGTATCACGATCATTAGTAGTTCTCATTATTCATTGATTTGAGTAAACTTTTTGTAAAATGCACGCAGCTTTTTTTAAATCAAAAATTTTGGTTTAAATAAATATGGAAAAATAAAATATTTTTTTTAATTCCAAATAAAGTATTATCAATGATAAGAAAATACTTAAAAAGTCTAATTTAATTAATATTATCATGATCTCAGGATACACATATAAGAATACAAGAAAATGTAATACGTTGGAAAATTCAAGAATCACGAATAAAAGAATAAAATAATATTGGGAAAAATACGAGTTCTTATAGTCGACCCCCCTAAAGGAACTCTAGTCCCTCAGAGTTCCACTGGAGATAGAAGAAGATGCAAACAAAAGGAGATGCATAGTTTAGAACTGATTCATTGCTTCCCAAGTAATTTATGCACCACGGCGTACCTTAAAAATTAGAATTCAATACGCTTCAGTTTCTTAACTCCTTTACGAATTAATTTTCAAACTTTGATTAGAATAATTACCTTTCAGTATGAATAAATATCAAAAGATAACATGAACACAAGAATTGCTTAAAAGGACATAGTGCTCTAAAATGAATCAAGATTGCTATTCAACAAGGAATCGTAAATCGTGCAACTGTAAAACATGAAAAATCTTAAAACGTAACAATCTATTTACTAGCGAAATAGAGGGGAAATATGAATTACATATGAACATTTAAAATACAAGTTGTCACAATTACCTGTCTAGGATTTGGTATTACTTTCAAACTCAACTTAAGTATTTTCTTGATTAAAAGAAAATTTTAGAAGGTTTAGTGATTTGAAATCAAACTATATATATTTAGTGAGTAAGCATTTGCTATATCTTTTTCTTGATCAGGATTTCAAAGCCAAAAAGTAGAACGGTTCAAAGTAGTTATCTTGATCGGCTTTAGAACTTTTGGATGACTATATGAAATTATTGTTAAAGACTCAAGTTTATCGTTACCATTAGAGAAAATCAAGTTTCTAAATTATTTAGAATCACCGTTAGAAATTATAAATTAAAATGATAATTTCATTAGGTTGAAAGTAAAGTATGATATAATCAAATAATTTAAAAGATACAGCTTGACATCCTTTTAAACACTAGTTATAAATCTACTAAAGAGGATGTATAGATCTGACATTTAACTTGAAACAAATATTTTGGTAATTTTAAAAACTTGGTAAAGTGTGTAAAACGTTCTTAAAAATTAAGAATAATTTTTTTTAGAAATCCAAGAAGGTGTTTGATGCATCAAATGGTAAACATGTGACATATTCTGGTTTTCAAAAGGTGACAAGATAGAAACCGAGTATGAAACGAAAAATAATCAACAATTAGTATGCAAGCAATAGCACAAGGGAATAAAACGAAATTCGTATCAATTTATTAACGAACATGATTGAATAGATGCATCAATGATAGGGACAATAACAAACAGGGGATTTAGCAAGATTAATTCAGGAGTGTGGTTTGTGTCACCAACAATGGCTTGTTGAGTTCTCGAAAGAGAAAAGCCACACAATAAATTTTCGAATCAAATTCTTAAGAAGTCACTAGAGAGTAATTCTAGTAAAATGAACAACATTAGCAATGAGAGGAGAAGTCAACACATGGTTCACACGAATGAATTTCAAGACGATATAGTCTAACACACATCATGACAAATACACGAAATCATTGTTCATGGCCAGTCATAAATCATTATTCGCGTCCAGAGTCGTTTCGAAGGTCTACCAAAATGGATAGACAAGGTTGGTCGATGTAGAAGCATAACAACATTGAAACTTTCAAGTCTGTTATCAATGGTAAGAAATTAGGCAAGTGGTACCGAGAATCATATCACGAAGGAAAATGAGGTAACAAGTAAAACAAAGATTGTTGAGTAAGGAAATATCTGCTTGAGGCATGTACTTTGTTCATGTAAAAGATAAGGATTCATATGTGTATGTCGCAAACTGGTGCTACTCGCATAAGATGTAAAAGTTTTCTAAACTTTATTTTATCTAACTTTTAAGAAACATAAGTAAAAAGTTGGTTCTTGGCCAAATATTTAAGGCGACTATTAGGCCTCACATGGCTCCTTCTAAATTACGCATAGGTGATCAGGCCATGCAAAATTTAGGACTAGCAATGCGATGCTCAGCTTTGTCAAACCAGTATTACATGTCATATGATTTAAAATATGTATATAATGCCATTTGTAAAAACTGGAATCAAAATAATTTATGAAACTTTTCGCCGGTAACTAATTGGCTAGATGTTTAAATCAACAATTTTATTGTTACAAGAATTCTTTACAAGACCAGTTGTTGAACAATTTGAGAAATTACATCGTAAAACAATGACCAATGTAGGACATATTATAAAACGTTTCGCAAACGATACCAGTTTAAATTCATATGGTGACACGATGATAAGTTACAAAATAGCGAGTGGGTTACATGAGGGTAGTAAAGAGTAGTTCAAGACAATCAATGAAATGGTTACAAGGTGATAAGGTTTCAAAGGTTTGTTCGGAATCGCCATGAGACACGTGTCAAGATGATAACGAAGGATATGAAAACAAGAACTTCAAAACTTAGCACAAATCAGTGTTATGTTAGAAGTAGAAGAAAGATAAGATAAATTGACAAATAAGTCATTTATGAAAGAGAAGATAAAGGAATCCATATGCGTTCATGTCGTAATTTATTTAACAAAATATGCTTTTAAGAAAGTAGAGCATCATTTCCCAAATAGTACAACTACTCCGAAAAGTCTCTATTTTTGGAAAGTTTAGGAATTTAACACGTAAGTAGTGACACATAAAAATGTACACATTTTTCGAAACATATAGTTCATCATCGGTTTATCAAATTACTCGGTTCCAAAAGTTCAAGATATATGTATGTATAACCGGACCAGTTGACTTGCTAATGACATTTTTAAGTCTCGAAGTCTAAAGCAATTTAGTGTAAAACGAAGTTTTGGACAACTTTCTAGTTTTACTCGAGACTTGAAACGGATCAAAAATGGATGAAAATGCCCTTGCATCAAATATGTCAACAAAATGATATTTTAGAAATACGCAGAAATAAGTTCTCAAATTTTACAGTTTCAAATGAGCGTAACTTGCTCGTTTTTAAGATTTACGGGTCAAATTTTATGTCCTAAACAAACGTCTCAACAAGTAGGAATATATTTTTATGTCTAAAGTTTATAAAAATATTTTCTCGATATTGTTAAATTACATGTAACTTTTCTGCAAAAAGTATATTTTTCGACATACCTTGAAATTTAATCAAACTTAATAACGACCCGGAATTTATGTACACACGTGACTTGTGGATTCCATAAAGACGAAAGAGAATAAATTGTATAATTAATCATGTAAAGAAAACATAGTATAAAATGGTTCAAGAATACCAACAATAATCTAAGAAATCAAAAACGGCTCATGACATCCATGTCTTCGATTTCAAAATGCAATGCAGGAAGGTCTCTTGGCGGTGTGATTTTCCAAAATCACAAGACATACCAAGAAAGAAATGAAACATTAATAGGTTGCACTCCCGGAGCAAGGAGAGTTAATGCAAAGAAAGGATACAAGTTTACAGAAGTAGAATTGTATTCCATTCAAGCGCCACATTATAGAAGATGAATTACAAGATGACGATGATGTCTCCAAGGTACAAACGAACGTTGAAATTCGAAGTCGAAACGTAGAATGCTCAATGAAGTAATATTTAATCGATATACAAGTGTCGCGTAAGATGGTGACGTAAAAGTCAATCAAGGTTACGAAAACCCACGATATTATTCAACACGGATTCAAGGAATGATTCAAGATGTGTGACTCACACGATGTCCTTTAGTCTTTTTCGGAGACACATTGAGCTACACAATGCTCTATAGACTATATTCCAAGACATCCAATCACAAATGGTAGGAAAGCAATTTAGATATCTAAATAGATATCTTAAAGAGGTTTAACAATTGAAGTAACGCACATGGTAGTAGAATGAAAATCGGTAGTTTCATTGAAAGCAACACTTATTTAATCTCAAACAATGGTATCACGAGAGTATACACAACGTATAAAAGTGAGTCAAGAAAATAAACGATTCAAAATGAACGAGTATGTTAGATCAGTCGTATCACGCATAAATGAAATAACAATAGTACTCAGAAAAGTGAGTATGGAAATTCGGCAACATACGCGCTCCGAATACAAGTATGAATGTCATAACAATATAAAATCATTGTAACAAGATCAATTCACAAGAACAAGAATTTAAGAAATACAGTAAGAGCAGATGTAATCACAGTAATATCCAATAATAATTCATTGAGCACAAAGGCTTTGAAAAGAGATAGTAATTATCGTCATTAGGGTAATGTAATATTTCAAAATTTAATCAGGAAATGAAATACTACAACGATAATTAAAAGTAAATAATAAGGATTAGAGAGTTACCCGCGCAGATATTGAACAACAATGGCAGATTCTGTGTTTGACACTTAGAAACATGAAATATTTAAACTTTCGGTTATAGACTAAGTTTTGAAAACGACTCAGATCCCTATAACCATCGCTCTGATACCAATCTGTGAGACCCCCAAAATCAGGCAAGGAAACAACTAGGCAGCAAGGGGGTTTCACGTCATGGTACAAGAAAAAATGAAATATTGTTGACACAAAGTTGACGTCATAAAAACATATACTTACATCATAAACATCAGAGTTTTTAAAAAAAGGTCCCAGAATTTTATAAGCGGAAAATATATTACTTAATCATGGTTTTGTAACATATAGTTACTAAAAATACAAAATAACTTTGACAGCTTTTACCAAAACCAAACTTTAAAAAAAATATCACAGAAATCTCTAAGCTGCGATAATATCCTACGGGCTCCCACCCAAGCAAATCTAAGTATTAATACCTGAGATTAAACATGTAAAATTATCAACATAAAGTTGAGTGATATTCATAGGTTTAGCAGTAAAGGTGTCGCACAGAAGCATTCATTTGTAAAACAAGTAAATAGGGAAAATGGTTATGATCATTAACCATAGTCCGAAACCATTATTATTGCTATTTAGTTTATAAACTGAAGCATAACAATCATTGTAAGTTCCTCTAGGGAGTATTCAACACTAATACTCAAGTAACAAATCAAATGTTAAGTGCGTCAATGGTTAAACAACCGCAACATGGGACGGGGATAGTCAATCCTAACGGATCCACCCACAACATTCGCGCTTAGCAACACAAGTAAATTAACGGTTCATGATCAAGAGTGGTAACTTATGGGCTATAGACTAAAAGCAATAATATCAATGAAAACAGTTGGAAAGCATACAAGTTTTGGATAGCATACAATTTTTAAATGGATGTGTTCCGCCATGTAAAATCTCACCCCGCGTTTAGAAACAATGTGCAAGTAAAAAGGGGCTATGAACTCACCTTAGCCACAAGGTAAGTAAATCAGCGAACTCGAAAACTGAGTAGAAACAACAGTTGTAAGAAGATCGCCGATGATATAAAATGTCCGGCAAACGCGAAAGCCGCAACCTACCAAATAAGGCGCGTACTTTATTAATAACTGACTCAAGTATAAACCATACTTAATAACATAAAACTAAACATTACAAAACCATGACAAACCCGAAAGATCAACAATACAAGTGATACTACAATACCCTTCTATATGTTCACTTTATTAAATTACATTCTCGATAAAAATCTGTCGGCGCATACCAAATGTACAAGCTCATTTCCTTTACTTAGACAACTCGGATTTTCATGAAACTTGGTGAAAAACTCAATCATAACCTGAATAAAAGTCAGTTTAAATTTCATTCAATGATTTACATTTTAGAACCACCTGCTCAACACATTTCTAGACTTGAAAAACCGGACAGAATTGAACACTTGACTCGTGAAATCAATTTGACCTTTCTAACCAATTCCGTTTGCAAAATCGACACTAGACTTTGAAAATAGACTCATAACCCTAGGTTTAGAGCCTGAGAACAGCCTTGACCATTTGTAAAACTCATTTATAGTCCCCGAGATTTGATCCAAATATCGACAACAAATTCGGATTGTGTCGATACTCGTCTCCCGGTACACGAATAATCAAACTATCGTAACTTCCTCCTCGTTTTGAGTTAGAAGCTCTAATTTATGTCAAAACGAAGGTAATGAAAATCTATACAACACTATCTTATTAGTACAACAATAGTTCAAACTTAAGATACCCAAAATCAGCCTTAAACTCACTGCCTAAAATCACCTCTTTGAAACTCATACAAAATCACTTTTTCAACCCATTTCAACTACTTTTCTATCAATCCTAACCTCCTAATATTACCCACTATCTATCCTAACACTTGCATGCAACATAAAACAAAATCAAAAATTAAAAACTCAAACTTTTTATCATCAAAACATGGAGATCTTATCATGATCATCACATGCATGATGATCAAAACCCTTTTACCAACCATAAATCATAAGAACTTGAAACTTGATCCATATGGGTAAAATTTATACCAAAACATTCACCTTTGAATTTTATGAATGGGACTTGTTTTAGTTTTTTGAATCAAGATCAAAATTTAGAAAATGGGATGTTTTTGGTTGTGATATCTCACGGCAAAAAAGAAAGGGGAGGGTGTGATGAGTTTTTTTATTTACAAGTTAACTATGTTTTAGCTAGGTGGAATTTCACCTTTTTATATGGTGGATGAGGGGCTAGTCTTGCCAATTTTATATTCTTTTGGTCTCAAAAGCAATTAAATAGTTTAAAGGGTATAAAATGACTATTAATCAATTTTGAAAATATTTACGAGACTCGGGTTTCGTGAAAATACTTTTCAAAAGTTAAAATGCATCATAAATATGTTAATATAGTCTCCCGACACGACTTAACATGTCATTAAAAAGAAGACATCAAAAACGTCAAACATTGAAACAATCGACAATGAAACGTAAAACATCGGGTATACGTCGGTATCGCGATCATTAGTAGTTCTCGTTGTTCATTGATTTGAGTAAACTTTTTGTAAAATGCACGCGGGTGTTTTTAAATCAAAAATTTTGATTTAAATAAATATTGAAAATTAAAATATATTTTTTATAATTCCAAATAAAGTATTATCAATGATCAGAAAATACTTAAAAAGTATAATTTATTAAAATTATCCTGATCTCAGGATTTACATATAAGAATACAAGAAAATGTAATACGTTGGAAAATTCAAGAAGCACGAATACCAGGAAAAATACGAGTTCTTACAACCAAGGCCAATAGTACCTCCAAGTATTACACAAAGGTTAGGTATGGAGATGTTACAAGGGAGTTGATAGCCTGGTATGGGTATGAGGATATACTTGAGTATTATGAAGATGATTACTGGTATACCCCAAGTTTTAGTAGTGATGAAGGCAGCATAATGTGTTCTGGAACCAAAGCCAAGCATGAAGGCAACAAAAAGAGTATTAGCAACAAAAAGAGTTTTGGCAGCACGAATAGTTCTAAAAGTGATCAAGGGAACAAAAAGAGTCTTGTACGTAAGAATGCAGGATCAATGCCTAATCTCAATGCAAGGATGAACAACCTAAAATAGAAGTCCCAGTTGGTAAGTACATCCCTATATGCAAGAATTCAAAATCAATGCCAAATATCAAAAGCCTAGAAGCCATATCAAGAGTCGCCATTGGACTTTGCAATCACAAGACCTGGTCTGCCTGTGACAATCCGTCAATTTGAGGTCGTTATTTTATTCTCAAGTATTATTTAAAAATCATTATTTTATTGATAATTTATGAACTCACTCACCTTTGGGAAGAAATTCGGCTTTACGTCTTGATGTAGCATCGTCAACGTCTAAACCGGAGAACTCTACGTCACATGTTTACGTTTACATACTTCGTTTTTGTGACAGTCCGACATTTCAGAAAATAAACTTATTCTCGAATATTATTTTGGGATTTTAATTTGTGTTGGTTCATAAACTCACAAATTTACGAGAAGAAATTAGGGCTTACGTGCATAATTTAGCGTTTTTTACGATTAAACCGGAAACCCTAGGTTTATGTATTTACGTTTGAACTCCGTTTTTGATGAGACAATTTTTATTAGAATCGTTTTGTGCCGTAAATTCATAATTTATAAAAACGTTTTTCGTAAGTTGACCCGAGGGTACGTAAATCGAGGAAAATAGAATCGAGGAGTACCCGTAAATTAATGGGGATGAGACAAGTTTACACTTGCCCACCCCCCATACATGTGGCGGCCAAAGCAAGCTCACAAGAGCTATGTTGTCAAAAACTTATTAAGTTTAGGACATTTGTCCATAAACTTGATTAAAACCAACCAAAACTACTAACTTGAAACCATTTCCTCCATTCTTACATGCAAACAAGCCTCAAAAGTTTCCCAATCTCTCTCTCTCACTCCTTTATGCCGTCCCATATACACCACCACCACCACCATTCATCAAAAGTTCTAGCCATTAACTTCAACTATAATTCACATATGTTGAAGCCTAGTTGAAAAGATGAAGATTAGAGGTGGTTATAACATGTGAAAAGAAGTTTCTATGGAGGTTTAGGGCTGAGTTCATGAAGGTGTTCATCCATTTCAAGGACCCACAAAGTTGTCTTGAAAGGTTGAAGATTTGGTGGCAAGATCAAGCCTTGTTCATCCAAAATCTCATAATTTCATCATGTTGATTGGTATAGGGATCAATCTCTTCCTATCATCTTGTTATTTTATAAATGTAATCATGTATTTTATTTATTAATTTATATGTATATGATGATGAATGATGCTCAAAATATTATGTGGGGATTTTGTGTTAATAGATTTAGTTAAAAAGGCTAAACTCAACAAGTAAAGATGTTAAAATCTTGGTCAGATTCATAGGCTGTATAAAACAGTAAGTATCAATATGATCACTAGGTAAAATAGCTTATATTATTAAATATACAGTTAGATATATGATTTTTACATATGTGGTGAGTTGGCCACTCAATGGAATCACTAAAATGAGCAAGATATGATCAAAATACTATTGAGGTACAAATTTGTATAGTCTGTTTTGGACGAATTACTTAAAATACTTAGAGGATGGTTGAGCAGTATCTATATGGAGTTATTTGTAGCAAATATCATATAGTTTATGTTGTTCAAATTTGAGCTTCTATCTCTTTGTAGAACTCAAGATATGACAAAAATAGTGGACATGACTTTGATAATCAGATTTGTAAATGAAACTATATAATATAATAAGAGCACTCAAGTAATATTATTATAAAATAAATATATAAAACCCACTAACTAATAATAATTATTATAAAATGAGTTATATACTAGAATAAATAAATATGACATTTTATAAAAGTAAAATTTAAATGTTTTCTAAAATTATAAAACTATATATAAGTTTTACGTCTTTTCGGCTAAAACCGAAAAGATTAACGTTTTCGCCAAATAAAACTTAGACGGTCGGACCCGTCTAATGTAACATTTTTATAACTCATATACTGATATGTAAACACATTCGACAAGTAAAAACCGATAAACCCGAGCTTTATAACTTATGGACCATAATGGGCCAAAGTAGCCTTATTGGACCATTAGCCCGACTAGCTTGGCTAAACACTAATGGACTTACTCATGGGCTTAACCCACTTGGGCCTAACATATGAGTATGGGCCTGGTATTAAAAGTATAAATGGGCTAATATAATGAATTGAACCCTTAATGGGCTTTGGGCCTTAATATGTAATTGGGTTGAAACTAGCATAACTAGTCTAAAATTTACTAACACATAACAACTATAATGTTGTATGAGGAGATAAAATCCCACTTGATCATCATAATACTTATGATATCATCATATACACATAACCATTATTTTTATAAAGTCATTGGACAAGAGTCTAAGACAGAGTATTATTTGTCTAGGTTTCCGTGATTGAAGCACGTACCGTACATCCAAATCGCCGATAACCCGCCTTTCCCAATCAACGTGAGTTCATAGCCTCGAACTCTTTTAAATGTTTTATGAAATGTTTTATAAACCCGCTAGGGAGATAACATGTTAGTTTTGATAAAAATAGGACACCAGTTGTCCCGATTGTATGATTATTGATATGGACCCGAATGATTATATGACCCGATGAATGAAATGAAATGGATTATTATTAGTTAGGTTATGTCACTAAAAGTCCTATTAGCATGAATTATGAACTACCGGGATTTGGTAGACGCTTATGCATATAATAGTACTATTTGGGGAAGATCACCCCAGTTCGCGCCGTGACGGTTGATCCCCGTCGTGCCACATTGAGTGGTAAGCGAATTTATGTATGAGAAGATTTATATAAGCGTGATTATTGTGACGACACGCTGTTTTAGATGGGCAAAGGAAATACGGGTTAGCTACCCGATATATGTTATAGAAAGGTAACAATGTCATGCGGCTTAGAATAATCCAATAATAAAAATACTGATATACGAGTTGAATTATAATATATTACCTGACTAGCAATATGGGGTCTTATTATTGATATTATGTTCGTGTTTTGGTTTTACATAACCATTTTCGTATAACGGTTTTTATTGAACTCTATACAACGTTATAAAACGTATTGCATGATGTTTTTACGACAATGGTTCGTATAATGATTTTGAAGGAAAAAACCTATATTATGTTTTACAACAAAGATTCTACAAAATGTTTTTGGCCTATTTTATAGCCTACGACAAAGAATTGTACAAAATGATTTTTGGTAATGATTATATACCGGTGATATTAATGGTTTTTATTAAACTCTATGAATTCACTCGGCGTTTCGCTGACTTTTTAACATGTTTTATCTCAGGTACTTGAAGGTAATTCTCGGGAAGACGACAAGAATTTATGGCCCGCATTTAAATAACAATTTCCATTCAAATGTTTTGTAAATTTGTAAGACATATATTGACCTGAGGACCTATGTAATTTGATATTTATGAATGGAAAATGCTTTATTATTAAATGACGCGATTTTTAAGCGTTGCCTATGATTTGAGTAATGTGATATCCCGTAACACCAACGACTCTTCCGCTGAATTAAACCATGAATATTTGGGGGTATTACACTGCCATTGAGGAAAAACTAAGAAAGAAGCCTTTTCTGACTCTCAATCAGGATGACAAGTTGAAGGGTAAAGGCAAAGTTTTATTATATGTTGGTTTTGTGTTGTTAAGTACTCTCTTTATGTAATGTTAGTTTTACGGTTATGTTTGTGTCATTTTTATGTTTTGTCTGCAAATGATGTTTCCTTTTGGATAATCCTGTAATGATGGTTATGTCTGCAAATGATGTTTTATTTTGGATCAATTCTATAATGATGGTTTTGAATGAATGCATTTGCTTATCCTATTGTGCAAAATATAGTCCCTTTGGTGACTCCCATGCCTTTACCCTTTAGCTAACCTTCATTGTGCAGAATATAGTCCAATTATGTTGAAACTTTGAAATGCTATGAATTGTAAAGATGTGTTCACATTTAAAATAAACTGTAAAGATGCTTGTGCATATCCTACTTTTGAAACTGCAAAGATTGGATTATATTCTGTAAAGCTATAAACTGTAAACATGTGTGCACATTTACAGATGCTTGTGCTGAACTTATATACATTTGTAGCACAAAACAATTAACATTTGTGCAGAATTTAGCTGTAGCACAAAACTGTAAACATATTGTAACCAAAACTAAATCTATTAAACTGTAAACTGAATACGTACCAATTACAAACATAGATGAAATTGTCAATTTCATGCACCTTGTATAAAGTTGCCAAAATTTACAAGCCATGACATAAATTACTACCATTGTTGACATACAAAATAAAATTCTACTACCATAACTTATTAAACAAGAAGATGCATCATAAGGATCACCAAGTACAACCTCAACATTATCCTTTATATGCTCCCAAGTTTTCTCATTTGATAACCCTAGCACAACTCTTGTCACGAGAACAGGGCTTTTGCCGATTCCATGATCTTTGGCTCTCTTACCCAAGCAAACATATTTTCCTTCAAGCAAATCATCAAATTCATTACAACTGAGTGATGAACCACTACCTACCTACGAAACAAAAACAACCATGATATAAAGGAAATAGAATAAAAAGTCAAGGATGAAGAAAATGTGAACAAAATGAAGCTTGATAAGAATCATATCTTTGCCTTTATCCATTAAGCTTAGGGTTCTAACTGAGAGCAAAATGAATGGATTATCAAATTGTTGAAATTTAAAAAGGTTATGGTTCTATAACAATTTTGTTTATAAAGGTTGGGTTAATAATGTGACATTTTGTAATTTCAATCACAAATTTATTACTCTGCAACATAAATATTTCGAGAATGCATTTACACACGCATGTCAAACTTTTTTCTTGAAAGTTTACATATCATAATTACATTTATGTATATACATTACCGGAGACTGTTAGTATTCTGCAATTAGTATATATACACATGTTTTGTGCAATGGTTATCTCCAAACTTGAACATCAACTTACACTCTTTCTAAACTTTTTCAAAAAATTTAAAAATGAGTTCATCTAAAAAAAAGGACCTCGTATGTTGCCGATCTTGAAGACATCCAAGACAATGAAAACAAGTAATGTTTTTTATGTACTAAAAAGAAGACCTCGTTTGTTATGACTTACAGTTTGTATTCTATATTTCAAGAAATCGAGAGCGGAAAGTTCAAAAGCCACAGTAATTGAAGATCAAAAGCTATTGCCTAAACAACAGAGAGAATGCAAGGAGGAAGATCAAAGAAACGAGCGTACTAAACAACAAAAAAGGGAAGAACGACTTGCTACAGTTAGAAGGCTGCTAGAGGAGGATGAGGATGATGAGGAGGATGAGGACGATGATGAGGAAAGATTTGAAGATGACGAACCATACGAATCTGACCATGACATCGAAATAGAAGTAGATGAACATCTAGAGTTTGACGATTATGCTGATATGCATCTTTCATTTGATCCTGAAAAGACACCAAGTTCAATTTTTAAAATTTTGTTTTTTCAACTTTGATTCTGCATTATTTATTTTTCATATCATGTAATGGAAATTGGATTGGAGGCGTTCAGTCAAATTTAACTTTCCACATGTAGTTAATATTCAAACATTTCAGACTTCATAAGATGTAGTGGTAAACTATTTCGCAATCATGTTAATTAATTAACTAATCAATCTAGAAAACAGATTACAGGGAATTTAATTAACTAAGTAATTGAATATAGGTAAAAGATTATTCTTAAAAAAATCAACGATTTAATTGCAATTTAACTAAAAATACATCAAACTAAAATTGGCTAACAAGATTCAACAATGATAATAAAAAAATGATAACAATACATTTTCGTTACCTTAAAAAAAACATACTACGACTAGGATATTCAATGTTCAGACGATGGGTTTGTTTTTCTTGGTTATGGTCAGCGCTGGAAAACGTAAAGAGGACGACGAAAAAGAAGATAGTAAATATGTTTTTTGGGTTTGAAGTGAGGCCCAAATGACTATTATAATGGGTAAAATTGTGTTAGTTTTCCTATTAACAAATGTTGTGTTGCCCTAAATCATATTGTTGCCCAAAAGTGGATTGTACCCTATGTCAGTGGGTAAAATGACAAAAAACCCAATTTCCCAAAATTTTAATTGCCCAGTTTCTTTAAATTGCCCAAAAGTCAATACCGTATGAATACCTGACATATGCTGAAAATTTTGACACGTGTCATTTTCTAAATTAGTTGCCCTAGTGCCCAAAAAATTAGACCCTTATGGGACTGACAATGTTTTTAGGCTCTTTTGATGATTTTGATTTGGGCAATGGACCCTTTTGGAAATTTTCCGAAAAAGTAAATACAATTAACCATTTTTAAATTAGACTTTCATTTTATGCATGTATGAAAATTTTTGTAATGCTATAATTTCTTTTGAGAATATACATATATTAGTGTTTACATTAGTATAGTATATAGATGCTTTTTAATGTTTATACAATGTGCATGTATTATTGTATATTTATGTAATGGGGTGTTTTTATAAGAGTATTAATTATGCGTTAAAAAGTTTGTAATGTATTAGTGTATTAAAAAGTTTACACTATGTATAAATGTTTGTATGTTGTAAATTTCAAGTTGTACACTAAATAATATACATATTGTTTGATCTTAAATAGTTGTATTACTTAAAATTTTATAAAAATTTCATAAGGAGAAAGTGCTCAAAATACTTTTTATATGTTGTAATGATTAATTGTTATAAATATAAATTTTTCTGCTCTTAAATAAAAGGTTATGATGTTTTAACAAATCTTACACTTTTTTATAATGAAGTATAAATATATATAAATAAAATATTTGGCGTAAGTAACATAAAAAGAAAGGGTAAAGACGATTTGGTCAAAATCTCCCCTTTTAGTTTACTTCTTAGTCTTGCCAAATAAAACAAACGGATTTAGTCATACATAATTTCACAACTACTCAACTCTACTAAAATACATTGACAAATTGAACATTTAATGGTTGAGCATTGTCGGTTAATCATTTAAAAATATTTTTTGTTAAACATTTGTCACATTTTGAGTGATGATGAGTAAATCCGTCAAAAACTTTGAGCCATTACCAGAGAGATTAGTGGAGGCGTTTGTTTCATTTTGCAATGCAACGTGAGCATTTTGAAAGGGGTAATTTCATTTATCACCCTACTTTTCAAATCAGTTTCATATATACCCAGACATGCTTAAAAATTATTGTATATCATGCATTTAATAGTTGCACTTTGGGTATATATGAAATTGATTTGAAAAGTATGGTGATTCTTTTTTTTTTAGAAACGGCAAATATTATTAAACACCTCAACTTAGCAAGAAGCTAAGAGAGGGCAAAAGGAAAACATCAGTCAAGTTACACCGAAATTGAGAGAGGATTACATTGCCAATCTATCCAATTGCTAGGATAATTGCTCCTATGTTTCATCCATAAGAATGTAGATGAGATAATGTCTTGTGCTATCGCCGTAAAAGATCTGTGAATCTTGTTGAAGGTGTAATCGTTTCTCGCCTTCCAAATGCTCCATATGGTACGAAGAAGAATGGTAAGCAGAACTTTCCTTTTTTGGGACAATTGCCCCAAGTGCTGCCGAACTCCAAAACGCCTTTAGATGTAGAAAAGTATGGTGATTCTATCAATGACTTAGTAAACACTAAATCATTCTTTAAAGTTATGCTTATTAAATGTAGGATTAATTTTATATATCACTTTAATTCTCAAATCAATTTCATATATACTCAAAGTGTAACTATTAAATGTATGATGTACAATGATTTTTAAGGATGTTTAGATATATATGAAATTAATTTGAAAAGTAGAGTGTTATATAAAATTGTCCTTTAATGTATAAAACTTTTTAACACTTTGTGCAATGGATAAGATGCAAAAAAAATTCATTGGAGTGTGTGTATTATATGTTATTCCATAATAATTTTATCAGTTTAAATAGGAGTTTTGACGTGCAAATAGATTGACTCCTATCGGTTCATTAGGGATGTATCAAAAAGTACCATCTAAAGAACTAAAAGGGTACAAATTGCTTTTTGGAGGTTCTTAGTAAACCCTAGTCGATATCAGATTCACTATTTTTCTTCACATGCCTTTTGTAATTCTTAAAAAGTCAAACCTAAGTTAAACTGACGTGGCCGTGGATGGCACGTCTATGTGTCAGTCTATATAAATGAGCTTTTGGATTTACTTTCTCTTTGCCTCACCCCTCACTACTTGTCTTCTCATCGTACAGTACTCCGTACTATTGATACTATCTGTGTTTGAAGACCCAAACAAATTGCGATTTGCGAGCCGACTCCGGCACGAGTATCCCAAGAGTCTTCGCAGGTGAACCTCCGTGGTCACCCCAAACCTAGTAAGGTTTGTACCTACTTGACGTCAAGTATGTCTCCCGCCTTTACCCGTTGGAAAACCAACACATCAACTGCGCCCAGGAGTACTTACTTGGAGTTTGAGGTATGTTCATTACTTACTACTTTTCTTTAATTCGTTCCTTACAAATCTCTTTCATTTTTTTTTATCTTCATTTCTGGTTTTTTCGGTGTCTTCATGGTTTAGTGTCTTAGTGACCAGGGGTGGACCGAGGGGGGTTCCCGGGGGTTTACGGGAACCCGATGATAGTTTGTCACGTAGTGTAAATTTTCGCCAAAAATCGTGATTTATTCAAAATGAACACGGTGCCAAATAGGTGTGTTGCGTAAAATAACATTTGTGCACCCGATGACTTATTGTTCTGGGTCCGCCCCTGTTAGTGACGTGTACCCGCACGTTGCGACGGCGGGTGCTCGTGACGGAGAAATAAAAATAATTTGATCTAGGTTAACCCGTTTTTATCGGTTCTGACCGGCGTCTTCGGACAAGGCTAGCCGACACGACCGTGATTCTGGTTCCTAGTTGAACCCGGCCGGGGCCCGGTTCAGTTTTCATAACCTATCATTTTAGTTTATACTTTATACGATGTGTACGGTAACATGTACTACATGGTTTAAAAGTATTATTAGTTAGGATGTTTGATTAGTTTTATACTTTAGATTATATTCTAGCTTGTTTAAACTTTAAATTGTACATTGTGAAATATTAGTGTACTTTTAGTAAGGGGTATTTAGGCTGGACGGTGTGGAGCTGGCTCAACTCGCGCGTGAGTTGGCACCCACTTGCAAAACTCACAGGCGAGTAGTGTCCCAACCACCATTTTTTTTTGTTAGTTTGTGAGTGTGTATGGTATTTAGTGGGGTATGACGTGTCGATGAGTTTCTCACCACCACAAGTAAGGTTGAAAGGTGGGTTGGGTGAGTGGAGAGAGAAATACGTTGAGGTGGCGGTGGTGAGTTGGTTAACCATTCCATCGCTTAATTTGGTTGTATGTTAGGTTTATTTAGTTGTATATTTGAAATTGAGGAAAATGGCTTCCTCCCATTATATGTTGTAATATAGATAACTTTTGTTGAATTCGTTAATTACACTGCTTTTATTTTGTATGTTTAATCTGTGTGGTTTTGTTTGTGTTTAGATGGTTAGTGGCACGATAAATTTCATTACATACAGCTTTTGTTGAATTCGCTGAGTTACAATACTTTTATCATCTATATGTCTAATAGATGATTCGTGACGGGATAGTGATCATCGAAGCAGCATACGAAAATGATACGGCTAACTTTCCATTCCAACTTCCAACGCAAACAACCAACAGGAGTTCAGAGAGATTTATAAAGTTGAATGAGGAGATTGCTATACGGTTTCAACTACAGCTAGGTAGCTTTAAACTCAAATATATCGACCCAGATGGCGATTTGATAATGATAACATGTGACGATAGCTTAAGTCTATCAGCTCAAGATTTTAAAGTACCAGGCCGTCAAACTGTCATAATACTCGTGGTTTTGCCTGCCTAAATTTGGTGCAATATTTAGGGCATTCACTATACGAGGTCTATGAAAAGGTTTATCTTTTGTTTTGCCTGCCTGAAGCGTCAAATTTGGTGCAATATTTCATATTGTTGTAAAAGGTTAATACATAGTGGTATGAGGTGTAGAGTGAGTTTTTTCACCAAATAAAACCACGATTTTTGTTTTGATTTTTACACTTGAGAAATGCTTGGATGTAAGTTCTGTCTCATTATTGATTCGGTTAAAGGACTTGATATATGAAATGAATGAGTTAGAATATTTTTACCCGTTATTTATGATAGTTAACTAGACTATCTGCATAGAATGTAAATCTGACTGAATTTCTGTTGCTGCTTGGATGTGAATGGTAGGGTGCCTTTTAACTTTCTTTTTATCTGTTTTAAGAGACATCACCTATAGAAGTGATTTTGAGGCTTATGATGCTATCCGGTTCATTACCACGTTTCATTACACAATTCATAAATATTTAGTTTCTGGTGATTGCATTGTGTTAATATCGTTCTATTGATATATGATGCTAGGGCACCTTTGAACTTTTAGTATATGGTCTTATGCTACGAATTTTAGCAAAAACAATCCCTATTTTGAGACAACCATCTTTGGCCTATAACGATTGTTGATTTTTGAGTTTTTTTTAAAAGACTTTCCAAACATGGTGTTCGGAGAGTTTATGTCAAGGAATTGGTAAAGCGACTAGATCACTTCACTAAAAAAGGAATGAGTTAGAACATTTTTACCCTTTCTATGTGATAAGGTAACTAGACTATCTGCATCAATATAAATTATTGACTGAATTCGGTTACTGCCTGGATGTCAATGCTAGGGCGCCTTTTAACTTTTTATCCGACATCATCTCTAGAAGTGATTTTGAGGCTTATGATGCTATCTGGTTCATTATCACGTTTCATGACACAATTCATATATAGCAAATGATGGTGCAAAATATTTGTTTCTGGTGATTGCATTTTGTTAATTTCGTTCTATTCATATATCAACAGTATTGGCGAATGGGATTGTGATTCTTTAATATGTAACTAAAAATCTAAACATGCATCCTACATTCTTTTTTCTGAAATGTCAGCTCTTGCTGTTATTATCTTATCAAGCTTAGAATTAGTTGATGCTGCTGGATTAAACCTGTCAGTATCGTAAAAATGTAATCATTTATGTCTTTTTTTGTTGTTACTAGGTGCAACATGAAGCCAAGCAACATACTTGTACTTTCCCGTGAGCTCCTTTTTGGTCATCTGCAATCGGCTGGTCGTAATTTCCCCATGTACATAAGCGAGATTACTGTCAGCGAGGAGGCTTTAGTTTCTAGCATTGTGTTAATCTTGTGACATGATTTCTGAAAATATAATGGACAGTAATAATGCACGACTTTGACGGAAGATCGACTGATACAACACCTTATTCTTTGCATTTGCCACTACACTAGAAGGAGGACAAGGGTGAGCCTTTTTGCATAGTCTTTAGTCTTTACACTCTATTGTAACATCCGATTTACTTAGTTTATTATATCATAGTTAAGTTAAGTATACAAGTCTGCTATAGTCTGTTTATAAGTCTAGGTTTCCTCTCCTCTTACAATCTAGCTTTTTGAACGAGTTCTACACTTGGAATTATGAATTGATACAATCCTAGTATCGGACATATGTTTGTATCATAATCACTTCCATCTACCCAGGCTAATATTCTATTCTAGTAACATAGTAAGAAACTAAGGTAGCACAAAAAAAAATCAGGGGACCCATTAGATAGGCTGGCAACGATCCCTAGTTGAGCCATGGGTGAGACCATAGGACTTGGTTAATCACGCTCTAGCTATATGGTCATGGCTCAGCAACCAGAAACTGTCTCTTGAGAAATCAAGAATACATAGGTACGAGCCTATAGAATAGATTCTGTTTAAGTAAAGCCGTACCATGCTTTGTGTTACACATGGTGATTACTTGGCTTAGCAAATGTTGTCAACATGAGTTACTCAAGCTCTTGATGAGGCGTGCATGTGTTACAGCTAATGATCACTTCTGTGACGATAGGAGGTGGACTATAGTTGATGAATCAATAGTTCTTATAAAATGGTGTGGAAATGTTTCAACTAGTATCGACATGTTTACTTATAATTTTGGATGTTTATGGCTGCTTTGAAATGTGTTGATGGCATGTCAACACACTTTCAAACTGCTTCCGATGTGTAACTTGTGCATATGATTTTGTAGTAACATATACTTCACCTTTCACCAATAAAAATCTGATATGACCATGCTTTATAACTAAAGCACCTCAATATCTTTACTCACGCTAAACATGCTTACAAAATTCCTCGAAATTAGTTTTTTCATGTAATTATGTGACTCATTTAGATGGGGGTTCTTTTCATTTGATCAAGTCAACTGATTAAGGTACAACAACATAAACAGAGGTGTTCGGCTAGAGTAGATGACGAGAGTGTGAAATGTGGTAGTTCTGGTAGATGTCATTGCAAGGAAGAGGTTAAGAAACAGGTACGTTAAAAAAGTGATACGTTAAACAAGTGATTACCTGTTGCAACTGTTACGGGTTGTTTGGGATTGCTTTTCTGCTCATAAAAACACAGCTATGCCTATCTGCTTAAAAAAATTAGTAAAAAAGTAATCCCAAACACTCTTTTTGGATGAATAGATATTTATTATAACTTGAAGCAAAATTTTACTGGTAATGGAAATATGTCAGACTCGCGCAATCAAAAGTTGCTGTAACAACTTCAAGAACCAAAAACACTTTATCTAGCCCAACACATTTTATTACAGTTGACCTTGTGATTTTGATTATTTGAGTCCCTTCATAAAACGCCCGTACAAACACCTCACAGTTTGAAAATGTTAATTTGCGTGTTTCAATCATCTTCAGGAATCACAGGTTCGAGATGTCAGTCGAAGTCCCTGCATTAACAAGCTAGCTGAGCTGCTGATATTCCACCTGACTCGTATTCTTGGAGGAGACAGACAGAAGCCTATCAAAGGTGCTCCTTATCCAAGGTGTTAGATGTTTTGACTTTATGTACTAAGTTTGGTAATTATGGTATATTTATTATCTATCATATGCAAGACACACATGTTGTTTAAAGTTATCTCCCAATTTGCATGTGTATAAGGTTTTGTGTTGGTTTTGAAGCTGGTATTGATTTAAAATGAGTACATATTTAATCTTTTGCTCAAGTAGTTGTAATTTGTAAGAACAAAAACTCTACACCTAAGCTGTATTTCTATCTTGATTAACTCGGTCAAAATCGGTTAAAATGTAAATAAATAAGCGCATAAAAAGTTGGAAAAAAAACATAATACGCCGCTGCCGGGGATCGAACCCGGGTCACCCGCGTGACAGGCGGGAATACTTGCCACTATACTACAACGTCATTTAATGTCAAATTTGGGCCCCAAGTTCTTAAAAATGTTAAACCAAAACTTGAGTTATGTGTTTGAATTTAAACATGTGAGTGTGGTTTACATCAGGTGAACTTCTGTCTTTTGGAACGTCTTTTAGGTGTAATCAACAGGAAAGGGTGTTACAAGTTACAAATTGACAAAACAAGAAGTGCTAACGTTGAAGATAGGATCAATGATTGCAGGGACTCGAGTTTTTGCTGCTAATAGAAGAACGGCAACATCAACACTTCGACTGGTGAACCCCGTGTGAACCAGCGTAAGTGAGAGGATTGCACTGAGCAGGAGAGTTAATAAACATTGGAGGCTAATCGGTTGGGCCGAAAATTCAAGGTGGTCAAACAATTGAAATCCTACCTTCTTCAATATAGGACCAAGGAATTAAAACTAAAACTATGCTTGTTTTTTTTTTTTTTTTTTCCATTATCAAACTGATTTTTGTGGCAGATATACATTGTGCTTCAAGATTATGGCCGATTTCATTGACGAGTTAGGAAATTACTTTGAAACTCAAACACAAGACAATCACGCGATATCCCAAAACTAAATATTTCTAGCATATATGTTACTGATTTCTTTCTTAGAACCTAATCTGGTAGTGGTTAAGAGTGTAGCTTCATCTGACCAAAAACTACTCGGTAGTCAGGAAAGTAGTTTTCGTTGACATCTTGGTTCAGCTAAGTACCGTCATTCAAACTTCCGAGAAAAACACCTAAAAACATATGAAATGCTAAGCTATTCTTAAATCCAAAAAAAATTGACAAATCACACAAGTTAACTAGTTAGACAACAAGTGATTAAATTTTTATTTCAACACACTTGCTGGTATAACTAAATAACATAATGTTAACATCAATTTAACCAACCAAAATGACTTTAGTATATAAGCTATCGAGTTTTTCATTATGCTATCAATGTGGGATCAAAAACTACTCCTACCATAAGAATGCATCAACGCGCGTGTACAATGAAAAACTATCAAGTTTTTCATTCTGCTATCAATGTGGGATCAAAAGCTCCTTTCTACCAAAAGAATGCATCGACGCGTGTAGACATAAAAAATTTCAACGAAGATTCTTTATGTATCTCGGCTCAAACTCGACTCTAACTATATTTAAAGTTTGATAAAAACTAGCATCGCGCGAACTTCTTAAAATTAAATGTGGGATATATTATTACTTCTTTTCTTTCTATATCACAAGGTTAACAACTTATTTCGTTTCAAACAGGCTATTATGCCGCCTCATAAAAAGTTTATTGCGTGCTTTGTGGCTTTTTTATGGGCGAAGCCGACAAACAAATCTAAATTTTAGGTCTAGAGCTCTTTGTGAATGCATAGAATGTTAAGTTTAATCGATCTAAACGCTTATGTAGCACTTCACCACCTAGTTTTGTCTTTGATATTCAAAAAGATGTCGGGTCACGAATGTAAAAACCATATGCTTAACGAAAATGAATAAGTAGGGTTGTAAACGAACCAAAACATAATTGTATCTCCTCAACCTCACACCTGATAATCGTGTCTATCTTTTTCTATTTGTCATGTGTGGTTTGTTTTTGTCTAGATATTGTCATTTGGCAATAATGGAGAAGCAATTTGGTTATAATAGTATAGTTTGTTTTAAACTCTTTGTTGTACTTTTCTCAAACTCTGCTAGTAAGTTGAATTATTCTGTCCTAATAATGTTCATGTTACATGTTCATAAATCATAATTGATGTTCACATGGATCCAAACTTTTACTTTTGCACTAACTTAAAGGCGACCAAAGTATTTACATTCTTTGGTTATATACACAAATGGACCATATGACAAATAAACAGAAATACACTTTCATCAAAACACAAATACAATTTGTAGACGACCAAACACTCGAAAACACATATGTCACGACTAGGTCTTGCCGACGGCCAAAGTCCTCGATTTTTTTGGCTAACGACGCGTCTTCAGTGGAGGGCGTAGCAAGAAGTTGCCCCAAGACTCTTTAGTCAGCTGTTACAATAATGTTATTAAGCCATGCCTTTTTAAAGTATTTGCATTCTTTGGTTATACACAAATGGACCAATTTTATGTTATTATCATGTTAGAATATATGACTTTGTTAATCTTTGATGTAACTAAATACTGTATCAATTTTAATGATCTTAGAGCATTTACAATGTTTCAAGTCTTTTACTATAATTTAAAGCATTCATAATAATAAATGATAACATTGAAACATTTATATCAATGCTTTAAAGTGAAAAACTATTTCTTTAAAGACTTGGATAAGGATAAGTCTTTTTTCAAAAACTAATAAAAAGCTTTTTCAAATAATGCTAAAAAGTTTTTAGAAAACTTTTTCAAATAGGAAAAATCTTTCTTAAAACGCACCATTGCATATGCTCTTATTCAGTAGAGTTTGACATTGAAGTTGCCTCGAGTCTCCAATTTTGAAGGTCCACATTAGTATGTAACGGTTAAGGACCAACATGGTTGACTTATTTATAAGAAGAAAAAAACAATATACTAGTAACAAACATTATTTGTTTCCACACTTGTTATTGAACAAGTCAAAAGAGTCTTTTTTGAACTTGTTGTATCCAATCCTTAACCAAAGGTCTTGGGTTTAAGCCTTAGAATGGAAAAAATCTCATTTGGGAGGGATACTACCCATCGAGGTACCGAGCAAACTCCCGCGGGAGATTAGTCCACTCGTCCTAAGGGCGGTGGAAACTCCTCGTAGTAGACTTAAAAAAAAAAAACAGGGTTTATAATTTATCTTGTCGAGTTACCAAATCACGGTTTAATCGATTTAACGTCGATTCAATCAGTTTTTTTACTCAAAACCGACGTTCAATCATCTGACCGACTCACGGTTTAGTCGATTTAACGATGATTCAGTCAGGAATTTTACTCAAAACCGACGATATCGATTCACAGTTCAATCAGCCGAGTCAAACCAAGTTTTAGAACATTGGTTGTATCTCAAGCTTACAAATACTCTAAATACAAATACTTTTTTTTTGAACACTAAATCCGAATGATTGAACTAGTTGTACAATACAAAAATCGATTCCATAAAATAATATGGAAATCCATTAAACTTGTTTTCACAAAAAGTAAACTACATTCTAGATGATAACAAAGCTATTACCATTACATTTTAATCACTAAAGACACAAATGGGGAAACAAAAAATCAAGTCAAGTGCTACCACTATATACATTTCCCTGTTTCAAATAACCTAACTTTGAATACCTTGTTGGGTTGAGTTCACTAGAAACGCGAAAAAACCTGAGTTTCTTCGCGAAAAATCACAAATATATTAGGCAATAGAATATCGTTAGACCCGATCTGACATACGCGTCTTGTAGATCGGGTCTTAATGATCTATTGCCTAAGCAATAGATCAAGCAACCGAAATAAGACTAACACCATTTTTCATCATGTTCTTGAACTCATAAAAACTGATCATGCCATCACCATCAATATCAACTTTGCTAATCATCTTCTTACAATCTTCCAACTTTTTCCCTTCCTTAAAACCCAAAGAGTCCAAAACCAACCCTAGCTCTTCAACACTTATTAGCCCATTTTTATCACCATCAAATACATCAAAAGCATCTTTTAAATCACCATCTTCATGCTCATCATCATCAACTTTACTCATCCCTTGCATGGAGTCTTCTTTACTCATCATGGACTCAAAAAGCTCACAAAACTCATCAAAATCTATCAACCCATCACCATTCACATCAACTTTTTGAACCATTTCCAACACATCTTTCTCACTAGTTGATATACCTATATTCTTCAATGAATCACTTAACTCTTGCTTTGTGATGAACCCATCTTTGTTCTTGTCAAAAGTAGCAAAAACACTCTTTAAGTCACTAGGCTTCAAATTACTCTCCTTCTTGCTCATCACCTTATTTTGAACCTCTAGGGTTTCAACCTTGGTTGTTATATCTTGCTTAGATAAACTTTCTTCTTTCTTTGTTGGTATTCTTAAAAGAGTTGAAACAAGGCCAATAATGAAAAGAAGAGCAAGGAAAAGTGAGGTTAATATAGCCATTTTTTTGGAGCTATGAAGAAGAAGAAGGTTCAAAGAAAAAGAGATGTGTGTATGTATGTGTGTTTTGTGAGTGTTTTTTGATGAGTTATGAATAGAAAAGATGAGTTTTCACGCGTTATTAGGTATCTTTTTCATTGTTTATTAAAGTTTTGGGTTTGGAATAATAATAAATTCGGTTGTGATGAGTAATGACTTTGAGTAGTGCCCACAAAACGCGTAAACTGAAATAACTGGAAAGTGATTTTTAAGCTAATATATATTATTTTCTTTTTTTCAAAATATGTTACGTGAACACAAAAAACAACTATTACTAAAAGTCTAGAACTAATGTTAAAAATCAGGTTCACAGTACTGCAACTCATGGAGTGTTTATTTTTACCAATTAATTTACCAGGTTTAAACTTACAGTCATACATGCAAAACATACTACTAGTAGTATAAGTCACGCCTTTTTAAAAAGTTAGTTTTACTATTTTAAAATTGTTTGTATTCAACATAAATTTAACTCGAGTGATGATAATCACCGATGTTTTAAAACTCGGATTTTTAGTTGACCCTACCAGTTACACCAGTTCAATCGTCGGATCAACTCGGTTTTTTATATATTTAATATATAATATTATATAATATGATAACTTCTCCAACGTCAAGTTAAATCGATAAAAAATATTTACTGTTTTTACTTAAATATTTATAATATTATAGCAAATGTATGAAAAAAACAATTAGTTTATATTTACAATTTATATTAGATCATAATAAAACGATAGTAATGTGTGTTTTAAATTAGTTTTTGTTTTATTATTAACTAAATTAGTTACCATTACTTTAATTTATTTACAAAATTTAGAAATGTGTATGAAAAAAGTTTTTAATTTTTTTTATAAAATATTTAGTGATCCGGTCGGGTTTATCAAAACCGGGTCAACGAAAACCGACGATTTAATCCGGGTTTCAAACAAACTAAAATCCGGTCATATCTGGCTCGATCTCTGAGCCGGTTCACGGATTAACCGATTCAACCTGTCGGGATTAGGGTATTTGTCGTTGTCCTTTTGAATATAAGTTATGAATTTATGATTGTTCTTATGAACTTTCTTTGTAAACAAAGTAATAATCAATGTTTTGTGGTTTTATAACGTGTCAGATTTTGAAGAATGCGTATGCCCATAAGCGCGTTGTATTATGATAATGACTTGTCGTGAGATCCAAAGCCACATCTCATATTTAACTAATTACGTATATTTTGAAATGTCAAGTAGTATTATAGTACTAATAAAGCAATAATGTGTTCTTCAAGATCCATTTGGCGCACATTCTTTTTAGTGACACTTCCTCCATATAAGATGGAGTAGCTTTGATAATAACTTGGAAATAATGACGGAACTCGAATATAAAGTCATCAGATGTACTTACAAAAATTCAGACAATACTATAGAATCGAGTGCATTGATTGTAAAATTGCACTTAAAATTAACATTACGATAAAAAATTTACATCCTGATTCGATCCAGATAGAAATGAAATGAATCATCATCACAAAATTTGAAGAATTAAGAACTTTGTGTTTCATATATCGTATTCAGGAAACATGTAGATGAGTTAACATCGTTAGTTATCAACATTTTGCAAAACAAAAATTAACAAAGTTATCTAGTTTGTTTGCGTACGTGTAATACTGTATGCTTATTTAAGTTTGTGGGAAGTTATATGTACTTTAAAGAGCCATTGGTACCTTTTTTTCAGGTTTTTTATTTATTTATTTTTTTGAAATTTTATATTATAAAATTAGAAAAGTGAAAATTATAAACATAACAGTAAAAGTTAGTAAATCAAAACTATTAAACAGTTAAAAATATAAAACAGAAACTGATCAACGTTATTTATATACTACATATAAAATATTTAGACGTTTTATTAATAGAAAATTTGAAAATTTAACTTAAATCTGCTAATTCATGGTGTATAATCAAAACAAGCTTAAAAGTTAAAATAGTAGTAATACTTATGTTCTCATAATTTAATATTAATATTAATAATAATTAATACATAATAATAAATACTCAATTTAATACATAATAATTAATACATATTTGAAAATAAAAATAATTTAATATTAATTAATATATAATTAATATACCTATTTTTTTTAACAAAGAATTAGGTGGTGTTTGATAAGAACTTAATAGGTCTTAATTGAAAAATAAATGAGTAAATTAAGTTTGTAGTCTGTTTATTTTGGGCTTAAAATTAACATATGTCTTTCTAGAATAAGTTAGGTGAAGGAGGGTTTCTACAATAAGTCATTGACTTATTTCATAATTTTACAGATTTAACCTTCCACTCCTCACTTGTAATTTTCATATAACTTCTTTTTAGGGTAAAATAGTAATTTTCTCAAATTCAGACATTTATTCAGCACCTAAAACAAACAATTATACATTTATTTATAATCAGACATCATATATTTGGACAGTCACTCTAATTTTACAGGATTTAATACAAGAATCAAACAAACAAGCCCTTAATATACCTAACTACTTAAAATTACAATTATATATTCATATTATACAATCTTACTACTTTATAAAAGGTTTATGCCTTTTTCTAATTATATAAGTCTTAAAGTTTCAGCCTAAAATATTACTATAAAAAGAAATTAAAAAAAGTTACATAAAAAGCATTTGTATTGTAACTGCTATAGTATTAAAGCTTATTTTTATGGCCCAATTACAAAACGTCCTCTAATATATTTTACGTTTTCTTTTAAAAGTCAATGCGTAACGGCCCATTTAAAAAGTAAAGAAGAGAATTAATTTTGCGTTTTTAATATTCGGGTACTACAATACTACATATAAACACACAACCAAAGGCAGAAACACACATTAAACTCACAAAACACATCTAAACTTTCAAGTTCTTCCTTTCTCCTTTTCTAACACACCTCTGAAATACAACTTCGACCGTTGCCATTGCCGCCGCCGTAAACACCGCCACCACCATCAAATGAAGCCGCCACCAAGACCACGAGATCTTACTTAATCCGGTGGTATTTGATTCGGGGCAGTTTCGTTGGTGTTTAAGTAGTTTTGGGGTTGTTTCAAGTTTGTTTTTGTGGTGTTTTGACCATATATACATGTATTCTAAGTATAACATTCAAACATTGTTTTTGAGTAGATTCAAACAACCGAAGCAACGAGATATATTAACCATCCACAAAAGAAAAAACAAATAGCCCGTGTAACTAAGATGTGTGATGTTTGATTAAATGTGTTTTAGATGTGGTTGTAGGTGATGCTTTAGTTTAGTTTGGTTTTGATAGATGAATAACTGAGGATTTTCACACTTTGAGTTACTATTGCTTATTTTCAGTTACTATTGTTTATTTTTAAAAGTATGGTTTAGGTGTTTCATGTAACACCTATGCGGCTATGCTTATGTTTAGGTGTTTCAAAAGCATACTTTAGGTGTTTCATGTAACAAAATTATAGTCGATAATTTTGTGCATATGTTTCTCAATATTATACACTACTACGTCGACAAAGAATTGTAATCAGTGAGAATATGAGAAATGAGAAGCGCTTACCATTGATGTAGATGAACTCAACTGATGTTTTATTTATTCATTGTTCGACATAAGATATGAATTTTAATGATGGTTTCGTAGGTTTAGCCAAATCTTACGATATAAGATATGAATTTCGTTTATCTGTTTTTGCCACGAAAGACGTCATCGGCTAGCCGCCGCCGCATTGCGCGGGTAGCCGGCTAGTAATTAAAAACATATATATCTAAAAAAATATCTAAAATAGGCCAAACCAATAACACGAGTGGTCACCAATTTGGTGTTGGTGATTTTAGTGTCATCAATTTTTTTAGTTAATCGGGATTTACTAGAGATCAATGAGATTTCATATTCGATTCTGACGCGAGTTAGGCGAAGTGCGGAGTGCACACTCGTTGAGCTAATATGTTATCGCCCACGACGAAAATGCAGGGGTCAAAGGGGCTGCGCCCCCTTGTGGGGTCAAGGGGCAGCGCCCCTTGCGGGGTCAAGGGGCAGAGCCCCTTGCTGGGGTCCCGCCATAACCCAACCAACATGTCTGTTGGAGAACAGTTATAACTGTTCGTTTTGTAACCTTCCAAATTCGTCGTTTGTGGTTGGTGAATAAACTACCAGATTGTTTCTCACAGAACATAACGAAAATTCATACAATTTCCTCTCTGTTCTTGCTTTGATCTCTTGTGCCTAGAATCAAAGTGTTCTACTTGAATTATCCCGATAAGGATTTCGTGTAACCCAGGCACCATAGGGTCGAAATACTTTATACGGAAAGTGAACTTACACGATTCAAGTTAGATATCCAGGATTATCACACCGTCGTACAGACACCCTAAATCTTACATTTGGCAAGTCAATAAAATTCGCTCGAAAACGAATCAATTGAAACCTATAAATGTGTGAATCGGGCTTGACCGAAACCATTTTCTTTTTGTTATTCATTGGTCAATCACAGGGTATCAACCGTCTTATCGCGCGAATAGCCTGATATGTTATATTATTATGTTAGAGGATACAGAAAGAATTTTTTGTAATTTTTTTTATAAAAGATGCGAACCAATAAGTGGTGCAACTTTTAAGTTTGCGCGTGTATATTTAGATAAGTGTGTCTTTTACTACATGTGAATATAAAGTGTATCCATTAAACCTTGGTGGATATCAAGTTATTATCAAATTCTTAATCTACTTTGCAAGAAAACTAGATATTCTTCGTGTATATTTGATTCAGAAGGCAAAATGTAGTTGTCAAAGTTTAGCTAAAGATTTATGAAGGCTTATTCGTGTTTGGGTTGACGCTTCTATTTCTTTTTTTCACGTTTATGTGGTGGATTTTGCGTTATCGTAATAGTGTCATTTTTTACTCTTATTTTATAAAAAAATATGAAATATTCGATAATATCTGTTTGTACTTCTTTCATGGCTTAAATGTAAAAGCCGCAAAATTAGTAATCGGATAGATTGGTTAAACTCTCTATTGTAATTTTTCTTTTTTTTTATCCTTTTATTAATTTTTTCGAGTTAGATTTCCAACAGGTATTATAACAAAATGAGGTTGTCAATATGTGATTGGCTTTAATTAAAGATAAGAGAGAAATTAAAGTAAAACACACCAATCATACATTAACCTTTGTTATTTTTTTATACATTTTGTGGTTCTAGCTAGGGTGAGGAAAATCAACTAATGATCGAAAACCGACATAAACCGACCGAAACCGACACCGATCAACACAAACCGACCTTACTCGGGTCGGGACTCGGGATCGGTTTTCCACAATATCGGGACTGAATTCGGTTCAGGACTCGAGATTAAATCGAGATCGCACAAAGAAAACCACACAAACTGAGATTAACTCGGGCCTAGTTCGGTTTGGTTCGAGACTCGGGATTAAATCGGGTTGGAATTCGGTTTAAGTTTTCCACGATGTCGGTATCATGATGAGTCGAGATCGGATCAAATGGGTCGGTTTCGTCTCGATGCTCACCCCTAGTTCTAGCAAAATTCTTATAACAACATATTTATTTTATGTTTATCATTTTTAAGAATATGGGCACATATAATTCTCTGAGCTTTTGATAATCAATTCTCACACTCACACATACACAAAACAAGAGTATCATATTCCAAAGGCTTTGGGAAAGAAAAAGAGAAAGGAAGACTTTGTGTGGACTTAAATTTAAAGACAAATTGAATATTTAATAAAACAATATGACTTTATAATATAAAGTCATTGGCAAAGCAAAATGGCATATTCTTGTAGCTGGCCTCAAGCCTTGTAACATATGCCAACAAAAAACAATGAATTTGTCAACTATCATTTGTTGCAACTTGCAAGATGTAAATCTAATACATATTTTTGTACACTTGTAATCTTATTTTCAATATTAGTTAAAACTCTTACGTGTATTTTTGTACTATTCTATTGTGGACCTTACATTTTGATTATGAGACGACACTAGAATATAGTCCACGACGATCACATTGTTCAAAACAAAGTGACAAACAATCTGAAGTGAAAAAGAGATATAGAAAAGAAAATTGGAATATATGTATTGTTTACACTGCATTATGAGTTTTAGCTTAAACGAGTCTAACTTGTTTATTAACTACTCGGTTTGAAGTCGAATTAATTTTTATAATTTGCCTTGAGTTTGATTTTGAAATTTTTTATGTACAATTATGTTGTTTGGCTCAAATAATTAAACGAACTTTCGAAAGAGCAAACTTAAATACTAATTCTAAAAGCTCGGCTCGTGAAATTATTTGAGTCCTACGTTTTGTTTGAGCTCGGTGAAAGTTTATGAAGCTCATAAATTATAAAAGCATAGGTAATGATTAAAGTACGTATATCAGAAGCGATTTAACAAAATCATAATAACATAATTATAATTAATCGAATTAGGGTTACGTACCGTTTAGCTAATGCGATTTCACAAGATAAGAACGAACCTCCAATTAGGGTTTATAACGGATCAATGATTAACCAATTATCGTTTTGTTAATCGATCCAAGATGCAATTTAAAGTAAGATTGTATTACGTTCTTGTACACACGTATAATAACGAGTTAACCGTAATACTAGTACGTCAAAACCGAGTTTAAACGTTTAGTGGAAAATCGACCCAACAACCATAGAGAGAGGCTAGGACTTGATTCAAGAAACCAAAATTAAAGGTTAAAAGGAACCCTAAAAAAATGTTTGCCTTTTGTTTTGATCGCAGGAAAGAGAAGAGAGAAAGAGATTATGGGTGAAAATTTATGAAGCACCTCATGTGTTTATATAGGGTACTAAAACTTGGAGCTCAAGACAAAACGCAAATTAGGAAATAAATCTTTTCTTTCCTTTCTTTTGTCTACCGACGGTCGTCTATTACACGTTAACCGTTTAATCCTTAACTCTTAAACTTAACGACGGTTAAATGTTTAAAGCTCGATTTAATTAATAAACATATAATTTATTTATTAAATAAATTAACTCTTTACCTATTGTGTGCAATCCCGTAATCTCGAGTTCGATCCTAACACACGACTATTAAAATTAAAGTCCATAAACTTACACTTGAATCGAGCACGAAAACTGTCGAGCACCACTCGATTTTGTTCGAGTAACTCGTTAAAATCTCGATCCATTAACTCCCTAAAAAGGATGAGACACCTTTTGCCTATTTATTATTATTTATACGTTAAACGGGCGCACATGTAAGACATTAAATGAGCTTAATGTGCGTATGTATAATAATAATTAGGTTACTTACAGAATATTTTATATTTAATTTTTTTATCCTCGTCTTTCAAACATATATCGTTATTTTTTATTTCTACGTTTTGACTTACGTCCGTTTAGCTCACCATTTAGCCCGTGCCCTTTTAACCCACACCAATTTGTCCCACCGCCCGTTTAACCCGTCACTCATTTTACCCGCTCATCCACCCGCCTGTTTTGCCACCTCCTAGTATATGTATATCACAATTTGCAAATCTCAAAACATAGATCTACATCACTAGTATATGTCAGGTCTAAATTCGAATTGCATTTAGTATGAACAACAACTTCATGCGACCTGTATGTTAGAAAAACGCGTTATTATATCAACCGAATCCAGGGACTTATGGCTAACTTTAATGATAACGTGCATCCACCATCATACTTGCTTTTCACCCTTTATCCATTACGTGTGTGAGAAAATAACTAAATATCTTAACGTTACACATATAACCATGGTTTTAAATAGCGCGCCTTATAGCGGGCTATAGCGCGTAGCGTGGCCTCCACGTTACGAAACAGACTAAGGCGGCTTCTTAAGGCGTAGCGCGCTAAAAAGCGCTATAAAGCCGTGATATAGCGCGCTATAGCGCGTAGCGTGGCGCTTTTTTCGAATATTTTTGCAGATTTACAAGAATTTTGCTCGTTTACTAGTTTTTGTCTATTTAGTAGACTTGAGTTTAGTAATTTTACTATGGAGATAAATCCTTGAGTATCTACTAGTCAGTTTTGTTTTAGATTAAAACTAAAATACTGCTCCATTTAGTAAACTCGCTATATAAATACTAATTTATAAATAATTTATGCCGCTATATATCACGCTTCAGAAAACGTCATAACTTCGCTATAACTTATGTAGCTTGTAGCTTAGCAATAACGCTTGGCAATAACGTTACGATACGCTACACGCTATTTACAACCTTGCATATAACGCATAAAAAGTCAAAACCATAAAGTCACAAGTAGAATTTTCCGAACTTTCTATTTTATCCAAACTTTTTTACCCACCACTACACGCAATGTAAATAGTTTAGTTCTATAGTATCGAAAATAAAATTAATAGACGAGGATGGCGACGTGGAACACTATATGATGGCAAAGTGTCGACACCTTAAGGTCCGTTTGTTTAAAAAAAAATTGTTTATTGTCTTTTTTGTCTGCAAACTTTTGCGCACATCAGAATTTTTGTTTATTTTTTTGCATGTAGAAGTGCTAAAAACACTTCTAACCTTTTCAACTTAAAAGACATAAATTTCATCTTCTTACCTCTTCTTTCTTTTTCTTCTCACTTCTTCAACACTTACTTCTCACCACAACCTTCAATATTTTTTGCATTTTTTTATACTTTTTATGACGACGTGATTAATTTCGTATTTTTTGCACGTTTTTTATACATTTCCTTTCATTTTATGTGTTTTTTTTTTGTTTTTTCTTGTTTTTTTTACCTTTTTGTCAATTTTCTACGTTTTCATACATTTTTCTACATTTTCGTTCATTTTTTATGTTTTCGTGCATTTTTCTACACTTTCGTCGGTTTTGTCCCGTTTTTAACGTTTTCGTACAATTTATCCTTTTTTTACATGTCCATACTTTACATGTTTTGATACTTTATTATGCGTTTTTATCGCTACAAAAACGAAAAAAAAAACGTATAAATAACGTATGAAAACGTAAAAATCAAACAAAATGTAAAAATGAGCAAAACATACGAAATCATACACAAACACTAGTGAAAAAGATAAAGATACTATAAGTAAGAAAGAAGTACTTCAATAGTATAAATACAAACGGTTTATTTCGTGTAGATGAAGATTTTAAATACACCTCTTCTTTTGTATACGTGGTTTGCAGAAAAAGACGTAAAACCTCTTGAAAAATAAATGAAGCCTTACAGGGCCCACTATGTCCTATAAGGCTGGTCGGAGTGACACATAAAAGAGGTTTGCTACATCCACAAAGGATTCACAAAGAAACATCCACAAAGACTATGTGTCATGTATTAATTGGTAAGTTTTTAAATAATTTATCTCTCTCCTTTTTACTCATCCAATCAAAACATTACACATACTCTTTGTGGATGTTTCTTTGTAAATCCTTTGTGGATGTAGCAAAACTCACTGTCATCTTAACGTCACCTCAGCGTTTTCACTTCTCTCATTAACTCACCAAAAACTCACCTTTCGAAGGTGCTAAGGAAAAAAAAACTCACCTCCACCCCGCCAAGACTTTGAAAAGAACGAGCATCCCCAGACTCCAATGTCTTAGACCTCTTGCTGCCTTCGCATTCTTCCTCACCATTTTCTTTCTACTTGTTCATCTCACCCCTTATAAATGTCTGACTATTTATTAAAACGTCTGAACTTCGCCATGTACTGAGTTTGATAGTCATCACATGCTCAATTAACGTACGCCTCATCGTCGGCTCCACTCACTACTCCCATTCACATCATGTTTCTAATACACTCCAACAAACGGAAACACTTGAGGGCGTATCCCGTCCACATTATCATATGTTCTTTTACCGACCTCCCATGTTTTTCTCTCCATGTACTGCAGAACGTCGGTAAAAAAGCCTTCGGCATTCCTATTGTTACCCTTCGCGCGATTTTCAGAAACGGATGCCCATCCTTTACACAACTCAACTTCTACAAAGTGTGTCCATGAAGTCTGACGAGTTATGTTCGGATCCTGTGGAGCTTGTCGTCCTCTACACGACCTCAACTTTTGTGGGGCTGGGGCCGAAACTTCAACCATTCCGTGTCATCTTGACTCCCCTGAAATGACCCCAAGAAAAAGGCCTGTATAAATCTTCAGTTGGGAAGTAGGGTATGAGAGAGGTGGGTAAGTCGACATGGTGTTGTGATGACGAACCACCAACATAGTTATTAAAATGGTACTGGTTTTGTGAACCAAAGTCTTGAAAGCCGGATGTTTGAGAGTATTGGGTAAAATTATAAGGGTTTCGATAAGGGTGGTTCGGGTATTAGTCCGGAATCGGTGCTTGCATCGTTGTCGGAATCTTACGGTACGGTTGGTTTGGATATGGTTGTTTATGATATAGGTTGGGTTGTCGATATGGTTGGTTTGGTGACGGGTTGTTAAGATCAAAGGTTCCGGTAGGTGTCGATGGAGAGGCGGTGGTATTTCTTCGTTGGCGGCGTTTGCCGGATTGTGGGGTTGGGTGGCCGGACATTGTTGGTATGTGATGAAAGAAGATGCTTTATGTGTTTGAGGAAGAAGATGTGAAAAATAGATGTAAAATGAGGATTTTATAGAAAAAAAGGAGAGAACAGTAATAAAGTCGGATGGATAAAATTGAGTGGGGCCATGTTTTTATGTAAACCGAGTAGTGAGTTCCTACCGGTAGCGAGTTTTTTTATGAAAAACGCAAACCCACGCGTGGGTTTTTGGTGAGTTTTATGGCAATCCCACACGTGGGTTTTGTCAAATTATACCCACGAGTGAATTTTTCTCCCACTCCCTCCAACCTAACGTCGACGCATGGCTCCACATTACACTGCACCTTTAGTCATAAAGTCTCGTGTTATATTTATCAACTTAGGGTCGAAGCTATGATTGAGGCAAAAAAATTCGGGAGACTCAATAACTAATAGAAAAATGGCTAGTTAGTATTAGTAAATAATGAATAAAATATGTTGATTATAAGTGACTAAGCATTCACTAGTCCCCCTATTCGCTCTACTTTTATATTAATCTAAAGTTATATTATATTTATTGTTTATGTGTTATATTTATGTGGTATATATATGTTTTATTAGGTTGGTGGGAGTGGCACCAAAAAACCCAGCGCCACCTCAACGTCACCTTACCTTTATCACTCTTCTCACTAACTCATAAAAAACTCACATTTCAAGGTTAATAAGGAAACAAAACTCATCAGGCCCCCACCTCACATTTCCACTATCACTTTATTTAATTTATTTATAAAATAAAACATTTATTTTATAAAATAAAATACGATACACGTGTAAATAAAAACTTAAACTATCGAAATTAAAAACGATACACTATAATAAAAAACTAAAAATCCAAATTATAACGCACATTGATTTCCGTCCTAAGTGACAAATGGTATGCCAATGCCCCCCCTTCCAAGTGATCATAGGGTACGGGTTTTGTGAACAAAAGTCTTGAAAGCCGGATGTTTAAGAGTATTGGATAAACGTATAGGGGTTTGGATAAGCGTGGTTCGGGTATGAGTCCGAAACTGGTGCTTGCATCGGTGCTGGCATCAGGTTACGGCATGGTTGGTTTGGATATGGTTGGTTATGATATGGGTTGGGTTGTCGATATGGTTGGTTTGGTGATGGGTTGTTAAGATCAAAGGCTTCGGTAGGTGTTTGTAGAGGCGCGCTGGTATTTCTTCGTTGGTGGCATTTGCCGGATTGTGGGGTTTGGTGCCCGGACATTGTTGATATGTGATGAAAAAAATGATTTATGTGTTTGAGGAAGAAGATGTGAAAATATTAGATGTAAAACGGAGATTTTATAGGAAAAAAATAGGAGAAAAAATAATTTCGAGTGGACAAAAAGGAGTGGGGCCGGGTGTTTTGTGTATACAGAGTGGTGAGTTTGTCACATGTAGCGAGTTTTTTTTTTTCCGAATACAGTAACCCACGCGTGGTTTTTTAGTGATTTTTTGGTGAGGTATTTGGCAACCCCACACGTGGGTTTTGCCAAATCAGACCCATGACTGGATTTTTTCTCCCACTCCCTCCAGCCTAAGGGCACGTTTGGTATGAATGTTTTGAATAGAGTAAGAGAATTGTTTTTCATACAATTTTTTTTTGGTAAGTGACTATAGAAATGAAACAATGATAAAAAGGCTATAGCTTTATTCCATATAAGGCTGGTGGGAGTGGCACTAAAAAAGCTCACCGACATCTGAGCTTCACCTCAGCTTTCTCACTCCTCTCATTAACTCACAAAAAACTCACCTTTTAAAGGTACTAAGAAAAAATAAACTCGCCTCCACCTCACCTTTTCACTATCATTTATAATAACTATTTATAATTTTTAAAGTAAATACCAACTAAAACTAAAACTTGTTAATTTTTAGCCAAACAACCCATTTATAAAAAAAAGGTTAGCCCATGTATAAAAAAAACCCAACCAATTTAACACTTCTCAACCTTAGAGCCTTTCTTCCTCCCATAAACACACACTAGTAGCAGCACCACCAACCATCAGGTATGTTTTTTTGTTTCTTTTCTTTTCGTTTATAAGGTTAGGCTAATTGTTTTAACAAAGAGGTGAGAAACTCACCGGTAGTGAGTTTTGGTTTACTTGGGATTCTTAACCCACGCGTGGGGTTAAGGTAGGGTTGAGCTGAGATGTTTGGTAAACCCACGCGTGGGTTTGGCCACATGTACCCTACGAGTGGATTTTTCTCCCCGCTCCCACCAGCCTTAGGTTAATTGTGAGTCTGATACTTTGTTCGATTACTTGATTGATGGAGAAAAGATGCTTTTGGGTCAAGTTATAACTTATTGGTTAAATTATATGTTTATTACCAGTACTTAGAAGCGAAGTCAGGATTTCAAGTTAAGGAGGTTAATATAATTTCAAAATGATAACGATATAATTCGAACCAATGTATCAAATAATGAAATATGAAAAAATAAACGAAGAGCAAAATACCTAATAAATTAAACAAACACGCGTGTTACATTAATACATAACCTTAATTAATCCTGGTAAGGGTTTCAGTAGCGGTTAGCAACTTAATGGCCAGCATTCGACCCACATATGTTTTTTTCATTGGGCATATCTTTCTGTTTTGGGGTAAAAATTATCAATTACGTTATAAGTACAAAGGGTACAAACAATCTCTCTTTTAACACGAAGAATCAAGCTACTTTTAAGAAAGCCATTACTCATTGTACTACGATGTCGTGTTTTCACAAGTTTCATTTTTGAAAAGGCAAACACGAAGAGTTAATATAAGACGAATCGATCCGTCAATAAGAGGATAAGTTTCCTAATTCTAAGTTTCTCAATCCTTTACACACCTTTGACAATGAAGTAACATTCAGTAATTTTGGATAAAGGTTTTTGGATGTTTAGGTTACTTAGTGTTCACTTTTTTTCACCTAAGTTACCCAACTATTTTTTTGAGACTTTGGGTTATCAAATTATGAAACCAGGTAATGTTAATACCGAAGTATGACAAACTGTTTGTTAGTGTTAGTAACCGGTTTCAACTGCCAACGTGACAATATACTTTTATAAATAAGTTACTACACTATGTGAATTTGTTCACATAAGTTACTAAACTTTACAAACTACTTCACCTAAGTTACTGAACTTTGAATTTGTTCACAGTTTTATATAGGTTTTGATACACATATTTGTGAACATATTAGAGAGAATATCATGGTTTTAGGTGATTTATGTTTTTGTGATAAGGATAAAGTTAGAGGAAAAAAATAAACAAAGAATAAAAGGTGTTTTAGTCATTTTAGTTGGGCAAAGGACCAAAAGTGGAACCCAAAGTTTGCCACACGGATAATTTCTACTATTTCTAAACTCGATGGACAAAATGTGCAATTTGAGCACACCACAAGGATGATTTTTGCAATTCTCTCTACATATTATTATACACATATTTTTATGCATACATTTTTTAAACATGATTTTATATACAGTTTTAATTTCCGACGTGACAGGAAACCCTGCATGAAACTGACACGAAAAATAACAATTTTGGGTTAAGTGAAATAGACGTGTATTAAAATGTGTGTAAAAATGTACGTATCGAGATGTATATAAAATGTATACATTATAAACGTTTGTATAAAAACATGTATATAAAATGCGTGTACAAAAACATGTGTAGAACAAAACAACAAAGTTTAGTAACCTAAGTGAACAAATTCGCAAAGTTGAGTAACATATATGTCTAATAACCTAATAAGTTTTTGAGTTGAATAACGTGGCCCACAAGTAACCGGGGTAATCTATGTAAACACACTTTTGAAGTTTAGTAACCTGAATAACAAAACTTTATAGTTCAGTAATCCAAAGTCTCAAAAAAATAGTTAGACAACTTAGATGAACAAAAAGTAAAAGTTGAATAACTCAAGTTTATATTGTACTATGAAATCTTAAAGTTAATACATCGTCTCGAATTTACATATGTCCTAATTATTTAAAGTCTCCTTGGACCCAACGATGCACTAAGACGAAGAAGATCTAAAACAGATTCGTTAAATCTATTTTTTCCTAAACAAATATATATCGAACGGTAATATTGTTAGGGGCTGACAATTACAATCTTAAGAATATTAGGTTGCGTTTAGTTCCGGAAAAATTTCTTTAGTTTTCTTGATAATGGAAGAGTTATTCTTTTTCTAAAGAATCCATGAAAACTTGTTCAACTTGTTCAAATGATAAGATTTTCTAATTTTGAAAAACTAAAAATATGTTTAAATCTTGTTGTTTTCTGTCACTTTACTAATCAACCGATTATATTATACTCTAATAACAAATAAAAATTGTAAAGCCACCCATTTCAGAACTAACAACAATAAAACTTTCAAACACTTTGAAGAAATCACAAGCGAGTAATGTTAATATCATCACTACGTAACCCTAAATTTAAGTATAAATATTTTTTCATTACTAAACTTAACCATAGGTTTTTAGACTACATTGTGTTAAACTTATTGAACTAGATGTGGAGGTCTAGCATCCATTAGTCTCTCTATTTTCTCCATTTGCGAGCAACTCGTGCTTTTAACGAATAAATAAGTAGTTCTACACCAAATACGATGAATGGCGTAACGTCAACGTGATGCTATGAATAAAGGGTTTATGTTTTACGCTATATGTCATCTACCACTAATACTTTTATTTTCATATTTATATCTCGAATAAAGTTGTTGAAGGTTGATTCTATAGAAGTTATTGAACTTCATATAATTTAGCATTTCAATCTTACAATGTTTCTGTTACGCCGGGTTTTGATAGGGTTGAGCCATACGGGCCACTATTATTTATCTTAGGCTTAGGGTTTATAGGTTTTATAAATACCGTCATTATTATGAATGTAATCAGTCAATTAAAATGAATCAATAAAATCTACAGTTTCTATTCTCTAATTCTTAAGGAGCCAGCACACGCTATAGTGGTGCTCTATCCCCATACTACCTGACAGGGTCGTATCAATTGGTGCGTTCATTGAGAGCCCTCAACTCGTTGAGGGGTTTTGATCTAAGATTCCAATCATAAAAAAAACAAATTATTGTTCATCGACGGGTACTGTTCACCGGCGTCCCTGTTCACAGAAGGGTTACTGTTCATCGCGCTACTGTTCATCCGACGACACTGTTCATCAGTTACTATTCATCGCGTACTGTTCATCGGCGTACTGTTCATCCGAAAAAATTAATTTTTATTTTTAATTTTTCGGTTGTTATGGCATCGGGCAACAACGATTGGGACACGCTATCTAAGCTCTTGAAGAAGGGTACGGTGGCCGATTATGTGAGTAAGTTTCTGATACTTGCAGATCGAGTTACGGAGTTGTCTACGGATTTACTTATGCATTTTTATATATGTGGACTTAAACCACTCCTACAATGTGCACTCTTAAGGTCAACACCTATAAATTTAGGAGAAACGATTTCTTTAGCCCGTATAATGGAGGCTCGTTTTGAGGCGATTTCGGGGAAAGGGTTAAACATTGAAAAGAAGCTAGACATCGTTCTGTCATGGCCAACTGAAGAAGCTTCACCTGAGATCAAGGGGTCTTTATATGATGATGGAGATATTGGTGTTGATGTGGTTAGTAGCGCACTAGAAGGTGTTCTCGATATTGCTCATCGTAATGCGGAAATCATGGAAGTGCGAAGCAAGTGTGGTGAATTTTCAGAAAACAAAGAAAATGTGGAAGATACTGGAGGTGGTAGATTTGATGATTGTTTACATGAAATAAATTTGAGTCTAAGCGAGGAATTAGCGGACAATGGGGTTAGTCCCATACTCAGTTCTTTGACCGCTCATGGAAGTTAGCGAGTTCGTCACCTATGGAAAAGAACTGGTATTGGTGATATTCACGAGTTCATGGATATTTGGCGCATCCATAATTTAGTTCAACCGAATGTGTGGGATTGGATTTCGGACTCCCAATTGGCATATTCTTCTTCGTGTCACCTTGAGGGCAAGGTGGATTTTGAAGGACTGGGGAGTATTAGTGATTGGGCAGCGGAAGGTGGAAAAATGGTGTTGTGTTATGTCCTAGGTAGCGTTAGGCTAAAAAGGAAAAAGAGTGTTGCTTGTGATAGCGGAAGGCAGGGTAAATGTGGTAGTGAAAGACGGCGTTGCGGTACGATTAGGATATGGGATCCCGGAATCATGAATTCTTTTCAAGACATCACCTTGAGGGCAAGGTGAATGCGAAGGAGTGGGGAATGATACGCCCGAGCTTCGGATGAGGGCGGCCAAACATGAGCCATTACTATCTTTCTTATGTTTTAGGGTTTCATTGTTAGGTTTATAAATATTGTGTCATTGTTATCAATGTAGTCAATCAAATTAATCAATAAACATTCTCATTTTCCATTCTCTAATTCTTAAGGAGCCCGCACACGCTATAGTGGTGCTACTATCCCGATACAACCCTAATCCGGTAGTATCAATTGTTTTTTTGTTTTTTTTATATAATACCGAATAAACGATAAGTACTTGTTTCACAAGATAAATCAAGAACAGATATATTCCTAAACACAAAGTATATCCTAAATAATAGATAGATATGATAGTGAAATCATATCTCCACATAAAATCTGACGTATCATTCCTCACTCCTTCGATTGAGGGATTTCAATCTATCGTTCCAATAATAAAAAAAACAGTTCATAATCGGAAGTTACTGTTTACCGGAAGAATTACTGTTCAACTGCATTGTTCATCCGGGGTACTGTTCATACGGGGTATTGTTCATCGACTACTATTCATAGGGTACTATTCATCAGAATAAAATCATTTTTATTTTTTTTTCGATTTATTGTTTATGGCATCGAACACTAGGAATCGGGATGCATTATCTAAACTCTTGCAAACGGGTACGGTGGTCGAATATTAAAGTGAGATTAAGTATCTTATAACTCGAGTAACATGTATCTCTGAAAGTTTACTTGCATCGTTTTATATATCCGGACTTAAACCGAAGCTACAACTAGAATTGTTAAGGTTTTACCCGAAACCTACAACGTTAGGTGAAACCTTCTACTTAGCCCGTATTGTAGAGACCCGTGTTGAGGCAATTGTAGAAGAAAAACAAACTATTGAAAAGAAAGTGGTTGATTCTTCTACAACACCGATCGTGGCACTAGAAGTTGCACGAGACGAAGTGGGGAATGTTACATCCGGACCTAACATAGACCACTTTAAGCTTGTTGAGGAATCGCAGCAGCTTATTCGTGAATCGCAACAGCCTACTAATTAATCGCAGCCTAATCTTGGTAAATCGCAGCTTGTTGCTGGTAAATCACAACATATTGTTGGTGAATCACAATTTATTGTTTGTGATTCGCAACTTATGATTGGTGAATCGCAGCTTAAAGTTAGTGAATCACGGGAGGTTATTGAAAAATCGCCCAAAAGAGCCACGTGGTTTGTTACATTCGAATGGAAGGAGTCTAGAGCAGGAAAAAAAAATGTTACTTCTCAAGCCAAAGACCAAGTTGAAGCAAAGTGTGGACATGCTTAGGAAATGTTTCAATATTTGGGATCCGAGAATCATGAGTGTTTTACAAGACGTCACCTTGAGGGTAAGGTGAATTCGAAGGAGTGAGGAATGTTACGCCGGGTTTTGATAGGGTTGGGCCATACGGGCCACTATTATTTATCTTAGGCTTAGGGTTTATAGGTTTTATAAATACCGTCATTATTATGAATGTAATCAGTCAATTAAAATGAATCAATAAAATCTACAGTTTCACTTCTCTAATTCTTAACGAGTCAGCACACGCTATATTGGTACCCTATCCCCATACTACCTGACAGGGTCGTATCAGTTTCAACTAGTCAAAATAATAAATATCAAAGTTAACGAATAGAGCTTTGTTAGGAAAGGGTATTTGGCGAATTGGCTAGACCATATTCATGTGAGATTAGAATTCTCAGTTAATTATTTGTTTGTGAGTTTTTAAATAAACTTCTTGAGACACAAAAGCATTGATGTTTTGATTGTTTGAGACTGACACTCAAGATAGGCCCATTAAAACAGAGGCTTCTTTTCGGGCCTCATTGGGCTTTCCTTATTCAAAGAGTTGGGTAGTTGGGACACCAAATTGGCATTTAGCACAACCTATGTAGCAAAACATAAGTTCTCTTTAATAGTCTCTATATCAATAATTTTGACATAAATTTCAAATTACAGTTCGAGTTATTAGTAGCCTATAAACTAGTATTGCTATCTAGTCTCACTTATACTCATCAAGTACCACTTGTTACTTAATGGTTGTAAACTTGGTATATTTTTGAAAATTAATCCTACGTAAGTAACATTATGACCGGAAACTAGTCGTTATTCATGGTTCATATCAGGAAGTACATTTCCCTTATGCAAATGACCGGAAACTATTCGTAACTAGACGTGACTACGTTTGAAGATAAATCAAGTATACTCATGTTTACGTCAGTCGCGTACATCTAAGTTAAAGACTAGTGTTTACCGACTAGAACTCCAAGAATTGGGTGACCATGGACCATAAACACCCATACTTATATTTCCACTAAAATAATAATTTTATTTTATCAAATGGTTGCATGGCATGTCGATGGTATGGTCTTAATATATTCCAATTCTATGTCATTTATTTGTAAAAAAATTAAAATGCTAGCATTTCATTATGTAGCTTTATAATTATTTAAAATAAATAGAAATAATAAACAAATGGTTACCCAACGGTGCATTTGCAGGTAAAGCTGGCTTTATATGGCTACAATGTGCCCAATGAAATTAGTACACAGTGTGATAGTGTGGTCCATTTATATGGTTATGGCCTTATGGGTCAAATTTTCATTCATCCCTCACACACAAAATATGTGTTCTCTGTGTATATTATCACCACAATTGTGAAAAATGGTGATAGATAGAAGAATTTCGAAACGAAAGATGAAGATAAGGCGAGACAAGAGTCCCGAGAGTCATTTTTTTCCACAGCTTTCTTGAACTTTCGTTGTTCACGTTTTTCACAAAGGCTCTCGTTTCTAGAGAGCTTTGTGAAATTTCTTGTGAGATTAAACGAAAGTTCAAGATTGCTGTGGGAAAATATGGCAATTCTACGGGTTTGATAATTCTTATTTAGCGTACGGATTATGCGTTGTGGTTGTGGCTAAGGTAGTATTTTCGCTCGTTTGATTCAAAAAGTTTTAGTTTCTTATCTTGATTCCGTGTGTATTGTTTTCTCACCTTCTTAAGATAGATAGACCACGAATAATGATAGAAAAGGTTTATAAGCTACAATGAGCAAAGCTATCTAACATTTTTCCACCTCTTGGAATTTTTTAGTTTCTTATTTTACCTTTAATGTAAATGCTCCTAATGAAATATCCTTTATTCATTGTAGTCCTGGTTTTTGATCTTTTGACCGACTAATTAACGAGATTTGAGCCACACCATCACAAAACAAAAACCCGGTACGTAAAGACCTTCCCTTTTTTTTGGTAAAGTCGGATGACTAATCATATGAATACTAGAGTCTAAGAGTGCACTCTTTAAAGAGCGCGTTATTAAGCATTATTGGTACTCCACCGGTCCGTGTGTTATAGGTACCGTGCCATGGTGATAATAAGCCGTTTATGTTAAAGATTTTTTTTTCTTTCGTTTCTTTTTATGTTTGAGTTATATGAATTTTATTGGGTAAAAGCTGACATGAGAGACTGATAATTTTCGTATAACCGTAACTACACCTGGTGCTCTAACATCTCAATGTTATGGTTCAAACCATAATGCAACAATTACGTTAGTACTACCTGCATCACTTATATGCAATTTATGAACATGGTTATTTAAGGAAAGTAAAGTAATTATGGAAGTAAAAAGAAGGTATCCCATGCAACAAGTGTACAAAAGGTATAAATGTAAAGAGAATCTTTTTTACTATGGGAATGAATGTAGGGTGTGATATGAATGATCTGAAATATATGAGATTGATTTTATCTCTTCTTCAAAATCTAGCTTTTGGATCAAAACTTGATACCCCTCTTGTCTTGTGGGGTGCTCTCTTGCAGACAAGATTCCTCCAATCTATACCCATAACCCATCTGTTTTTATCTTCATAATCCCATTTGTTTTGTGTCTTTATCTTCTATAATAAATTAAAATTGAATACAGATGTGCATTGTTGTATAGTCCTCTAAAGGTGGTAGAAATGAACTACAGTAGTTAATGTAAGGCGGGGGAGTGGCACCTCCAAAACCTACATCCATCTCAACGTTATCTCAGCTTTCTCACTTCTCTTACTAACTCATAAAAACTCATCTTTCATCTTTCTGGGGTATTAAGGAAAAAAAACCCACCTCCACCTTATACTCACTTTATATAAAAACATATACTAAAATACTCCCCACTCACAACCTTAATAAAAAAATAATAAAAAATAATGAGACCCACCACTTTTAAAACTCACTAGCAGTAAGTTTCTCACCACCACTCTCTCCTCTAAACAGTTTTTGGGAGGGAATGGAAGTCACTCGTAGTTTTTTGTCACATCACTAATTCATCCGTGTGTTTTTTACCCACTCCCTCCAGCCTAACGACTTTAAGTTAGGTCTATCTAATGGTGATTTTCTCACCAATTCCACCTGAGTGTAACATCATTATTTCAGCATACCAATTAACCCGCCACTTAACCTGGCCGCAACAAATACCAATTAACCCGCCACTTAACCTGGCCGCAGCAAAAGACAGACTTGGAACTTTTAGGAAAACGTTGCATAAAAGATTATGTTTGGGTCAGGTACAATTCTTATTTTATCGTATTACTAGAATTTGCACAATAGAGAATTTTTGGGCTAAATTCAAGTCGCACTATAAAGAAAAAAATAGCGCAAATTTCATAATTGGGTGGTACACATACTAAATATGACTTTTTTTTTCAAAAAAATTTACGCTAGATATCGTCCACGCCACACGGATCTCATGTAAATTCACCTCTATCCGCAATAATAAACACCTAACCAAATATATTAAAATATCCACTTTATTCTAATACACACACTAATTTTTTTTAAAAAAAGGTACATCATTACCCTAGAATCAGGGGCATACCCACATGGGAGCCGGGTGTAGCACGGGCTACACCCGATTTTAGGTTACAAAAAGTAAATTTGTTAAAAAATAAGGTATTTCACGATACGTGCAACACCCATTTTTACGTAATATACGAAAAATTTAGTACTAATAATCATAATAAAAAGTTATGCAACACCCTATAATAAATTCTGGGTCCGCCACTGCCTAGAATTGCACCGCTACGTGCCATGATGGACAACCATAATAGCTTACCAGGTGTTAAGAGTGCCCACTATGAGTGGTGAAAGCACCTGGTCTTAAGTTCAGCTAAAAAATAGTTAAGACAAAGATGATGAAGAGTTGAAGACAACAACTTTAAGTTTAGGGCATGTTTGTTAAAAATAATTTCATATATTAGAAATAAATTAGAGTGTTGTATTTTTGGAAATGAAATCAAAGTAGATGATTTATTAAATTCTTTTTTTGGTAGCGTCAGAGATTTGAAAAAAAAATACTTATACAAATTTTTTTTTTCATAAATTTTTTTTAAATAGAAAAATAATATATAATAATAATAAATATTATTATTATTATAATAAATAATAACAATAATAATAATATATAATATATATAAAATAAATAATAATAATAGTAATAATAATAATTTTTAAAAATAATAATATAATAATAATAATAATAATAATTTTTAATAATAAAATTAAAAATAAATAATAATAATAATAAAATAATAACAATAATAATAATAATAATATTAATAAATAATATTTAAAATAAAAAATAATAATTAATAATAATAAAACAAAAATAAATAAATGATAAAATGGTATAATAAATAATAATAATAATGATAAAATAATAATAATAATAATAATAATAATCCTTATTCCATTACAGTTCCATCTTCCTTATTCCTTTTTTATCTTATCATCGTCTCACATATCTCGTTGCTCATCACGATCCTTCATTCTTATCACATTTCACGATCTTTCATTCCTTTTTTTTTCACGATCCTTCATTCCTTTCACTCTCGATCCTTCATTCATCATAGCACCATCCTTCATTCCTTTCTTTTATTTCTGTTTATCACGCTTCTATTTCTTCATCTATATTTCAAGGTTGTTTCTTTGCAGTGGGTTTTGTGATTGTTCATCTTTATTTCTGTTACGGTTGTACGGTTACGGTTACGGTGGTTTTTTCGGTTGTTCTTGAGTGGGGTCCTCCTGGCTCGATTCTTCTTCTTTCCTGGTTCCGTTTCAGTTTTTACTTTGTTCGGTGGTGGTTTGTGGGTGTGGATTGTTGTTTGGGTCAGGGGTGGTTGCTGTTGGTTGCTGTTTGATTGGGTGGTGTGGCTGCTGTTTGGTTAGGGTCTCTGGTGTTTGCGGTGGGGGCTGTTCGTGTGGTTTGGCTCTGTTGGTTAGTTTAGTTAGGGTCTTGTGTTCGTTTTAGGGGTTTGCTATTTAGGAGTTTGGGTTTTTGGTTCGGTTGTTGTATTTCTGGTTTCGGTAATAGGATTTTTCTGCTGTTTGGTTTCGGCGTTTGGGTTATTGGTTTCAGCGTTTGGATTATTGGTTGTGTTGGTAGGTTGTGGTGGCAGGTTTATTTGAGTCGTTTGGTTTGGTTTTTTTGGGTAGGTTTCTTTAGGCGGTTGGTGGTAGTTTTGGGCAGGTTGTTTTGGACAGGTAGTTTTGGCGAGTGGTGTTTGATGTAGATTAGGTTGTTTTGTTCGCGGCTAGGGGTTATTTGGTTGATTGGCGGTTGGTGTTTGGTAGCTTGTTGTTTTCTTTTTAGATTAGGTTTGGTGGTGTCATGGCGGTTGTTCGGTTCCATTGTCCGTTTGTTGGTCTTAGCGGATGTCGGGATGGTAGTGGGAATGGGCTTACTAAGTCGTCTTTGATTATTCATCTTCGTGATAAACATTTTACAGGCGATGCGCTAGCTTGTACCAAACATTCCATTCTATCTAATTTGGTTGTTTATGAGAGGGCCGAGTTAACCTTTAAGAGTATGGGGATTTGGTTATGTGGGGGTTGTTTCACTACGCACACGTTTCGGTCTAAGTGTCGGCATGGCAAGGGTTCGGATTTTGTACCACCTCCTGATTGTGGTGATGGTATTGTTCACTTTGTTTTTTATGACCTCCCTAAGCCTCCCGTTCCATCTTGTTCTTTACATCTTGTTAGTGGTGGTGATGAAGTTCGTGACTCGCATTGTGGTTTTGATTTGGAGACTCTTGATTGCTTATTTTCAAAAGGGCTGCGTACTGTTAAATCTATCCCTCCTAAGTGTCGTTTGGGTTTTTCTCGCGCCTTGAAAGGGGCCATTAACAGGGTGGTTAACATGCCTGATGACATATCTTTTTGGGTTCGTTTGCTTGTTTTGCCCATTTGTCTGCTTAAAACCTTTCGTCCGAGGAGTAATCTGGAGTGTAGGTCCGTTATCAAGAGACATAAGCAAGAGGAGTATATTATTAATGCTATTCGTTCTTGGGAGACGTTGGATGGTAGTTTACAGCTTCTTAGAGAGTGTTTGGCTGAACCTTCTCCCGCTTTGTTTGATGTTCTTTGTGAGGATTGTGGGTTGGTTGAGCAGAATATTAAGCAGTATAGACGGAAGATTTCTGATGGGCATTATTCTCCGGCTGTTAGAGTTCTTTCCTCATCTGGTGTGGCTCCTTATAATGATATTACTCTTGAAGACCTAAAAAATAAGCACCCTTTTGTTCATGCTCCTTCTTTGCCTGATATTTCTCTTGACCATCATCTCATTGTTGTTTCTCGATCTAGGGTTCTTGATATGATCAAGAGTTTTCCCCGTGGTACGTCTTGTGGGCGGGATGGGTTGCGGGCCCAACACCTTTTAGATTGTTTGAGTGGTTCTGCGGTTGCTATTTCTGATGATTTAGTTTCTTCTATCACCCAAGTAGTGAACCTTTTTCTTGATGGACGATGTCCCAAGGTGTTGGGTGAGTTTATCGCCAGTGCTCCTCTCACTCTGTTGGTTAAGCCTGGTGGTGGGATTCGTCCCATTGCTGTTGGTACTGTTTGGAGACAGCTTGTCTCCAAGGTATGTGCTTTTGAGGTTGGTCATTCTTTAGATGGGTACTTTGGTGATTTACAGCTTGGGGTGGGGGTGTCGGGAGGGAGTGAGGCTATTCTTCATGCTGTGAATCGTTTACTTGAGAGATATGGTGATGATGTCGGTTTGTCGATGTTACTTGTGGACTTTAAAAATGCTTTCAATTTGGTTGATCGAGAGGTTATGTTACGAGAGGTTCGTCTTCGTTGTCCCTCAATCTCGTCTTGGGTGGAGTTTTGTTATTCTAGTCCGGCTAGATTGTATTACGGGGAACATGTATTAAGGTCTTGTCAAGGGGTTCAGCAGGGTGACACTCTTGGTCCATTACTCTTTGCTCTGGTCCTTCAACCATTGATTTGTAAGATTCGGGACTCCTTCTCTCTTTCTTTACAGGCCTGGTATTTGGATGATGGTACTATTATTGGGGATACTTTGGTTGTGGGGAAAGTTTTAGAGTGCATCATGGAGGATGGCCCAGTGTATGGATTGCATCTGAATATTGATAAGACTGAAGTTTTTTGGCCGACCGAGGATCCTAGCAACAAGTTTATTGGTGTATTCCCAGATAATATTGCTCGACCTACGCGTGGTGTTAAGTTACTTGGGGGGCCTGCGAGTTTAGATCTTGATTTTTGTAGTCAGCTTGTGTTGAAGCGTGTGGTTAAGACTATTGAGCTTATGGATGCTGTGGCTAAAATTAATGACCCTCAATGTGAGTTGCTGCTCCTTCGTTCATGTGACGGTATTTCCAAGTTATATTTTGCTATGCGTACTTGTTCACTCTGTGCTTTTAAGTCTGCCCAAAGTTCTTTTGATTTCGCACTCCGTTCTTCTTTGGAGCGTATCGTTGTTGCTTCTGGACCGGGATTTGGTGATTGGCAGTGGAGACTTGCTATGTTGCCCTTTTCCTTTGGAGGGTTGGGTGTTTATTCTGCGGGTGATGTATTACATTATGGCTTTCTTGCTTCTCGGTTACAGTCAGCTGATTTACAGTATAAATTACTTCAACACACTGATATTAGATCTTATGGACTCCAGTTTGATGATGCCTTACGTATGTTTAACTCGGTTATGGAGATTGATTTTCTAAGTAATCCGAGTTAGGTCGCTGCCCCCAAACTCATGAAGAAAATGGCAGATATATATTTTTCTCGGGTTATTAAGAATGTAGAATCCACTTTCGCTTTATCTGCTCGTCAGTTGGCTTTATGGGCATCTCAGAAGGAGGATCGTACGTCTGACTGGCTTAGGACGGTTCCTATCCCGGGTTTAGGTCAGACTATGAATGGGAGGTCTTATCGATGTGTTTTGTGTTATCGCTTAGGTATTCCCTTGTTCTTTGTTTTGAAGCCCTGTTCAGCTTGTTCGAGAGTATTTGATGGGGATATATTTGGGGATCATGCGGTATCGTGTGCTGGCATTGTTGGGATTAAGCATCGTCACAATTTGGTACGTGATACTCTTGCTGATATATGCTATCGTTCAGGGATATCTGTCGGAAAGGAAGTTAATATTGGATTAGATGGAGGACTTGATAATACCTTACGTCCGGCAGATATTTTGTTTTATTCTTTGGATGGAGGTAAAGATGTGTGTGTTGATCTGACTGGTTCTTCTCCTTTGACTCGTACGGGGATGAATGACTTTGTACCTGGCCGAGCTGTGATTGATGCTGCACAACGTAAACGATGCAAGTATTTGGCTAAGTGTGCAGCTCTCGGATATGGGTTTCTTCCTTTCTCCTTTTCTTCTTTAGGGGAGTTACAGGAAGATGCAGTTGCGTTGCTGAAGCGGATCCAAAGATTTTCTAAGGCTCAAGACATTGGAGCGCGGGCTGCTGTACATATTTTCCATATAATAGGTTTTGTCATTGCTAAAGGGGTGGGAGCGCAGATAGTATCTCGGCTCCCATCCAATTTGTTGTAAATCCCTTTTTGTTTCTAATAAAATGATGGTTTATATCATTTTGCATTTCCTCTCGTTCTGTGTGGGCGATCCCCATCACCATCACCCGTAACCATCACCTGCTACCCCATCTCCTGCTTCCTTCATCTTCTGTTAACCATTCATCTCCTTCCTTCATCCTCTGTTAACCTTCACTTTCCTTCATCTTTATAACCCATTTTCTTCATCGCATTGTTTACCCGTCACCATTGTCTTCATATTAAACAACCATCATTACCCGTTTACATCATTTCCCGTTTTCATCATCTTCTTCATATTAAACAACCATCTCGTTTTCTTTACCCGATTACATCATTTCCCTTCATCACCATCTCGTTTTCTTATTTTTACCCATCTCGTTTTCTTTACCCCATCCGTTTCTTCTTGAAGGTTTCTTGTGGGTTGTGTTTCGTTGGGGTTACTGTTTTGCGGTCATATCTATTACAGGGTTTTATCAGTGGGGTACGTTTCATCCTGTGGGGTAGCGTGGTTTTTATTGGTTGGTGGTCTGTTGGGATCGTTCCATACAGAAAGGTTTGGTTTTTGGTGATTGGGGTCTGTTAGGGTAGTGTTTCTTGTTCATACAGTGGGGTTTATTTTGATTTGTTCTTTTGGGGTTTTGTTGGTAGCGTTGCTATTACGTTTCAAACAGTGGGTTCCGATTTGCGATAGGTTTCGTTTTTGGGGTTCATACAGTGGGGTTCGTTTCTTGCAGTTGATTTTGCGTACGTTTTCCATTCAGTTGGTTAGTGGTTAGTTTCCAACAGTTGGTGGTTTCCATTCAGTTGGTTGGCGTTTCCAACTGTTGTTTGTGTTGTTAGTTTGCGGCGAGTGGTTTGTTTTGCGGCGATTGGTTTGTTTGTTTTGGGCAGGTTGTTTGAGGTTGGTGGTGTTCGTTTTTGATTAGGTTAGGGTTGTAGTTTTGTTTGCGGCTAGGAGTTGTTTTGTTTGTTTGGCGGTTGGTGGGTGGCGACTTGTTTGGCGGTTGTTTTGAGGCGATTGGTGGTGTTCGTTATAGATTAGGTTTGGTGTTGTCATGGCGATTGTTCGGTTTCATTGCCCATTTGTTGGTCTTAACGGGTGTCGTGATGGTAGTGGGAATGGGCTTACTAAGTCATCTTTGATTATTCATCTTCGTGATAAACATTTTAGCGGCGATGCTCTTGATTGTACAAAGCATTCCATTATATCCGATTTGGTTGTTTATGAGAGGGCCGAGTTAACCTTCAAGAGTATGGGGATTTGGTAATGTGGTGGTTGTTTCACTACGCCTTGAAAGGAGCAATTGACAGGGTGGTTAACAAGCCTGATGACATCTCTTCTTGGGTTCGTTTGCTTGTTTTGCCTCTTTGTCTTCTTAAAACCTTTCGTCCGAGAAGTAATCTGGAGTGTAGGTCCGTTGTCAAGAGGCAAAGACAAGAGGAGTATATTATTAATGCTATTCGTTCTTAGGAGACGTTGGATGGTAGTCTACAACTTCTTAGTGAGTGTTTGGCTGAACCTTCCCCTGCGTTGTCTGATGTTCTTAGTGAGGATAGTGGGTTGGTTGAGCAGAATATTAAGCAGTGTAGACGGAAGATTTCTGATGGGCATTATTCTGCGGCTGTGAGGGTTCTTTCCTCATCTGGTGTGGCTCCTTATAATGATCTCACTCTTGAAAGCTTAAAGGATAAGCACCCTTTTATTAATGCTCCTTCTTTGCCAGATATACCTCTTGATCTTCATCACCTTGTTGTTTCTCGATCTGTGGTTCTTGACATGATCAAGAGTTTTCCCCATGGTACGTCTTGTGGGCGGGATGGGTTGCGGGCCCAGCACCTTTTAGATTGTTTGAGTGGTTCTGCGGTTGCTATTTCTGACGATTTAGTTTCTTCTATCACCCAAGTAGTGAACCTTTTTCTTGATGGACGTTGTCCCAAGGTGTTGGGTGAGTATATTGCTAGTGCTCCTCTCACTCCGCTGGTAAAGCCTGGTGGTGGGATTCGTCCCATTGTTGTAGGTACTGTCTGGAGACGGCTTGTTTCCAAGGTATGTGCTTTTGAGGTTGGTCATTCTTTGGATGAGTACTTTGGTGATCTGCAGTTTGGGGTGGGGGTGTCGGGCGGGAGTGAGGCTATTCTTCATGCTGTGAATCGCTTACTTGAGAGGTATGGTGATGATGTTGGTTTGTCGATGTTACTAGTGGATTTTAAAAATGCTTTCAATTTGGTAGATCGAGAGGTTATGTTGCGAGAGGTTCGTCTTCGTTGTCCCTCGATCTCGTCTTGGGTAGAGTTTTGTTATTTTAGTCCTGCGAGGTTGTATTATGGTGAGCATGTATTAAGTTCATGCCAGGGGGTACAGCAGGGTGACCCTCTTGGTCCGTTACTTTTAGCTCTTGTTCTTCATCCATTGATATGTAAGATTCGAGACTCCTTTTCTCTTTCTTTACAAGCCTGGTATTTGGACGATGGTACTATAATTGGGGATACTTTAGTTGTGGGGAAAGTTTTGGAGTATATCATGAAGGAGGGCCCCGTGTATGGCTTGCATCTGAATATTGACAAGACTGAAGTTTTTTGGCCGATAGAGGATCCTCGCAGCAAGTTTGTTGGTGTGTTCCCAGATAATATTGCTCGACCTACGCGTGGTGTTAAGTTGCTCGGGGGGCCTGCGAGTGTAGACCTTGATTTTTGTAGTCAGCTTGTGTCGAAGCGTGTGGCTAAGACTATTGAGCTTTTGGATGCCGTGGCAAAAATTAATGATCCTCAATGTGAGTTGCTGCTTCTTCGTTCTTGTGTCGGTATTTCCAAGTTATATTTTTCTATGCGTACATGTTCACCCTGTGCTTTTAAGTCTGCCCAAAGTTCCTTTGATATGGCACTCCTTCTTCTTTGGAGCGTATCGTTATTGCTTATGGACCGGGATTTGGTGATTGGCAGTGGAGACTTGCTACGTTGCCCTTTTCCTTTGGGGGGTTGGGTGTTTATTCTACGGGTGATGTATTGCATTATGCTTTTCTTGCTTCTCGGTTACAGTCAGTTGATTTGCAGTCTAAGCTACTTCTACACACTGATATTAGATCTTATGGAGTCCAGTTTGATGATGCCTTACGTGTGTTTAACTCGGTTATGGAGATTGATTTTCTAAGTAATCCGAGTAAGGTCGCTGCCCCCAAACTCATGAAGAAAATGGCAGATATATATTTTGCTCGGGTTATTAAGAATGCAGAATCCACTTTCGCTTTATTTGCTCGTCAGATGGCTTTATGGGCATCTCAGAGGGAGGATCATACTTCCGATTGGCTTAGGACGGTTCCTATCTCGGGGTTGGGTCAGACTATGAATGGGAGGACGTATCGATGTGTTTTGTGTTATCGCTTAGGTATTCCCTTGTTCTGTGTTTCGAAGCCCTGTTCAGCTTGTTCGAGATTATTTGATGGGGATATATTTGGGGATCATGCGGTGTCGTGTGCTGGTATCGTTGGGATTAAGCATCGTCACAATTTGGTACGTGATACTCTTGCTGATATATGCTATCGTTCAGGGATATCTGTCGGAAAGGAAGTTAATATTGGATTAGATGGAGGACTTGATAATGCCTTACGTCCGACAGATATTTTGTTTTATTCTTGAGATGGAGGAAAAGATGTATGTGTTGATCTGACTGGTTCTTCTCCTTTGACTCGTACGTGGATGAATGACTTTGTACCTGGCCGTGTTGTGATTGATGTTGCACAACGTAAGCGATGCAAGTATTTGGCTAAGTGTGCAGCTCTCGGATATGGGTTTCTTCCTTTCTCCTTTTCTTCTTTAGGTGAGTTACAGGATGATGCAGTTGCGTTGCTGAAGCGGATCCAGAGATTTTCTAAGGCTCAAGACATTAGAGCGCGCGCTGCTGTACATATTTTTCATAGAATAGGTTTTGCTATTGCTAAAGGGGTGGGAGCGCAGATAGTATCTCGACTCCCATCCAGTTTGTTGTAAAATCCCTTTTTGTTTCTAATAAAGTGATTATTAATAATAATAAAAAATAAAATAAATAATAATAATAATAATAATAATAATAATAATTAGTATTAATATATAACTAGAAAATGATTTCCACCCAAAGATAGTGCAAATGATTTCCACATAAATGACAAATGATCAAATTTCTAAGAATTCAACTCTCCACCTAATTTTTTTACCAAAAACCCTTGAGAAGTGATTTCTAACATTTTGGTCGTTAGTTCCTGCGAAATGACTAATATACATCGTCTACTTACTCACTTTACCTTTTGTATCCTTGGTTATCGTCTTCGCCACTTTGATTTCTAAAAACACTACAACCCTCACCACCCACCCACTAAAGCACCACCACTATTGACCAATACCAATATATCATCGCCTTCTTTTCCACTTAGATACCTTATTATCATCACCACAACGACCAATCAACACCACTATGATTGTGTACTATTGCTAGTGATGCTCTAAGTATAAAAGAGGTTGAACCCGCTCCATTGAGAATAAAAGATGACATTTTTAGGATGTGTACTTTGATGATGAATATGTTGAAGTTGTGATATCTTCTCTTCGATTAGGCGATGACCAAAAGAGGTATAATATGTATAGTCTTATTGATAATTAAGGTACCTTATAAAACTCACGAAAATTAATAAATACACCACAAACCAATCACGAATCTACCCGTGGCTTTGATACCAATTGTTGTTCTCATATTTTATCACTTCACTATGGTTGATTATAAGAAATAAGATAGAATGTAGATGGAAGATAAATAAAAGATGAAGTTTAGAGAGAGAAATTAGAGAGAGAAAGTAGAGAGAAGTGTGTGTGAAATTGAAGGAATATTAGATTAAGAGAAAAATGAAATGGTAACTCTTCTTAACATGCTAGGAAGAGGTATATATAGCCGAGCCTTACATGTGGGCTTGTATGGGCTATATCATTTAGGCCAGGCTGGAATAAATACTTAGTACCTTGAAAGAGGCCTTTTAAGTTAACCATCAAGCCCGTATTAATTTGACTATCATTACTACTAATTACAACGTTCCTATGACCGATACATAATAAACCTATGACCGACTCATTCTTGTTTGACTCAATATTTTGAGGCTAACAAAATCATCTATTAGAGTTTCAGTAGAACTTAATGATGCTAATGGTATTGATTGTTTGCCTACTCTAGAGATCCATAGTAGTTTAGGTACTATGGGATATGAAGGGGGGATGAGTCACTTGCTTTCTTCAAAGGGTATTTTTCACCATAATGGAAGTTACTTTTTCATTCAATTATTCATTGTTTAAGCCCAAAAAGTACTTCTTTTGATCAAATTTTACAAGTACTGCATCTGTTGGTATTTGTTTGGCTACTAATAGAGTTTTTGATTTTTCAAAAATGATTTTTGATGGAATGTTAAAACATCTAGAAGATAATAAAATTTTTTTGATGTACCATAGGTTTTTGCAATGTATACTAAGTGAAAAAGTGCCTGACCTTCCTGCCTTATCAAATCCATGGGCTGTCTCCACCTTTACCTCTAGGACATTTGCCTTTTTAAGTCAAAGGCAAGAATTGAAGTCAACAATGACCTCATTATTTTCCAACATGCTGGTACAACCAGCTGAGAGTGAGGCTTCTAGTGCATCTAATGAGCCTCAGCAAACTCCCTCACCATCTCAGTCCTCATAAGAAGCTAACTCTGCTTCTTCTTCTCATCACATCTCAAAGAGTTTCGATGAGATGATCCATACATACGATGATGTTCCTTCTCCACGTGGTTCACCACCTGTAGGAACTTAGGGTGCTATGGATCTCCATGCTTTGACTAATCTTTGTAAGTGTCTATCCCAACTGGTAAAAGATTTGCAACTTGCTAAGGCATCACATGATGATAGGATTGCTAAGTTGGAGGATAAGCACACGAGGTTAAGGAAAAGGTGTAATCCTTGGATTAAACATCAACTGGATCTTGCTAAACACATGCACGATCAAAGGAGGCTGACAATAAACAGAGAAGAAGACAAAAGAGGAATGCATCCAAACAAAGGAGGAAATGAGATGAAGCTGGTCCTTCTTCTGGATTGGCTGACAAAACTATGGAGGATGCAGACCTTAAGGGAATGAACTTAGATGATGAAACAAATTTTGATGTTGGAATGGAGTATAAAATGAAAGAGAATGTGGTGGAGGAACATGATAATCAAGAAAATCCACAACAAGAACCACCACAAGAAGATGTAAAGCCAGTTATGAGTGATGAAACTATAATGGTTGCAGAATTTCAATCTCCTCAGAAAAAAGCTGATGATGTGGAGATTCAGACAATTGATATGACTCATTTGTAGAGTCGAGAACTAGAGCAACTACAACAACAATAACCACCATATTCTGACCAAGAACATGAGCATGATTTAGAATCTCTTAGAAGAGAATTAGCTCTGAAAGGACTGGAGATAGAAACAACCAAAGTTCAACAAGAGGCTCAGTCACATCCTATTGATGAATTAAGAAGAGACAAAGAGCATGAAAAGACTGAAGAGTTAAATGTTGAAGACTCAGTGATACCTTGGTTATTGAAGAGAAGACCGACAATGTCTTAAGTACCGGTGATGTTGAAGGTACTGGAAAGCCTGAATCAAGCACCGTTCAGCTGACAGCAAGTACCGTTAGAGCTGTAGGTACCGCTGAGCAAGAAACTGATTCAAAGCAAGCTATGCCATAGAGTGCACTCCCTCTTTTGGACATGATGATAAATTAGTAAATATCTTTCTAAGTTTGAATGAGAAGACCTTAGTTGAGAAGGCTAAGCTAAAAGAAGTTGAGACTAAGACTGTTGGTGATAATGACCAAGTTCTGGACATAGAGATCTTAGATAACGAAGCACAACCTCATGTACAATAAAAATAAAAAGGTGATGAACAGGTTGATAAGGCACAAGAACAAGCAGATTCAAATGTGGAATAACCTACTTCTGAAGAACAGGAACCAAAGAACAAAGATAAAGAGGTTCAAGCTTCAAAACGAAGTACAAAAGGCATTACCATTCCTGGTCAACAACAACAACAATACGATGAAGATCAACCTCTTTGAATTAAGAGAAAGATGCCTAAAATTGATCCAAAGGAAAAAGGTAAAAAGCCTTTAGAGTCTGAGTCAGAAGAAGAAAGTGACTCAAATAACATTGATGGGGCTGAAAAGAAATTCAGACAGATGGGCCATGATGAAGAGTTTGCAAGAAGAATGGAATCTCAAATGCATGAAGAAGATCTGAAAGAAGCTCTTGAAAAAAAAGATTGTAAGATGAGTGTTACATCAATGAGTTTGACAACATTTAAGCTCGGATCAATGCAAACAATCTTCTTGCTGAATCTATGCTAGCTAAAGAAAGGGAAGTATATGATGAATAAGAAAAACTTAGGTTAATCATGGATATGGTAAGAGAGCAAAAGAGGTTTTATGTAGAGAAGAGGGATAGAGAAGCATAAGAGAAGTTTTGAACAGACTTAGAGAAAGACAAAAGAGATTTGGAAGTACCTTTAGAATTCAATCAAAGATGGGAGATACACTAGAAGGTAGTGCTCCTAAAAAGATGACCACATATGTTAGAAAATCAAAAGAAGTCAAGGAGATGCTAAAGTTGGTTAAGAAACAAGTTCTAGATGAAGGAACCAAAGCTCAAAATGTTGAGAAAGTTGCTGATGTACAGATGGTACATGGACAAGGAACGGTACATATAGAAGATGCAGTGGTACATGATGAAACAGATGGTACATACTGAGAAACCAACAGTACCTAAAGAATGTACATCTAAGAAGGAGACGAAGGAGTCCAAAGAAGAAGAAGGTACTTCTAAGGGCAGCAGAGTAAAAAGAAAAGTACATTATAGAAAAAGGGTAAGACTGGCTGATAATGATGATGCAGATAGTGATAGTGATGATGACCATAAAAAACACCTCAAGATTATGAAGTTTAAGTATCAGTTTATAGACACAGAAGTCATGGGAAGGAAATCACATATAGTTCGTTGGAGAAGTTCAATGAATAATGAGATAGAGTCTCATGGTATTTTTAGGTTGATAGATCATAGAGGCTGTTTAGTTGGTTGGAAGAAGTTTTACATCTCTTTGACAGACAGGACATTCAAGAATTATATGAAGCTGTCAGGATTGGTTGTGAGGGAAGATCAAAACAATTTCTCTTACATGAAGAGTTGAAAGTCATGTATGAGACTCTAGATAGATATGATGAAAAGTTTTGGAAATGTCAAGATAAGTGGATTCCCACACAATGGAGGTATTACAGATCTTGTGAAGTTCATACCATAGAGATCAATAATGTCACTTACTATCTGCTACAAGAAAGGATATATCCTTTTAAGAGAAGAGTACTAGAAAGATTGTTGGATCTTCAGTTGGAAATTTCAGAAGAGTTCACAGGTGCTTCGAAGTTGATAAGATTGGTTAAGCAACAAATCAAGGATCTTGAGAAGGAAGAGGAGGCTAAAAGAGAACTCTAAGTGTTTGGATTTCAGCCACACTTCTTAAATGGTAATCAGTTCACCATGTCTAACACACATAAGAACTGGCTAGTCCATAGGCAAACAGTTTATGGCAAAGACTTCTCAAATCCGTTTATAGCTGGTAATTTGCTAAAAACTACATGGTCATTAACTCACCACTCTTAAAAGCAAAGAGTTGGATAGTCCAAGAACAAACTGCTCTAAGTAAAGACTACTCAAATCCGTTAATGGCTAACAGTTTACCAAAAACTTGTAGGGTAATTAACACACCTTATTCTCGATGAATATAGTATTGGCTATTCGAGAGCAAACGACTAACTGGTAAAAAATCATCAAATATGTTGTTGCACAAATGAAGGAAACTTTGAAGACTAAATATCAAGAGCTCCATGTCTCTGATACCAATTGCTATTCAAGATGTTGCAGAAAAGATGTTGCAAAAAGATTGAAACTGTTTAAGATTCAAATATTTATAAGAACAAAGTCTTGAAGACAAGAGTGAAATCCGAATGATGATAATCCCAGAGTTCATCATACCAAAAGAAGGAAATTCTACTTTGATGTTTGAATGCATTCCACTGCACATACAAGTTGGAATATTACAACCCTTGCCCTGAAGTTAGATTTGAAGATATCAAGATTCATACATTCAAGACAGAGAAACAAGAGAACCGTTTGTATAAGCAAATATTGTTTGTGTTGATGTGGTACATGCAAGTATCGCTAGTTGTAATGTCAAGTGCTGCTAGATTGTAAAGATATGTTATATTTATAATAGGAGTATATCGTGTGTTATATACGTATCCTAATAGAATATTCTAGAGTTCCTTGCACTATAAAAGGAACATAGGGTCGTTAAGTTTATTGTACCTCAACGCAGTTTACGATTAATAAAGAATCGGTAGTTAGTCAAACCTTGTTCTTCTTAGCTTTGATAAGTTAGATTCCACATAACTTATCTCTGTTTAGTAAGAGTCTCTGTCTTGCTTTAGTTTGTTTACAAACTAAAGTACAATCTTTAATAGGCTTAAGATCTATTCATTAGAATCAACATATTTCTTAGTCAATCGTACAAGTTCTTATATATCTATTCTACACATCACACAATCTTTCTGTGGAATATCAAGCTTCACAATATTACGAATCTAAAATGAGAAATAAACTTGGAGAAACTTTTACTGATATTCACCTTGCATTGAATGAAACCTAAAACTATTTATAAGCATTACATGAAACAACTAAGCAACTAATAACCTAAAAACTAGGCACATGCCAACGTGCCAATGTTGTTGCCTAAAACTCGGTCAAACAAATACCACTTCAAACTACTAACTACTCCATCCACATACCAAATCCTACGTATGTAATACACAAACAGATATTAGACTAGTAAGCTCAAGCCATGCATGCACGTGAACCCGACACATAACCGATTAAACCCAACAATCACTTCCTTAATCGGTTATTCATGGCACCCGGTCACCTCCTGAACACATACTTTCGAAACATCTCGTTTCTCGACATTTCTCCGGACACATCATGATTCAACACCACCTGGGTTGAATTCTCTATGGTCATCCACACAACGAATCAAAGCCGCCTACTTGGGTCCTTTGATTCTACGACCTTCGATCTTCGGTCTTTTCGGTCTACGGTCTCTTCGGTTAACTTTCCGGCCTTCGGTCTCACGCCGGAGCTTCCTCGGTCTTCTCTACGGCGTCAGTCTTTTTCGGTATTCTTTTCTTTCTCTGGCAACACGCGGTCACGGTCTCGGTCTTGGTTGCCTCCTTCGGTCTCGGTCTTCTAATTCAACAGTCCTTCGGTCTTTTGCTGTTGAAACTTCGGTCTTGATAACCCGCCGGTCATGGTTATCTCTTTCGGTCTCGGTCTTCTAATTCAACAGTCCTTCGGTCTTTTGCTGTTGAAACTTTGGTCTTGATAACCCGCCGGTCATGGTTATCTCTTTCGGTCTCGGTCTATTTTTCTCAGGTGAGCTTTCGGTCTATTGCCACCAATGTCGGTCTAGGTGCTCCCCGGTCTTTTGCAGCTCCTCGGTCTCTACTTTCATCGGTCTAGGTGCCGCCGTGCCGCCGGTCTTTTGCGGTTCGTCGGCCCTCTCGGTCTATGCAAGTCACATGAACTTGCTAGTCTCTTTCTTCTTTCCCTGCCCTAGCACAAGGCACTCCTACTATTTTCAAACAACCACCCGCTGTCCGAACCTTCTCAACACCTGCCCTCCACCAATCGACACACCCGCGGATGGCGGAGGCTTCCCCGGTACGAGCCTAGCGCTCTGATACCAAATGTGGAATATCAAGCTTCACAATATTACGAATCTAAAATGAGAAATAAACTTGGAGAAACTTTTACTGATATTCACCTTGCATTGAATGAAACCTAAAACTATTTATAAGCATTACATGAAACAACTAAGCAACTAATAACCTAAAAACTAGGCACATGCCAACGTGCCAATGTTGTTGCCTAAAACTCGGTCAAACAAATACCACTTCAAACTACTAACTACTCCATCCACATACCAAATCCTACGTATGTAATACACAAACAGTTATTAGACTAGTAAGCTCAAGCCATGCATGCACGTGAACCCGACACATAACCGATTAAACCCAACGCTTTCAACTTAAAACATAAAATACACCATATATAAATACATAAATCATGAAACCAGACAAAACATCCCTTTCAAGATTATGGTTTTATGCAAAATATTAGACAAGGTTCTTGACTTACAAATTCGATTATAGTCAAACACAATTCCTATATTCTCACGTTACTTACGTCACATGAACCTGCTTAACCAGAACCGGAGCTTTTATACAACAATTATAAAGTTTGGTGTCGGTTGGCGGTGATAACGGTGGTGAAATGACCGTGTTTAAGAGTGGTGGCGGGTGGCAGTGATAGTGGTGGTAGTGGTGGTGCTAGTGAGGGTGGATATTAAAAAGAAAGTTTGAGAGTAACTTGCAAATTTCTTCTTTAAAGTTTAGTTAACAAGACACAAGGGTATATTAGTCATTTTGCTATAATTTTGGTCCAACACCAAAATGTTAGAAATTACGTCTCAAAGGATTTTTTTGTACGAAAATGCAAAGTTCACAAGCGTTTTTGCACGATTTTTCGTCTCAAAGGTTTATTCGTATTTTTTGAATATTACAAGGACAAAATTTACATTTTACTTTTAAGTTTATAATTAACCTTGAGTGGTCGTAATCTATTAATGTGGAACGAGTTGTTACAATGTCGCTTCCATATCTAAGAAATATATCGTATTTGTTAACTTTTCGGGTTGGTTTACACTCAAATGAGAAAAGAGTTTGATACGTATCTATATATAGCATGGACATAAGAGACCTCTCACAAGGCATATGTTTGCATTACATAGCTAATAAAGACAGAAAAAAATATAAAAAAATTAGTCTGGTACCAACACATAATTCATGCATTATGCATAAAATTCATTACCATGCATGTTATTGGTCAGGAAACTTAATCATCTACAGGTGTGGGGAAACCTATTTAATTTTATTGGCTGCTAAATATAGCAAGGCAGATTATGACTCTTTACCAGAATTTTCATGCATTCATTACACCATAATTTGTGAAAGATATGTAACTTAATCTTGGAGTCATCACAATTATTATATGACTTGAATTTATTAAACATTAATTTTTCCTTTTTCAACTTGGAGTCATGATAATCACGACAACGAGGACGGCATATCTAATTCTTGGGTTAGTAACTCTTTCGAGGATGGTGAGATCATTCCTGATGATGAACAGGCCTTTGATAACAATCTCAACGCTAATGATATTAATTCGAATAAATTCCCATCGGATGATGATAATCCGGTGGTGGGCGCCGGCAATCCGACCATGGCCGACAGCCCATTAGCATCGGAAGATGTAGCATCCATCATTAATGATAGGAACATTGGAGGAGACAATAACACAGTTGTTGAGGAGTCTGTCGAAATTCCTTCTAGTCCCAAGATTGCCAATTTCCAAAACAGCACTTTGAATATTCCTTGGGAAACCTAATTTCGTTTGTAAATCAAGATTTTGGTTGGCTATTGGAGGGAAATGGAACGGGTTTAGTGGAGACGTTTTTCTCGTCAATGTATACGCCCCACAGTCTAGGGCTGATAAACGCAGGCTGTGGCAGGATCTATATAACCTTTACTGTTCAAAGCAAGGTACCTGGGTCTTCTTTGGCGATTTTAATGTGGTCAGAAAACCAGAGGAGAGAGTTAACTCCCACTTTTGTTCGGCATCGGCCCATGACTTCAACACTTTCATTGATATGGTGGGGCTGAAAGAATTTAATATGGGAGGTCGTCGTTTCACATATCTTAGTCCCGATTGTAGCAAGCTAAGCAAACTTGATCGTTTCTTGGTTTGCAGCAACTTCATCGCTGCACAACCAACCTCTGTCGTCACAGCTTTGTCAAGAGATCATTCTGACCACTCCCCCATCACACTGTGCAACTTGGTTATGGATTTTGGTCCATCACCATTTAGATTGTTTAATTCGTGGCTATTTAAAGACGGTTTTGATGAGGTTGTCAAGAAAGCTTGGGTCTCTTTCCATGGGTTTGGCTTACCAGATGCATACCTTGGTGCAAAGTTGAAATTTCTGAAAATCGCTATTAAAAGATGGAGATCACTGGAAGCCGAAAAAGAAAATAAGGAGCTTAAAACTTTGCACAAGCGCCTTAATGAGCTAGATATTTTGGCTGAATCGAGAATCCTGACGGACTTGGAGACCAAGGAAATAAAGGACGGCAAAATAAGGATCGCTGAGCTTGAGTATATTCAGAAACTTGATCTTAAACAGAGATCTCGCATTAAGTGGGCAATCGATGGTGATGAGAATAGTGCTTTCTTCCATGGCATGTTAAAGAATAAAAGTAGGAAGAATCGGATTCATGGCTTGACAATCAATGGCGACTGGGTAGTGGATCCTTGTCGAATCAAAGCTGAAATTCATAGGTTCTTTTCACATAAATTTTGTGAGCGCTGGCCGGTTCGTCCACCCCTTGTCAGTCCTCTCTTCCGCAAATTGGACAACTTGCAACAATCATCCATTGAATCCCCCTTCACCACGGATGAAATTCGCTGTGCCATTTGGGCTTGTGGCGGGGACAAGGCCCCTGGGCCTGACGGTTTCACCTTCAAATTTTTGAAAGCCCAGTTTGATTGTATCATTGGGGATGTTATGAACTTCGTCAAGTACTTCGAAGAAACAGGTTTTATCGGGAGAGGTTGCAACTCGTCATTCATATCTCTAATCCCCAAAGTCAAAGACCCGATTTCATTAAGCGATTATCGACCCATATCTCTAATTGGCTGCCTGTACAAAATAATTGCCAAGGCACTCTCTTTCAGACTCAAAAATGTCATTGGCTCCGTAGTAGGTAATGTTCAATCAGCTTATATCAGCGGTCGAAACATTTTGGAGGGTCCCCTCATTATTAACGAATTATGTTCATGGGCAAAAAAAGCTAAAAAGAAAATGTTTATGTTCAAGGTGGACTTTGAAAAAGCGTTCGATTCTGTGAACTGGGGTTATCTAGACTCCATCATGGAACAAATGAACTTTGGTGTTAAATGGCGCGGGTGGATTAAAGGCTGTCTATTATCATCAGTAGCATCCGTCTTAGTCAACGGCTCCCCAACAGCTGAATTCCCTATCACCAAAGGCGTTAGGCAAGGAGATCCCCTTTCCTCATTCCTGTTCATCATTGCAATGGAAGGACTTAATGTTTCTATGGAATCGGCTTGTGAAAAAGGGATTTTCCGCGGACTTAAGGTGGGGCGTAGTGGCCCTTCGGTCTCCCACCTCTTCTACGCTGACGATGCAATCTTTGTGGGGGAGGGATCCAATTCAAATATGAGCAATCTTGCAAGGATACTCAGGTGCTTCCACGCCTCATCTGGTTTACAAGTCAACTTCCATAAATCCAAAGTTTTTGGTATTGGAGCCTCTATTGCTCAAATTGGCTCCTGGTCTTCAATCCTTGGTTGCATATCAGGTAGTTTCCCTTTTGTGTATCTCGGAGTCCCTGTAGGTGCTAATATGAACCTCACAAAAAATTGGCAGCCCGTGATAGAAAGATTCAATTCCAGGTTGTCATGCTGGAAAGGTAAGCACCTTTCATTCGGTGGTCGTCTGACACTCATCAAATCCGTTTTGAGCAGCCTCCCTTTATATTACTTCTCTTTGTTCAAAGCTCCCATCAGCATCATTAACCGGCTTGAGCAGATCCGCAGAAAATTTCTTTGGAGTGGGGTAGAGAACTCTTATAATATCAGTTGGGTATCATGGTCCACTGTTTTAGCTTCCAAAGAAAAGGGGGGTCTCGGCGTTGGATCGTTAAGAGCTCATAACTATGCCTTTCTCTTAAAGTGGTGGTGGAAGCTTAATGACGGTAACCCTGACTGCCTTTGGAAGCATATTATTAATGAGATTCATCGCCTCCGTTTTAAACCCATATCCCAAATCTCTAATCCTAAACTTGTTGGTACCTGGAACAACATTGCGAAGGTGCGTGAAGACTTATCTGCAGTTGGGCTCACTTATAGCGATGTATTTTCCATTGATGTTGGTAACGGAAATAATCTCTTATTTTGGAAGGATCCCTGGCTTGATGAATCGTCATTGTCATCTAGATTCCCCTCCTTATTCTCCATTGAATCAGATCAGGATTGTCTCATCAAGGATAGGATATCTACCTCAGGATATCAATGGAGTTGGAATTCAGGTTTTAACAACCCTACGGTGATCAACGAATTTCGCGACTTACTTCACCTCATTGCTTCTCTTAATTTGAAACACACCCCAGATAAGTTGAAATGTAAACTGTCGTCTGATGGTTTGTTCACGGTGCATCAAGCGAGAAGTCTTATAGAGGACAAATTATCCAACGCTATCGATTTGGGCTTTTCGCCTTGGATTAGATCTGCTCCTTTAAAAGTCTGCTGTTTCGCTTGGAGGGTAGGTCTCGGGCGTATCCCTGTTATTAAAAACTTACGCGATAGGGGAGCTCATATGGATAATGCCAATTGTAAGGTATGTGGTTCCACTGAGGAGGATGTCGATCATGCGATTGTTCTATGTCCTTAGGCACTTAACACATGGAAGTGGATTTTTAAATGGTGCAACATCCCACCTCCTACACTTTCTACAGCCAAAGGTCTCCTGGAGTTAGGCACTAATTGGGGTAATTGCACCACAAAAAGGAAAGTTTTTCTCACCATTTTACTTGGCACAATGTGGAGCATATGGAAGGCGAGGAACGATTATACCTTCAACAAGATTGATAATCCATTCACAGTGATAGCAGAAGACGTTATTTCATCTACGTTCTTATGGATAAAACATAGGAGTAATATTCCTTGTAATTGGATAGACTGGCAGTGTAATCCTTTATCTATTTCGGTGTAATTTGTTTGTTATTTTTCTGCCCTCTCTTAGCTTCTTGCTAGTTGAGGTGCTTAATAATATTTGCCGTTTCAAAAAAAAAAAAAGATGGTCAAACTATCACACTTTGCTCCTAGAAAATGGTATTGGTCTTGGAAATAATGGAAGACTTGAAGAGATATAAAGAAATTTGAAAATGATGAAGAAGAATAGAGGCCAACATAGTTTGATAACCATATTAATTATTCAATAAAAATCAATGTTTTAAAACCCGGTTCAACCCGGCCGGTTGAACCGGTTGAACCGGGAACCGGTTGAAAGAGCGGTCCGGATGATAACGGGTTTTTGTTTGTTTCTGAACCGGATTAAACCGGCGGTTTTTTGTGACCCGGTTTAAACCGGTTTTATAAACCCGGCTGGGTCAAAGATCATATCTTATTTTCGTTTTATAATCACAATAATGAAAAGCATTTCTTTTCCCAATAAACCAAGGTCAGAAACCATTGATTTTCCCATTCTCCAACTACCCTCTTTCATTGTCCCTATACCATTCTCTCTCAATCCATTTTTATTAACAACTCTACCATTTCTTCACCCACAAATCAGATCTATATGAGGTAAGTGTTTCATTTTTTATTTATTGGATATGATCATTTTGATGAATGTTTTTTAGTCGCAAATTGCAACATACATCCAAGGTATTTGTTGGATGGAGAGTGATGTATTCCCGCTTTCTTTGTATTGTAGGAAACGGAATTGTTGATGTTACCTAATGACTTATGTCTTATGCTCAGATTATGATATAAATCTGGATCTCGCAATGACCTGTGGACTTATTTCTTTTGAATGTTTAAACTAAATGAGCTTTCATGTGTAATGTCGTTTTAAAGTCTGGAGTATTTTTTTGTTGGATCGCATGTGTTGTAATATCGTGTTGATGTGTAGATCAATTCGACTTGATCGTGTCTAGGATTTTAATGTTACAGACTTGTGTAATAGCAATATAACTATTTTTTCTTCTTTTTCATAGAACCGGTTCGAACCGGCGGTTGAACCGGTTAAACCGGTGACCCGGTGAACCGGTAATTCAACCGAGTCGATTAAAAAACCGGTTTTTAAAACATTGATAAAAATAAAAATAATTCAAGTGGCTCAAACTTCCCATCACCACTCATTTCCATGTATTGTTGTCATCTAGTCTCTTTGCATGTGTGTTGTTGTGTACATATTGCATGTGTGTCAATGTTGGTTGGTCTGTTTTTAGTAAATTAATAAACGTATATCAACTACTAGGAGATTACATATACATATGACTTGTCGTTATTTACTTTCTATTGTTAGCTCGACTTTGTGGTTCAAAATATCTTTGGCAAAACTTTCACCTGAAACCCTAAATTATAACTTACTTGAGCCCATACAAAACTCTCCACGACTCGGTCGAACAAGTGACCGAGTCTTGCCTTTTTCTAGACTCGTGGTCTATAGACGCGTCTTGCACACTACTATTACAGATGGCCTAATGTGTTAGAAGTTTGGTCACCACCATAATCACTTTCTAAATATCCAACCAACTCTAATGGAGAGTCAATCATGGTTATCTCGAATAAAGCTTAAACTTGTGTTTTACTTACCCGGGTAGTTTTTACACCAACATATGCACTTGGTATACTGACTTGATATTTGAAACTCAGAGGAAAAAAACAAGGTACGTGTGTGCAAATGGCCAAAAATTTGAACCAATGGCTAGTCCTTTGGGCCAACATTTCATATCATGAACAAAAAGACATAGCCGTATATCAATTCTAACTTTCTCCAACGGTCCAAATAAGCTTTTTTTTTTTTTTTTTTTATTCTTAAATCTCATGAAATTTATTTTTTATTTTCTAAAGAATACAAAAACTTTCTTGTCAATCAAAACACACAACAAAAGCAAATGGTGTCTAATCTCATTTCACTACCTCCTATCTTTACCTTTATGTCATAGAGAAATGTTATATTGTCGAACAAAACTTCAATCTTTTACCATACTTCTATCTTTAAGGTCTTTCTAGTCAATCGAGATATTACCGGTAGGAAGTTATTTGTTTATATAACAGGCGGAAATGTAAGATTAGATTACATCCTTTTTATTTAACTGTTGTTTGGAGTAATAAAATTTACCTGGAAACCTTTACCAAGAAAACGAACACACGCTAATCATGTTGTTCCGAGTAGAATCAATAGCTAGGCATCTCATCTTTTCGTATGAGTGATCGACTAGTAGAGTTAATCTATCTCTATATTTAAAAATCGTAATTTGTTTTTGTGGGAGTGACTAGTAAGGTTGATTATATATTTATAATTTTTTTTTTTTGAACAGAAATATATTTATAATATTGTTGATACAATAATTATTGATTTTACATTCTCTTTAGACAAAGATTCAACTTTTTGACAATATGGGTGATTGAACTAAAAGTGACTTCAAAAATTTAAACTAATTACATATGTTTAGCTTTAATCCAACAATATAACCAAAGATATCGAGTTTGTCCCCTTTAAGCTAAAGCATAAGCACTCAATTAAACTATAATCCCTTAAAGATTTTCTTGATCCCAAGAATAAATAAAGAATTACAGAGCATCCAAAGATGAATGAATGAAGAATTTGAAACCTTTAATCTTTGTTTCTGATAAAGGACTTGTGCGTGGAGTTTCGCCAAGCAGTTAAGTTAAATAGTTTGCTGTTCAGAGTCCCTCCTGCTTGCCGCTGCTAAAGGTACCTTAGTTCTCCATATATAGACGTCTAAGGGTGGAACGGAGTGAAGGCATTCTCTAGGAAGAAGACTACCATGTGACTATAGTAAGAGATCTAAGGGATGATTTTAGGTAACACTGATCTTTGTAATCCATCTAGACCCAAAAATTATATGTGTATCAATCATATTAGCTATCAGCGACACTTACATGAGCCTTATAGCAGACGGAAATCACGGCATGTTTACTATTTTCATAGCGGAACAAGCATTACTGCTCTAGAATTTGATAACCGTACAATTATAATAGCAACTCTTACTTATGCGCCATGATATGGTTGGTCTTTTGGGTTGTACCTTATCAAAAGGGTGGTCAGATTCAAGTAAGCAATAAAGGTTTGATCTTTGAGGTAAAACAAATATCACCAAAGGCAAAAGGATGTACATTTCCTTTTGACATTTTTGTTGGCACTCCTTTTTAAACAAAATCATGGTGAAAACCTCATCAAATCTCACTTTTTGCAACTTTGAACATTATTTGAATATGAAAGCCACTTACCCATTTTGGGAAATTTTACTTTTATACTTTTTGGAAGTTTAATTTATAAGATAGACCTTTGAAGTAATATTTAGAGTGATTTACACACATACATACATTGATACATATAAGCATGTTTTTTAGAGGATAAATATATGTATGTACTATGTATATATACTTATATATAGAGGCCTAATTCACTTGAATAGCATGTAAAATTTGGAAGCTAACTCAGTGAATGGGTTCCATATACATGTGACTAAATTTGTAGTGTTGTTACTTGCATACAAGAAGGTTACATTTTAAGGTTAATTACAAGGACACTTTGGATCTATGATCCAAGCATTCCAATTGGAACAGTCTTGAATTCATCTAGTAAAAACCATATGTAAACTATTTAGGTTCGAAAATTGTTTTTGATTTTCGAAAATCCAAAAGTTTTCAAGAAATTGGTACATTAGAGGTTCATGGTAAATTTTTAACTCCGGATTAGTCATTTAACACAAGAACTAATCACATAAATCACAATTATAGCATAAGCTCAAACTTTATATCAACTATTGGTCCTTTGTAATAAAAAGTAATAGTAATTTTGTCTATATGTGAATACATGTGTGTTTGTGTGTGTAAGAGATCTTGACAGAGATCACAAGAACTCATATATATTCAACATGTATTACATTTACATGAAATCAAAATGGTATTTTAATTACTTTCTAGAAATAAACATCACATTAAAATCTCAAAAACATGATGAACAAAGGAAGACAAAGTTCAAAAATAGAAATACATACCAAATATCATGCTAACTAGGAATAGATCTATGAATATGTGGGTTGATCCTCGTTATATCTTCCCACAGCTTTATTGAACTGCGACAACTGATATTTTGCAGTTCAAGAAAGCTGTGGAAGAATAGAACGAGCACCATTTTTTAATATTCTTCTCATCTCCTTCTTCTTAGTTGAGAGTTGAGACCCTTATTAGGGTTCTTGAAAGCACACTCACTATATGTATTATTTAGTTTGTGTGTGTATGTGTGAGAGAGTGAGTGTGGAGAAGAGAGATGAGATGAAGGATTATATAGGAAATGAGGTCTTTTTTACCACCAATCCCAAGAAGAATATTGTGTACATAAACTCTGATCATACCCCACATTGTTTCTAATCTCTTTTCCATTTACTATATTGTGAACAATAATCTTTTTAACTTTTTCTTTACTATGTTTGGAATTATTATCGTGGTGCATTCTAAAAATCAGTCCTTATGTTTTGTTACCATTATTTACATACGCATAACACGAATTTTACGGAGCAATGTACCATAACTAACTGTGACGATCGACGCGTGCAAAGATAACAAAAACTTACGTTAAACAGAACCTAAGAGTTTAAAGACAAGATTCACTTAAACTTTGATACCGTGTGCATATACGTGCAGTACCGCCGATCTTATCACATATATTCAAGCTGAACTATATAAAATACACACTTATTAGTAGTTGTATGTCATAGACGATTTAAAAAGGGCCTTTATTTTTGCTATAGAAAGGATACACATGTGATCATCACATGCATGGTCTAGTTGAACTATCTCACTCATTAACCTAACTTCAATACATGCTTTTTCATTACATACTCTAATACTTATAAGCATTTTTCATTACATACTCTAATACTTGTAAGCAGTGTGACAAAGCCGATTATTCACTAATTACGCGTTACAATATTATCGATTTTGCCAATTAATATAGCAGGGTCAAATAAATAGGTCAACAGGCCAACAACGATCAAAGCTGGTCAAATCACCGAGAGTACCTAAAACGTACCATAAACTTGTTTTGATCACTTATAGTATCTATTTAAAGCTATTACAAGTTTTTTTTTAGAAAAAAGTCTTGCCAGTAATATCAAAAATTTGCCGAAAATACACAAAACTTTTCAAAAATATCTAAATTTTGAAAAAAATATAAATCTGATTCATCGTCTATTAATCCCGCATTAACCGATTACAAGCGGGTATAAAATGATTGATCGTCCAACTAACGATTTATGATTTTTGCAAACTTGCTTATAAGCTTTTTAACCCAACAATTCAACACAGTTTGCAAACCGTTTGGTAGGAAATTTCTAGCAAAAAATGTGATCATCAAATGGTTTATAACCATTCTAACTATTTAAAGAATTTAAATAAATAGCATGATTTGATAAGAAAATGGATGCTTATTCAATCCAAGTAGATCCATGGATGTGTGGTGGCACACACTTGTCAGTAACTCACAGTTCATAATTTGTAGGACATTTGTTAACATGTTATCCGCACGCGCATTTTGGTGTTAATTTGTTTCTCACACCCATTGTCACAAAATTCAATCTTCTTTGGAGCGTAGGGGTATTTAAAAAGTCCGAGAAAATTCGAAACTAGAGAACCGAATGTAAGAAAATAAGTTAGTGTGTAATGAATTCCGGGTATCTAACTTAAATTGTGTAAGATTCGTTTTTTTAATCACGTATTTTGATTTTATTGGTATTTAAGTTATACGAAATTTTTATCGAGATAATTCAAACATAATCACTTTGATTTTAGGCATAAGAGATCAAAGTGAGAACATAGAGCAATTGTTATTTTGTTATTTTTTGTTATGTCCTATGAGATCAATATATCTGTGTATATGTTGAAAGAGTCAATATGTCAAACCACCTCACTGCCCACTTTGATGTTGTTATGCGATTAACCCTCCACTTTGATGTTGTTATGGGATTGACCCTTTGGTTCATTTGGAAGTTTCAGAATGAGATGATCTTCTCACTTAAATGTTCTATAAAACATCATATCTTTAACGACATCAAGCTTGCACCTTTGATTCACGTTTCGTTTTTACACATCGAACTTCTAATTACTACGAGTAGCATTTTATGGGCATTAGTCTGTCATGAAGATGAACATATATAATTACATTTTAATATGTAAACTAGACAAGAATATTCAGGTTGGGTGCACCTTATGTTAGGCTAGATGGAATGGTAACGTAAGTTACTATCGTTACGTCAGTGTCATATCATTTTTTTCTCTCCACTCATTCAATTCACTTTCCAACCGTAATGACGGTTAGAAACTCACCTTTGATAAAAATACACATTTTATATAAAATATGACTCACTAAATATCCTTACAAACTAATAAAACATATTAAAAATAAATAATTTAACCCCTACCTATATGTAAGTTACGATGGTGAAGAACTCACTTCTTTGCCTTAAACTCACGCGTGAGTATAAAAGAGGGGATGACAACTCACTCCACATGATAAACTCACCTTCATTCTATGTAGCCTTATGATGGTATATTGACACCACATATGGGCATGGTTTTATGTGATGCACTTTATTATTTAGCCGTCGTTCACTATTTATTAGATCAAATCTCACAATAATATTTTCATTTTTCATTTTATTACATTTAGTGACGGAGGTTAAAGTTTTTTTGTGGGAAGGCCAAACGTAAATAAGTTTATGTTATGGGTAAATTTTTATACAAGATTACAAGTACTCAACACGTAAAATTCAATGATAGACGCCCAAAACCTCTATCTAGGACCAATCAGATGTAAAATTTGTATCATTCTCCCTTTTTGTCCCCGCATATTAGTAAATTTTAAGATCATATCATAAAAATACGTATACTATTTTTAGCTGCACCCTCTTTGTTCTCCAAATAGCTCCGCCCTTGATTACATTACTAATTAGAGCAATATGTATATCGATAACGTATAACATGTAAAACGGGTTTTCGGGCCTGGGTTATAACGTAATATTGGGATCTGGCCAAAGAAAGTAAGAAACAAAGATAAAGGCTAGAGCTAAGCTCATCTAGTCTCTGTCCACGGAAGAGATAATACAAAACGGACGTAAATCTATCATGGTATTCGTTCGCAAGTAACCGACGGATTGACCAAACATTCGTGAAGGAAAACCCGTCGGTTACGATTGCGACATCCGCGAACCCCGCCCGACAAGGATCCCATTCCGAACACTACGTCCAGTGCACTTATAAGCGAAATACTAGGAAAGCCTAGCATCCAACTCGCCTATAAAAGAGATCTCTCGTACAACACAAAATGTACGATTTCCTCACTATTTCCAATACAGAGACATACTCCAAACATGTTTACTTACACTTATGTTGAATTCTAATCATGGAGTCTCGTTACACGGTAAAACTAATGGTTTACTTTACTTGTGCAAAAACTCGTCCCAATTATCTAGTTTAGTGTAAATTTAATCAAACATAAGCTTGAAGACCTAACCCGACAAGCGATCTAAACCCATATCAAACCCCATCATACATTTTGCATTAACATATTCTAGCATAGTATATTTCTAGCCGACTGTCAAAATCGTCTAAAATATACATTTTTGTTAAACTTACGATTATCTAAATGCATGCATAGATTGGATACTTAATTCATTTGTACATATTAATTTTTTGCATTGCATAATAATATCATTTCATGTAACAATTAATGGATTAAACTTTATTCTAATATGGACGAAAACGATATTTGAAATGTAGCGAAGTTCTACGTGTTTCTAAAGCTATGGGTCCATCTGGTTATTATTACTACTTGATTGTTCTTATTGTACCAATTAGGTACTAGCGATTGTTGGTTTTATTAGGCTGTAGCAAGTACATTTGGACAAAATTAGGTAGTATGAATTTTGTCTTAATAAAGTCCAATATTATTTTTTTAACGGCAGTTTGGTGCAGCGGAATATCTTACGTGTCATCGAGGCACTAAGTCTCTCGACCCAAGTTTGAATCATCTCACGAAGAGAATATCAACCTCATGCTAGCCATCCAGTTTCCCATTAAGGGGCTTCAAGGCATTGCAAATGAAGTCTAGCTCATTTGGATGGATGCACTTGATTATAGTCTCCATCTGGGAGAGGTCAGGGATTCGATTCCTATCATTCCCCATATGGGGGATTTTATTTTTGTTTTTATTAGAACAAAGTGAAAGAAAAATTATGTTCAAAGGATTCGGTTAAACGTATATATAAAGTCTGTGTTCTACTTCTATTAGGCACCAATTTCACAATTTGTGTTGATTTGAGATTTATAAATAATGGGAACCTCAAAGCAAATTGAATACTAAATTAACAAATACTTATAAAAGTGCTTCTAGCTGGTTCAATTCGAGATATAAAGCTTGATGCCTCGATCGTCAAATTACAATGGATGCTAGTTTTATGGGTCCTCGTACATCGTTCGTATGTTCGGCCGGATACAATGGATGTTATTTGTGAAGAGATTCGACCTCAAGAACCAAGGTTCATGTTTAAACCCAAGACACAAATCTCATGTTACGACTGAGGATAGGGGTGGAGGGCGAACCAAGAGGGCCACAGCTGTCCCGGTCTGGCACAAGGATTATGTGATTGGTTATGATAACCATTATTCATAATTATCTCAATGTTTAGGATATATGATTGAGTTGTTTTAGGATAGGTATTTGTGTTTGTTTGAGATTATCTCAATGTTAGTATTTAAACCCATCTTATGAATGAAAACAATCAAGTTCTGTCAAATAAAAGTACCTGTGTTTCTCTTTTTTTTCTTAGGAGCAAGCATCACGCTTGAAAGGGTGCTACTATCGATACAATCCTAATGGGTCGTATCAACTGGTGCTTTCATTGTTATGGATGAACAAGCAGTCAGGTTACTTTTGAAGTAGCAGTTTGACGCCTTCACAAGTCAACTCGCAACCCTAACATTGGAGCTGCAAAAAACCAAGGCGTCGGGTTGGAACCGTCATCGGATTAGAGGCAGCGGTCACGGAATCCCTCGCTCAATGCGACTTGATGTCCCAAATTTTAATGGAACCGACCCCGAAAGCTTGATCTTTTCAATTAACGAATACTTTGCCCTACTCGAGACGACCCCAGAACAACGGTTACGCATTATTGGGTTTAATCTTGAAGGAGATGCTACGGAAAGGTATCGTTGGATGACACGCAACAAACTAATTACTAGTTGGGATGGTTTTCTGGAAAGAGTACAAAACCGGTTTTGGTTGTCCAAGTACGAGGATCCTCAAGGAGCCTTATCCAAGTTATTGCACACGACAACGGTGGCTCAATATCATAGTGACTTTGAGAAGCTAATGAACAGGGTTACAGATGTTTCTGAAAGTCTGCTAATCTCGTTTTACATCTCTGGTCTAAAACCGGCATTACAACGCGAGTTATTGGTGTCGAAACCCACCAGCTTAGACGAAGCTTTTTCCTTTGCATGTATCACTGAATCCCGATTTGCAGATCAATCGCCCACTACAACCATTATCAAACCAATCGACATCAACTCAGGGGTCCATGATCAAGAACAACATGCCCTGTCTGTGACATCACAAAATGCAGGCACACAATCGTTACTGCCCATGGCCGCTGAATGTGCTACCAACACTAATACGACACCACCGGTCATCAAGTGGATTTCACCATAGGAACGCTAAGAGCGTCTTAACAAGGGGTTGTGTTTCAGTTGTGATAGCAAATGGATGTGCGGTCATAAATGTCCCGGTAAGTATATGTTGCTTATGGGGGAAGAGGGCAACAACCCGGTACATGCACCTTCAGCTTACTACCTTGAGGACAAGGTGCATTTCGAAGAAGAGGGGAATGTTATGACTGAGGATAAGGGTGGAGGACGAACCAAGAGGGCCACAGCTGTCCCGGTCTGGAACAAGGATTGTGTGATTGGTTAGGATAACCATTATTCATAATTATCTCATTGTTTAGGATATGTGTTACGATATGTGTTTGAGTTGTTTTAGGATAGGTATTTGTGTTTGTTTGAGATTATCTCAATGTTAGTATTTAAACCCGAATGAAAACAATAAGTTCTTTCAAATAAAAGTATCTATGTTTCTCTCTTTTCTTCTTAGGAGCAAGCATCACACTTGAAGGGGTGCTACTATCGATACAATCCTAACGGGCCGTATCATCTCATGCATAGTAACATGTGACGAGACTTAAGGTGGTCCTTGATGAAGAACTCAAGGAGACGATATCTTGACACATCACATTATAGAATTCTAAAATCTCAGAAACTAAATTGCTTCAAGGCGGGTGAAAATACTATACCGATAGTCAAGGATGATACATTATGCGTATTAGCATGAACGTTGTTGATTTTTATGTTCTTTTAGATTGATGGTTGATACCTAATTTTTATATACATGATTTTTTTGTCTCATAATTATAGTTTAATGTATTTTCTTTTGACGTCTGAGATTAATATTCTGTTTTTATAAATAGCTAAAAAATATATATTTAGTTTATTATATTACTCTTAATTAAAAGTATAATTAAAAAAATAAAGAAATTATAAATTAATTTTTTAATGATGAAATTATCATTATATCAAAAGTAAGAAAGAGAAAACTAAAAAATTAACGTTTTTATTAAACTACGTAATTTTTGATCGATACACTGTAACTATAAAATGGAGAGGGTAGCTTTTATGTCTTCTTGGTTTGCAAAAGATAATAAAAAGGTAAGCACTTTAGGAGTGTTCGAATCGCTAGATCCTTATGGATTGTTTGCGTACTTATTAATGAAGTAAGTTATTACGCCCTCCCTTTCACAATATAGTTCGTGTTATTATCTTTGAACGTCTCAAATTAATACGTAGTAGTTTATTTTTAAATTAGATAAAAAGTGTAGATTAATTTTACCATATTATTTTTACTTGAATGTATTATTACAAATAAAATAAATTTGTAAATTAATTAGTTAAAAATAAAATTGTTAAAAGTAAAAGAGAGAAAACTGAAAAAGTAATGTTTTTATTAAATTACGTGTTTTTTTATCAGTAAACTATAATTATGGAACGGATAAGTATTTAATATATGTGTTGGATCATTACTACATGTTGGGCTGAAACAAACGGGTTTGAGCTATAGTTAGTTTATTGGGCTATAACAATATATTTTAGGAATCTATATCAACTTATAAATAAATTATATTCCAAACGTCAAATGGTAAATATAAACATAGTTCAAAATTTGATTGCAGTTGAGGATCGACATTAAAAGTTCAATCGTCAATCGAAGGTAAACTTAACTGCTTTTATGATCAATAAGTACTTATTTGGATGAGTGTTGATATATAAACTTACAAATAAGACCTAAATTTATTTATACTCTATACTATTAAGAGTATAAGCCCATAACCTGGAGGACTAATGGTCACAAGTGTTTAAAGATAAAAGTGTTGCTATTCACTGGAGTGTCAAGTTTAGAAGTACAAGGGTTGAAGATGCAATTATGGAAAAGTGGAGGATTGTTGTGCAACATAGGAGTATATATACTCCTCATCCACCCAACTTTCATTTATCTTTCATTATTTTCGTTACAATCAAAGTGTGAAACTGTGTGTATTATGTTGATCAATACGTTTGATCTGTGAGTTTTGGGTGATTTTTGTTCTTGTTTGTAATCTAGATATTGTAATTCCATTTGATTAATAAAGTTAGCTAATGAGAGGTAGGCTGAGTTCACTATAGTTTGGTGTTCTTGGTGACATTGAGCTTTGATTCATATATTTTTACATGGTATCAGAGCCTGGTTGCTCTGTATTATCGATTAAAAGTTTTTTAAATCGATTTCTGAAGATTAGGGTTTGGTTAATTTTTGGAGGTTTTGATCTATAATCATATATCGTAATCTTGAGTTGATTCTTTACTCGATTCTGTTTATTAATTGTTTAAATCATTCAATTAATGGTTTAATTGAAGTTTTAAAAATTAGGGTTTTGATATTTTTGGGGGTTTCTTAGATCTTGGGTATTTCTGGTATATTTTCTTGGTTTCTTGTATTAGTTTGTTATTAATCACAGGGATCTTGAAAAAACCCTAAAATCAGAAGTTAGGGTTTCTTCTAATTTGGTAAGTCGTGAATAGATTATTATGAGTTTTTTACAAACTTCTTGTTTTTAGAAAACTTATTTACCATACTATGGTACTTTAAAACATATTAACTATAAGATAGTGTTTTTCTTTATTTCCCCACTTAACTTCTAAATAGTGTCCAATTAATTTAAATTTATCTTGATACTTTAAAAGTATTGAAGAAAGTGAAAATCTATTTCTTAATCAAAATCGTTTATTGTGTTTTTTAACTTGTTTAATCGTTGTATATTATTAAAAAAATTGGCTCAATTTGAATGACAAATGGTTATATTTTTCTACATTATCTCGAAGGCTGGAATGAATTAAAAAAACAACATTGCAAACATTGTTAGACGTTAGTCAAGGGGTTAGCGATTAATCGTTAAGTGGAGATTTATCGAATTCGACTTTTATATAAAGAAGTATAAAATTTTGAAACTATATGTTGGTTTGACTGAGTTAACCGATTATTTTCAATTTGATTGATTGATGTCTGATTTGGTCGATTTTTATCCATAACCGAGTTGACTTATTTAGAAGATTTTTGACGGATTTAGCATATTAATGCCTGATTTTTATCCGATTAATATATATTGACTGTTTTTTAACTAAGTAAATTAATAATGCCGTTACTTAAAATTCGGATGGTTAATCCTCGCTTAAGCTTTTATGTGCAACACTAAGGCTATGTTTTGCAAGAGCTTTTTTTAATATTTTTTTAGAGCTGTTAGTTTTTTTGCTAAAAAAAATAAGCTAATAACTCTGTTTAGTACAACAATTTTTAAAAGTTGTTAGCTTTTTATTTTAATCTAGTACCTCTAAAAAGTTGATTCATAAAACTTTTTAAATGGTTAAAAGCTGTTAAATCTGTAAGTTACTGATATACTTTCTAACCATATTATAACTTATTTAAATATGTCATTTTAAATTATTTTACTTCTTAATTTTACAGTTAACAGCTGATATACAAAAAACATTTATTAAAAAAATACAGCTTATAACTCTTGTTAATAGCTTTTTAGTAACAACTTACAGCTTACAGTTAACAGCTTATAACTAATTTTACCAAACATAACCTAAAAATGTGATAACTTAAACACTATTATAGAACTCGGCAAAACATATATGCTATTAGCTTGAGGACCTGTCCGTTATGGATGGTATAACTTGGAGGTCGAATTTTAGTGAGATTGAAATGCCGTTAAAAAAATGTTATTATCTAACAAAATATACGAGCCACTCAAATAAACCACTTTCTCGTAGTATACGAGCATTAAATTAGTTTTAAAAACCGGATGAATATTAATAGAAAAAACAAGATCTTCACTTACTTCTATAGTTTCAGAGTATTTAACTAAATTTGAATTATTGACCAACATTAAAAGTTAGAAGAAGAGAAATAAAAAAAAAACACTATATTATAGTAAATATGTTTTAAAAAGCCATACAATGGTAAATAAGTTTTTTAAGAACAAGAGGTTGGTAAAAAACTCGATTATTATTTGTGTTTGTTTAACGCATAGGTATTTGGTTTCCGATGCTATTGATTGGTTTATATCTTCTTGATCTATTCAGTGGTTCTCTAGATTGTCTTGATCAATTTTTCTTGCTTGTTTTGTTGCGTGTACTACGTAAAACCTCTCACACCGTCTTTTAGGGTTTTAATTTTTCCTAGGTTTTTAGTGGGTATTAGGAGACGAAGGGATTAGATAGTCTTGTGGTGTTGTTGTTTAGAGGTTTTGTGTGTAGTTGTTTGTAGAAGAGATACAAGGGGGTTCTTGTGTGTTTCTTGGTTTCTTTCTTGTTTTCCTATTTTTTGACCAATTTCAAGTCTCTGCTCTTGACCTACCACCCATTGAGTGGTTTGGAAGCCTGAGAAATGCTTTTTGGCTTGATCTTGTGTTCTTTGATTTTTCTTGTGTAGTTTTATCATTATGGCTAATCTAGTGATTCACCTAAAAGTAAGTCACCTAAATCTCCTAAATCTGAAACTAGTGTTGCTAAATTTGATGTTTATGATCCTTTATATCTTCATCCTCAAGATATAGGATCTTAGTTAATTTCTTTCAAACTGAAAGGACTAAGAACTATAAGGTTTGGTCTGCTCCTATAAAATTGGCTTTGAAAACTAGGAATAAGTTGGGTTTTGTGACTGGTACTTGTGTTTAAAACACTAATGATGGTCCTTCTAGGGATCAATGGGATAGGTGTAATGATGTTGTTCTTTCTTGGTTACTTGGTTGTGTTTCACCAGATCTATGTAAAGGACAATTGTTTTTTAAAATATACCCAAGATGTTTGGTATGAACTTGAAGAAACATATAATAAACAGGATGGTTCCGTTATATATAATCCCCATCATAAAATCTATACCTTAACTCAATCCGAAATGTCATTTTCTGAATATTATCATGAGTGTAATTGTTTATGGAGACAATTTAATGCTCTTGTTGATTTACCTGACTATACTTGTAAGGGTTCTAAGGCACTTAAGGAACATGATCAGCTTCTTAGGCTGATGCAGTTTCTTATGGGTCTTGATGCTTGTTATAGTGTTGTGAGAAGTCAGATTCTTACATCTGATCCCATACCATATGTGAGAACTGCCTTTGATACTTTGTCTAGAGATGAGTCCTATAGGAATAGTCTTGGTTCTTCTAAGAATTCTAAATCTGGGCCATCTGCTTTTGTTGTTATGTATGGTGGGAATTCTAATAATCGGAATAAAGGGGTTAACAGAAATAATAATAATAATTAGAATTCTAATAAGACTGGGTCTAGTGGCTATAGAAATAGAAATCTTGTTTGTAAACATTGCAATATGACTGGTCATACTATAGATAGATGTTTTGAGCTTATTGGTTATCCAGCTAATTTCAAAAGGAATAATAATAATGCTACTCAAAGTAATGTTCATAATGTGAGTCTTAATGATAACAAAGGAGATCAAAGTAAGAGTGCTTCTCACACTCTCACTTCTGATCAATATCAAAGATTAATAAAGTTATTGAGTGTTTCAGGAGATAATACTATGGGTTCTGCAAGTGTTGCAGGTACCTTTAAAGTCAATAATTGTGTGGTTAGTTTTTTGGCTCGTAGATTCTTTAACTATAATTCAAACATAAGTACTTACAGTACTTATGTTGGGTAGATTATAGATTCAGGGGCTAGCCAACATATAACTTTTTATGAGAAGCTTTTGCTTAATGTAATTGATGTGTCATACCTGAATATTAGTGTGACTCATCCTAATGGAACATTGGAATATGTGAAAAAAATAGATGTTTTAAAATTAATAATATGATTATTAAAGATGTGTTGGTTGTTCCTTGGTATAAAGTTAGTCTTATATTTGTTCAAAAATTATCTAAGGATAATAAAGTTTATGTTATTTTTGATGAATCTAAATGTGTTATTCAGGGTTTAACTCAAAAGGTCCTGATGAGGACTAGCAGTGAAAAAGATGGGTTATACTTTCTTGATGAAGGTAGGCCTATGTTAATTAAAAATGTTAGGTGTTATCATATGTCTATTTCTATTTGGCATAATAGGTTAGGACATCCTGCTGATCAAGTTTTAGAAGTTCTTAGAAAAGATAATAATGATATTAAACTTAATAATTCTGAACCTTGTGATGTGTGTCATAAAGTTAAGCAGAATAAAGAGTCTTTTGCTTTAAGTGATCATAAAACCAAGAATCTTGGTGATATTATTCACCTTGATGTTTGGGGACCTTATAAAGTGACCATTAGAGAAAGATTTAGGTTTTTTCTTACTTTGGTTGATGATTATACCAGATCTGTTTGGGTTTTTTTGTTAAAAGGTAAAAATGAAGCTTTTGATTGCATTGAGAGTTTTTTTTTTAAACTTCTTGGTAATCAGTTTAACAAAAAAAATAAAATTTTCAGAAGTGATAATGGAACAAAATTATTAATCATAAGTTTGCTGATTTTGTTAAAACTCATGGTATTATTCATCAAACCACATGTGCTTATACACCTCAACAGAATGGTGTTGATGAAAGGAAACATAGGCATTTACTTAATACTTCTAGAGCCCTCATGTTTCAGGGGGCATATCATTAAACATGTGGCCTGAATGTGTGCTAACTGCTACTTATTTGATTAACAGGTTACCTACTTGTGTGTTATCTTGTAAAAGTCTTTATGAAATGGTTTATATGTCTTTATGTTTTTTTACTGTGTTAAATGAGTCTGATAAGTTTGGGTCAAGGTCAGAGAAATGTGTTTTTTGTTGGATATGATTTTGATAAAAGAGGATATAAATTGTTCAGTTTAAATAATAAAAAGTTTATTTTTAAAGGGATATTAAATTCTATGAGACTGTTTTTTCTTTTAAATGATGTGATTAGTAAAGAGTTTGTTTTTTGTGAAAATTATGTTAATGATTTAAACTTTTTTAACATAAACAGTCAAGGACCTAGTGAATCCTTTGATGAGAATGGAGATAGTACAAGTAGTAAGTCTAAATTTGTACCTGTAGATAGTGTTAATACTAGCGACAACACTATAGAACCTAGTGAAGGTAAAAAAGATGTTCATACTACTGATACACATATGTCTTCTGAGGTAGATAGATCATCTAATACTGACACTAAGTCTAGTAGGAGGGACCCTAGTAGTGAGTATGCAACAGAAAAGAGTTATGAGGGTATACCAGACACTATCAATGATGAAAGTTATTCCTCTGAGGATGAAGGTCTAGAATATTTTGGTAATATGTTTAATTGGTCACCAGAACCAACAACAGAGAATACAGTTAGGAGAACTAGTAGAAAAGGTAATTTTCCTTCTAAATATAAAGATTTTGTGCTTTACAAAGATGTTAAATATAGCATTAACAAAGTTGTGAGTTATGCTAATCTTAGCATTGATAATTTTGTTTTTGCTATTAATCTGAATAAAAATCATGAGCCTTCTACTTATTCTGAAGCTATCAAAGATAGCATATGGATAGAGGTTATGAATCAAGAAATGGAAGCTTTAAACAGAAATAATACATAGATTATTACTGATCTTCTGAAGGAAGAAAGGCTATTCCATGTAAATGGATATGGAAAGTTAAATATAAGTCAAGTGGTGATTTTGAAAGATTTAAAGCTAGACTTGTAGCAAAAGGTTTTAACCAAAGAGAAGGATTGATTATGAGGAAACATTTTCTCTTGTTGTGAAAATTGTTACTATTAGATGTGTTCTTAGTCTAGTTGTTTGCAATAACTGGCCATTATTTCAATTAGATGTCAATAATGTTTTTTTGTATGGTGAACTTGATGAAAAAGTTTATATGAAAATTCTTGAGGGTTATGGTGATAACAGTGATAACAAAGTGTGCAAATTGGTTAAATCTTTATATGGGTTAATTCAAGCACCAAGAAAATGGAATAAAAAACTTGTATCTGTTCTTCTTGAAAATGGATTTGTACAAAGTCCAAATGATTTTTCATTGTTTATTAAGAATAAAAATGGAATTTTCTTGGTTCTGCTTGTATATGTTGATGATATTGTTATTACGGGTAATAACCTTGATGAAGTGAATAAGTTTAAACAATTCTTAAGTTCTAAGTTTCTTATCAAAGATCTTGGAAAACTTAATTACTTTTTAGGTATTGAGGTTATTGACATTGATAATGGGATTTGTTTAACCAAAAGGAAATATTGTACTGAATTACTATTTGAGTTTGGGATGTTAGGTTGTAAACCTTGTGGTTCACCTATTGAAGTCAACCTAGATAGTAAGAAGCTTAAAGATAAGTTTGGTGATGATGAAAAACTTGATGAAATTACTCCATATCAAAAACTTGTTGGTAAATTAATTTACCATACTATGACTAGACCAGACATTGCATATGTTGTGCATTGTCTTAGTCAAGTAATGCATAGTCCTACGAAGTCTCATCTGATACTTGCTTTCAGAATATTAAGATATCTGAAAAATGAACATGGTCTAGGTATTACTTTTAAGAAAGGTGTCTGTAACACATTGAATGTGTTTGCAGGCTCAGATTGGGCTAAATGTAAAATAACCAGAAGATCCTTAACTTGTTATTGTGTATATCTTGATGGAAATTTGGTTTCATGGAAGAGTAAGAAACAAATTATTGTTTCTAGGTCTTCTACCGAGGCTGAATACAAGGCTATGTGCAATGTGTGTTGTGAGGTTATGTGGATTCATAAAATACTTTGTGATCTGAAAGTGGATGTGATGTTGCCTACTGATATGAGTTGTGATAATAATTCAGCCATCCAAATTTCTTTGAATCTTGTACTTCATGAAAGAAGCAAACATTTTGAAATTGTCCTTTATTTTTTGAGAGAAAAAATATTTGCAGGTTTTAATAAACCTTTAAAAGTTAAATATGAGAATAATACTGCAGATATATTGACAAAAGGATTGTTAATTTATGACAATAAAAAGTTTTGTAGTATGCTTGGTTTGTTTAATGGATTTACAGGTTAAGGACTTAAGAGGGAATGTTAAGAGTATAAGCCCATAACCTGGAGGACTAATGGTGACAAGTATTTAAAGATAAAGGTGTTGTTATTCACTAGAGTGTCAAGTTTAGAAGTACAAGAGTTGAAGATGCAATTATGGAAAATTAGAGGACTGATGTGCAATATAAGAGTATATATACTCTTCATCCACCTAACTTTCATTTATCATTCATCATTTTCGTTACAACCAAAGTGTGAAACTGTGTGTATTTTGTTGATCAATATGTTTTGATATATGAGTTTTGAGTGATTTTGTAACACCCCATTTTGATAATGGAAATGTCACATGCAATTATGGCGTGTCATCAAAGCATACAAGGAAAAATGTCTAAACATTACTTGACCATAAAAGGAAAATACCAGAATCAAACATCGGTAGTCCAAATGTAAAGCTCATCACACACAAACATAGTATAATAAAGGAAAGGAATAAACAATGTCCAAAGCATAAGTATCATAAGAAAGGAAATGCATAAAGTAAAGAAGGCTAGACAGCTTCCAGTCCATATGCACGTACTCTTAGTGTCTACGAGCGTCCCTGAGTACCTGCCGTTTTGGGAACATAGAAAAGGAAAACGGCTGAGCAAATACGCTCAGTGCACGGATGTACAATAAAGCATGAATAGGATAAGCATATAACATATAACAGCGGAAGAAAACTAAGTCCCGAGTAACCTGGTTAAGTCTTGATAAAACTGGTTTAATAGTTTGAAAGTCTTATGTTTATCTTATAAAAACAGTTTGTCGTATTTTACCATTAGCCAATATAGGTCATGAAAATCCACCGTGCATGAATACTTAGAGGGGTGACCTCATCATGCAAATTAGAGGGGTTGCCTCTAATTTAATATACTGGTTTTTGGGTAGGAGGGATCAGCTCCTTGTGAAGGATGCAAGGCACACACCACATTCACCATGAAATCCTGACTAAAAACATGTAACTAGGATGCACCCATACGCCCCACATGATAAATATAATATAAATGGCCAAAAGCTGAAGGGACGCCACGAGCAATCACTCTGCCGTGGTGAAGTCATAACATCAGTGCCTCTAATGTTATGGTTATGGTACCTCCATAACTAGGTAAAACTGGTCATGCATGTATATGGCTATAGGTAATCTTAATTAAACATAAGCAATCAAACACGTAACTTATACTACGGGAAAACAGTTGGCTGGATACGGGGAATCCTAATAAAGAAAGAACGTCCATACTGAAAGGACAGGAATCTGCACCTTATATCCAGTGAACGAAGAAGATGAACTGAGAGAAATCCTACTTCCGAATCACTAGTGCTACATAAATACATACATGAATAAGTATTTGCTTACTAAATACGTAGCTGGTTTTATGTCATGTCTTAGCTTATTTTATGTGTTCTTACCATGTTTTACTGTTTTTAAGCCTTACACTGTGTTTATCTTATATTCTGTTTAATCTGATTAAGTATTTCTGGTATTTCATGTGTTATAACACTTACTATGTAATAATAAGTAACTTTCTAAAAATAGCAGGTTTCCTAAAATAGAAAATTTCCAAAAATAGAAAGTTTCCAAAAATAGAAAGTTTCCAAAAATAGAAAGTTTCTAAAAATAGAAAGTTTCCAAAAATAGAAAGTTACCAAAAATAGAAAGTTTCCAAAAATAGAAAGTTTCCAAAAATAGATTTACTGCTTAAAATAGATAAGTTTCTAAAAATAGAAAGTTTCCATAAATAGATCAGCTGCCTTAATTAAATAAGTTTCCATAAATAGATTAGCTGCCTGAAATAAATAAGTTTCTAAAAATAGAATGTTTCCATAAATAGATTAGCTGCCTTATTTAATTAAGTTTCTAAAAATAGAAAGTTTTCATAATTAGAAATAAGCTGGTTAAATGAGCTAAGTATATAAGCCTAAGTGTTTTCATGATTATTTCCCAAGTCATATGATATAAGGTATAGTTTAATAATTATTTCATGTAATTAAATTAAACCATAGGTTAAAATATTTAATTAAAGTATAACATTTTTTAATTTAATAAAGTTAAATACTTAGGTTAAAACATGTATTATTATATATTAATAATATAACCTAAGTCATGTTAATTAATTAGTTATATTCATGGTTTTTAAATAACTAATTAATTATAAGTCAAAAATATAAAATACTTAGGTTAATTAATTTCATGATTATAATAATTAAAATAACCTAAGTCATGTTACTAAATTAATCATATCATTTTATTAATTTAATTTTTAACATAAGATCATAAACATAAAAAAAACTAAACATACACCATGAACCGGATCCAAACTAAAAACAATGAACCGGACATGAAATCGACACCGTACCCCGAACCAACTCGGGTACCCCGTGTCTTACTGCTGCCGTGGGACCCACACACACCAACCAAGACCGTATGGTCTTGGTGGTGGTCGGTTTGGCCAAACCGAAACCCCTTCGGGTTCGGTGCAGCCTGCGGCCAAAAACAAACACCCCTTAAAACATACTTTTGATTTTATTAAACCCCAAATCATGTTAGATCCATGTTTAATTATTAGGTTTTTGTAAAAACATAACATGTTCTTGATTTATAAAAAGATCAAATCAAAAGAAAAGGTTTAAAAAAGGATTTACCGAATTCGTGGATCAAAAGGATGAAGAACAACCACGATCAACCACTAAAATTCCAAGATCCAAGATCACAAACCAGCTCCTTGTGGTGGTTGTAGGGTGGCGGCACAAAAGGAACAAGGAAGAGGGTTTTTTTAGGTTTTTCTAAAAATCTTCTGTAAAATAAAATGAGTAGTGAAAAATCCCTTTTTCCCTTTTAGTAAAATTTGACAAATGGGTTTGGCCCATTTGTCCTTGTAGCCGCGGGTAGGGGCCCCACTTGGGGTACCCGTACCTTTTTCCGTGTCCTGATGTTAAGTTGTACGTTCGTGATTAATTGTGTTCGCGTTTTAAGTGTTCTCGTTACGTAAATACCGTGATCTAATATATTTAATTACGCTCGTAATAAATATATATATATATACGTAATTAATAATAGTTCGTGTTTTAATTACGTTCATGATTTCATGATCGCATGTTCGTGATTAATTATTGTCAAATAATTACTACGTGCTCGTGCATAGTAAATACTTATCGTGTTCTAACACGTACGTAATACGTAAAATCCTAACACGTAATCGTAATTATGCTATATTAGGAAAGTTTAAATCTAATACGTACGATCTTAAGGGTACTATTCATGGTAAAAGCATGCGGGTTTTACAGATTTATGTTCCTGTTTGTAATCCAGATATTGTAATTCCATTTGATTAATAAAGTGAGCAAATGGGAGGTTGGCTGGGTCACTATAGTTTTGTGTTCTTAGTGATATTGAGCTTTGATTCATATATTTTTACATATAACTTTTTATCAAATGTCTTACACATTTTTTCTCTTATCACTCTTTATCAAATCAATTTTCCAAATTCACTAATCACATGTTTAGGCATAATTATAGACATACAATTCATTTTCCTTTGCTGATACTTATTTGCGCACGACACAACATGTAGTGCTCAAATAGCGTATCACACAATCCACATTATAATTTTTCTATGGCAATACTAATGGATTTCCATATTGTTTATAATCATAATCATATTCCTACCTCTCCGTGTGCTACGTTTTATACGTTCAAATCGTAATCTAGAGTAGTGATATATCTCCTTTAATACAGCCATAACAATCTTCCAACAAAAAGGTTAACGGCTCTAATTTATGAAAAATCATGTTTTAATCAATATCGATTTATAATTTTGTGGGTACGCCTCTGAAAATGAGTATATATCTTCTCTTGAGGAGTGAGGAATCTACTGAGACTGAGCCAAGTGATTGTTACTTTGGGGAGATTCAAGACGAAGTAAGGTTCACGTTCAAAGCGCAGAGACAAATCTCATGCACCATGACGTTGTACAATGGATCCGAAATTGGTAATCTTGCATTTAAGGTTAATGACAAATAAAATGCAAATCTCTATCACATAGAACCAAATGTAGGTGTTATCAAACCATTGTCAACGTGTCAAGTACAAATCACAAGACAAGCTTAAGATGTGATGCCTCCTCCTAGCGACATCGCCAAGGAGAAGTTCCTGCTCCAAAGAGTGTGGTATTACAAGGATATTTCCATAAAAACTATCTCAAACATGTTCAACCAAGTACACGAGAATGTAGACGTGACGGAACTTGAGGTGGTCGTTGATGAAGAATTAAAGGTGAAGCACTACAACATTCGAGGCCTTCCCCATCGAGGTTTTCCCCGGCGACATATTTGACGAGGAAAGCCACTAGACGACAACCCAAAATTGACGTGGCTAAGAGTGTGGGCAAAAAATTTAGTCAAATGTTGACTGGTGTTTCCCCGGCGACATGTCGATGGGGAAACATTGACCAAAATTTCCCAAAAATTTTTCGCCAAATAAATGGAGGGAAATTATCCCGCCACTATATCCCCAGCGACATGTCGCCGGGGAAACCTTCTGAACATAATTTAGGAAAAGATTAGTGCTAAAATTAACAATTGTTGTGTGTTAAGTTATCCCCGGCGACACGTCGACGGGAAAAACATCGCTATACGACAAAAAGATAAGCAATGTGACCAAATAATTAGCGGGAAATTTACCGCCAAGTTATCCCCGTCGACACGTCGCTGGGGAAACTATAAATATATTTTTTTAGGTTTTTACACATATATATATGTAATTATTATTTATGAAATAAAATTTAACATATATATATTTTTTTGTTTTTAAAAGCTAACATATATATATTTTAAGTTTTTACACACACACACATATATATATATATATATATATATATATATATATATATATATATATATATATATATATATATATATATATATATATATATATATATATATATATATATATATATATATATATATATATATATATATATATATATATATATATATATATGTATAATTATTATTTATGAAATAAAGTTTAACATATATATTTTTTAGGTTTTTACACATATATATATATATATATATATATATATATATATATATATATATATATATATATATATATAATTATTATTTATGAAATAAAATTTAACATATATATATTTTTTGGTTTTTAAAAGCTAACATATATATATTTTAAGTTTTTACACACACACACACACACATATATATATATATATATATATATATATATATATATATATATATATATATATATATATATATATATATATATATATATATATATATATATATATATATATATAAAATTATTATTTATGAAATAAAGTTTAACATATATATTTTTTAGGTTTTTACACATATGTATATATATAATTATTATTTTATGAAATAAAGTTTAACATATATATTTTTTTGGTTTTAAAAGCTAACATATATATATTTTTTGGATTTTAAAAGCTCAAAGTTTTACATATATATTTAATTATATTGCGCCATTTATATACTTAATTATTAAGATTTTAATAAAAACAAATATTTATTTATTCAGAATAGTATACGTAGCCCTTGTGGAATCAAATGGAAAACTTACAAACAGACATTACTAATCAACTTAAAGTTCGTGAAGTAGTGCAGCCGATTAATAAAAACAAATATTTATTTGTTCAGAATATGACCATACGTTTGATCTTCAACGAATGACTCGGTTTGTTATGGTTATATGTTTGATCTTCAATGGATGACTCGGTTTGTTATGGTGATACGTTTGATCTTCAATGGATGACTCGGTTTGTTATGGTTATACGTTTGATCTACAATGGATGACTCGGTTTGTTATGGTTATACGTTTGATCTTTAATGGATGACTCGGTTTGTTATGGTTATACGTTTGATCTTCAATGGATGACTCGGTTTATTATGGTTATACGTTTGATCTTCAATGGATGACTCGGTTTGTTATGGTCATACGTTTGATCTTTAATGGATGACTCAGTTTGTTATGGTTATACGTTTGATGTTCAATGGATGACTCGGTTTGCTATGGTCATACGTTTGATCTTTAATGGATGACTCGGTTTGTTATGGTTATACGTTTGATCTTCAATGGATGACTCGGTTTGTTATGGTTATACGTATGATTTTCAATGGATGACTCGGTTTGTTATGGTTATACGTTTGATCTTCAATGGATGACTCGGTTTGTTATGGTTATACGTTTGATCTTCAATGGATGACTCGGTTTGTTATGGTTATACGTTTGATCTTTAACGGATGACTCGGTTTGTTATGGTTATACGTTTGATCTTCAATGGATGACCCGGTTTGTTATGGTTATACATTTGATCTTCAATGAATGACTCGGTTTGTTATGGTTATACGTTTGATCTTCAATGGATGACTCTGTTTGTTATGGTTATACGTTTGATGTTCAATGGATGACTCGGTTTGTTATGGTTATACGTTTGATCTTCAATGGATGACTCGGTTTGTTATGGTTATACGTTTGATCTTCAATGGATGACTCGGCTTGTTATGGTTATACGTTTGATCTTCAATGGATGACTCGGTTTGTTATGGTTATACGTTTGATCTTTAATGGATGACTCGGTTTGTTATGGTTATACGTTTGATCTTCAATGGATGAATCGGTTTGTTATGGTTATACGTTTGATCTTCAATGGATGACTCAGTTTGTTATGGTTATACGTTTGATCTTCAATGGATGACTCAGTTTGTTATGGTTATACGTTTGATCTTCAATGGATGACTCAGTTTGTTATGGTTATACGTTTGATCTTCAATGGATGACTCGGTTTGTTATGGTTATACGTTTGATCTTCAATGGATGACTCGGTTTCTTATGGTTATACGTTTGATCTTCAATGGATGACTCGGTTTGTTATGGTTATACGTTTGATCTTCAACGAAGGACCCGGTTTGTTATGGTTATACGTTTGATCTTCAATGGATGACTCGGTTTGTTATGGTTATACGTTTGATCTTTAATGGATGACTCGGTTTGTTATGGTTATACGTTTGATCTTCAATGGATGACCCGGTTTGTTATGGTTATACGTTTGATCTTCAATGGATGACTCGGTTTGTTATGGTTATACGTTTGATGTTCAATGGATGACTCAGTTTGTTATGGTTATACGTTTGATGTTCAATGGATGACTCGGTTTGTTATGGTTATACGTTTGATCTTCAATGGATGACTCGGTTTGTTATGGTTATACGTTTGATCTTCAATGGATGACTCAGTTTGTTATGGTTATACGTTTGATCTTTAATGGATGACTCGGTTTGTTATGGTTATACGTTTGATCTTTAATGGATGACTCGGTTTGTTATGGTTATACGTTTGATCTTTAATGGATGAATCGGTTTGTTATGGTTATACGTTTGATCTTCAATGGATGACTCGGTTTGTTAAGGTTATACGTTTGATCTTCAATGGATGACTCGGTTTGTTATGGTTATACGTTTGATGTTCAATGGATGACTCGGTTTGTTATGGTTATACGTTTGATCTTCAACGAATGACTCGGTTTGTTATGGTTATACGTTTGATCTTCAACGAATGACTCGGTTTGTTATGGTTATACGTTTGATGTTCAATAGATGACTCGGTTTGTTATGGTCATACGTTTGGTCTTTAATGGATGACTCGGTTTATTATGGTTATACGTTTGATGTTCAATGGATGACTCGGTTTGTTATGGTCATACGTTTGATCTTCAATGGATGACTCGGTTTGTTATGGTTATACGTTTGATCTTCAATGGATGACTCGGTTTGTTATGGTTATACGTTTGATCTTCAATGGATGACTCGGTTTGTTATGGTTATACGTTTGATGTTCAATGGATGACCCGGTTTGTTATGGTTATACGTTTATAAATATTATTTACCGAGAAAATAAATTGACCGGATCGGAAGAAATAAAGAAATTAAATATTATTTTAATTATTAATAGTTATAGTAAAAAGATAAAATATTATTTTATAAATATTAGTAAAGTTTAAATATTATTTTGTAAATATTATTTTAATTATTAATATTTATAGTTAAAAAAATAAAATATAATTTTATAAATATTAGTAAAGTTTAAATATTATTTTAGTTATTAATAGGTATACTAAAAAGATAAAATATTATTTTATAAATATTATTAAAGTATAAATATTATTTATAAAATATTATAAATAGTATATTATTTATATATATTATTTTATAAATATTATGTATAATAGTTATTGTAAAAAAAAAAATTCTGTACCAAAGAAACCCCGGCGACTGTCGCCGGGGAAAGTGGACGACACAATTTGGCTACGCGCCTTTTTCTGCTAGACGACAAAAACGAGGGTTTCCCCATCTACTTGTCGCTGGGGTAAGTGCCCACCAAAAAATTTTATATAACGCGCCTTTTTTTGCTAGATGACAAAACCTAACTTTCCCCGTCTACTTGTCGCCGGAGAAACTCCCTGAATAGGATAAAGTAAATCTGCTTTTTGAAATCATCACATTCATTATTAAAAAAAAACAAACGAACCATCATCTTCATCCATTATTACTTATCTTCATCTATCTTCATCCATTATTACCCATCACCACCAATCACCCCGTCACTCCGTCACCACCACTGTCACCTCGTCACCACCACCGTCATCTCTAGCACCCCGTCACCCCATCACCACCACCACCACTGTCATCTCCAGCACCACCACCCGTCGTCATCTCCATTAATCACCACCACATTACCCACTGCGAATTGGTTTGATTATTTAGTTAATTTTAATTTTGTTTTTTTAATTTTGATAATTGGTTTTGATTTAATTTTGTTTTTTTAATTTTGATAATTGGTTTGATTATTTAGTTATAACTGATAATTTAATGTGTTTGTTTTATGTTATTGTAGCCTCGTCTTTTTGCCGGAGCCGCATCCCCGATCACAACCGGCGACGCATCCCGACACAGCTGGATAAGTATGTTTTTTCTTTTTTTTAATATGATTTTGTTATGCTTTTTAAAATATTTTTTTTATTTTGATTCCCCGGGGACATGTCGTCGGGGATGTAGAAACTTGTTAATTCGTGTTAAACGTATATCCAAACACTCCTTCACATTATTCTCATAAGTTTATTATAACAACTTATTTTAAACAGTTTATTATGATAAGCTGTTTCTAAACAGCTTATTAAAATAAGTTGTTTTTAAACAGTTTATTAAGCTATTTTTAAACAGCTTATTATGATAAGCTGCTTTTAAACAACTTATTAGAATAAGTTGTTTTTAAACATCTTTTTTAAACAACTCCTGTATATGCGTATATTATTTATTTTTTTATTGAACTAAACATTTAGGAATGTTTTAGGATTTTAGCGATTAATTTCGGAAAATTCCCGTCTGAAATTAATTATCCTATAGAAAACCCGTCCGAAGTTAATTTATTAGGAATTAACTTCGGAAAGTCCCCTGTTTGGGACTGCTTTTTGAATGTTTTGTCTCATTTAGGATATGAATGCGTATAATGGGTTTATTATTTGAGATGATTTCGACAGTGTTTCTCCTTTATTCCTACGAATATGTCTTTAAACACATATTTGGGGAGTTAAGGGGAAATGCTGTCGAAATTTTCTCAAATAGTAAATCTGTTATACGCATTCATATATGAGACGGAGCATTCAAAGAGTGGGTTAGGATTGCTTTCCATAGTTGCACTAGGTGAACAAAACATCTTGTATACTTGATAATTATATCTTTTATAAATAATATTATATAATTATATATACTTTATAAATAATAATTATATCTTTTATAATTATTATTTATAATTTGATATAATACTAATTATTATTTATAAAATATATAATTATATTTTTTAGTATTCCTCGTTTGAACGTGTTTAATTAAGTTGCATAGAATAACTAATTGTATCGTTAAAACGCAGTTATGGTAATTGATAAGGGTTGGATACGTTTTGGGAAACATGAACCAGCATTTTATTACGGTCTTGCAAAGTTTATCGAGCATTGAAAGCAGTTCGTGGATAAGCATACCGGTTTAATAAGATGTCCATGCAGAAAATGTATAAACGCATTGTGGGTGTCCCTTATTGACCTTAAAATTCACATTTCAAATAATGGGTGGAACAATAGTTATCAAACGTGGGAATACCACGGTGAACCAAAACTTCCTCCGCCCCCGCCAGTAATAGATAACACAAGAGAACCTCTGATAAGTGACATGACAGCGTGCCTTGATGATCTTAGCTATGTTCCTCCAATCATTAATGAACAAAATGAGCCAACTCAAGGTGAGACAAGTAACAACCCGACTCCGACTCCAGCTAAACGTACCGAGTTCGAAGCATTATATGCCAGTGCCGAGGAGAAGCTGTACAAAGATTCTCAATACACTCGATTAGACTTTATGGCAAAGTTTTCCTATTTTAAGGCTAAAGGTAAAATCATCGATACTATATTCAATGAAATCCTAAAGTTTTTAGCATTGGTATTTCCCACCGATAAAGGATTCAATATGCCACCGTCATATTATGCAATAAAAAAGACATTTAAAACCATCGGGTTAGGGTACGAATTGATTCATGCTTGTGTAAATGATTGCTTCCTCTTTTGGGGCGAAACAAACATAAATCTGCAATTCTGTCCGGTGTGTAACACGAGTAGATGGAAAGACAGTAACACACCGGGTAAGAAAGTTCCTAAGAAGGTTTTGCATTACTTTCCGATTATTCCTAGACTACAACGTTTGTACAAGTCTAGTCACACTGCAAAGGAAATGATTTGGCATGCTACCGGAAAGTGTACGGAGCCCGGTAAGATGCAACACCCGGTTGATGGTAAAGCATGGAAGGAATTTGACGCTAGGTATTCAGAGTTTGCTGCAGAACCGAGAAATGTTCGACTAGGGTTAGCTGCTGATGGTTTCAATCCGTTCGGCAACCTTAGTCACTCTTACAACATGTGGCCGGTGATACTGACAACATACAGTCTGCCTCCGTGGTTATGTATGAAAGAGACTTCTTTCATGCTGACGTTGTTAATTCCTGTCCCTAAATCCCCAGGCAAGGACATGGATGTTTACTTGAGGCCGTTGGTCGATGACCTAAAGCTGTTATGGAAAGGTGTCGATACTGTAGACAGTCATAAAGGCGAGAACTTCAAAATGAGAGCAATGGTTTTATGGACCATCAATGATTTTCCTGCTCGTAGTAGTTTGTCTGGGTGGAGTGGGCAAGGTTACCGGGCATGCCCTACGTGTAATGTAGACACTCCATCTGAGCGTGTGTTAGGCAAAACAGCTTATGTGGGCCACAGAAGATTCTTACCCAAATCTCATAAATATAGGAAATCACTTGATATGAACGGTAAAACTAAACACGGAGACGCGCCTAGAAAATTTGACCGGGGTACTATCTTGCGTCAACTTGCTAGATTGCACGTGCGTAAGCTGGGTAAACATACGTTACATGGGGGCGTGAAGATTAAACGTGACCCTGTTGTCGAGCTGAACTGGACTAAAAAGTCTATTTTTATGAGCTTGAGTATTGGTCTTATCTTACGTTAAAACACAATTTGGACGTCATGCATATAGAAAAGAATGTGTTGGAGAGTATTTTGAACACTTTGCTAATGAATGACAAATCTAAAGATACCGCCAAGGCAAGACAAGACTTGGAAAAGCTGGGCATTCGAATGGGCTTGTGGCTTGGCAAAAACAAAAGCGGGAAGTGTTCGAAGCCTCAAGCTGTCTATTCTTTGACACCAGAGAATAGAAAAAAAATTTGTCAGTACATTAAAGGAGTTAAACTACCGGATGGTTTCGGCTCCAACTTCAAGCACAGAGTCACCGATAATGATACGAATATAACGGGCTTGAAGTCTCATGACTGTCATATAATGATGCAACGTTTACTTCCTTATGGTCTTCAGAATTACTTGCGGGGTGACGTTGCAAAACCACTTATGGAGCTATGTTCATTCTTTAAGCAAATCTGCTCTACAACTTTGATGGTGGATGACATGGTGAAGGCTCAGAAAAAAGAGATCGATATTCTGTGCAATCTTGAGGCCATATATCCTCCTGCTTTCTTTGACATTATGATTCACCTGGTTATCCATTTACCTGAAGAGGCCATATGGGGCGGGCCTATTCGCCCACGGTGGATGTATCCATTTGAAAGGTTTATGAAGACGCTAAAAAACTTTGTACGAAATAAAGCTAAGCCGGAAGGTTCTATTGCGGAGGGTTATGTTGCACAAGAAGCATTGACTTTCAGCTCTAATTATTTTCGGGATGTTACCACCAAATTTAATCGTCCCGACCATAATGTGGATGCCCCTACTCCAGAGTTTCAGTTTCAGGTGTTCAAATCATCATGTAGACCGCTTGCGGCCCGTTCGATTAGTAGATTTGATCCCGAAGAACTGAAGAAAGTGAGGTGGTATGTACTTCACAATAGTCCTGAAATCGACACGTACCGGGCCAAGTTCAAGAGGTACGCGTTTTTATTTTTAAACCTATTTTTCTTAACTTGTATTTTCGACGACTTATTCTAACACCATGAACATCTTTCAGTGAATTTCCGAACAAAAACGACAAAGACATGGCAAAGGAATTTCCCGGCTGGTTTGAGGATAAGGTATACTTATTCTAAAATAAATAAAAAATAAATAAAAAATACAAAAAAACAAAAAAAAAAACAAAAAAAAACAAAAAATTGTAAGTGTATAAATAACGACATGATATTTTGTGTTCATAGGTCCGTCGACTTAGAGTAGACAATGACCCACGTGTTACCGAAGACGACGAGTTATTCGCTTTGGCTTGTGGGCCAACATCAACTCCATTCTCACTCACCTCTTGTATAGTTGATGGTGTGAGGTTTGTCGTGCACAGCAAAGATGCACGTCGTACAAATCAAAGCAGCGGCATTTGTTCGCCTGGTCCACGAGGAAAAATGTATTATGGTCAGCTTGAAGAAATCCTCGAGTTCGTGTACTTTAGGTACTCTACTTTGTTGTTCCAAGTTAAGTGGTTCGACACTGAAGAAAGAAGACGTGTCAAAATATGTGTCATTAGAAACAGCATGATACAAATCCGGACAAATGCTGAGAGTTTTACAGAAGATCAATACATTCTCGCAATACAAGTCAAACAATGCTTCTACCTTGAAGATTTAGCAAGACGACCACCCGATTGGAGGGTCGTCGAACACATTAGTCATACAAAGTTTAACAACGGGGGTGTCATTGAGGTAGAAGACGCCATACATGCCACCAACTCATCTGATCTCACACTTTCTACTAGTACTGACGACTTGGATATACCGGCCTTGCATATAGAAGGTGAATCAGTAGATGTTGACGCACCACCAGATATAGATATCATTGATGTTGATGTTGATGACGATATTATTGACGAGGAAGACCCCATTCCTCATGATTTAGCAGATTCGTCCGACGATGAAGGTGTCAACCTTGATCTTGATGATGGTCAAGACAAAGTTTATTCTAGTGAAGAAGAAGATTGATTTTTAGTTGTAACTTGTAAAATACATTTATTTGAATGAATGCAACTATTGTGGATTGTTTAAAATGTGTATATTTATTTGGATGTGTGCATGCTTTGTTTATTTTATTCTATGTTATCCTAATGCTACTGTACAGATGTCGGCAGATGTTGCACGAGGTCACGGCGGTGACGGTGGAGGTGAGGATCGTCGCCCCCCATCTCAGAATCCCACCGGGGATTGCTTCAATAACCGAGGTGAGAAATTCTTGATTATTGTAATATAAGCATAAACTTGATACATTGAATTTGCTTGCTTTTAATTTTTATGATTTTATCACTCACTTGATTTTTGCAGACAAAGGCAAGCGAAATCCTAACTTGGGTGGAAGGGCCGCGGGCAGGTTGAATACCCACTCAGACACCCGTAACTTAGCAACTCGCCTCGCTGTTCAAACAAGTGGCCGCTTGCCGATTCAGTTTGATTTGGAGGACAAGAAGACCCGGATGCCTACCGGTCCGAATTCCGACAGATGGGGCAACGTCCTTGGGGAAGAGACTAGAAAGTTGCCCATGTACTACCCTACTTGGGAGGCGATACCGGAGCATATAAGGGCATCCGTCACCGCGGAATTGGCGGTAAGTGATTTCATTATTATTTTATGTTTATATTTCATTATCATATTTATTTATTTCGTTGTGCACATTTATCTAAATTCGTTTATGTATTTTATATGATATAAATACAAATAAATAAATAAATTTGGATAAATTATTTATTTGAATTCGTTTATTTATTTATATCATATAAATAAATAAACAAATTTGGATAAATCATTTATTTAAATTGGTTTGTTTATTTATATCATATAAATAAATAAACAAATTTATATAAATATGTAAATTATATCTCTTACTGTGTTTTTGTTGTATATGGTTGTAGTCGTTGTTTGACCTCCGTCCCCACCGGGAATCACCAGAATGGACGAAAATCAAGAATGGCATAACTGCTCACTGTACGAAATCATACAACACAAGCAAGACATCATTCAAGACGAAGTGGTGGGTCCGTAACGCTGAGGGCAATGTTGACGTGGAGCGGATCCGAAGCAACCCTCCCTCGGGTTATGAGCAGGAAGAGTGGGATAAGCATATAACTTTTTGGAGTGATCCTAAGAACGCTGCCCGGGCTGCACAGAATTCCAAAAACAGGTCGAAGAGCAAGACCGTAAGCCGACAAGGATCTCGTTCTGTTCCTGCTTTCCGACATCTTATGGTAATGAACATTAAAATCATTTTATAATTTTTTATAATTTTTTTGTATTTTTATGTACATTTTTTTTTTTTTTGTATATTTTTGTATTTTATTTGTTGCGTCTTATATACGTGTGTATGTGCAGATGAGTAACTCAGAGACACAGGAGTATCCGTCTTTGATCGACACATTCTTCCGTCTTCATACAGTAGGCGGCGCCTTCCAGGACCCCGGGGAGCAAGCGTTATATGTAAGTTTTGTCTCAAATAATGGCACTTTAATTATTTGTCGAGAAACCATACCCGGGAAACCTGACTAATATATTAGCTAACTTGTGTTTTTTTATTACGTAGGATGAGATGATCAGGTTACGGGATTTAGGTTCAAACACCCCCAGCGGTGTCCCGTACACGGAGGAGGAAATCATGATGATAGTTCGCCCAAGCAAGGGTCGGGGGCACCTCCCGGGTATTGGTAGGGTCGTGTCTGACCGCCACTCCTCCTCTTTTCCTGATCACGCCTCAGACATTGATAAGCTGAAAAAAGATAATAAAAAGTTGAAGAAAAAGAACAGCGAGATCACCAAAACGCTAAATATGATCACCAAGTACTTCAGGCAATACCCCAGATTCTCTAACATGCTTACAACATCTAACTCAACTCCAGCGGTAGGTACTAGTAGCAGTACCGGAGGGAACGACAACCCGGACCCCTTTATTATCGTTGATGATGATACCGACTCGTCGGATGAGGATTAGGTGTTTGTGTCGGGTAAGCATATGGTATTTGTGACTTGTAGTTTATTTAGGCTTTCCTACCATTAACAATTTCTTTCCGGTTTGTTTAATTAGAACATGTTATCGATCTAGCTAGGTGAATACATTGGTCACCCGTTTTGAGACTATTTCTTTGTTTAGTAAGATTTTGGACGATTCTATGTCTAATATATTGAATGCCTTGATCCGTTATATTGTTTTGTGTATTTGGTATGAGTTGTGGTATATTTGGATAGATTACATATTGTTGCATACAGGTTTCAGGTTTTGGTAGATTTTTCCGGAAAAAATCTGGAAAACGCCTGTTGTGCAGGCTGTGCATAAAAAAAACACCATGTTTCCCCGTCGACGTGTCGTCGGGGAAAGGTTAAAAAAAATTTGACTTTTATTAGTCAACAAGATAACTTTGACTTTTAAAAAAGTCATGATGTTTCCCTGGCGACATGTCGCCGGGGAAATGTTGGATTTATTTTGACTTTTAAAAAAAAGTCGTTAAAACATTTGACAAGTCAAATATTATCCAGGGGTATCCCCGGCTATGCGTCGCCGGGGAAAACATGCAATTTTACGAAGATTAGCATTTGCTAATTAATTTTTTTGTTAAGTGCACAAGAATTTCCCCGTCGAAACGTCGCCGGGGAAAAGTCGTCCAGCGTGACACTTTTTTTGATTGCTGAAAATGGCGTGGGTCCCGCATGTCGATGGGGATTGTCGATGGGGAAACTATCCCCATCGAATTTTGCCCATCGAAGAATCCCCATCGACGGGTCGATGGGGAAACGTTTCCCCATCGAAATGTCGCCAGGGAAACGTCAAAAAATTCGACGGGAGAGGCCTCGAATGTTGTAGTGAAGGTGTCTCGATTTATCAAATCAATGATGTCAAAAGTTGCAAAACTAAATTGCTTTAAGACACTAAAATTCACGGAATAATACAAGAATTGTGGTGATCATATGGACAAAAACACACTAAGATCTTTAGGCATTCTTTATCACCTGTTTGCTATCTTGTTTTTCTTTGGTTACATGTTTTTGTAAGTCATAGTCATCAAGCAGACAATTGAGATTAATCTGAAGTATAATGCATCATTACTCGTATTACAAACATACATATATGTACATGATTCACTTATATATGCCGTCGCCAAAACACCAAACCATACTAGTAAATCGCATAAAAGGCATGGCTTGAACATCAACTCGGGTTTAGATCTAATCGTATTTTCTGGGCAAAAACAATGTAATTGGATAACATATACGATGATTGTGTAAATGAGTGACATTTTTGTTATTATAAAGAGTTTTGATTGAGAATTTTAGAGCAAAAGGTGGCACGGCTAAGAATCCTCTCTTCACTTGTGCCACCTCAGCGCCACATTATCTCAACTAACCAAAATAAAAAATCAATTAAGCACCCCCTCACTCACAACTAGTCTCTATCCTCTTTACTTGGGTCCCACCACTCACTCACAAGTAAATACATGTATATTTTAGTGGGAGCTGAAGGAATATTTACATGAAATAAGATATGTCCGGAAGTCGTCCCGAGCCTAAAGAGACACACACGTAAATTGTTAAGCAATATATAATTAATATTGTATTAAATATTAATTATTATTATATAAATAAATCAAGAATAGAAAGTCGAGAAAAAGGAAACAAAACCCATGAGGCTTTTAGGCTTGTTTGCTTGATCATCAAGTAAATACATGTATTAATATGACTAAGGTGTCGTTTGGTTAGAGATTTTAAAATTCTGAAATTATAAATTCTAGTAAATTAAAATCCTTGAGGATTCAAAATTTCGGAAGTTAAAATGCTTACGCATGTTTGGTTGGCCGAAATTCATAATATTTCGAGATCTTGGTTTTGCGTCGACCCAATTAATACAAATAATTATTATAAAAATTTATAAATTTTTGTAAAAAAGTTATATAAATTTAAAAAAAAAAGTTATATAAATTCTATAAATTTTTTATATAAATCTTATAAAAATTTTACATAAATTTTATTTTTATTTTTTATACGAGTAAAAATTGAGTAAATATTTTCGATCATTTTTTTTAATATTTTAATTTTATATTTAAATGAGTAAAATATGAATTTTTTTTTATTTTTTATATAATTTTATTTTTTCTATTTAAAAGAATATAATCTTAATAAACAATTTTTATAAAAAAAATTTATAGTTTAAAATATTTTATTTAAACGAGTAAAACCCGAAAAAAAAGTCTAGAAAAAAAATTTATAAAAAAATTGTCAAGTAAATTCAAATTATTTACTTTTTGAAGGAATTTAATTTTCCTCTTTTTGACAATTCGGGAAATTCTTAATTCATTCCTTTGTCATACAAAATGTAATATTTGAAGAAAATTAAAATTTAATATTATAAATATCTCTAATATCCTTCAATATTTTCCAACTAAACACCTCGAAATGTTTTTATAAATTTCAACGAGAATTGAGTAATCCAAATTTCTAAATAAAGAAAAATGACACAAAATTTGTAACTTTCGTTTTTTGTATTTTGTATAGGGATTTTGACCCGAATCCTGAATTCGAACCCGAATCGTATTCGGAATCGTACCGATTCTCGATACTAAAATCCTGTTTGGTTCGGGACCGGGACTACGAAATAAGGTGAAAAAAAAATCGGGACCACTAATTCGGTACCAAATCGGGAAATTAAAAATACGGGAAAATCTCGATTTTTCGGTACCGGTACCGATACCCGTACCGGTACCGATACCCGAATCCCGTTCGCTACGGGATCGGTACATAACTTTTTAGATCGAGAAAAAATCGGGAACACTAAATCAAGACGGGATTGGTCCCGAGCTCATCCCTAGTTTTGTATAAGTTAAATGTTTAAGTTAGATAAAAATAGAACCGAAGTTGCCAAAATTAAAAAAAAATCACTAAGGCTACCCGCAACGCACCGTTTTTTTTCGGTCCCCAGTCGGTCGCGACCGAGTCGTCGCGTTGCGACGATTCGGTCGCCGGTTTCGATCGAGCACAAACCGACCCTAGTCACGACCCATTTGAAAAACTTGGTAAAAAATGGACCGTTTGAATTTGACCGTTACATTTAAAAAAAAATTCAAATTTTTTTTAAAACCTATATAATCAATACATCTTTCAATATTTTTTACATTTCACACACAAATCTCAACACACATTAAAAATGTCTAGCAAGAGAACTCCCAAAATCAAAACCCCAAAATCCCGAGTTCGTCAAGAATCTGTTCCACATGTGACACCGGACTCGAATTTCCGATTATCCGGTGTGTCTCCACAATTCTGGTTTAGACCCATCGGTTTTGAATATCAATCACACCAACGACCTAACTATTCAAACCGTCCTTTTTATCCCCCACAACGTGATAACCAACAACCTAACTACGAATCGCCTACGGTTGTGTATCGGCCTACTATGGATTCTTCCACTACTTCCTATCCAAACCAACAGTATTCTCTGATTAATCGTTTTGAGGTTGATGCACAATTTGAAAATATGATATACAACCAAGACAACTATGTGGGTGACGGGCCTAGCCAAGATCAATCTATGGGTCAAGGTTCGGGACACGGGTCTTTTCATGGTGCATACAACCTTGAAGACGATGTGGAAGAAATGTCCCCAATCAAACCTAAGAAGCCCTCAAGACGTGCTACGAAAAGCAAACAGGTTGATTCAACTGAGGCACCAAAAGAATGGACAAGTGAGGAAGAGTGTGCGTTATGCAGAGGTTGGTGTTATGTTTCCGAGAATTGCATCCAAGGAAACAGTCAAAAATCAAAAGGCTTTTGGCTAAAAGTAGTGAAGTACTATGAAACCGACACGGGTTCTGCTAGAGGGTATGACGCGGTTGTGAGCAAATGGAAAAACAGGTTGCGTCCTAGTGTTGGTGCATTTTGTGGTATTATGAATAACATTGAGCGTACTCATGATAGTGGTGCAAATGATCTCACTGATTACCAAAAAGCTTGTGCTGAATACAAAGTGACTTACAATAAAGAGTTTCAATACCAGGAGGCGTGGAAGGTGCTCAAAGATCACCCGAGTTGGATAGAGGTTGAAATGCCACGGTTTACAAAGAAACCGTCTAGCAAAAAAGCCAAGACTTCTGAAACCACTTCTGGTTCTGGACATGCTAGTTACATGGATGTGCACGATGATTCTGAAGACGAGCAAGAAGAGAAACAAGAAAATCGACCAATGGGTCGTGATCGTGCTAAAAAGAAGTCATCAACCTCTTCGTCAACTGGGAAGTCTTCATTTGTTGAAGCTGTAAGCTCCAAATGGGAGAAGATGAAAGACATTGGATGGGGAAAGAAGAAGCAACAACAAGATTCTTACTTTGACTTGAAGCAACGGGAGTTGGATTTGCAGGAGAAAAACGCGGAAATCAAAAGAGAAAAGCTCGAGTTACAACGTCGGGCTATCGAGCTTGCTGAAGCAAAGAAACGAGATAAAGACTTGATGTTCTACAACTCGGAAATCGACCCCAACTTGCCGATAGCCAAACAGCAAGCACAACAAGAAATGAGGGACAGAATCAAGGAACGTTATAATTTAAATTACTAGGATTATTGTAATGTTTTTTAAATTCGAATAATTGTTTAATGTTTTTTTTTAAATTAATGTAATGTTTTTTTATTAAATTTATTGTGTTTTAAAATTATTATTTTTTTTTTTTTCAACTAGGTCGCACTAGGTCACCGGGTTGTGGTAAATAGGTCGCACTAGGTCGCCGGCCGAAAAAACTAGGTCGCGACCCTCATGCGTTGTGGGTAGCCTAACGCCCATGGATTGTGGTTCAAGTTATACATCAAAGGGTGTCTTTGTAACCATAAATAAATTAAATAGCCTTACGTAACCGCAGTATATTTAAGGAATCTATAATTCTATATCAACTTCATGACACCTATAAATAAACTATTCTGCAAACGTCGAATCATAAATCTAAACATACCTCAAAATTCGAGACTCGACATTAAAAGTTCAGCCGTCAAATCCAAGGTAAACTTAACTTCTTTTTTAATCAATACGACTCGTACTTTTTTTGCGAATACTTTGATTATATAAATTTGTCGATTTATAATCAATATCGATCTATAAATTTGTCGAAACATATGTTTTAGTAAGATAAATCACTTTCCTATTGTTAATATATGTTCGATTTCTCCTTTGTTACAGAAAATGAATTATCCTCTCATTCCAGAGGATTATAATTACTATGGGGATATAGGAACCGGAGTATTAAGGTTCACGTTCAAACCGCAGAAAGAAATCTCATGCATTCTGAGGTTGTACAATGGATCCGAAACTAATTATCTTGCATTTAATGTTAAGGACAAATCAAATGCAAATCTCTATGACATCGGACCAAGTTCAGGTGTTATCGGACCATTGTCAAGGTGGGAAGTACACTTCACAAGACGAGCTCAAGATGTAATGCCTCAGCCTAGCGACATCGCCAAGGAGAAGCTCTTCCTCCAAAGAGCGTGGTATTCCGAGGATTATTCCATGAGAACTGTCTCAGACAATTTCAAACAATTACTCCTTGTAGACGAGAGGGAACTTAGGGTGGTCGTTGATGAAGAACTAAAGGTGAAGGTGTCTCGATTTATCGAATCAATGATGTCAAAAGTTGCAAAACTAAATAAGGAACTTAAGGTGGTCGTTGATGAAAAACTAAAGGTGAAGGTGTCTCCATTTATCGAATCAATGATGTCAAAAGTTGCAAAACTAAATAAGGAACTTAAGGTGGTCGTTGATGAAGAACTAAAGGTGAAGGTGTCTCGATTTAGCGAATCAATGATGTCGAAAGTTGCAAAACTAAATTGCTTGAAGACACCAAAAGTTAAGGAAGAGTAGAAGAATTGTGGTGATGATCATATGGGTGAAAAACACACTAAGATTTTGTATGCATTATTACATGTTTTTAGCATAAACATTGTTTGAATCTCATGTTATATACTCGTATTCTTTATCACCTGTTTGCTATCTTTGGTTTTCTTTGGTTGCTTGTTTTTTGTCATTAATAATAAATTTTCACGTGATCTCTCGTAGTGTAAATTCAAAAAACAAAAAGAAATCCTTCGACTAGAGGGAGGGATAGCAAACCTAGTCATCGTCACATTATCGTCACATCAAATTTTTAACAAATTCACTACAATTCACCTAAACTCCCCACAGGAAGTAATGACACTCACCAAAACTCAATACAACTCACCTTTTATATCTATTTTTTTATTATTTAAACACACTTTATTCACAAAAAACATCAAAAAAAAACCTAAAAAAAAACCACCTGTACCTACAAAAGTTAAACTCACGTTGGATGAGTTTGCCTTTATTTTTTTTCTCAGTGCTAGTAACTCGCGCGCGACTTATAATGAGGGGAATGAAGGTTACGAGCGAGTTTACCCAATTCACCCGTGAGATATATCCCACTCCATTCAGCTTTAACAAGAGAAAAATGCAAAAAAAAACTTGTAATCGTTATAGGTGAAACGAAACCACATTATCTTGTATCAATAACAATCTATAACATAAGATACTCTTCCCAATAACATTCTCATAATATCAAAAAAAAAAAAAACATAAACTCATTCAAAAAATGTGAAGGAGATGACATTGACACGGGTGCACAACAACGTCTTCTTTACGAATATAAGATGTAGGGATGTGATTTGGCAATCGTCTCTACGAATATAAAATGTTAGGGCGTTGATCTGACGCCATCATCTTTACGAATATAAGAGCTGGGGGAATCTAGGCCTGTGGCGTGGCGCCATGGCCACGGCGCAGCAAATAACCACCGCGCAGGGCTCTGTGGGTCTGCGCTATGGTCCATGCGCCATACCGACCAGCTCTCGCGGTGGAGTTTTAATCTTTTTTTTTAATAACGGTAATATATCCGTTGGGGAGCGTTTTCTTTAAGAAAAACCCTAAATTCCATTTTTACCCTTTTAAAAAACCTATAAATACCCTCTTATATTACCAAATTTCACACACACTTTCATATATATTTCTAACTCTCATTTCTCCAAACAAAAAATGGATCCAAATAATGCTATCGATTTCGACGGAATCGATACATACGAGCATTATGATGCTTTCTTTCAACCCGAATATGATCGATTTATGCGCGATCATGAATCGTATCAACATTATTTGAGTTTGTGTGACCAATCCCAAGGAGCCGGTGGTTCGCGTGATGGTCCAAAGAGGAGGAGGACATACATTTATCATGAACGTGAATTAGCGGAAGAAAGGCTACTCGATGATTACTTTGGGGAAGACGAATACAAACCTAAATATCCAGAAGAACGTTTTCGTCGCAGGTTCGTATGAGCTCTACACTTTTTGATAGAATACTTAACGGTATTTTAGATTATGAAGCTGAGCATATGCCTGAGTACTTTAGTTATTTTAAGCAAACCATTGATTCGATCGGTCGTAAGAGTATTAGTATTGTTTTAAAGATCACATCCGTCATACGCCAACTGGCGTACGACACTACACCTGATGCATTTGATGAATAATTACAAATTGCTGAACGTACTTCACGGGAATGTTTAGATCATTTTTGTAAGTGCATTTGGGTGTTATATAAAAAAGAGTATTTAAGACGTCCAACTGCAAATGATATTGAAAATACATATGCGTTGCACGAACAAAAACATGGACTCCCGGGAATGCTCGGGAGTATCGATTGTATGCATTGGGAGTGGAAAAACTGCCCAGAGGCGTTACAAGGGCAGTTTAAAAGGACTGGTCATAAATACCCAACTGTTATTTTAGAAGCTATTGCGGATCAGAAATTGTGGATTTGGCATGCATAGTTTGGGGTTTCTCGTGCGAATAATGATTTAAATGTTTTATATGGTTCACCTTTGTTTGATGCTGAGATCGCTGATATGGCTCCAGAGTGTCCGTTTAAGTAAACGGGCACACATATAGGAAAAGTTACTATTTGGCCGATGGTATTTATCCGACATGGTCGACGTTTGTTAAAACATTTTCTGTTGCACGAGATGAAAAAACAATGAAGTTTAAGCAAGTCCAAGAAGCTGCAAGAAAGGATATCGAACGGGCATTCGGAGTTCTACAAGGCCGTTGGGGTATCATACGACAACCTGCTCGTGCAATGCAAATCAACACTGTAACACCCCATTTTGATAAATGGAATGTCACGTGAAATTATGGCGTGTCATCAAAGCATACAAGGATAAATGTCTAAAACATTACATGACCATAGGGATAACCGGAATCAAACATCGGTTCCCAAACATAAGCCCAAAATATAATAAAGCAAAAGAAATGAATGAAAGATTAAACAAACATAAGTATATGAAGGCAAAAGGAGAAGAAGTCTATGGCAGCTTCCATCCTATGCATGTCCTCCAAATGCTCGAGTCCGTCCTTGGGTACCTGCCGTTTTGGGACATGGAAAGGAAAGTAACGGCTGAGCAAAACGCTCAGTGCACGGATATAGACATAGTATGAATGACTAAAACATAATAAAGACTTAATAGCAGCGGAAATGTATAAGTCCTGGAAAACCTGGAACATGTTCATAAAACTTGTTTTATAGTTTGAAAAGCCTTATGTTTATCTTATGAAAACTGTTTAACGTATTTTACCATTAGCCAATATAGGTCATGAAAATCCACCGTGCATGAATACTTGGAGGGGTGACCTCATCATGCAAATTAGAGGGGCTGCCTCTAATTTAATATACTGGTTTTTGGGTAGGAGGGATCAGCTCCTTGTGAAGGATGCAAGGCACACACCACACTCACCATGAAATCCTGACTAAAAGCATGTAACTAGGATGCACCCATACACCCCACATGATAAATATAAATAAATGGCCAAAAGCTGAAGGGACGCCACGAGCAATCACTCCGCCGTGGTGAAGTCATAACATCAGTGCCTCTAATGTTATGGTTATGGTACCTCCATAACAAGGTGAAACTGGTCATGCATGTATATGGCTATATGTAATCTTAATTAAACATAAGCAATCAAACACATAACTTATACTACGGGAAAACAGTTGGCTGCATACGGGGAATCCTAATAAGGAAAGAATGTCCATACTGAAAGGACGGGAATCCGTACCTTGTGTCCAGTGAACGAAGAAGATGAACTGAGAGAAATCCTACTTCCGTATCACTTGTGCTACATAAATACATACATGAGTAAGTATCTGCTTACTAAATACGTAGCTGGTTTTATGTCATGTCTTAGCTTATTTTATGTGTGCTTACTATGTTTTACTGTTTTTAAGCCTTAAACCGTGTTTATCTTATATTCTGTTTAATCTGATTAAGTATTTCTGGTATTTCATGTGTTATTATACTTACTGTGTAATAATAAGTAACTTTCCAAAAATAGCAGGTTTCCTAAAATAGAAAGTTTCTAAAAATAGAAAGTTTCCAAAAATAGAAAGTGTTCAAAAATAGAAAGTTACCAAAAATAGAAAGTTTCCAAAAATAGAATGTTTCCAAAAATAGAAAGTTCCAAAAATAGATTTACTGCTTAAAATAGATAAGTTTCTAAAAATAGAAAGTTTCCATAAATAGATCAGCTGCCTTAATTAAAAAAGTTTCCATAAATAGATTAGCTGCCTAAAATAAATAAGTTTCTAAAAATAGAAGGTTTCTATAAATAGATTAGCTGCCTTATTTAATTAAGTTTCTAAAAATAGAAATTTTCCATAATTAGAAATAAGTTGGTTAAATAAGTTAAGTATATACGCCTAAGTGTTCTCATGATTATTTTCTAAGTCATATGATATAAGGTATAGTTTAATAATTATTTCATGTAATTAAATTAAACTATAGGTTAAAATATTTAATTAAAGTATAACATGTTTTTAATTAAATAAAGTTAAATACTTAGGTTAAAACATGTATTATTATTTATTAATAATATAACCTAAGTCATGTTAATTAATTAATTATAATCATGGTTTTTAAATAATTAATTAATTATAAGTCTAAAATGTAAAAATACTTAGGTTAATTAATTTCATGATTATTAATAATTAAAATAACCTAAGTCATATTATTAAATTAATCATGTCATTTATTAATTTAATTTTTAACATAAGATCATAAAAAAAATAAAACTAAACATACACCATGAACCGGATCTAGAATCAAAACCATGAACCGGACATGAAATCGACATCGTACCCCAAACCAAATCGGGGTACCCCGTGTCTCGATGCTGCCGTGGGACCCACACCCACCAACCGAGACCATATGGTCTTGGTGGTGGTCGGATGGCCAAACCGAAACCCCCTTGGGTTCGGTGTAGGCCGCGGCTAAAACAAACACCCCTTAAAACCATACTTTTGATTTAATTTAAACCTTAATTCATGTTAGATCCATGTTTATTTATTAGGTTTTTGTAAAAAAACATAACATGTTCTTGATTTATTAAAAGATCAAATCAAAAGAAAAGGTTTAAAAAGGATTTACCGAATTCATGGATCAAAAGGACGAAGAACAAACACGATCACCAACTAATATTCCAAGATTCAAGATCAACAACCACCTCCTTGTGGTGTTCTTAGGGTGGCGGCCAAAAAGAGAAGAGAGAGGAGGGTTTTAGGTTTTTTCTAAAATCTTCTGTAAATGTAAAAAATGAGTAGTGTAAAATTATTTAACCCTTTTAGTGAAAAATTGATGGGCTAAGCCCATCCTCCCTCCCCAATTTCGTGGTAATGGGGCCCACAAGGGGTAACCCGAATGTTTTCCGTGTCTAAAACATTGGTGTGTTCTCGTGTGTTAAGTTATACGTTCGTGATTATTTGTGTTCGCGTTTTAAGTGTTCTCGTTACGTAAATATCGTAATCTAATATATTTAATTACGCTCGTAATAAATATATATACGTAATTAATAATAGTTCGTGTTTTAATTACGTTCATGATTTCATGATCGCATGTTCGTGATTAATTATTGTCAAATAATTATTACGTGCTCGTGCGTAGTAAATACTTATCGTGTTCTAACACGTACGTAATACGTAAAATCCTAACACGTAATCGTAATCATGCTATATTAGGAAAGTTTAAATCTAGTACGTACGATCTTAAGGGTACTATTCATGGTAAAAGCATGCGGGTTTTACAACTCTTCCCCCCTAAAAAGAATAATTCGTCCCCGAATTATAGATAACGTAACTGAAAGAGAAACATACCCGAATCAAACTGAGAGGGTATGTACGATAAATTAACGTGCAGGTGACCTGGAAGAAAGAACGCGGAACGTGACATGTCTTAAAAGGACATGGAACGTGACGTGGCTGAAAGGACTTATCTAATTGATAAGAGAAAACGGATTAGAAGTCCGGATGAACTTGTTCGTTTCCAAGTGGCTTCCCTCTTGGAACGGTTCCTTAATAAGATCTTGACACGAATGATAAGTCTTGGTTCTCCTGACCTTGACTTGGAATACAAAGAAGTTCTTGGTTATCAACGTAAGGTAGATCCCCTAAATTCGATCGAGGGAAAAAGAATTAACGTGTAAGAGTAACTGAAACATTATGGTGCAAAACAATCCAACTTAACTAATAACTAGCAACGATGCGCGAGACATATAGAAACGTAATACGTGAAAAATTTTGAATGTGATACGTGAAAAATTTTGAACGTGCTACGTGGAGATATGACGAGTGTAGTATGAGTAAACATATCGTGATCCCTGATGCGTGTAACATATCTTGATCATGATATGAGGAACGTGGAATGAACATGACATGTGAAACATATCATGATCATAGAATATAATGGCGGTAACGACAAACGCTAGAAGGTGAGACATAGATAATGACGATAAACGTCTATCTGAGGATAGGGAGTTATACTAAACTTGGGTCTGGTCTCTCAAGTTCTTGCAAACTACCCATAATGAGAAAAGAAATGAACGTAAAATCGTAAACCAAAATACGATCAGGAACGTGAATACTGTCATGAACGCGAGCGCGAAAGCAAGGCATGGAATTAGAACAAGGACGTGAAGTAAATAAGGAGCATAATTATGAATATTTGTCTGACCTGATAACTGAGGAATTGCCAAGTGATCGAATGAGCCTTGGCTGGAACATGTCCGATCAATCTGTTGGTTCTGAAATCCTTGCGGATGTAAGGATTCTGCAGACTTGATCAAACTGTTTGCAATAAACCAGATAACATCATGTTTCTTCGGAGTTTGCGTTAAACTGGTAGCCAAAATCCGAGGAGATCTTGTCCCATTTCAATTCACGATTTCAGATGATGAAAACATCCCAGTTTGTTGGTGTCCTATCTTAACCTGTTGGTATGTCAGGTACCTAGATATGAACGTAACTGTATCTTGCTTCGTAGAACTTGATACATAGGAGTTTGCGAAACTCTGAGTCTCTGAATCTAGACTTCTCCTAGCGTAGGATTTTCTAGAACACCTAATGTAGTGTAGGTTTCTCTCCTTTACGCATAAGCTGAGTCATGGTAAGATTAACCGTAGAAACCCATGTGATTCAGCGTGTCATTGTGATCAAACAGAATTGATATTGGAAAAATTTCCAGGGTAAAATTTCTCTTGTCATAGAATTTGCAACATAGTGCAGATATGGTCTTCCTGTTCTTCTCTAAACTTAGATGAAATCAGGTTATCCTCAATGAAAACACTAATAAATTTGCTATGAGTTCATGGAAACTCATTCTTATAATGCCATTGGAGAATTGATGAGACTATTCAAAATCATAAATCTAGCATGACCGAGTCGTGTACGAATAGCAGTCATGGACATGTCCTGCTTTTTCACTCGTCACTGTTGGCAGCATGATCATGAGTTCGATCTTGGAAAAGTGATTAACACTATACGGTTGATTGGACATGTCGCCAATACGTGGAGGAGAATAACGATCATGAATGGTGATTTGTTTAAGCCGACGGTAGTCGACACATAATCTCATGGTACTGTTCTTCTCCTTGAAGGTTCTTCTGGAATATCTGGGAAGATTTTGGAATAATCAACTGGTTATGCGTAAAAGGACTTAAGTAGTCGTGTCTTACTGACAGCTAGAAAATTTTAGCGACCATGGCTAACAACGCACATGCTTGTAAGCCTAGATAATTTGTACAGATTTTCCTGATGGAAAATCAAGCTGAAAGTATTCAGGAGCCTGAACATTACTGTACATAATTATGAATCGTAGCATGGTGTGCTGTTCATAGTCCATAATTTGGATAAAATTCATCTCGTGTCTGTCCGAGGAACTGCGTTAGCAGCTTGGATCTCATCATTAAGCTGAAGGAAAACCTTCGTATACGTGGGAATACGAAAGGCGTCCTTCATGGTCATGAATATATGAAATATGGTGAAAGAAATGAAAGTTACATTGGCAACGTGACAGTTCTCACTGATGCGCTGGTAATGATATTGAATTTTTTGTGGCCTGATTAATACATGGCACAACAAAATGGATATACCCTTGGAGGGTACCCTGAATTCCTTAGAAATGTTCCATAGTTGGACATGAGTCATGTGTCTTGACTCGTTTCTTGGAAATATAAGCATGACATATGTCTTGACTGGTGTCTTGACATGTGTCTTCAAGAGGTATACGTGAGACATGTGTCTTGACTGATTTCTTGACATGTGTCTTCAGAAAGTATACGTGAGACATGTGTCTTGAATGATGTCTTGACATGTGTCTTCAGAAAGTATACGTGAGACATGTGTCTTGACTGATGTCTTGACATGTGTCTCGAGTTGTGAAACAAATATAACCACAATATAAGGTTATTATGCCAGAATTGGTGGATCGGTTGGACTACTAATCCTTGTATTTCTGATCACGTCCGTGGCCTGAGTTTCGGTTGCGATTTCTAGGATAGTTGCTGTCATAGTAGTGGTTACTATCGTCCTGTCTGTCAGTTCCATGATGGTCATTCTCATGACCGTGATTCATGTAACTATTCAGCTGAGTGGCCGGCTGGTACCGGTTTGCACTCATATGGCTGAAATGACAGCCGAATGACGTGTGACATGTAACTAAGAATTAGGGACAATGATTGATGGGAATCGTCTGATGGTGAAGCATCTTCTCGTCCAATTGCTTTGCTCCGACGCCTTTGTCTTCGTCTTGTAGGATCTCCAGGTTGTGAGCAGCATCCGCATCTCGTAGCGTCTCCGAACGTCAGCAGCATCAACCTTTAGTAACATTTCCAAGTTATGAGCGGCATCATCAATTTGTAGAGTATTAGCAAGTGGACAAATGCCTGAGATGATTCAGAATCGACTAGCGAATACACGTGCAGTATTGCAAATGAAATACACATGGATTTAGGTACGTGTAATACACATGGAACATGGTACATGGAGTACACGTTGAATGCACATGAAATGATCGGTATGGGGTCGATCATTTGTCATGATTTAAGGAAAGTTTACCGGTTAAACGGTTAGGAAAACCATCATGATAACTTGGCAGTATTAGCATAGACATCATTCTGGTTATAACGGAAACGTTAAAGTGTGGTTACACAAAATTCAACGATGATTTGCCTGACAGCATGATCAATGAAAACCAACCATGACTATCATGAAAGCATGATTCAATGAAATCTAACAATGTCTTGCAGGACCACGTAAATAACAAAAGAGGCGTAAAACATAATCAACATGAAGACGGAATTATCATGAAGTAACATGAAACCATCTATCACGAAGAAGTGTATAACATAATCATCATGAAACTGAAGTTAACCATGACAGTATGAAAACATACTTGACATAAAAACATAATAGCTTATGAGGGGACATGAAAAAATTTATGCCAATTTAAATCATGAGAAAAATTTTATGCATGAAAAACAGTGCATGAATGCCTAATGTAGTTTATAAAAAAAACCTTTATATGTGCGAGGGGACGCCTATGGGTCGGTCCCAAAACAAAAGACATGGCGAGGGGACCCCTATGGGTCGGTCCCAAAATTAAAAGTTTCGATAAAAGCACATGCGACTAAATAGGGCCAGTCTTGTACCAACCATTACTTAGTCATAATCCCTGCAACAATGACACATGAAACATAAATAAATGAAACTCATATGTCAAAACTTATCAGAAAAAAATTTTATGTGACTAATTATGAACTACTGGGGTTCAGTCCACATAGCCATAGTTCACGAGGAACATTATGCATGAAACAATGACACATAACTAAATATGAATGACGGTTGTCCATCCATATTAGTAAAACAATATCGGTGAAAACATCAAGGTTAAAACCTCAAGGTGTTGAAAACATCATGGTTAAAACAACAATGCGCTGAAAACATCAATACGTGGAATAACAACGTTGGCTTAGGAAGCTCATGGTGACTACCCACTAGTCACAGGTCGAGTTTTAGAGCCTACAGGTCGAAGCCTTGTCTCTGATACCATAATTGTAACACCCCATTTTGATAAATGGAATGTCACGTGAAATTATGGCGTGTCATCAAAGCATACAAGGATAAATGTCTAAAACATTACATGACCATAGGGATAACCGGAATCAAACATCGGTTCCCAAACATAAGGCCAAAACATAATAAAGCAAAAGAAATGAATGAAAGACTAAACAAGCATAAGTATATGAAGGCAAAAGGAGAAGAAGTCTATGGCAGCTTCCATCCTATGCATGTCCTCCAAATGCTCGAGTCCGTCCTTGGGTACCTGCCGTTTTGGGACATGGAAAGGAAAGTAACGGCTGAGCAAAACGCTCAGTGCACGGATATAGACATAGTATGAATGACTAAAACATAATAAAGACTTAATAGCAGCGGAAATGTATAAGTCCTGGAAAACCTAGAACATGTTCATAAAACTGGTTTTATAGTTTGAAAAGCCTTATGTTTATCTTATGAAAACTGTTTAACGTATTTTACCATTAGCCAATATAGGTCATGAAAATTCACCGTGCATGAATACTTGGAGGGGTGACCTCATCATGCAAATTAGAGGGGCTGCCTCTAATTTAATATACTGGTTTTTGGGTAGGAGGGATCAGCTCCTTGTGAAGGATGCAAGGCACACACCACATTCACCATGAAATCCTGACTAAAAGCATGTAACTAGGATGCACCCATACGCCCCACATGATGAATATAAATAAATGGCCAAAAGATGAAGGGACGCCACGAGCAATCACTCTGCCGTGATGAAGTCATAACATCAGTGCCTCTAATGTTATGGTTATGGTACCTCCATAACTAGGTGAAACTGGTCATGCATGTATATGGCTATAGGTAATCTTAATTAAACATAAGCAATCAAACACATAACTTATACTACGGGAAAACAGTTGGCTGCACACGGGGAAATCCTAATAAGGAAAGAATGTCCATACTGAAAGGACGGGAATCCGTACCTTATGTCCAGTGAACGAAGAAGATGAACTGAGAGAAATCCTACTTTCGTATCACTAGTGCTACATAAATACATACATGAATAAGTATCTGCTTACTAAATACGTAGCTGGTTTTATGTCATGTCTTAGCTTATTTTATGTGTTCTTACTATGTTTTACTGTTTTTAAGCCTTAAACCGTATTTATCTTATATTCTGTTTAATCTGATTAAGTATTTCTGGTATTTCATGTGTTATTATACTTACTGTGTAATAATAAGTAACTTTCCAAAAATAGCAGGTTTCCTAAAATAGAAAGTTTCCAAAAATAGAAAGTTACCAAAAATAGAAAGTTTCTAAAAAAAGAAAGTTTTCAAAAATAGAATGTTTCCAAAAATAGAAAGTTTCCAAAAATAGATTTACTGCTTAAAATAGATAAGTTTCTAAAAATAGAAAGTTTCCATAAATAGATCAGCTGCCTTAATTAAATAAGTTTCCATAAATAGCTTAGCTGCCTGAAATAAATAAGTTTCTAAAAATAGAAGGTTTCCATAAATAGATTAGCTGCCTTATTTAATTAAGTTTCTAAAAATAGAAATTTTCCATAATTAGAAATAAGCTGGTTAAATAAGTTAAGTATATAAGCCTAAGTGTTCTCATGATTATTTTCTAAGTCATATGATATAAGGTATAGTTTAATAATTATTTCATGTAATTAAATTAAATTATAGGTTAAAATATTTAATTAAAGTATAACATGTTTTTAATTAAATAAAGTTAAATACTTAGGTTAAAACATGTATTATTATTTATTAATAATATAACCTAAGTCATGTTAATTAATTAATTATAATCATGGTTTTTAAATAATTAATTAATTATAAGTCTAAAATGTAAAAATACTTAGGTTAATTAAATTCATGATTATTAATAATTAAAATAACCTAAGTCATGTTATTAAATTAATCATGTCATTTATTAATTTAATTTTTAACATAAGATCATAAAAAAGAATAAAACTAAACATACACCATAAACCGGATATAGAATCAAAACCATGAACCGGACATGAAATCGACACCGTACCCCGAACCAAATCGGGGTACCCCGTGTCTCGATGCTGTCGTGGGACCCACACCCACCAACCGAGACCATATGGTCTTGGTGGTGGTCGGATGGCCACACCGAAACCCCCTTGGGTTCGGTGTAGGCCGCGGCTAAAACAAACACCCCTTAAAACCATACTTTTGATTTAATTTAAACCTTAATTCATGTTAGATCCATGTTTATTTATTAGGTTTTTGTAAAAAAACATAACATGTTCTTGATTTATTAAAAGATCAAATCAAAAGAAAAGGTTTAAAAAGGATTTACCGAATTCGTGGATCAAAAGGACGAAGAACAAACACGATCACCAACTAATAATCCAAGATCCAAGATCAACAACCACCTCCTTGTGGTGTTCTTAGGGTGGCGGCCAAAAAGAGAAGAGAGAGGAGGGTTTTAGGTTTTTTCTAAAATCTTCTGTAAATGTAAAAAATGAGTAGTGTGAAATTATTTAACCCTTTTAGTGAAAAATTGATGGGCTAAGCCCATCCTCCCTCCCTAATTTCGTGGTAATGGGGCCCACAAGGGGTAACCCGAATGTTTTCCGTGTCTAAAACATTGGTGTGTTCTCGTGTGTTAAGTTATACGTTCATGATTATTTGTGTTCGTGTTTTAAGTGTTCTCGTTACGTAAATATCGTGATCTAATATATTTAATTACGCTCGTAATAAATATATATACGTAATTAATAATAGTTCGTGTTTTAATTACGTTCATGATTTCATGATCGCATGTTCGTGATTAATTATTGTCAAATAATTATTACGTGCTCGTGCGTAGTAAATACTTATCGTGTTCTAACACGTACGTAATACGTAAAATCCTAACACGTAATCGTAATCATGCTATATTAGGAAAGTTTAAATCTAGTACGTACGATCTTAAGGGTACTATTCATGGTAAAAGTATGCGGGTTTTACAAACACCCTCAAAAGAATCATGTATTGTTGTATAATTTTACATAACATAATTTTGAAAGCCGATGAAGCTGAGGTAAACATGAGAGACATGTACGTGGATCCAGCACCAACCATTGTTAGAGACTGGCATGAGAGATGTGAGATATAATTGAGGAAGACAAAGGAACTTCGAGATAGGAAAGTGCACAATGATCTCCGAGAAGACCTTGTCGAGCACCTATGGGATGAAGAAGATTAGTTTGTGATTTTTTATGTCATGTTTAATTTTATGTAATGTTTAAGATCATGTAATCGTTTTTTAATTTTAATGAATTTTATGTTTTTTTATGTAATGTTTTTTTAATTTGAATGAATTTTATATTAATTTTAAAATGTTTATTTATTATTTACTTAAAAAAAATAAAAAAATTTCATACGACACCAGTTTTCCCACGGCTCAGGGATACCAGTGAAATCTGGTGCCGTGGGAAAATCTGGTGCCATGGAAAAAAAACTGACGTGGCAGCACTTTTTGAGCCATGGCTCACGGATTCCCCTTGCTCTAAGATGTAAAGGTGTACCCTCATTGACTGGAAAGCCAAAATGTCAATCTTGATTCTTAAGCCCGTCTAAAGCAAAGTAAAGCCCATCTAAGAATGTAAAATCTAATTAAATAAAATAATTTAATTACATTCCAAATCACCAAATAAAAAGCCCATCTTAATTTTCTCCAAATTTTGAGTATACTAGTTTTTGTTGCCCGCGCTTCGCTGCGATGGGTTTCATAAACTTCGATATATAGAATAGATTTTGTGTACCAGAATGTATAATAACTGGATACCAATTAGCACACACTCTTTTGTTAGATTATAACATGTCTCGTGATTAGATACTTTTAGCACAAACATAGACATAAGTAAGATGCAAGTGTCATCTCAAATTAGCATAATGTAATCTTTACCAATGCATATGCTAAAATGAACGTGTACATAAGTTTCCTGACATTGGTGAATGAAGTCCCAGTAAACCATTCTCGTTGCATAAGACCATCTTCAATATGTGGTCTCATTGGAGCATTCACACCAAGCTATCTCGGGCCACCATTGGAACACAACTTTTTGCGAACGTAAAACATGTTTGTTCACCTTTCATTAAATAGCTACCTTTTTAGGTGCACACATATAATAATAAGAAAGAACACCTGTATAAACAGAAGAAAAAATTAGAGACAAAAATGAATTTTGGAAATTATACACATATAAAAAAATGTATTATATACAATATTAGAAATAATTATCAATTATACATGTCTCCATCTTTTGTTACATAGAACCCATGTCCGTGGGTTTTATATAATCATATATCAAATGTGACGTATTAACCTCCACATTCAGCACAACTGTGGAGAAGGGTTCTACTTAAAGTTTTCCTGATTGTGGAAAGTAAATAGAGAGAAAACTCTTATGTTGAGTTCTGAAAGGATTGGAAAAGTACTTACCACCCTCTAGCCTGTAATAGTAGAGTTGAGGCTATAAATATCAACTCCAATTTGGGATTCAACTTTGTCTAAATCGGCTGATGCTAAGGTCATCTTGCGTGTGAACTTGTTTAAACCTTTGGGTATTTGAGATGGGTCAAATGGATCAAGGGTAAACGCTTGCTCCAATGTTAAATGCTTGAATGTAGCCTTGACACTCGCCTTGTTATCCTTGTTTTCTGCATTAATAATATTAAATTATTAACATATACAGTAGGTTAAAATGGCTTACATTGGGTGTACGATTCTGATGTCTGTAACCACAATGTAGCAGCCACGCTAAAAAACACATCCAAACATCACTACTACACTATTAAATTAAGCTCATATTATAGGAATACTTAGAATATGTTCAACCCATTTCGATTTTAGCTCATATCTACCCATTTGACCTGTTAGAAACAAAGTATAACTTGAATCTGATCTTTCTCTTAATTTCTCATAAGGACGGACATGAAGTCATTGACGCTCTCTATAGGCAGTAAATTTATCATCCAAGCAACATCATTAGCGCACCTACTGTGTGAATGCATAATTATACTAACCCAACAACTTTGGAAAGTATTTCTACACAATATTTCGTCCTGGTATCACACAATTATGATGCGCAAAAACCAACACAGAAAAAAAATTAAGTTCTTTTGGTAGGAAGCTTATTTTGGGTTACATATCTTCTATATCGTTCTCAGGCAACCAAAAACTACCCGAGAACATCATAATCCAGATTCTATATGCTGCTAACAATAAAACTGAAGCTCTACTAAAATTCAACTACATTCGATATGTACAGCTCCCCTAAATTGTGAAAAAACTGGTGTGATGAACAACATCAGTTTTAAGGGGCTATTTGCGAGTTCTTAGTCGAAAAGCTTATGATAACACCCCTTCATAACACATACTGCAGTGGAATTTGGTTTTGAATCAGATCCAAACCCTTCCTAAATACAAAAAAAATCCATACCCAAAAGGCCATTTAAAGACATTTTACAACATGCCAAACACCCCTTAAACATAAGATTTATGTCTTAAAAGCTTAATTATATATCATGTTCTGTGCAAACTCAAAATTCGCCATTTTCTTTCTTTGATCAATGAATTTATATTTATACATATAGATGTAAACGATTTGGTCAATATAAATATATTCATGTTTTACTTGCTATCTAATGGTGGAAAAGGTGTTTGAGTTACCAAACTCGACTATACCCATTTTGACATGGTCGAAAGAAGATTACATACTTTGAACCAAGCTGCCAAGCCATTCTGACCCGTAACTTAACCCATCCACCTGAGCGTTATATTCCTTTGCTACCCTTAAAGTTTATGATAATTTAAGCTTACAATTGAAGTATTAAACCAACAACTTGTGCTCGAAACTATTCTACTATACGACACCTTTTACTAATTGGTAAAAAATATTATAATTAGTCATATGGGATTCATATAACCATCTGGTACCAAAAAAGGCCATCAATATCACTTGTTCATCATAGCAACCACATAAAGTTACAATTTTTACATACAATAATATACTCCTTACTACTTTAGGGGCCTTCCACTTCGATCATTAAAAGTGGAAATAACATGCAGCAACATATATTAGACCAAACAGGTGCACCAAGATTCACATTAATGAGTGTGATTAGTGATCTGAGTAGCCGAAAAAGACAGAATTAACAACATGACAACTTAAGTAGAGAAACAATTTACCTTGGGCAATATCCGTATATGATCATTGTTTCCCTATAATCGCATGACACTTGCTCCAACACCCTCGCCAGCATATGTCACAAATAAATGAGAAAAGGTCAGCATACCACCATTTTGAACAAAGCAAGGCATCTTATTAGCAACTACGCACCTGGTTTATTGACCTTCAGCGGCCAACTGGTTTCAACTTTGTTCTGCGCAGGTGGTTTATTATCCTTCAGCGGCCAACTTCAGTTTCGACATTTAGCAGCTACTTTAGTACCAGGTAAATATTATTAAACTTAAGTACCAGGTAAATAAAAAAATGGTTACCATGCTCGTCTTTAGTAGTAATAAGCCATCCACTCGCAATCCGAAAGTTGCCGCAATTTGATCTGCTTGACGTTAGGTAGGCTTGGTTATGTGAGGGTTGGCTAGTTTCTGAGAAAAAAGGTATGCATATATCAGTAATATACTTTTGAAAGTGAAACTGTTAATAATTAAAAATAGGTAAAGGTGAAACTATATCAGATTTCTACCTATGTGCACCAGCAGACCTGCAAACCTCACCACCGAATTTTTTTTATCAAAGTATATGACCGTTTTGTAGCTCGGGATGCAACCGATTTGAAGGCAGCTTGTGCACTATGTTGAACATCTGATATTTTTTCGTGCCCTTCCTTGAGTTTGTAAAACTCAAAACGACATCCAAATCGTAAGCCGAAACACTTGAACTGGTCGTCGTGTTCACATTATTTTTTGGTTCACCCTGACCCTGACAACAAATATTTTCAAAAATATCAGAACTGGAAGCATAAATTTTTGACAATTGTATCGAAATTAACTTTATTAACCTGTCATAAGGTTAGAATTAGATGTACAAATCCAATGACTATCCTCTACATCTAGACATAGCAAAACATAAAAGGCTTAATTTTTTTATATAAGTCTTTAGCAACAAAAAATACAAAACCCAAATCTATTCCTATAATTCTAAAATAGTTAGTTACAAAAAAGAATCCTAAAAGCGAGAAGTTAACCTTTAATTAATACTGTAGTAGCCTTACTTATATCGGATGACGAAAACATATACCTTTTGATGCCTTTCAAGTTGATATAAGCACAAAAAGAAACAGATAACCTGTTAACCACTTCTCCGTGAAGAAGATGGGTAGCTACTTGTTTCATGGATGATATCAAGTAGTAGCGATTGAGCTAATGTAAATTGCAGAAACTAATGTTGTATACATTTTTTATTCGTGCATTATAAAGTGAACAATGACTCGAATCATACACAAATAAAATCGGTTAAATCTATTTTGGTAGTTCGAGGCTCAGATAAGTGAGCAATCGGAGTAGATGTATACACTCTGGCTGCAAACCCACGAAGCTTGGCTCGCCAAGAGACGCATAATTGGAATTCTGGTCGAATCCGGTGATATAGGCCCAAATATTATCATCATCGCCTTTCATAACCTCCCAAACTGTATAGACATGACCAAAGGATCCGGAAATCATAAGCCGCTCATTGTATATAAGCCTTAGGTTAACAACGTATTTAAGAGGACACGTACGCCATGGCTGCGACCATAATAGGTCACCCCGCCAAGATACGGGTGGTCTCATCTTGTACCAGCCTAATAACCAAGATACGACCATATTAGATGCTTCAATTAACACATTAGCTCATGATAATCTAAATAAAGGCGACGTATAAAGATCCTCAATACACAGAAAGTGTGACCAATACGGACCCATAAGAATTGAGTTTATCAAGGCAACACGTTATAGGATCAATATGAGCTAAGCACAATCGTCACTATCGTCGCACGCCATATATAGGGAAACAAAAGCAATGGTGGCATCGAAAGGCACGAAGCTAAATTTTAAGCAAAGATATCATTATCCGTAAACACAATGTGTGCAACCATTAACAATGCTCACCTGCTTAAAGAAAAGGCGATTAACCATCCGAACACCTTTTTTAAATACTGTATTCATGCCTCTATCATAACTCCAAACTCATACCAAGTTAAGATCTTCTTTCTCTCAAAATATCAATTCCCGGTTTTCTTAATGATGAAGGGGAAGTCTTAGCATGGTGTCATAAGAGAACTAAACTGATTATGAACTAAAATACCATACACCTACTTTCATGAGTTGCATAAAAGTTGCACCACAAAAATTGCACTACCCACGGAGACGAAAACACCAAGATCTCCCAGATAAACATATAAACACCCGTACACACAATCAACGGGCAAAATCCACCCACGCATATGGAGTCAACTCTAATAAAATTGCTCGTATTCATCACAGCCTAGTTTTTTTAACCCGCAATGGCTGCGACCAAAATAGTCACCCCGCCAAGATACATGCTCTATAAAGGCACGCTAACCAAAACATTATATTATAAATTATAATCACGTACAGTAAATCGTCTCACAACAGAAGTATTTTCGATCCAGTAGCCTGGCACCAGCACCACCCAACCGTTACAATAACAAAAATGATCAGTAATTAGTGATCAACTATGTTTACAGATTTATCAATAATTAGTGATGAACTTTGTTGACAGTGGCCGATCAATCATCGCTGATTAATAACGATTTTTTACAGCCCTAATAATTGTATATTCCAAAGCTACATTACTCAGATTCCACATGATAACATATATCAAGAAGCAGAAACCCATAAATCAAAAACTCAAAATCACTAAATCAATTAGGAGAACATAGAGATTTTTTTAAAGCTTAATAAGCCTAAAAAAGATTTAGAAATGGTAGCGGAATGTTAAATGAAAACATAAAACTTACAACCTATAAGTAGAGAATGCATTTTAAGAACCAACCCCCCAAAAATTAGGGTTTCCAGCAATCCCAATCAAGAGAACTGACAAATCAAGCAACCGACCTATGCTAGCCAACGTCACCTACCAATCAGCAACGCCGCCCACCATAGATGGCGGCAACGAAGAGATCGGCGGCATCGAAGAGCTTAGATCATATACCCAAAACGGAAGTTCTTTTTTTATATATAAATTGGTGTGAGGGTATATATACCCCAAGACTAATTAAGGGTCATCTCCTGTAGCCACAATTAATCACTAAAGGGGTAACTCCTGTAGCCACAATTAATCAGCATACCAAAGGGGCAACTAACAATAGGGCAACATAATAAAACTCACCAATTAATGAGTAACGGGCACTAATTAATGATCAACGGGGTCAACAAACGGAAGTTGTAGGTGTTAGTGTGTGAAAAATCTATGAGAGGAGATAACAATTGTGATGGGAGGATTTATATTTGTTTAATAAAGATGTGAGGGGATCACTGTTTCTATGGAAACGTGATTCCCCTCTATTATATAAAGTGTGTGAAAAATCTGTGAGAGGAGATAACAATTGTGATGGGAGGATTTATATTTGTTTAATAAAGATGTGAGGGGATTACTGTTTCTATGGAAACGTGATTCCCCTCTATTATATAAGGTAGAATAGCATTTGGCCATTTGCAAAGCATCAATTTTTTTTAAAAATACAAAGCATCATTTATGCATCCAAAATTTGAGGTTTTATTATGTTTTTTTGTTTGTTTTTAATTATTTCTTACAAATTGTTTAACTATATACTTAGGTATATGTAATTTTGAGTCTAGATTTTCGTTTATGAACCTCTTTGGATCTTATTTAATTCTCAAGAAAAACTATACCAACATTTTAGTTAAATAATCCGATTTTATTAGCCAAATCAACTTTTTTATTACTCGAATCTCTTAAAATTTTGGGGTTTAAATCGAACCATAAAAAAAATCTGACCTGAAAACTTAAATTTTAGTCGCGCCTAAAAAATAGTGCATACCCTACTTTCGAATCCTACGTCCGCCATTGGTCTTTACAAATATATGATGGAGGGACGTGATATGGCACCATCGTCTCTACGAATATAAGATGTAAAGGCGTTATCTGACATCATCGTCTCTATACGTGATCTTATACCATTGTCTCTACGAATATAAGATGTAGGAGTGTGATCTATCACATTTCACTTCGTCGTACCTTATTATGACGGTGTTTGAGTATGCTGTTGTTTTCTCTTTAGGGCATGTTTGGCGATACGTAGCAGTGATAAGCAGTAGCAGAAGTAATAAGCAATAAGCAGAAGTAGGAGCAGTAAATAGTAACAATTTGTTTAAAAAAGTATTTGATAAAATAACAGTAAGATATGTAATTAAAAATGTGTAAAATTACGAAAAAAAGCATATAACTAAAAAGAGAAATATTATAAATATTTTTTAAAAAGCATATAGTTTTTAGAAAGATAGTCGTCTTAAGATTAGTTGACTCGCAATGTCGAATCAGAAACTCAGGTATACCAAAAAAAAAAAAAAAAAAAGAAAAAAAAGCATATAACTAAATTACAAAAATTATAAATATTATAATTGAGGTATAAATGTAATTTTATAAAAATTCTGCTTGAAGCAGTTTTGAAATGCTTCTTCAGATAGCATTTGTGACTGAAGCGTTTAGACAATATTCACCCGATGATCCTAATATACTTGTTTTCTATTTAAGCATTATGTTTATATATGAAAATGCTGAATTTTTAACTTTTTCAACTTTCAACATGAGCTTTTTATATATTAGTATAGATATAGATTAAGTATTATCTATTGGATTTAAACTCATTGCTACACAGACTTAAATCAGATAAAACTTTCATTTTTCAGCAGGTTAGCGTGACCACTTAAAAATTGACGCACCTACCAAACTTAAGACCTCATAAATATTAAAGTGATAGTCACATGCATTCTGTCACTAAACCGTAAGTGGTTAAAAAAGGGGTAAAAGGTTCAACATGTATGCTAATTAAGTAGTAATTAAAGTTATAGCGATCATCGGGTGACAGGTTCGACCATCATATCAATCCAATCGAGTAACCGTGTTACGAGTTCGATCACCAGGTCAATCCGGTCGAGTCATCATTTTGCGAGTTCGCTCATCGGGTCAACCCGATCAAGCCACCGGGTTACGAGTTCGACTACCGGGTCAATCCGAGCGAGTCACCAAGTTATCAGTTCGACCATAAATAAGATATCGTAAAATATCCGTCGCTATATGCGGGTACACGTCTAATCGACCAATATGTGGTTTTAACAATTTTTTTTCCCATTTTTAGCAATAAGACATAGATCTAATTTGACTCTAATACAAAGTCATAAAGAAAGGAAACTGTGGGCTTTAACACAAACAAACACCCAATAAGTCCATCAAATATCCAATTTAATTTTCTTCTTTATATCCCTTAAAAAAAAAATAACCCCCAAATTCGATAACAGTCCAATTCCAGTTTTTATCGGATTGAAGCCCAAACGTCTCTGAATCAGGCTTCTTCATACCTCTGTTATCCATCACGGTATATATATTTTATTCATTATATTCATAAACCCTAGTTTTAATTTTGGGGCTTTTTTAATTGGTGCAAATTGGTGAAATTGGTTCATGGGTTATGCAATTCGATGTGTTTTGTGAACTGGGTCGTTGTTTAATTGGTGTTTGGTTTGTTAAAAAGCTCTAATTTTGGGTTATATTTGTGTGGTTTGAATTGGGGAAATTGGTTTATGGGTTATGTAATTCGATGTGTTTTATGAACTGGGTCATTGATTAATTGGTGTTTGGCTTTAATTCGTCTCAATTTAAGACTTAGTGTAAAAAAGCCGTAATTTTTGGGTTAATTTGTGTGGTTTGAATTCGGGAAATTGGTTTATGGGTTACGTAATTCGATGTGTTTTATGAACTGGGTCGTTGGTTAATTGATATTTTGGTTTGTTAATTCGTGTCAATTTAAGACCTGGTACCTGAGGCGTGGGACTCCTTACTAGAGTCCGACGTGTTATGAACAGTAATGCTATGACACCTAGATCCGCAGATGTTGTATTTACAGTTATAGAATTGGCGCCAATGTGTTATGAACCGTAATGCTATGACACTTAGAACCGCAGATTTTCTATTTAATAGAATTGGCTTAGCTATACAAAGAAGGGTAGCGGCGCAACTTGCTGCTCGTTTGCCTTATCCAACTATGTAAATAATAGTTATTTCTAATAAATTCAGTTATAAAAAGTTTAATTGATATTTTAGTTTGTGAATTCGTGTCAATTTAAGACCTAATGCTTTTACGATGAAAAAGCCCTAATTTTGTGTGGTTTTAATTGGGGAAATTGGTTGATGGGTTATGAAATTGGATGTGTTTTGTTAAACTTGGTTCCGGTTTAATTGTTTTTTGAGCTTATTACGTGTTTCAGACTTTTGGACGTTCAGGCTGGTCGCAGTGGGGGGTCGAGGGAGTCGGTCGATCGACTGCTCCACTTGGTCGAGCCACTGCAGCCGACCACAATAATCGGTCGGAGAAAGTGGGTTTTGGTCGAGCCTGCGATCGAATAGAAAAGCCACAGAATACCAAAATTATTACAGTTTGTGTTTTAAAATAAAAAATATGATGGTCGGATTATAGTGGCAAAAATTCGTCTGATGGTCGTCGGAGAGAGAAAGCTGAGATGACGGGTTTTTTTGGGTCGACCTAGTTTACCACTAGGGATGAGCATTTCGTCCCAAATTCCGGAACCGTACCGATTCCCGATACCCGAATTCTGTTCGGTACGGTACAACTAATTCGGTACGGAACCGGTACTAAACCGGGAAATTCCCAAAAAAAAAAAAAGGGAAAATCCCGATTTCCTGGTACCAGTACCAATATCCGAATCCCGTTCGGTACGTACCGGTACCACTAATTTATGCTCCGGAAAAAATCGGTACCACTAATTCGGTACGGGATCGGTACATAACCGGTATCGTGCTCATCCCTATTTATCACTGCGACCAGCCTAATAAATCTTGGATTTTTATGATGTGAAACGTTAGATCTGTTTTGGGATTGTTAAAATTTTGATCTTTTGAAACTGTGATTTTAGGAAATTGAATAGTGAGCTTTAACAAATGTTTTGCAGTTATACGTGTTGCATATGGTTCTGTTGAACTTGTGACGGCTGAACCTAACCTTTTAATAATCGGATGATGGATAAAGGGAAAATGATCAAAATAATCAACTGGTGATGATCTATTTGATACTTTTACCTGTAATTACTTATGTTATGACAATCCAATTAATTATTTTGAAAACTTTATTAATTCATATCTTCTCACTTAACTGTTGTAGATAGGTAAAAAACCAGAGATCCACAATTGTTTTATACCTGTTGGAGAAACCATGTTCATAACCTGCAGCTTTTCCGGGCGTAAAGCTGTGGCTAAAACCAGATAAAAAGTATTTTAGTCTTGTAATCTTTTTTAACATTTTACTAATTTAGAAAGGTTTGTTTGTCATAAATACAAGGTATTTTTTTCTATCAAAGCAGCAGATGATATTATTTGGCTAGTTTGTAAATAGCCTTTCCCATGGCTACTTTGATGGCTTTGGACGTGTTAATTTTGATTGAAGTTGTGATAATCTGTTCTTCGAGAGTCTTACATATGTTATTTAGTTACGGTTTTACATGTAATAATAGCCTCTAGAAAATCGAATATTTAATTTCAGTTTTTTCGTTGTTGCTTTAAACTTGAACTAATTGTGCTACTCCTTAGGCTTGTTCCGATCCTCATAGTTCTTAAAGGTATCCGACATATATAAGCTAGGCTCAGAATCTCAGAAAAGAGACCAGTGATAAGTCCAGAAATAGAAACAGCCATGAGAATACCGGTTATGCCGGGTTGAGCCAAAGAGCCTCGTCTTCCCCAGTAACCTGTACTTGGATCCTTCTTCGTTTACCAGTTTTTATATAATGTAGGATCATAATTTACCCCCTCTGCTCAACTGAAAGTAATAGAACGTAACCTATACAATGAAAAGGCATACACCAACACCTATCTTATTGAATACATTGAAGAGGTGGTAATAATTTGAATTAGTTCGTGCATGTTAATGTTTGTTAGGCGTGTTATCTGCATGCGGTCTGTTTTTGCTTTTTAGTCAAACTCATTCTTTAATCTCTTTGTGTATTTGTTTGTCATACCTGAACCAGGTCGTCGTTTGTTTGCCTCAAATGGATACTACTCCTACAGAATATAATGCACTTGTTAACATCGAGATGCAGCAAGAGCACTTTGACATAGCATTGAACGATGTGGAGACGCCGCCTACCAAACGTAGAAAAAAGAAGTCTATAGTTTGGGAATATTTTACTATTGAAAATGTCGGCGAAGGAGTCAGAAGAGCATGCTGTAAACAGTGCAGACAGTCCTTCGCATATAGTATTGGTTCTAAGGTTGCAGGTACCAGTCACCTCAAACGTCACATTGCCAAAGGTGGTTGCCCCCTTTTTCTTCAAGACCAAGCACAGGACCCTTCAAAGATGAGTTTGGACTCTCTGGTTCCCATAAGTGATACACCTAAACGACGTTACAGAACTCCGTCGGTTCCTGTAGCATTTGACCCTGACGGGTGTCGCCGCGAGATTTCTCGTATGATTATACTACATGACTATCCACTTCACATGGTTGAACACATAGGATTCATGACCTTTGTGCGTAATCTTCAGCCTAAGTTCAACATGCTTGACTTTAGTAGCGTTCAAGGTGACTGTGTAGCGACTTATCTCAGAGAAAAGGCAACCATTGAAGGCTTGATTGAAGAAATGCCGGGGCGTATCTGCGTTACACTCGACCTATGGAACTCAAACAATACAACTGGTTATGTTTTCATAACGGGTCAATTCATTGACAGTGAGTGGAACATACACAAAAAGCTACTGAATGTCGTGATGGAACCTTATCCTGAGTCTGATTCGGCTTTTGCTCATGCGGTATCCGCTTGTCTTTCTGACTGGAACATTGAGGGTCGATTATTTTCTGTAACTCTTAACCAAAACCAACCGGTGAGTGAAATCGGTATGAATAGTCTCAGAAGCTTGCTTTCCGTGAAAACCCCACGTATCCTTGACGGTCAGTTATTGCTTACTAATTGCCTTGCTCGTTCTTTAACGAATGTTGCACAAGAAGCGCTAAAAGCGGGTCTAGAAACTGTTAAGAAAGTCAGAGACTGTGTCAAGTATGTTAAAACATCAGAACTGATAGAAGAAAAGTTTCTTGCTCTTAAACAACAACTTCAAGTACTCAGTACTCGGAATTTATCACTCGATGACCAAATGAAATGGAATACGACTTATGAAATGTTACTAGCAGCATCAGAGTTAAAAGACGTGTTTTTATGCTTGGATACTTTAGATCCGGATTACAGTAAAAGCCCGAGTGGTGAAGATTGGAAATTTGTTGACAATCTTTGTACTCAATTGAAGCTAATCTTTCATACGGCGAATCGGCTGACATCATCAACTGTCCCCACAGCGAATACCTTTTTTCAAGAAGTATGGAATGTTCAGTTGGAGCTAAAACGTGCATCAATAAGTGAAGATGAAATCATTGGTGCCATTAGCAAGCCAATGCTAGCAGGTTTTGATAAGTACTGGAAAAGCAGTTGTTTCGTGCTGGCAATTGCTGTTGTTATGGACCCACGCTTTAAGATGAAGTTGGTTGAATTCAGCTTCGCAAAGCTCTATGCCGATGACGCTGAGACTTATATCAATATCGTGGATGAAGGGATCCATCAGCTTTTTCTAGAGTATACTGGTGATGCCATAGGACATGTAAGCAATGGGGTCGGGCATGTGATTTCGGAATTTGATGAATATATTATGAAGAGTACAAGTCAACAATCGCAGTCAGAATTGGACCAGTATCTGGAAGAGTCACTTTTGCCTAGGATTCATGAGTTTGATGTTATGGGATGGTGGAAATTGAACAAGTCCAAGTACCCAACATTGTCGAAGATGGCTCATGATATCTTGACTATTCCTGTGTCGACTGTTGACGCCGAGTCCGTTTTTGATACAGGTATGAAGGAAATGGATCCTTATAGGTGCACTATGAGGCCTACGACAGTTGAGGCGCTTTACTGTGCTAAGGATTGGCTGCGTAGTGAAACATCCGAGAACACGGATTCTGTTGCGAAGATAGAATTTCCAATCTAAACGGGGCCTGGTAATCTGGTGTTTGCAATTCTATTTTTTTTAGATTTTGGTTCATTTGTGAATTATATGGTTAATAAGTAGGCTTTGTCTGTTTGAGTAATATGGATTTAGTTAGCTGTATTTGCAGACTTGATTGGTGTTGGTTTGATTTTAATATATGAATTTATAATCTTATTAGCCATCCCTGCCTGTATATTGTTCCAAGAACTGTGCATATTGTTCATTATAGCTTCGTCAGACGGAGTGAGACTCCTGCATAAAGAGTTAAATTTCATCATGCATTACTTCAGGTGTATCATAGTTGTAGGGGTTGTAGATTGCGCACCTGCTTTGACTATATTGATATAAGCCATCCTTTATTGCTCTTTCCATGTGTGCAACACCTTCTCAAAAAGATTGTGATACACACCGAATAGCTTCATCAGACAGAACTGTGCATATTGTCCATTATAGCTTCATCAGACGGAATGAGACTCCTGCATAAAGAGTTAAATTTCATCATGCATGACTTCTGGTGTAATAGTTGTAGGCTTGTAGATGGCGCACCTGTGCCACGTCAAAAAGTTTGTAGGAGTTCAGGACACTTTGAGTTTTATTACTTTTATATAGTGTCGTTCTAAAAGCATACGTACTATGTTTTTTATATGAACATTCTAGTCCTTCTACTAGGTCTGCCCCGGATACTAATAATCAACGGACATGTTGAAATTTTTATTGCATACTGATATGAAGTCTTATCTTTTTTTTTTTTGAACGGCGAGTTAGTAGTTAGTGATTCGAGCTTACAGTGACATCCAATTGGGCAGTATGCAAGCCTCGAACCTTCTCCTTAGGGGATAAACCCCACTCCTGCTTCTTAATTCGGGCCCATGAAGGTTCTTGGTGAGACTCGAACTCGAGACCTCTCCAAGAATACCTCCCCAAGGATATGAAGTCTTATCTTAATAACTTTGAGAATACTAACGAACTATATTGTTCATATCGTTCAGGTGACAACTGAGTCAATCTATATAGCATGTCAAACATGTGTTTACGTCACTACTAGAAAATGGAGCAACAGCGACGGCCATTTCCGTCGGAAATCCGTCGGTATAGGTGATTTCCGACAGATTTGTGACTGAAATGGTGTGTCGGTAAAAGCTTCCTAGCTAATGCCTATCAGTCGGAATTCTGTCAGAAATACCGACGAAAAACAAGCGTCGGAATTCTGTAGGTATTTCTCTCAGAAATCTGTCGGAAAAAAATGGAAAAAAATGTAATATAGTTGTCGGAAAGTCGTCGGTAAAATGTCGCTCGGAAATCAGTCAGAAATTTTCTGTCGGTAAACAGTCACAAATCTGTCAAAAGAGATACAAATAATTTTTCAGCTATTCACATTTATATAATGTTGTATATAAAATGGCTAAAGAGAAAATAATAAATAAAATGGATAATTCAATATTAAATAGATCAATTACCAAAATTTAGCATTTAAATAACAAAAGGTGTGACAAATCTAAATCGGACAATTTAATTTATTCAAGATGAAATTAGAGTACTAAATCTAAGTATTTAATATGATATAAAATTATCCAACTAGGGAGGGCGGGGAGCGTGAATTGCACAGCTTCTTTATCACTTAGTTCATGTCATTCATCTTTTGTTGCCTATCTCTCTTGAGCTTCTTCACGAGCATTAGCGTCCAACTCTTCATAAGTACATTTGTATTTGTTAGTTTCACTGCTACAAACACCCATAAGGGATTATTTTTCCAAAATATAACCCAAAAGACAATATATGAAAAAATAGGAAAAAATAGTTATCAGAACAAGAAAGTGAGTTAATATATGGTTGAAAGAGATTAAAACCTTGATGAGTTCCTCCTGCATTTCAAGGAATTCCAACTTTCTTTGCCTCTCTGATACAGAATCCTCGAATGGAAACTTGTAATTCCAACCCGTCTGGCAACGAAGACAATGTAGCTCTTACAACTTATTCCGGTTTCAAGTTTCCAGATACAGTGAAAGCTCTGCAAACGCAAGCAAATTCATAAAGATTATTTGTAAGCCATATTGGTTGTTGTGTGTCTGTGTGTGTGGCGCGGGGAGAGTTACCTAGAAAGAATCAAGAGCGAAGATGGAACGGAGTGATTAAGAGATAGATCCAACCAATCACGAAGCTGTGGAACAGGTTGTCCATATCAGAAACATTGATCAGATTTACAAGACACATTATCATTGCCAAATAAGATTTTACAAGTCATATCAGAAACCTGCTGACGCATTTCCTCCACTGAACGTAATCCAAGCATGCCTCGCTCTCTACAATCTTCACGAAGTTCATCTTTCAGAAAGTGCATCCACACTGACAGAATCATCTTATCATCATCCTATACAAAAAAAAATATGTCGTAAATATAACCACCCAAATGAAACACAATAATAAGAGCTTAATATATGTACCATCAAACAACTACTTATCCTAAAAAAATCAAGAAAACATACCATTGCAATCGTTTGTGGAGCTGGTATCGCAGCTAAGTATCTGTTCCGTAGGGTTGGATTCCCATATACTTGCACATATTCACTAACCTAGGTATAAAAGCAGAAACATTTTGGAACACAAAACATTTTTAATAAGTTAGTACCAAAAATAATTTCATACTCGAGCAATACATCTGATAAATCTGACCTGCTGATATTCAATATTGTTAAATTTATACCTAATGTTAGTCTTTTAAAAAAATATTCAATATTCAGGTCACAAAGTGACAGAAACAGGGTGCAAGACCATATCTAAATTACCCCGATGTACAAATAAGAAGCAGAAAGGCTAAAATGGTAAAATGTCACAAATGATAAAGTACTTTGCTACTTTCTAAAAAAACACTAGAGCCGAAGTATTAAGAGGAAAGAAAAACATACTATCGATTCCAAGTTGATTCACGGCACCAACAAATTGCTGATGCAGCTCCACAAACCACACCACACGTGGCTTTTTTGATGATCCAGGCTCATCGGTTTCAAGTTCACCATCGCCTTCTTAATATTTATCCTTTCCCTATGAGAAGCTATAATTCCTGCTCCACCTTCATTTACAGAGAAGCATAATCAGTATCATCGCCACCTCGTTTTTGGCGGTCTTTGTCATCCACGCTTCCTAAAAGTTCATGTTCTTTATTTTCATTCCATTTCTTCCTTATAACATGCTACCAAATATTCTTTAGTTGTTCTTCCCATATAGGTTTTATTAATTAATCACAGGCCCCGTGTCTAATTCCTCTTAATGGTTTGTTCTTCCATCTGCTGAGATCACTGCAAATAATAAACCATATTTAGTTCATAGAAATTAGTGTTTAGATAAAAAGCGAAAAGAACTCACTTATAACAGGAAGGTCCATTTCCAAGCCAACGAGCTCGAGGAGTTTAAACTTTAAAGCCATCCATATCAGGCATATGTACGTCGCTTAGTACCACATCCAAATAACCTTTTCTTTCTCTTAGTAAATTCAAAGCAGCTTTAGCCTCGGAGCACGTTGTTACTGCAAAAAAGCAAGCATACGAGAATGTTTAGATTTTAGAGTGTCTATATGTATTCTGGTGTATTTGCTAAATAATAAGAATAAAGGAAATCTATATGATTGCACATGTAAAATTTTGAAATATTATGAAGTGTGAAAGTGGGCACTTAAATCGAGACATCGCCAAAAGGAAGAGCTTTAGGGGCGCAATCAAATTTTGTGCACTATGGTCACGTTGGGTAATTGGTCAAAACGGTTAATTATTTAGCCCAATGTAAAAACAGGTTGGGTTGATCCACAACACTTATTGTCGATTTATCGTTTCCTATGTATAAAGGATAGTTTATATTTGATCATAAAATGTGCTAAGACAACCACCCGACACTGTACTTTTCCCACCTCTAGACTCCAGTGACAGACCAGATGAACTAGAATGCTGAACAGGAGGAGATAACTCATCATCTTGAGACTTTTTAGTCTCTCTTCAACTCATGCTTGTTGATGACGAAGAGTCGTCTTGGCTTCTTGCAGATGGCAGTTCTGGTAACTGTTTTAAGTTCAATTTTGCAGCAAGAGCAAAACGGCCTGCAAACATATTACTTGCATGATTAATCTACTTACGGACATCACCCTATTAGCTATATTCCATATGGATTTTAGATCTTACAACCAATTAACGCTGCTATCTTCCTATAGCATAACTAAAAGGCAGGACAAATTATAGGGACGTGTACCAATGTTGAAACAGCACGAATACGGCTCTAGTAGTCTAGTACCTAGTTTGCACAACCAATAAGCCCGTAATCAGTAAGTAATGTCAAACATTATGATATTAAAAGTTTTCAAAAACCAATAAATTATTCAATATTTCAAGTTCCAAGATGTGAAAGTTTATAAACAGATATGCACCGAATTAGCAAGCATGCTAACATGCAACATCAGTAAGCTTAAACACCAATAAAGAGATACTTCGATGGCAGAACATTGAGGCCCCTCAAAAATGATACGAATGACCCTCCTTACATCACAGACTTATGATTAACTAAGAAAACACCTGCATACATAACACACCAGCTTTATAATATTTGTATTTATTGAATTAGAAAGCTCAACCGCTGAAGTCAGAAAGCTGACGCGTGTTAAACAATATTGAAACCATCAAAATGAAACTCTTTTGCTGAGCAACTCATGAAAAACAAAATCAGAATATCACTGTCAAAAACGCCTCAGTTTTATATTTTTTTCAAGTGTTTTAGGCAAGAATGTTCACATAAGCTAAAGCTTGCTGATCAGGGGATGTCTTAATATTTTTTTCAAGTGTTTTAGGCAAGAATGTTCGCATAAGCTAAAGCTTGCTGATCAGGGGATGTCTTACTGAAAGTGAATAACAACAATAAACAATATCAAGACAAGATTTACTAATGCTGTTTGGGTGACTTTCAGCACAGGTTCACCACCTTGTATATATGAGAAAGAGACGTTTCCAACACAAACATCAAGCATAACTCATATATAAAACTTTTTCTGTCAGAAATCCCTCGGAACAAGTTACAAATTTCCGAGTGACTGCCGAAGGAAATATCGTAAGTTCAAAATTTGATTAATATTTGACCTTTTCCGATGGACTAGCGATGGGTAAACATATATGTCGGTACCTCCTCGGAAAGTAGACGCAATAATGCAATATATGTAATTAAGTAAAAGATGAAACAGTGATAGCATGAAGACTTGTTATCAAACCTTCATTTCTATGTTCAGATGGAAATGAAATCAACAGGCTAGCTCTTGTCTAACACGACATCCCACAAAGTCACGGATTGGGTTGACTTCGCAGAAAAGCATCACCAATTACGTGGTAGTTAATTTGAGCTCAATATCCTTAGACCTGCAAGAATTAAAAATCGAACGATAATTACCCTCATTATAAACTGAGGCTGCAGAACACACAGATGGGGCTAGCTTAAGAAGTTACATATAGTAATTTAGTATTTTCTTATGTATTATACATTTAGTAATTTAGTAATTCTGCACTATATTACATCAAAGCACTCATAACACACTTTATTGTATTATCGTTGCCTTAAAATAAACGCAAGCCAAAAGAGATGAGTATGAAACAAGTCAAATAAAGAAAGCAAGTCTCATAATCAGAGATGGGATTTGAATGAAAGTAGTTAATCCCTTATGATTAAATTGGACTTTGGCAGATATCGAAAATAATGCATACAAACAAAATCCGGCATCTGATAATGTGCAATATTCTATTGATCAATATATATTACTCCATAATAAAATTCAACCAATATTCTTAATAATCAGCTTGAGTACAAGCGAATACAATATTAGAGCTAGAAATGCGAACAAAATTAATAACTAGAAAGTTCCATTCATGACAAGTTTTATCAAAAACACAGTTTGTTCATACTATCACACTTTTATGAAAATTATAACAAAAGGGAGTGTTTGGACAAAACAGTTATAGCTTATTTCATGAAAACAAATATAGCTTATTACATGAAAACAAACATAGCTTATTACATGAAAACAAACATAACTTATTACATGAAAACAAATATAGCTTAATACTTAGTTCAATATAGCTTATTTCTTAAAAAGTAATTTGAATTATTAGTCAAAATAAGGTCAGATTAGGGCAAAATTAGCCAAGACCTAATAAGCCAAATTTGTACAAACAACCTAATTTGATCACCTAATTAACAAAACAAAGCTTTAATTCAACCACTAACATCTAATCAACGTGTAAGGAATTAAACCTTGATGACGGTTAGGAGTGGTGAGCAGACGGAGGGCGGCGGAACGGTGAGCGGACGGCGGAGCGGTGAGCGGACGGCGGAGCAGTGAACGGAGGGCGGAGCAGTGAACGGACGGCGGAGCGGAGCGGAGTGGTTTGGTGAACGGATTTGTGAAAGTGAAGAAACCATTGGAATTAAATGTATAGAGATAAAAGTGAACAAGTGGGAATAAATAACTGTTATATGGGTGATGTTTAAAAAAATTAATAGCATTGGTAATGTGTATGTAATTAATTATTGCATTTAATTTTATCCTCGGAAATCCGTTGGAACTGATGTTTTTACCGACAAATTTCTAACAGAAGTTTTATTCCTCGGAAACCCGTCGGTAGTCGGTCGAAAATATAAAGTTGCCGGTAATCTGACGGAAAATCCTTGATATTTAGTGACGGATATAAGTTCCTCGGAAAATCCGTCGCTGTAGGTCAAGTTTCTAGTAGTGCGTGTTAAGTTATTTTTTACGCCATTTTCCCTCGTCATTTGCTAGTTTCAGTAATAAATGGGTCGGTTTGTGTTTTAGTTTTCTCTATTGGAAAATTGATAAAACTTAAGAACATATACCAGTAGATTATGTTGTGAACTTGTAATGACATGGTGAAAGCTATCTTAGTTCAGATATTATTTACTTAAAAGATTTCAAAATGATAAAAGACAAAGTTTATGTGGACTGCCCAGCCTCACCCACCCTAGTAGCAAAACTCTCGGACACGTCCCACTTTGAACCGTTATCCTACCCACATGTTGGGCGACCTTGAATCTAACTTGTCTTATTAAACATAGAGCATTCTTAGCGGGTTCTTAGGATTGCTTACAGTTGCAGATTATAGGGTTAGTGTGATTTCTAAAAGAGCAAGCGCTTTTGAGTGTTTGGACCTATGTTTTGGTACTAGAAAAACACCACATGATCCACCTTTAGTTACGAGGCAGGTAAATACCGGACTTCAAAGACCACCCCGCAAGACAAATGGAACCTGGCCAATCACTCACCCTCAACAATTGTGGATTACATGGCCAATCCGAACTTGAGACCTCTTAGTAGGACACATAAGCCTTTAGAACTAGGTTCCCTTTAGTTTATATGTTATATTTAATCTTATAATATTAATGTTTTAGGAGTGATCACGTGAAGAGATGACTAAAAGAGAACTAGAAATTGACAATTCAAGATCTGTTGATGATGAAGTGCGATCAGAGATTGCAGATGATGTAATGTTTGAGCTTATGGGTTCATATAAGCCTGCACAGGCATTTGGTTTGGGTGTGGACAATTTATACTATGGGTGTGCGTTAGGAGTTTTAGGGAGTAAGGAATGGAAATGAGAATTATTAATAATGTTTGGTTAAAGTGAATATAATTAATTATTATCCATGAATGTGTAACAATCATTCCTCTGTAAATTGGAGGTAAAATATCTGTGTCTCTCCGGTTACCATCACCATCATCACTGACCACCACCATTATTGCTACCACCACCCTCTCAATACCACCACCACTTTCGGACGTCATCACTACCAACCGCTACCACCTCATCATGGTAATGCGTCGCACAATCACCACCCCTACCATCGACCACAATCGCGACCAACATCATCGTTAATTCAAGTGTGTATTTGTCGACCAACGACCACCACCTCTACCGATGCCGCCACCACACTATCACCATAAAAAATAGCTACCGATGGCGCCACCGCCACCGCTACCACCACACCACTGTCACTCTTCACATCTCGTCGCCACCTATACCAACTACCACAACTTTCTTATCACAACCACCACCCGCTAATAACTACCTAAAACCACCAAACCACCGATCATCGCCATTACCACCACTTCCACCTCCGATCGCCACCTCTGACGACTACCGCAAGTCCGTAACCGTCTGTTGCAACGACCGCCGTCCCCAACCACCGCTAATCGCCACTAATTTCCATTTAGTGCTTCATATACCAGCATCGTCATCATCGCGACCACTGACTATCACCCTAATATTTTTCCACCATCTCCAATCACCACCAGAACTTATATTAACCAAGCACTAATAATGGTAACGATAATACCAGGGATGCTCATTGCATCCCTTTGTATTCCGTTACCTATTCCAATTCTCATTCTCCTCAACTTAACCAAGCGCCCCCTAACAAACTTGTTTTACATAATAAAATTGGTTATTTTTTTTTATTTTTTAATCAATCTAAGTCTAATAATATTTATCACAAACTTATACAATTACATACATATATAAATAAGATACACACACCCAATTAAATATATGCATAAAGATCATTTGGTACATACGTAATGATATATTATCATGTAAAGACACGTACATGGAGGTGAGAAATCTTGCACATTTTGCTTATTATGGACACTTGTTGACACTTTTTTAAAAAGTACGGGGTATTTTTTGCCCATCAATTATTATTAATAAGCTCAATGGACACATGTAAGACATTAGATGACCTCTAATGGGCGTATGTAAAATACCAAATTGGTCACTCGGTGGATTTTAGATTTAATATTTTTCCTGACTTTTAAACAAATATTTTTTTTATTTTATTTTTATGTTTTTATATGTTTTTACCCGTTTTAGCCTACGTCAGTTTGCCCCCTCCCCTCGTTTAGCCCGTCGTCCGTTTAGCCAGTCATCCGTTTTGCGTGCCCGCCCGAGCCGCCGTTTTGCCACCACATGTACATAACAAACATGCATGTAAACATTAAAATAAATATATTACTGTATATTTCACCCATCATATGAATACGGATATAAAATTTTAATTTATATTATTTATGTTACATCAAATATATATTTATCTATATCTATATCTATATCTATATCTATCTTTACTCCTTATAAAGAGAAAATGAAATTGGTTGAAAGTTGAAAGATAGCATGGTTGAAAGTTGTTTTGTGGGCCCTATCTTAATAATATTACAAAAGTACCTGATATCTCTTATCTCTTGGTCGCCTCTCTCTCTCTCTAAACAAAAACCCTACCCCTTTAATATTTAATATTACAGCCGCCACCATACCACCACCATCCAACCATACCACCACCAAATACCACCCTCTACCAAAATCCTCCGCCAAAACCCACACCTTTGTCGAAAACCCACGATGAAGAAATATGTAAAAATCCTGACTTGTAAAGGTTTTTCAAAAGTTTTGTAACTGAAAACAAATCGAAGCCACGATCTGTGTAACTTCTCTAAAACCACAAACTCAAATTAAAAAGAAACCGTATATACTAATAAGGGAAAAATACACAAGATTATGGAAAAGAGATACGTGTGTGGCATCATCCAGATCCGACTACAAATGGAAGTTTCAAAATCAAAAAAATGTTGGGTACAATCATTAAAAGGTATGAATTATGTTTATATGCATATTTACAAGTTTTGAGTTAGGCTGGTACGAAGATAAGAGAAATTAACATTAAATTCACAATCAATTCATATGCACATTAGATGTTTGATAAAATGCATAAATGAACAAATTTATGAAAATATGTGAGATCCTTACTCCATGATTATAAGTTCATTATATATACTATAATGATGTTGCATCCTTTTATTTAGATATGTGTTTATTGTTCCACTACAATTTATATATCAAATCTGAGCTTTATTTCGTGCCTTTCTTTTATTGATACACACACTCACTATAATGAGCGATTATGCTTAACTAAGTTTGAAGGCACTGTTATGAACCCTAATTAGTGGAAAAAGCCATAAGTTGTCTATGGAGAAGTGACTATCAAACATAAGTAAGAAAGTTATTCAATACCAAAATTTATATTATTCTTGATCCTATTTCGATGTGCTTAAAACTACCACGAGACACAAAATAGAGGAACAATAAGTTGTTTGGTTGGTTTGACCGAGTCCTTCGGCAGAATTTCGGGTTATGATTAGCGATGCATAATAGAATTGAATTTGACTGTTATGCACTTATGCCTATGTATTTTTGAAATTAAGTTGTGTTACAAAAATGATTCGTGTAGAATTGGGTAAAACACACCATGTCCGAGCGAAACAATTTTTATTGTATATGAAATGATATTCCAGCATTCTCCGTTAGTGGAGGTTGCCTAACGTGTGAAATGCTCATATACAATCAACCTAAAAGATTGTGATAATGTATGTGAACTTTGTCAAATTGAGATTTATGAAACAACTTGAAAATCGTTGGTTTTACTCTAATGTTACGCATCACTCATTATGACTGTTTTATTCTCTTATTTTTTCGATTAGATTTCGCTTTTAGGAAAATTTAATTATAGAACTATTTTGTTTATATCATTAGCATAGTTTTGAAAAGTTGATAAATTATCATTACACGTTATTCTGGTTCCATGACAAAATAAGGAAGATGACTTTGAAGGCTTAGACATTACTGTAGAATAAAGAAAGATATGATCACTTTGAACGCTTAGTCATTTACTCAATTCAACTATTGATCTAAAATTTAAACTATACAAAAAACATTAACCACTATAGAAGGAGGGTGTTTGGGTAAGTATAATTTAGGTGCGCAATGGGTTATTTCTTTTTCAAGGTGTTTGACTAATCTTATTTTGAAAGGCTCACGGATTTTCTAGAGATAAATAAGCTAATAAGCATAAACCTTTGGATTGAGACTGTAAATACATATACGCTTTTAGGCATGAGATGACCCAAACACCCCTGCAAGTAGATTAAATGATTCATGAACCCTGTTTAGTTGGTAATTCTAATTGGAATTCTCGCTTCTTTGGTTGTTAGAAACTGATATGTTATTTTGATTAATATAAACTTTTCAGGACTTGATTTACTTTTGGAGCTCTTACAATCAGCTCACTTAAAGCATCAAGCAGATGCTTGTGCCGCTTTGTGTAAATTGGCTGAAAAAGCGACATCAGCTTCTCCTGTTGATGCAGGACCATCATCTCCGATATCCCAGGTTAGGCCGTTAGGCTTTTTTGTCTTCTAATTAGTGATTATTATTATTGTTGATCAAAGATTAGTTTTTGAAATTGCTTTGAACAATGTACTGAGATTGGCCGTACATCACAAGTTAAAGCATACTTAAGTAAAGTACGTTATCTGTTAAAATGAGCGAGCTATGTCATGGGTTTTGACGGTGAAATGCTTTTGTGGCTATAAAATGGAGAAGTAAAGGTCGAGCTAAAACGGTGAAATGCTTTGCTGATATATGCACTTACCATAATCTACAATTCGTTTCGTAAAATAGTAAATACATGGTCTATCTGTTTTCATGAGTGGTTTGAAGAAAAAATGTTGCATATATTGGTAAAACGTACATAGTACATGGCATTATCTTTAGGTCTCATTGCATGATATAATCTTATTAAGAAGGAGTCCACCTGAAGTAACTCTTGCTGCAGGTATACTTGGGCGAGGAGTATGTGAACAACCCTACACTTTCTGATGTAACTTTCATTGTTGAAGGTGGAAAACTTTTTCAACTGAAAAAAATATTTTGTGGCATTGTATTGAATCTCGTGGTTGACATTTTGAATTTTTTGGTATCAGGAAAACGGTTTTATGCTCACAGAATTGGTCTGCTTAATTCTTCTGATGCATTTCGGGCCATGCTTGATGGTGGTTACAAGGTTAGTAGCAATGAACTTATATGGAAATGCATAATAACGACAGCTTCCTTTTCTATCATTCATATAATTGTTTGTGACGTATTGAACCATGCGTTGTTAGGAAAGAGATGCTAAAGATGTCCGGATCCCAAATATCAGATGGGAGACATTTGAGTTGATGACGAGGTACGTGTCTCATTTTGATGGATAGTTTTCTTGATAAATTTTGTGCAACTGGCAATTCCGACGCGTTTACATAATGTCTTGTTATTTGACAAACCCATTTTTCACCATTAATATAATGTTTACAGGTTTATATATACTGGATCGGTAGAAGTAAATATGGGAATAGCCCAGGATCTTCTAAAGGCTGCTGATCAGTATCTTCTAGATAGGCTGAAGCGACTTTGTGAGTACACCATGGCACGGGTGAGTTGCCCTTTCTTTTTCCATCAACACCTGTTTTGATGTTTGTTTTATGTATTACGTTAACATATGATTGCTTTTTCCTATTTTCTTTCTGTTAGGATATCAAAGCCGACAACTTAGCACTCATGTACGATTTATCAGAAACCTACAATGCTGCGTCACTAAGGAACGCCTGCATTTTGTTTGTTTTGGATCACTTTGACAAGTTACATTCTGAACTATGGTATGATTTTATACTATACCTAAGCTTATTACCTTGTGACAATTTACCCAACTGAATTAGTCAAGTCTATTTGGATTATCTTCTACATGTAATGGGTCATATAGGTAAACTTTGTTTAAACGGAAATGGTTAGAGAGGTCAAACGAGCTAAATGTTTTCAACGCACAAAGTTTTAACTATCTTATTGAAAAAATAAATTAGAATAATATAGTTTTGTCATCACAAAGAAGGTCGCTAACGGAAGAGGTCTGTACAGAATTCTTGACCAATGTAAAGTTGGTGAAACGGTAACTTCAAGTTCACTTTTTTAGTTTCTTTGGTTTGATCTTCAGCTTCTTTAATACTCGACGTTAGCCTAAACCGTAAAGTACATTACTTCTATATCACTCAACTCTTGGTGGCTCAGTACTTAACTGCCCCTTTATTTTGAAATCATATTTTAATTGTATACTAATGGTGAAAAGATGTATCGCACAGGTGAAAAGAAGCAGATCTGTTTTGAAGGACACGAGTTTCAACATTCTTTCAACACTATCCTCCAACTTGTAACATTAGCTATTTAATGATGGGCAGGTGTTGCGTTTTGACCAAGTATAGAAGATCCATGTGGTGCTGGAGCCAAATAAGGTAAGTTATAGATCGACATTTGCTTTAGGCCTACATTATGTACCATTTTATGAATGTCCATTATAAGCAGCAGGGCATGTCCACATATGGTTTTGGTTGTCATGTCTTATGTAGATGGTTGGTTATGGGTCAATTCATGTGTCATTTTGTATGGGTCGAGTCGCTCTTGGTTTACTTAAAACATTGTATCCAAATTATTATAAATAATAGTCCTTTATAAAAAGGGAAACTTTGTTTTAAATGTTCTTTATAATATTTCAAAGAATACAAGGTGGGTATGTCTGTTAAAAATTATAGCGAAACAACGGATAAATTTTTCTAACCTATTAAATCTGTGGGTACCGAAAAATACCCATGGTTCACATTGAAGTTAGAATTTTTGTCTACTCTAAAACCATGTTTGCACAATTGTATATGGACTAATATTTGTTACTTATTCATGTTGGCAGGCATCTCAAGCATGGATGGAATGGCTAATGAAGAAAAAGAAGGCTTTTGATCAACGCGGTGATATGGCTATTGCTGCTTGGGCCGAACAGCAACAGCGTGAATTGAATATTCGTGTACGCCAACTCTCACGTTCAAAGGTTAGCATATTCAGTTTCTGTAACAGTATCTGGTTTATTAGCAAAATCCACTGTATGCTTTTAGACTTAAAGTTATATGTAAGAAACACGCAGATTGTCTTTAACACTTAAAAAATGGTCCGTTTACTTGACTACTTTTACAATACAGAAAAGACAAAAAAGTATTTTTAGATAGCAAACATTCTGCTATATTTAATTATTTAGTAAAGAAAATACATAGTGGGACTTCGCATATATATGATTGACCAAATGCATGTATATTCTCTTTCAAGTTCAAACCACGACAAAGTATAGCTAATGGTAGGTGTAACCGTTATCATGACCATAGTGTAGTGTCGTGCTGTTATATCGACAATCCTAGCTTACAGGACTCATAAGTATGACTATCAACCTATTCTGACCAACTCGCAGCTGACTGGGCTGTTGAACCTATAGATCAGGCTGGGAAAAAGCCTGATCAACCCATTAAAGTAGTTCTGGTTTTTGTTAAGTTTAAGTTCGACTCATTTGAATGAAACACAATCCAGATCTTCCAGTTTATAGGTAACTAGGTAGAAATCGCATCTCTGTAATTTTCTTAAAACGGTCTAAAAGGATGGCAATTATGTATCATTCTTTGATTAATGGCTCATTTTATGCAAGAAGACGTGTTTCTTTCTGCTTTGTACTACACATCATTGTCTTACTGAATATATTTCACTCCCCTTAGATGTGTATTTGCGTTAGTGTTTCTTACTTTCGATGTGTTTGTGCTGCATCTTAGAACATATCCCCTTTACGAGACTAGGATACATGCGAATTTTATAATTAACTGATTCTTGATTGACCTTTATAATATACACTTTTATTTTTCCTTATTAAAGACTATCTATAAACATATGTGTAGGTTTACGGGTGTTTGGCTAAGTGGGCGTTGGACGTTTAGCACATCAGGTAGCTAGCGCAATAAAGAATCTTATGACAACAGCTATGGATGAATTACATCGATTTAGTGCAATCGAGAAAAGCTCTTGTTACAACTAATGCTTCAGATGGGGCAACAATCTTAAGGGTCATACAAGGACTGATCTTACTTGTTGCTTCTCTCAATCAGGAGAAAGATCATGCACTTCCTGAAAATGAACGAACTGCTACCCTTTCTTTTGTGGGTGGCATAAATACCGCTTTAGATCTTTTGTGGACAAAACTAAGGGCAGCAAAATAGAGAGTTGCTCAGGTACTTCAACTGATGTATCTGATGCATTGCTGATCTCATCATCAAGGCCATGCTATTCTTGCAAGTTCTTTGGGTCTTTGGCACAGTGATTCTAGCACGCTTTTGGTGCTGCATTTTGTTGTTGTCTACACAGTTGTGGATTAAATCTATCTAAACTTTATTCTTTAAGTGATGATAACATTTTCATATATTTGTTTCTATATTTTCAAGAAGCTCAATAACATGATAAGAATTCATCACGTTTTACGAGCGTTTGTAATTTAATTTTAATAATTTCACTTTCAGTTTTAAGAAACGCTTACCACAAAATTGCATATTGTTAATTATATGTCGCTAGGCAATTCCACCGCTATGCGCGGGTACTCGTCTAGTACTAATTATAAATGAGGCATCCCATTTGTTGAAAGTTGAAAAAATTCAACAAAGCTTCTTATGTAAGAAACCATATCACAGTAGTATTTGAAACAAAATGCATATATATGAAAAGTAGATACAACTGTATAGGATTAGTTGAAATTTTCATTTATAACATCACGTAATCTTTCATGCATGGAAATGATTATGAAACGCCACCCATTCATTTGGTAAGTATACACTGTATACAGTAGTAATTGACAGTTTCAACCAACACCGATCACGTATATAAATTCACACAAACATTATTTCAATTGTAGTATATACCATCTTCCTCTGGTTCAGTCCTAAACAATGTCAAATTCACGATGCATGTAGCTTTTTCTGTACGTGAACCATTTGTGAACACAACTATCCCATTGATGTTGTTGGTATTGATGCAGGTATGCATACCCTATGATATTTTTGGGGCTTTAATTATTTTTAACTTGAGTTTAAACCTTTCTAGAGGATCAAAGTCAACCTCATGAAGAGGTTTTACTTCAGTCGTATCTTGTCATAATGAGATAGCTTAGTCAATTGGAGCTTGAATCAAATAGTGCACTTAATTGTTTCTATGACAGGTTACAAGTGCTGGTGATGATGCATCATGTATGGAATCACTTAAAGACGATGAAAATGGCATAACACATCATAAGGCTCGACTAAAGGGATCCATGAGTACATGGTTTGTCTTCAATGTGGATTAGATTTAAAAGATAACGAACGATATGTGTGGATTTAAATTTTGTAAGGTTTTCTCTATTGATTACATTTTTCTTTTCTGACATAATCATTTTCTTTGATATTCTTCTCCTCTTCGTAGGACTGAAGTAAAGGGCTACAAAGATCAAGCCCATGGTTCCAACAATAAGCGTCTTTCTAATACTTTCCACGTGGTGCAAATTTTCAGGGCTGGTTCTTGGGGCCCGGATATTGAACCGTTTCTTAGTGAAGTGTACGGTTGTTAGTGAAGTAGCGTTCACAGCTTGGTGGATGCCGATTGAGACTTTGTATCCTGCCATTGATAAGATGCATATTTTATGGGGTGTAAGTGGTAAGGCTAATGTGATTGAGCAAAAAGGGAGAACAAAGTAAAGATTGATGATAATAGGTGTCTGGGATTACTTATTAGCACAACTACTTTTAGGGGCTGTTAGAGTTTCTTATTGAGACTGATTATGTTAGTCAAGTTGCGGTTGCGGCTGAGGATTGTGGATGCCACACACAGCCCACATTAAAAGAACTGGGTTTTTGTAAGTTTTTTGTCTCTTTTTATTTATCCTTTTTAGTTCTTTGTTTCAGTTTATCAAATTGTCCCATTTTCGACCATATGCAGGATTAGGAGGAAGGTTGTACTTGAAAGATGTAATCCTGATATAATGCGCCTGCAAAAATTATGGCATATCGATATTAGTAGCCTGAGTTCTTATCTGAGTTTGGTTTATCGATATAAGTAGATGTTTGAAGCATGGTTTTCTTGTGAATATGATCTTAGTTCTATATATTCACGGCTAAAATTATGTGTAGAGGTTTTTGGGAATACTAATTTTGATGATACTATTGTTGTATTTGAGCAAGTGTTGTGTTTGTTTGACGTAACTTAGTAATTGAGATTGTGGAATATGATTCGATTTACTTTCTGTAGTACGATAGTTTAACTCCTAAACATATATATGGATCACATAATTAATTCTGGGATTGTGTTTTCGCAGACCCTTCTTGCGGCGTCCAGACCCTTAAGCCAAAGAGGTCATCCTTTACTGGACCATGTTTGTGTTTCAGAGAGATTCAGAAGATGTCTTAATGAAGGCATTGACTTTCAGGGAGACTGTCTCAACTTCAAAAAAGTCGGTGTGCCAATGATGAACATGCTCAAAGTTGCTCCCATACATGATGAAGATGATGGTGTAGTCACGCAATAGTCATACAAGTTTTTACAGAAACCAAAATCGATCTTTTCACAACGATATGGTTGCAACAACTTTTTATGATTAACTCTACGTCTCATCACTTAATTGTCGTTCCTAAAAATCATTATTAAGAAAGAAAATATGTGTAGTGTTAGTTCACCCTTACTGATATATTGCAAACTGTTTCATACCACAATACTTTTTCCAGTGAATTTTACATGGCTCTTGTTCTTTTATATTATTGTATGCTTATTACATTGCATTTGGTTTGTATGTTAATTATTGTTTCTTCAACTGTAGCACCATGAAATGAAGACCATATGCATTAGATACATACTGAACATGAAATCAGTAACATATAGATTATAGGACACTAAAAACTTCCCTTCTACAAGGACTCCGACGCCTTCCTCGGCACAATAAGACACCAAATCTCATGACCTCAAAAGTCGCAACATTATAAAATAGTATAAATAAAACATACAAATATAGCATTGCTGATTTTGTACCAAGTTGATGAGATTAATAAAACATTTATCTACTACTGATTTTGTACATATATCACAAATTCACAGTAAACTTATTGTGGTCATCTTAACAAAAAGAAACTACTTAAAACAAGGCCGAAGAATACATAAATACAATCCCATGCATCGAGCTTATTACTTAAAAGGGTGTTTAGATAAGGTTATTTAAGCTGCTTATCCGTGTACTGTGTTCTCAAAATACAAATAAATAAGCAAGTTTTGAGTATCCAACAAGTTCCAAGTTATGTCAAATAAGCTATTTTCTCAACCCATTGCGGAGGTGCTTATGTAACAAATTAGCTTATTGAGCCTAATATGTATATAAGTAACCTAAACACCATGCTTATTATCCTATTGTGATCATTTTATATCAGTAATAGCTCTTAAATTGAATGGCAATCACCCCATAAGTTTATTGAAATATAACCACTTAGCAAATATTTGCCAAATATAACGAACATAATTTACAGCTGTTATACGTAATCACCGTCTTTGGAATCAATAAAATGATCTTGTCAACCATAAATATAACAAATCTTCTATTTTTTATATTAGTAATAGCTCTCAAAGAGAATGAAGAACACCCCATAACTGTATCGAAACTATTAACACTTATCACATGACTCAAAACTTAAGTAAATATATGTCAAATATAAGGAACATAAGTTCCAGCTGTCATAAACTATAGTAATCACCATCCTTGTAATCAATAAAACGATTTTTTTCAAACCCTAAACATAGCAAATATACATTCCTTATACATCCTATGCCATTCTTCTATTTTTCTAACTTTTTTTTCAAAAACTTTTCAAAATTCTAGCACGCCTTCATCTTTTTTACATAACCCTATTAGTATTTATACTATTATAATTATGAAGTCAAACATTCAATAGCCGTCACGAGTGAACTATCAGGTTATTCGGATTGATTTGGTCGAGTCATCGGGTCACGAGTTCGACTACCGGGTTAATTTGGTTGAATCATCGGGTCACAGGTTCGATTACTAGGTCAACTCGGTTGAGTCACCGGCACGGGTTCAACCATCGGTTCAATCCGGCCGAGTTACCGGGTTAACGGTTCAACCACTGGTCAATTAGCATATCGTTAACTATCTGTCGTTAGACAATTTCTAATTCACGGGTTCGACTACCATGTCAATTAGCATATCGTTAATTATATGTCGTTAGACAATTCCGCCGCTATGCGCGGGTAACCTTGTAGTATAAAAAAAATGATTCGGTTTCTATAGTTTAGATTTTGAATGAAAACCAAAATAAAACCGCAAGTTTTTGGTTTAAAAATAAAGTAAACACCAACTTATTGGTTTCTTGTTTCAGTTGGCTTTTTGGTTTTCAGAGGGCAGGGAGTCATGGCTCCAAGTGAGCCGTTTTTCGGGTGCCACGTCATCGAAACTCACCCACTCACTCAGATGAAAAAAAGTGGGGAGTCATCACTCCAAGTGATGGATGAATGTGAGTCCCACAATACACACAATACCCCTTTCTTCTTCCCCAATACACAAAAAATAAAATAAAATCAGAAACAAAGACTCACGCCCCGTGAGTTGAGTCACGCAGCAGCCCCACGCCGTGGGTTTTTTGGGTTTGGGGAGTGGTCACGCAACTCGCGCCGTGGGTTTGGCACCCCACGGCGCCATGATACCCAGTGCTCTCAATTTGACTTTTGCTTTTTTTTTGGCTAATGACTTAAAAAGTTATATAATTTGTCACTTTTTACTAATTTTGTGTAATCATGTTCTTTTTTCTCAATATTATCATTAAACATTGTGATTTCATACATTGTACCTGTTTGACTTGCTATACCAGGTCAACTTAACAAGTGCTTAACTTCTTTTTTTAACCTTAGTCCTTTACATTAACGACCGTTAATATAAAATGCTTAAAATTGATTTCAAAAAAAAAAATCTAATACTTGTTAAAAAAGATTGCACTTTACTCTTTTAAATTTTTTTACAAAAAAATATACATTTTTTACAGAATTTTAAAATTCTACTTTTTTGCAAAAAAAAGTTGAACATTTTTAACTTTTAAAATTTTAAAAAGTAAAAATCATACTTTTTGTACAAAATTTTTTGGAAATTTGAATTTTTTAAAACCAAAAATCGGATTTTTTAACAAAATTTTAATTTAAAAAATTTCTCTTTACTCTTTTTAAAAAGTAAAAATGTTTTCATTTTTTTAAAAACTTTTTACCTTTTTATAAATGAAAATATTTTTGCTTTTGAAAAATTTAAAATATCCTAAGAAAAGTTACCATTTTTTTAAATAAGTTTTCAAAAATTCCAATTTTTTTTTTAAAGAAAAAGTAAGAATTTTACTTTTTGAAAATTTTACATTTTTTCAAAAAGAGTGATTTTCTTTAAAAAAGATTTCAAAGTTTTCAAAAATATTTTTTTAAAAAAGTATGATTTTTTACTTTTAAAAATTTTAAGATTCGGTAAAATATGTAAGATTTTTTCATTAAAAATTTAAATTTTTGTAAAAAAATTCTTAAAAAAAAGTTATATACACATGTTTATATAAAAGAAAAATAATCAAAAATTATCATTTCGTAAAAAGTACTATGATTTATTTTTAAAGTTACGAAAAAACATTTTTGAGCTGTGTAAAATATTTTTAAAGTGAAATTTAAACAGTAAAAAAAATCAATATAAAACACACGTTTTATACTTTAAAAGTTAAATAAAACATGTTTAAAAATAATAATATTTTTTTTATATAAACTTGCGTATGCTATATTTTTAAAGAATTTTTTTTATACAAAGTACATATTTTTTTTTCAACTTATACCTTTTATATTTTAAGAATATTAAATTTAAGTGTTTTTTTTTATTATGATCGTTAATATAAAAGACTAACCTTGTAATAAAAAGTTAAAATGTCGTTAAAGTAACATGTTAACCAATTAAACAAGTCAACATACAAAATCACAATGTTTAACGATAATATAGAAAAAAAAGATAGATATAAATTAGTTGAACAAGAGAAATCTAAACCGAACCTATAAAATTAGGTTTGCATTATGAATACAGGCCATTGGATCGCATAATAAGTCCATCGCACAGTCCACCATCTTCAAGAAAAGTTTAAATCCAGGCCTTCATCTTGTTTGGTATATAATATTTCTTTTAAACCCTAAACCCTACATTTGTGTTTTTTTGTTTAAGATCAGTGACTTTCATTGATTATTTATCGTTTTATTTGTTGGTTGTGCTATTAATCGTGGCTTGTTGAGCTTTTGGTTATGGCTTTTGGATTTGATAGAGGACCTAATATTGTGATGAATCATGCATGGATGTTAGATATTTGATCGTTTTTAGCCATGGAACACAGTTAAAGCAAAAGTGACCAAATATTTTGGTTTAGGGTTTAGGCTTTAGGATTGAGGATTGATCAGTATATATAGTTGCTATCGATGATTCACACATGCATATGATTTACTTGAACATCGGTTTAAAGCAATACGTTATTAGCCAACTTGCGTAAAACTCGTATTTTTGACCCATAAAAGAAAGATAGATCGTGTTTAGGCGGTGTACTTGTGTTAGATTATTTACCGGGCTTATGAGGTTATGAAGATTTGGAAAAGCAATTTTTTTTGGGCATATGACCTTACTGAATCGAGCTTTATGGCCTATTTAAGGTCATAGGCCGAAAAAGTTGAGCTTATGAGCTTATTAAAGCTAACATAACCTCATTAGTCCACTAAATAAGACAACACAAACAACCTCTAACCACGTCCAAACACTAGAAACTGATTTTGAACTTGCTTGTGTCAATTGAAGTTGTGATAATCAGTAGTTTAGTTAGACCAAGCACACTAGAAACTGATTATTTGCTAAGAACTTTCAGATGTAAAATAACTCCTATATGATCTGATAATCTAATACTTATTTTGACCCATGCAATGCTAGTTTTTGGACCTCATAGGTGCTCATAGCTTCATAGACATAATTGGGATAATGTACCAGATTACCATGATGAAAACATTTTGATGTCCAAAATATATCCACCGCTGCTGAATGTAGTAAAACTCTACTTAAATTACGATATAAAGTTTTGGAGTCTTTCATTTTACAAGACTTGTAATGGATACAATAACTAAAGCATAATCTGTGAATGTTACGTCTCTTAGATGTGTTTTCTGTAGTCTGTACTTTGTACCCCATTGGTTTGTTGCTTTTTTATGAAGGTTATTATTTAACCTTTTTATGTATTTGTTTGTCATTTCTAAACCAGGCCTTTGTTTGTAATCCTCCCATAGTCCAATGGATACAAGTTTTGCAGAAAGTAATGCGCTGGTTGATATTGAGATGCAGCCAGGATATTTTGGCACATTACTAAACGATGTGGAGATACAGCCTACAAAGCGTGGAAAAAAAAGGTCTATGGTTGGGGAAGATTTCGCTAAAAAAGACATCGGCGATGGAGAAACAAGTACCGTTCAAGGCGACTGTGTAGCGACTTATCTCAGAGAAAAGTCAACCATTGAGGGCTTAATTGAAGAAATGCCGGGGCGTATTTGCCTTACACTCGACCTATGGAACTCCAAGAATACAACTGGTTATGTTTTCATAACGGGTCAATTCATTGACAGTGAGTGGAACAAACACAAAAAGCTACTAAATGTCGTGATGGAACCTTATCCGGAGTCTGATTCAGCTTTTGCTCATGCGGTATCCACTTGCCTTTCTGACTGGAACATTGAGGGTCGATTATTTTCTGTCACGCTAAACCAAAGCAAACCTGTGAGTGAAATCAGTATGAATAGTCTCAGAAGCTTGCTTTCCGTGAAAAACCCACGTATCCTTGACGGTCAGTTATTGCTTACTAATTGCCTAGCTCGTTCTTTAACTTATGTTGCACAAGAAGCGCTAAAAGCGGGTCTAGAAACGGTTAAAAAAGTCAGAGACTGTGTCAAGTATGTTAAAACATCAGAACTCGTAGAAGAAAAGTTTCTTGTTCTTAAACAACAACTTATACTCAATACTCGGAATTTATCACTCGATGACCAAATGAAATGGAATACGACTTATGAAATGTTACTAGCAGCATCCGAGCTAAAAGATGTGTTTTTTTACTTGGAAACTGTAGATCCGAATTACAGTAAAAGCCTGAGTGGTGAAGATTGGAATTTTGTTGACAATCTTTGTGCCTACTTGAAGCTAATCTTTGACACCGCGATTCTACTGACATCATCAAGTGTCCCCACAGCTAATACTTTCTTTAAGGAAGCATGGGAGGTTCAGTTGGAGCTAACACGTGCATCAACAAGTGAAGATAAAATCATTAGTACCATTAGCAAGCCGATGCTAGCAGGTTTTGATAAGTACTGGAAAAGCAGTTGCTTGGTGCTGGCAATTGCTGTTGTTATGGACCCGCGCTATAAGATGAAGTTGGTTGAGTTCAGCTTCACGAAGCTCTATGTCGTTGACGCTGAGACTTATATCAATATTGTGGATGAAGGGATTCATAAGCTTTTTCTTGAGTATATTGGTGATGTCACAGGAGATTTAAGCAATGGGGTCGGGCATGAGATTACGGAATTTGATCTATATGTTATGGAGAGTGCAAACCAACAATCAAAGTCAGAGTTGGATCAGTATTTGGAAGAGTCTCTTTGGCCTAGGATTCAAGAGTTTGATGTTATGCGATGGTGGAAACTGAATGAGCATAAGTACCCAACACTTTCGAAGATGGCTCGTGATATTTTGACTCTTCCTGTGTCGACTGTTGACCCTGAGTCCGTTTTTGATACAGGTATGAAGGAAATGGATCCTTATCAGTGCACTTTGAGGCCTGAGACGGTTGAGGCGCTTTACTGTGCTAAGGATTGGTTGCGTAGTGAAACATTTTAGAACATGGATTCTGTTGTGACGATGGAATTTCCAGGTGGGGGAGGCCGGCGAACATCGGCGAGCCCGACGAAGCCTTCCTCTCCACTACACCGTTCGCTCTTAGTTCTATTTGTAGACTTGATTGGTGTTGGTTTGATTTCGGTATTTGAGTTTATAACCTTATTAAACATCCTACTTGTATTTGTAACCTTGCAATCTTTGTTAAATTTCATCGTGCAACTTATGCAACCTATGCAACTTATTGAATTTTCTCAAAGAAATTTTCAAATACGTCGCATATGATATTTATTTAGAGAAGAGTGAAATGCACTTTTTGTTGGTGTTTACTTCGTCCCAACGTACCAAAACAATGGTTACCAGATATCACTTGGAATCGTGTAATCACTTTCCAAAGTAAATTATTCGACCCTAATGCCTGGGTATCACGAATACCTACTTGGGATAAGACCAAATGTTGTTAGAGATTTAGGCACAAATCTTTAACCCTTTCGTTGCTATGTGTTTCTTGTTTCTGTGCCTCTTCATGCAAGATATGATCACCTTTATATAGGTGTAGCACTCAAACCCTAGTCAATGGAATTAAGAGGAATTAACGGCCAATTAATCTCCTCTTAATGGGCTCCATAATACCAGGTCAAAGTGGTTACAAGACCAATTAAACGAGGTCTTTAATGTACTTGATTTGGTCAAAGACCGTTACAAGCATACTTGTTCAGCTCCAGCATTAGTCCATCCTTCAGTCCACTGAAGCATCAGCAAACCCTGAAGGGTGTTCCGCTGAAGTCTTCAGTACTGAAGAAGACTTGCTGATGAGTAAATACTGAAGACATGTCTTTAGTGGTGTTACTCCCTGATGAATAACTTCAGTCCAGAGTTACACTCTCTGAAGATCATCAGCAATACTGAACAAACTTTAACCACAATATGAGTCAGGGTGTTCAGGGACTTATGGGTGTACACTCCGTACCTCCTTACCCATTCACCAGTATGAACTGACCCACAATTGAACTATATTTCCAACAATCCTCCCCAATATAGTACAATTCCTTTTGCATGAAAATTAACATTAACAAAACCAGTGCATAAACGAAAATATCCTAAGGATTGAATTTCCATCTTAGTACATCACTTCAAACATTCGAGAATCAGGGTGTTCTAAGAATTGAACCCTTCAACTACTTTGAATACCTGAAGATAGAATACACACAAGTTTTCAAATACATAACAACTCCTGACACTACTAGCCATGTGTTCATATCCAAATTCATAAATGATGTAAGAGCCAAGTCCATGCTCCATGAGGCGGCGAAACCTAAATATTTACATAGGTGGTTCCTCTTTAGTTCATGCTCTTACTTCAGCAATTTTTCAAAGACATTAACCATTGAGAAGTTATAACTTCATCCTCCTTCAGCAAGTACAAGCACATCCTTGGGATGATATACATGTGCTTCAGTCCCTTGAATGTTCAGCTTTCCACATTGAACTCAGCTCCCAAGTTTCCTTAGGAGGGAGTTGGGTGTCCTAGCATTCAGTGACTAGAGTGGACTTTTAAACCCATCCCCTTACCAGACTTTATAAACCAAGTCTCTAGCCAATCTCTTCGTCAAGTGATCAGCTAAGTTTTGTTGAGACCTCACAAACTCTATTGAAATCACCCCATTCATAATCAGTTCACGAATCATGCTATGTCTAACACCTAGGTGTCTAGACTTACCATTGTACATCTGGCTATATGCCTTAGCCAATGTAGCTGCACTATCACAACTGATAGAAATGGGTGCCATAGGTTTGACCCACAATGGAATCTCAAGAAGCAAGTTTCTCAACCATTCAGCTTCTTTACCAGCTGCTAGAGCCACAAACTCAGATTCCATGGTAGAACCAGTAATGCAGGTTTGCTTCTTGGATGCCCAAGAAATTGCACCACCACCAAGTAGGAATACCCAGCCACTGGTGGATGAATTATCCTCAGTATTGCTGATCCAACTTGCATCAGTGTAACCTTCCAACACTGATGGATATCCAGTATATGACAAATAATAATCCATTGTTCCTTTCAAATACTTCAGTATCCTCTGAATTGCTTGACAATGCTGAGTACTAGGATTACTAGTGTACCTACTCAGTTTACCCACAACAAATGCAATGTCAGGCCTAGTACTAGTCATGGCATACATCAAGCAACCAATAACCCTAGAATACTCAAGCTGGGAGACAGCCTGACCATTGTTAGGCATCAGTTTCTCACTTGTATCCATACGTGTACTCACTGGAGTATAATCAAAGTGATTGAATTTCTTCAGTACCTTCTCAATATAATGAGACTGAGAAATTACAATACCATCACTTTCATGTTTGATCCTTATGCCAAGGATAACATCAGCCTCCCCCATGTCTTTTATGGAGAACTTTTGATGAAAAAAAATCCTTTGTCTGATCAACTTTAGCTTGGTCAGTACCAAAGATTAGCATGTCATCAACATATAGGCAAATGATGACTCCTTTACCAGATTCATCAAATTTGCTATATACACATTTGTCAGCTTGGTTAAGTGAGTAACCATTAGACAAAACTACTTCATCAAATTTTTGATGCCATTGCTTAGGTGCCTGCTTCAGTCCATACAAGGACTTAATCAGTTTACACACCTTGTGCTCATTACCAGGCATGATGAAGCCATGAGGTTGGTTCATATAAACCTCCTCATCCAAATCACCATTCAAGAATGCTGTCTTCACATCCATCTGATGAATAATCAGATTGTGAATACTTGCTAGAGCAATCAGCATTCTTATGGTACTGATACGTGCTACTGGAGCATAAGTATCAAAATAGTCTATCCCAGACTTTTGTTTAAAGCCTTGAATGACTAGCCTTGCCTTGAACTTTTCAACAATTCCATCTACCTTCATTTTCCTTTTGAAAATCCATTTGTTACCAAGTGGATTACAACCTGGAGGTAGATCAACCAACACCCAAGTGTTGTTGCCCATGATGGAATCCATCTCATCATTTATTGCTTCTTTCCAGAAAGCAACATCTTGGGACTTTATTGCTTCAGCAAATGTTTTGGGATCATCCTCAACATTAAAGCAATAAGAGTATTGGCCAGAGACCTCATCTCTTGTCCCTTCAACTAAGTATAGTTGAAACTCAGGCCCAAAATTCCTTAGAGTCCTATGCCTTGTGCTTCTTCTAATATCAGACTCAGGTTGCTGAACCACAACCTCATCAATGACCCTTTCAGGTTCCACTGAAGCACCAATGTCCTCAGCTCCAGCAGGAATCCTGAGGCTTGATCTAGGGACTGATGAGAACCTAGTCTCATCAAAATTAGCATCCCTTGATTCAGTGATTGAGTTTATTGAAACTGAATCATTAGGTTCAATAACATAAAACCTATAAGCCTTGGAATGCTCATCATATCCAACAAAGATGCATTCAATGCCTCTTTCACCCAAGGTTTTCACCTTTGGATCAGGGAGTCTTACAACAACCCTACAACCCCAAACCTTGAGATAGTTCAAGTTTGGTTTCCTTTTAGTTCATAGTTCATAAGGGGTAATTTTGTTCCTTTTGTTGGGAACCCTATTTAGAAATCGTTAACATAGCTTCACCCTAAAACCCTTGACTCAATCCTGAATAGGATAACATGGAATTAACCATTTCCTTCAGTACTCTATTTTCCTTTCAGATATACCATTTTGATGAGGGGTATAGGGAGAAATCGTTTCATGGATAATACCAACAGACTGAAAATACTGAGCATCCATGTATTCACCTCCCCTATCAGTCCTAAACCTTTTGATTTGGACTCCTTGTTGTAATTCAACTTCAGTTTTAGATACTTTAAATTTATCTAATGCTTCATCCTTAGTATGTAACAAGTAAGCATAGCAAAACCTAGAAGCATCATCAATAAATGTTACCAAGTATTTCTTATTCCCTAATGAGGGAGTAGCATGCAAATCACATAGGTCACTATGGATTAGCTCCAAAACTGTAGTTACACGTTTTACATCCTAAAATGGTTTCTTAGTTATTTTGTTCAACATGCAAGTCTGACACTTTTCAGTGTCCATGTCAAATACTGGGATTAACCCATCCTTAGACATATTTTGCATCCTATTAAAGTGGACATGGCCTAGTCTAGCATGCCATAGTAAAGAATCGTTCAGTTTACTGGTGGACACTGAGGCTGAACAAATATTTGCACTACCAGCACTAAATGAGTTAATACTGGTGGTTGTTTCATTATTAAGCCTGAACATTTGATTGCTCAAATAACCAAAACCAATAAACACACCATGTTTGGATAAAACAAATTTATTAGATTCAATCACTTGCTTATAACCACAATTATTCGAAACACTACTAGAAACCAAATTCTTCCTAATATTAGGAACATGCAAAACATTAAACAAGCTAACAATCTTTCCAGAACTAAACTTAAGATCTACACAACCACGTCCATGCACTAGGGCTGTTGAGTCATTTCCCATGTGAAGAATAGATCCATCATTCAGTGACTCATAACTCTTGAACCAGCATCTATCTTTACACACATGAACAGTTGCTCCAGAATCAACCCACCACGCAACATCATCATCCTGCACAAAATAAGCTTCAGATACTTATGTAACATAATAAATCTGGTGAGATTCATTAAACATATTCTGACCTTTTAGTGTTGTGTTGTTAGAACCAATCACTGAACCATTTGTGCCTGATCCACTAGCTTTGTTGTCAGTACTAACACCTTTGCAATCCCTTTTGAAGTGTCCAGGTTTCCCACACTTCCAACAAGCCACTAATGACTTCTTGTTAGGATTTTCTTTGGTGTTATCCTGATGCTTATGTTTTCCCTTGTTGTCATTGTACCTGATGGAGTTGTTATGCTCCACCATATTGAAAACTAATGAACCAGCAACATTGTTGCTCTTTGGCTTGTCACTTTCATGCAACTTGAGGGATTCCTCAATGCGCAAATGACTGCCCAACTCAACAAGAGTTAATTCCTCCTTCTTATGTTTCAAGGTATGCTTGAAATCTTTCCAAGATGGAGGTAATTTGTCAATGACACAAGAGACCTGAATGGTCTCATCCATGTTCATTTTATGTTGTGTAAATCTACCAAGTATTCCAAGAAGTTCATTCTATTGTTCCATGACTGGTCTTGAATCAGTCATTTTGTAATTTGTGAAATCACTCACAAGGAAATTCTTACTTGATGCATCCTCAGCCATATATTTGGCTTCCAAGGAATCCCATTGTTCTTTACCACATTCAGAATTTTGGTAAATATCAAATAAGGAATCAGACATACCATTTAGAATAATCCCACGACACACATAGTCGTCATTCTCCCATTTGCTCCTTTTCCTCAGTTCCTCCAAAGTAGCATCATCACCACCATCAGGAATGGGAGTAGTTAGCACATACACCACGCTCATGGTAGAAAGAAGAAAGTGCATCTTCTTTTGCCATCTTCTGAAACCACCCCTTTAAACTTATCCAACTTGGAGAAGTTAGCCACCATATGCTTCATAGCAGCCGCCATTGATTATCACAAAATAATTTACTTTGAATGTTGGTGTACTTCATCCCAACCAGGGTATAGATAATCAATCCTAGCTACGTACCAAAACAATGGTTACCAGATATCACTTGGAATCGTGTAATCACTTTCCAAAGTATATTATTCGACCCTAATGTCTGGGTATCACGAATACCTACTTGGGATAAGACCAAATGCTGTTAGAGATTTAGGCACAAATCTTTAACCCTTTCGTTGCTATGTGTTTCTTGTTTATGTGCCTCTTCATGCAAGATATCATCACCTTTATATAGGTGTAGCACTCAAACCCTAGTCAATGGAATTAAGAGGAATTAACGGCCAATTAATCTCCTTTTAATGGGCTCCATAATACCAGGTCAAAGTGGTTACAAGGCCAATTAAACGAGGTCTTTAATGTACTTGATTTGGTCAAGACCGTTACAAGCATACTTGTTCAACTCCAGCATTAGTCCATCCTTTAGTCCATTGAAGCATCAGCAAACCCTGAAGGGTGTTCCGCTGAAGCCTTCAGTACTGAAGAAGACTTGCTGATGAGTAAATACTGAAGACATGTCTTCAGTGGTGTTACTCCCTGATGAATAACTTCAGTCCAGAGTTACACTCTCTGAAGATCATCAGCGATGCTGAACAAACTTTAACCACAATATGAGTCAGGGTGTTCAGGGACTTATGGGTGTACACTCCGTACCTCCTTACCCATTCACCAGTATGAACTGACCCACAATTGAACTATATTTCCAACACTTTTCATACCTGTGGTATATCCAGAGGCGGCCTACCTGGTCTTCCATTAAGTGTTCAATTTGCAACTTTGACCATAACAATTGTTATCCGTTGACCGTTAACTTTCGTTGCTACAGGGTTAAATTTGTCCTTTTCCTATTTCTGACCGTTGGACCATTACTAACACACATCCTCTATTTAATCTAACCCAAAACCAATTCACTGCTATCATTTGTTCATCCCCAACTCAAGTGTTATAAACATAAACCCTAATTGAAGTCATCACAACCTCCATTTACGCCAGACTATTTTTTTCGCAATCAGATCTTTGAGCAACATAAACCCTAATCATGACATGGACATGGTTAATTGTCATTGTGGTCAGTGATCTATGGTTCGTACCTCTTGGACGATAATAATCCAGGGCGTAGGTTCTGGAGTTGCTATCAATCTGTAAGTTTTATTATTATAAGTGTTCTATGAATGTATTATTTCAATTATTACAACATCTAATTCTTGATTATTGTAGGTTAATGGTTGTGGTTTTTTCATGTGGTATGATCCTCCCATGTGTGCTCGTTCAAGAATGATCATTCCTGGGTTATTAAGATCAAGAAATGAACTACAAGAATCAGTGAACTCAGTCACAAATGCCAACAGAAGACTTAGGATTTATCTAATTTGTAGTTGGTTGTTGTTTGTTGTGTTTATGTTCATGTAATTGATTTTTCTTGTGAAAGTTTATGAATGGAATTAATGAAGCATGTTTTTAATTGAATCCTTTGTTGCTTGTTATTTGTTGATATAACATGTTTGGATACCCAGTTTGACATTAGCCAGAAACAATTAATCACACAGTTTAGACATTTGGGCTCCAACAAGTAATTACCCACTTTAGATATTTGACATAAAAAAGTAATGACCAGCTTTAAACATTAGTCACAAATAAAACTTATGTTACAGCAACATAAGTCAAACAAGAGTACTTGGGATAACATAAGTTTGACAGAAACATAAGTCAAACAAGAGTGCTTGTCCAAACATAATACAAACATAAACATAAGTAAAAAAGTACTAGTTCAAACATAATACAAACAGAAACATAAGTTATTAAACCATCATTGAGTGTATTTTGGATTTGGAATCCTGATTCTTTTCATTGTAGCACCATCAGCAGATCCTTGAGCTCTTACAGGTTGGCTAGAAGATTCTTGAGCTCTCTTGGCATGCTTTGCTGAATGAGTCCCTTGACTTGCATTAAGTTTTCTAGTCGTTTTCATGCCTGCATCTTCATGTGGTTGACTAGTTCTACCCCTTTTGGCACCAGCTGCACTTGTTTCTGCTTGGTTGGAGGATGAATTACCTTTACAAGTTCTTGAGTTGTGACCAGTACCCCTACACTTTAAACAAGTTACCAACTTACCTTTCCTAGATAGCTTTCCATCCTTAACCATTTCAAGCTCACCTACACTTTTCTTCCTATTTTTTTGTGGCCTGCCTATTTTTGGAACAGTTTTTGGAGGCAACAATGTAGTTGGACAGTCAAATTTCTCCCATTGTTGCCTTCCATTAACAGGATTCACCTTAAAAGAATACACTTCCCTCCATGTTTCTAGCTTATATGACCTATGGACCCAATCTTCTGGCAACCCTACATTCACTCTCAAAAGAATCAAAGTCAATAACCTATAAATCAGTTTCTTTCATGCTAATCTTATGATTTGGTTTTTCTATAAAGTCTCCTGCAACATCAAACCTAAACCCATCCATATGAACATCCACTTCATCAACAATGTGCTCATCATCTACCATGTCAACCTGATCACATTCATCATCCTCACATTCATCACCCTCACCTAAGTTAACCTGATCACATTCATCACCCTCACCTAAGTTCCTACACTCATCATCACTTATATCCTCCTTATAATTCAAATTTTCACTTTCATCATCATTCAAAGCTGGGTTGATTACAAATTATTTATGCTCAACATAAATTTCCATCATCTTATGTTTAGTCACATAGGTAAGCAGTTGGGTAAAATCATCATTACTAGCTAATTCCCTTATTCTAATGTCTAGACTTTTCAAAGGTACATTATACCAAAAAACAGCTTTTCCTCAAAACCTAAACTAGCATACAAGACAGAGTGTAAAATATCCATCTTACACTTACTGATTTCGATCAAAGCAACGAACGTTACCTCCCCTTCAATGTAGTTCCTATTTGGTAATTCAGTAAACCTTCCACCATGATGTATCATCATAGAAAACATGTCTGGATACGTGGCTGTGAATAATCAATCAAAACAATTAATTAAAGATTTCGAAACAAATTAATTAAACTAAACTATAATTAATTAGGGCAATCATATTACCATATAATGCTGTCAAGGGTTTCATCTTCAGCTCTAATCACCCAATAAGGTTTGTTATCAGACATTATTGGGTATTGTTGTGACAGTGATTGTAGGTGAAATAGTTAAAGAAGACGAGTGATGGAAATGAAAATACAGTTTAGGGTTTTTGACCAATTTAGATGGTAAATTTTTAATTTGGGGAAGAAGTTGTGTCGGGTTTAATTTAGGGTAATAAAACACGGGTCTAATTTTGGGGAAAGTTGTGTTGGGTCAAAAATAGGAAAAGGACAAAATTAACCCTGTAGCAACGAAAGTTAACGGTCAACGGATAACAATCGTTATGGTCAAAGTAGCAAATTGAACACTTAATGGAAGACCAGGTAGGTCGCCTGCAGTTTCGGAAGACCAGTTACTATATATACAACCTGGACATACCACAGGTATGAAAAGTGCATTTCACTGTTTAGAAAATTTTTGATTTGACGATAAAAAAAAACAAAAAGTAAATGGTCTTGGTTATTTCAAAAATTTTCCGTTGATAAAAATCATCTCTTTTTGCTATTACCATGTCTGCAACACCTTTTCAAAAAGTTTATGATATAAATGACAGGAAACTGGTACGTGATGAAGTTGCATCAATTAAGTTAAAAAAACAAAAAAAAATACTTGCTTTAAGGCTAAAAAAATTACATGAGCTGCTCTTATCCAATGTTAAAAAAGAACACTCTCAAAAATAAGACACTATACAAACAAAACTAAAAGTACAGTAAAAACTCGATAAATTAATATTCGATTATTTAATAAACTCTCTAAGATAATATTTTTTGCCGATCCCGACTCGGGGATAGGGTGCTAAATTAATAATTCGCTAAAATTATAAGATAATACATTTTTGATAATTTCTTTAGACCCCATATAAAATATAAATTAATAATTCCTTATATACAGCATTTACATGAATGATTTATGAATGTTTCTTGAAAAATGACTCAATTGTCTTTTGTTTTTTGTTGAAATCAATTTTCCCTTAAATCCCGTCTCTAATTTTCCTTAGCATGGTAAGAACTTGAGCGGTTCATTTGATATACGTACATGCATTGTATACAATAATTAAGTAGAAGCTTGAAAGGTGTTTGTAAACTAAGTATTCTACTATAAATTAATAAAATATAAATTAATAATTATTAATTTATCGATTAATTAATAACTCTTTTAATTAATAAATTTTGGTGGTCCTAAATATATTATTTTATAGAGTTTCTACTGTAAGTTGTTAGTATAAAATAAATACCAAATAACCCTTAGACTTTATAAGATTGCCAAATACTGCCATAACTTTTAGTTGAATTTTCTCAAATACTCTATGCAACTAAAAGTAAGTTGTTAGTATAAAATAAATACCAAATAACCCTTAGACGTTATAAGATTGCCAAATACTACCATAAATTTTAGTTGAATTTTCTCCAATACTCTATGCAACTTATTGAATTTTTTCAAATAAATTTTCAAATACGTCGCATGTGGTATTTAGATAAATTTTGATTTGATGATAAAAAAACAAAAAGTAATTAGTCTTGGGTTATTTCAAAAATTTTACATTGATAAAAACCATCTCTTTTTGCTATTACCATGTCTGCAGCACCTTTTCAAAAAGTTTGTGATATAAGAGGTGAGATTTATAAGGAAAACACACCAATAAAAGAAGAAAAAAATAAATCTTGTCAATTCAATTTATCATCATCCAATGGTCATAATCCAATCCACCAACCATATATAAATCCCAAAACACACAAACCACCCCTCATTTATTAGCCCACTTTCTCTCTCTAAAAAACACACACACACCTCCACTTTCTCTCTCTACCACCTACATCCACAACAACCACCAGATTCACCCCCGAACACCACCCCGACCACCACCTCCGACCATCACACCACCCCCGACCATCACCTCCGACCATCGCACCACCACCACTGTATTTTCTTTGCCAGAAATTAATGCACTATTACCTCCACCACCACCATCAAATACAGTATCTGATTCAACAAAATATCAAATGGGTGGTTATAAATTATGGGTTTTGATCACATGAGTTATTATAGAAGATGGTTATGTTGCAATGGTTAATGACAAATTCTGATAAAGGTTATATTTTTTTGATCATTATATGATGTTTAATTAGAGAAAGATGATGTTATTCAAGAACTTGAAGGTACAGATGTAAATCACATGTGATTATGGTGAATCACATGTGATTTTTCTCGGTATTTGTTTGGTTATTAAAAGGAGAAAATCACATGTTATTTTGAGAGAATCACATGTAATTTGTGTGAAAGTTACATGTGCTTTTGGTGAGTTACTTAGTGACTTATATGAAGTTGTATTATCATAAACAAATAAGGTTTGTTGGTACTATAAAGTGAGAACGAACGAGCATACCAAAACAACTTGTTCGAACAATCAAAAAGCAAAGAGAAAGAAGAAGGCGATGCTAATTATTGATGTTTATTTTTTTTTGAATTCTATGTATTATCGAATAGTTATTGGGTCAGCTATTTAATTCTATGTATTATCGAATAGTTACTTGATCATATTGATTTTACTATGTAAAATGCATTTGTTTGTTACTTGAATTAAAATCATATATTTTTATGTTAATTCGTCAGATGATAAGTAAAAAAACTACATGAAATTTAAACATAATTACATGAATTACATAGAATTCAAGCAAAATCATATGTAATTATCACCGAATCAAATGTAATTCAAGTAAACTTACATGTGTTTTAAACAAAATCACGTGTAATTCAGAAGCCAATTTGTCTGATATATTTTACGTGAATGATAGTTTTTTTAATATATTGAATGAATTACATGTGATTCAAACAATATCACATGTAATTCTTCAAATTCCAACAATTAATGTTAAACCCAATTTTTTACATGTAATTTATCTATGACTCACATGTGATATGTATGAGAATCATATGTGATTCATGTAGGTGGTAAATAAAAACTAAACATGAATCACATGTGATTCTTGCAAATCACATGTAATTCTTACAGATCATATATAATTCAGAGTCCAAATGTGTTTTATATATTTTACGTGAATCACAATAAAATATTTTAATATATTGATAAAATTATATGTGAGTCAAACAAAATCACCTATGATTCATATAAAGTGGGTTTGTTAGAAGATGTTAAGGTTTTGAAATGCTTAAATCATATATAATTTTCACCGAATCACATGTAATTCAAGCAAAATTACATGTGATTCAAACAAATTCACATGTAATTCAAAAGTCAATTTGTTTATATATATCACATGAATGACAACAAGCAATTTAATATATGACATAATTACATGTGATTCAAACAAACTTTCATGTGATTCATCTAAATTGGGTTTGTTAGAAAAAGTTAAGGTTTCGAAATGCTTTAATCACATGTAATGAAAGCGAAATCACATGTAATTCAAGCAGAATTATTTGTGGATTTAAACAAAATCACATGTACTTCAAAAGCCAATTTGTTATATATATATTTTACATGAATGGCAACAAATATTTTAATATACGGACGAAATTACATGTGATTTAAACAAAATCACATGTGATTTAGTACGAATCACATGTGATTTAGTACGAATCACATGTGTGATTTAGTACGAATTACATGTGATTTAGTAAAAATCACATGTAATTTTATAACCTACAAAAAAATATGCAAACAACAATACCACATGAATCTTTGTTACAACCGATAAGCTAGTGTCAAAATAACAAACAGTCTAATGAAAATATAAACACATTAGGAATCTCAATCATATTGAGCAATATTTTCTTCAAGAGCAAACGATAATATCCATACTAATGTGTATATGTTGTGGTTTGTTGGACTCAAAGTCTTTAACTTTCTCTTCAACTTCAGCTTGCACTCTTCTATTTTGTCCTCAAATTCAACAATATATCTAGTCGATTTGAATATAACAGTTTTAAAGATGTTCCTCTTTGCTCTTATGCCATCTAAACAAACATTTAACAATTGAGGCATTACATCAAAGAGTTTGTGGGTGTGTGTGACGGATGATGATTTGATGGTGATGTGAAGTTGATGCATACCAGATCGATGTTGTATTCACATGGTGTATGTGCTCGACCGCGACGAAGAGTAGTGGCTCACAACAGTTAACCACGATGGTGCTGCGACGGTGCGGTTTGATTGAGGTTTTAATGGAGTGTGTGTTTGTAACGGGTGGGGTGGGTGCGATGACGGTGGTGGATGACAGTGGTGGGTGCGATGGCGGTGTTGCGTCGATGGTGCGATGGCTATAGTGGTAGCAAGGGTGTTAGTGTGTGTTTTTTGTTCGTGGTTATAGTGTGTGTTTCCTCTGTAACAGGGAGTGTGATTTTTTTTAATATCCTAATTATTGGATGGTTGAGATTATTTTGGAATGGAGGGTCAAGATGGTTTCCTTTGATTTTTTTATGTATGTTCTTTAGGGATCTTTTGTTTGTGATATAAATGCCAGGAAAATAAAAAAATACTTGCTTTAAGGCTAAAAACAATTACATGAGCTGTTCCTATCCAATGTTAAAGAAAACACCCTGAAAAAATAAGACATTGTACAAACATAATTAAAAGTAAGTTTTTAGTATAAAATAAATACCAAATAACCCTTAGACTTTTTAAGATAGCCAAATACTGCCATAACTTTTAACACCCTTCCCTAATTTTATAAAACAAACAAATTTACCAGGCCCAATCTTTTAACAAGAAGAGAATGTAGAAAATAACCAAGAGCTTTCATTAATATTCAGCAACCCGAACCTTTGAATCCACCTTAACAGTTTTTAATCAAACATAAAGCAACTTTGTCTCTTACAAAGTGCACATCAATATTTAAGTGCTTGATTTTCTCATGCATAAAGATTAGCTATAATAAGTGTGAAAACACTTATCCTTTTACCACTTATTTCCAATAATAACAAGACCAAAACGTGTATTTTATGTCATAAAAGTCGGAATTATGCGTGGTTTGTGTTTTAGGACCAAAAGATGCAAAAGGAAGAAAACATGGGCTATCATGGGCTTTTATCGAAGAAAAAGACTAAAGACGAAGTCAAAAGATCGAGAATGCAAAAAGAACGGAAGTCCAAAGCCAATTCTGAAGATTTATCGAAGAAAAAGTCTAAAGTCGGAAGTTTAATGAAGTCGAAGAACTCAAGTCTAATTATAGAAGAAAATTATAAGACAAGTTCAAATCCCGAGACGACGTCGATAAAGACAAAGAATTTAAGTCGAGTCGAGACGAGAAGAAAGAAATTAGATAGCTTAAGCATGTAATCTCCCCACCTCCTATAAATACCCTCCTAATATGTCATTAGGAGGGTGGTTAGGTGGTTAATTTTTAGTTGTAGTTTATTTTTAGTTTTCAAGTTTTTCTTAAGTTTTCTTCTCTCTAGTTTTCCAAGTTTATCAACTTTAATCTTGTAATCATTTGATTTTAATCTTTAATCAATCAATCTTGTTTTCTTAATTCTCATTCTTCCTTTCTTAATCTTTTACTTAATCTCGATAATTATGTAGTTTTATCTTAATTTTGTTGATGGTTTGATTGTGTAGCTTATTTGATTGTGCTTATTAAATTGGTAATCTAAAAAGTTTCTTCATAAAAAGTGCTTTTTGATTTCTAGCTTATTTAATGTTTTAAAAGTTTTTAAATTCTAGCTTATTCATCTTTTTCTAAAATCATTTTGGTTTAACTTTTGGTTAAGTGCTTATTGATTGTTGGCTTATTTTCTTAAATCTTCATGTTACGGAACAAATTGTCCTAAACCCTTTTATTCCGGATAAGAACCCTATTATAGTTATTCCGGAAGTCAAGTATTCAGGATAAGTCATCTTAAAGTTTTTCCGGATAAGTAGCACTTCAAGGTTATTCCGAATAGTGAGTACTTCAAATTATTCCGGATAGTTGTTTCTTGAGTTATTCCGGATAAGAATTCGGAAAATATTCCGGATAGTACCTCATTTCCTTTATTCCGATTAACTGTGTCCTCAAAGATTCCGGATAAGCAACATATACATTATTCCGGAAAAGTGATCCGGATAACATTCCGGAATATATTCAGGATAAGTAGCAGAAAAGTTATTCCGGATAAGTGCCATTTCATCTATTCCGGATAAGCCCCATTGAAGTCGGATTGCGGATAAGCACCAGTGAAGTATTCCGAATAAGATGTACCTTCATTTATTCCGGATAAGAACTCAGCCTTGATTCCGGATAGTATTCCGGATAAACTTTCGATCCTTCATTCCAGATAGTATTCCGGACAAGCTTCAGTAGCAGCATTCCGGATTAGCAGCAGTTTTTATTCAGGATAAGCTCCATTTGTATTATTCCGGATAAGGAGTTTTTTTCTTCATTCAGGATAACAATCCGGATATTACTCCGGATAAGGTTTTGTTTTTACAGTTTTTGAATTTTTACTTTTCCCGCCTTTTTACTTAGCTTTATTCTAACTTGTCTTATTCTAGTTTAAATATTTAAAGTAAACATTTTTATAAGTTTTAATCAGTTACTTCTCAATTTTTAAAGTCTTCATTTTTAGTTTTAAATTTTAAAGCTTTCATCTTTATTTACTCAACGACATTTTCATTTTTAATTTAAAATAGATAACCAAACCTTTTATTTTCCACCAAGGACAATTGAGTCGCACTTTATACCAGTAATCAATTCGAAAAGATCGGACTAACGAAATTTGATACTTGGAAAACCCGTGTATTAAATGGCGCCGCTACCGGCTCTTTTCGTTAAGATTAACGGTTTTTAGTGAGAGACGCGTTGGATTTTGGGATCCGTTCATCCTTGAACGTTATTTTCCTTGCTTTTAAATTTTCAAAAATCCATAAAAATTAAAAATTTTCAAAAATACAAAAAATAGAAAAACCATAAAAACCATAAAAACCATAAAAACCATAAAAACCATAAAAACCAAAAATATTTCTTGTATATTTTTCTTTTCTTTTTGTAGGTGTGCAGGCGTACTCGTGCTCGTAAGAAGAAAGTAGCTCAAGCCGAAGTCAATACTCAACCTATTGTCACCATGGACAATCAACCAATGATCGAGCTTTTGCAATCGCACGTAGAGGGCAACACCGATGCTATTGTCATACCCGAGATTGGAGCCAACAACTTCGAGCTTAAATCCGGCTTCATTCAAATGGTCTCTGCTCAACCCTTCTTGGGACGTTCAATTGATGATCCTCATGACCATATTAAACGGTTTCTTCAACTCACTAATACGGTTAAGTATAATGGGGTTTCATAAGCGGTAATTCGCTTGCAACTTTTTCCTTTCTCCTTAGAGGGACAAGCCCGACATTTGCTTGATAAGGAACCGCCACAAAGTATTCTTACGTGGACGGATTTAGAGACCAATTCATCAACTACTTTTTCCCACCCTCACGTACTACCGCTTTGCGGAATGAAATAATTACCTTTGAACAAAAGTACGGTGAGACATTTAGTGAATCTTGGGACCGTTTTAAGGAACTTTTAAGAAAGTGTCCACAACATGGTTTAACAAAAGTACATCAAATTAATACTTTTTACAATGGTTTAAGCATGAATGACCAAGATTCACTAAATAGTGCCTCGGGGGGTAACATTTTGGTTAAGTCTGCTAATGCCGCTTGGGATATTATTGAGAACAAGTCTAGAGTGCAAACCAAGAGTGTTCGGACCAATGTGGCTAGTGCTAGCACTAATGAGAGTGACAAGAGAATTGATAAGCTCACTACGCTTGTTGAATCACTTGCTCTCCAAACCTCTAACAACACCAAAGCTATCAATGCCCAAGTTAATTCTATGACTCAATCATGTGAAATATGCGGGGGATCTCACTCATACACCGATTGTCCTTCGACTCATGACAATCCGGGAAATGTGTATGCCGCCAACGGTAACTTTGCTACAGGAAGCTATCAAGCACGTCCTCAAGGTGACCGCAATTTGCTCAGCTATCGCTCAAACAACTTTCTTTCACCCCCGGTTTTCCCCCACAAAACCCAAACAACCTCAATCGCAACAATCAAAACCAACCTCGTGCTCCAAATCAATATCAAAACCAAAGAACCTCATATCCACCTCAAAGAAACAACCAATTTACCAACAACCTGCTTATCAACCACCTGCCTACCATGCTCCTCCCAACCAACCCACTGCATTACACCAAGAGGTTGAAACCTACATGAGGACTAATGATGCGATAGTGCAAAATCTTCAGCGGGAAATGGCCAACATGAAAGCAGATATGGTGACGTAAGGGAATGATCTTCGAGCTGATATGCGAAACACTTTGGCAAGTCAAACGAATGACTTGAGGAACATGATGGCTAGTTTCTTCCCAAGTAATCAAGCCTCTGGATCGGGTTATCTTCCGAGTAACACCGTTGCTAATCCCAGAGGGGAGATGAAAGCAATCACCACTCGCAGTGGAAAAGGTTTAAAGGAACCCGAGCTTCCTACACCTACACCGGTGATTGAGACTACGGAAAACAAGTCTCCTTCTCCAATTCCACCACCTTCTACTTCCACCCCTCCACCACCCAAGGTTGTGAGTGAGGATTACATACCAAAGCCTTCATCTCAACCCAATATACCTTATCCTTCAAGGTTGAGGAAAGAGAAATTGAAGAACAAGGATGATATTCAGGTTTCTAACTTTCTTAAAATGTTTAAACAACTAAATTTCAATATCTCCTTTGCTGAGGCTCTCGCTTACATGCCAAAGTATGCCAAAATGTTTAAAGATCTTCTCAGTGATAAGGAGAAACTTCTTGATATCGCTCAGACCCAACTTAATGAGAATTGCTCTGCAGTCCTCTTAAGGAAATTACCAACCAAACTTGGTGATCCGGATCGTTTCTTGATTCCTTGCAACTTCCCCGGGGTAGAGAATTGTATGGCCCTAGCCGATCTAGGTGCTAGTATAAACTTAATGCCTTTAAGCGTTTGGAAACAATTGTCTCTACCCGAGCTAGTCCCCACCCGAATGACTTTGGAATTAGCTAACCGTACGGTTGCTTATCCAGTGGGGATAGCCGAAGACGTCTTCGTTGGTGTTGACAAATTCACCTTTCCGGCGGATTTTGTTGTCGTTGACTACGAGATGGACCCCCGTGTTCCATTAATCGTTGGACGTCCATTCTTGAGGACCGATCGCACTCTCATCGATGTAGCCGCGGGCGAATTAATCATGAGAGTTGGTGACGATAAAATCGTCTTCAACATGGGTAAACTTTCTAAGCAGCCTTCTGAAAATGAGAGCGTTAATTTCATTGACGTTCTTGATGAAGCTTGTGAAGAACATTTCAAAGACGCTTGTAAAAGTGGTTCTTCTTCTCTTCCCATTGTTGAGACCGTTGCCTCTATTGCTCCATCACTAACTCCATTTGGAGAAAGTGATTTCATTTTCAAAAACTTTGAAGCAACTTTGGGAGATGTGGACTTAAAATATGACGATTCTCCCTCCAATTGGGATGAATACATTCGTACCATTGAGAAACTTCTCAATGAGGACCATATTTCTCCACCATCTCCTAAGGATATCTGTAACACCCCCAAATTTATACAACTCAATACAGCGGAAGACTAGTTGGTGTTACGGGATAGCACATTACTCACATCATAGACAACGCATAAAAATCGCGTCGTTTATTACTAAAGCATTTCCATTCATAAATATCAAGGTTACATAGGTCCCAAGTCATTGTATTTAATACAGGTTTTACAAACATTTGAATGGAAATTATAATTTAAGTGCGGGCCATGAATTCTTGTCGTCTTCCCGAGAATTACCTTCAAGTACCTGAGATAAAACATGTTAAAAGAAAAGGTAAGCGATAACGCCGAGTGAATTCATAGAGTTTAATAAATTCCATCAATATAACTTTGGTATAAAATTATTACCAAAAATCATTCCGTACAAATCATTATAATAGGCCATAAAATAGCCAAAGTCATTTTTATACAAATCCTTATCGAAAATCATAATATAGGCATTTTCCTTAAAAATCATTATACGAGCCAATGTCGTAAAAGCATCATACAATACATTTTATGACGTTTAAATAAAAACCGTATATGAATATGGTTATGAAAACCAAAACACGAACATAATATCAATAGTATGACCCCGTATTGCTAGTCAGGCAATACATCGTAATTTGGTGCGTATAGTAGTATCTCGTTAATCGGATTATTATAAGCCGCATGACATTGTTACCTTAATAAAACAAACAACGGGTAGCTAGCCCGAAACTCAATTTGCCCATCTAAATTAGCGTGTCGTCACAAAGGTCACGCTATGGAAATCTTCTCATACATAAATTCGCTTACCAATCAATGTGGCACGACGGGGATCAACCGTCAAGGCTCGAACGGGGGTGATCGTCCCCAAATAGTACTATTATATGCATAAGCGTCTACCAAATCCCGGTAGTTCACAATTCATGCTAATGGGAATTTTAGTGACATAACCTAATTTTAATAATCCATTTTATTTCATCTATCGGGTCATTTAATCATTTATCGGGTCATACAATCGGGTCATACAATCATTCGGGTCCAAATCAATAAACAAACAATCGGGACAAATGGTGTCCTATTTTATAAAAACTAACATGTTATCTCCCTCGCGGGTTTATAAAACATTTCATAAAAACATTTAAAAGAGTGTGAGGCTATGAACTCATGTTGATGTGGGAAAGCGGGTTATCGGCAATTCGGATGTACGGTACGTGCTTCAATCACGGAAACCTAGACAAATAATACTTGTCTTAGACTCATGTCCAATGACTTTATAAAAATAACAATTATGTATACATATGATGATTTTATATATATGATGATCAAGTGGGTTTACATATTCTCGTTTACTCATTTTTGTGTTATGTGTCGATAACTTTTATACTAGTTTACTAGTTTTATCTATTTACATGTTTTAAGTCCAATAAACTTATTATAAGTTCTTTAACTTGTATTAATCCATTTATACTTGTATTATCAGTATTTACATTTTACATGTTGGGCCCAAATGGGTTAAGCCCAATAAATAAGTTTATAAGTGTTTTAGTCCATTTTGTTGTATTATTAGTCCAATAACATTAACTTAGTCCGTTAATGTCCGTATGTTATATAGTTCGGGTTTTATCGGTTTTTACTTGTTATATATGTTTATATATCAGTATATGAGTTTATAAAAGTTTACATTAGATGGGTCCAACCGTCTAAGTTTTATTTAACAAAAACGTTAATCTTACGGTAATAGCCGAAAAAGTCGTAAAAATCATGTTTATAGTTTTATAACTTATAAAACTTATCAAACTACCATTTTTATAAAATTTCCATTTATTTATCCTTATATATGTTTATATAAATGTATTATATAAGTTAGTGGGTTTTAATTCACATTTTATACTATATTTACTTGAGTGCTTATATAATACTATTATACTTTAATTTCCAAAATCTGATTTTTATTTTCATGTTCACCAAAACTGCCATATCTAGAGTTCTATATGGATATAGAAGCTCAAATATTTATGACATAAACTACATGATATGTTCTCCATTTAACTCTTCTATAGCTACTGTTGAATCAGCCTCTAAGTATTTTCTAAAAATCGTCCAAAACAGTGAACTCAGATTTGTACTTTAAACTTGTTTTGATCATATCTCAATCATTACAATGATTCCATTGCATGGCCAACTCTCACATGTGTACAAGACATATTACTTACTGTATATCTATTAATCTATGCCATTTTTATCAGTTCATCATATGATTCTTTACTGTTTTATACAGCCAACAATTTAAATAAGATTTTAGCCTTGTTTCTTATAGTTTTATCCTTTTAAGCATGTTTATCAACACCAAATCCCCACACAATATTTTTAATCATCATTCATCATCATATACATATACATAAGTAAAAGAAATACAAGATTACATAATCAAAAATAACAAGAGAATGAGGAGGACAATCTTTATACCACCAAGTTGATGTAGGTTGTGACTTGGACATGGATTTTGATAGAGAAACTTGTGAATAACCAAGACCATCTTCAAGACCACCATTCTTTATGAAAAACTTGTGGAAAATAAGCCCCAAGACACCATGGAAACTCCTCCTTGGATGTTATAATCACCACCAATCAATAGGGCTTCAAAAGGTTTTCATCATATGTGTGAATAACACAAGATATTGTGGTTAAAATGGATCAAATGGGGTGTTTTTGGGTTGAGTTTGGACGGCATAGACAAGAGAGAAAGAGATGAGAGGATTTAGTGAGTGGTTTGCATGTCGTGTTTGTGAGAAAATGGTTTAAGTGTTAGTGGTTTTGGATGTTATACATGTGTCTTAGCTTATTAGCTAAGCTTGACACATAATGGGGTGAGGTGTAGCTTATGTTGTCGTCCCATATTGAGGGTGGGGCAAAACTTGTTTTGTCTCATCCCCAATTATTTACGGGTACTCCTCGATTCTAGTTTCCTCGATTTGCGTGCCCTCCGGTCGTTTTACGAAAAACGTTTTTATAAATTATGAATCAACGGCACAAAACGAATCTAATAAAAATTGTCTCATCAAAAATGGAGTTCAAAAACGTAAATACGTAATCTTAAGGTTTCCGGTTTAGTCGTAAAGGACGTTAAATTAAAATCGTAAGTCCTAATCTCTTCTCGTAAATTTGTGAGTTTATAAACCAACTCAAAATTAAAATCCCAAATTAATATTCACGGATAAATTTATTTCCTGAAATGTCGGAATGTCACCAAAAACGGTGTATGTAAACGTAAGCACGTAACGTAGAATCCTCCGGTTTAAACGTAGTCGATGCTACTTCAAGACGTAAATCCAAATTTCTTCCCAAAAATAAGTGAGTTCATAATATAACATTAAAAATAATGTTTTTAAATAATACTTGAGAATAAAATATCAACCGTAAATTGACGGATTGTCACAGTATTTACCCCTAAACAGGATCTTTGTCCTCAAAGATCATCTTACTACTCGCTTCTTATAGAGTCAAAGCCATGTGGGTATTTCCTCCACATTCGGTCTTTCCTCACAAGTGTAATCCATTACAATACGCGAGTTTCATCAAACATAACTACATGAATAAGATCAGGCTAAATGTTGACTTACTTTCTCTATCCATGATGTTTACGGGTTTCTGATGAATGCAAATTTTTGCCGATCAAAGCTTTATTAAGAAGAATTCAGATTTTTACTTGATAGATATTTTATCAAGTTCGATATACGAAACATAATTCACGCATCTCTTGAAGTCCTAGGGTAGATCCAGCTTATATGCCTTTCAAACCAATCTTTTACATCATCTCAATGGTCCCATACAACGGGGACTCATATCCCATGATCTTTCAGATCATTAATTCATTTTTCCAAGGTTAAAAATTTTGGCATAACTTCGCTACCCATCTGGCACTTCAAGATCTACATTTCATATTCACATAACCTCCTGCCCACTACCGACAGTCACTAATCAGATCCTAGTTTCAACAATCATTTCAGGTCTCGCGGGTCGAGTATTTTGTAAGGTTAGGTTCGCCATCATAGGAAACCTTAAACCTAAAATACATGTCCAACTCACAATGGGTGTATGTCGGGTGTCTTCATCTCAACTCCTGCTTACAGATCCTCTAATAATTGGATCATGACAAGATTCGATCTCGATCCTAATGCGATAATAATCAATGATAATCTGTCTAAAGGAAAATGATTATACGGTTTATTACCAAAGGTCAATCATTCAAACCTAGAACAACACTTATAGTATTTTGTATCGTTACTTTACCTCGTCCCTTCGATTAGGGTGGTACATAGTACTCTCATCAAGATTCGTTCTTAATGACTTCTGAGCAAATCTCTAGAAATTCAATGTGAAGCGAGGATCTTGATAGAGATGATCGATACAGGCACACCATGTTTACACAACTCCTTTAAATACAAAAGTGTCAATTTCTTCATCAAGAATCTATCATTAACAAGAATGATATTAGCAGATTTGGTCAGTTTGTCGACGATGTCCCAAATCGAATCAAATTAAGATGATGACCTTTGCAATAGCTAGACGTTTACTAATGTATGAGGCGGTGTATGCCTTCATAATTTGTCATTAGTACAACTTCTTTAGACAAAGATACTTTTAGTCATAAATGACATAAATAGAATACTTATACTTACAAATTCCAACATAACTATATCTCACAATCCTCCATATTTAGACAATCACAAGTGGCCTTTTATACATCTAACGCCATCGGCTTCTCAATTCTAATGGTTCATATTTGCCGCGAACCCCTTTTTATTATCTATATTATCCTTTTTATGAGCATCGGCTATATTTTAAATTGTTCGACAATTTATTTTGCACAGTCATTATTAAGGAACATGTCCTAATTGATTCTTTATCCTTTCTATATTATGTGTCGATATCTACATTCACCTTTCCTGATGATATAATTATCATGACCAAAATTCACTCATAATTTCTTTCTTCATATTTTCTAAGTTTTAGTTTCATCTCAGCTATTATTTTTATTTGTTTTACTCAATCCGACGTCTAAAGCGTTTATAATTATTACAACTAATTAAATATTAAATATTCAATTTTTGTGAAACGTAAACGTAAAGATTTTAAATTTCTTAGTCCATCCAATTATATGAAAATGTTCAAAATAATTTTTAATTTAATTAACACGATTTTTGTTGATTTATCAAAAATAGTTAATAGGATTCGTAAATGTTCGAAAAATCTTTGCTTATATTTTGGTCAAAATTTTCTTAGTTGAAAAGCAAAAATTTTCGTTTCAAATTTCAAGTTATGGTTTAAATGGGTTTCCTCATTCCTTCTTATGTTGTCTTAAGGTATGCAAAAACATTTACCCCTAAACAAGAGTTTAGTTAAATGTTTTGGTTATAAGGGAATGATCCCTTATAATTCTTTGTTAAAACATTTGTCAAAACATATTTCCATTTCTTTTTGGTAAAATCCAAAGTCTTAAAAGGGCTCTTAATTTTGAAGAGTCAATATGCATATATCTTACCATCATTAATCCAACGGTCATTTTATGTAAAGGATTAAGCCTTAGATCACATGTTAAAAATTCGAGGTACAGGTTTTTATTGTTCGGCCAATTCAGGTCAATCTATAAATAATTATTAACTCATTCTTATTCTTAAAAACAAACAAATGGTCCTTAATGATCACAAGCATGAATTTATCAAATTACAGCCTTCACACGTGATTCACCAAATTTATGAATGCTACATGTGCATTGGTCAATCCAAACGACATCACGTGAAAATCATAATGTTTATTACAAGTTATAGATGTAGTGATTGGAATAAATAATCTTCTTCGCGGACGCGAAGTTGATAATAACCATGCCGTGGATCAAATCTTTAAAACATACGCTAGAACCTTGTAAATGATCGAACAAATCTTCCATTTCGAGTTATGGATATCGTTTTTGATTGTCAATTTACTCAGTTCACAGTAATCTATAAATATAAGGAATGATAACACCATAGCTCTTCATGATGACGAGCTCGGTAGAATAAAACCTTTCTCCGACAACTCTCTCAGTTGTACGGTAATTCCTTTTAATTCAGATGGTGCTGACGTACAATGCACACGCCACAGGTGCAGCACCGGTAATATAATCAATACCGATTTCAATCTGCCTTAATGGCAAAAGTCTAGGTAATTCACCAACAAATACCACCTAAAGTTTCAGATAACATAAACATCTTTTAATAAATTCATATTAGGTTCTTCTAGATTATAATATCTATGACTAATTTATAACCATTCATTGTATAATTTCAAGTCTAATGCAGGATATGATCATCCATCAAGAATTATTTAGATCACTTTTGATAATCAACATCTTATCATTTAGGAGAATTCTATTCGAGTTCCCATCAATTAAGACAATGTCGTCATGTCATAATCAATCAAACCATTCTACTGACACTATCAACTTTCCAGTTTCATTGTCGTCGATAAGATGTGAACTTCTCAAAAGACTAATAATAACTCATAATCCTTCACAAATTCAAGGATATATGGAGACATAACTAACCTTTAAAAGAGTAAGATCTACGCATAATCTACGCGAGAGAATTTCAAATCAGATACAGACGAAAACATTTAACGAATATGAATATATCCCATGTTTTCATAATTTGAGTACGCATTCGAAAGCTCCTCGGATAGTTACCCAGGTCATTCAAATGAAATGATAAGAACGTCGATACATCCAGTCGGGTATCAACACTCGGTAATCAGATACTTTTCCTAAGAATCTCACTACGGGAGAATTGGACAAGAAAGAATTTTCAATTGTCAAATAAGACAATTTCCACAGATGAGTAAATTCGACTAAGAAGAATAGATGCTACAGGCACATATGTAGGTGTCCCTAACACTATGTCCTTATTTTGCACTTCTTGCAGATCTCATAAAATTTAATCTTTCACAATCTTTAAAGAAAATGTAGTGTTTATTAATCAGTTTTATGGTGACTACTAATCAGTCTTGCATGGTCCATTCCAAATTGTATGTAGGCGCGCAACTATATACAATTTCAAGATCAACGATGCAATACTCAGTTCGTCAAAATTTTATCATCATGTTTATAATAAAAACATTTTCATGCTTAATTCTTAAATAAGAATCAAGAATAAATTTACAAAGATTTTATTTGTTATGAAAACAATTAAGTTTTTCCAAGGTACTTTATAAACAACCTCATTTCGATATCAATCACTTATAAATCTTACTTTGAATAACCCTTATGGTGATGAAAATTCAATTTTCTCAAAGGATACTGTTTTAACAATATAAAAACAATGTGTGATCTACAAAAGAGTGATGAAAGCTTGTTCACCAAGAACTAACTACAATATAATAGGAAATGAGCTTAGCCAATTAATCATGAGGTTCATGATCTCGATGGCACTCAAAAAGAATAATCCACAACGTAACTCAAATCGAGATGAGTACTTGTTCAATGGTTGCATCACTAATGCGAACATTAGGATGAAGCAATAAAGGATAGATAACATCGATACATGTAGAATTTAGCAATCAATGGTAGTCTTTTCATTAATCACAAACAAATCAAAATTGTACCGTAACACATGACGTGTCACTATGTCATACAATTCTCAGAACTCATCCTACCAACTGATGTCTCAGTTAAGTTAGGGATTTTTAAAAGATACCACAATGAATACTAATCTACAAGAGTCATTGGTGTTCCACATGTCCCGAAAGATCCATCAGTCTCAATTCAGAAGAAGATTTCTTCAATTTATTTATTGGACACTGGGCATCCTCGTTAGTGGATAATGGCTTAGGAACAACCCTTAACACAAACCTACAATCAATTAAAACCTTATAATTCAATCACAGGACTTAACGACTTCCTCTTAACAATCTCATATTCCATACGGGTTGAATTTTACTTTATTCAAGTTTCAATCAACGTATACTCAATGCAATATCCTACCTCATTTTCCAATACTTTCAACCTTATTCTTATACCTTAATAGGGCAATAAAAGCTTGATATGATCAATACTTAATTTCCAATCCTATATCTCTTACATCAACAATTATCAAATGAGTCACTAGTATTAAATGACTTGATCATTCAACTAGACTTCTCGGAAATGTACTAGTGGCATGAGGCTTTTGGGTAATGGTTCCAATGACAGCCTCAAGTGCAACATTCACCCTTTCGATTTCAATTTAAGAATTGGATGACAACGAATCAGATGACATCTTTCTAGGTGGTAACGTTTTGTAAAACCCCACTCTATAAGGAAAGATCGTCATGACATCGATATCAGATTTAATCTCGCCAATCCTTTTTCAATATCACAATCAACTAATATCTACATTTCTATGAATATCAACCATTTGTCAGGATCATAAATATCCACAACTTGATTTAGATCTAGGATAGCTAGAATTCCTACGAGAATAGCTTCGATTAATTACTGGGGAGGTTAGGGTTTCTTGTGACAATCTACGTCGTATAAATACCTCGTATAAATATCAAAATAATCATCAAACAATCATGTAATAAAATTACATCATATATATATATATATATATATATATATATATATATATATATATAATCCAAGTTATATATATATCAAAATAACACTTCTCAGTCTGGCCTTGTTGGTAACTCGGGAATTCTTCGTCACCGTTATAGTCAAAAGATTTTTAGACATTTTTAGAAAATGTTTTTAGTTAAAAGATTTTGAAATGTTTTATTCAAAACCTTGGTTTTAAAAATCATTCGTTCTCTATAACGAGAGCTCTGGTACCAAACTGTAACACCCCCACGTTTATACAACTCAATACAGCGGAAGACTAGTTGGTGTTACGGGATAACACATTACTCACATCATAGACAACACATAAAAATCGCGTCGTTTATTACTAAAGCATTTCCATTCATAAATATCAAGGTTACATAGGTCCCAAGTCATTGTATTTAATACAAGTTTTACAAACATTTGAATGGAAATTATAATTTAAGTGCGGCCATGAATTCTTGTCGTCTTCCCGAGAATTACCTTCAAGTACCTGAGATAAAACATGTTAAAAGAAAAGGTAAGCGATAACGCCGAGTGAATTCATAGAGTTTAATAAATTCCATCAATATAACTTTGGTATACAATTATTACCAAAAATCATTTCGTACAAATCATTGTAATAGGCCATAAAATAGCCAAAGTCATTTTTATACAAATCCTTATCGAAAATCATAATATAGGCATTTGCCTTAAAAATCATTATACGAGCCAATGTCGTAAAAGCATCATACAATACGTCTTATGACGTTTAAATAAAAACCGTATATGAATATGGTTATGAAAACCAAAACACGAACATAATATCAATAGTATGACCCCGTATTGCTAGTCAGGCAATACATCGTAATTTGGTGCGTATAGTAGTATTTCGTTAATCGGATTATTATAAGCCGCATGACATTGTTACCTTAATAAAACAAACAACGGGTAGCTATCCTGAAACTCAATTTGCCCATCTAAATTAGCGTGTCGTCACAAAGGTCACGCTATGGAAATCTTCTCATACATAAATCCGCTTACCAATCAACGTGGCACGACGGGGATCAACCGTCAAGGTGCGAACTGGGGTGATCGTCCCAAAATAGTACTATTATATGCATAAGCGTCTACCAAATCCCGGTAGTTCACAATTCATGCTAATGGGACTTTTAGTGACATAACCTAACTTTAATAATCCATTTTATTTCATCTATCGGGTCATTTAATCATTTATCGGGTCATACAATCATTCGGGTCCAAATCAATAAACAAACAATCGGGAAAAATGGTGTCCTATTTTATAAACTAACATGTTATCTCCCTCGCGGGTTTATAAAACATTTCATAAAAACATTTAAAAGAGTGCGAGGCTATGAACTCACGTTGATGTGGGAAAGCGGGCTATCGGTAATTCAGATGTACGATACGTGCTTCAATCACGGAAACCTAGACAAATAATACTTGTCTTAGACTCATGTCCAATGACTTTATAAAAATAAAAATTATGTATACATATGATGATTTTATATATATGATGATCAAGTGGGTTTACATATTCTCGTTTACTCATTTTTGTGTTATGTGTCGATAACTTTTATACTAGTTTACTAGTTTTATCTATTTACATGTTTTAAGTCCAATAAACTTATTATAAGTTCTTTAACTTGTATTAATCCATTTATACTTGTATTATCAGTATTTACATTTTACATGTTGGGCCCAAATGGGTTAAGCCCAATAAATAAGTTTATAAGTGTTTTAGTCCATTTTGTTGTATTATTAGTCCAATAACGTTAACTTAGTCCGTTAATGTCCGTATGTTATATAGTTCGGGTTTTATCGGTTTTTACTTGTTATATATGTTTATATATCAGTATATGAGTTTATAAAAGTTTACATTAGACGGGTCCAACCGTCTAAGTTTTATTTAACAAAAACGTTAATTTTACGGTAATAGCCGAAAAAGTCGTAAAAATCATGTTTATAGTTTTCTAACTTATAAAACTTATCAAACTACCATTTTTATAAAATTTCCATTTATTTATCCTTATACATGTTTATATAAATGTAGTATATAAGTTAGTGGGTTTTAATTCACATTTTATACTATATTTACTTGAGTGCTTATATAATACTATTATACTTTAATTTCCAAAATCTGATTTTTATTTTCATGTTCACCAAAACTTCCATATCTAGAGTTATATATGGAGATAGGAGCTCAAATATTTATGACATAAACTACATGATATGTGCTCCATTTAACTCTTCTATAGCTACTGTTGAATCAGCCTCTAAGTATTTTCTAAAAATCGTCCAAAACAGTGAACTCCGATTTGTACTTTAAACTTGTTTTGATCATATCTCACTCATTACAATGATTCCATTGCATGGTCAACTCTGACATGTGTACAAGACATATTATTTACTGTATATCTATTAATATATGCTATTTTTATCAGTTCATCATATGATTCTTTACTGTTTTATACAGCCAACAATTTAAACAAGATTTTAGCCTTGTTTCTTATATTTTTTCATCCTTTTAAGCATGTTTATCAACACCAAATCCCCACACAATATTTTTAATCATCATTCATCATCATATACATATACATAAGTAAAAGAAATACAAGATTACATAATCAAAAATAACAAGAGGATGAGGAGGACAATCTTTATACCACCAAGTTGATGTAGGTTGTGACTTGGACATGGATTTTGATGGAGAAACTTGTGAATAACCAAGACCATCTTCAAGACCACCATTCTTCATGAAAACCATGTGGAAAATCAGCCCCAAGACACCATGGAAACTCCTCCTTGGATGTTATAATCACCACCAATTAATAAGGCTTCAAAAGGTTTTCATCATATGTGTGAATAACACAAGATATTGTGGTTAAAATGGATCAAATGGGGTGATTTTGGGTTGAGTTTGGACGGAATAGACAAGAGAGAAAGAGATGAGATGATTTAGTGAGTGGTTTGCATGTTGTGTTTGTGAGAAAATGGTTTAAGTGTTAGTAGTTTTGGATGTTATACATGTGTCTTAGCTTATTAGCTAAGCTTGACACGTAATGGGGTGAGGTGTAGCTTATGTAGCCGTCCCATATTGGGGGTGGGGCAAAACTTGTTTTGTCTCATCCCCAATTATTTACGGGTACTCCTCGATTATAGTTTCCTCGATTTGCGTGCCCTCCGGTTGTTTTACGAAAAACGTTTTTATAAATTATGAATCAACGGCACAAAACGAATCTAATAAAAATTGTCTCATCAAAAATGGAGTTAAAAAACGTAAATACGTAATCCTAAGGTTTCCGGTTTAGTCATAAAGGACGTTAAATTAAAATCGTAAGTCCTAATCTCTTCTCGTAAATTTGTGAGTTTATGAACCAACTCAAAACTAAAATCCCAAATTAATATTCACGGATAAATTTATTTCCTGAAATGTCGGACTGTCACCAAAAACGGTGTATGTAAACGTAAGCACGTAACGTAGAATCCTCCGGTTTAAACGTAGTCGATGCTACTTCAAGACGTAAATCCAAATTTCTTCCCAAAAATAAGTGAGTTCATAATATAACATTAAAAATAATGTTTTTAAATAATACTTGAGAATAAAATATCAATCATAAATTGACGGATTGTCACAATATCTCTATCGGTGAACCGAATTTGACTACACCTTCCATAAAAAATCCTTCGGATTTAGAGCTTAAGGACCTACCATCTCATCTCGAGTACGTTTTCCTTGAAGACAACAAGAAGTCACCCGTCATCATCGCAAAGGACTTAAAAGAGGAAGAAAAATCTCGACTTATCGCCGTGCTGAAGAATCACAAGAAAGCGATTGCTTGGAAAATCTCCGATATTCGTGGAATTGCTCCTCACTTTTGCACACATAAAATTCTCATGGAGGCCGATTTTAAACCCACTATTCAAAGCCAAAGAAGGGTGAATCCTAAGATCCATGACGTTATAAAAAAGAGGTTATCAAACTTCTTGATGCGGGAATGATCTACCCTATCTCGGATTCACCATGGGTTAGTCCCGTCCATTGTGTGCCTAAGAAAGGCGGAATCACCGTTGTGCCCAATGAAAACAACGAGTTGATTCCTACTCGTCTCGTTACAGGGTGGAGAGTTTGTATAGACTATCGCAAACTCAATGATGCTACGAGAAAGGATCATTTTCCCCTCCCTTTAATGGACCAAATGCTTGAACGTCTAGCGGGTAATGACTATTACTGCTTTTTAGACGGTTTCTCCGGGTATTTTCAAATTCCCATCGATCCCAAAGACCAAGAGAAAACCACATTCACTTGTCCTTACGGAACATTTGCTTATAAAAGAATGCCTTTCGGCTTATGCAATGCTCCTGGGACATTTCAAAGGTGTATGATGGCTATCTTCCATGACATGGTTGAAGAAACTATGGAAGTCTTCATGGATGATTTCTCGGTTTATGGTGATTCTTTCTCTCATTGCCTTGCCAATTTGGAACGCATGCTTAAGCGATGTGAAGACACTCGCCTTGTTCTAAATTGGGAAAAATGCCATTTCATGGTAAAAGAAGGCATTGTGCTTGGACATAAAATCTCAAAAGCCGGTCTTGAAGTTGACCGTGCTAAAGTGGATGTCATAGCCAAATTACCTCCACCTTCAACCGTGAAGGGTGTGAGAAGTTTCCTTGGTCATGCGGGCTTCTATCGTCGATTCATCCAAGATTTTTCTAAAATCGCTCGCCCGATGACCCACCTCTTGGAAAAAGATACTCCTTTCATATTTTCCAAAGAGTGTCTTGAATCCTTCAATCTTCTTAAGGATAAGCTAACTAAGGCACCGGTCTTGGTTACCCCTAATTGGGAGCTACCTTTTGAGTTGATGTGTGATGCTAGCGACTTTGCTATTGGAGCGGTTTTGGGCCAAAGAGTGAACAAACACTTCCAACCAATCCATTATGCTAGCAAGACAATGACAGGGGCTCAATTGCATTATACCACTACCGAAAAAGAGCTTTTAGCTATAGTGTATGCTTTTGAAAAGTTCCGCCCCCATCTTGTCCTCTCTACCACCATCGTGTACACTGATCATTCCGCGTTGAAGTACTTGTTGACTAAGCAAGATTCTAAGCCAAGACTTCTTCGTTGGGTTTTGCTCCTTTAAGAATTCAACATTGAAATTCGTAACAAAAAGGGAGCCGAAAACCTAGCCGCGGATCATCTAAGTAGACTTGAGGATCCTTATCAAGGGGATCATCCGAATCAAGAGATTAATGACTCTTTTCCCCTTGAGGCCTTAATGTCTATCAACTCCAATCTTGATGACACCCCGTGGTTTGCGGACATTGCAAACTACTTAGCGGGTGGAATTCTCAAGGAAGGGTTAACGTCCCAACAAAAGAAAAAGTTCTTTAAAGATATTGAACATTATTTTTGGGACGACCCTTACCTCTTCAAACAATGTGCGGATCTTGTCATTCGTCGATGTGTTGATGGGCCGACAGCGGTACAAATCCTTGATGCTTGCCATAAAGGACCCACCGGTGGTCACTTTGGTCCCAATTACACCGCGAAGAAAGTATTCGGCTCTGGATTTTATTGGCCCACCATTTATCGTGACGCTCACGACATGGTTAAACATTGTGATGCTTGTCAAAGACAAGGCAAGATCACACATAAAGATGAGATGCCTCAAAATTTCATACAAGAATGTGAAATCTTTGATGTATGGGGTATCGACTTTATGGGGCCATTTCCATCATCTAAAGGGAACAAGTACATCCTCGTAGCCGTTGACTACGTCTCTAAATGGGTTGAAGCTAAGGCTCTCCCTACGAACGATGCGAGGGTGGTTGTGAACTTTTTGAAGCAACTTTTTGCTCGATTCGGTGTTCCTCGTGCTATAATCAGTGACCGCGGGACTCATTTTTGCAATGATCAATTCGCAAGAGTCATGGCTAAGTACGATGTCAATCACCGTCTTTCCACCGCTTATCATCCCCAAACCAATGGTCAAGCCGAGATATCTAACCGCGGATTGAAGCGAATTCTGGAGCGTACTATGGGAGAGCATCGTGCCTCGTGGGCCGATAAGTTAGATGATGCTTTGTGGGCTTTCCGTACCGCCTATAAGACGTCGATCGGTTGTACACCTTATCGTCTTGTGTACGGGAAAGCATGCCACCTCCCTATTGAGCTGGAACATAAGGCATACTGGGCCTTGAAGTGGGCTAACTTCGACATCAATAAAGCTGGTGATCTTTGGAAGATTCAACTCAACGAGCTTAATGAACTGAGGAATGAAGCTTACGAGAACTCACTGATCTACAAGGAGAAGACCAAGATCATCCATGATGCAAGGATTAAGAACCGAGAGTTCCACGTTGGTGATCAAGTCTTACTTTTTAACTCTCGGTTGTAGATCTTCTCGGGAAAGTTGAAGAGCCGCTGGTCTGGTCCATTCATCGTCGCCAAAGTCTTTCCCTATGGCGCCATTGAGCTTTCTCAGCCAAATGGGCCACATTTTAAAGTGAATGGCCAGCGTTTGAAGTTGTACTTTGGTGAGGACATCTCTCATGAGATGATTCCATCCCTCACCACGTTTCACATGAACTAGTTTTGGGTCGAGTCAGGATCGTGACTCGGTTATAAAAAACAAGCGCTTCTCGGGAGGCAACCCGTTGATCTATCCTTTACCGTTTTCATAATAAGTGTAGGGGAAGCCCCATATGTGTTTGTTGTCTTGTTTCTTCTAATGTGCAGGGATTTAAGCTTCAAAGATCCATTCTCGATGACTTTTGACAAACCGTGATCCCGTGTACCCGTCTTCCTGGTTCTATCCTAAACTGTCGTGATTCAATATTTCATATCTTATATGTTCACATTGAAATCACTGTAGTTGTCCTTTCCTTAGCAAGATTTAAACAAAGTGCACAATGTCATACGTGTAGGGGAGTTTACTCCCACATGCTTAAACATTGAGGACATTGTTTAATTTAAGTGTAGGGGCTTCTATCGAAGTAAGTGGTCTTTTCCATGAATTTGTCCTCATTTTAATCGGAAAATTTGATTTTTCGACATTTTTCAAAAATCTTAATCTATTTTGGCCTAGTAGTATAGTAGAATTTTCTTTTGTTATCGTTATTTACTTTCTTTGCTAAAATAAAAGTTTAATAAAGTGGTTTTAAATTTTTCAAGTCGTGAATATTTTGACTCAACCCGAGTTTACTTATCTAAGTTTACTCTAGCTAGTATCCTTAACGTGTTTAAGTCAAGTTTTGCTAGGCTTTTATATAGGGAACTTTAAAACACGAAAGTCTTAACTCTCACGGGTTAAGAACAAGAACTTTTCGCAAGTTCCTATAATTGATCCTAGAGAGTTGTTTATCAAGGGAACTTTAAAATGCGATTTCTAAACTTGAAAAAGTCTAAGAGTTTGCAAGATCCTATAGATGACTCGAAAACCCAAAACTTTGATTTAATTGGCTAAGTATCCACGAGTCTCATTCCTTGAGATTTTAAATTGTGGAGAACGAGAGATGATAGAGTCAATTATAAGTTTGGTATTCTTTCGTGAATTTATGTGAGTTGATTATAAGCCTATTCTCCCATCGCTTGCTAATAAATTTATCTGCAATAAATAAGGTTGTACGATTTAAAAAGTTACTTAGCTTCTAGAACAAGATCGTTTAAAAGTTGCTCGGTATTAATTAGAGTTCATAGCCAAGGCATAACTTATTGAAGCGGGATGCGAAGATTGGCGAGTCCGAAAAGGCCCTAACAAGGCATGAGGGCTACATTTTGTTGCTAAAGATCCCAAAAGTGATGTGAAGAATCATTTATCGAAGATCAATATGAAGGATCGAGACACACGACGAAAAGCAAATACTCCCCTAAAGATCATGGAGAAGTCTATCCGAAAAGACCCTAACAAGGTATGAGGATAAATAGATCTAAGTTCTAAAAGGAGGCGGATCGTTGTATATCAAAGTCCAAAATAAAGATTGGAGAAAAATGAAGAAGTCGTGGTCCAAGTATGAAGAATCTCTCAAAACTTCAAGTGAAGAAATTCCTATTATGAAGAGAAGACCATAATTTCAAGAATGTCTCTCAAAGATTTGAAGTATGAAGTCGCTGCCAAATATCGGTCCGAGAAAGGTCTCAAATCGTGAAGCGAGTTATGCCAAGATATGAACTTTAAGAGGTCCCGAGAAGCAGTTTTAAAATATTTTGTCCTTTAGCTAACTATTGATTAAATCGTCCCACTTTATTTTCAGCTTAAATATTATCGAAATAAGTCAAACAATGCATCCTCGTGATCATTCAAGACAAAGATAAAATATAATAGATACACCTAGTAATAAGGGAGTCTAAGTGAATAATTAGGCCACATGAGTTCGTGTTAGTTTGCTAACTTATAATAACAATGATCTCGTTTTTAAGCTTGGTGTGGGGAACGTGAAACTTGAGAATGATAAACATTCATGACAACCTAAAACCCCAATGTAAGTCTTTGATTTCTTTACTTGTTTTGTTCTTTTAATTTTCTTAGTGTTTAGTATTTAATTAAAGGCCAAGGTGGGTTATCTATGATGAAAAATGTAAACCGTGCTTTGAATTAGTGCATTGCATGAGGAAATTGCAATGGTCAAGTGTAGGGGATTTAATAAGTGTGAAAACACTTATCCTTTTTACCACTTATTTCCAATAATAACAAGACCAAAACGTGTATTTTATGTCGTAAAAGTCGGAATTATGCGTGGTTTATGTTTTTATTGTGTTTTAGGACCAAAAGATGCAAAAGGAAGAAAACATGGGCTATCACGGGCTTTTATCGAAGAAAAAGACTAAAGACGAAGTCAAAAGATCGAGAATGCAAAAATAACGGAAGTCCAAAGACAATTCTGAAGATTTATCGAAGAAAAAGTCTAAAGACGGAAGTTTAATGAAGTCGAAGAACTCAAGTCTAATTATAGAAGAAAATTATAAGACAAGTTCAAATCCCGAGACGACGTCGAGAAAGACAAAGAATTTAAGTCGAGTCGAGACGAGAAGAAAGAAATAAGATAGCTTAAGCATGTAATCTCCCCACCTCCTATAAATACCCTCCTAATATGTCATTAGGAGGGTGGTTAATTTTTAGTTGTAGTTTATTTTTAGTTTTCAAGTTTTTCTTAAGTTTTCTTCTCTCTAGTTTTCCAAGTTTATCAACTTTAATCTTGTAATCATTTGATTTTAATCTTTAATCAATCAATCTTGTTTTCTTAATTCTCATTCTACCTTTCTTAATCTTTTACTTAATCTCGATAATTATGTAGTTTTATCTTAATTTTGTTGATGGTTTGATTGTGTAGCTTATTTGATTGTGCTTATTAAATTGGTAATCTAAAAAGTTTCTTCATAGAAAGTGCTTTTTGATTTCTAGCTTATTTAATGTTTTAAAAGCTTTTAAATTCTAGCTTATTCATCTTTTTCTAAAATCATTTTGGTTTAACTTTTGGTTAAGTGCTTATTGATTGTTGGCTTATTTTCTTAAATCTTCATGTTACGGTACAAATTGTCCTAAACCCTTTTATTCCGGATAAGAACCCTATTATAGTTATTCCGGACAGTCAAGTATTCAGGATAAGTCATCTTAAAGTTTTTCCGGATAAGCAGCACTTCAAGGTTATTCCGAATAGTGAGTACTTCAGATTATTCCGGATAGTTGTTTCTTGAGTTATTCCGGATAAGAATTCGGAAGATATTCCGGATAGTACCTCATTTCCTTTATTCCGATTAACTGTGTCCTCAAAGATTCCGGATAAGCAACAGATTCATTATTCCGGAAAAGTGATATTTCGGATAACATTCCGGAATATATTCAGGATAAGTAGCAGAAAAGTTATTCCGGATAAGTGCCATTTCATCTATTCCGGATAAGCGCCATTGAAGTCGGATTGCGGATAAGCACCAGTGAAGTATTCCGAATAAGATGTACCTTCATTTATTCCGGATAAGAACTCAGCCTTGATTCCGGATAGTATTCCGGATAAACTTTCGATCCTTCATTCCGGATAGTATTCCGGACAAGCTTCAGTAGCAGCATTCCGGATTAGCAGCAGTGTTTATTCAGGATAAGCTCCATTTGTATTATTCCGGATAAGAAGTTTTTTTCTTCATTCAGGATAACAATCCGGATATTATTCCGGATAAGGTTTTGTTTTTACAGTTTTTGAATTTTTACTTTTCCCGCCTTTTTACTTAGCTTTATTCTAACTTGTCTTATTCTAGTTTAAATATTTAAAGTTTACATTTTTATAAGTTTTAATCAGTTGCTTCTCAATTTTTAAAGTCTTCATTTTTAGTTTTAAATTTTAAAGCTTTCATCTTTATTTACTCAACGACATTTTCATTTTTAGTTTAAAATAGATAACCAAACCTTTTTATTTTCCACCAAGAACGATTGAGTCGCACTTTCTACCAGTAATCAATTCGAAAAGATCGGAATAACGAAATTTGATACTTGGAAAACCCGTGTATTAAGCTACAATCTGAATTACATATTTTTTTTATCACACAACAAACTTGCAAGAGTTAAGAAATATCAAGATAAGAGTTAAGATGAGCATGTATATACTTACTTAAACATTAAACAGAATAAGCAATATGTGGCCTAATATGAGTAAGGTAAATCAACATACCAACTAACTTCTGATAGTTAGCAACATTTACAAGTAACTTGTGAGTCACATATTATTTATGATTTAACACAATATTTTCAGGCAAAAGAGACATAACAAGTCTACATGCAAGTAAACCAAATTCATGCAAGAGTTAGACAATACATCTTCTGGTTTAAACATATACATCCTTTTTGTATTAACACTTTAGTTCCCAAACAATATTTCAATTCACCCATGTCTTTGATTTTAAACACATTTCTTAAAAAACTCTTAAGTTTTTATATCTTAGAAACATCATCCCGGTTAAGACCAAATCATCAACATACACAAGAAGATAAAAAGAAATATTATCTTTGTTCATAAAAAATAAATAATGATTTATTTTAGACCGGTAAAAACCTGCTTCATTTAATCCTTCAGTAACTTTATGATTCCATTGGCTAGGCGCTTGTTTAAACCATATAAAGATCTTTTCAACCTACAAACTTCGTTTTCATTATTATTAAAACGAGGAGGTGGAACCATATAAATTTCCTCAACTAATCCTCATATTAAAAAACATTAGTAACATACATTTGATACATTTCTTAGTCTTTTGGACTGCAAGATGAATCAAACATCTAATAGCACCCATTTTAACAACCGGACAAATTTTTCCTCATAATCAATACCCTCTTTCTGCCCAAACCCTTTGGCAACTAACTTAGCTTATACCTTTCTACTTCTTTAGTAGACTTGTACTTAGTCCTATAAATCCGCTTGTTCTTTTATTGGTTTTCTACCAGCAGAAAGATAAGTTAGTACCAAGTACGATTTTCATATAAAGCCTTTATTTCTTCATTCATAACATTATACCTATTAATATCTTTCAAATTCTCCTTGAATGTTGTAGGTTCAAAAGACTTATTCAAATTAGAAGCTACAAACAATTATTAACAACAATTATTAGCACTTAGAACATAATGATTGGCATACCTATGTAACCCATATTTAACCTTACCATCAAGCACATACTCATTAAGCTAGCTTAGCATAAAATTTGATTTGAGACCTCATACGGTTAACACCCTCATTATGTACCGGTAAATAATTTTGAACAGTAGAAACCTCAATTTGTGGAACAAAAAGGCCCTGAGAATTATTTTTCTCATCTAAGGGAGTTGCAGTTTGGTGATGTCACATGCGCACGGAAATCCCTATGGCATGCCAATGGTACACTACACGTGCACTCTTAGTTTGGGGTTGGGATGCAACGATTTTGGTTTACGATTTGTTCACTTCAGTTAACTTTTTGGTGTGAAATTTAAGCATTATTTTTCTAGCTCGAGCTTGGCTTGCGTTATATAATACTGTTGGTGCTCGGCTTGTTATTTACTGCGAGTCTATATGAAATAAATGTTCATACTTAAACTAAATGCGTTTGGATATGGCTAGCTTAGATATTTTGAGTTTGTTTATAAATATACTTGCAAAAGTATACATATATGCTTTTATAATTCTATACTCGTTTAAACTTACGAGCCTAATCAAGCCTTGTGTATAAATTTTGAGTTTATGCTTATTTGTTAAATGAGCTTCAAACGAAACTCAAACTTGTTTCACGCTTTTACTAATTGGTAACCAAAATCGATTGGCGAATAGAACTGTCATTACACAAAACCATATATTAGCTAATTCTTAGACTAGGTGTAGTGGTAATCAACATCATTATCGTTAACTTAATGCAACATCAACTTTTTTCTTTACCACCAATATAGTGTAATATGACAATTAACATCATCACTAATACATACATAATTTAAACATAAGTATGCCTGATAATCTTTTTTTTTTAAAGCAAAACTAAAAGTAGATACTTTTTTAAAAGAATGTTTATTTAATAGAAAATAATCTCTTAATTTATTCTTTTTTATTTTTATGTTTTTTTAAATATACACGTTTCCTTATTTGGTAAATGTTTTTAACAAAATTTATGGAGAAATTTGATTAAGAAAACTAAGACATAAAATTATATGTCTCAAATTTGTAAAATAAATTTTTAAAAAAAAGATGACACTTTAATGGTTAAATTTTAAATAAATTAGATAGCGTTAAGTGAAAATTATAAATTTTTATATTGTTTCAATAAGCTTAAAAAAATAACAAATATCCCTTATACTTTAAAACTTAATAATATCACAATTATAAAATATTAAACACAAACTTTTTTAATTTATTTTTAATCTCGTGCATGCACCGAAATTATAACTCGAGTTATAACTAGTAATTAAAAAAGAAAAATTTGTATCTAACCGACTCGGTTGTGCATTGGTCTTAAAATAAATACCTTTTCTACCATCTACATTCGCTATAATATAACTAGTTTTAATGCCCGTGTAAGCACGGAATTTGTATATAAAGGATAAATTAAGTAATATTATTATTGCGATTATATATATTATATATATATTTTTAAACATCTAATGTATATATGTATGATTATGTTTATATAGTTGATTATGTTATTCTCTTACTATGCTCACTGTGAATTTAAATAAACTCACCTTAATTTTTATTTTTCAAATTTTTACTTTTGATATTTTTATTCTAAATAGTAATATCCTAATTATTAATCAACAAACTATTTAAATCAACTTTACACAACCTTACACCTATACAATTTACAAATTCATGATTTTGTAATGCTTAATATTATTTTATAAGCCCATGGACCCACAAGTTTTACGTGTAATATTAATTGATATTTTGTATAATATTTGTTGCACAAAGGATTTGAATTCGTTTAACTGAAATGTTAGCTATTCTTTTCTAGACATTGTGTGTTTAGTAATACATAACGACCTTGAAAAAATATATGTTGTTGCAATATGTAGAATCCCGTCTATTTATTTTCATCTCACACCGATGTCTGAGGTCCAACACTCATTTTAATATTTATATTAATGTTAATAAAATTCACGTAGATTGCATTAGAGGTGCGCATAAAACCGAAAAACCGAACAAAAACCAAAAAACCGAAAAAAACCGCACCAAAAAACCGCCCCAATTGAGGAACCGAAAAGTTGGTTTGCACATTTTAAAAACCGAATGTTTGGGGCGTTCTGGGTTGAATGTATAAAACCGAAAAGAAAAACCACCCGACCCACTTAGGTTTACAAAATTAATATATTTTTATATTTTTAAATAGTTATATATTTGATATTTCTAATGTGTTTAGTTGTTGTTTTTTTTGTTTAAATATACACATTTATATAAGATACTAAAGTAATTAATTATGATTTTTTCACCTAAATTTTGTTAGATTTGTGATTCTATATAAGAATTTTTATTACTATTTTATTATCATTTTTGGTTTTATATAATTCGATGGTAACTAATATTGCTATTATTGTAACGTATGTAACTGATTGAAACTATTATTGTTGATTGGAACTTGCGATTATAATGAGCTTAGTTTGTGTCGAAAGTGATTGACTATTGATACAATTTTTTGTAAATAGGAAACCCGATGCGTAAATCAAAATAGAAAAAAACCCCAAATAAAAACCGAAACCGAATCGCTACAATGAAAAAAACCGAAACTGAAAAAACCGAAATCAAATGGTTTGCGATATGTAAAAATCGAAGTTTGCGGTTTAGTTTTTGGTTTTAGCATAAAACCGCTTCAAACCGCCTCATGCTCACCCCTAGATTACATTGCTTGATTTTGTTAAACGTCAAAATAAAAATAAACAATTTTGTGTTTTTATTTGAATATTTATAATCATATGTGATTTGTTAATTTTTTAATATAACATAAATGTTGTATTTTTAAAATAAAAAGTTTAGAAGGTATAAAGTTTAAGGGTTTATTTGCTTATTTTATAAAGTTACTAAAAAATATGAAAATTATAAGTTTACTCTTAAGTCCATCTAATTTATTTAAAATTAAACCAATAAAGTTTTATCAATCCCCTCCTCTTTTTTTAAGTTTTTATTTTCACAAATTTGACACATATATCTTTATGTGTTTTTTATCAAATTCTTCCATCAAAATTTTTAATTTTAACTAAATTGAATTCAATTTTAACTTTTTTTCCATCAATCACATCGCTCGATTTTGCTTATGTGTCAAAAACAAGACATTTGATTGATCTGTTTTTTCTACAATCTCCACTTTCCACTAAAATTCTCAAAAAATCTAATTATTTTATTATATAAAAGATTTTCAAAGTTTAGAAACAATATAAATAAGGGTCATTCCATATTTATCCGACTCAAACATTATGATATATTAACTCAAAATATACTTTCACTATATTCAAAGTTTATATTGGATATATATATAGGAATTATACCATATAAATATTATCTAAAAGTTACCATAAAATAAATTAGTAACAAGAGAAATCGAAAGTAGGTTAGCATTATAAACACAGGCCATGGGATTGATCTCATAATAAGTCCATCGAACATAAGTCCATCATCGCAGGCTTCAAGAAAAGTTCGAACCCATCGTTTCTGGATCCGTAGTTGCAGGCCTTCATCTTGTTTATTTGGTATATAATTTTATATTCTTTTAAACCCTAAACCCTAAATTCTGTGTTTCGTTTTGTTAATATTAGCGATTCTACTTGATGGGTTATGAAGTTCGATTGATTTTATGAACTGGGTCGTTGATTATTTATCGTTTTGTAATAGTTGTGCTAATAATCGTGGCTTGTTGAGCTTTTAGTTATGGCTTTTGGTTTTTTTTATAAAAACCTAATTAACTGCATGTTAAATATTTGATCAATATATGTTAATCTTATATATATCGTTAGTACTAGTATGAGTTTTTTTTTACCTTGCTGATTTAGTATAGCTAGCTGTTATTCACATAGCCCTATAATATACTAGTAATGTAAAACTCAAACCTCGGTTTTAAATCAATACTTCAACCAGGTCTTTGTTTGGGAGTTCTTCAGTTTACAAGACTTGTAATGAATACGTTAAAGAGGCTGAAATAACTAAAGGTTATTTATTTAACTTTTTTATGTATCTGTTTGTCATACTAATTAAACCAGGTCTTTGTTTGTACGCCTCTGATAGTCCCATGGATACCGATTTTATAGAAAGTAATGCACTCGTTGACATCGAGATGCAGCCAGGGTCTTTTCTGACATTACTGAACGATGTGGAGATACAGCCCGCAAAGCGTGGAAAAAAAAAGTCGATGGTATGGGAAGGTTACACTAAAAAAGACGTTGGCGGTGGAGAAACAAGAGCCTTCTGTATGCTTTGCACGCAAGACTTCATATACAAAAAAGGTTCCAAAAATTATGGAACCAGTCACCTCAAACGCCACCTTGAACACCACAAAGACCCTTTAAAGATGATTGTTCAGACTGGAGATCTCATCAAGGACACACTTAAGCGACGCAAGAAATATGCACCTCAACGAAGTTCCAGAACTGCATCCGTTCCTGTGGCATTTGACTCAGAGAGATGCCGCCATGAAATCGCTCGAATGATTATACTACATGACTATCCACTTCACATGGTCGAACACCAAGGATTCATGACTCTTTTGCATAACCTTCAGCCTAAATTTAACATGGTTGACTTTAGTACTATTCAAGACAAATGTGTAGCAACTTATTTTAGTGAAAGGTCAACCATTGAGAACTTGATTGCACAGATGCCGGGTCGGATTTCCCTTACACTTGACCTATGGAACTCAAAGAATACAAACGGTTACGTTTTCATAACGGGCCAGTTCATTGATAGTGAATGGAACATACACAAAAGGCTACTAAATGTTGTACTTGAAGTGTATCCTGAGTCTGATTTTGCTTTTACTCGCGCAGTATCCACTTGCCTCACTGATTGGAACATTCAGGGTAGATTATTTTCTGTCACGCTAAACCAAAACCAACCTTTGAGTAAAAGTGGTATCGATAGTCTCAGAAGTTTGATTTTTGGAAAAAGCCCACGTATCCTTGATGGTCAGTTAGTGCGTACTAATTGCCTTGCTCGTGCTCTAAACAGTATTGCACAAGAAGCCCTTCAAGCGTGTCAAGAAACAGTTAAGAAAGTGAGAGACTGTGTAAGGTATGTGAAATCATCCGAAGCGATGGAACAATATTTTCTTGGTCTCAAACAAGAAATTCAAGTACAAAATACTAGAAATTTATCACTCGACGATCAGACAAAATGGGATACAACTTATGAAATGTTGTTGGCAGCATCGGAGTTGAAAGAAGTGTTTTCTCATTTAGAACATCCGGATTACTACTTTATAAGCCCAACTGGAGAAGATTGGAAGCTTGTTGACAATCTTTGCACTTACATGAAGCTAATTTTTGACACAGCTTGTCTGATGGCTTCATCAAGCGTCTCTCCAGCTATTACTCTTTTTGAGAAAGTATGGAAGCTTCGGTTGGAGCTAATGTATGCGTCCACAAGTGAAGATAATATCATTAGTACAATTACCAAACCGATGCTAGAGGGCTTTGATAAATACTTGAAAAGCAGTTTAATCATGTTAGCAATAGTGGTTGTAATGGATCCACGGTTTAAGATGAAGTTGGTTGATTTCAGATTTAGAGATATTTTTGGTGACGAGGCTGCGTCCTATATCAATATAGTGGATGAAGGGATTCACCAGCTTTTTCTAGATTATGCTGCTGGTGATATCACTGGAGATTTAAGCAATAGGAATGGGCTCGAGCTTGAGCTTACAGGTTTTGATGAATTTATTATGGAGATTACAAGTCAACAATCGAAGTCAGAGTTGGATCAGTATTTGGAAGAGTCTGTTTTGCCTGGGAATCCCAAGTTTGATATTATGCGATGGTGGAAACTGAATGAGACTAAGTACCCAAGACTATCGAAGATGGCTCGTGATATTTTGACTCTTCCTGTGTCGGCTGTTGACTCCGAGTCTGTTTTTGATTCTGGTGTGAAGGAAATGGACCATCATAGGTGCACATTGAAGCCTGACATGGTTGAGAAACTTTACTGTGCTAAGGATTGGTTGAGAAGTAGAAGTGAATCATTAGATAGTATGGAATCCAATGTGAAGATGGAATTTCAAATATAACGCCCTGTAGCGCGGCGGCCATTGCAGTTTGGCGGCGCAACATTTCCACAAAAAGTCCTATATGGCATGCCAACGGTGCACTACTCCGTGCACTCTTAGTTTTGGATTGGGGGATATAACGGTTTTGGTTTACAGTTTGTTCGCTTCAGTTAACTTTTTGGTCTGAAATTGTTTAAGGACGGAACCCAAATGGAAATGCAATGAGCTCATTTTTCATTTAGAAGGCTTGACCTCGAGCACACTTCAAGCATTATATTTCTAGCTCGAGCACACTTCAAGCATTATTTTTCTAGTTCGGGCTCGGCTTGCGTTATATAATACTCGCGCTCGGCTCGTTTTTTACTGCGAGTCTATGTGAAATAAATATTACAACAACTCAGACAAGTGTATAACTTGCTTTTCTTTACTTTCGCTATTTTAGAAATTCCAAAATTCGCTATTTTATAAAATAACCAAGAAAGTTTCAATAAGTCTATCAAAATATTACTCTGTTTGTTAATTTGAAAAAAATCATTGTAGGAAACGGTGTAAATTTTTATTATATAAAATCGAATTACAATAATAAATTGACAGAAATTAAGAAACATAAAATAGATAACAGTAATAACGAAAGCAGTAAAAATTAAGACGAGACACATTTTTAACACGCTTCCCTTAAAACATATTCACCGTCTGTTTCCCAGGGTACAACGTCCAAAGCTGTTGTACAACCGGACTCGACTTACTTGCCTGAAAGATCACGGATACAGTTTGTGTTTCTGACTAAAAAAGACTGTTGGAACTTTGATGCAGAAAACCTGCGTTTTGGATGTGTTGAATGAATGAAATTCAAGTTTAATTTATAGGCTTTATATGTCTTGGTCACCAAGACAGAATATTTGCTCCTAAATTAAACTGACATGAAAATCTTTTATTACTAACACAGATTTGCAAATCTTTAAATACACAAACATGTTTCTGTAAACTTAATTAATAAGTTTATATCTATTCCTAAAATAGATTACAAAAATCTGGAAGGAAAAATTCGAATGAGCAGCAAAAAATATACCGAATTTTCCAGCACCCAGGCAGATTTCGGAGCTGCATTCGTGTCCGCTTCGAAATAAGAATAGAAAACTATAAGAATTTTACATATATAAACCACTATAAAATTATAAATCACAAGTAGGTAGTAAAATAATAAACAAAATCACATATAATCAACTAGTTAACATAATAATAATGAAAACGTACATTTATGCAATATATTAACATTCCTTAATCAGATAACTATTACCAAAAGCCCACTAATCAAAGAATGATAGATTTAAGTATACACATACAAGACGTTTAAACAAACAATAAGATATGCTACTACGATGTGTTAAACCCTCATTAAACATATAACCACTTGAATCAAATCAACACAAGAAACCCTTGTGGTTTCTTTCTTTCGGTCGAACAAAACCAAGCACCAAAAACTATTGTGGGTTTCGATTGATGGCACCAAAGAGGGAAGAAAAGAGAGATTCAATAGGGATTAGAATGCATGGATGAATAATAAATCCCTAAACTCTGTATATAGCTTAACACCTTAACAATTTAAGGTAAGTAATCTCACCCCCTTAACGAGGTGGGCTTTTCGGCCTACTAACTAAACAAGGGGAGAAACCCATTGTTTTATTTTTCTCGACTTTCCTTTTATTGGTTTAAGGTTTAACTAATAATTAATAAATTAATTATTTATTGCTTAACGAATTACGTGTGCGTAACTTTAGACAAGGGACGACTTCGAGACGTATATTATTTATATGTTCATATGTCTGCACCTCCCACTTGGATATGTATAATAATATAATATAATAACATTGGTTAGCGTCTAACAACACGCCAATGTTCCGAAACTCTCGAGTGTGTAGCTTCTCAAAATACGTTTAAATGATTTATTCATTTACAATCTATTTGCTTCATGCATCGTGTTAATAATGGATACGGATCAAGTTCATTCCCATTATTAACGATTCTATTTCTCGTTCTATTTCCTTAATCAAGATTACCATTCTAATAAAGACATTTCTAGATTACAATTGGGTACGTCCGTACAAACATCTGATGAATCCAACGAGGGGCCTAATGGCATAACACTTCAACATTTCAAGGAACAATTCTTTACTGACTACACGTTTCTCTCACATGATTCAAGATATCTTTGAGATATAGTCCATATTACTACCTTATTCAAGATAGCGTTAGACATATAGCGAAAAACACCATCCACGCATCTAAGACTTACTTGTATCTCAAGTCTAAGGATTAAGTAACAAAAATCATTTACATGTTTCACTTAATGAGGGCGATCTATAAAGTGATAAACTTGTGAATATGAGATATCCAATCAAGAACCCATTGAATGCCGTGTGAGTTTGACGAACCGTTTTCCAATCCCTCAAAATGTATTAATTCAATTATATTCCCATTAATTGATCGAAAATGGATAATTTAGAATAACATATAATTTAAGGATTTAAACATGCAAAATAAGACACAGTAAATATTAATGAAAGCGAACATACCTCATACTTCAATTCATTGTAAATAAATATTGCTTAAATATTCTTTATTCAAATACTAAAAGATCAATACATGATGATTCTAGTTATGAAAGCATGCTTTAAGGTTATGACTATCATACTTGTTAATAAGGCATAAATTTCATAAAATTCTAGATTTGATCTTTTAGAATCTTAAGAATACCATTTCAAATTCACAATGGTGAAAATACCTGAACATATATGATGATTGTGCTTTTGTACTCATTAACATGTAATATAATGGGAGTATTGTTTTTATACATTCCATAAGATCTGTGAGTCCAACAAAACATCTTATCGAAACAATTATCTTTAACATCTTCTCAAACTATAAAGTATTCATATTCTTTTAATATGTATTGCAACATTGCACTCAGTTGGGCACAAGTAGTCAACATGGTTATCTTCAAAAATGAGATCTTACCATGACTAGTATTGAGTGTCATCTCAATTTAAAAGTATCCTACAACACTATGATTTATTATAATCCGTAAACTTAAAAATTTATTTGGTAATGTTTGTTACCTTTCTAAACTCTAAGTTTGTCAACAATGATAATTACATCTTAATTTTCATTAATAGGAACAATTAAGTAAGTAATGAGTTTTCTATTCCAAAAAGATTCTACCATAATATTTGTACTTAACAAATGTCTTAATGATTTTCTCTTAGATATCGTTATTTCTCAAATTATCTTGTACTTTTACAATTTAACAACTAAGTCCATACATAATATAATATGTATGATCCTTTAGACTTAGACATGTCAACTGCCGTCAAGTAAAGTATATTCATTGAGACTTTCTAAATAATATTTCATGTTGTGATCGATTTATTAACCACATATGTTTATCATAATAAATATATATTTCAAGGTTGTATATTTTATTTCCTAAATTTTGAATACAAAACTTATTTCATACTAAGGATTAACATTTAGCTTAGATGAAACATGGATTTTCATATGTTGTACAACATATGTCATTTAAGAAAAAAACATAAGACTCTCACTAGCTTTTAGATGTATTCAAAACTTATCTTAGTTATAATAAAAATCACAACATTGATGTAATAAATAAACTTAAGATCCACCCTTAAATGCATGCATTAATCCATACATGAAGTCCTGCATTGTATGCATTCCATACATATTATTTGTAATCATAAGCCCTTTGATTACGTATCATCCTTGTTAATTTAATCATCCAAGGGAAAGTTTAAATATTACATTGTCATACTTTATCATAATGAAAAATGAGTATAATAATAAATCATCTTTATATATTTAAAGCGCGTAGAATGAGAAATATAATTACAATCAAATCTTGTGTATGATTAAAATTTTGTTACACAATGTGAATTAAATATGTGTATTATTTTATCCATATGAGTCTTTCTTTATAGAAACTCATATTCACCTCATAGTCTAACCGTTTTGTAAAGATCAATCAATTTCCAAAATTGATAAACTTTCATGGAGTTGCATCGAACCACTCATAGTCTTGATCATATCAATAGATTTGAGATTCAACAATGTATCTGTTATAGTTAGTAGGTTCACCATAATCTAATAAGTTTCATTCTTTAGCATTTACATATCATATATCATTTAAGTGCTATAGGTATTCTTGCAGATATATGAATGTAAGTATTATCATTATAAGATTCAACATTCTTGTCCTTATTATGAAATATGATAGTGTGTTTATAAGGGTGTCTATTTGTATCTTATAAAGATATACATACCCTCCGACTTACTTTTAGTAATAAAAAACTATTCTTAGCATGTAGAGTAACAATAATTTTTATCTCTTGGGACATGTCATGAAATACATTGATAGTTTTTAGTTTGTTAAATTCATGCTATATAAAGGTTAACAAATTCAGAACTTCCGTTTTAAGAGTTAATGTGATTCATCACATTCCATAACCTGATGGTATGTTAGTTACCTTCTAGGTTTGAGCCATATTAAGTTTATACCCGATATACCCAATTTTAAACATTGACATAACTGGAGGTAAAGTTTTTCAAGTTATTAAAAATCAAACAATTATGAAGAATTTGATGTATCACTCTAGTTATACCATAGTTATGTGGTATTCTATGAGTATTGGACTTTGAGACTATACCACAGTTTCTCATATAGCATAAAATCTTTTAATTTAAATACTTATCAATTATGTTAAACAAATTGAATTTCTTTTATTTAAAAACTAATGCATGCTATAATGTATATATATTTTAGCTAGTTAAACAACTTGTCTATACTTTTTTATAAAAAAAAATACCAAGTTAACTATACATTATTTGTTCCCTGAACAATTCAAGAACTTATGTTTGTGTCATAACAAGAATACATAAAAGTTAACTACTTACTTTATGCTATGAGTTAATTCAACTTATTAAAAACCTTATGTTTATAGGTTTATAATAAACACAAACATACTTAACTAAAGTAATTATGAACATCTTCAATAGTTATTTCAAGTTGAAACAATAAGTTTGTGCAAGTCTACCTAAACATTTAATTTTTAAAAAAAAATTGATAAATACAATAATCCAATCACACATATGATAAGTTTTCCTAACAAGAAAAAAATAGGTACATGTCTCTCTATTTCTTGTGAGAACTTGTACTTTCTGGTAATTAAATTATTTCCTTTTATTCGTACCTCTCGATTTTAATAATATTTTACCTTTTCATTACTTTAACATATGTAAATCCTGAGATTTCGAGAATTTTAATTAAATTATATTTTAATTATTTTTCTATCCATTTAAAATAATTTATTTGGATTTATGGAAATTTTACTATATTTTTTCATATTTATTTAAATCGCGGGTATTGATTTAAATACCTTGCGAAGTTTTATTATATAAACTATTCGATTTATCGAGCGAGAAGTCTACGAACGCAGCATTTTACCCATAAAGAATTTTTATCTCCATATTTATTATTTTCGACTTAATTTTATATTTAATCGAAAATGTGTCGACAACAAGTCTTTTAGAAGTTTGATGCGTGAGTTTATTTGTCGGGACCAAGGTTTGAATAATACATACGTTTTTAGTAAATAAATCAGGCCGAAACCCTTTTCCTTGTTGCTTGTACCCGCGTCCATACACCTTTAGTCAAATGTCTTACATTTTATTTTATCACTAGTTAGCTCCAACAAAACTCATTGCCAAACAAACTTTGTTTTTATTAAAAACTCCTACAAAACCATTTGCCAAACACTACCTACATTAACTACCATTACTACCTAAAAAAAACACTACTTAATAAATTTTTGAGAGTAAAACAAATCTCCTCCCTCCTTCCTTCCGACGCAAACCTCAACCACCATCACCACCATTATCAAAACATTCCCTAAATTCATCAATTAAACAACCAAAATCAACCATGTATCATTCCTAAACACAAACCCACCATCAATTTTATCACATACACTTGAATTTAGAAAATAAACAATTTTCAAGGTTCATCAATGGAGGTCAAAATTCGGGTTTAAGCAATTGGAGGTGTTCAGAGGTTATAACAAGGTCTAAAAATGAATTTGAGTTATCAAGAATCAAGGTTCTAGATTTCTTTTTCTTCCTTGGGTGTTTGGACGAAGTTAAGAACCCAAAAGGGTTTGTGTTTGATTTTAATGGTTGCTTGGAAATCATTGTAAGGAACCCCTTCTTAAACTTTTATGGTTATTTTGATTTTTTTTATTTACATATGCATGTTACTTAGCAAGTTCAAGAATCCATTGTTTATAATACATATTGATGATAGAAGTTTTGATTAGTTATATGACTAGATGTGAATGGAGATAGGTTTGCTAGTTGAAGTTGTGTTGATTGAATGTGGCAAAAATGGATGTTTAGAGGCGTTTTGTGGTACCATTTTTGGACAACAGGTTTAAAGCTTATTTCGACAAACTTAAACTTTTCCAAACTGAATTTTTAAGGTCTTGGTTGAAAGGTGTTGTCATAAGGATCGTTTTGATATAAAGTTCGCTTTCTAATTCCTTAAAATGAGAAAGTTATGACCAATTAATGATTTGGTTTTTCATTGGTAAATTTCTGCATAAAAACCACTTGCTGTCCAGATTTTTGATTTACGTTTCGGTCAAGTTAAAGTGTCGTGAACTGAGATTTTAAGGTTTGTGGTCGTGGGGTTTGTTCTTGTGATCGTTTGGATATAAAATTTGAATTCTAACTCCTAAAAACGAATAAGTTATAGCCGATTTATGATTTGGTTTTTATTGGAAATTTCTGCACGAAAACTACTTGCTGTCTAGATTTTTGGATTAATGTTTCGGTCAAGTTAATGTGTCGTGAAGTGAGATTTTAAGGTTTATAGTCGTGGGGTTTGTCGTTGTGATCGTTTTGACATAAAATTCACCTTTTAACTCCTAAAGATGAATTTGTTATGGTCGATTTATTATTTGATTTTCATAAGGTAAATTTTCTGCACCGGGCGAATTTGTGCAGAAATTTGAGTCACCTTGCGATAACAATTACTTGATCATACTAAGGGCTTTTGTTGATTTTTCAAATCCTAGAACCAAGTATTTCGAGTCTACTTTCAAACGCAAGTGGTTGTGAGTTCTAAAAGTAAGTACAAGTTAGTTAAAATGATTTTACAAGTTGAGTTATTAAACTGTCCGAAATTTCAATTGTAGTAAAACTGAAAGCTGAGTGGTCTAAACTTAATATTTTTCAACGAAATTAAAATCGTAGCTTATTCATAATGTGTGTGAGTTTCCTGATTTTTTTTCGTGAATTTTGGAGTTGTCTAAGTGGGTCAAAACAGTAGGGACATTTGGTATGTTCCTGCAGGTCCAATTTCGAGTATCTTTTATCAAATAAAAATTATAAAAATGGGTTTTACATGTCTTAAGCTTTTGGGAAAATTCTGGGGAGTAAACCATTCTTGGAGGGACCTAAATTTCGAATTTGGTGAATTTTAGAGGTCATTTGTTATTTTGTTTAGGAAGCCGCGTGAGAGCTCAGGAAATCGTAAATTTCAGAAATTTGTAAAATAAGTTAAAATTTACAACTTTTAGGATGGATTCTTGAAGTATGCATATATATTACTTATCATAAGTATGCTTTGTGTCGATTTCTAGTAATATAAATATTTTCCAGGTTCTAGTACATTTATAAAGTACTCGTTACCATTATAGGTCGCGGTTTGCGGTAAAGCGTTCGTTGGTGTAATCCTTCTGTTTCAAGACTTCTCGACCGATCGATACTACTACACTTACTAAGGTGAGTTCATAGCCCCTTTTCTTATATACTTTGTTATAAATTGCGGGGTGAGAATAACATGCGTGGAATACAATCATTTAAAACTTTTAGTATGCTATTCAAGAACTGTATGCTTCCCCACCATTATACATTTACTTATTGCATTAGTACCTTAGTCAAAAAGCTCCTACATCATGAACCGTTAATTCACATTTTGCAAGCGCGAATGTTGTGGATGGATCCATCGGGATTGACAATCCCCGTCCCGATTACCTTGACGCACTTACATTTGATTACCTAAGTATTTTGACTATATACTTACTAGGGGTAAAACCAATGTTTTAAAAACCGGGTTGACCCGGCCGGTTGAACCGGTTGAACCGTGAACCGGCTCGAGGTCCGGGCCGGATGTGACCGGGTTTTTACTTGTTTGAGAACCGAATTGAACCTCCGGTTTTTCATTGACCCGGGTTGACCCGGTTTGATAAACCCGGCCGGGTCACGAATTTTTATAAAAAAATATTTCAAAAACTTTTTTTCATAAATATTTTTAAGTTTTAATTATAAATTAAAGTGATAGTAATTAATATTAGTTAAAATAAAGTCAAAATTAACTTAAAACATTAACTAATATTGTTTTATTATGATCTATTATAAATTGTAACCATGAATTAAGTATTTTCGCATTCTTATACTATAATGTCGTAAATATAAAACTAAAAACTATGAGTAAAGAATACATATTTTTCATCCATTTAGTTGAACGGAAAAAAAGTTATAAGATAATTCAATACTACATATTAACTATAAAAAAAATATACGTATATATAGAACCGGGTTGACTCGGCGGTTCAACCGGTTGACCCGTAAACTGGTCCCTAGACCGGATCAACTAAAAAACCGGGTTTTAAAACATTGGGTAAAACATTTATGTTAAAGCTTCGGTGTTGTAAGCTATTGCAATAATAAATATAAATGATTTTGTACGACGATACTAAATCATATCCTGTTGCTATTCTTATAAAATTAATGTTTGTATTTCACATCACTACTTATTAAACCTATGAATTTCACTCAGCTTTATGTTGACCTTTTTATATGTTATTTCTCAGGTAACGTTAATGCTTAATTTTGCTAAGGATGGGAGCCCGCAGGATATTTTCGCAGCTTGGAGATTTCTGTGTTGTTTTAAAGCTTTATTTTGTTAAAAGATGACAAAGAATATTTATCCTCTCCTTTTAGTATATATGTTTCAAATATCTGGGACCTTTAAATTAAAAACTCTGATTTTTTATGATGTAATGAAAATGTTTTATTACGTCAATTTTGTGTCAACTATATTTTATTATTTCTTGTACCATGACGTGACACCCCTATGTTGCCTACTTGTTCCTTGCCTGATTTTGGGGTCTCACAGATTGGTATTAGAGCAGTGGTTATAGGAAACTGAGTCGTTTTCCAAAACTTGGTCTATAACCGAAAATTTAAATGCTTCATGTTTCTTAGTGTCAAACACAGAATCTGCCATTGTTGTTTGATATCTGCGGGGGTGACTCTCTAATCCTTATTATTTACTTTTAATTATCATTGTAGTATTTCATTTCTTGGTTACATTCTGAAATATTACGTTACCTTAATGACGATAGTTACTATCTATTTCCAAATCCTTTGTGCTTAATGAATTATCATTGGATATCACTATGATTACATCGACCCTTACTTTATTCTTAAATTCTTATTCTTGTTAATTTGATCTTGTTGCAATAATTTTAAATTGTTATGACGTTACATACTTTTGTTCGGGGCGAGTATGTTGTCGACTTCTCATACTCACTTTTCTGAGTACTATTGCTATTTCGTTTATGCGTGAAATGACTGACGTCATATATTTGTTCTTTTTGAACCGTATGTTCTTCTCGACTCACTTTTATATGTTGTGCATACTCTCGTGATACCATTGTTTGGGATTAAAAAGAGTTGTGTCCGATGAAACTCCCGATTTTCATTTTACTACCGTGCGTGTTACTTTCATTGTTTAACTCCTTTAAAATATTTAATTATATATCCAAATTGTTTTCCAACCATTTGTGATTGGATGTCTTTGAAAAAAAATAGTCTATAGACTATTGTGTAGCTCAATGTGTCCCCAGAAAAGACTAAAGGCCATCGTGCGAGTCACAACATCTTGAAAGGATTCTTGAAATCGTGTTGAATGACATCATGGGTTTTCATAATCTTTGGTTGACTTTTTACGTCACCGTTTTACACGGCATTCGAGTATCGTTTAAACTTCTTATTTCATTGACCAATTTACGTTTTGAGTTCGAATTGAAACGTTCGTTTGTACCTTGGAAACACCATCGTCATCTTGTAATTCATCTTTTATAATGTGGTGGTTGATCGGAATACAATTTTACTTGTATAAAATTCAATTGTACTCTTTCACTATACCTTCTCGCTCCGGGAACGCAACTAATTAAAGATTAATTTTTCCCCTATATATTTCGTGTTTTGGGGAAATCATGCCGCCAAAGAGAATTTCCTACCTTAAATCTTGAAAATCAAAGTCATAGATGCCATGCTCCGTTTTGACTTCCTAGATTCTCGTTGTATTTCTAGAACCATATTTCGATGTTATGTATTTATATGATCTATTCTTTTTTTTATGGAATCCACAAGTCATGTTAAATTTTGAGTCGTTAGAAAGTGTTGTTAAAATATATTAGATGACGTGGATTTCGAATTAAGTTGTAATCGAATAATTTTGATGAAGTTTGATTAAATTTCGAGGTGTGTTGAAAGATATATTTTCTGCAAAAAATTTAAAGGTAATTTAGCGGTGTCGAGAAAATATATTTTTTTATATAAATTTTAAATTTAAAAATATGTTTCTACTTGTTGAGACGGTCGTTTGGACATAAAATTCGAACCGTAACTCTTAAAAACGAGCAAATTGCGCTCAATTAAATTTTGTAAATTTAAGAATTAATTTTTTTACATATAAAGAAATTTAGTGCTAATGCAAAACTGCAGGGGGTCAAATCGTCATTTCCGGTCCGTTTCGGCCTTCGGCCGAAATACGAAATTAGTCTGGAATGTCGTTTTACTTTTACCGCGAGGAAAACAAAGTCCGAAAACAAGTATAGACAGGTCAAAATTTATAAGTCAAACATGCGTTTTTAAGGAAAAAAAAGTCAAAGTTGATAGAATTCGTAAATATGGTTTTTAGGCGTTTTGAGTTCCTCCAAGCTCGTGAAACATTAACGATTGGTATTTTACAAATAACAAAAATTGGGTACGTGTAAAAATGTCAAAAGATAGAAATTTTAGACCGAATTATACAAGATGGCTTTTCCCGGATGAAATGCAAATTGGATATAATTATAATAAACTTAAGGACTCGAATGTTTTGATAAAACCGATGGTGAACTAGTCTTGTCGAAAAAGTGTACATTTTTATGAGCTAACCCTAACGTTTTAAATCTCCAAGCTTTCCAGAATCGGAAATTTCCTTATATAGAAACTTTCTAAAAATAGAAACTTTTCGGGTTAGTTGTATTATTCAAAAACCTATATTCTATTTTTTTATATAAGCATATTTATGTCGAATAATTTACGATGTGCACACACATAGATTCCCTTATCTTTTATATACATGACTTATTTGTCATTACATTTTATCTTTCTTTTCTACTGTCGTACCAACGATTTGGATCAAGATTTGAAGTTTTTATCTTCACATCTTTCATCATCATTGATAACGCGTGTCTCATGACGATTTTGGCTAATTATTTTTTTTCTAAACTCTATCATCTTGTAACAGTTTCAATCGATGTTCTTGTTAGTTACTCTTTACTACTCTCATGCGAACCACTCGCTATTGTGTAAGTTATCATAATGTCGCCTTATAAATTTTCTGATATTGTTTTACGACTTATTTTCACAAATTGTTCTACTTTGGTCTTATAAATTAATTTTTTGTAACATTAAAGTTGCTTATTATAAATCTAGCAAATTACCTTACTTTCGAAAAGTTTCATAATTTTTTTTATTATTTCCATTTTACAAACGGTATGAATTATATGTTTTTAATATATGACACGTAATACTAGTTTGACGAAAATTGAGCATCGCATTGCTAGCCCTAAATTATGCATAGCTTGATCACCTATGTATAATTTAGAAGGAGGCATGCGAGGTTGAATAGTAGTCACCTTAAATTTTTTTTTTTGACAAGAACCAAATTTTTACTCGTGTTTCTGAAAAAGTTAGATAAAATAAAATAAAATGAAATAAGGTCAAATAAAGTTTTGAAAAGTTTTACATATTATACAAGTAACACCGTTCATGACATATGCATATGTTTCCTTATCTTTTATTGAACGAATTACAAGTCTACAGTTACATTTTTCTTTACTTAACGATCTTGTTCTACTTATTACCTCATTTTCCCTCATGATATAATTCTCCTTACCACTCGTCTAATTTCATACTACTGATACCAGACTTGGAAGTTTCAATGTTTTTATGCTACCTCCTCGACCAACCCTCCTTATGTGTTTTGGTAAACCTTCAAAACGTTTTCGAACGCAAATCACGATTCATGACTGGACGTGAATAATGATTTCGTATATCCGTCATGATGTGTGTCAGACTCTTTTGCCTCGAAATTCGCTCGTGTGAACCATGAGTTGATTTCTCTCTCTGATCGCTAACATTGTTCATTTTATTGATTTTATTTACAAGTAATTATTTAAGAATTTTCTTCGCATTGAAAATTTGTTAGTGTGGCTTTTTTTCGATAGTGTATCGACCACTAAGAACTTAATGAGTCAATTTGGTGACACCAACCGCATAAGAATTGACGACATGCTAAATTCTTGTTTCTTATTGTCTTATCGTCGACGCCTATGATCTATCCTTTTCTTTAAGAATTCTTACGATATTTGCTTTGTTCTCTTATACCCTTGCTTACATAGTATTTGTTAACTATTATTTGTTATATATTCGCTTGCTATCTTGTCACCTTTTTAAACCCTAACCACGTCCCGTTTTAAATTGGATGCATTAAACACCTTTATGGATTTTTATAAATTGTTACAAAAATGTTACACATTTTACCAAGCGTCTGAATTACAGAAAACTGGCGGATCTATAAATTTTCTTTGTAATTTTTTTTACTTATGTTTAAAATGAGACAATGCATTACCTTTTGAACTATTTTGATTATTCATCATATTTTAATTCCAATTTAATGAAATTATAGTTTTAAATTTCATTCCTATTAATGATTTTAAATAATTTGAAAAAAAAATAGATTATATCTTTTTTTTATCGTAAACAAAAGCTCGAGTTTCAATAAATATTTCATACAATCATCCTAAGATTTCTTAAGACAATCAAAATAACTTTTGAACTTATTTAAATTCTATTCTGAACACCATTTTTATCAAGAAAAAGACTTAGCGGATTGTTTACCCACTAAATATACAATTTTGCCTTAATCCCTATATAACAAAGTTAAAATTTTCCTTACTAGTAGTTTTGATCTCAAATCACCAAACAGCTTTATAAACAACTATAACTATATTGTCACCATTTTGAAAGCGGTATAACATTTTAACACCATAATTGTAGGAACCTTACATGTTTGTAATCAAGAAAATAAATAAGTCTAGTTTTAAATTAATAACAAATTTAGGACAGATACTTGTGGCAACCCGTATTTTTATTGTCTATGTGTAATTCATTTTTCGCCATCATTTTCTTAGTAAAGCTGATTATTGTTTTACGGTTTGCGCGATTTGCGATTCCTTGTCAATCATCAATCATATTTCGTTTTAGTGCATCATGTCCGTTTAAGCGTTTATCGTGTTTATTCTACCTCTAAATATCATCTCGTATTTAAGACCAGTTCAAAGCAAAGAATCCCTATCTGTTCGCGTCTTCTCCCGTCTTCAGTTGAACTCTGAGGGACCAGAGTTCCTTTAGGGGGGTCAACTGTGAGAACTTGTACTTTCTGGTAATTAAATTATTTCCTTTTATTCGTACCTCTCGATTTTAATAATATTTTACCTTTTCATTACTTTAACATATGTAAATCCTGAGATTTCGAGAATTTTAATTAAATTATATTTTAATTATTTTTCTATCCATTTAAAATAATTTATTTGGATTTATGGAAATTTTACTATATTTTTTCATATTTATTTAAATCGCGGGTATTGATTTAAATACCTTGCGAAGTTTTATTATATAAACTATTCGATTTATCGAGCGAGAAGTCTACGAACGCAGCATTTTACCCATAAAGAATTTTTATCTCCATATTTATTATTTTCGACTTAATTTTATATTTAATCGAAAACGTGTCGACAACAAGTCTTTTAGAAGTTTGATGCGTGAGTTTATTTGTCGGGACCAAGGTTTGAATAATACACACGTTTTTAGTAAATAAATCAGGCCGAAACCCTTTTCCTTGTTGCTTGTACCCGCGTCCATACACCTTTAGTCAAATGTCTTACATTTTATTTTATCACTAGTTAGCTCCAACAAAACTCATTGCCAAACACACTTTGTTTTTATTAAAAACCCCTACAAAACCATTTGCCAAACACTACCATTACTACCTAAAAAAAACACTACTTAATAAATTTTTGACAGTAAAAAAAATCTCCTCCCTCCTTCCTTCCGACGCAAACCTCAACCACCATCACCACCATTATCAAAACATTCCCTAAATTCATCAATTAAACAACCAAAATCAACCATGTATCATTCCTAAACACAAACCCACCATCAATTTTATCACATACACTTGAATTTAGAAAATAAACAATTTTCAAGGTTCATCAATGGAGGTCAAAATTCGGGTTTAAGCAATTGGAGGTGTTCAGAGGTTATAACAAGGTCTAAAAATGAATTTGAGTTATCAAGAATCAAGGTTCTAGATTTCTTTTTCTTCCTTAGGTGTTTGGACGAATTTAAGAACCCAAAAGGGTTTGTGTTTGATTTTAATGGTTGCTTGGAAATCATTGTAAGGAACCCCTTCTTAAACTTTTATGGTTATTTTGATTTTTTTTATTTACATATGCATGTTACTTAGCAAGTTCAAGAATCCATTGTTTAAATACATATTGATGATAGAAGTTTTGATTAGTTATATGACTAGATGTGAATGGAGATAGGTTTGCTAGTTGAAGTTGTGTTGATTGAATGTGGCAAAAATGGATGTTTAGAGGCGTTTTGTGGTACCATTTTTGGACAACAGGTTTAAAGCTTATTTCGACAAACTTAAACTTTTCCAAACTGAATTTTTAAGGTCTTGGTTGAAAGGTGTTGTCATAAGGATCGTTTTGATATAATGTTCGCTTTCTAATTCCTTAAAATGAGAAAGTTATGACCAATTAATGATTTGGTTTTTCATTGGTAAATTTCTGCATAAAAACCACTTGCTGTCCACATTTTTGATTTACGTTTCGGTCAAGTTAAAGTGTCGTGAACTGAGATTTTAAGGTTTGTGGTCGTGGGGTTTGTTCTTGTGATCGTTTGGATATAAAATTTGAATTCTAACTCCTAAAAACGAATAAGTTATAGCCGATTTATGATTTGGTTTTTATTGGAAATTTCTGCACGAAAACTACTTGCTGTCTAGATTTTTGGATTAATGTTTCGGTCAAGTTAATGTGTCGTGAAGTGAGATTTTAAGGTTTATAGTCGTGGGGTTTGTCATTGTGATCGTTTTGACATAAAATTTACCTTTTAACTCCTAAAAATGAATTTGTTATGGTCGATTTATTATTTGATTTTCATAAGGTAAATTTTCTGCACCTGGCGAATTTGTGCAGAAATTTGAGTCACATTGCGATAACAATTACTTGATCATACTAAGGGCTTTTGTTGATTTTTCAAATCCTAGAACCAAGTATTTCGAGTCTACTTTCAAACGCAAGTGGTTGTGAGTTCTAAAAGTAAGTACAAGTTAGTTAAAATGATTTTACAAGTTGAGTTATTAAACTGTCCGAAATTTCAATTGTAGTAAAACTGAAAGCTGAGTGGTCTAAACTTAATATTTTTCAACGAAATTAAAATCGTAGCTTATTCATAATGTGTGTGAGTTTCCTGATTTTTTTTCGTGAATTTTGGAGTTGTCTAAGTGGGTCAAAACAGTAGGGACATTTGGTATGTTCCTGCAGGTCCAATTTCGAGTACCTTTTATCAAATAAAAATTATAAAAATGGGTTTTACATGTCTTAAGCTTTCGGGAAAATTCTGGGGAGTAAACCATTCATGGAGGGACCTAAATTTTGAATTTGGTGAATTTTAGAGGTCGTTTGGTATTTTATTTAGGAAGCCGCGTGAGAGCTCAGGAAATCGTAAATTTCAGAAATTTGTAAAATAAGTTAAAATTTACAACTTTTAGGATGGATTCTTGAAGTATGCATATATATTACTTATCACAAGTATGTTTTGTGTCGATTTCTAGTAATATAAATATTTTCCGGGTTCTAGTACATTTATAAAGTACTCGTTACCATTATAGGTCGCGGTTTGCGGTAAAGCGTTCGTTGTTGTAATCCTTCTGTTTCAAGACTTGTCGACCGATCGATACTACTACACTTACTAAGGTGAGTTCATAGCCCTTTTTCTTATATACTTTGTTACAAATTGCCGGGTGAGAATAACATGCGTGGAATACAATCATTTAAAACTTTTAGTATGCTATTCAAGAACTGTATGCTTCCCACCATTATACATTTACTTATTGCATTAGTACCTTAGTCAAAAAGCCCCTACATCATGAACCGTTAATTCACATTTTGCAAGCGCGAATGTTGTGGATGGATCCATCGGGATTGACAATCCCCGTCCCGATTACCTTGACGCACTTACATTTGATTACCTAAGTATTTTGACTAGATACTTACTAGGGGTAAAACATTTATGTTAAAGCTTCGGTGTTGTGAGCTATTGCAATAATAAATATAAATGATTTTGTACGACGATACTAAATCATATCCTGTTGCTATTCTTATAAAATTAATGTTTGTATTTCACATCACTACTTATTAAACCTATGAATTTCACTCAGCTTTATGTTGACCTTTTTATATGTTATTTCTCAGGTAACGTTAATGCTTAATTTTGCTAAGGATGGGAGCCCGCAGGATATTTTCGCAGCTTCGAGATTTCTGTGTTGTTTTAAAGCTTTATTTTGTTAAAAGATGACAAAGAATATTTATCCTCTCCTTTTAGTATATATGTTTCAAATCTCTGGGACCTTTAAATTAAAAACTCTGATTTTTTATGATGTAATGAAAATATTTTATTACGTCAATTTTGTGTCAACTATATTTTATTGTTTCTTGTACCATGACGTGACACCCCTATGCTGCCTACTTGTTCCTTGCCTGATTTTGGGGTCTCACATTTCTTAATAAGAATTGAGACTTTTTTGTCAAACAAACACAAGTTTATAGATCTTGGTTGTAATAATAGTATTAAAAGAATCACAAAACTCAATTTTAATATTTTTATATCTTTTAAAGAAAATTAAAAACACATGTTTAAATAAATAAATAATTAAATTTCTAAAATGTTAGGATCCACCATGACATACCACCACCACATCACTTTATTAGCTAGTGATGGTTGTATTCAAAGGGTAATTGACGTTCAATAATTACATTAAATATAATTCCTAGATCATTATGGGACTTAATTTTTGTATATCACTTGTGTCAAACAAAACTGAAAAGTAAACATGTTTATCCCATCAATGCCTCGGGTTAAGGTCTCACATATCTTAACACGATTAAGTTGCCCAATAAAAAACTATGATTATATAACACCAATGTCTCACAGTTAAATGTATTATATCACCTTGAGTTATAAAATAACCACCATCTTAGATAGGATAAAAAAGTAATTGCGAGTGTTTTTCTCTAATTGGATGGCAAACAACTTATTTTCAAAGGGTATAATTTTGACAATAACTACCCGAGCTTCACCGTGAAAATTTGGAATCTCTAACCTTCCTTGGAAAGGAAAACTAAGAAATGTCTAAAAATGCATGATAACCCAACTATACATGTTAATCCATACTAAAGATAGTAGGGCTAATCAATGCATCTTGATATAGCTTAGTAGGGATTGCTTATGGTAACCCCTACTATGCATGATAACCGCTACCAAAAGTAGCAGGAGGTTGTCAAATGTATGTTTTACGTCTTCACTGACATAGCTTAGTAGGGGTTGTTGGGGGTAACCACAATTATGCATGATAACCTCTACTAAAGCGAGTAGGAATTATTAAGACATGTTCGAGGTCTTCGCTTATATACCTTAGTATAAGTTGTTTAACATAACCCTACTATCCATGACAACCCTCACTAAAGGTATTAGGGGTTATCAATGCATGTTCGAGTTCTTTGCTTATATAACTTGTTACCACTACTAAATTCTTGAGAAAAAAATTAGGCTTCTAAGATTCAGAGTATGTTAGTTCTTTCCTATTTGGGTTGAACCGGTTAACCCATTACCTCTTGTTAATGACTTCGGCGATTGTTGGGTGATTATTTTTTTTACTTATGTTCTTCTTCTTTGGTGTTTTTGCAAAATTATCAGTGTTCTCGATCTTTCTCTTCTTTTCTTTTCTTCCTTTTTCTTGTTTCTTTTCTTCTTGAATTTTTATCTTATTCTTATCGAGTCTTGCTTCTTTCTTCACGTCATTTTCTTTCTTATTTAGTTGCAGAGGCTCTCGGCAACTATCATTTGATTACGTCATTAGATTTTTCACAGCTCAAGTTTCATATCATATATGAGAAGCACTTGAAATATTACTAGTAGACAGTAGTTATTTTTATATGTTATATCATATATGATAATAGGTTAGGAATGTACCTTTGTCAACATATTTCATATTTTCATAAATTTGGTCCACATCCTCAGTGTCGTCTGTATCATCTTCATTGTCAGTTATTTTTTCATCCTCATGTTCTTATGTATCCTCACCTGTCATTTAAAAAAAATATGTATAACAATCATATTTGATATTCAATTAAGCATTTAGAATTTTTATAGCATGAAGAATAATTTACCTTTTTCCTCGACTTCTTATGCGTCTTTAGCCTCCTTTTCTTGTTATCTCCTTTTCGCTTCTGATTTTTTCATTTTAATTTTTTTATTGGTTTCTTTCTTATTTCTCTCCACTTTAGATGCTTTTTAGTTTTCTTTTGCCGCTCTCCTTGCAGCAACTTCTTCTTCTTCTTCTTCTTCTTCTTCTTTTCTAGCGGTTACTTCTGCTCTTGTCTTTTTATTTTGTTTGAATAGTTTTTTATACAACATTTTCTTTACTCCTGGTTTTTATTTTTTAAATTAGTGTTTATCATATATGAATAATGAGTGTTTTTCTCTAAATTTTTGTATCAGATGAATGAAAATAAGTATGTGTAGATTATGTTCCGCTTGTTTTACTCTACTTTGAGTATCCTGTTTCTTTTGCGTCCCCTGAATCTGCATTTTTATACAAACATATATGATTAATTTCTAATTTCATTACTCTTAACATTTGTTTTGTTGTATGTTTAAACTCTTTGAGCATGACTTATATCATATATGATAATCCATATAATTTTTTTCATTCAGATTATCATATATGACAATGTACCTTATATACTTTATCATATATGATAGTGTATATCATATGTGATTAATTTCTAATTTCATTACTCTTAACATTTGTTTTGTTGTATGCTTAAACTCTTTGAGCATGACTTATATCATATATGATAATCTATATAAGTTTTTTTTACAGTTTTCTTCATTCAGATTATCATATATGACAATGTACCTTATATACTTTATCATATATGATAGTGTATATCAAATATAATTTATGGGTACTTGTTGTTAGTCTCAAAATATTGAGTCAAATAAGAATGTTCGGTCATAGGTTTATACTATAACATTTATTAGAACGTTGTAATAGTTAGTTAAAATAGTCGTGACATTACGGGCTTGATGGCTAGCTTAAAAGGCCTCTTTCAAGGTACTAAGCATTTATTCAAGCCCAATCCAATCAAACATATAGCCCATTATGCCACATGTAGGCAAAGGCTATAAATACCATTCCTAGCATGTTAGGAAGGGTGTTGATTGTCATTTTTCTTAATCTAATCTTCCTATAGTTTCACACACTTTTCTCTACTTTCTCTCACTACTTTCTCTCTCTAGAATTCATCTACTTTATCTTCTATCTACCTTTCTTCTTTAATTCGTGTAGTATCATCACATAATCCATGGGACAACAACTGGTATCAATCGCCATGTACTCAAAACCCGTGTACTCAAAACCTAGTTCACCAAATCCTACTAGAGACTCCTAATGGTAGTCAATCAAAACCTAGGATCCCTCACCAGCAATCTAGGAATTTGAAACCATCCATGAATAGTCATGTTTCGAACACTACGCCTGAACGATTTAGAAAACCAAGGAATACAAGTACTTTCGTGAATCCCAAATTCTCTGTATGTCCCACTTGCAAAAAGGGAATTCAAAATGGGAATCATGACCATTGAATTCTGTAATACCTGTATGAGGTCAAATCTCGTTCCTTTGAACAGAGATCGAATACAGAATCCCATAAGACAACAAGGAGATACAAACTCGTCGAAAAGAAAAGCAATCACACCAAATCTGAAACGTGGATTCAAAAAGGAAATAGTTTCTCTCCAAAGAAGTCTTCCGTTGTGCAAGAGAAAACTACTCCTAAATCCAGTCTTCAGTGGAAACCAACAGGTCGGATCTTCACGGAAGTTGTCTTAAGTGGATTCCAATAGAGAAGAATGATGAAACCTGCGCTAGCACGAATGCGAATGTTTTGAACATAGACAAGGAATTTGTTACTCCTAACACTAGTATTTGTACGAACTCATTTTCTGTTATTGCAGGTACAACAACGGATTCTGAACCCACTTCTTCCTCTTCAAACGATTCCAATTCTGTATATTCGATATCACCTTCTTCTGTTGTACAAAAGTCTATTTTGGATTATTTTCGAAAAACATGAGAAAACACAAAAATATAATAAAATGTAAATATTTATAGAAAAACAAAATAAAAAATGAAAAAACTTTCAAAATACCAAAAATATTCTTCTCGACATGTCTTTCAGTATCGATAATATGGACGTACCTAGAAATGTCGCTCAATAACGACACGGGTGTGTACATAAATCTCGAACGAAAGTTGTAAATATTTTTCAAAACATGTCATTTCTACTTTTAATAAAGGAAAATGTCTATTTTGGACAATTTTTCCGACAACGGATAGAGCAATCTATCTTGGGTTGAGCTTGTCACAAAACATTCAACGTTTTGAGCTCAATACAATGGCTTGTAATCACTTTCAGATTGCAACCCGGATCTATATTCACGGGGGAGTGTACGATTTAGTGCCCTTACCCTCAGCAAAAGAAGAGAAATCTTCTTACACTTGAGTGGATTCGTCAAGACATTCAAAGTCTATGAACTCAAGTTTATGCTTTAGAAAAACCTCTTCGCCAAAAAGAAATAGGATTTTTCAAAAAACGTTGAACACAAATTTTGAAAGAATTTCTCAATGATTATTCAAAATCTTTCAAAAATTATGTGTTCAACAACTCCCATCCTCAAAAAGCGAAATGTGGATCACATCCTCATAATGATAATTCAATTGGATCAATTTTTGAGGGGGATCATTTCAACTTCATGCAAAGATTGACACATCTTTCTCTTGAAGATTTTCAAGACTATTTTTTCAAAATATATTTTAATCAAATTTGGTATCTCTAATATCAAAATATTTTATATATTAGAGATAGGGGGGAGAAAATGTGATTAAATATGATCTTATATAAGACTCAAGCACTTTAACTCTTACCTACATGTGCGAAACACTTTCGATTATCGATGCACATGTGAAGGGGGAGCATTTCTGAAACGACAAAACTATCAAGGTGTTAAATGTTTTTCAAACACCTTGTTAGACATTTGAAGTGGTTTTTATGGTTACGATCAAATACCCACAACATCTTTAATCCACGACGTTATTGGTGTAAAAAGGGTGGTTAGGTTTAAGTCTTATGATCCAACCAGAACCGGAGGGATCTTCCCAGGGACAATCCAATAGATTATTAGAAGTCCTTAGGAAAGATGGAGTAGAATGTGAACGTAGCTGAATGCCGACTAAGTACTGATGCTAGCACTGGAACAATCACAACAAGGTGCTAGTAATGATGTCTTGGTAAGCATTGAAGGGGTTGAAGAATGAAAAAGAAATGTAAGGATAAATGGTATAAAGAAATTAGCCCTCCATACGACTTAGGCAGAAACCGGGTCAACACATCATGAAGACAACGCATCATGGACCCAGTGATGTAATGCAAAACCCCTCCCTAGCTGACTCAGGGTTTTCTCAAAAGAAGTTTTTTTTATTGTCACGGAGATCAACACGACTTCTATTGACTTTCTCACTCCGAGTTAGTTGATATTGAATAGGTGGCATCTGCTTCAGCCTCCGACCACTAAAAGTACACAAATCGAGTCTAGAGCCAAGAGATCAATCAAATCTCGTTAGGACACACGAATGACGATCAAGAGAGTCCTATGCTATATCCTTGCGATATTGCTAGAACACTCAGAGTGATACTACATAGTATTCACAATGATGAGTGGAAATCCTTCCAGTTTTAACATCTAACAGCACTGCGGTAGGTCATGTGTAAGATTCTTTTAGAATTGAACATGTGTAGACTGAAAAGCAACAGTGGTTTGATTCTAAATTGATTCAAACTCGTTTTAGGTTTCTACGCAATATCTTTATGGTCTTGCCAGAACATTCAGAGTGATATTCATTAATATTCACAGTGACGAATGGAAATCCTTCTAGCGTCAACATCAAACAGCGCTACGGTAGGTAACTTGCGAGATTCTTTATGAATCAAGCTTGTGTCAACTGGAAAGCAACAAGGATAAGATTCTTAATGAATCAAACTTGTTCCAGGAATTTGAATTGACGACTTTAATCAAGCGGATATCTATCCAATTGATTCACTCTTTATGTTCACAGTCTTGCTTTGAGACGGTCGAGTAAAGAGAACGGCTAGTACAGTCGTGAAACCCTGTCAAGGAGGTTCTTATTTAATATCGTGTAACGGTCTTCACCGACCGGAGGTAAAACGCTACCGATTTAGGACGAATGTCAAAGCCATTCAGTCCGTGTCTTTGTTTTGTCTCAAGAAGGTGACGTTACGGTGTACTCAGCAAGGTCGAAGATTCAAAACCACATATTCATGCCCAAAGACATTCAACAATCAAGAAAGCTAAAGACTTTCGCAACTCTTATGATCAAAATCTTCCTTATCAATTAAAATAGAGGAATGACCTCTCTTCAAAGGAGATTGTTAGCAATCTTTCAAGATTGTGCAAAGTATGAGCATGTGGATGAAGACACAAGATCTCTAGATGGCAAAGACAAGTCAAGAATGATTTTAAGATCTCAAGATTAAAGACAAAGGCTCAAAGATCACAACATGAAGAAAAAGACTACTATTACACGTTTAAGACTCATTTATGACGAAATTCGTAATCTCCATTGATCTCCAAATATCGAAGAGGAATGATCTCACATTGGGGGAGATTGTTAGCCTCAAAATATTGAGTCAAACAAGAATGTTCGGTTATAGGTTTATATTGTAACATTTATTAGAACATTGTAATAGTTAGTTAAAATAGTCGTGACATTACAGGCTTGATGGCTAGCTTAAAAGGCCTCTTTCAAGGTACTAAGCATTTATTCAAGCCCGACCCAATCAAACATATAGCCCATTATGCCACATGTAGGCAAAGACTATAAATACCCTTCCTAACATGTTAGAAAGGGTGTTGATTGTCATTTTTCTTAATCTATTCTTCCCATAGTTGCACACACTTCTCTCTACTTTCTCTCACTACTTTCTCTCTTTAGAATTCATCTACTTTATATTTTATATACTTTTCTTCTTTAATTCGTGTAGTATCATCACATAATCCATGGGACAACACTTGACGTCCTTGCCTTCTCCGGTTATCAGTACTTGCTTTTTTTGGCAGGGATAATGTTTTCTGTAATCGTTGATTGAGTGTGTGTGTGTGTGCGCGCGTGTTTTTAGTGTGTTTTTATCGGTGCAATTATGTGGCTAGTGTATGTTTTTACTGTGCGTGAGAATGTGCGTGAGAAGTTAGTAGTTAATTAGTTATGATCGGATCGGGCGTGTTAGGTGTTATGGCACATTAACATAATACCCTTCAATTTATTTTTATTAAATATTATGTTTTAATCTTGGTCATTGATAATGTTTAAAGTGGGTGGTTCTGATCGATCATCTCATACCTAATAAAAAATAGGTATGCAAAATAACTCTCTTCATATAAATAAATGTCGTCATTTATATGAGGTGGTGTTTGATAATGTATTAATTGACTTAATAGAAAAAAAACTAAATTTATTAAGTCACATAAATAATTAAATATAAAACTTAATAAAAAAATTTAACAAACAAGCCTTAAACATAATATATTACGTACTCAAAATATACTTTAAAATACCTAACTTTTAGGTATATGTATTCAAAGTTTATATTGGATTTATATAGGAATTATACCATATAAATATTATCTACAATCAAGATAATTAGTATATAACAAGAGAAATTTAAACCGACCTAAATAAAATTAGGTTGGCCATTGGATCGATCTCATAATAAGTCCATCATCGCAGGCTTCAAGAAAAGTTCGAACCCATCGTTTCTGGATCCATAGTTGCAGGCCTTCATCTTGTCTGGTATAATATAATATTTTATTATTCTTTTAAACCCTAAACCCTAATTTTGTGTTTTGGTTTGTTAAGATTAGTGATTCTACTTGATGTGTTATGAAGTTCGATTGATTTTATGAACTGGGTCGTTGATTATATCTCGTTTTGTTTGTTGGTTGAGCTTTTAGTTATGGCTTTTGTTTTTTTTATAAAAACCTAATTATTATTATGATGACTCTGCATGTTAATTATATGATCGTCTTTAGTCATGGAACACAACTATATGCTAATCTTAGTTGTATCGACGTATTGTTACAACTAGAAGAGTTTTTTTTTACCGTCTGGTAAATATGTTTGACTGTCTATAACATTAACTTGCTGATTTAATATAGCTAGGTGTTAATATGATATAATGCAAAAAGCATTACTCGAACATCGGTTTTAAAACAATACATTATTAGCTAACTTGCTTAAAACTCGTATAAGGTTATATAGATTTGGAAAAGCTCACGAGCCGGCATTTTTTGGCATTTGAACTTACTGAATTGAGCTTATGGCCTATTTAAGGTCAGGCCCAAAAAAAGTTGAGATTATGAGCTTTTAAAAGCCAACATTAGCTCATAAGCCCAGACAACAGAAATAACCCCCACTATAAACTGATTTTTGAGCTTGTATGTGTTATTTGAAGTTGTGACAATCAGTGGTTATTTAGTTAGGTCAAGCACTAGAAACTTATTAGTACTATTTTTGTAAGAACTTTCAGATGTAAAAGAACTTCAGTATATGATCTGATAATCTCAGACTTATTGTTTGACCCATGCAATGCTTGTTTCCGGACCTAATAGTTTTATATACTGAATTTGCATGATATACCATGATGAAAATATTCTGATGCCCAAAATATGCACCTTCCGAATGTAATAAAACTTGAATTAAATTACGATATAAAGTTTGGGAGTTTTTTCAGTTTACAAGACTTGTAATTGATACGTTGAAAAAGCAGGAATAACAAAATTATAATCTGTGCAAGTTATGTTTTTTAGATGTGTTTCCTCTAGTCCGTACATTGTACTCCATTTGTTGTTGCTTTTTTATGAAGGTTAGTATTTAACTATTTTATGAATCTGTTTGTCATACTTAAACCAGGTCTTTGTATGTACGCCTCTAGTCCCATGGACACCGGTTTTACAGAAAGTAATGCACTCGTTAACATGGAGATGCAGCCAGGGTATTTTCTGACATTAATGAAAGATGCGGAGATACAGCCCGCAAAGCGTGGAAAAAAAAGGTCTATGGTTTGGGAAGATTTCACTAAAAAAGACGTTGGCGATGGAGAAATAAGAGCAGTCTGTATGATTTGCACGCAAACCTTCGCATACAGAAAAGGTTCCAAAAATTTAGGCACCAGTCACCTCAAACGCCACCTTGAACACCACAAAGCCCCTTCAAGGATGAGTGTTCAGACTGCGGATCTCATCAAAGACACACCTAAACGATGCAAGAAATATGCACCTCAACGAAGTTCCAGAACTGCATCGGTTCCTGTGGCATTTGACTTAGAAAGGTGTCGCCATGAAATCGCTCGAATGATTATACTACATGACTATCCACTTCACATGGTCGAACACAAAGGGTTCATGACTTTTTTGCATAACCTTCAGCCTAAGTTCAACATGGTTGACTTCAATACCGTTCAAGGCTACTGTGTAGCAACTTATCATAGTGAAAGGTCATCCATTGAGAACATGATTGCACAAATTCCGGGTCGGATTTGCCTTACAGTTGACCTATGGAACACAAACAATACAACTGGTTACGTTTTTATAACGGGTCAGTTCATTGATTGTGAATGGAACATGCACAAAAGGCTGTTAAGTGTCGTGATGGAATCATGTCCTGAGTCTGACTTTGCTCTTAGACATGCAGTATCCACTTGCCTCACTGATTGGAACATTCAGGGTCGATTATTTTCTGTCACGCTAAACCAAAACCGACCTTTGAGTGGAATTGGTATGGATAGTCTCAGAAGTTTGCTTTCTGGGAAAAGCCCGCATATCCTTAATGGTCAATTGGTGCTTACTAATTGCCTTGCTCGTGCTCTAGCCAGTATTGCACAAGAAGCCCTTCAAGCGTGTCAAGAAACGGTAAAAAAAGTAAGAGACTATGTAAAGTATGTGAAAGCATCGGAAGCGATGGAAAATAAATTTCTTGATCTACAACAACTTCTACTAAAGAATAGAAATTTATCACTCGACGATCAGACAAAATGGAATACAACTTATGAAATGTTGTCGGCAGCATGGGAGTTGAAAGAAGTGTTTTCTCATTTAGAGACTCTATACCCGGATTACGTTAAAATCCCAAGTAGTGAAGATTGGAAGCTTGTTAACAATCTTTGCACTTTCTTGAAGCTAATTTCTGAGATAGCTTGTCTGCTGGCATCATCAAGGGTCTCTCCAGCTAATACTCTTTTTGAGAAAGTATCGAAGCTTCTTGGGGAGCTAATATGTGCGTCCACAAGTAAAGATAATATTATAAGTACCATTACCAAGCCAATGCTAGAGGGCTTTGAGAAATACTGGAAAAGCAGTTGTTTCATGTTAGCAATAGTGGTTGTAATGGATCCACGGTTTAAGATGAAGTTGGTTGATTTCAGATTTAGAAATATTTTTGGTGACGAGGCTGCATCCTATATCAATATAGTGGATGAAGGGATTCATCAGCTTTTTCTAGATTATGCTCCTGTTGATCTCACTGGACATTTAAGCAACGAGGATAGGCATGGGCTCAGGCTTACAGAGTTTGATGAGTTTATTATGAAGAGTATAAGTCAGCAATCCAAGTCAGAGTTGGATCAATATTTGGAAGAGTCTCTTTTGCCTAGGAGTCACGATTTTGATGTTATGGGATGGTGGAAACTGAATGAGACTAGGTACCCAACACTATCGAAGATGGCTCGTGATATTTTGACTCTTCCTGTGTCGACTGTTGACCCTGAGTCTGTTTTTGATACTGGTGCAAAGGAAATGGATAATTATAGGTGCACTTTGAAGCCTGAGATGGTTGAGAAACTTTACTGCGCTAAGGATTGGTTGAGAAGTAGAAGTGAATCAATAGAGAATATGGACTCCCATGTGAAGATGGAATTTTAAATATAGTTTTTTTTTTTCTTCTTGTTTTTCTTTAGATTGTGTTCATTTGTGAATGCTGTGGAAATACAAACAAGTTTATTATAGGCTTAGTTTGTTGCATTTTGGTTTAGTGTTGCTTTTAATACTTCATTGTTCAACTTTCAAATGCGCTAATTTGTTGCTGCAGACAAAATATCACATAATAAGAAGTATCTAAAGACTGGAAGTATTTCCCCTGAAGTAATTTACATGTTTTGCGTTTGTGTCAACAGAAATGTGCAAACCACAAAATTTTCTGGTGGGGGCCCGTGCCCATCCGCAGCCCCGGCCCTGGCTATGGGCAGTCAAGATGACCGCTAGCATCACACAAACAAGGGGCATATTTTTCTCCTGATTTGCATATATGAAAGAAATTATAAATAAGACGAAGGGTGTTTTTTGCGAGAAAACCCCTAAGACGAAAACTCGTGCTCAAATGCCCTTGAAGTTTGCATTTCGGTGCGAAAAAAACATTATCTCTAACTTTTTGGTCGTTATGCACGTGAGGGCATTTTCGTCCTTTCCCCGCACCCTGTTAACTACTGAACTTTTATATGAAAAAAAAACCCTTAAGACCTTTATCCCCATTTCTTTTTCCCCACTTTGATTTTCCAAAAACACCACCACCCTCGCTACCATTGCCACCCACCAACACCACCACCACCGCCACCCATCTCACACTGCAAAATCAAATCTATGTTTCTTATCAAAGAGAACAATTAAATTCTCAACTCAATGGATTTGCCTGATTAAAGTTATAAATATGTCGTAGTTTTTGAGAAATGCTAGCATTTTTGGTAAACTAACTAAAGAGGGATGAAAAAGCGTTATATCGAGAAATAAAAGATATAGTTAGATTGAGACTGATGGGATTGTAAGTGAAAGAATCAAGAGGCTTATGCAGTACTTACAACATGTCTGAAAATTTATATGCGCACACTAGCAAACGTCTGGATCTAAACACGATAATAAGAACAAGGACATCTTTTTTAGGGATGTTATTGTTCCAGATGGTTGACAATGGACTAACGCCTAATTACGTATCAGCCATCACCAGAAGTACATCATATATTCCGCTAACACGTAGCAGTGTGGTTTGCGGAGCTAACAATTGTGGTGAACCGAGAACTTGTTGGCTCACTTTCAAGATTAGGGTTAGGTACCGTGTGAGTTGGGCTCGAAATAATTAGTAGTGGTGTCAAGGTTTTGTGTCAAGTTAACTTTTTATGCTATTCAGATTAAGTAATATGTTGCTGCTAAATCGGGGATTGAACAATGACTTATGGAATGAGTCAATTTACCTGGTGATGACTGGATCTAAGAAACGGTAAGTACTGTCGATTAAATAAAAAGTGGTTCAAAGACTTGATGTTGATCTTATTGTGTTGGATTAAGTTAGTTTAACTCAACTTAGTGGCCAGGCACCCTCAGCTCCTCACAAGACGTCTCCTAAGCTATTCGGATAAGATTTGATTTTTGATACACACATATAGGAGTTTACACTCGAATATGACCACTAACTAACTAGGAACGTTAATGATAAGAATTACACTTGAAGATTAGCCAATGATTTTGTAGGATATGATTCCTACACCTGGTTACTATTGCGGAACAAACAACGATTGTGAAACACCCATCAAGAAATCACGCAATGTAGTATCTCTAATCGTTATCTCAATTCCCCCCCCCCCCCCCCCCCCCCCCCCCCCCCCCCCCCTTTTATAGAGATGAGGGGGAACCGACTTAACCGGCATTTATTCTAGTCTACTTGGCTAATACAAGTTTAAGCTCGACTCTAAGACCCTAGACATACTCTTTAGCTAATACGAAGACTAGTACATAACAATTTCCACCTTAGGCTTCATATTAGCCAATCGCAACACCCAACAACTCCGAGCAGTGTTGTAACTTGCGTCCAGGTACCACCTTCGTCAAGACCATCTTTGGTTCCAAAACTCCTCTCAAAAAGTGATTAAGCACATTGATGTGCTTAGTCCTTTCATGAAAAACATGATTTGACGATAAGTGAATCGCGTCCTGATTATCACAATTTACTGCCATAGTGTCGAGTTCCACGTCCAACTCTTTCAAGAGTCCCCATAGCCAAATAGCTCCTTTCAAAACCTCCGTAAGTGTCATATACTCCGATTTAGTTGTCCACAAAGCCTCCGTTTACTGCAACTTAGCTTCCCAGCTCCTCGCACAACCATGTATCAGCAACCCGCACCCCGTTCTACCCATGACAGTGACCGATCTTATAATGGCGTAGTCAAAAACCACAAAAACCTGTACGTATGTCTGTAATCCACGATCAACCCTATCCAACATACCAACATCTGCATATGCTATGCCATGTCTCGTGCAGCCCACATGATACTCCTGGCTTCTAATTATAACCGCATATATATGAACACTTACTATTCTTTTCCACATCACAATCCCCTGATAGACTATCCTCCAACGACAGTATGAAGTGTCCCTTCAACAAAGTTTGTTAACCTTTAAGATTCAAAGCCGGAGGTCGGGGAGGATAAAATAAATGTTCAGATATTTTAGAGAGAGAAAGTAACAATGAAAAAGGTAGTGTTTGTATTTTAGAGAGAGAGTAAAAATACAACAAATGGGAATCCTTACCCCTCAATGGAAGTATGGAGGGGTATATATAGCTCGGTGTATCTCACTTATAACAAGTGACGATACTAGTCCCTGCTATATAAAACTACTGTAATTCCGTAAATAATGCTCACATTTTAGGCTAACAATATTCCCCCAATGTGGAGACATACGAAATTACTTCCAATGTTCCTAACAAGTACAAATACAACAAAATAAAGTCTTCCAAGGCGCTTCTAATGCTGAGGATGTCTTCTAAGTCTTCTTGTTTAACTTCATTTATTGAGGCTACCGATCTCCCTCGTTGAGAGGTCATTCCTCTATGATATGCGAGGATTTATAGAGATTACTAATCTCATTGATATATGAGTCTTCAAGTCTTCTGGTCTTCATAACTTGTACCTCAGCTTGAATCCTCTTTGTCTTTGTTTGTTGTGGAACAATTGTAATATGCATGATTTGGATTAACTTCCCCCAATTCATGCAGCATGTCTTAAAAAACTTTCTTCATAGACTTCTTTTTGACGAAGTTTCTGAATCAGATTCCCCTCAAACCAATATCTGTATCTTTAGCCGATTTTAACACTTTGATGTAGTTTGAACAATCTTCTAGCTCATCGGTTTAAGTGCATAACGTAAATTTGTAGAAGAACCACACCAAATAATACTGCTTCTATACTGTTTCATGTCGTTTAGTTTTTGGTGATAATCCGTTTGACATGCAAGAAATCCACAACAATTCTTCTCACGCCTGCAGAATACTTCATAAAAATCATATGAAGTGATGTAGATACCATTTCATGTACATTACTTCCCCCTGGAAGTCGATCCGGTTACTCTAAAGTACACGATCTTCCACCATGATGATTTTGAACTCTCGGAAGCATCATTATCGTGGACGTCCATATACTCGAGAAGTTCTTAGTCTTAAGCAAATGTCTTGAAAAGTTTTGAAAGTCATTGAGAAACTTTAAAAATTTTTGCTTAGAATATGAAGTACCATTGTTGTTATGAAGCTCATAAATATCCCGTGTGAATTGATTGATGATTACATCTCTATGTCTAACTTACCAACCTCGTATTCATTCGGCTATTTGGCGTGACCACATGTGAAGTAAACCTCATATTCTAAACTTGAAACTGAAGTACAATCCCCCAAATTTATTACTTAAGCTTGCACTATTGTTGATTGAAGAGTGGTACAGAAACAAGTCTCTAAGTACCTTATACCCAACTTTCAAAGTATAAGAAGTACAACACCTCTTGAAGTTATCCACACATGAAACTGCGTGTGACCCTGAGAACTGCAACAAAGCTCCCAAAAATGATAGTTATCCATGTCATCGACCATCCACCCCTTGACAGTGGAAACTAGATAATACAAGTCTCAATCATAAACTTTATCTCCCAAGTAAGTCATCAATCGATAGACTCGGTTTAAAGAAAAAGGGGTAGAAAATAGAAGGAAGGCTCGATGATGAAATAAGTAGACGCCTTCGTGAAATCCTACTTCAACTTCAAATAAGGAATACCAAATCCACTCCGTGATCACTTGTCTTTGTAGAATCAAAACTAGTCGTTGTCGTTTAAGTGAATCTTATATCGAATCGTTTTAGTGTTAAGTGTTTTGTTTGCTTTGTTGTTGTGTCTGTGAATGTCATTAACTAGAACAAATTATGAATCAATTACCAATAAGAGACAAAATTTGTCTAGATAAATTGTCATTTAAGCCCAACGTAAGTCACATGCCCAACTGATGTTTAAGCACTTTCGATCGAAACATAGCGAATATCTGGCATCGAAAATAATGTCATCATAGCTCGATAAATGAAACCCGAACTAAATCACATTCCAATCAATAAATCCGATCTGGTCCAATATGCCAACCCAATACTAAACATTCGGATTTAACCAAAATTTGCCCAATCCAAAACTCTAATTTTCATTTAACGGTTGTGGCCGAACAAAAATATATTACGTAGTCAGCAACATTTCGATTTGGAATTCACAATGCTAGGAAGAAACACGTGTTGGGTGGCCCAAGTGATTAATATAACCAAATCTCAAACAATGATTCAGTACTCAATTTCACGGCCCAATTCAACAAAATTAATAAGCAGTATTAATTTTCAGCCCACATGAATGTGAGTAGATTTTAGTTAGGCCCGAGTAAAATGTAGTACCCGAACCATTAACTTCACAACCCGAAATCAAATATATAAATTAATTATACCCAATTTTTCTCACATCTCAATACCCTAATCTTATATCATAGAATCCTCTGCCCCATCTTTTCTTCTGTCCAAACCAGATCTCCTTAATATCATCTTAAAACATATTTGCCCCTTTAATATTCTTTCAATCATAATCAGTCATCCTCTAAATCCCAAATTGAACTATAATCATTCTCAAATAAAAACCTAATACACGAATCACACGAATCATCTTTTTTGCCTTTTAATCCAAACCTGAAAACCTTATTGTCTTCATTCTATGCTCGAATCTCATCAAGAACACGTCTTTAAGATCTTTGTAATGAAGGTCTCGGGTACGGTATTTTTTAATTCATTATGTGATTCAATTGAAGCAAAGTAAGGTTGTAAACAGATTTGTTAAAATTTTGTGTTTTTGATCAAAACAAAAAACCCAAATCACTAACAAAAGGTAGAAGAAGGTTTTTATTAAGATTTAGACCATAAAAACACAAAATAAATTGAGGCGCGAGATGTAGATCAATAAAAAACACACGAACACAATCTAAAACAAAAAAGAATCACTAATATACCCCGTGGCGAATGATACCTATTGTTGTATATATTATCACTTCACCATGATAGATCTAAGAAAACTAGATAGAAAATAGATGAAATTTAGAGAGAGAAAGTAGAGAGAGAAAGTGTGTGAAACTTGGGTGATATTTGATTAAAAGAGAGACAGGACCGGATTTAGTGATGGGCGAGGTGGGCGACCGCCCAGGACAACAATATTTCAAGAGCATCAAAATTTATATTCATGTCTTGTGAGCAAAGGAAAAGTTAGAAATGAATGAATCTGAAAATGATGGATTGTATTATGAGGAAGACGATGAAAAGTAAAAATATAAAATTAATATATGGAAAGTAGGGCCTGTATCCATCCCACCCGTCAATCAATCCCACGTGCCACGTGCCTTCTAAAGGAGATAATTAGTTGGCGTCTTCTTTTTCTTAAATAAATGCTTGTTGGTTTTTACAATATTTTTTGACATTGAAATATTAAGTTAAGTTATTTGCTTAACTTTTTAAATAAATACTTCTTGGCTTTTGATATTGTTAGAAGAGTTCATTTTAGCATGGCTACACTAATTTTTTAGTATTAAGTGTACTCTAGTATTAGTAAATAAATACTTGCAATCTTAAGTTACGTTATTTCTTGAACTCTTTAAATAAATACTTGTTGTAAAAGAAATAACTTTTTAGTATTGATTTGAAAAATAAATACATCAAAATGATACTAATAGATTAAAACCAACAGTGGTAGTTACTTTCTAACGAAACGTATAGGTTTTTGTTAATATACTGAAGTAATTATATTTTATTTTTCATCTTTAACTTTTAACAAATGTTTAAGTGATTATTTTTTAAATCTACCAAAAGAATTTACTTCTTCGCAAACTATAATTTTACTTAGCATTTTTGCATATTTGTTATCACACTTGTAACGTAGAGTTCATATTTTGATATCATAATTAACCTTTTTTATAAGATAAAAGTAGATGTGTATGAATGAGTTATATAACTTGATTAGGTTTCAAACACGTAAAAGGTTACACGTTTTCTTGTTTATAGGGGCATCATTTGACTAATTCGCCCAGGGCATCATAAAGCTCAGGACCGCCCTGGAGAGAGAAATGAAAATGTGCCAACCACCTCCTAACATGCTAGGAGGTGAGTATTTATAGCCTTGTCTTTCATGTAGACTAATGGGCTATTCTAGATGGCTCGGGCTTCCCTTTTGTGCTTTAAGTCCTTAAACATGAACATTATACCTTAAAGTCAAGCCCGTAATACCCGACTAACCTACTACCTATTACAACGTTCTAATATACGATACATAATAAACCTATGACCGAACATTCTTGTTTGACTCAATATTTTGAGGCTAACAAAGTCTGTACCAACTTTCCGTTATAAAACATGGAATATGACACCCTCAGAGTATTACGACTCTTATTCCTGATTACCTTTTTTTTGAACAATTATTCCTGATTATCTTAATACCAAGTATATTTACCTTCGCTTTAACCAGCTAACCCTTGGTAACCAAGATCTCAGCCTTGCATACACAAGAAAATACCGTACCGTCTATATAGAGAAATAGATGTATGAACATACCTGGTGTATACTCCGAGTAATAACTGTATATGTCGTCACTGCTTTTCCTGCAACCGTTGCTGAGCACATACACATCTATCCAAGTATCTATTTCTTCTTTCAAACTAGCCATCCACTTGGAAAAAACCTCACAAGCAACTGTATCATTGAAAGTCAATGACCCATGTGCATATGTTTTATCCATTGCATCAACTGCAAAAGAAGCATCATTACTGTCTTCTTTATACTTGAATAGTTCTCGTGCTAAGGGTTGCTCCCTATCACATGCTAGATGATAGTATATCAAATCTTGAGTTTGTACTTCCTTTGGAACAACTACATGATCAACATTACCTTGAGGTTCTACCTCAAATGCGTGATCTTCCCGAGGTTCCACCTCAAACTAAACTCCTTGCAACACATGCACTGAACCTGTACATACACCATAATCAATGAAATTTTCCTGTATTCCAGCCTTTCATTGAAAACCATATTCCTGTAAAGCACTCCCTTTGAAGTAACGTCATCTAACCTCCATAGTTGATAAATATTCATATCTTCATGATATCCCACGAATATGCACTTGACAATAGCCGGTTCAAGCATCCCTTGCTCAATACTAGCAAGCCAACCAAAAAACCCTAACACATCTATAGTCTTCTTGAATCCAATCACTGCTGATGGTGACCTATTATCTAGATATGTAGACATTGTTGTATCCTCTGTCCAAAAAACCTTGGATAGACTAGACTGAATCAGAAAACAATGTACCTTATCTAAGAGTTTCATGTTTGTCTTTTCAACCAACCCATTATGCTGTTGTAAACTCGCAACATCCAAATGTTTGGCGACCCCACTCTTCATACATTGTTGTGTAGACTTCTGATAACAAGAATCAAGAACATTACCCGTCTTGAACTTCCACCCATTCTAAAATTTTCCTAACTGCTTCCTAACTTTCGTTGTCTTCCCGGTCACAGCCTGACCATTCAGGGTATATACGCAATTAGCCTTCCTTGTTCCTAATAGTACCACCAGTGAACCATTTATAACCTTGATCTTGCCCGACTGCATCTTCATGGTAAAACCCTTTTTTTCAGGAGTGCCCAACGATATCAAGATTTTGCCTTAATTTCGGAACATACCTGATGTTGTCCAACACAAAACTTGACCCATCCCTCATTCGTACTCGAACCTTACCTATCCCCCATACACGACATTCCTACTGTCACCTAACAGTACATTACTACCATCATAATCCTTAAAATCAACCAAGTAGTCTCTCCTGTGTGTCATATGGTATGAGCCCCCTGAATCCATGACCTAGTCCAAAAGTTCATCAACACTCATAGCCATCATAACATCAGCATTACCATACCCATCAGCTCTAGAACCGGATACCTGGTCTTTCTTCATGATAGGGCCTTGAGATTTCTTGTGATTATACCTAGGACAATCCCTCTTCAAATGATCCTCAGACTGACATATATAACACCTGAGTTTACCGCTCCTTCCTTGTGACTTTGACCATGAACTATTTGCACCCTACTTCATATCTCTCTAACCAGATCTCTCCCTCACACACAACCCTTCACCACCATCACCTTTTGCTTCCGCCATTTTCTAAAGTTCCCTAGAATTAAGTGTCACAAGCACGTCTTCTAGCTTCAAAGTATCCCAACCATATAACAAGTCTCCACAAAATTATCATAAGACGATGGTAAAGATGTGAGTAACAATAATGCCTGATCCTTATCCGATATAGCAGTATCTATAACCTCTAAGTCACTTACAAGCTTGTGAAACTCATCAATATGTTCAGACTAACTCATACATTGATGCATTTGAAAACTATATAACTTTTTCTTCAAGTACAAACGATTAGCTAAAGACTTTGTCATGTATAAAGTCTCTAACTTTTTCAAAATCCCCGCTACAGAGTTCTCCTTGGTAATCTCTCATAGTACCCGATCACCTAAACACAAGATCAGTACGCTGTAAGCCTTTTTCTGAATGACATTATCATACGACACTATTGTGGTGACGGGTAATTCCTCCAATGCTGCATCTAATCCCAAATGTTCCAGCAAAGCCTTCATCCTTACTTTCCATAACCCGAAGTCATTCTTCCCATCAAATTTGTCGATGTTAAACTTGTTCAGTGTCATCTTATTTTAATCCTTTGCTAACCGTTTAACCTTTTGTGAATTTACCTACACAAAAACACGATTTAGCAAAGTATTCGGTGTGTAAAACACCCTTGATTTATCGATATAACCCTAAGATAAAAATCTTAGAAATCGAACAAACCAAGTAACCCTTGAAAAGAAAACATTTTCTTACTCAAATATCGACGCCTTTTGAAGTAAGCCTCGTCGTACTTTTAATTTTGCAAAACCGATCTCTAGTAACCTCAGAAATCTCGTAACCTCGACAAGTCTTGAACGCTCTTTATCCCTTTATTAATTTGCTAAACCTTGTGATTAACCCTCACAATCACAAATTAACGAAGTGCCTTCAACAATTCGCTAAACCTTGTGATATATTAACCATCACAATCACGAACTATGAAGTCCCCTTGTGTAAAAATACCCGAAGTAATAATCCTTTTTGCTTTATAAAACAAAAATAATAATCAAGTTTTGAATTTGGCCCAATATATTATATTTGGCTTAGAGAGTAAAAGTAGTCCACCAAAATAATTATTTGGCCCGCTAAGCAACAAAACCCTTTATCACTTTGTATTATTATTTCTCTGTGTTTGACTTCTGATAAACAACAAAACACAGTCTTCATCCTTCTTGTAACAATGGCGGCAAAACCAAACAAACACCACCTACAACTTTCTTGATCCAAAAGCGACAAATCTTCGATGTCGATACCTTCAACAATCGAACCCCACAAAAAGAAAAACCCATTTTCTATCGATACCTACTTCAAACTCGATCGATTATGGTAACCAGCGAGACCTCCGAACCGAAGCTCTTGATACCACTTGTAGGATTCGATCCCTACAACATGGTTAACTAGATGCGGATAAATACGATGAAAGAACTATTAACAGAAAAGTAACACGCAAGGTACGAATACCTAATCTATAGGTTAGTTCGGAACCGAAGCTCTGATACCAGTTGTAGGATATGATTCCTACAACCTGGTTACTATTGCAGAACAAACATCGACCGTGAAACACAGAGCAAGCAATCGACAGAAAGAAATCACACAAGGTAATATCCCTAATCGTTATCTCAATTACTAATTTCCGGGTTGCGCTAACAACAACCAACCGACATTTATTCTAGTCTACTTGGCTAAACAAATTTAAGCTCGACTATAAGACCCCTAGACATACCCTTTAGCTAATACGAATACTAATACATAACAGAGTTTTTATTGATTAATGAGAGTTTGTTAAAAGATAAAAAACACACCGTTACAAATTCAAAGTTAATGACAAATGAATGGAAAACTACTATTTATAGGATAGAAGTGTTTGGTGAAGGTGGAGTTTGATGTAACATAATTCCCACCAAAACAGATGTTTGAGTTTTATTGACTTTGATTCTTGAGCACATATCAATACCATCCCTTCAAATTATTATTGTCATCAAGAATGGAAAGTGAACTCAGGAAGCTGCCTCTCCAAGTCAGTAGCCAATTCCCAAGTGGCATCACTGCTTGTGCCATTAGACCACTCAACCAAAACATAGATCACCATCTTATTATGAGCTTTAACCAACTTCCTGTCAAGAACTTTAACCGAAACACATACTAAACTGACTTCAAGATCACACTGAGTTAAAACTGATTGTAATGCTACGAAATCGCCTTTGAACAACTTCAACAAGGACACATGGAAAATTGGATGAATTTCATCACTGTCTGGGAGCTACAACTTATAAGCAACTACCCTAACCTTAGACACAATTGGAAAAGGGACATAGTAGTTAGGAAGCAGTTTATTATACTTCCCTTGTCTCACATTATTTTTTCCATGGTTTTGCAACTTAAGCCAAACCAAATGTCACACCTCAAAAGACCTATCATTCCTGTGAGTATCTGCCACAACCTTCATCCTAGCTTGAGCTCTGGCCAAATGAAACTACAACATCTGAATAATAGCTTCCCTAGCAGCCAATGGCCTATCCATACTATCTGCCTTGCTTAGCCCCAAGACATAAGTAATAGGTGAACTAGATGGTTGACCTTAAACTGCTACAAAAGGTGTTGTGCTTATTGAAGTATGAAAATTTGTGTTGTACCAATATTCAGCCAAAGGAAGCCATTTAGACCACTCCTTAGGCATTTCTCCAGTCATATATCTAAGATAACATTCCAAACACATGTTTACTACTTCAGTTTGACCATCACTTTGAGGATGATAAGCTGTGAAGAAATGCAGCTTAACTTGATAGTTAAGCAACTTGTAAAGTAATAAAAGGATGACTGAGAGCCATGAAGTGGCCATACTTAGTTAGCGTGTCAACTACCACCATAATAACTTTTTTGCCATGAGAATTAAATAGACCTTCAACAAAGTCCATGGAAATCTCAGACCAAATACGAGAATGGATGGGTAGAGCTTGAAGCAAACCATAATAGCGTGTAAGATCAGGTTTACTTCTCTGACAAACAACACAACTAGTCACAAACTCCTTGACCAGCTTCTTTAATTTCATCCATAACAAAAACTTTGAATTCTGTGAGTAGTAGCAGCTACTCCTAAATGTCTACCACATAATCAGCATGGAAATGAGAAACGAATGAAAGTATTAGTTCAACATTAGCACCAACTACTAACTTCTTTTTCCTCAAAAGCCGGTTATTGGTTCAGAAGTAGTGTTTAGCAACAGGTTTACCAGCCATAAGTCTTTTTATTAATTCTTTAAGAAGAGGATTAGTGGACCATGTGTTTTTAATTTCCCCTAACAAATCAGTAGTAACAATAGCAAGAACTAGTTGTAGCAACATACCAACTTTATCAACTCTAGAAAGTGCATCTACAGCTGCATTTTCACTTCCTTTTTGTACTTTATCTCTTAATCAAAGCCCATAAGCTTAGACAACCATTTCATTTGAGCTGGTGTAGTGACCCTTTGCTCCAATAAGTATTTAAGATTGAAGTGATCAGTCTTAATCATAAAATCTATCCAACAAATAACCTCTCCACTTATGCAAAGCTTGAATGAATGCCAAAAGTTCCTTCTCATAAGTAGATAAGGAATGATTTCGTGGGGCTAATGTTTTACTAAAATAAGCAATTAGATGACCCCCTTGTTGTAAAATTGCACCAATACCCTCTCTTGATGCATCCGTCTCAACTTCAAAAGGCTCATTAAAGTTTGGCAGCTTGAGGATAGGAGCATTAATCATAGCCTCGTTGAGTTTACTAAAGGCAGGTTGTGCTTCGGAAGACCACACAAAAGCATTTTCTTTGGGAGCTTGGTCAGAGGTTGAATGATAGCAGCATATCCTTAATTAAACCTTCTGTAATAACTAGTCAAGCCAGAAAACCTATTTAGTTACTTATGGTTCTTAGGAACTAGCCAATGTTGCATAACCACAACCTTAGTACCATCAATAGAAACTCCTTCTCCATTAATGATATGATCTAAGTAATCTATCATTCTTGACCAAAAGACACATTTAGACTCTTTGGCATAAAGGGTGTGAGTCTTGAGTAACTGCAAAACCAACTGCAAGTGGTGGGCATGTGACTCCAAATCAGGACTATAAACGAATATGTCGTCAAAAAAGACCAACATAAACTTCCTCAAAATAACGCTTAAACACTGAGATCATCAATGCTTAAAAAGAAGGAGGTGCATTAGTCATCCAAAATATATAACTAAAAAAATTATAATGGCCTTCATGAGTTTTGATAGCTATTTTCTCAGTATCATCAGGGCACGTCCTGATTTGGTGATACCCTGACCTCAAATACAACTTATAAAAATATTGGGAGCCTTGCAACTCATCAATGAACTCTTCTATAATAGGAATAGGAAACTTATCTTTAATTGTATGAGCATTCAGTCTTCTATAATCAATGCACATTCTTCAAGTGTCATCCTTCTTCTTAACTATGACAACTGGTGAAGAAAAAGGGATTTGGCTAGTTTTTATAACACCACTTTCCAATAATTTTTTCACAATTACCTCAATTGTATCCTTTTGAGTAGGAGCATGTCTATAAGGTCTACAAAAGATAGGAGCTGTGTCTTTCTTGAGCACAATCTTGTGATCATGAGATCTCATAAGAGGCAAGGTAGTAAGCGTAACAAACACATATTCAAAGTGAGACATAACATTCTAAATAACAAGAGGAATAGGAGTATCTTCGTCTGCCATAAGCATGTGCAATTTTATACAAGGATAGACACAAAGAACCATATAAGAAAGCTGAATAGACTGAACTGGTACTTTAACCCTTTCCATCTATTATAATATTGGCTTCTGAGTGCCTCTTAGTGCCACCCTCTTCTCTTGATACTTGAATTCCATCTTAAGAGCTTGCAAATTAAATTGAATATTACCAAGAGTAGCCAACAACTCTACTCCCAACACCATATCACAACCCCCCAATGGTAAAATCATAAAATCTATAGTAAATTGATGACCATGAATCTGTCACTCTAATTTCTTACACATAAACTTGCTAGTAAGCTTAGTACCACCAACAATATCTACTTAAAGAGAAAAATTACTACTCATATGACACCCCAAATCCTTAGATTTGACCAAGTCTAAGAAATTACGAGTACTAGTAGTGTCAACTAATATGTGCATACTATCCTTGCCTATATGACTAGTGACTCTCATAGTCTAATAAGATTGAACCCCATTTAAAGCATGTAAAGAGATATGTGGAGAATACTTAATGACCTCCCCACTATCCTCTGCTTGAACTAAACCACTTGAAATCTCAGCTAAACTAGGCTCACTATAGTCATCAATCACATCAGCTATGATCTCTAAATTAAAAACCTCACCACTACAATTATGAGCTGGTGTATACTTTTAATCTCAATAGAAGAAAATGTTTTTAGCTCTCCTGTCTTGATATTCATTATGTGTTAACTGTCTCTTGGGATAAGGTGTGTTAAAGCTAATTTTGACAGTTAGAGGAGTGTTTTGAACAAACGATGGTTTTACCACATAACTAGTTTGAGGAGCTATATTCTACCGATTAATAAGGAATCTAGGTGGAGGCAGCATTAGTGACTTGTACCTTTGCTTACTTAACTTAATAATAACTTCTTGAATTTTAGACAAATGATAGATTTTAGGTAGTGTTTAGGCCTAAACATCCTAACTGCCAATTCAACCTCATTTTGTAGTCCATCAATGAAAAATCTGATTTGCTATTCTTCATGCAAACCAGTTCTACCCAAAAGCTTATCAAAAGAGTTTTGATGCTCCTCGATAGTACTTACATGCGTTAAGTTTTTAATTTCAACTAGTGGATCATCATAAGTTCCCCCAAACCTTTATAGCCTCTTTAAAAGCATTCCAAGTTGCATTGTGACCAAAAAGCTTAACAAATTGTCTATGCCATAAACTACCTACATCGAGGAGATGAATAGAAGCAAGTTGTACGTTATGACGATCTGCACATAATCGAGCTTAAAAAACTGTTCAAACTTGTAAAACCACCCCTTACATCATCACCTCCAAACTTATGGAACTCAATTTTAGTCATCCTAGTGAACTGAGGTTTCTTATCACTAGTCCTACTCAATCGTTCCCTTAAATTTCGTTGTGCAGCCAGACCAAGAGTAGCATGAGCCTCTCAAGTAGCTATAATCTTGTTCTCAAACCGTGTCATGCGCTCATCGAATTGTGCAAGCTGAGTTGAGACGTAGTTTTGAACATGAGGTTTAACAATAGGCTCAATCGTTGTGTTACGCGTGTTAACCATGATTTAGTAGCAAATTTGGTTGTTAGAAGAGATCTGTTATAACTGATTAACAACTTTCCACCATACAGTTCCTAAACTAAATGTATTTGAGAAATGGAATGGAGCAATATCAATAACGTATGTCAGATAAGACAAAAGGTCTAGATTGACCAGAATTGATGTATGTATGGTGGTGATCAAAGGTTAGGATTTAATAGTAGTTGTAACATAAATAACGGCTTCTAACAGAATTTGTAACTAACTTAGCTGTAACTGATTTCACCATTAATGGTGACAAAGGTACCAAAAAGGGCTCTAGATACCAATTTATACACACATATAGGATTTTACACTCGAATATGGCCACTAACGAACTAGGAATGTAAATGATAAGAATTACACTCGAAGATTAGCCAATGATTTGTTATTAATTAATGAGAGTTTGTTACAAGAGAGAAAAACACACACTTACAAATTCAGAGATAATGAAAAATAAATGGAAAACTACTATTTATAGGATAGAAGTGTTTGGTGAAGGGAAGTTTGTTGTAACAAAATTCCCACCAGAATGGATGTTTGCCTTATGAAATTCAAACTTGAATTTTGTTGACTTTGATTCTTGAGCACATAACAATTTTGCATTGCAAGATGGGTGGCAGTCATAGAGAGGGTGATGGTGTTCTTAAAAATCAAAGTGTGAAAGAAGATTGGGTAAAATGTCTCTCAATTTTTTTTTCATATAGATGTTCAGTAGTTAAGAGGGTGAGGGTGCGTTTTCATAATTTTTCAGCTCTTTGAAACAGAATTTGAGGGGGGCGCTTTCATAGTTTTTCAACTCCTTGAAATAGAATTTACATATTGTTAGTACAAAATCTTGACCGGATTGTTAACTGGATCTGGGCCTCCTGTGGATAGCATTAGATGTCTTGGTTTCAGTTGGAATTTGTACTAATAAGATATGTATGAGATGATTTTCTACACAAGTAAAATTAAACTGTCAGCCTTACCATGGAGAGGAACCTCACAATTAGACACCTTTGTAAGAGTAACATTTCATGTTGTCAGTGATATGTGTATTGGGATATTTGAGAAAATCAAACCTTTTAAAAGGGCCAGAATTTACCTTTTATAGGTGATCCAAATGCTAGAATTTCCTAGTATTTTGGGTAGTGCTCATAGTGGGCCTTTGTCGACTAAAGGATTTTTGTTTTTATCGGCTAAACGTGACTTGTAGATCCGCTCTCGGGGAGCTGATCAACAAGGGATTGCGGAACTGCTCTCGCAGAGCTGATCCGATAACGGTTTAAGGATCCGCTCTTAGAGAGTTGATTCATTAATGGTTTTCCACCTATGTTGGGCTTATATTAAGTTGGTCGTGGCGCAAGTCGTTGTGTAGTTTAGGCCCAGTGAGTGGTGTATGTGCTATAAGCTATCACATATTAAGTAGTCGGTGACGGATATAGGATTTCAGAATAAGGTATACACATTTCTTAGTAAGATTTTTTCTAAAAAAATTACCGGTACGATTTTCTTGGGTCGAGGTTTTTCGGGTCGCGTTTTTGGGAAGTTCGGTTAGAACTTTTTTCATTTTTTTAATCGTATCAATTATATTTGATATGCTTTGTTCAAAGTTTGGGTTATTCGAAATAAAAATCGGTTAACCAAAATAGAGTATTTTGACTAATTTTCTTTAGTTTTGAACTTATTTAAAAGCCACATAACCTTTAAAGGTTTGTTTACGTTATATAATCGGTTCATTTTTTATTCTGCCCACTCCACCCTTTGTGGCTCCGCCTCTGACCGTTACGATTTCACATCGACTAAGTACGAGATTTGTTGGTGATTTATGTACTCTCAATGTCTTCTCCTTCTTTAAGCTAGCTATTTTTTAGTGAGTTCTTCATTAACCTCGTGTTTCGATGGGACTTGTCATCCAAAATGGGATGACATAAAATAATTGCATGACATACCATCGTTCAATAGCATTGTGAGACATATGGGTTTGCACATTTATTGTACTATTCTAGTGGGCCATTTGGTGTTATCTTGATAATATTTAATAAAATATACGATAATGATGTTAAATAGTGGGCATCTTTGTTTAATCATGTAAGATTTAATGGATCGTAAGATTTTATATATTAAATGGTTAAATAATAATGTGAAAATGTGTTATGTCGCTAAAATCTCATGCATCGAAGAAGCTCTTAGTACGAGATAAGCACCTACATATTAAACACGTGTTTTTATTTATTTAGGTCATCTTTTTGTCTTTTTACCTTTGATTATCAATCTAATTTTTCATTTTTAGTAACCATAGTGTCTAGCTCTTTAAGTTGGACTTATCACGAAGGTTGAACCTATTGCCACACATATTCAAATTAGATAGAATTCTTTTTTTTTCAAGAGTTTGTAGTCATTCAGAGTTAACTTTCACACTATAGGATCGGACTCGACTCCCAAACGCCGTCTTTGAAGATGTGTGGGTAGTTTTTCACCGTTACTTTTTAATTACGTGTATAATTAAGTTTTCTTTTATTCTTCATTTTAAAATCATGGTTGACATTGCTAATTTCATACGTCTCCAAAATCGCCTCTAACTATACTAATTAAGAATTATTTGTGTCTTATGAGTAGTGGCTAAGAGAATTAAAACTAGGTCAAAACACATATTAGTATTACTAGCAGGGTACTCGCGCAATGTGGCGGCGGGTACCCTGTGACTATATTTTGTGGTTAGTAAATGTTATATGGTTAACTTTTTTTAACAATAATTTTTTACAAATGAATGATAATATACATTAAAATAACTTTAAACAATAACAACGCTTGTGAAGGATTTCAATTTTAAGACTTCCAAATCCTGGCACAACACATCCGATCGAAACACTAATCACAATAAAACCATTGATTTTTTTCTTCTGTTGTAATCACGAAAACCACCAGATCTACAACCAAAACTACCAAAGCACATCAAACCTTTTATTTTTGTGACTGATGGTGGCAACGGTGACGGTAGTGGTGGTAGAGGCGGAAGTGGTAGAGGCTGTGGGCATGTGGTTATGGAGAAGGTTTTATAGAAGTTGTTTTTTTTGTATTATTTTGAAGATATTGAGAGAAAAGAGAAAAGGATATGAATGTGTATGAGAGTGTCTTATGATAGTCTTTATATTATTTGAAAAGCGGTTACTTATTTTGCATATTAAAAGTGCACCTTAATATAAGGACGGTTACTTTTCATTTAAAGAAATGTTACATACGTTTTGCTATAGCAATAATTCATGTTGACTAAATAATGAATATACATTTTGAACAATATTGACCCAATTGTTAGACTTCTTTTTTTAGAAATGTTTTAGGCTGAATTTTTTAAGACTTCCAGTTATAGAAAGGGTCTAAATACTTTATAAAGTAGTATAGATAACTCATTATAAAGGTGCAAAATGGTCCACTTTCATTGACAAAGTGGATAATCTACTACCCTGAACTTTTAAAGGTACAAAGTGGTACCCTTAATTTGACAAAACAGAATTTCTAATACTTTACACTAATTAACTTAACAATTAATTACTTTTCTCTTTCTAAAACCATTTTAATAAAATATTTTGTAATAAATCATTTATTGTAATGTATTAGTTAAGTCTACGCTTCAAAACATTTAAAGCAATAACAATTTAACTTTTTATTTCTTCATATTCATATTTAAATAGAAAATTATAAAACTTTTATATATTTAGTTACAACTCGTTCTAATAATTATCTGAACAAACACTTAATATAATATAAAATATATTAAAAGTATCTAGGTAGAAATATTTTAGTTTATATTCTAAATAATAGATTAAAATACTACTATATTAATTTTTAAAATAAAAATAAATTAATTTTGTGAAAAATATATATTTACTTAGCTCAAGTTTTACTATAAATTATTTATTATAAAGTATTTTAGTAAAATGATTTTTAGAAAGAAAAAATAATTATTTATTAAGTTAACTAATATAGAGTAGTAGAAATTTCATTTTGTCAAGTTCAGGGTATCACTTTTCACTCTTAGAAGTTCAAGATAATAGATGATCTATTTTACCAAATTCAGGGTAGTAATATGTGTTTCGGCCTTAAAATTATTCTAGTTTTAGCAATTTAGCTTCGAGTTTGGTTATTAGCAAAACGCAAGTTATACCTCTTAGAGAAAAGTTTTATAAGGAACACTCTCCAAGAAAAGTACAATTCCTTCAATCTCAACCATCCATTCAAATCTCATCTAATTACCTATATTAATTGTTTTTAATTTAATTAAATAACCCACTTTCACTCTAAATTATAAAAACTAAATATCTCTCAAACCGTTAATCGGTATACAAAAGTAATTATGTCATCGCAACGAGAATTAAATTATCTTTCTATAGATAGGCACTTCTATATACTTTCGGCGAATTTTTTTAAAAGAATTTCGCATAAAAAATTACATGTGATTCTCGAAAAATCACATGTGATTCTCGAAAAATCACATGTGATTTATTACTTAAATCACACTTAAATTTGTAAAATCACATGCGATATGTGAGATTTATAGAATCACATGTGATTTGTTAACTTTCAATATCGCATGTGAAGTTATATATTCACATGCGACTCATGAAATCACGCGTGAATTTTAAAACAAAAATCATAGGTGATTTTAGTCACGTATAATTTTTTGGCGAAAGTTTCAACATTGTAAAACCGTCAAAAGTATATGAAAATTATCGTCTACTAAATGACAAAAGTATTCTCGTCATTACTTTAAAATCACATGTGATTTTTGTGAAATCGCATGTGATTTTGTGAAATCACATGTGATTTTTGTAGTCGAAAATTATACCATCGCAAAGAGAATTCGTCGAATGTATATAAAAGTACAAATCTATAAATAGATAATTTAATTCTTTTCTTAATGGTATAATTTTCATCTCTACATGTGATTCGAAAAAATATTCTCGCCATTGCTTTAGAATCACATGTGATTTTGTGAATCACATTTGATTTTTATGAAATCAGATGTGATTTTTATGAAATCACATGTGATTTTTGTGAAATCACATGTGATTTTTGTGGTTGAATATTATACCATCGCGAAGAGAGTTAAAAAAAAATTTTATTGATACGTACTTCTATATACTTTCGACGATTTTTTTTTAATTTCCGCACACATGGATCACATGTGATTTATTACTTTATAAAGCACACGTGATTTGTAAAATCATTTGCAATTTATGAATTTGTGAAATCACACGTGATTTGTTACTTTAACATCACATGTAAATTTATGAAATCGTATGCGATATATGGAATAACACATGCATTTTAGAAAAACAAATCACAAGTGATTTTACAATTTATTAGCGATTTTATAAATTATGTGTAATTTTTTTGACGAAAATTTCAATAAAAAAACCATCTAAACTATATGAAAAAACTAGTGGCGTAACTTGTTACTTGTTTTCTTTCGAGTATGTAAATAATTACACTAATAAATAATAATAAAAGTTATTTATTTATTGTAAAAAATTGATTTTTTTTATAAAAAATCACAAGTAATTTTTCTGAATCACATGTGATTTTTATAGTCGAAAATCACAATAATAAAAAATCGTCAAAATTATCAAAGTGCCCGTCTACTGAAGATAAGAATTTTTTCGTCGCAATGGTGTATTTTTCATAATCTTACGATTTATCGTTTGAAAGATATGGACTTTTTAAGAAAAAGGTGAAAAATGAGTTTTTATTTTTTGATGGAAAATGAATGGTTGAGATTGATTCCTTTCTTCTTTTCTTCGTTCAGGTTCTATGTAGAACTCACCTCATACCTCCTAAAAAGATTTAATTTTTAAATTTATTTATTCTTATAAGATTATATAAAATATAAAGTATGATAAATGCAAAGTAATAAAACATAATAAATACTTCACTAATCATAAAGAAATGTTACAACAAATGGGTTGATTTTCACACTTATATATTCTCTCCGTCTTAATTTACTTGTCTACTATTGATTTTTTTGCTCAATTTTGACCGTAAATAATTATTTTTATGTTATATAATACTTGATAAAAATCAATGAAAATAAATTTATAACTCATTCCATACATATATTTTGCGTTAAGTATTATATAACACACACAACATAATTTATGGTCAAAGTTGAATAAGGAATTTAAAATTTTCACCCTACTATTAGTGTTCTTGGTGTGAATGAAATGACTGTAGCAAATAACTTCACACTTCTAATGTAAAGATTTACAATAAATTTTATACTTAGAGGGCACGATACAGTGAGCTATAGCTCATGTTTTTTCTACCATGCAAGGCGACGGCGCCAAACATAGTATCGTGCCTCACGTTGCGAGGTGTTGCACATAATTAACCAGTCGAAGCGGTGGGTGAAAACGCGAGCCCACGACGACACAACTGCACCATACCTTGCGTTTTTGCTCACATTTAAAAAATTATATTTTTTGGATCTGTGTATTCGTGTTTGTTGATGGTTTTTGGTATGTGTATTTTTGTTGTTGTTTTTATAGGTGTAGAGAAGAAATAGGTGAAGAGGATGAGTGAGGAATGTGTCGGTTTAACTTTATTTGTAAGGTTATTTTGAGAAGGGCACTAAATTTGGTTATATTGGCTTGTGAGATGGGCTAATTTTTTAATATGTTTTTTAATTAGTTAGAATAAAATAAAAATGGTGGTAAGATATGTTAATTATAGTAAAAGTGTATAATGCTCAAATACATATAGGTTAAACAAGTTCCTAGGGTACATACGGGTTAAAATAAGTTCTGGGCGGGTTGTGCATCCACTGTTGAGAATGCAGAACATCTTAGGGGTTTTACAAGTATTTAACTATCTGGAATGTAAAACATCCAGCAGTTACAAAGATTATAACTGAAAGCCTCCATTAATGTTTGTGTGTATAAATGTATGGCGACAGTCTTTGTATTCCTCACACCCTAGCTGAATCTAATCAAGTAGCATCCATAACTTGTAATTCTCCCCAGTCTGTCATGTCTGCTTATTCGCCCAAGGAATCCCAAAAGAAGTCGGACAACAAGACTGTCTTGAGTTCAGGCAAGAATGCTAAATCTTCAACCAAAAGATTGAAGTCAGACACTAAGGTTGATGACATGTCTGCTGCCAATTCTTCCAAACATTTGCCAAAAAAGTCTGAAGCTAAGGCTGTATGTAGCACATCCAAGGCTACTAAAACATCAAATGTTGATGGAAGTGTGAAACCAAATACCAATACCCCACAAACAGCAAATCCTTTGTTCTTGAGCCAACTGGATATGAATATCACAGGTTTTATTATTGTAATGATTCGGAGGATATGTGATGTGAATGCTCCAAATGGTCATTATTTGTCTACCGATTTTGTAGTGTCTGATTGCAAGGTAGCATTAACATAAAATTGTTTTTTTTTATTTGTTTTTTGAGGTTTTGGTAGTGATGGTTAACATTTATTCTTATAGGGAAAGTGTTGGAAATACGTTTTACGTATTAAGAAGGATCGGTCACTCTAACAATAGTCCATGTTATAGCTCGTAGTTTAGTTAATCTTCTTTACTTATCAAACAAGTCCAAGCCTAGCCTACAACATGTGTAGGCCGGCCCAAAAGTGTAAGCCCAAGCCCATTACAAGGCTTGGGTATATAAACCCTCTCCTTTGATGGAGAGGGGTGTGGTTTTCATTATTTTTCACATAGTAAACATTACTTTCTCTCTCTAGCTTTGTGTGAAATCCACCATCTCTCTATCTCTTTCTCTCTCTAACACATAAGCAAGATTTACAATCCTACAAATGGTATCAGGAGCCATGGGATGATTGTATTGTTCATGTGTTTGTGTTCTTGATTCATACGCCATTTTTGATCCATTTTCACACGTCCAAAATTTTTTTTTTGTGTTTTTGATGGTTTTTTCTTGATACAAATCTTCTACATAGTTGTGGTAGGGATTTGGTATAGTTACTTTGGCTAAAAACACAAAATTTTTGGGTGTTTTGATCATTTTTTGGCTTAAAATCACGAATTGGTTGAGTTTTGTCCGAGAAAAGTGGAAAATATTCCGATCTGGTCAAATCAGAAAAGGGTTTACTTATTCAAATCGGCATTCCGATTGGCATTCAGATCGGCATTCCGATTGGTTGGTATTCAGATTGGGCATTCCGATTGGCATTCAGATCGGCATTCCGATTGGTTGATATTCAGATTGGGCATTCCGATTGGCATTCAGATCGGCATTCCGATTGGTTGATATTCAGATTGGGCATTCCGATTGTGATTCAGATCGGCATTCCGATTGGTTGGTATTCAGATTGGGCATTCCGATTGGCATTCAGATCGGCATTCCGATTGGTTGGTATTCAGATTTGGTACATTCCGATTGGTATTCAGATTGGGTATTCCGATCACTCATTCCGATTGGTATTCAGATTAGGTACATTCCGATCAAGGTATTCCGATTTGGGAGATTCCGACTGATATTCCGATCACTATTCCGATCAACATTCCGATAACATATTTTAGGGGATTTTAACATTGTTTCTCGACCTCAACTCACAACAACAAACACATTTACTTTCTTTCATTGATCGATCAAAGTTTGTAAATCTTAACTTATTGAAATGGAGTACACATCTCTTACGGATAAGTCCATCCTCTCGGGTACGGATAATCGTCCACCAATGTTGGTGAAGACTATGTATGAGGAATGGGCTTCCCGAATGGAACTTTATATGTTGAACAAGGAGAATGGACATCTTATTTGGGCATCGGTGCTCAATGGACCATTAGATTATGGTACTGTGATGGAAGGTACGACTACTCGTCCTCGCACAACGGGTGAGTTGACTGGAGATATGAAGATTCAAGATAAATGTGATAAGTATGCTACAAACATCATTCTCCAAGCCCTTCCTCCAGATGTCTACAAACTCGTCAGTAAACACAAAGTTGCCAAAGAGTTATGGGATAGAATTCGGGTTCTAATGCAAGGCACCTCGTTAACCAAACAAGAACGAGAGTGTAAGCTTTATGATACTTTTGATAAGTTTGCCTATGTGCCAGGGGAGACTCTCAATGATTACTATCTGAGATTTACCCTATTGTTGAATGAGCTCAATATCTATGGCATGACAATTCCTACCTTTCAATTGAACACCAAGTATTTGAACACTCTTCCTTCAGAATGGAAAAAATACGTGACGGATGTTAAATTGGCTAAGGACTTGCATAACACCAATGTGGATCAACTTCAAGCTTTTCTTCAACAACACGAATGCCATGTGATCGAGGCTCGGTTGTCTACACCTCAAGTTCATGATCCACTTGCAATGTATGCTTCTCAACAAAACATGGCTTATACTTATCAACAACCATCATACTTGCAACAACCACCACCACACACCTATCAGCAACCACAGCAACCATCTTATCAACCACCAGTGATGCCATAGCAAGCATTTCAACAAGGTGTTCATCAACAATCTTTTCTGCAACAACCATCATATCAGACATCACCATCACAAGCCAACACTTCTCCAATGGGCTATACTCCTCAGCAAGGATATTTTCCAATAGAAGCACAACCAGCACAGGCTTTTTACTCTAATGAACTTCCACCAATCCAAGCACCGGTCTTTACTCCAAATGACACGCCAGCTGATGTTCTAAACCATCTCACAGCCTACTTGTCAAAACTTGTTGCGACTAGAGGATTCCCACCAACAAACAATCAGCTCCGTACCTCATCAAATCCTCGACAACAAGCCACTGTTCAAGATGGTCAAGTGACGGTGCAACCTATTCAGGGAAGGCAAAATTCATATGGACCTCCTACAAGGACTGGGAACAATCAAGCTGTGAATTCTTTAGCTAATGGAAATGGAAGTCCTAGTGGTCCTAAAAAGGTTGTGACTTGCTACAATTGCCGAGGACAAGGTCATATGGCTAGGGAATGCACTCAGCCGAAAAAGAGGAGGGATGATGCATGGTTTCGTGAGAAGATGTATTTGGTTGATGCTCAGTCTAAGGGGAAGATTTTGGATTCAGAGGAGTTAGCATTTCTTGCAGACCCAGGGGCAGCAGATACTGAAGGCATTGCAGTCGTCTCCACTTCTAATGCAGCTTATCAAGCGGACGATCTTGATGCATACGATTCGGATTGTGATGACATTCACTCTGCCCAAGCTGCTCTCGTTGCTAATCTCTCTCACTACGGTTCTGATGTCATCAGTGAGGTACCAACCACATCTAATAATATTGATGATAACCAACATCAAGTTGGGCATGAAAATGACAACCTTGAACAGCATTCGGGGACTAGTAACTCAAATGATGTGGTACCCAATCCAACACATTTGAGTGAACCTCAACCAAATGCTACGACGGGTATGGAATCTTATGCTCAACATGATTTGGTCATGGTGCCTAAACATATTATTGATCAAATGCATATGGCCCTCAGACAATCCGTAGATACGAATTCCACCCTAACTGCTGAGCTTGCGTTGCATAAAGAAAAGGTCAAAACTTTTGAAATGGTCCCTCAAGAAGAGAAAATAACATGTTCTGAATTTGACCAATTTCGTTTTGAAAAGATTGAACACTTGAAAGAAATAGAATCATTAAAAGCTAATCTTTCCAATGAATTAAAAGAAAAAGAGTCGGTTGTCAATGATTTTCAGAAACTTAAAATGGATTTCGAAACTCTCGAGTCTAAAAAGGTTGAATCGGAAATTAATGCTACCAAACTTCTTAAATTCAAAGAACAACAGCTTTTAAAACAATACGCTTCCACAGAAAAGGTTCATCTTTTAACTAAATCATTTAAAGAATTCGAACTTAAGCGTCTTCAAGATTTACCACCTAATCCTGGTTATGCAAAACAAGCTCAGGAATATATTCCCGGTCTTTATGATATGACCATAATTGGCAAATCGAAAGAAGCACCTTTTGTTCGTAGTACTGAGGAGACACAATCACTTGGGGATGAAATTCATTCTAAAATGCTTTCAAAATTCCATACAATTGATAATGATCAACATAACAAAGATCAATTTTTGAAAAAGACACGCATTCGCTTACAAAAGGAATTAGCAGAATTAACAGTTCTTGTGCTCAAAGTTTGTCAAATGAAAATCTTCCTAGTACGTCTCCTACACTCGTCAAAAAGGATTTAACGAAGTTAATTCCACCGGTAAGTAAGGCGTCCGTTAACTTAAATACGGTTCACCAACACTTAGCCGATTTTGACAAGGTCATTTTGGAACGTACGACGGCCACGGCCATAACGGAAGGTGAATGGAACTTTGAGCACACTAGAGCTGCGTTTCGAGATGAAATTGTTCCGTTTGTAAAGAATGTTAAATCTTGTCTTCGTAATATTGATCAAGATTTGTTTTTGGAAATAGAAGAAGTTAGACGTGTTTTCAATGAAATGGAAGATGCTTATGAAAACAGTTTACTTGAAATAGAACGGGTTTCACGCCATAATGATCTGCTTCTGAATCAAGTGATGTCTCATGATATAGTTTCTGTCTGTGTGAATACAAGTGTTGATAACGATTCTATTGTGCATAATGTTGAATCTGTGGATAATGTGGTAGATAGTACTTGTCACGAATCTGACGCTGAATTTTTAAAGCTACAAGATTCATATTCTTCGCTTTCAAAACGTTTTGATGAGATTCAAACACATTGTATTTCGCTTGAATGCAAGCAACAATTTATTCAAGAAATCTTTGAAACGTCATTCGAAGGTGTTAATATCGATGATGCAAATTTTGAAAAGAATTTTCGATTGAATTTACAATCAAAACAGCGTCAGCCAAGTGACAAGGTTGCTAAGTCTTTGCCGATAGCCATAGAGAAATCTAAGGAGAATAACTGTGTGAACGTACTTGAGGCCGCTGAGAATTTTAAACTTGATCTAGATAATCGAGTTTCCAAGATTTTGTCCAAAGTTGATAACTTAAAACAGAAAAATACACGACTCTTCGATTCAGTAAAGCCCGCATGTGTTGATACCACTGCACAGAATCAATCATTGATTGAACAATTGAATCGAAAGTCGGTGGAAATATCTGATTTGAGGGAACAAATTTGTGATAAGAATCTGGTCTTGGCTGAGTTAAAGGAAACACTTCGAACTCTAAAAGGTAAGAATGTTGTGGATAACGCAGCCACTATCTCAGCATCGTCCTCTAGTGCAATCAAAAGGAACCTAATAGCCGTCACACCACTTAACAAGGGCCCTAAGACTAAACCATCTCAAACTTTGGTCACTAAAGATAAGGCGGAATCAAAACCAGCTTCTAATATTCCCGTGTTGCCTTCTACAGGAGTAAGCACCACTACTAAGGCTCAAAGATCTAAGCTTAAGCGAAACAAGAAGAATGATAGGATCTTGCCCCCATCTAGTAGTCAAGTGAAGAAGAAAGTAGAAGCCCATCCTAGGAATGTTATTTCTGTTTTGAATAAAAAGAATCATGTAGCTAAACCTAAAGGCTCTGCGGTTGTGCAGCGTTCTAAGCCTAGTGTGAATTCTAATTTGAAATGTTGGAATTGCAATGAATGTATGTTTTCTAGTCGTCATGATTCTTGCCTTATTGACCATGTGAATGAGATGTATGCCCGGAAATATGGATTAGAATGGAAACCGACTGGGAAAGTGTTAACCCAAGTTGGCTGGATGTGGCGCCCCACTGGTAGAACTTTCACTATAGTAGGAAATGCGTGCCCTTTGACTAGGATCACTCCCACTGAAGTGAAGAAAGCGTGCCCTTTAACTAGGAGTACCAAGGCTACCAAAACACAAGCGTGTCCTTTAACTAGGAACACCAACACTACTGTAGGAACAAAGTGCCCTTTAAATAGGTCTACTCCCACTGTAGTGCCCGCTAATACTCCAAAACCTCAGAAAATTGGAACAGTAAAACCTATTAGTGCTAAAACTCACATTAGAAAAAGCAGGAAATCTAAGGGTCTCAAAATTGTTAGCAATTCTGATAATTCTATATATGTATCTGCTAACACTCCGGAACCAATAGTTTCCAATGCATTGTCTACTGTTGTTATTGAAAACAGGTGGTCCAAATTGTTCTCTGGTATTTGGACTCTGGTTGCTCCAAACATATGACCGGAGATCGCTCTCAGCTCAGAAATTTCGTCAGCAAGTTTCTTGGTACGGTTCGATTTGGTAATGATCATATTGCAAAGATAATGGGTTATGGTGAATATCATATTGGGAATGTTATAATTTCAAGAGTGTATTACGTGGAAGGTCTTGGTCACAACTTATTTTCTGTGGGACAATTTTGTGATGCAAACCTAGAAGTTGCTTTTCGAGAGCATACCTGCTTCATTCGTAATTTAGAAGGGGTTGATTTATTGAAAGGTACTCGAGGGAATAATTTGTATACTTTGTCTCTACAAGACATGATGGCCGCTTCTCCCGTATGTCTTCTCTCCAAAGCATCGAAGACTAAGTCATGGTTATGGCATCGACGGTTATCTCATCTTAACTTTGACGCTATTAATCACTTGGCCAAAAACGAACTTGTTCGTGGTCTTCCTAAACTATCATTTCACAAGGATCATTTGTGTTCCGCGTGTACAATGGGGAAAAGCACTAAGAAATCTTACAAACCCAAGACGGAAGACACCAACCAAGAGAAACTTTATCTTTTGCATATGGATCTTTGTGGGCCAATGCGTGTTGAAAGTCTTAGTGGCAAAAAAGTACATCCTCGTCATTGTCGATGATTACTCTCGGTTTACATGGGTGAAATTTCTTAAAGCAAAGAATGAGGCACCTAAATTCATCATCGGATTTCTCAAGATGATTCAAGTGCGTCTCAACACTACTGTCCGACGCATTCGTACAGATAATGGAACCGAATTTGTGAATCAAATTTTGCGTGATTATTATGAAGAAGTTGGCATTTCTCATGAAACATCCGTTGCACGCACTCCACAACAAAACGGTGTCGTTGAAAGGCGAAATCGCACACTTATGGAAGCTGCTCGAACAATGTTAATTTACGCAAAGGCTCCATTGTTTTTATGGGCAGAAGCAGTATCTACAGCAGTGTACACCCAAAACCGGTCACTAATTCGTAAACGCCATGGTAAAACACCTTATGAGCTTCTCCATGGAAAAGTACCAGATTTATCATATCTTCATGTATTTGGTTCTCTTTGCTATCCAAATAATGATGGTGACAATTTGGGAAAACTTCAACCAAAGGCTGATATTGGTATTTTCATTGGTTACGCACCCTCAAAGAAGGCATACCGAATCTACAACCGTAACTCTCGCAAGATCCTCGAAACTATGAATGTTGATTTTGATGAGCTGACAGCAATGGCTTCTGAGCAAAGCAGCTCTGAACCCGCACTTCATGAAATGGGACCCAGTAATATTAGTTCTGGTCTTGTCCCAAACAACCCTACTTCATCATCATTTACACCACCTACTAGGAAGGAATGGGATACGTTGTTTCAACCGTTCTTTGATGAATTCTTTACTCCTCCAAGTATTGTTGCTCCAGAACCTGAAGTAATAGCTCCGGTAACCGAAGTTGTCGCTCCAGCAACCGTTGCACAATCAGATACATTTGCACCAACAATTGGTCAAGATATACCTTCAACAAGTAATTCTCAACCAACACATGTTTCAACTACCCATGTCATGCCTATTGATGATGAAGAGGATGATGATGATAACGATTTAGAATTCGCTCAAATGCGTGAACTTCCATTCTTTGGTGTATCTATTCCCGACCCTAATCAAGCCGGGTCGTCCACCTCAGAGGAAGCTCCTTCTACAGTTTACTTCAATCCACGGATTCGTGAACATGACAGCAAGTGGACAAAGGATCATCCTATAGATTCTATTATTGGTGACCCTAATCGTCCAGTATCCACACGAAGTCAGTTACAAGAAAGTGCACTGTTTTGTCACTTTGATGCTTTTCTCACTGAAGTTGAACCTAAGACATGGCAACAAGCTTTTACTCAATCCTGTTGGATAGAAGCTATGCAAGAAGAACTTAACAAATTCATACGTCTTGATGTTTGGGAACTTGTCCCATGCCCGGATCAAGTGCAGTTACTCACTTTGAAATGGGTTTACAAGGTGAAACTCGATGAGTTAGGCGGAATATTGAAGAACAAAGCTCGTCTAGTAGCTCGTGGATACAAGCAATTATTGGGCATCGAATTTATGGAATCCTTTGCACCTGTTGCCCGTTTGGAAGCTATTAGACTATTCCTCGCTTATGCAGCCCATATGAATATGGTCGTCTATCAGATGGATGTGAAGACGGCATTTCTTAATGGTGAACTCAAGGAAGAGGTCTATGTTCAACAACCGGATGGTTTTGTGAATCCCAATTATCCTAATCATGTGTACAAGCTTAAGAAGGCTCTCTATGGGTTGAAGCAAGCTCCTCGCGCATGGTACGATCTATTGTCACAATTCCTCATTACACAAGGCTTCGCAAAAGGCAAGGTGGATCCTACGCTGTTCATTCAAAAACGAGGTAAAGATATGATTATGGTACAAATATATGTTGATGATATTATATTTGCAGCCTCGACCCAAACCTTATCGGATGAGTTTGGGACACTCATGTCTTCCAAGTTTAAGATGTCAATGATGGGCAAGGTATCATTCTTCTTAGGTCTTCAGATATCTCAGAGTCCCAGAGGCATCTTTATTAATCAATCCAAATATGCCCTTGAATCGCTTAAGAAATATAAGATGGAATCTTGCGACCCCGTGGACACTCCAATGGTGGAGAAATCTAAGCTTGATGCAGATCCACATGGAGTTGCCGTTGATCCGACACTTTATCGTGGAATGATCGGTACTCTTCTTTTTTTCACAGCCAGTCGACCTGATCTTCAGTTTGCTATATGTATGTGTGCCAGGTATCAAACTAGGCCTACTGAGTTACACTTAGCTACTGTTAAAAGGATCTTTCGATATCTTAAAGGAACCATTAATCGGGGACTTTGGTATTCGAAGGACTCTTCTATTGCACTAATGGCATATGCAGATGCGGATCACGCGGGTTGTCAAGATACCAGGCGTAGCACGAGTGGAACTTTGCAACTACTAGGAGATCGACTAATCAGTTGGGCATCGAAAAGGCAGAAAAGCGCTGCAATCTCAAGTACGGAAGCAGAATACATAGCTATGTCCGGTTGCTGTGCTCAAATTCTTTGGATGAGATCGCAATTAACCGACTATGGTCTAGGTTTCAACAAGATTCCGATGTACTGTGACAACAAGAGTGCAATTGCCTTATGCTGCAACAACGTTCAATTCTCCCGGTCGAAGCATATTGACATTCGCTACCACTTCATCAAGGAGCAAGTGGAAAATGGAGTAATAGAGCTTTACTTTGTCCGATCTGAGTATCAATTGGCGGATATCTTCACGAAGGCTTTAGATCGAGCTCGAATTGAATTTTTGGCCGACAAGCTAGGAATGAGAACTTTCTCGCCTGAGACTCTAAAGGAACTAGCAGATGAAGCGAAAGAATAGTCTTGGTAAAACTATTCTCCGTATCCTTGGTGATCATCTGTATATATTGTTTATATTTTTATCCTCAAAAGCAAAATACAAAAATACAAAACCATATAAAAACCATGAAAAATGAAAAATTCAGAAAAATCCAAAAATATTTTTAATTTATTTTTCAAAGGCATGTCTTTTGGTACGATAATATTTACGGCCTTAGAAATGTTGATTAATATCGACACGGCGCCATAAATAGAGTTCGTACAAAAGTTGTAAATATTTCATAAAACATGCCTAAATGGCTTGTAGTTATTTCAGACTGCAACCCGGTTTTCACATTAAAGTCAAGTATTTCTTATGAAAGCTTTGGCTCACAACGGGAATTAATTTTCTCGGGCAAGGTTTACTTTAAAACCTTGTAAGGGATCAAGTTTACTTTATAACTTGGTCTAACACAAATCTATGTACGCCTCAGTGCATTTATTTGTTAAAACAAGAGAAGTCTTATTTTTATGAAGCTATCATCTCTACAACCATTGCTATCTACAATTGGTATCTACATACTCGACGATGCGACTACTCAACCGACGACTACAGCTCTTTCAATAGAACACGGGTCAACAATTGAGGGGGAGCAATTGTCAAGCATTCAGAATCTTCGATGCCGAATGTGCCAAGTTCACAAGTTGGTGTCAAGACAACAATACCAATCGTACATGTGGTGTCAAGAGATGACTTCAGACGTGACGAGGCGACCAACATATGCTGACAAGAACCATTTGATCTTATCATATGATGTTCTCATCAATCAGGTCCAACCTTGTCAATTTTTTTCTAATATGGTGAATATGTGATCATGTTACAAATCGGTATCATATCTCATACGTTTGATATCATGAAGATAAAATGGACTTGCATTTTTCTTCCCAAAACCTTTGTTAAAACTTCATTAAATCAATTGATATTAAAAACATCGATTGGGTTAATATTTTTAATATGGGGGAGAAAATGTGATTTAATATGGGATATTATCACAAATGGTTTGACTTAATGTGCTGACTCATCCCGACATATGCAAAATGTTTTCGAATATCGTGGCATATGTTAAGGGGGAGCAAAATGGATTTGCTATATCAAAATGGATTTTCATGGTGACATATACTTACCCAAACCTCATTTAATTCATGACGATGAAGATTGTGGTGACATAAGGATGGTAGGATAGGTTAAGTCCAATGATTCTTCCAGAACCGGAGGAATCTTCCCAAGGACATTCCATAGCTAGAAATAGTAGTCCTTAGAAAAGATGGAGAAAGATTGTGAACGTAGCTGAATGCCGACCAAGTACTTAAGTTAGCACTGGAACAATCACAACAAGGTGCTAGTTATGACGTATTGGTAAGCATTGAAGGGGTTGAAGAATGAAAAAGAATTGTAAAGATAAAGGGTGTAAAGAAAGAAGCCCTCCTTACAACTTTAGGCAGAAACCGGGTCAATACATATGCTATTGAGATCATTTTAATGAATCTTGATATTGAAGACAGACATCATGGACCCAGTGATGCAATGCACAACCCATCCCAGCTAACTCAGATATCTCTCAAAAGGTATTTGTTTTAATCACACGGAGACAACACGTTATCTATCGATTTATTCACTCCGAATAAATTGGTATTGAAATGGTGGCACTCCTCTCCAGCCTCCGATCACTAAAATCCAAAGTGCACGATCGAGTCTAGAGCCATTTGAGATCATCATATATCTCACTAGGACACACTTTCATATTTCCTTGCTTCTTCACACACTGTGAAAAGTAAGAAAGAATTTAAGAGTCCTACGCAAAATCTTCATGATCTTGCCTGAACATCCGAGTAATACGAAAGTATTTACAATGAAGATGGAAATCCTTCTTGAGCGAATATCAAAAAGCTCATGGTAGGTGACTTGTGCGATTCTTTATGAATCAAACTTGTGATAACTGGAAAGCAACAGCTGTTTAATTCTTAACTGAATTTAAACACGTTCCAGGCCTCTACGCAATATCTTAGTGATCTTTCCAGAACACTCAGAGTGATACCTTAGTGTTCACAGTGATGAGTAGAAATCCTTCTAGTGTTAACCTCAAACAGCAATTGGTAGGTAACTTGCAAGATTCTATACGAATCAAGCTCGTGACAACTGGAAAGCAACGATGGTGCGGTTCTTAATTGAATTTCACTTGTTCCAGGAACATGAATTGACGGCTTCAAATCATGCGGATATCTCTATCCAAATGATTCACTCTTTATGTTCGCAGTCAGCTTTGGACGGTCGAATAAAGAGAACGGGTTTACCCGCGAAATCCTGTCAGGAAGTTACTTAATTGAAACTATCCGTCACGGGTACGATATTTAATATCGTCCAACGGTCTTCACCGACCGGAGGTAAAATGCTACCGATTTAGAATGAAATGTTCAAAGCCATTTCGTTCGTGTCTACTTATGTTGCGGCATTTGAAGACGGTGGCGTTGCGGAATCCGAGAAGAAGTCGTCCCCGCATGCTTATACTTTATGCACTTAATACCTCATCTAATTCAAGAAAGCCTAAAAGTTAAGTCTTCCGCTGTATCGAACTCTGAAGCTTTCAAGAATTACTAAGGCATAAGTATGTGGGACGTGAGGTCACGAAGAGGCGAAGATCACAAGTGATGGATGCACGAGATCAAGGCAAGAGATTAATGCTCAAAGATTGATATCAAAGATCACATCAGCATGTTCACCAGAAAAAAATAAATAAAAAGAAAGACGAAGACTACGAGCTCAAGACAAGCATAGTATGCTAGGTTTATTTAATTATTGTAACTCGGGTAACGCCCTTGTTTGGAGTGACCTCCCTTAGGGGGAGATTGTTGGAAATACGTTTTACGTATTAAGAAGGATCGGTCACTCTAACAATAGTCCATGTTATAGCTCGTAGTTTAGTTAATCTTCTTTACTTATCAAACAAGTCCAAGCCTAGCCTACAACATGTGTAGGCCGGCCCAAAAGTGTAAGCCCAAGCCCATTACAAGGCTTGGGTATATAAACCCTCTCCTTTGATGGAGAGGGGTGTGGTTTTCATTATTTTTCACATAGTAAACATTACTTTCTCTCTCTAGCTTTGTGTGAAATCCACCATCTCTCTATCTCTTTCTCTCTCTAACACATAAGCAAGATTTACAATCCTACAGAAAGCTCATCCATTGTAGTGTCAAGGCCAATGTTGCTCACAGTTTTATGCGGTTAAAAGAAGGAGGCATATATTCAATAAAGAACTTTGTTGTTCATCAAAACAAACAAGAGTATCAAATTTTGAAAGATGATACCTTCATGTTGGAATTTGATGGCGAGGCTGTGGTGCGAAAGGTTTATGTTCTACATGAAGGCTTTATTAGATATCCTTTTCGAATAATTTCTTTGGACCGCGTTGAGGTTACAAACAATAAGTTTCTGTTTGGTCAGTTTTTTTCCCTTTCCCTGTAATAATAATAATTATGTCGTTAGTTGGTAACCAAGGTTAGTTATCCGCTTATCGATGTGTGATTTGAAACTGCAGATGTTGTTGGGTATATTAAAAATGTTGGGAGAACTTTCGTTAAAAAGTCACGATCTAAAGCTCTGGATTTTTTCTGAATAGTCTAAGGTTCTTTCACTTTTATTTGCCTTCCCTATATTTACGTTATCCAAATTTATTTGACCATTTAGGTAATTTAGTATACACTATGTTTTCATGGAACAGTGGGGAGTCTCTTGGGGTTACATTATGGGGTGCACTTGGTGAGGTTCTAAAAAGAAAACCAAATATCTTGGTGACTGTCCAATTGTTCTAACTTCGCTATCAGCTACGATTTGGCAGAGTAGGTGTCCTTTGTACCCATATAAAGTATTCATATGTAAGACTCTAATATTACCTTTCAGATAAGTTATGCTTATCCAGTAGCTCCTCGACAGGGAGCTATTTACGATGACTCGGATATACCTATTATCCAAGAACTGAAAAGAAACAATGGGTAATTATGCATTAATAGTTTATAATACATTGTATAAAAATTATCGCATCACCTTTAATTGAATGCCAGCGGCGAAGCAAAAACTGTGTTTGGGTGTCACTTGATTGATCCAACACAACCGCGGGCAGGCACGTTATAGAACCTATTGATGTGGGCACGCAATTGTCGTAATGATGTAAGGTTTTTTCACTAGAAGACCATACTTTTGTGACTGTATTACATTATAATTAAAGTATTTTTTTATATGCAGTATGCGGTTTTCCATTGTAAGGTCAGGCTTGACCATGCGCGAACAAGAAAGGGCTGGAATTACCCCTCATGTGGTTCTGCTACATGCAAAAAAGGAGTAACCCGCCAAGATGGGGGGGGTTTTGTGCGAAGCATGTTTGAAACCTGTGGAATATCCTGTATTAAGGTTCGTATTCCTTCTTTATTGTGGTACTCACATTGTAATTATTAACCAACCAAATATCTACTTATCTGTGCTTATGCTTCAATAAACATGCAGGTATCGACTCGAACTTGGTGTTGCTGACGCAACGGCCACTACTGTAGTTGCGTTTTTTTATGAGACAACTACACAGTTGACTGGATGCTCAACTCGCTTAGGGAGAGCCTGAAGACGTGTCAGACTTGCATCCTGCTTTAACCAATATCATCAGGGAAAATCACACTCTAGAAATCAAAACTCACACCTATTATGAGTTTTCAAACTTTAAAAGCTTTACATGTTGGGCAATCATTCCCCCGAGGAAGTTGATGTGACCAATGGTGATACTGACTCAGGTACTATGGATCTTATCCCTGCGCCTATAGTGGAAGTGTCTACCCACAAAAGTCAGCGCTTGAAGAAGTTATCAGAACAACCTTCGGTGCCAACACCCGCCAAAACATCTGAAAACAAGAAAAATAAGAGGCATGTTTTGTGTGGTCTACTAAAATTGAAATAGTTTCAATAAACAACTTCATTTGTGTTTATTCTAACTTTTTTGGTAATCACATTACTATAGCATTAACCTTGATGACTCGGACTCCGAAGCATCGTCTAAGGAATACACCAACAATGATTCAGTTAAGCAGAAAAGCAAGCGCCGGTCAGTCTACATAAAACAGCTCCCCTCTTTCATTGAGAAATCTTATGGTATCCGTTAATCAGCTATAATCTAACTAAGTGGTTGTAATGTGATTACAGGTATGTAGCAACAGGTTCCGACACGAAGTAAGAGGGTTGATAAAACACAAGGGCTGGAGAAATGAGCTACTAATCAAGCAAGATCAACTACCTAAGCTTTAGTAGCCAGTTTTTTTTGGTTTCTTTATGAATAAAATAGAAGTACATGTATTGTTATCATTTTGGTTTTCTTTATTTTGGTGCAAAATTATATTTGCTTACTTTCCCAATATTTGTTAAAATTATATCAACAAAATTTGTAACCAACTACACTTTAATTCTGCTGACACACACATTACACATAACAATAACAAGCATGAACCTTTAATCTTAACAAGTGTCATCTGACGAGTTTATTTGCCAATTTTAAACTTTTTAAATATTTAACTACTAAATCTTGCTGATTATTTATAAGACCTACAATTATAGTGTTGAATTAAACTGCAACCTTAAATTCATCTTGAATCTAGCACCTCTTAAACTTATATCAGTTATAATTTTTGGTTTGAAACATCAAATGATAGACTTAAGTGGTCTATTAATGACTTACATGTTAAGTTGTTTGCCAATTAATTAATTTAACTACTTATTTATTATAGATTTGCGGTTATGCCTTATCAGTTTCACAATTTAAGTCCCTTGTCTTCATAAATAGAATTATTTGATAATTTTTGCACAACAAAAATGAGTGGTGCTATAGAAAATGATGGTATATCAAACATACTAAATGGTTATGTAACCATAGAGTCAAATATACTTATAAGGGATGATGGAAAGGTTCAAAGTTATTGTGGGTTGTAGTTAACAAGAAAAGACACAATAGGTTAATCTCTAAGGTAGCATCCAAACTTGGACGGAAAATTTTAGCAGGTAATCAGTTTATTAAACGCAACAAAAGCGAGACTTACTATGTGAAGTTGACTGATGATTGTTTCCATTTTGCAGGACCAACAGCTGAATCATCAAAGGTACAAACGTGTAAACAAAAACTCGAAAGGTAATCACTTTATGAAACTCAACAAAAGGAAGACTAACTATGTGAAGTTGACTGATAATTGTTTCCATTTTTTAGACCAACAGCTAAATGATCAAATGCAGTATCAAAACGTTGAAAAAAAACTCAGGAGGTAATTGTTACCAACACCTAAGTTAGGATGGCGTGTTCTTTCACACGGGTACAACAACTCCCTTCTACATCGCTTACACTTTATCCGATACTAAGCTAAACACGGGGTTCTTTCACAATGGATAGAACCAACACCCGGGTTCTTACACACAAGTAGAACCAACATAACTTCTAACCTTACACCATTTGTAGGTACTAATCCAAATACCGAGTTCACACAAGAACCGACACGACATACATGAAGTTTGTGAGAGTTTATGATAGACAGAGATAGATAGAGAGAAAGATGACTCCTTGATATGATCTTGCCTAGATCATGGATTACATCTTGAAGAACATGTCTTGACATATTCGTAATCCTTATATAGTCGAGTCATGAAACATTCTAATCATAGATCTCATAAAATAGAAATATGGATCTATACACAAAGTCAACATGTACTTAGCCTATAGCCATTCCGCTCCTAAGATGTATAGATCAATGATGATAAGTCATGGATCTCGGTTGAGAAGCACACGATATGTCAAGGATATAGATCTTGGAAATAATACCATGAGATGACAAGTAAAAAGAAACTCATCTAAATAGATGTGACACAATGACTTGATGTATGGCTTGTGCTTGAACTTCTCATATGAGATGATCTTTGCTTGATCTTGCATACACCTTAAGTGATCTTCATATCTACAAAGAGAAACGCTAAACAAAGAGAAGAACACGTATAGATCTATGATCTACAGGTTAGAGAGAAGAAGTCTGTGAGAAAGGATCATATATAGAGAGATGGATAAAGACAATATGATAGAAAGGGGTGAGGAATGTGATTGGGGATGGATTGGTATTTATAGGCACCAAAGGCAGCAGACCGCGGACCCCATAGACGCAAGTGACTTGTGTCCATCTTTACCCCGTTTGGGTCCGTGGGAGCTGACTTTGGTTTTAGCCATAAATACCAAATCTTTTAACCAAGATCTTACACATAGTTATAAATGGGTTAATGTTTGACATTTAATATTAGATTTAGGAGAGTGTGCACGTACCATTTTTTGGTTGAAAGTTTATACAAAATTACATAAGTGTAGAAAAAGACTTTTAGTAATATGAGAAGTGTAACACCCCATTTTGATAAATGGAATATCACAGGATAATTATGGCGTGTCATCGAAGCATGCAAGGTAAATGTCCAAAAACATTAATTGACCATAAAAGAAAATACCGGAATCAAACATCGGTAGTCCAACATAAGCTCACACACATGAATAAAAGTACTGAAATGGAAAAGGACTAAACAATGTCCATAGAAATAAAGTAATGTAATGTATGGAAAAATGCATAAAGTAATGAAGGCTAGATAGCTTCTATCCGTATGCACGTACTCTCAAGTCCTAGTTGCGTCCCTGAGTACCTGCCGTTTGGGAACATGAAAGGGAAAACGCCCAGTGAATGGATATACAAGCATATCATGAAATTACATAAGCATAATAAGAGTAATAACAGCGGAAATGTATAAGTCCTAGATAACCTGGAACATGTTCATAAAACTGGTTTTATATATTGAAAAGACTTATGTTTTTATATGAAAACTGTATTAATTAGCCAATAGCCCATATAGTTCATGAGGTTCCACCGTGCATGAATACTTGGAGGGGTAACCTCATCATGCAATTAAAGGGGATGCCTCTAATTAATTAGTCTGGGTAGGAGGGATCAACTCCTTGTGAAGGATGCAAGGCACACGCCACATTCACCATGAAAATCCTGTAAAAACATATAACTAGGATGCACCCATACGCCCCACATGATAATATAAATATATGGCCAAAACTGTAAAGTGACGCCACGAGCAATTACTCCGCCGTGGGGAAGTCATAACAATGGTGCCTCCAGTGTTACGGTTATGGTACCTCCATAACTAGGTGACATGGTCATGCATGTATATGGCTTATGCATTTAAAACTAACATAAGCAGATCAAAACATATAAAACATATACTTAGGAAAACAGTTGGATGCAAACGGGGAATCCTAATAAGGAAAGAGAGTGTCCATACTGAAGGACGGAATATTCGTATCTTATGTCCAGTGAATGAGGAAAGATGAAAGGATGAAAGGTCCTACTCTGACCTCATTATTGCTACATAAGTAAGGGACATGTATGAGTTGTCTGATATCTGAGCATGTTACTGGTTCTAGCATGTTCTTAACTTGTTTTATATGTTCCTGTCTTGTTCTACTGTTTTAAATGATATACCGTATTATTCATGTATTTCATGTCTTCTGATTATGTATTATCTTGTATTCTTGTATTATTATACTTGTAGTGTAATAATAAGTAACTTTCTAAAAATAGCTTTCCAAAAATAGAAATTTTCTAAAAATAGAAAGTTTCCAAAAATAGAAAGTTACCAAAAATAGAAAGTTTTCAAAAATATATCAGTTTCTAAAAATAGAAAGTTTCTAAAAATAGTAAGTTTCCTAAAATAGAAATTTTTCATAATTAGAAATAAGCTAGATTAATAAGCTAAAAATTTAAGCTAGTGTTTACTGGTTAAAAGCTATAAGTCATGGAATTAATAGTATAGTTTATTAATTAAAATACTATAGGTTATATCTGATTATTAATTAATAATGATAGTACATGTTTTATTAATTAATAACATATCATGGTTAATTAACAAAATATAAGTTATACAAATTTTATTAAGTCATGGTTTAATTAAATTAAGTCTGTATAATACTTAGGTTAACATGTTTTATTAATTTTAATTAATAAACCTAAGTCATGCATTATTAATTAATTATAAGTTCATGTACAAAATAATTAATTAATAAAACTATAGTAAAAAATTAAATGACAAAATATACTTAGGCTAAACATGTATTATTTATAAAATTAATATAACCTAAGTCATGTTTTAATTAAATTAATTAGTTAAACATGAAAATTAATTTAATTAATCTTATAAAAAAATTTAGCAAACAATCCCGAGCCCAAAACCCGAGACAAAAGCAAAACTCGAACACCAACCACCATCCACAGCCGCGGCTACGGTGGCGGCTATTGGCTGCGCAGCCAACGGCGGCAGCATAGCTGCTGCTGCGCCGTGGCTTGCCACTGCCAAGAAAAAGGTTCCCACCGGCTGCAGCCCTGTGGTTTCCCCCCGTCCTCGCCTGCGTTCCCCCTGTTCGAGCAACCAAGCCACCGGCTTGAGCTGATGGTTCCCACTGCGTGACACAGACACACACCAAGCCCCATGGGCGTCTCGGTTGTGGACACAAAAGGTTCACCGAGAGCCTTAGGCTCTCAGTTGTAGGCTGCCGAACCATAAACCAAACCAAACGAACCCTTTTTCTTGTTTTAGTTTAATCCAATAACATGTTTAATCAATTGTTTTTAAGATCAAACCATGTGTTCATAATTAATTAAAAGGAATTAAAAAGATGAAGGTTTGATGTTTTTACCCTAATGCGTGATTGAAAAGAACATGAACACGAACACGAATACCAATAAACCAAAGATCAAAATAAACAACGAATCCCTCCTTTGTTTCCTTGTGTGCCGCGGCTATAGTCACCAATGGGGGCTAAGGTTTTTAATTTTGTAAAACAAATGTGTTATGAAAAACTATGTGTTTTAGTTTTCCTTTAGTTAAATTCAAAGTGGGTTTGGGCCCCCTTCTCTTTGGTTGCCGCGGACACAAAGCCCTAAAGGGGTCAACCGGCCTTTTTGTTCATGTTAAACTATTACTCGTATACACCCATGTTAATTATTCGTTCTAGTTCGGGTCTTAACACTCGTGTTAATTATGCTCCGTGTAGGTCGTGTTCTAATAGTCGTGTTATAATTATTATACGTAATAATTATCGTGTTTATAATTGTTCGTGATCATATGTTCGTGATTATAATTATTATACTTAATAATTATCATGTATTATTACGTACTTAATAATTATCATGTATTATTACGTACGTAGTTTCTCATAATTAATATCCGTGACACGTGTACATAACATAAATGGAAAGTTTTAATTCGTTCGTAGGTTTACGTGATGTACTGTTCATGGTATTTATATGCGGGTTTTACAACTCTTCCCCCCTAAAAAGAATAATTCGTCCTCGAATTATAGATAACGTAAGCTGAAAAAGGAACATACCCGAATCAAAACTGGAAATGAGGGTAAGAAGTCCGGATAGACTCCTCCGTCTCCCAAGTGGCTTCCCGCTTGGAATGGTCCCTCTAAAGGATTTTTACGAATGGAACCGTCTTCTTCCTAATGACTCGCTCTTGACGATCAAGAACTCGTTCGGGCTCCTCAATAAAGGTAAGATCCTCATGAATCTGTTCGAATGGATACTGAACCATATGTAGGGGATGATAATTATACCCTCTGAGTAAGGACACATGAAAGACGTTATGAACGTGAGAAATCTGCGGAGGTAATGCTAAACGATACGATACTTCACAAACTCGTTCGAGGATATCAAACGGTTCGATGAATTGAGGACTGAGTTTTCCTTTGATTCCAAAACGCCTAACTCCACGCGCCAGTGATACCTTGAGAAAGACATGATATCCCACGTTGAAATGCAGATCCCTACGATGCTTGTCGACATAACTCTTTTGACATGCACGAGCTTCTTGCAGTTTCGCCTTAGCTACGACGACTTTCTCGTTGGTCATCTCTATCATCTCCGGACCTTCAAGTGTTCGCTCACCAACCTGATCCCAACAGATTGGGGTGCGACATTTTCTGTCATACAACATTTCAAACGGTGCACACTTGATACTAGCATGTCAACTATTGTTGTATGCAAATTCTACCAAGCAGATATAGTCGTCCCAACTTCCTGTCCATTCTAAAGCACACGCTCGAAGCACGTCCTCTAATGTCTAAATGGTACGTTTCCAATTGTACGTCCGTCTGAGGATGAAAAGCCTTGCTAAGCTTAAGTCTGGTGCCCTAAGCTTTCTCCAGACTCCTCCAAAATCGCGAAGTAAACCGAGGATCTCTGTCCGAGATGATACTGGATGGCGTACCATGAAGTCTCATGATCTCCTTCTGATATAAGTCATCGAGTTTGCTAACCACATCATTCTTGCGAATCGGTAAGAAATGAGCTGAGTTGGTAAGTCAATCAACGATAACCCAAATGGCATCATGCTTCTTCTTGGCATGTGGAAGTCAGGTGACAAGGTCCATGGAGATCTTTTCCCACTTCCACTCTAGAATGTCTAATGGTTGTAGTAGACCACTAGATCGTTGATGCTCGATCTTAACCTGCTGGCAGGTAAGACATTTGGAGACATAGGTAGCAACGTCCTGTTTCATACCACTCCACCAGAAATGCTGTTTGATGTCGTGGTACATCTTGGTGGAACCAGGATGAATAGGGAATGGGGAGCTATGAGCTTCAGCCAATAACGCCTCCCTGAGTGTAAGATCATCAAGAACACAAAGTCTAGTGCCCTGCCATAAGATATATTCGTCATCTACCCGAAATTCCGTCTGTTGATCTAGGTTCTAAATAATTGCCCAGATTTCACCATTATCCTTCTGAGCTTCCTTGATCCTAGAGAGTAACTCAGGTTCAACTCTAAGATTAGCCTAGTAGCCATGATGTTCACGTACCATAAACTCAATGTCCAGTCGCTCCAAGTCTCGTATAATTTCTTCATCTTCTTAATGTCGTTGATCATACCTGACTTTATACTAAGAGCATCTGCCACTACATTCGCCTTGCCGGGATGATACCGCAGATTAATGTCATAATCCTTCAATAGCTCTAACCACCTTCTTTGCCTCATGTTCAGTTCACGCTGAGTGAAGATGTATTTCAGGCTCTTGTGATCCATGAAGATATCACATGATTCGCCATACAAGTAATGCCTCCAAATCTTTAGTGCAAACACAAATGCTGCAAGTTCCAAGTCATGTGTAGGATAGTTCTCCTCATAAGTCTTAAGCTATCGTGATGCGTAAGCAATCACTTTCCCATGTTGCATGAGAACACAGCCAAGGCCCTTCCCTGAAGCATAACTATAGATCTGAAATCTACGTGTACCCGATAGGAGAGTAAGAATAGGTGTAGATACCAGCCTCTGCTTTAGGTATTCAAAGCTCTTCTCTCTTTATTCATTCCAGATGAATTTCTCCCCTTTCCGCATCAGTTTGGTCAATGGCAGTGCTAATCGAGAAAAGTTCTCTACGAACCTACGATAGTAACCAGCTAAGCCTAGAAAGCTGCGAACTTCAGTTGCTGACGTCAGTCTTGGCCACTTGGTAATACCCTCAACCTTCGCTGGATCCATGGTTATTCCCTCTACGGATACAATGTGGCCATTAGAAACGCCACTTTACACAACCAGAATTTGCATTTGGAGAATCTAGCATACAACCGCTTCTGGCGAAGTATCTGTAATACTGTACGAAGATGGTCTTCATGTTCTTCCTTTGATTTAGAGAAAATCAGAATATTATCAATGAAGACAATGACGAACTTGTCCAGAATCTCATGGAAGATACGGTTCTTCAAGTCCATGAAAACTGCCGGAGCATTGGTAAGGCCAAAAGTCATGACTACGAATTCGTAGTGTCCATAACGTGTACGGAAAGCAGTCTTGGCGATATCCAACTCTTTCACCCATAGCTGATGGTAGCCAGACCTCAGATCGATCTTAGAGAAATGTTTGGCACCTTGCAGTTGGACAAACAGATCATCAACGCGTGGCAAAGGATATTGAACTCTTATGGTGATCTTATTAAGCTCACGATAATCAATGCAAAGACGCATACTGCCATCCTTCTTCTTCACGAATAACGTCAGTGCACCCCATGGAGATGCACTAGGTCAGATGAAACCTCGCTCCAAAAGTTCATGTAGTTGTTCATTTAACTCCTTAAACTCGATGGGAGCCATGTAGTATGGAGCCTTGGAAATTGGCTCAGCTCCTAGAATGAGCTCAATATTAAACTCTACCTCACGAGCAGGTGGTATTCCCGGAAGTTCTTTAGGAAACACATCAAGAAATTGTGACACGATAGGCTGATTCTGGATGGATGGATATTCGGCCTACATATCATGAATAGTAGCTAAGAAGCCCTCGCAACCATGTGACTGTAATGCACGTGCTTGTAAGGTTGAAATTATTTATACAGACCTTCCTGGTATAAAATTGTTGTAAATGTACTCTGACGCGTTTACATCACCGAAAATGACCCGATATGAATGGTAGTCTATGGTGGCGTGGTGTTTGGATAACCAGTCCATGCCTAATATCATGTCGAAATCGCACATGTCCAATGGAAGTGCGTCAACTGGACGAATTCTGTCGTCAAACTTAAGGGGAAGACCTTTGTACCCATGTGTGATACGTACAGAGTCTCTTAAGGGCGTGGAAATGTTTAAGACATTTTCTAGTGGCATAGGGGATATCCTAACATGATTGGCATACGCAGTGGATATGACCGAATGAGTAACACCCGTGTCAAATAATACGCATGCAGCTTGACCATACATATACAAGATTCAAGTGATGGTACTTGATGATTTGTTGGCGTGGTTACGCGAGGTAGTGTACACACGTCCAGTAGTCGGAGGTGGCTTGGAGTCAACATGTCCAGAAGTGCCCTCAATCTCACCTTTACGGCAGTCCTTCATGTGATGGTCTGGCTGGCCATACTTGAAGCAAGCATCGCTAGCACGGCGACACGACCCTGGGTGTATGCGGTTGCACGTAGTGCAAAGAGGGTGAGTATACCCTCCAACAGGTGCCCTAGCTGGTTGGGGGCCTGTTTCAGAAAGTATACGTGAGACATGGTTATCGGGTACAAATTGGACAATGCAGGAAATCTACGATGTAATACCAGATGCAGCTACACAATTGGGTTGTGAACCTCTACGGTCCTGCTCCCGTCCGTTTCCATTATTCCTGGTAGTAGTTGCTGAAGTGTCAGAATTTATGAATTATAAAGCATATAACATAGAAATGAGTAAGTTTAGGGACATGCGGTCGTTGGAATTGTTGGCGTTGTTACGGTAATTGTCATTACCGCCACGCGTATCCGAAGCAGAACGGTCTCGAATCTTACCGTTACCCTTAGGCTGATTCTGCTGCTGAGTGGCCGGTTGGTACCGGTCCTCAGTGTTCTGCCTGAAAGGTGCAATTGTATAGAGAATGATAAATATTTGGATAGTACTGAATTAAATGAAATGATCGCCGCTGATGACGAATGTACCTCTTGGTAGGTCTTTTTGCCTCTGCAAACTCATCCCTCTCTTGCAGCATCTCCAAATTGTGAGCTGCATCTGCCACCTGTGCTACAGTATTAAATGTAGCACACATCGAGTTATTAGCGACAGATGTGCGAAGAGTCCAACGAAAGTGATACGCCTGCTCCTCTGCAGTCCCGACTGCTGCGCCAAGGAATCCAGGCAGTCGAAGGAACCTCTGCATAAACTTATTGCTATTTTCCCCAGATCTCTGCCTAATACCATGATACTCCCTCTTGAGCTTAGCATGCTCAGCTTTCGGGAAGAACTGCCCCATAACCAACTCCTTAAACTGTTCCAAGTCAAGCCAGTCACCCAATCGTCGCCTCATTCGACAGCTTAAGTTCCTTCCACCTTGCAAGCACGTTTCCTTCAAACTTGTAGCAAGCTAACCTTGCCTTAAAGACAGAGTCGCATCCCATAGCGTCAAAGATATTCTCAATGTGAGTTGTCCAGCCTCAGCGGGGCTGTCAGTCTGCTCGAAAGATTTCGGACGCTGCTTATTGAACCGCTCCAGCCATGTGATCAGGGTAGCTGGAGGTGGAGGAGGAGGATTCTGATTCTGGTAGTGGTGCTGATTGTTGGCGGCTTGCACCTCGGCCCGAATCTCATTCCTCAGTTGAGGAAGCATAGCTTGCATAGCAGCTTGGACTGCTGCATTCAGTTGTTCTTGTTCACGTGTTAGAGCCATCTGACAGTATAAAACAAAATGCAATGATTAAGCTGATTAAAACATAATATAAAAACATGAAAAAAATTTATGCATATAAACATGAATTTTTTTTATGCATGAAACAGTGTTTGAATGCATGGTCAATGAAAATGACATGGTTTGGGTGAACACCTATGGGTCGGTTCACCAAAACAAAATGACATGACGAGGATGAACGCCTATGGGTCGGTTCATCAAAATAAAATGATTCGATTAAAAGAACATGCGACTAAATATGGTCAGTCCTGTACCAACCATTACTTAGTCAAAATTGCTACAACAATGATACATGAAACAAATGCATGAAAACGACTGTCAGTTTTAGGAAGACCATGGTGATTACCCACTAATCACAGGTCATGTTTTTAGAGCCTACAAGTCGAAACCTTGCCTCTGATACCATAATTGTAACAACTCATTTTGATAATAGAATATCACAGGATAATTATGGAGTGTCATCAAAGCATGCAAGGTAAATGTCCAAAAAAAATAATTGACCATAAAAGGAAATACCAGAATCAAACATGGTCTTCCACTGCCAAGAACACCAACCACCACCCACAGCCGCAGCTGCGGTGGCGACTGGTGGCTGCGCAGCCAATGGCGGCAACATAGCTGCTGCTGCGCCGCGGCTTGCCACTGCCAAGAACAAGGTTCCCACCGGCTGCAGCCGGTGGTGTTCCCCCTGCCCTCGCCTGCGTTCCCCCTGTTCGAGCAACCTAGCCACCGACTTGAGCTGGTGGTTCCCACTGCGTGACACAGACACACACCAAGCCCCATGGGGGTCTCGGCTGTGGACACAAAAGGTGCACCGAGAGCCTTAGGCTCTCGGTTGTGGGCTGCTGAACCATAAACCAAACCAAACGAACCCTTTTTCTTGTTTTAGTTTAATCCAACAACATGTTTAATCAATTGTTTTTAAGATCAAATCATGTGTTCATAATTAATTAAAAGGAATTAAAAAGATGAAGGTTTGATGTTTTTACCCTAATGCGTGATTGAAAAGAACACAAACACGAATACCAATAAACCAAAGATCAAAATCAACAACAAATCCCTCCTTTGTCTCCTTGTGTGCCGCGGCTATAGTCACCAATGGGGGCTAGGGTTTTTAATTTTGTAAAACAAATGTGTTATGAAAAACTCTGTGTTTTAGTTTTCCTTTAGTTAAATTCAAAGTGGGCTTGGGCCCCCTTCTCTTTGGTTGCCGCGGACACAAATCCCAAAAGGGGTCAACCGGCCTTTTTGTTCATGTTAAACTATTACTCGTATACACTCGTGTTAATTATTCGTTCTAGTTCGGGTCTTAACACTCGTGTTAATTATACTCCGTGTATGTCGTGTTCTAATAGTCGTGTTATAATTATTATACGTAATAATTATCGTGTTTATAATTGTTCGTGATCATATGTTCGTGATTATAATTATTATACTTAATAATTATCGTGTATTATTACGTACGTAGTTTCTCGTAATTAATATCCGTGACACGTGTACATAACATAAATGGAAAGTTTTAATTGGTTCATAGGTTTACGTGATGTACTGTTTATGGTATTTATATGCGGGTTTTACAAGAAGTATGTTGATACAAAACATGATTATAAATAACTTGTACATTTTACGTTATTTATTACAAGTTGCATGTTTGTCATCAACAAAACCGACATAATTGTGTAGATTAAATATCGTAGTATTTACATTAACATATAGTAATATACAGTGGCGGACTCAGGAAATTATATTGTGGAGGGCACAAATTTTTTTTTGACAATAACAAGACGGAAAAAATTAAAAATCCGAAAAAAATCGAGTATTGTAACTTAAATATGTGAGATTTTTAGGTTTTATAGTGTTATATATTGGATTTTAATGTGTGAGTGGGGGGCAATTTGAGTTTCGAGTGGGGGCACTTTAAAAAAACGCTCAAAATTAACGAAAAAATACACTGTAATTTCACATTTTTGATCTAGCCATGGGGGGCGCCGCCACCCCGTACACAAATGGTACGTCCGCCCCTGGTAATATATACACAACCATTGTTTACAAACATACTATTGAATAAACGAACCTTCTTATTAGGTGAGAACTCTTATTTTACCTTTATATTCGAATAGTCGACGTCTTTTTGTACCATCGTTTCCAACATAACATCAAAGATCAAATTCCTACACATCAAATTAACGTATTATTATCCAACAGAATTTGAAATATAATATAAATAAACAAAAAGATGAAAATATTATAGAGACAATCGTCATCATAAAAATAATAAAATAAATAAAATGATATGCTGAAATCGCATTTAATATATAAGAACGACGGTTAGAAAATAGCTCAGTTGTCCCAGGTCTTGAGAATTTAAAGTCGGGATAACACAGGAGGAAAAAGCAAACTGCTTTTATTTTAGACGGGACTATCGTAAACCGAAAGGTAAGGACAAGGTGTCCGGGACATGATTCAAGGGATTGAGTTGTAACTTTTTAGTGTTTTTTTAAAATTTTTTGGAGTTGGAACCGTTGGTACGGTATACTCGATTCCGATTCACAAATTTTCGATTTCGTCTAAATGAAAGGTCGGGAATATAGACATTTAAAATTGTAGTATAGCTATATACTAGCTATAAGTCTCGTGCACGCACGGGTTACAAAAGAATCAAATTTAATTTAACATTTTAGCTTAATATACGAATATATAAAAATATTTTAAGTTTAGTATTTTGTAATTGTAATATAAATAAGTATAAAGTGTAAGGGGTATTTTTTTAGTTTTTAAAGTCGGGTAACACAGGACGAAAAAGAAAACTGCTTTTAAGGCGGGACTAAAAAAACCACTTTTAGACGGGACTGTCGTAAGCCGGAAGGTAAGGACAAAGGGTCTGGGGCGTGATTCAGGGACTGACTTGTAACTTTTTTAGTGTTATTCCAATTTTTTTGTTGGAACCGCTGGTACGGTGTACTCGGTTCTGATTCACAAATTTTTCGCTTTTGTCTAAATGGAAGGTCGGGACTATCGTCATTTAAAATAGTTTATATATAGTGTAACTTTATTTACAAAACTCATGTTAATGACCGAACTCGCATAATTTTTTATGAACCATTAGATTATCGGAGCAAGGGCTATATAGTATGAACTATGCCATTAATGTAATTAACTAAAAGACAATGTGTCATTAATGTAATTAACTAAAAGATAAGGACAATAATTTAAAGCTGAAAGGGTAATTTTGGAATTCAGTAAAAACAATAATTAGGGGCAGTTACTAAAAATAAGATAGAAATCTAAACCGACTTGAATTATAAATACAGGCCAGCGGATCTCATAAAAAGTCCATCGAACATAAGTCCACCATCGCAGGCTTCAAGAAAAGTTCGAGCCCATCGTTTCTAGATCCATAGTTGCAGGCCTTCAACTTGTTTGGTATATAAATACTTTTTTAAACCCAAAACCCTAATTTTGTGACTTGGTTTGTTACGATTAGTGATTCTACTTGATGGGTTATGAAGTTCGATTGATTTTATGAACTGGGTCGTTGATTATATCTCGTTTTTTTTGTTAATAATCGTGGCTTGTTGAGCTTTTAGTTATGGCTTTTGGTTTTTATAAAAACCTAATTAATATTGTATGTGATGACTCTTCTTGTTGAGTATTGATCGTCTTTAGCCATGGAACACAACTATATGTTAATCTTATATGTATCGTTAAAACTAGTATAACCATATAAATATATATACAAGATTCATAGAAGAGTTCCTTTTACCGTCGGGTAAATATGGTCGTTGATTATTTATCGTTCTGTTTGTTGGTTGTGCAGCTTTTAGCCATGGAGCACAACTACTTAATTATATGTATCGTTTTGTTTTAAAGCAATTGATCGAGGTTATGTGGATTTGGGAAAGCTCACGAACCACATTTTTTGGCATTTGAACTAGTGAATTGAGCTTATGGCCTATTTAAGGTCATAGGCCGAAAAAAGATAGCTTTCAAAAGTCAACATAAGAAGATAAGCTCACGAAAAAGATAACACAAACAACACTAGAAACTGATTTTTGAACTTGTATGTGTTACGGTATTTGAAGTTGTGATAATCAGTGGTTTAGTTAGGTCAAGAGCTTTCAGATGTAAAAGAACTCCTGTATGATCTGATAATCTAAGATTATTGTTTGACCCATGCAATGCTTGTTTTAGGACCTCATGGTTTTATATACTGAATTTGCATGATATACCATGATGTAAATAATTTGCATGAATATAGTAAAACTTGAATTAAATTACGATATAAAATTTGGGAGTCTTTCAGTTTACAAGATTTATAATGAATAGTTAAAGAGGCGGAAATAACTAAATTATAATCTGGGCATGTTGTTTTAAGTAGATGTGTTGTCTGTACATTGTACCCCAAGCTATTATTTAACTTTTTTATGTATCTGTTTGTCATACTTAAACCAGGTCTTTGTTTGTACGTCCTGATAGTCCCATGGATACCGATTTTACAGAAAGTAGTGCACTCGTTGACATCGAGATGCAGCCAGGGTCTTTTCTGACATTACTGAACGATGTGGAGATACAGCCCGTAAAGCGTGGAAAAAATAGGTCTATGGTTTGGGAATATTTCACTAAAGAAGACGTTTGCGATGGAGTAACAAGAGCCTTCTGTATGATTTGCAGGCAAGACTTCGCACACAGAAAAGGTTCCACAAATTCTGGCACCAGTCACCTCAAACGCCACCTTGAACGCCACAAAGCTCCTTCAAAGATGAGTGTTCAGATTGAGGATCTCATCAAAGACGACACGCCTAAACGATGCAAGAAATATACACCTCAACGAAGTTCCAGAACTAAATCGGTTCCTGTAGCATTTGACTCCGAAAGGTGTCGCAATGATATCGCTCGAATGATTATACTACATGACTATCCACTTCACATGGTCGAACACAAAGGGTTCATGACTTTTTTGCATAACCTTCAGCCTAAGTTCAACATGGTTGACTTCAATACCGTTCAAGACTACTGTGTAGCAACTTATCATAGCGAAAGGTCATCCATTGAGAACATGATTGCACAAATGCCGGGTCGGATTTGCCTTACACTTGACCTATGGAACACAAACAATACAACTGGTTACGTTTTTATAACGGGTCAGTTCATTGATTGTGAATGGAACATGCACAAAAGGCTGTTAAGTGTCGTGATGGAATCTTGTCCTGAGTCTGACTTCGCTTTTAGTCATGCTGTATCCACTTGCCTCACTGATTGGAACATTCAGGGCCGATTATTTTCTGTCACCCTAAACCAAAACCAACCTTCGAGTGATCTAAGAAGTTTGCTTTCTGGAAAAAACCCGCGTATCCTTAATGGTCAATTAGTGCTTACTAATTGCCTTGCTCGTGCTCTAGCCAGTATTGCACAAGAAGCCCTTCAAGTATGTCAAGACACGGTTAAGAAAGTGAGAGATTGTGTAAGGTGTGTGATAGCATCGGAAGCGATGGAACAATATTTTATTGGTCTCAAACAAGAAATTCAAGTACAAAATACTAATAATTTATCACTCGACGATCAGACAAAATGGAATACAACTTATGAAATGTTGTCGGCAGCATGGAAGTTGAAAGAAGTGTTTTCTCATTTAGAACATCAGAATTACTTTAAAAGCCCAAGCGGTGAAGATTGGAAGCTTGTTGACAATCTTTGCACTTTCTTGAAGCTAATTTTTGACACAGCTCGTCTGCTGGCATCATCAAGCGTCTCTCCAGCTAATACTCTTTTTGAGGAAGTATGGAAGCTTCAGATGGAGCTAATATATGCGTCCAAAAGTCAAGATAATATCATTAGTACCATTACCAAACCGATGCTAGAGGCCTTTGATAAATACTTGAAAAGCAGTTGTTTCGCGTTAGCAATAGTGGTTGTAATGGATCCACGGTTTAAGATGAAGTTGGTTGATTTCAGATTTGGAATGCTTTTTGGTGACGAGGCTGGGTCCTATATCAATACAGTGGATGAAGGGATTCGTCAGCTTTTTCTAGATTATGCTGATGTTGATGTTGATGTAACTGGACAATTAAGCAACGAGGATGGGAATGGGCTCGGGCTTGGGCTTACAGAGTTTGATAATTTTATTAGGCAGTCAGAGTTGGATCAATATTTGGAAGAGTCTCTTCTGCCTAGGAGTCACGATTTTGATGTTATGGGATGGTGGAAACTGAATGAGCTGAAGTACCCAACACTGTCGAAGATGGCTCGTGATATTTTGACTCTTCCTGTGTCGACTGTTGACCCTGAGTCTGTTTTTGATACTGGTGTGAAGGAAATGGATCATTATAGGTGCACTTTGAAACCTGACATGGTTGAGAAACTTTACTGTGCTAAGGATTGGTTGAGAAGTAGAAGTGAATCAATAGATAGTATGGACTCCCATGTGACGATGGAGTTTGGGGCTTGATATTTTGGTGTTTATAGTTTATTTTTCTTCTTGTTTCTCGTTAGATTGTGCTCATTTGTGAATTCTGTGGTAATATTAAGTTTGAGTATTATAGGCTTAGTTTGTTGCATTTGAGACCTTAATTGTTTTGGTTTAATGTTGATTTTGATACTTCATTGTTTGCCTCTCAAACACGCTAATTTATTGCTGCAGACAAAGTATCACATAATAAGAAGTATCTAAAGACTGGAATTCATTTTGCGTTTGTGTCAACAGAAACGTATGATAATGCAGTGGTGGCAGTTCTGTTATGTATACATTCGGCTGTCAAGGGTGTTCAAAACAGATAGTTGGTACTTAGCGCTTACTTCGATTCTACCTTAAAAACCAGGAAGTGAAATTGTAAGTTAGGTTGACCCACGTGAAATTCGAAAGGTTGGGTTACTTATACACTTGTATATAAAAGATGACCACTGTTCATCGCTTTTATGACGGTTTAACATAAGACGCAATGCAAGCTATGCATAACGGCAGGGACGGAACCAGGACATAAAACGACCGGGTGCATTTACAATTAACTAAACAATACTACAAACACAATTTTTAGGGGACTAGGTGCATTTGGCACAAATCTTATACAAATCGAAGTTTTTTCACAAATTTAACATTACGCAACAAAAATCCATGGGTGTCCCGGGACCCACCCTGGTTCCGTCCTTGCATAATGGTATAAATGATTTTTCTTCACTTTTATGTTCTTTTTAGGATTGGATATTTGTATCGTTACATTTTCTCTTAAGCTAAGTATGAGATGGTTGTGCCTTGGTGCTCCCTTGGGCATCCAAATATACCATATAGACAAGTTTTAACTCCTTGTTATTATCGCAATAAACAATCAATTAAAGACCAAGTCAGAGCGACTTAACTTGGAGAGCATCTTAATATTAACCCGCAACTCAAATTAAACGACCCGTTAGTGGCCATAGAATCTAAACGTTTAATGACGACACGACTAGCTTCTCCACAACTAATATGAGTGTTTGTACACTGTTGTCTATGAATATAAACACCATTCTATTTTTAGCCTAAATTATTTAGTGTACCAGTGTCACAGTTTGTATTCACTAGTGGCCCAAAATAGTACTAGCACTAGGCCTGTCAATCTGTCATAGCTAACCTAGCCCAACATAACTAGATCTAACCTAGCCAATCACATTATAAATAGTTAAATACCCGAAAAGACAATCTTTCTATCCTCTTAGCCGTTATTTCCTAGATGTCAACCATCCAGATCTCAGAATAGGCATCCATTCTTATCACTTCTTTTGCTCTTTCTAATCTTGCAAGTTATGTTTCTGATTGATTGATGATGTCGTTGTAATGAAATAATCTAATATTTTTCACAAAGATCTATTATAACTTTTGTTTTAGTAGGTTAAAGATAGCTGATTATACTATATTAAGATTGTTATACAGATATTTCATGATAGTAGTATATATGATATATGGCCTGAAGTGTACCTATTTTTTTTCTTTTATTTTTGTTATATTCAACACCAGATCTACAAGTAGTTCATAACGTTTAGGCCAACATATATAAGAGTTCTTTATAGTTCTAATATAGTTTATCTCTTATTGTGATGAAGGTGCCAAACCTTTCTTATGGAAGTTATGACGGTTGTTTGCGAAACGTCTGGTCTTATTTCGGCTAGACATGTACAAATATGGTTCGGTATTCCAGAAGGTTTGAGCTACCTTTCAAAACGACATGAATGACAAGTTAAACGTCATACATCATGATATAAAGAGTGGAAACTGTGACATTAAAAGTGCCAATATTATAATGGATGACATATGGAATAGCAAAGATCGCTGAGTTTGGTCTCACATACGGTGACACTATAAACATAAGATATTCACTCATTTGGCATTGTACTATTTGAAATTATCGTTTATAAGTACGCATCTCATGGAAGCCATGATGATTATATAAAGAGTCGAAGTGGATTGGATTTTCTTCACAGTGGCGACTCATATAGTGTTTATACTAGATTGCAATTATACATATGGGTGTGTTCGCTTTGTGTCGTTTTGTTTGATGGGTTATAGTTGCTTAATTCATGAAAAATATGTTGTATATATGTCATTCTTAACGCCAAGATGTATATAAAAAATAAATAGATGATGCTATTGCAACTCTACTTTTTGCTATATACTGTACTGTATAGTTTATCTTATATCTCAGATATGTTTGTTCCATTTCATTCAGTCACTAAACAGCCCAAACAAATAGGGGACCGACCAAACAAATCGGTCGGACTACTATCGATCAGCTGAACCATCTTATTTTTTGAGACTTGAAGGCACCCACTTCATCCTAAGAAATAACTTGAATTTCATAATCAAAGTGACTTTCATAAGTAAACTTTAGTATGTATCCGAGGATTATGAAACATGGGAACCCAAACTACCTAAATGCAAAGAAATACAGTAATCTAGATGTTGAAAAGCCGTTCATGTATGACCACCAAAAATGAAACAATCTTTACAACATGTTAATCGATGAAGTAACCATCTCATATTCATATATGCTCAATAGTTTCAATTTTCAGTTAATGAATCTTTAGTTAAAAAGGAAATATTAGGTACAATTTGAATGTAGTAATTGGGTACAACTTAGTCTATAAAATGTTGGTTTAAAAGTGTTTTTTGTGGATCTCTAAATTTCTGTGTGAGCGCCTGACTCATTTCATATGTATTTTTGTGGAGAATTGTAGTTATATGGCTACAAAAATTGTATAAAACTGTATTAGAAGGAATATTTCAAAAGGTAATAATATTATTACCTTTTGAAATATTCCTTCTAATACAGTTTCACTACAACAATCGCGCCCTACCCCAGCGATATTTTTGGTGTTTCCCCAGCGACATGTCGCTGGGGAAGCATATCCCCAGCGACATGTCGCTGGGGTATATTCGCTGGGGTAAGCTAGTTGTTAAAAGTATCCCCAGCGACTTCCCCCAGCGACAAGTGGGCCCCACAGACTTTTTCCTGGAAGAACAGATGCCACGGTGGCAAAATTTTCCCCAGCGACATGTCGCTGGGGAAAATCCTTACAAAATAAAAAAAATTAAGTTAAACTTAACCATTTTAGCTAATTACAAATTTTCCCCAGCGACATGTCGCTGGGGAAAATTTCCTTTCTTTTGACTTGTCAACGCGTTGCCGTTGACTAGTCAACGCTATCCAAATTTTCCCCAGCGACATGTCGCTGGGGAAAATCTTGATACATTTGACTTGTCAACGCTTTGCGTTTGACTTGTCAACGAATAACCAACTTTTCCCCAGCGACATGTCGCTGGGGAAGAGTCTGCAGGTTTTTTTTTAAAATTGCCTGCACAGCAGGCGTTTTCCAGATTTTTTCCGGAATTTTTCCGGAAAAAATCTACCAAAACCTGTAACCAAAACCTGTATTTGCTCACCAAAAGACACATATAAAGTAAACTTGAAATACAAATCAACACAAACGCGGAATAAGTTCAACTTGCACCAAATATAATATAACGTTCTAATGATCACATGGATACTAGGAATAAGTCGGGATAGTTAAGGATACTAGGGAAACAAGCGTTCTAATTTAGGATAATAGGGAAACAAGTCAAGATGAACATAAAGAAACTATGTACCATACTAACAAACACATATATGACACGACTAGCTCGCGTCATCGCCACCCTCCCGATCCTCAGCATCATCACCCGGGCGACTCCCGCTCCCGCTGGCACCAGCATCATCATCCGGGCGACTCCCACTCCCGCTGGCACCACCACTCTCATATGCGGCAAAAAGATCGCCATACCTGGGGTCGTTTCTGAACAAGCCCATCATGAAATCAACATCCCGATCCCGACGAGTCTCAGGGGGTGGTGGCGGAAAGCACGGGGGAGTACTGGTGTATCCTGGCAATACCATACCCACGCCAGGATGGTGGCCGCGAAACTTGCCTCCTCGCACCATCCTGTTGATCTCGGCAGTGGTGTGCTCACCCGTCGCCTCTAGCTCCCTCATCTGATCCTGTGCGGTGACAATAACACAATATAGTAAATATATTAGTCGGGTTGCTAGATTATTAATCAATGATTCATTAAAGTGTGTTTTGAAAAGAATACTTACATACAACTGGAGAGACTGCTCATCTATAAATACACCATCTGAATTCGTATGCAGACGATAGAACATGTCGATCTCTGTAGGCTCCTGTTGGGTTTCGGACGACTTTTGCTGTACATACACACGTAAGTAAGATCAATCTAATTAAATGCGGCAATAATAATATGTATGTAAAATAAATAATGATAATAATAAAATAATAAAAATAAAAAACAATAATAATAATAATAAAATAAAAAAAATAAAAAAAACCATAATAATGTAAAATCAATAATAATAATAATAATAATAATTACCATGAGATGTCGAGTGCGAGGGATCGACCGAGAACCATGTCGGGAGACAAGTGTTGCCTTGGACCGATTTTGGCTGTTTGTTGAGGATCGCTTCATGTTAGCTTCGTCAGTCTAAAACTCTATATGTTTCTCCCACACTTCAGGTGTGTGCTCGTCCGGTCTGTTCCGCCTGATTTGATCCAAATCGTATTCTCCAGTCTCGGGGTTTTTTACAAAGTAATCTCGCTTCAGACTAGCCTTGCTGGTATTGTATGATTTTTGTAGCTGGTGATTAATGGTATCATAAATACTCTTCCACCGAGGGGTGTTCACGTACGGCGTGAGATCATATTTTTTCTGCAATCAAATACAACACATTGAAAACAGAGTTAGAAATATAATTTATATATTTATTTAAATTCGTTTATTTATTTATATGATATAAATAAATAAACGAATTTAAATGAATATACACAATACAACACATTGAAAACAGAGTTAGAAATATAATTTATATATTTATTTAAATTCGTTTATTTATTTATATGATATAAATAAATAAACGAATTTAAATGAATATACACAATACAACACATTGAAAACAGAGTTAGAAATATAATTTATATATTTATTTAAATTTGTTTATTTATTTATATGATATAAATAAATAAATAAATTTAAATAAATATACACAATACAACACATTGAAAACAGAGTTAGAAATATAATTTATATATTTATTTAAATTCGTTTATTTATTTATATGATATAAATAAATAAACGAATTTAAATAAATATACACAATACAACACATTAAAAACGGAGTTAGCAATATAATTTATATATTTATTTAAATTTGTTTATTTATTTATATGATATAAATAAAAAAACAAATTTAAATAAATATATATAATTAAATAAATGAACACGATAATTAAATAAATATAAAATGATAACTTACCCCAATAGCTGTCCGGGCCGCCACCTTGTACCCTTCGGGTACCTTGCTCCACGAAGGGTAATACAAAGGTATTTCCCTAACGACACACCCGAATAAGTTTCCCCAATGATCTGCGTAGGGGCCGATAGGTATAACAAGATCACCTCTACCGGGTACAAAGTCGACCTCGACCGGCCGGTTTTGATTCTCGGCCACCGCATCCAGTAATTTCAGGCAGCGGGTCTTCTCCCGGGTATTCTGCCTGCCGGCTCTCCTCCCGCCCAAATTGGGCTTTTTCTTTCCTTTTCCTGCAAAATCAAGTGAGTGATAAAGTCATAAAAGTTAAGGCAAACAAGTTAAATATGTGTATCAAATTTGTATTACAATAATCCAGAAATTCTTACCCCGGTTGACGAAGCAACCCCCGCAACCGAATGATGGAGGACGTGGACGTGAAGGATCCTCGCCACCACCGTCCCCGCCGTGGCCCCGTGCAACATCAGTCATCTGTATACAAGTACAATTAGCATAACATGTAGAAATTCATGAACAAAATAATACAAGCATGCACAAATCTAAATATCAAAATAAATTTACACATTTAAACAATCCACAACAATTTCATTCATTCATTCATTCAAATATATAAGTGTATTTTACAAGTTACAACACAAAGTTAATCTTCTTCGTCACTAGAATAAAATTTCTCAACACCATCATCATCTTTGATGAGGTCTTCAACATCAGAATCTGCTAAATCATGAGGAAGGGGGTCTTCATCATCATCGTCTTCATTAGGAACATCATCGTTATCTGGCGGTGCGTCAACCTCTGTTGATTCACCATCTATATGCAAATCTATATAGAAGGTGTAATTACCGAAGTCATTCCCACTAGTAGAAGGTGGGAGATGACTAGTAGAAGGTTGGAGATCACTAGTAGAAGGTGGGAGATCAGATGAGTTGTCCAAATGTATAATATCAGGTTCGTTCTCTACCACGATTACACCGTTGTTCAAAAACTTTTTATGATTAACATGTTCGACGACCTTCACGTTGGGTTTGGCTGGATCTACAAGGTAGAAGACTTGTTTGACTTGTGTTGCGAGGATGTATTGTTCACTTTTCCACGCCTCACCAGAGCCGACGATTTGTGTCATTCCGTTTCTAACGATAAGTTTCTTGACTCTACCAACGGTGTTGCGAGTGTCGAACCACTTAACTTTGAACAACGCAACTTTAAACGACAAATAGTCAAACTCGAGGATTTCTTGAAGCCGACCATAAGTGTTAGTTTTCCCGTCAGGATCAGTCGAATAAACGCCGCTATTTTGAGTTACGCGACGTTCATCGCGGCTCTGCACGACATACCTCACACCATCTACTACGCAACAGTTTACTGACATTGGAGCCCTTAATGGTCCATTAGCCAAAGCGAATAACTCGCTGGTTGGGCTAAACTCTGGGTCTTGGGGATTTTGTGCGTGACGTTCAAAGATCTATGAAGAAGATAGGATTAGATAGAAAACTAAAAATATGATATTGTTATTTTTACAGTTAAGTACACAAAATAAGTGTTAGTTTACCAGCGTCTTAAACCAGTGGGGGAATTCTTCTAGCTTGTCTTTTTCTGGAAATAACCTGAAAAACGTTCATGCTATTAGAATAAGTCGTCGAAATGATAAGTTAAGAAAAAAAAGTTACAAAATTAAAAAACGCGTACCTCCGGAACTGGTCTTGGTACGTGTCGATCTCAGGACTGTTGTTAAGTACATACCATCTCACTTTCTTGTACTCGTCGGTAGGAAAATGAGGAAAGGACAGTAAACCAATCGGCTTGCATACCGATCGGAACACCTGAAACTTACACGTTGAGGGAGGGGGTCCACATTACGATCGGGACGATTAAATTTCGTGGTAACACCCCGAAAATATTGAGAACTTATAGTCAATGCTTCTTCTGCAACATAACCCTCCGCGATCGAACCTTCCGGCTTAGCTTTATTTCTTACATAACCTTTTAGCTTCTTCATGAATCTTTCAAATGGATACATCCACCGGGGTTGAATAGGCCCGCCTTCAAGAGCCTCTAGAGCTAAATGGATGGGCAAGTGAATCATAATGTCAAAGAAAGCAGGAGGATATATGCGCTCAAGCTCGCATAGAATTTCAACCACCTTGACCGAAGCTTTCAACATGTCCTCCTCCATCAAAGTTGTAGAGCAGAGTTGCTTAAACAAGGAACACAGTGCAATTATTGGTTTTGCAATATGTTCGGGCAAGTAATTTTGAAGTCCGTAAGGAAGTAAACGTTGCATCATTATATGACAGTCATGAGACTTCAGGCCCGTTATATTTGTATCATTATCGGTCACTTTGTGCTTGAAGCATGATCCGAACCCATCTGGTAGTTTAACACTTTTGATGTACTGACAAAACTTTTTTCGGTTCTCTGGTGTTAAAGAATACGCAGCCTGGGGCTTCACAGTCTTCCCCTTGTGGTTTACGGTTAGCCACAAAGGTCTTCGAATGCCCATCTTTTTCAAGTCTTGTCTTGCTTTTGCGGTGTCTTTACTTTTGTCATTCATTAACAAAATGTTCAAGATGGCCTCCAACACATTTTTTTCGATATGCATGATGTCTAAATTGTGTCTTAGTGAAATAAAAGGCCAATACTCAAGCTCGTAAAAAATAGACCGTTTAGTCCAGTTAAGCTCGACTGTAACATTGCGGGAAATCTTCACACCCCCATGTTTCGGATGTTTACCCGGCTTACGCCTTAGCAATCTAGCATGTTGCGCTTCGATTACATGCGGTTGATTATAATCTTTAGGTGGATCTTTCTGTTCAGTTTGGCCATTGAAGTCAACACGTGAACTCCTCCATTTATGGGGCTTCTTTAACCATCTTCTATGGCCAACATAAGCTATTTTGCTTGTGACAGGAATAGATGGAGTTTCTAGGTTACATGTAGGGCATGCATAGTAACCTTGCCCACTCCACCCAGACAAACTACTTCGAGCAGGAAAATCATTTATAGTCCATAAAAGCATCGCTCTCATCTTGAACTGCTTTTGTGAAATAATGTCTGTAGTATCAACACCGTTCTTGTGCCACAAAGTCTTCAGGTCTTTAATCAAAGGATGCAAGTAAATATCAATGTCCTTTCCCGGGGATTTAGGGCCAGGAATTAACAACGTCAGCATAAAGTTACTTTCTTTCATACATAACCAAGGAGGCAGATTGTATGTTGTCAATACAACCGGCCACATGCTGTAGCTCTGACTAAGGTTGCCGAACGGATTGAAACCATCAGCACACAACCCTAGTCGAACATTTCTTGGTTCTGCTGCAAACTCTGGATACTTCAAGTCAAACTTCTTCCAAGTCGCGCCATCAACCGGGTGTTGCATCTTACCAGGCTCCGCACACTTTCCAGTAGCATGCCAAGTCATGTCTTTTGCAGTGTGTCTAGACTTGTACAAACGTTGTAGTCTAGGAATGATCGGAAAGTAACGCAACACCTTCCTAGGAACTTTCTTCCCCGGTGTGTTAGTGTCTTTCCATCTACTCGTTTTACACACCGGACAGAATTGCAGATTCGTATTATCCTCCCAAAACAAGCAGCAGTCGTGTTCACAAGCATGTATCGACTCGTAACCTAACCCGATCGTTTTAAATGTCTTCTTTATTTCATAGTAGTTCAGTGGGAACTTGAATCCTTTACTATCGGGTAACATATATCGGAGAAACTCTAATATTTCATTGAATAAAGAATCTGTCATTTTTCCTTTAGCCTTAAAATAGGTAAATTTTGCCATAAAGTCTAGTCGAGACACATGTTCACAACCATCATACATCGCCTCGTTGGCAATTGCATACAACTCTTCAAACTCGGTACGAGTGGCTTGAGGCGGTTGAGTCGGTTGGTTACTAGTCTCACCAATATTATCTCCTTGTGTTGGTTCATTCGAAGGAATATAGCTAAAATCATTGAGTAACGCTGTCATGTCACTCATCATAGGTTCTCCTAGGTTATCTATCACTGGCGCACGTGGAGCCGGTTCACCGTGTTTGAGCCATGTGGTATAAAGTGGGTCCCACCCGTTTATAGCAATTTCCATTCCAATCCCATCGATGGGTTTCCATAATACATTTCGACATTTTTTGCATGGACATCTAATTTTCCCCGCAGAATTCACCAACGGCCGGCAATGATTGACGAACTTTGTAAGACCGTCATTAAATTCTTTGGAAAGTTTCGGTTTGTTTATCCAACTCTTATCAGCGAATACCATAACTGCGTTTTATCCGTATATTTAGTTATTATTACATGGAAGGCAATTATGGAAAGCAATCCTAGATGTTTTGTTAACCTAGTGCAACTATGGAAGGCAATCCTAACCCACTCTTTGATGCTTCGTCTCATATATGAATGCGTATAACCGATTTACTATTTGAGAAAATTTCGGCAGCATTTCCCCTCAACTCCCCAAATATGTGTTTAAAGACATATTCGTAGGAGTAAAGGAGAAACACTGTCGAAATCATCTCAAATAGTAAACCAGTTATACGCATTCATATCCTAAATGAGACAAAACAATCAAAAAGCAGTCCCAAACAGGGGACTTTCCGAAGTTAATTCCTATTAAATTAACTTCGGACGGGTTTTCTATAGGTTGATCAATTTCAGACGGGAATTTTCTGAAATTAATCGCTAAAATCCTAAAACATTCCTAAGGTTTAATTCAATAAAACATTTATATCAAACAGCTTATTCTGATAAGTTTTATCAGAATAAGTTGTTTTCAAACAGCTTATCCTGATAACATTCTTGATAAGCTGTTTGAAAACAGTTTATTCGGATAAGCTGTTTGAAAACAGCTTATCCTGATAAGCTTATCAGAATAAGCTGTTTTCAAACAGCTTATTCCGCTAAGCTTATCGGGATAAGCTGTTTCAAACATCTTACCCTGATAAGCTTATCAGGATAAGCTGTTTGAAAACAGCTTATTCGGATAAGCTTATTAGGATAAGCTGTTTTCAAACAACTTATTCTGATAAGCTTATCGGGATAAGCTGTTTCAAACAGCTTATCCTGATAAGCTTATCAGGATAAGCTGTTTAAAAACAGTTTATTCGGATAAGCCGATAAGCAACATAACGATTGTTTGGGTTTGTGTTTTTTACAGTTAACGAGTGTTTGGATTTACGTTTAATTAAAAAAAACTAGTTTATAAATCCCCAACGACATGTCGCTGGGGAAACCAAAATGATAAAAATAAGTAAATAAGTGTTATCAGTTAGAATTAAAAAAACATACTGTTAGTTGTGGTGGTCACTTGTGGTCGGCTGTGGTCGGTCGTTGTCGGCTGCGCTGTCGGCTGTGGTCGGCTGTGGTCAGCTGTGGTCGGCTGTGGTCGGCTGCGGTCGGCTGTGGTCGGCTGCGGTCGGCTGCGGTCGGCTGCGGTCGGCTGCGGTCGGCTACAATAACATAAAACATTAATTAAAAAAAACCATTCAATTAAAAAAACTATAAATTTATATAAAAAACAATTGAATTAAAAAAACCAAAACCTTTAATTTATATAAACATAAAATGAAAGACAAAACCTTTAATTATAGCTAGTGGTGGTGGTGTGGGTGATTCATAGTGGTGACCGGTGGGATGATTCGCAGTGGTGATGGAGATGGATATGGGTGATGGTGGTGGTGATTAGCAGTGGTGACTGGTGAGGGTGATGGAGATGGGTGGGGGTTTTACGCAGATGGGGATGACGGTGGTGATGATTGGTGGTGTAAATGGTGGTGATATTGGTGGTGTAAATGGTGGTGATATTGGTGGTGTAAATGGTGGTGTAAATGGTGGTGTAAATGGGCTGTAGTGATGGTGTTTTACGCAGAGAAGAGAAAGAGATGGGTTTGGGAGATAAGTGATGTTTCTGTAAATCGTTGAGGATAAGGTCTGGTTAAAACTTTCCCCAGCGACATGTCGCTGGGGAAAACTTCCTTTTCTTGACGAACTTTTCCCCAGCGACATGTCGCTGGGGAAAGTTTAGAATTTGTCGTTTTGCGCAGCTGGTTTAATAAACGTTGGATATTAACGAAACTTACCCCAGCGACATGTCGCTGGGGAAACCCTTATTTTGTCGGTTTGTGAAAGAAGCGCGTTAATGAAATTTTTTGGAGGGATTTCTAAAATTGGTCAACGAAACTTACCCCAGCGACATGTCGCTGGGGAAACTTTTTTAACTATTCATGATATTTACTTTTAAATGATTAATAATAATAATTTTATATAATTGTATTATTATAATTTTATATAATTAAAAATAATAAGTTTTACATAATTGTATATTTTACTTTTTATATAATTATATATTTTTATATAAGATATTTATGTAAATTAGTTTTAAATGATTGATAATAATACGTTTTATATAATTATATAATAAGTTTGATTGATAATAATACGTTTTAAATGATTAATAATAATAATTTTATATAATTGTATTATTATAATTTTATATAATTAAAAATAATAAGTTTTATATAATTGTATATTTTACTTTTATATAATTAAAAATAATAAGTTTTATATAATTATATATTTTTTATATAATGTATTTATGTAAATTAGTTTTAAATGATTGATAATAATACGTTTTATATAATTATATATTTATATAATAAGTAGAGGTTCAATGTATTAGATAGGGTTCATCATTAGAGGTTCAATGTATTAGATAGGGTTCATCATTAGAGGTTCAATGTATTAGATAGGGTTCATCATTAGAGGTTCAATGTATTAGATAGGGTTCATCATTAGAGGTTCAATGTATTAGATAGGGTTCATCATTAGAGGTTCAATGTATTAGATAGGGTTCATCATTAGAGGTTCAATGTATTAGATAGGGTTCATCATTATAGGTTCAACGTATTAGATAGGGTTCATCATTAGAGGTTCAATGTATTAGATAGGGTTCATCATTATAGGTTCAACGTATTAGATAGGGTTCAGCTTTAGAGGTTCAATGTATTAGATAGGGTTCATCATTAGAGGTTCAATGTATTAGATAGGGTTCATCATTATAGGTTCAATGTATTAGATAGGGTTCATCATTATAGGTTCAACGTATTAGATAGGGTTCATCATTAGAGGTTCAATGTATTAGATAGGGTTCATCATTAGAGGTTCAATGTATTAGATAGGGTTCATCATTATAGGTTCAACGTATTAGATAGGGTTCATCATTATAGGTTCAATGTATTAGATAGGGTTCATCATTAGAGGTTCAATGTATTAGATAGGGTTCATCATTATAGGTTCAACGTATTAGATAGGGTTCATCATTATAGGTTCAATGTATTAGATAGGGTTCATCATTATAGGTTCAACGTATTAGATAGGGTTCATCATTAGAGGTTCAACGTATTAGATAGGGTTCATCATTAGAGGTTCAATGTATTAGATAGGGTTCATCATTAGAGGTTCAATGTATTAGATAGGGTTCATCATTATAGGTTCAATGTATTAGATAGGGTTCATCATTAGAGGTTCAACGTATTAGATAGGGTTCATCATTAGAGGTTCAATGTATTAGATAGGGTTCATCATTAGAGGTTCAATGTATTAGATAGGGTTCATCATTAGAGGTTCAATGTATTAGATAGGGTTCATCATTATAGGTTCAATGTATTAGATAGGGTTCATCATTATAGGTTCAACGTATTAGATAGGGTTCAGCTTTAGAGGTTCAATGTATTAGATAGGGTTCATCATTAGAGGTTCAATGTATTAGATAGGGTTCATCATTATAGGTTCAATGTATTAGATAGGGTTCATCATTATAGGTTCAACGTATTAGATAGGGTTCATCATTAGAGGTTCAATGTATTAGATAGGGTTCATCATTAGAGGTTCAATGTATTAGATAGGGTTCATCATTAGAGGTTCAATGTATTAGATAGGGTTCATCATTAGAGGTTCAATGTATTAGATAGGGTTCATCATTAGAGGTTCAATGTATTAGATAGGGTTCATCATTATAGGTTCAACGTATTAGATAGGGTTCATCATTATAGGTTCAACGTATTAGATAGGGTTCATCATTATAGGTTCAATGTATTAGATAGGGTTCATCATTAGAGGTTCAATGTATTAGATAGGTTTCAACAGTAGAGGTTCATTGAATTAGATAGGGTTCATCATTATTGGTTCAACGTATTAGATAGGGTTCAGCTTTAGAGGTTCAACGTATTAGATAGGGTTCATCATTAGAGGTTCAATGTATTAGATAGGGTTCATCATTATAGGTTCAATGTATTAGATAGGGTTCATCATTAGAGGTTCAATGTATTAGATAGGGTTCATCATTAGAGTTTCAATGTATTAGATAGGGTTCATCATTAGAGGTTCAATGTATTAGATAGGGTTCATCATTAGAGGTTCAATGTATTAGATAGGGTTCATCATTAGAGGTTCAATGTATTAGATAGGGTTCATCATTAGAGGTTCAATGTATTAGATAGGGTTCATCATTAGAGGTTCAATGTATTAGATAGGGTTCATCATTATAGGTTCAATGTATTAGATAGGGTTCATCATTAGAGGTTCAACGTATTAGATAGGGTTCATCATTAGAGGTTCAATGTATTAGATAGGGTTCATCATTAGAGGTTCAATGTATTAGATAGGGTTCATCATTAGAGGTTCAATGTATTAGATAGGGTTCATCATTATAGGTTCAATGTATTAGATAGGGTTCATCATTATAGGTTCAACGTATTAGATAGGGTTCAGCTTTAGAGGTTCAATGTATTAGATAGGGTTCATCATTATAGGTTCAATGTATTAGATAGGGTTCATCATTAGAGGTTCAATGTATTAGATAGGGTTCATCATTATAGGTTCAATGTATTAGATAGGGTTCATCATTAGAGGTTCAACGTATTAGATAGGGTTCATCATTAGAGGTTCAATGTATTAGATAGGGTTCATCATTAGAGGTTCAATGTATTAGATAGGGTTCATCATTATAGGTTCAATGTATTAGATAGGGTTCATCATTAGAGGTTCAACGTATTAGATAGGGTTCATCATTAGAGGTTCAATGTATTAGATAGGGTTCATCATTAGAGGTTCAATGTATTAGATAGGGTTCATCATTAGAGGTTCAATGTATTAGATAGGGTTCATCATTATAGGTTCAATGTATTAGATAGGGTTCATCATTATAGGTTCAACGTATTAGATAGGGTTCAGCTTTAGAGGTTCAATGTATTAGATAGGGTTCATCATTAGAGGTTCAATGTATTAGATAGGGTTCATCATTAGAGGTTCAATGTATTAGATAGGGTTCATCATTAGAGGTTCAATGTATTAGATAGGGTTCATCATTAGAGGTTCAATGTATTAGATAGGGTTCATCATTAGAGGTTCAATGTATTAGATAGGGTTCATCATTAGAGGTTCAATGTATTAGATAGGGTTCATCATTAGAGGTTCAATGTATTAGATAGGGTTCATCATTAGAGGTTCAATGTATTAGATAGGGTTCATCATTATAGGTTCAACGTATTAGATAGGGTTCATCATTATAGGTTCAATGTATTAGATAGGGTTCATCATTATAGGTTCAACGTATTAGATAGGGTTCATCATTAGAGGTTCAACGTATTAGATAGGGTTCATCATTAGAGGTTCAATGTATTAGATAGGGTTCATCATTAGAGGTTCAATGTATTAGATAGGGTTCATCATTAGAGGTTCAATGTATTGGAGGGAAAACATTGGAGGGAAAACATTGGAGGGAAAACATTGGAGGGAAAATGTTAACAATTTCCCTCACTTTTTTAGCATAAAAAGAGAAACACACACACTCCTTATCATCACAACCACCAGCAGATTACACACACTTATCATCATAAACAAATTGTTATTATGTACATGTTGAAGCATGAAGCTTTTCCGTGCAGGTGTGGACATGGAGATGTAGTTCTTCGAGAATCGTGGACAACTAAAAACTTTGGTAGACTGTACTATGCTTGTCCACGTTCACGGGTTCAACCTCCAGTTTCATATGGATGCAAATTTTTTTTATGGAAAGACGAACGCGTCCAACTACTAATCAAATCTCTTGGAGGTTCAATGAGCTTTTCTCCTCCAAGCTCTTCTTCAAGACCTTCAACGAACTTTTCTCCTCCAAGCTCTTCTACCAGACCTTCAACGATTCCAATTTCTTCTCCAAGCTCTTCAGCGTGTGCAAACTGTGTGCGCTTGAATGGAATGATAATGGTACTTGAGCGTACGATAGAGTTGTACCGCAACTCCGATAGGCACACATTGGATTCAGCTGCACTACTTCACGACCTTTACGATGACATGGGGAACATTTGTTTGAACTAGTTTATGATGTATCTGTTTTCGTGTTTATGAGTCTATTATCGGTTTAATATCCATGTTTAATTAAGCGCATGTTTAAGTGTCAGTGTAGAATAAAGTTAGGTTTAGGCGTGTCTGTTTGTAAGCCTCAATGAATGTTAACAATTTTTAATTAATATTAACAATGAATGTTAACAATTATCAGTGAATGTTAACTTTTGGCGGGCAAAATTTTGGCCGAAAAACATTGGCGGGAAAATTAACCATTTGTCTCACTTTTTTTTATCATAAAAAGAGATACTATTTTAAATTTTAATAACTTTATTTTTTTATATATATATTATATTTACTAAAATATTATATAAAGATTACACATTTTCTGAAAATTGGTGGTCAAATAGAAGTCAACCTTTCCCCAGCGACATGTCGCTGGGGAAAATTTTATTACTTTTTTGTAAAATAGGCGCGTTAACTTAATATCTTTTGGAGGGAATCCTAAAAGTTTCCCCAGCGACATGTCGCTGGGGAAAATCTTTGGCATAAATTAAACAACGCATTAACGCTAATCACTTGGATTAGACGTGGGAGAAAGTTTCCCCAGCGACATGTCGCTGGGGAAAAGTTGGCGGGTTAATCTCCCGCTTGCATTAATTGTGAAGTAGTTTGGTCAAAATTCAGTCAACTTTTCCCCAGCGACATGTCGCTGGGGAAAATTTGCTTTGCTTTTTGGTCAAAATTTTTTCGAGAAAGTTTGCCACGTCAGAAAGTTTTTGTCGTTTAGCGACTTTTCCCCAGCGACATCGTGTCGCTGGAAAAACCCCGATGGGGAAGGGCTGGATTGTTGTAGTAATAAGACCATTCTATTTTTAGCAACTTAGCAGTGGCCCAAAAGAACTAGTTTTAAGGCCTGTCAATCCTATCGTACCTAACCTAACCCAGCATGAATCAGACCTAATCTGACCAATCACATTATAAATACTCGAAAACACAATCTATCTTTACACCACAGCCGTCATTTCCTAGATGTCGACTATGTCTGTAGCTCAATGAACAGATCTAAAAATAGGTATTCATTTTATCACTTCCTTTGTTCTTTCTAATCTTCAAGTTATGTTTGTGATTCACTTATGTAGATCTAATGAAATAAGCTACTAATATTTTCCACAAAGATAGATGATTATATTAAGGTTGTTATACAGATATGTATGATACGAGTATATTATACGAGTAACAATATTTGATTTTTTTTATATTCAACAGCAGATAACGAAATATACACAATCGTTCCAACGTAAATGAATCTTCAGTTAAAACTGTACTCAAAAGAATACTTCGAAAGCTAAAACACCTCTCTATTTTTAGCAATATAGCAGTGGCCCAAAAGAACTAGTTTAAGGCATGTTAGTCAATCTATCATAGCTAACCTAGCCAATCACATTATAAATACCCGAAAACACAATCTATCTAACACCACAGCCATCATTTCCTAGATGTCAAACTATGTCCTGATGGCCAGATCTCAGAATACGTATTCATTTTATCACTTATTTTGTTCTTTCTAATCTTGCAAGCTATGTTTGTGATTCACTGATGTAGATCTAATGAAATAAGCTACTAATATTTTCCACAAAGATAGATGATTATATTAAGGTTCCTATACAAATATTCATGATACAAGTGTGTATCTCTTTTTTGTGTCTGATTTTTGTTATATTTGACAGGACCAGCATACTTCTTATGGAAGTTGTGAAGGTTGTTTGCGGAACTTCTAGTCTTATTTGAATGTGCTTTGATATTGCAGTACAACAACGACATGAATGACAAGTTAAACGTCATACATCATGATATAAAGAGTGCCAACAGTGACATCAAAAGTATCAATATTGACATTAAAAGTGCGAACATTATATTGGACGATGTGTGGAATGGCAAAGATCGCGGATTTTGTGCTCTTTGACATACAACATCCAATTTAGTACGGCAAGACTTCACAAGTCAGATATGTACTCATTTGGAGTGGTACTATTTGAAATCATTGTATATGATTATGCATATAAGGATGTATATGATGGAAGTTTGGATAGCTATATAAACCGTTGAAGTGGATTGGATTTTCTTCACAGTGGCAAGTGACACATAAGGAGATTTGAAGGTGCTAGCACCTATTCATATGGGTGTCTTCTCTTGGTGTCGTCTTGTATGATTACGGTTGGTTAATTCATGAAATGTATTGTATTTATGTATTTCTTAATGACAAAATGTATGTAATTTTGTTTTAATAAGTCGAAGTGGCTATCAGGATTCCACGTTTTGGTATATGTATCTTATATCTGAGAATAAGAAATAACTCGGATTTAGATATTTACGAAGATTGAAGAAGTCAAGATAACCAATTTATAAGGGGTGCATCTGGTCTTCAAAATTCAAAACTAGTGTGTTTCATCACACTCTGATCTATTGCTTCTTCGGGCCTTTGAGCCATAAATTAACATTACCAGGCGGCTTGTCATGGTTATGGCCCGGTCAGCCAAAAGATTTTTTCCATATGCCAACTCAAAACTGCATCGTATACCTAACCGCCACTGCAGTTATGCATATGTACTTTTCGCTTCTCAAAAATGTTTTCTGCAGACCAATAAAGACGCTAGCTTTAATATTGTACTAGTCAAGCCGTAAGTCCTCGGTTCCAGTTTGCTTTGCATATTCACTTTCAGTAAGGGAGCCTTTTTCAGCTTTTTCAATAGGTGATAATCTCTAGTAAGTTCATTATCATCTTCTGCTGATTTCACAGCACTTTTCTTAGCTTTACCTTTCTTGGGTTTCTGACTTTCTGTTCTTGTAGTGCGTCTTTTTTTTTCTGCAAGTTTTTCTTTCTCTGTTTCTCTCTGTTTTTATCCCTGTGCCAATAAAGATGCTAGCTTTAATATTGTACTGAAGAGATAATGACCATAAGCTATGACACATAACACTTATGGACTGTCGTAATTCTTCTATTTGTTTACACAAGGGGTAAAGTGGTTAACTGCATGCAATGATTTCGGCAATGACCAACTTGTGATATTACGCAAAAAGCATATGCATATGATATTACGCAAAAAGCATTAATTGTATGTCGGTTTTAAAGCAATACATTTTTAGCCAACTTGTGTCGAACTTATATATATATGACCCATAAAAGATAGATCGTGTTTTACTTGTGCTAGATTATTTACCGGGCTTATGAGGGTATGCAGATTTGGAAAGGGATTTTTTGGCGAAGAACTTGCTGAATCGAGCTAATGGTGTATTTAAGGTCATAGGCCGAAAAAAAAGCTGAGCTTATGAGTTTATTAAAGCTAACATAAGCTCATATGTCCACTAAATAAGACAGCACAAACAACCCTTAACCGCTTCCAAACACTAGAAACTTATTTTTGAATGTGTTGATTGAAGTTGTGATGTCCAAAATATACACCACTGCTGAATGTAGTAAAAGTTGACTTAAATTGCGATATAAAGTTTGGGAGTCTTTCAGTTTACAAGTTATTCAGTTTAAAAGACTTACATGTGTTTTCTGTAGTCTGTACATTGTACCTCGTATAATACTTTTATGTATTTGTTTGTCATACTTAAACCAGGACTTTCTTTGTATGCTTCCCATAGTCCCATGGATACTGTTTTTACAGAAAGTAATGCACTGACTCGTTCACATCGAGATGCAGCCAGGGTATTTTCAGACATTACTGAATGATGTGGAGATACAGCCCACAAAGCATGGAAAAAAAGGTCTGGTTTGGGAAGGTTTCACTAAAAAAGACGTTGGCGATGGAGAAACAAGAGTCGTCTGTATGATTTGCACGCAACACTTCGCATACAGAAAAGGTTCAAAGATGAGTGTTCAGACTGGGGATCTCATCAAAGACACACCTTAAAGATGCAAGAAATATACACCTCAACAAAGTTCCAGAACTGCATTGGTTCCTGTGGCATTTGACTCAGAAAGGTGCCGCCATGAAATCGCTCGAATGATTATACTACATGACTATCCACTTCACATGGTCGAACACAAAGGATTCATGACTTTTTTGCATAACCTTTAGTCTAAGTTTAACATGGTTGACTTTAATACCATTCAAGGCGACTGTGTAGCAACGTATCTTAGCGCAAGGTCATCCATTGAGAACATGATTGCACAAGTGCCGGGTCGAGTTTGCCTTACCCTTGACCTATGGAACTCAAACAGTACAACTGGTTACTTTTTTAAAACAGGTCGGTTCATTGGTAGTGACTGGAATATACAGAAAAGGATACTAAGTGCTGTGATGGAATCGCATCCTGAGTCTGACTTTAGTTTTAGTCTCGCAGGATCCACTTGCCTTACTGATTATAACATTCAGGGTGGATTATTTTCTGTCACGCTAAACCGAAACTGACCTTCGAGTGAAGAAGTTTGCTTTCTATCCTTAATGGTCAATTAGTGCTTACTAATTGCCTTGCTCGTGCTCCGACCAATATTGATCATACAAATTGGTATCACTATCCTTTGTCTCAGTACACGCCGCATAATAAGCACTTGAAAACATCTTGATCTTACCAGGCTTGGTAGGAGCCTGCACCACGAAACCTCTTTTCTCAATATCCAATGACGCTGGAACTGAACAAATCGTATCCCCTTGATCCAATTTCTAAAGAAAGACGAGTATAGACTGCCTGAAACTTTCCATGATTTCCTGACGAACTTTACAAAATTTCAATCTTGAAAATCAAAAGCAAAGGTTTCGTGGTGTAGTTGGTTATCACGTCAGTCTAACACACTGAAGGTCTCCGGTTCGAACCCGGGCGAAGCCAAGTGTAGTTTTGTTTGTTAAACTTCTTTTTAATTTAAAAGGTAAAAAAAAAAAGATGCGCCGCTGCCGGGGATCGAACCCGGGTCACCCGCGTGACAGGCGGGAATACTTACCACTATACTACAACGACATTGTTGACTCTGTTTAAGATTAACCGAGAGATGATATAACGTAACTATTAAACGCATATTCCTCAATTATCATGTAAGTACTTGTTGTATTATGACTCTTCCTCCAATTTTTATTATAGTGCATATCAAGTTAGTTTAAATACTCTCACAATCCTGGATTTATGGTGGTTTGTGAACATTTCATTTTTTACTTAACCTAAATGGTATATTTATTGTTAATAACCTTTCAAAGTTTATTGATATTTATATCATAAGCTAGATTGGAACCGCTTTTTCCAAAAAAAAGTGAATAGATGCATTTAAAAAGTGGTGAATGATAGGCCTCCCACCCGTGTCAATTTACTTCTTCGGGGTGTATCCATTTTGTCTTCCCTTTTGTCCTTTATGTTGCATTGAGGAGGAATTAGTACATCACAACATCTTATCTTGTATGGTATATCTCATATTTGGATTAAATTTTGGAAATTGTGACGTAGAAAATGACCCTTTGATATGTCTTCGATATCAGTCGTGTTGGAATTTTCTCCACCTATCTAAAACAATCATTGTAAAATCTACCAAGCTTTGTTATACTTCTTCATTAGGGAGATTTGGTCTTGGCGAAATATGTTTGTTCACGCGATCCGTAATGAAGACATCTTTACTCAAAACCAACTTCTTTCATTGCTTTGGATTTTTAGCAGAGGAACAAAGTTTTATCGATTGGATCACTTGAAAGTCCGATCCGTCTTCTATTTTACATTGGCTAATGTAGCTCGTTTGGGTATTTGGTGTATTAGCTTGTAATCTTTTTTTTTTCCCAGATTTTCTTCTGGTAGATTTGCTACTTTTTGTAGTTCTTTTCCCCGTTTGTGAGGATTGTTTGCTATAAAAGCATGACCATTAAAAAAGTCGTTTTTTACTGCGTATAGTGTATGTGCCCCTGAGATAGTAACTAACGGAAAAAGACAACAACATAAAGCGGAAATGAGGAGATTAAAACAGAGACTAAAACAGAGTTTAAAACTAGTTTTGAATAAGTTATCACATTGGACTTATATCTTAAGAATGACTTGGTGAATGAATAAATATTGCTCAACCTATTGATTAGCATATATTAACCATTTGAGATTCTTTAAGTTCAAATTATTTACCACAACCTATTCATCATAATAGGAATTACACCTCTCCCATATTGGCGATTAGACCGGCTGATTGACGAAGGCGATAAGAAGTTGGGTTATCAAATCCTAACTTAGCCATAAAGGTTTTTAAGGTTTTCATATCATCATTTGTAGTCGCAGCGGAATTCCTAGCACCACACATTACCATTATGCAAAAACCTACAATTTGCACCCAAGCGACATGCACCCTTAATAAAAGTAGAACATGGTTTGAATACATTTGTCAAAAAAATTGACTAGTTTACAACATCGGAGTTGAAAGAAGTGTTTTCTCATTTAGGTAGTTTATACCCGGATTAGTTTAAAAGCCCAAACGGTGAAGATTGGAAGCTTGTTTATAATCTTTGCACTTACTTGAGCTATTTTTTGACAATGCAAGTATCATGACATCGTCAAGTGTCACCCGAGCTAATACTTCTTTTTACAAAACATATAAGCTTCAGTTGGATCGAACACGTGAATCCAAAAGTGAATATAATATCATTAGCACCATTACCCAACCGATTCGAGATGGCTTTGATAAATACTTGAAAAGCAGTTGTTTTGTGTTAGCAATAGTGGTTATAATGGATCCACGGTTTAAGATGAAGTTGGCATTTGGAATGCTTTTGGGTGACGAGGATGGGTCCTATATCAATATAATGGATGAAGGGATTCATCAGCTTTTTCTAGATTATGTTGTTGTTGATGTCACTTGACATTTAAGCAGCGAGGATGGGCATGGGCTCGGTCTTACAGATTTTGATTATTTGATTATGAAGAGTATAAGTCAACAATCAAAGTCAGATTTGGATCATATTTGGAAAACGATTTTGATGTTATCAGATGGTGGAAACTGAATGAGACTAAGTACACAACAGTATCGAAGATGGCTCATGATATTTTGACTCTTCATGTGTCGATTGTTGACCTTGAGTCTGTTTTTGATACGGGTGCGAAGGAAATGGATCATTATAGGTGCACTTTGAAGCCTGAGATAGTTGAGAAACTTTATTGTGCTAAGGATTGGTTGAAAAGTAGAAGTGCATCATCAATAGATAGTATGGACTCCCATGTGAAGATGGAGTTTCATATATAGTTTTTTTTCTTGTTTTTATTTAGATTATGTTCAATTGTTTTTCAAATATCGGCTTAGTTTGTTGCATTTGAGACATGAATTATTTTGGTTTAATGTGATATTGATACTTCATTGTCTACCTTTTAAACGCGAAGTATCTAAAGACTGGAATTAGTTCCCTCTAAAGTAACTTACATGTTTCGCGTTTGTGTCAATCGAAACATGTGATAATTTGGTGGTGGCAGTTCTGTTATGTATACCCTCAGATGTCAATAGTATTCAAACAGATAGTTTAGCAGTGATACTGTTAAAATGATATCAAAACCAACAAAGATCGATTTAGACACTCAACCAACCTCCCTTTTGTGATATTTCTTTTACTATAACAATATACACAAGAAATGAGTCCCCAACACGAATGCTCACTAAGCAGATTAGAAATAGAAGCAAGATAGCCCCTACTAGGTGGATTCTATCGGTCTAAACAACACTCACACTAAAAACACAAACAACTCATAATCTAAGATCAAGATGATCTATGAAATCCTAAAACAAGATGATAGAAAATGATCGTTGTTGTGTGTGTGATTAAGATGAATGAATGATTAAGCCACCAACTCTCCATCTTATATACATCTATTTTACACTTTAAACCCTGCACAATAATAATATACAAAAACAGACAAAAATTTGTTAAACACAAACAATATTTACAAAACAACCCTCGAACTTACCATGATATAACTTTCAACACCTTCCCTCAAGCTTGTAAGCCAAATATGTTAATCATACCTAGTTTCTTTACCAACAAAGCATGTCGAAAAGATCCCAAAGCTTTATTTAGAACATCAACACTCTGGATTTTAGAATCAACTTTCTCAGTTCTAATAAGCCGAGATGCTACTTTTTCTCTAATAATTAGTCTTCTCATGCATTACTAGATTAGAAGCAATTTTCATAGCGTACTTATTATAAAAACACAAAGTAATAGTAATCAACTGAGTTATACCACACTCACTCAGAAGCTTATAAATCCACATTACCTCAAAAGTAGCAGATGCCATTGCCCTATATTCAACTTTAGATGACGATTTGAAAAAGGTAACTTGCTTCTTGCTTTTTCAAGTCATCAAATTTTGATTAACTAACACACATTAACCAGAATGCAAGTTCCAAATACTTAAGCACTCTCAAACCAATAACAAAATGTGACTGTAATGGAGCATGTATATGTTTACTCAAACAATGTACAACACAAGAAATATCATGTCTAGTTAAAGTCACGTAAATCAGTTTACCAACTAACTTTTGATAATTAATGATATTAACTAAATACTTATCATCAACAGACTTATAACAAGCCAACACAACGTTCTCAAGCAAAGGAGCAACAACATGTCTACAAGCCAAGATCTTATACTCATTTAATAATTCCAAGCAATACGTCCTTTAACTAAGACACAACCCAAGTATCAGTGTTAAGGAGTTCAATACCCAAAAAATATTTAAGTTCACCAAGATCTTTAATCTTAAATCTGTTATATAAAAACTTTTTGAATTTTTCAAATTCAATACCAGAATCGCTAGTTAACACAAGATCATCAACATAAACAAACATAGACAACTTAACTTCGCCATCAATTTTAATATACAAAGAATGATCTTTTTAGATGGAACAAAACCATCATCAAACAAAGTCTCAGAAAGTTTACTATTCTATTGTCTAGGAGCTTGTTTAAGACCATACAAAGATTTTGTAAGCCTACAAACACTAGCATCTCCAGGTTTAGAATAACATGGAGGAAGAACCATATAAATTTCTTCACTTAAAATACCATAAAGAAAAGCAATATTTACATCCATTTGAAACAATTTCAAACCATTTTGCACAAAAAAGATCAATTAAGCACCTAACAATACCCATTTTAACAACAAGACTAAAAGTCTCCTAATAATCAATACCCTCTATTTGATTACAACCTTTAGCAACAAATTTTGCCTTATATCTTTCAATCCCTCCACTTGAAAGATATTTATTTCTATAGGCCCATTTACATCTAATAGGTTTTCTACCAACGGGCTGGTCAACCAATTAATTCTCAAGTACCATTTTCATACAAAGCTTGCATCTCAACATTCATAGCATTAACCCAATTCTGATCACTAGAAGCATCTTAATTAACCCAGTTCTGATCACTATTACCATTACAAAAATAACATCAACTAGTATTAATCTTATACGATTAGTTTTTATTAATATTATGTAACATAATTACCTCGTTAGAATCAACAGTAAAATCATCATCGTCATTTACTATACAGATACCCTACTAAATACCAAAAGTATATACGGATAATGTCAATTAAGGCATATATATAATAGAAAATTTTGACTTTTGGAAGCCCACTTTGGTGGTGGCGTTGTGCGAGCGCCACCTATGGCACTCCCTGATATTCGACCCTGCCTATCTCATATTCATTTGCACAATCGTTTCAATGTAAATCAGGCTAGGATCTAGTGTAGGGCGAAGGGGGCAATTGCCCAAGGCAGCACGAAGAATAGGGGCAGCATTTTATAAATTGTATTACCTACTAGGTTAGTAAGTTTAATATAAAAAGCCCATTTCATAATAGTAAGATGAAAGTTATGGTTTTATCAACAACAATTGAAATTTTAAGAGCATGATTTATGGCATTTATATAGCGTGATTTATGGGATTTAAGGGACGTGATTTATAGTTATCTTATAAATATTTATGGGAAAAAGTCATGATTATAAAAAGAAAACAAAAGAGATCGTGTTTATTTACACTAGAAACTAACATAGTAATTAGGTATGCATTGTGGGCATGGCGTAATTGAGGCTCAAGGCAATTGAATCATAATTTTATTTACTCTCTAGTTTTGAATCTTTTTATCCCTATGTAGGCTAACCACATAATATTTGTTTCACAATTTATTTTCATACATTTTTTTGCTATTTTCATTATATTGCTCTAATATAGTTTATTTACACTAGAAAATATCATATGTTGCATCTCTCACAATCATTAGGTGCTCAAATAGGAAAACAAAGCCAAAAGAAACAAGAATGTAACAAAGCTCAATTTGATTTTTTGGAACCGTTCGTTGTTAGACAAAAAAAAGAAAAGGAAATAACAATGTCGAAAAAAATATTGAAACTTATGAAAATGATATAAATAATGAAAATGATATAAATAAGGAAAATTTAATAAGTGGCGATGTCAATGTTAATTAATATTATGATACTGATGTTAATGAAATTGACAATGTATATGTTAATGTCGACTATGACAAGATAATTGATATGCACTAAGATATCGTTTTAGGTTATGTGCGTTAGGTGGATCCCGTATTTTACACTCTATTTTTCTAGTTCTATCCAAAAATTTTACATGGCAAATAAGTTTAGCTTGGAGATGAGTTGCCTAGCTTAATTGACGAGGTTTTAAACCTATAGAATAGTTGTCTATTTTTGTTTATAAATGAGCATATTTTAGTCGACTCGCCCGGGCATAAAAAATGTCAGAACCGGCGCTGATGTAAATGAATCTTCAATTTAAACTGTACTCAAAGAATATTTCGAAAGCTAAAACACCTTTATCAAGACCCCCCCTTTTTTACAAGCTATGCCCCTCCTATTTTTTTTATTTTTTTTATTTTTTTTAATTTTTATAATTTTTATAATTTTGCACTTGTTATAAAACTGTGAAACTGAAAACGCGAAAAAAATAATAAGTTTTTGTGACTCAAAAATATAAAACAGACAAAAAACACGGAACATAAGCTGATAAAAACTGTGTCTGACTGAAGCAGAAAGGGGACAAACAGAATCTTTAGTACCTTTTTGGTACTTTTTAATGGGGTAGAGGGGGTATTAATAGTAGAACCCTTCTATTATTGACAATATAACAGTGGCCCAAAAGAACTAGTGTAAGGCCTGTTAGTCAATCTATCATAGATAACCTAGCCAATCATTATAAATACACGAAAACACAGTCTATCTAACACTATAGCCGTCATTTCCTAGATGTCAACTATGTCTGTGGTTGATGAACAGATCTCATAAAAGGTATTCATTTTATCACTTTTTTGTTCTTTCTAATCTTCAAAGTTATGTTTGTGATTCACTGATGTAGATCTAATGAAATAAGCTACTAATTGTTTGCACAAAGATATATTATGTTAGTGTTTTAGTAAGTAAAAAGGTAGATGATTATATTCAGGTTGTTATACAGATATGTATGATACAAGTATATTATAGATTTATAGTAACTATATTTTATAGGGGTGTGCACGGTTCGGTTTGGGTCGGTTTTTGCCTAAAACCGAAACCGAACCGACATATTCGGTTTTTAAAAAACCAAAAACCGAAATTGTTCGGTTTTGGGCGGTTCGGTTTTTCGGTTTGTAATCGGTTTCGGTTCGGTTTTTCGGTTTTTTCGGTTTTAAAACCGTTTATATTTGGGTACGTCCGATTTAGATTAAAAAACTTGTTTTACGTGTAAAAATAGTTTTTTTTTTATTTTCAATCTAAGCCTAATAATGTTTATCTCAAATTTCTAATCTATAATTACACACATATTTTTAAGATAAACACACATGCAAATAAATATGCGTACAAACGATTACTTTCACATATGTAATTATATATTGTCAACTAAGCACAAATATATATCAAACACGCGTATAAACAATGAAATAAATATATTACTCCTATTTTCCTAAAAGAACGAATATTAATTTATAATTTTGATATATTACTTATTTATTTATATTATATTATATTTATATTTTTTATATAATAAAATGGTTCGGTTCGGTTTGGTTTTTACGGTTCGGTTTTTGGATGAAAACAGAAACCGAACCGAAACTTTTCGGTTTTTGAAAACGTAGAAACCGAACCATCGGTTTTTATATTCGGTCGGTTTTTTCGGTTCGGTTTTCTTGGTTTTTCGGTTCGGTTTCGGTTTTTCGTTTTTCGGTTTTTTTTGCTCACCCCTAATATTTTATTTTTGTTGTATTCAACAGCACCTAACGAAATAAACAAGTAGTTTAGTTTCGATATTAAAGGCCAACATAAGTGTTGTTTATAGTACTGATATACTTTATCTCCTTTTGTGATGAAGGTGCCAGACCAGCATGCTTCTAATGGAAGTTGTGAAGGTTGTTTGCGGAACTTCTAGTCTTATTTGGGCTCGACATGTACAGATGTTCTTTGATATTGCAGTACAACAACGACATGAATGACAAGTTAAACGTCATACATCATGATATAAATAAAGAGTGCCAACAGTGACATCTAAAGTGCCAATATTGACATTAAAAGTGCCAACATTGTATTAGACAATGTGTGGAATGGCAAAGATCACAGATTTTGTGTTCTTTGACATACAACATCTAATTTAGCATGGCAAGATTTCACAAGTCAGATATCTACTCATTTGGAGTGGTACTATTTGAATTCATTGTATATGAGTATGCATCTAACGGATGTATAGGATTGAAGTTTGGATAGATACATAAATCGTTGAAGTGGATTGGATTTTCTTCACAGGACATATTGACACATAAGAAGATTTGAAGGTGCTAACATCTATACATATGGGTGTGTTCTTTTGGTGTCGTCTTGTATGATTCCGTTTGTTTAATTCTTGAAAAATATATTGTATATATGTATTTCTTAATGATAAATGTATGTAATTTTGTTTTCAGGATTTTTTCTTTTTGGTATATGTATCTTATATCTGAGAATAAGAACTCGAATTTAGATATTTACGGAGATTGAAGAAGTCAAGATAACAACCAATTTATAAGGGGTGCATCTGGTCTTCAAAATTAAAAACTAGTGTGTTTCATCACACTCTGATCTATAACTTCTTCGGGCCTTCGAGCCATAAATTAACATTACCAGGCGGCTTGTCATAGTTATGCCCCGGTCAGCCAAAGATTTTTTCCATATGCCAACTCAAAACTGCATCGTACACCTAACCGCCACTGCAGTTATGCATATGTACTTTTCGCTTCTCAAAAATGTTTTCTGCAGACAAATGTACAACTAGTCAAACAGTAAGTCCTCAGTTCTAGTTTGCTTTGCATATTCACTTTCAGTAAGGGAGCCCTTTTTCAGCTTTTTCAATAGGCGATAATCTCTAGTAAGTTCATCATCATCTTCTGCTGATTGCACAACACGTCTCTTAGCTTTAGCTTCCTTCGGTTTCTGTTCTTTTTTTGTCTACAAGTTTTTCTTTCTCTGTTTCTCTCTGTTTTTATCCCTGTGCCAATAAAGATGCTTGCTTTAACACTTGTGACTGGATTGTCCTAATTCTTCTATTTGTTAACACAATAGGTAAAGTGGTTAACTGCATGCAATGATTTCGTCAATGACCAAGTTATCAAATAAATGTCTTGATATAAGCAAAAAGCATAAGCATATGATACTACGCAAAAAGCATTAATTGTATGTTGGTTTTAAAGCAATACATTTTTAGCCAACTTGTGTCGAACTTATATATATATATGTGATCCATAAAAGATATGTCGTGTTTTACTTGTGCTAGATTATTTATCGGGCTTATGAGGGTATGCAGATTTGGAATAGGGTTTTTTTTGCATATGAACTGATTGAATCGAGCTAATGGTATATTTAAGGTCATAGGCCGAAAAAAAGCTGAGCTTGTGAGCTTAATAAAGCTAACATAAGCTCATATGTCCATTAATTAAGACAACACAAACAACCCTTAACCGCGTCCAAACACTTAGAAACTGATTTTTGAACTTGTATTTGTTGATTGAAGTTGTGATAGTCGGTAGATTGATCAACACTACAACAATTTTGAAGCCTAGGGACGACTTATTCGTCCCTAGGGAGGCCATTTTTCGACCCTAAACACCTAGGGACGACTAAGTCGACCCTAGGTTTTTGTGCCTAAAAAATCGTCTCTAGAATTCTAGGTACGACTCACTCTTTGAAACCTAGGGACGACTTTGAGGGTCCCACAACCCACTACGTTGAATATATTGACTACCCTAGGGACGACTTGCCTTTGCAACTTAAGGTCGACAAAGTCGTCCCTAGGTTTTTAATAAAAATAACCTTTTTTAATTTTTAATAAAAATTCTTTTTTAATTCTTTTTAATAAAATCTTTTTTATACAAATTAATAAAAACATTTTCAGAAAAAGAAAAAAAAGTTAAATATAATCCTAGGGACGACATAGTCGTCCCTAGGCTTTTCAAACTTATTCAGGTATTACACCTGGGGACGACTTAGTCGTCCCTAGGTTTTGATACGTGGACAACTTTGAAACCTAGGGACGACTAAGTCGTCCCTAGGGTTAATATCTGGTGGAATTTGGCTAACCTAGGGACGACTAGGTGTACCTGGGGCTAAAAAACTGGGTTGTTTTGCAGTTTCCAGATTTTTTCCGGAACTTTTTCTGGACAAAATCCACAATTCAAAATGGCAGAATTCGACAAATACAAAATAATAACAAATCAATAAACGTTACAATACCATATTAAGATAAATTATCCAACATTACGATACAATATTCATCAAATACACTTATTCATCCTAAATCAAATGTTTCACACGCTACACGTCTCAAACTTTATTAAACATGCCTAATAAGAAATGATACTACCACAACCTCTACTCCGCATCCTCGTTAGGTGAAAAGTCACCTTCCTCCTCGTCACCCCCTCGTCATCCCCCTCGACATAACCCTCGTCATCCCCCTCGTCATCGCCTGATAAGTCGTCACCACTGTTTTGTACATTCCTATCTCGACCCAACTCGTCAACGGACCGGTAATCGTGCTGATGGGGATTTATGATTACACGAGAACCTCTGGGTATGGATTGTGAAGTAGAGCCGATCTCATGAGTCGAGTGTGTGGTGGGACAATAACAATGGTTAAATGTGTTGTTGGTGACGGGAGTAATAGGATAAGTGCCGGTATAGGGAGGTTGGAGTGGTTGGAGATGGTCGGGCAAAGATGGTCGGTATGGGTCGATGGAAGGAGGTTGCAATGGTTGTGCCCAATGATAGGGGGTTGGACTAAATGAGCCCAATCAGGAGCTAGGGTGGGCATAACAAAGGGTCGGGGCGGGGGTACAAAAGTAGGAGGGTTAATTGGGTGATCAGTATTTGATGAGCTGTAGTTCTGGAAAAACTCACCCAATTGACTCTGATATTGCGCCATATGCTGGTACGACGTCTGAGTATATTGTTGCGCCGCATCTGCCTTTAACGCTGCCAAGTAAGCCCGTTGTTGCGCCGCATCTGTTGCTCATGTCGTTCCATCATTTCCTGAAATTCACCACGAGAGGGAAAATCCGGTCGAGCTGGAGCACCGCGCCTGCGATAAGTTACAACAACAATTTTTCATTATATACAACAAGACATAAATATGAACAATTGATTTACATTTTGTTTTATTGAGGATATATAACCTGCGAGAAGTGTTATTGGCACCACCCGGTAACTTCCTGCCTTGTCCCGACACATTTTACTTATTTTGACTTGGCATGATTTCAGCCACTATTTCTTTATCAGACATGTGCGGGACGATCTTGGCTTTCAGTTGGTCAAGGAGGGCTTTCCTCCTCAGCTGGGAAAGAAAAAAAACGGTTTAAAACAAATGAAATTAGTTACTAAGGCATGTAAAGAGTTATATATTACTTACATATCTTTCCTCGTTTTCTATACTTTTAAACGTGCCATTACTTGAGTGCCCCTTCCTCCATGTTTCAACCAGGTCCTCGTAGACCCCTTCCTTGACTTTCTGTAAAATATCAAATAAATTAATAACGAGCTATAATAAATAAACGATATAAACGCTTTTAAATAAAATCACAAAAATTATAAAGAGTCTTACGTATTCATTTCTTCCTCGGGCGAATGGTTTTTTTCCTTGAGTGGTCGGTACCGTGTTTTTGGAATGATTAACAGTATTAATCTGACTTCTTGCCACCCTCTTTGGCTCTGACCACCACTCAACCAAGTCAGCCCACTCACCTTCGGTTCTATTGTCCCACACACTCTTCGGCGGTACATGTTCTTGTGCCAGTGCGGGCGTCTGATATTTCGAATAATAATTTTTCTTGATCCTGTTATTGTATTTTCTATACAGCAACCTCAGTTGGAGTTCCAACGCAAGCTTAACCCGAGTTGACACATCATACACACCACTGCCACACACCACCTCAGTACGATCATTGTACCATGGCTGGAGGTCGAAATATGTCTACATAAAAACATATGAATTTAAATAAACAAACAAATTAAACATACCACACATATCTAAATGTCGATAACAATAACAATATAAGTAAAATAAACAATTTTGACCTCAAGTGTAGGATAAATATGAGCTTTATCAGAGTCTGGAATTTCGTCCCATTCGCAGTTCAGGGGAAGTGTCCGGACTAATTCCCCCATAAGATGAGACAACAAGGATGCACAATTGCCCAGAAGATGGAAGGTTTGCAGATCTTTAAATTCAAAGCCAATTGCCAAAGGTTTTTCGTGATTATCTCTGTACGCCTTTCTTAATTTTCCTAGGTTGGTCTCAAAGCGTTGATTTGAACCTACAAAAGATATGTTATTTACTCGTAAAAATTTAAGTGACATAAATTATAAATATCAGTGTTATAAAAAAATATAACGATTTCTTACGCTGACACTGGGCCGGTACAGGACGTGTGGGCCGTCTGGGTGGACTACCACCAGCATCCCCACCGTGTGATCTAGGAGCTACACACGCCATATGTAAAATAACAAGTTCATATCAGTATACACATTTTATCAATATACACATTTTAACATATAAAAACGTTTTCATTAAAAAACAAAATTACACACAATTTAATTAACCAATTAATACTAATACACAAATTCATATCAATATACACATTTTAACATATAAAAACATTTTCATTAAAATACAAAATTACACATTTAAACAAATAAAAACAACTCATCATCATTTAAGCGTATAACAATTGTTTCATTCAAACTACAACTTAAGAATATAACAATCGTTTACAAATAAAAAATTACACATTAAAGCATATAACAACTGTTTTATTCAAAATACAACTTAATATCAATTGTCATCTTCAGAATCATCGCTAGATAAAACTTCTTGAACATCATTATTAGGGTTCACTTCATCATCATCCGACACTAAATCATCATCACCATCATCAACATCATCATCAACATCACCAATGACGTGTGCAACTACCTCATATTCAATATTAATAATATCATCATCAACCGGTGGGGCGTCCACTTCCGTTGGTTCAGTATTTACACTCAAATCCGTAATACCCAAATTAGGCAAAGCAACAGACAGTGTAACATCTGATGAACTGCTACCATGTATAACATCTTCATCGGACTCTGCCACATCTGATGATAAACCTGTTCGACGACCTTCCAATGAAGCGGTCGTCTAGCAAGGTATTCAAGGTAGAATACTTGTGTTGCTTGTGTCGGGAAAATGTATGGGTTATTTTGGTGAAATAGCCTATCGGTCAAAATATGATGTATGCCTTGCTCAGTGTAAGAACGTCTGTTGCGTTTGGTGCAATTGCTAGGGTTAATTGTGTCAAACCATTTACATCGAAACAACAAAACCTTGCGGTTGCCGATATAAGTGAGCTCCAGAATTTCTTCGAGTTGACCATAATACATCTCTCCATCAACCCCGGGTGTTGAAACTCCGCTGCATTGAGTGGTACGAAGTATATCGCGTTCACGTACCACAAACTTCACACCGTTCACTATGCAAGAGGGGTATGTACATGAACTAATAGGTCCACATGCCAAAGAGAATAACTCGTCACTACAGCCCACACTCACTTTTTTTTCACGAGTCTACAAAAAAGAGATACAAAAACGTTTATTAGATGAGGAATAACTCCAAGGTAATATATCTAATGTATTTACCTTGTTATTAAACCACGCAGGAAAACTCGTTTCCACATTATCAGGCGCCTCTCTGTAAAGGTTCATGATATTAGCAGAAGTCATCGAGAAAGAAGAATTTTCAAAATTATAAAATAAAAAAAGGAAGAAACATACTCGCTGTAAGCCGAGATGTCTGCTTCGACTTCAGGACTGTTGTTAAGTATAAACCACGTAACTGCCTGCATGTCTTCATTAGTCATACGAGTTGGTTTGATTCCACCCGTCGGTGTGCATACGGTCCGGAACACCTCAAATTTATCTGGTTGTCCAGGCAAATCGTCTTCATTTCTGCCAAGGCGGTTAAATCTCGTCTCGACATCCTTAGGGTAACGCGAACAAAAATTTAATGCCTCTTCTGCAACATAACCCTCAGCAATAGAACCTTCAGGCTTTGCTTTATTTCGTACATAATTCTTTAGCTTTTTCATGTATCTTTCAAATCGATACATCCACCTGCCGCGAGTAACGGAACCTAGAATAGCCTCATCGGGTAGATGTATAACCAAATGAGTCATTATGTCGAAAAAAGCAGGAGGAAAGATTTGCTCTAAATTAACCATCATAATGATCAATTTGTTTTTAGCTTCTTTCATGTCCTGCACAGTCAAACTTCGAGCACAAAGCTGCTTAAAGAATAAGCAAATCTCGATTATAGGTTTTGCAACGTCTTTGGGCAAGTATTGTTGCACTCCATAAGGAAGTAATCGATGCATCATTATATGACAGTCATGAGATTTCAAGTTCGTTATATTGTCATCATCAGCGGTCACTTTTTTCTTGAAGTTGAATCCAAAGCCATCAGGTAGTCTGACTCCTTTAATGAATTTACAAAAAAGTTTTCTTTTTCTGGAGTGAAAGAGAACTTTGGATGAGGCTTATCGAACTTCCCGTTATCTTTTTTAACTAACCACAACTCCTTTTTAACTCCCATTTTTTCCAAGTCTAGCATTGCCTTTGGCGTGTCTTTGGATTTGTCGTTCTGTAACAGGGTATTCAGTAAAGCCTCAAGGAAATTCTTTTCGATGTGCATGACATCGTAACAGTGTTTTAGTAGAAGAAAGGGCCAATACTCAAGATGCCAAAATATAGAACGCTTATTCCAGTTCAATTCAACATCTCGATTATGGGGGCGGTTCTCTTTGAGAATTGGTTTATGTTTCCCCGGTTTATGTTTAAAGACTTTACTAATCTGCAATTGGATATCACGTTCTGAAAACTTTCTTGGTTTAGGCTTATTTTCGGGAAAACCGTAGAATTCCTTGGATGTTTTCCTTTCTGGATGATTTGTTCTTAACCATCTTCTGTAACCAACATAAACGATTTTGCTGTTGATACGCATCGATGGAGTGTCAACATTACAAGTAGGGCATGCGAGGTACCCTTGCCCACTCCACCCAGACAAACTACTTCGAGCTGGAAAATCATTGATGGTCCATAAAACCGCCGCTTTCATTTTGAAATGAGTACCCGTAGCAGCGTCTTTCGTCTAGACTCCCTCCCATAAATCTTTGAGTTCTTTAATTAGAGGCTGCAAGTAAACATCAATGTCCTTTGCAGCTGATTTAGGGCCGGGAATTAACATCGTCAACATTAAATAAGTTTTTTTCAAACACATCCACGGTGGTGTGTTATATGTTGTCAATATAACCGGCCACATGCTGTAAGTTTGGCTCATCATGCCATAAGGATTAAAACCATCAGCAGCCAACCCTAATCGAACGTTTCTAGGGTCACAAGAGGACTCAGGTTTCATCATGTCAAAATATTTCCATGCTTTGCCGTTACAGGGGTGATTTATTTTACCGTCTTCCTTAGACTGTCCGGTCGCATGCCAAGTCATCCACTTTGCTATGTCTTTTGTGTTGAACATACGTAGTAGTCTAGGTGTTATCGGAAAGTAACGCACCACCTTGTTGGCAATTAATTGCATCCCCTTTTTCTTCTTTGGGTTTTTCCATCTCCTCGCGTTACAGATTGGACAAGTGTGCCTCGCCTTGTTTTCCGGTGATCCCCAATATAAAAAACAATCATTTATACAAGCATGGATCGATTCGTATCCTAACCCGATCTTTTTGTATGTCTTTTTTATTTCATAGTATGAAGATGGGAAATTGTATCCTTTACTAGGGGAACATGCCTTTTGGAGAAGAGCTAGAATTTTGTTAAACCCGGCATCAGTTATTTTGTGTAAAACCTTGATGTGCGAAATCTCTGATGTAAATTCCAATGTGGTCATATTACACCCCGGGTATAACTTTTGGGCAGACCTAGCGAGTAACTCTTCAAACTCGTTACTAGGACCCGATGTTTGGGTTGGTTGAGGACCGGTTGTTTGACTTGGTGGAGTTTGAGAGGGTGTAGTTTCAGACGATGGATTTGGAATATTATTTGCAGAATTATCTTCGAAGAACGCATCCATGTGAATTCGATCAGGTGAATGTGGTAATAGTGGAGGTAACGGAAGAATTGGTTCACCGTGATATATCCAAGTTGTGTAATGTTTGTCAAACCCGAATTGGGATATGTGTGCCTCAAGTTGGCCGAGGGTAACCAACATTTCACGGTTACAACAACGACTACATGGGCAACGGAGCTTTTGTGAGATGGGGTGCAAAAATTTCTCACAATCCTGGATGAATCCAAAAAGACCGTCTAAAAACTCATTGGAATTATGATTGTTTACAGTGGTCCAACTCTTATCAATTCTCATAACTGCGTTGCAAATAAACATACTCAGATAAATTATTATTTTTATACGTAAAATGTCATACTAACAAAATGAATATGAACTCTTTTTTTCTTCCTAGTGCAACTATGGAAGGCAATCCTAACCCACCTTTTGAATGTTTCGTCCCATATATGAATGCGTATAGCCGGTTTACTATTTGAGAAAATTTCGGCAGCATTTCCCCTCTACTCCCCAAATATGTGTTTAAAGACATATTCGTAGGAGTAAAGGAGAAACACTGTCGAAATCATCTCAAATAATAAACCAGTTATACGCATTCATATCCTAAATTAGACAAAACATCAAAAAGCAGTCCCAAACAGGGGACTTTCCGAAATTAATTCCTAATAAATTAATTTCGGACGGGTTTTCTATAGGTTGATTAACTTCGGACGGGAATTTTCTGAAATTAATCGATAAAATCCTAAAATATTCTTAAAATTATTTACTACAAAAGACTAACAATCATATATCATGTATATATAATATAATAAACATATGCATAATATTAATTACACACCTCGGTCACGGCTGAAATAAGCAAAGATAGAAAGATAGAAAAAGAGGTCCGGATGAGGAAGTTGTCCCGACTGTCTTGGTGCTAACCAAACAAAAACATAAAATAAAAAAAAACCTAAATTAGTTGGTTTCCAAAATTTTTTCTAATTTGAAACAAACACCACCACAACGATTTAAAAAAATAACATTACCTTTTTTCGGCTGTGACACGGGTCTCAGTTCTTGGCTGTGAATCGGTTCCCTTCGACCGTGACTCGGGTCTCGGCTACGACAAACATATAAAAAAATTAAACTCATGCCTATTTCATATTAAGCCAAAATATTAACCCGAAATCCCTATATAAATATTAAGCCATATATAACCCGAATTCTATTAAGCCTAAATCAATTAAGCCGAAATCATCTATATATATATTAAGCACTATATACAACGGAAATCAACTAATGCTAAATTAATTAAGCCGAAATCAACTATATATATATATTAAGCCGAAATCAACTAAGCCTAAATCAGTTATGCCTAAATATAACCGGAATCAACTAAGCCTAAATCAATTAAGCTTAAATATAATCCGAAATCATAAGCCGAAATATTAAGCCAAAATCACCTTTATTGGTGGTGCTGGCTACTGCTGCTGTCGGTGGTGGTGGCTACTGCTGCTGTCGGTGGTGGTGGCTACTGCTGCTGCTGCCGGCGGTGGTGGTTGCTACTGCTGCCGGCGACGGCAGTGGTGGTGGTGGTGACGGCAGTGCTAGGAAATAAAAAATAAACATTAATAATAATTAAACATAAACAAATTTAAACAAAATTAATAGATTAAAAAAAATTATTTACCTTTATATTTATTTAAAAAACAAAATTAAACAAAATGTGGTGGTGCGGTGGTTGCTGCTGCCGTGACTGGTGGTGGTCCGGTGGTTGACTAGTGGTTCACTATACCTAGCATAAACAATCCGAAATTAAACATTATACATTATACCAATTAAAAATAAAACAAAATTAAACCAAAATTAAACCAAAATTAAACATTATACATCATTTACCTTTAACTAAATAAACAATCTGAAAATAAACCAACATTAAACATAATTGTGCTCGTGTGCGAGTGTGGTGGGTCGGATTGGTGGTGGTGGTGGGTCGGATTGATGGTGATGGTGGTGGGTTAGATGATTGATGGTGGTGGGTTGGATGATTAATTGGTGGGTTGGATGATTGATGGTGGTGGGTTGGATGATTAATGGTGATGGTGGTTTTTTTTATCAAAATGGTGGTTATTGCTGCTGCTGCTCGACGCCTGTTTTTTTTAACAGTGTGATGAATGAGAGATGAAGAGATATGATATCTATTATTGAACCCTAGGGACGACTTCCTCTTTGTAACTTAGGGACGACTAAGTCGTCCCTAGGTTAATTATAAAAGTTTTTTTTTCGTCTGTTATTAAAACCTAGGGACGACTTTGGATACCTAGGGACGACTAAGTCGTCCCTAGGTGTATACCGAGAAATCTCAAACCCAAGCGGGTTATTTAAATTTTGGCCAAAGTTTTCAAGTTTTCCAAGATTTTGCTAAGTGTTTTGGAGGGTTTTTTAGAGACGACTTCACTTTGATATTTAGGGACGACAAAGTCGTCCCTAGGTGTTTTTTAGGGATTTTTACATTATAGCTTCTATGTAATAAAATTGTTAATATAAATTAATAATAAAAATCAAAATAAATTATTATAATTAATATTAAAATATATGTTATACTTAGTTTGTAATAATTAATAACCGATAAGTCCATATGTTACGGCTATACGTTATAGGTTCAATCGATGAGTCCATATGTTACGATTATACGTTATAGGTTCCACTGATGAGTCGATATGTTACGGTTATACGTTATAGGTTCAACCGATGAGTCCATATGTTACGGTTATACGTTATAGGTTCAACCGATGAGTCGATATGCTAGGGTTATACGTTAGAGGTTCAACCGATGAGTCAATATGTTATGGTTATACGTTATACGTTCAACCGATGAGTCGATATGCAAGGGTTATACGTTAGAGGTTCAACTGATGAGTCGATATGTTACGGTTATACGTTAAAGGTTCAACCGACGAGTCCATATGTTACGGTTATACGTTATAGGTTCAACCGATGAGTCCATATGTTACGGTTATACGTTATAGGTTCAACCGATGAGTCGATATGCTAGGGTTATACGTTATATGTTCAACCGATGAGTCGATATGCTAGGGTTATACGTTATAGGTTCAACTGATGAGTCTATATGTTACGGTTATATGTTAGAGGTTCAACTGATGAGTCTATATGTTACGGCTATACGTTATAGGTTCAACCGATGAGTCGATATGCTAGGGTTATACGTTATAGGTTCAACCGATGAGTCGATATGCTAGGGTTATACGTTAGAGGTTCAACTGATGAGTCGATATGTTACGGTTATACGTTAGAGGTTCAACCGATGTGTCGATATGCTAGGGTTATTCGTTAGAGGTTCAACTGATGAGTCGATATGTTACGGCTATACGTTAGAGGTTTAACCGATGAGTCCATATGTTACGGTTATACGTTATAGGTTCAACCGATGAGTCCATATGTTACGGTTATACGTTATAGGTTCAACCGATGAGTCCATATGTTACAGTTATACGTTATAGGTTCAACCGATGAGTCGATATGTTACGGTTATACGTTATAGGTTCAACCGATGAGTCCATATGTTACGGTTCTACGTTATGGTTCAACCCATGAGTCGATATGCTAGGGTTATACGTTAGAGGTTCAACAGATAAGTCAATATGTTACGGTTATACGTTATAGGTTCAACCGATGAGTCAATATGCTAGGGTTGTACGTTAGAGGTTCAACTGATGAGTCGATATCTTACAGTTATACGTTAGAGGTTCAACCGATGAGTCCATATGTTACGGTTATACGTTATAGGTTCAACCGATGAATCCATATGTTACGGTTATACGTTATAGGTTCAACTGATGAGTCGATATGCTGGGGTTATACGTTATAGGTTCAACCGATGAGTCGATATGCTAGGGTTATACATTATAGGTTCAACCGATGAGTCGATATGCTAGGGTTATACGTTAGAGGTTCAACCGATGAGTCGATATGTTACGGTTATACGTTAGAGGTTCAACCGATGTGTCGATATACTAGGGTTATACGTTAGAGGTTCAACTGATGAGTCGATATGTTACGGTTATACGTTAGAGGTTCAACCGATGAGTCCATATGTTACGGTTATACGTTATAGGTTCAACCGATGAGTCCATATGTTACGGTTATACCTTATAGGTTCAACCGATGAGTCGATATGCTAGGGTTATACGTCATAGGTTCAACCGATGAGTCGATATACTAGGGTTATACGTTAGAGGTTCAACCGATGAGTCGATATGTTACTGTTATACGTTATAGGTTCAACCGATGAGTCGATATGCTAGGTTTATACGTTAGAGGTTCAACTGATGAGTCGATATGTTACGGTTATACGTTATAGGTTCAACCGATGAGTCCATATGTTACGGTTATACGTTATAGGTTCAACCGATGAGTCGATATGCTAGGGTTATACGTTAGAGGTTCAACCAATGAGTCAATATGATACGGTTATACGTTATAGTTTCAACCGATGAGTCGATATGCTAGGGTTATACGTTAGAGGTTCAACTGATGAGTCGATATGTTACGGTTATACGTTAGAGGTTCAACCGATGAGTCCATATGTTACGGTTATACGTTAGAGGTTCAACCGATGAGTCCATATGTTACGGTTATACGTTATAGGTTCAACCGATCAGTCGATATGCTAGGGTTATACATTATAGGTTCAACCGATGAGTCCATATGTTACGGTTATACGTTAGAGGTTCAACCGATGAGTCGATATGTTACGGTTATACGTTATAGGTTCAACTGATGAGTCAATATGTTACGGTTATACGTTATAGGTTCAACCGATGAGTCGATATGCTAGGGTTATACGTTATAGGTTCAACCGATGAGTCGATATGTTACGGTTATACGTTATAGGTTCAACCGATGAGTCGATATGTGATATATGTGCTTTGCATGGGTTCAATTTAATTCTCGGTATCTTCTCGAATCGATCACGGTTCAAAGTGGAATAGTTGTTCTTGGTTACTAAAAAGGGGTTTGGGTTTTCTATTCTACGGAAAAGGAAAGGGCAAAGTCGTGCAAACAAGCTAAAAATAATTGCAAAATTAAAATTAAATTAAAAGAAATTAAAATGGAAATTAAATAAAAGAAAACAGTTTAAAAACGTAACTTAGAAAAAAACTGAGGAAATGAGAAAACAGTAGATAAAATCAAAACTGAAAAACCTTCATTCGGAATAATACTTTATTCGGAATACTTGGAGAAATGCTTGGTTCGGAATAACTTAGCCAAAAACCTTCATCCGTAATACATGCTTGATCCGGAATATATTTTGCTCATTCGGAATGTAAACTTGATCCGGAATAACTCGTTCGGAATAAAATAGAAATGTCACTGATTCGGAATATTTAGATCAAAACCTTCATTCGGAACATTTAAAAATAAAACTGATTCGGAACATTTGAAAACTTTGACTCGGAATATAAACACTCATCCGGAATATTAATTATTCCGGATGAACACTTGATTCGGAATGACTAAATGCAACAAACTGATCCGGAATCTTTTGCTTGACCCGGAATAAATGCTGGTTCGGAATAAATGCTTCACCCGGAATATTAATTATTCCGAATGAAGACACTGATTCGGAATATTTTCAATGAAAAATGCTGATTCGGAATATGCTTGATCCGGAATAATTTGCACAAAATCACTTGACCCGGAATACTATGTTGATCCGGAATCTGGGTAACTGAATAATAGCGAAGAACAGGGAAGTGAAATGATACGATTCTAAACCAAAATCAACCAAGTTTTTGACCAAAACTTAAACAAAACTAATCACCAATCATTTACTAACAATAAACATGAAACCAAAACAACATAAACACGAAACCCACTTACTTTTATGGATTAAAATCAACCAAATAAAAACTAAGAACTTGAGAATCAATAAGAAAAAGATGAAGATGAAATGAACGATTATATTGAAAGATTAATGTTAAACAATCAAAGGAAAGAGTAAACCTTACAAGATTCGTGAAATCAAAATGAAAAATCACCAACACCTTAATGGTGTTGGTTACCCTACGAAAAAAGAAAAGAAAAAGACTAGAAAAATAAAAGCTAGCTCAAAATGTGTGAAGGAAGGTCCTATTTATAGGTCTTCAAGTTGGTTGGTGAGTGGGCTTTCTCCCTTTCTTCTTGTCTTCTCGTCTTTTCAGAAAAGTTGACGTTTTCGATTTTGATTCGGGATTTGTTGACGAATAAATTCAACTCGTCTTTTAATTTCTTCGTTTAATAAACTTGAGTTCTTCGACATATGTAAATCTTCCATCTTTGGTCCTTTTCTTCGATAAATCTTCAAATAGGCCCATTGACTTCAAATCTTTTGCATCTCTTGGACAATAGACTTCGTCTTGAGTCTTTTTCTTCGATAAAACCCGTGCAATCCCATGTTTTCTTCAATATTTATCCGGTTGGCTATGAAAACACAACAAACACACAAACCACGCATAATTCCAAACAAATGATATTAAATACGCGTTTTGGTCTTGTTTTAGCAAGAAATAAGTGGTAAAAGGGTGGGTGTTTTCACACCTATCAAATCCCCTACACTTAACCATTGCCATGCCCTCATGCAATGCTTAGTGATAAAGCAAATTTACACTTTTCTTATAATCAATAAACCTTGGCCTTATTAACAATAACCACTACTGCTAAAGAGATATATAAAAATTTGAATGAAACAAAAGGGATAGAAAACCATTTTCACTTGAAAATAGCTACATAGAAATAACTTGCAAAGAGATCTAAGACTTACATTAGGGCTTTGGTTGCTGCGAAGATTTATCACCCTCAAGTTTCACGTTCCCCAAACTAAGCTTAAAAACGAGATCATTGTTATTATAAGTTAGCAAAACAAACACTTACACACATGGCTTAATTATATGCTTAAACTCCCGTATTCCTAGGTGTATCTCTTATATTTTATTGTTGTCTTAGAATGATCAGAAGATGTATTTTTGGACTTATTGCGATAGTTTATTTAGGCTGAAAGTAAAGTAGGACGATTTGATTAATAGTTAGCTAAAGGACAAAATCTCTTAAAACTGCTTCTCGGGATATCAAAAAGTTCATATCTTGGCATAACTCGTTTCACGATTTGAGACCTTTATTGGGCCGATATTTGGCATGTAATTTATACTTCATATCTTGAGAGACGTTCTTGAGATAATGGTCTTCTCTTCGTTAATAGAGTTTCTTCACTTGGAGACTTTTGAGGGGTACTCCAACTTTGTTGACCACAACTTCATCATTATTTCTTCAATCATTAATTGGGATTTTGAGATACAACGATCCGCCTCCTTTTCGGACTTGGATCTATTTATCCTCATACCTTGTTAGGGTCTTTTCGGATAGAATTCTCCATGATCTTTATGGGAGTTGATTGCTTTTTGTCGTGAGTCTTGATCCTTCGTATTGACTTTGGGAATAATGCTTTTCACATCACCTTGGATCTTTAGCAATAAAATGGAATCCTCATGCCTTGTTAGGGCCTTTTCGGACTCGCCAATCTTCGCGCCCCGCTTCATAAGTTATGCCTTGGCTATGAACTCTTATCATTACCGAGCAACTTTTAAACGATCTTGGGCTAGAAGCTAAGTTATTCAATAAAATCGTACGACCTTACTTATTGCAGATAAATTATTAGCAAGTGATGGGAGAATAGGCAAATAATCACACCAGGTGTGCTTGTGCAAGAATACCGACTTATAATTGACTCTATCATTTCTCGTTCTCCACAATTTAAAATCTCAAGTAATGAGACTCGTGGATGCTTAGCCTAATAAACCAATTAAGGTCTACATGGTTAAGAATACTAGCTAGAATAAACTTGGATAAGTCTATTCGGGTTGAGTCAAAATAATCGCAACGGGCCTAATATGTCAAAGACTTCTAAACTAGCTACACTACTTTATTAATATTTTTGACTTTATTGTGGGATATATACATATGAAAGCAACGATAAAAATTTAAAAATTACGACTATATGGCCAAAGTTAATTAAAAATTTGAAAAAGATGATTTTCCGGTTAAATGAAGGCAATTTAATGGAAAAGTCCACTCAAAACTTCGATAGAAGTCTCCCCTACACTTAATATAAACATTGTCCTCAATGTTTAAGCATGTGGGAAAAGTCTCCCCTACACTTATGACATTGTGCACGTTGGTTAAATCAAGCTAAGGAAGAGACAACTAAAGTGATCAATTTCAAATGTGAGTATGAAGAAAATTGAATCACGATAGTTGAGAGATAGAACCGGATTGCGGATAACACGGGAGCACGGTTCTTCAAAGGTTCCAAAAGTGCATTCATCCCTGTAATCACATCACCACACAAACACAAACAACCAATATAGGCCCCCCTACACTTAGGAGGTAAAACGAAAAAGGATAGATACTCAGGTTGCCTCCCAAGGAGCGCTTGTTTTTCATAACCGAGTCACGAGCCTGACTCGACCCAAAATTAGTTCATGGGAAACGTGGTGAGGGATGGAATCATCTCATGAGAGATGTCCTCACCAAAGTACAACTTCACTCGTTGGCCATTCACCTTAAAATTAGGTCCATTAGGTTGAGCGAGCTCGAGAGTACCATATGGAAAAAGTTGGGCAATGGTGAATGGGCCGGACCAACGAGATTTCAGCTTGCCCGAAAATATTTTCAATCGAGAGTTGAAGAGTAAAACTTTGTCTCCAACTTGGAACTCTCGGTTTTTAATCTTAGAGTCATGAATGAGCTTAGTCTTTTCCTTATAGATCAAAGAATTTTCATAAGCCTCATTCCGGAGTTCATTCAGCTCATTGAGTTGGATCTTGCGTAGGTCACCGGCTTTGTTGATGTCAAAATTAGCCCACTTCAAGGCCCAGTAAGCCTTGTGCTCCAACTCAATGGGGAGGTGGCATGCTTTCCCGTACACGAGACGATACGGTGTACAACCAATCGGAGTCTTGTAAGCGGTACGAAAAGCCCACAGAGCATCATCAAGTTTATCGGCCCATGAGGCACGATGCTCTCCCACGGTTCGTTCAAGAATTCGCTTTAACCCTCGGTTAGAGATTTCAGCCTGGCCATTAGTTTGTGGGTGGTATGCGGTGGAAAGACGATGAGTGACACCATACTTAGCCATGACTCTTGCGAATTGATCATTGCAAAAATGAGTCCCGCGATCACTAATAATGGCACGAGGCACACCGAATCTAGCGAATAGCGACTTCAAAAAGTTACAAACCACCCTTACGTCATTAGTAGGTAAAGCTTTAGCTTCAACCCATTTAGAAACGTAGTCAACGGCTACAAGGATGTATTTGTTTCCTTTAGATGAAGGGAATGGCCCCATAAAGTCGATGCCCCATACATAAAAGATTTCACATTCTTGTATGAAATTTTGAGGCATCTCATCTTTATGTGTGATCTTGCCTTGTTTTTGGCAAGCATCACAATGTTTAACCATCTCGTGAGCATCACGATAAATGGTGGGCCAATAAAATCTCGAGTCAAACACTTTTTTGGCGGTGTAGTTGGGACCAAAGTGACCACCGGTGGTTCCTTTGTGGCAAGCTTCGAGAATGTCTAAAGCTGCCGGTCCATCAACACATCGGCGAATAATCAAATCAGCGCGTTGTTTGAAGAGATACGGGTCATCCCAAAAGTAAGTCTTAATATCTTTGAAGAACTTTTTCTTTTGTTGGGATGTTAACCCGTCAATGAGAATTCCACCCGCCAAGTAGTTTGCAATGTCCGCAAAACACGGGGCTTCATCATTATTCGAGTTGATAGACATTAAGGTCTCAAAGGGAAAAGAGTCATTGATCTCTTTGTTCGGATGATCCCCTTGATGAGGATCCTCAATTCTACTGAGATGATCCACGGCTAGGTTTTCAGCTCCCTTCTTATCACGAATTTCGATTTTAAATTCTTGAAGTAGCAAAACCCAACGAAGAAGTATTGGTTTTGAATCTTTTTTAGTTAACAAGTACTTCAACGCAGAATGATCGGTGTACACGATGGTGGTAGAAAGGACAAGATAGGGGCGGAACTTTTCAAAAGCATAAACAACAGCTAAAAGCTCTTTTTCGGTTGTCGTGTAATGCAATTGAGCCCCTGTCATTGTCTTGCTAGCGTAATGGATCGGTTGGAAGTGTTTATTCACTCTTTGGCCCAAAACCGCTCCAATAGCAAAGTCGCTAGCATCGCACATCAACTCGAAAGGAGCTCCCAATTAGGGGTAACCAAGACCGGTGCCTTAGTTATCTTATCCTTAAGAAGGTTGAAGGCTTCAATACACTCTTTGGAAAAGATAAAAGGAGTATCTTTCTCCAAGAGGTGGGTCATCGGGCGAGCGATTTTAGAAAAATCTTTGATGAATCGACGGTAGAAGCCCGCATGACCGAGGAAACTTCTCACACCCTTCACGGTTGAAGGTGGAGGCAATTTAGCAATAACATCGACTTTAGCACGGTCCACTTCAAGACCGGCTTTGGAGATTTTGTGTCCTAGCACGATGCCCTCTTTTACCAAATGGCATTTTTCCCAATTTAGAACAAGGCGAGTGTCTTCACACCGCTTAAGCATACGTTCTAAATTGGCAAGGCAAGCAGAGAAAGAATCGCCATAAACCGAGAAATCATCCATGAATACTTCCATAGTTTCTTCAACCATGTCATGGAAGATAGCCATCATACACCTTTGGAACGTCCCAGGAGCATTGCATAAACCGAAAGGCATGCGTTTGTAAGCAAATGTTCCGTATGGACAAGTGAATGTGGTTTTCTCTTGGTATTTGGGATCGATGGGAATTTGAAAATACCCGGAGAAACCGTCTAAGAAGCAGTAATAGTCATTACCCGCTAGACGCTCGAGCATTTGATCCATGAAAGGAAGAGGAAAGTGATCTTTTCTCATGGCATCATTGAGCTTGCGATAGTCGATACAAACTCTCCACCCAGTAACGAGACGAGTAGGAATTAACTCGTTGTGTTCATTGGGAACAACGGTTATTCCGCCTTTCTTGGGCACACAATGGACGGGACTTACCCATGGCGAATCCGAAATAGGGTAAATCATGCCGGCATCTAGAAGTTTGATAACCTCTTGTTTGATGACGTCATGAATTCGAGGATTAACCCTTCTTTGGCTTTGGATTGCAGGTTTAAAGTCATCTTCCATGAGAATTTTGTGAGTACAAAAGTTTGGATCAATTCCGCGGATATCGGAAATTTTCCAAGCAATTGCCTTCTTATGATCTTTAAGCACGACGATGAGGCGAGATTTTTCTTCTTCTTTCAAGTCCTTCGCGATAATGACGGGCGACTTCTTCTTGTCTTCAAGGAACACGTAGTCAAATTCGGTTCATCGATTTTTGATGGTAGGCGTTCTTGATGAGGCTTGTGAAGAACACTTTAAAGATGCTTGTAGAAGTATTCCTACCTCTCCTCCCAATGTTGAGACCGTTGCCTCTATTGATTCATCACTAACTCTATTTGTAGAAAGTGATTTCCTTTGGAAAGATTTTGAAGCAACCATGGGAGATGTGAACTTAGAATATGACGATTCTCCCACCGATTGGGATGAAGACATTCGTCTCATTGAGAAACTTCTCAAAGAGGACCATATTTCTCCACCATCTCCCAAGGCTATTGCTATCGATGAACCGAATTTGACTACGCCTACCATCAAAAATCCTCCGGATTTAGAGCTTAAGGAGTTACCATATTTGTGAGTTGCAGGAACCTTTTGATGTGGTCATGAGGATCATCAATGGTACGCCCCAAGAATGGTTGAGCTGAGACCATTTGAATAAAGCCGGATTTGAGCTCAAAGTTGTTGGCTGCAATCGCGGGTATGACAATTGGATCGTTGTTGCCCTCTACATGTGCTTGCAAAAGTTCAATCATAGGACGATTGTCCGGTAGAGGTTCATTGTTGTTATTATTCATGTTGTTTTGAGGTGGGTTGTTATTGTTGTTGTGTACACCGGCCATGTCTAAGTTATCGAGAGTCTCGGGCTCTTGATAAGACGTTGATCGAGTGCGCATACACCTGCAAAAGAACTAACAAAGCAAGAAATATTTTTGGATTTTTATGTTTTTTAATTTTTTTTTTGTATTTTTGAAAATTTTAAATTTTTTTAGGGTTTTTGAAAATTTTTATGAAAAAGTAACGTTCACGGTGAACAGATCCCAAAATCCAATTTCTCACAAAAAACTGTTAATCCTTACGAGAAGAGCCGGCAGCGGCGCCATTTGATACATGTGCTTTGCATGGGTTCAATTTAATTCTCGGTATCTTCTCGAATCGATCACGGTTCAAAGTGGAATAGTTATTCTTGGTTACTAAAAAGGGGTTTGGGTTTTCTATTCTACGGAAAAGGAATAAAAGGGCAAAGTCGTGCAAACAAGCTAAAAATAATTGCAAAATTAAAATTAAATTAAAAGAAATTAAAATGGAAATTAAATAAAAAAAACAGTTTAAAAACGTAACTTAGAAAAAACCTGAGGAAATGAGAAAACAGTAGATAAAATCAAAACTGAAAAACCTTCATTCGGAATAATACTTCATTCGGAATACTTGGAGAAATGCTTGGTTCGGAATAACTTAGCCAAAAAACTTCATCCGTAATACATGCTTGATCCGGAATATATTATGCTCATTCGGATTGTAACCTTGATCCGGAATAACTCGTTCGGAATAAAATAGAAATGTCACTGATTCGGAATATTTAGATCAAAACCTTCATTCGGAACATTTGAAAATAAAACTGATTCGGAACATTTAGATCAAAACCTTCATTCGGAACATTTAAAAATAAAACTGATTCGGAACATTTGAAACTTTGACTCGGAATATAAACACTCATCCGGAATATTAATTATTCCGGATGAACACTTGATTCAGAATGACTAAATGCAACAAACTGATCCAGAATCTTTTGCTTGACCCGGAATAAATGCTGGTTCGGAATAAATGCTTCACCCGGAATATTAATTATTCCGAATGAAGACAATGATTCGGAATATTTTCAATGAAAAATGCTGATTCGGAATATGCTTGATCCGGAATAATTTGCACAAAATCCCTTGACCCGAATACTAAGTTGATCCGGAATCTGGGTAACTGAATAATAGCGAAGAACAGGGAAGTGAAATGATACGATTCTAAACCAAAATCAACCAAGTTTTTGACCAAAACTTAAACAAAACTAATCACCAATCATTTACTAACAATAAACATCAAACCAAAACAACATAAACACGAAACCCACTTACTTTTATGGATTAAAATCAACCAAATAAAAACTAAGAACTTGAGAATCAATAAGAAAAAGATGAAGATGAAATGAACGATTATATTGAAAGATTAATGTTAAACAATCAAAGGAAAGAGTAAACCTTACAAGATTCGTGAAATCAAAATGAAAAATCACCAACACTTTAATGGTGTTGGTTACCCTACGAAACAAGAAAAGAAAAAGACTGGAAAAATAAAAGCTAGCTCAAAATGTGTGAATGAAGGTCCTATATATAGGTCTTCAAGTTGGTTGGTGAGTGGGCTTTCTCCCTTTCTTCTTGTCTTCTCGTCTTTTCAGAAAAGTTGACGTTTTCGATTTCGATTCGGGATTTGTCGACGAATAAATTCAACTCGTCTTTTAATTTCTTCGTTTAATAAACTTGAGTTCTTCGACATATGTAAATCTTCCATCATTGGTCCTTTTCTTCGATAAATCTTCAAATAGGCCCATTGACTTCAAATCTTTTGCATCTCTTGGACAATAGACTTCGTCTTGAGTCTTTTTCTTCGATAAAACCCGTGCAATCCCATGTTTTCTTCAATATTTATCCGGTTGGCTCTGAAAACACAACAAACACACAAACCACGCATAATTCCAAACAAATGATATTAAATACGCGTTTTGGTCTTGTTTTAGCAAGAAATAAGTGGTAAAAGGGTGGGTGTTTTCACACCTATCAATATGCTAGGGTTATACGTTAGAGGTTCAACTGATGAGTCGATATGCTAGGGTTATACGTTAGAGGTTCAACTGATGAGTCAAAAATTTTGGCGGGAAAATGTTGGCGGGAAAATGTTAGCGGGAAAATGTTGGCGGGAAAACGTTAGCGGGAAAATGTTGGCAGGAAAACCTTGGCGGGAAAATGTTGGCGGGAAAGCTGGGGTCGACTAAGTCGTCCCTAAATTTGTCGACCCTAAATTTTTATCTTTATTTATGGTAGCTCTTATCCTCACAAACTCTTATCCTCTCATACCAAACTCACCACCACCACCACCCAATTTTGCATAAGATGGATCCGCTTGAAGCTTATAAGTGTACATGTAGAAAGGGATATATTGTGTTGAGACAGTCACATCAACCTCATAGCTTTGGTAAACTTTACTATGCATGTCCTCTTTTGAAGGTAAACAATCTAATGTTTTATTTATGTAATACGTGTGATTATTAAAATGACATGTCATGTTATTTGTTTACTTAGTAACAGCCAAAAACAGATGATTATGGATGTAAATATTTTAAATGGAAGGATGATTTTGATCTCGAACTCCGTATAAGATCTTCCCCTGGATCTTCAACACCTCAAGGTTCATATCCAAGTTCTTTTACAGGTCCTTCTCAATCTCCACCCACTGAGTGCTCTAATTGTAAGATCAAAGATCTAAAGATAAAGATGCTAGAGGCAAGACTAGAAATAGAAAGGCATCCTGAAGACCACGCATGTCAATCGGCTGCAATACTTCATGAGCTTTTAAATGAAATGGAAAATCTTAGCTTTGAGTAGTAATCTATTTGTTATTTTAATGTGTTAATTTGTATTTTATTATTATGTGTTAATCTGTATGTTTAGTTTTAACTAGTTTGTGATGTGTGTTTTTTTCTTATTTATGAATCTATTATCACTGTAATATATATGTTTAATTAAGCGCGTGTTTAAGTGTTAAATATATATCTAAAGTTTTTTTAAATACGTATAAGTTTTTTTAAATAAATATAAAGTTATTTTTAAATATGTATAAAGTTTTTTTTAAATATGTATAAAGTTTTTTTTAAATATGTATGAAGTTATTTTTAAATATGTATAAAGTTTTTTCTAAATATGTATAAAGTTTATTTTAAATATGTATAAAGTTTTTTTAATATGTATAAAGTTATTTTTAACTATAATAAAGTTTTTTTTAAATAAAATAATTAAATTAATTTTAAATAATTTTAAATAATTACAAGTGATAAAAAAAGGGAAAAATAAATTTTCCTTCACCTAGGGACGACATAGGTTACATGGGCCCCTCCTTAATTTTAAACTTTTTTAAAAAAATATTTATATTAATTTTAAATAATTTAAAAAAAACTGGGAAAATAAAGTTTCCTTCACCTAGGGACGACTTAGTCGTCCCTAGGGTTACACGGGCCCCACCTTAGTTTTAATCTTTTTAAAAAATATATTTATATTAATTTTAAATAATTTTAAATAATTAAAATAGATAAAAAAAACTGCGAAAAATAAATTTTCTTCACCTAGGGACGACTTAGTCGTCCCTAGGTTACGTGGTTCTCACTTTAATTTTAAACCTTTTAAAAAAAAATATTTATATTAATTTTAAATAATTTTAAACAATTAAAAGAGATAAAAAATATATTTTCATCACCTAGGGACGACTTAGTCGTCCCTAGGTTGCTTAGACCCCACTTTGTCCCCACGGCCTTCTTGACTTTGTTTTTTTTGTAAAACTGGTGGGCCCCCTTAATCTAGGGACGACTAAGTCGACCCTAGAAAAAGGGCAACCCTAAACTCAAAATTGTTGTAGTACAAGCACTAGAAATTGATTATTTGCAAAGAAATTTCAGATGTAGAACTCCTAAATGATCTGATAATCTAAGACCTGTTATTTGACCCATGGGATGATCCTTTTGGACCTCATAGTTGTATAGACATATTGGCAAATATACCAAATTACTATGATGAAACACTTAGACGTCCAAAATATACACCACTACTGAATGTGGTAAAACTTGACTTAAATTGCGATATAAAGTTTGGGAGTCTTTCGGTTTCCATGTTTTTCAGTTTAAAAGACATAAATGCAGTGGCGGACCCAGAAATTAAGGTTAGGGTATGCACTATTTTATAAAGTTATACAGTATATAAATTAGGTTTTTCGGACTATATTTTCCGGGTCGGGTTTATTTGACAATATTAAGATTAGGCACGATTTTGCTGTTAAAAAAAAGATTGGGCATGATTTTTCATTTTTTCGACCCTGCTTACTATCTCTACTACATATAAAGCATTTACCCCTAAATCTTAAATGTTGAAAAACTCATTATATAAGGAAATGTTGAAAAACATGCAATTTTAGGAAATGTTGAAAACCTGGAAAACTCACCCTTGCATATAACGTGTGATTTCCAGCCATACATGTAATTTGGGAAGTTTGTTTCAATTCATTCAATTATTACGTTTTAATTCATTGTGTCTAATTGTGTATAACTTTGGAATGTCCAAAAGTCAGACTACCAACATACAATTTAAGTCAACTTCATGATTTTAGGAAATAATATGCAGGCATTAGTTGGCATGTGAACCATCTCTACTGATTAGAGATGGCAACGGGGCCGGGTTTGCAATGAATGGTTGCTACCATCCCCATTCCCAAAGTTAAATATCCATCCCCGTCCCCCTCCCCATCCCCATCGGGTATTACAAACTACATACCATCCCCATCCCCAGCGGGGAACGGGGATCCCCAATGGGGAGTCGGGGATTTTTTTTTCGTTACACAATTAGCATTTAAACTATGTTTCAAATGACGCGACCATTACGAATAACACAATACGGTAATATCAAACAACATTAAGGAGATTAACATTCATGCCAATCATGCTCATTATTAATAATAACAAAATTAACACGTAAGAGCTCGTCCTAGAAGGTTAGTGTCAAAGGAGATATTAACCATCGATTGATAGTGTTTCAAATATCTAATAGATATTTGAAACATACAAGATATATAAATATATATGTAGAATAAAGATATTCGGGGGCGGGTTCGGGGACGGGTTTGGGGAACCAAGGGTATTACCATCCCCGCCTCCATACCCGCTTTTTACTAATGGGAATCCCCACCCCCATCCCCATACCCGGTCAACTCGGGGAATCCCCGGTCAAATCGGATTCGGGTATCAGATTCTCCGTCGGGTTCGGAGTTTTTTGCCATCTCTAATTAGGAAACTATTCTTTCATTCAGTCGTGAATATCAAAACTGAATGGGAAAGTATAGTGTTTTCAAAAAAATTCAAACTTCAAACTAAAAACGTTTGGCTATATAAACAAGCATTTGTCAACAAATTAGTCGCTCCATCAATAAAAACAAAATCTAGATCGGTGTTAATCAATGTAAGCTTCTCTCCATTCATATGAATATGATTCCACATCCACTGTATATCATCTTTGATTTCAAGATGTGTTTCTTTTTGTTATTATTTTTGATTTTATATATGTTCTTTATTTATTTTGTGATTGTGATTGAAAACAAAATAGGTGTTCAAATACTTAAACTCCTGCTCAAGATGATGTGCTACATGAACAAGTATATGATCAGATATTCACTTTTTGGTACTCCAACCTTTTTTATTTTTATCATCTTATGATACGGTTAAGTGCCAATTTTGAACACAGGGTGGTTAGCGACACACTATAAGGTATGTTTGTGGAGCTTGTTTCATGGCGATACAATGGCTGAAGGGAGAGTAGACTTTTCCTGTATCGTGTACGTGTTTCTATTATTTTTCTGTATTACTCATTCTGCTATTTTAAATTTGAAGGCTTAGTGAAATGCTTCTTGATGATAATTTATTTTATTCTTTATATGTAGAGGCAGCCACTAAGGTAGAGGATACATAGAAAACTATATGGAAAGGCAAGGTGAGCGGCATAGTCAAATTAGTTAGTTTCTAACTAGATTATGAAAATGCATTGGGGGACGTTGATATTTAATAGATCAGCATTATGAGGTATTGAAAACTCTAATTTGATACTTTGTATGTTCATTATGTGTCACAAGTTTCCCCATGTCCTCTAAAAAGTGAAACACGTTCTATTTTAGCCGACATTTTTATTTTTGACAGAAAAATAAGGAGATGGATACTGGTCTATTATAGTTTTAATCATCTTTATTACAAAGTTCACATATTTCTTTTGTGTTTATTGTTTTATGTATGTACACACTTTTCCAAGTATCAACGGCAACGTTTCTAAACGTTCTTTGTGGGTTCGAATTATACACTTTATTTATTTTGATATAAAACATGCAGCTTTCCATTTTTCGAGCTTCACAAAAAGGACACAACTAAATCTAAAGCCAAAAACGGCAGTGTTAGAGGATGAAGAATATCATGACAATGACCTAGAGGATACATAGATATCTTTTGTACGTAGTATTATATTATTTTTATGGTAAACAAGAATAACTATTCTTTTTTAGTTTGTAATTTGGCATGAATAAAAAATTTGCATATGCTTTGTTTTAACAAAGACGGTGAATACAAAATACTGCAACATTTATCGTTTACAAAGAAGTTTTCATATGAATAAGGAATGCCTATTTCTTTTAACACTTTTGATTGTTATTTTTATTAGATTTATATTATAAACCGGCGTGTTAATTATGACTTTATTAATGATTGATATTATAAATTAGAACGTCCTTCTTTCTTCAAGGAAAAAGCAATTTTTATCGCAACCAACGATTCCACGAAATGATTGATGTTAAAAATGAACGAAGGCTTCCTTTAATTCCCGGTGACGAGAATCCATATAAATCTTCATATTATTTTCGCTTGGGCTGATGAGGATTCGAATTTTGATGAGACAATATATAGTAAAGTTGAAGATAGGTAGTCATGTAATATTGATGCATAACATTGATCAAAGAACAATACTATGCAGTGGTATCAGGCTTCCAGTTTTAAGGATAGGAATCAACATAATTAAAGCTATAATCATATGTAATGATGGTGTTGTACAATTTGTGCTATTCCACGTATGGTATAATTATCCCTTCTTTCATATTTGGTTTAAATTGAACAAACATGAGTTATCTATTCAATTTTGTTTCGCTATAATGATTAATAAAATAGAAAGACAGACATTGTCACAAGTTGGTTTGTTTTTAAAAACGACTGTTTTTCACATGGACAACTATATGTGATCGTGTACCGACGAAGAGAAAGTAACCTATATTTTTGATGAAGCGGAAGACGACACACACAACTTCTACCCTCTTGAATTCTTAATTTCGCTCGACGTGAGCGGTTTGACACCACATTACTCTCGCTTGAAACAAGTATGCATGCCCGATTATTATTTTGAGGAATCTCGATCCGGAAACTGGATTATGTAATGGCACGAGGCTTATACGCTTTGATGCTAATGTCATCAATACTGAAATAGTTAATAGTTGTCGGACAGCACGCTGGAGTTAGATCCTCTTTCTCCATTTGATAAGACATGTTCCCTTTCAATCCAAATAGAAAACAACTTAGCTTTACGATACCTATCAATAAAGCTCAGTGACAAACAATTCCAAATCTGGGTGTATATTTGCCCGACTATGTTTTCTCGCATTGACACATTTATATTGCATTGTCAAGAGGAATAACACATACAACTAGCAAGGTATTAGTGAAATCAGTCAAAAAAGAATTTGGCCACAACAATATACCATATCATTATCATCAGCCTTTATGTAAATTCTCGCTATACGCGGGTACTCGTCTAGTAGATAAATTAAGTATATCAAGTTCGGGTCGTACAAGATTAAATTTGGTTATCAGCTTGACTATCATAATAAACCTGGTTTGTTTTTTATGTTCATAAAAAATGGACTCATCTAATATTTTGTAACAACCAACCTGTTATAGAAGTAAAAGTTGAATTTCAAAACAAATTTGAACATTGTACCTCGTATAATATTTTTATGTATTTGTTTGTCATACTTAAACCAGATCTTTGTTTGTATTGCTTCTCATAGTCCCATGGTTACCGGTATTACAGAAAGTAATGCACTGACTCGTTGACATCGAGATGCAGCCAGGGTATTTTCAGACATTACTGAATGATGTGGAGATACAGCCCCCAAAGCATTGAAAAAAAGGTCTATGGTTTGGGAAGGTTTCACTAAAAAAGACATTGGCGATGGAGAAACAAGAGCGGTCTGTATGATTTGCACGCAACACTTCACATACAGAAAAGGTTCCAAAAATTTAGGCAACAGTCACCTCAAACGGCTCCTTGAACACCAAAAAGCCCCTTCAAAGATAAGTGTTCAGACTGCGGATCTCATCAAAGACACACCTTAAATATGCAAGAAATATACACCTCAACGAAGTTCCAGAACTGCATCGGTTCCTGTGGCATGTGACTCAGAAAGGTGTCGCCATGAAATCACTCGAATGATTATACTACATGACTATCCACTTCACATGGTCGAACATAAATGATTCCTGACTTTTTTGCATAACCTTTAGCCTAAGTTCAACATGGTTACTATTCAAGGCGACTGTGTAGCAACGTATCTTAGCGCAAGGTCATCCATTGAGAACATGATTGCACAATTGCCGGGTCGAATTAGCCATACCCTTGACATATAGAACACAAACAGTACAGCTGGTTTCTTTTTTATAACGGGTCGGTTCATCGATACACAAAAGGCTACTAAGTGCTGTGATGAAATCTCATCCTGAGTCTGACTTCGGTTTTAGTCATGCAGGATCCACTTGCGTCACTAATTGGAACATTCAGGGTCGATTATCTTCTGTCACGCTAAACCAAAACCAACCTTCGAGTGAAATTGGTATCGATAGTCTCAGAAGTTTGCTTTCTGCAAAAAGTCCGTGTACCCTTAATGGTCAATTAGTGCTTACCAATTGCCTTGCTCGTGCTCCCACCAATATTGATCTTACAAATTGGTATCGCTATCCTTTGTCTCAGTACACGCCGCATAATAAGCAGGCGAAAACATCTTGATCTTACCAGGCTCGGTAGGAGCCTGCACCACGAAACCTCTTTTCTAAATATCCAATGACGCTGGAACCGAAAGACGAGTATAGATAGCGCGGAAGCATAGACTGCCTGAAACAGTCCATGATTTCCTGAAGAACTTTACAACATTTCAATCTTCAAAATCCAAAAAGAACAGCGTTGGTTTCGTGGTGTAGTTGGTTATCACGTCAGTCTAACACACTGAAGGTCTCCGGTTCAAACCCGGGCGAAGCCAAATTTAATTTTGTTGGTTAAACTTCATCTTTTTTTATAAGGTACGAAAAAGTGCGCCGCTGCCGGTCGAGTATCTGATCCACCACATAAATTCGACTAAACTACTATTTCCATATTTTCCGGTTGTCACCCTACGTACAACCGTCGGCCGCCACCATTATTATTACCATCTACCCCGCCACACTTGATTAACCACCACCTTCACCAATCCATCATGACCACTATCACCTGTCACTCTACCGACGCCAACAACCACCACCTTAAAACTACCTGTCGCCGCTGCCATCACCTATCTACTCAACAACACCATCATCACAGCCGTGGTTTGACCACCACGCTGCCACCACGAAACTCTAGCCACCATCGAACCCTCCTACAACAGATCCGCCGTTACCCTTTTAGATCCACCGTAGATCTATACGATTTGTTATGTATAACCGTCACTACCACCACCCTCTCGTCGTCGACCAGCCACTCCACCATGACGACAACATCCCCAGCAACAGCGGTAGAGGTGGTGATGGTGATTGTAGCAGCAGCGGTGAGCTAGGGGTGATGTTTAATTGTGATGTTGATGTTTAATTAGTGGTAGAGAGTTGAGAAAGAGTATTTTCTAAGTGAGAAAGAAGGGATTGTAAAAGGAGTAAAGTACCCTTCTAGTTAACAGTCAACTAACAGTTTTTTTGGTCAAGGGATCAAACCCGTTATGGTTTGCAACCACGGGGACTAAACCCGAGAAAAAAAAGGACTAAAAGTTTTAAACCCGGATGACCACAAGGACCATTTTTTCAATTCCCTCATGATATGATTATTAAATGTGGTTATAAATGTCTTTTTATATATATTTGTTATATAAGCCCATCACTTGTTATAAAAGCCACACATTTTGAGCTTACTAAAACCCTCATATATAAGCTTATAAGCCTACCTATATAAGCTTAACCAAACACTTTGTTTCGGCTATAAGATTATATAAGCTAATAAGCTTATAAGCCCACTATATAAGCTAAAACAAACACCCCCTTAGTTTACTCTCATTCAGGACTTACTTACGATGGTTCGTGAACATTTCAATTTGTTGGCTTTATCCTTTAAAATAATTCAATATGTTAAAAACATAATCTAGTCATTTTTTACTGCGTATAAAGTATGTTCCAGTGAGATAGTAACTAATGGTAAAAAAACTACGGTAAAAAACAAACAACATATTGCTCAACCTATTGATCAATATATAAGTTATCACATTGGACTTATATCTTAAGAATTAATGACTTGGTGAATCCATCAACAAATAGTTTAACTATGCTACTTAACACTTACTTCGATTCTACCTTAAAAACAAGGACGTTTGTTTAGAAATGGGTAAACTACAAATGTTGTTTTCGACTTTGCAAAAACAGCAATTTTGTCACTGAGTACAAACTTCAGGCAATATTGTCACTATACTTTCTATTTTCGTGCAAAACAGCCCCAAGTTAGCTTTTGTTAACTTTCTCCTTTTCCTCGTTAACTCCCTCAAATGTCTAGCACGTGAGGCTATTTTATTCATTTTCGCTCGTTTACAGCCTTAACCCTTTACCCACCTTTTGTTTCATGCAAAAACCGTCATCGAAAGGTTTTTTCCGCCATTCAAACCACAACCACTGGTTTGCGCAACATGATAATGGTCCTTTGACACTTCGTTTCAACGAGTATTAAAATGAATTCACCACAATATGATGATCATGATTGAGTTTTATCTCTTGATATAGACGATTCCGATATCCGACTAACTCTCTTGACCCGTCCCTACAACAACCAACTTAATGTTGCCAGCACCAGCACCACCAAACTCATAGTTGCATCGAAATACGCAATTATTGATAACCCCAATGTTGATTATTGTGCTTAAAATCTTGATAGGACCACCATCATCGAAACCATAGTTTCGGAACAAAACCTAATTGTTGATAACCACAATGTTGATAATTGTGATGAAAATCCGGTTAGGACAACCACCACCACTGAAACCATTGTTTCATTGCAAAACCTCATTATAGATTATTCGGATGCAAAAACGATTAGGATAATACCAAGTCCCGTTGGTATTGTTCAAGCAGCCAAAATCCAAAAATTAGCGAATAGCTAGGAATGTGCCCAAGAGGTCGTGATGTCTACACAAGAGTATATTAAAAAAGTTATTGAAATTGTTGGAGAGGATGAAGATTCTAGACGAGTCCCGTGGGTTACCGCGGTAGGGTTTGTGAAGTTTAATGGGGTATTGTGAGTGGGTGTTTAGGCAATGTCAATAACTTTCTTAACGATGGGAAACTTGAGCAAGTGATTGTGATAATCAATTCTTGTACTCCAAAATCTTTGGGTAACAGTAACACTCAAAGACCTTTCGGGGTCTCTTTCTGGTGCAATTCACCCCAAAAAAGTCCTTGCCGTTATGGATCTTAAAAAGGATATTACTATAGGAGTTGCTTTGATTCGTCGTAACGTCTAAGTGTTCACTCCTAAACCATCCATCTATTATCTTAATATTAGTAAAAAAACCTAGTTGAGGTTTTCAAGAAGGACACATTTATTGGAAACTGTAGTGTCGTAATTGGTAATGTAAGTTGAGTGGAGGTGGTAATGTAAGTTGAGTATCATCTGTTGCTTCTTGTTTACTTGTTCTAGGTTGTAGTTGCTTGTTGTTTTCTTGTTCTAGGTTGTAGTTTCTTGTTGCTTTTTTGTTAACAAAATTAATGTTTTCTATGAAAATCTTTAAATTTACCCTTAAGACTCATATATGTTGATTGATTTGTTGCTACTTAAGGGCTGTTTGGATCATTGGTTAGCAACCAAAATCAAATCGAACTACTTCACCACCTTTCTAAGAGTGTACCAATTTTCAATTCATAAAACCTTGGTTTCCCTTAAATCCTCATTGGTGTGTTGTGCAAGATGCTTGATCAATTTTGGCCAATTATGAGCTAGTAGTTGACTGATTTTAGAGGTACAAGTGTATGAAACTGAAAGTAGTCCGTAAATTGAAGCTATATCTGACTAGTTTTAACAACTTAATGCCTACATTTGAAGAATCTGAATTTACCCTATATGCAAGTAGTGAAGAATTATGACCTAAACCCAAACACTCCTTAAAACCTTATCAGTTTGTAGTTTACACTAGATCAAAGTGTTTTTATCACTGATTTTGATCACTTAAAAGTTATTAAGATGATTTTAGATATACTAAGAAGCACAATAAGCAGTGATCAATTAGACGAAAAGAAAGGGTACAACTTTTTAGAATGTTGACTTAAAAATTCAAAATCAAAATACAACCAAAACATAAGCAACATCTAAACTTCATACAAAATATGCAAGACAACATATCAAACGTTTTTACTTCGATTGTTTAGAATTTTGCAAATTCCTTCTTAATAATTTTGTCCCACATGGTTAGTGATGCGAACCTTAAGATGCAATTCCTTATTGGAGGTGGCTTTTTTCCTAGAACAACATGTTGTTCAACTTTCTTTTAGGACCTCAATTTAGCTTTATAATTATTAGAAGTTGAACATGGCCTAACAGGATCGTCGACTTCATGCTTTATAGTGTCTTCGTCTGACTCAATTGTTATTATTTTTGCAATTAAGATATGATTCTAGGTTAAAAATCAAATGCTAAAATGGATGTTTGGAACAACACAATTTTTTTCAAAAGCCAAGATTGTTTAATGAAAATTTCTAAGATAATATGTTTACGTATCTTCAATACCATTCGTTCTTTTGCTGCTTGAAAAAACTTTTCTAGCTTTTGTATCCTGATTTCAAGATTATCGAAGCCCTTTTTCAGAACTTCAAAATCTGCCATTGATGCATAAAAAATTAGGTTTTTAAGGCGTGATATGGTTGTTCTAACTGGCGGCTGTATTTATAATGGCAATGCCTAAATGTGACGGGCTGGACCCATATGTATGACATATGGATTTTTACAACCCAGTACCAAAAAATAGTCTAGTTACAGGACCACATCCAAACATCCCTTAACGCGAACCACAAACATATAATTCACATCCAATACTACTTTTCTAGTTGTTTTTAAAAATTTATACTTCATAAAATTTCATTATCATTTCATAAGTGAAAACATAGTACATTATATTAGATCATACATTACAAAACATGTGATAAACATACCCAAATAAATCAAATTTAATCACTAAGACGTAAAATAATTCTAATCATGAACACGGTGTTGGTTGTTGCAACACGACATGCTACTACAACCAGCTCATTCAACCTCCCTACCATTTCCTCATTACGCTCACGAGCGTTTTTCAATTTCACGGTTCCTTCAACCGTAGGAATGCAACTCGTCAGGATGGCCACCTTATTAATCAATAGATTCTTGTGGTTTATCCTCTCTTGAATTTCATCAATTAGGGCCGGAAGGTCCCGTGCATCTGCAAGATTACGATCCATTTCCCTACCAAAGTGAATAAACACTTGTCTCTCCATACGAGACGAGTTTGCATCTCGTGTCAATCTATCACACAATATCAATCTCCTAGAACCACCGACTTGGTTTGCCATTGAATTATTAACTCTTTAATTCTAAATTTAGGTTTGAAATTGTAGTTAGAGGAAGTGATATTTATAGGGTAGAGTGCAACTGACCAGATGTTCATGAACCATCGTGAATGTTGCTAGCAAGTTTGCAACTTTGGTACTTGGATCGAAGAGTCTTAGGAGTTAAGTGTTGTGAGTCTTTTAAAGGTCGTGTAAAATACGTCCTTGAAAGTGTGTCAAAAAGTTGATTATCAATGTTTTTCGCGGGAAATTTCATTTCGGGGACAAAATTGGTAGTTATGAAGGGTGGTTGTTGATGTGTCGGGCAGGAAAAACCTTTCGAGGATGTTTTTTGCTTGAAACAAAAGGTGGGTAAAGGGTTTAAGTTGTAAACGAGCGAAAATGACTAAAATACCCTCACGTACCAGGTACGTGAGGGAATTAACGTGGAAAACGGGCGAAAGTTAACAAAAGTTAACTTGGGGGTTGTTTTGCATGAAAATGGAAAACATAATTTCAATATTTCCTGAAATTTTCATTTAGTGGCAATTTGTCATTTTTTGCAAAGTTGGGGAAGGAAATTATTAGTTTACCCTTTATAGTTTTAAACAAATTTTTTTAATGGCTCCTTTTGTAATCTATGTATAGGTAACAAGCCTTATAGTACATTCTTTATTTCTGCATATTTGTGAACAAATGACGAATTCATGCATACTTCGAGTGTTTGTTGATTCAATTGATTATCTGTTCGCCCAATATTATATAACAAAAGTTTCATCAGTATTTGAGTAGTTAGTTGTAAAACTATAACACTACTTTTTCTATATCACTTCCCATATTTTTGGCTAGTTTTACTCGAGCTTTATATGTTGTTGAAAACCTGTTAAGGTCCATCGTAACTCTGAAAGGAGAGCTTATCAGTTTGCCTCTTAGGGACGACTATTCAAACTAACAAAAGAATTTGATAACCTATCATATACACTTCAGGAGTGAAAATTGTTGCGAGTTACGTGTGGATTAATGAATAAGAGTTCCGGGTGCTCCCTTGGGCATTTAAATATACCATTATAGACAAGTTTTAACTCTTTTTTTATCGCAATAAACAATCAAAGACCAAGTCAGAATGACTTAACTTGGAGAGCATCTTAATATTAACCCAAAACTCAAATTAAACGACCCTTTAGTGGCAGTAGAATTTAAAGTTTTAATAGCGACATGACTAGCTTATCCACAAATAATATGAGTTTGTACACTTATGTCCTGAGACAACCATGTTTCCATAAAAGTATTTTACAAAATTACTTTATTTAAATAATAAGTTTAAAATATGGTTTTCCCACAACATGTCCTACCCTCACGAGATAAATTTTTCCCACTAAAGGACAAAAATAGGAGTGTCCCCTTAGGGACGGGCCCATATAGGGAGACGGTTATCTATCGATAAAGAATCGTACCTAGGTTTATGGAACCGTCCTCTAGACTTACACTCCTCATGTTCTACCTATAAATAGCTTATCATTTCATGTCTAAACTAACCTTTTTGCACACTTGAAAACTAGCTCTAAAATTCTTTCTTAATCTTTGATCACATACTTGTTTAACCTTGTTTAACAAGTGATCCACTCTCTAGTTATTTCCCCCTCTATTGCAAAGACACTAACACATGCATCATTGTAAAGTGTTACTATCTAAAGTCGATATGTGATCTTTATGAAGATAAAAAACAAATGTAATCTTTGTTAGCTGTATGTTTTACACAAGATTAGCTGTATAATTGTATTTCCATAATTAGTTTATCATTATCTATTCATAGTTGTACTCTAGTCATTTTGGGCTAAGCCCATAAAATTGTATCTACTATATATGTATGCGGATGATTGAGATGGAATATACAATACAGATTTGTAGATACAATCATCCGCATACATATATAGTAGATACAATTTTATGGGCTTAGCCCAAAATGACTAGAGTACAGCTAGGAATAGATAATGATAAACTAATTATGGAAATACAATCATACAGCTAATCCTGTGTAAAACATACAGCTAACAATCTTGTGTAACTGAGTAGATCTGAATCTTGTTATAATTCGGAAGCGTCGTATGTGTGCTAGTTGGTACTTTTGTCCTCACAATACATAATGGGTGTCATATTGGTTTATACTAGATTCTGCTAGCATTTATACATATGGGTGTGTTCGCTTTGTGTTGTTTTGTTTGATGGGTTATAGTTGGCTAAATCATGAAAAATATATTGTGTATATGTCATTTTTAACGTTAAGATGTATATAGAAAATAAATCGATGATGTTATTGTGACTCTACTTTTTGCTATATATTGTATTGTATATTTTATCTTATATCTCATATATGTTTGTTTCATATCATTCGGTAACTAAGCAACCCGAATAAATATGTTTGTTCCATATATGTTTGTTCCATTTCTCATATATATTGTATTGTATATTTTATATTATATCGCATATATGTTTGTTCCATTTCATTCGGTAACTAAGCAACCCAAACAAATAAAATATAAGGGGATTCAGTCGGTCATCAGGTTGGCTAGTGAGTGGAGGCCTTTGTCATCGCTAAGGGACCAACCAAACAAATAAGTAGGACTACTATCAGCTGAAGCATATTATATTATGAGAATTGAAGGCACCTACTTGTCACCCCAATTAAGAAATAACTTAGAATTCCATAATGAAAGTTACTTTCATAGGTAAACTTTAGTTATTTTACCTATGTATCTATGATTATGAAACTTCAGACTATTTAAATGATAGTCATCTTAGAGTTAGTTGGCTTGTAATGTTGTCGATGCAAAAGTCTGTTTGGCCATTGATAGACTGGATCTCGCCACCACACCCCCCCTCTTCGCCGCCCATTCGTAGCTGCACCGATGAATGCACAAAGAAGAGAGAGAATATTTGTTTTCTTTTTTCTTTTTTTTTTCCTTTTTTCTTTTTTTTCTTTTTCTAGGTTTATACCTAGTGCGTGTGAGTGTATTTTTGTCCCGAAAAAGAAGAAGAAGAATTTATCATTTTTTCTTAAAAAATATTTTATTTACAAATTTTACCCTTAATGTTTGGGTGTTTATCCTTTTTGGTTTAACTTTTCCTAATTTTTTAAAACGTGTTTAGTTTAGGATTGTATTTCTTTTTTTTGTAGTGTATTTTTATTTAAGTATTTGTAATTTTAGTTTGGATGAAATGAATTTTAATTTGTATGAAAATGAAAAAAAAAGATAGTGGTGGGGCAAAGTGGTGAAGGTTTGGCTCTCCACTTTAAAATGGGTGTTTTAGTTAGTTGTTTTATAATGATGTGGCGATGATGTGACAACTGTGGGAACAAAACGGATAGGGGGAGCTCTCCTTGACACCATCCTCTCTAAAAGCCTTTGATCTTTTCTTTTGAACATTCTGTAATTTTAAGACTCATATGTATTTTTAATATTTAATTGTGTTTATGTTTTGTAACACCGAAACTAAATTTACAACATTTAATTTTTTCTTAAATAAAAAATAAACAGTCTTTTTAGATTCAGATTCAGACATGTACGTCTCAGAGTCAGGTTCAGATGTGCGGTTCAGATTCATATTCAGAGCCTCTTAATAAACAAACAAAACATTAGTTGGTTTGCATTGAATGTTGTGTGTATTTATAATACCTCAAATATTGTACTTGGGCGTAGCGTACTGTTGCGCCTCGGGGGCAACGCCTAGGTTACTATAGTGTCTTGGGGGCAATGTTTCTTAAAACCTGGATCACACTTGGTCATAACTTTGGACCGATGGTTATTAAGAGGTTTGTGGATAATAGGATGCCTTGCGCTTTCGCGAGACTATGTTATTGATTTTAATAGTTTCCTCTTATTTTTGTGCTTCTAGTATGTGGTTCGACATGCCTTACTCTAGCTCAGCTGCCAATTGGTGTGTTCTTGCAGCCTACGTGAATGTGGCCTAGCAGCCATATACACGAACAAATGCCAAGTCGAAAACCAAGTTAACTAAACAAATAAAGTGATAAATATGCTAATGTCCCCCGCCCAAGAGAGTTTGTCACTTTTGAGGACCTGCATTTATTTTCTTCTATACCTATGGTTATTTATTTGTTTTTAGCAATAACTTTTCTCACATGACTTCTATACCTTTCACAAAAGTATTGTACTTTATATATTTTAACATATATCGTCTCTCTCATTTCTTATACTTTATATATATTTTAACTTCTGTTATCTCTTTCATCTTTCATCTCTCATCTATCATAACTATATAATATCCATTCAATTAACACAATCCAGTTAAAACATCTACAAAATCAAGATCAATCAGGTTTAGTTATAGATCAGCCATTTTTAAGCTTTTTATCGACATATTCATCTCCTTAACTGACTTCGTTATCAGCTATTATTACGCTTTTTAGGTATCTTTTTATTGTTTTTCAGTTATGCTTTAAGGCTTAGTTGTTCATTACGACCCTTTAAGATAAGTGCTAGATATTCAGTTTTCATGCTTCAATTGCCTTATTCAATACTAAAGAAAGGACATTTTACCTGTTTTGTATTATTAGCAAGGTTAGTAATAATATCTTAACGTGTGAAGATTATTAGCAAGGTTAGCGATAATATCTTCACGGGTGTGTTTTGGCCGACGATCAAATAGGGTTAGGGTTTTTTATTTGTAGTGGATGTATTATTTGAAGAATATGAGATGAGTTGGGTTCATTTTTTTGTTTTAAAGATTATTAGCAAGGTTAGTAATAAGTTGATCATCACGATTGATTCAGAGGGAAATCAAGTGTCACGTTGAGGTTTATTTTATTGTTGGATTTATGTCACATTGTGTAGGATAAAGTTCGTTCGATTCTAACCGAGATTGATTTGGTTTGGGCATAGGTGTTAGGACTATTTCAATGATCGGAAAGGGTACATGGGATGACTTATTTTCCATTGAAGGAGGTGGCCTTATGAAACTCTGGACTATTTAAATGATATCAAATTAGAGTTAGTTGGCTTGTAATGTTGTCGATGCAAAAGTCTGTTTGGCCATTGACTGGATCTCGCCGCCACCCCCCCCCCCCCCCCCCTCTTCGCCATCCATTCGTTGTTGCACCGATGAATGCACAAAGAAGAGAGAGAATATTTGTTTTCTTTTTTCTTTCTTTTTTTCTTTTTCTAGGTTTATACCTAGTGCGTGTGAGTGTATTTTTGTCCCGAAGAAGAAGAAGAAGAATTTTTCTAAAAAAAATATTTTATTTACAAATTTTACCCTTAATGTTTGGATGCTTATTATTTTTTGGTTTAACTTTTCCTGATTTTTAAAGCGTGTTTAGTTTAGGATTATATTTCTCTTTTTGTAGTGTATTTTTATTTAGGTATTTGTAATTTTTATTTAAGTATTTGTAATTTTAATTTGGATAAATGAATTTTAATTTGTGTGAAAATGAAAATAAAGATAGTGGTGGGGGAAAGTTACAAGGTTTGGCTCTCCACTTTAAAAGGGGTGTTTCAGTTAGTTGCTTCGTAATATTGTGGCGTTGAAGTGACAAGTGTGGGAACAAAATGGATAGGGGGAGCTCTCCTTGACACCCTCCTCTCTAAAAGCCTTTATTCTTTTCTTTTGAACATTCTTTAATTTTATGACTCATATGTATTTTTAATATTTAATTGTGTTTATGTTTTGTAACACCGAAACTATATTTACAACATTCAAATATTTTTTAGATAAAAAAGAAACAGTCTTGTTAGATCCAGATTCAGACATGTACGTCTCAAATTCATGTTCAGATGTGCGGTTCAGATTCATATTCAGAGCCTCTTAATAAACAAACAACACATTAGTTGGTTTGCCTTGAATGTTGTGTGTATTTATAATACCTCAAATATTGTACTTGGGCGTAGCATATTGTTGCGCCTCGGGGGCAACGCCTAGGTTACTGTAGACTGTAGTGTCTTGGGGCAATGTTCCTTAAAACCTGGATCACACTTGGTCATGCCCTTGGACCCGATGGTTATTAAGAGGTTTGTGGATAATAGGATGCCTCACGCTTTCGCGAGACTATGTTATTGCTTTTAATAGTTGCCTCTTATTTTGTGCTTCTAGTATGTGGTCTAACATGCCTTAGTCTAGCTCAACTACACTTGGTGTGTTCTTGCAGCCTATGTGAATGTGGCCTAGTAGCCATATACACGAACAAATGCCAAGTCGAAAACCAAGTTAACCAAAAAAATAAAATGATAAATATGCTAATGTCCCCCCGCCCAAGAGAGTTTGTCACTTTGAGGACCTACATTTATTTTCGTCTATACCCATGATTTTTTTTAGCAATAACTTTTCTCACATGGCTTCTATTCCCTTCACAAAAGTAATGTACTTTATATATATTTTAACATATATCATCTCTCACATCTCTTATACTTTATATATATTTTAACTTCTATTATCTCTTTCATCTTTCATCTCTCATCTATCATAACTATATAATATCCATTCAATTAACACAATCCAGTTAACACATCTACAAAATCAAGATCCATCAGGTTTAGTTATCGATCAACCATTTTTAAGTTTTTTTATCGACAAATTCATCTCCTTAATCGACTTCGTTATCAGCCATTATTACGATTTTTAGGTATGTTTTTTATTTTTTTTCAATTATGCTTTAAGGTTTAATTATTCATTACGGCCCTTTAAGATAAGTGCTAGATATCCAGTTTTCATGCTTCAATTTCCTTATTCAATACTAAAGAAAGGACATTTTACCTGTTTTGTATTATTAGCAAGGTTAGTAATAATATCTTAATGGGTGAAGATTATTAGCAAGGTTAGCGATAATATCTTCACGGGTGTGTTTTGGCCGACGATCTTATAGGGTTAGGGTTTTTATTTGTGGTGGATGTATTATTTGAAGAATATGAGATGAGTTGGGTTTATTTTTTTGTTTTGAAGATTATTAGCAAGGTTAGTAATAAGTTGATCATCACGATTGATTCAGAGGGAAATCAAGTGTCACGTTGAGGTTTATTTTAATGTGGGATTTATGTCACATTGTGTAGGATAAAGTTCGTTCGATTCTAACCGAGATTGATTTGGTTTGGGCATAGGTGTTAGGACTATTTCAATGATCGGAAAGGGTACATGGGATGACTTATTTTCCATTGAAGGAGGTGGCCTTATGAAACTCTGGACTATTTAAATGATATCAAATTAGAGTTAGTTGGCTTGTAATGTTGTCGATGCAAAAGTCTGTTTGGCCATTGACTGGATCTCGCCGCCAACCCCCCCCCCCCCCTCTTCGCCATCCATTCGTTGTTGCACCGATGAATGCACAAAGAAGAGGGAGAATATTTGTTTTCTTTTTTCTTTCTTTTTTTCTTTTTCTAGGTTTATACCTAGTGCGTGTGAGTGTATTTTTGTCCCGAAGAAGAAGAAGAAGAATTTTTCTAAAAAAAATATTTTATTTACAAATTTTACCCTTAATGTTTGGATGCTTATTATTTTTTGGTTTAACTTTTCCTGATTTTTAAAGCGTGTTTAGTTTAGGATTATATTTCTCTTTTTGTAGTGTATTTTTATTTAGGTATTTGTAATTTTTATTTAAGTATTTGTAATTTTAATTTGGATAAATGAATTTTAATTTGTGTGAAAATGAAAATAAAGATAGTGGTGGGGGAAAGTTACAAGGTTTGGCTCTCCACTTTAAAAGGGGTGTTTCAGTTAGTTGCTTCGTAATATTGTGGCGTTGAAGTGACAAGTGTGGGAACAAAATGGATAGGGGGAGCTCTCCTTGACACCCTCCTCTCTAAAAGCCTTTATTCTTTTCTTTTGAACATTCTTTAATTTTATGACTCATATGTATTTTTAATATTTAATTGTGTTTATGTTTTGTAACACCGAAACTATATTTACAACATTCAAATATTTTTTAGATAAAAAAGAAACAGTCTTGTTAGATCCAGATTCAGACATGTACGTCTCAAATTCATGTTCAGATGTGCGGTTCAGATTCATATTCAGAGCCTCTTAATAAACAAACAACACATTAGTTGGTTTGCCTTGAATGTTGTGTGTATTTATAATACCTCAAATATTGTACTTGGGCGTAGCATATTGTTGCGCCTCGGGGGCAACGCCTAGGTTACTGTAGACTGTAGTGTCTTGGGGCAATGTTCCTTAAAACCTGGATCACACTTGGTCATGCCCTTGGACCCGATGGTTATTAAGAGGTTTGTGGATAATAGGATGCCTCACGCTTTCGCGAGACTATGTTATTGCTTTTAATAGTTGCCTCTTATTTTGTGCTTCTAGTATGTGGTCTAACATGCCTTAGTCTAGCTCAACTACACTTGGTGTGTTCTTGCAGCCTATGTGAATGTGGCCTAGTAGCCATATACACGAACAAATGCCAAGTCGAAAACCAAGTTAACCAAAAAAATAAAATGATAAATATGCTAATGTCCCCCCGCCCAAGAGAGTTTGTCACTTTGAGGACCTACATTTATTTTCGTCTATACCCATGATTTTTTTTAGCAATAACTTTTCTCACATGGCTTCTATTTCCTTCACAAAAGTAATGTACTTTATATATATTTTAACATATATCATCTCTCACATCTCTTATACTTTATATATATTTTAACTTCTATTATCTCTTTCATCTTTCATCTCTCATCTATCATAACTATATAATATCCATTCAATTAACACAATCCAGTTAACACATCTACAAAATCAAGATCCATCAGGTTTAGTTATCGATCAACCATTTTTAAGTTTTTTTATCGACAAATTCATCTCCTTAATCGACTTCGTTATCAGCCATTATTACGATTTTTAGGTATGTTTTTTATTGTTTTTCAATTATGCTTTAAGGTTTAATTATTCATTACGGCCCTTTAAGATAAGTGCTAGATATCCAGTTTTCATGCTTCAATTTCCTTATTCAATACTAAAGAAAGGACATTTTACCTGTTTTGTATTATTAGCAAGGTTAGTAATAATATCTTAATGGGTGAAGATTATTAGCAAGGTTAGCGATAATATCTTCACGGGTGTGTTTTGGCTGACGATCTTATAGGGTTAGGGTTTTTATTTGTGGTGGATGTATTATTTGAAGAATATGAGATGAGTTGGGTTTATTTTTTTGTTTTGAAGATTATTAGCAAGGTTAGTAATAAGTTGATCATCACGATTGATTCAGAGGGAAATCAAGTGTCACGTTGAGGTTTATTTTAATGTGGGATTTATGTCACATTGTGTAGGATAAAGTTCGTTCGATTCTAACCGAGATTGATTTGGTTTGGGCATAGGTGTTAGGACTATTTCAATGATCGGAAAGGGTACATGGGATGACTTATTTTCCATTGAAGGAGGTGGCCTTATGAAACTCTGGACTATTTAAATGATATCAAATTAGAGTTAGTTGGCTTGTAATGTTGTCGATGCAAAAGTCTGTTTGGCCATTGACTGGATCTCGCCGCCACCCCCTCCCCCCCCCCCCCCCCCCTCTTCGCCATCCATTCGTTGTGCACCGATGAATGCACAAAGAAGAGAGAGAATATTTATTTTCTTTTTTCTTTCTTTTTTTCGTTTTCTAGGTTTATACCTAGTGCGTGTGAGTGTATTTTTGTCCCGAAGAAGAAGAAGAAGAATTTTTCTAAAAAAAATATTTTATTTACAAATTTTACCCTTAATGTTTGGATGCTTATTATTTTTTGGTTTAACTTTTCCTGATTTTTAAAGCGTGTTTAGTTTAGGATTATATTTCTCTTTCTGTAGTGTATTTTTATTTAGGTATTTGTAATTTTTATTTAAGTATTTGTAATTTTAATTTGGATAAATGAATTTTAATTTGTGTGAAAATGAAAATAAAGATAGTGGTGGGGGAAAGTTACAAGGTTTGGCTCTCCACTTTAAAAGGGGTGTTTCAGTTAGTTGCTTCGTAATATTGTGGCGTTGAAGTGACAAGTGTGGGAACAAAATGGATAGGGGGAGCTCTCCTTGACACCCTCCTCTCTAAAAGCCTTTATTCTTTTCTTTTGAACATTCTTTAATTTTACGACTCATATGTATTTTTAATATTTAATTGTGTTTATGTTTTGTAACACCGAAACTATATTTACAACATTCAAATATTTTTTAGATAAAAAAGAAACAGTCTTGTTAGATTCAGATTCAGACATGTACGTCTCAAATTCATGTTCAGATGTGCGGTTCAGATTCATATTCAGAGCCTCTTAATAAACAAACAACACATTAGTTGGTTTGCCTTGAATGTTGTGTGTATTTATAATACCTCAAATATTGTACTTGGGCGTAGCATATTGTTGCGCCTCGGGGGTAACGCCTAGGTTACTGTAGACTGTAGTGTCTTGGGGCAATGTTCCTTAAAAACTGGATCACACTTGGTCATGCCCTTGGACCCGATGGTTATTAAGAGGTTTGTGGATAATACGATGCCTCACGCTTTCGCGAGACTATGTTATTGCTTTTAATAGTTGCCTCTTATTTTGTGCTTCTAGTATGTGGTCTAACATGCCTTAGTCTAGCTCAACTACACTTGGTGTGTTCTTGCAGCCTATGTGAATGTGGCCTAGTAGCCATATACACGAACAAATGCCAAGTCGAAAACCAAGTTAACCAAAAAAATAAAATGATAAATATGCTAATGTCCCCCCGCCCAAGAGAGTTTGTCACTTTGAGGACCTACATTTATTTTCGTCTATACCCATGATTTTTTTTAGCAATAACTTTTCTCACATGGCTTCTATTCCCTTCACAAAAGTAATGTACTTTATATATATTTTAACATATATCATCTCTCACATCTCTTATACTTTATATATATTTTAACTTCTATTATCTCTTTCATCTTTCATCTCTCATCTATCATAACTATATAATATCCATTCAATTAACACAATCCAGTTAACACATGTACAAAATCAAGATCCATCATGTTTAGTTATCGATCAACCATTTTTAAGTTTTTTTATCGACAAATTCATCTCCTTAATCGACTTCGTTATCAGCCATTATTACGATTTTTAGGTATGTTTTTTATTGTTTTTCAATTATGCTTTAAGGTTTAATTATTCATTACGGCCCTTTAAGATAAGTGCTAGATATCCAGTTTTCATGCTTCAATTTCCTTATTCAATACTAAAGAAAGGACATTTTACCTGTTTTGTATTATTAGCAAGGTTAGTAATAATATCTTAATGGGTGAAGATTATTAGCAAGGTTAGCGATAATATCTTCACGGGTGTGTTTTGGCCGACGATCTTATAGGGTTAGGGTTTTTATTTGTGGTGGATGTATTATTTGAAGAATATGAGATGAGTTGGGTTTATTTTTTTGTTTTGAAGATTATTAGCAAGGTTGGTAATAAGTTGATCATCACGATTGATTCAGAGGGAAATCAAGTGTCACGTTGAGGTTTATTTTAATGTGGGATTTATGTCACATTGTGTAGGATAAAGTTCGTTCGATTCTAACCGAGATTGATTTGGTTTGGGCATAGGTGTTAGGACTATTTCAGTGATCGAAAAGGGTACATGGGATGACTTATTTCCCATTGAAGGAGGTGGCCTTATACTATATTAGTACTGAGATTTGAGTGTTTAGGTAAGACTTAAAAAGTTAAAAGTGGTCATGGTCACAGTGAAGACAATAAAGACTTTTAAAACGCACATCCAAACACTCCCCCGTGTAGCCCAAAACTTGTGCCCCTTGGACCTATGTATGACTATCAAAATGAAATGATCATTAGAGATAGAGGAGTGGTCACGCTATATTTGGCGTTGAACACTTTGGCTCAACAAAATGAATGGCGCACCATTCCTTTGTTGGTGCAAACGAAACACCACCTCAAAAAGCAGCGCCGGATAAAAACAATTATGTAATAAAGTATGGTATATGTGGACCATGACACCACCTTTTGTCTTTTGGCACCACTTTTTGTCATGCCAAACACTCCTCGTGAAAATGTGATGTCATACTATTCTCATGCGATAGCCACTTTGTGGCATATCTTTTCTTCATGAAATCACAAAGTGATGCCAACTGTTCCTCGTGCTCTTACAACATGTTTTGCTTCGACATAATCCTACTTCAGTACAGGGGCGGATCTATTGTACACACAGGGTATGCACGTGCATACCCTGTGAAAAAATTTAGCAGTGTAATTTTATTTGTTTTCCTCAGAAGTTGGTATAAAACACACTATAAATTTGTTAGTACACACCCTATAATATTTTGGAAAATTATTTGTGCATACTCATGGATTTTGAAGAAAATGAAATTGAAAAAGAACAAAAAAAAGCTTTACATACGTCTGTAACTTGTTAAAGAAGATAAAGACCATAATGTTAATGGGTTAAATACTTAAAACATATTTATTTGGCCATTTGTGTTGTACCGTGCATAATCAATTACTCCGTATAAAGTTGTATTTGAGCGTATCATTTTTTTCTCTGAGCATGACCCACTCAAAACTATACAACTTAACCCTTTAATCTTTATAGTTCAGTTTTTTCGTTTCTTTTATATTTTTCATGTAGTTTTTTTGTTTTGAAAGTGTTGAAATTAATATAATTTGTCCTTTTATACGTTTTCATGATTCCTTTGAAAGATTACTAAAAGTGAAACGATATACCTGTTCATCTAAAAGTGAAACGTTGTACTTGTTCAGTTGTTCATCTAGCATCAAAATTATAGATGAGCATTGATCTGGTTTTGTTTATTGTCGATACTTAGTATTTCTGAATGAGTTGATCATAGTGTGATTATAAGAAAAAATTTAACATTAATAGTTGAGCTTTACTTTCAAAAATTCGACTCGAAAATCAAATCCAAAAATCCAACTTGAAAAACGCAACCCAAAAATCTAATGTTTTTTAAAAAATCAAAAAGTGCATATCATCTGAAATTCCGAGTCCGCCACTTCAGTAAAAGAATGAGGTAATAGTTTCAATGTAAATGAATCTTTAGTTAAAACTTAAAACTGTACTGGAAGGAATATTTCAAAAGGTAAAAAACACCACTCTTTTTGGGTCATACTATTAGTACACCTCTTTTGCTTTTTCTATCATCAATACCCCTTAATACCCGGTATACTGACAGGATAAGATAGTTTTTGATTAGTTTTTGATGTTTTTTGTTCCGTACTTTTGACATTTTATAATTGGGTTAAATCTATATAATAGAAATATACTTTTCAAAATGTACAAATATCATACGTGAACTTTGAAATTACTAATATCATATGCGTACTTTAAAAATTAGTCGGGATATCATACCTTTTGTTGACGTGGTATAATTTGTTACACGGTATACTTCGTATGTATGGTAACAAACACGCTTTATATATGTAAATATGAATCGTAATAAACATAAATTGATGCGAGCGTTAGGCTTGTTTCAACCTTAGACCACACAATAGTTTACGATTTTAGAAGTTATGATAAGAATCAGGACAAACGTCTCTTTGAGCAGTCGTGTTGTCTAGCAGAATAAGGTTACATATATCTTGTACTAGCAGTCTTTATTTCGGAATGATAAAGTATTAGTATTTTGACAGGTATTTGCAGACTTTGATTATTGAATATGCTATATAATAATTTGAAAAGTATCATATTGAGACGAATTTAGAAAGTACGTATACAATATTAGTATTTTTTTAAAGTTCACGTATAATATTTGTACATTTTAAAAAATATCTTGCTATTGTATGGAATTAACCCTTTATAATTTATGAACTGTGAAACTTTATAATCTCAGCTTCGTATTTTTTTCAGCAGTTTTATTCACTTTATTAACAAGAGAAGACAGCTTACGGCTCCGCGTTTTTCATGTTTTACTGTTTTTTACTTATTAAACTTTAACATTTTCATTTCATTTTTTTTTATTTCGTAGATTATAATATAAACAAAAATAAATAATAAAAAATAAATAAAAAAATTTAAAGGGTATTACTTGTAAAAAAAAAGGTATAAGGGCCCAATCTATCATAGCTAACCTAGCCAATCACATTATAAAACACAATCTATCTTACACCACAGGCGTTATTTCCTAGATGTCAACCATCTCTGTAGCTGATGACCAGATCTGGGAATAGGTATTCATTTTATCATTTCTTTTCTTCTTTCTAATCTTGCAAGTTATGTTTGTTATTGATTTATGTACATCTAATGAAATATGCTACTACTTTGTACAAAGATGTATTATATTATTGTTTTACTAGGTAAAAGATAGATGATTATATTATATTAAGGTTTTTATACAGATATACTACAAGTATATTAGTGAACAGTGCGAAATATACAAGTAGTACATAACGTTTTTGATGATGACCAAATCTCAGAATAGGTATTCATTCATTCTATCACTTTTTTTTGCTCTTTTCTTATGTTTCCGATTGCTTGATCTATTATATTTTTTGTTTTAGTTGGTAAAAGATAGATGATTATGTATACTATTATATAAAGAGGCTTACTCCAAACTTAACTCCGATTTTAATCCCGAACCTAAAATTACCAAACCTAACTCCAAGCCAAAAATTAATATAAGAATGTTAGATTTAAGAAATTAGATCATATTTGATAAATTAATCTCATCCATTTATTTTTTGAAAAAAACTTTTATAACAACTTTTGTAACAAACTATTTAAAAAACTTTTATTTTTAAATTAAAATATATTTTTATTTATTTATCTTTTTTATAATCTAATTTCGCCATTTTTTTAAATTTTCGTGCTTTTTAATTTAACATCTATTTTAATATATTTTTGTTAAATTTTAGGCTGTGTTTGTTTTTCAATAAAAAGGTCTGACCGCCTCTGACATCTGACCAGTCAAACGCGGTCAGACAAATGAGCTGTTTGTTTTTTTTTGCGAGTCAGAGGCAATCAGATACAAATCATCTTATCCAATCAGATCAGAGGTTTTGGTCTTACTACCTCTGAACCTTACAATACCTTCACCAACCTTCAGCCCTGAATGGATATTTCATTGATATTGTTTTATAGCTTGTGATGCGTTTTTTTATGGAAACTGGTTCTAAGATTTGCGTTGATGAAGATGACTATATAGTAGTGAGAGAAAGATATAAATACAAAAAGGTGTGTGGTTTGTACTTATTCACGTGGGATAGAGTAGAAAATAAATCGACCAAATTTTCTTGAAAGATGCGAAAAGTTTGTATTTACAAATTTCGTTTTCTACATATCTTATTTTACCCTATAATACGGGAGTACTTATCTTTTAATTTTAAGAGCATGCTTGTTAATTTTTAAAAATATAGTACGGAGTACTTGTTTACACAGCCAAACTTTAATAGGAATTTAACTTGTTTGAAAGGAATTTATATAATAATATTGTTGAGCGTATTACATTTTCGCTAAAAAAAGTGTTTTGTTTCAGTGTACACAAATGATTTTTTATCGTATTGTATAGTTTAACATGTAATAGAAAAATGAATATGTAAAGCCATTCAGACAATTAAAAGAAAACAAACAAAATTATTTCATTCAGACTTTATAACCACCTCTTACTAGTAAGAGGCCGTAGTCAGATTCAGACTCAAAACATTTTAATGAAACAAACACCACCTTAAATTTTTCAATGATATTGAGTTTATTTTAATTTGATTTAATTTTTTACTTTTAATATATATATGATGAGTTAAATGTAACATTTGTTCGCTAAAAAATAGTTATCGGTTACCCGTCGCTGCATTGCGCGAGTACCATGCTAGTACTTTATTAAGGTTGTTATACATATATTCATAATAGAAGTATATATGATATGACCTGAAGTGTATCTATTTTTTCTTTGATTTTGGTTTTATTTAGCACCAGATATACAAGTACTCCATAGTTCATAGTGGTTACATTAGTTTAGATCTTAAAAGCCAACTTAAGAGTCTTTGTGGTACTAATATATTTTCTCTCGTTTTGTGTTGAAGGTGCGAGATGAGCGTGCTTCTTATGGAAGTTATGACGGTTTTCTGCGAAACTTCTAGTCTTATTTGGGCTAGACATGTACGAATATGGGTTGGTATTTCAAAAGTTCTGAGTTACTTTCAAAACGACATGAATGACAAGTTAAACGTCATACATCATGATATAAAGAGTGGCAACTGTGACATTAAAAGTGCCAATATTATAATGGATGACGTATGGAATAGCAAATATCGTTGAGTTTGGTCTCACAAAGATTCAACATCCAGTTCATACGGTGACACTATAAACATTCGATGTGTACTCGTTTGGCGTAGTACTATTTGAAATTATTGTTTATAAATATCCCTCTAATGGAAGCCTTTATGATTATGTAAACAGTCGGAGTGGATTGGATTTTCTTCACAGTGGTGACATAGCTACACATATAGTGTGTTCGCTTCGTGCCGTTTTGTTTTATGGGTTAGAGTTGGTTAGTTCGAGAAAAATATATTTGTATATATGTAATTCTTAACACTGGGATGTATATAAAAAAATAAGTCGATGATGCTATTGCAAGTTTGTGACTCTACTTTTTGATGTATATATTCTTATATCTTCATTCAGTAAGTAAGTAAGTAATCAGCCCAAACAAATGAAAATATGGGGGGCTTTGGTTGGTCGGCAGGTTGGGTAGTGGGGGATGTGCATCGCTAGGGGACCAACCAAACAAATCGGTCGAACTATTATCAGCCTAATTGATACTCAGGTTTTGTATGGGTTCTAATTTTAATCTCTCACAGTCCTCTCGAATTGATCTCGGCCTTAAGTGGAATGATTGTTCTTGGTATTAAATAAAAGGTTTGGTTTTATAATCTACTTAATGTTAAAATGTAATAAAATGGAAATTTAAATCAAAGATAATTAATTTAATGACGATTAATAAAAACTTGAATTAAAATTAAAATTAAGATTAAAATTAAAATTAAAGTCACAGTTACAATAAAAACAAGGAATAAAAACAAGAAATAAAGAGACAGTAAACAGTAAGAAAACCTTAAAGATACCCAAAAGAAATTGATTCGGAATATTTTCCTTGATTCGGAAGTTTTCACCCGGAAGACTTCATTCGGAAGTTTTGTTAACATAAACTCATTCGGAAGATTTAGCTGCTCATCCGGAAGTTTAGCTTCATTCGGAACTTAGGACTGATTCGGAACTTTTGGAAAATAAACCTTCATTCGGAACTTTCTACTGATTCGAAAGTTTTTGGTTCATCCGGAACTTATTGTTCATTCGGAAGATTTTACTTCATTCGAAACTTTTCAGTTCACTCGGAACTTTTGGAAAACAGCTTTATTCGGAACTTCAGGTGTTCATCCGGAACTTATTGTTCATTCGGAAGATTGTAACTCATCCGGAACTTTGTGGTTCGTTCGGAAGTTTGTGACTCATTCGGAACTTTTCAGAAACAAAACTCATTCGGAACTTAGGTGTTCATCCGGAACATTTGGTGTTCATCCGGAACCTGGGAACACAGATACAGTAATATTACCCGAAGAACAAGGAAAACTAATTTTAATCCAAAAATCACCAAGTTTTTCACCAAATCTTAAATAAAACTAAACACAAAGCATCTACTAACCATAAACTACAAATCTCATTAACAAAAACATAAATCCCAACAACTTTTGAAGATCAAATCAAGAAAATAAGAACTTAAGAACTTGAAGATAAAGATGATGATGAACAAGATGAAATGGAAAGATTAAACAAGAACTTGTATTAAATGATTAATGTTTTAACAAGATAAAACAAGGATTAAAATAACAAGATTAGAAAAACAAAGATCAAAATCACCAATCACCCTAGTGGTGATGGTGATGATACGAACTAAAGGGAGAGAAAAGTGGGGGAGAAGAAAACTAAAAACTAACTAACTGGCACTATGTGTGAGGGGATGGGCTTATATAGCCTTGTCTTTTGGTTGGTGAGTGGGCTTTCTCCCGTTCTTCTTGTCTTTCCGTCTTTTCAGAAAAGTTTCCGTTTTCGATTCTGATTCGGGATTTGTTGTCGATTAAATTCAACTCGTCTTTTAATTTCTTCGTTTAATAGACTTGAGTTTCTTCGACTTACGTAAATCTTCCATCTTTGGTCCTTTTCTTCGATAAATCTTCGAATAGGCCCAGTGACTTCAAATCTTTTGCATCTCTTGGACAATAGACTTTATCTTGAGTCTTTTTCTTCGGTAAAACCCGTGCAATCCCATGTTTTTCTTTAATATTCATCCGGTTGGCTCTGAAAACACAATAAACACAAAAACCACGCATAATTCCAAACAAATGATATTAAATACGTGTTTTGGTCTCGTTTTAGCCAGAATTAAGTGGTAAAAGGATGGGTGTTTACACACCTATCAAATCCCCTACACTTAACCATTGCCATGCCCTCATGCAATGCTTAGTGATAAAGCAATTTTACATTTTTCTCATAATTAATCAACCTTGGCCTTATTCAAATACTACTAAAAATTAAAGTACTAAAAGAAATTAAAACTTAAAAGGGAACAAAAGGATAGAAAACCATTTTCACTTAAATATAGCTACATGGAAATAACTTGCAAAGAGATCAAGGACTTACATTAGGGCTTTGGTGCTGCGCAGATTTATCACCCTCAAGTTTCACGTTCCCCAAACTAAGCTTAAAAATGAGATCATTGTTATTATAAGTTAGCAATTCAAACACTTACACACATGGATTAATTAAATGCTTAAACTCCCTTATTCCTAGGTGTATCTCTTATATTTTATTTTTATCTTAGAATGATCATGAAGATGCATTTTTGGACTTATTTCGATAGTTTATTTAGGCTGAAAGCAAAGTAGGACGATTTGATCAATAGTTAGCTAAAGGACAAAATCTCTTAAAACTGCTTCTCGGGATATCAAAAAGTTCATATCTTGGCATAACTCGGTTCACGATTTGAGACCTTTCTCGGGCCGATATTTGGCATGTACTTCATACTTCATATCTTGAGAGACGTGCTTGAGATAATGGTCTTCTCATCGTTCATAGAGTTTCTTCACTTGGAGACTTTTGAGGGGTACTCCAACTTTGTTGACCACGACTTCATGATTATTTCTTCAATCTCTATTTGGGATTTTGAGATACAACGATCCGCCTCCTTTTCGGACTTGGATCTATTTATCCTCATACCTTGTTAGGGTCTTTTTGGATAGACTTCTCCATGATCTTTATGGGAGTTGATTGCTTTTCGTCGTGAGTCTTGATCCTTCATATTGACTTTGGGAATAATGCTTTTCACATCACTTTGGATCTTTAGCAATAAAATGGAATCCTCATGCCTTGTTAGGGCCTTTTCGGACTCGCCAATCTTCGCACCCCGCTTCATAAGTTATGCCTTGGCTATGAACTCTTATCATTACCGAGCAACTTTTAAACGATCTTGGGCTAGAAGCTAAGTAACTTTTCAAATCGTACGACCTTACTTATTGCAGATAATTTATTAGCAAGTGATGGGAGAATAGGCAAATAATTACACCAAGTGAGCTTGTGCAAGAATACCGACTTATAATTGACTCTATCATTTCTCGTCCTCTACAATTTAAAATCTCAAGTAATGAGACTCGTGGACACTTAGCCTAATAAACCAATTAAGGTCTACATGGTTAAGGATACTAGCTAGAATAAACTTGGATAAGCCTATTCGGGTTGAGTCAAAATAAACGCAACGGGCCTAATATGTCAAAGATTTCTAAACTAGCTACACCACTTTATTAATATTTTTGACTTTATTGCGGGATATATACATATGAAAGCAACGATAAAAATTTAAAAATTACGACTAAATGGCCAAAGTTAATAAAAAATTTGAAAAATGTTGAAAAATAGGATTTTCTGGTTAAATGAAGGCATTTTCATGGAAAAGTCCACTTAAAACTTCGATAGAAGTCCCCCCTACACTTAAGATAAACATTGTCCTCAATGTTTAAGCATGTGGGAGAAGTCTCCCCTACACTTATGACATTGTACACTTTGGTTAACTCGAGTTAAGGAAGAGACGACTAAAGTGATCAATTTCAAATGTGAGTATGAAGAAAATTGAATCACGATAGTTGAGAGATAGAACCGGATTTCGGATAACACGGGAGCACGGTTCTTCAAAGATTCCAAGAGTGCACTTATCCCTGTAATCACATCACCACACAAAGACAAACACGTATAGAAGTCCCCCTACACTTAGGAGGTTAAAAACATAAAAGGATAAATACTCAGGCTGCCTCCCGAGGAGCGCTTGTTTTTGATAACCGAGTCACGAGCCTGACTCGACCCAAAATTAGTTCATGGGGAACGTGGTGAGGGATGGAATCACCTCCTGAGAGGTGTCCTCACCAAAGTACAACTTCACTCGTTGGCCATTCACCTTAAAATTAGGTCCATTAGGTTGAGCGAGCTCGAGAGTACCATATGGAAAAATTTGGGCGATGGTGAATGGGCCGGACCAACGAGATTTGAGCTTGCCCGAAAATATTTTCAACCGAGAGTTAAAAAGTAAGACTTTGTCTCCAACATGGAACTCTCGGTTTTTGATCTTGGAGTCGTGAATGAGCTTAGTTCTTTCCTTATAGATCAAAGAATTTTCATAAGCCTCATTCCGAAGTTCATTGAGCTCATTGAGTTGGATCTTGCGTAGGTCACCGACTTTGTTGATATCAAAATTAGCCCACTTCAAGGCCCAGTAAGCCTTGTGCTCTAATTCAATGGGGAGGTGGCACGCTTTCCCGTACACAAGACGATAAGGCGTACAGCCGATCGGGGTCTTGTAAGCAGTACGGAAAGCCCACAAAGCATCATCAAGTTTATCAGCCCATGAGGCACGATGCTCTCCCAGGGTTCTTTCCAGAATTCGCTTAAGTCCTCGGTTGGATATTTCAGCCTGGCCATTAGTTTGTGGGTGGTAGGCTGTGGAGAGACGATGATTTACACCGTACTTAGCCATGACTCTAGCAAATTGGTCATTGCAAAAATGAGTCCCACGATCACTAATAATGGCACAAGGCACACCGAATCTAGCGAAAAGAGCTTTCAAAAAGTTACAAACCACCCTTGCGTCATTAGGAGGTAAAGCTTTGGCTTCAACCCACTTTGAAACGTAGTCAACGGCTACAAGGATGTATTTGTTTCCTTTAGAAGAAGGGAATGGCCCCATAAAGTCGATACCCCAAACATCAAAGATTTCACACTCTTGTATGAAATTCTGAGGCATCTCGTCTTTATGTGTGATCGTGCCTTGTTTTTGGCAAACATCACATTTTTTAACCATATCGTGAGCGTCACGATATATGGAGGGCCAATAAAATCCCGAATCAAACACTTTTTTGGCGGTGTAGTTGGGACCAAAGTGACCACCGGTGGGTCCTTTGTGGCAAGCATCAAGGATTTCCGAAGCTGCCGGTCCATCAACACATCGGCGGATAATCAGGTTGGCACATTGTTTGAATAGGTAAGGGTCGTCCCAAAAGTAAGTCTTGATGTCGGTGAAGAACTTTTTCTTTTGTTGGGACGTCAACCCTTCCTTGAGAATTCCACCCGCCAAGTAGTTTGCAAAGTCCGCAAACCATGGGGTTTCATTAGAGTTGGAATTTATAGACATTAAGGTCTCCAAGGGAAAGGAATCATTGATTTCTTTGTTCGGATGATCCCCTTGGTAAGGATCCTCAAGTCTGCTGAGATGGTCCGCGGCTAGGTTTTCAGCTCCTTTTTTATCGCGAATTTCGATTTTAAATTCCTGGAGCAGCAAAACCCAGCGAAGAAGTCTTGGTTTGGAATCTTGCTTTGTCAACAAGTACTTCAGCGCGGAATGATCGGTGTACACAATTGTGGTAGAGAGGACAAGATAGGGGCGAAATTTTTCAAAGGCATAGACAACAGCTAAAAGCTCTTTTTCGGTTGTCGTATAATGCAATTGTGCCCCTGTCATTGTCTTGCTAGCGTAATGGATCGGTTGGAAGTGTTTGTTCACTCTTTGTCCAAGAACCGCTCCAATAGCAAAATCACTAGCATCGCACATCAACTCAAAGGGAAGCTCCCAATTAGGGGTAACCAAGACGGGTGCCTTAGTTAGCTTATCCTTAAGCGAGTTGAAGGCTTCAAGACACTCTTTGGAGAAGATAAAAGGAGTATCTTTTTCCAAGAGGTGGGTCATCGGGCGAGCGATTTGAGAAAAATCTTTGATGAATCGACGGTAGAAGCCCGCATGACCCAGAAAACTTCTCACACCCTTCACGGTTGAAGGTGGAGGCAACTTTGCGATAACATCGACTTTAGCACGGTCTACTTCAAGACCGGCTTTCGAGATCTTATGTCCAAGCACGATGCCTTCTTTTACCATAAAATGGCATTTTTCCCAATTCAGAACAAGGCGAGTGTCTTCGCACCGCTTAAGCATACGTTCCAAATTGGCAAGGCAAGAAGAGAAGGAATCCCCAAAGACCGAGAAATCATCCATGAAGACTTCCATGGTTTGTTCAACCATGTCATGGAAGATAGCTAACATGCACCTTTGGAAAGTCCCGGGCGCATTACATAAGCCAAAAGGCATTCTTTTGTAAGCAAATGTGCCATAGGGACAAGTGAATGTAGTCTTTTCTTGATCTTGGGGATCGATGGGTATTTGAAAATAACCCGAGAAACCATCAAGAAAGCAGTAGTATTCATTACCCGCTAATCGTTCAAGCATTTGGTCCATAAAAGGTAGAGGGAAATGATCCTTTCTCGTGGCATCATTGAGTTTGCGGTAGTCTATACAAACTCTCCACCCAGTAACAAGACGAGTGGAAATCAACTCGTTGTGTTCATTGGGAACAACGGTTATTCCGCCCTTTTTGGGCACACAATGGATTGGACTAACCCATGGGGAATCCAAAATAGGGTAAATCATACCCGCATGAAGAAGTTTGATAACCTCTGTTTTGATGACTTCATGTATTTTTGGATTCACCCTTCGTTGGCTTAGAATTGTGGGCTTAAAGTCGTCCTCCATGAGAATTTTGTGTGTGCAGAAGTGAGGATCAATTCCACGAATATCCGAAATCTTCCAAGCAATAGCCTTCTTATGATCTTTCAACACGGCGATAAGTCGGGCTTTTTCTTCTTCCTTTAAGTCCTTGGCAATGATGACTGGCGACTTCTTCTCTTCTTCAAGAAATACGTACTCAAGATGAGGCGGCAACTCCTTAAGTTCTAAAGCCGGAGGATTTTCGACGGGAGTCGTTTTTAAAGTCGGAGTATCGATAGAAATAACCGTGGGAGATGGAGGAGAAGGATTGTCTTCGTTGAGAAGATTGTCAAAGAAATTCATGTCTTCATCCCCATCGATAGGAGAATCATTAGTAGCTAAATTCACATCTCCCATGGTGTCTTCAAGATTGTTCCAAAACAAATCACTATCTCCAAATAGAGACAATGATGAATCAATAGAGGACACGGTCTCAACATTGGGAAGAGAGGTAGGAATACTTTTGCAAGCATCATTAAAGTGTTCTTCACAAGCCTCATCAAGAACGTCAATACAATTAACGCTCTCATATGAATAAGGCTGTTTGGACAACTTTCCCATGTTGAAGACTACTTTATCGTCACCCACTCTCATGATAAGCTCACCGGCTTCAACATCAATGAGAGTGCGACCGGTCCGCAAGAATGGACGACCAACAATTAGTGGTACACGGGGGTCCATCTCGTAGTCGACGACAACAAAATCAGCAGGAAAGGTGAATTTGTCGACTCCTACAATGACGTCTTCGGCTATCCCCACTAGATAAGCAATCATACGGTTAGCTAATTCCAAAGTTATTTTAGTGGGGACTAGCTCTGGGAGAGATAATTGCTTCCAAACACTTAGAGGCATGAGATTAATACTGGCACCTAGGTCGGCTAGGGCCATGCAATTCTCTACTCCCGGGAAATTGCAAGGGATAAGAAAACGACCCTGATCACCAAGCTTGGTTGGCAATTTCCTTAAGAGCACTACAGAGCAATTCTCATTAAGTTGGGTGTTGGCAATATCGAGGAGCTTTTCCTTGTCGCTCAGAAGATCTTTAAACATTTTTGCGTATTTAGGCATGTGAGCGAGAGCCTCAGCGAAGGAGATGTTGAAATTCAATTGTTTGAACATCTTAAGAAAGTTCGAAACCTGAATATCGTCCTTGATTTTGAGCTTCTCTTTCCTCAACCTAGATGGATAAGGTATATTGGAAGAAGAGGAAGGCTTTGGTAGAATAGGATCACTCACATCCTTGGGTGGAGGAGGGGTAGAAGGAAGAGGTGGAGAAATTAGGGAAGGAGAAGGATGAGGAATAGGAGTAGGTGACTCGTTCTCCTTAGTCACAACCACCGGTGGAGGTATAGGAAGCTCGGGTTCCTTGGTACCTTTGCCACTTCGAGTGGTGATTGCTTTCATCTCCCCTCTTGGATTCGCAACGGTGTTACTCGGAAGAGTACCCGAAGAAGAGGGTTGATTACCTTGGAAGAAACCAGCCATCATGTTCCTCAGATCATTAGTTTGGCTATCCAACGTATTTCTCATGTCGGCTCTCAAATCGTTTCCTTGTTTGACCAAGTCTGCCTTCAAGTTTCGCACTTCCTGTTGGAGATTTTCCACAATCACATCATTGGTCCTCATGTAGGTTGCAACCTCTTGGTGTAATGCAGTGGTGGTTTGGTTGGGAGGAGCATTGTATGCGGGTGGTTGATAAGCAGGTTGTTGGTAAACTTGGTTGTTACGTTGAGGTGGTTGTTGCTGCTTGTGAGGAGGGATGTATGGTTGTCGAGGTTGTTGTTGTTGTTGAGGAGGGCGATTGAGGTTTTGTTGTTGGTTTGGGTTGGTAGGAGGAAAACCGGGTGGTGAGAGATAATTGTTAGAACGGTAGCTCAGCAAGTTACGGTCACCTTGAGGTCTAGCTTGATAAGCAGGTTGAGGATAGGTGCCATATGCCGCATTCACATTCTCAGCAGGGTAGTCGTAGGTGGCAGTACAAGTAGTGTAGGAGTGAGGACCACCGCATATCTCACAAGGTTGGCTAACAGCACTAACTTGAGCGTGTTTAGCGTTGTTGTTGTTGTTGTTGCTGACGGTGTGGGTGACAAGCGATTCAAGAAGCGTAGTGATTTTGTCCAATCGCTTGTCGCTGTCACTAGTGCTAGCACTAGCGACATTGGTCCGAACACTCTTGTTTTGCACACGAGACTTATTCTCAATGATATCCCAAGCAGCATTGGAAGTCTTAGCCAAAAGATTACCCCCCGAGGCACTGTTTAGTGAATCTTGGTCACTCATGTTTAAACCATTGTAAAAAGTATTAATTTGATGTACTTTGGTAAAACCATGTTGTGGGCATTTTCTTAAAAGATCTTTAAAACGATCCCAAGATTCACTGAACGACTCATCGTACTTTTGTTCAGAATTTATGATCTCATTCCGCAAAGCGGTAGTACGAGAGGGTGGGAAAAAGTAATTGATGAACTTTGTTTCCAAATCCGTCCACGAGAGAATACTCTGTGGCGGTTCCTTAGCAAGCCAATGCTGGGCTTGTCCCTCTAAAGAAAAGGGAAAAAGTTGTAACCTAATAACCTCTTGTGGAACACCATTGAATTTGACCGTGTTGGTTAGTTGCAAGAATCTCTTGATATGGTCATGTGGGTCATCAATGGTAGGTCCCAAAAATGGTTGAGCGGAGACCATCTGGATAAAGCCTGACTTGAGCTCGAAATTGTTGGCGGCAATTGGTGGTATAACAATTGGATCAGTGTTGCCATCTACATGAGCTTGCAGCAATTCAATCATCGGGCGATTATCCGGAAGGGGCTCATTGTTATTGTAATTGTTCATGTTGTTGAAAGGTGGGTTGTTGTTGTTATTATTGTTTTGAGGTGGTACACCGGCCATGTCTAAGTGATCGAGAGGCTCGGGCTCTTGATATGACGTGGATCGAGTGCGCATACACCTGAAAAAAGAACGAACAAATAAAAACAAAGCAAAACTATTTTTGGTTTTTATTGTTTTTTAATTTTTTTGTATTTTTGAAAATTTTATATTTTTTAGGATTTTTTGAAATTTTTTATGAAAAAGTAACGTTCACAGGGAACGGATCCCAAAATCCAAGTTCTCACAAAAACTTTTGATCTTAAAGAGAAGAGCCGGCAGCGGCGCCATTTGATACTCAGGTTTTGTATGGGTTCTAATTTTAATCTCTCACAGTCCTCTCGAATTGATCTCGGCCTTAAGTGGAATGATTGTTCTTGGTATTAAATAAAAGGTTTGGTTTTCTAATCTACTTAATGTTAAAATGTAATAAAATGGAAATTTAAATCAAAGATAATTAATTTAATGACGATTAATAAAAACTTGAATTAAAATTAAAATTAAGATTAAAATTAAAATTAAAGTCACAGTTACAATAAAAACAAGGAATAAAAACAAGAAATAAAGAGACAGTAAACAGTAAGAAAACCTTAAAGATACCCAAAAGAAATTGATTCGGAAGATTGTCCTTGATTCGGAAGTTTTCACCCGGAAGACTTCATTCGGAAGTTTTGTTAACATAAACTCATTCGGAAGATTTAGCTGCTCATCCGGAAGTTTAGCTTCATTCGGAACTTAGGACTGATTCGGAACTTTTGGAAAATAGCTTTATTCGGAACTTCAGGTGTTCATCCGGAACTTATTGTTCATTCGGAAGATTGTAACTCATCCGGAACTTTGTGGTTCGTTCGGAAGTTTGTGACTCATTCGGAACTTTTCAGAAACAAAACTCATTCGGAACTTAGGTGTTCATCCGGAACATTTGGTGTTCATCCGGAACCTGGGAACACAGATACAGTAATATTACCCGAAGAACAAGGAAAACTAATTTTAATCCAAAAATCACCAAGTTTTTCACCAAATCTTAAATAAAACTAAACACAAAGCATCTACTAACCATAAACTACAAATCCCATTAACAAAAACATAAATCCCAACAAATTTTGAAGATCAAATCAAGAAAATAAGAACTTAAGAACTTGAAGATAAAGATGATGATGAACAAGATGAAATGGAAAGATTAAACAAGAACTTGTATTAAATGATTAATGTTTTAACAAGATAAAACAAGGATTAAAATAACAAGATTAGAAAAATAAAGATCAAAATCACCAATCACCCTAGTGGTGATGGTGATGATACGAACTAAAGGGAGAGAAAAGTGGGGGAGAAGAAAACTAAAAACTAACTAACTGGCACTATGTGTGAGGGGATGGGCTTATATAGCCTTGTCTTTTGGTTGGTGAGTGGGCTTTCTCCCGTTCTTCTTGTCTTTCCGTCTTTTCAGAAAAGTTGCCGTTTTCGATTCTGATTCGGGATTTGTTGTCGATTAAATTCAACTCGTCTTTTAATTTCTTCGTTTAATAGACTTGAGTTTCTTCGACTTACGTAAATCTTCCATCTTTGGTCCTTTTCTTCGATAAATCTTCAAATAGGCCCAGTGACTTCAAATCTTTTGCATCTCTTGGACAATAGACTTTATCTTGAGTCTTTTTCTTCGGTAAAACCCGTGCAATCCCATGTTTTTCTTTAATATTCATCCGGTTGGCTCTGAAAACACAATAAACACAAAAACCACGCATAATTCCAAACAAATGATATTAAATACGTGTTTTGGTCTCGTTTTAGCCAGAATTAAGTGGTAAAAGGATGGGTGTTTACACACCTATCAAATCCCCTACACTTAACCATTGCCATGCCCTCATGCAATGCTTAGTGATAAAGCAATTTTACATTTTTCTCATAATTAATCAACCTTGGCCTTATTCAAATACTACTAAAAATTAAAGTACTAAAAGAAATTAAAACTTAAAAGGGAACAAAAGGATAGAAAACCATTTTCACTTGAAAATAGCTACATGGAAATAACTTGCAAAGAGATCAAGGACTTACATTAGGGCTTTGGTGCTGCGCAGATTTATCACCCTCAAGTTTCACGTTCCCCAAACTAAGCTTAAAAATGAGATCATTGTTATTATAAGTTAGCAATTCAAACACTTACACACATGGCTTAATTAAATGCTTAAACTCCCTTATTCCTAGGTGTATCTCTTATATTTTATTTTTGTCTTAGAATGATCATGAAGATGCATTTTTGGACTTATTTCGATAGTTTATTTAGGCTGAAAGCAAAGTAGGACGATTTGATCAATAGTTACCTAAAGGACAAAATCTCTTAAAACTGCTTCTCGGGATATCAAAAAGTTCATATCTTGGCATAACTCGGTTCACGATTTGAGACCTTTCTCGGGCCGATATTTGGCATGTACTTCATACTTCATATCTTGAGAGACGTGCTTGAGATAATGGTCTTCTCATCGTTCAAAGAGTTTCTTCACTTGGAGACTTTGAGGGGTACTCCAACTTTGTTGACCACGACTTCATGATTATTTCTTCAATCTCTATTTGGGATTTTGAGATACAACGATCCGCCTCCTTTTCGGACTTGGATCTATTTATCCTCATACCTTGTTCGGGTCTTTTCGGATAGACTTCTCCATGATCTTTAGGGGAGTTGATTGCTTTTCGTCGTGAGTCTTGATCCTTCATATTGACTTTGGGAATAATGCTTTTCACATCACTTTGGATCTTTAGCAATAAAATGGAATCCTCATGCCTTGTTAGGGCCTTTTCGGACTCGCCAATCTTCGCACCCCGCTTCATAAGTTATGCCTTGGCTATGAACTCTTATCATTACCGAGCAACTTTTAAACGATCTTGGGCTAGAAGCTAAGTAACTTTTCAAATCGTACGACCTTACTTATTGCAGATAATTTATTAGCAAGTGATGGGAGAATAGGCAAATAATTACACCAAGTGAGCTTGTGCAAGAATACCGACTTATAATTGACTCTATCATTTCATCGTCTCTCCACAGCCTACCACCCACAAACTAATGGCCAGGCTGAAATATCCAACCGAGGACTTAAGCGAATTCTGGAAAGAACCGTGGGAGAGCATCGTGCCTCATGGGCTGATAAACTTGATGATGCTTTGTGGGCTTTCCGTACTGCTTACAAGACCCCGATCGGCTGTACGCCTTATCGTCTTGTGTACGAGAAAGCGTGCCACCTCCCCATTGAATTGGAGCACAAGGCTTACTGGGCCTTGAAGTGGGCTAATTTTGATATCAACAAAGCCGGTGACCTACGCAAGATCCAACTCAATGAGCTCAATGAACTTCGGAATGAGGCTTATGAAAATTCTTTGATGGGTTAAGGCATCCCCTAACGGGTTCGTCTTACTACTCGCTCTCGTGCTCGTTGACTCAGATCTTGCCTTTTTCCGGTTCTTTCTTTGCCGGGTGGGCGGGGTCTTGCATCGTCTCTAGCAAAAAGAGCCTCATTTGAAAGAGACAGAACGTCCCGATTAAATCAACGACTTCGGGAGGATCCCATTTCGCATGGGCTCTCAAAATATTCCATGCGTCTTCGAGGTGGAAAGTGTTGTTTTTATTTTCTTCCCGATACATTGTTCGAGCCCTCGCCATCACATCCAAATCACTTTCGACACTTTTGATTGCCGCCTTGCTACGTCGGTAACAACCATTGAAATTTTGGCAAGTGTGGTTCAAATCCCTCCATTTACTAAAAATCATATCCTTAGTACGATTTAGAAAATTTTGGTTATTAAAAGTACCCATAATCCTATACCAAAAAGTTTCGCCTTTTTGAGATTTCCCGACATTCGGGTCCTCCGAAATCTTAACATAACACGCGGCAAGCAATGCCTCCTCCGATGCAACCCAACGTGACCTAGTCTTCGACACATCCGGGTTTTTCTCAAAATCCGCCCTTAGTTGACTCAAATCAACGTTCTTCTTTTTAGCCGCCCGTTTTCGGGTTTTTTTTGTGATTCGGGTGTGGGAAGTAAGGATTGTGGTTCATCAAAGGGAGGTGGGTTTTGTTGAAGGTTTTGAAATTGAACATCTTCTTCGGATTGGATTTGGGTATATCGTTGTTGTTGAAAATTTTCGTAGGCTTGTCGTTGTATTTCTAGCCATGTCGGATCATCCGAATATATGTCTTGAGAAGACGGACCTCCGGTGAACGTGTTAAGGAGACCAACGAATGAAGGTTTGTTGGGATTTTCGGACATGATTTAAGTTATGTGTTTTGTAATAGAAGTGTGTAATTTTAGAAGTGATATTGGTTTGTATATATAGGGGTTTTAAAAAAAAAATTGGGTTTCAAAAAAACTAGCCGTTAGGCTTATATGAAAATTCAAAAAAAAAACTGAATACAAAAACTAGCTGTTGGAATAGTTGCTTAATATAAAAAAAATAAAAAATAAAAAATTTAAAAAACTTGCCGTTGGCTAGATTAGTTTAAAAAAATTCAAATTTTATTTTTGGCTCCAAATTTTAAAAGGGTTGTTTATATAGTTGGGTTAAATTGAAAAGGGGGTGTTTGTAAAATGTAAAAAGGGGGTAAAATGAAATTTTTTTTAAACAAACATTCCACGCCCGTGGGTGGAGGGACGCCGTCTTCCATGGTGGTGAGGACGGTGTGGTCACGCGCTATCAAGCCGAGCAAAAATACCTCAGGGCGTGACCACTCATTCCACTCTAAGTAAACTTTAGTTGTTTTACATATATGCGAGAATTATGAAACATGTGAACCCAAAATACTATGCAAAGAAATAATATAGATGTTGAAAAGCCGTTACATCTATATATACTACTAAAATGAAACAATCTTTACAACATGTTTTGCCTTGAAATAGTTCCACTTTAATAAAGCGATGAGCAGGGATGGAACCAGAGTGGGTCTATGGGTCTCGAGACACCCGTGTAGTTTTAAATTTGTTAAAGAAATTCGTTTTTTGTTAGATTTATGCTAAATGCACGTGGTCCCTAAAAATTGCATTTGTAGTATTGTTTAGAATACTGTAAGTGTACATGATCGTTTTGGGTCCTGATTATGTCCGTGGCGACGAGGTAACAATCTCACATATGCACAATCGTTTCAATGTAAATGATACTTTAGTTAGAACTATACTAAAAGGAATATTTATTTTTAGCAATTTAGCAATGGCCCAAAAGAACTAGTTTAAGGCCGGTCAGCCAATCTATCATAGCGAACCTAGCCTAACATAATCAGATATAACCTAGCCAATCACATTATAAGACCATATGCAATGGGTCAAATGGTATATAGCTTTTTACTATTTGAAATAGCTATTTAAGTGTGTTTTTGCCATTGGTTAATGACTTGAAAAACCTTAAGTCTTTCTTCAAACTTCAAGTCATTAAATGGTGATGCAATAAATGTATTTAATGTATCAAGTCTTAAAGAATTGATGTCATTGGGTATGCTCTAAGTACCTGAGATAATCTTGATGTTGAAAATTCGTTAAATCTATGTAATGTATGACTACCAAAATGAAACGATCTTTACAACATGTTTTGCATCTCATATTCATATGCACAATCATTTCAATGTAAATGAATCTTTACTTAAAATCGTACTTGAAGAAAATCGAGTCACTCGGCAAGTCTGCATAGTTATGTGTGTGAGAGAACTTTACTTCTAAAATTCATTTCAACTTTAAAATATACCTATCCAAAAGCAAAACACTACTCTATTTTTAGCAACTAGGCGAATACCCGCGCATAGCGGCGGAAATGCATAGCCCCTTGAAAGGATTTCGTAATTGGCTAGGATTTCGTTAAAGTCTGCAACCCCTTCTTGATTCTCAACCTAGCAAAGATTTCATATAAAATGCCACAAATCTTGTTTCCATGAATTTATACATAAGCACAAAGAAAAATGATGTCAACACATACCTCAACAAGATCAAAACCCATACGAACAAAAGACAAAGAGATCATATCAATCTTATTAGGAACACGTCATGTGAGAATAACGTCTTTGTCTTTCTTAGTCGCCAAGAACTGCAATGTTCTCACTCTAGGAAGATTAACATTCTTTCCTTCACCAAGAACTGCAGTGTTCTCAAAGCGACATTGAACTAAACCCTTTTCATTTTCACAATAAAGAACAGTAAATGAAATGGTTTCGTCTGCAAAAAGTATCACACTCCCAAGTTTTACATCATATGCTAACTTCTTGTAGCTCATGCAAATCATCTTGGCGTTCCCTTTGATGTCATAATCTGTTGAGATGGTGATCTTGGCGCCTTGGTCTAGTTGGATCAGCTTACCATCTTCTAGAAAACCAATCTTGATCTTTGGACCCTGAAAATATTACCAAATATTAAAACAAACATTATGTTAGAACGATAAGAGAGATAGTGCAGCTTGTTATATGCGCACGTCGGTGCTTATAACGGCACTATGACCGCACTGTATGGTGCATTATAGGTGAACTGTTTTGGTCATAAAGCACGCTTTGTGTGTTGGCGTAGTAATTCATATCTGATGTGTATGCAGCATAACTTTACATATGCTCGTCGCATGGGGTTAAGGTCAAACCATGCTTAACTAAGTCGCACGCCTAATCATGGTTTTACCGAGTAATTCACGAGGTTCGAAACTTTCAATACAGCAACATGAACCAAGGGGTCTTTCTTTTTTTAAAAGGTAACCTCTTTTAATATACATAAATAAGGGTTATTTCTTCTTTAGAAATAAATATGATGATGTAGATTTATCAATACAGCACCATGAACCAAAAGCAATCATTATATACAGCATACGAAATAAATTCCCCATGGCTCAAGCCAACCAAAGAGGGTGTTTTTTGGCGTTGTGGAGGTTGTGGTGTGGTGGGATCATTTAGCCAATATTGTCCATACCGTGAGAAATTTTTGGTGTTTTCCCAAGGCTTGAGCCGACTGCACCTTGTGCTCTAACTTGACCCAAATACTAAAAAATTGCAGTAACAATTGTGTATAAAAAAAAGACGTACATCAAGTGATGCAAAATTGCAAATGGTGATGGATCACATGTGAATGAACAACCACCAATCAGATTCAAGTCTTAATGACTGAGGCATAAGTTTTGCATTCACTTGGGTGTAAGTTTTGCATAAACTGCACATGCACAACACAAATAAACTATTTACCATTTATAACTCTACACTTTACTCAACCATTTCCGATTTGTCTGTATGCAATCAATGGAACTGATTATTCAAAACCAAATAAAAGGTCAATTCAAAATCCTATTCTATTTATCTAAACATCAAAACTGATTATTGTGAGCTAAAGTTGCCAAAATGATACCAAATAACAGGATAATCAAAAGTTCTAGACAGTTTGATAAGATGACCGATAAACGAAAGTCAGTTGCAATAAATACTTCAAACTTTGTAATTAGATTTTTAAAAAATTTACGTGCTCATTTAGCTATTCCCCATTTAGTTAACTCTTCACTCCATCTTAACTGGAATTGACCCATTTGTATATAAATCAAACAAAGATGATGTATCAGGATAACATGAGTTACCTCAATCTTCAGTGCCATATGTGCCATATGGATGCGGAGGATAAGGGGGCCCCAAGGTCAGTACATGGATGTGGATAAAAACCTGTATTCGGTAGGAACACGAATGATTGATCAACACCAGAGATAACAGGGTGTACCTGCACAGTGCACACAAATAAAATAACCACCAAGTCTACAACTGGTTTAAAAGAAGAAAGGAAACTTAGATTATATATATAGTTTACATACTTGTCCCTCATTTTACGTTAGCGAATACCCTTGGGGTGTCGATAGAGAAGCCATGGTGGTGTGCATAGTACATCATTATCAAAGCCTAACAGTACCTGTAAATAAAGGAGGTTAATTGGTAAATGCAATTTTTATTTTTACATAATAGTGATATCGTTGTAAACTTTGATCATGTGGCGTAAGCACGATGAAGTTGAGCTAAATGTTTTCATTGGTATTTGAACTCTTGAATGACAAATAAACATAAATCGTCTTACATCTATTTTTCCAATACCAATGACGATGTGGGATTGTAATAACCGGCTCCATCAACATAGAGCGCAACAAACTGAAAATTAAAAAAAACCAAAAGGTAAATACCATATCTAGCTCTTTTAGACAAATAAAATGCATGTTGAATGAGTAGCCAGTAATGTTAAAGACATGATTAAGAAATACCATCTATATTGGTGTCGATTAATATTAATTCATTGTGTTGGAGTCAAATATGTGTACATATCCATAGGACCCTCTAAAACATACATAAGAATGTGAATAGACATGAACTCGCATATGAACATATAAACTCTAAATTTCCAAACTTGGTGTCAAAATAGTCGACGGGAAAACCTAAATCTAAACCAACACCGACATCAAGAGGTGGCCTTTGAGTAAAAAACTAAATGACTATTTAGAGGTGCGGATAGGCACATAAACCGGTTCATATGTGATGAAAATAGGAGTGACTTATGTCTAGTCAGTTACGCTATTTAATGTCATTTTCAAGGATCTTCTTATCACTTCCATTGTAATTTTATCAAATAGTCTATTTCCTATATATTAAGTTACATGCATGTAAATTGCGTAAAACTGACCAGAATTATGTGGTGCAGTTTCGTGGGCAAGCTTGTGGTGAGTTTTGTTGTAGACAACCATCAGTTTGGTTACAAAATCACAAAATCAAATGTGGTTTTGCATGACCCGTGTGTCCGATAAAAACTTGAGCCGCTATGCTCCATGCTGCCCAGCCAAGATATGTGTCGCTTTCACTGGGACAACACGTCAGCCCCCCGTGTGGGTCCATAAATCAAGGTTACGAAAGGCTGCTTATGGTCAGGACTTTGACCTGCTTCTTCATTTTTGCTTCCCACGCCCATCCCAAAAGCTATATATCATATCACAAGCCCCACCGAGACTTGTTGCATTCCTTGCATCTCCTGCCAACACACCAGACATAACATTGTAAGTTTCCCGATTATCATTTTAATGAATAAATAGTTTTTACATCATCATACCATATTTCCGACTAATTTTCACCCACCTCCAAAATGATTCCAGAAATGTATCTTAACATATTTCAAAAGACAAAAAAAAAACAAAAGGAAAAAAACAAACCTTATAAACGATTTTCAGCCTCAACATGTTATGTGAACCAAAATCCCACTGTGAGACGATTATAGAGCAAGCGTGAGTTGGTGATGGACAGCCGAAACCAACAATTAAATAATTAAAATCACTAAATACACAATCCACGCAAACCAACAATCTATACCATATGTCAAACTTATCAGTGACCTTAGTGTAGAAGAAGCTGGTGTTTTGTCCCTAATATCTACAATTCAAGAACAATCGCATTTCAATAGTAATATATCAAGTATACAACATCCAAATAAGACCTAAACATGAATTAGTAGTCAGTTATCGACTGCAAAAATTAATCTCCCTAGTTTGAAAAGCTTAACTCGACAATGTCATATAAACAAAACTGCTGGCGCCACGAGCTACTAATCAAATACATCAGTATAACCAACTATAGCTAATCTAAACCGAATATCGCTATTGATATGATGAAAGACCATCTATGATAAATCAAATATATAACAATAAGTAACTAAAAATGATCTAACCCGCTACCGAAATCAATTTCAATGTTTCCTAAGGTAGTTTTAATTTTTTTATATTTCAACCAGTCAACATTTTCCACAATTTCAATGTTTCCGAAGGTAGTTTTAATTTTTTTATGTTTCAACATTTAATTTTATAAGAAATTCAAGTCTCTTTTAAACATTTTATCAAACACTTGGTATGCATATATCTAAAAAACATCTTAGCTTATAGTATGTCAAAAACCTATAAACATACATATTGCATCAACGAAAGGAAGAAGTTGAAAAAGAGATTTAACATTTATAACAACAATGACATCAAAATTCATAATATTTCATTCTTGTAATTGCTTACCAGCTTCCTTAGTAAGCAAGATGTAGGCTATGTTCTGATATTAAGCGCGACATCTGCTACACCACCATTGTGGCCCCAGCTGAGACCACCACCTCCAACATTCGACCACCAACCAATATTAATTTGCAAACTAAAATTATCAAAACAACTCAAAATTATCACAAACACATCGAAGCGACCTAGCACACTAAAACCACCTAGTCTACCGAAATCAATGCATTAGAAGTGGCGGTGGTGGTAAGATTGATGGATTTTGGTGGTGAAAGATGGCGGCGGTTAGGTTAATAGCGGCGGTAGAATGGAGAGGACCAGTTAGGTTAATGTGTGTAATTATGTATTAGGTTAGGGAGAAGAAACCGTATAATTGATTCGTGTAGAGGAAGCTTCAACATCATGCATTAATTTTTTCAATATTTCCTTATTTAAAGGTTTTTCAACATTCAACAATTGACATACACCCTTTATAGGGTATATAGATATAGCAGTGGCCCAAAAGCAAAACACCATTCTACTTTAAGGCCTGTCAATCTATCATAGCTAACCTAGCCCAGCATGAATCAGACCTAACCTAGCCCAGCATGAATCAGACCTAACCTAGCAAATCACATTATAAGTACCTGAAAACACAATCTATCTTACACCACAGCCGTTATTTCCTAGATATCAACTCTGTCCTGATGACCAGATCTCAGAATAATAGGTATTCATTTTATCACTTATTTTGTTCTTTCTAATCTTGCAAGCTATGTTTGTGATTCACTGATGTAGATCTAATGAAATAAGCTACTAATATTTTGCACAAAGATCTGTTATACTATTGTTTTACTAGGTAAAAGATAGATCTAATGAAATAAGCTACTAATATTTTCCACAAAGATAGATGATTATATTAACTTAATATTATTAAGGTTGTTATACAATATTCATGATACAAGTGTATCTCTTTTTGTGTCTGATTTTTGTTATATTTGACAGCAGATAACGAAATATACAAGTAGTTCATAACGTTTACATTAGTTTCCATCTTAAAGGCCAACATAAGAGTTGTTTATATAGTACTGATATACTTTATCTCCTTTTTGTGATGAAGGTGCCGGACCAGCATACTTCTTATGGAAGTTGTGAAGATTGTTTGCGAAACGTCTAGTCTTATTTGGGCTCGACATGTACGAATGTGCTTTGATATTGCAGTACAACAACGACATGAATGACAAGTTAACGTCACACATCATGATATAAAGAGTGCCAACAGTGACATCAAAAGTGCCAATATTGACATTAAAAGTGCAAACATGGTACTGGACGATGTGTGGAATGGCAAAGATCGCAGATTTTGTACTATTTAAGATACAACATCCAATTCAGTATGTCAACATTTCACAAGTCAGACATGTACTCAGACATGTACTCATTTGGAGTAGTATTATTTGAAATCATTGTATATGAGTATGCATTTAACAGAAGTATAATGGAAGTTGAAGTTGATTGGATTTTCTTCACAGTGGGTGTCTTCTTGTATGATTAACGGTTGGTTAATTCATGAAAAATATATTGTATTTATGTATTTCTTAACGACAAAATGTATGCAATTTTGTTTTAATAAGTCCGGGGGGCTATTAGGACTCCACTTTTTGGTATGTCTATATCTTTATATCTGAGAATAAGAAATAACTCGAATTTCATAACTCTAGTTGTCATGTATATCCGAGGATAATGAAACATGAGAACCCAAACTGCCTAAATGCAAAGAAATAATCTAGATGTAGAAAAGCCATTAGAACTATGCGGTTTTCGCTCGTGGCCAGACTAAGGGAGAAAGAACTAATGAACTCATATCTGCAAGAAAGTTTTGAAACAAAAAATACTAGTCACGCGAGTTGCAATCTATTCAAGAATCAAGGTTCCATCGAGTGTGTGATGCTATTTCACCTATTACACATATAAAAGAATACGGACGCTATGACAACTTAAAACATGTTGCAGATTGAAGTCAAGATAACAACTCATTTTTATCACGGGCGCCAATTTATAAGGGGTGCATGATTCTGGTCTTCAAAATTCAAAACATGAATATGAAAGAAAAAAAAGAACATAACTTAACAAAACTATTGTGTTTCATCTCTCTGATCCATTGCTTCATTGGGCCTTCGAGCCATAAATTAACATTACCAGGCGGCTTGTCATGGTTATGCCCCCGGTCAGCCAAAGATTTTTTCCATATGCCAACTCAAAACTGCATCGTATACCTAACCGCCACTGCAGTTATGAATATGTACTTTTCGCTTCTCAAAAATGTTTTCTGCAGACCAATTTACAACTAGTCAAGCAGTAAGTCCTCGGTTCCAGTTTGCTTTGCATGTTCACTTTCAGTAAGGGAGCGATTTTTCAGCTTTTTCAATAGGCGATAATCTCTAGTAAGTTCATCATCATCTTCTGCTGATTGCACAGCACGTCTGTTAGCTTTAGCTTCCTTGGGTTTCTGTTCTTTTTTTGTCTGCAAGTTTTTCTTTCTCTGTTTCTCTCTGTTTTTATCCCTGTGCCAATAAAGATGCTTGCTTTAACACTTCTGGACTGTCCTAATTCTTCTATATGTTAACACAATAGGTAAAGTGGTTAACTGCATGCAATGATTTCGGCAATGACCAAGTTATCAAATCAATGTCTTGATATAACGCAAAAAGCATAGGCATATGATATTACGCAAAAAGCATTGATTGTATGTTGGTTTTAAAGCAATACATTTTTAGCCAACTTGTATCGAACATATATATATATATATGATCCATAAAAGATATGTCGTGTTTTACTTGTGCTAGATTATTTATCGGGCTTATGAGGGTATGCAGATTTGGAATAGGGTTTTTTTGGCATATGAACTGATTGAATCGAGCTAATGGTATATTTAAGGTCATAGGCCGAAAAAAAAAGCTGAGCTTGTGAGCTTAATAAACCTAACATAAGCTCATATGTCCATTAATTAAGACAACACAAACAACCCTTAACCGCGTCCAAACACTAGAAATTGATTTTTGAACTTGTATGTGTTGATTGAAGTTGTGATAGTGTAGGTTGATCAAGAACTAGAAACTGATTATTTGCAAAGAAATTTCAGATGTAGAACTCCTAAATGATCTGATAATCTAAGACTTGTTATTTGACCCATAGGATGCTCCTTTTTGGACCTCATAGTTGTAGACATATTGGCAAATGTACCAAATTACTATGATGAAACACTTAGACGTCCAAAATATACACCACTGCTGAATGTGGTAAAACTTGACTTAAATTGCGATATACAGTTTGGGAGTCTTTCGGTTTCCATGTTTTTCAGTTTAAAAGACTTAAATGCAGTGGCGGACCCAGAAATTAAGGTTAGGGTATGCACTATTTTATAAAGTTATACAGTATATAAATTAGGTTTTTCGGACTATATTTTCCGGGTCGGGTTTATTTGACAATATTAAGATTAGGCACGATTTTGCTGTTAAAAATTAGGTTTATTTGACAATATTAATTTGACAATATTAATTTATACAGTATATAAATTAGGTTTTTCGGACTATATTTTCCGGGTCAGGTTTATTTGACAATATTAAGTTCGGGTCGTACATTTATAAAGATTAGGCACGATTTATAAAGTTCGGGTCGGGTTTATTTGACAATATTAAGTTCGGGTCGGGTTTATTTGCACTATTTTATAAAGTTATACAGTATATAAATTAGGTTTTTCGGACTATATTTTCCGGGTCGGGTTTATTTGACAATATTAAGATTAGGCACGATTTTGCTGTTTATTTGACAATATTAATTTATACAGTATATAAATTAGGTTTTTCGGACTATATTTTCCGGGTCGGGTTTATTTGACAATATTAAGTTCGGGTCATACAAGATTAAATTTTGTTATTCAGCTTGACTATCATAATAAAACTGGTTTGTTTTTTATGTTCATAAAAAATGGATTCATCTAATATTTTGTAACAAACAACCTGTTATAGAAGTAAAAGTTGAATTTCAAAACAAATCTGTACATTGTACCTCGTATAATATTTTTATGTATTTGTTTGTCATACTTAAACCAGATCTTTGTTTGTATGCTTCTCATAGTCCCATGGTTACCGGTATTACAGAAAGTAATGCACTGACTCGTTGACATCGAGATGCAGCCAGGGTATTTTCAGACATTACTGAATGATGTGGTGATACAGCCCACAAAGCATGGAAAAAAAGGTGTGGTTTGGGAAGGTTTCACTAAAAAAGACGTTGGCGATGGAGAAACAAGAGCCGTCTGCATGATTTGCACGCAACACTTCGCATACAGAAAAGGTTCCAAAAACTTAGGCACCAGTCACCTCAAACGCCACCTTGAATATCAAAAAGCCCCTTTAACGATGAGTGTTCAGACTGCGGATCTCATCAAAGACACACCTTAAAGATTCAAGAAATATACACCTCAACGAATTTCCAGAGCTGCATCGGTTCCTGTGGCATTTGACTCAGAAAGGTGTCGCCATGAAATCACTCGAATGATTATACTGCATGCCTATCCACTTCACATAGTAGAACACAAAGGATTCCTGACTTTTTTGCATAACCTTTAGCCTAAGTTCAACATGGTTACCATTCAAGGCGACTGGTTGCCATTGCACAATTACCTATGGAACTCAAACAATACAGTTGGTTACTTTTTTATAACGGGTCGGCTCATTGATAGTGAATGGAATATTCACAAAAGGCTACTAAGTGCTGTGATGGAATCGCATCCTGAGTCTGACTTTGGTTTTAGTCATGCAGGATCCACTTGCCTCACTAATTGGAACATTCAGGGTCGATTATCTTCTGTCACGCTAAACCAATACCAACCTTCGAGTGAAATTGGTATAGATAGTCTCAGAAGTTTGCTTTCTGCAAAATGCCCGTTGTACCCTTAATGGTCAATTAGTGCTTACTAATTGCCTTGCTCGTACTCTGACCCATCCTTTGTCTCAGTACACGCCGAATAATAAGCTGGCGAAAACATCTTGATCTTACCAGGCGCGTCAAAATCCAAGAAGAACAGCAAAGGTTTCGTGGTGTAGTTGGTTATCACGTCAGTCTAACACACTGAAGGTCTCCGGTTCGAACAGCAAAGGTACGAAAAAATACGCCGTTGCCGGGGATCGAACCCGGGTCACCCGCGTGACAGGCGGGAATACTTACCACTATACTACAACGACATTGTTGTCTGTTTATAAGATTAACCCGAACATGACATAATGTAATTGTTATTCACCAATTATCATGCAAGTATTTGTATTATGACGTAAGTTTCAAGTTAGTTTAGATACTCTCTATCCCGGACTTACTTTTGAGCATTTCAATTTGTTGGCTTTATTATTTAAAAAAAATTTATCTGTTAAGAACATAATTTAGTCATTTTTTACTTATGCGCCCCTAAGATATAAATTATCACATTGAACTTATATCTTAAGAATTTTTTACTTATGCGCCCCTACTTAGCACTTAGTTGGATTCTACCTTAGAAACAAGGACGTTTGTTTAGAAATGGGTAAACTACAAATTTTGTTTCTCGACTTTGCAAAAACGTCAATTTTGTCACTGAGTGCAACTTCAGGCAATATTGTTACTATACTTCCCATTTTCATGCAAAACAGCCCGTTTTTTCCGGTTAACTCCATCACATGCCTGGCACGTGAGGCTATTTTAGTTATTTCCGCTCGTTACCCACCTTTTGTTTCATGCAAAAATCGTCCTCGAAAGGTTTTTTCCGCCATTCAAACCACAACCACTAGTTTGCACAACATGATAATGGTCCTTTGACACTTCTTTCCAGCGAGTATTAAAATGAATTCACCACAATATGATGATCATGATTGAGTTTTATCTATAGATATAGACGATTCCGATCTACGACTAACTCCCTTCACCCGTCCCTACAACAACCAACTTAATCACCAGCACCACCAAACTCATAATTGCATCGAAATACCCAATTATTGATAACCCCAATGTTGATTATTGTGCTTAAATTCCTCATAGGACCACAATCACCGAAACCATAGTTTCAAAACAAAACCTAATTGTTGATAACCACAATGTTGATAATTGTGATAAAAATCCGGTTAGGACAACACCACTGAAACCATTGTTTCATTGCAAAATCTCATTGTAGATTATTCGGATTCAAAAACAGTTAGGATAATACCAAGCCCCGCTGGTATTGTTCAAGCAGCCAAAATCCAAAATTAGCGAATAGCTAGGAATGTGCCCAAGAGGTCGTGATGTCTATACAAGAGTATATTAAGAAAGTTATTGAAATTGTTGGAGAGGGTGAAGATTTTAGACGTGGCCCGTGGGTTACCGCGGTAGAGTTTGTGAATTTTAATGGAGGTATTGTGAGTGGGTGTTTAGGCAATGTCAATAACTTTCTTAACGATGGGAAACTTGAGCAAGTGATTATGATAATCAAGTCTTGTACTCCGAACGCTTTGGGTAACAGTAACACTTAAAGACCTTTCGGGGTCTCTTTCTGGTGCAATTCACCACAAAAAAGTCCTTGCCGTTATGGATCTTAAAAAGGATATTACTATAGTAGTTGCTTTGATTCGTCGTAATGTCTTAGTGTTCACTCCTAAACCATCCGTCTATTATCTTAATATTACTAAAAAACCTAGTTGAGGTTTTCAAGAAGGACACATTTACTCGAAATTGTATTGGCGTAATTGGTAATGTAAGTTGAGTGGAAGTGGTAATGTAAGTTGAGTATCATATGTTGCTTCTTGTTTACTTGTTCTAGGTTGTAGTTGCTTGTTGTTTTCTTGTTCTAGGTTGTAGTTTCTTGTTGCTTTTTTGTTAACAAAATCAATGTTTTCTATGAAAATCTTTAAATTTACCCTTAAGACTCATATATGTTGATTAATTTGCTACTACTTAAGGGTTGTTTGGATCAATGGTTAGCAACCAAAATCAAATCGAACTACTTCACCACCTATTCTAAGAGTGTACCAATTTTCAATTCATAAAACCTTGGTTTGACCCCTTAAATCCTTGTTGGTGTGTTGTGTAAAATGCTTGGTCAATTTTGGCCAATTATGAGCTAGTAGCTGACTGATTTTTAAGGTATAAGTGTACGAAACTGAAAGTAATCCGTAAATTGAAGCTAGATCTAACCAGTTTTAACAACTTAAAGCCTACATTTGAAGAATTTGAATTTACCCTATATGCAAGTAGTGAAGAATTATGACCTAAACCCAAACACTCTTTAAAACCTTATCAGTTTGTAGTTTACACTAGATCAAAGTGTTCTTGTCACTGATTTTGATCACTCAAGAGTTATTAAGATGAGTTTAGATATACTAAGAAGCACAATAAGCAGTGATCAATTAGACGAAAAGAAATGGCACAACTTTTTAGAATGTTGACTTAAAAAATTCAAAATCAAAATACAACCAAAACATAAGCAACATCTGAACGTTATACAAAAGATGCAAGACAACATATCAAACGTTGTTACTTAGATTGTTTAGGATTTTGCAAATTCCTTCTTAACAATTTTGTCCCACGTGGTCACGGATGCTAACCCTAAGATTCAATTCCTTACCACATAAATAGAGTCACTACCGCGTTGAGTACGGGGAAGGCCAAGGACGAAGTCCATGCTAACATCAGACCATGGCTGTGTCGGGATAGGAAGAGACATGTATAAACCAGCATTGGTGGAGGAACCCTTAGCAAGCTGACAAACACGACACCGAGACACAAATCGACCAACCTCTTTACGCATTGACGGCCAAAAATATGAACCTGCAAGCAACTGAAAAGTACGATCACGACCCACATGACCCTCATTGTGAAGCTCCTGAATGATCTTCAACCGTAGACTACAATCTGGAATGCATAACTGAACTCCGCGAAACAGAAACCCGTCCTCCAACACAAAATCCGTAGGGTCGCCATGTTGGATTTTTGCAAGCACTTGAGAAAAAAATAGATCGTCTACATAATAATCCAGGAAAGAGTCAAAGCTTGGTACATGAATGCGCATCTCCGCCAGAAGGCCATGGCGACGACTCAAAGCATCCGCCACACGATTTGAAACACCTGCCTTATGCTTGATCACAAAAGTAAACTGTTGAAGAAAAGAAATCCAGGATGCATGGCGATGTGAGATCTTATCTTGGCTCCCAAGATGTTTGAGGGAATCATGGTCAGTGTATAGAACAAATTCCCGCTGGAAGAGATAATGACGCCAATGTTTGATGGCCTGGACAACCGCATAGAACTCAACGTCATAAGTACTGAAACGAAGTTTAGCACCTGAAAGCTTCTCGCTGAAATAAGCTACCGGGCGACCAGATTGGCTAAGGACAGCACCAATCCCAGTTTTCGATGCATCACAATGGAGCTCAAAAGGGAGAGAAAAATCCGGAAGCACAAGGATAGGTGCAGAAGTAAGTCGACGCTTAATCTCCTGAAATGCCGCTTCGGCTTCAGTAGTCCAAAGAAACTTGGTTCCTTTCATGCAATCTGTAATAGGGGCCATAACACCACTAAAGTGAGGAATAAAACGTCGATAGAAGGACGCCAAACCATGAAAGCTGCGAACTTCCGTGAGGGAGGAAGGTTGAGGCCATTGTTCAACAGCGATGACCTTGCTCGGATCAACCTTGAGACCATCGCGAGAAACCACATAACCAAGAAACTGGAGAGAGTCTGTGAGAAACGCACACTTGGCGGTAGCAACATAAAATTTGTCTCGACGGAGAACCAATAACACTTCACGCAAATGTTCAAGATGCACTGTAGGATTCACACTGTAGATCAAGATGTCATCAAAATAAACTACGACAAACTTACCAATGAAAGGCCGAAGAGCTTGGTTCATCACACGCATGAAAGTGCTAGGAGCATTGGATAAACCAAACGGCATGACCAGCCATTCATATAAACCTTCACGAGTCTTAAAAGCGGTTTTCCATTCATCTCCCATACGAATACGAATCTGATGGTAGCCACTCTTGAGGTCCAGTTTGCTAAACACACAAGCACCACCCAATTGGTCTAGCAAATCATCCAACCGGGGAATAGGAAAACGGTAACGCACCGTAATCTTGTTAATAGCTCTACTATCAACACACATACGCCAAGAACCATCCTTTTTTGGAGTAAGGAGGGCAGTCACGGCACAAGGACTAAGACTCTCACGAATGTGACCCTTAGCTAGCAACTCCTCTACTTGTCTACGTAACTCCTCGTGTTCCTTCGGACTCATACGGTAATGGGGTCGGTTGGGTAAGGCAGCACCGGGGACCAAATCGATGTGATGTTGAATATCACGTAGAGGGGGCAAACCTGACGGAAGAGATTCAGGAAACACATCCCCAAACTCTTGTAATAAAGGTTGTACACCAGTAGGAATAACAAGAGTATCATGACAAATGGGAATGGAAAGTAAGAAAAATACCACACCATACTCTTCCATAGCAGCCTCAAAAGGAGCACGAGACAACAAAGTGGTCGAGGAAGGGGATTGAGCCGTGGTGGCAGAAACATCCTTGGGCTTATTTGGGACCAAAACAATTTTCTTTCCACGAAAGAGGAAAGAGTATGTATTAGCGCGACCATCATGTTGAACGGTATTATCATATTGCCAAGGACGGCCCAGTAAGAGATGACATGCATCCATAGGAACCACATCGCAATAAGCAGTATCCTGGTAAGTAGAACCAATCGAAAAATTCACAAGTACACGTTTCGAAACAACGACATCGGTACCTTGACTGAGCCAAGAAAGGCGATAAGGCTTAGGGTGCGGCTCAGTAGGAAGGTTGAGTTTGGAAACCGCAACCTCAGAAATCACATTCTTACAACTTCCAGCATCGATAATAAAAGTGCAAACCTTTCCACCAATGGTACAAGTCGAATGAAACAGATTGTGGCGCAACCATTCATTATCAGGAGCACGCGGGGTTAAAAAGGCCCTGCGCAACATCAAAAGAGGACCAATATCATCCGACACATACTCTTCTGTGACATCTTCCAGGTACTCATCATAAATAGGGGCAGAATCTGAAATCAGGGCAGCATCCGACTCTTGAGCCTCAGTAAAAAGGCCACGGTTAGCAGATTTTGGATTTCGACAATCGGATTGTCGGTGACCAAGTTCACCGCAATTATAACAACGCAAACCACCACTGGAACGACCTTGAGGGACATTGGGAGGACCATGAGCAGAGGCATAGGTCTGTGGAGCAACCTGGGAGCGAGGCGGTGGGGTATAAGAACTTGCAGCGCCACCCAAAGGGGGTTGTTGGCGAAACCCACCAAATGTACGACGATTCAATTGTTTTTCTGCCTGAGAAGCACGTTGATGCGCCTCAGCAACTTTCAACGGATCAAACATATTAAGAATCTCCTGGAGCTCAAGACGAAGACCACCGATATAGCGAGAGACCAACTGATCAGTGGATTCATTGAGATCAAGGCGAACAAGGTACTCAAAGAAATCTGTCGTGTACGCCTCAACAGATTGAGTTCCTTGGCGAAGGTTCTGAAAGCGTTGATACAACTCTCTCTCAAAGTTGTAGGGTAAGAACGCACCCCTAGCATGTTTCTTGAACTTTTCCCAGCTTGAGAGCTTAGACTTACCACTACGAACACGGACTTGTTTTAATTGTTGCCACCAAGCCTGTGCACGACCACGTAGACGAATTGCGACAAGTGGCACACGACGACTATCAGGGACATTCTTGAAATCCAGAATTTCGTCAACTTGGGAAAGCCAATCAATAAACTCCTCTGGTTTAAGAGAGCCATCGAAAGTAGGGATCTCGACCTTGAAACTCTGCTCCCAACGGTTAGCAGGACGTTCCGGAGATCGATTTCGGTGAGCACCAAACGGGTTTTCATCCGTAACAGTCACATCGTCCTCATGAGGATGTACGTTGACGAATTCATTCAGCCGTTCAGTCAGTAATTCAACCTGTCGCTGAAGGTCAGCGTTTTGCCTGCGTAGGGCATCAACAGGAACATCATCAACACCATCCTGGACCACACGGCGTTCTCGACGGGGCGGCATAACTCAGGATCGTCTGGAATCTGATATCACTCTGATGCAGCGTACGTGGAGGAACAAACAGGAAGAACAATGGGGTTGAGGAAAAACCTCGACTTTTATTAATAACCAAAACTGAGCAGCCAAAAACATTCACGAAGTCTTTAAACCCTAACTTATTGAATGAAAATAAATTACGAAACAAAGTCCTAATACTTTAAAAAAAATGACAAAACAGTCCAAAAGTGATCAAAACACAATTTCAACCCACAAAACGACCTCCTGACCAAACACTTAACACTTCCGCTGAATCTTTCGATGTGCCAACTTTTGCTGTAAATCCTCCTCGAGTTGAACCGCATCAGGTAGCCTTTTTTCTAGAACAAAATGTTGTTCAACTTTCTTTTAGGACCTCAATTTAGCTTTATAACTATTAGAAGTTGAACATGGCCTAACAGGTTCATCGACTTCATGCTTTTCAGTGTCGTCGTCCGACTCAATTTTTATTACTTCAGCAATTTAGATATGATTCTAGGTTAAAAATCAAATGCTAAAATGGATGTTTGGAACAACACAATTTTTTTCAAAAGCCAAGATTGTTTAATGAAAATTTCTAAGATAATAGGTTTACGTTTCTTCAATAGCATTCGTTCTTTTGCTGCTTGAAAAATCTTTTCTAGCTTTTGTATCCTGATTTCAAGATCATCGAAGCCCTTTTCCGGAACTTCAAAATCTGCCATTGATGCATAAAAATTAGATTTTTTAAGGCGTGATATGGTTGTTCTAACTGGCGGTTGTATTTATAAGGGCAATGCCTAAATGTGATGGGTTGTACCCATATGTTTGACATATGGATTTTTGTAACCCAGTACCAAAAAATAGTCTGGTTACAAGACCACATCCAAACGCCCCTTAACGCGAACCACAACCATATAATTCACATCCAATACTACTTTTCTAGTTGTTTTTAAAAATTCATACTTCATAAAAGTTCATTATCATTTCATAAGTGAAAATATAGTACATTATATTAGATCATACATTACAAAACATGTGATCAACATACCCAAACAAATCTCATTTAATCACTAAGACGTAAAAGCATTTTAGTCATGAACACAGTGTTGGTTGTTGCAGCACGGCAGACTGCTACAACCAGCTCATTCAACCTCCCTACCATTTCTTCATTACGCTCACGAGCGTTTTTCAATTCCACGGTACCTTCAACCGTAGGAATGCAACTCGTCAGGATGGCCACCTTATTAATCAATAGATTCTTGCGATTTATCATCTCTTGAATTTCATTAATTTGGACCTGAAGGTCCCGTGCATCTGCAAGATTATGATCCATTTCCCTACCAAAGTGAATAAACACTTGTCTCTCCATGTGAGACGAGTTTTACCCGTAATGTTTGGATGTTTATCATTTTTTGGTTTAACTTTTCCTAATTTTTTAAAACGTGTTTAGTTTAGGATTGTATTTCTCTTTTTGTAGTGTATTTTTGTTTAAGTATTTGTAATTTTTATTTATGTATTTGTAATTTTAATTTGGATGAAATGAATTTTAATTTGTGTGAAAATGAAAAAAAAATAGTGGTGGGGCAAAGTGAAGAAGGTTTGGCTCTCCACTTTAAAAGGGGTGTTTTAGTTAGTTGCTTCGTGATGATGTGACGCTGATGTAACAACTGTGGGAAACCTCCTCTATAAAAGCCTTTAATCTTTTCTTTTGAACATTCTTTAATTTTATTACTCGTATGTATTTGTAATATTTAATTTTGTTTATGTTTTGTAACACCGAAACTATATTCACAACATTCAAATATTTTTTTAAATAAAAAAGAAATAGTCTTTTTAGATTCAGATTCAAACATTTAAGTCTCATATTCAGGTTCAAATGTGCGGTTGAGATTCATATTCAGAGCCTCTTAATAAACAAACAACACACTAGTTGGTTTGCATTAAATGTTGTGTGTATTTATAATACTTCAAATATTATACTTGGGCGTAGCGTACTTTTGCGCCTCGGGGGCAACACCTAGGTTATTGTAGTGTCTTGGGGGCAATGTTCCTTAAAACCTGGATCACACTTGGTCATGCCTTTGGACCCGATGGTTATTAAGAGGTTTATGGATAATAGGATGCCTCGCGCTTTCGCGAGACTATGTTATTGCTTTTAATAGTTGCCTCTTATTTTGTGCTTCTAGTATATGGTCCGACATGCCGTACTCTAGCTCAGCTGCCACTTGGTGTGTTCTTGCAGCCTATGTGAATGTGGCCTAGCAGCCATATACACGAACAAATGCCAAGTCGAAAACCAAGTTAACCAAAAAAATAAAGTGATAAATATGCTAATGTCCCCCGCCCAAGAGAGTTTGTCACTTTGAGGACCTACATTTATTTTCTTTTATACCCATGTTTTTTTTAGCAATAACTTTTCTCACATGACTTTTATACTCTTCACAAAAGTACTGTACTTTATATATATTTTAACATATATCATCTCTCTTATCTCTAATACTTTATATATATTTGTACTTCTATTATCTCTTTCATCTTTCATCTCTCATCTATCATAACTATATAATATCCATTCAATTAACACAATCCAGTTAACACATCTACAAAATCAAGATCCATCAGGTTTAGTTATCGATCAACCATTTTTAAGCTTTTTTATCAACAGATTCATCTCCTTAATCGACTTCGTTATCAGCCATTATTACGCTTTTTAAGTATGTTTTTTTATTGTTTTTCAATTATTCTTTAAGGTTTAGTTGTTCATTACGGCCCTTTAAGATAAGTGCTAGATATCGGGTTTTCATGCTTCAATTGCCTTATTCAATACTAAAGAAAGGACATTTTACCTGTTTTGTATTATTAGCAAGGTTAGTAATAATATCTTAACGGGTGAAGATAATTATCAAGGTTGGCGATGATATCTTCACGGGTGTGTTTTGGCCGAAGATCATATTGGGTTAGGGTTTTTATTTGTGGTGGATGTATTATTTGAAGAATATGAGATGAGTTGGGTTCATTTTTTTGTTTTGAAGATTATTAGCAAGGTTAGTAATAAGTTGATCATCACGACTAATTCAGAGGGAAATCAACTGTCACGTTGAGGTTAATTTTAATGTGGGATTTATGTCACATTGTGTAGGATAAAGTTCGTTCGATTCTAACCGAGATTGATTTGGTTTAGGCATAGGTGTTAGGACTATTTCAATGATCGAAAAGGGTACATGGGATGACTTATTTCCCATTGAAGGAGGTGGCCTTATACTATATTAGTACTGAGATTTGAGTGTTTAGGTAAGACTTAAAAAGTTAAAAATGATCATGGTCACAGTGAAGACTTTTAAAACGTACATCGAAACACTCCCCCGTGTAGCCCAAAGCTTGTGCCCCTTGGACCTATGTATGACTATCAAAATGAAACGATCATTAGAGATAGAGGAGTGGTTACGCTATATTTGGCGTTGAACATTTTGGCTCAACAAAATGAATGGCGCACCCTTTGTTGGTGCCAAATGAAACACCACCACAAAAAAGCAGCGCCGGATAATTTTTTTATGTAATAAAGTGTGGTATGTGTGGACCATGACACCACTTTTTTTCTTTTGACACCACTTTTTGTCATGCCAACCACTCCTCGTAAAAATATAATGTCATACTACTCACATGCGATAGCCGCTTATGTTGCATATCTTTTCCTCATGGAATCACAAAGTGATGCCAACTGTTCCTCGTGCTCTTACAACATGTTTTGCATCGACATAATCCTACTTCAGTACAGGGCAGGTGGATCTAGTGTACACACAGGGTATGCACGTGCATACCATGTGAAAAAATTTAGCTGTGTAATTTTATTTGTTTTCCTTAGAAGTTGGTATAAAACACACTATAAATTTGTTTAGTACACACCCTATAATATTTTGGAAAATTATTTGTGCATACCCATGAATTATGAAGAAAATAAAATTGAAAAAGAACAAAAAAAAACTTTACATACATTTGTAACTTGTTAAAGAAGATGAAGACTATAAGGTTAATGGGTTAAATACTTAAACATATTTATTTGGCCATTTGTGTTGTACCATGCATAATCAATCACTTCGTATAAAGTTGTATTTGACTTTGAGAATATCATTTTGTTCTCTGAGCATGACACACTCATAACTATACAACTTATCCCTTTAATCTTTATAGTTTAGTTTTTTCGTTTCTTTTATATTTTTCATGTAGTTATTTTGTTTTGAAAGTGTTGAAATTAATATAAGTTGTCCTTTTATACGTTTTCATGATTCCTTTGAAAGATTACTAAAAGTGAAACGTTATACTTGTTCATCTAAAAGTGAAACGTTATACTTGTTCAGTTGCTCATATAGCATCAAAATTATATATGAGCATTGATCTGGTTTTGTTGATTGTCGATACTTATTATTTCTGAATGAGTTGATCGCAGTGTGATTAGGAGAACAAATTTAACATTAATAGTTGAGCTATACTTTCAAAAACTCGACTCGGAAATCCAATCCAAAAATCCAACTTGAAAAACGCAACCCAAAAATCTAATGTTGTTAAAAAAAATCAAAAAGTGCATACCCTAATCTGAAATCCTAGTCCGCCACTTCAGTAAAAGAATGAGGTAATAGTTTCAATGTAAATGAATCTTTAGATAAAGCATTAGTATTTTGACAGGTATTTGCAGACTTTGATTATTGAATATGCTATATAATGATTTGAAAAGTATCATATTGAGACGAATTTAGAAAGTACGTATACGATATTAGTATTTTTTTTAAGTTCACGTATGATATTTGTACATTTTAAAAAGTATCTTGCTATTGTATGGACTTAACCCTTTATAATTTTTGAACTGTAAAACTTTATAATCTCAGCTTCGTAATTTTTTTTAAAATTAGTCGGGATATCATACCTTATATGTGTACTTTAAAAATTAGTCGGGATATCATACCTTAGTTGACGTGGTATAACTAGTTACACGGTATACTTCGTATGTATCGTAACAAACACGCTTTATATACGCAAATACGAATCGTAATAAACATAAATTGACGCGAGCGTTAGGCTTGTTGCAACCTTAGACCACACAATAGTTTATTTACGATTACGTCTCTTTGAGCAGTCGTGTTGTCTAGCAGAATAAGGTTACATATATCTTGTACTAGCAGTCTTTATTTCGGAATGATAAAGCATTAGCATATTGACATGTATTTGCAGACTTTGATTATTGAATATGATATATAATAATTTGAAAAGTATGATATTGAGACGAATTTAGAAAGTACGTATACGATATTAGTATTTTTTTTAAGTTCACGTATGATCTTTGTACATTTTAAAAAGTATCTTGGTATTGTATGGACTTAACCCTTTATAATTTTTGAACTGTAGAACTTTATAATCTCAGTTTCGTCAGTTTTACTCACTTTATTAACAGGAGAAGAGAGCTTACGGCTCCGCGTTTTTCATGTTTTACTGCTTTTGACTTATTAAACTTTATCATTTTCATTTCATTTTTTTTATATCGTAGTTTTATAATATAAAAAAATAAAATAATTTAAAGGGTATTACTTGTAAAAAAAAGGTATAGTGGCCCAAAAGAACTAATTTAAGGCTGTCACTCAATCTATCATAGCTAACCTAACCAATCACATTATAAAACACAATCTATCTTACACCACAGCCGTTATTTCCTAGATGTCAACAATCTCTTTAGCTGAGGACCAGATCTGGGAATATGTATTCATTTTATCATTTCTTTTCTTCTTTCTAATCTTGCAAGTTATGTTTGTTATTGATTCATGTACATCTAATGAAATATGCTACACTACTACTTTGCACAAAGATGTATTATATTATTGTTTTACTAGGTAAAAGATAGATGATTATATTATATTAAGATTGTTAAACAGATATACTACAAGTATATTAGTAAACAGTGCGAAATATACAAGTAGTACATAAGGCTAGGGGGAGTGGTGCAAAAAAAAACCCACCGCCACGTTAGCTCCACCTGAGCTTTCTCTTTCCTCTCACTAACCCACTCAAAACTCACCTTTCAAGGTTCTTAAGGAAAAAAAACCCACCACCACCTCACCTCCACCTCATCTTTCCACTATCACTTTTACCTTATTTATTCATAAACTAAAACTTTTATTTCATAAAATAAAAATACGATACACGGATAAAATAAAAACGTAAAAATACGCTATTTTCAGAAACGGATACCCATCCTTTACACAATTCGATTTCTTCAACGTGTGTCCATGCAGTTTGCCGAGATGCGTCTGGAGCCTTTGGAGCTTGCCGTCCTCTAGACGCCCTCGACGAAGTTGGAGTTGGGATGGAAACTTCAACCGTGTCATCTAGAGGCCCCTGATATGACCCCGAGAAAGATGGCCTATATCCTTCCTCACTATGAAAGGAAGGTACAGGAGAGGTGGGTATGGGAGAGTTGGGTATGGGAGAGGTGGGTATGTTGGCATGGTGTTGTGATGACGAACCACCAACATAGTTATTAAAATTGTATGGGTTTTGTGAACAAAAATCTTGAAAGCCGGGAGTTTGTGAGAATTGGGTAAAATTATAAGGGTTTGGGTAAGGTAAATTCGGGTATGAGTCCGGAACCGTTGGTTGTATCGGTGCCGGCATAGGGTTACGGTAAGGTTGGTTTGGATATGCTTGATGATATGGGTTTGGTTGTCGATATGGTGACGGGTTGTTAAGATCAAAGGTTCCGGTAGCGGTAGGTGGAGAGGCGGTCGAATTTCTACGTGGGCGGCGTTTGCCGGATTGGGTGTTTTGTTGGCCGGACATGGTTGTTTTTTTAGGAAGAAGATGATTTTTTGTTAGTAAAGAAAGAAGAAGGTGAAGATGAAAAAAAAAGTAGTGAAAGTGGGGATTAAATAGAATAAATTCGGGATGAAAATTAAAGTTTTGGGGTAGTGTGAATGGTGAAGAAGTCACCTGTAGCGACTTTTTTGTGCACTGGGAATTGTAACCCACGCGTGGGTTTTTAAAGTGGGAAAGTGGGGTTCTTGGTAACCCACGCGTGGGTTTTTGCCACCTGTAACCCACGGGTGGGTTTTTATCACCACTCCCCCCAGCCTAACGTTTTTGATGATGACCAGGTCTCAGAATAGGTATTCATTCATTCTATCACTTTTTTTGCTCTTTTCTTATGTTTCCAATTGCTTGATCTATTATATTTTTTGTTTTAGTTGGTAAAAGATAGATGATTATACTTTATTAAGGTTGTTATACAGATATTCATAATAGAAGTATATATGATATGGCCTGAAGTGTATACCAGATATACAAGTAGTTCATAGTGCTTACATTAGTTTAGATCTAAAAAGCCAACTTAAGAGTCTTTGTGGTACTAATATATTTTCTCTCCTAGGTGCGAGATGAGCGTGCTTCTTATGGAAGTTATGACGGTTGTTTGCGAAACTTCTAGTCTTATTTGGGCTAGACGTACATGTACGAATATGGGTTGGTATTTCAGAAGTTCTGAGTTATTTTCAAAACGAAATGAATGACAAGTTAAACGTCATACATCATGATATAAAGAGTGCCAACTGTGACATTAAAAGTGCCAATATTATAATGGATGACGTATGGAATAGCAAAGATCGCTGAGTTTGGTCTCACAAAGATTCAACATCCAGTTCATACGGTGACACTATAAACATTCGATGTTCACTCGTTTGGCGTAGTACTATTTGAAATTGTTGTTTATAAATATTCCTCTAATGGAAGCCTTGATGATTATCTAAACAGTCGGAGTGGATTGGATTTTCTTCACAGTGGTGACATAGCTACACATATAGTGTGTTCGCTTCGTGTCGTTTTGTTTTATGGGTTAGAGTTGGTTAGTTCAAATATATTTGTATATATGTAATTCTTAACACCAGGATGTATATAAAAAAATAAGTCGATGATGCTATTGCAAAACCTTACTTTTTGCTGTATATATTTTTTCTTATATATTCATTCAGTAAGTGAGTAATCAGCCCAAACAAATGAAAATATGGGGGCTTTGGTCGGTCGGCAGGTTGGGTAGTAGGGGGATGCGCGCGTCGCTAGGGGACCAACCAAACAAATTGGTCGAACTACTATCAGCCTAAACATCTTTTTTTTTAGAAATGAAGGCACCCACTTGTCACCCTAATAAATAACTTGAATCTCTAAATCAGAGTTTCATAAGTAAACTTTAGTTGTTTTACATATATGCGAGAATTATGAAACATGTGAACCCAAAATACTATGCAAAGAAATAATATAGATGTTGAAAAGTCGTTACATCTACCAAAATGAAACAATCTTTACAACATGTTTTGCCTTGAAATAGTTCTACTTCAATAAAGCAATGAGCAGGGACGGAACCAGAGTAGGTCTATGGGGTCCCGAGACACCCGTGTAGTTTTAAATTTGTTAAAGAAATTCGTTTTTTTGTTAGATTTATGCTAAATGCACATGGTACCTAAAAATTGTATTTGTAGTATTGTTTAGATTACTGTAAGTGCACATGATCATTTTGTGTCCTGATTATGTCCGTGGCGACGAGTTAACTATCTCACATATGCACAATTGTTTCAATGTAAATGATACTTTAGTTAGAATTGTACTAAAAGGAATATTTATTTTTAGCAATTTAGCAGTGGCCCAAAAGAACTAGTTTAAGGCCAGTCAGCCAATCTATCATAGCGAACCTAGCCCAACATAATCAGATATAACCTAGCCAATCACATTATAAGAGCATATGTAATGGGTCAAATGGTATATAGCTTTTTACTATTTGAAATAGCTATTTAAGTGTGTTTTTGCCATTGTAGTAAGAGCTTTTTCAAAGGCTTTTTGTTAATGACTTGAAAAACCTTAAGTCTTTCTTCAAACTTCAAGTCATTAAATGGTGATGCAATAAATGTATTTAATGTATCAAGTCTTAAAGACTTGATGTCATTGGGTATGCTCTAAGTACCTGAGATAATCTTGATGTTGAAAATTCGTTAAACCTATGTAATGTATGACTATCAAAATGAAACAATCTTTACAACATGTTTTGCATCTCGTATTTATATGCACAATCATTTCAATGTAAATGAATCGTTACTTAAAATCGCACTTGAAGTAAATCGAGTCACTCGGCAAGTCTACATAGTTATGTTTATGAGAGAACTTTACCTCTAATATTCATTTCAACTTTAAAATATGCCTATCAAAAGCAAAACACCATTCTATTTTTAGCAATATAGCAGTGGCCCAAAAGCAAAACACTATTCTACTTTAAGGCCTGTCAATCTATCATAGCTAACCTAGCCCAGCATGAATCAGATCTAACCTAGCCAATCACATTATAAGTACCCGAAAACACAATCTATCTTACACCACAGCCGTCATTTCCTAGATGTCAACTATGTCCTGATGACCAGATCTCAGATTAGGTATTCATTTTATCACCTTCTTTTGTTCTTTTTAATCTTGCAATAAGCTATGTTTGTGATTCACTGATGTAGATCTAATGAAATAAGCTACTAATATTTTGCACAAAGATCTGTTATACTATTGTTTTACTAGGTAAAAGATCTAATGAAATAAGCTACTAATATTTTGCACACAGATCTGTTATACTATTGTTTTACTAGGTAAAAGATCTAATGAAATAAGCTACTAATATTTTGCACACAGATCTGTTATACTATTGTTTTACTAGGTAAAAGATAGATCTAATGAAATAAGCTACTAATATTTTCCACAAAGATAGATGATTATATTAACTTAATATTAACTTAATATTATTAAGGTTGTTATACAAACATTCATGATACAAGTGTATCTCTTTTTGTGTCTGATTTTTGTTATATTTGACAGCAGATAACGAAATATACAAGTAGTTCATAACGTTTACATTAGTTTCCATCTTAAAGGCCAACATAAGAGTTGTTTATATAGTACTGATATACTTTATCTCCTTTTTGTGATGAAGGTGCCAGACCAGCATACTTCTTATGGAAGTTGTGAAGATTGTTTGCGAAACGTCTAGTCTTATTTGGGCTCGACATGTACGAATGTGCTTTGATATTGCAGTACAACAACGACATGAATGACAAGTTAACGTCACACATCATGATATAAAGAGTGCCAACAGTGACATCAAAAGTGCCAATATTGACATTAAAAGTGCAAACATGGTACTGGATGATGTGTGGAATGGCAAAGATCGCAGATTTTGTACTATTTAAGATACAACATCCAATTCAGTATGTCAACATTTTACAAGTCAGACATGTACTCATTTGGAGTAGTACTATTTGAAATCATTGTATATGAGTATGCATCTAACCGAGGTATAGGATGGAAGTTAGAGTGGATTGGATTTTCTTCACAGTGGGCGTCTTCTCTTGGTGTCGTCTTGTATGATTATTAACGGTTGGTTAATTCATGAAAAATATATATTTATGTATTTCTTAACGACAAAATGTATGCAATTCTGTTTTAATAAGTCCGGGGCTATTAGGACTCCACTTTTTGGTATATGTCTATATCTTTATATATGAGAATAAGAAATAACTCGAATTTCATAACTCTAGTTGTCATGTATATCCCCGAGCGATAGAGCGTATCAGCTACACCTTAGCATTAGTAATCTAATTTTTTCTTATACACTTGTTATTGAAGGATTGATTTTAGTTGACTTTCAATTAGGACAAAGTGAAAATCAAAGTCTAAAGAGTGTTCGTTCCCAATCCTAGTACAAATCGGCTAGGGCTAGGTATTAGTAGTCGGAAAGGAAATGTTGTACTAACTATTTACGGGGCTTCCTTTCCTCCTAACCAACTCGCTACGAGGATAATGAAACATGGGAACCCAAACTGCCTAAATGCAAAGAAATAATCTAGATGTAGAAAAGCCTTTAAAACTATGCGGTTTTGACTCGTGGCCAGACTAAGGGAGAAAGAACTAATGAACTCATATCTGCAAGAAAGTTTTGAAACAAAAAAATACTAGTCACGCAAGTTGCAATCTATTCAAGAATCAAGGTTCCATCGAGTGTGTGATGCTATTTCACCTATTACACATATAAAAGAATACGGACGCTATAACAACTTAAAACATGTTGCAGATTGAAGTCAAGATAACAACTCATTTTTATCACCGGACGCCAATTTATAAGGGGTGCATCTGGTCTTCAAAATTCAAAACATAAATATGAAAGAAAAAAAGAACATAACTTAACAAAACTATCGTGTTTCATCTCTCTGATCCATTGCTGCATTGGGCCTTCGAGCCATAAATTAACATTACCAGGCGGCTTGTCATGGTATGCCCCCGGTTAGCCAAAGATTGTTTCCATATACCAACTCAACTGCATCGTATACCTAACCACGAAAGCAGTTCGGTATATGTACTTTTCACTTCTCAAAAATGTCTTCTGCAGACCAATGTACAACTAGTCAAGCAGTAATTCCTCGGTTCCAGTTTGCTTTGCATATTCACTTTCAGTAAGGGAGCCCTTTTTCAGTTTTTTCAATAGGCGATAATCTCTAGTTAGTTCTTCATCATCTTCGGCTGATTGCACAGCACGTCTCTGCTTGGCTGTTCTCTTCTTCATGACATCAGGCGTCTTTTTAGCTTTAGCTTTCTTGGGTTTCTGTTCTTGTGGTGCATCTTTTTTTGTTTGCAAGTTTTTCTTTCTTTGTTTTTCTCTGTTTTTATCCCTGTACCAATAAAGATGCTTGATTTAATATTGAACTAAAGACATAATGATCATAACACTTCTGGACCATCGCAATTCTTAATTTGTTAACACAAGGGGTAAAGTGGTTAACTGCATGAAATGATTTTGACAATGACCAAGTTATCAAATCAATGTCTTGTACAGGTGGCAACCGGCAACCGGCAACCCCTATTGTCTTGTATTATAATTTTGAGGGCTTGTTACCTCTCATAGGTGATACTAAAGTCGGTTACCCATAACAACATTTCTAAGCAAGAACCTATTCCTTTTTAGTACTGAAATCTTTAAAACATCCCTAAAACACTAGAAGGTGCGCTAACAAACTCACAATGGGACTAATAACATCAAATTTTTGTTTTATCAAATTAAACTAGTCCGCATATTAAACTTGGGACATACCAGGTTGCACTTTAAGCTTATATTCACTTAATGAATGTAAAAATACAACGAACTTACTTGAACTTGATCTCCTCCAGATTCAAATCTTCAGCAGCAACAAAACCTTCAGTAGAAAGTGAGTTTTGCTTTACCTCTGACATTGACGGTAGCTGTAATAAGCCATATCCCATTCCTAACTTTCCAATCTCTAAATCTTTCCACCTAGTTACATAAAAACGAGAGAAAATAAAGATGAAAAACATACGGTTTATTAGAGATGACACATCATATGGCCTCAAATGTACCTTAGAATGTAATTGCAGTGATGCTCTTTATAAGCACGAATGTAAGAGACGAATGCTCTTAGACCTTTTTCCATCACATCACGATCCTTCTTTGCAGCAGCACGTAGCTGAATAAGATAAACTTGTATTCAGACAAAAATAAGCGGTAAGCAATACTTTTGTAGAAGAGTTGTCTGAGGGGATACTTACATGGGGAACCACATCAAGTGCCTCTTCGCAGCAAGCACTCTCTTCCAGTGGAATCCTTTTAATACGCAGAAATTCCACATATGCTTCCTCCTGCATTCACATAGCACTAAATACTTTGAAATGTGTCTATGATCACTTTGAAATGTGTCTATGATCACCAACCAAACAGCAAACAAACAAACAAAAAAATTTCAAAAGCCACGTTTGAGAGAGTATGTACTAAAATTATAATCAAATAAGAGATCCGCTTACCAGTTAAAAGTTACACTGGTAAGCAAGACATGATTATAAACTTATAACGTTTTTTAAAGTACATCAGAGAAATAGAAGTGATAAAAGTATGTTCCTATTAAGTGTCTGTAATTTTCCAAATGTGAAAGGAGCACAAACAAGTTTTGAACCTTCGGTAAAAGAAAAACAATGGCACTGCCTTGTCGACCCAACCTAGCCGTCCGGCCAACTCTGTGAATAAAAACATTGGGATCCTGAGGTGGGTCATACTGCAAGAAACATATGCAGATGTGAGTACATTGGGTGCCGCCATAACCCAAACTTCTTATATTTTGCCAGTATCCTACCTGAACTATGCAATCTACGCCAGGGATGTCAAGTCCACGTGCTGCCACATCAGTACACAGAAGAATGCCATCCGAAAGGGACGTGAATGTGGCTAACGCTTTTTCCCTTGCTGACTAAAAAAAATTGATGTGAAGTATATAAATATTGCCTCTTTTAAACATTAGAATCACGCAGACTCTCCAGCTTAGATTAATCGAGTTACCTGCTTCATCTTTCCATGGAGAGGTATTAGATTTAACCCTTTTAGAATAGCAAGACGTGGAAGTACAACTCCCCAATAATCCACAGAAGCACAAGTCATGAAGTAGCTGCGGACACAAAATCAGTCACAAATCAGAATTAGCCGATATTTCGATTAGTAATGTTGCGGAAAACATTTGATAAACAACTCACACTATCATCTTCTTTGACTTGTTTTTAATTAAGAAGTCCACAAGCTGTGATGACTTCTTATCAGCTTCACATTTGATAAACTGCAATTCACGAAATTATAGGAACTGCAATTAAAAATAATCACATCAAAGAACATATTATAATTTAGCTTTTGGGTGTACACGTACCTCAATATGAAGGCCTGAAGGTGTTTTAGAGGAGGTCGTGTTTCCTGATGATTTTGTCTCTGCACGAACTTCAACCCGTACAGGGTTTCTTAATCCTGCTTTTGCAAGTTCTTCAACAGCCTCAGTTTGAGTGGCTGAAAAAAGACCAGTTCTACGTAGCTTGGGTAAGCGAGATATTATAGAATTAATCTGCTTCTGAAACCCCATATCTAGTAGTCTATCCGCCTCATCCAAAATCAATATCTGTAAATGCAAAGGTTATATGTTTAAAGGAAGTAATTTGCTAGTATCGATATTACAGAAAACTTGATATCCAACATTTACCTCAAGGTTACGAAAATCCAATATATCCATACGATCCATTATGTCATGTAATCTACCAGGTGTGCCTATTAATAAATTAGCTCCTTCCTCTTCTATTTTTTGCATGTCTGATTTAACTTCGGTTCCTCCGACAAGGAGTACTGGTTTAATATCTGGAAGTGGTGAAATAAATGGTTGTGCAACATGGAATATTTGTGACGATAACTCTCTTGTTGGAGATATGATAACTCCAAGAACCTGTAGATAACGAAACTACATTAGCATCCATAGAAGGAAAGAAAGCAGAGATCAAACTGTCAAACAAATTCGACAGAGCAGAGTTCAATATCCAATTTTTAGTTTTCAAAGAAATAGACTATTTGTCACGTATATATTACTTAGGGATGAATATTGCTGACCGAGTTCATACTACCTGCAATAAAACCAATTTCTTGTCTTCGTGTTTGGAAAGGCATACTTAGCATCATTAGGAGCAAGAATCGTAACTACGGATACAATAAGTCAATAACATTACATACCGTTTTGTAATCCCACCAAATGAGATTTCTACTCGCAAATCACTACAAATACATTGTTCTGTGATACGCTAAATAACTAGATTAGTCAAACACTAAAAACGCAAATTATCTGGTTATTACAGCCTCAGTCACCAAAACAACGGCCAAACAAAATTCTTCTACCACCCGTCTAAAATATGATTGTTAATCACTTCTTAATATTTGCCATTTTTAAAAACTCAAATTATCTGGTAATTACAGCCTCAGTCACCAAAACAACGGCCAAACATTTTCTCCCTACCACCCGTCTAAAATATGATTGTTAATCACTTCTTGATATTTGCCGTTTTTAAAAACTCGAATTATACAGCTTTATTTGATACTATCACACCTATACCCACCTAGCTACATCAGTGACATAACAAAATTACCCATTCAATAGTACAATTTTCAACAAAATCACCATAACACTTCTCTGTCAAACACAATTTCCTAACAACACGATTCATAACCAATGATATTCTCATTTACAACATCAAATTCATCACTAAACAACCAATTATGAACTTATTTGTCAGCTAATGGACTTATTTTTTAATTTATAGAAAATTCATAAGCTTACGTTTTTCGGCTTTATCAGTTTATAGATTTTAATTTATGCCATAAGCTCATTTTAATAACCTAAAAGCCAGGAAAATGAGGTTATGAGTATTTTCAAATTCAAATAAAGTCCATAAGCGGGCGAAATAAGCTAATCCATTCACCCTTTTTTCAAACCTACCCATGAGACTTTTACTCCTAGTTATCGCAATAACTTTTCACTAAAAGTCAATTCTGTTCAATAATTTCCTTATGAAACTTAAGTTTCTCAACCGCTCAAAGGTCAAATCGTTCCAAATTCTATCTTTTGTCAGCTTATGAGCTTTATTTGAATTTGGAAAATCTCACTAGCTCACTTTTTTTGGCTTATCAGCCTATAAACTTTAACTTATGGCTAAAGCCATAATCTAACCTTAACAACCTAATAAGCCAAAAAAAATGACTTTCGAGTTTTTCCAAATTCAAATAAGGCCATAAGCCGACAATATAAGCTAAACCATACACCCTTTCTACACCTTTGGTTACCAATTACAAGCATCAGCCAAACTTGTTTCCTAAACACACTATTTATTACAAATCACAAAAGGGTGTTTAGATGAGCTTATTTGTCAGCTTTTGAGCTTTATTTGAATTTGGGAAATCTCGCAAAAGCTCACTTTTTTCGGCTTATCAGCCTATAAAGCTAACCGTAACAACCTAATAAGCCAAAAAAGTGAGATTATGAGTATTTCCAAATTCAAAAAGCCCATAAGCCGACAAAAGAAGCTAAACCATACACCCTTTTAAAGAATACAACTCTACACCTTAGGGTACGCTTCTTTCCTAAACACACCATTTATTACAAATCGTAAATGGGGGTCAGCTTATGAGCTTTATTTGAATTTCGAAAATCTCAAAAGCTCAATTCTTTCGGCTTATCAGCCTATAAACTTTAACTTATGGTGTAAGCCAGAATCTAACCTTAACAACCTAATAAGCACACAAAAAAGTGAGCTCCTTATGAGTAGTTCCAAATTCAAAAAAGCCCATAAGCCAACAAAAGAAGCTAATAATACAGACACCCTTTAAGGAACAACCAAGGGAACAAGAAAAGCCAAGGTTTTACCAGAGCCAAAAACAAGTGAGATTATAGTAATTCCGAATTCAAAAAAGCCCATAGGGCGACAAAAGAAGCTAAACCATATACCCTTTTAAAGAATATAACAGTATCCATTACAAATCGTAATGGGGGGGTTTGGATTAGCTTATTTTGTCAGCTTAAGGGCTCTATTTGAATTTGGAAAATCTCAAAACCTCACTTTTTTCGGCTTATCAGCCTATAAACTTTAACTTATGGCTTATGCCATAAGCTCATTTTAATAACTTAAAGGCCAAGAGATGAGCTTATGAGGCTTAGCTAATTCAAATAAGTCCATAAGCAGGCGAAATAAGCTAATGCAAACCTACCCCGCTACCCTTGAGACTTTTCCTCCTAATTATCGCCTATTAGATTATCGCAATGACTTTTCACTAGAAGTCGATTGTGTTCAATAATTCAACATACATAGTAATTCCTTATGCAACTTAAGTTTCTCAACCACTCAAAATTCAATTCATTCCAACCTCAAAGACTCAAATTACTTCTCTATCGCACATTCTAACAATATAACTCGACGCCTTAGGTTACCAATTACAAGCATCAGCCAACTTCTTTCCTAAACACACTATTTATTACAAGCCGCAAAAGGGTGTCTGTATCAGCTTCTTTTGTTGGCTTATGAGCTTTAATTGAATTTGGAAAAACTCACAAGGTCACTTTTTTCGGCTTATCAGCCTTTAAACTTTAACTTATGGCGTAACCCATAAGCTAACCTCAAGAACCTAATAAGCCAAAAAAAAAGTGAGCTGATGAGATTTTCCAAATTCAAAAAAGCCCATAAGCTGACAAAAGAAGCTAAACCATACACCCTTTTAAAAGAACATAACTCTACACCTTAGGTTACCAAGTACAAGCATCAGCCAAGCTTCTTTCCTAAACACACTATCCATTACAAATCGCAAAAGGGTGTCTGTATTAGCTTTTTTGTCAGCTTATGAGCTTTATTTGAATTTGGGAAATCTCGCAAAAGCTCACTTTTTTCAACTTATCAGCCCATAAACATTAACTTATGGTGTAAGCCATAAGCTACCCTTAACGACCCAATAAGCCAAAAAAAGTGAGCTCCTAATGAGTTTTCCCAAATTAAGAAAAAAGCCCGTAAGCCGACAAAAGAAGCTAATAATACAGACACCCTTTAAGAAAAATGACATAAAGTAACCTTAAAAACCTAAATAAGCTATAAACCATACACGCTTCTGAATTGCGAATACCAACTTAATCAGTTCTCTATCGCACATCCTAAAAATATAACTCTACACCTTAGATTACCAATTCCAAGCATCAGCCAAGCTTCTTTAAAAGGGTGTCTGTTTTAGTTTATTTTGTCAGCTTATGAGCTATATTTGAATTTGGAAGAACTCACAAAAGCTCACTTTTTTCAGGCTTATCAGCCTATAAACTTTAACTTATGGCGTAAGCCATAAGCCAACCTTAACAACCCAATAAGCCAAAAAAAGTGAGCGTATGAGTATTTCCAAATTCAAACAAAGCCCATAAGCCAACAAAAGAAGCTAATACAGACACCTTTTTAAAGAATATAACTCTACACCTTAGGTTACGCTTCTTTCCTACACACACTGTTTATGGCAAAGGGTGTTTGGATTAGCTCCTTTTGTCAGCTTATGTGCTTTATTTGAATTTGGAAAAACTCACAAAAGCTTGCTTTTTCGGGCTTATCAGCCTATAAACTTTAACTTATGGCGTAAGCCATAAGCTAACCTTAACAACCCAATAAGCCAAAAAAAAGCGAGCTTGTGACGTTTTTCAAAATTCAAAAAAGCACATAAGCCGACAAAATAAGCTAAACCATACACCCTTTTAAAGAATATAACTCTACACTTTAGATTACTTCGAATTTGGAAAATCTCAAAAGCTCACTTTTTTGGCTTATCATCCTATAAACTTTAACTTATGGCGTAACCTTATAAGCCAAAAAAAAGTGATCTTATAAGATTTTCCAAATTCAAGAAAAGCCCATAAGCCGACAAAATAAGCTAATCACACAAACACCCTTTAAGAAAAGAAAAAAAAAAGACTTACCTGATGGGGTTTAGGAGCAGCAGCATTATTAACGTTGGTACGCCTCAAAATCTCAACCAAAGGGACAAGAAAAGCCAAGGTTTTACCAGAACCAGTAGCAGCATCAACAGAGACATCTTTATAAGAACAAAGCAAAGGGATAGTTGCAGCTTGTACAGGTGTGCAATATTGAAAACCAGAGCTTGTTAAAGCTTCGATTACTTGTTCGGAAAGTGATGGAGATAAGTCGGAGAATCGGGTTTCTGTTAAAGCTCTGTTTAATGGCGGTGACATGATGGTGGTTGGTTGGTTTTACGGCCAGGGTTTGGTGGAAGGGAAGAAGAAGGGTTAACTTTATTATATGGGTTTTATATTCTTTTCCCATTTTGCCCTTTTAAACTAGGGGTGGAAACGAGCCGGGCTAAACTCGAGCTTTTTTAATAAATACGTGCGATTTTATGTAGAAATCTCGTTTTGGTTTGCAAGCCTAAACGAGCTACTAATAATTGAGCTCGAACAAGTAAACTTGATACGCTAAGTTATATTTTTTATAAGTGCATCAAAAACGACCGCGGAGAATGGAAAGAGCTCGAAAGCCGAACACGAGTACGAGATAGAAAAGGCACGGAAAAACGATCCTAGAGATATATTCATCTTCAGTGGTTTAGTCCGTACCCTCTTAATGGGTCGAGTCAGCCTATTAATAAATCCTTTTTATCATTATCATTTAGTCTTTTTTATGTAAACTTTTAATTACAAACCTATCCTAAATAATAATCTCATTCTTCTCTTTTTAATAGATATATCAAATAGTAACCACAACTACAATCTAAGATCAAACTAGTTGTAGAGAGAGAAAGGAATGTGTAGGTGATTTCTAGAGAGAGAAATAAAAACTTTTTTTAATACTTTTCATTCGTGTTGCAAATAAGGTGTACAACGCCGATTGATTGTATTACAAGGTCACCAACCTTATCGAATAGTGTAACATAGTCAAACAAATAAGTCAACAATGGTCAACGATTATCAAAAGTGGTCAAACCTACCAAAAACCTTCTAATCTTGCCGTAAGAACCTAAAACATACCATAAACTAGTTTTGATGGCTTATAATATCAATTTAATATATTACAAGTTCTTTTTTTAAGAAATATTCTTACCAATAATATCAAAAAACTCGCTAAAATACACAATACTTGTTGAGAATATCATAATTTCTCCAAAAATATCAATTCGATAATCACAAATTAATTCAGCCTTAACCGATTACAAACTACAAAATGATCGACCTTTGTACTAATAATTTACGATTTTTGTAACTTTATATCCCTATAAAATAATACTCTTTGAAGTAATAATATGTGTAAATTAGTTTTTCTAGTATTACTTTTCATTCGTTGTTATTTTCTATATATCTTAAAACGAAAATTGACTTTGATTATATGCATAAAGAAAATTTTGTCAATAATGGTTAGTGAAGGGTTGAGTAAGGCAGACTCAAAACTGATCTAAACTGGATTGGATTAGACAATTTTGGTTCAATTCTTGGTTCGAGGCTTTGGATTATTTTGGTTTTCGGTTCAATCGGTCCGATCTTATAAATTTATTAATTATGCCTGATAGGATCAGATCAGACCGAGCCAAAGACCGGACCGGACCAAAATGAGAATCGAACCGGTCTCGGTCTAAAGTTTCGGACCATTTCAGTCATCGGTCTAAAAAGATCTTAATCGGTCCGATTTTATCTGATCCGATACGGTCCGGGCCCATTACTCCGCCCTAGTTAGTAGTGGCCCAAGAGAGTTAGTTTAAAGCCGTCATATACTTATATCTAACTTAGCTAACATAAAACATAATCTTGCTAACATGACAGCCGTTAGTTTCTAGATGTCAACTATCTATGTAGCTGATGACCAGATCTGTGAGAATAGGTATACATTCATCACTTCCTTACTTCTTTATAATCTTTGATTTTTGTTATATCTGTTGTTACTATACAAGTAGTTCATAACGTGTATGTTAGTTTTGATATTTATTAAAGGCTAACATAACTGATATATTTTAGCTCTACTTTTATGATGAAGGTGTGAGGCTGTTAAAATAATGAAGTTAAACGTCATACATCGTGACATAAAGAGAGTGCCAACATCATAATGGATCATTTACACTATGTTCTTAAGTTTTTTTTTTAAAGAATAGAATGGGAAACGATGTAAAATATTAAAATTATAGTGTTCTCAAGATTTTTATAAAAAGGAAAGTCAGGGACAGGAAAGGGAGAGGAAAGGAAAGTATGGCTTTTTTTTGTGATAAATCGTTCCGTCCAAATTTGGGGTGATTACGAATGGAAGTGGGTTATTAACATAATGGGCTCATGTAAAATTACAAATATATCCCCGTCATATTACTACACGTCTTATGTATTTGATCTAATTTACACAGTCCACCGCTATTTTTCTATACCGGAGGCTTTTGTTTTCATCTTTTTTACCAGGTAATTTATCATGATCAGTGTAATGATCCTTCTAATCTTCTCTGTATTTATCCTGTTCATATATAAGTCAAGATTATATGTTCTGTCATCATGTATAAGCGATTGTAGGTTATATAAGTAAAGATTATATTTATCATGTTCATATATAAGTAAAGATTATATGTTCTGTCATCATGTCATCATGTACAGTAGATGAAAACAAAGTGATTGTAGGTTAATTGGTATAAGCGACTTGAATAAATATGACTGCTTTCACATCTACACTCTTGTATTATGTCATCATGTATAACTGGTAATACTAGTAGTATATACGTGTTGTATATTTTTATGCATAAAAAGTAAGTGTTATTTATTTATGTTATGGGTCAATGTAGTTAAAAGTGATTGTTACAGTATATTTTTATGCATGTATAGTTGCTTTCACATCTTTAACTCTTGTGTTCTGTCATCATGTATAATGTATAGCTCGTAGAAAAAGGAAGTTGTGGCCCATGTGAGCACAATTTAGCACAAGAAGTGTCATAATAAAAAATGGACATAAAAAGCTTAGTTTAGTAGTACTTCAAAATAGAAGTGTTAGATTGATATATTAATTAAAGTTGATCATATACTTTGCAACTCCTTGGCTCCTTGCCGAATTGTTTATGAATGGGTCTGCAATGTTTACATTGATATAGCAACCAATGTTTTAAAATAAAAATATCATTGAACACTTCACTTTGCAACAATCAACGTATTGGTGGGTTATGGGTGTTTCTAAGTTATGGGAGAAAAAGCTGACGTGGCAGCACTTTTTGCCCACGGCTCGACTATACCTATGTTTTAAGTGGTTGGGAAGCCACATCATCAGACTCGAGGATAATAAAGATGCACTCACTAAAGATGATAAGCTAATTATTCCTGATGGTAAGTACTATCTAGTTGACGGTGGTCTACCCTAGAGGTGCACATAACCGGTTAACCGGTCCGGTTTTTATATAAACCGGAACCGGCCCGGTCTTTGGTCAATGGTCAAAAAACCGGTTCGTCCGGTTTACCGGTTAAAATCCGGACCAGCTGGGAGGCTGAAAATCCAGACCGGTTTATGCCGGTTAACCGGTTCCGGTTTTTTATTTTTTATTTTTTAGATTTTGAATTGTTACTAGATTTTCCGGTTTTTTAGATTTTATTTTTTATGTCGGTTAATCGATTCCGGTTTAAAATAAACCGGTTCCGGTTAACCGGTCCGAAAACCGGTTGACAAACCGTTTTTTTCTTGAAAATCACGAACCGGTCTCAAACCCCCGGTTCCTAAATAAACCGAGACCGGTTTATAATAAACCGGTTTTGACCGGTCCTGGTTTCCGTTTTTTTCGGTTCCGGTTTAGGAACCGGTTTTTCTGTGCACCTCTAGTCTACCCCATAAAAGTACACTTATAGCACCATATAGGGGTGTTAGATATCATCTCAAGGAGTACACCTCAGAATCCACGAGAATTGTTTAACCTTCAGCATTCATCATTGCGAAACTCTATCGAACGAGCATTTGGTGTATTGAAGAAAAGGTTTCTGATAATTAGAAGTGCAACAAAACCATTCTACTCATGCGATACACAATCAAACATATTCTTGGCATGTTGTATCTTGCATAACTTTTTACTTGAGGTAGATCGTGACAAAGAACTTGAAGATGAAGTGATACACGACACGTTAGATGCATCACATGATGACGAACCCCAAGGACAAGGAGACACAGATGATAGAGGAGAACAAATACGAAACTCAATAGCACGTGACATGTGGAATGATTATATATTGAATCCGAACAATGAAATTAATATGTCTGTTTAGTTTTTGCATAACTATTGTTTTTTGTCTTTTTATGCATAATACGTCTAGAACTTTTTGTTTATTATATTCATCATGGTTGGAATATAACTTATCAAGAATTGGTGTGTATGATTAGTTATTAATGTTTTGAATTTTATTATATAATCATGTGGATAATATATATTATTTTATGACAGTTCTTAAATTGATAGAATTATATTTTTATGTTTGTAATATATGAACTAACAATAGGAAAAATACCAAATGATGATGCTACCAAAAAGAAATTGAGGAAAATACCATAAAAAAGGAGGCGGTTTCGTGGAATGACAAGATGGACGCAGCATTTTTGGCGGCATTGCTTAAAGAACAAAATGATAGGAATAGGCCTAATGGGACGTACACGTCTCGTGCAAATAATAATATAGTGAAGGTATTAAGTGAGAAGTTTAATATGCCTATTGAGAAAAAACATTTGATGAATCGAATTAAGACTCTTAATAAGTACTTTAATCAGCTCCATGATGTTTTTAAAGGAGTTGCGTTGAGTGGTTATTCATGGAACGAAAGTACCTTGTTAATTGAGGTTGAAGATGATGTTTGGGAACAACTAAAGACGGTATGCTCGTTATATTTGTTGTCTTACTAATATTTTTGATTTTTTTGTTACTTATTTTTAATGTATAGGTAAAACCCGATGTTTACAAGTTGAAGACAACATCAATTAATTGTTATGATGAGATGTATGCTTTATGGGCGAGAGATAGAGCTACAGGTACTTGTTCTAATACTACTAAAGAGAAAAAAACAAACTACTCAATGGCCAGCATGCAAAAACAATCGAAGAAGTTGATCACTTGATTGAAAACAACGTGATCAACCTAGATAATATCGAGACTAGCGATGACATCTTTGTTACATCACCCACGCCACAACCAGATGATAAGCTTCCAACGAAATCAAAGAGTAAAAAAGAAAGATTGTTGAAGAGGATCCATCCAACGATAAGATTGCTAATTCTCTTGATAATATTGTGCACGCTTTGGACAGAAATTCTAAGGTATTCAAGTTCTTTATAATATTTATTTGTAATACTTTTTTGTTCATATATATTGTATTAATATTGTCATTTTTTATTGTTGGAATAAGGTACTTGAAAACTCTCGTCCACATGTTTATACCGAAGATGAAATTTACCAAAAATTGGAGCTCATAGATTTTGAAGGCGATGAAATGCACGTTGCATATAATTTTTTGCTAGAAAATCCGGTTAAAACACCTGGAATGTTTGGCTGCCCCCCGGCACAAATATCGTCTTACCTGAAAGCAACCATGTGACAAGCTCGCTCTAGAGACTTTGATACTCGTGGGTGATGATGTTCAATTTTTTTGTTATTTATGGTACAAGTACTCTTTTTTTAGAGCAAGTTCATTACAATGCATTATCGGTTTCACAAATTTTATTTAGAACTTAAGCATTTTTTTCCTTTCATAACAAATATATGGAAAGACTTCCAGTTTTGCATCTGGTTATTCATTTTCTAGTCCGAGTTGTGTTACTTTTTGTTTGGGTTTACAGAAAAACTAAAAAAATACTTATGTAGTCTATGAGTTGTGTTGATTTTTGTTTTCAATTCATTATGTTATGAATCATCTAGTAGTAGTAGTACTAACTGTAAGATCACTCTCAAGTTTATTTATTTATTTTTGATCTCTTTTGAGTGGGATAATCCTCACAGTACTAAGGTACCACCTTTGTATGTATTGATGTTGTTTGTGGGTACATTTGTATCAAGTTGCTGCATTCTACATCTCTACATTTTTGGCGCTTATAGACTTGTAGGCACAAAGGCAGTGGATGGATGAATCTCTGCATTTTTTGAGCTTGTAAAATGACGATGTAATGACAAGATGCCAGCTAGGGTGGACCTAAATATGCCATGTGAACACTCCTTAGACTTTGTTTCTGAGCTCTAACCAAGCACATAATTGACCGAAGTTTTTTATTTTGTTGATATATAGGAGACTACATCATAAATATTTGTTGCAAAATACATACAAACAGAAGGTTTTAGCAATGTATAGATAAATACCATCTACTTTACAAACAAACTGCTTATGATTATGTATCCATAAAAAATGGGGGTAATTTTGTAATTATGTTTGGTTCCCTTTCTTTTCCTTTCATCTAAAACAATAATCTGGAGAACATAAATTAATGTATATGCTTCCTTCCTAATATGATCCCTTCCCTTCCCCTTCCTATCACATCCCTTTCTATTTTTTTTAAAAAGAACTCGAGAACAGAGTGTTATGGAGTGGCAAAGCTTGCTCGCGGAATGATCATGCTTCTATGTTGGAACATGACTTTCATGTATTGGGATGTGTCGAGGCTGATATATATAAAAAAAACTCATTGACATGAAACCAGTGATGTAGGAATATGTACATGTAAATAATATATGTTCGGAAGTCGTCCCCAGCCTAAGGATACGCACGCGTTAATACGTATAACAATTATACGTTAATATATTATTCGTAATATATTAATTAGTGATAAGCTATTACTAACATTAATTAATTAGTTACTTAACGGGATTTTATAAAAGATAGTTAAACGTTAACTATAAAGATTTGTATGTAAAACAAATAAAAGGAAAGTTTGGAATAAATATCTTTTGTTTCTAAGTTACGTTTTGGTTTCCAAAATTGGTTAGGATATAGGCTGAAACATAAGATCACAGGTCCTGACCACGGGTTCGGCACGCTTTATGCACTGTGATCATGAGTTCGAGTGATCGACATCATTTACGAGTGTGGGTTTAAGTGATTAATAATCTGGTGTTTTGAAAAGAATGATTTATCGGATGGCGATTCCCCGTAGGTAACTAACATTATATATGTGGTTTTACGCCACCGGGTGAAATCATTAAGTGATAGGATTTGTTTGGGTGTCGATGTCTCTGACAATATTTGTCTTGTGCTCATGTATTATTTATAGAATAGCACAAGTGAATAAGAATATATTAGAGGAATTGAGAGTTGAGACCTGTGTGTTTGAGCTTTCAATTTTGTGCTCTATTTATAACGAAGGAAATGAGATGGTTATGAGTATGTGATGAGTCATGTGCTACACTTTGTGTGGCTATGCAAGTTTCCTTAATATAGAAGTACCATGTGTTTTCTTAACATAGAAGTACCTTGTGTTTTTTGTATATTACCTCTGCCACTACACAACACATTGTATTTTTAGAATGGTTTTGACACTCTTTCTATGGTTACCTCATTAAGCCCCCAAATTCACACTGATGAGGGTACTATAGACTGTGTGAATTACAAAGTTTCTTATTTTTAATCTTCTTCTTATTTTTTTTCTCTTTTTTTAATTATTTATACATATAAGGTTTATGTACAACCACTTTCTTCTAGTTTACTCTTGTGTGGTACTATTACTTTTTGTTGAGTGCTATAAGTTTAAAACAATGAGTGATTAACATATTACTCAGCCCCTATTCTCTTTTCTTTTTTTACTACCCTCCCTCTAAACACGTGTCTTCCTTTTGACAGCAAGACCTATATGCCCCTACGATCAAAGAGTTATCCTATACTCAAACATGGTTCTTAAATCTTGTATTCAATGTATTTCTCTCACTTTGCCTTTCTTGTTTTACCTTTTGCTTTTTTATCTTCCACATGGATTCTCAAGTAAAGTAGTAAATCCTCATTGTTTTAGATTCATAATATTTATGTGTTGTCCCATATATTTAGATGATATAAGATAGAAATAAAGAAGAAAATAAGATGCATTCTAGAGAGAGAAAGCAGTGAGAGAAAGTAGAGAGAAGGATGTGATTAACTTGGTGAGATTCGATTAAGAATTATGAGAACATCCACCCTCCTAACATGCTAGGAGGGTACTTATATAGTCCACCCACATGCGGGCTCTCTAATGGACTATATTGTTTTGGGTCGGGTTTGAATAAATGCTTAGTACCTTGAAAGAGGTCTTTTAAGCTAACCATCAAGCCCGTAATGTTACAACCATTTTAACTAACTATTACAACGTTCTAATAAATATTACAATATAAACCTATGACCGAACATTCTTGTTTGACTCAATGTTTTGAGGCTAACAATCTCCCCCAATGTGAGGTCATTCCTCTTCGATATTTGGAGTTCAATGGAGATTATGAATTTCGTCATAAATGAGTCTTGAACGTGTAATAGAAGTGTTGTTCCTTTATGTTGTGATCTTTGAGCCTTTGTTATTGTCTTTCGACTTTGTCTTTAAACTTGAGATCTTCAAATCATTCTTAACTTATCTTTGCCATCTTGCGATCTTGTGTCTTCATCCACATGCTCATACTTTGCATAATCTTGAAAACTTGCTAAGAATCTCCCTTGAAGAGAGGTCATTCCTCTACATTAATTGTTGAGGAAGATTTTGATCACCAGAGTTGCGGAAGTCTTTAGCTTTCTTGATTGTTGAATATGTCTTTAGGCATGGGTATGTGGTTTTGAATCTTTGAATTTGCTGTGTACACCGTAACGTCACCTTCTTGAGACAAAACATAGACACGGACTGAATGGCTTTGACATTCGTCCTTAATCGGTAGCGTTTTACCTCTGGTCGGTGAATACTGTTACACGATATTAAATATCGTACATGTGATTAGGTAGATTCAATTAAGACTCTCCTTGACAGGGTTTCGCGGCTGTACTAGCCGTTCTCTTTACTCGACCGTCTCAAAGCAAGACTGCGAACATAAAGAGTGAATCAATTGGATAAATATCCGCTTGATTAAAGTCGTCAATTCAAATTCCTGGAACAAGTTTGATTCATTAAGAATCTTACCATTGTTGCTTTCTATTTGACACAAGCTTGATTCATAAGAATCTCGCGAGTTACCTACCGTAGCGCTGTTTGATGTTGACGCTAGAAGGATTTCCATTCGTCACTGTGAATATTAATAAATATCACTCTGAATGTTCTGGCAAGACCATAAAGATGTTGCGTAGAAACCTGAAACGAGTTTGAAACAATTCAGAATCAAACCACTATTGCTTTTCAGTTTACACATGTTCAATTCTAAAAGAATCTTACACATGACCTACCGCAGTGCTGTTTGATGTTAACACTGGAAGGATTTCCACTCATCATTGTGAATACTAAGTAGTATCACTCTGAGTGTTCTAGCAATATCGCAAGGATATAGCATATGACTCTCTTGATCTTCATCCATGTATCCTAACAAGATTTGATTGATCTCTTGGCTCTAGACTCGATTTGTGCACTTTTAGTAGTCAGAGGCTGGAGTAGATGCCACCTATTCAATATCAACTATCTTGGAGTGAGAAAGTCAATAGAAGTCGTGTTGATCGTCGTGACAATAAAACAAACTTCTTTTGAGAGAAGCCTGAGTTAGTTGGGGAAGGGTTGTGCATTACATTACTGGGTCCATGATGCGTTATCTTCATGATGTGTTGACCTGGTTTCTGCCTAAGTTGTATGGAGGGATTCTTTATTTACACCCTTTATCCTTACATTTCTTTTTCATTCTTCAACCCCTTCAATTCTAACCAAGACATCATTACTAGCACCTTGTTGTGATTGTTCCAGTGCTAGCATCAGTACTTAGTCGGCATTCAGCTTCGTTCACATTCTACTCCATCTTTCCTAAGGACTTCTAATAATCTATTGGATTGTCCCTGGGAAGATCCCTCCGGTTTTGGTTAGATCATAGGACTTAAACCTAACCACCCTTTTGACACCAATAACGTCGTGAATTAAAGATGTTGTGGGTATTTGATTGTAACCATGAGTGCTTGAGTCTTTAGATCACATTTTAATCACATTTTCTCCCCTATCTCTAATATATAAAATCGTTTGATATTAGAGATACCAAATTTGATTAAAATATATTGTGAAAAATAGTCTTGAAAACTTTCGGGAGAAAGATGTGTCAAACTTAGCATGAAATTGGAACACTCCCCCTCAAAAATTGATCCAATGGAATTGTCATTACGAGGATATGATCCACATTAAACTTTTGAGGATAGGAGTTGTTGAACACACAACTTTTGAAAGATTTTGAATATCATTAAGAAATTCTTGAAAAAATTGTGTTCAACGCTTTTTGAAAAACTCTATTTCTTTTTGGCGAAAAAGTTTTTCTAAAGCATAAACTTGAGTTCATAGACTTTGAATGTCTTGACAAATCCACTCAAGTGTAAGAATATTTCTCTTCTTTTGTTGAGGGTAAGGGCACTAAAGCGTACACTCCCCCGTGAATATAGATTCGGGTTGCAATCTGAAAGTGATTACAAGCCATTGTGTTGAGCTCAAAACGTTGAATGTTTTGTGACAAGCTCAACCCAAGATAGATTGCTCTACCCGTTGTTGGAAATATTGTCCAAAAGAGACAATTTCCTTTAGAAAAGATAGAAATGACATGTTTTGAAAAATATTTACAACTTTCATTCGAGCTTTATGTACACACCTGTGTCGTTATTGAGCGACATTTCTAGGTACGTCCATATTATCGATACTGAAAGACATGTCGAGAAGAATCTTTTTGGATTTTGAAAAGTTTTTTTTAATTTTGTATTTAACTTTTTAATTAAAATTTACATGTAGATGTTTGATAGATGAATCAAGCAGGCTTCTTTGCCAGAATCTCCACTTCTGCTGGAGTCAAACATCTCATACCAATTTGCCTAACGAGATACGCAAACCTCTCTTTCGAAAGAGCTTTTATAAATAAGTCAGCTAATTGGTAATCAGTTCCAACAAAGTATAATTCAACGATACCCTTTCCAACTTGTTCCTTAATGAAGTGATATCTGAAATCAATGTGCTTCGTGCGGGAATGTTGTACCAGATTGTAGGAGATGGCTATGGTAGACTTTGAGTCACTGTACATAGGTACTTTATCAAAGTGGAAGCCATAATCCGTGAGTTGTGTTCTCATCCAAAGAACTTGAGCACAACACGCAGATAGAGATACATACTCCGCTTTAGTTGATGACAGTGAAGTGCAATCCTGCTTCTTGGAAGACCATCCCACAAGCTTATCTTGACCTAGAAATTGTGCACCACCAGAAGTACTTTTATGTGTATCAAGACACCTTGTATGATCAGAATCTGAATAGGCCGTTAGAAAGAAACCGGTTTCCCTCGGATACCATAGTCCCATATGAATGGTATTCTTAAGGTACCGAAAGATCCGTTTAACCTCCTAGAGGTGCTTTTCAGTGGGTCGTGCTTGATATCGTGCACAATAACACGTAGCATGTGATATATATGGTCGGCTTGCTGTTAAGTACATGAGGGAGCCGATCATGGAACGATATCTCGTTTGATCTATGACATCTCCCTCCAAATCAGCATCTAGGGATGTGATTGATAATGGTGTCCCAACGGTGTCACATGAAGTCATACCATGCTTTTTGATTATTTCTTGACAATACTTAGCTTGGTTAATAAAGATATCACTTGGGGATTGGTGAACTTGAATTCCTAGAAAGAATTTTAGTTCGCCCATCATAGACATTTCAAATTTGTTGTGCATTACTTTTTCAAACCATTTTGAAAGTTTTGGGGTTGTAGACCCGAAAATAATGTCATCAACATAAATCTGCACAAGTAAAATGTCATCCCCATATTTATAAGTGAACAAAGTTAAATCAATAGAACCTTTTGAGAAACCTTTGGATACCAGAAATTTCGAGAGCTTGTCATACCACGCCCTTGGAGCTTGCTTGAGTCCATATAGTGCTTTGTGGAGACGATACACCTTGTCAGGATAATGAGGATTGACGAATCCTTCCGGCTATGTGACATAGACTTCTTCCTTCAAAGGACCGTTAAGAAACGCCGTCTTTACGTCCATTTGATAGACAATGAATCCCTTATGTGCAGCATAAGCAAGGAAAATCTTGACCGCTTCCAAACGAGCTACTGGTGCAAATGATTCTTCAAAATCAATACCCTCTTTCTGGCCATACCCTTTAGCCACTAGTCTAGATTTATTCTTGATGACCGTGTTCTCTTCATCCATCTTGTTTTTCCAGATCCATCGAAGATTTAATGGTATTACATCGTATGGTCTGTCAACAAGTTCCCAGACTTTAAGTCTTTCAAATTGTTGAAGTTCATCCATCATCGATTCAATCCATGCATGATCAGCCATGGCTTCTTTGATGTTTTTCGGTTCAGCTGAACTCACGGCGAGTGCGAACATACAAACATCGCCATCGGTTTCAAGTTGTCGTCTTGTGCGAACAGGCTGTGAAGGGTTTCCAATTACTTGAACCAAAGGATGATATCGGGTCTAATGATGTGTTGAAGGATGTCGTTGATATAACGTATGCATATTTGACGGATCAACATGGCGAGTAGAAGACTCTCCAGTTTCGTGTACCGGTGTACCGAATGGGTTGATAAAGTCGTCTTCGTCATTTAATGCGTAGTCTGCTTGATTTGTGTTCTCTGGAGCAATGACAGTAGTTGTGGATGTTGTAGGAGCGGTTGTTGATGTGATATTCTGAGGAGGTAAATCTGCAGCAACCCGTGTTGAAGTAGATGATGTTGTATCCTTTTGTTGACGATGATCGGTATCATCATTCTTATCATGAGTGACAGCGGAAGACTTCGACACAATATTTTTCTCCCCCGTGAAATATTCATCATACATTGGTCCATATAACATTTCCAACTCTTCAATTGTCGTGTTGACTGTCATATCTGCTCTTGGAACATTTCCTTGAACCAGCGTTGAACTTGATGGTTCATTGTTGTGGTCTTGAGTTCCGAGTTCCGTGTGGTTGTGAACGAAAGTCGTTAGTCGTTGTGGATTGGGACTTAAACTGTTTTGTTCAAGTGTCATTTCTTGTAATTCATCAAATCGGATGTGAATAGTCTCGACTATCATTTTTGTTCTCTTGTTGTACACTCTATATCCCTTAGACTGAGTTGTATATCCCACTAGAATACATGCATCACCTTTCTCTTTCATCTTGTCCAGATTTTCACCATCTCGAATAATGTAACACGTACATCCAAAAACATGGAGGTGTTTGAGTGAAGGTTTTCGATCATGAATTATGTGATATGGTGTCTTTTCGTGTCTTGGGATAATTAAGGATCGATTTTGTGTGTAGCATGCAGTTGACACGGCTTCGGCCCAAAAGTATAATGGTAATTTTGAAGCGGATAATAATGTTCGAGCAGACTCAACCAAAATACGGTTTCGTCTTTCAACAACGCCGTTTTGTTCGGGTGTTCGAGCAATAGATGTTTCATGTTCAATTCCTTCAGCTTCAAAATAGTTTCTCAGAGTTGATTTCAAAAATTATGTACCTCTGTCAGTACGAACCACTTTAACTAGAGCTTGAAGACCACGTTGTATCAGTTTAAGGAAGCTGATGAGAACTTCGGGTTTTTCATCCTTGGACCTCAAGAAGTGAGTCCATGTGTACCTTGAGTAATCATCGACAATTACCAGAATATATTTCTTCCCATTGATACTTTTAACACGCATGGGACCACACAAATCCATATGGAGAAGATCTAACCGTCCTTTAGAGCTTTGTGTGGTCTTTGTTTTGAACCTACATCGTTTAGCTTTACAAAGCTCACAAGAAGAACAAAGACGATCTTTGATGAATTTCAAACTTGGAAGGCCTCTCACAATATCTTTCTTGGAAAGCAAGTTGATGGTATCAAAGTTGAGGTGAGATAGACGTTGATGTCATAACCATGCATGAGTCGTTGAAGCTTTAGCCATGAAGCAAATTGGAGTTGATGAAGTTGTGTCTTGTAGTGAAATTGTGTAAAGATCGGTATTCCGTGAACCGGTGAGTAAATCATTCCCATCATAATCACGAACAAAACATGTCTTCTTTCTGAAAGCAACTTCCAAATCTGCATCACATAATTGATCAACCGAGAAAAGATTGTGATTGAGCCTTTCGACGTAGTATACCCTTTTGATCGTGATATTCTCCTGAACCAAATCTCCATATCCTAGGATCGGTGCAAATTGATCATTTCCGAATCGGACCGTACCCAGGAACTTCTCCACGAAGTTAATTAGAAGCTTGAGATTCCCCGTCATGTGCTTCGTGCATCCGGAGTCCAGTATGAAGAGAATTATTTGTATCACCTGCAGAAGAGTTAGAACACGATGGAGCATTTGCGAAATTGGATACCATAGTAGTTGTGATTGTAGAATCATTAGTGTCCTTATCAACATTTAAAGGCATACTAACCCTCGTTGTCACATTTTCTGTCCTAACTTTAGGAATCCATTTATATCCCCGAGGACATTGATTAGCAAATCACCATTTCCAAGACTTGCTAGCAGCCTCATATAATTCCGTAATTCTACTTCTAGGGTTCTTAGTGGTAGAGTCTGATGCAATGCTTTGCTTAGTAGGGGTTGCACCAGAATGGTTCACTTTGCGTTTGGGTTTACTAGCACTAATAGGCATCGCAACTTGCTTATTAGTTCTAGTATCTACGCCTTTGACATTATTTATAGCACACATAGAACGATTAGCATTAGCACATTTTCCACATTTGACACAAACAAATCTCACATTCATATCATTCAAATCATTCAAATCGTCATTACACGCGATTACAGACTTTTTATTCTTAAAAACATTCAAATTCCTAGGGTGTTCTTCTACTTCCTTCATCTTCCCTTGACTCTTGTGTTTCCAGACCTTATCATTCACTTGAGTGCTCTTAAGCTGAGGCCGGCTAACACTAGCAGTGGAGACTACTCCTGTAGTAGAAGACACACGAATATTAGTGTTTCTAGAAGTCTGATGCGAGTGACTAACTTTGTTTGTGGGCTTAGTGGTCATTCTATACATCTCTGGTTTAATCACATTATTGTGCTGGACGCTTGGTACTACAGTATTCCTTATGGGTTGAGTATGTGGTAACCTTTCCTTTCCACCATCTTGGGGGCAAACACAGGTTTTGCAAACGAAGAATTTGAGAAAGCAGATGGTTTTCCCAAGATAGAGGATCTATTCACTCTAGAGGCATTAGGTTGTCTAACAACAGGTTTCTTAATGCTAGGTTCCACAACTTTCCCACCCATCTTAGCAATGAGTTTCTTCAACTCTGCTATTGCGATGTCTTTTTCTTGTAACTGAGCTTTCAAATCCGAAATATCAAGACTTTTTTCGTTTAGTAATTGACATGAATCAGATAATTTTACTTCCAAAGGTGTATCATTTGAAAAGCTGCTAACTTTCTTTTGCAACAAGTTCAAGTGAGTGACAATGTTTTTGAAGATAATCATATCTATGTTGAAGTAACGAAAATTCTTTTTGGTCAACTTTATTCGAAAGCTCAGTTACAAGACGTTCACATTCTTTAACTTGATCAAGATATTTACATGCAACATCAGAATATTCATCAATATCAGCACAAGATGTAACATAAACACACATAATATCTTTTGAGAGACATTCATGTAAGAGTAGATCATATGCTGTAGAAAACTCATCTCTTTCAGGTTGATGGACGTTCACTTCTTGTTCAAGAGATTCCACATATTTCAAATCATCAAACATTTCTTGCTTAATTAGTGTTTCAAATTCCAAATATATGTTTTTGTGTTCTTTCCGCAAGCGGAATCAAAATACTTTTCACAAGCACAGTTATATCGTGAGGAATTTCTTTGTCTCCTTTCGAAAGTTCACGTTTTTTCCAGTCATCATCAACAACCTTTTTGAAATTTTAAATGTTACTCTTGAGAATACTAAGTGCTTGCTTACTCTTGCTTACAGAAGCATTAAATGGCAAGTATTCAATAAATTTTGAAACATTAGTTTTCTTAGTGGCAAAAGCTTGTCTCCATTTAATTCTTATTTGTTCACATTCGAAAAATATTTGCTCACGAGTTTTCTGTGTTTGCGGTTTGAAAAGACCACAAAGACTGTTTCATAAGCATAATTATATGGTTTAACGAATTCTTTATTAACTTTTGGTCTACTCTCTTCTTCCAAATCGTTTGTCTCTTCACTATCAGGCCTAACAACAACACAATCAAGATCGGTTCATTAGGACTCATCAAGATATAAGTGTTGATTCTCATATTGAGCTTGCTCAAGGTACTTAGGATTTGCAAAACTAGGTCTATCCTTGAAGAACGAACGAGGTGCCAACATTCTCATGGTTTAAATTGATTGATTAGTTTTGTAAACAATTTTCTTGTAAAAATCAATTTGAGTTTCAAGTTCCACCATTTTGTCGATGTCATTCGCTTGTTTAGTTTTGAAATCCTTTTCCATCTTTTCAACCACAACTTTCTTTTCATTAACAAGTTTAGTTTTATCCTCTAGAGGAAAACCATTTACTTGAGTTAGATCATTGACTTTAGTGGTAGCAAGATACATTTTGTGACGTTCAGTACTCAAAGAGGTGTTGTAATTACGTTTCTCTTGTTCTAGAAGCTTAAGAGTTTCGTTATATTTTTGTTGAAAATCGTCCTTTTTGACATTAATTAAACACCCTTTGTACCCCTCCATCTCATTGGTATTTTGAAGAAGTTGAGCTCTATAGCTATCAATGGTCTCACTATATTTAATTAGAGTAGCTTTGCATTCTTCAAAATTTTGAGTGAGCGTAGCGTTTGCCTTCTTTAATTGCTTTTGTCTCTTTCTAGTTTCTTTGACATCTTTTTGTAAAGAAGCAATTAAGTTAGCAAGCGCAATACGCTCCTCGTCATCATCATACTCATTTGCATGTTGATCATCCTCAGACTCATTATTGCACATGTCTAATGAATCGGGTGTGGTATTGCTATCAACCGTTTCCATCATACATGTGTCATTAATGGCTTTAGGTAGCTCACAATGCTCATGAATATTACCAAACACATTATATTCCTCTTCAGTGTGTACCTTATCGATTGGCTCAATATTAGGACCATTGTCATCTTCAGTGACGTTGAGAACTTCTTCAACCTTTGCCATGTAGGAGTAATGTGCTTCAAGTTCTTGGTCGGAGGCTTCATCATCAGTATCATCAAGCATTGCTCCTTCCTCAACCGACAATTTAACCCCAGCTTCCATCTTTTTGCAAAGCATCATCTTTTCCTTATGATAGCCAGAGTTCCTAATCCGTTTCGGCTTCCTACATTCCTTTGTGATAACGCTCAAATCTAACATGTTTATATGAGCGTATTCGTGGTGTTTATGCATATATTTTTGTGACTATTATGAACATATGATACTTAATGAAGCTTATTTGCTATTGTAGGTTCATCATAGGTTACATCACGATAAATGAAGAAAAGACGTGAATTGGAGGTGAAAAGATGAACGAGACATGAAAATGTAGCTCCTCGTATGATAAATAATACAATGATAAGGAGTCTTGGAAAGTTTAGAAGAAAGAAAGGTGGAAGAAACAAAGAAAAAGGACCAAAGAAGAAATAAGACAATGTCGCCCAGTTGCCACCGGCAACACTCAGTTGCCGCCGACAAACCATCACTCAGTTGCCACCGGCAAAGCATAGTTGCCGCCGGCAAGTTGCCTAGACAGATTTTTGAGAAGTCACATTAAACATCCCATTCACTTCTCCTTGCTCCCTAATCCGACCATAACTCCATTCCATCTCCTCCAAGCTTCATTAACACCTCATTTACAACCCTTTGAGCCAAAGAAAAGTGCTTGGTGGCCAAGGCTAATTCACCTATAAATAAGACCCATGGGGTAGTGTTTATATCATATCCCACACTCTCAATCATCATCTTCTACATCCTATACTCCACCATATTCTGTGATTTTGATATCACCCCTCACCCAAGTGGCGAGGGGTGGTGGATTTGGTAGCCATGTAAATGTAATAAACCATTGGTGATGTAGAGAATAAAACCATACACCATAAACAATTCAATCTCCAACGATCCTCATTCCCAAACACCCCAAAAGGCTCTATACTCGCACCAAGAGGTTGATGTCCAAGAAGATTATGGGTAGGACGAATTGTATATTGGTTGTTCATTTGGGTAGAATCATTTGGATACTTTGTATCTATGGATTCTAATGTTTGGTAACTTCTTCTTTATTATTTAATGTAGTTTATGTTCATGTTCATGGTGATTCTCTTGTGATATTGTGAATGTTGTGATGCTTGTATTGTTCATATGTAACTTGTGATATATGGATGTTTGGATTTTATTAGTGCTTGTTATTGGATTGTGGTGATAACATTATATTTGGTTGAATTAGAACTTGTTCTTGTTTGTCAATTTGGTTAATCATTGTTGAGTCTATATGTCGAAATTATTCTCAATGTGGTTGATGTCAATTCATTAATCGACAAATGATTTGGTCTTGTGCTTGTGAAGATTGTACAAGAAACTTAATAAACATAACAAGTAATGGTTTAATCTAGATTATAGGTCGAAAGGAGTCTTTTGAATATATTGTTTTAAACATCTTTCAAGTAAATGGAACTTATCAAATCGATAACCAAGTCTATGGGTCGAAAGGATTCTTGTTGTTATTGGTTTATGCATAAGGCTCATGAGTGACCACTTGATTGAGACTTATGTATTATTGATTTATAAAGCACTAGTGTCTTATTATTGGTTCTATAGGTTAAAAGGATTACCTTTAATATGTTTTTCCAAACTAATCATCCATATGTCCATGTGATCATTTAACCATACATGTATGTCTTTTGTGTGTGCCTTTAACGATTCTCATGGTGGTGTGATTGTGACAATCATATTTACCATTGTTACAAACAACTACACTTGAGTATAACCAAGTCTCATGGGACAACCTTGACTCACCAACCTAATTGCAATATGACTAGAGTATACTTGCTCGAATTTGTGTTCCTAATTAATATCGGTAATTCTTGTTATAAATTTAAAACCCAATGTGTGGAAAGATCGCATATCAAGTTTTTGGCTTCTCGTCTAGGATTTGTAATTGCATTTTTTTAATATACCCGTACGAGCACATCAAGTTTTTGGCGCCGCTGTCGGGGACTTGCTAGTTCATACTCTTGAGTTTGTTTGTTTGTATCTTTGTTAGTTGGAATCGTTATCTTGTTGATTGCTTGCTTGCTTGTGTCCTTGTTTCTTGAATCGTTTGTGTTACCAATTTCTACATAACCCAAAAGAGTTGTTATACCCCATTTACCCGCATAGGGGGGACGGATTTCGCATAGGAGGAATTCGGTTGGTGGTTGATTACTCAATTAGAGGCTTTGAATTGCTCCAAATTCTAATGTTTGATTGCTCTAGCCCTTGACAAAGGTTAGAGCACCCTTTACTTAAAATCTCTTATTTCTCAAAAAGTTGCTTAATGATCTTGGCGCCAAAATGAAATATTTGGTGTTGGGATTTCTTCTCTTGTTTTCTCAAATTGCTTGTTTCAATGATTGATTGCTAAATTTGTCCCAAAGTGCTTGTTTCAAAAACCCAAAAACCTTGTCCCGAATCACTCTAGTTTATGACTAGAACTACTTGACCACATGAAATGTTGTGTATGTTTGTGTTTTGTGAGTTTGTGACTTGTTATGTGTCATGTGCATAAGTGTTTTTATGTGTTTATGTTCTTGTGTGCTTGCTTGTTGCATTTCTCATTGTATGCATTTTTTGTGTTTTTCCTAGTTTAAGGGGGCGTTTGGATTCATCATTTTCTAACGATTTTGATCACTACAAAAATTCTCCTTTAGTCAAAATAAATGGTATTTGATACCTTTAGTCATATTTGTTAAAATAAAAAATAAAAAATATTGTTTTGAAAATAAATGGAAAATACATGAAAAATAAAAAAAGAGTTAGAATTCTAATTTTTTGTCATTTGTTTCATGTTATCTGTTAGATGCATTGTTTTGTGTCTTATTTTGTTATTAGAATGTTGTGTGCTAAATGGTTTTACTTGTCTTTGTAGCTTATTAGCCATTCCTTTTGATTTTTGTGCTTATTTTCCTTATTTTGCATAAGGTGCCTTATTAATCTTAAGGGTGCGTTTGGATTAAGTTTTATCTCATATGTTTTAATCATATTAATAAAAGTGTCTTTACAAAAATTCTTTGTTTTTAAGTTATTAAAGAAAGTTTGTTCAAAAAAATAAAAAAATAAAAAAAATAAAAAAAATAAAAAAATAAAAAAATAAAAAATTTGCGTTGCTGGCGGCAAATGCCCCTTGCCGGGAGGCAAATCACCTTCTGTTAACAACTTGCCGGCGGCAACTATGCCTTGCCGGTGACAACTGAAATTTTTTGAAAAAATAAAAAAATAAAAAAATTTCTTTTTATCTTCTTTTATTTTAGACTAGACTTTCACCAAACCATTCCAAATTGTGTTTTTAACTTGTTTAACGTCCGTTAATCGATTTTTAAATAAAGCTTATATCCCGCCGAACCACCCCGTTTTAGTCATTTTATGCCTTGTTCGTATTTCTATTCGCCCCGGTTAATTACCAAACCCCGTGGATAGAACCCGAAGTCTAGAAAACCATCCGGTTTAATACATTTGGTACAAAACCTCTATTACATGTTTTTGTTTCATTTAGTTAAAAAAAAGAAAAAAAAAATTAGTTTTTCTTGTTAGTTTTTGTTGAGTCGTGTTATGTTTTTAAATGTTTAGATTGTTTTTAATTCTCATATGTGTGATGTATATATATGCATAATGTTTGTTCTTGTTTGTGTTAGTTGTCTTGTGTGTGTTTCATTTTGTTTGCATGTGTGCTTGTTTGTTTGTTTAAGTTCATGTGGTTCATGTATGAACTTTGTGGGTGTGTTCGCTGGAAACCCTCACGAGACTATAACTCGTCCACTCGGGATACCGAGGGGTTTAAAGGCTTGTTGCATATGCTAAATGCAATCGTGTTGCCTACGAAAGTGTGCTTAATAAATTTAAGTGTTTTGTAGTTTAGTTTATTTTGCAGGTTCAATAAAGCTTATGGATGATGGATTGGTTATGATGGATGATTTATATGTGTATACACATGATGGAGATGAAATCGCTTGATCTTAGTTACTTGGCGTCTTATCATATGAAGATCAATTGCAATTTCTTAGCCCGGGAAGTTTCGTTTCTCTTGGACTATTTATTTATTTTCCTCAATATTCATGCTTTGAAGTTTATTATTAATATTGACTCAAATCCAAAACTTAAGTGTGAGGGGAAATAAATGGGATAATGAAACTAAATTTTAGTATCTAAAATTTTGGGCTATTATAAAAAAAAAAAACAAAGAAAAAAGAAAGAAAAAAGAGGAGAGTTTGTACACTTGTTTGCCCTTAGGATTTAAATATTTTCACACATTTGTATGTAGATATATTTCAATAATCATCCGCATGGTGTAAAAAAATATTTAAAAAAAAAATAAAAAAAATAATAAGTTTTAGTGAGATCACACTTGTGTGATATAAGTGTATATGCGTGACAAAGAGGCAACCGTAGGAATTATACCCAAAAAGCCTTTTACATTTTTCTTCTTACCTAGTTGCATCGATTAGCTAACCACCCATATTAACCCTCTTGTTAGCACTTTCTTCTAGTGCTAGATACCCTTAGAACACCTGTTGAACCATTCTTTTCATTTTTATTAAATCCAATAAAAAGAAAAAAAAATATCTAACCTTAAACCTTAGCTTAACCCTTGTTGAAGTCTAAATGGTGTGTTGCTAGTTGCTTTGTATGGTGGATTGTTTTTGATGATTATTAGTTGTCACTCGTCGCTATGTGTGTGTGCCATTCCAACAAAGATGAAGATGAGCTCCTTTGTGTTTGTATTTTTCGTGGTGTGTGCTTAAGCGAAGTCTGAGGGGAGCATGTGATGTATGTTGAAAAAAAAATTGAAAAGAGGAGGATGAAAAAAAAGAAAAAAAAAAGTCATCCACAAAAAAGTAAAAAAATGATGACAATATTATGAAGATGAAGGAAGATGAAGTATGTTTAGATATCGATTAGCCAATGTGCTAAGACGTGATATATGCGTTGAATAAAGCTCGTAGCTATGATCATTTTTGGGCTTGTGATATGTCCGGTGACTAGCAACATGGGACTTAGACTTTTAACTTGTATATTCGTGACACCTCTTATAAATATCCCATGTCTTATCCATACCCATTAACCCAAATCCTTAGTCTTAACCCAATAAAAGTCCTATTTAGATGTCTACACTTGGTGCTCATGCCATTTGATTTAGTCTTGTTTGTACTTGGTAGATTTTCATCTTATTTTTCTAAACCATTTTCATGAACCATGGTGGAAAGTATTTTTATTTTATTTGCTTGAGGACAAGCAACCTCTTAAGTGTGAGGGGGTTTGCGCCTTTAGCGATTTCATATAAAAAAACCCCAAAAATAATTTTCTTTTACTTGCTTGAGGACAAGCAACCTCTTAAGTGTGAGGGGGTTTGCACCTTTAGCCATTTCTTATAAAAATCAAAAAGATTTTCAATTTTTCATCGAATTTTTTTAAAAAAAATATTTTCTTTTAGAATTTAGTCATTTTGTTTATAACCTTAGTTTTATTTTATTTGCTTGAGGGCAAGCACAGTTTTTATTTTCCTTGCTCGAGGACGAGCAAAACTTAAGTGTGAGGGGATTTGATAACGCTCAAATCTAACATGTTTATATGAGCGTATGTGTGGTGTTTATGCATATATTTATGTGATTATTATGAACATATGATACTTAATAAAGCTTATTTGCTATTGTAGGTTAATCAATGGTTACATCACGATAAATGAAGAAAAGACGTGAATTGGAGGTGAAAAGATGAACGAGACATGAAAGTGTAGCTCTCGTATGATAAATAATACAATGATAAGGAGTCTTGGAAAGTTTGGAAGAAAGAAAGGTGGAAGAAAGAAAGGTGGAAGAAACAAAGAAAAAGGACCAAAGAAGAAATAAGACAAGGTGGCCCAGTTGCCACCGACAACACTCAGTTGTCGCCGGCAAACCATCACTCAGTTGCCACCGACAAAGCATAGTTGCCGCCGGCAAGTTGCCTAGACAGATTTTTGAGAAGTCACATTAAACATCTCATTCACTTCTCCTTGCTCCCCAATCCGACCATAACTCCATTCTCTCTCCTCCAAGCTTCATTAACACCTCATTTACAACCCTTGGAGCCAAAGAAAAGTGCTTGGTGGCCAAGGATAATTCACCTATAAATAAGACCCATTGGGTAGTGTTTATATCATATCCCACACTCTCAATCATCATCTTCTACATCCTATACTCCATCATATTCTGTGATTTTGATATCACCCCTCACCCAAGTGGTGAGGGATGGTGGATTTGGTAGCCATGTAAATGTAATAAACCATTGGTGATGTAAAGAATAAAACCATACACCATAAATAATTCAATCTCCAACAATCCTCATTCCCAAACACCCCAAAAGGCTCTATTCTCGCACCAAGAGGTTGATGTCCAAGAAGGTTATGGGTAGGAAGAATTTTATATTGGTTGTTCATTTGGGTAGAATCATTTGGATACTTTGTAGCTCTGGGTTCTAATATTTGGTAACTTCTTCTTTATTATTCAATGTAGTTTATGTTCATGTTCATGGTGATTCTCTTGTGATATTGTGAATGTTGTGATGCTTGTATTTTTCATATGTAACTTGTGATATATGGATGTTTAGATTTTATTAGTGCTTGTCATTGGATTGTGGTGATAACATTATATTTGGTTGAATTAGAACTTGTTCTTGTTTGTCAATTTGGTTAATCATTGTTGAGTCTATATGTCGAAATTATTCTCAATGTGATTGATGTCAATTCATTAATCGACAAATGATTTGGTCTTGTGCTTGTGAAGATTGTGCAAGAGACTTAATAAACATAACAAGTAATGGTTTAATCTAGATTATAGATCGAAAGGAGTCTTTTGAATATATTGTTTTAATCATCTTTCAAGTAAATGGAACTTATCAAACCGATAACCAAGTCTATGGGTCGAAAGGATTCTTGTTGTTATTGGTTTAGGCATAAGGCTCATGAGTGACCACTTGATTGAGACTTATGTATTATTGATTTATAAAGCACTAGTGTCTTATTCTTGGTTTTATAGGTCGAAAGGATTACCTTAAATATGTTTTTCCAAACTAATCATCCATATGTCCAGGTGATCATTTAACCATACATGTATGTCTTTTGTGTGTGCCTTTAACGATTCTCATAGTGGTGTGATCGTGACAATCATACTTACCATTATTACAAACAACTACACTTGAGTATAACCAAGTCCCATGGGACAACCTTGACATACCAACCTAATTGCAACATGACTAGAGTATACTTGCTCGAATTTGTGTTCCTAATTAATATCGGTAATTCTTGTTATAAATTTAAAACCCAATGTGTGGAAAGATCGCATATCAAGTTTTTGGCTTCTCGTCTAGGATTTGTAATTGCATTTTTTTAATATACCCGTACGAGCACATCACTTTGCCATATGCCCATAGCCTTTACAATTAAAGCACTAAATCCCACTTTGTTGAACCACTTGAGTACCAATAGTTTCCCTATTCCCAGCAGCAGTAGCAATCCTCTGAGCATCATACTTAGCAGTTTGTCGATCATACTGAGCAGAACCCTCAACATGTGTTGGATTACGTCGATCATACCTTGGAGGACTTTCATCATGTTGACGTGTGCCATACCTTCGAGGAGTCTTAACATATTGATTCCTTATATTTGATGATGTTCGAAGATTGTTGTTGGTGGGTTTGAAGATTTTCTTGTTGGTATTCATAATGAAAGCAATTTGTTGCTTCATCTCCCAATCCTTCTAAGCTAGTTCTTCATCACTGTCCTCTTCAGATGATGGCTCAGGTGATGGTTATGATGCTCTTGGTTCTTTGTCCCGTGATCTTATGGGAGCTGAATACTTAGATGAGGTGGAGTATCTTGGTGAGGAGGATGTAGTGGAGTACCTTGGTGAGGAGGATGTAGTGGAGTATGACTTTGGAGCACGAGAGCGATGATCGTGAGTGTGTTGAGTGGTAGACACCAAAGCAAGTGGATTAGCAGTCTTTGCTATCCTTTCAGCTCGAAGTTCATTTGCCTCATTCTGAAATTGTTTCAAAATGTCAAAGAGAGTGTGATAGTTGACCTCGTCTAACTTACTTTGTTGTTTCACCAAGTTACAAATCGTGTCCACTCTGGTTGAAGTTGTTGTAGAAATTGCACATTGACTTGCATGGTGGAGACTTGCAAATTGTTTCTTGTCATGTCATTCATCATCTTATAGAACCTTGAGTAATATGAATCAATTGATTCCCCATGCAATGAAGTAAACTTACCAAAGTTCCAGAACAAGTTAGTTTTGACATCTTGCTTGTTAAGTGATTCACCTTGTTGCAAACATTCAATGGCAAACCACATCTCTTTAGCAGTAGAGCATGCATCAACCATTGAGTAAATATCATCCCCAATCCCACTTAGAATAAAATAGATTGCTTCTTTCTCTGCATCAATCCAAGCACGTTTCTCTTTCGAAGTATTCTCATATGTTTCCTCAATTGTTTGCTCATCGGAACCAGTCGTCGAGTCGGTTGCTGGAATTGCAGGAATGGTTATTGTAGTGGGAGTATAGGGTCCTTCTTTGATGCAACGTCGAAGAACATCACCATTTGGCTTAGTGTCAAGATATCGAAGGAATCGTGATTGCCATTGAGCATAGCGACCCGTCACAAGCATTGGTGGTCTTTCTTTGTTACCCGCCATCATGATGTTGTTGTTTGTGACACGATACTCTTGAGTAGAATCCATTGTGAGATGCTTGAAATTGTTGAAGTGAAAAAGATCTTAAGTAGATGTGTTTTTGTCGAATAAAAATGTTAAAATCCCCTAAAGAATTGTCTTCACAAGAAACCAAAAATTATAAGGCCAAAAATTTTCACTTTCGCAAAAATCAACCTTTCGTAGAAACAAGCTTTCGTAGAAAGCTTTCGTAAGAATAAGGTTTCGTAGAAGAAAACCTTTCATACCAAAATCCTTTCGTAGGAATTAGGTTTCGTAGAAGAAAACCTTTCGTAGCAATATCCTTTCGTAGGAATCAGGTTTCGTAGAAGAAAACCTTTCGTAACAAAATCCTTTCGTAGCAAAGACCTTTCGTAACAAAATCCTTAACAAAATCCTTTCGTAGAAAAGACCTTTCGTAACAAAATCCTTAACAAAATCATTTCGTAGCAACCACCCTTCGTAACTCTTTTCGTAGAAAGTTATGGTTCGTAGAAACTTTAGGTTTCGTAGAAAATAGGTTTCGTAGGAAAATAACTTTCGTAGAACAAAGCTTTCGTTGAAAGCATTCGCTGAAACCTTTCGTTGAATCTTTTCGTAGAAACCTTTCAAAGAATCCTTTCGTAGAACAAAGCTTTCGTTGAGATCATTCGCTGAAACCTTTCGTTGAATCCTAAAACCCTTTTACGAAAGGAAGCTTTCGGAGAAATTCTAAAACCCTTTTACGAAAGGAAGAACAGCCAACCTCAAATCTAAATCGAGCCAACTGTTTACAAACCGTAACCCAAAATCAATCCAAAACGCCCCAAAAACTTGTGATTTTAACCACAATAACTAATCTAAATCCCTACCACAACTTTGTAGGTGATTTAAAGCAAAATTTAGAGCTCGAAAAACACTAAAAAAAATTAATTCGTGATGATTTATGATTATATCACACAAATCAAACCAATAACAACAACCAATCACGATTCTACCCCGTGGCGATTGATACCAAATATTGTCCCATATATTTAGATGATATAAGATAGAAATAAAGAAGAAAATAAGATGGATTCTAGAGAGAGAAAGTAGTGAGAGAAAGTAGAGAGAAGGAGGTGATTAACTTGGTGAGATTAGATTAATAATTATGAGAACATCTACCCTCCTAACATGCTAGGAGGGTACTTATATAGTCCACCCACATGCGGGCTCTCTAATGGACTATATTGTTTTGGGTCGGGCTTGAATAAATGCTTAGTACATTGAAAGAGGCCTTTTAAGCTAACCATCAAGCCTGTAATGTCACGGCCATTTTAACTAACTATTACAACGTTCTAATAAATATTACAATATAAACCTATGACCGAACATTCTTGTTTGACTCAATGTTTTGAGGCTAACATTATGTCACCTTTTTCATGAGTCTTTTCCTGCTCATATTTTTTTCTTCTATCACGGGAGTGATGAGTCTCGAGGTCGCATGCTTGCTGCCCAAGGTGTTAGCGCGTCTGCGGAGGAGGTCAACTATGCATGGATGGGTGATCTTCATGAGTCATCTTTTTATAATAATGGCAGGCATGCAATCGCTTCATTTTTTGAACATGTCGGTTTGTATTGTTTTCCTAACTACATGAGGTATGCATGTGCTTTTATGTAGATTTCAGCATGCTCTCTTTCTTGACGGAATACACCACTGAGGAGGTCACAACCGAGACCAAAACCGTACCAATGCCGGGTAACTCTTATGGTAACCTGCCTGACGTGGGTGACATTGATGCAAACGTCAATCCGTTTGACGATTCCTCTCCTCTGAGACAAGATACCGATGTGCCTGGTGGTTCAAATGTTGGATTAGAGGTTAGTGCAAAGAGAAAGCGTACGGTGGTATCATGGCGCTCTTGTTGTAGCAGTAGCTCAACAGGTTTGACCTTGATAAACTCAGTCGGGGGCACCTTGCCAATTGCTCCTTCGATGAACCCAGGTGGGAGCCCCTTGACTATTCGTAACCCTGCTCCACTGATGAGCCTAGTCGGTAGCACCATGGCTAACTGTCACACCCCACCATGGCGGAATATGGAGCGCGACGTATGGATATCATCACAACATGGTGTGTCTATAAAGATAACTAAATGAAATAAGAAATGTCATAAAATGGTGACACAAATGTCATGACAATATCTCAACAATGCAGGAGTCTAGGTAAGTAGGTAACAGTCCTACCACTTACCTGAGACAAACAATAACATAAACAAAGCAAACATATAGGTATCAGCAGTATCACTTATTAAACAAACAAAAGAAACTAAGAAGGAACGGGGATCTCCTTCTAAATGCATTCCTACGCAACTCCAAATCCTAGCCACTTATGTTCTCACGCTTAACCACAACTTCACCTGAAAGAGACACTAAAACACGTCAACATAAAGTTGGTGAGAGTCATAGGTTTAGACTCCAACGCCAAAATCAAACCATAAGCTGTGAAAAACAACCACTAACAAATGAACATATGGACAATGTGATACAAACATGCATTAACAAATAATATTCAAGATTTAACAACCAACCAAATCCAAGGCTCCCAGCCTTACCAAACACCATGGTACCATAGGCGCCCATACACCTATGTACCAATCCCAAGGCCCCGCCTTGTCATTATCCATTGGTCCCATAGATGCTCACACATCTATGTACCTCCCCAAGGCCCCGCCTTGTCAACATCCCCTTGGTACCAAGTCAAAACATAAAACAATCAAGAATCAACTAGCAGTTAATCACATAAATATGCACAAGTCCATCACCAAACACAAAACATTCACAACATAATTTATAAAAACAAGACAGTGTCTCTTCCATCCCATCTGGAAGTCAAAATCATTAGTAGACATGGGACTATGAAACTCACCTGATTGAGCTTCTCCAAAAGTCCGCGCACTAGCAAAAAGCTAACAAACAAAAACACAAAATCAACACATGAACCAAACACTAAAACGGCTCATCAACCTATGATGAACATCTATCCCTCTCCCATGTATATACCTCATTCATATTCTCTAAGCATCTCATTACACCCCTCTATAAAACCCTTAACTTAGTTTACTTCATAACCCGTTCCGTTAACATTTTACCCCAAAACAGTCCCGGTTTTTAGGTCTCCAAACTATAAGCCAAACGCCCACCTAAACATACCCATTATCTCTGTAAAGGAAACCCTATACCCTTACATATATCATTAGAATAAAGATTTTAATTTAAACCCTAACCTAAATCCATCATAAGATGATTGAGAAAGAATTAAAACACTTTAATTAAAAAGGGTTTAAAGATTTTACCTTTGATTTATGAAAACCCCCAAATTTTTGATGAAACCCTAATTCTCTTGATTAGGCCGCGTCTGTAATTTCTCCAGGAGATAATAATGTGTTTTTTTAACTAGAACTCTTTATATAGAGTATGGGGAAGTCCTAGTCCAACCCAAGCCCAAACTCCCCTTTCCTTTTCCTTCCCTTTTTCTTTTGATCGTCCAAACCGACCTCCCCTCCCTTTTTTTTAATTTTTTTTTCTTTTTATTATTTATTATTACACTACTAGTGTTACCTTAAATTTCCTTAATTTATTACAACTCCTAAAGCCTCCAAAACCTCAAAACCGTAAAACTAGTCAAATTTACGCGTTTACCGTAAAGGACGTAAAAATATACAGTTTTATAAAAACTCTTGAAATATGAAATAAACTAATTAACTAAGTCCTAAATGACTTAAAACCATCCCAAAAAATACTCCCGTGACTAATTACCTCACCCGAGACCCGTAAATGCTAAACCGTAAATCGTAAAAATACGATTTTCAATAATACATATACGTATACATAAACCACTAAATAACACCATCTCATTTCATAGTCACTACCATGTAAGCTCATGAACATGAAATCATCACACATCGTTTCACTCACAAGGTACCCCGTACCGGAAACGATATCCAAACCACAATCTATACACACCAATTAGCACATAAACACGTAAAGACACGTAACTAGCACAAAATAAAACTAAGTGACGAACCTCAAAACCGTGGTTGTCACACTAACCCTTCTCCATTGATGAACCCAGGTGGGGGTACCATGCCTATTCCTAACCCAACTATTGTTTCATGTTTTCCTAGTGATACTTTGAACCGTGCTTCTAGAGTTTCTGGAGATAGGGTCTCACCTTCGATGCGAGACTCAAGGTACGTGGATCTACTGGTTTCTAATTAGGACTTTACCGCCCGTGTTGATAAGTTACAAGGAGAGAGGAGGTCTAACCGAATTCAAATCAATGAGCTAAGGGGTATGGTGTTAACGCGTGATGAAAATGTTTCCATGTATGAAGGAGAAGTTGAGGAACTTTTGGAAGAGGTAACTAGATTGCGTTCTCGAATTGTTAAGTTGGAGGCTGAGCTTGCTCGTTGCTACCGCGACGGTCGTTAAAATCTTGGGCTACTCAATTCGTATCCTACGTCTAGGCCTTTTTGGTTTATCTTTTGTTATGGGCATGTAAATGTTGTAATAAGGTTCATGTATGGTAGATATCCCTGAACTATGCCCTCTTTCTGCTATGTACTTTGGTTCTTCGAAACAGTGATGTACGTGCTTTATTCTAATTTATGCATACATGCATGTTGATATATGTGCAAGCTAGTCCCTGCTTTTGTCTTTTTTTAAATGATATTTTATATGTGGTAAGGACCACACTGGATTTTGTTGATATGCTTATAAAAGCACTACTAGCAAAAATACTACCACTTTGTGAAAGCCTACTATATAACAATCTCAATTGTATAATGGAATTAATGTGCATGTACGCTATGTATGAGTTCCAATTTGTTAAATGGAAAATAGTGGGTCGTAGATACTAACCCACTTTCATATTTGTAAAATATATACGTTGTCCCTAGATGTTTAGTTTATTTATTTGTTTTGCATGCATCACACATATATACTTATATTATTGGTATATATGTATGCTTCATAGCCATGTTTTTTTCTAGCTTGTAAAGCAAGTTTCATAGCATTATTCCACATTCTATAATTTTCAGTGCCAAGCAATTTAAAAGGAACAAGAATAGAACTATTGTTATCACTATTATAAATGTGAAGTGGGTTTCCAACATCCAAATTGCTAATAAGGGCAACAGTGGTGGTTTCAGGAGCACCTCTACCACCACCATTTCCTCCACCACCAGTGGGTGGTGGAGGAGCACCACTAGCACTTATGGATCACACCAAGTAATAAGCAGAGCAACAAAGTAATAAAAAACACAGAAGTAAAACAAGCAAAGAACCAATAAAGAATAACCAATAAAGAAAATAATGAATAAGCAACCAAAGAGACAATAAACACACAGAGATGGATTACCAGAAATGCAAGTTCGTGGACTGGGATTAGCCAGTGTAGGTATCCACACCAGTCAAGGCTGGAGGGTCAAGAAGTTAACCGAATCCGTTTGCACCCACTCACAAGCAACAGTAATCCAGATAGTAACCAATAAGAAGATGAGGAGGAAAATGAAAGGAGACTTACAAAGCAAAAAACAACAACCAGAATCAAACAAGAGCCCCCAATCTCTAGCTTCACTTAGTCTAGAGGATGGGAGAGCCAAGAACAATAAACCCCCAAAAAATAAATTAAGGTTTTGAGAAACCCTAATTTAATAATACCTGTATTTCACCAAATATGTAATGGCACCACCATAAATATCAACGACACCCCTTAATCAAGCTTTCAAGACACCAAAAAACAAAGATCCCTAAAAATTAAATTAGGGTTTGTGAAAACCCTAATCTAATTTTCAAGAAACTCAACAGCACCACCAAAGTAATCAACGACACCACCAATAAAAGCTTCATGGGCACCTAAGAACCAAGATCCCCAAAAAATAAATTAGGTTCGTGGAAACCCTAATTATATTTTTTAAAGAAACTAGCACCAATAAAAGCTTCCAGGTGGTCAAGGAAACCCTAAGAACACCTCTAGGATGCAAAGCCCTAAAAAAGAAAATTAGAGTTTCACAAACCCTAAAAGGTTTGAACAAAAAAATATGAAATAATAAAGCACGAGAGAGCTTAGATCAAATGCAAGAGCTAAGAACCTAGCTCTAATACCATGTTAAGAAACATAATATCAAATAGATTAAACACAGATCTTTCACCAAACCAACCACTCCTTGGTGAATTTATTAACAATCAGAGTACAAAACAAGAAATATAAAGATTAATCCTCAAACGAGTGCTAATCGAACGATTACACTAAAAAAGATTGAGATCATCCCAACTAGGTTGATCCGATCTCCCTCACATAAAATAACAAGATGAAGACCTCCCAAGATAAGCCAGATATGGATGAAGAGAGAGAGAGAGAGAGAGAGAGAGAGAGAGAGAGAGAGAGAGAGAGAGAGAGAGAGAGAGAGAGAGAGAGAGAGAGAGAGAGAGAGAGAGAGAGAGAGAGAGAGAGAGAGAGAGAGCAAAAAACACAAAGTGTGTGTGATGTTGTGAAGTCTTAACCCTAGCTCTGTGTGAGCTAGAGTAATATACCCATAAGACATCAACGGCTAATAGGGCCCAACAAAAGAAGAACGCCCAACATAAGGATCAGTCCATCATGAGTCCATAAGGAAGAATGAGGAAATGGAAAATATGGTCCTCCACCTTTAAACCTGATAACACACAAGGAACAAACAACACAAAGACATAATAACGTTGAAAGATTGATAAAATAATAGTATAGATTTTCATATGAGAAGGATGATGTCGACTTTAAGGTTTTATTTCAGAAGTTCTCAGCTTGCTATTGTAGAAAAAGGGAAAAAAGGTACTTTCCATATTTATTTCAGTTTACTCGTGGAGATATATATAATATATTGGCCATAATCATGACGACGAGGCTAAAAATAATGAGCTTGAAGGTCCAGATTAGCTGAGTAGCAACTGAATAGGATATACTTATATACGACTGTTTGGTGTGGTTGTTTTGTATGTAAATTTCGAAACTTCAATACCAATTGAGATTCAAAATAGAAACATACATCTACCACATACCGTGCACGATTTGGACAGCGTTTGGGATAATTTATCATTTGAATTAGACTGTGCGCTTTGATAATTTACAAACTCTAGTAGAAATTTTTTGTCCAATATCCTTGCTTTTTCACAGTTACTTCCTTTTTTTATAGAAATGATGAATTATCATACATATTACAAGTAAAATGATTATATTTATATTTAAATAGCCATGTACTTTTTCAAATATATCCATATGGGTAAATGTCAAAAATACACAACGTACTTACTCAAATAATCCATTATACCCACTGAATTTTTATGTTCGATTTGCACACTTTCCACGTAGGATTTGGTCAAACATTTGAATATACCTTTGACTTAACGGAACCGTTACTTATTTCGTTAACTTGGAATTTAATTTTACATTGTTGGTCCCTTAGCTAACTAACATCAAATCATCATCATCTTCATCTTCATAAACATCATCAACATCAACAATTACCAGAAAAATCACAGATCCATAATCTCACTAGCCTGATAAATAAGCATCACAAGAACAACAATCCCGTCTTCATATTCACAAACCCATATTATTTCACCATAAAAAAAAATCATCAAATCCAATCTCTCATCTCACACAAACAATCCTCGTTATATAAAAGCTAACAAACCCAAATCGATATCTATTAAAACAAAGATTCCAGATCTTGATCTTTAAAAATAGGACTAGATTGGTGTATAAATGACGATTGATTGCTCTTTTGAGTTATGATTAAGATGAGAAGTGGGATGGCCTTTGTAGATGGGTCGTTGGGATTGATTAGTTGAGATGGTTTTTTTAATGGTGAGATGGATATGGTGATTGCTGGTTGTTCAACTGTTTAAAAGAATCAGTGAATAAACATGCTATCGGTGTGTTGAGAATGATGAAAGAATCAGTGGGTATATGTGGTTCTTCGGTTTTAAAAGAGATTGAGAAAATGGGACTGAAGAACGTACTCGGTGGTATTTGGTTAAAGTTGGTGGAACTGAGAAAGTGTGTAGGTCAGTAGTGAACTTGAAGATGGTGTTCTAGAACTGATATAAAATCAGTCGATAAAATCTGATAAGGTAACCCCAATCCTGAAAGTGAATTTGGAGTTCAAAGCTTTAGTATAACTTCAGTAGGTATATGTTCAGTCTACGGGGTGTTGTGTGGTTCACTGAACCGGAAAATCTATGATTTTTTATAGTAATTGTTGATGTTGATGATGATGTTTATGAAGATGAAGATGATGATGATTTGATGATAGTTAGCTAAGGGACCAACAATGTAAAATTAAATTCCAAGTTAACGAAATAAGTAACGGTTCCGTTAAGTCAAAGGTATATTCAAATGTTTGACCAAATCCTACGTAGCAAGTGTGCAAATAGAACATAAAAAAGTTTAGTGGGTATAATGGATTATTTGAGAAAGTACGTTGTGTATTTTTGACATTTACCCTATCCATATAGTACGTATATTCAAAAAATTATCTAAATAGTACATGAACTTTTACTTTTTTGCCAATATTATCACATTTTTACTTACAACCGACTAAACCATTTAGATTTATAAATCTTGCTAACGTGCCATTTTTTTCTTTTACAATGTGACATCGTTAGTCCCATCAATCATATGTTTTCATCGTTAGTCCTTTTTCGAAAATTTGATTTTTTTATTTCAAAAAAAATTGCTCTCGGAAATATTTTTTTCTCAAAAATATAATTTCAAAAATTTATATTTTTAGAGAACAAAATTTTAAATTTTTATAATTTTAAAATTTTTGGAGACAAAAAAATAGAAAAATAAAATTTAAAAAAGTGTTTTTTCTAAATTATGTTTTTTTCAAAAACTTATTTTTTCGAAATTTTTTTTTCAAAAAATACTTTTCCAAAATAGTGTTTATTTGAAAATTTCTTTTTTTTAAGAAAAACATTCTTAATTTTTATAAATTTAAATTTTTGAAGAACAAAAATTCGAAAAAACAAAAAACTTCCCGCAAAAATCTATATAAAGAAAAATGGTGTTAATTAATACAATTATTGAAATTGATATGCTTTTTGTTTTAAATTTTGAAAAAAAATCGAAAATTTGTTTTCTAACTTGTCTTTTTTGAGAAAAACATGTTAAAACGAACTAAGGTTGCAAATATTTTTAAACGGCCGTTTGTAAAAGGACTAACGTTGTAAACTTAACATGCCATGTCACAGGTTAACATAACAGGTGAAAAAAGTTTGGATGTACCATATTAATAGGTAAAGTCAAAGTTCACGTATTATCTAGATAATTTTTGAGGTACACGTATCATATGAATATATTTTCGAAAAAATACATGGTTATTTAACGCTATTTATACAAATGAAATGAGCGAAAAATAAAATGAACTACGTTCTAACTAACTTTATAAACTATTTCATTTGCACACTTTGCTCCTTGGACAATAGTGGCTTGGTACTATTGCCCCTTAGAGGTGAGTTCTACATAGAACATGAACCAATAAAAGAAGAAATGAATCAATCTCAACCATTCATTTTTTCATCAAAAAATAAAAACTATCTTTCACATTTTTCTTAGAAACATCATATCTTTCAAACGATAAATCGTTAGATTACGAAAAATACACCATTGCGACGAAAAAATTCTTACCTTTCAGTAGATAGGCACTTTGATATATTTTTGCCGAGTTTTTATTATTGCGATTTTCGACTATAAAAATCACATGTGATTCAGAAAAATTACTTGTGATTTTTTTATAAAAAATTAATTTTTTACAGAATAAATAAATAACTTTTATTATTATTTATTAGTGTAATTAGTTACATAATCGAATGTAAACACATAACAAGTTACGCCACTAGCTTTTTCATATAGTTTCGATGATTTTTTGTTGAAATTTTCGTCAAAAAAATTACACATAATTTGTAAAATCACTAGTAATTTGTAAAATCAATTGTGATTTGTATTTTTAAAATGCATGTGTGGTTCCATATATCGCATGTGATTTCATAAATTTACGTGTGATTCAAGCATTCTGAAACCGTAACTTTTTCTAGCAAACCCACATTAGATGAATCACATGTGATTTTTTTAATCATGTATTATCTGTTTTCATTTATGTAAAATATATAAATCACGTGTGATTTTAGAAATCCTTAAACTGTAAATTATTTTACAAATTCACGTGTGCTTTATAAAGTAATAAATCACATGTGATCCGTGAGTGCGAAAATTAAAAAAAATCGTCGAAAGTACATAGAAGTACGTATCATTAAAATTTTTTTTATCACAAATCACATGTGATTTTGTAAAAATCATGTCATTTGATACAAATCACAAGTGTTTGAAAAAATTACTTACGGTTTGGCGAAAATTATGATTTTGGATTTAGTATAAGTAACTTGTTATTCGGATCAATCACATGTAATTATCATTAAATCACATGTATTTTAAGCAGAATTACATGTGATCAAAATAAACACATAACTAATTCAAAAGCAAATTTGCTTTATATATTTTACATGAATCACATGTAAAAACACATAGAGAATCACATGTAATTTAGGTAAAATTACATATGATCAAAACAAAATCACATGTAATTCAGAAGCCAGTTTACTTTGTATATTTTATATGAATGACAACAAAACATTTTTATATATTGACAGATTTACATGTGATTCAAACAAAATCACATGTGATTCATCTAAAGTGGGTTTGTTAGAAGAAGTTGAGGTTTCGAAATATTTGAATCACATGTAATGCAATCAAAATCACATGTAATTATCATCGAATTACATGTGATTCAATGCAAGAAAAATCACATGTGTTAATGCAAGTGATGTCTAAAAACATTATTAGTATTGACTAATCTTTTCTTAGTTTTGATCACAACAAACTAGACAACACATTTAATGTAAAACACAAAACGAATTACTTAACTAACACTATCGTCAAGGTAATAATCATATCACTAACTTTTCTTAATCATACTTAGTGATCATTAAAGCGATTATCCTTAAAACTCACTTTTGTTAATATGACAAAAGATTTTTTAATAAACTTTCTTTTTAAGAAAATGTTTTATTAAAATGGAAAATGTAAATTTGAAAATAGCATATTCCATATGCCATAAGAATATCCTTTGAAGGTTTAAAAAACCTCAGATATTCCTACCCCACTAAAAGACAAAAAGGGAGCGGACTCTACTGGGCGGTACCTTAAATAGCTAGGCGGTTCTCTAGCGATATGGAACCGCCAGGCTAGTTAAGGAACCGCGCCCAGCTAGCCGTTGCACTTTTTCTTCTATAAATAGTGGATCAAATCTCATTTTCCAACAACCCTCTTGGACGTTTTTCTCAGCCCCCTTTCTCTTTTCTATAGCATAATCATTAGTAAATGATCACTTAATGTGTTAAGTATGTTTACATATGATTATCCTCTTGATCCCCTCCTTTACCTTGTCTAATAAGAAGATCACTCACTCACTAGTGTTGTGATAAAGATGAATCCATGAATTAGTCATGTCCATCATGTTAGCCTTTTTGTTTTTGTTGATCCATTTGTATTTATGAATACTTGGACTAGTTATGTTCATCCAAGCTATTTGTGAATACTTGGATGTGTTGTGTACATCCATTGCATATGTGTTTGCTTGGATTTGTGTTGTGTAGATCCAAGCTACATGTGTGTACTTGGATATGTCTAGTTGAGTTGTAAGAGATTGTGTAGTAGTTCTCACTAAACTATAAAGGGATGTGGTTGTGTCTTGTGAGTTCTCACTAAACTTGAAAGTGATTAGTAGTTGTGTTGTGTGAAGTTCTCACTTAGCTTCAAAGTGAAGAGTCGTGAAGATTGGTTCTAGCTTTGGATTAGAACTCGACATCTAGCCTTGTGTCGTAAAATGGTGAAGTAGGCAACATCGTGAAGATTGGTTCTACCTTGAGATTAGAACTCGACATCTAGCCTTGTGTCGTTAAATTGTGAAGTAGGCAACGTTGTGTAGATTGGTCCTAGCTAAAGATTAGGTCTCGACATTTAGCTTAGTGTCGGAAAATAATGTAAGCGACGATGTAAGGCTTTCTCCGCCAAAAAGGGAGCTTGTGGATATAGTGGAAATCTCGAGTAGGTGTACTCGAGGAGTGGATTAGAAACGAGGATAGAGCCTCGTTGTCAAACCACTATAAATCTTGGTGTCTTGTCATTAGGTTGTCTCTTTCCTTACTCTTTACTTATTTCATTATCATTATACTTATCTATTACCATTTCTAATGCATTTAAATTGAATCTAATCATTATGCAACTTAGCTTCAAGTAAAAGATAGTTTTGATACAAACCTAATTGAAACTAATTTTAATTAGGTGACTAATAGAAGAGAAACTATTCAACCCCCCCCCCCCCTTCTAGTTTCTATAATTGGTATCAGAGAGATGGTCACTCAAGATCTTTGAAGTATATTATACTTTAAAACTTGGATCAATCCATTGTCTCCTCAAATTAGAAGGTCAAGTTGTACTAAAGTTTCTTTTTGGTCAAAACTATTTTTTTTTTGGAAAATAGGTCTTTTAATTGGTAATATTGCATCCCTCTTAGATTAGTAGCTTTTATGTATTTTAGATCTACTCTTGAAATTTATCTACTAGTTTGTATCTTGCTTTGTGTAGGTACTCATAAAGATCAATCATTTAATTGGTTGTGGATTGAGTTACTTGCACTTATAGAAGACTCATCTTCATTGATCTTCAACATCTTTGAATGATGATATCAAGATGATTGGGAATGATACTAGTCCTTGAAGAATTAGTACTCATCATAGTCATTGTTTGGCATTGCATTGATTCCATGATGGATTGGAATGCTCTTTGTGACCAAGGTACGCTTTCGTTCTTCCACACGCCCTTTGATCATTCTTTTTATCATTACTTGACTATGTGCTTGTTCTTGGCATCCTTGCCTTGACATTTGTTTGTGGTTTATGATTCTTTTCTTTTATCCTCTCAAACCTTCATTGCTTGGATACTTGACTCACTATGGTGATGTAGAGTGAGTTAGTAGTAGCTTAAAGTATCAAGCATGATATCTATGGTTTGCACCCATACGGTTAGTAGGACCTTTGTGGGAGAGAAAGTGAATTAATACATTGCTCATATTTTTGGTTTAGACTAAGACTATTATTAAAAGTGATCTTAGTCTATGCATCAAAATTTGCTTTGTGTTTATTCATTACCAAAGCCGTTTAACACTTTGCCGGAAAGGCACGTCTCAAACCACTATATATGACACAAGCTCTTCGTCTCCTCGATTTGAAGATTGTCATTAATCCCTTGAGCATTGGTCTTAGTCTTGATTCACTTCCCTTGACTTCTCTCCACTTTGCTTTTTCGTTACGAGTAGTCGTTTGTCCGTTTCAGTTCTTTTCGATCTCGATTCAACTCGTAATCCTTCATTAAGGCATATTGGTTAGTGTTATGATGATCCAATGATATTCTACAAGGTTTAAGATATATTTTTAAGTATTTTAGAAAACTTGGTTTTCAAAAATTTGGCGTATTTCAATGATAAAAACCAACCTCTGTAGGCGGTTCTTTATCTCTGGTGGTTCAAACCCGCGGTTCTCTATCGATATGGAACCGCGGGCAGTAAAGCTTGTCAGAGCGCCAGTTTTATTAATTTAATCTTTTTCAAAATAAACCCTCTCTCTCCCAAAAACACACAGCCGACGGGTTCCACCTTTTCCACCATTGTTGAAGCTTCAAAAACCTTCAATCACTCAAATTAATTGATTCCAAGTTGTGGGTTTCACTCATCCTTCATCAAACATCAATTAATTGTAAGTACTTTCTTTCAATTTCATCTATTTTGTTCTAGGGTTCATCCTTTCATAACTAGGGATTTTTAAAATTGAAATTGAATTAGAACCTTAATATGAATATGGGTTGACATGGTTATTTTACTATGATTCCTTAGGTTCATATTCATTAAGATTTCACTAAAACCCACTTGTTGAACAAATCCAAATTTTGGCTAAATGATTTTGGTTAAAAGATGGAATTGAGATGAACCCATGAACAAATAGGTAATTGCATTGTTAATGCTTACCTAAAAACCTTGTTTTGAAAAACCAATGATCTTGTCCATTGTTGATTCAACATAGGTCATATGTTCTTGGTTAATAATGGAATGGATACATTGTGAACATGAGAATGATATGGAGTCAATCCTTTGTTTGTCAAGAAATTGATATAACACATTCTCATATTTTGATTTTTGATTTTATTTTTCATATGAGTGATTGGAAAAATATTTTCTTGTGTTTATATTAGGTACTAATCATGCCTTCACAATACCAAACGGATCATTAACTCACTAGACAATATATGCCAAACATTTCCCAAACCTTTGCTTCCACTCAACTTTGAAACTCCTTTTCATCTCTTTCAACTCGAAATTTCCATGAGGGTAGAGTTGTTGACGAGGGAATAACGGGTTATGTCTATATCAAATCTATGTTTGAGCTTTCGGGGTTTGATTGCTTGCTCAACATAGAAGAAGATATTTACCCCTTGTTTCTTCTAGAATTCTTTAGCACTTACTTCATGTTTGAATACAATGGCAAAATCTTCATTTGATTCTTGTTGAACGATCAAATCATTCAATACTCTCTCGAAGATTACGGTGAAATTCTTAGTGTGCCATATAAAGGCACTTGTCGTTTCACGGATAAATGGAGACTTGATGCTCTCTTGGAATCCTACGAAAAACCTCCAAATGACCACGCCGAAATTGATCTGGAATTTATCCTTGATATCATTTCGAAAGAGCGTGATGGAAACGTTGTGAGAAGCCTTCATTCTAATGTGCGAAATTTGAATCGCTATGAAGTGCTCTCAAGCGATCTTAAGGATTTTATGGTCCAATGGGCAAACATCCTTAGGGAGAATGTATTTTGTCTTGGTGGAAACCGATATCATATCCCGGCTTGTATGGTGCATATGTTGTGTTGCATCTTTACATCAACCAAGTACAATTTGGCATTCTATATCGCTCGACGAATAAATTATGCTATTTCAAAGCCCAAAACAAACCTTCCCTATGCTATGCTTCTTACTCGCCTTTTCAAAAGGGTTGCTCATGACTTTCCCCACCTCGACCTTTCTCGCTTTCACCCGGTTCATCGGGTTATGTTGCCTATTCAAGAGGTATATGAAAGAAAGCCTAGAAGTGATCGAGGTTCGAGAAAATCTGATCATCAAGAGACGGATGATGAGGACACCTATATGCCAACAAGTGATGGTGATGGCATAGGTTCTAGTTCTCATTTCAACTTTTCGAGTAATTCCAACCCATCCTCAAACTCATTCGTGGATGGACTTGAAGACTTAGCTCCTCCACCTCATTATTCCTCTAGTGAAGTACCGGAAGATCTCAATATGGAGCATCTCTACCGTGAAAATCTTAGGACTCGAGGTGAATTACATGAACATCGGGTTGAGTTAAGGAAAGGATTCAAGTACTTGGGGAATATGATCAAGGGATTGGGCAAGAAAAGAAGGTGAAGACTTTGAAGTGTTTCAAAGTATACATGTTGGTAAACATGTAATGTGATGTTGAACAATTTTTTTTACTTTGGATGTGTATTAACTAATTCTACTTGTTTGGATTACTTCTTATTGTTTTCCTAATGATTGTCTATGCCATCGGGTTTACGATTTGCATAGCTTTGTGCATCCTATGTGTTAGTTAGCTTCCTAAATTTTGGTCAGTAGTTAACTTTGGCTTGATAATCCTTTGGTAAAAATTTGGGCTAACCAAAGTTTGAGGAAGTGCCATTTTTGAACACCTCTGGTCGCGGTTCCATATCGACCAGTGGTACCTTATTGATAAGGAACCGTCGTCCCTAGATAAGGAACCGCCGGCTACTATGTCCGACAGAATCTGTGCTTTACACTATTTTCCTTAATCTGTGTAAACCTTGCTTGATTCTTTGCAAAAACCTGCACATTTCCTAAACTAGGTTACCTAAATTCATTATACACATAAAATGTTTTTAACCCATTACTAGTTTGGATCATCCCCTCACCCTTTTAAACCCTCCTTGTTAGCCATGTTCTTCACACATCAAACCATTCTTCCTTAAACCTTAAACCACTCTTTACAACCATGGTTTCTACAAGAACCTCAAGCTCATCCAAAACCTCCACTTCAAGGAAAAATCTTAAGATTAAGATTAAGTTGCCCAAACCTAACTCTTCACCCTTTCACACACCCAAGAATGAGATTGTCCCAATTCTCATCTATTCATCAACCTCACCACCTCTTGCTCCATGCAAGACTACCTCAACCCATGGTACCAACTATTCTCATGGTTCTACCTCCTCTTCATTCCAATTTAGAATGAATGAGCTATCCTCACCCATCACTCCAAGTAATCTATTGGATGTGGCTACCCAACCTCAACCCATCCAAAGCATTCCCGTTATGAATGACTTTGTTGATACCTTGGTGACTTCACCAGTTACCCCTCCAAACTCACCCATTTCACCCTTGGAGAGCATACCTCCACACTCACCCACATCACCCTTGGAGAACATACCTCCTCCACCTCCACCTCCCTCAAACACTCCAAACTTGGGTTATCCTCGCTTTTATGAGTATTTCATGCACAATAGCACTAATTGCCCTTGTTGCCTCAACAACTTCTATCTCATTGATATCCTTAGGTTGGAGATGATTGGGGCTCACATAGAGTTGCAAAGCTTTTTGTTGAGTCTCTTTGCCAATCATCCTCCTAGGAGATAAATGATGATTTTCCCTAATAAGTGTTTTTTTAAAGAAAAACCAAGCCAAGGAAGACTATTCATCAAGACCTAGATTTAAGCTAACTTTGTTTTTAGTTAGTTGTGTTTTTTATTTCCTTAATGTATCTCTTTCCCTACATGAGTTTTTAATAAGGATGAATTATGGATTTAGCTTTATGTGTTTCTATCTTTATTTGCACATTAATCAACTTTAATTCTAAATTAAAATTAAACCTAAATCTATCACAACCTCTAAAACTTGACTAAAATTGGTTCAAAATGTTATCTAAATATTTTGTCACCCTTTGTCAAGACATTCTTTGTGAATGTATTGCTTTTATGCAACCCTAGCATAATTTAGTGCTAATAGAGGTAAAATTCCAAGATTTGTAAGTTTTTGAAAAAGTCTTAGTTTTCTCAAAACCCTAAAAAATCATGGTTTCAAGTCCACTGCACGCGGCTCATTAAAGTCGCGCGGTTCCTTATGTGCTAAGGAACCGCCGGTCCCTATAAGGAACCGCAGACAGAAAGCCTAGTTTTGGCTCGTTTTTGGTCTTTCTTCATCACCCTATCCCCTGTCAAGATTCCATGTTTACTCAATTTGGCTAAACATTCCTTGACACTTTACATTTGATTTTCAAACATTTGCCTTGCCTACTTTCTTCTTATACCTCCACCTTGAGATTTCATTCTCACACCTAAACAATGCCTAACTCCTCCTTTCATAACCTTGACATTTCATTGTCACAAACCTCCTCACCCAAAGCTTCCTCATCCAAGCTTTCTAAGAAACCGAAGATCTCGGTTTGACCTATTTGGATCAAGAAAAATGAACCCTCTTCATCCAAACCACCCAAGAACCCCACCTTCTCTCCAATCAAGTATTGTAATGAGACCTACTCCATTAACCCCATCACCGGAGAAAAGGAAAATCTTCCCCCACCACCAAAACCTTTTGACACCCCTCAACTCAATGACATTTCAACCTTCCCAAACCTCACAAGGCATTATGTAAACATTTCCTACCCACTCTCCTCACCACCACCAAACCCTAGGTGTGATGGCCTTCCCCCATCAACCGAATTTGTGTTGCATCATGGATCCTCGTGTGTTTGTTGTCGATTTCAACTAATTGAACTTGCTCATGTGTATGAGAAGTTAAATTTTCTTGAATTCCTCCTCACTCGACCTCCTCTCAAAGTTTTCGTTCCCGTGGACAAAACTTCGAATGATGCCTCGTCGTCTTATTTTTCCAACTAAAGGGCTAAGCACTATTGGAGTCAATAAAACTTTAGTTGTTTTAGAGTCAATACCGTTTTAAGCAATCTTGGAAAATTATCACTATTAGAATAGCTTATGTTTTGTGGTTTATTTTCCATATATTTTGCTTTAGATACTCATATTGTGTGTATGACTATCTACCTTGTTTGTCTCTTTCATATTTATGTAATATGAAACCTTTGTGTTGTGTTTGTTTTCTTTACTTGATCATTCTCTCTTATTTTTGAGTTGATTGTGGTTAATCTTTACAATTGATTATGGGTGATTCCATTAATTCTAAATTTTAACCCCTTGACAAATTTATCATCTTCATTGGTCGGATGTTTCTTTTCTACCTTCATTCAACCAATTGAACTTTGATTTTGTCATTTACCTCTTTGTACATACTTAGCAAATACTTGCTTCTAATTTGAGATTTCTTCTCCTTCTCCATCTCAAGTTACTTAGTAGGTAGTGATCATATATACATTGGTGTTTCTTTTCTTTCTACTAACCTTTGTGTAGCATGTCACCATAGCTCATACACTTGGTGCCCCAAGCAAGGAGGAGCAACCACCAAGGGGGAGCTACTAGCAAAGTCCGGTTCTCTTCAAAGACTTGTGCTTACCTTTTTTCTACGACAAAGGGGAAGAAATGATAGTGATAAACTCGTTAATAATTCGATATTTTGTGTTTCTACGTAAATGAGTTTATAGTTTGTCGTAATCAAAAAGGGGGAGATTGTTAATGCAAGTGATGCCTAAAAACATTATTAGTGTTAACTAATCTTTCTTAGTTTTGATGACAACAAACTATACAACACATTTAATGTAAAATACAAAACGAATTACTTAACTAACACTATCATCAAGGTAATAATCATATCACTAACTTTTCTTAATCATACTTAGTGATCATTAGAGTGATTATCCTTAAAACTCACTTTTGTCAAAATAGAAAATGTAAATTTGAAAATGGCATATTCCATATGCCATAAGAATATCCTTTGAAGGTTTAAAAAACCTCAGATATTCCTACCCCACGAAAAGACAAAAATGGAGCGAACTCTACTGGGCGGTACCTTAAATAGCTAGCCGGTTCTCTAGCGATATGGAACCGCCGGGCTAGTTAAGGAACCGCGCCCAGCTAGCCGTTACACTTTGTCTTCTATAAATAGTGGATCAAATATCATTTTCCAACAACCCTCTTGGACGTTTTTCTCAGCCCCCTTTCTCTTTTCTATAACATAATCATTAGTAAATGATTACTTAATGTGTTAAGTATGTTTACATATGATTATCCTCTTGATCCCCTCCTTTACCTTGTCCAATGAGAAGATCACTCACTCACTAGTGTTGTGATAAATATGAATCCATGAATTAGTCATGTTCATCATGTTAGCCTTTTTGTTTTTGTTAATCCATTTTTATTTATGAATACTTGGACTAGTTGTGTTCATCCAAGCTATTTGTGAATACTTGGATGTGTTGTGTACATCCATTGCATATGTGTTTGCTTAGATTTGTGTTGTGTAGATCCAAGCTACATGTGTGTACTTGGATATGTCTAGTTGAGTTGTAATAGATTGTGTATTAGTTCTCACTAAACTATAAAGTGATGTGGTTGTGTCTTGTGAGTTCTCACTAAACTTGAAAGTGATTAGTAGTTGTGTTGTGTGAAGTTCTCACTTAGCTTCAAAGTGAAGAGTCGTGAAGATTGGTTCTAGCTTTGGATTAGAACTCGACATCTAGCCTTGTGTCGTAAAATGGTGAAGTAGGTAACGTCGTGAAGATTGGTTCTACCTTGAGATTAGAACTCGACATCTAGCCTCGTGTCGTTAATTTGTGAAGTAGGCAACGTTGTGAAGATTGGTCCTAGCTAAAGATTAGGTCTCGACATTTAGCTTACTGTCGGAAAATAATGTAAGCGACGATGTAAGACTTTCTCCGCCAAGAAGGAAGCTTGTAGATATAGTGGAAATCTCGAGTAGGTGTACTCGAGGAGTGGAGTAGAAACGAGGATAGAGCCTCGTTGTCGAACCACTATAAATCTTGGTGTCTTGTCATTAAGTTGTCTCTTTCCTTACTCTTTACTTATTTCATTATCATTATACTTATCTATTACCATTGCTAATGCATTTAAATTGAATCTAATCATTATGCAACTTAGTTTCAAGTAAAAGATAGTTTTGATACAAACCTAATTGAAAGTAATTTTAATTAGGTGACTAATAGAATAGAAACTATTCAACCCCCCCTTCTAGTTTCTACAACATGTAATTATCATCGAATTACATGTAATTCAAGCAGACAATTTAATATATTAACAAGATTACATGTGATTAAAAAATCACATGTGATTCATTTAAAATGGGTTTGTTAGAAGAAGTTAAGGTCTCAGAATGCTTGAATCACATGTAATGCAAGTAAAATCATATGTAATTATCACAAAATCACATGCAATTCAAGCAGAATTACATGTGATTCAAACAAAATCACATGTAATTTAGAAGCCAATTTATTTTATATATTTTACATAAATGAAAACAGATAATACATAATTAAAAAAATCACATGTGATTCATCTAATGTGGGTTAGTTAGAAAAAGTTACGGTGTCAGAATGCTTGAATCACATGTCATGCAAGCAAAATCACATGTAATTATCACCGAATCACATGTAATTCAGTAGTCAATTTGTTTTACATATATTATTTTTGGGTAAAAGGGACTCCACCCCGGTAAAATGAACATATTTTATATTAATGGCAACAAACATTTTAATATACTGACAGAATTACATGTGATTCAAACATTTCAATGTAATTCAGATAAATCACATGTGATTTTAAAGTAATAACAAAATTTTTTTTATCATTTAATAGACGGTTATTTTCATATATTTTTAACGATTTTACAATGTTGCAATTCTCGTCAAAAAAATACAGGTGATTTTCACAAATCGCATGTGACATTACAAATTCAAATGTGATTTTAAAAATAATAAATCAAACATGAGTTTTCGAGAATCACATGTAATTTTCGAGAATCACGTGTGATTTTTTTACGAAATTTTTTATAAAAAGTTCGCCGAAGTTATATAGAAGTGCATATCTATAGAAAGATAATTTAATTCCCGTCGTGACAGTATAATTATTTTTTCATAACGATTAACGGTTTGAGAGATATTTAATTTTTAAGAAATGGGATGAAAGTGTATTTTTTTAATTAAATTTAAAAAGATTAATATACACCATTAAATGTGATTTAAATGGATGGTGAAGATTGATTTATTTTTTCTTTTTTGAATGCATGTTCCTTAAGAAACTTTTGTCTTGCCGCTTATATGTCTTCAGGTATAATTGACAAAGTTAAATCACATGTATAGGTGACAAAGTACGCATCGTCTACATGTCACAAATTGATTGGTTTGGTAAGAGGGGCACACAAGTGACATGTAGGAAAACGAGAAAGTATGTTGTCGTAAATAAAGAAGTATCGATATATATATATATATATATATATATATATATATATATATATATATATATATATATATATATATATATATATATATATATATATATATATATATATATATATATATATATATATATATATATATATATATATATATATATATATATATATATATATATATATATATATATATATATATATATATATATATATATATATATATATATATATATATATATATATATATAGGGGAGAGTTAAAATAAAAAGATTTTTTTTTGTGAGAAGGATAAGAAGGATTTTTAGCCAATCATTTAAAATCAATAGATAAGATCAATCCATATTCCTAACTAACTAACTAACCACTAAAACACGATTTTAAAAAAGTCTTCAAAAAATTCTGAAAAAATTCCAAATGGTCGGATTTGTTGGTGCCTAAAAAAGTTGTTAATAAACGTTTTTTAATTTTGAGTTTTTTACGTTTTTTTGATGCACAAAAAACAAAATTTGATGCACAAACACGTGAATTTTGGTGTACAAGATTTTTTCATTCAAAAATTTTTCAATTTATTATAGTTTGATGCGGAATCATATTTTAAAGCAAAAAGTCAAAAGAAGTTGGGCATAAAAATGAATTCTTGATGCACAAAAAACCTAAAAAACGTATAAGAAAACGTTTTTGTGCATCAAAATTCCGTTTTTGTGCATTAAAAAAGCGTAAAAAACTTCAAATTAAAAAAACTTTTTTCACAAAAGTTTTTTGCACCAACATACCCGATCTACTAGAATTTTTTCATAATTTTTGAAGAACTTAAAAAAAACACGTTTAGATGGTTAGTTAGTTAGTTAGTTAGTTTGTTAGGATTTTGATTTAATCTCATCCATTGATTTTAAATCAATGGCTGAAAATCCTTCTTATCCTTCTAAAAAAAAGTCTTTTTATTTGATCTCTCCCCTATATATATATATATATATATATATATATATATATATATATATATATATATATATATATATATATATATATATATATATATATATAGAATTGCGTTCAAGTGAGTTACAGCTTAAAATGAGATACAATAGGCACCAATTACAATACGACATGTGGCATTTTATATTAATAAATGGAAATAAAGCATCTGAAATAAACTGAAATGATAATATAAAATAAAAGGGTATTTCGGTAATTTAAATCATCTTTATGTCCTTTAGCAATTTCTTATTATGTGAATCCACAAACAGCTTCATAACTCTTTATATTCTCTATAAAAAAAACTCGGTAACTCCTCTATCTCTCACATCCGATCAACAAATTTTCTACATAACCCCATATCATCCTCTTTTTTACCCACATCATCTCACAAACAATATACCGTCATCAATATTTGTTTAAAAAGTACTGCACTCCTTTGTTTTTATCCTCTATAACCCCACACCAAGGCGTGGAGTCTTTCTAATGTCGAGATCATCGTGGCCTTCGAGATCCATCTCGCCATGTGAATTAGAATATCATTTGATGATTTCGTTTTCTACCATGTCTAGTTGGTGCGGCTTCTCGATTATAGATCGTGTATGAATCGGATCTTGAATAAAAGATCGATTTTAATTAGCCATTACCGGCGACGGTACATGATGATGTATCGCGATATATCAGATGGTAACATTCCTTAATTGTAGCCGTTACCCATCTGACGATATGTTTACACATTCGATCTGTAGCAGCCATCGTAAGTTTTATGGTACATAATGGTTGTTTTCTTGTGCATCCGTTATACCCTTCTTGTTGCAAGACGAAATTTTGGGTTACTTCAAGCAAGGTTCAAAAGATACCCGATTGTTGTATCATTTGGCGAGATATAGCTTAGTTCTCTTTATTGATTTAGATGATTTTTTGTTTTTCATAGGGTTGACTTTTAAAAGTGAACTCATTCAATGTCAGTACTTGACAATTTGACTATATGAAAATCAAGATGCTATGGTTTTTTGTTTTTTAGCGGTTGTTTTGTATCAGTTGAGTATAAACATATTCATCTATATTAGTCCTTTTGTATCAATTGTTTTTATTTGTAAGATTTAGTCATTTTAAGTTGTATTTATTTAGAATTATTATTTGTTTAAAAAGATAATGTATCAATGTCGTCTTCGTCGGATTGATGTTGCGCTCGTCGGATTCAAACTAACAATCTTTTTAATAGTACCACTCGATGTGTATAATCGAAACTCGAGATTCGAACTGAGTTTATTGATTATCAGCGGATGTGTGTCACCTAAAGCCGTTTCTTTCTTAGTTGATATAATACATGTGTATAAGTTATTCGAACTGAGTTTATTGCTGGTTGTAATTTTTGTTTGAACTGAGTGTCGATTTGTATTAGTTGATATGCTACATGTGTAGTAGTTTATACTTTATAGTGTGTTAGGAACCCATAAATAGATTTTTAGTTTCTACTTGTATCACATGTTAAAATAGTTGTTCATATATTGTGTTTGAATATTATATTGCTCCACTTTTCTATGAATGGTTTTGTTGGTACCCAGTACTATGTGCAACAATGAGGTAAATATTTATAATATTATATTTGTATCAATTAGTATAGTGGATTATACATGAGATGTATCACAAGTTACTTTCATATACAAGCCAATAGAAAAATACATAGTAGATGTTCAATTTCTAACTGATGATCAAGATATAATGATTTTTAATACATATGTGCTAGATCGGTTATTAATAAACAATCCGCCAACTAATGCGTTTGAGTCTTTAAAACGTATAAGCAGATGAATCAGTTTAAAATAAATACTATGCCACTTGTTTTTAATTTTATTACAAAAATACCATTAATCTTATTTTTATCACATGACATCATCATTAATTCAATCAAATTTGATCCAATGGCTCACAAGTGTACCTATTATAACTTATTTTAAAGGTGTACACCATGATAACAGCCCCTTATATATATATATATATATATATATATATATATATATATATATATATATATATATATCAAATCAAATCAAAAACCCTTATATAGGAAGGATGGTGAAACAATTCCTTAAATACAAAATTCTATTAAAATGACACATGTAATTCATTAAAGGGTTTCCATAAATACTTCAAAAAGAAAGTAGGAATTACAAATGATAACTTAAATACAAAATTCTATAAAAATATATATGGAATGATGGTGAAACAATGCCTTAAATACAAAATTCTATAAAAATTATTCCATAAAATGCTTCAAAAATAAAATAGGAATTACACATGATGCCTTAAATACAAAATTCTATATAAATATGTATAGGAATTACAAATGATGCCTTAAATACAAAATTCTATAAAAATATATAAGGAAAGATGGTGCAACAATGCCTTAAATATAAAATTGTAAAAAAATGATTCCATAAAATGCTTTAAAAATAAAATAGGAATTACAAATGATGCCTTAAATAAAAAATTCTATCAAAATATATATATAAATTACAAATGATGCCTTAAATACAAAATTCTATAAAAATATATAAGGAAGGTGGGTGAAAAAATGCCTTAAATACAAAATTTTATAAAAATGATTCCGTAAAATGCTTCAAAAATAAAATAGGAATTACAAATGATGCCTTAAATACAAAATTCTATAAAAAAATATATATATGAATTACAAATGATGCCTTAAATACAAAATTCTATAAAATATATAAGGGAGGATGGTGAAACAATGCCTTAAATACAAAATTCTATAAAAATGATTCCATAAAATGCTTCAAAAATAAAATAGAAATTACAAATGATGCTTTAAATATAAAGTTCTATAAAAATATATATAGGGATTACAAATGATGCCTTAAATACAAAATTCTATAAAAATATATAAGGAAGGATGGTAAAACAATGCCTTAAATACAAAATACTATAAAAATGATTACATAAAATGCTTAAAAAATAAAATAGGAATTACAAATTATGCGTTAAATACAAAATTCTATAAAAATATATATAGGAATTACAAATGATGCCTTAAATAGAAAATTCTATAAAAATATATAAGAAAGGATGGTGAAACAATGCCTTAAATACAAAATTCTATAAAAATGATTCCATAAAATGCTTCAAAAATAAAATAGGGATTACAAATGATGCCTTAAATACAAAATTCTATAAAAATATATATAGGAATTACAAATGATGCCATAAATAAAAAATTCTATAAAAATATATAAGGAAGGATGGTGAAATAATGCCTTAAATATAAAATTTTATAAAAATAATTCCATAAAATGCTTCAAAAATATAATAGGAATTACAAATGATGCCCTAAATATAAAATTCTATAAAAATATGTATAAGAATTACAAATGATGCCTTAAATACAAAATTATATAAAAATATATAAGGAAGGATGGTGAAACAATGCTTTAAATACAAAATTCCATAAAAATGATTCCATAAAATGCTTCAAAAATAAAATAGGAATTACAAAATGATGCCTCAAATACAAAATTCTATAAAATATATATAGGAATTACAAATTATGCCTTAAATACAAAATTCTATAAAAATATATAAGGAAGGATGGTGAAACAATGCCTTAAATACAGAATTCTATAAAAATGCTAAAAATATACATAGGAATTACAAATGATGCCATAAATACAAAATTCTATAAAAATATATAAGGAAGGATGGTGAAATAATGCCTTAAATATAAAATTTTATAAAAATGATTCCATAAAATGCTTCAAAAATATAATAGGAATTACAAATGATGCCTTAAATACAAAATTCTATAAAAATATGTATGAGTTACAAATGATGCCTTAAATACAAAATTATATAAAAATATATAAGGAAGGATGGTGAAACAATGCCTTAAATACAAAATTCTATAAAAATGATTCCATAAAATGCTTCAAAAATAAAATAAGAATTACAAATAATGCCTTAAATACAAAATTCTATAAAATATATATATGAATTACAAATGATGCCTTAAATACAAAATTCTATAAAAATATATAAGGAATGATGGTGAAACAAGACCTTAAATACAAAATTCTATAAAAACGCACAACAATGATATTAATTCCAAAAAAATGTAAAAACGTTATTCATAACATTAACATATACAAAATTTATTACCTCATAAAATTCAAAAATACATAACATATTTTTACAGTATTATTAAAATTAAAAAAAAATTTATGTAACAAACTTATTCATATCGTTAACGTATGCAAATTCAATTAACTCATAATATTTTTAAATAATAAAATATCTTAAACTACGTTATTTTTGTCTATTCTATGCTACATTATTAAAATATCAATGCCATAACTAACACTATATATACTAAACTTCTAATACAAACACACATAAATTCAATTTTCATTAAAAATATATATACTTAAAGCTAGCCCGTCCACCGGACGGGTCTAAAGGCTAGTATATATATATATATATATATATATATATATATATATATATATATATATATATATATATATATATATATATATATATATATATATATATATATATTGAGTAGCGATCCAGTAAGAAGAGAAATAAAAATAAAAAGAATAAGAAGAACTATGGACCACATATTTTAAATAAGAGTGAGAATTTTAAGGGGAGATGCAAGAGATTTTGTAGGTGCATCTGAAATGAGTGGTTATAGTTTTTTCTCATCCTTCTCATTTTTGTTAATCTTCTTATTAGATCCTAACTCTCTCTCTCTCTCTCTCTATATATATATATATATATATATATATATATATATATATATATATATATATATATATATATATATATATATATATATATATATATATATATATATATATATATATATATATATATATATATATATATATATATATATATATATATATATATATATATATATATATATATATATATATATCTATAATATATATATGGGGCTAAGTTTGACATAGGATAATAAGATAGCGCCACCTCATATCCTACGTGGCATTATTTCATTGGCTAAGGTTACACTTAATTTATTTTTGGAAAATATATGAAATTTCGGAACTAAAAAAATTGGTTACATTTTTTTTTTATTTGAAAAATATATGTCTATCCTATCATATTCCATAATACTATAAAAAAAACATCACCATCCGTTATTCAATCTACATAAAAATTCGGAAAATAAAATTTGGAAAAAATATCCTAGCATCTTTCCTTTAATATTGGTTTTACAAAAGATACGACTCTTTTCGATACCCTTTACCATTCACCTCAAACCTTTGATCAAAGATGATATTTATTACAGAAGCTTGATTGGTTAAGCTGGTAGGATTCGATCAATATTGTGTGGTTTTTGGAAGCACATGGATCCAGATTCGATCAACCTTATGAAGATTTTGTGGTTTTTCGAAGCACATGGATCAACTTTGACTCTTATACGTAATGTCATAATTCTACGCCTCTTTATTCTTAAAATCTTAATTGACGTTGCTTTTTTTATGCTTTTACAAGTTCATCTTCTCTTTGTTTTGCAAGTATATGTTTTAAAACCCTAATTAATTGTGCTTTGCAGCAGGTATATAAAATTGCTCATGTTCTATTTGTTCTAATTGGTAACCTATTAACCTTTAATTTATTTTTTTAACATGTATATGGTGCACTCTTGGTAACTTTATTTTATGTGTAACTGGTGCATATGATTATCGTCAATGCTTTATGTGTAGCTTCTTTCGGCTTCCGAGATTCCAAGAATCTTGAAGCGCAACACGTTTTTTTTCAAATACTCTAACAATTGGTTGTAGGATTTTTAACTAGGTTTTTTTGTGTTATGGTTCTGCAAAAGTGATTGTTGGACATGAGCAAAAACAGCAAATATTGCAACAATGATGACTGCAGCATCTCTACCAGTTCTTCAACATAAGTTTTTGGATTTATTTTTTCTCTTCTCTAGATTTTTTTCATCTTCTGTGAACTATTGTCAAATTCTTTGTTCTAATTTATTCTTCACAGTTAACTAATTTTGAACGCAATGTTATGCGTAGATACATATAAGTAGACGTTTAAATGAATCCCCGAACATCATTATTGTTTTCCAAGCAGATGGTTTTGAAAAGACCATTTATTTAATTCATTGAAACACACCATTTATATTATGTGGGTGTTTGCATTAGCTTATTTGGGCTCCGTATAACACCATTACACATAAGCATCATCCTGAGGTGCTGTAGGTCAGGTTTGGCGCGCAGTGCGACTAGCTATGATGGATGTTAATATAAACTATAGTAATGATTATCTGTATATTAATTTCATTTTTTTCATTACAGAACTTGGATGAAGCGCATTTTATTCCTGGTCTTTCGTTTTTATAGGAGTGTTACCAATGTAGGGCTTCACCTGGGTTCAAACATAGGTAATTAAATATTTTGATTAATTGTATTGTACCATGATATAACAAGTATGGCTCTATCTTACAGTCATCTACTATTTAGAGAGTTGGTTAACAATGAAATTGTGTTATAGTTCAGTATAATTTGTTTATATAATTTGTTTATCAGGCGTTTTGCAGCAAAAAATGGTTTGGGACGACCATGGATCCTTTGGCTGAGAAGTCCCTGGTAGTGAAAACAGGAGACATAACAATTATGCTAGAAAGATTTGATAAGGTATGATCCATATCTTAGTTCGTACAACTCAAGCACTCACGGATATACCAAATCATCTTGATCTTCTTAAAGTGGTAAGCGGTGTTGGTTTTTAGTTCTGCATGTCGATTTAGTTTCTTAATCATCAAGTTTTCACGTTGCAAGCATAAGATACTATAGTAAATTTGCATATTATTTCTTTGGGCCAGGTCAGTTAATATTCCTCTCAAATTTAACATGCTTTTTCTATTTGCAGGTGCAGGAATGTGCTTACGAATTAGTCCAAATTGGAGATTTAAGGAATGTTTTATAATTCGTGTCAATGAGCGGTTGTTATATTTCTAAACCAAAAGTCATTGATTTTAGTTTTTGAATCATCATCTTCCCTTTGATTTGTGAGTGTTTACATTGGTATTCAAGTTAATGCACAAACTGTAGTATCAATATGGGGGAATATCGTTACAAATCTTTTAAATTTTGTCATGACAATATAGATAATAATTCAATCCATACAACATCTAACTTTTATGAGAAGTTTATGTTTCACTGATGCTAGCTTTTACACTGCAGACCTACAAGGAGCAGTCCCACTTTGACGATTATGGTATTTGCAAGTCGGCAGGCCTCGAAGGAGCAGTCCCACAGGTTTTTTATAGATGGTTCATTATGGATGTGTTTTTGAAGTAATTATTTTAATTAGTAACACTCAAAACTCGGAAATATCCTATGTTGATTGTTTCGACCTAATTAATAAAAATTAGCATTGTCAAACACTAAAACATATTACTACGACTATTACAATAAGTCAATAATCATTTTGAACGCATATACACAAGGCTCAAAATCTGAGAACATATGAAATTAGGACCAAATAACTCAGAATGGAGGAAACTGAATGAACTTTGGACTTCTTTATCATGCCTATGTAGTAAATATCTGGTTGACTGTTCGGAATAACAATTAAGGCTCTAATTTGAAGCTGACATATGCAATTACATAGAAGTAAATTAACCTCTTTGCTTGCCCTTGATGCTAACTAACTACCATCGGAATCAATGCAGATTTCACCTTTACCGCGAGCCAGCAAGAAGATTTCAGTGAATTAGGGACCGTGTTAGATATTATTACCGAACTGGAGAATATATTAAAAAAAATATGTTAAACCACTTCGTTAGTGCTAAACTCCATACATGAATTGAGTTTAAACATATTATATCAAATGTAAGGAGATGTTTCGATTTGGATTTGCGATTTCAGTATGTGTTTAGATTAGAATTATATTCACTTATAATATGTCAAAGATAGAAACATTTTGATCATTATGATTTTGTCCTATTATAAGAAGAAAATTGCACTTTGTAACTCTATTTTGTTTTTTTCTTTGTTTACGGCTTAATGCTGTAAAATTTTGCAGCCACTCAAAACTAATTACATCCTATTTTCATTTTGGTTTGTGTTGCTAAATTTATATTTTCACTGTACAGTTTAGCATACACGATGAAAAAAGTGATGGTAGACAAGTCCCTGGATTACATCGATACTCATGAGCTCCAACATAAACTCAAAAGTCATAAGCTATAATGGCATTGTGATCTCTATAGAAAGTACAAGATATACGAACACCCTTAATATTTTTACTTTTAAACGATTTCATCTGCTATATAGGTTCGTTTTACCACTAGGATTGTAGTCCACTTGCTGAACATTAAATCTGATATGCTATCTAGGATAATTACAACTCAGCGAAGCAATTCGTATTTGGCTTGAACCAAGATCAGGTACATCTGTGCGTGAACTATGCCACTATTAGGTACAATAATTTTCTGTTTGGTAAACAAGGGCGTTGATCTGATCCTTTTTTCTAAAGAGTCTACTGATAATTGTATCAGCTCACCCAATTTTGTAGACAAGGTTTGATGACCGGTTTCGTCGACCCGGTCTGAAAAATTATGGCCAAAATACTTCTTAAGACCGATTTAGTGACTATCGACCATGATTATTTGAAATAGGTATTTATGAGCCACCTGTTGTTTTGAGTTGTAGTTGCAATAAAGATTAAATCTTAAATAACTATTTGATCAATTTGAAATAGGAATTGCAGAACTTTTGGCTCACTTGGCTGTGAGATCGCAACCCTGGAAATAAGAGAGGAACTGAGTTCACTTAGTTTGAAATTAAAATATTAAATTTGGCTCCTACATAAAACTTATTCTTTCCTTTTTGTGTCTTTAACCAATATATCGCGCCTCACTATGCAAGATTTCTTCACGGTACGTCTTTTTGAATCTTTATTCCTACATTTCTTCATGTATAATTTTATTTTCCAAATTAATATTTTTCACTTCTAAAAAAGATACAGGAATTTCAAACTCCATGGGAACATTGGCTGCAATAATCAGCACCCCTGGGACAGGTTACTTTGTACAATTTCAAATTACTATTTTTAGAGAGATTGAATGAATGGGTCATCAAGCCATTAGATCATTATATGTCCAACTACGAAATAAATTAGGTAACACTTTTATGGTTAGCTGCTACCCTTAACTTAGCAGCAGTTGAGCCAGGGGTGATTGACCTTGGTTGTTTGATCTTACTTGTAGAATCAAACACCCCCTATTAATATATGATCGTTGGGCAGGTTGACCTTGGTTGTTTTACATGTTTGTAGAATCAAATGCCCTTGATTCTAATAATGTAAATAAAATTATTACATTTTTGAATAGGAACTCACGTGATGACAGGAGAAGTAAACGAGTAATATAATTTTGTATAGATATAGGCATATAATTATGAGATTGTTCGATTTTAATGTTGGTTTTGTGATCGAGTTTTTAACTTTGTTTGTGCAGAGCTCTGAATCATTGCAAGCTTTACTGGTAGAAGACGGAAAGGAAGAGTTAGAGCTACTTTTCAACAACCATTCAAGTTAACAACCAAGGTTAGCGCTTAATCATTTACAGTTACTTTTTATGCAATTATAGATACAGTAGTATTTTAAACGTTTTGATACCTGAAGAGAGGCTTAAATTTGGTTGGTAGTTAGTAAGTAATGTTCTATAATGTAGACGTAAGTCGCAATCAAGAGCTACAATAAGAGTTCTATTACGTATTGACTTCTTACCATCTCTGTTATGTAAGTAGAGGTACCTCAATTTTCTATTCTTTCACTACAGATAGTGTTTAACTCGGTTATTAGTAAACAATATAACTTACTGTCGGGTTACCTTAATTTGCTATACTTCCACTACAGATAATGCATGATTAGGTGACATGTTTTCTGCCCTCCTATCAATTTTTTTTTCAAACTATATATTCAAAGTCTTTTAAAACAGTGTTTTAAGCGTTTTTACTTTGTTTTATGTTTAGGTTCAACTACAGACTTTCATGAATCCATCTCCACCAGTTCTGTTGGTTGTAAATGTGTGGCTACTAACAACCAATCATAGTAACAATCCCCACAACCTTTGGTCAACAAAAAGTGAAAAAACAAAGCTATCGTCACCCGTGACAACGGACAACAGACTTTTAATCTGAAAGTCATACTGAACATTGCCAGAACTTCTCATAGTAAGCGTTATTGTTTTCTGCTGATGGTTTTTTTGAGCATTATAAAGTCCAATGTTTTAGGAGGTTTTATCTCATTACTATCTTTTTAAGGTGGTCTACAACTATTGATGTATCTAATGGACCTAGCTGTGCGAGTCGTAAAAGGGTGGTTATTGATACAACATCGGAGTCGCAATCACCACATGAGTTCTGTTAGCAAAATGTGTGCGCCCGTGGTACACATTTGCTTGATTACAGACTTTTGCCCTCGTGTGGAAGAGTCTGCAAGGTACTTCCAAGATACAATATAATTACAGATGCTTAGTAAAAAGATCAAATGTACCCTCCTCGACCATGCAAACTATTTAGCATTATTAAAAGTAGGACACTCTGAATGTATGTGAGGGCTTTAAGGGGTAAGCTAGAAAGTTATTTATATAAAAGATTTGAAGCTTACATTGGACATATCTTTGTAAATATAGGCCACGTCAAATGAAAGACAAGGCATCGTCGTTTGTTTTATTAATCATCAGTTATGATAATAAGATAGTTTCGACGCTTTCCATGCACATCTATTCAATATATGAATTTGATTGACATTTTTCTCAAGTTGATTATATAACTACTTAGTACATTGAAGTTAGACCATGTCAGTTATGCGATGTCCTACGACAACATAGTTTATATGCGATTATATGCATGAGAACCAAAGATCGGATTATACAACGGAACTATGCTTCAAATATTTATGACGAGTAATGATATTATTTAGCAAATTCACGTCTGCCATTAAAATGTTTGTTTTGCTACGACCATCAATAGAAGTCAAGGCCAACCATTGTCGCAAGTTGATTTCTTCCTCCATAGGCCAATTTTCATCATAATGCCAATTATATGTCGTTTCTCAAGGTCAAAGAATCAGAAGGTACTATAAGTTCTTTGTTGTAATAGAGGTGATCACAAGTACACAAAATCCACAACAAACGTTTCTAATTGCATAGTGTCAGGATTATAAATTTTCAATAATCTTTGGATACACATAGGAAACCTCTTCATACCAATGCTGAATAAACTAATTTAGTGAGTGAGGAACTACCTGAGTACCTCCAATATTGCAATATTGTGTATCACACTTTATCAATGATATCGTGAGATATTTGCGGATTTGCGGTATATCTTTGAGGATTTGAATTACTTTTAAGAAAATTAATTGACCCTTTAAACCTGAAATTGTTATCTAAAGGAAAGTATTAAAATCATGTTATATAGGCTTTGACCACGGTATTTATAACTACAAAAATAATAAACGATTTACTTATGAATCCATCATAAACTACAAAGGCAATTCATCTTATACATTTTATTATATTAGTAGTGGTGGTTGGTATTTGAAAAATTGTGGTTGGTATTTGAAAAATTGACAAGAACAATGCATGTAAATTTTATCACTCTTTAGAGGAAAATAATAGAGTTAAGAATGTATGGCGTGAACTTAAAAATAATCACATAATGTTAATCACAATTCACTCATAATCGTTGAAGATTCATAAGACGACAAGGTCTTGGAAAACAGAAATGAACTCAAATGCATTTGATAACCACTATGAGGCCAAGGTAAACACAAAACAATTATATTTCACATTTATAGATTTAAAAAAATAATGTATCTAGCATTTGTGTACATTTCAAGATTAATTAGGAACAAAAACCATCTATTGAATGGAGAAAGGCCTAACACTAACAAATATTGATTTTATTTTAATAAAAACCATTTTTATCACACGAACAATTATATCTCCCACTCCCAAATAATATACCAGATTCCCAAATGTCATCTTAGAAAATATTTATGAACCAAACCCGCCCGTTGGGCGGGTTACGAAACTAGTATATATATATATATATATATATATATATATATATATATATATATATATATATATATATATATATATATATATATATATATATATATATATATATATATATATATTGTTTGATATCGTATTATAGGGTGTTTTATAAAACTTATTTGGTAGTTTGGTTAGGATTTTAATTTCAATAGTTTGCATGTTGCAAACTCTCAATGTATTCACTGATTATTTATGATCAATTCAATATCAATTTCAACTTTGCCAAAAAAAAAAAAAGAAAAAAAAAAGATAATCTTATTTTCTGTAGATATCAACCGATGTTTTCTAAATGATCCAGTCGAACCATCAGCTCAAACTTCAATCGGGATTTTTGCTCAAATCAACCGTCTGATCACTCAATATTACAGTGCGTAGTGAGTAATGGCCCAAAAGAAGTTAGTTGTCCAACATTACAGTGTGTAAGTCAGTAATGGCCCAAAAAAAGTAAGTTGTGATAGTTAACCTAGCCCATCCCCGAAACACAATCTTACAAACATAGTAACACCACAGCCGTTATTTCTTTAGTAGATGTGTCAACCTAGCTGATCACCACCAGATCTGAAAATAAGGTATTCATTCATCACTTCATTTGTTCTTTCTAATCTTGCAAGCTATGTTTGCGATTCACTAATGTAGATCTAATGAAATAAGCTACTAATATTTTGCAAAAACATAAACTTATATTAAGGTTGTTATACATATATTCATTATAGTAGTATATATGATATGGGTATTGAATCTTGTTGGAACGATTAGCTTAGATATCATATGTAATCTGCTCTAGTTAATTGCTTTCTTTTAATATAATTTGCCATGGGTATCTTGTTTTTTTCTTTGATTTTCGTTATATTCATCACCAGATAACGAAGTATACAAGTAGTTCATAATGTTTACGTTAGTTTTAATATTAATTAAAGTATAAGAGTCTTTATGTTACTCATATATTTTATCTCCTTTTGTGATAGGTGTGAGGCGACCGTGATTCTTATTGAAGTTGTGATGGTTGTTTGTGAAACTTCTAGTCTTATATGGGCTCGACGTGTACTAATATGCGTTGATATTTCAGAGAGTTTGTTTTGCCTTCAAACAAACATGAATGACAAGTTAAACGTCATACATCATGACATAAAGATTGCCAACATCATAATGGATGATGTATGGAGTGACGAGGTTTGCTCGTGGAACGACCAAGAGAATCAGATATATTACGAAGGTCGTGGAACAACCTGGTTCGCAACGTATACAACATCCAATTTAGCGGGTCTAGAGATGCTTACTCATTCGGAGGGTATATGAGATCCGATTTTGGTCTTCGAGACTTCAAATTCGGTCCCGTAAAAATTGCATCCTTGTGCCCATGATCTTTTGGAAGGATCTAGAGCTTTTCAAAATTTGAAGTTTGAAAGAGATAACTGGTGGCGTTACGACGTTGATAATTGGGATGGAGTGGTGTATGATTGCGAGGGGAATATTGTTTCCGTAAGGGACGAGCGTGGTTATTGGTCTCCGTTTGAAAATCCACCAATGTATGCTAATGGTCATCAAGAAGAGCATGTTAATGTGAATGATCAAGAAGGTGCGGATGGCCAAGAAAATCCCGAAAACGTTGATGTTCGTGTTGATAAAGAGTTGGTCGTAAACCCTAATGTGAATAATAAGAAAGATCAAGTTCAAAAGTTTGAAGATCAAGAAGGCGGAGATGGCGTTAAGAATCAAGAAGATGCCGAAAACGTTATTTTCGTGTTGATAAAGAGTTGGTCGTAAACCCTAATGTGAATAATGAGAAAGATCAAGTTCAAAAGTCTGAAGATCATGAATTCAAAGATCATGTGTTAGAGTTACATGAAACTCACATCGTCAATTTTTTGGAAGGATCCGGAGCTTTACAAAACTAAATTGATCAAAAAATCATTGTTCACGTGTATGCATCTAATGGAAGGTGGTAATTTGAATGTTCAAGTGGATTGGATTTTCTTCACAGTGGTGACGAACAACACAAAAGGAGATTGGAGGTACGGTTGTTCTTTTATTTGATGAGTTACGGTTGGTTAATTCATGGAAAATATATTGTATATATGTATTTCTTAACGACAAAATGTCAAAATGTATATACATTTGTATAATTAGCTGAGAATGCTATTAAGACTATGTTGTATATCTTCATCTTATATCTTAAAATAAGAAATAACATTGAATTTCATAATGAGAAGAGGTTAAACTTTAGCTGTACAGATGTATGAAATGAACTCTTATCTACAAGAAAGTTTTGTAAAAAAAAACTGCTGGTAAATTGATTTGCGATGTATTCTAAAGTCAAAGTTGTGTCAGTGATGCTTTTTCACCTATTACGGGTCAAAATTAAAAATAACACATACATGTATATGGGTACAAAACGCCATGACTTGTATTTAGTCTCCAAGTACTTAAAACATGTTGCGAGTTTCAATAAGTAGCAAAAATCTTAGATATTTTCGGAGATTTAAGTCAAGATAACAACTCATTTCTATCACCAGGCGCCAATTTATAAGGGTGCGTATGGTCTTTAAAATTCAGAGCCTAAAAAGTTCCCGGCTGAACTCATGTATGTGAACCTTTAGTACAATAAGGGGAACAGTCATGTACATGCCTGGGTTTTAAAAAGAAAAGCCCATAAGAAAAAGCTCAATACATATGACTAAGACCAAATTCACTTTTATAATGCCTAAGTACATGATGCGCAATAAAGCGCCGATGCACGCTTTAGCTGATGCGTGCCCGATGCGTGCGCCTCACCACGCATCCCGTAATTGCATTGCCTCAGGGTGTCCGATGCAATAGGGGTGTGCATCAGCCTCAGTCACGCCTCAGCGCGCTTTTTTAAACACAGGTACATGCATTTTTACTTCATAAAGAGAAGATAATTGAGCTGTATAGATTATCATATGAGAAGCATGATGTCTATTTTCTGAAAATTTTAATATAGTCTTACTGCTATACAGATGGGAATAGTCGAGGAGGAGTTTTTTTAATTTATTTAAGGAGAGATGGGACAACTGCAAAAAACAAATAGACTGCAATATAACATACAGCCTGAAACTGCAATACAACAAAGCAAACTATAACATTTCAGTATTTCACCAATTTCACCTAGCTACTTAGGCTATTCCAGCACAAAAACCGACATATCCCTCTGCAAGATTGCTTCAGTTGACGAGCACTTAATGTGTTGGTGTTCATGTTTCCTAATGGGAGGATGCATAGTCTGTTTTCAGTTTTCTAATATGGGAAACATTGAGATTGTTTGGAGTTAAGAACAAGTAATTCGTTCCACCTTGCCCGTTATCTAGGTATACCCTCGGCTGTCAATAGTGTTTAAACAGGTAGTAGTTTAACTGTGGTACTTAGCGCTTACTTCAATTCTACCTTAATAACCAGTAAGTTTGTTACTCCGCAAAATTAAAACAGATAGTTTAAGGGCTCTTTTCCATTCCGTGTATATGTAACAAGACTTGAGATAGTTTCTTTATTTCTACTGATTAGTGTGGTATTCCATGAACAAATGACGAACTCATGCATAATTCCAGAGATTGTTGATTAACTCGAGCAGTTGATTGTCTGTGCACTTTCATCAGTATTTGAGTAGTGTTATATAATACAATCTGAAAAGCACTATATTACACAATAGCGCTACGTGTGGCATCTCACTTCCCATTTTTCGGCTACTTTTACTCTAGCTCCATATCTTGCTGTAAGCCTGTTAGGTTCCGTCTTAACTCTGAAAGGACAGCTGACCAGTTTACATCCTCGGGATTGTTCCAAGTTCAAACAACCAAAACAATTGACTAATCTATCATATACACTTGGGGAGTGAAATTGTTGCGAGTTATCTTTATGCTCTAAGCCAAACTTATAGGAATGCGAGCTATGTGTCAGTGTTCCAGCTTCCAAGTGCTCTCTTGGGCATACAGATATATATCCATGAACAAGGCTCAACCTGAAACTCAAACGACCCTTGAGTGGCCATATATAGAATTTAAATGTTTAATGGCGACACGACTAGTTTCTCTGCAATATATGAGTTTGAACACTTATGTCCTAATACAACCATGTTGCAATCATGCGAAGTATGCTACTGCATGTATGAATAATAAAAGTTTGAACTTTTCTTTTGTAAGACGAGACATGGTCATTAATGGGTTATGGCTTTGTGTCGGTCCGGTCGGTCCAATAAAACATAATGACCGGTTCCAGTTATGCGTAAGACCTGACCGAGGACAGAATATGAGGAATAAACGGTGGAACGTGCATCGGCTTGATAATCTATTACAATATGTCAGAAGGAATATATTTGTCATTTTCAATACGATCTAAAAGGCCGCAACCGAGTAATCTTGTGAATTCTTAACAATCCATCAGTTCATTAAACATGTTATTAACTAGTATTATATTCATTTTAAGCCCAAATGTTTTTTTATAATACAACTTAAAAACTACAATAATAAAAGGCTTAGTCCAACGGTATATTGTGTGTTTTTTTCTACTACAAGAAGTTCTCATCAATACCTCGATAGGCAGCATCCGCCCGAATTAAGATTTTTTTCATACCCAAGACTCGAACCTTAAACCTTGGTTAAGGAGAGTGAGACCCTTAACCATTCATGTCAACCTTAATTAGTAAACCGTATATTGTGTGATGACGTGACATGCGCCTATCAATCAAATGGTTGCATGTACAAGACTTTAAACAATCAAATGTTTTGCAGAGAATGTTTGAAAACAAGCAACTAGCATTTCTATTTTTTTCTAAACACTTTAAATCAAAACACTACTTCTAATAGCTTTTACGAGCAACTAAGGTTCCATTTATTAATTATGATTATACTGTTATAAATACTTTATTAAACCCAACCCACCCAAACTAAGCGAATCGAATCTGTCATAACCAAACCAAACTAAAAATTTGGTTTTCAGGCTCGAGATGGGTTTAGCAATCTCAAGTTCTCAACCAAAAACCAAACCAAAAACTGAATTTGTGTAAGTATATATTTTATCTTGATATTTAAAAACATTTTTTATGCTAGAAATAAATAATTGTGCTAAAAGAATATATGAAGTTTAATTTTAAATAAATATAATTTGTGTAATGTAGGTTATTCTGGTCCACCTAAAACTAGTCGATTTTAATTTAGTTTTCAGTTCGATTTGGTTTTCAAATTGATTTAAAATTTCTTTTAGGCTGGGCGCAACGACGATCTTGTTTTTTTCTGTCACATCAGCTTTTTTTCTCCGACGATCTAGAACGACTTATTTGTCCCAACAAGACGACATAGTTCAAATTTTTAATATAACTTTTTTACATAACAATTTAAATAAAATAAAAATATTACAATAATATTTATAGTCAAATATCGTTAAAAAATGATTAAAAAAAGACTTAATTAGAGGCAAATAGGTAAAATGCATTAGCTAAACTAACTAAAAAAAGTCAAATTAATATATGTTGTGAGGAATTAAACAAAACTCAGTATAATAAAATTTGAAATTTTAAAATTTTATATAATTAAAATATAATTTAAACTAAATTAATTTAATTTAGAAAAATAAAAAGAATAAAAATAAAAGAGAAATAAAGCATGACCGATTGCACAAGTAGATCGTTAGGGTGAACGATTTGTTGGATGATTCGGTCGACCGAATGGGACGACCCGTTCGTAACAACGGGGACGAACGAGTTTGACTCAGTCGCCTGTGCTCGACCGAGCAACCGTTGCGATCAGCCTTAACCGAACGACCTGAACAACTCGATAATCAAACCTATTTTCAAACCGTACTCGACCCTACTTTTATATACGGAGAGTGTATTATTTTACTTTCTTAAAGAAAATAAAAGAATTAGTTACTTACCATTAGGGTGAGCAAAAATCGCACCGCGAACAGTAAAATCGCAAAAACCGTACCATGACAGAAACCAGCGGTTTGGTTTTAAGAAAAAAGAAAAACCGTAAATGCGGTTCGTTGCGGTTTTCACCCGTAAAACCGAACCACAAAACCGCACCGCACCACACAATAAATATTCTATGCTGAAAACGTCACATTAACTATTTTATGCGAGTTATAAGACTTCTAATGCATATTATCATTGATATTCTTATAAGTTATAAGTCATGTGTTTGTTAGAATCAATTTATTCATTGTTATTACCGAAAAAAATCAACATTTTGAACTAAAAACCGCAAAAATCCACATTTATTATATAAGTCACAAGTGATGGTGCAGTGTGGTTAAAAACCGCAAAACCGCATAAAAGCCCAAAACCGGAAAAAACGCAAAACCGATATCACGGTTTGTGATGCGGTGCAATTTTTATTTTTATAATAACCGCAAGTACGATTGCGATTCGATTTTATTCAAAAACTGCACTAAATCGCACCATGCTCGCCATACTTACCATAAAGTCATCCTAAATCTCATTATATAACCTTAGGGCTTTTCATTATATACAGATCCACTTTTTAGAGCTTTTAATTGTAAGCCTCAAAATCCCCAAATTGAATAGCAGTCCAGTTTAGAGCCCAACAAGAATTGCAGGCTTCATCGTCATCTTTGTTGGTCTTTCATCGGCCCTATAATCTTCTTCATGGTATATAAACCCTAAACCCTTCATTTTGTGCTTTTTTTTTACTTAAAATTGGTCGAATCGATTGATGGGTTATTCAATTCCATAGATTTTGTCATTTGGGTCATTCATTATTTGTTGTTTTGTTTGTTAATTTCTGTAAAACTCAGACCTAATTAAAAAACCCTAATTTTTTGTGGTTTAATTTAGGGATTTTGGTTGATGGGTTATCTAATTTAATGTGTTTCGTGAACTGGGTTGTTGATTAATTGTGGTTTTGTGAGCTGGTTTATTTATTAATTGTTGTTTTGTGAGCTTATGACTTATGGCTAATATTGATGATGAACACAAGACTAGATAAGCTGATATGACTTGCTATTAGAGCAGTAGGAACGGTCACGTTATTCCTTGGCGCCGAGCCATGGCGCGAAAAAGAAGAACTGCACGAGACTCCGTGGGTTGACGCCACGGCCCTCGCGCGGCTAACAGTCCACGCGGTGGGTTTTTGATTTTTTTAGAATCTAAAAGGTATATACCCTATGACAACAAAAATTACCACTATGGCACCACTTTTTGGCTATGGCACCACACCTACGGCTCCACCGTTCCTTATGCTCTTATCAGCTTTTGTACAACTTTTTTGTCGAAACCGGTAAATAAAAAAGATTAGTGAGAAGCTAGAGATTACATCTCCACGGACACAGGACTAAACGCAGTAACAAAAACAGTGAGACGCCGGAAACATATATGGCACTAGACCATGAGACACCGAACGAACTACATATCATAACATAACACATAGACTAAGAGAAACCGAATCTTTTTAAAAAGTATGATTCAGCTTAATAATGTCCAAACACTCGATATCGTGTTTATGTTGATTGAAGATTTGAAGTTGTGATAGTCAGTAGTTTGATATTGTTGAAACTTTTTGTTTTTGTACGGATCGAATGTAAAATAACTTTTAAAGAACTGATATATGATCTAAGTTTTGTTGCAGTTTTGATAAGATTGCCTGAGACTAGTTTTTTTCAGTTAACATGACTTGTGATGAATACGTTGAAGAAGCGGCAATACTTGGATTTTAGATGTGTGTTATCTGTGCATGTTATGCTTGTTGCTGATTCTTCAATGATTATATGTATCTGTTTCTCATATCCATATGTACCAGGCCTTCCTTTGTTTGCCTGACATGGATACAAGTCCTACGGAGAGTTCTGCACCCGATGACATTAAGATGCAGCCAGAGTATTTCGACGCACCAATGAATAATGTGGTCATAGAGCCTCACATGGATACTAATCCTACCGAAAGTTATGCACCCGATAACATTGAGATGCAGCCAGAGTATTTCGACACACCAATGAACAAGGTGGTCATAGTGCCTCACATGGATACTAATCCTACTGGAAGTTATGCACACGATAACATTGAGATGCAACCAGAGTATTTCGACACACCCATGAACAAGGTGGTCACAGACCCCACAAAGCGTACAAAAAAGAGGTCTATAATCTGGGAAGATTTTACTCTCAAAGAAGTTAGTGATGGATACACAAGAGCTGCCTGTATGAATTGCACACGAGACTTCGCATACATCACGGATTTCAATAATCTAGGCACGAGTCACCTCAAACGCCACCTCGAATCCCACAAACGCCTTTCAAAGATGAGTGTTGACTCTGCAGGTCCCATCAAACAAACACCCAAAAGACGTTCCAAAACTGCATCAGTCCCTGTAGCATCTGACTCTGCAGGTCCTATCAAACTTACACCTAAACGGCATCCCAAAACTACATCAGTTCCTGTAGCATTTGACTCTGACAGGCTTCGCCATGAGATTGCTCAAATGATCATACTACATGGCTATCCACGTCACATTGTTGAGCACAAAGAATTCATCGCTTTTTTGCATAACCTTCAGCCTAAGTTCAACCTGATTGACTTTAGTACTGTTCAAGACGAATGTGTAGCAACTTATTTTAGTGAAAGGTCAAGCATTGAGAACTTCATTAAACACATGCCGGGTCGGATTTGCCTTACACTTGACCTATGGAACTCAAACAATACAACCGGTTACATCTTCATAAGGGGTCAATTTACTGATACTGAATGGAACATACACAAGAGGCTATTAAAAGTCGTAATGGAACCTTATCCCGAGTCTGATTCTGCTTTTACTAACGCTGTATCAGCTTGCCTTTCTGATTGGAATATCAAGGGTCGATTATTTTCTGTCACGCTAAACCATAACCAACCTTGGAGTGAAATCGGTATTAATGGTCTTAGAAGTTTGCTTTTCAGGAAAACCCCTTGTATCCTCAATGGTCAATTGCTGCTTACTAATTGCCTTGCTCGTACTTTAACCAGGATTGTCCAAGAAGCACTACAAGTGTGTGAAGAAACGGTTAAGAAAGTCAGAAACTGTGTGAAGCGTGTGAAAACATCAAAACCGATTGAAGACTGTTTTCTTGATCTTAAACAACAACTTAACATACAAAACACTAGAAATTTGTCGCTTGATGATCAGACAAAATGGAACACAACTTATGAAATGTTACTAGCAGCATCAGAGTTGAAAGATGTATTTTCTTGCTTAGATACATCAGATGCAGATTACTTAAAAAGCCCGAGTTGTGAGGAGTGGAAGGTTGTTGACAATCTTTGTACTTACTTGACGCTAGTTTTTGACACTGCTAGTCTGCTGGCATCATCAAGCGTCTCTCCAGCTAATACTTTTTTCGAAAAAGTATGGGAGCTTCAGGTGGAGCTAACATGTGGGTCCAGAAGTGAAGATAATATCATTAGTACCATTACTAAACCGATGCAAGAGGGGTTTGATAAATACTGGAAAAGCAGTTGTTTGGTTTTAGCAATAGCGGTTGTAATGGATCCACGGTTTAGAATGAAGTATGTTGAGTTCATCTTTGCAAAGATTTTTGGCGACGAGGCTGCGTCCTATATCAATATAGTGGATGAAGGGATCCATGTGCTTTTTCTAGAGTATGCGACTGGAGATGTCCCGGGACATCCAAGCAATGGGGTCGGGCTTACAGAATTTGATGCGTTTATTCTAAAGAGTAGAAGTCAACAATTGAAATCAGAGTTGGATCAGTATCTGGAAGAGTCTGTTTTGCCCAGGATTGAGTTTGAAGTTACGGAATGGTGGAAATTGAATGAGTCTAAGTACCCGATTTTATCAAAGATGGCTCGTGATATTTTGACTCTTCCTGTGTCGACTGTTGACCCTGAGTCAGTTTTTGATACATGTGTCAAGGAAATGGATCGATATCAGTGCACTTTGAGGCCTGAGATGGTTGAGGCGCTTTACTGTGCTAAGGATTGGCTAAGTAGTGAACCGATAAAGAGTATGGAGTCTCGTCTGAAGGTGGAATTTCCAATATAGTGCAGAGGTTGGTGTTTTGGTTTTTACACAGTTTTTTGTCTTGTTTTTCTTTGTGAACGCTGTGGTAAAGTGGTATTGATTAGGTTTACGTAATACTACGATATGAGTTTAGTTGGTTACATTTGAGACCCGATATGTTTTGGTTTTATGTTTGATTTGATATCTGTATGTCTAACTTTCAAACTTCCTAGGTATATATATTGTTGCATACAGACTCACCTAAAAAGATTTATCTAAAGATCATCTGAGTATTCTTCACGCCATATGTAACATTGTAGGATGGAGTCACCAACAGAGCTAACCACGCCATACCAACTCAATGATGCTGTCGCAAATGCAGGTTGCGAACCATGTTCAAGTAACAAGTCTGGAACGCTATCATTTTGTTGGACCGAAAAGAAACAAACAAGTCTCTTCATCTCAGTAACAACATATGCACGACTGTTTGATGCGGTCGTTTTGTAAAATTTTGAACCTTGAATAGCAATTAAGATTCAACATAGAAACATATACATCTACTACATACTGTTACAAACTTAGAATGTACGATTTGGTCAATTTCTGTGATAATTTATCCGTTGAACTTGAAAGTGCACTTTGATAATTTACAAACTCAAATAGACATTGTCTTTTCTCCTATATTTTTTTTTATATATAACTTACTTATCGTTGGTGTACAAAATGATAAAATAATTAATAATAACGTTTTAACGTGCATCTATACTAGTTAGAGTTAGAGGTGCACATCCAAACCGGTTAACCGATTCATAACCAAAAACCGGAACCGGTTCTAACCGGTTATTAAACAAACCGGTTAGGGTTTTTACTAACCGCTAGTTAGTAACCGGTTTGGGTTTTGAGGGTATTGGACCGGTTTGTAACCGGTTTTTCGGTTAACCGGTTAAAGAGGTTTTTTTTAGATTTTTTAATTTTTTATTGTATAACCGTATAGTAGAAGGGGTTAACCGCTGGTTAACCGGTTAGTAACGGTTAGGCCGGTTATATATTTTTTACCCTTAGACCGGTTAGTAACCGAACCGGTTAACCGGTCCAACCGGTTTTTTTGGTCTTTGACTAAAAACCGTTTTTTTTTAATCCAAACCGAACTGATTCGGTTAACCGGGTATGTAAACCTCTAATACTAGTACAGTTGTTAAAAGAAAACCACTTAAAAGAAATATTGAAAAATTAAGTTATATGCAGTAATCCATAATGTATATTATATAAATATAATTAAAAATCATTTAAAACATAAAAATATAATTTAATACCCATATTAAAACTAATTAATATATATAATATATAATTAATACATCCCATTATTTAAAAATACAATTATATATGCATAGTTGCATATTGTACAACAACTAAAAGCTTATATCTATAAAATCGTACATATTTTTTCTACCTAAAATAATAGTGTACCGTGTACATAATAAAAAAAAACCGAACCGGACCAGCTGCTTCAACTGAGAATCAGAGTCACAATCGGTTCGACTAACCAAAAAGCTGTCAGAATATGAACCGGAGAGAGCCGTCAAAACCGATAAAAATAACCATATTACACAAATATGTACTATTTTCAATAACATATATATATGTACTACTTATAAAAGAGATTACACACTCTCTCTAATATTTATACTTCTATACTTCTATACTATTATATAAAGATGCTAACTTCGATTTTAATCCCGAACCTAAAAATTCCAAACCTAACTCCAAACAAAAATTAAGATTTGAAAGTTAAATTTAAACCCTTAGATCTTATTTTGTTAAATTGATCTCATCCATCCATATGTTTTTCTAACAAACTTTTGTAACAACCTTTATAACAAACAATTCAAATAACTTTTATCTTTAAATTAAAATATTCTTTTGATATTTTTTTTTTATAATCAAATTTCACCATATTTTCTAAAATTTTGTGCTCTTTAATTCAACATCCAATTTGATATAATTTTATTAAATTTTAGTTTCTTCGTTTTTAATGAGTTTATTTAAGTTAATTTAAAGTTTTTACTACTTTAGCTTTAATTTAAACCTTAGTAAAATAGTAATACTTGTTCGCTAAAAAAGTAGTTATCCGGTACTCGTCGTTGCATTGCGCAGGTACGATGCAAGTTTAAAGTAATACACCTTACAAGCTTTTGTTACAAACTTTTACAACTCAAAAACTTCATAAAAATTTATTTATATATTAATTGAGGAGCAATACATATTCAATGATAAATTAAATATAAATTAATATGCAATATGTACAAATGATTATTGTTGTAAACTATAAAAAAATTTATATACAATTATTAAATTGTTCACTAATATAAGTTTAGTATTAAATCTGTGTTTAATTTTGAACCATTAAATTTTGTTTATAAATTTGCAAATTTTAAAACATATCTCGCCTATGTATCTATTTTATTACAAATTTATTGAAATACTAATCATTCTGCTAATTTATTCGATTAAATCGTACATATTAAAATATCAAGATTTTAAGGTTATTATAATATATATGAAAACGTGTAAACATATAAAGTACGGAGATTTTCTATATTTACACGTTATATAATATTGTGACGAATGTTACACATATTAGCAAATACCTTTCATGATCAAATATCACAATTTCGTGATACTATTTTTATATGAATTAGTTTATTATTGCTTAATTTTTTTTTTTTTTGAAATGCAGAATTTTATAAAACAACGAAATAATCATTTCAAGGGACAAACCCCAAGATGAAGACACAAAAGCGCTAACCACAGACCCACACGAGGGGACTAACCACCAAATTACAAAACACATCACCCGACAGTTACAAAGCTATCTAAACACATGAGATATGTGAACAAGCAATACGCAACACGCCACCTCACATAAAAAAAACAAAAAAAACAACCTCTCAACAAAAACAAAACACCCCCACAAAAATCAGTAGCATGCCTCAAACATTATGGGTTGGTTTACTCGCACAACTTTGAGGTCTTTCTAACCATTTTGCCCATCGAAAATCATTTTTCTTAGACCTTCTATTGATCCACTCAAACACCATTAGTTGGATGTCTTGAAATACTCTTGAACTACTATCCATTTTACCTCTAAATACCTTGGTGTTTCTATTTTTCCATATCAGATATGCAGTCACCAAAACTGTAGCATTCCACAACAACTTAACATCATTGATCATCCTCGGCCCACACTTGTGTGATAGAAGCTCTTTTGTGATAAAAGCATCAACCGGGCCTATCCCCCCACCACGCAAACAACCTATCCTACACACTTAATGCTTTTTCACACAACACCAAAGAATGGTCGACTGACTCCACAACATTTTCACAAGAAGGACAAAGTAACGAATCAAGATCTATACCTTTTTTGTCGAGCTCTACACGTACCGGGAGCCTACCATTTACAGCTCTCCAAGCAAACACATTAACTTTTCTAGGAACATTATTATTCCACGACGTTTTAACAATGTCTCCAGTCCTCATATCTTGATGTTCCTCGATCCATTGTGACAAAGCTTTGACCGAGAACGCGCCATTTGCATTTAAACTCCACCACCACACATCTTTCACATTCTTATCTAGAGCAACGTTTGACACTAAACCAATAAGCTCATTAAACTCCGTTTCAACCCGCCTCTTAATGGTCGTATCCAATCCCAACACCATTCCCTAATTCCATCATTCCATCTGCCCTTATGACCTACCATTGCCCCTTTATTACTTTCTAAATGATACAACCTAGGAAAGCAGTCACGCAAGCAAGTAGCTCCAACCCATTTATCTAGCCAAAAAGACGTACATAAACCATTTCCTACCTTTTTAACAAATTGTTGGTCGAAACCTCCTTCAACATGATCCAAAACTTTACCTACGCGAATAATGTCAGCCCATGCACTTCCACCGTCAAGCCGAGAACCCATATATAACTATGCTTAAAGTTGTTTCAACATATAACTATCATCACTAATTGTAAAGTTAATATTGAAAAATATGTATACTCAAAAATATTACGCTCACAGAATTTTAATTTTATGATACTCGCAGCCAAAACACGCGAATATCCTACTAGCATTACTTATAATAAACTTTCATTCTATTATAAAAAGCATGAAAAAATGGTAATAAAATTCACGACTAAATTAATAGTTCAAATAGTTTTTAATCCTCTAATAACAACAACAACGACAACAAAAACGAAAACGACGACAACACCAATCCTAATGTACAAACTACCACAAACTCTCTATTCACTAGACGGGGAACCGCTACGAGGTCAAAACTTAAGGCAATTAAAAAGCAGCGAAAGATTATACCAACGCCTAAACACAAAACAACCACTAAGACACCTAAAAAGCCTAGACTCGAGCTACCCACAAATACCAGTCTTATCTATCTATGCATTCCTATCTAAAGGCATGTCCTCGCTCCTCCATGTCCAACTTAAATCTATCATTTCTTTTATTCTTTTATGTTTTATCTTATAACTCATAAACTTTATTTAAACTACAAATTAAACTCGTAAGTGTCGCATTAGTGGTCACACCAAAACTACAAGTTCACTTATATAATTATTTGTGGCTAAAACTGTTGTTTTGACCGAATATTGTTTAGTTTGCATATATGAAGAATATACTATTAAACACTCAGAGGTGATCTAGTGGCAAAAAAAGCTGCGATGATCACATTAAAAGGTGTAACGTCTCAAATTCGATTCTTGTTAGGTGCAAACATCTATAAAGTAACTACGCCAAATTTTTTTGATTTTTTTTACTTGATATAAGTGTTTGTGTTGATGAATTCAAACTTCCTGAATTTTTTTTAGAAAGACAAATGTTAGTGGTTAGGGGGTCGAGTCGTGCAATGACATCTAAGCGGCAAAATGTCTTCCTTGAATCATCGTCTAGTTATGTTAAACTCTTTATCCGCTTCGGCTGAGAGCCCTTAACAGGTCTTGAACAAAACATCTCCCAAAGAAATCACTTAGTGAAACCTTTGTGGACAACTGAGCTAAGCGATTTAGTTTTTTTTTCAAACTTCGTGAATTAGTTGGCATAAGATCAAAAACCATGATTACTCTTACTAAAAAATATGCAAATATTTGCTTTCCTAATAACTTGCTTTCCATTATCTTAGGGTCCGTTTGGTTCGTAGGCGGGTTTATGATTTTAATTTGAGGTTTGATATATAGATTAGATTTGGGTTTAGATATGGTGAGAGAAAAAAATATACTAAATTACAAATAATATTTTAAAATTGTTAGTGGAACATAGGGCGTGTTTGTTTGCTTTGTTTTCGCGACCAGGTTTAGTCTGATTCTAAATTGAATTGTTTGGTATCTAGATTTTGATATAAAAGTGTGCAGATGACCCATCAAGTAAAAGGGGAGTTGCCTGGTGGTATTTCTCTCTCACACAAAGGTTTTCCATGAATCTATCTTTAGCATTGTTTACTTTTCTCTTAGTAGCAAAAAAAGTGGGATCAAAACCTTTTTTCTCTCTTAATTAATAGGACAATTATAACTAGGTTCTCTCCAACTAGAGGCTAATTAAAACCTTCATAAAAAATCTTTTAATTTAGTAAACACACCTTTATCTTTCATATACAACATATACTTTTATTTTAAATAATACTTTCTATTATTATTTTAATATAAAAATATATTAAATTAATATAATTCCTCTTTTCTAAACAAACCTCAAATCAAAACTCTAAACCAAACCAAAATTCAAATCTAAACTCGCGTAAAAACCAAACAGACCTTTAGAATAATAATTTACTATTCTATAAAACTATATATAATAATAGAAATATGAGGTAGAAAAATTATGAGTACATATATAGGCTCATATCAAATAAAAAACCCACAAAGGGGCCGTTTGGTATCCTGGTTTTGGGTCAGGATTATAAGTTAGATTTAAAAAATGATGTTTGGTATTAGTGCATAACCCTGACACAAGGGGTTGGTGTCCAACAGTAGTATATTTTAGAAATCCAAGGTAATGTAGTAGGTTTTGCAACTTCAAACTGACACATGAATTTTCAAAGTCAACTATTACTTGTGAGCCACACATTTATTATTTAATATTCATACCATGTTTATTTTATAGAATATAAAACGAATTTCTATTAAATATTTTACTTTTTTAATTATTTAAAACTTTTATAACATATTTTACATCAAATCAAATAAATTTATTTTTTATCCAAAACCTACACAAAATCCTAATTCTACTCAATCCTAAATCACCCACTTTATAAACCCACATATAAAGTAAAACCCGACTTTAAACTAAACGGACCCTAAATATACCAACCATATTGTGAATAATGACTGATAGTGGTTATTAAACCCACAAATTTTCTTTAAAAATTAACCAAACAACAATGTTAAATCCAAAAGTCACATATCACCTTTGAAAACCCCAAACAAACGGACCCTTAATCTCATTATAAGTCCAAATAGATATAAGGCTGTCATCATATGCCTCAAAAACCCCAAATTGAAAAACAGTCCAGTTTATAGCCCAACAAAAATCTGGATCAAGACTTACAGAGTTACAGGCTTCATCTTCATCGGCCCTGTAATCTTCTTCATGGTATATAAACCCTAAACCCTGAAATTTGTGCTTTTTTCTTTACTTTAAATTGGTCGATTCGATTGATGGGTTATTCAATTCCATGGATTTTGTCATCTGGGTCATTCATTATTTGTTGTTTTCTTTGTTAATTTGTGTAAAATTATGACCTAATTAAAAAAACCCTAATTTTGTGCTTTTTTGTGTGGTTAAATTAGGGGTTTTGGTTGATGGGTTATCTAATTTAATGTGTTTCTTGAACTGGGTTATTCATTAATTGTTGTTTGATGAGCTTATGGCTTATGGATTTAAGATTTTACTGGAACGGCAAATAAGAACGATTAGCCATAAGCTAGAGATTACATCTCCACGGACACAGGACTAAAACGCGGTAACAAAAACACTGAGACACCGGAAACACAAATGAAACTAGACCATGAGACCCCGAACGAACTACATATCATAACATAACACGTATCCATCTTTAGAAGTATGTTTCAGCTTAATTATGTCCAAACACTCGATACTGATGTGTGTGAGTTATCGTGTTTATGTTGATTGAAGATTTGAAGTTGTGATTATCTGTAGTTTGAGAGTGTTGAAAGTTGAAACTCTTTGTTTTTGTAAGAATTCAGATGTAAAATGGCTCTTAAATAATCTGATATATGATCTAAGTTTTGTTGCAGTTATGATATGATTCCCCGAGACTAACTTTTTTGACCCATGTCATATACCACTGGTTAAGGGTGTGCCAAATATCGTGTTTATGTTGATTGAAGATTTGAAGTTGAGATTATCAGTAGTTATATTGTTGAAACTTTTTGTTTTTGTACGGATTCAGTCTTAAAGAATCTGATCTATAATTTAAGTTTTGTTGCAGTGATATGATTGCCTGCGACTAATTTTGTAGACATATAACAGTGTGATGTCTAAAATACAGACACTTACCGCTGACTCAACAGAATAACGACAAAGAGTTTGTGTTTATGACTTGTTATGAAATCGTTGAAGAAGCGGCAATACTTAGATTTTTGTTAGATGTGTTATCTGTGCATTTCATGTTTGTTGCTGATTATTTAATCATTATATGTATCTGTTTGTCATATCTATATGTACCAGGTCTTCCTTTGTTTGCCTGCCATGGATACAAGTCCTACCGAGATTTATGCACCCGATAACATCGAGATGCAGCCAGAGTATTTCGACACACCAATGAACAATGTGCTCACAGAGCCCACAAAGCGTAGAAGACAGAGGTCTATAATTTGGGAAGATTTTACCCTCAAAGACGTGGGTGATGGAAAGACAAGAGCTTTCTGTAATAATTGCACACGAGACTTCGCATACATCAAGGAGGGTTCCAAACCTGTAGGCACCACTCACCTCAAACACCACCTCGAATACCACAAAAGCCTTGCAAAGTTGAGTGTTGACTCTGCAGGTCCCATCAAACAAACACCCAAAAGACGTTCCAAAACTGCATCAGTCCCTGTAGCATCTGACTCTGCGGGTGCTATCAAAATTATACCTAAACGGCGTCCCCAAAATGCATCAGTTCCTGTAGCATTTGACTCTGACAGGTTTCGTCATGAGATTGCTCAAATGATCATACTACATGGCTATCCACTTCACATGGTTGAACACAAAGAATTCATGGCTTTTTTGCATAATCTTCAGCCTAAGTTCAAGTTGGTTGACTTCAGTACTGTTCACGCCGAATGTGTTGCATCTTATCTTAGTGAAAGGTCAAGCATTGAGAACTTAATTGAACAAATGCCGGGTCGGATTTGCCTTACACTTGACCTATGGAGCTCAAACAATACAACTGGTTACATCTTCATAAGGGGTCAATTCACTGATAGTGAATGGAAAATACACAAGAGGCTATTAAAAGTCGTAATGGAACCTTATCCCGAGTCTGATTCTGCTTTTACTAACGCTGTATCAGCTTGCCTTTCTGATTGGAACATCAAGGGTCGATTATTTTCTGTCACGCTAAACCATAACCAACCTTTGAGTGAAGTCGCTATTAATGGCCTTAGAAGTTTGCTTTCCAGGAAGACCCCTTGTATCCTCAATGGTCAATTGCTGCTTACTAATTGCCTTGCTCGTTCTTTAACCAGTATCGTCCAAGAAGCACTACAAGTGTGTGAAGAAACGGTTACGAAAGTCAGAAACTGTGTGAAGTATGTGAAAACATCAGAACCGATTGAAGATTATTTTCTTGGTCTTAAACAACAACTTAAAGTACTAAACACTAGAAATTTGTCACTTGATGATCAGACAAAATGGAATACAACTTATGAAATGTTACTAGCAGCGTCAGAGTTGAAAGATGTATTTTCTTGCTTAGATACTTTTTACCCGGTTTACGTTAAAAGCCCGAGTGGTGAAGAGTGGAAGGTTGTCAACAATCTTTGTACTTACTTGAATCTTATATTTGACATTGCTAGTCTGCTGGCATCATCAAGCGTCTCTCCAGCTAATACCTTTTTCGAAAAAGTATGGAAGCTTCAGGTGGAGCTAACATGTGCGTCTACAAGTGAAGATAATATCATTAGTACCATTACCAAACCGATGCAAGAGGGCTTTGATATATACTGGAAAAGCAGTTGTTTGGTGTTAGCAATAGCGGTTGTAATGGATCCACGGTTTAAGATGAAGTATGTTGAGTTCATCTTTGCAAAGATTTTAGGCGGCGAGGCTGCGTCCTATATCAATATTGTGGATAAAGGGATCCATGGGCTTTTTCTAGAGTATGCGACTGGAGATGTCCCGGGAAATCCAAGCAATGGGGTCGGACTTACAGAATTTGATGCGTTTATTATAAGGAATAGAAGTCAACAATTGAAGTCAGAGTTGGATCAGTATCTGGAAGAGTCTCTTTTGCCCAGGATTGAGTTTGATGTTATGGGATGGTGGAAGTTGAATGAGTCTAAGTACCCGATTTTATCAAAGATGGCTCGTGATATTTTGACTCTTCCTGTGTCGACTGTTGACCCTGAGTCCGTTTTTGATACACGTGTCAAGGAAATGGATCGATATCAGTGCACTTTTAGGCCTGAGATGGTTGAGGCGCTTTACTGTGCTAAGGATTGGCTGCGTACTGAACCGATAAAGAGTATGGAGTCTCTTGTGAAGATGGAATTTCCAGTATAGTGCAGGGCTTGGTGTTTTGGTTTTTACGCTGTGATGTGGTAAAGTGGTATTGATTAGGTTTACGTAATATGAGTTTAGTTGGTTACATTTGAGACCCGATATGTTTTGGTTAAATGTTTGATTTGATATCTGAATGTCTTAACTTTCAAACATCCTACTTATAGATTGTTGCACACAAACTCACCTAAAAAGAATTATTTAAAGATGATCGAGTATGTTTGGCGTTAAGCATTCAAGAGCTTAAACGTTTGCCAAACAAGAGCTCTCAGTTCTGGTTGCTCAAAAACATACATAATGAACATTGATTTTTAATCCATAAGTTTCCTATATAACAATAACAATATTTAGAAAAACACACATATTTCTATTGTAGTAGATTAAGTTACAAATACAGAATCGATAATCGATCTGGTGTTCAATTTCTCAGCGATGAGACTACTGTATATTTCTATCTATACATTGCAATTAATTCATAAATGAATCTTGATATAATGATAGTTTCCATCTTCAGGCATATGACGCAAGTCCAAGGTCAATAGCCCAGAGTCTGAATCATATACGAACTCAACCTCACTTGGTCCAACCGTGCACCTTTTTGGCTTAGCTGTCGAGTACATACCAAAACGTCCACATCCCTTAACCTTCATCGACACAATTGCCAAAGAGTCATCCTTTTTGGACAGATACTCTAGCTCATCAATAGATCCACCAGCATTGAACATATCAATTAGCCCTAACGGACCAAAACTTAACCCCGGTCCCAAAATTTTAACAGGTGTAACTGTGAATATTTCATGTTCAAGAACTTTTAGTGATACTGGTATGCCCGCATCATGAGGTAAAATAATAAGATCTCTTGTATGGTGACGATACACCACACAGTCCCCACTCCAATCGGGGCCAACTGCAGCGTCTGCAATGAGGTGCACGTCACGAGCCCTGATCAATCCAGTTATAGCATTGTTTCCAGTTTCATGGAAAGTGTTTTTCCGTTCAATGTCGTTCCACGCGGCCCCTTGACAGTTATAAACACCCATAACACCAGTATACTTATTCATGTTCCAAATCTTTAACAAACTAACACCATCACGAGTTGGATCAACGAAAAGGCAATCTTTAGTAGGTCGACCAGGTAATCGGGCCCGAAGAACAGAACCGTCAGGCAACACAAGTTTCTTTAAAAGATCGAAATTGTGCTTCCCAGGAGCATCACTATAGATAAAGATTACAGAAATAAGTCATACTTGATTTAATCTTTTAGTGTTTTAGCAATTAGCATATGAATTATTATTTTGTTACCTAACATATATCGGGCCACCACTGATGGCCCTAGCGGGATGCATGGTACTCGGCTGCTGGATGAAGCGAATGAAACATGTCCCAATCGGGCTGCATAAATTCCCCAAGAAACACGCTGTTGTAAGCCACAGATGCAATGTGGATCGTGTGTGAAACAGGATCACGAGGGTAGAAATCATCTGAAGCCCGAACCACAGCCGTTTGTTTAGAGCTAGTTACGACATAAGCTGATTAGTACTCATATATATAGATATGATACCTAAATAAAAGAGAACAAATAAAAATGAAACCATGTAAAGGGATAAAAGATTTACCAATAAAGAGAGTCTGTATTGTGGCTCATACAAGCAATGCAGCCATTATCAGGGAAATTCCGAGCAATTGAGGCATCCAGAGCTTGATGGTACTGTTGGGTTAAAGCAACTCGACCACCCAAACCGGTTCCAAGTGTTTCCAATATGCACTGAACATCAACCTTAACCCCATCAACACCGGCTGCAGCCAAGTACGCGTGTAAATTGTCATAAAACTTAAACACTTTTCTCGGGTTCATCAGGCCTAAACCTTGTAGAACCAACATATCTGTCTTCCATACAGGATCGTTAGCTAGTACCCCTTTGGACGGCTTTGGATATTTCATCAACGACCCGTATTCCTCCATACCCTCCACCTCGGGCTGGACCCCACCCCAATACCCAACAATCGCGTGCCATACATACACATATTTCAACCCATATGTATCTTTTGCGATGTGTACTATGTTCTTTATCCCGATAGTCGGGTCATCCTCATTTTGAAATTTTTCGTTTTCTTTGATCCCCGTTAGCCTCATTAACGGTTCCTGCTGTGAATCTTCCATCCTTTTCTTGTCTATTCCAACGGACTGCCACCCGTCGTCAATGATAACAAATTTGGCAGGCGTCCCACCCTCAACTAAACTTTTAAGCCCGGACTCAACCCCTTCTTGAGTCACATCTTGATAAAACGCGTCCCAAGTACACCACCCAAAATAATCAATAATCCCGGGAAGTTTCTTATCTTGAAGTTGCTTAAACGTTTTCAAATGCAGTTTAACAGTACTAACCGCATTTGTAATAGTACTAAAAGGGTCCGTCCCCACACCAACATAAACCATGTGCGAAAAGACAGACCCTTTTACATCCACATCACCACTTTCCACACAAACTTCGAGCTCGTCTCCAGCATTTCCCTGGAGACAAGCTCGAAACGTCCCATCGATCAAAGGCAATACAACAACATAAACTTTCTCACTCCCTTCATCACCACTTTCCATTAATAGAAACTGTGTCTCCATTGGCACTTCACTTCCTTTACTCCCCATTTTTTGTGCCATCCACCATAACTTAAACCGAAAACACGCCATAAACCTCACTCCATTAAGCCGCCCTATCGACACGACTTGTCGACTACTCTCCTGATCAAAATCCACCCCAAGAAACACCCCATTCATATCACCCGCACCCAAACCTGATACACTGACATTCTCAGACACATCTGTCAAGAAAACTCGCTCATTAGTGACCAAATTTCGTCGCGAAAGGTTTACGCACGGCCCGATAGTCATTTTCGACTGTTTTCGCTCGTTTTTGCTCGTTTCTTCCACTAAACCAGATGAAAAATCTTTCTTCTGCTAGAATTCAAACACCCAATTCAGAAAACTGTCCAAATAAGCTAAAAAAAGGCTTAAAAGCTGGATATAATGAGCATAAAAGGTACCTGATATGAATAAGAAATGAATGATCTTTGATGTCTAAAAGATATGAAATTAAATTTTTGAAAATATGGGTTTGAAAGAGGAGCTAAAATGGTATTTATAAATGGAGATAAAGATTGATGATTGGTGGAAATAGCGTGTGATTGGATCACCATTGTTGAAGTTTTTTAAGGTTATTGTACAGTAATATCCTGCAGTTTATTCTGATCTGTGTGAGCTGTTCTATTTTTTAGGCCAACTGGATGATGTTTAGATATAGTCCTTGTTGTTTTGTCATATGTCATTTTTGGTATATATTTATTTGCGGTGAACCGAGTTTTATCTGTTGACGATTGTTCAAGTTTAAGTAATTTTGTCATAACGAGAAAGGGGCTTGGAAGACTTAAAATACGAGTCGGTTTTCTATGGAGTAGATTTGAAAAACCGGTCGTCAATGCCGGTTTTCTCTGATGTTGTTCGTCTACCTTCTGTTGACTTTGTACGGTAGTAGTCAAAGGAAAGTCAAACATAACCTAAAAACAAGTATCAGAGACGGCGGAGCCATGATTTTTAGCTAAGGAAGATAGGTCTTGTTTGGCGCAAAAAAGCATAGTGGTAAGGGATCTGAATGTAAAAAACTATTCAGAAAACGCCTTGTATTATATGTATGAAGTATATTACTATTAGGAGTGACTCGACATCCACTCGTCACCATACTAGTTACATCTCTGACAAGTATACAATCGTTGGTAATATCAAATTTTAAAAATGTCTGAAACTGTAGTGACTTATAAAATAAATTTGTGGTTGATTGACACATGTAAGACATTGCATATATTTGATGATTGGCAAATGTATCATGTTATATATGTTGTTTGTTTACATCAAATATAACATATGTAACGTGTTGAAAACATTTATGTCATGATCTACCTAACATGAGTTAGGCAAAGTTATATAACCACATTCTCTAATTTCAATATATGGTTAATTACTCGACTTCTAGAATAATTCATGCCTCCTATAATTTAATGGTTTCATCATAAGACAAGTAAGAAAATATATAATTAACTTTTTTTTTTTTTTTTTTTTTTTTGGAAGATGTTGCAGATGGAAATAAACTGTATAGAACTTTTTTTTTTTTTTTTTTTTTCAACAAGAAATCAGTTTGTTACTGTTTACAATAAAATGGTGGGCAAACGGGCAACAAGCTGCGCCGCGATCCCTTTTTGGATGGCAAAACCAATCCTACTAAAAATAAAGTTTTGTGCCTTAGAGTTGGAAACATTACTTTGCACAACCCGTTGAACCCTACTAAAAAACTCCATCGCTTTCGGTGCTAGGAAACCAAATGTATCAAAAGCAAAAGGGATGAACACGTGTTGATTCTCCAAACATGCTTTCTCGTGTTTAGCAACTTTGCTCGCTTCTGCTTTCAATGCAGCTTGTCCCGCAACAAATCCACTTTCTCTAAGCCCAACAAGAGGGGAAACTCCAGTAAGATCTACACAAGCATGTTTGCCCCCGGCCCACCCAAACACTAGCACATCAGCTGGTCGCAAGGTAGACCTCCCTTCGAGTGGATCTGTTAGAAAGTTCACGGGGGCCTCCTTTTTAGAAGAAATTCCAGCTCGTTTTAGAACATCATATAGAACATCTCTAACCAAGTCATGTCTATATTTAAAACCAGGCAACTCCTTGCAGTGAACCGCATGCTCACCAAAAGAATCCAAACAAACCTTACGACAAACTGGGCAAGGCTCATCAACCGGAAACATAGGGATCATAAGTCGATACTTAAGGATAGTCCGGTACTCCACAGCTGACATACGCTGGCCCAACCCTTCAATGGGGATAACGGTCAAGAAATTTTGGGCACGGGGCGCTTGGAGACATTCAACCACTGCTTTCTGGCGAGGGGATAAATTAAAACTCACTCCCAAACTCTTGACAATTCCACCAAAAAGGGCACACGCCAAAACATTCTGGGCTTTGGGGGGGGGGGGGGGGGGGGGGGGGGGCGGTGTCCTTGTTAGAGAAACCGCTAAGATCGAAATCAGGGACGGACATACGCACACAGTCCAACGCATGTCCATAGTCAGAATCCACTCCATCGATATCACATCCCTGAAGAATGTGGTCCTGTAGACTCCAAGATTGCGCCCTTGAAGCCACAAAGGCATAAGTAGATACATCCTCAGCCGAACATAAACCCAAACCGCCAAACCGCAATGGAAGGGATGCAAGTCTCCATTGTAAATCCCCAAAAAAGGCCCCCCGCAAACCACAATCGCCTCAATCGCCCTCCTAAGACCATTGTCAAAAATAGAAACTGCTTCCCCTATAAACATAGGTTGACACGTTCGTAGCCCAAACAACAGCTTTGCGACACCCATGCATGAACGGAGCAAAAGGAGCTCGGATTGCGACACCCATAATTAACTTAAAAAGAAATTTGCTTGAAAAATTATATAAGGTTTCTAAGTTATAATGAAACAAAGACTAAAAGCAAAATCAATCCAATTACAAGACGAAATGAATGGACCATATGAGACTTAAGAAAACAAGAAGGGGAAAAAGTGAAGTTTACAAAAACTAAAAGGGTAAAAAAAAGTGGATTAAGTTGACACGTCGGATCTACGTTTCCAGCCAATCCACAAACTCGTTGACAAATATCTCTAGGACTCCCGGTTAATTGGAGTTTCGTATTTTTTGTTTCAAAAATAGCAAAACTTTAAGGTTACTTTAATTTTTTTATTTTTTTTTTAATAATGTCTCATAATTTTTTAAAATTGTTAGTTTTTTATTTTAAACAAGTAAGTATTTCTTATAAAAAAATAATTTATAAAACTTTTTAAATTTTCAAAAACTGTTAAATTTGTAAATTATTGATATACCCTTCAATCATATTATAATTTGTTTAAATATGTCGTTTTAAGTCATTTTACATCTTAATTTTACACTCAAAAGCTAAACCAAACACTATTATAAAAATACAACTTATAACTCATGTTAACAACTTTATTGTTAACAATTTAAGCTTACATGTAACAACAGCTTACAACTAGTTTTACCCAACACAACCTTAAAAAATAGATAAAAATAGCAAACGATATATTATTTATGAATCATTGCTTATTTTTTGTAAATTCTAAGATAAAAAGTATGTCTTAAGTTTTTTTTAGTTTTTTTTTAAAGTTAAGAATCCCAAAAAAATATATTTAAACATTTCTACGTTTTTAAGATAAAAAGTACCCGCTCTAAAATTATTGTCCACTTTTTTTTTTCGTTTGTTCCAAAATTATTGTCCATCTCTAACAATAAAATTGGATTTGATTAAGATTATTATGTTACCCTTAGTCAAAATTGATACTTACAAAAATAAATGAAACAATAATTAATTATCAAGGGTAACTGTCCTTTTTATGCTTTCGTAAAAATCAAAACAGTAATTAAAGCATTTTTTTAAACTGTGTATTTATTGTCTGTGGACATGAACTTTGAGACGGATGTATTATATTTTTAAGTTAAAAAAGTTTAAAGTTTATTTTATGTTTTTCTTCGTACTTTTTTATAAAAGATTTAAAATAACAAACGTTTTTCTTCAAAAAATTAAAATATTTCATAAATTTTGTTAAATATTTTAATGTTTTCTTAAGATAAAAGTAAAATTTTTAACTTTTAAACTAAAATAAAATTTTAAAGGTAAAAAGTTTTAAATTTTAAAAGGTAAAAATATTTAAGAAATTTTAAATTTAAAAAAAAATCACTTTTATCATAAGAAATGATAAAGATGTGTAAAAACGTCTAAACAAATTTAGAATTTTAATTTTTTTGAAAGAAGTTTTAACCTTTTTAAAAAAGTTTCGAAGGAATAACTAATTTTTTAAAATTTTTTTTTAACTTTAAAGCTATTTTAAATTTCTTTCTAAAAAAGGGTAGTTTTGGTTTTTTTTAATCGTTTCGAAAAATATTAGGTGGTGTTTGTTTCAATAAGATGTTTTATATCTGTATCTGATTACAACATCTTACTGGTAAAAGATGGTCGTAATGTCTAAATCTGAATAAAAAAGTGTTGTTTTTTTTCATAATTGTCTGAATATAAGGTATATATTTAACAATAATAATATAATGAACAAATAACTTGTTTAGACATGAAACAAAATATAATTTTAACATACAATTACAAATTATTAAATTAATTATCTTAATACATATTTTAAATTTTAACATAATAAAACTATTACACGAATTCTCTTTCAATAATATATAAGCTTAACGTAATAAAAAAACATTTAAATAATTTATCTAAATTGCATATCTCGTAAGTTAATCATATATTATTGATCGGCCTAACTCTCAACGGGTGGAACAGCTGGTTTTATTTGCCCATTTTAAAAATAATATATTTACTCTAAAATATTGGTAATTTTTTACCAACAATGAGGTTGAAGGTTTTCTAGAGAGAGAAAGTTAGACAGAGAAAGTGAGAGAAAAATGTATAAAATATATTAAGAAAATGAATCAAGCAACACCCTTTCCATAGAAGGAAAGGGTTTATATACCCAAGTCCATAAATGGACTTGGGTTGCCGGCCCATGAACATCCTCATGGGTCGGGATTGTTTAATGTTGTACAAATAACTATACTACGAGTCCGTAACTATATTGTTGGAGTGATCGAGTCTTCTAACGGAAAAAACGTATTTTCCAACAATCTCCCCATAAGCGAGGTCACTCGAAATTACAAAGTCCTAAATCTAGCATATTAGGTCTTCGTTCTTATGCTCGTAGTCCATTCTTTTTTTCTTGTTTTCTTTTTATTTCTTGTGAATATGTGTTGATAGTCTTTAGGCTTAAGGCTTGAAGCATGTTCTTTTGACTTTGACTTGTATGTGATAATCCGAGCTTCTTTAGATCATCTTCACGTGCGACCTTCACCTTCTTGTGATACTTGTATCCTCATGACTTCATGCCCTCATACTTCTACTTTATTGAATTCTTGAAAGCTTCAAAGTTTGATACATCAGAAGTCTTTATGTTGAACTTTCTAGAATTTGCTGAAGTTTTTGATGCAGTGAGTATAAGCATGTGAGGATGACTTCTTCCGGTACTCCGCAACGCCACCGTCTTCAAATGCAGCAACATAAGTAGACACGAATTTAATGGTTATGAACATTTCATTCTAATTCGGTAGCATTTTACCTCCGGTCGGTGAAGACTGTTAGACGATATTAAGTATCGTGCATGTGACAGGTAGTTTCAGTTAAGTAACTCCTTGACATGCTTTCATGGGTGAACCTGTTCTCTTTACTCGACCATCTCATAGCAGACTGCGAACATAAAGAGTAAATTATTTGGATAAAATTATCCTCATGATTGAAGTCGTCAATTCATATACCTCGAACAAATGAAATTCAATTAAGAATTGTAGAAACTAATGAACAAACAAAGATCTGTATTATTGAATTGATTATATGTTACAGAAAGTATGAAAGATTAAATACACAAAACAAGAAAACCCTAAAAGACAAAGGGGCCTAAACAAGTGGACCGGGCCTTTGAGCCTTATTAACTAACATTCCCCCACAAACTCACAATGTCGCAGCGATGAACATTGGGAGTTTGCCAAACATAAACTAAAACTGAAAAGCAAACGAAAGCGGAGTGTACCAGAGTACAGACTTGGTCCTAGACGAAGTCTCATTCCAATGCAATCAAAATTAGGTGCAAATCATAGAGGCACACAAACACGAAGATGAACGAGAGGGATCAAGCAAGCAAATTCTGTCATTCTGAGTAAAGACGACTACTACTAGAGTGTCTCGATCTTGGCTTTCAGGCAGACAAAAGAACGAGCAAATGAGCGAACAAGCTAACAAACGAATGAGCAGACAACCAAGCGAGCAAACGAGCAGACTAATCTCAAATCCTAACATAACCAAATAGATGCAATCTGGCGAACCAACTGCAAATCAAGCGGAACCAAACGAAGCCAACGAAACCAATACAAGTTGTTGATGTCGAGATGCTACACATAACTACTCAAGACATAGTCGGATTAGTTAAGACTATAACACCACCCTCACCAACACCAATCCGAACCCAAATTAACAATGATTCATTACAAACCGAACCAACATAACTGAACCATCTTCCAATTCGATATCAATACCGAAACCAACCCAAAACTAATATCAACCCTAATACAACAATCATTTCCGAACAAATCACTCAACTGATCATATCAGATGGACGCATAAACTTCGAAGCTAACCATTCAATAGAACACAAAGCAACTACTTATCACCACTACCAGTATACAAGTAATAACTCAACCTTAACAATATTAAAACCAATATACGACCAAAAAAATTCTCAGACTATGCCTCATATTCTTTATTACTAATGTAACTAACAGTTACTTAAATAACATTCCATTCAATGACTTCATACATAATTGTTATGCATGACTGCTAAAAACCTTGGTGACTTTTTTCTTTTTAAACCATGCGGCAAGATCCAATATTCTAACAAAGTACATAAATCGATATCAAACTTACAATGATCCTGATAAGCAAATTCAAAACAAACGGTAACCGAGATCTCTCTGGATCATCAACAACAAGTTGACGACCGGAGGATGACAAGATATATCAACTTTTACCTATGCTCTTGATACCATGTAGAAACTAATGCACAAACAAAGATCTGTATTATTGAATTGATTATATGTTACAGAGAGTACGAAAGATTAAATACACAAAACAAGAAAACCCTAAAAGACAAACGGGCCTAAACAAGTGTACCGGGCCTTTGAGCCTTATTAACTAACAAGAATCATTCCATCGTTGCTTTCCATTTGTCACGAGCTTGATTCTAATATAATCTTGCTTGTCACCTACCACAGTGCTGTTTGATGTTGACACTAGAAGGATTTCCACTCATCACTCTGAACACTAAAGAGTGTCACTTTGAGTGTTATGGCAAGATCACTTAGATTTTGCGTAAATGCCCTGGAACAAGTTTGAATTCAATTACTTATCAAACCATCGTTTCTTTCCAGTTATCACAAGTTTGGTTCATAAAGAACCGCATGTGTTACCTACCATGAGCTTGTTTTGTATTCGATCAAGCAGGATTTCCATCTTCATTGTAATACTTTCGTATAACTCAAATGTTCTAGCAATATTACAAGAATATTGCGTAGGAATCATAAAATCTTTCTTACTTTTCACAGTGTGTGAAGAAACAAGGTAATATTTGTCTTTTTAGTTCGTTTTTCTCTCGATATCTTTACGAATTGAATGATCGATATCAATCAAGTCACTTTATTGTTCTTGGTATTTGATTATCAAAGTTATGGTAATCTATTTCAACTTTCCACAAAACCGTCAAAAATATGAAAATAATATTGTCTACGTAACCGTACTAGTCTAAAAATAAGGTGCACATACCATTTATAAAGCACAAAGTACAAGCAAGTAATGCCCAACAAGTATTAATGGCTAAAATGTAAAGTCTATGAAATTATAAGGACTAAAAGTGTAAATGTGCAAAGTATAGGGACTGAAATGGTAAAATATGTAAACTACTAACCAATAGTAACAAACTTAACAAACTATGTAACTGAAATCAACAACCCTAACAACTCCAGGGACTAAATGGCAAAACCTAGCAAGTATAACTAATTTCCAACTAGTCAGCAACTAACCCAAAACCCAAGGACTAAATGGCAATTTTTGAAAGTTAAAAATGGGCTTAATAAAAATTAAGCCATAACAAGAGTTATAGTGAACCAAATAAGCTCAAACTGGTTTCAAAAGATTCACAATGAAAATTTAGTTAGCCAATATCAAGGAATTAAGCTGAAGTGGTCTTAAACTCAAATAAACAATTTCCAATAAGCTACTTTTAATAGATGAGCTTATCTGAATAAGCAATAGGTCTGATTTTCACAAAAGATGATTATAAGCCCAAAATATGGACACCTGTCTAAGAAATTTTGAAAAACATCCATAGAATAAGCCAGAAAATCAAATAAGCTCAAAAGCGCTTATGTTGACCAAGTTTGACCAGCGTTGACCAAAAGTTGACCAAGTTCAAACCTTGTTTTAAGCATTTATACAACTGAATTATGCAATAATATGGCCAGGTTTATGAAGTGGATAAGCTGGAAATAGAAATAAGCTATTTCAGAATAAGCACTTTATTACAGAGACTTTTAATGGACCCTAGCTTATTCTATAATGAAAACTGTATCAAATGGCTTATCAATATTGACAGCTAGGATGTTGAACTTTCAAATGAAACAAAAATCAAAGTCTAACTCCAAGATTTGAGCAAATTAGACTTGTTTCAATGTGGACTGTTTTAAGCATGTATGAGTGACCCAAAACAATTTTGTGCCATTTACCTTTTTGATTATTAGTTTAACTTCCAAACTTTGCAAAACTGTATTGGACCAGTATGTGAGTGTATAGAAACAAGATTTACCCACTCTAGCTGAATCAAAAGTTTAAAACTAATCCAAACACCACTTTGTGACTGAAACATATTTTAAGCTAAGTAAAAAGGTTTATACTAACATATTAAGACTACCAGCTATCAAATCACATCAACAAGATCAAATGAAGCATTCAGCAGGCAACACAAGCAATTCTACACTAGTTAACTAGAATTGAGCATGCATTTGACATTTTAAAGGAAAAGTAAAACAGAATGTGAACTTTTTAGCTATGATGCCTCCTTTGATGGAGAAGAGAGTGTTGAACTCTCTTGTCAGCTTATCTAACCACCTTATCACCACTCAGCTGCAACCAAACAACATCAATCATCATATATCATCATCATCAAGGTCTGATCATATCTGAACTGGTACTTTTGGCTAGAACTAGTTAAGTACTTCAAGTGCAACAAGTCTGATCACACAACAAGCTTCCAAAATAACTAACTAGTTCAGTTATTCAATGAGAATAACAGATTCACAAAGATGAGGATATGAAGAGTAGATGCAGTAAGGTAAACTAGAGAATTGAGAAATTTGTGAAATGAAGTTTGTTATTAATGGTGAAATTTTGTTACAACTGACTAACTAACTCACTTAGAGTGGTTGTCAATCACTCTAAGTAGTTACAACTAAGAAATGAGATAGATTACAGGCTTTAAGCTAAGTGTGTGTGTTTTCACGCTTATCTACATTCATGAAATGAGAGCTATCTATCCCTATTTATAGATGAAATGAGATGCTGAAGTGAGGGTTGATGACGTGTCTCTTCAAGTTATATTCCTCCACGTGTCAATTTCTAGAAAATTGATATGAATGTTCTTCGCCATAATTTGGGGGATTTTGATTCTCTTGATGAAAAGCTAATTAGATAGTGCCATTGAACTCGCCTCATCCTTCTTATCAGTTTTGCTTTTGATCTTTCTCTTTGAAACGCGCTCCTTCGATGTGTAAATTCTGGAGAAGTAAAATATGACACCTGGCATCGTGTGGTTGGTCTAATAATTGAGTAGTGGATCGATATTTAAATGAATAGTGTCAATCCGTGTGAACTAGGATATTGTATACTGATTGGTTAAATGGGTTGAGTGGAGTTATTGTTGGGATCTTCCCATTTAATGGCTAACTAGCTCATTTAATGTGTTTGACTGGGAGTCAATGATCCGAGTGAAGGCATTTGGCTATTCTGATTGGTTAGATGGTGTAGCACATGGATTGAACTCCAAATTAGTATCCAAAATGGCAAAAACAGTCCCCCAGCTTTGGCATCGATTACACCCCTAGTTTGGCATAACAATTTTTTAGAACTATTAGTTTTTTATTTTAAACAAGTAGTTCTTATAAAAAAAATAATTTATACAACTTTTTAAATTGTCAAAAACTATTAAATTTGTAAATTACTGATATACCCTCCGATCATATTATAATTTATTTAAATATATCATTTTAAGTCATTTTACATCTTAATTTTATACTCAACAGCTAATATATCAAACACTTTTATAAAAAAATACAGTTTATAGCTCGTGCTAACAACTTTATTGTTAACAGTTTAAGCTTACAGTTAACAGCTTACAACCAATTTTACCAAACATAACCCTAAAAAATAGATAAAAATTAGCAAACGATATATTATTTATGAATCATTGCTTATTTTTTGTAAATTCTAAGATAAAAAGTATGTCTTAAGTTTTATTTATTTTTTTTTAAAAGTTAAGAATTCCATTAAAAATATATATTTAAACCTTTCTACGTTTCTAAGATAAAAAGTATCCATCCCAAAATTAATGTCCACCCTATTCTTTTTGGTTTGTTCTAAAATTATTTTCCACTTCTAAAAACAAAATTGGATTTGATTAGGATTATTATGTTACCCTTAGTCAATATTGATACTTACAAAAATAAATGAAACAATAATTAATTATCAAGGGTATCTGTCCTTTTTATGCTTTCGTAAAAATCAAAACAGTAATTAACGTATTTTTTAAGCTGTGTATTTATTGTCAGTGGACATTAATTTTGAGACGCAGGTATTATATTTTTAAGTTAAAAAAGTTTAAAGTTTTTTTAATGTTTTTTTTATGTTTTTCTTCGTACTTTTTTATAAAAGATCTAAAATAATTAAACGTTTTTTTTCAAAAAAATTACAATTTTCATATATTTTGTTAAACATTTTAATGTTTTCTTAAGATAAAAAGTAAAAATTTTAACTTTTAAAATAAGATAAAATTTTAAAGGTAAAAATATTTAAGAAATTTTATATTTAAAAAAATAAATACTTTTATCATAAGAAATGATAAAGATGTGTAAAAACGTCTAAACAATTCTAGAATTTTAATTTTTTTGAAAAAAGTTTTTAACCTTTTTAAAAAGTTCGAAGGAATAACTAATTTTTTTTATTTTTTTAACTTTAAAGCTATTTTAAATTTCTTTTTAAAAAGGGTAGTTTTGGTTTTTTTAATCGTTTCGAAAAACATTAGGCGGTGTTTGTTTCAATAAGATGTTTTAGATCTGAATCTGATTATCACATCTTACTGATTATCACATGTTTTAGATCTGAATCTGAATAAAAAAATGTTGTTTGTTTTTTTCATAATTGTCTGAATATAAGGTACATATTTAACAATAATAATATAATGAACAAATAACTTGTTTAGACATGAAACAAAATATATTTTTAACATACAATTACAAATTATTAAATTAATTATCTTAATACATATTTTAAAATTTAACATAATAAAAACTATTACACAAGTTCTCTTTCAATAATACATAAGCTTAACGTAATAAAAAAACATTTAAATAATTTATCTAAATTGCATATCTCGTAAGTTAATCATATATTGTTGATCGGCCTAACTCTCAACGGGTGGAATAACCGATTTTATTTGCCCATTTTAAAAATAATATATTTACTGTAAAATATTGGTATTCCTTTACCAAGAATGAGATTGAAGGTTTTCTAGAGAGAGAAAGTTAGACAGAAAAAGTTAGACAGAGAAAGTGAGAGAAAAGTATATGAAATTGTTGGGAAGCTAAGTTTGTTACATTTCCCTTAGTCATAGATTCAAACGTAAATTAAGCTGTTTGATATTAACTTGCATGTGTCAAGGTAACACGCAAGTAACACAAGTGTAACATCCCGCCTACCCATACTACAATATTGTTCGCTTTGCCCGCAGGCTCACGGCTTTGCTTTGTGGCCCTCTTGTAAGTACTTCCCAGCTGGTCACCCAACCTAGTACTACTCTGACATGAGCACGCTTAACTGCCAGTTCCTAAGAACCCCACTTGCAGTAGACCACAAAACGCGTTGTGTCATGAGAAGGCGACTGTTATCTTATGAACCATGAATCTCTCCTGGCCACAGCCGATGTGGGATTTGCCTGGGGTGTCACAATCACCCCCCCTTCGGGACTCATCGTCCTCGATGAGGTTTGTCCCACCATCCCGAATGGCTCAGGAGTGGCTCTGATACCACTTGTAACATCCCGCCTACCCAGACTACAATATTGTCCGCTTTGCCCGCAGGCTCACGGCTTTGCTTTGTGGCCCTCTTGTAAGTACTTCCCAGCTGGTCACCCAACCTAGTACTACTCTGACATGAGCACGCTTAACTGCCAGTTCCTAAGAACCCCACTTGCAGTAGACCACAAAACGCGTTGTGTCATGAGAAGGCGGCTGTTATCTTATGAACCATGAATCTCTCCTGGCCACAACCGATGTGGGATTTGCCCGGGGTGTCACAACAAGACTCACAGAGTTCTAAGTCTCTGTGAGCAACCACAAAGGAGTCCATGTCAAAGACATTGTCAAGGAAGTCGAAGATTACTTGAAGACATACTCATTGGCTGTGATGGATAACAGCCAAGATGTATCAGGGACTCTGAGTAGTTGAGTGTTAACAAGGGTGGCAATACCCTGTTAACACTCAGTACACTTTGGATTTACCTAAGTGTTTAGGCGGGAAATTTTACAGCCTAAAGTACAAGTCTATGAAGAAAATGGAAACTGTGTCAGCCCTGTTTTCCTAAAGCGTTGTGGCAGACTACCAAGAATAGAAGAGCATCTTGTGACAGATGTCTGACATTGTCTGTTTTGTGTAGTCACCATCAACTAGCACTAGAAGTCAACCTCGTACCACTATAAATAGGTTATGTAGCCAAGAGTTAATGTTGTTCACTTTGTTAGATTTCACACATTAACTCTTTTGAACTTGTAGAACGAACAGTTGTGCCTGTGTTCTTAAGTTAGCTTTATTTTGTCCAAAGTGTACACAACACATTGTCATCAAACTGTGTTATCCATAACACATGTAATACTTGTTATACAATAATAAAGTACTACATTTGAAAAGTATTTACTTGTGTCAATTATCTTTCTCAATCGTTTCAAGCTAGGATTAGGGACTTTCAATTGGTATAAGAGCGGTGTTTGATATTAAAACCTTCATAAACATCATTCTAAGTTTTATAATCAAGATCCACCATGCCTGAAACGAGCAACACACCACCACCACCACCACCACCATTGCTTTCTGGGAACAACACACCACCACCTCCAACTTCACCAAGAGTAACCCCCACTCAAAATGAAGACGATCTTCCTCAACTTCTCGATTCAAGAGGTGGATCCCATGTTACCAACGTACTAGTGTTTGATGAAGATGACTTTGCAAGTTGGAAAAGTCAATTTCTTGTATATCTAGATGGACTTGAACCATTTCTTCTAGAAAATGGACCATATGTTCCCATGGCGCTTACCTCTACTGATGAGAATCCTCTTCCCAAACCTCTCAAGCAGTGGACTCCAGCTGATAGGAAATTGGCAAACCAAGATAAACGTCTCAAAAGCATTATCATTTCTTGTCTTCCAAAACACATCATGAAATCAGTGATTCAATGTCCAACATCCAAACAAATGTGGACAGACCTCATCCTAGGTCACGAATGACCATCTAAAACCAGAGAAACCAAGATTCAGGCACTCAGGCTTCAGTTTAATGCTTTTAAGTCACTTGAAGGTGAAAAGGTGCAACAGACTTATACAAGGCTGAAGATTCTTCTCAACGACCTTGCTGTGAATGAAGTCACCATTGCACAAGCTGAAGTAAATGCCACATGTGTCAACAGCCTTCCCAGAAAATGGTTGAGCATGAATCAGAATCAGAGAGCCAATAACTCCATCAAGAATGGTACGTTGGCTCAGCTTTATAGATAATACAATTATGAAGAAGGGCTGATTGATACCATATACAAATCTGAGTCTAAAATATTTGTAGTTCAGGGAGCAACATCCAAAGCCTTAATTTCTACCTCACAATCTATTGATATCGACACTGATGTTGAAGAAGACACTCGTAGCAGCCAAGAATTCATGACAGACCTCAATGCAGAGTTTCATGAAAGAGCATTACTAGCTAATCAAAGAAGATTCTACAAAAGGTCAGGGAGAGTAGGATCATCTAGAAAACAATCTGACAAATCAAAAGAAACTTGCTTTGCCTGTGGAAAACTTGGACATTTTCAAAAAGACTGTCCATCCACAAAAACATCTTCACCATCTTACCCTTCATCATTCAAACCTTACAAGTTCAAATCAAAACAAAAAAACTCATCTCACCAATCCAATTCCTTTGATAATGAGAAAAAGGATTACAAAAACAAATACAAGGCACTAAAAGTTGAGTTGGAACAGATGAATTTGAAGCTAGAAGCTCTGTCAAAGAAGAAATGGGTGATAAAAGGACAGAGAAAGGGTTGGTAGCTGAAGCTTATGATTGGAATGATGAGCCGCTGACATCAGATGAAGAAGACACTACCAGGGTCAGGGCATTTATGGCAATCGCTGAGGATGAACCAGTTGTTTGAAAAGGAGATGCTAGATCAGGACCATGGGTTTGACATCACAATGAAAAAGGTACACATGCTTATCTCTATGTCTGAAAGTGATAAACGTAAACATGTCCTTGATTATACCATAGTTGATTTACACTTTGTTGAGGAACAAAGAAAGAACATGCTTGATAAATTTCACTCTATTAAACATGAATTGTTGACTAGTAAGGCTGAATGTGAAACTTTAAAACAGGTTAACTCTGAAAACATAACTCTTCAAAATGAGGTTAATAAGTTGTCTTTAAGAAACATTGCCTTAAATGATCAAGTAGATGAACTACACAAGATTATAGAAAAATGGATGTGCAGTAGGTTCACTATAAATGAATTACTTGATGATGAACTTCTAGCTGACATAACTAGGGCTGTTACTGCTAAAAGAAATAAAATGAAGGCCCTTAAGAAACCCAAAGAGATTGTTTTCAAATCTACAGAGACTATACATATGTCTGACCCACTCTTAGCTAATGTACCTGTCTCTGAAGATGTAATTGATCACACTGGACCTTTACCATCTTTGTCTAAACTCTTTGGAGTTGAACCCATCAGCTCTTCTAGAGGAGCTAAGGCTGAACCCAAACTAGATGTTGAGATACCACCATCTAAGATTTTTGATGTACCTGCAAAACAATGTATTAAGCAAAATATCTATAAGCCTGTCTCAACAAACCCTGTGAACAAAGTTGAATCCTCAACTGAAGAACGCCTGTTGTCTTTGATTAAAGAAGTAGAACTCTTAAAAGAACATATTAAGCCTTCTGTTGAATGCTCTACTTCCTCTGAACCTAAGTCAATTCTAGGAGAACCCAAAGGTGAAAAATTTGTCAAACCTTACTGTAATGTGTGTAAAAATTCTCATCACATGACCATAGATCATGATAAACAAATGGTTGTTAAGAGATCACAGACACCTTTTAGGGGCAGACAACAGGCTACTAGGAGAGCATCAGGTAATTATAGACCTTACCCTCCATACAAATATTATGGATTTAGAGACCATCACTCAGATGAGTGCAATGAATTTCCAGGATGCGACATCTGTGGAAGGTACACCCATGACACAACCAATTGTCCTTCACATCGTCACAAGTTCTACAGAAACTCAAGAGTTGCTAATCAGCAATTCAGGGAACCCATTAGAAAGTGGGTTCACCATAGGAACTAATATGTTTCTATGTATCTGTGCAGAAACATCTCAAGGAATCAGTCTGGTATCTAGATAGTGGCTGTTCTAGACACATGACATGAGTTCAACAATACATGAACATATATTCAAAAGATCCTACTCCTAAAGTGGTGTTTGGGGATAACTCTTCAGGCGACACAGATGGATATGGATTAGTTAACTGTAATGGAATAACCTTCATATAGGTTGCATATGTGAATGGTCTTAAGCACAATCATTAGCATCAGCCAATTGTGTGATGCTGACTACAAGGTTTTGTTTACCAAGACTCAAGGAACCATATTCAACCAAAATAATGATGTGGTGTTAATTGCACCAAGAAGAAAAGATGTGTACGTCATCAATATGGCCTCTTGCTCAGAAGACAGCTCAAATTGTTTTCTTGCTAAAGCTTCTGAAAGTGTCAATTGGCTGTGGCACAAAATACTCTCTCATCTCAACTTCAAGAACATCAACAAGATAGCCACACAAAACTTGGTTGCTGGTCTACCACCTGTGACTTTCACAAAAGAAAAGACATGTTCAACTTGTGTTAAGGGAAAGCATCACAAGTCATCCTTTAAGACCAGGCAATCATTCTCTATTGACAAGTGCTTACATCTCCTTCACATGGATTTGTTTGGACCTGTCAAACCACAGACCATCAATCACAACAAATATACCTTGGTCATTGTTGATGAATTCTCAAGGTATACATGTTTTTTCTTCCTCAAAAGGAAAAGTGATGCATCTAATGCCATCATGTCCTTCATCAGGCAGGTTGAAAACATGAATGAAGTTAGAGTAAAAGCTCTAAGAAGTGACAATGGGACTGAATTCAAGAATCAACAGCTTGAAGCTTTTTGTGATGAAAAGAGAATATCACAAAACTTCTCTTCAGCTGGCACTCCTGAACAAAATGGAATAGCTGAAAGAAGAAACAGAACATTGATTGAAGTAGCTAGAACCATGCTGAATGGTGCAGCTTTACCAAAGCAATTCTGGGAGAAGTTGTCCACATTGCCTGCTATACCCAGAATAGATTAATCATTGTTAAATGACATGGAAAAACTTCTTATGAAGTTTTTAGAAAAAGAGTGTGAGACCCCCAGAAACTGACATGGAACAACTAGGCAACGAGGGGGTAACACGTCATGGTACAAGAAACAGTGAATTACAGTTGACACAAAGCTGACGAAATAAAAATATATATATTACATCATAAATGATCAGAGTTTTAAACATAGGTCCCAGAGTTTTATATGCGGAAAGATATATTATTTTATCATGATTTATAACATAAAGTTGCCCAAAAGATAGAATAAACTCCTGACAGTTTTTACTAAAAACAGTCTTATAAAAGCATCACAGAAATCTCCAAGCTGCGATAATATCCTGTGGGCTCCCATCCAAGCAAAGCTAAGTAATAATACCTGAGATTAAACATGTAAAATCGTCAACACAAAGTTGAGTGATATTCATAGGTTTAGCAATAAGGATGTGGAACACAAGCATTCATTTGTAAACAAGAAATAGGGGAAGATGGTTACGTACGATAACCATAGTCCGAAACATTATTATTGCTGTTTAGTTCATGAACCGAAGCTTAACTCAATGTAAGTTCCTCTAGTCAGTATTCAGCCTAAATACTCAAGTGATAAACAAATGTACGCGCATCAAGGTAATCGGGACGGGGATTGTCACTCCCAATGGATCCACCCACAACATTCGCGCTTGGTTGCAGGATTAATTAACGGTTCATGATCAATGAGAGGCAACTTAAGGCTAAAGACTAAAAGCAATAATATCAATGAAAATCAGTTGGAAATCCTCAAGTTCTGGAAATCATGCAATTTCTGGATAGCATACAAATTCTGGATAGCATACAAGTTGAGGATAGCACACAGTTTTTAAATGATTGTGTTCCACCATGTAAAATCTCACCCCGCGTTTAGAAACCATGTACAAGTAAAAGGGGCTATGAACTCACCTTAGCCATGAGGTAAGCCAATCACGGTACTCAGCAACTGAGTAGAAACAATGGTAGTGAGACGATCACCGACGATATGGATGTCCGGGAAACACGAAAACCGCAACCTATCACAATAAGGCGCGCGTTAAGACTCGAACTCAATATCGATATATACCAAATACAATATGACTCAAATGTTTTCAAAGTATCTATATTTCAAAACCATTGACACGAACCAAAAGAATCCATACTAACCCATTTATCCAATACTACACGATTAAACACTTGTACACTTGAAATTGACCCGTTATACGACGCCAAGTTAACGCAAGTCAAACTATTCTTTACCCTTATTCGGATCAGTAGCTAAGTAATTTATATAATGACTAAGCCCTTGAGTAAGTCACCATGTCCGATGGTGAATACTCAAACTCACGCAACACAAGCATTGAACTAAGTGTCTAAAATTAAAATCAGCAAGTACACCCCGAATGTACACATCGATCTGCCCTATCTAGACTTGTCCGATTTAGATGAAAATTGGTGTCAAGGTCACTTATAACCTGTATAATACCTCACTAAAGTTTGAGCCAAAGTTCACACTTTAAAACCCATGAGCTCGACACTTTACTCGACTCCAAATTTGGGACAGATTGTGTACTTGTTTTATAAAACCGTTCATACCGCTTTAAAAGTACTAACTCGACAATCCGTCTTTTGAAACCACTACTAGACTCATCAAATTAAGTTTGTAGACTTTGAAAACCAGTAGTACCCATTATCTAACCAAGCATAAAGTCCCCGAGAGTCGACCCAAAATCAGCCACAATTTCGGATTGTGCCGACTTGCGTCTCCCGATACACGAATACTAAAACTTGCATAACTTTTGACTCGCAAATAAATAAAAGCTCTATCTTATACCAAAACGAGGGTGTTGGAAAACTCTACAACAATATCAAATAATATCAGCCTTTCTCAGACCTTAAACCCACGAAACAATCTGTTATAAGCTGCTGTCCCGAAATACCCTTTTAGAAAACATGACAAATCAATTTTCCAAGCAAAACCACTCATTCTATACCTATAGAATCACTTAGATAACATACCCATCTAACAAACACTCCTAAAAACACTTGCATGTAAAATGAAGGTTTAGTGTAAAAAAAATCAATTTATATAGTGGAGTGAGGGCTAGTTTTGCCAATTGTGTAATCTTTTGGACTTAAAAGCAATTTAATAATTTAAAGGGTAGAAAATGACTACTAGTCAATATTGAAAATATTTACGGGCCTCGGGTTTCGTAAAAATACTTTTCAAAAGTTACAATGCATCATAAAAATGATTATATGATTTCCCGACACGACTTAACACGTAATTAAAACGAAATCGTCGAAAATATAAATTATCGAAACAATCGATGATAAAATGTAAAATTTTGGGCATCCGTCGGTAAGATCACTAGGAATTCTCGTTGTACATTGATTTTGAATAAACTCGTTGTAAAATGTACGCGGGTGATTTTAAATCAAAAACTTTGAGTTAAATTAAATATGGAAAAATAAAATAAAAATTTTATAATTCCATACAAAGTATTGTCAATGATCAGAAAATACTTAAAAGTATAATTTATTAAAATGTAAGAATCTCAGGATTTACATATAACAATACAAGAAAACGAAATACGTTGGAAAATTCAGAAACACGAATAAAAAGAATAAAATAATGCTGGGAAAGTACGAGTTCTCACATTCTTCCCCCCTAAAGGAACTCTGGTCCCTCAGAGTTCTCCTGAAAACAGTAGAAGATGCAAACAAGAGGAGGTACAAAGTGTAGAACAAAATTCATGCTTCCCAGGTAATTTCTACATCACGGCGAACCTTAACAATTGGAATTCACTACGCTTTAGTACGGAGAAATATTCTAAAGATAGAATGAACATGAGAATCGCTTAAATGGACAAGGGGCGTTAAGATGAATCAAAATTGTAAATCAACAAGGAGTCACAAATCGTGCAACTGTAAAACATGACAGACATAAAACGTAACAATCTAGTTACAACGGAAATAGAAGGGAGAAATGAATTATATATTATCATTCAAAATACAAGCTGTCAGAATCAGTTGTCTAGGATTTTGGTATTACTTTAAAACTCTGTTTAAATATTTTCTTGATTAGAAGAAAATTTTACAAGGTGTAGTGATTTAAAATCAAACTATCTGTACTTAGTGAGTATGACGTTGCTATATCTTTTTCTGGTTTTCAAAAGGTGCCAAGACTACAACGAATATGAGAAATATAAAGGTCAATAATTTGTATACGAGCAATAACACAAGGGAATAAAACAAAAATCGTATCAATTCTTAACAAACATGATAGAATAGACGCGTTGAAAAAATAAAATAATGAGAAACAAAGGATTATAGCAAGTCATTATTTCTTGAGTGCAGTTGGTGACACCAATAACGGCTTATTAAGTTCTCATTGGTCGATACACAATCGAAAGAGAAAAGCCACACAATAAATTTTTGAATCAAAGAAAATTATTAAGAAGTTACTTGAAAGTAATTCCACTAAGATGAACAACATTCGCAATGAGAGGCGAAATCAACACATGGTTCACACGAACAAATTTCAAGACGATAAAGTCTAACACACATCATGACAATTACACGAAATCATCGTTCACGTCCAGTCATAAATCATTAATCGCGTCCAGAGACGTTTCGAAGGTCTACCAAAATAGATAGAGATGGTCGATCATAGAAGCATAACAACGTTGAAACTTTCAAGTCTAGTATCAATGGTAAGAAATTAGACAAGCAGTAACAAGAATGGTATCATGAAGGAAAATGAGGTAACAAGTATAACAAAGGTTGTTGAGTAAGGAAATATGTGTTTGAGGCATGTACTTTGTTTAAGAAGAGATAAGGGTTCATATGTGTATGTCGTGAATTGTTGCTACTGGCATAAGATGTAAAAGTTTTCAAAACTTCTATTTTATCTAACTTTTTAGGAACATAATTAAAAAGTTGATTGTTGGTCAAATATTTAGGGCGACTACTATTTGGCCTTGCATGGCTCCTTCTAAATTAGGCATGGGTGATCAGGCCATGCATAATTTAGGACTAGCAATGCGATGCTCAGCTTCTTCAAAACCAGTATTACATATAATATGATTTAAAATATGTATATATTAGCATTTGTAAAAACAGGAATCAAAATAACATATGAAACTTTTCGCCTGTAAGTTACTGGCTAACTGTTTAAATCAACAATTTGTATAGTTACAAGGGTTCTTTATAAGACCGTATTAGAACAATTTTTGAAAATACATTGTAAAATTAATATAAATTAATTTTATAAGATAACGTTCAAGTATTTTGTAAAGTCCAAGTGGAACTTTTGTAAAACGTTTCGCAAACAATACCAGTTTGAGCTTATATGGTAACTTATAAAATAGCGAGTGGGTTACATGAGGGTAATAAAGGGTAGTTCAAGGCAATAAATGAAATGGTTACAAGGTGATAAGGTTTCAAAAGGGTTTAGCCGAAATCGTCAAGAGACATGTGCCAAAATGATAACGAACGTTATGAAAGCAAGATCTTCAAACCTCGGCCCGAACAGTGGTACGATAGAAGCAGAGAAAGAAAATAGAATGACAAATAAGTCATAAATAAAAGAAAGGAATAAGGAATCCGTATGTACACATCGTAATTTATTTGACAAAAATACACTTTTAAGAAAGTCGAGCATCAGCTTATCAAATCACTTGGTTCCTAAAAGTTCAAGATTTATGTATGACCGAGCTCAAGTTACTATTTGTAAACGTTTTCAAACGCAGTCAATGCTTCATGATTGTAAAATACCATTGGTTAAAATTTTACGAGCTCGAACGAACTCAAAAATGCTTCAATCCATATTTTTGAATTCTATCAGTTTTGATCTTTTTAGTCAACTTTGACTTTTTGGTTTGACTCTTGGGTTTGACTTGACCAATTAACTCGCTAAATGATATTCTAGGACTCGAAGTCTAATGCAATTTGGTGTAAAACGATGTTTTTGATAACTTTCTAGTTTTACTCGAGACTTGAAACGGATTAAAAATGGACGAAAATGCCCTTGCATTAAATCTGTCAATAAAATGATATTTTAGAACTACGTAAAAATAAGTTCTTAAATTTTAAAATCTCAAATGAGCGTAACTTGCTTGATTTTAAAGTTTACTGGTAAAAATATTATGTCCTAAACGAACATCTCAACAGGTAAAAATATATTTTTATGTCTAAGGTTATAAAAATATTTTCTCGACACTGTTAAATTCCTTGTAAAGTTTCTGTACAAAGTATATTTTTTGACACAACTTGAAATTCAATCCAATTTCATAATAACCCAGAATTAATGTACACACAAGACTTGTGGATTCCATAAAGACGAAAGAAGATAAACTGTATAATTAATCATGTAAAGAAAACACAGTATGGAAATGGTTCAAGAATGCCAACGATAGTCTGAGAGATAAAAAAACGACGCATATCATCCGTGTCTTCGGCTGCAAGATGCAATGCAGGAAGGTCTCCTGAGACGAGGAGGTTTAATGAAAAAGAGAGGATACAAGTAGGATCGTATTCCAAACAATTGTCACATAATAAATGGCGATCATGTGTTCAAGGTACAACGGATGTTGTAAGTCGAATTCGAAACGTAGAATAGTCAATAAAATAAGATGTAATCCATGTACAAGTGTCGTGTAAAACGGTGGCGTAAAGGTAAATCAAGATTATGAAAACCTACAATATTAATCAGGTACTGATTCAACGAATGCTTCGAGATGTGTGACTCACATGGTGTCCTTTAGTCTTTTCCGGAGACACATTGAGCTACACCATGATCTATAGACTAGACATTCAATTACGAATGGTCGGAAAGAAAATCTGCGTATCTAAATAGATATTTTAAAGGAAATAAACAATGAAAGCAACATGCACGGTAGTAAGAATGAAATCAGGAGTTTTATCGAAAACAACACTTATTCAATTCCGAACAATGGTATCACGAGAGTATGCACAACATGTAGCAGCGAGTCGAGAAAAACAGATGATTCAAAACGAACGAGTATATGAAGTCAGTCGTATCACGCATAAATGAAATAGCAATAGTACTCAGAAAAATGAGTATGAAAAGTCGGCAGCATACACGCTCTGAATACAAGTGTAACACCCCACTTGGATAAGTGGACCGTTACGTGTATTTATGGCGTGTCATCAAAGCATAAGGTAAATGTCGTAAAACATTAACCGACCATAAAGGAAATACCGGAATCAAACATTGACAATCCAAACATAAGCCCAAAACATGAAAGGTAAAAATACTGAAGGAACGGACTAAACAATGTCCAAATAAGCAAAAAATGTAAGTACATAAAGTAAGAAGTCTAGATAGCTTCCATCCAAATGCACATGCTCTCAGAATCCTAAGAGCGTTCTGGTGTACCTGCCGTTAGAACATGAAAGGGAACTACGGCTGAGCATAACGCTCAGTGAATGGATATAAAGCATGATAAGGAATTACTGAAAAGAAACAGATGATGAAATACTAGAGCTGTAAGTCTGATAAGTAAAGTTGCAGCGAAAATCTGTGTATAATCTGTAAAGTCTGATTTAAAAATAATAAAGCTGAACTGTTATCTGTTAAAACTGAAAACATGCATTTACTGTATTTTAATTGCCAGAGCTTATATAGGTCATGTGCTGTAACAACGGTGCATGAATAACTGGAGGGGTGACCTCGTCATGCTGTAGAGGGGTGACCTCTAAATAACTGTAGAGGGATGACCTCTAAATACTGTGCTGGGTGGAGGGATCAGCTCCAATATGAAGGATGTAGAGCACACACCACATTCACCCCGATAACTTGTAACCTGATAAGCCTAGGATTCATCCATACGCCCCACTAAACATACTGATAAAATGGCCAAACTGAACATGAGTGGGACGATGCAAGATATCACTCTCCTGCATGTGAGTCACGACACCGGTGCCTCTAGTGCTGTGGTTACGGTACCTTCGTAACTAGTACATAAACTGGTCATGCTTGTATATAATGCTCAGGCAATTTATTTAGTTATTAACATGATTACTGATAAGCTTAAACACATACTAGGGAAAACATTTGGCTGCAGACGGGGAATCCTAATCATGCATAGGAAAGGAAGTCCTTACTAAAAGGACGGAAAATCTGTACCTCGTATCCAGTAATGAAATAAGAATGAAAGCTGAAGGATCTACTCCGACTTCACCGATACTACATAAATAAGGGACGTGAATGAGTTGTCTGTTACTGTATACTCCACTGGTTCTGAGTGTTCTTAGCTCGTTTTATATTCCCTTGTATTATTTATTGTCTTGTATATAATCTGGTAAATCTGACTGTTTTGTTGTATTTTTGATAAATCTGACTGTTTTATAATATTACTGATTAATGTATTTTCTGTAATCCTGATTACTGTATAATATGTATTTCAATATTATAATATTAATATAAATAGCAACCTGCGATAAATATAAAGTTTTCTAAATTAGAAAGGTTTCCAAATTAGTTAGTTTCCCAAAATAGGAAATTTCCTTAAAAAGTAAAATTAATCATGTCGTTTATTATTAAGCCATGGTTAATTATAAGCATTATATTAGTAATTCATGTTTTAAATAATTCAAATATTAATAAAATCTATCTTGATAAGCCCTTTTACTAAGTCGTGGAATAATAAGCTAACTTAATTAAGCCTAAACTTAATAGTAAGTCAAAATTAATTAAGCCATTTTAATATAAGTCGAATTAATAATAAGCCAATTTAATTAAGCCGATAGATAAATAACTAACACCCCTTTGGCCCTCGGCATTACCGAGTCACGAACCACCGAGACACCCCTAGTGGGTTCTCGGTTTGGTCTGAGCCAAAGCCAACAAAACAAACACCACCGAATTTACTCCATCATTCGATCTATATAAAGAGCATAAATCAATATTAACTATTAGTCTTTAAGATCCATTTTTTTTGTACTTTTCCCACGGATATCAATAAGATGTCTAACTTGCCAATGAATACATCATACTCGTCTTATTCCATACGAGATTATCTTCTAATTATAGTTTTCATTTTAAAAATAATCCATTGGAAAGAGTATTATATTTTCAAACCTAACGAATTAGAACCATATATAAAACACGGCTTTAAACGAAGATACATGGTTTAAATATCCAACATTTTTACTATTGAATTTTTAAGCTGTGATTTGAGATTAGTATCATAAGACCTTATAAACTTTGGTTATTAAAGGTATGAATTAACCCAACATCACATAATAATACATAGTATAACATAATTTTAGATTTACCTTAAGTTTGAAGCCAAAGTCATGCACGTTACTTTCTACTCGACCGTCTATCGACATGAAGCATGAATAATATATTGAATACTTATACTTTTGATGGTATGTTTCTAGCCATGTGAAACGTCAAAACCTGAGTAGTCGAACATCATTCGGCGCCGTCTCAAACTTACAGCCGTCTTACATATTAGAATGCTTTAGGGTTTTGCGATGTCCTTTTGAAGAGCGTGACTTTTATAAGTGTCGTTAATTTGACAAAGTCAGCATACGTTCTTTAATTTGACAAGGCCCATTATTAGTCCTACTATCTTAATTTGACAAAGTCATGATATATGATTTCCTTCCTATGATTACACGTAAAACACAATTGTAATGCTACATATATATTTATTTTTTTAATAAAACAAATACTTATGTAAAATAAATAATTATAATATCAAATAATTATAAAATAATATTTTAATATCAAACGCTTATTATTTAAACTTTAGGTTATATTCAAAATGAAGAAATAATATATAAACCAAATTTTTTGGTTTTACAACAAGTATGTAACGTCATAATGATATAAAATCATTGTAATAAGATCAAGTCACAAGAATAAAAATTCAAGAAATACAGTAGAGGCAGATGTAATCACAGTAATATCGAATGATAATCCATGAAGCACAAGGCGTTGAAAATACATAGTAATTATCGTCATTAGGGTAATATAATATTTGAACATGTAATCAGGAGAAGAAATACTATAACGATAATTAAAAGTAAATAATAAGGATTAGAGAGTTACATGCGCAGATATCGAACAACAATGGCAGATTCTGTGATTGACACTTAAAACATAAAATATTTGAATTTTCGGTTATAGACTAAGTTTTGAAAAAAGACTCAGTTCCCTATAACCACCACTCTGATACTACTATGTGAGACCCCCATAAACTGACATGGAACAATTAGGCAACGAGGGGGTAACACGTCATGTTACAAGAAACAGTGAATTACAGTTGACATAAAGCTGACGAAATAAAAATATATATATTACATCATAAATGATCAGAGTTTTAAACATAGGTCCCAGAGTTTTATATGCGGAAAGATATATTATTTTATCATGATTTATAACATAAAGTTGCCCAAAAGATAGAATAAACTCCTGACAGTTTTTACTAAAAACAGTCTTATAAAAGCATTACAGAAATCTCCAAGCTGCGATAATATCCTGCGGGCTCCCATCCAAACAAAGCTAAGTAATAATACCTGAGATTAAACATGTAAAATCGTCAACACAAAGTTGAGTGATATTCATAGGTTTAGCAATAAGGATGTGGAACACAAGCATTCATTTGTAAACAAGAAATAAGGGAAGATGGTTACGTACGATAACCATAGTCCAAATCATTATTATTGTTGTTTAGTTCATGAACCGAAGCTTAACTTAGTGTAAGTTCTTCTAGTTAGTATTCAGCCTAAATACTCAAGTGATAAACAAATGTACGTGCATCAAGGTATGCGGGACGGGGATTGTCAATCCCGATGGATCCACCCACAACATTCGCGCTTGGTAGCAGGATTAATTAACGGTTCATGATCAATGAAAGGCAACTTAAGGCTAAAGACTAAAAGCAAAAATATCAATGAAAATCAGTTGGAAATCCTCAAGTTCTGGAAATCATGCAATTTCTAGATAGCATACAAATTCTGGATAGCATACAAGTTGAGGATAGCACACAGTTTTTAAATGATTGTGTTCCACCATGTAAAATCTCACCCCGCGTTTAGAAACCATGTACAAGTAAAAGGGGCTATGAACTCACCTTAGCCATGAGGTAAGCCAATCACGGTACTCAGCAACTGAGTAGAAACAATGGTAGTGAGACGATCATCGACGATATGGATGCCCGGGAAACACGAAAACCGCAACCTATCACAATAAGGCGCGCGTTAAGACTCGAACTCAATATCGATATATACCAAATACAATATGACTCAAATGTTTTCAAAGTATTTATATTTCAAAACCATTGACACGAACCAAAAGAATCCATACTAACCCATTTATCCAATACTACACGATTAAACACTTGTACACTTAAAATTGACCCGTTATACGACGGCAAGTTAACGCAAGTCAAACTATTATTGACCCTTATTCGGACCAGTAGCTAAGTCATTTATATAATGACTAAGCACTTGAGTAAGTCACCATGTCCGATGGTGAATACTCAAACTCACGCAACACAAGCATTGAACTAAGTGTCCAAAATTAAAATAAGCAAGTACACCCCGAATGTACACATCGATCTACCCTATCTAAACTTGTCCGATTTATATGAAAATTGGTGTCAAGGTCACTTATAACCTGTATAAGATCTCACAAAAGTTTGAGCCAAAGTTCACACTTTAAACCCATCAGCTCGACACTTTACTCGACTCCAAATTTGGGACAGATTGTGTACTTGTTTTATAAAACCGTTCATACCGCTTTAAAAGTACTAACTCGATAATCCATCTTTTAAAACCACTACTAGACTCATCAAATTAAGTTTGTAAACTTTGAAAACCAGTAGTACCCATTATCTAACCAAGCCTAAAGTCCCCGAGAGTCGACACAAAATCAGCCACAATTTCGGATTGTGCCGACTTGCGTCTCCCGGTACACGAATACTAAAACTAGCATAACTATTGGCTCGTAAAGAATTAGAAGCTCTATCTTATACCAAAACGAGCGTCTTGGAAAACTCTACAACAATATCAAATAATCTCAGCCTTTTTCAGACCTTAAACCCACGAAACAATCTGTTATAAGCTTCTGTCCCAAAATACCCTTTTAGAAAATATGACAAATCAATTTTCCAAGCAAAACCACTCATTCCTATACCTATAGAATCACTCAAATAACATACTCATCTATCAAACACTCCTAAAAACACTTGCATATAAAATGAAGGTTTAGTGTAAAAAAATTAATTTATATAGTGGAGTGAGGGCTAGTTTTGCAAATTATGTAATCTTTTGGACTTAAAAGAAATTTAATAGTTTAAAGGGTAGAAAATGACTATTAGTCAATATTGAAAATATTTACGGGGCTCGGGTTTCGTAAAAATACTTTTCAAAAGTTACAATGCATCATAAAAATAATTATATGATTTCCCGACACGACTTAACACGTAATTAAAACGAAATCGTCGAAAATATAAATTATCGAAACAATCGATAATAAAATGTAAAATTTTGGGCATCCGTCAGTATCACGATCACTAGGAATTCTTGTTGTACATTGATTTTGAATAAACTCGTTGTAAAACGCACGCGGGTGATTTTAAATCAAAAACTTTGATTTAAATTAAATATGAAAAAATAAAATTAAATTTTTATAATTCCATACAAAGTATTGTCAATGATCAGAAAATACTTAAACGTATAATTTATTAAAATGTATGAATCTCAGGATTTACATATAACAATACAAGAAAACGAAATACGTTGGAAAATTCAGAAACACGAATAAAAGAATAAAATAATGCTGGGAAAGTACAGGTTCTCACAAAGAGCACGAGATGTCAGCTACTTCCATGTCTTTGGTTGCCCTGTCTTCATCTATAACTACATGGATCAACTTGGAAAGTTTGACGAAAAAGCTGATGATGGTTTCTTCTTAGGATACTCTCCAACAGCCAAAGCCTTTAGAGTATTCAACACAAGAAGACAGGAACTAGAAGAAACCTTTCATGTCACATTCAATGAAGATGATGACGTGCTACAAAGAACAGGAACAGAAGGTGATGAAATTGATTTCAACGAAAACATGTCTTTCCCAACAGATGAGTTCTCTGAACCAAGGCTTGTCTATCATTATCATCCTCACACTAATACTCTTATACCATATGTCCTGTATATGACCCGCTGTCAACTCACAATATTGATGTTCCCACTACTCAAGTACTTATTGAAGACGAACATCAGCCTTCCACAAGCCCTTGTTCCACCTCAGCTGAAGATGACTCACCTAGAATTCATGATCAAGAAGATTCTCCTGTTGTTTGTGAATCATCACTTCTTGAAATAGCTGATGCCGACACAGACACAGAGATTGTTTTTGAAGAGAGTCCTCCTACTCAGCAAGATGATACTCAAGTTGTACTCTCATCCTCCATACCTGCTCCTGTCTATGACTCCCCAGCTCCTCAAAGCAAATGGTCAATAGATCAACACATTCTTCTTGTCAACATTATTGGTGAACCAAATGCTGGGGTTACTACTAGACAGAGTATTCATGACTCGAAATCAGCCTCAGCCAATGAATGTTTGTTTGTTGAATTTCTTTCCCAAATTGAACCCAAACGTGTAGCTGAAGCCCTTATTGAAGAAGGTTGGCTTGTTGCAATGAAGGAAGAAATCAATCAGTTTAAAAGAAACAAGGTATGGACTCTAGTGCCAGCTCCACCTGGTAAGAACATCACAGGCACTAGATGGATATATAGGAACAAGATGGATGAGAATGGTAACATCATAAGGAACAAGGCAAGGTTAGTTGCATAGGGGTTTACACAGACTGAAGGGATTGATTATGATGAACATTTGCACCAGTAGCAAGACTTGAATCCATCGTTATCTTCCTTGCTTACGCTGCATATATGAACTTCACTGTGTATCAAATGGATGTTAAAAGTGCCTTCCTCAATGGAAATTTGGCTGAAGAAGTGTATGTTGAACAGCCTGAAGGATTCAAGAATAGCGAGTTTCCCAACCATGTGTACAAGCTTCATAAAGCAATGTATGGGCTGAAACAAGCTCCAAGGGCATGGTATGAAACGCTGTCTACTTTTTTAACTGAAAATATATTTATGAGGGGTTCCATTGATAAAACACTTTTTACCTTCAAGGATAAAAGTGATTTCATCATTGTACAAATTTATGTGGATGATATCATCTGTGGGTCTACAAATGTTAATCTTAGTAAACGTTTTGCTAAATTAATGACCAAAAAATATGAGATGAGTATGATGGGTGAATTAACTTACTTTTTGGGTTTTCAAATTAAATAGTGTCCTAAAGGAATTTCAATTTGTCAAAAAAAAGTATGTTAAGGATTTACTTAAAAAATATGACTTGGCTGATTGTGCATCAGTGAAATGCCCCATGCTTCCACCCAACAGTTTGGGTCTTGACGAGTCAGGGGTCTTTGTTAATGAGACTATGTATAGAGGCATGATTGGGTCACTCATGTATCTCACAGCCAGTCGCCCTGATATCCAGTTCTCCACATGTCTCTGTGCAAGGTACCAAGCTAACCCAAAGGAATCTCATCTAGTGGTTGTTAAGAAAATTTTCAGGTACCTCAAAGGAACAACCTCTCTAGGTCTGTGGTATCCCAAAGAATCAGGCTTTGATCTCAAGGGCATACTTAGATTCAGACTACGCTGGGTGTTGCATTGACAGGAAAAGTACCTTAGGGAGATATCAAATCCTAGGAGTAAAGTTGGTTAGATGGAGTGTAAAGAAGCAAAACTCTGTGGCAATGTCATCAGTTGAAGCTGAATATGTTGTAGCTGCTAGTTGTTGTGCTCAAGTACTTTGGATGAAGAGTCAACTAACTGACTGTGAGATTCTATATGACAAAGTACCCATCTTCTGTGACAATACAAGTGCCATTGCTATCTCAAACAACCATGTGCTTCACTCTCGAACCAAACACATAGATATCAGGTATCACTTTATCAGGGATCATATTATAAAAAGAGATATTGAGCTACATTTTATTCCCACTGAGCTGCATCTAGCTGATATATTTACCAAGCCTTTGGCTGAACCTTCGTTCAACAGGCTAGTTGCTGAGCTAGGTATGCTTAATATCTCAAAGCCTGTGGCTGATATTTAATGTGTGTCATTAAGTCTGAGCAATATTAAATGTTTTTCATATGAAACTATGTAGTTACTTTCCAAGTAAATGCTAAAAACATTCTTAATATTTGATTCATACTTTTTCCGATAAACGAGGAGACAAACAGTTTTGAAAGGTCAAGGAACCCACTTGTGTGCATTCATTTTCCCACTACGCATTTAATGTTGTTGAATAACTGCTTCAAATTTTAAATATAAATATTATCTCAAGGTTTTTTCACCTAACACTTTTCTCATTATTCACTATTTGCATCTCTCACTAAAACCTCTCTCTAAACCCTCTCACCATCTTCATCCTCTCTAACTCTCGCATCAACGACGTTTCCAGTACCAAAGGCATCTAACGTTACCTTCGAGATCAACGAAAGCATTCTTGCATCTAACAACTTAATAGGATGGCTAAAGGCTCCTAATGACACATACCTAGATCTGGTGAACTTTATGAAGAATTGTGATGTTGTTGAAGCCTTCACCAGATCTCCTTCAGTCTTCTACCAAGAATACCTTAGGGAATTTTGGTACTCTGCTAAAGTTCTTGATGATGACAGCATCTCTTTCAACCTCTCTTGTCAAGAAAACCCCTTTGCTTTTTCTGTTAAGGATTCCTCCACCTTGGTTGGGCTTAGACATGGAGATGATTGCCTAAAAACCGTTGACAAAAAGGCTGTTAAGGATGCCCTTGCCACTCTCAACCCCAAATCTGACACTCACCCAGACCTCACACCCGCTGAAGTAGTTGTTAGATCTCCTTTGAAGATCAAGTACTTTACGCCTATGTGGAAGGTTCTATTCTCACACATTGTCAAGTCCTTGGGAGGAATGCAAGGCTCTCAAGACCAAATGTCCTTCAATCATCAGACCATTGCATATGGGATGATATGAGGTGTTAATGTAGATTTTGGAAGTATTGTTTTCTCAAATATAGTGGAAAAGCTGAAAGGAACAAATCAATCCAGAGAAAAGAATATTTGTTATGCTCGATTTCTCTCTCTTATCTTCGAAAGTCTTCTCGCTGATAACTACCACAACTCTGAGCTCACAGCTATGAAGCCTTACCATATTACTGGGGATATATACAAAGTGATTGGATCGAATGAAGTGCCAGTGACAGCCCACATGAAGATAGTTGCCGCAAAACATCAAGCTGTTGTTCAGCCTTTGATCCCTTCCGCTGAGAAGGTGAATACAGCAAGTGAGTCTGACAAGTCTGTGTCTTTGACCTCTGGGCAACTCACTTCGTTGTCCAAAGCAACAACTTGCCGGCAGAAACCTAAATTGTCCTTAAGGCCAGGGTGAAGAAGATTGTAACAATCCTGATAGGTGTGTAAACACCCATCCTTTCACCACTTAATTCTGGCTAAAACAAGACCAAAACACGTATTTAATATCATTTGTTTGGAATTATGCGTGGTTTTTGTGTTTATTGTGTTTTCAGAGCTAACAGGATGAATATTAAAGAAAACATGGGATTGCACGGGTTTTATCAAGGAAAAAGACTAAAGACGAAGTCTATTGTCCAAGAGATGCAAAAGATTTGAAGTCAATGGGCCTATTTGAAGATTTATCGAAGAAAAGGACCAAAGATGGAAGATTTACATATGTCGAAGAAATTCAAGTCTATTAAACGAAGAAATAAAAAGACGAGTTGAATTTCATCGTCGAAAAATCCCGAATCAGAATCGAAAACGTCAACTTTTCTGAAAAGGCGAGAAGACAAGAAGAAAGGGAGAAAGCCCACTCACCAACCAACCACTAGGACTATATATAGTTTCTTCCTTCACATTTTAGGGAGTTAGCTTTTATTTTTCTTTTTCCCAGTCTCTTTGGTTCGTAGCTTCACCAACACCATTAGGGTGTTTGGTGATTTTTTCATTTTTCCTTCAATCTTGTAAGTTTCAATCATTACTCTTGTTTACTTTTACATTAATCTTTCAATTCCAATCTTTCTATCCATCTTGTTCTTCATAATCTTTTTATTGCAAGTTCTTAAGTTTTTATTTGATTCAAGTTTGATCTTAAAAGGTTGTTGATTTTGTGTTTTTATTGTTGGGATTTGTTACTTATGGTATTTAAATGATTATTGGTTGATTTGGTAAAACCTTTTTGAGTAATTTGTGATTTGATTCGAAAACACGTTCTACTGTTCCTGTTTCTGTTCTTCAGTTCTGAACTTTCCGAATAGTGCTTACTTTCCGAATAGACCATTTGCTAATTCCCTTATTCGGAACATTTTAAACATTCCGAATAGTGTTGTTTTTCCGCATAGAAATATTTTTCCGCATAGGACTTTATTTTCCGCATAGGCCAACATTCCGAGTAGGGCATTCATTCCGCATAAGCCATTATTCCGAATAGGGGTCACTTTCCGATTAGAACCTGTTTTTCCGCATAGGGGTATTTTTCCGAATAAGTCCATTTTTTCCGAGTAAGCAAATTTTATTCCGAATTGCCAGTTTTTCCGCATAGACTTATTTTCCGTATGGAGCACAATATTCCGAACTGAAACATTCCGCATAGAGCCAACTTATTCCGAATAGGACATTTATTCCGAATAGAGCTTTTATTCCGCATAGTTATTTTACTCCGTATAAGGTATTTTCTATTAGGGTATTTTTCCAGTACTGTTTGATTTAATTTCTTTTTCAAGTTTTACTTTTTAATTGTTTTAAGTTTAAGTCTTTCTTTACTTTATTCATTTCCCTGTTTAGTAGATTAGAAAACCAAACCCACTTTTTGTCACCAAGAACAAACATTCCACTTAAGGCTGAGATCAATTCGAGGGGATTCCGAGAATAAAATTGAACCATAACAAAAACACATGTATCAAATGGCGCCGCTGCCGGCTCTTCTCGTTAAGATCAAAAGTTTTTTGTGAGAACTTGGATTTTGGGATCCGTTCCCCGTGAACGTTACTTTTTCATCAAAAATTTTCAAAAAAAAATCCTAAAAAATATAAAATTTTCAAAAATACAAAAAAATTAAAAAACATAAAAACCAAAAAAATATTTTTGCTTTGTTTTTCTTTGTTCGTTCTTTTGTAGGTGTATGCGCACTCGATCCACGTCTTATCAAGAGCCCGAGCCTCTCGATAACTTAGACATGGCTGGTGTTCAAAACAACAATAACATACCACCTCCGAACAACAATAATAACAACAACAACCCGCCTTTCAACAACATGAATAATAACAACAATGAGCCTCAACCGGATAATCGCCCGATGATTGAACTGCTGCAAGCTCATGTAGATGGCAACACTGATCCAATTGTCATACCTCCAATTGCCGCCAACAACTTTGAGCTAAAATCAGGCTTTATCCAGATGGTCTCCGCTCAACCATTCTTGGGACGTACCATTGATGACCCACATGACCACATCAAGAGATTTTTGCAACTCACCAACACGGTCAAATTCAATGGTGTTCCACAAGAGGTAATTCGGTTACAACTTTTTCCCTTTTCTTTAGAGGGACACGCCCGACATTGGCTTGCTAAGGAACCGCCACAGAGTATTCTCTCGTGGACGGATTTGGAAACTAAGTTCATCAATTACTTTTTCCCACCCTCTCGTACTACCGCTTTGCGGAATGAAATCATAAATTTTGAACAAAAGTACGATGAGTCGTTCAGTAAATCTTGGGATCGTTTTAAAGATCTTTTAAGAAAATGCCCACAACATGGTTTTACCAAAGTACATCAAATTAATACTTTTTACAATGGTTTAAGCATGAGTGACCAAGATTCACTGAACAGTGCCTCGGGGGGTAATCTATTGGCTAAGACTTCCAATGCTGCTTGGGACATCATTGAGAATAAATCTCGTGTGCAAACCAAGAGTGTTCGGACCAATGTCGCTAGTGCTAGCACTAGTGACAGCGACAAGCGATTGGACAAAATCACTACGCTTCTTGAATCGCTTGTCACCCACACCGTCAGCAACAACAACAGCAACAACGCTAAAAACGCTCAAGTTAACGCTGTCAGCCAACCTTGTGAGATATGCGGTGGTCCTCATTCTTACACCACTTGTACCGCCACCCAAGACTACCCTGCTGAAAACGTGAATGCGGCATATGGCACCTATCCTCAACCCGCCTATCAAGCTAGACCTCAAGGTAACCGTAATTTGCTTAGCTACCGTTCTAACAATTATCTTTCCCCACCTGGTTTTCCTCCTACCAACCCAAACCAACAACAAAACCTTAATCGGCCTCCTCAACAACAACAACAACCTCGAAAACCATACATCCCTCCTCACAAGCAGCAACAACCACCTCAACGTAACAACCAAGTTTACCAACAACCTGCTTATCAACCACCCGCATACAATGCTCCTCCCAATCAACCCACCGCTCTTCACCAAGAAGTGGAAACTTATATGAGGACTAACGATGCGATAGTGGTAAATCTTCAGAGAGAGGTGCTCAACCTGAAAGCAGACTTGGTCAAGCAAGGAAACGATTTGAGAGCCGACATGAGAAATACGTTGGATACCCAAACTAATGACTTGAGGAACATGATGGCTAGTTTCTTCCAAGGTAATCAACCCTCTCCTTCGGGTACTCTTCCGAGTAATACCGTTGCGAATCCAAGAGGGGAGATGAAAGCAATCACCACTCGAAGTGGCAAAGGTACCAAGGAACCCGAGCTTCCTATACCTCCACCGGTGGTTGTGACTAAGGAGAACGAGTCACCTGCTCCTATTCCTCATCCTTCTACTTCCCCAATTTCTCCACCTCTTCCTTCTACCCCTCCTCCACCCAAGGATGTTAGTGATCCTATTCTCCCAAAGCCTTCCTCTTCTTCCAATATACCTTATCCATCTAGGTTGAGGAAAGAGAAGCTCAAAAGCAAGGACGATATTCAGGTTTCGAATTTCCTTAAAATGTTCAAACAACTGAATTTCAATATCTCCTTCGCTGAGGCTCTCGCTCACATGCCTAAATATGCTAAAATGTTTAAAGATCTTCTGAGCGACAAGGAAAAGCTCCTCGATATTGCCAACACCCAACTTAATGAGAATTGCTCTGCAGTGCTCTTAAGGAAATTGCCAACCAAGCTTGGTGATCCGGGTCGTTTCTTAATTCCTTGCAACTTCCCGGGAGTAGAGAATTGCATGGCCCTAGCCGATCTAGGTGCCAGTATTAATCTTATGCCTTTAAGTGTGTGGAAGCAATTATCTCTCCCTGAGCTAGTCCCCATCAAAATGACTTTGGAATTAGCTAACCGTACGGTTGCTTATCCAGTGGGGATAGCCGAAGACGTCATTGTAGGAGTCGACAAATTCACCTTTCCTGCTAATTTTGTTGTCGTCGACTACGAGATGGACCCCCGTGTGCCACTAATTGTTGGTCGTCCATTCTTGAGGACCGGTCGCACTCTCATCGATGTTGAAGCCGGTGAGCTTATCATGAGAGTGGGTGACGATAAAGTAGTCTTCAACATGGGAAAATTGTCTAAACAGCCTTATTCCTATGAGAGTGTTAATTGTATTGACGTTCTTGATGAGGCTTGTGAAGAACACTTTAATGATGCTTGCAAAAGTATTCCTACCTCTCTTCCCAATGTTGAGACCGTGTCCTCTATTGATTCATCATTGTCTCTATTTGGAGATAGTGATTTATTTTGGAACAATCTTGAAGATACCATGGGAGATGCGAATTTAGCTACTAATGATTCTCCTATCGATGGGGATGAAGACATGAATTTCTTTGACAATCTTCTCAACGAAGACAATCCTTCGCCTCCATCTCCCACGGTTATTGCTATCGATACTCCCACTTTAAAAACGCCTCCCGTCGAAAATCCTTCGGATTTAGAACTTAAGGAGTTGCCGCCACATCTCGAGTATGTGTTCCTTGAAGAAGAGAAGAAATCGCCAGTCATTATCGCGAAAGACTTGAAGGAAGAAGAAAAATCTCGCCTCATCGCTGTGCTTAAAGATCACAAGAAGGCTATCGCTTGGAAAATCTCCGACATTCGCGGAATTGATCCTCACTTCTGCACACACAAAATTCTCATGGAGGACGACTTTAAGCCCACAATTCAAAGCCAATGAAGGGTGAATCCAAAAATCCATGAAGTCATCAAAACAGAGGTTATCAAACTTCTTGATGCGGGTATGATTTACCCTATTTCGGATTCACCATGGGTTAGTCCAATCCATTGTGTGCCCAAGAAGGGCGGAATAACCGTTATTCCCAATGAACACAACGAGTTGATTTCCACTCGTCTCGTTACTGGGTGGAGAGTTTGTATAGCCTATCGCAAACTCAATGATGCCACGAGAAAGGATCATTTCCCTCTACCTTTTATGGACCAAATGCTTGAACGTTTAGCGGGTAATGAATATTACTGCTTTCTTGATGGTTTCTCGGGTTATTTCCAAATACCCATCGATCCCCAAGATCAAGAGAAGACAACATTCACTTGTCCCTATGGCACATTTGCTTACAAAAGAATGCCTTTTGGCTTATGTAATGCGCCCGGGACTTTCCAAAGGTGCATGTTAGCTATCTTCCATGACATGGTTGAACAAACCATGGAAGTCTTCATGGATGATTTCTCGGTCTTCGGGGATTCCTTCTCTTCTTGCCTTGCCAATTTGGAACGTATGCTTAAGCGGTGCGAAGACACTCGCCTTGTTCTAAATTGGGAAAAATGCCATTTTATGGTAAAAGAAGGCATCGTGCTGGGACATAAGATTTCTAAAGCCGGTCTTGAAGTAGACCGTGCTAAAGTCGATGTTATCGCAAAGTTGCCTCCACCTTCAACCGTGAAGGGTGTGAGAAGTTTTCTGGGTCATGCGGGCTTCTATCGTCGATTCATCAAAGATTTTTCTCAAATCGCCCGCCCGATGACCCACCGCTTGGAAAAAGATACTCCTTTTATCTTTTCCAAAGAGTGTCTTGAAGCCTTCAACTCGCTTAAGGATAAGCTAACTAAGGCACCCGTCTTGGTTACCCCTAATTGGGAGCTTCCCTTTGAGTTGATGTGCGATGCTAGTGATTTTGCTATTGGAGCGGTTCTTGGACAAAGAGTGAACAAACACTTCCAACCGATCCATTACGCTAGCAAGACAATGACAGGGGCACAATTGCATTATACGACAACCGAAAAAGAGCTTTTAGCTGTTGTCTATGCATTTGAAAAATTCAGCCCCTATCTTGTCCTTTCTACAACAATTGTGTACACCGATCATTCCGCGCTGAAGTACTTGTTGACAAAGCAAGATTCCAAACCAAGACTTCTTCGCTGGGTTTTGCTGCTCCAGGAATTTAAAATCAAAATTCGCGATAAAAAAGGAGCAGAAAACCTAGCCGCGGATCATCTCAGCAGACTTGAGGATTCTTACCAAGGGGATCATCCAAACAAAGAAATCAATGATTCTTTTCCCTTGGAGACCTTAATGTCTATAAATTCGAATTCGAATGAAACCCCGTGGTTTGCGGACTTTGCAAACTACTTGGCGGGTGGAATTCTCAAGTAAGGGTTGACGTCCCAACAAAAGAAAAAGTTTTTCACCGACATTAAGACTTACTTTTGGGACGACCCTTACCTATTCAAACAATGTGTCGACCTGATCATCCGCCGATGTGTTGACGGACCGGCAGCTTCGGAAATCCTTGATGCTTGCCACAAAGGACCCACCGGTGGTCACTTTGGTCCCAACTACACCGCCAAAAAAGTGTTTGATTCGGGATTTTATTGGCCCTCCATATATCGTGACGCTCACAATATGGTTAAACAATGTGATGTTTGCCAAAAACAAGGCACGATCACACATAAAGACGAGATGCCTCAGAATTTCATTCAAGAGTGTGAAATCTTTGATGTTTGGGGTATCGACTTTATGGGGCCATTCCCTTCTTCTAAAGGAAACAAATACATCCTTGTAGCCGTTGACTACGTTTCAAAGTGGGTTGAAGCCAAAGCTTTATCTACTAATGACGCAAGGGTGGTTTGTAACTTTTTGAAAGCTCTATTCGCTAGATTCGGTGTGCCTCGTGCCATTATTAGTGATCGTGGGACTCATTTTTGCAATGACCAATTCGCAAGAGTCATGGCTAAGTACGGTGTAAATCATCGTCTTTCCACAGCCTACCACCCACAAACTAATGGCCAGGCTGAAATATCCAACCGAGGACTTAAGCGAATTCTGGAAAGAACCGTGGGGGAGCATCGTGCCTCATGGGCCGATAAACTGGATGATGCTTTATGGGCTTTCCGTACTGCTTACAAGACTCCGATTGGTTGTACACCATATCGTCTTGTGTACGGGAAAGCTTGCCACCTCCCCATTGAGTTGGAGCACAAGGCTTACTGGGCCTTGAAGTGGGCCAATTTTGATATCAACAAAGCCGGTGACCTACGCAAGATCCAACTCAATGAGCTCAATGAACTTCGAAATGAGGCTTATGAAAATTCTTTGATCTATAAGGAAAGGACTAAGCTCATTCACGACTCTAAGATTAAGAACCGAGAGTTCCATGTTGGAGACAAAGTCTTACTTTTTAACTCTTGGTTGAAAATATTTTCGGGCAAGCTCAAATCTCGTTGGTCCGGCCCATTCGCCATTGCCCAAATTTTTCCATATGGTACTCTCGAGCTCGCTCAACCTAATGGACCTAATTTTAAGGTGAATGGCCAACGAGTGAAGTTGTACTTTGGTGAGGACACCTCTCAGGAGGTGATTCCATCCCTCACCACGTTCCCCATGAACTAATTTTGGGTCGAGTCAGGCTCGTGACTCGGTTATCAAAAACAAGCGCTCCTCGGGAGGCAGCCCGAGTATCTATCCTTTTATGTTTAACCCCTAAGTGTAGGGGGGGCCTCTATAGGTTCTTTGTCTTTGTGTGGTGATGTGATTACAGGGATAAATACACTCTTGGAATCTTTGAAGAACCGTGCTCCCGTGTTATCTGAAATCCGGTTCTATCTCTCAGCTATCGTGATTCAATTTTCTTCATACTCACATTCGAAATTGATCACTTTAGTCGTCTCTTCCTTAACTCGAGTTAACCAACGTGCACAATGTCATAAGTGTAGGGGATACTTTTCCCACATGCTTAAACATTGAGGACAATGTTTATCTTAAGTGTAGGGGGGACTTCTATCGAAGTTTTAAGTGGACTTTTCCATGAAAATGCCTTCATTAAACCGGAAATCATCTTTTTCAACATTTTTCAAATTTTTATTAACTTTGGCCATTTTGTCGTAATTTTTAAATTTTTATCGTTGCTTTCATATGTATATATCCCGCAGTAAAGTCAAAAATATTAATAAGTGGTGTAGCTAGTTTTGAAATCTTTGACATATTAGGCCCGTTGCGTTTATTTTGACTCAACCCGAATAGACTTGTCTAAGTTTATTCTAGCTAGTATCCTTAACCATGTAGACCTTAATTGGTTTATTAGGCTAAGCATCCACGAGTCTCATTACTTGAGATTTTAAATTGTGGAGGACGAGAAATGATAGAGTCAATTATAAGTCGGTATTCTTGCACAAGCTCACTTGGTGTAGTTATTTGCCTATTCTCCCATCACTTGCTAATAATTTATCTGCAATAAGTAAGGTCGTACGATTTGAAAAGTTACTTAGCTTCTAGCCCAAGATCGTTTAAAAGTTGCTCGGTAATGATAAGAGTTCATAGCCAAGGCATAACTCATGAAGCGGGGCGCGAAGATTGGCGAGTCCAAAAAGGCCCTAACAAGGCACGAGGATTCAATTTTATTGCTGAAGATCCAAAGTGATGTGAAAAGTATTATTCCCAAAATCAATATGAAGGATCAAGACTCACGACGAAAAGCAATCAACTCCCATAAAGATCATAGAGAAGTCTATCCGAAAAGACCCTAACAAGGTATGAGGATAAATAGATCCAAGTCCGAAAAGGAGGCGGATCGTTGTATCTCAAAATCCCAATTAGAGATTGAAGACTAAATCATGAAGTCGTGGTCAACAAAGTTGGAGTACCCCTCAAAAGTCTCCAAGTGAAGAAACTCTATTATGATGAGAAGACCATTATCTCAAGAACGTCTCTCGAAAATATGAAGTATGAAGTACATGCCAAATATCGGCCCGAGAAAGGTCTCAAATCGTGAACCGAGTTATGCCAAGATATGAACTTTTTGATATCCCGAGAAGCAGTTTTAAGAGATTTTGTCCTTTAGCTAACTATTGATCAAATCGTCCTACTTTGCTTTCAGCCTAAATAAACTATCGAAATAAGTCCAAAAATGCATCTTCATGATCATTCTAAGACAAAAATAAAATATAAGAGATACAAATAGGAATAAGGGAGTTTAAGCATTTAATTAAGCCATGTGTGTAAGTGTTTGATTCGATAACTTATAATAACAATGATCTCGTTTTAAGCTTAGTTTGGGGAACGTGAAACTTGAGGGTGATAAATCTTCGCTGCACCAAAGCCCTAATGTAAGTCCTTGATTTCTTTGCAAGTTATTTCCATCCTTTTGTTTACTTTAAAGTTTTAATTTCTCTTAGTATTTTGATTTTTGTTTAGTAGTATTTGAATAAGGCCAAGGTTGATTAGTTATGAGAAAAGTGTAAAACTGCTTTATCACTAAGCATTGCATGAGGGCATGACAATGGTTAAGTGTAGGAGATTTGATAGGTGTGTAAACACCCATCCTTTTACCACTTAATTCTGGCTAAAACAAGACCAAAACACGTATTTAATATCATTTGTTTGGAATTATGCGTGGTTTTTGTGTTTATTGTGTTTTCAGAGCTAACAGGATGAATATTAAAGAAAACATGGGATTGCACGGGTTTTATCAAGGAAAAAGACTAAAGACGAAGTCTATTGTCCAAGAGATGCAAAAGATTTGAAGTCAATGGGCCTATTTGAAGATTTATCGAAGAAAAGGACCAAAGATGGAAGATTTACATATGTCGAAGAAATTCAAGTCTATTAAACGAAGAAATTAAAAGATGAGTTGAATTTCATCGTCGAAAAATCCCGAATCAGAATCGAAAACGTCAACTTTTCTGAAAAGACGAGAATACAAGAAGAAAGGGAGAAAGCCCACTCACCAACCAACCACTAGGACTATATATAGTTTCTTCCTTCACATTTTAGGGAGTTAGCTTTCATTTTTCTTTTTCCCAGTCTCTTTGGTTCGTAGCTTCACCAACACCATTAGGGTGTTTGGTGATTTTTTCATTTTTCCTTCAATCTTGTAAGTTTCAATCATTACTCTTGTTTACTTTTACATTAATCTTTCAATTCCAATCTTTCTATCCATCTTGTTCTTCATAATCTTTTTATTGCAAGTTCTTAAGTTTTTATTTGATTCAAGTTTGATCTTAAAAGGTTGTTGATTTTGTGTTTTTATTGTTGGGATTTGTTACTTATGGTATTTAAATGATTATTGGTTGATTTGGTAAAACCTTTTTGAGTAATTTGTGATTTGATTCGAAAACACGTTCTACTGTTCCTGTTTCTGTTCTTCAGTTCTGAACTTTCCGAATAGTGCTTACTTCCCGAATAGACCATTTGCTAATTCCCTTATTCGGAACATTTTAAACATTTAGAATAGTGTTGTTTTTCCGCATAGAAATATTTTTCCGCATAGGACTTTATTTTCCGCATAGGCCAACATTCCGAGTAGGGCATTCATTCCGCATAAGCCATTATTCCAAATAGGGGTCACTTTCCGATTAGAACCTGTTTTTCCGCATAGGGGTATTTTTCCGAATAAGTCCATTTTTTCCGAGTAAGCAAATTTTATTCCGAATTGCCAGTTTTTCCGCATAGACTTATTTTCCGTATGGAGCACAATATTCCGAACTGAAACATTCCGCATAGAGCCAACTTATTCCGAATAGGACATTTATTCTGAATAGGGCTTTTATTCCGCATAGTTATTTTACTCCGTATAAGGTATTTTCTATTAGGGTATTTTTCCAGTACTGTTTGATTTAATTTCTTTTTCAAGTTTTACTTTTTAATTGTTTTAAGTTTAAGTCTTTCTTTACTTTATTCATTTCCCTGTTTAGTAGATTAGAAAACCAAACCCACTTTTTGTCACCAAGAACAAACATTCCACTTAAGGTTGAGATCAATTCGAGGGGATTCCGAGAATAAAATTGAACCATAACAAAAACACATGTATCAAATCCCTACTCCATCTGTTCCAAGATTTTCTATGGACATAGAAACCTTAGCTGATTTTCAACAAGAGTCTAGTGTCTCTACCTCACCAGAGACAGCAGGAAACCCACCTACGACTGCTGATATCTCACAGGTAATCAGTTTATCATTTTTAGAGGTATACAAGCAACCACTCTCAAATATCCGTAGGTGAGAGTAGTGAAGTTAGGGTTATCCTTGACCCATAAGAGTCTATGTTTGTACTTAGAATTCTTTTAAGACTTCTGTACACCCTGTCTTTGCACCAGGGAGTGATTTATTTGTGTTTATAAAGCACCCTGATGACCCTGCACCCTCTAGACATTATACATGCAAACAAAAACCTGTGTATACATATGTCTCGACCTAGAGTAGCTGAACTTCACTCAGCCTCTAAGTTCCTTCAGAAAAAGAATCCTAAAAGTTTAACTGTTAATCCCACTTCAATCCATAACACAAGATTTAGTTGATATTTAGAGAGAGAAAGAGAAGAAAAGTAGAGAGAGAAACTAGAGAGAATTTTGGAAGGTAAATATTTACTAGAGAGAGAAAGTAACAATGACCAACACCCTCTTCCACACATGGAAGAGGGTTTATATACCCACGAACCACATGGGCTTTCCATGGGCCGTGGGTTTGTTTCCATGGGTCGGGCTTGGCTTGTCTTGGGCTTAGAGCCCCTAACTTATACAATATTAGCTTAAAGTCCAAGCCCGGTTTTCCCGACTAATCCTATTACAATTCAAGAACATTAACGACTAAGATGACCTATTACATTCTTGTTCGACTATATAAAATATAGGGCTAACAATCTCCCCCAATGTATCGGTCATCTTTAATTAGCATAAGATGATTGAGTGAATACATTCTAGTGGAGGTGATCTTCCTTGTTAGGTCTTGATCTTGTTTGTAACGGTTTTGTTCCTTCATGCTTTGTGATATTTATCTTGAGCCTTTGTTATTTGACTTTGAGTGCTTGAGATCTTCATCTTGTGCTCCTTGTGACTAGATGACCTATTACATTCTTACATTCTAAGGTATCTTGATTATCTCCATCTTGTGCTCTTGTGACTTCTGAATAGACATCGGTTAGTACACAGCTACACCACCTTCTTGATATGCATCAATATATATAGACACTGACGAAATGGCTTTGAACATTTCACCCTAACTCGGTAAATTTTTACCTCTGGTCGGTGAAGACCGTTAGACGGTATTAGATACCGTACCTGTGATAGGGTATATTCGATTAAGAACCTCCTTGACAGGGTTTCCCGGCGGTAGTAGCCAGTTCTCTTTACTCGACCGTCTCAAAGTAGACTGCGAACGTAAAGAGTGAATCATAAGGATAGATTATCCGCTTGATTAGAGTCGTCAATTCAGATTTCCTGGAACAAGTTTGATTCTAAAAGAATCGCACCATTTTTGCTTTCCAGTTTGTCACAAGCTTGATTCATAGAGAATCTTGTGAGTCACCTACCGCAGTGCTGTTTGATGTTGACACTGGAAGGATTTCCATTCATCACTGTGAGCACTAAGGAGTGTCACTCTGAATGTTCTGGCAAGATCACACGGATTTTGCGAAGAAACCTGGAATCAAGTTTGAATCAATTAAGAATCCAAACTTAGTTGCATTCCAGTTCTCACAAGTTTGATTCGTGTTGAATCGCACAAGTTACCTACCAGGAGCTTGTTTGATGCTGTCTCAAGCGGGATTTCCATCTTCATTGTGAATCATATCACTCAGATGTTCTGGCAATATCACAAGGATAATACGTAGGACTCGATTGTGTCCTAATGAGTTGATAAATAGATCTCGTTTGGCTCTAGACTCAATAAGTGCATTTTGGTAATCGGAGACTGGAGCAGACTGCCACCTTTTCAATATTAACTAACTCGGAGTGAGGAAGTCAATAGATATGTGTTGATATCCGTGACAATGAGACAAGTTTCTTTTGAGAGAAACTCGAATGGTTGGGGAAGGGTTGTGCATCGCATCACTGGGTCCATGACACTAGTCTTCAAAAGATGTATTGACCCGGTTTCTGCCTAAGTTGCATATAATATTCAACTCCTTCAATGCTTACCAATACGTCATCACTAGCACCTTGTTGTGATTGTTCTAGTGCTAACTTAAGTAATTGGTCCGCATTTAGCTTCATTCAACTCCATCTTTCCTAAGGACAACTATTTATATCTATGGAATGTCCTTGGGTAGATCCCTCCAGTTCTGGTTGGATCATAGGACTTAGTTTCCTATCCTAAACCACCTTTTGACTCCATCATTCCGTCGTGGACAGTAGGTTGTTTTGGGTAAAGATCGTAACCATAAAACCATTGAAAACCATTCAAAGTGCTTGATAAAAATCAAAACTTTTAACATACTAAAAGTTTTACATTTCCGAAACTCTCCCCCTACACACATGCATCGATATTCGAAATAGTTTAGCATGTGAAGGAAAGAGTTGCACTTGAGTCTTTAAGATCATATGTTGCGATAATACATTTTAATCACATTTTCTCCCCTATCTCTAATATAAAAATATCATATTAGAGATACCATTTGATTAAAATAAGACCGTTTCTAAAACCGATTGGGAGAGAAACATGTGTACACGCATAAATCATGGAACATTTATCGTCGGGTTGCTCCCCCTCAACAATATATGTGTGTCTTGAAACAAAAAATTGATAAAATTTTGGAAAAACGACACCACGAAATATGTTGAGGTACGGAGTTGAGATGTCTTATCCGATATACTATATTACATATGATAGTTTTAAACCATTTTCGGAATGTGTTGGATACATAAAATATGACAATTTCAGAGATGTATCCAACAACATTAAAGGCTTGATTTTAAAACGCCCCCCCCCCCCCCTAAAAAATTGATCAAAATAACATATGACAATTTTGAGATATAAAAACAATATTATGAGCAATGGAGCGTTGAACACACAATTTTGAAAGATTTAGAAAAATATTTTGAAAAATTCTTGAAAAATTACGTTCAACGGTTTTAAAATAATCATGATAGAAGACTTCTCTTCTATTGCTTAGAGAAGGCGCACTGAAACGTACACTTCCCTTTTGGGTCCGCTTTTCATGAGCTCAAAACTTTGATTGTTTTGTGACAAGCTCATGACCGAGAAAGATAAATTTCCCGTTGTGAAGGATAAGTTATCATCCGTGATAAACTTTCCTTAAGTTGAAGTTCGAGTTCTAAGCTGACATTTACTTAGAAGTCATTTTTCATGAACTTAAAAACTTTGAATGTTTTTATGAGAAGCTCATGACCGAGAAATATGAATTTTTCGTTGAGAAGGATAAGTTATCGTCCGAGATAAACTTTCCTTAGTTGAGGTCCGAGTCCTAAGCTGTGATGCGCTTAGAAGTTATTTTGAGAGAGTATCAAGCAGCTTCATTTGCCAAAACCTCCAAGTCTTCTAGAGTCATATACTTCATACCAAGACGGCCAACGAGATACTGAAACGTATTTTGTGATAGGGCTTTTGTAAACAAGTCTGCTATCTGGTACTCAGTTCTGACAAAGTATAATTCCACGATACCACGTTCCAGTTGTTCCTTGATGAAGTGATATCTGACTGCGATGTGCTTGGTACGGGAGTGTTGAACCGGATTACAAGAGATGGTTATGGCTGACTTTGAGTCACAATACATAGGTATTTTATCAAAGTGGAAGCCATAATCCGTGAGTTGAGTTCTAATCCAGAGGACTTGAGCACAACACGGGATAGAGCCACATATTCTGCTTCAGCTGATGAGAGCGAAGTGCAATCCTGCTTCTTTGACGACCAGCTCACAAGCTTGTCTTCCCCTAGAAATTGTACGCTACCAGAAGTGCTTTTTCAACTATCAAGGCAACCTGCGTGATCAGAATCTGAAAAAGCTGTTAGATGAAAACCGGTTTCCTTCGGATACCAGAGTCCCATATGAATGGTATTCTTAAGGTACTGAAAGATCCGTTTAACCTCTTTGAGGTGCTTTTGAGTAGGTCTGGCTTGATATCGTGCACAATAGCATGTGGCATGATGAATATCAGGCCTACTGCCTGTAAGGTACATAAGTGACCCAATCATACTACGATATCGCGTTTGATCTACGAGATATGAGTACAAGTCAGCGTCTAGGGATTTGGTCGACAATGGTGTACCAACGCGAGCACAGGAGGTCATACCATGCTTTTTAAGTATCTTTTGACATACTTAGCTTGGTTAATAAAGATATCACGTGGGGATTGATAAATTTGGAGGCCTAAAAAGAATTTTAGCTCCCCCATCATTGACATTTCAAATCTGCTGTGCATTAATTTTTCAAAACGTTTTGAAAGTTTTGAGTTCGTAGAACTAAAAATAATGTCATCAACATAAACTTGCACCAGCAGTATGTCATCCCCGTATTTATTAGTAAAGAAAGTAGGATCTATAAAACCTTTGGAAAATCCTTTGGAAACCAAGAAGTTTGATAGTTCTTCGTACCATGCCCTTGGAGCTTGTTTAAGTCTATATACAGCCTTCTTGAGACGATAGACTTTGTCAGGATGATGAGGATTGATGAATCCTTCCGGCTGATTCACATACACTTCTTCCTTCAAATGACCGTTGAGAAAAGCAGTTTTAACTTCCATCTAAAAAACCGTGAAGCCCTTATGTGCAGCATAAGCAAGGAATATCCTGTCAGCTTCCAAACGAGCAACTGGAGCAAATGATTCATCGAAATCTATCCCTTCTTGTTGACGATATCCCTTAATCACAAGACGAGATTTGTTTTTGATGATTGTTTGTTCTTCATCCGATTTGTTTTTCCAGATCCATTTGAAATCTAAAATTGACATTCCATAGGGTCTGTCAATAAGTTCCCAAACATTTAGGCGTTCAAACTGATGAATTTCGTCTTGCATTGATTCAATCCACGCATGATCAGTCATGGCTTGTTTGATGTTTGTAGGTATAGTTGAACTCACGGTGAGTGCATACATACACACATCGCCATCGGTTTCGAGTTGTCTGCGTGTTCGAACTGGTTGTGAAGGATTTCCAATGACTTGCTCCAATGGATGATCAAGTGTCCAATGGTGAGTGGATGGATAGCGTTGGTAGAATGTATGCATGTTGGACGGATCAACATGTTGAGTAGAAGACTCTCCGACTTCGTGTACCGGTGTACCGAACGGATTGATAAATTCTTCTTCGTCAGGTTGTGCATCGACTGCTTGATTGTTGTTTCCTCCTTCAACATTGACGGTTGGTGATGTTGGTTGTATGACAGTTTCTTGAGTTTGTTGAGTATCCAATAGAATAGTCTCTTGAGTAACGGTTGTTGAAGTAGATGCAGTTGTGTCTTGTTGTTTTTGTTTGGGCGTATCAGCAGTAATGACAGCGGAAGGCTTTGACACAACTTGATTGTTTCCATAGTAATATTCATCAACCATTGGATGATATAAATCAACCAACTCATTCAGTTGTGTCATATCCGTCGAGTCTGTTGTAGGAGTACTTTCTTGACGTCCTTGCACGGGACGTACACTGTTGTGTGTAGGTGTTATTGCTTGACATTGAGGTGCGGGACTTGAGCTGTTGTGATCAAGTACCATTTGAGGCAATTCGTCAAAGTTCACATGAATTGTTTCGATAATAATCCTTGTTCTCTTGTTATAGACCTGATATCCTTTCGACAATGTAGCATACCCCACAAAATACATGCATCACCTTTTTCTTTCATCTTGTCGAGATTTTCACCGTCTTTAAGAATGTAGCATAAAGATCCAAATACGTGAAAGAATTTAACAGTAGGTTTCCTGCCATTGATGATGTGGTAAGGTGTCATTTCATGTCTAGGGATTACGAGAGAACGATTCTGAGTATAACAGGCAGTTGCAATTGCTTCAGCCCAGAAGAATAGTGGTAATTTTGAAGCAGAAAGCATTGTTCTAGCAGCCTCAACCAAAGTACGGTTCCGTCTTTCGACAACGCCATTTTGTTCAGGAGTTCGAGCAATAGACGTTTGATGTTCGATGCCTTCTTCTTGAAAGTTAGATTGCAAGGTCTTGTTTAAAAATTCAGTACCCCTTTCCGTTCTTACCGTTAAGACTTGAGCTTGAAGATTGCGTTGTATCATCTTGATAAAGTTTTTGAGAACCTCCGGTGTTTCATCTTTTGACCTTAAGAAGAAAGTCCATGTGTATCTAGAGTAATCATCAACAATCACGAGAATATAATTTTTCCCGTTAATACTCTCTACACGAATGGGACCACATAAATCCATGTGTAGAAGTTCCAATCGTCCTTTTGAGCTTGGGGTAGTCTTTGTTTTGAAAGACTTCCGTTTTGCTTTTCCCAACTCACAAGAAGAGTAAAGATGGTCTTTGACGAATTTTAACTTAGGAAGACCGGTCACAGTATCATTCTTCGAAAGCAAGTTGATGGTGTCAAAGTTGAGATGTGACAATCGTTGATGCCATAACCATGCTTGAGATGATGAAGCTTTAGCCATTAAGCAAATTGGGTTTGTTGAAGATGTGTCTTGAAGAGTTACTGCATAGAGATCATAACCACGAGAACCTGTAAGAAGGTCATTCCCATCATAGTCTCTAACATAGCAAGTAGATTTCTGAAAAGCCACTTCCAAATCCGCATCACAAAATTGACCAACCGAGAATAAATTATGATTCAGTCCCTCGACGTAATAAACCCGTTTGATAGTGAGATTTCCTTGAACCAAATCGCCATATCCAAGTATCGGTGCAAACTGATCATTTCCAAACCGCACTGTACCCAAAAACTTCTCTATGAAGTTAATGAGAAGCTTGAGATTTCCCGTCATGTGCTTTGTGCACCCGGATTCCATTATGAATAGAATGATTTTGACGAGCTGCAGAAGAATTAGAAGACAATGTAGCATTTGACAAATGGGAGCCCTTGATAGAAATGGGTTCCAAAATAGTAGTGGGCCTAGATGTAAATTCTAGAGGCAAGCTGATATTCATAGACCCAATCACTAAATTGGTTAACTTAGGTACCCATTTGTATCCGGTTGGTGTAAATCTTGAATACCCCCGTATACATGTCCTAATCATGTTCTCATAAAGCTTCTTTAACCTGTGTTGTTTACGCAGAGTAGTGGATTCTAACGCACTTAGTTTCTTAAGTGGTTGATCAGTGGATTGGTTCAAAGTTCTTGTAGGTTTTCTAGTACTAGTGGGCACAAGAATAGACTTCCTAGTTCTAGCATTTACGCCATTATGATTAAAAGCACAAGCATCATGATTGAAAGTACGAACACATTTTCCACATTTAACACAAACAAATTCAACATTCGAAGTCTTAACATTCAAACTGTCATTACATGCAGTTACAGACGTTTTATTCTTAGAAAGCTTAAAATTCCTACGGTGGTCTTCTACTTCCAACTTCTTTCCTTGACTATTGTTAGGCATGACCTTATCTTGCATTCTAGTGCTCTTAAGCTGTGGTCCGCTAATGCTAGTAGTGGGGATTACTCCTGTAGAAGAAGACACACGTTGATTAGTTTTCCTAATATTCTGAGGTAACCGCGATGTTCTAGTTTGAGTGGGCTTAGTGTTCATCTTATACATTCCTGGTGCTATCACATTTGTGCTCTTATCATTTACTATCTTACGCAAAGTCTGTGGGGATTGTCCCAAAATAGATGATTTAGGGCATTTTACCGCATTCGGTTGGCGAACGGCGGATGGTTTACCCAAAACAGACTTTCCATTCATTTTCTCAATGAGTTTTTGTAACTCACTAATGGCAATGTCCCTTTCTTGTAGCTGAGCTTTAAAATCATTTATTTCGAAACCTTTTTCATTTAATTGACGAACCGAAGAAGCTGCCATTTTTTGACACTTTTTATGATTATGAGATTTTTCACCTTTTTGTAAAGCAAGTTCAAGAGAAATGGAGTGTTTCTCAAGCTGGGAAAAACTTTTCGAAAGTTTCTTATATGACTGAATTTGTTTCGAAAGCTCAACTTGAAGATTGTGACATTTCTCGTCCGCTTCTGACACTAGACATGCTACATGACAATATTGATCAAGATCGGTATACACACCAAGTATAGCATTCATATGGTCAGCATAAAAATATTCCTTCGAAAGTCGATCAATTTCGTTAGAAAGTTGGTGTTCTTGTGTCTTTAATTTAGTTTGAAGAAAATCAACTTCATCTTTAAGAGATTTGACATAACTTAAATCAGTTGTCATTTTCTCAGTGAGAGCATTATAAAACATTTCCACATTATTTGAAAGATCATCGTTGGTTGGAACAATACATTGTTGAATGATGACTTCTACTTGTGGGTTAGGTTTAATATTCCAAATGGTATTCCGAGAAACTTTTTCATAGTCGACGACACCTTTGTACAAGTTTAAAACCCCTTGTTTTATAAACTCAAATTGCTGAACACTTTTGCTTTTCTCATCCCATTTACTTTTTTTATCCAAAATTCACTTTTCTAACAAAATTGATTGCTTTTTGAAACTCCTTTTTAAAGAAACTTTCTTTTGGGGTTCATCACTTGGTGGTGGAATACTATTATACATCTTTTGTTCTTTGGAAAGTTCTTTTCGAGGAATAAAATTAATATAATGATCAGAATCAGAAAGGTTTATTAAATCACTTAAGTTCGATCGACTTTCTTCTTAATGACGAATGATTTCGTCGCAGTCAGGGGAAAGCATAAGAGCAAGATTATCAACATAACAACCGATATCATAAAGAGCAGGCTTGGTACATTGAACTTTCTTGAGATATTCAGGCTTGACAAAACTCGTTTTCATATTTCTATTGAGCATATTCATGGTTTGAATGGACTGACCCGTTTTGTAAACAATGTTGTTTAACGTTTCGACTCTCTTTTCCAAATCAAGAATTTTTTCAATATCCTTTTCTTCACGAGTTTTATAAAGCTCGGTTTTTTCTTTGTTAACCGACTCTAACTCAGTAATCTGGAGTTTATGTAGCAGCAGTTGTTCTTCAAGTTCCGATATCTTTTGTTTTGACATATGAATTTCGTGTGTTACTTCAGAACAGTATTGTTCGTTGAGCACCTTACGTTCATATACCAAACCATTAGCTATTGCAACTCGTCGATCAGCTTCTTTTACATAATCAAACTCTTTAAGCCTGTCTATCTCCTCGGCTAAGGATGTGTTTGCTTGCTTCAGACGTTTATTAGCCTCTTTGTTTTCATTAATTTCACGTTTTAAAGAATCAATTATAGACGCAAGCAAATCACGGTCTTCTTTCGAGTCAGATCCTGAGTAGCATTTTCGTCATCATTACACATATGTTGTGAATCCGTAGAGATATTGCTATCCTCCATGTTCATTACATATGTGTCATTGATGCTTTCGGGTTGCTCAGGATGTCGTCGTTCATTAGCAAACACATTATAGTTATCATTTGATTGTACCTTTTCAATTGGCTCAGTATCAAAGATAGGTCCAGAATTTTCAGCTGTCTCTAGTATCACTTCTTGAATCTTTGCCATGTACACATAATGTGCCTCTAACTCTTGATCATCGGCTTCATCATCAGTGTCATCACGCCAGTCAACTTCCTCTGTTGTGAGTGGAATCCCTGCTTCTTCTTTCTTACACATTAGCATCTTTTCCTTGTGATATCCCTAATCCTTAACCCGTTTTGGCTTCTTGCATTCCCTAGCCATGTGCCCAAATCCCTTGCAGTTGAAGCATTGAATCCCAGTCTTCTGCACAACCGGAGTGCCTACAATATCTCAAGCCCCAACTTGATTCGGCATCCTCTGATTATCATACCTAGCATCACGATCATACCGAGGTGCATGATCAACTTCCTTATATCTAGCATTAGATGATGATCCGAGATTGTTGTTGGTAGGTTTTTAGATCTTCTTATAAGTTGTGGTGAGTAAAGATATGAGTTCTTCAATCTTCTTGTCCCTTGAAGTTTGTTCATCATCACTGTCTCCATCTGACTCGGTGTCATACTTTGTAGGTAGAGTGGGGACAATTGCTTTTGCTTTGTTTCTAGCAGTAGCTAGAGGTTTGGTAGATGAGCTTGATGACCTTGAGGAATGTGTAGGTGGTTGTTGACGGGGAACGGGTTTTGTTGAAGTAGCAGCCACAAAAGCAATAGAGTTCGCAGACCGTTCTGCCTTTTCAGCCCTAAGTTCATTCACTTCATTCTGATGTTGTTTCAATATATCATAAAGTTTATGGTAAGATATATTCTTGATATCCTCCCTTTGTTTGACCAAAGTCACAAACCTTTGGCATTCCAGTTTAAGTTGAAGTAGAAACTGAACATTGGCATGATGATTGGAGATGGTGCACTGATTTCTAACAAGCTCATTCATCATTTTGTAGAATCTCGAGTAACATGAGTCAATGGATTCACCATCTTCGGATGTGAATTTTCCAAACTCCTAAAGTAGATTAGTCTCGAGATCTTGAACATTTATCGACTCACCTTGCTTTAATCGATGAATTGCATTCCACATTTCCATAGCATTTGGACATGCATCAACCGTGAAATGGATATCGTTATCAATCCCAGTGAGTATGTAGTTAACAACATCGACTTCAGCTTGGAGGAGTTTCTTTTTCTCAGCAGGACATGTGTCGAAATCCTCCATAGCTCATGTAGTTGATGAAGTACCATCTTCTGCTTGTGTGGTAATGGGTCTGAATTCAAAAATTGGAGGTGGATTCTCAAGGCAATGACGAAGAGCGGTTCGGTTCTCTTTTCCATATAGAAATCTCAGGAAACGAGATCTCCACTGAACGTAGCAACCGGCTGTCAGCAAAGTGGATTACCGTTGCCACCTTATTCCAAACGAATTTGATTAGCAGTCGCAATATTGATGTTGTTATTAGACATGGTGAATACTTGTGAATGGATGAGGATCTTAGTGGATGTATTGTGATTTGATTGTGGTTGAAATTCTGAAAATTACTAAAAAAAAATTCCCAGTCCGACAATAAATTCCTCAGTCCGACAAAACGGTAAGCCGAAAAAATTTGTATCGCCAAATTCTGAAATTGAGTTAGAAATAGCCAAAAACTAGTAGGGAAAAAATTTGATTTTACTTGACCTAAAAATTTTAACTCTTTTTTATTTACTTATTTTTTTTTAATCTTCGTGTAAACTATGTTCCGGGACTAGTCTAGATAGTGGCTAAGTCTGAAAAGTACTCGAACAAAATATCCATCAGAATGTCCATCAGAATACATGTCAGAATGTTCATCGAAATACCTGTCAGAATGTCTGTCGGAATGTCCTATCGGAATACCTGTCGGAATGTCTGTCGGAATGTTCTATCGGAATACCTGTCGGAATGTACTATCGGAATACCTGTCGGAATGTACTATCGGAATACCGATAAGAATGACTATCGGAATAACGATCGGAATGAAGAAACCCTTTTCCGATGGAATTCTGTCAGAATATCTGTCGGAATATAAAACCCTTTTCCGATGGAATTCTGTCGGAATAGTAATATAGTGATCAAATTCCCACTTTTCTCGGACAAAACTCAACCAATTCGAGATTTTAAGCCAAAAAATGATCAAAACACCCAAAATTTTGTGTTTTTAGCCAAAGTAACTGTACCAAATCTCTACCACAACTATGTAGAAGATTTGTATCAAGAAAAAACCATAAAAAACACAAAAAAAAATTGGTTCGAATGATTTGGATCAAAATAGGCAAGAAAATCAAGAACACAAACACGAATCTTTAATCACCTATCCACTATAGGCTCTTGATACCAAATGTTAATCCCACTTCAATCCATAACACAAGATTTAGTTGATATTTAGAGAGAGGAAGAGAAGAAAAGTAGAGAGATAAACTAGAGAGAATTTTGGAAGGTAAATGTTTACTAGAGAGAGAAAGTAACAATGACCAACACCATCTTCCACACATGGAAGAAGGTTTATATACCCACGAACCACATGGACTTTCCATGGGCCGTGGGTTTGTTTCAATGGGTCGGGCTTGGCTTGTCTTGGGCTTAGAGCCCCTAACTTATACAATATTAGCTTAAAGTCCAAGCCCGGTTTTCCCGACTAATCCTATTACAATTCAAGACTATTAACGACAAAGATAACCTATTACATTCTTGTTCGACTATATAAAATATAGGGCTAACATTAACTTTTAGGAAGGCTGAATAATCATCCTCAGCCTTCTTAGGGACAACATAAAATGACGATCTTAAACTACATCTTTTTCACAAACAAAAGAATCCCAAAGGATTTATCCTTTCAGGGGGAGCTGAATCATCACCCTCAACTTTCCTAAGGGCAGCGTAACAGGCGATCTTAAACCACATATGTTTCACAATTAAAAGAATCCCAAAGGATTTATCCTTTTAGGGGGATCTGAATAATCACACTCAACTTTCCTAGGGGCAGCGCAACCGGCAATCTTAACCCACATATGTTTCACAGATAAAAGAGTCCCAAAGGATTTATCCTTTTGGGGGGGGCTGAATAATCACACTCAGATTTCCTAGGGAAAGCGAATGGAGACCATTAAACTCGTTATTTTCACACTTAAAAGAATCCCAAGGATTTATCCTTTGGAGTGGCTGAATAACCACCCTCAGCCTCTCTGGGACAACATATTGGCAACCATTCCCTCTATCTATTTCCCTGTTACTAACTGACAACAATTGCAGCCTAATGTTGAATAGCTCTCTATAGATTCTCATACTACAGCAGAGGAAGCTGATAAAGTGACTCAAGAACAACAAATAAAGGATGACATCATGCTTGAAGCTGAAGATGATGAACTTTCCCTCGTTGACAGCCTTTCTGAGCCTGAGTCAATGCATGATGATGAAATTCTCCCTGAGGGGATCATTGAAGAAGAAGATGACGAGGACGATGAACAACATCCTCTGTCACCTCCCAAAATCATAGTTGTGTCCACTCCAGCTGATGAAATTACTCCACCTCCCAAGGAAGCTACAGTGACACCTAAGTCTGTTGAATCTGTCACCATGGAGCTTCTGAAGGTTGTATATGATCCCACGGCTGAGTTTTTGTTGTTTGATCATCCACAGCAGGCCAACTTTGATCTTTTTCCAAGGGAAGATGACTACGAGAAACAAAGCCTGAACATTCATGGCTTAAAGCCCTATCATCACGCCTCAGATATTGAACGCCTGTCACGTAAGTTGGATCAAATAGGGTCTGAGGTACATACTTTCACAACCAATTTTCCTAAAATAATCTCACAGGCCGTCAAAGATGCTATCACTGAACCCATCCAAGATGGCACAAGAAGAGGATTTTCTTAGGGACTTAGTCACCTATCCACTCGCATTAAAGATGCCATCACTACAGAAGTCCCTGACATGTTCGCAGTCCACGAGTTGGTCATGCACAAAGAATTTGAGGCTGTGTACAATAGAAAAAAACGTCACACTCACTTTTTGGTTGTGCATGTTGATCGCTCTATTAATCGCAATTGCAACAGGCTTCTAAGAATTTCCAGAGGATCAAGGAACAGGCAAAAGAAAATGGTCACATCTGTTGACCAGGTTGCTAGGTACCTCCAGTCACGTTCAGCCAAGCGTCTAAAGAGACAGGCTAAACGTGAGGGGGAGAAAATTGATTTACTCAAACTTGAACCTGTCAACACTAACACGGGTACAACTGAAAACATCATCCCTACACCCATTCCACTCCAATTCATCACACCCATCACTGTACTTGATGATGATGAATGTAAGGGGGAGAAACAGGATAACAAAGCAACCGATTCATCAAATTCCCTGTCTTTGGATAACACCAATGAGGTTGTGGATGATAGTGAACCAAATGCTAAGAAACTTAAATTCACTGTCAGCTCCCTACTAATGGTTGTACAAGACCTGTTGATCCCAAACTTAGATCGATTTAGCTTTATGTATACGAGATTAGATCAAGTAATACACTTAGAGAAACCTTTGTATATGTATATGACAATCTAAGTGTTATGCGGAATTAACACTTAAACAAGAACACACAGGATGTAAACAAACTTTCACTTTGATTAATGATATCAAACTTGCTTACAATGAAAGTGTTTTTCGTATGAAAACTTATATTGAACATTAACCTAAAGGTCTTCTTTTATAGACATAAGAAGCCTTGTACAATAATCTATGTATCAACTATTCTAGGTAAAGATAAATATAGAAAATACATTGTTGTTCCTATCTTTACTAGAAGTAATCTAGAATATAATAAACGTGTAGATCATATCCTTCCATCAGTGCTTGTCTTCAATGTATCAACGCTTGACTTCTTCTTGTCAACGCTTGATCTGTCAGCGTTTGTTTTACTTCTGTCAACGCTTGTTTTACTCTTGTCAGCGCTCAAGTATACTGGCTTTAATTTATTCCCAACAATCCTCCCCTAAACTTGATATCTACTCTAGTAATCAAGTTTCTGAATAAATATTAAGAACTAGGAGGAATCTTACAAACCTTCTCATATTGGTAATAAATAAATCTGATCAAATCTTTGGCCACGTCACTTGAATAATCAATTTCCAGCCGTGTGTTCTTCATCTTCTCCAAGACTTCCTTGGACATGAAATACTGGCCATCTACAAGTAGATACTCAACAAACTTTGTAGATCTCAAATAATAAACACCAGCAGCTGAATACAATCTCCATTGAAGACCACTGAGGTCATCTTCAAGATCCTTCCAAATAGCAGGATCTTCATCTCTTGGTCCACACATTCTTTGGAATGTTGACCACAGTTTTATTGCATTGACTGAAGTGGGAGCTTCAGTCTCATACTTGGCCTCTAACAACCTCCATAGGTCTACCAAGTCTTCTCTATCACAACTTACAAACAAAGATATAAGGGTGGTAAAAGTGTGAACCTCTTTTCCATACCTGCCAATCTTCCAAAACCCACATTCATCTTCTTCATAGCTTATAATAGGATTTCTGGAATCAAGTGGTAACACTTGTACCATATCTGAAGCTTCTAATGGTGAGAGCTTGAGGCTCTTTCTTATAACAGCTTCACTTGGATGTAATGGATCCATATCTTTGGGAAACTCAAGAAGGACTCCCTTTTTCACAGGTCTGGGAACAAACATTGCCTTCTTAAGCTCCATTTCCTATGCAAGTTCTTCTTTTCTTTCATCAGAAAGAAGTCTTAGAGTGTTTTCTTCCTGCACTCTAACCCAAATGGGATAAGCTCTGCACTCCAACTCTTCAAATGTCAAACCAATCAATTTCTTATGAGTCCATCCTGTTCCATGACATCTGAGTAGCATGTAGTACAACTCCCTTATATCCCTTTTCAAATTTGAGAGAACATTGCTTGCTTTGTGTTTCAGAATGACCTTGCAATCCTTTTGTACTCTGAGAAGAATCTCCAAACCCCATATCTGATCTGAAATAGTCAAATGTGGATTCTCCATACATCTATCTTCCCAAGCATGGTACATCTGAACAACTTCTGGCATATCAAAATCAACCTCCAATTTCAGCTCATTCAACTTCTCTTTTTGCCAATTCATCACCATACTCAAGCCTCTCTGGTTGTTCTATGATCATAACACTTGAGTCTGAACTGGCTTCATCACTTCCTTCTTGTTCTTCTGAAGTGACAACAAAAGGTGATTCACCCACCTTCTTTCTTTCTTGTTCCATAATTTATGCAGCCAACCTTCTATCAAACTCAATTTGTGCTACATTCTTTGGAACAACTTCTTCTACCATAATACCCTTACCCTTATCTAATGGATCAACTGTTGGTAAGGTAGATGGTAATACCTGTGAAGAAACCTCTTTGATGATGGATGATGACTAGAATACATCAACCTCATTTGCAGGTCTGTCAACGCCCAATTTTGCTTTGTCAGCGCCCAAGATACTCATGTCAGTGTTCAAATTCTGCTTGTCAACGCTCAAATCACCTGTCTCAGCGCCTCTTGCAATTTCCTCCAACATGGGTGTAAATGACAAATTTAAGTTTGTAGGAGAGACTAGAGACGTATCAAAACCTGTCTGTTTCTTCAAACTTGTTATGGCCTCAGCAACATCCAAAGATTGACCATCATGAGAGCCCTTATCACTCACATTTATTTGTTCATCCTCCCCTTTGGAAGATTCCTCCACCCCTCTCCTTGTGCTAGCATTCTCCAAGATAACAATCCTCTCCCTCAATTGCTTGGGTTCAAGGCCTTGTGTGCTGACAACTTGTACCAAGTCTGCATTTTGCTTTTGCAAGCTAATGCAGACTATCGTCAATTCCATCAAAGTCATTGGTTCCAATCTGCCCTCTTCTAAAATGGGTATTTGACCTCCCAAGATAGGTTCATTGGGCATGGATGAGGTCTTAAGTATGGTAGGACTGTCTTGGCCAGCTTCTAATCCAGAACCAATAGTCCCAGCCTCATCCATAACACCAACCACACTTGTGGTGGTGGTTCTCTCTACTACATGGCTAGGACCACTAGAGGAGAACACTCTAGTAGTCCTTTGGCGTTTTTGTAACCTATATTGTGTTGGGGGAGAAGAAGATGTGGATTGGGTGGATGTTGGGTGGTGAAGGGGTGTTTGGGTCTGTGAAGGATTGATGTCAACGTTTGAAATAGGCACATCAACGCCAACATTTAATGTGTCAGCGTCGAAGGGTTCTTGGTCAACTTGCATATGTTGTGGTGAAGGTAAAGGTTCAAGTATTGGGTCAATTTGGGGTTGGGGGTCTGGTTGGGGTTGAGTTGCTTCAATGACAGCAATCATAGATGGGGTGAGGGGTAGGTCACGATGTGGGGTGAGTTCATCTTCATAAAAATTGCTTTCTTTTGCACAGGGATCTCATAAAAATTATCATGATCCCTTGTGCAGTAATTTTGCACCTCAAAAACCATTTGTAAAAATCTGGGATAAGCTAAAGTCATTTTGTTCCCTTTATTTTTACACATGCCCTCAAAAATCATTTTTGAATAATTAAACTTTTGCCCAGTAGCAATGCACACAATAGCACTTGCAATAGATCTATTGATCTCATTGTGTGTAGTACACTTGGGACTCAAACATTGTAAGAGGACATGTATTACGTACTTCCAGGCTGGGGGAAACTCCTGTTTATGATATTTATTTAAAGTTACTTCAGCAGGAAAAGGATAACCCAAAGCCCTTAGTCCTTGTTCTATTTCACTAATGGGGAGGGTGGTTATACCATCAACATCATCAAGATGCAAAGCTTGGCGTACCAAAGCTTCAGTAACCACCCATGTGCGCCCATGAACAATAGAAGATAATGTAGTCACTCTATTAACTGTTGAGGAACTAACATTGTTCCAAAACTGTTTAATATGTGTGACAAGAATGAGTGGAGCATAAGAAAGAGCATACCTAATTTGGGATGCATTCAGATACGCCACCATTTGTGTATACTGGGGAAACAGAGTATCATCAGCTTCAAGATATGCTACCATGTTGTGTTGACTTCTGAACCCCAATTCCAAATCAGTTGGTTTAAATTTTGGTGCCATTGTGGAAAGCTGTTTGAATGATTGATAAAGATGAAGGTATAGGAGAAAATTTGTGTTAGACAAGAATAATAGGTACCCTGTTTAAAATAGGAGCCAAATATATAGGAGAAGAAAAGGCATGTGATTGGCCCAAAAATAGGCAAGTATTTTCAAAATGCAATCATGAAAATATTGAAAAGAAATAAGTTTATCTCATGCATAAATTGAAAGTTATTTGCTCCCAAAATTACGGCTCAAAAATATGTCAGAAAGTAACAACTGGGTAGGTCCCATTGAGTGTCAACGGTCAAAAATAACTCATCAACGCCCAACGGCTATATTCTTGTCAACGTTTGCCAAAGCCATGTCAGCGTCTAAATTGGTCACAACAACGCTTGGTAAAATACTTGTCAGCGTCCAAAAATAAAAATTTATAAAAATGAAAAATGACCTTAACAAAGTAATTTATCCTAGAGAAGATAACCAAAAAGTTGATAATTATTATAGGGCGGAAAGCACTGTCCAGTTATGCACACTTGCTTATGCAAGATAGACATAACAGTCCTCTAGTGTCCCTTGCTAACCAAAACTCTTAACAACTAAGTTACCTTATAAAATTCCTTGTTACTCCCAGGTAAAACCCATGATTAAATCATTCCCAAGTCTCCCAACAGACCACAACCAATTCTAGGCCAAAAATGTCTTGGCAGCATGCATAGTATATCAACTTTGCATGCTACAGTGCCTCATGATTTAGTAAAACTAACTCATACTCACATGTGGACACAATCTAGAATTGTGATAAGAGTATCATAAGGATACCCAAAAGTCCTAAAGGTTCCTAAAAACCTCCCCTTAAACTGTGATACATATGTTGCTAAAAAATGCATGAACATAAAAAATTTATGTCAAGATAGGAATTAAAAATTCCAACCATCATCCATAAACAAAAACATGCTCAAATGCTTCTCCAATGATCCATAAGCAACTCTGTATCCAATGGTATAATGCTAACACCACCTGCACATTTAGATTGAAAACCACAAAACTAACATTGTTGCTGACAACGCCCCGATAACACTTGTCAGCGTTAAAGAAACACTTGTCAGCGTTAGACAAATATATTGCTGACAACGTCACTATAACACTTATTAGCGTTAATGCAACCTTTGTCAGTGTTAGAAAAATATAGTGGAAAATCTAAATCCTCAAAAAGACTAATAACAATGCATTATCCTGTACATACTTTTACAAAAAGACTCCAAAACACATATTATGTGAGATTGATCATTCCAATACTTGTTACCAAGTATTGAAATCTTCCAACATCAAAAGGTTTAGTTAGTAAATCTGACACATTTTCTTCTGTGTCAACCCTATCTGGTTGTATTAAACCCTTTTCAAAACAGTCTCTTATAAAATGGTGTCTAATTTCTATGTGTTTAGTTTTAGAATGATGTACAGGATTCTTAATAATGCATAAAGTGCTGTTATTGTCAACAAATATCTTGGTATGCATGAAATTATACCCATAATCCAACAGCTGGTTCTGAATCCACAAAACTTGTCCACAAGAAGCAGTTGCAGCCACATACTCTACCTCAGTTGTAGAATTAGCCACCATTGTTTGTTTCTTGCATTGCCAAGATATCAACCTGCTCCCAAGAAACTGACATCCACCAGTTGTGGATTTTCTATCAAACTTATCACCTCCATAGTCACTGTCTGAATATGCAATAAGCTCCAAAGGTGAATCTTTTGGGTACCACAAGCCAAGACTAGGATAACATCTTAGGTACCTAAAGATTCTCTTGACAGCATAAAGGTGACATTCTTTGGGAGTCACTTGATGGCGTGCACAAGCACACACAACAAACATGATGTCAGGTCTGGAGGCTGTAAGATACATCAATGATCCAATCATTGATCTATAGTGCCTGACATCAACATCTTTCCCATCTCCAATCTTTCCCCAAGGGTGTTCTCTATCCATAGGAGTAGTAGCCCTCTTTTCATGTGGAGAAAAGCCAAACTTCTTCAAGATCTCTGCCACATACTTATCCTGGGAGATGAAGATACCATCTTCTTTCTGCTGAACTTGTAACCCTAGAAAGAAGTTCATCTCCCCCATAGCACTCATCTTGAATATGTTTGTCATAAGCTTGGAAAAATCCTCACTCATCTTTGGATCTGTGGATCCAAAGATGATATCATCAACATAGACCTGAACAAGTAGAACATCCTTACCCTTCTTCTTTGTAAACAATGTCTGATCTATGGTGCCCCTTTTGAATCCATTGTCCACCAAATAAGTAGACAAAGTACCATACCATGCTCTTGGGGCTTGATGAAGTCCATACATAGCCTTCTTGACTCTATACACCTTGTTTGGATTCTCTGGATCCTCAAAACCAGGAGGCTGCATCACATATACCTCCTCAACAATTGTTCCATAAAGGAAGGCACTCTTGACATCCATTTGATAGACAGTGAAGCCCATGCAGGATGCATAGGCTAGAAAGATCCTTATAGCTTCAATCCTTGCAACTGGTGCAAAGACCTCCTCATAGTCTATCCCCTCCTCTTGTGTATATCCCTGAGCCACTAATCTTGCCTTGTTTCTGACCACAATACCTCTTTCATCTATCTTGTTTCTTAGAACCCATCTTGTCCTAATAGGTCTGACATACCTGGGACAATCAACCAGCTCCCAAACATCCTGAATTGCAAATTGGTGAAGCTCATCCTGCATTGCTTCCACCCAACTTGGTTCTTTGAGAGCATCATAGATCTTCTTGGGTTCCTGTTGTGACAGAAAACAGGCAAACAAATATGCTTGCACAAGAGGGGTATCAACCTTCTTGTGAATATTGGCAATAAATCCACCAAGACCTTGATGAGATCTTCTAGTCCTGACAGGAGTCATAATATCACCAATGATTTGAGAAGTAGGGTGATTTTTCATAGTAGAAGTGAGAACTCCTCCTTCAAAAAGTCTGTTGTCCTCAATCTCATCCTTCAAGTTGTCAATATCTTCTTCTTTAGACTCTCTTTCATCAACATGAGGATGAACCTCTTCATATAAATTGGAAGGTTCACCCTGTTCAAAAGTAGAAGAGAAAAGATGCGCAAAGGTGTTGTCAACGCCTGAACCTTGGTTGTCAGCGTTTGGGCTAACAACGCTTGAAATGTTGTTGTCAACGTTTGAGCCATCAACCTCTGAATTTGTCCTGTCAGCGTTAGATTTGCCTTTGTCAGCGCCTGAAGAACCATGCATGTTGTTATCTGGTGGTACTTGGGGACCACCATTATCCTTTCCAACAGCAGCAGCAACAGCAAAAGCATCTGTCCATATGGGAATTGTGACATACTCTAGTATAGGAGATGACTTTTCTGCTTGTGATCCAACCTTTTCATTAACCTGTGTACCTGAAACATCAACAACTTGTTCTTCCACAACATTTGAAGTTACCTTCATAATGTCTGGATTGGTGACAGGCATATAACTTAAAGTCCTAGATAAAGGTTCCAAGTCAAACAACCAATTTGGACCACTTTCAGGATCACTAGGTTTATTCTCAAAAAACCTAACATGTACTCTTTCAAGTATACGTTTTTCCTTTTTAAGATAAACCCTATAACCCTTGCTCTGCACTGAATACCCCATGAAATAGCCTTCATCACCTTTTGCACTAAATTTACCTAAGGCATCACTAGTATCAAGAACAACTACATGACAGCCAAAAGGTTTAAGAAAACCAATATTAGGTTTCCTTCCCCAAAGTAATTCATAAGGTGTTTTGTTCTATATCTTGTTAACCAATGCTCTATTTTGAACATAGCAAGCTGTATTAACAGCCTCAGCCCAAAAGGCAATGGGGAAATGAGCATCAGCCAACATGGTTCTGGCTGCTTCAATTAGGGTTCTATTCTTTCTTTATGCAACCCCATTTTGCTGTGGGGTTCTGGCAACACTAAACGGCCTAGTAATCCCTTTCCTGGCACAAAAATCATCTAACACTTTATTCCTAAATTCACCACCATTATCACTCCTAAGCATTTTAACTTCATTACCAGTCTTCTTCTCAATATGAGTGATAAAGTCAATTAAAGTGTCAGTTGTATCACTCTTCATAGCTAAGAAGAAAGTCCAAGTAAACCTAGAGAAGTCATCTGTAATGACAAAGCAGTATGACTTACCATTCAAACTCTCTATATTGGTTGGACCAAATAGATCCATATGAAGCAAGTGAAGTGGTCTAGTACTAGAATGCACCTGTTTAGACTTGAATGAGACCTTGTGCTGTTTGCCCTTAAGACATGCAACACAAGAGTGGTCATTGTGGAAAGCCTTTTCAGGCAAGCCATCAACCAAGCCAAGTCTCACAAGCCTGTTTATATTCTTAAAGTTTATGTGCCCTAGTCTCCTGTGCCATAGATTACTCTCATCTACTGAAGCTTTAGCATAAAAACATGACATATTATTATTCATCCTAATCCCATTTAGATTAACATTATATATGTCTTTATGTCTAGGTGTTCTATAGTCAATATATTTCTCATCAGGGATCTTATAATCCTTGCTTAACACCAAGCATTCAGTATCAGTAAACAGAACTTTATTTTTGTTATCACAAACTTGTGATACACTAAAAAGATTGTAGTCAAGTTCCTTTACCAAAAATACGTTTTCAAAACGCAAGTTCTTGGTGAGAAGTGTTCCTTTGCCTGTGATAGTACCATATCCGCCTCCAAAGTAAACCTTATCACCATCTTTAATGGGAGTGAAGTTAGTAAGATAATCTTCCTTCCCTGTCATGTGCCTTGAGCATCCACTGTCCCAATATCCATAATCATTGACCTGTTTTTGAATGCCCTGCACATAAAGAAAACAAGTTAGTTTTCTTTGGGAACCCAAGCCTTAGAAGACTTGGATTCATCTGGTTGTTCAACAAGAACAAACTTGGTTCTCATAACAACCCCTTGTTCATCCCTCTTTGGATGAAATACCCAGTTAACCCCAATAGGTTTTGTAATGACCTTTGAAATGTAATTAAATCTGTTGCATGTCATTGAAATCCCATTATCATTAGGGTTTTGATCTTTCTTGGGTCTCCATGTCAAACTTGAAGAAGCTTTAGACCCCTTACCCTGTGGTTGCAAATATTTAGGTCTGGTCACGTTTCTGTCAGCGTTGAATTTGGTCTTGTCAACACTGAAATTACCCTTGTCAGCGTTGAACCTAGGGTTTGCTACAGAAACCCATTGCCTATTAGACCAAGTATTTTTCTTTTGAAATGGTCTTTGTCCATGAGTGTTAGACCCTCTAGTGAAGAATGGGGCAGGTCTAACAACTTGTGGACTTTGCTGCACACAAGGTTTGGGTCTGACAACATTTGACTTTCTAACAGCGTTGACCTTGGAAGCGTTGACACACTTATATGCTAAATGTGAAAAGCTACCACAAGTGTAACAGGCTTTTCTAGACACAACCCTAGGTCTAGAAGAGAAGAAGCCTGTTCCATCATTTCTAACTTGGCTTTTAGGTGACCTAGTATTCCTATACATTTCTGCATACTTGACACTAGGTTTTCTAACAGTGTTTGAGCCAAGGTCAACAGCCTTACCAGTGATTGGGTTTGTTACCTTAATAGGGGTTGACTCATTAGGACTTTCACATAATAAAGCCACCCTTAACAAATAAGGTAGGATTGGCTTTCTTCCATTCATTCAAGTCAGTCAACTTCTGTTGATACTCTTCAACTGGGGTAATGACTCTTGGTGGAGGAATGAATTCCTCCTCTTGGAGTTCTGGTAAACCAGTCCAAGATAGGTCCTTTTGTTGGACACCATAGAAGTCACCAGCTGGTGGTGGAACCACAGAGTAGTCTTTCATCCCAATCCCAGTCATGTCCTTAGGATCCATTTGTTTATTCACACATTCTCCTAGGGTTTGTGTGGCCTTGTCAAATCTTTGAATTTTAAGGCCAACATTATCTTTATTCTTAATGGCCTCATCTAACTTAGCCTGTAGCTCACCATTAACCCTTTCCATAATGCTCCTAATATCATTACTAGCATTCAACTCATGTTTTAAGATATTTATTTTATCTTTTAAGTCAAATTCCATTTTCTTGTATTCAGAAACTGTCTTCTCAGTTTGAGTGAGAGCTAGTTGATAATTAAACAGTTTGCATCTCTCAGTACTCACATCATCTAATAATCTTAACACCTCTTTGTTAAGTTTCTCAGTATTTAACCTACAACCCTTACTATAAAAAGCATCATCGTATACCTCATTATCAGATGAAGAGGAGGAGTGTGCCATGAGAGCATATTGAACATGCTCTTCTTCTTCTATCTCAGCAACCAAAGCTTTATCCTCTTCCACATCTTTAGCCAAATAGCTCCAATCCCATCCCATACCATCAATTTCTTGAACTGCAACCATGGCCTTAGGATCCTGAGCCTTAACAATTTGACTTGAAGGTTTGCCAGCATCAGATCTTCTTGGAGATCTGCATTCCCTCATGAAGTGCCGCCCCATACGATGACAATTGTAGCACTCAACTTTGGATTTATCAAATCCAGCTGTGTCCTTTGCATTAAAGGTCATCTTCTTCTTAAACCTTCTATTCCACCTGTTTGCTCTTATACTAGCAAGAGCTATGTTCCACTTAATATCCATATCTTCCAAGTGCTCATCACTTATCTGCTCAAGGTCCTCATATGTAATCACTGAACCATTGGGCAAAGAAGCAATATAAGCACATACAGTATCCAGATCCAAACCAGCAGGTTTAACTCTTGGTGAGTCATTTTTGTATGTGTCAGCGTCTGAATAGGAGGCGTTGACAGGACATGTTCCAGCGTTGACACATGATGATCCAGTAACTAGATGCATGTAAGAGTCCTTCTGATTAAATTGACCTTCACTATGTGAGAAGAAGGCCATATTATTGTTGGTAGACTTGCTTCCATGCTCCAAAAGAGTTTCATCTCCCAACAGCCTCAATTTGTTGTAGATATCATCAAAAGTAGAACTTTTGTGAGTGTTGTTGGCAAGTATAGATCTTGCCTCAATCTTCCACGCTTCACCAAGACTTTTAAGAAAAGTGGCATTAATGTCAACATCACCAAGTTGTGTCCCCATGAAGGACAATTTACTTGTGATGTCAAGCAATCTGCTTCTCATACTGCTAAGCTTTTCATTAGGTTGAGCCTTGAAAACAGCATAATCATGCATGAGTTGCTTCTTCTTCTCTTCCTTAGTATCTTCATTGCCACCATATGCAACTTCAAGAGCTGCCCAAAGGTCCTTAGCATATTCATAACCTCTATACTTATGCTGGTTCTCTTGTCCCAAAGAGAGTTTTAGAATATTTAGGGTTTTCATATCAACCCTTTTCTTTGCTATGTCTTCAGTAGACACAGCTCTACCATCCTCAAGCTTTTCTTTCTTATCTTCTTCTGAACACCCAGCAACAACTGCTCTTCCAGCAATAGCATTAGCAATCATTTGGGCTTTATTGAATGTGTTTCCATATTCAATAATCTCCCAGAGAGTGTAGTCATAGATCCCCAGATATTGCTCAAAGTTGAATTTCCACAATTCAAAGTTGGTTGCATCAAGAATGGGAATCTTGATGTTTGGTAAAGGTGAGGAGGAGGAGGAGGTTACTTCTGGATTTGACATGATGTTTTTAGGTTTTTTGTGAAAATTAGGGTTTTGGTGATTTTAGGGTTCTTGTGTTCTTTAAGATCAAAAGTTCCTCAACAAGCTCTGATACCACTTGTTGATCCCAAACTTAGATCGATTTAGCTTTATGTATACGAGATTAGATCAAGTAATACACTTAGAGAAACCTTTGTATATGTATATGACAATCTAAGTGTTATGCGGAATTAACACTTAAACAAGAACACACAGGATGTAAACAAACTTTCACTTTGATTAATGATATCAAACTTGCTTACAATGAAAGTGTTTTTCGTATGCAAACTTATATTAAACATTAACCTAAAGGTATTCTTTGTACAATAATCTACGTATCAACTATTCTAGGTAAAGATAAATATAGAAAATACATTGTTGTTCCTATCTTTACTAGAAGTAATCTAGAATATAATAAACGTGTAGATCATATCCTTCCATCAGTGCTTGTCTTCAATGTATCAACGCTTGACTTCTTCTTGTCAACGCTTGATCTGTCAGCGTTTGTTTTACTCCTGTCAACGCTTGTTTTACTCTTGTCAGCGCTCAAGTAGACTGGCTATAATTTATTCCCAACAAGACCAAGCTCAGTTAGCATTCTTAAAACATGCTGAAGAGCTGAAGAAAGCAAGTGAAGAATCCTCTGTCTCGAAGAAAGGGAAAGAAATAGTTATGGTAGACTCAGACGCCAAACTAAAGAAGATAGCTGTGATGCTAGAGACAGGAGGATCAACCACTGAAATATCTCAATTCTCAACCTCTAAAGATGCAAATGTAAAACGTCTAACAGCTTAAGAGATTGAAAAACAGGCACTTGAATTTACAAGATTGAATGAAATCAAAAAGGCCAAAGAGCTGGATGAAGCCAAACTAAAAGCCATGTCTCCTCAACTCAGAGAGGAGCAAAGAAAAAGGTTAAAGGAAATGGAAGTTAAACGCACAGAGGCTCTAAAAAAGGTAAAAGCTGACTATGATGCCTGCGTTAATAACATATATGCACCAGGGAAAATCACCAAGTTTAAATACACTATTCACAAGTCTACCCATACACCACAAATGGTTTTGTGGAGAGATAATCAACAGGACAACATGGATCTTTTTGAAAATTTTAATTTAAATACACTTGGTCGGTCTGAATGGTTTAAACTTAAAGCTTTAGTTGAGAAGAAGACCGGACATGCAAATTTTACACTTCTAAAGACTATCAAAGCTAAGTTTAACTAGGTAAAGGAAACTGTAGCCAAGCTTAAGGTTGATCCCCCACCACACTTGTTTGAACAAGAACCCTCAAAGACTGAAAAGAAAAGAAGAAGGATTACTCAATTCATTAAGGAAACCTTCGTGACAGATGATATCCAAGTGGATGGAATGCACAGGAATCTGATTCTTCCAAATGGGTTTGTAGGTCCTATTGATGGTTAGACTTACACTGAGCCTGAAAAAGGTATGGCCTACATGAACAGGGGATGCCAATATGTGTTCCAAAGGGAAGATGATTTGGGGCTTGCATAAACTATTCAACTTCTTTTGTTTCAGAAAGTGCTCAAAATCAACACAGAGTATTCCAAGGTATTTTCTCAAGCTTTGCAGGTTGAATTAGATACTAGAACAGACATAGCTGAAGTTGAAGAGAAAATCAAGAATGATGATTACTGAAGTATTCGCAGCTGAAGGTTTACACTCATATTTTGTTTTACTCATGTATTGTACTTGTAATTTTTCTAAGTATTAATGAATTATGAAGTTGTTTGTTAGATCTGTTATGTGTAAGAAGAAGCTGTTATATCACTTACTATAACTAATTTAGGTCTAGATGTATTTATGTTTAAATAAGGGGAGATTGTTGGGAAGCTAAGTTTGTTAGATTTCCCTTAGTCATAGATTTAAACGTAAATTAAGTTGTTTGATATTAACTTGCTTGTGTCAAGGTAACAAGCAAGTAACACAAGACTCACAGAGTTCTAAGTCTCTGTGAGCAACCACAGAGGAGTCCATGTCAGAGACATTGTCAAGGAAGTCGAAGATTACTTGAAGACAAACTCATTGGCTGTGATGGATAACAACCAAGATGTATCAGGGACTCTGAGTGGTTGAGTGTTAACAGGGGTGGCAATACCCTGTTAACACTCAGTACACTTTGGATTTACCTAAGTGTTTAGGCGGGAAGTTTTACAGCCTAAAGTACGAGTCTATGAAGAAAAGGGAATTGTGTCAGCCCTGTTTTCCTAAAGCGTTGTGGCAGACTACCAAGAATAGAAGAGCATCTTGTGACAGATGTCTGGCATTGTTTGTTTTGTGTCGTCACCATCAACCAGAACTAGAAGTCAACCTCGTACCACTATAAATAGGTTATGTAGCCAAGAGTTAATGTTGTTCACTTTGTTAGATTTCACACATTAACTCTTTAGAACTTGTAGAACGAACAGTTGTGCCTGTGTTCTTAAGTTAGATTTATTTTGTCCAAAGTGTACAAAACACATTATCATCAAACTGTGTTATCCATAACACATGTAATACTTATTATACAATAATAAAGTGCTACGTTTGAAAAGTATTTACTTGTGTCAATTATCTTTCTTAATCGTTTCAAGCTAGGATTAGGTACTTTCAGAAATATATTAAAAAAATTGAATCAAGCAACACCCTTTCCATGGAAAGAAAGGGTTTATATACCCAAGTCCATAAATAGACTTGGGCCGCCGGCCCATGAACATCCTCATGGGCCAGGATTGTTTAATGTTGTACAAATAACTATACTACGATTCCGTAACTATATTGTTGGAGTGGCCGAGTCTTCTAACGATAAAAACGTATTTCCAACAATCCCCCCCTAAGGGAGGTCACTCTAAATTAAAAGTCCTAAATATCGTAGTCCATTCTCTTTTTTTTTCTTTTTTTTATAACGGCAAATGTTAGTGGTTAGTGGGTCGTGTCGTGCAATGACATCCAAGCAGAAGAATGTTTTCTTCGAACCCTCGCCTAGTTATGTTAGACTCCTTATCCGCTTCGCCTGAAAGGCCCTTGGAAGGTCTTGAACCCAAGACCTCCAGGAAAAACTCCCCCAAGGAAACCACTTAGTGGAACCTTGGTGGCCAACTGAGCTAAGCCAGTTGGTTGTAGTCCATTCTCTTTTCTTCTTTTCTTTTTCTTCTTGTGATTATGTGTTGATAGTCTTTAGGCTTAAGGCTTAAAGCATGTTCTTTTGACTTTGACTTGTATGTGATAATGCGAGCTTCTTGAGATCATCTTCACGTGCGACCTTCACCTTCTTGTGATACTTTCCTCCTCATGACCTCATGTCCCACATACTTATACTTTATTGAATTAGTGAAACCTTTAGAGTTTGATACATCGGAAGTCTTTATGTTGAACTTTCTAGAATTTGCTGAAGTTTTTGATGCAGTGAGTATAAGCATGTGAGGATGACTACTTCAGGTACTCCGCAATGCCACCGTCTTCAAATGCAGCAACATAAGTAGACACGAATGAAATGGCTATGAGCATTTCATTCTAATAGCATTTTACCTCCGGTCGGTGATGACCGTTAGACGATATTAAGTATCGTACATGTGACAGGTACTTTTAGTTAAGTAACTCCTTGACAGGCTTTCACGGGTGAACCCGTTCTCTTTACTCGATCGTCTCATAGCAGACTGCGAACATAAAGAGTGAATCATTTGGATAAAATTATCCTCATGATTGAAGTCGTCAATTCATATACCTGGAACAAGTGAAATTCAATTAATAATCACACCATCGTTGCTTTCCAATTGTCACAAGCTTGATTCTAATAGAATCTTGCTTGTCACCTACCGTAATGCCGTTTGATGTTGACACTGGAAGGATTTCCACTCATCACTGTGAACACTAAAGAGTGTCACTCTGAGTGTTCTGGCAAGCTTACTTAGATTTTGCATAGAGGCCCTGGAATAAGTTTGAATTCAATTAAGAATCAAACCATCGTTTCTTTCCAGTTATCACGAGTTTGGTTCATAAAGAACCGCATGTGTTACCTACCATGAGCTTGTTTTATATTGGCTCAAGCAGGATTTCCATCTTCATTGTAATACTTTCGTATCACTAGGATGTTCTAGCAATATTACAAGAATATTGCATAGGACTCATAAAATCTTTCTTACTTTTCAAAGTGTGAGAAGAAGCAAGGAATAATTAGAAAGTGTCCTAATGAGACTTTTGATGATCTTGAGGCTCTAGACTCAATAGTGCATTTTGATTTAGTGAGCGGAGGCTGGAGAGGATTGCCACCTTTTCAATATCAATCTATTCGGAGTGAATAAACCGAAAATAACGTGTTGAACTCCGTGACATTAAAACAAATATCTTTTGAGAGATATTTGAGTTAGCTGGGAAGGGTTGTGCATTGCATCACTGGGTCCATGATGCATTGTCTTCAATACCGAGAATCATTAAAAATGATCTTGATAGCATATGTGTTGACCCGATTTCTACCTAAGTTGTAAGTAGGGCTTCTTTCTTTAGACCATTTATCTTTACAATTATTTTTCATTCTTCAACCCCTTCAATGCTTACCAATACGTCATAACTAGCACCTTCAAGGGTTGTGGTCTTCCTAGTGCTAGCTTAATTACTTGGTCGGCATTCTGCTATGTTCACAATCCAATCCCCATATTTCCTAAGGACTAATATTTCTAGCTATGGATTTTCCTTGGAAAGATGCCTCTGAAACTGGAAGAATCATTGGACTTATACCTATTCCTACCATCCTTTTGTCACCACAACCTTCGTGAATTAAAGTGTGTTTTGGATAAGTATTTGCCACCATGAAAATTCTTTGAAAATCACTTTAAGATACTTGTGATAATAATATCAAAGTTTTTGTACCTTTAGTGTTTTTGTCATCAAAACACTCCCCCTCAATATGTGCATTACATATCGAGTTAGGAATTTCATTTAAGTCCTTTTGTCTTAATCACATATATTTACAAGTCTCCTTAATCTCATTTTTCTCCCTTATCTAAAGTGTCAATCCTTGATATTTTGGGTACCAATGGATTAACGGGGCGAGGTCAAATGAAATTATGATTGGCCTTAGAACATATGCTCCCCCTAATATAATGAGGATTAAGTTGGAGTTTTAGAGTATGGTTTATGAAAGATTTCGAATTTCGTGAGAAATTCTTGGAAAAAAATTCATACTCTAGCACTACACCATGCTACACATGCCTAATATATGTAGATACATATATTCACATTATTACCGATTACGAGGCTTGATCCGAAAAACGAGAACATCATATGATAGAATTATGTGGTTCTTTTCATCAATGGTAGATCTTTCCCGTACTACCTTGATAGAAGTTGTCTTATCTTCCCCCTAAACCAACAATCCTTTCTTGAGTAGATTCAGAACTTTTCTTTCAAGCCGCATCAAGCAGTCTTAATAAATAAAGCCTAGATATCTGAACCACATAGTTGATCCTTTCAAGAATTTGATAACGCGACGCCACAATCAATTAAGTCTCGGATGATCGCATTTCTTTATTAAGGATAGTGACGATGTGAATTGTAACCCCAAATTCAACTAAGTCTCCGATGTTACAATTTCTCCCTTTAAGTAGACGAAATGAGAATACTTAATTCAACTAAGTCCCAAGTGAGCATATTCCAATCACCTATCTTAATAAATCACCATACTTATCAACCTTACGTGCACATTCAATTTGTAAACTAATTCTACTCATATATTTATTTATATCATATAAACAAATAACAAATTTAAATAAATATATACATTGTATCTTATTTATTTATATCATATAAAAAATTAAAAAATTTTAAATAAATATATAAATTATATCTATAACTCTAACTCTGTGTTTGTTCTGTTGTATATGATTACAAAGTAACTTTGATTTGAGCCCGCACAGGTTGGATCGCGACTGGCCCCGTGATGAAACTACAATTATACATAGTGTCGTCGTCAAAATCGGGCTTAAATGGACATAAAATATCATAAAATTCGTGCAAAAACCTTTGTATTTGTTCAATGTGTGTTTGTAGGTTCGGATATCGTGAAATTTCCAAAAGATAACAAGAATCAAGAAAATACGAACACGAGAAACGAAGCCGCATAAAGAACCAGACCCGAGCATTGATTTTCCAAAGAAGTCCTTGAAGTTTGAAAAATTGACACGATTGGTCCCTCAAGAATCGAAGACTTGTCACTTTTGGCCCTTGTAAAACTCTGATATACAATTTTGGTCCTTAAGTTTCAAGAATAGTCAATTATAGCCCTTTAATATTGATGATATTACATAATGAGTCCTTAAATCAAGTTCATAAATTTACTAGGACCATTTATGTAATTATGACAAAGTCATTTGCATTTGAAAAAGCCCTAAATGCTTGTACTAAAAGTTTGGAAGGGATTTGTTTAACTGTTGATTCTTTAGGGGGCATAAGTGACACAAACTAAACCTATTACCACCTCTAAACCGACCCAACCCACTAACTTTACCCAAAAAGCCCAAAATCCTTACCATTACCTAGCCCATAAACCAAAACCCAGTTTTGCCACATCAACACCCACTAACCACAATTATTATTATTAATAAGTTTTAAACTTAATAAATTAATAATAACTTGGCGCCTAACAGCTCTATTTTCCCCAAAATCCGATTAAACACACACTTAAGAACACCTAACCCTAATTACCCAAAACCCTTAATCCCATGAATTTCCCTAATTCCTTCTCCAGATCCAACATTAAACATTCACTTAACAAATCCCCACCCCTATTTTCCCTCCAAAACCCCTGTGGGGACCCACACGCATGTGTCATGCCCCCTGTGTGTTCACTTATAGCAAAATTCAAATCATGGCAGTGGATCCAATGGCTCTAAGACTTTTATTACTCTCCAATGGTCAAATGGACGACTACGATCATTTTTTCACAACTCATTCATCAACAACAGTCCAAGCCATGGCAGAAATCACATGTGAGGAATCGTGACCAAGAATTCAAATTAGACCAAGGGCATTTCAGGGAATCATTGTAGCTTATTTGATCTTTTTCCTGGCTTATCAGTTAAGATTTTGCCTCCTTCCATTTTTCCTTCTTAGTTTAACAACTTTTAGACTTTTCAAAATTGCTTTGGGATTTTTCTCACTTTCCATTTATTTTTTAATTATTTTAGTGTAAAAATCATTTTTGGTCGTTTAAAAAATAGATTTTAATTAGTTTAAAAATTTTGAAAAATACTTTTTAGTATTAGATAAATATATTTGATGTTTACAAATTTTAAAATATTTGATTGGACTTTTCTTTGTTATTTTTTATTTTTAGGTCTTTAATTAGATTTAAAAATTAAATAATAATTAAATAAAAAGTTACAAAAAGTTTTTCTTAATTTTTAAACCTTAATTATGTTATTTAGGATTTATTTGTGATTTTTATAAATTTTTTAGTCAACTTTTATTTTTTGTCACGTTTAAGGTTTTACGTTTTTACGTCTTAGTGTAATTTTAGCATAATCGTCCGTACTTTTCTCTCTTTTCAACCCAAAATGAACTATCTCAAATTACGTAAATATAATATTGTCACTAACAAAATAAGGTACCTTCCTTGGAGAACGAACTCACTTTCAAGTTTTACGGTTTTTCAAAATCGTAACGCTTAATACTTACCGATTATACATTTTTTCCTAAAAGTGTGTATTTTTACTAGAACCATCCCGCATACATGGCGACATCAATGCTTAGTTGCAGTATTCGTACAACACCAACAAATCTACCTTCAGCAAAAGGTATTGGGTCCAAGACCCTGATACCAGGATGCATGACTTGAACAGGTCTCGGAGGTCATGTCCCGAGAAGATTAGTGCTGAAGATTAGGAAAAGGACATCACCTTCTGGCACGATCCTAAAAACCAACGAAGAACCGAGATAAATTTGCAAAATCGGGCTAAAATGAAGACCCCGTGTCGACAGGGATCCCAATCACTCGCCCGCCTTCGAGACGAAATGGTAAGAAACATTATAATTAATTTACATGCATATATGTCTTTGATTATATGCTTTGCTGTGTTGTGATTTTTAGTTTTTAATTTGTTTCATTATATATGTGTGTGTGTATGTATGTTCAGATGCAAGCTATAACTCCTCGAGAGCCCCTGTCAACCTTTGATACATTCTTCATGACGCACACCAACACGAGAAAGACCGCCGTATGTGTGTAAGTATTTTTTTAAACTAATTTTTTTATTATTTTTTGGATATACCTTGGTTTCTGACTATTCCCATGGTGATTGCCGAGAAATAATATAGCAACCCGACTAAATAATATATTAATTGTCTTCTATTTTTGTGACTTCGTTAGGAGGAGATGCTCGCTTTAGAGGCTGGAGGCCTACATACAGAGGACGAGATCAACCGTATCGTCAAAGGGGGTAAGCAGCGGGGTCACATCCCTGGTGTCGGTCAGGTAGTGTCGGGAAGTGTCCGAGTTGTCCCATATACTTTCCCACTCGCCAACGACGACCGAGTGGACTTCATTTGGAATCTTTTTAGAAGTGACGATAGGTACGCCGATGCTTTCCAACAATACGAGTCGGGTGGTACGAGCAAGAGTGGCGCGGGCGGTAGTGGGAATGCTCGCGAGGATGATGCCAAAATTATGGCACCGATGATTAGTATTTCTTGTTTTTTCCTACCTTAACATGCATGTTGAATAATTTTAAACCCCAAATTGTAACTAGGAACCAATGTATTTGTATTGGTACAAGTTGTGATGTCTTTGTACTGAGTTGATCGATCGATCCATTATATGGTATTGAGTTTTGGTACTAACTTAGTTGATGTTTTATATCAGATTGTATTCCTAGGTTTTGGTTGATTTTTTCTGGAAAAATTCCGGAATTTTTTTTATAGAAATAGCCTGATGTGCAGGTTGTATTAAAAAAACACTGAACTTTCAAAGCGACATGTCGCCGGAGAAAAACGAAGCTCGTTTGACTTTTCAAAAAAAGGCAAGGATCTTCCCTGGCGAGTTGTCGCCGGGGAAAGTTTGTCAGTACAGTAAGGCTGCAACGTGGCCAGTTGACTTGTCAACGCATAAGGAAAGTTTCACTTGCGACACAGTCGCGGGGGAAAAGTCAAGATTAATTAACATTTGGATTAAACTTGTTTATTAATGCTAGTTTTCCCTGGCGAAAATGTCGCCGGGGATTCGTTCCCTTACGAGTGTCAGCGTGGCAATAATTCCCATGGTCAAAAGCTTGTGGAACCCACCTTGTTGCTGGGAAACCTTTTCATGTCTCCAGGGATACTTCCCCTGACGGTTGATCCCTGGCGAATTTTCCCTGGCGACATGTCGTCGGGGAAATTTTTCTCCAACGACTTGTTGCCAGGGAAAAACTCGGATATTAGCCGGGGAAAGGTTGCATTCTCATAGTGGTTGTTCAGAAAACTCAACGTTCATCAGTTAGATAACAAATGTTCATCCGCTTATTAGTAGTTTTTGATAATGTTTATCAGTTTTTAAAATAAAATATCATGTTGTTCATCGGTTGTTTAATATGAATGATCATCAGTTCATTAGTTTTTTATAATGTCCATGAGTTCATTAGTTAAAATCTTACAATGTTCATCAGTATTTGAAAAAAATCATGTTATTCATGACTGTAAAAAATATAAAAAAATCACATGTTCATTAGTTAGATAACAAATGTTCGTTGGTTTGGACTTTAGGAGTAAAAATAGCAAAAGACGTTGTTCATCAGTTAAAATCGTTGTTCGTCGATATAAACGTTTTTATCAATAAAATATTATTCGTCAATAAAAAAAGATGGCATCTATAAAAAACGGTTGTTTATTAATAGAAATAATTATATCAATCGAAGTTGTTGCTCTCAAATAAAAAATAGTTGCTCATTAATAAAAAAAATATTATTTGTTAAATAAAAAGTTAAAATTGAATAGCTTTTTAAATGTATCTTAAATTTTTAAGTTTAAGAAAAAAAATAGCTTATTAAGTATAGAAAAAAATAATACGTAAAAGAAAAAGAAATACTACGTAGAACAACATGATAAACTAAAAAAAATGACATTTATCATCTTCTCGTCACTTTTTATTTTTTTTTAATTTTTTTATCTGACTTTTCATATGATCACGGTATTAGATTTTGATTAAGATACGGACATCGGAATAACAAGCTTATAAATAGAACACACCACAAATCGATTTTCCATCAACCCTTATCTTCCAAATCATCATAATGCTGTACATCGTGGCCTTGTTCTGGTTAATCGTCCAGCCGCAATTTCCCAAATTTCACGTTGTCGACGTGACGTTGACGAATTTCACACACTCATCCACTAACAACACGTTATACTACAACATGGCCGTGAACATGACGTTAAGAAGCCCTAACAAGCGGCTAGGTATCTACTACGATAAGATCGAGCTTGATGGAATGTACCAAGGCGATAGGTTTGCAAGTAGTGATTTGACGCCGTTCTATTTAGGGCATAAGAAGGAGAAGAATGTTGGTACGGTTTTTAAAGGACAACAAGTGATGGTGCTTGGTGACGGGCATAGAGAGAAGTATGACGCTGAGCGTAAAGATAAGGTTTATAATATCGATTTGAAGTTAAGGTTGAAGATTAGGTTTAAGGTGTGGGGGATAAAATCGCCTAAATTTACACGGAAATATAATGGCGGTTTGAAGGTTCCATCCGCGGTTCGAACATTACTCCCACTACATTTATAAGCAATATACTAGAAAATCCTAGCATCCAACTCGCCTATAAAAGGGACCCCTCCTACAACACAAAATGTACAATTTTCTCATTATTCCCAATACACATAAACCCCAAACATGTTTACTTATTCTCACTGGAGTTTAATCGTCCGTCCCCATAATTCAATTATAAAAACTATAGTTATCAAAGTTGATTATTATTAATAAAATCCATAATTCAATTATAATTGTATAATGGGCCATGTTATCCTGGCCCGTATACAAATATCGAGCTGTGCTTACATCGCAAAACCTAAGCGCTAGAAAACCATCGCATGTTGGCCTTATCATCTCCGGCCACTTATTGCTTGTGGTGCGTTATTTGATTAGTATTTGTTAACATCTGTTTAACTTAAGATACTTTGATCTTGCTTGCCTAATCAATTGATTCTAATTCAATTCCTTCGCTTTATATCTTGATTTAGTATTATATATGCTTAGAGAAATTGATAAATATCTATCTTACGGCTAATGGCGGAACTAGCTAGGGGTTTGAATTCGTAAAATCCTCTTGTTTTTTCTAACGGTGCCCTGTCGAAAAAATGTGTTTTAAGCCCTTGTTTAGTGCAAGGGAAGTTCAAAAAAGGTTTTGCACCTCTTTCAATCACGGTTCCGTCGCTGCTAACAGCTATGTTTAAGAGTTAACAATAAGGAATTTTGACAATCATGTTAAGTACCATCAAGTTGTTAATGCAATAATATCAAAGAAAAACTAATAAGCCCTATGTACAATAGTAATAATCTTTAAACCCTATCGGGTAAGTTTGTTCATGATTTTGATTTTTTGCTTACTTCTAAGTTCTAATACATATATTTTTGTATAGTTACATTGGCAGTGTATAAATAATAAGATTCGCTCTAGAAGACATGGATGAAAGCATTGTAACATCTAACAGTTGCTACTCGTTGAAGAAAAGAAAGGTAATTAATTAGTTGTTGCATTGATAGTTCACCTATCTGAGGGTTAATGTTACTATACTTTATATCGAAAATTGTAGATTCAGAAAAGGTCATGTTACTTATGTGAAGACTTGATGGCTGAGATCATCAAAAGATTGCCACTGAGATCCATCATTCGATTTAGATCTGTCTCTAAATATTGGTTTTCTCGTATTCCTAGTTATAATTTCAGAATGCTGGCTCTTCAATCTGCAAATAATCCACAAAAAGTCACTTTTAGACATCGGATTCGTTGTATATACTCTAATGTTGAAGTTACAAATACGTTAGATCCGGATGACCATTACATGGGTCTAAATTCAGTTAAGTTCCCGAGTGAAGAATTCAAGATTGCTGGTTCATGTAATGGAATTATTTTTGTGACTGAAAAAAAAGAAGGGGGACAGATTGTATGTAGTTTATGGAACCCTTTAATTAGACGTAAACTAAGCATTCCTAGTCATCCTTGTGGGAGTGTGACATTTGGATTCGGTTTCGACCCAATTATAGATGATTACAAGGTCGTAGCTATACCTTTACGTAAATGTGAAGGAATCGAAGAAAAAATATTTATTTACACCGTGAAGGCAAACTCCTGGAATGTGACAGCTTTCTTCCCTACGGAATTTTCTTACAGTAGGGTCAAGTCATCTGCGTTACTTGTCAATGGAGCATTACATTGGTTGGTCGATCAGAAAATACTAACATTGAATCTGAGTACTCGTGTGTTTAGTATGTATCCGGTTCCCCCAGAATATACGTGGATATTGTGGGATAAGATGCATTTAGCTGTTTTTAAAGGTTCTTTAGCTGTAATGCCCTTTAATGCTCTTAGGATTTTGGTGAGGAAAGAGTATAATAATGTTGCATCTTGGTCTCTGCTCGAACGAAAAGAAGACTTTGAAAGCTATAATCCAGAGATGGGAGTGCGTACAAGAACACATTGCAACTCTTGCGCCATTAGAATTATTGAAATGGATATGTGTGTGGAAAGTCTTGAACTGCTAGCAAATGAAGCATGTGGTAGTCTCAAGTCTGGTATACAAGGATACTAATAAGGCTCATTGGCCCGGCCACTTGTTTAGGCCCGTTTTGTTATCGTCTTTCAAAATAAGACATGTCGTTGTTCAAACTTTATCAATTAACATTGTTTGATAAAACAAATACACATGGTTTAACAAGTTACTTTTTAATGCATGAATTGCTACAACAAAGAATTTTTACTTCACAATAGGATTGTTTGACACTTCAAAATCGAGTTAAGAGAAATGTTGACAAATTAGTTCACCACGTTAAATTCAGTTCTATACGTTATAAACAAATTACCTCATTAGCACTTAAGGGCCTATCGATGCAACGCATAGTCTTGTACAATATGTGTTGCCGTCTATTAAAAAAATACAATGCTATATGCCTTTTGAGTATCACATTATTAAATCGAGCCTCAAACTGAACTTAAGATCATTAAACTCAAAGTTAAACGCATGCATTGCATATGGCATGCAACCTTTTAACTACCATCGATGATAGCTACTATTAACTACCATCGATGCTACATATCTTTTTGTGACGATTCATGCCCACGATAGTAGTTATTACGTCAACAACTTAAGGTACAAAACATGTTTAGATTAGTTCGGTTTAAGAAACGACCTGAAGATGCTAGTTTGTAAATGTTTATAGCTTCTCCATCTTTGTTGAAGCGGCATTAGCAGGATCCATTTGTCACATTGAAACAATAGCATACCATCAATTAATCACTAAAAATCTACCAGAGCAATATGTAATATCAAAATACCTTATGATTAAATCTAAACTAAATATGTAATATCAAGTAATCAAACTAATATTTCGAAACCCTTAATATCATAGTTATATTACATACCTATTTACGACTTAATGCTGTCCTTCAACAATACGTATAATTTGCATACTTTGTGACATACAAACTATAGTTTTCAAAGTTATTTTCAATAAAAAAAATAATGCAAATAATGAGAATAATTGAATAATGGGCCATGGCTTCTTGGCCCGTATACAAATATCGAGCTGTGCTTGCTTACATACCAAACCTAAGCCAGAAAACCATCGCATATTGGCGTCATCTCCGGCGACTTATTGCTTCTGGTGCGTTATTTGATTATTTCTTAACATCTGTTTATGTTAAGATAGTTTGATCTTGCTTGCTTAATCAATATCTTGATTTACTGCTGTATTATGTTCATAGAAATTGATAAATATATATCTTACGGTTAGTGGCCGAATTAGGGGTCTGAACTCGATTGAATTTTGTTTCGTAGTGTTAATATTCGTAAAATCCTCCTCTTTTCCTAAGGGTGCCCTGTCGGAGAAAATGTGTTTTAAGCCCTTGTTTCTTGGAAGGGAAGTTCAAAAAAGGTTTTGCACCTCTTTCAATCATGGTTCCGTCGCTGCTAACGACTATGATTAAGAGTTAACAATAAGGAATTTTGACAATCGTGTTACATACCATCAAGTTGTTAATGCAATAATTCTAAAGAAAAGCTAATAAGCCCTAGGTACAATAGTAATATATTCTTTAAACTCTACTGGCGTTTGTTAGTTTGTTCCTGATTTCAATTTTGTTGCTCACTTCTAAGTTCTAATACATATATTTTTGTATTATTACGTTGGCAGTGTATAAGGGATAAGATACGCTCTAGAGGACATGGATGAAAGCATTGTAACATCTAACAGTTGCTACTCGTTGAAGAAAGAAAAGGTAATTAGTTGTTGCCTTGATAGTTCACCTATTAATAATTCAATACATGTTTGTTGGTTTTAATTTATATGAGGGTAATGTTACTATATGTTCTATGTAAATATTGTAGAATCAGACAAATTCATGTTACTTATATGAAGACTTGATTGTTGAGATCATTACAAGATTGCCACTGAGATCCATCATTCGATTTAGATCTGTCTCTAAATACTGGTTTTCTCGTATTCCTAGTTATAATTTCAGAATGCTCGCTCTTCAATCTGCAAAAAATCCGCAAAAAGTCATTTTTAGACATCGGCTTCGTTGTATATACTGGGGTATTGGAGTTACAAATATGTTAGATCCGGATGACCATTACATGGGTCTAAATTCAGTTAAGTTCCCGAGTGAAGAATTCAAGATTGTTGGTTCATGTAATGGAATTATTTGTGTGACTGAAAAAAAAGAAGGGAAACAGATTTCATGTAGTTTATGGAACCCTTCAATTAGACGCAAACTAAGCATTCCTAGTCATCCTTGTGGGAATGTAACGCTTGGATTCGGTTTCGACCCAATCATAGATGATTACAAGGTCGTTTCTATACCTTTATCTAAATGCAAAAGAATCGAAGAAAAAATATATCTTTACACCATGAAGGCAAACTCTTGGAATGTGATAGCTTCCTTCCCTACGAAATGTTTTTACAAAAAGGTCAGGTCATCTGCGTTATTTTTCAATGGAGCATTACATTGGGTGGTCGATAACAAGATACTAACATTGAATCTGAGTACTCATGTGTTTGGTATGACTCCGTTTCCCGAACTAAATACGCGGGAATTCCCTGGTGCGATACAAATAGCAGTTATTAAAGGTTCTTTAGCTGTAATTGCCTTCAACGGTCTTAGGATTTTGGTGAGGAAAGAGTATAATAATGTTGCATCTTGGTCTAAGCTCGAACGAGAAGAAATATTGATTGAAGACTTTGAAAGCTATAATCCTGAGACAGGAGTGTGTACAAGAACACGTCGTAACTCTTACTCTGATACTATTGAAATGGATATGTGTGTGGAAAGTCTTGAACTGCTGGCGAATGAAGCCTGGTAGACAAGGATACTACTAGCGATGGGGGATCAAACAACATGTTCACTAGTTATATATACATGTGTTGAATCATGCTAATTTAGCTTTACCAATCTTGTTTACTACGGAGTATAATACTAGATGATTGTTTATCACTAATTTCAATGTTTATTAATTGTTCAAGAGTCTGTGATCATTCATTCCTTGTATTTGGTTTTATCTTTGTTCTGTTTCTTTTAAATACATGACAATATGCTCACTGTTACCCAACTCTAAAAACGTAAACAGTCACACTGGTCATTTGGTCCAATGAAAGACTAATAATGTTGCGCCTTGGTTTAACAATTCATGGACCCGACATGACGGAGTACTAGGATGGTAATCGTTTAATCAAAAACTCCGGAATTTTAAGGATATATAATGAGATACTAAGAAGTTAAGGCTGGGAGCTGAGGTTACATCGATCTGTAACTTAAGATATTATCGCTATGCACATAGATGGATTGAGATTGGAACAGTTCAATTCCTTTTGGTATAATTTGGATTGAAATTATAAATCAAACCTTCTATATATTATATATACACGGTTCCACTAATTTTTCTTAAATACAACATATCAACAAATCACTTTGAATGCAGTCCATTTAATTTAGATATCTATATTACGGAGTATTAGGTAATATAAACATATAACTTGACTTGACACAAAATTGATGAAGACGCATCACACTTTTGGAGATCTTTAAGGAGGGAACTGCATGTATCTATGGCATAAAATTGTACAGGAGCAAGTCTTGTAATTCATCTCAACAAAAATATACTGTATAAGGTGATGGGTGTGTGTAAAGTGATATAATGTTAAGAGAATCTACAGCGAAGTTTTAGCAAGTCTTGTTCATCAAGTTTGTTCATGATTTCATTCTTGCTGATTTTTTTTTGACAGGAATCAATTGCCTCAACCTAGTTGGGGTACGTAAGAATATATCATAATAACGTTGCAACTTGATCTAAGACTTTCAAGTTTACGAGTCTTCTAGCTGAAGGAGTAAATAGTACGTCTTTTACAACAAGCAAACCGTGGTGATTATTTGTCGCTTGAGGATCTTGAATACTATGATCATGAAACAGGAGTGTGTGTTCAACAAGTTCTTTAGATTCTTCGTATTATATGCCTGTTGATAGCCTTGAAATGCTAGACAATGAAGCTTTGCATTAGATGGTTGAGTATTACAAAACTTTTTCTTATATATTTGTGTTTTTGGGTTATTTGTTTTGATGTGTACAAGTACAACATTTATATAAGTTTGATTTATATGTAAAGCCTGGTACCTCGTACCTGTACACGGGACTTATAACTACTGGTACAAACTAATTGCCTATTCTCAATAAAAAATAATGCAAATAAGAATAATTGAATAATGGGCCATGGCATCTTGGCCCGTATACAAATATCGAGCTGTGCTTACATAGCAACCCTAAGCACTTGAAAACCATCACATGTTGGCCTTATCATCTCCGGCGACTTATACAGCTTCTGGTGCGTTATTTGATTATTTGTTAACATCTCTTAATGTTAAGATACTTTTATCTTGCTTTATCGATCAATATGATGCTTTATATCTAATTGATTTACTATTAGAAATTGATAAATACATATCTTACGGCTGGTGGCAAAACTAGCTAGGGGTCTGAGCTCGATAGAATTTTGTTTCTTAGTGTTAATATTCGTGAAATCCTCCTCTTTCTTCTAACGGTGCCCTGTCGAAAAAATCTGTTTTTAGCCCTCGTTTAGTTCAAGTGAAGTTCAAAAAAGGTTTTGCACCTGGTCTCTTTCAATCATGGTTCCGCCGCTGCTAAGGGCTATGTTTAAGAGTTAAAAGTAAGGTATTATGACAATCATTCATGGTTACCATCAATTTGTTAATGCTGTAATATAAAAGAAAAACTGATAAGCGCTACGTACAATAGTAATAATCTTTAAACCCTATCCGGGGATTTGTAAGTTTGTTCCTGATTTCCAATTTGTTGCATACTTTTAAGTTAAAATAATATATTTTGGTGTAGTTACTTTGGCACTGTAAAATATAAGTGATAAGCTTCGCTCTAGAAGACATGGATGAAAGCATTATATCATCTAACAGTCGTTGCCGCTCTCTGAAGAAAAGAAAGGTAATTATTTTTTCATTGATAGTTCACCTATATGTTTCTTGCTATTAATTTATCTAAGGGTTAATGTTACTACTTTATATGCAAAATTGTAGAATCACAAAAAGTCATGTTACTTATGTGAAGACTTGATTGCTGAGATCATCAAAAGATTGCCACTGAGATCCATCATCCAATTTAGATCTGTTTCCAAATCATGGTTTTCTCGTATTCCAAGTTATAATTTCAGATTGCTCGCTATTCAGTCCGCTAAAAATCCGCAAAAAGTCCATTTTAGACATCGGGTTCATTATATAACCGCTGGTAGTGCTGTAGTCACAAATACGTTATATCCGGATGACAATTACATGCGCCCAATTTCTGTTAACTTCTCGATTGAAGAATTCAAGTATGTTGGTTCATGTAACGGAATTATTTGTGTGACTGAAAAAAAAGAAGGGGGGCAGATTGCATGTAGTTTATGGAACCCTTTAATTAAACGTAAACTAAGCATTCCTAGTCATCTATGTGGGAATGTAACATTTGGATTCGGTTTCGACCCAATTATAGATGATTACAAGGTCGTTTCTATACCTTTATCTAAATGCAAAGGAATCGAAGAAAAAACATTTATTTACACCATGAAGGCAAACTCTTGGAATGTGATAGCTTCCTTCCCTACGGAATTTTCTTACAAAAAGGTCAGGTCATCTGCGTTACTTGTCAATGGAGCATTACATTGGTTGGTCGATTACAAAATACTAACATTGAATCTGAGTACTCATGTGTTCGGTATTTATGTAGTTCCCCCGCAATATACGTGGGTATTGCAGGATAAGATACAATTAACAGTTATATTAAAGGTTCTTTAGCTGTAATGGCTATTAATGGTTTTAAGATTTTGATGAGGAAAGAGTATAATAATGTTGCATCTTGGTCTATGCTTGAACCAGAAGAAATATCGATTGAAGACTTTGAAAGCTATAATCCTGAGACAGGAGTGCGTACAAGAATATATTCCGGCTTTTACGCCTTTGAAGTTATTGATATGGATATGTGTGTAGAAAGTCTTGAACTGCTGGCAAATGAAGCCTGTGGTAGTCTGGTATACAAGGATACTACTAGTGATGAGGGATCAAACAACATTTTCACTAATTATACATGGTTTGAAATGGGATCATGCTAATTTAGCTTTACTGATCTTTTATCACTAATTTCAATGTTTATTAATTGTTGAAGAGTCTGTGATCACACATTCCTTGTATTAGATATTGTCTTTGTTCTGTTTCATTAAGTACATAATCTAGAATTTTTGGGTCGGGTTTTTCGGATTGGGGTTTTCGTGAAATTGTGTTAAGTTTGAGGCTATTGTCTCGTTTTTGAATCATATATATTATATTTGGCATGTTTGTTAAAAGTGTGGGTTATTCGATTTGAAATTAGTTAATTGGAATAGAATATTTTGTTTTATATGTTGTCCGAATAAGATGGTAATGAAAACACAATATTATTTTTTATGTTTGGGATTCTAATTTTTTTACTTGTAAATGGAAGCGCAATTTTGATTTGAAGTTGCAGCTAAATGAGTTGTCTTAGGTCTTTGGTGATTAAAAGTTACTCGGCTAATCCTAAAAATACAATGTTTTTTTTAACAATGTTGATATATAAAGTATCAATATATGGTAACCTCATATTTTCTTAATCTAACATACGTTTTATTTATCTCCTTCTTCCCCACTCTGCCGCTACCTTTTTCCCTAAAAACCCGTGTTTCTTCTTCTTTTTTCTTTTTTCTTTTTTCTTTTTTTATTAGGTTATCCACTTAAAATTTTCATATATGTTAGAGGGTATGCACTAAGAAGGCTTTACTGTATATCATTGAGTACTGAAATTTTACGTAGGGTATACACGTACTTACCCTGCTATCAATGTAGATCCGCCCCTTCTCACATGGTGTTACCCAACTTTGAAAACGTAAACAGTGGTCATTTGGTCCAATGAAAGTTATGAACTTAAGATAGATGGATTTACGTGATGAAAGAGTAATACTAATAATGTTGCATCTTGGTCTAAGGGTGTGTTTACTGAATTGAGAGGTTTCTTATGAAAGTCTTAATTAGCATCTAGTTGGAAAGAACCTAGTTATAGTTGATTTCTTAATTAAGAGGGATAAAAGATTTTGGGCTCACTTTTCTCTCAACTAAGAGAAAATAAACACCCTCTAAGTGTAATTTAACAATTCATAGACTGAACATTACGGAGTACTAGAGTTAGCTAGTGATATCCACGAGACTAACCATGGTAATTGTTTATATTCGGGAATGCAACATGAAAACGTTAAATAGAGGCCTATGCCCTACCCCTTCCGTCTCAAAATTATAGTCCCACTTTTATTTTTTCGATCATTTTCTTCTAATTTTGACATTAAATATTTTTGTTTGTGTTATATGATACTTAATGAAAAATATATGAATTGATTAGTCTATATGTGTTTTCATAGTTATATTTTTTATCGAGTATTATATAACAAAAAAAAATATTTAAGGTTAAAGTTAAAAAAGAAAGACCAAAAAAGTCAAAATGCCACTATAATTTTGAGACGGCGTGAGTATCTATACTACTTTATAAAGCATTTGGGACCTTTCTAAAATAGAAGGCTGAAAATTCAGACTTTTTACCTACTAAATAAAACAAGTTGTTGATATTTTCATCAACATTATATACTATAACCTTTTTCAAACTAACAAACTTTTATAACAACCTTTTAAAATAACATTTTTTCTTTTAAATTGAAAAATCTTTTTGTTTATTTATTATTTTTATAATCTAATTTCACTATTTTTTAAAATTTTGTGCTTTTTAATTCGATATCCATTTTGATATATTTTTATTAATTGTTAGTCTTTTTCAATTTTAGTGGGTTTTTTAATTCGATTTTTTATAACTTTACAATGAGTAAGAGCATAGTCACATGGATCGTCAAACCTTAGGCGAATTTTGATCTGGTAAGAGCGATCCCAATCGTGGTACGGTCGCGATCCGGATCGCCATGGATCGCGAACCAAAACCCATAAAGTGTCGTTCCCAATCGTACCCAATTGGCGTTCCCAATCGTACCGGATCGCGATCCAAACTTTGTTAGTCTCAAAATTTGTTATTAGATACTCGCCGCCGTATTACGCGGGTATCATTCTAGTTATACACAATGCATTGCAAACTACCAGTTCATGTGGTTATAGTTATTCCATGAACAGCCTTGTATTGTATAAGGATGTGGTTGGCCAGCCCCATTAAAACTATCCACAATCTATATCCTAATTAAATCAAGATAATTTGTGAGTACGTGTCGCAATTCTATCCAAAGCAATTTACAAAAAATCCTACGTGTACATGTGGGAGCAACTTTCGGTGTACAATGCAAAGCTTAATAAGAGGGCTAGGAGTCATCACCCCAAGTGAGGGGTTTTTGGGGTGCCACGTCAGCGAAACCCACTCACTCACTCACTCAGAAAAAACAGGGGAGTCATCACTCCAAGTGACTCCCCTTTGTGGGTCCCATTTTTTTTTTCTCACATTTTCAAACTAAATTAATTCATTTCATAAATAAAAATAAATATTACAATCCTAAAAAAATAGAAAAATACAACTTCGAATAAAAAAAAAAAAAAAAAAAAAAACGAAAAAATTACGAAAAAAAACTACTAGTTGGAGGAGTCTTCGGAATCTTCAACGTCGCGGTATTGATTGGTATTCGGCATTTTTGCGCGTAGACGAGCCTTGATTTCTTCTTTTTTAAAGTTTATAAACGCGACCGTTTCGGGATCCATATTGGAGGTGTCATAGTTGAGAAATTTCAACTCCTCCATTTCGGCAATCGTGTCGTCTTTGCGTGTCGAAGCCGCATACGCTTTTTGCGAGGCTTCACGACGGAGACGAAGGTCATACGTAACCGCGTCTTCAAATCGAGACGAGTTACTTCCTCCGGTACTCGCCGATGTTTCCGAACGGCTTTTTTTCCCGGGCCGTTCTTTACCCGCGGGGCGGGGTCGTTGATCTCGTTGGAATAGTTCGTCCGTGTTCATCGGCATCGAAAACGAACCGCCTTCCTCGATCTCGGGCAAATCAACCGGGGCAACTTCGGGTGCGTCCCATTTCGGGGACTTCCTCAAAACATTCCATGCCTTTTCGTGATTAAACGAGGCATTTCTATTCTCGTCCGCGTAAATGACCCGAGCCCGTTCAATCACATCAACCTCGCTTTCGCCACTTTTTTTGTTCCGATGACATTTCTTGTAGATGGCGTGCCACTTCATAATATTATGATGCATCGGATTCCACTTACCCGTGAGCATGTCTTTGGTACGTTCTTGATGATTTCTTTCGTTAAACACCCGGGTAATCCGAATCCAAAGAGTGTCTCTTTTTTGGTGACGCCCAACTTTCGGATCTTCGGATGTCGCGATGTAACACTCGGCAAGCACGGCTTCTTCGTCCTTGGTCCACCGACCAAGACCTTCATTTGGAACGGGTTCTTTTGATTTTTTGGTGACGTTTTTCTTTCGGGTTTTTTTTGTTGGTTCGGTTTCGGGTGGTGGAGATTGGAGTGATTGGCGTCTTTGGGTATAGGCTTGATATTCTTCTTGTTGCTTTTGTATAAAAGCTTGATCTTCGGGAGTCATCGGACCGTGGGTAGGAAATCCGGGGAATTGTGGGTTGGACGTAGTTCCGTCACCGCCACCCATGTTGGATTGAAGGAGGTGGGTGAATCCGAACCAATTTTCGCCGGCCATTTTGATTGTGTTTGTGTTTGTGTTTGTGAATGAGAGAATGATAAAGGAGAGAATGATTTGTGTGTGTGTGTAAAAAATGATATAGGAAATGTAGTATATATAGGGATTAATTTGAAAAAAATTTTTTTTTTTTTTTTTAAAAAAACTAGCCGTTTGAGGCAATTAATTTAAAAAAAAAAAAATTTTTTTTTTTTTTTTTTTTAAAAAAAACTAGCCGTTATGGCATTTAAAACAAAAAAAAAAAATTTTTTTTTCCAAAACTAGCCGTTATGTTTAAAAAAAATAAAAAAAAAAATTTTTTTTTTAAAAATTAAACAACCGCGCCCCGTGAGTGCGTCGGCGCCGGGGCTACACGCCGTGGCTTTTGTGTCACCGGGGAGTCATCACGCCATCGGCGCCGTGGGTTTGGCACCCCACGGCGCGACGGTTCCCAGCCCTCTAAAAGAAAACAACCCACGTTCGAGAATTAACCTGCCTCTCCGCTTTCTTAACCATATTTCAGTTCCCTATCCCAAACTCCACATCAGAATCAGCTTTCAAAATCTAAAACTTGCACAAACAAATCGACTTCTTATGCAGAATTGACTTCAAAATCTAAAACTTGCACACAAAAATTCGTGTTCTAGAGGATATTTAGGAAGCGACTATGGGTAAGTTTTAAGTTTTGTTCTCTTAATTGTTTATATATATGTATTTTGACTTCTAATGATTATCTTGCCTACCAACAATTCATTGAAGATTCAACAAAATAATTTGTGAGTACGTTAAAACTTAAAAGGTATGAATTTTGTTCATATCCATCTTTACAGTTGAGTTAGTCTGGTGCCAAGATAGGAGAACATAGCATTAAAATGAGAATCCATTCATATGCATATTAGGTGTTTGATAAAATGCATAAATTGATCAAGAACTAACCTTAGCATCTATTCTGTTTTTATGATGTGTAATGTTTGTTGTAGCAGCAGATATCTTTATTTTCCTTTCTTTCATCTACCATTCACATGCTTTTGATTGTAAGTCTCATTCTAGAGAGAAGAAAGAAAATATTAGCGTTCCTTTTATTGCTTCCATTTTAGTCATTTACTATTATTTTTTTACATATGAGTTGATAAATAATGGAATTCACTCATTTGGGTAGCTATATTGGCAACAAACATTGATAATAGTCTTTCAAAGTTGTTTTCCTCGGTAAAAATGTTATATGCATAGAATGTGAAAAATTATATGAAAAACACCAAGATTAAGGGTACAAAGTGACTCAAAAAAGTCAATTAAACAGGACAAAAAACCATCTTTAGTTGAATGAGATGTACAAAAAGTTTGTACAAATGACTAAAAACGGGGCAATTGACTTCAAATATAAAGTTAACCACTTTGACTTGCCACCAGCCCCTACTAAGTAGATATTGCAAGTTCTAACTATTTGTTATCTGAAGATGTTGATTCAATTTATGTAGCTCAAAAAGGTCAAACATGTAAAATCTGAAAAAAATACTTGGAAGGAAATGGCCGAAAACTACCTACCCTCAAGCAATACCGTATTTGGTATATATATGTTCAAACACTTTTTCATTGAGCACATTTTATCTCCACATTTGTATTTATGGATTTAGCTTTCCAAATGGTTCTTATGAGCTTATACATATAAGTATACATAAGATTCTGTTAGGCTAGATGTTTTCATGTAATCCTAAGGCTAGATTTATACTAAAGCTTAATTTTATGCATGTGTATATTCTGATCACTAAAATGCCATTTCAATTTATTTCATCTTTTATGATCTTTGTAAAAACTACATTAATGATCATTATGTTTTACTATTCTAACTTCATGTGTATGTAAAGGGAAGTTTTTCAAAGGTTGTGTATGATCAAAACAAGTAATTACTATTCTCTCTTTATACAATGTTATGTTCATGTGCTAATACATCGTTCTACAATAATTTCATTAGGCTCATAGTCCAACAAAATTATGGGTATAATTAAGCCTTTATGCATCAAAATTAAACCTGTTATCAGTTTGAGTGTGAACAAGATGGAGGTATTTAGGTTTTATAAATAGTACTGTATTTATCATATGAAGAAACGTTTATTCATGCTTGACAATCTCGAGCAATCAAGTTCTCTCTTGATCTCAAAATCCTATCAATCTCAGCCACTACAACTCTAATCTTGCACTTACATATGCATTTCCCTTATGAATTTCAAAATCCGTACACATAATTTTTTGGTCTTTGATAATCTTAGATTAATTTGCCATCATATCATGAATCCGATAAGTTAACAATTACTACTAAATTGATGAATGTGTGTTTTTTTTTGTATATTTAATGCATATGCTTCTTTCGACTTGGTAATTGGTATGCCTATGCTTCTTTTTTGCTCTTTGATCAGGAAACAAAAATCTTAAATTAATTCGCCATCATATCATGAATCCGATAAGTTAACAATTACTACTAAATTGATGAATGTGTATTTTTTTGTAGATTTCATGCCTATGTTTCTTTCGACTTGGTAATTGGTATGAAGGCAAAGGTGGTCATAGCAGGAGGAGCTTATATGCATGGAAGGTGATTTCTTTGACCTTATGAATGTGCTCAATTATAATCATATATTAACAACTATGTGCCTTAGTAGATAGTACACAATCTTTATAATATGTTGAAAGGGTCTCTATGGATTAGGACCGATATGCTTTAACTAATTTATGTTATTGGGGTTGTTTGGTATTACATATCAGATTAACTGTTCATACGGGCGATGTGTGTGGCTTATGAACATGCTTATAGGGATTGTGTGGCATTGCTTACTAGATTAACTGCATTTAAAGGCTATTTAGGATTTTTCTTTGTGAAATGTTTCATAGTTTATGTATTGGATTGCTTATTGTGAATAGAAGGTTTTCAAAGGTCACTAAAAGTTGTTCCCTACATTCAGTTGACGACATTTTAATTCGATCTGGAGGAGTTTAAAAATGGAATGTATAATGGGTATTATGGATTATGAGGCCTTAGAGTTGCATGCCTACTCCTGTGTCCATGAAGCTAAACATGTAATTTTTGTAATTATCTAAAGAATGCAAGATGCAAAGTAAAGGTTGTAATTTAAGAGGTTGGAATCTAAAAATCTTATATGAAAGGTGATATGGGGTCTTGAAATGACAACATCAATGCTTTTAATTTTTAGCTAATGTCATTCATACCCAGATTATGTTACTATATGATAAAAAATTGAGTTTGCTTATTGAAATAGGCTGTAAGTTTTCAAGCCTTACGAAGTTAATCAGCACCGAACACAGTTATCTGATATAAATGAGAACTTTTGATAGTTTGGACGAAACTATGTTTATTAGTATAACAAGTTGTATGAGAGTAGTTATTTGACTTTTATGTTGATTGGCTATTTCCTTTTTATAAAGCTTAAGCATATTAATAATCCGAAATAGTATACGATACTACTTAAAGCTTGATATGGTGTATCTATGTAGGTGCAAGATTAGAGTTGTAGTGGCTTAGATTGATAGGATTTTGAGACCAAGAAAGAACTTGATTGCAGATGAGCCCAACATGATAAGGGAACTGCACTCTTTTAAATTCACTACATTAGGAGGTTAATTTGACATTTTTAAGTAAGCAAAGTGGTCGAAGGTCTCTGCGGCGGCCAACTACATATGTGGTAGAAACCTATAGTACCCATTGTTTCGAAGGTCTCTCCGACGGGTTCCGTACCTGTCCGTGACCAGAATTGTGATATTTTGACGAATGAGGCAATTTTAACTTATGACATGGTGTTTTTAGGGCTGGTAATTTTGAGGGACAATCTTTCACAAGGTTTTGACTGTAAGTTTACTCTTGAGGGTAAGAAAATGTACCTTTTTACGTTCCAATTTGTGATTTGCCAAACGTGACCAATAATCCATGTAACATGCAAAACATTATAAGTATCCTAGCATCAATCACTGAAAAGGTTAGCCTGAAAAAAATAAACACACACATAAGTGTTTGAGTGTTTTATGTAACACCATTGTTTTGAACTTTTAGAAACAAAAGTCCATAAGTACCCATGCATGCTACCAATCTTCATTTCCCTTTATTCTTCTCCGTCTTGGTGAGAAATCTTCCGAGACACTTGAACATCCCTTTGGTTTGTTTGAACTCAGCGGAGGCATTAGGGATTTCCGGTAATCTATTTAGATAGTCTAAAGGGGTAAGCCTAGAGCTAGGTAGACCGTCATTATCACTACCTAAAGATGAGAAACTAGCAAAATATTGTTGTCTTTTTCCTTTACCTATAGATTAGGTTGCTAAAGGTCTTCTTACCATTTGATCACTAATTGAGGTCATAACATGATCAACAAGGTGATACATTCCTTGACGTCCACTAGGGCTTGGATGGATAGGTGATATCGAGTGGTAGAGGCGAGTGAGCAACATACTATATGGAAGAAGGAAGTGGGTAGACTTCGGATATGAGACATCCGATTTGCAATATAGTAAGCAAGATTAAAGGGTTTTTCAGTTTCAAGACAATATAGCATGTAACTTTCACATGTGTTGATGTGGTCTTTATTTCCTATCAAACACATAACATTACATCTCAAAATCCTTTCTCATTTCTCATATTTATCTTTAAGCTCTTTAGCTTCCATACCGTATGGGTCATTTTGAATTATTTTCCTTGTGAGGCGAGTGTCATCAACGCGGCGTTTAAAGAGATTAGATTTTACTAAATCCTTGTCATCTAATATAGTGTAATACCTATGTTGAGCATCCCTAGCTATGTTAGTGTTTTCAAGGGCGGTAAGAGAATGAAGGTCGGAGTAAAAGTAAGCTCCTTGGTTTGAGATCCTAAGAGTGCTAGCAAACTGGTCGAATGAATATGAGTAATTGATCCCATTTTGTCTAAAGTTTACAAAGAGGACGTGGCTTTCCTTTCATCAAAAGTTACCTTTATAGACATGTAGATTTCAAGAACAAATTCAGGACAAATTTGTTCATCCATGTCCAATAGGCAATCAAAGTTTATTTTAGAAAAGACTTCGCTAATATCGGTGTTATTCGTGAATGAGTGATGGACAAGGCGACACTCATGAAAAGTGCGGTTTTCTAATTCTCTACATAGTTCTATTTGACTAGAGGTGGGATGTTTTGACTTGTGAAACTTAGGGATATAACTAGCGGTATCTTTGTGATCATAAGTCCATGTAGGAGGCATTATGTTCCAAAGGCAAAACATTATCAAGTTAGTCCAATTCTTTGAATTTTAAGCAATCTTGTGCCTAGTATGTGCCTATATGCAACATATGTGGAGGTGCAGTTATCTCGACCCAAAATTAATTTTTTGAAAGTATATAGAATGCACAATTTTGAGATAACCCAAACGCTCCTTTATTTTGACTTTAGCTTCATATGAAAGTACCCGAAAATGCATATTGATTATGCAATTCCTTTAGCGTTCATGAGACTTATATGCCATGATAAAACTCGTTTTGGGATGTTTGTCATTTACAATGTTTGAAAGATGTATTTAGCATGACCTAATTAGTGAGAAGGTTTTTGAAGAAAAAAAATCTTGGGGATTCCTAGCAATTCCTAGTAATTTGTTGATGGGTTTATGCATACAAAGTGTTTTAATGTTGTAATCAAACATTGCAATGTTATTTTCACTAACCTAATTGAATCCCCAATTTCAATTTTGTGCAATTAAAAGGAAAACTAGACTTAGAATTAGGATAATGTGATGATATGAGAGAGTAAAATAGATAGATATACTTACAGTGATTGATTTCACAAAGAAAATATATGGAATCGCCTTAGGATTAGTGGAGAAATTAGTATATGATGATGGTGTTCGTGTTTTTACAGAAAGATGAGTTTTGTGTTTGTGTTTTGTTTGTGTTTGTTTTGGGTGATACACAAACTTTTTAAAAGTCTCAGACACACGGACCCAAAGGGAAAAGGGTCCGACGGGCTTCGTCGGTCTGATGACAGAAACCTTTTTTTAACAAGAAAGTTTCATTAAACCTAAACCTAGTCTTAACAGATTAAATGGCTCACATTTCAGTGGTTTAGTTAAAATATCGGCTATTATCTTCCGAAGATACCTTTTCAATAGAGATGTTACCTTTTTGGACGTTGTCACGTAGAAAGTGGTGCTGAATCTCGATATGTTTGGTTCTAGCATGCAACACGGGATTCTTACTAAGATCAATAGCTCCTTTGTTGTCACACAAGATTATAACGTCTTTCAATTCAATACCATAATCGACAAGAGCTTGTTTCATCCATAATGCTTGTTGACATGCTTTGCCTGCCAACACATATTCGGCCTCGGTTGTTGAAATGCCTAGTGTGGTTTACTTCTTTAAGAACCACGAGGTGAGACAACATCCAATAAATGTACAAACACAACTTGTACTTTTTCTATCGACGTAGTCACCGGCATGGTCCGAGTCCGCATAGACAACGGTGTCCATTCCCGTGCCCTTTGGATACCATATTCCGAGGTGAGTTGTTACCTTGATGTATCTAAAGATTCTTTTGACCGCTTCAAGATGCAGTACATTCGGATTATCTTGGAAACATGCACACATACAAACACTAAATATAATATCTGGCCTACTAGCCATTAGATAAAGTAAACTACCAATCACACCACGGTATTTTGTACTGTCGACATAATCATTTACACCGTCTTTGGTTGTTTAGTTTCTGTCGACATTTGTGTGTTTGTTTGTTTAGAATCTTCTAGCCCAAATTTCTTAAGCATCTCTTTTATATACTTGGACTGGTTAAAGAAAATCTTGTCTACCATTTGTTGAATTTGTAAACCCAAGAAGAAGTTAAGTTCGCCTATGCATAATTATAGAGAATTCATCACAAAGTTCTTGACATGTAAACCCGAAGACAATGTCATCAACATATATTTGAACAATAATTATATGTGACTCTTTTTTCTTAGTGAAAAACGTATTGTCCACTAGACCCATTGAATATTTGTGTTCAGTTAGAAATGACTTAATCCGATCATACCATGTCTTGGGTGCTTGTTTGAGGCCATAAAGAGCCTTTTTAAGTTTATAAACGTGATTAGGTTTTTCATAGTCTTCAAAACCGAGAGGTTGTGCAACATACACTTCCTCGTTTATAAAACCATTAAGAAATGCACTTTTAACATCCATTTGATAAAGTTTGAAGTCATGAGTACATGCATAAGCAAGTAAAGTTATTATGGACTCAAGACGAGCAACCTAGGCATAGGTTTCATCATAGTCAATACCTTCTTGTTGGTTATAACCTTGAGCAACAAGCCTAGCTTTGTTTCTCGACACAATACCATTTTCATTTAATTTATTATGAAAGACCCATTTTGTCCCGATTACCGTTTGAATTTTAGGTCTAGGTACTAAGTACCAAACATCGTTTATTACAAAATTGATTTAATTATTCTTGCATAGCAAGAACCCAACTTTTATCAGTTATAGCTTCATCAATATTTTTAGGTTCAATTTGAGATACAAAGCAAAATAAATTACTTTCATTTTGAGCTTGAGATCTTAAGGTTCGTTCATTTAATTTACCGATAACATTTTCTAAAGAATGCCCTTTTGATTCCTTAATGTTTAAAGGTTCCATATTTAATGGTTCATTTCCCTTGTCTTTTTCAAGATCAATTTGTGGGTTATTAGTTTGGCCTTCAACTAAATCATCATCTACCAAAGTTGATGTTCTAGAGGGAGGTGGTCTTTCGTCGAAGGTTATGTTCAACGATTCCTCGACACACATGGTTTGCTTGTTTAACACCACATAAGCTTTAACTTGGAGAATATCCAAGAAATACTCCTTCGTACGACTTTGGGTCGAACTTAGTGAGATAATCCTTATTGTTAAGAATAAAACATTTACTTCCAAACACTTTAAAATAACCAATTGTCGGTTTTCTTTCTTCTAATATCTCATATGAAGTTTTATTTAGAAGTGGTCTAATTAAAACCCGATTCAAAATATAAGTTGAGGTATCAACCGCATGACACCAAAACTTTTGAGGCATGTTTGATTCATTTAACATTGTTCTGCTCATTTCTTGAAGTGTTCTATTTTTGCGTTCAACTACCCCGTTTGATTGAGGTGTTCTTGGAGCCTAGAATTTGTGAGTGATACCTTTGGTGTCACAAAAGACTCTGAATTGCACTTCATTCTCAAACTCCCGACCATGATCCATTCGAATTGACACGATTTGAAAATTTAATTGGTTTTCAATTTTCTTACTTAAAATCTCAAAATGATCAAATGCTTCATTTTCAGTTATCAAAAACTTTGTCCAAGTAAATCTTTGAATAGTCATCCACGATAACTAAGGTGTAAATATTCCCTCCAAAACTTTATACGATGGATGGACAGAACAAGTCCATATGTAGGAGTTCTAAACATTTAGTTGTGATGACCGCATTTTTGGCCTTATGGCTTGCGTGTGCTTGTTTACCAATTTTACATGCATCACAAAAATGTTGATCGTATTTTACTTTTGGTAAATTTCTCACAAGATCTTTGTTAGCCAAATTTTGTAAAAGACCTATGTTTATATGATCAAGTCGTCTATGCCAAAGGGTAGAAGTGTCATCTATGGTGGCCAAGCAAATAACATCTTTTGATGAGTCAAAGTTCATGACATATATGTTAATTTTCCTAACTTCTTTTCCAATTGTTATTTCGTCTTTTAGTATTTACTACCATTTTCTTCAAATAAGACTTTGCATTTGTTGCTACAAAGTTGACTAATACTAAGCAAGTTAAATCCTAAATTTTTTACATAAGAAACATTATCAATGGTAATAAGGTCATTAGAAATCATACATTTGCCTATTATTTTGCTTTTGACGTTGCCACCAAAAAATAACGTTACCTCCATCCATTGGTGTGTAGGTGTTGAAGAGATTCATATTCGCCGTCATGTGTCTTGAACATCCACTGTCCTTGATCCATTCGTCATGTTCAAGTCTAACCTTCAAGCATACCTACACATTATAGAACTCAAGCATTTGGTCCCCATCGTCTCATGGGTCCGTTTGGGTTAAACATACTTCTCATGGCAATTCCGATAGGAGTGTTGCCAAATACATCCCAAGGTACCAAATCTCCCATATAGAATTGGTTGTGGTAATCATAGTTAAAAGGTACTTGACTATATCTACCTAGAACACTTTGATTACTTTTCGGAAAGGGGCGTTTGGGATAAGAAGGTATAGGTTGAGATATTAGGCTTAATATATACTTAAGTACGAGTCGAGTTCAAGGTATGGTTGGGACCGATGTTTATTGCTAAAAACATTGGAGAAAGGAGAAGGTCAATTGATGCTTGCATACCTACACCATTCTTTGTAGATCGTACATATAGACCGCAACAAATGTCTTCAGGATGCCTCTTTGGAACTAATCAATACTTTTTTTTGTTCAAGAGGTTGGCAGGACAGTAGGTTATGCAGCTCCATAATACATTTAAACTGGTAAACTCAGCGAAAAGCGATGTTTGGAGCTCTCGGGTGGTTCTCTATGAACTTATCAGAAATATCAGTTTAAAATATTAATTTATAAATATATCACCAGTATATTTTTGAATAAAAATATAGCAACATAGAAAGAAAGATGGTATATGTTTGGAGCTTCAGGGTGGTTGTCTGTAATACCTATCACATGTTTTTTACAATAAGTGATATGGTCATGTAACTTTTTTGATGTGGGGTAGTGCATTGTGTTGGATTAAGGGGGAGGGTTGCTTATTAAAAAATGCTTATTGGAATCTGATATGTAGTAGATAAGAGGTTTTTGTTTTTGAGGTATTTTAGGATAGCTCATCCAACCCGCTTTTCTATTAGTATTTTCAAGTTGTGTGAGGTAGTTTAGTCCCTAATAGAAGAGCGGTTGTGTTTGGGAGTCTTACACTAGCCATTGTCTTCCATTTATTTAACAAAAATAATATATGAACAACGGAAGAACCCAATTGATACCAAGATTTGGGATAGATGATGAGATTCTGCCTATCATCAGGTCATTATTTGAGCACCCGTTATTCCATCGTGATTGTGTTATCATGTCACATTGAATATCTTTACAAAAGGGCTGCCATTGTAGAAATGATGTCCACCGCAAGAGATTAGATAGAAAAGAGCGTTTGTATGATAGTGTGCCACTACGTCTGGAAAAATGGTAGTATTCAGTGTTGATCATTTTTTAATATGATGATTTCGAAAGTTTTACGCATTACAATGTATTTGGGAAGACTTCCAATCCATTGTGTTAAGATAATTTGTATCTTTGCCTGCAGTGTAGATTAAATGGTAAATCTACCAGAAACATGTTGTTGCGAAAGGGATCGAACGAGCTAATGTGAATGCAAATCTTACTAATCGATGGTCGGGTTTCAGGTGGTAACATGGTTGGGTGCCTCATTGCTACATCATAATTTAAGGTTTGTATTCACTTCTCGCAACTTCCAATATAAATTAAAGCTTTTTAGTTGTACCTGAACTTACGGGCTATTTTACTTTTCATGTTGTGGTGTCTATGAGGAATTAATTTTTTCGTTGGGGTGTTCAAATGTGTATTTTCATCAATTTTGACTATTTATTCAAACCTATAATTTCTTTAGCCGCTTCTCAAATCTGATAATTTTGGCCTGAAACGAATTACACTAAATGCAACATTGATAATTTCCAACAACGCCCACTTGCACTTTATTGGTGTTCTCATTTGAAATAGAGGTAGTACTGGTACATATGAAATGGTAAAATTTTGTGTCATATTTCAAAAAGATTTAAACGTTAAAAATGAAATTAATGAAATTTATCTTTATGCTAATCCAGTTTGTTAGTGTTTAAAAGGGCGTTAAGCGAACTAGAACATCAGTTAGTCACTCGCTCAAAGCTTCTCCCTTGGCCTAAAGCGTAACTAAATCTTTAATTACTGACCATCCATAGCTAATTATGTGGCATAACTACTAAACAAATAATATAGAGAAAATCATGTTGTCAAATGTCAATAACATATAGTAGTAACTTTGATGTGCACTTATATAACTATACTATTTTTCAGCTTCATTTCTATGGATCTTGATGAAGTAGCGGAAATGGGAGCTGGAACATGTTGTGGATATTAGAGTTTACATGATGCTGATGAGTATATATAAGCTTCGTACATAAAGAATCTTGATTTTTTTTTCTTTTATCAAGTGTAAACCTCAAGTTTTCATAACTCAGATGTGGAACCCAAAAATGTTATTAGAGCATTTGGATTTATGAGGTATGTTTTTTAGATGACAACCTAATTCAAAGAAACTAGGAGCAGGTAGGAACAAATAAATTTTGTTATTTCATATATTGAGTAGATGGTTTGGAACATCTCGCAACGATTAACTCAAACTAATGTTTAAAACTCGGGTTGACCCGATTAGTTAAACCGTGAACTGATTGGGTGACCAATTGAAGCCGTTTTGGTTGAAATACATATTTGAATCCTGAATTATAATAACAGTATTATTGATTTCATATACTCAAACTCTTATTACATATGAGTTTCAAAATGCACATGAAAAACACGACGTTATTCTTTATGGTTCCATTAATGTCATCCAATTCACGTTATTCTTTACGGTTCCTTTAATGTCATCCAATTCACGTTATTCTTTACGGTTCCTCTAACATCATCCAACTGCAAAGTGTGTCGTTCTGCTATTATTAGCGTATATTGAATCTTAAACATAGTTCTATGATTGTAATTAGCTATTGAGAAAACCGTCCATCGGGGTAGAGACCTAGTATAAACATATAACTTGAAACAAAATTGATGAAGAAGCATCACACATTTGGAGTCCTTTAAGGAGGGAACTGCATGTATCTATGGCATAAAATTGTACAGGAGCAAGTCTTGTAATTCATCTCAACAAAAATGTATTGTATAAGGTGATGGGTGTGTGTAAAGTGATTATGTGATATGATGTTAAGAGAATCTACAGCGAAGTTTTGGCAAGTCTTCTTCATCAAGTTTGTTCATGATTTCATTCTTGCTGTTTTTTTTTACAGGAATCAATTGCCTCAACCTAGTTGGAGTAAGAATATAGCATAATAACGTTGCAAGTTGGTCTAAGACTTTCAAGTTTGTGAGTCCTCTAGCTGAAGGAGTAAATAGTACGCACTACTAGAAAAACAGCTTTTACCCACAGCAAGTTCCGTGGGAAATCCAGTGGGAAAGGGCCCTTACCCACGGATTTCCCACGGAATTGTTCCGTTTGTAAAAACATCGTGGGTAAATGTAACATCCCGCCTACTCAGACTACAATATTGTCCGCTTTGCCCGCAAGCTCACGGCTTTGCTTTGTGGCCCTCTTGTGAAGACTTCCCGGCAGGTCACCCAAGCTAGTACTACTCTTCCATGAGCACGCTTAACTGCCAGTTCCTAAGAACCCCACGTGCAGTAGGCCACAAAACGCGTTGTGTCATGAGAAGGTGAATGTTATCTTATGAACCAAGATCTCTCCTGGCCACAACCGATGTGGGATTTGCCTGGGGTGTCACAGTCACCCCCCCTTCGGGACTCATCGTCCTCGATGAGGTTTGCCCCACCATCCCGAACGGCTCAGGAGTGGCTCTGATACCACTTGTAACATCCCGCCTACTCAGACTATAATATTGTCCGCTTTGCCCGCAAGCTCACGGCTTTGCTTTGTGGCCCTCTTGTGAAGACTTCCTGGCAGGTCACCCAAGCCAGTACTACTCTTCCATGAGCACGCTTAACTGCCAGTTCCTAAGAACCCCACGTGCAGTAGGCCACAAAACGCGTTGTGTCATGAGAAGGTGAATGTTATCTTATGAACCAAGATCTCTCCTGGCCACAACCGATGTGGGATTTGCCTGGGGTGTCACAGTAAATATTTCCCACGGAATTTCCCACAGAGCGTTGACCATTTTCCCACGGATTTCTCACGGATATTATTACACATTTTTAACATTTAAGGAGTGGCTTTTTTCCCACGGATTTCCCACGAAATTTTTTCCCACAGATTTCCCACAAACATCTTTCCCACGGATTACCCACAATCATTTTCCCACGGATTTCCCACAAGTTTTTCCCACACAATTTACTAACTTTTTTCACATAAATTCAATAGTTTTATTATTTTATATAATATTTTTTGTACTACTTAAAATTAGAAATTTATTTTTTTAAACAAAAAATACGATTTAACAAAAAATATACTGTAAAGCAATTGCAAAGCAAATCCAGTAAAAAAATCTATTAAATAGCAAATTAATATATAAGAAGAACATAATCAACATCTATACAAAATTTGAATCTATACAAAATCTAAATCTATACAAAAACTAAATCCATACCAATTTATACAAAAATTACAAATTCTACATAAACAACTACATCTTGTCTTCAATCTTTTTTAGCAACATGTCAGTAATTCCCAGAACCCGAACTGCTTTTTCTCTTCGTCAATGATCTACGAGTGGCACCCAAGCTGGAAAAGATGAATAATAATAATAAAAAATGAAAATAACATAAGAAAAAATCATTTTTATTACCCGATCTACAATAAAAAATACCAGATCTACCGTAAATATTACCAGATTTACAATAAATCTGTTCAAGTGGCTCAAGTTATCATCTTATCTTCAATCCCTTTTCACATTACCGGATCTACAATAGAAATGAAGATTGAAAATAAAAAAACATTAGAAGAAAATTTATATAACGAATTGAAAACTTGGTAGATCTACCGTCTAAGATTCGGGTTAGTTTTCGTATGTGAGTTTGTTGTTCGATAGATAGTGAATGAGCAGAATCATATGGGGAATAAAAAAAAGGGTGAATGAAGAGATAGTGAATGAGCAAAATCTACAAGTGATAAACTATAATGATCATTAGTTTGATAGACCTACCGTATAAGATTCTTCATATACATAGAAAAAGGGTGTTTGTGTTCTAGTTTGAAGAGAGAGAGGCGATGGAATAAGTGTATAACCCTAAAATGATTCAAGCCAAATAAAGCCCAACTATATAATTAAAATAGTTTATTTGTTTTTTTTTTTATTAATTGTGATAAAGTTAGGTGAGTACCTACGATTTTCCCACGGACTTATCATATCCCTGGGAAACCCGTGGCAAAATTACCCACGGTTTTCCCACGGATATATTTTGTGGGAAATCTGTGAGTAATTACCCACGAATTTCCCACGGATTTATCATGTCCGTGGGAAATCTGTAGGAAATTACCCACGACTATCCCACAGACATGATCGTTTCTCTTTACTTTTATTGATATAGTTAAGCATTCACACATTACACATCCACATATCGACATAAAATACATCAATAGACATAATAAATGTTCAAAGGAATAGTCGATAGGGTATACTTGTACACGAGATGTTCAAAGAAATAATCGATAAGTTATTGTTGTACACGAGATGTTCAAAGGAATAGTTGATAGGGTATCGTTGTACACGAGATGTTCAAATGAGTAGTCGATAGGGTATCTTTATACACGAGATGTTCAAATGAGTAGTCGATAGGGTAGCGTTGTACACGAGATGTCCACATTAGTAGTCGATAAGGTATCGTTGTACATAATATGTTCAAATGAGTAGTCGATAGGGTACCGTTGTACACGAGATGTTCAAATTAGTAGTCGATAGGGTATCGTTGTACATGAGATGTTCAAATTAGTAGTCGATAAGGTATCGTTGTACATAAGATATTCAAATGAGTAGTCAATAGGGTATCGTTGTACACGAGATGCTCAAATGAGTAGTCGACAGGGTAACGTTGTACACGAGATGTTCAAAGGAGTAGTCGATAGGGTATCGTTGTACACGAGATGTTGAAATGAGTAGTCGATAGGGTACCGTTGTACACGAGATGTTTAAATGAGTAGTCGATAGGGTATCGTTCTACACGAGATGTCTAAATGAGTAGTCGATAGGGTATGGTTGTATACGAGATGTTTAATTAGTAGTTGATAGGGTACCGTCGTACACGAGATGTTTAAATTAGTAGTCGATAGGGTATCATTGTACACGAGATGTTCAAATGGGTAGTCGATAGGGTATCATTCTACACGAGATGTCTAAATGAGTAGTCGATAGGGTATCGTATACGAGATGTTCAAATTAGTAGTTGACAGGGTACCGTTGTACACGAGATGTTCAAATGAGTAGTTGATAGGGTACCGTTGTACACGAGATGTTTAAATTAGTAGTCGATAGGGTATCGTTGTACACGATATGTGCAAATGAGTAGTCGATAGGGTATCATTGTATACGAGATGTTCAAATGAGTAGTCGATAGGGTATCGTTGTACACGAGATGTTCAAATGAGTAGTCAATAGGGTATCGTTCTACACGAGATGTCTAAATGATTAGTCGATAGGGTATCGTTGTATACGAGATGTTCAAATTAGTAGTTGATAGGGTACCGTTGTATACGAGATGTTTAAATTAGTAGTCGATGGGGTTCGTTGTACACGATATGTTCAAATTAGTAGTCGATAGGGTATCGTTGTATACGAGATGTTCAAAGGAGTAGTCGGTAGGGTATCGTTGTACACGAGATGTTCAAATGAGTAGTCGATAGGGTATCGTTCTACACGAGATGTCTAAATGAATAGTCGATAGGGTATCGTTGTATACGAGATGTTCAAATTATTAGTTGATAGGGTACCGTTGTACACGAGATGTTCAAATTAGTAGTCGATAGGGTATCGTTGAACACGAGATGTTCAAATGAGTAGTCGATAGGGTATTGGTATATACGAGATGTTTATAGGAGTAGTCGATAGGGTATCGTTGTACACGAGATGTTCAAATAAGTAGTCGATAGGGTATCGTTGTACACGAGATGTTCAAATGAGTAGTCGATAGGGTAGCGTTGTACACGAGATGTTCACATTAGTAGTCGATAAGGTATCGTTGTACATAATATGTTCAAATGAGTAGTTGATAGGGTATCGTTGTACACGAGATGTTCAAATAAGTAGTCGATAGGGTATCGTTGTACACGAGATGTTCAAATTAGTAGTCGATAAGGTATCTTTGTACACAAGATGTTCACATGAGTAGTCAATAGTGTATCGTTGTACACGAGATGTTAAAATGAGTAGTCGATGGGGTATCGTTGTACACGAGATGTTCAAATGAGTAGTCGATAGGGTATCGTTCTACACGAGATGTCTAAATGAATAGTCGATAGGGTATCGTTGTATACGAGATGTTCAAATTAGTAGTTGATAGGGTACCGTTGTACACGAGATGTTCAAATTAGTAGTCGATAGGGTATCGTTGTACACGAGATGTTCAAATGAGTAGTCGATAGGGTATTGTCATATACGAGATGTTTATAGGAGTAGTCTATAGGGTATCGTTGTACACCAGATGTTCAAATGAGTAGTCGATAGGGTATCGTTGTACACGAGATGTTCAAATGAGTAGTCGATAGGGTAGCGTTGTACACGAGATGTTCACATTAGTAGTCGATAAGGTATCGTTGTACATAATATGTTCAAATAAGTAGTCGACAGGGTATCGTTGTACACGAGATGTTCAAATGAGTATTCGATAGGGTATCGTTGTACACGAGATGTTCAAATTAGTAGTCGATAAGGTATCTTTGTACACAAGATGTTCAAATGAGTAGTCATAGGGTATCGTTGTACACGAGATGTTAAAATGAGTAGTCGATGGGGTATCGTTGTACACGAGATGTTAAAATGAGTAGTCGATAGGGTATCGCTGTACACGAGATGTTCAAATTAGTAGTCGATAAGGTATCGTTGTACACAAGATGTTCAAATGAGTAGTCGATAATGTAATTCGTATGTTTTATCAACTTTGTAATGTAATTCGTATGTTTTATCATCTTTTTAATGTAATTCGTATGTATTTTCGACTTTGTAATATAATTCGTATGTTTTTTCGACTTTGTAATATAATTCGTATATTTTATTGTTTAAATTTTTATCGACTTTATAATGTAATTTGTATGTTTTATTGAATAAACATTTATCAACTTTCTCACGGATGTATAAATCACAAAATATTGGGAGTCCGTGGGAAATATGTGGGAAATCCGTGGGAAATCTGTGGAAAATCTGTAATCCGTGGGAAATTCGTGGGTAATTTACCCACACATTTCCCATGGATATATAAATAATAAAATAATGTGTCATCCGTGGGAAATCCGTGGGAAAGTCCCGTGGGTAAATTACCCACGGATTTCCCACGGATGTATTATTAATAAAATATTATGAGTTCCGTGGGAAATCCGTGGGTAAATTACCCACGGATTTCCCACGGATGGATAAATAATAAAATAATATGTTGTCCGTGGGAAATCCGTGGGTAAATTACCCACGGGTTTCCCACGGATGGATAAGTTATAAAATAATATGTTGTCCGTGGGAAATCCGTGGGTAAATTACCCACGGATAGATTAATAATAATAATAATGTGTATACCTTGGGAAATCCGTGGGTAATTTGCCACAGCTTTCCCACGGATGTGTAAAATAACAAAAATAATTTTGTACTCCGTGGGAAATCCGTGGGTAATTTGCAATCCGTGGGAAGTCCGTGGGTAATTTGTCACGACTTTCCCACGACTTTCTCACATAAAGTTTGGTCAATGTTTTTTGTGGGAAAGTCGTGGGAAATTTCCCACGGATTTCCCACGGAATATTTTTTTGTCATTTCTGTGAGAAATCCGTAGGAATACCGTGTCAAATTTTCCACGGTTTTTGTTCCGTGGGAAAAATTTCATGGGTAAACACTGTTTGTGTAGTAGTCATGTCAACAAGCAAACCGTGGTGATTATTTGTCGCTTGAGGATCTTGAATACTATGATCATGAAACAGGAGTGTGTGTTCAACAAGTTCTATAGATTCTTCGTATTATATGCCTGTTGACAGCCTTGAATTGCTAGACAATGAAGCTTTGCATTAGATGATTGAGTATTACAAAACTTTTTCTTATATATTTGTGTTTATGGGTTATTTGTTTTGATCAGTCACCCTGTGTACAAGTGCAACATTTATATAAGTTTGATTTATATGTAAGCCTCGTACATGGGACTTATAACTGGTACAAACTAATTGTCTATTTTCAATAAGAAAATAATGCAAATAAGAATAACTGAATAATGGGCCATGGCATCTTGGCCCGTATACAAATATCGAGCTGTGCTTACATAGCAACCCTAAGCACTTGAAAACTATCGCATGTTGGCCTTATCATCTCTGGCGACTTATTGCTTCTGGTGCGTTATTTGTTATGTTAAGATACTATGCTTGCTTGCTTAATGAATATGATGATTCTTATTCAATTCCTTCGCTTTATATCTTATGTGAAGACTTGATTGCTGAGATCATCAAAAGATTGCCACTGAAATCCATCATTCGATTTAGATCTGTCTCTAAATATTGGTTTTCTCGTATTCCTAGTTATAATTTCAGAATGCTCGCTCTTCAATCTGCATATAATCCACAAAAAGTCATTTTTAGACATCGGATTCGTTGTATATACTCGAATGTTGAAGTTACAAATACGTTAGATCCGGATGACCATTACATGGGTCTAAATTCAGTTAACTTCCCGAGTGAAGAATTCAAGATTGCTGGTTCATGTAATGGAATTATTTTTGTGACTAAAAAAAAAGAAGGGGGACAGATTGTATGTAGTTTATGGAACCCTTTAATTAGACGTAAACTAAGCATTCCTAGTCATCCTTGTGGGAGTGTGACATTTGGATTCGGTTTCGACCCAATTATAGATGATTACAAGGTCGTTGCTATACCTTTACGTAAATGCGAAGGAATTGAAGAAAAAATATTTATTTACACCATGAAGGCAAACTCCTGGAATGTGGCAGCTTTCTTCCCTACGGAATTTTCTTACAGTAGGGTCAAGTCATCTGCGTTACTTGTCAATGGAGCATTACACTGGTTGGTCGATCAGAAAATACTAACATTGAATCTGAGTACTCGTGTGTTTAGTATGTATCCGGTTCCCCCAGAATATACGTGGGAAATCCGTGGGTAATTTACCCGTGGATTTCCCACGGAACTTTCCCACAGATTTCCCACGGAAAACATATTATTTTATTATTTATCCATCCGTGGGAAATCCGTGGGTAATTTACCCACGGATTTCCCACGGATTACAGATTTCCCACGGATTTCCCACATATTACCCACATATTTCCCACGGACTACCAATATTTTGTGATTTATACATCCGTGAGAAAGTTGATAAAAGTTTATTCAATAAAACATACAACTTACATTATAAAGTCGATAAAAAGTTAAACAATAAAACATACGAATCATATTACAAAGTCTAAAAAACATACGAATTACACTAAAAAGATGATAAAACATACGAATTACATTACAAAGTCTATAAAACATACGAATTACATTACGCAGTAGATAAAACATACGAATTACATTACGAAGTCGAGATGCTAAATGACAAACTACTGCAAACTAATGTTTCCCACGCTATTGTAAAGCTCATGTAGTAGTGCATTTGAATTCGTTGTGTGGTGCTCGGGATGCATTTGTGTTTCCATTGTTGCCTCGAGTATATTTAGCTTTGTAGTCAAGAGCTTGCAGTTTGCACACTCTGCATACCTCGAAGGTCCCGAAGAATATATTGGAGGTGTTGAAGAGCTTGGAGATGAATCTGGAGTCATTGAAGGTATTGGTGAATAAGTTGAAGTCGTTGAAGCTCCAGGAGAACCAAGTAGTAGACGAACTCGATCCTCTTTCCATAGAAAAAATTCACATCCAAAAGTACCTTCCCGAGGCTGTTAATTAAAGAGTAAGGAAAATTTATTCATTAAACATACCTAATCATATTATTTGTAAACTACACAAATAAAAACACATGTGATTGATCACCTTCGATAGTGGACAAGCATAGTATAGTTTACCACGGGTATGGTGTTTATACGATTCTCTTAGAACTACATCTCCGGCTCCACAAGTACACGTTCATATGCCACCATCTTCATAATTACAATGTGTGTGTTGGTCGTTGAGATGGCAAGAGTGTGTGTGATCTGTTTAGTTCTTGGTTATGAAGATGCTTTTATGGTAACAAAAAAGGTGCTTTTGGGGGGAAATCTTGGGGGGAAATCTTGGGGGGAACTTTTGGTGGGAAGTTTTGGCGGGAAGTTATGGCGGGAAGTTTTGGCGGGAAGTTTTGGCGGGAACTTATCGTATACAACGATACCCTATCGACTACTCATATGAACATATCGTATACAACGATACCCTTTGAACATCTCGTATACAACGATACCCTATCGAATACTTATTTGAACATATCGTATACAACGATGCCCTATCGGCTACTCATTTGAACATATCGTGTACAACGATACCCTATCGACTACTGTTTCGAACATCTCGTATACAACGATACCCTTTGAACATATCGTATACAACGATACCTACTCCTTTGAACATCTCATATACAACGATGCCCTTTGAACATATCGTATACAACGATACCCTATCGACTACTATTTTGAACATCTCGTATACAACGATACCCTATCGACTACTATTTTGAACATCTCATATACAACGATGCCCTTTGAACATATCGTATACAACGATACCCTATCGACTACTATTTTGAACATCTCGTATACAACGATACCCTATCGACTACTATTTTGAACATCTCGTATACAACGATACCCTATCGGCTACTCATTTGAACATATCGTATACAACGATACCCTATCGACTACTATTTTGAACATCTCGTACACAACGATACCCTATCGACTACTATTTTGAACATCTCGTATACAACGATACCCTATCGACTACTTATTTGAACATATCGTATACAACGATGCCCTATCGGCTACTCATTTGAACATATCGTGTACAACGATACCCTATCGACTACTATTTTGAACATCTCGTATACAACGATACCCTATCGACTACTTATTTGAACATATCGTATACAACGATACCCTATCGACTACTATTTTGAACATCTCGTATACAACGATACCCTATCGACTACTATTTTGAACATCTCGTATACAACGATACCCTATCGACTACTTATTTGAACATCTCGTATACAACGATGCCCTATCGGCTACTCATTTGAACATATCGTGTACAACGATACCCTATCGACTACTGTTTCGAACATCTCGTATACAACGATACCCTTTGAACATATCGTATACAACGATACCCTATCGACTACTATTTTGAACATCTCGTATACAACGATACCCTATCGACTACTATTTTGAACATCTCGTATACAACGATACCCTATCGACTACTTATTTGAACATCTCGTATATAACGATGTCCTATCGGCTACTCATTTGAACATATCGTATACAACGATACCCTATCGACTACTATTTTGAACATCTCATATACAACAATGCCCTTTGAACATATCGTATACAACGATACCCTATCGACTACTATTTTGAACATCTCGTATACAACGATACCCTATCGACTACTATTTTGAACATCTCGTATACAACGATACCCTATCGACTACTTATTTGAACATCTCGTATACAACGATGCCCTATCGGCTACTCATTTGAACATATCGTGTACAACGATACCCTATCGACTACTGTTTCAAACATCTCGTATACAACGATACCCTTTGAACATATCGTATACAACGATACCCTATCGACTACTATTTTGAACATCTCGTATACAACGATACCCTACCGACTACTATTTTGAACATCTCGTATACAACGATACCCTATCGACTACTTATTTGAACATATCGTATACAACGATGCCCTATCGGCTACTCATTTGAACATATCGTGTACAACGATACCCTATCGACTACTGTTTCGAACATCTCGTATACAACGATACCCTTTGAACATATCGTATACAACGATACCTACTCCTTTGAACATCTCCTATACAACGATGCCCTTTGAACATATCGTATACAACGATACCCTATCGACTACTATTTTGAACATCTCGTATACAACGATACCCTATCGACTACTATTTTGAACATCTCGTATACAACGATACCCTATCGACTACTTATTTGAACATCTCGTATACAACGATGCCCTATCGGCTACTCATTTGAACATATCGTATACAACGATACCCTATCGACTACTATTTTGAACATCTCGTATACAACGATACCCTATCGACTACTATTTTGAACATCTCGTATACAACGATACCCTATCGACTACTTATTTGAACATCTCGTATACAACGATGCCCTATCGGCTACTCATTTGAACATATCGTGTACAACGATACCCTATCGACTACTGTTTCGAACATCTCGTATACAACGATACCCTTTGAACATATCGTATACAACGATACCCTATCGACTACTATTTTGAACATCTCGTATACAACGATACATCGACTACTATTTTGAACATCTTGTATACAACGATACCCTATCGACTACTTATTTGAACATCTCGTATATAACGATGTCCTACCGGCTACTCATTTGAACATATCGTATACAACGATACCCTATCGACTACTATTTTGAACATCTCATATACAACGATGCCCTTTGAACATATCGTATACAACGATACCCTATCGACTACTATTTTGAACATCTTGTATATAACGATACCCTATCGACTACTTATTTGAACATCTCGTATACAACGATGCCCTATCGGCTACTCATTTGAACATATCGTGTACAACGATACCCTATCGACTACTGTTTCGAACATCTCGTATACAATGATACCCTTTCGACTACTCCGTTAAAATTTGATATGTCTATTGATGTATTTTATGTCGACGTGCAGATGTGTAATGAGTAAATGTTTAACTATACCAATAAAAGTAAAGAAAAACGATTATGCCTTGGGAAAGTCGTGGGTAATTTCTCACAGATTTCCCACGTGCATGATAAATCCGTGGGAAATCTGTGGGTAATTACCCACATCTTTCCCACAAAATTATATCCGTGAGAAATTCGTGAGTAATTTACCACAGATTTCCCACAGAAATAGTATTTCCGTGGGAAAATCGTGGGTACTCACCTAACTCTATCACAATTATTTAAAAATAACCGTGAGAAATTTGTGGGAAATCTGTGGGTAATTACCCACAGATTTCTCACGGATATAATAAATCCGTGGGAAAATCGTGGGTACTCACCTAACTTTATCACAATTATTAAAAATTTCCCACAGATTTCTCACGGATATAATAAATCCATGGGAAAATCGTGGGTACTCACCTAACTTTATAAAAAAAATCTTATCTACTTGCAAGTAAAGTAGACACAATATTAAAAAAACCCGCCCAGATACTGAAAAACACACCTCTCGTTATCAAATTCACACAAACAAAACTCTCACTCATTTCTTAAATTCCAATCAAATTTTAATTTCTTAAATTCCAGCAGATCAAAGATGTAATTCCAATCGATTTATCATATCCGTGCTTCAATTCCAATCGATTTATCATATTCGTGTGCTTGAATTAGGTATGTACACTATATGTTTGTTTAATTATGTTAATCATTATGTTAGTTTAATTATGTTAATCATATGTTTGTTTAATTATGTTAATCATATGTTTGTTTAATTATGTACACTATAAGTTTGTTTAATTATGTTAATCATATGTTAGTTTAATTAAATTATATGTTCATTTAATTTAATTATGCCTGTTAATGTATGTTTATGATGAAACCGTATATGTTCATGCCTGCTAATGTCTCTTAATATAATTTATTAAACATAATTATGTTAATTATAATTATGTTAATAAACATATAATTAACATAATTATGTTAATTATATGTTAATTAACATAATTATGTTAATTATATGTTTATTAACATAATTATGTTAATTATATGTTAATTATATGTTAATTATATGTTTATGTTAATTATATGTTAATTATATGTTAATTATGTTAATTATGTTAATTATATGTTTATTAACATAATTATGTTAATTATATGTTAATTATATGTTTATTATCATAATTATGTTAATTATATGTTAATTATATGTAATCTAATATAAATATTAATTATATGTAATCTAATATAAATATATGTTAAGTATATGTAAAAACTCAGGATTTTATTTAATAAGATAAAATCCATACATTTTGCTGTAGTAGGAAACCAAGCATCTACAGCATTTTAAAACTACAATTCACAATATGGGTCAATACATCAAATGTATTTCGGTTTTTGGTCGATATGGCTGAGCATCAGTCCTATGCGGCTGGCATACGTCCAAATGTTCCTCCTCTGTCAATAACTTCAAGTACATCATCTTGTGTTAAAGCTTTATCACGAGAGCTTGTTTTATCGGTAACAACATTTACAACGGAATCTACCCAAGCTAATTAACGCTTGAACTCCAAAATCTGCAATTGTGACTGGTGTCACTTAATAGTATCTGTATGGTTCAAAAGCCAGTAAGAAGCACCAGAGGGCTGATGCAGCATGAGACGACAATCCTCACGTTTCTTACATCACATTAATCATAGCACAAATTCTAAAACAGATCTACTAACAAAGCTGAGTAAACTGCAAAAAAAAACCAGCAGAACTACCCAGACCCTGATTACCATCAGATATGAGCTCAAACCGAATAGCATCTTTCCATCTACCTGTCCTAAGTGCGTGAACTTGTCTTATGACAGTGTCCATGATGAGAGCTACACAAAACTCATGCAAGATGGTATACAAAGTTGTAAATGGGGTGTCAGAAGCAGCCATCCTGCGTTCTAAGTCATCTCCAAGAACAAAACGTCTCGCTTCTTTAGCACAGGCTTCTGCTGTTTATCAGTTAATGTGCTCTGAATCCCCACATCTTCTGTGCACTTAGGCAAACGCTCGTAAGTTCCAGTAAGGAGCAGTTTCAAACGAGCAGTTTCCTAACCCAAGATGAATTTATCAAACAAGTCTTATAAACAACCAACCAAACAGCCCCTCAAGGTGCTGACATACAATGCTAAACGGGTCAAAGTTTTACAAGTCAAAATAAGCTAATATCAGTCTTGACCAACAAGTCATTTCAGATGTAAAATTTAAGCTGAAACATTTATTTCGTATATGTAGGAACCATGACGCATAGTGATAGAACATGGATGTACAACAGATTTACAGTTGAAGGCTATCATGACAAGGTCTTTGTCAAAAGTGGACGAGTTTTTGGACTACGCTTATTCTATAGTAGCTAATGTTGACAAAAGAAATATCAGTGGTGTCCTAGAACTTTGTATCAAATGTCCTTGTCTCAAATGTAAAGTCCGGCCTTATAGAACTAGAGATGAAGTGAAATACCATTTGTTACAAAAAGGATTCATGCCCGGCTACACAACTTGGTGGGAACATGGTGAAACTGATGAACCGGTACAACACGTTGGACAATGCTCCAATGCCATGGCCCAAGAGGACGATATTCCAACACACATGGAGTTAGATACCCCGTCTCCCTCTAATTCTAATTTGGGTTCAAGTTTAGGGGAAGAAGAAGTACCAAACGATTTTGCCAAAAAGGTTTATAGGTTTAGAGATAAGGACAGCCCTTTGTACCCCGGGTGTCAAAATTGGACGAAGTTACAAGCTGCCACAAGGGTGTTAAGTTGGAAATCAGAACTTAATATCCCTGTGGAGGCCATAAATGTAATACTTCGAGATATGAAAAGCATGCTACCTAAGGAGAATGAACTAGCTGATAACTTCTATAGGACAAAGAAGTGTTCAAAGGAAATTGGTCTTCGGATTAAGAAGATTCATGCTTGCAAAAACCATTGCATGTTATTTGACCGTACTGATTCTTCCTTGACCCATTGTCGGATTTGCGGGACATCACGTTACAAGAGTGTTGGACGAAAGGTTCCTAACTTGGTGTTGACGTACATGCCGATTGCTGATAGACTTCGAATGTTGTACTTGTCAGAAAAGATGGCCAAAGATATGACATGGCACGCTGATCATAAAACAGCTGACGGGAGCATGGTACATCCGAGTGATGGGAGAGCTTGGAAGCATTTTAACTTAGAAGATCCTGAATTTGCACATGAAACCCGGAATGTTCGTGTTGGGTTATGCACCGATGGTTTCAGTCCAACTAGCTCGTGTTCGAATCCATATACTTGTTGGCTCGTCTTCATCTCAGTTTACAACTTACCTCCTTGGTTGGCCTTAAAAGAGTCGTATGTTCAACTCGCATTGGTTATTCCTGGAAGAAAGAGCCCGGGCCAGAACATAGACGTGTTTCTAAGGCCTTTAATCGACGAGCTAAAAGATTTATACAAAGATGGTATTGATACTTATGATGCTTATCGTAGGCAAAATTTTACAATGAGAGTTATTTTGTTGTGGACTGTTAGCGATTTTCCTGCCTATGCAATGCTATATGGTTGGAGCACACATGGCAAGTTAGCTTGCCCACATTGCATGGGGGACATCGATTCCTTTCAGTTACAACATGGAGGGAAACCGTGCTGGTTCGACTGCCATAGAAGATTTCTGCCTGCTAATCATACGTTTAGACGTGATAAAAAGGGATTCCGCGCTAGAGCCACAGTATCATCCACTCCTCCACCAGAGTGGACTGGTTTCGAAATTTGGCAAGAAATTCAAGATTATCCAACAGTTTATGAAGGCACCCCATACAATCCAAAGAATAAAAAAATAGATGGTTTTGGGATAACTCATAATTGGGTAAAGAGAAGCATCTTTTGGGAGCTACCATACTGGCGTTTGTTGTTAATCAGGCACAACCTTGATGTTATGCACATTGAGAAGAATGTTTTCGAGAATATCTTCAACACTATAATGAACACTTTGAAAACAAAAGACAATATCAAGGCGAGAATGGATATTGAGAAGTATTGTAACCGTCCAGAATTACATGTTTGGAAGCAAAACAACAAAGTTTTGAAGACGAAAGCATCATACACTTTATCCAAACCGCAAGTAAAAAAAGTATGTGAATGGCTGAAAACAGTTAAATTCCCCGATGGATATGCTTCAAATATAGGGGGATGCGTAAATCTAAAAGATTCCAGCTTTTACAGTTTTAAAAGTCATGAATGCCATGTGTTTATGCAACGGTTGCTGCCTATTGGATTAAAAGGTATGATCCCTAATGCAATATGGGATGCAATAACAGAGTTGTGCACGTTCTTTCGTGTTATATGCTCTAAGGAGTTACACATACAAGACTTAGAAACGTTGAAAGACAGTGTGGTTGTGACTCTTTGCAAGTTAGAAAAAATCTTCCCACCTAGTTTCTTTGACTCGATGGAACACCTTGTTATACATTTGGCAGATGAAGCTATCAATGGTGGTCCCACGCAGTACAGGTGGATGTATCTTTATAAGAGGAAATTAGGTTCACTAAAAAGAACAATTAGAAATAGAGCAAGGCCTGAGGGCTCTATTGTTGAGGCCCATCGCATAAGTGAACTCTCAATCTATTCTCCCTTTCAATTTGAAACAAAGTTGAATCGTTTGCCTCGAAACTATGCACCTGAGATACCAACTTGTACGAATACCGATCCTAGATTAAGCATATTCAAAGTTCCTTCTAGGAGATTATTTTATAAGGGTGGTCATAAGAGGTATTTGAATGAGTTTGAAAAGCACAAGATTCAAACTTATATTCTGCTTAACTGTGTGGAAGTTCACCCTTCCATAACTGTGTTTAATAATTGGATTAGGCAAACACATCAAAATATTGAAGAACGTGAACTTGATCAATTTCGGGAGCGAGATTTCGTAAGCTGGTTTGCAGATCATGTAAGCATAACACATTATGATTATAATAATTTCTAATATAGCTAATAAGTGTCATACTAACACAAGTCCTCTTATAAATGTAGATATTGTCTGGGTCAGATCCTATAAATGAACATTTGAAAGATCTAGCTTATGGACCGATAAACGAAGTCACATCACATAAGGGTTATATTATCAATGGCTACAAGTTCCACACTCTTGCGCATGGTGATGGTAGGGTCACAAATAACACTGGTGTGTCCGTGAAAGGGTCATGTTATAATGAGGAAGAATGTGACTACTATGGAGAGTTAGAAGAGGTCATAGAGGTAGATTATCATAGCATGTTAGGGACTTGCATGGTTGTGTTGTTCAAGTGTCGTTGGTTTGATCCAGGCCAAGGGGTAAAAGTAAATGTTAAACACAACATGGTAGATATCAAATTTAGGTCACGGGGATGCATTTATGACCCATTTATCCTTGCAAGTCAAGCTCAACAATCCTATTATACAACATACCCTTCAATGACAAAGGAATTAAAAGATTGGTGGGTTGTTGTGAAGGCGACGCCAAGAGGAATATTCCAAGTAGCAGAAGCTATATTAGCTACTGAAATTTCCGCTGATGACAATGTGGATGGGGAGGATTTCTTTCAAGAAAGTGAACGGTTAGTATGTACAATAGGCATAACGCAGGATACTCAACCAGTTAGTCTTGTAAGAGAGGAAATAGAAGAAGTCGAACATGCTATCGACCCTGAAGTTAATGATGATACGAATGATGATGGTGAAGAAGAGTCTGAAGAGACGAATGATGATGATTCAAGTGATGATATCGACTCTGATTCGTCTAATTATTCTTTTGATGATGATGCGTAGTTTATCTTAACAATGTTCAGTTTATTTCTTGTGTATTCGGATTGGTTGTTATTTATTCTTGCACCCATTTATGTAATGTTATTGACTGTTAATGCCTTATTTCTGATTGCTACCTTCATAATCCTATGCTCTGTTTATCGAGTGCAATGTTCTATGCTATTCGGGTTGCTTAACTCGTCATTATTTGTTTGTTGAGGTTATTGTAAGTATGTAACAATATCCAATATGTGTAAATAACAGTATACTTTGTTTTTCAGGTGACGCCTTTCCGTAATGACGCATTCCAGAGGTAGAGGTCGATCCAGAGGTTCTCATACCAAGACATATTCTAAAAGACCAGGAGTTAAAGAAACTAGTAGTCGTATTGTTGGGCGCGGAAGGGAGATCGCAAATGAATGGAGCCCAAGTGGCGAGAACAGTGGTGGTCGTGGGAACGGCTGTGACATACAAGGAGAATGTAGTCCAGGATTAAGAGGGAGCAACAATACTCATGTTATCGGTAGGGGAAAGGACATACAATACGAAGGTAGTCCGGGAGGAAGAGAGAGCAACAATACTTTTGGGATCGGTAGGGGTAGGGACATACAAGATGGTTGTAGTCCGGGAGGAAGAGGAGGCAACTCTGGGACCGGTAGGGGTAGGGACATCCGAGATGGTTGTAGTCAGGGAATAAGAGGGAGCAACGATACTGGGGAAAGAGAATATAATTGTAGCCCAATAGATAGAGGAAGCAATGGTATGGTTAGGCAGAGTAATGAGAGTCCAAATGCTTTATCCCCGAGTCCGTCTTTGTTGGTTGAGGAGAGATTAAGTGTGCACGAAGATAATGTGGATCATGAGGAGCATGTAACTGATTCAACACAAAATCAAGTTGTGTCAAATGCCACGCCCTCATCTTCACTTCCTAAAGTGTGGCTTACCGGCGGAGTGTAAGTACTTTCTATAACTCTGTTTAGTTCTTGGTTTGTTTACTTTTGTGTTTTAAGATAAGGGTTAATTCTATATTTACCCAAGTAAAACCTTTTAATATCATATTGTCCAACTATAATGCCATATATACCCAACTAAAGGTAAAGACTGAAATAGCGCACACATAGGTTTGAAATAACTGCATAATACTTGCTGCAAAGTCTTAACGCAGTTGGTTTATGTTCCATCATATTAGAGTAAAATATAATCTTTTAATATTGAAATATGGAATTTACCCTTAAGATAATGTCTGGAAATTTATTTGTGCGCCAATGTACAATTTTTGTAGATTTTATGACCCTGCAATTGGTCGTCATGCGGTTAAGCTATTCAAGACTATGTTCAAGGGTTCTTACGCCACTTGGGCAAAAATCCCCCAAAGCCATCTGGATAGGTGTTTTAACCGTTTTGGGGTTTGTAACTTATCACATCTAAATAAAGAAAGTGTTTATTTAACCTGATATATCTAACAAAATAAACACTTGATGTGCAGATGTTCTATCGATGGGATGCTGAAGAAAGTAATCAGATTCGTGTAGCCTGGGAAGATCATATTAAAAACAGGTTTAGGGATATAATGAGAAATGTGAGAGAGGCTGCAATGAAGGGAGCAAGAGTGAGTGATAATGTGGATATCAGTCGCATAAGTTCTAGTCGACCCAATTGGATTGGCGAAGATTATTGGCTCCCTATGGTTAACGTATGGGACAGTGATGAATGGAGACGTAAAGCAAAAATTGCCAAAGAGAATAGAGCTAAATCGCAAAAAGGGAAGCACACAGCAGGCTCGCGTAGCTTTATCCACACTAGGGTCGTAATGGTAAGATAATAGTATTTTCCTCAAGGCTTATTAACGCATACATGTTTAGATGACCAGTTGATAAGCAAATTTTCTTTTTTTATTAGGAAAACGATATGGGACGCCCAATGAAGCTTGTGGAATTGCTTACAAAAGTCCACACTAGGGCCGTGGTTATTCCTGCACAGTCGGGATCTAGCGGAGAACCTGGACCTAATGGTGAGCCTGGACCTAGTGGTGAGCCTGGATCTAATGGTGAGCCTGGATCTAATGGTGAGCCCGGATCTAGTGAAACTCCAGAGTTAGAGTTTGTTGACCTAGCGTCCAAACAACTAGTGGTAAGTCTCAAACTCACTTGTTTTTTCTCTTAAGCAAAACGCCCCATTAGTCAAACGATTCAGTATAAAATTCAAACAGTTGCTATAAAGTCAAACAATTTACAGATACTTCTTATATGCCCCTATATCAGGATGACTATTCAAGGATTATCTCAGAAAGGCATGTAGAGAACAATGACAACACTGAAGTTGATGATAATGGGCCAGAAGATGATTTTGAAGTTTGGAAGAGCTCAGCTACTTCAAAGAGAGGTCACGTGCTTGGTGCCGGGATGACAAAGGATCCAGCTTTTGTTCTAACGGGTATCTCGGGATGCGGGAGTATCTATGCAACACAAACGTGCTCACCTTATGAGGTTTGTCTCTATTAACTTTATGAATTTATCAAAGCTAATTTGATTTGGAAACTTTGATCTGTGCGATATGAGATATAAAAGGCTAGGGTAGAAAAATGATTTGGCAACGTTTGTTTTGTATAAAAGGCTAGGGTAGAAAAATGTGTAAGGGTAGAAAAATGAGCAGGGCAGGCAGTGGCGGAAACTAGGAAATTAGTGTGTGAGAGAAATGGTCCTAAAAAAGGCTCACGCTATGAACTCTATCTTAATAAAAATTAGATATTTACATATCCAATATTATGGGATCAACAATGAAGATCAGACTATGGCATGGCTGCCAACGTAACGGCTGCAATTAGGGGTGTCAATCGGGTTATCGGGTCGGGTCTTATCGGGTTTTGAGAAATAAAAAACTAACCCGCAACCCGACCCTATTAGGTATCGGGTCTATCGGGTTCGGGTCTATCGGGTTGCGGGTTATCGGATTGTGGCTATCGGGTTATCGGGTTGCATGTTAAGAATAATAAAAAAACCCAAACCACGTTATATATATTTGTTAGCGTGCGACATGAATGTTACTACTAGTATGTATTGTGAGGTACTTTAATGTAATGATCATAATGATCTTTTATTTGATTAAAATTTACTGCATATCAACGAATGATTTCAAACAGATGTGAACATGATTCGAAGAACATATAACATCTGTTGAACAAATTACTACCCAATCAAACTCCCATGCATTTGTTAAAGACCACGTCTGCTGCTTATGTCCATATATATTTAACGAGAAGATTGCACAGCTTTAATTGTTTCTTAGCAACTACTGTAAGTTTGTAATGAATACCAATCATTATGCTAAAACACAATTATATCAAATTTAGACAAAATATAGTCTCATTTGACGAACGAGAAGTAGAAAATGAACATCATCAAACAATTTATTAGACAAGAGTTCATATGTTATCGGGTTTATCGGGTTGACCCGATAACCCGATTACACATTAACTAAGACCCTAACCCGACCCTATTAGCTTATCGGGTCTATCGGGTTGACCCGATAAACCCGATAAGCTAAGTTAGACCCGATAAGACCCGACCCTATAAGGTCTTATCGGGTTCGGGTCGGGTCGGGTCAACCCAATTGACACCCCTAGCTGCAATGCAAAAGAAAAGATAGAATCTTTTACATAACCATGTGATTGCTGGAACTTATAAGTTAGAGGGATGTTTGGGATTGGTAACTGAAACTGCTTGAGCTTTTCGAAATTTCAGAGATCATCAGCTTCAGCAAAAACAATGTGGGGCATATGTTTGTGACATTGAGTGTTTGGAATAAGGATCGAAACCGAAGCACGGTTGATTCATAATAAAGGGGTTTTTACCATCTTTAAGACTATCAATCCGACATGGCTGCAAATATATCTATGAATCATTCAGTTGCTATGTGAATAACAAAAGTACTTAATTTCACAAAACCATCCAGATATATATACTATTGCGGGGGGCATTTAGTATAAATTTTGTATTGATTATTGTCAAAAGTTTTATTTAAAAGAGAATCCTGCTTAGTTTTGTAGTTAGATGCGGAAAAAGTTAGTTTAGAATGACAAAAAGGAATAGCTCTGCGTTCTTGGATTTCGCGGGTTTAGTAGGATTTATGTATTGTAACAATGTTTGTTTAACTGTCTATAGGATTTCGCGGGTTTAGTAGACTAGTTTTGCTCAATTATTTATCCCTCTTATATTTCTGGTAGAAGAACATGATATGTTGTCATGGTATTTTGGTAATTTTTCAGAGAGGACGAGAGCGTTTTGCAAAAAGCAGGTGCCTGGTCACTTTTTCAAAACCACGTGTTGGGGGTGTTAGAACGCAGAAAAGTGATTTTCATGTTGTGCTTGCCAAACACTATGGAGCAGATTATCATGTTATGCAAACGTGAAAAGTTATCTGTGAGTTACCGCACACCCAAACACCCCCTTACTTGATTCAGAAATATATATGTTATTGTAATAGCTAGCTAAGATAATTGGAAACATGCCAAAACTAAGAAGGTAAAAGGTATTATCAAATGATGTTAGGATTTTAAACTTGGTTGAATACTAGTCGGTGAAATATGCATGGCAAGTAAGTACCTGCATTGAGATAATGCCAATATACATATTAGATGTCGTAGTTTCTAGCTAACAGTTTTGTGTAAATGGTTGTAACAGGAGATACGGAATTTAAAAAAAGAAAACAAAGACTTGAAGAAAATGATGGAAGAGCAGAAGGTAGCTGCGGAGGTTCAAAGAACAGCCGACAATCTGACTTGGAATCAAACACTCAATGAGAGATTCGACTCTTTTGCTAAGGATCATGCTTTGCAAGCTATCTCAGATCCAGGTCCTAGCTAGTTTAGTCGTAGGATTTAAGAATTAGGCCCAAGACATTCTATTATAAATTGTTCGCCCTAGCTTCTTGTTGTAGATTTAGAATTAGGCTTTAGTTTTTGTGCTATAACTAAAGCCTATTTCTAAATTATTCGCTAGGCATTATTCATTTTGGGCACACGATTTGGTGATTTAACGATTTGGTGATTTAACGATTCCGTGATCAATGAATGGTTTTTTATTGTTTCATATTCATGTTTTGTATATGTTTTAGATTCTGGAAATTTTTTCCAATTCCGGAATTTAGCCAGGTGTTTCCCACGGACTAATTGTTGCTATAAATTGTGGGAAATCCGTGGGAAATGAATGTGGAAATCTGTGGGAAGTAAATCTGGAAATCTGTGGGAAATAATTGTGGGAAATCCGTGAGAAATAATTGTGGGAAATCTGTGGGAAATAATTGTGGGAAATCTGTGAGAAATAATTGTGGGAAATTTGTGGGAAATAATTGTGGGAAATCTGTGGGATTATATGGTTACTAAATATTGTGGGAAATCCGTGGGAATATGTCCGTGGGAATATGTCCGTGGGAAATCCGTGGGAATATATGGTTACTAAATATTGTGGGAAATCTGTGGGAATATGCCCGTGGGAAATTTGTGGGAAAATGTATGTGGGAAATCTATGGGAAAATGTATGTGGGAAATCTGTGGGAAAAAGTTCGTGGGAAATCCGTGGGAAAAAATCTCACATCATTTATGTTAAAAATGTGTAATAATAACCGTGGGAAATCCGTGGGAAAATGGTCAACGCTCTGTGGGAAATTCCGTGGGAAAATATTTACCCACGATGTTTTTACAAACGGAACAATTCCGTGGGAAATCCGTGGGTAAGGGCCCTTTCCCACTGGATTTCCCACGGAACTTGCTGTGGGTAAAAGCTGTTTTTCTAGTAGTGAGATGCATTTAGCTGTTTTTAAAGGTTCTTTAGCTGTAATGCCCTTTAATGCTCTTAGGATTTTGGTGAGTGATACAAGCTTATTGTATGGGTTCAAAATATTTCTCGGAATCCTCTCGAATTGATCTCAGTTTAAAGTGGAATGATTTGTTCTTGGTGACAAAAAGTGGATTGGGTTTTCTATGCTATTGATAGGATAAATAGATGAAGTAATGGAATTAAACTTGCAGTAAATATAAAACAGAGAAATGCTCTTACTGAAGAAAAGGGCTATTCGGAAAAACTGGCTACTCGGAAAAACATGTCCTATGCGGAAAGAAGATCCAATTCGGAATAAAATCACTATGCGGAAAACATTGGCTATTCGGAAAGTAATGTCTATGCGGAAAAATCTGCTCTATGCGGAAAGCTAAGTGCTATTCGGAAAGTTCAGGTTATTCGGAAAAACTCATCTATGCGGAAAAATGACTCTAATCGGAAAATCTGGCCTATGCGGAAAAATAAGATCTATTCGGAATATTGAGCTATGCGGAAAAACATGACCTATGCGGAAAGCTGCCCTATTCGGAAAATAATGCTATTCGGAAAACTTGTTCAATTCGGAAAAACCTTCCTATGCGGAAAAACGACTATTCGGAATAAATTATTCCGAGTAAGAGAAAATTAAACGCCCTATTCGGAATATTCAAAATTCCGAATAAGGGAAATGGGAAATAGTCTATTCGGAATAAAATGTTCAATTCGGAAAGTCTGGGAACGAAGAACAGAAACAGTAGCAGTAAAAACAGGGGAACCGGTTTTAAATCCAAATCGACTCCAATACTCAAAAAGGTTTTACCAAACTAACCAATAATCATTAACATACCAAAAGAAACAAATCCCACCAATAAAAACACTAAATCAGCAACTTTTTAAAATCAAACTTGAATCAAATAAGAACTTAAAAACTTGCAATAAAAATGGAGATGAACAAGATGAATGAAAAGATGGAATTGATTGATTAATGTAAAAATAACAAGAGTAATGATTAAGAGTTACAGGATTGAAAGAAAAAGATGAAAATCACCAAACACCCTAATGGTGTTTGTGATGAACGAACCTAAGATACTGGGAAAAAAATGAAGCTAACTCCCTAATTGTGTGAAGGAAAAGTCTATTTATAGTCCTAGTGGTTGGTTGGTGAGTGGGCTTTCTCCCTTTCTTCTTGTCTTCTCGTCTTTTCAGAAAAGTTGACGTGTTCGATTCTGATTCGGGATTTGTCGTCGATTAAATTCAACTCGTCTTTTAATTTCTTCGTTAAATAGACTTGAGTTTCTTCGACTTATGAAAATCTTCCGTCTTTAGTCCTTTTCTTCGATAAATCTTCGAATAGGCCCAGTGACTTCAAATCTTTTGCATCTCTTGGACAATAGACTTCGTCTTCAGTCTTTTTCTTTGATAAAACCCGTGCAATCCCATGCTTTCTTTAATATTCATCCGGTTAGCTCTGAAATCACAATAAACACAAAAACCACGCATAATTCCAAACAAATGATATTAAATACGTGTTTTGGTCTTGTTTTAGCCAGAATTAAGTGGTAAAAGGATGGGTGTTTACACACCTATCAAATCCCTACACTTAACCATTGTCATGCCCTCATGCAATGCTTAGTGATAAAGCAATTTTACATTTTTCTCATAATCAATCAACCTTGGCCTTATTTAAATTCTACTAAACAACAATTAAAATACTAAGAGAACTTAAAACTCTAAAATAAACAAAAGGATGGAAATAACTTGTAAAGAAATCAAGGACTTACATTAGGGCTTTGGTGTTGCGAAGATTTATCACCCTCAAGTTTCACGTTCCCCAAACTAAGCTTGAAAACGAGATCATTGTTATTATAAGTTAGTAAATCAAACACTTACACACATGGCTTAATTAAATGCTTAAACTCCCTTATTCCTAGGTGTATCTCTTATATTTTATTTTTGTCTTAGAATGATCATGAAGATGCATTTTTGGACTTATTTCGATAGTTTATTTAGGCTGAAAGCAAAGTAGGACGATTTGATCAATAGTTAGCTATAGGACAAAATCTCTTAAAACTGCTTCTCGGGATATCAAAAAGTTCATATCTTGGCATAACTTGGTTCACGATTTGAGACCTTTCTCGGGCCGATATTTGGCATGTACTTCATACTTCATATCTTCGAGAGACGTTCTTGAGATAATGGTCTTCTCATCATAATAGAGTTTCTTCACTTGGAGACTTTTGAGGGGTACTCCAACTTTGTTGACCACGACTTCATGATTATTTCTTCAATCTCTAATTGGGATTTTGAGATACAACGATCCGCCTCCTTTTCGGACTTGGATCTATTTATCCTCATACCTTGTTAGGGTCTTTTCGGATAGACTTCTCCATGATCTTTATGGTAGTTGATTGCTTTTCGTCGTGAGTCTTGATCCTTCATATTGACTTTAGGAATAATGCTTTTCACATCAATTTGGATCTTCAGCAATAAAATTGAATCCTCATGCCTTGTTAGGGCCTTTTCGGACTCGCCAATCTTCGCGCCCCGCTTCATAAGTTATGCCTTGGATATGAACTCTTATCATTACCGAGCAACTTTTAAACGATCTTGGGCTAGAAGCTAAGTAACTTTTCAAATCGTACGACCTTACTTATTGCAGATAAATTATTAGCAAGTGATGGGAGAATAGGCAGATAATTACACCAAGTGAGCTTGCGCAAGAATACCGACTTATAATTGACTCTATCATTTCTCGTCCTCCACAATTTAAAATCTCAAGTAATGAGACTCGTGGATACTTAGCCTAATAAACCGATTAAGGTCTACATGGTTAAGGATACTAGCTAGAATAAACTTGGATAAGTCTATTCGGGTTGAGTCAAAATAAACGCAACGGGCCTAATATGTCAAAGATTTCTAAACTAGCTACAACACTTTATTAAAATTTTGACTTTATTGCGGGATATATACATATGAAAGCAACGATAAAAATTTAAAATTTACGACTAAATGGCCAAAGTTATTAAAAAATTTGAAAAATGTTGAAAAATAGGATTTTCCGGTTAAATGAAGGCATTTTCATGGAAAAGTCCACTTAAAACTTCGATAGAAGTCCCCTCTACACTTAAGATAAACATTGTCCTCAATGTTTAAGCATGTGGGAAAAGTCTCCCCTACACTTATGACATTGTGCACGTTGGTTAACTCGAGTTAAGGAAGAGACGACTAAAGTGATCAATTTCAGATGTGAGTATGAAGAAAATTGAATCACGATAGTTGAGAGATAGAACCGGATTTCGGAGAACACGGGGACACGGTTCTTCAAAGATTTCCAAGATTGCAGTTATCCCTGGTAATCACATCACCACACAAACACAAACGACCAAAATAGGTCCTCCCCTACACTTAGGGGGTTAAAAGGGATAGATACTCGGGCTGCCTCCCGAGGAGCGCTTGATTTTGATAACCGAGTCACGAGCCTGACTCGACCCAAATTCAGTTCATGGGGAACGTGGTGAGGGATGGAATCACCTCCTGAGAGGTGTCCTCACCAAAGTACAACTTCACTCGTTGGCCATTCACCTTAAAATTTGGTCCATTAGGTTGAGCGAGCTCGAGAGTACCATATGGAAAAATTTGGGCGATGGTGAATGGGCCGGACCAACGAGATTTGAGCTTGCCCGAAAAGATTTTCAACCGAGAGTTAAAAAGTAAGACTTTGTCTCCAACATGGAACTCTCGGTTTTTTATCTTGGAGTCGTGAATGAGCTTAGTTCGTTCCTTATAGATCAAAGAATTTTCATAAGCCTCATTACGGAGTTCATTCAGCTCATTGAGTTGGATCTTGCGTAGGTCACCGGCTTTGTTTATATCAAAATTAGCCCACTTCAAGGCCCAATAAGCCTTGTGCTCCAACTCAATGGGGAGGTGGCATGCTTTCCCATACACAAGACGATAAGGCGTACAGCCGATCGGGGTCTTGTAAGCAGTACGGAAAGCCCACAAAGCATCATCAAGTTTATCAGCCCATGAGGCACGATGCTCTCCCACGGTTCTTTCCAAAATTCGCTTTAGTCCTCGGTTGGATATTTCAGCCTGGCCATTAGTTTGTGGGTGGTAGGCTGTGGAAAGACGATGATTTACACCGTACTTAGCCATGACTCTAGCAAATTGGTCATTGCAGAAATGAGTCCCACGATCACTAATAATGGCGCGAGGCACACCGAATCTAGCGAAAAGAGCTTTCAAAAAGTTACAAACCACCCTTGCGTCATTAGTAGGCAAAGCTTTGGCTTCAACCCACTTAGAAACGTAGTCAACGGCTACAAGGATGTATTTGTTTCCTTTAGATGAAGGGAATGGCCCCATAAAGTCGATACCCCATACATCAAAAATTTCACACTCTTGGATGAAATTCTGAGGCATCTCGTCTTTATGTGTGATTTTGCCTTGCTTTTGGCAAACATCACATCGTTTAACCATATTGTGAGCGTCACGATATATGGAGGGCCAATAAAATCCCGAATCAAACACTTTCTTTGCGGTGTAGTTGGGACCAAAGTGACCACCGGTGGGTCCTTTGTGGCAAGCATCAAGGATTTCAGACGCTGCCGGTCCATCAACACATCGGCGGATAATCAAGTCGGCACATTGTTTGAATAGGTAAGGGTCGTCCCAAAAGTAAGTCTTGATGTCGGTGAAGAACTTTTTCTTTTGTTGAGACGTCAACCCTTCCTTGAGAATTCCACCCGCCAAGTAGTTTGCAAAGTCCGCAAACCACGGGGTTTCATTCGACTTCGAGTTTATAGACATTAAGGTCTCCAAGGGGAAAGAATCATTGATTTCTTTGTTCGGATGATCCCCCTGGTAAGGATCCTCAAGTCTGTTGAGATGGTCCGCGGCTAGGTTTTCTGCTCCTTTTTTATCGCGAATTTCGATGTTAAATTCCTGGAGCAGCAAAACCCAGCGAAGAAGTCTTGGTTTGGAATCTTGCTTTGTCAACAAGTACTTCAGCGCGGAATGATCGGTATACACAATTGTGGTGGAAAGGACAAGATAGGGGCGGAATTTTTCAAAAGCATAGACAACAGCTAAAAGCTCTTTTTCAGTTGTCGTATAATGCAATTGTGCCCCAGTCATTGTCTTGCTAGCGTAATGGATCGGTTGGAAGTGTTTGTTCACTCTTTGTCCCAGAACCGCTCCAATAGCAAAATCACTAGCATCGCACATCAACTCAAAGGGAAGCTCCCAATTAGGGGTAACCAAGACGGGTGCCTTAGTTAGCTTATCCTTAAGCGAGTTGAAGGCTTCAAGACACTCTTTGGAGAAGATAAAAGGAGTATCTTTTTCCAAGAGGTGGGTCATCGGGCGAGCGATTTGAGAAAAATCTTTGATGAAGCGACGGTTGAAGCCCGCATGACCCAGGAAACTTCTCACACCCTTCACGGTTGAAGGTGGAGGAAACTTTGCGATAACATCGACTTTGGCACGGTCTACTTCAAGACCGGCTTTCGAGATCTTATGTCCAAGCACGACGCCTTCTTTTACCATAAAGTGGCATTTTTCCCAATTCAGAACTAGGCGAGTGTCTTCGCACCTCTGTAGCATACGTTCCAAATTGGCAAGGCAAGAAGAGAACGAATCCCCGAAGACCGAGAAATCATCCATGAAGACTTCCATGGTTTGTTCAACCATGTCATGGAAGATAGCTAACATACACCTTTGGAAAGTCCCGGGCGCATTACATAAGCCAAAAGGCATTCTTTTGTAAGCAAAAGTGCCATAGGGACAAGTGAATGTAGTCTTCTCTTGATCTTGGGGATCGATGGGTATTTGAAAATAACCCGAGAAACCATCAAGAAAGCAGTAATATTCATTACCGGCTAATCGTTCAAGCATTTGGTCCATAAAAGGTAGAGGGAAATGATCCTTTCTCGTGGCATCATTGAGTTTGCGGTAGTCTATACAAACTCTCCACCCAGTAACGAGACGAGTGGGAATCAACTCGTTGTGTTCGTTGGGAACAACGGTTATTCCGCCCTTCTTGGGCACACAATGGATTGGACTAACCCATGGGGAATCCGAAATAGGGTAAATCATACCCGCATCAAGAAGTTTGAGAACCTCTGTTTTGATGACTTCATGGATTTTTGGATTCACCCTTCGTTGGCTTTGAATTGTGGGCTTAAAGTCGTCCTCCATGAGAATTTTGTGTGTGCAGAAGTGAGGATCAATTCCACGAATATCCGAAATCTTCCAAGCGATAGCTTTCTTATGATCTTTCAACACGGCGACAAGTCGGGCTTTCTCTTCATCCTTCAAATCCTTAGCAATGATGACCGGCGACTTCTTCTCTTCTTCGAGGAATACATACTCAAGATGGGGCGGCAACTCCTTAAGTTCCAAATCCGGAGGATTTTCGACGGGAGGCGTATTCGAAGTCGGAGTATCGATAGCAATAACAGTGGGAGATGAAGGGGAAGGATTGTCTTCTCTAAGGAGGTTTGCAATGAAACTGAGATCGTCATCCCAATTGGCAGTAGAATCGTCATTGTCTTGCTTCACATCTTCTAAGGTGGCTTCCAAATCTTTCCAAAGGAAATCACTGTCTCCAAATAGAGATAGTGATGAGTCGATAGAGGAAACGGTCTCAACATTGGGAAGAGAGGTAGGAATGTTTTTACAAGCATCCTTGAAGTGTTCTTCACAAGCTTCATCAAGAACGTCAATACAGTTAACGCTCTCATATGAATAAGGCTGTTTAGACAACTTTCCCATGTTGAAGACTACTTTATCGTCACCCACTCTCATGATAAGCTCACCGGCTTCAACATCAATGAGAGTACGACCGGTCCTTAAGAATGGACGACCATCAATGAGTGGCACACGGGGGTCCATCTCGTAGTCGACGACAACAAAATCAGCAGGGAAGGTGAATTTGTCGACTCCTACAATGACGTCTTCGGCTATCCCCACTGGATAAGCAACCGTACGGTTAGCTAATTCCAAAGTCATTTTGGTGGGGACTAGCTCTGGGAGAGATAATTGCTTCCAAACACTTAGAGGCATGAGATTAATACTGGCACCTAGATCGGCTAGGGCCATGCAATTCTCTACTCCCTGGAAATTGCAAGGGATAAGAAAACGACCCGGATCACCAAGCTTGGTTGGCAATTTCCTTAAGAGCACTGCAGAGCAGTTCTCATTAAGTTGGGTGTTGGCAATATCGTGGAGCTTTTCCTTATCGCTCAAAAGATCTTTAAACATTTTGGCATATTTGGGCATGTGAGCGAGAGCCTCAGCGAAGGAGATATTGAAATTCAGTTGTTTAAACATTTTAAGGAAATTCGAAACCTGAATATCATCCTTGCTCTTTTGCTTCTCTTTCCTCAACCATGAAGGATAAGGTATATTGGAAGAAGAGGAAGGCTTTAGGGGAATAGGATCACTCACAACCACGGGTGGAGGAGGGGTAGAAGGAAGAGGTGGAGAAATTGGGGAAGGAGAAGGATTAGGAATAGGAGCAGGCGACTCGTTCTCCTTAGCCACAACCACCGGTGGAGGTATAGGAAGCTCGGGTTCCTTGGTACCTTTGCCACTTCGAGTGGTGATTGCTTTCATCTCCCCTCTTGGATTTGCAACGGTGTTACTCGGAAGAGTACCCGAAGAAGAGGGTTGACTACTTTGGAAGAAACTAGCCATCATGTTCCTTAGATCATTAGTTTGGCTATCCAACGTATTTCTCATATCAGCTCTCAAATCGTTTCCTTGCTTGACCAAGTCTGCCTTCAGGTTGAGCACCTCTCGCTGAAGATTTCCCACTATCGCATCGTTAGTCCTCATATAAGTTTCCACTTCTTGGTGAAGGGCGGTGGGTTGGTTGGGAGGAGCATTGTATGCAGGTGGTTGGTAAGCAGGTTGTTGGTAGACTTGGTTATTTCGTTGAGGTGGTTGTTGCTGCTTGTGAGGTGGGATGTATGGTTGTCGAGGTTGTTGTTGTTGTTGAGGAGGGCGATTAAGGTTTTGTTGTTGGTTTGGGTTGGCAGGAGGGAAACCAGGTGGTGAAAGATAGTTGTTGCTGCGGTAGCTAAGCAAGTTACGGTCACCTTGGGGTCTAGCTTGATAAGCAGGTGGAGGATAGGTGCCATATGTCGCATTCACATTCTCTGCAGGGTAATCTTGGGTGGCGGTACAAGTTGTGTAGGAGTGAGGACCACCGCATATCTCACAAGGTTGGCTGACAGCATTTACTTGAGCATTTTTGACGTTGTTGTTGTTGTTGTTGCTGACGGTGTGGGTGACAAGCGATTCAAGAAGCGTAGTGATTTTGTCTAATCGCTTGTCGCTGTCATTAGTGCTAGCACTAGCAACATTGGTCCGAATACTCTTGGTTTGCACACGAGATTTATTCTCAATGATATCCCAAGCAGCATTGGAAGTCTTAGCCAATAGATTACCCCCCGAGGCACTGTTCAGTGAATCTTGGTCACTCATGCTTAAACCATTGTAAAAAGTATTGATTTGATGTACTTTGGTAAAACCATGTTGTGGGCATTTTCTTAAAAGATCTTTAAAGCGATCCCAAGATTCACTGAATGACTCATCGTACTTTTGTTCAAAGTTTATAATCTCATTCCGCAAAGCGGTAGTACGAGAGGGTGGAAAAAAGTAGTTGATAAACTTTGTTTCCAAATCCGTCCACGAGAGAATACTCTGTGGCGGTTCCTTAGCAAGCCAATGCCGGGCTTGTCCCTCTAAAGAAAAGGGAAAAAGTTGTAACCTTATAACTTCTTGTGGAACCCCATTGAACTTGACCGTATTGGTGAGTTGTAGAAATCTCTTGATGTGGTCGTGTGGATCATCAATGGTTCGTCCCAAGAATGGCTGAGCGGAGACCATCTGGATAAATCCTGACTTGAGCTCGAAATTGTTGGCGGCAATTGGAGGTATGACAATTGGATCCGTGTTGCCATCTACATGAGCTTGCAGCAGTTCAATCATCGGGCGATTATCCAGAAGGGGCTCATTGTTGTTGTTATTGTTCATGTTGTTGAAAGGTGGGTTGTTGTTGTTATTATTGTTTGGAGGTGGTACACCGGCCATGTCTAAGTGATCGAGAGGCTCGGGCTCTTGATATGACGTGGATCGAGTGCGCATACACCTGCAAAAGAACGAACAAAGAAAAACAAAGCAAAAATATTTTTGGTTTTTATGTTTTTTATTTTTTTTAGGATTTTTGAGAATTTTATATTTTTTAGGATTTTTGAAAATTTTTGTGAGAAAGTAACGTTCACGGGGAACGGATCCCAAAATCCAAATTCTCACAAAAAACTTTTGATCTTAACGAGAAGAGCCGGCAGCGGCGCCATTTGATACAAGCGTTTTGTATGGGTTCAAAATATTTCTCGGAATCCTCTCGAATTGATCTCAGTTTAAAGTGGAATGATTTGTTCTTGGTGACAAAAAGTGGATTGGGTTTTCTATGCTATTGATAGGATAAATAGATGAAGTAATGAAATTAAACTTGCAGTAAATATAAAACAGAGAAATGCTCTTACTGAAGAAAAGGGCTATTCGGAAAAACTGGCTACTCGGAAAAACATGTACTATGCGGAAAGAAGATCCAATTCGGAATAAAATCACTATGCGGAAAACATTGGCTATTCGGAAAGTAATGTCTATGCGGAAAAATCTGCTCTATGCGGAAAGCTAAGTGCTATTCGGAAAGTTCAGGTTATTCGGAAAAACTCATCTATGCGGAAAAATGACTCTAATCGGAAAATCTGGCCTATGCGGAAAAATAAGATCTATTCGGAATATTGAGCTATGCGGAAAAACATGACCTATGCGGAAAGCTGCCCTATTCGGAAAATAATGCTATTCGGAAAACTTGTTCAATTCGGAAAAACCTTCCTATGCGGAAAAACGACTATTCGGAATAAATTATTCCGAGTAAGAGAAAATTAAACGCCCTATTCGGAATATTCAAAATTCCGAATAAGGGAAATGGGAAATAGTCTATTCGGAATAAAAGGTTCAATTCGGAAAGTCTGGGAACGAAGAACAGAAACAGTAGCAGTAAAAACAGGGGAACCGGTTTTAAATCCAAATCGACTCCAATACTAAAAAAGGTTTTACCAAACTAACCAATAATCATTAACATACCAAAAGAAACAAATCCCACCAATAAAAACACTAAATCAACAACTTTTTAAAATCGAACTTGAATCAAATAAGAACTTAAAAACTTGCAATAAAAATGGAGATGAACAAGATGAATGAAAAGATGGAATTGATTGATTAATGTAAAAATAACAAGAGTAATGATTAAGAGTTACAGGATTGAAAGAAAAAGATGAAAATCACCAAACACCCTAATGGTGTTTGTGATGAACGAACCTAAGATACTGGGAAAAAAAATGAAGCTAACTCCCTATTGTGTGAAGGAAAAGTCTATTTATAGTCCTAGTGGTTGGTTGGTGAGTGGGCTTTCTCCCTTTCTTCTTGTCTTCTCGTCTTTTCAGAAAAGTTGACGTTTTCGATTCTGATTCGGGATTTGTCGTCGATTAAATTCAACTCGTCTTTTAATTTCTTCGTTAAATAGACTTGAGTTTCTTCGACTTATGAAAATCTTCCGTCTTTAGTCCTTTTCTTCGATAAATCTTCGAATAGGCCCAGTGACTTCAAATCTTTTGCATCTCTTGGACAATAGACTTCGTCTTCAGTCTTTTTCTTTGATAAAACCCGTGCAATCCCATGCTTTCTTTAATATTCATCCGGTTAGCTCTGAAATCACAATAAACACAAAAACCACGCATAATTCCAAACAAATGATATTAAATACGTGTTTTGGTCTTGTTTTAGCCAGAATTAAGTGGTAAAAGGATGGGTGTTTACACACCTATCAGTGAGGAAAGAGTATAATAATGTTGCATCTTGGTCTCTGCTCGAACGAAAAGAAGACTTTGAAAGCTATAATCCAGAGATGGGAGTGCGTACAAGAACACATTGCAACTCTTGCGCCATTAGAATTATTGATGTGGATATGTGTGTGGAAAGTCTTGAACTGCTGGCAAATGAAGTATGTGGTAGTCTCAAGTCTGGTATACAAGGATACTACTAGTGATGGGGGATCAAAATGTTAGCTAATAAGGCCCATTGGCCCGGCCACTTGTTTAGGCCCGTTTTGTTATCGTCTTTCAAAATAAGACATGTCTGTTGTTCAAACTTTATCAATTAACATTGTTTGATAAAACAAATACACATGGTTTAACAAGTTACTTTTTAATGCATGAATTGCTACAACAAAGAATTTTTACTTCACAATAGGATTGTTTGACACTTCAAAATCGAGTTAAGAGAAATGTCAGACAAATTAGTTCACCACGTTAAATTCAGTTCTATCTCTACTACTTATAAAGTAAATACCCCAAAACCTTGAATGTTGAAAAATCATGTAATTATGGAATTGTTGAAAAATTTAATGTCAAATATTCAAATTAAGTAAATGTTGAAAAACTTAATCTTTATCTTTAAGCCATTGTTGAAAAAGCTCTCAAATAGGAAATGTTGAAAACAATAGAAAGTTAGACATTTTGCCAGCCATGTGTAACAGAATGTTTAGTTTGGAAAGTTAGACATTTTTGCCAGCCATGTGTAAAGGAAATGCCTATATAAAGAACCAATATATATTTTGTTTATGTACATGCGGTGAGTGACTTATGATGGTTTCTTTTGAAATGCTTGCAGACAAGTCCACGAGGAAGGAGGTAAAATACACGTATATGGTGTTTTCCTTCATCTTATATAAGTTCATACTCTTCATTTAATCCAATATGTTGGTGTTGTTTTTTACTTTATAGGTTTGCCCAACATTTTCTACTCCACTGATTAGGAGGGTTGTTTCTCTAAATCGCATTCCCAATTCACTTATTGAGGACCTTGACACAGATGTTGGTATATCCCTTTTCGTCATTTTAGCATTCGCACTTGAATTTGACATAACGTAAATAGTGAATCGTGATAAAAAGTTGATAAGATATACTACAAGAAATGCGTGAGAGGCTTGTATGCAGTCAGGATAAGTCTTTGTTTTTGACATCTAATTTTTTTTCTCGTACGTGTAGGCGCTATCGAAGGAGGATGATGACATAGAAGCTTATGAAGGGTCTCTAATAAAGTTTCCCTGCACTACACCTCCATTAGCTTACAAACCACCTACATAAAATTCATTCTTAACCATAATCACAGGAGCTCAATAAGAAGTTCATCATCATTGTTGAAGAAACCCTATACCAGCGACGATGACCTTGATGAGTTCGATTTACCTTTAACCTCAATCCTGACAGATAGTTATCGGGTTTCCTCAAGTTTTGATGGACTTCAATGGTTCCCAAAAGGTGAAAGGAGTATAGCGAGATATCAAATATTTTGAGAAGCATGAATATTCAATGGTTATATATAATAGGTTTTTTGTACGTATAGCAACGAAAATGTTTTTAAATCAAAATTGATATTCTTTCATTCCCTTCGAAATTAAAGTATTATCATCACTTAAAACTGTTCTTGATTTCTTTGCTGACTTTCTCGATGAGAGGCCCTGTTATTTGATAATCTCATCCCAAATTATTGTTAAATTATTTAATGATATTATCCAAAATTAAGAAATACATAGTATATTGTGTGTTAATTATATTATCCAATATTAAGAAACTCTTGTTAAAAGATACTAGAAATTATGCAATTCAAGTTAGAAAATCAAATCATTTCTATTACGTAGTATTACAGAAACAAACTTCCTAATATAAGAACACATTGACTATTATCGAATATAATATTACAAATAAAAAACATATAGCACGCTCACTACCATGGTTATAGACTTATAGTTAATAACATGAACATGAAAACAAGCTAAGGTCGTAAAAAGATCTAAATTAGAAAGATAAAAGAAAACAAAAGTCGTCAGGTCACATTCTCCAAGCGTCGTAAGGGGATTTTCAAGAAAGTCGCAGAGCAATGTGTCTAGACTACTACCAAAATCGTTATCATAGTGAACTCTCCTGGTGGTCGCGTCTATGCTTATGGACATCCTAATGTTGATGCACTTATCAACACATACCTTGTTAATGAAAAGAATGTGGGCGTTGATGTAGACATAGGCGTCAATGTTGCTAGCAAATGAGTTTAACCAACTCTATCCTGTGGTTTCATATGAGCTAGACTTGGATACATTTCTATGAAATGTATTCGTTTTTTTAGTATAGCTACAGGCTCCTCTTGTCCTTTCTCCGCATCATAATGCTCGACATCTTAGCCCTTACTTCAACCAAAACATAATTAACTGGAAAAAGAAAGTCCATCACCAGTTAGCGTACTTGGTAGGAAAATAGTTTACGCTTTGATTGTTAAAGTTACGGTGATGAAGAATAAGTTATATGCTTGTGCTTGCTTATTGTTAGAAATCTTGTTTAATAAGTTTAAATTATAACTAAACGATCCATTCTACATGTATCGTGTCCTTTTTCTCTCTAATGCTTTCGTGTGTGTTTTTTCTTGTTCTTGCTTAGCAAAAGTTGATAACAAACAAATATACCTATGCAAACACGTCATCCTTCGTGTATGATTTTTTCCACAATCCCATGACTTGTTATGATAGCAATATCATCAATCAACATTTCTTTTAAAATCTCAATTCAAGTATCTGTATTTTTGAATAGGAATCTCTTATTAATTGTGTAGAATGAAAATTATAATATTATATATTTTCTTATAAAGATATAATTGTTTTCAATATTTCTGTATCTATCATTGTTTGACATTCAAGAAAATATTGTTTTTTTTTAAGTGAAGAGTAATTTTCGAACTCATATTGCCATAGCGCATGACTTCATTCTTTATAACTTTCAAACACTTTCTAAATTACATTTCAAACCTTCCTAAAATACCGAGTTTTTCAACATTCAAGGATTCGAGCTAGCAGTAAGCAAGATTTATTCGATTCAAAAGACAAATCTTTATATTTGAGTAACATGATTGTAATTGTTTTAAAAGTTAAGTAACCTCAACTAATTTATGCGTATATTTGAGTGACCTTTTTGTAACGAATTTTTTTTTAGTAATTTTGATGAACATTATAGAAAACTTTAGTAATATATTTGTGTATTAACCCTACTACTTTATATATGCTTTCATATTTTATTTTACGTAGTAGCATTCTACTTTATATAAATTGAGACTCGTGTATTTTCCAACGGTTAATGTTAATAGAAGTTTTTTATGTGATGATTTCTAAACCTTGTTTTTACTCGTATGTTATTAGGTGATATTTTAGTGAAATTACGTTTTACTTTTTTTATTTATTAGTACAATAATATTTAAACTTTAATACATATTTTGATCATATAACATACATATTATTAGAAAGTTTTAATATCCATTAAGGTCAGCTAAAAGTTTCAGAAAGTACTAAACCATGTTTTGCTAATCTAAGAAAGTAATTATACACTGAAATAAGATTATATACTACCCATACCAACTGTGTAATATTAGATAACTAGCTAAACAATACTCATAAATAACAAAATTGAACTTTTACCAACAATGTGGAGAAACAGACAACTTGCCAAATATTGATTCAATGTTGATTAGTAGGTCTAAAATACTTGCAAAACTTTGTTTTTATTAAATTTAGGTTTTCATGTAATAAATAGAGTATCATGTATTAGGATGTGTAATCAATGCCCTTTATGATTATTTTGCTTTCATACACTATATTACACATTTTAAATTGACATCATTCAAATAGACCTTTTCAAAATAGGATGGTAAAAGATCTACTAAGTATTAGTTAAACCAGTATAATAGTTTACTAAAGGAAGAGTTTACTCCTCAAATGACGTGTATCAAAAAGTTTTGCGTGACAAGTAACGTACGTTGTTAGACTTTATCTTATAAAATATGCAGTGTTTCATTAAAAAGAATTATATATTGTTTGATACATGATTATTGAATTTTCGAATGTAATCACACTTTGCAATTACAATTTGATCTCACCACTATATTATATATCGTTAATTATATACCGTTACGCAATTTTCGCTGTTATGCGCGAGTTACCGATTTGATATCATTAATAAAGTATGTAAGTACGTATTTGTATACCTACTAATTAGTAATACTAGACGATTACCCGCGCATAGCAGCGGAATTACCTAAAGACATATAATTAATGATATGCTAATTGTTTCGATGGTCGAACTCGTGACCCAATAATTGTCTAGCGATAGATAGTTAATGATTTATTAATTGACCTGATGGTCGAATCGGTAACCCGGTGACTCATCCGGGTTGAACCGGTAGGCGAGCACGTTCCCATTGACTCGATCTGGTTGACTCGGTGGTCGAACCCGTGTCCCGGTGGTTGAACCCATGACCCGGTGACTCGATAGGATTGACCCGGTGGTCGAAACCAGTGACCCGGTGGCTCGACAGGATTGACCCAATTGTCGAACCCGTGACCCAGTGACTCGATCGGGTTAACCCGATGGTCGAACCCATGACTCGAAAAGATTGGCCCGATGGCCGAACCTGTTACCCGGTGACTCAATCGCGTTGGTCCAATGGTCGATCCGTGACCCGATGACTCGACCGGGTTGATCCGTTGGTGGAACCCGTGACCAAGTTACTCGACCGAATTAATCCGGTGGTGGAACCCGTGACCGGGTAACTTATGCAATTGTTTATGGTTTAATTTTTCAGGATTTCTTACTTTATCCAACTTATGTAAATTTAATTTTTCAACAATTCCATAATTAATATTCAACTTCTAATGCATTTAATTTTTCAACAATTCCATAATTAAGTCATTTGGTTTTGGGGTTTTTCCTTTATAAGTAGTAGAGATGGATCATTCTTGAAATTTCCCAAGATCACTTGTCATTTCTTTTTTTCACCCACTAAACCAAAATTTCTCTAAATGCCCCATGTGACTTATGCAACTTCGTGATATTCTTCACATTTTTTTTATTTTGTACTAAGTTCCATAAGTCTTATGGGGCATTTAGAGAAACTTTATTTTGGTGGATGCAAAAAATAAAATGATGAGTGGTTTTAGGGCATTTCAAGGAGGGAATTTCTAACATATGCCTTGAGTATACATATTTGAGTTTATATAAAAGTAAAGTTTGAGATTATTAAACTCAAATTGTTATTTATTTATGGTAAATTTACTTAATGTGAATTAAATGTATTTTTGAATATAAAAAGAAAGTTTGTGTTTGCTGAATGTCCTTAACATGTGCATGAGGGCAAATGTTAGAAAAACCCTAAGATAAAATCACAAATAACCATCTAGCTTCAAATCCCGCTCGTTGGACGGCGAGCTTTAATATTTGCTCTAAGAAACATTTTATCTTATAATTAAGAAATGAGCGGGATTTGAAAGGGTTTTTCTAACGAGCGGGATTTGAAGCTAGATGGTTATTTTTGATTTTATCTTATAATTAAGAAATGATGTAATGTTTCACTTCAAGGTTTACTAAATGCTTTTTATATTAGTGGAAATAATGATTATTTTAGATTATATCTAAACTTAAATTATTAAAAGATTTTTCATTGTATTTTAGTCATACGACAAAATATTGTATCGTTAATTATTCGAAACCAGACAGTTCCGCAGCTATGCGCGAGTAATCGTCTAGTACGTTATAAACAAATTACCTCATTAGCACTTAAGGGCCTATCGATGCAACGCGCATAGTCTTGTACAATAAGATAATCCATTAGACTACAAAAATCAAAATACTATTAACCCACTGATAATGATAAATTCACACAAGTTCAAAGAGGTTAAAATTTTTACCAAATTGAAAGATATTAAAAAAATACAATGCTATATGCCTTTTGAGTATCACATTATTAAATCGAGCCTCAAACAGAACCTAAGATCATTAAACTCAAAGTTAAACGCATGGCATCCAACCTTTTATAATGATTTAGTGTACAAACTGAGCATTCCAACTCGTTTGTTTTCTCATAAATAACCGTAAGATGATATATCTTTTTGTGACGATTCATGCCCACGATAGTAGTTATTACGTCAACAACTTAAGGTACAAAACATGTTTAGATTAGTTCGGTTTAAGAAACGACCTGAAGATGCTAGTTTGTAAATGTTTATAGCTTCTCCATCTTTGTTGAAGCGGCATTTGCAGGATCCATTTATCACATTGAAACAATAGCATACCATCAATCAATCACTAAAAATATACCGAGAGCAATATGTAATATCAAAATACCTTATGAAATCTAAACTAAATATGTAAGGGTTAAGTCCATATAATAGCAGGATACTTTTTAAAATGTACAAAAATCATACGTAAACTTAAAAAAATACCAATATCGTATATGTAGTTTCAAAATCCGTCTCAATATCATACCTCAAATATAATTGCACAAGAACTAACAAGATTAGTTGCTTGAATCTCTTGTATTTTTAACGTAGCAACAAACATCACTTTTTCTTTAATATTATTTCGCAAAGATGATTGCACAAGAACTAACGAGATTAGTTGCTTGAATCTCTTGTACTTTCAACATAGCTACAAACATAAATTTCTTTTGCCATATTATTTTTCAACACTGTAGGTGGTGGCCAGAAACCCTGGTTCGTTTTTGGTCCGCTCATCACCACAAATCTCATGATCAACCATTAGTTTTTATATGTCTTTTCTTTCGAATATACTTTCCCCGCTAGCAGCACCACCATGACTGTCAACAACTAAAATTAAACAAAAACTTCATACTTGCAAGTGGTATATTATGTGTAAGTTTATGCATAGTCATGTGAGTTGTGAAGTTAGGTTTTAAGGTTTTGGGATACTAAACCTCACTTTCAAGTCATTACCACATTACCGTACCATTAAACTCGTGACTACCAAAATGAATATTAGTTTTTTAAGAAGTTTATATAAAATCTAAATGCAAAGTTGCAATACGAAAAACAGTTTCCATGACACCAAAACATGTGAAATGAAGAACTACTAGTAGTTTGCACACATTTGCACACTTTGAATTATTCTATATACTAAATTAGTATTTTAGAAGTCTTAAGGTATGATATCAAGACGAATTTTATAAGTATGTATATGATATTAGTTCTTTTTAAAGTTCATGTATGATATTTGTATATTTTGAAAAGTATCTTGCTATTACATGGACTTAACCCAATATGTAATATCAAGTAATCAAACTAATATTTTGAAACCCTTAATATCATATCATAGTTATATTACATACCTATTTACGAGCTTAATGCTGTCCTTCAACAGTACGTATAATTTGCATACTTTGTGACATACAAACTATAGTTTTCAAAGTTGATTATTTTCAATAAAAAGAATAATGCAAATAATGAGAATAATTGAATAATGGGCCATGGCTTCTTGGCCCGTATACAAATATCGAGCTGTGTTTGCTTACATACCAAACCTAAGCCAGAAAACCATCGCATATTGGCGTCATCTCCGGCGACTTATTGCTTCTGGTGCGTTGTTTGATTATTTCTTTCTGTTTATGTTAAGATAGTTTGATCATGCTTGCTTAATCAATATCTTGATTTACTGCTGTATCATGTTCATAGAAATTGATAAATATATATCTTACAGTTAGTGGCCGAACTAGGGGTCTGACTCGATTGAATTTTGTTTCGTAGTGTTAATATTCGTAAAATCCTCCTCTTTTCCTAACGGTGCCCTGTCGGAAAAAATGTGTTTTAAGCCCTTGTTTAGTGCAAGGGAAGTTCAAAAAAGTTTTTGCACCTCTTTCAATCATGGTTGCGCTGCTAACAGCTATGTTTAAGAGTTAACAGTAAGGAATTTTGACAACCATGTTATGTACCATCATGTTGTTAATGCAACAATTCTAGAGAAAAGCTAATAAGCCCTAGGTACAATAGTAATATATCTTTAAACTCTATTGGTGTTTGTTAGTTTGTTCCTGATTTCAATTTTGTTGCTCACTTTCTAAGTTTTAATACATATATTTTTGTATTATTACGTTGGCAGTGTATAAGTGATAAGATACGCTCTAGAAGACATGGATGAAAGCATTGTAACATCTAACACTTGCCACTCGTTGAAGAAAGAAAAGGTAATTAGTTGTTGCCTTGATAGTTCACCTATTAATAATTCAATACATGTTTGTTGCTTTTAATTTATCTGAGGGTTAATGTTACTATATGTTCGATGAAAATATTGTAGAATCAGACAAATTCATGTTACTTATATGAAGACTTGGTTGTTGAGATCATTAAAAGATTGCCATTGAGATCCATCATTCGATTTAGATCTGTCTCTAAATGCTGGTTTTCTCGTATTCCTAGTTATAATTTCAGAATGCTCGCTCTTCAATCTGCAAATAATCCGCAAAATGTCATTTTAAGACATCGGATTCGTTGTGAAAATGGGGGTGTTGGAGTTATAAATACGTTAGATCCGGATGACCATTACATGGGTCTAAATTCAGTTAAGTTCCCGAGTGAAGAATTCAAGATTGTTGGTTCGTGTAATGGAATTATTTGTGTGACTGAAAAAAAAGAAGGGAAACAGATTTCATGTAGTTTATGGAACCCTTCAATTAGACGCAAACTAAGCATTCCTAGTCATCCTTGTGGGAATGTAACATTTGGATTCGGTTTCGACCCAATCATAGATGATTACAAGGTCGTTTCTATACCTTTATCTAAATGCAAAGGAATCGAAGAAAAAATATATCTTTACACCAAGAAGGCAAACTCTTGGAATGTGATAGCTTCCTTCCCTATGAAATGTTTTTACAAAAAAGTCAGGTCATCTGCGTTATTTTTCAATGGAGCATTACATTGGGTGGTAGATAACAAGATACTAACATTGAATCTGAGTACTCATGTGTTTGGTATGACTCCGTTTCTCGAACAGCAGGAATTCCCTGGTGCGATACAACTAGCAGTTATTAAAGGTTCTTTAGCTGTAATTGGCTTTAATGGTCTTAGGATTTTGGTGAGGAAAGAGTATAATAATGTTGCATATTGGTCTAAGCTCGAACCAGAAGAAATATTGATTGAAGACTTTGAAATCTATAATCCTGAGACAGGAGTGCGTACAAGAACACGTCCTAACTCTTTCTCTGATACTATTATTGAAATGGATATGTGTGTGGAAAGTCTTGAACTGCTGGCGAATGAAGCCTGGTAGACAAGGATACTACTAGTGATGGGGGATCAAACAACATGTTCACTAGTTATATATACATGTGTTGAATCATGCTAATTTCAATGTTTATTAGTAACTGTTCAAGAGTCTTGATCATACATTCCTTGTGTTTGGTTTGATCTTAAATTTGTTCTGTTCCTTTTAATGTTTTTTTCAGATTAATGTTTTTTTTTTTTTGAACGGCTATCATCAGACCAATGCTATCATCTACTTGCATATATTTCTCAAAGAATTTATATAAGGCTTCTAGTCAGCTTACAAATTACAACTGACGAGCGAGATGCTTGGAACCATCTCTAGGCAAATGTGCATACCGAGAAGCCTTAAACACCCCGATTTCACAAACTAAAGGTTGAGATCATCACTAATATGCGTGCAAAATAATCATTAACTACTAACTAGCCGTTCAAAAAAAACATGCATCTCGCATATCAACCCGGCCATCTATCTTTCCCAAATTCGATACTCGTACCATTTTCCACTTTTGTAATTAATGAAAGATTTAGAGAAAGTGATATAGTGAAATTGCATCTTGGAGTATCGTTTTAAACCCCTGGAAACTCACCGCCTACTGACGTCATATCCGGCGACTTATTGCTTCCAGTGAGATATTCGTGCTTGCTGGTTCTATGTATTCTTGCCTACTTAATTATTTTATGTGATGTTTAAATCTTTTGTATAAAAATACTAATCGCAAAATGTCAGATTATCTATGTGAAGACTTGATTTATGAGATCATTAAATTAGAAGATTACCACTCAAGTCCGTCATTCGATTTAGAAAAGATTTGATTTATGAGATCATTAAAGGTACTCTATCATTGGAATCGTCTACAAACTTGAACACCCGAACTTCACAGACTCGAGCTTCAAGATCATCAGTAGCACCTCTTCGATATGGCCCTCTCCATGACTTGCACACCTGTTTAATTCCGATAGCCAGCACCCCGTGCCTTCTTTCACACACAAGACAACCTACTGTCATAGTTGGACTCAAAGATTATGCCCTCATATTCATGTAATGATATCTATCCATTTTGCTATACAAACAAATAACACCTAGTTAGCTTCATATCACGTACGTACAAATAATATACGAACGCTAGAGACAGTACGCGCATTTCAACGAATTTAGAATACTATTATCACACGTACGTACGATGATGACTTAAAACGTATTTTTTTTAACCATAATTTTTGACACATTAGGCGACTAATTCCCGAGGTTTGAGCGCACTAACACGCAGACTCAAACCAGGTAATTAAAGAGCATCACTTTTATTTTAAAAGGTCCAAATAGTATAAAGGTCAGGACAAGAAAATTAGTAATGAACTTATAACTAAAATCAAATCATAAATACATGATTTCTTGGGATATGGGCCTTAATTAGATCCTTGCACAATAAAATCGAAATCATACATACGATTTCATGGGATCGAATGAAACATTAAGGTTTGTGTTTCTTAAATCTTTTTACTGATTTCGCTTTTGCTTTTTCTGCTTCTATAGATCTTCATGGACATTGCATATTGATTAGTTAAAAAAAATTCGTATAGGTATAGCTTGACATTCTAAACTACATGCAACTGTTGATGATCCAATTTGATCTAGAAGAGATGAAGAAATACATCGTAAGAAAACTCGTGGAGAAAGTTCGAAGTTTGACATCTGCTCGTGGTTGCCATGTCTGGAGGAAACGAAAGGTAAAGTATTTGTAACGTTTTCGGTTTTGATAATATAAGAGTACATTATGTGATGATTAATGTATTTTGTTTTCCAAAACTGTTGTAGAATCGCACAACGTTATGTCACCTGTGTGACGACTTGATTGTCGAAATCAGTGGAATGTTGCCAATCAAATCCCTCATTCACTATAGATCTCTCTCTAAATCATGGTTTGCTCGTATGTCTAGCCGTAATTTCATCAGAATGCATGCTCATCGATCTGCAAAAACACCGCAAAAAGTCATTGTGAGACAAGACTATCATTACAGCAAAGATGGTCACAAAAAAAATTATACATTAGATCCGGAAGACCAATACACTAGCCTGAAATCAGTCAACTTCTCGAGCATAGATTTCCATATTGTTGGTTCATGTAATGGAATTTTATGTGTGATTCAGAAAGAAACTATTTGGGAAAGTTCATTATGTCTTTGGAACCCTTCAGTTAGGCGCAAACTAAATGTTCCTAGTCATCCTTTTGGATTTGCATCACTTGGATTTGGTTTTGACGCAATAACGGATGATTACAAGATCGTAGGCATACCATTATGTAAATATAGTGGAGTTGATAAATTTTCATATATGTACTCCATGAAGACAAACTCATGGAATGAGATTCAGCTCCCTAATACATTTTATTACGATAACGTCACATCACAATTCCAGTGTTTTGTCAACCGAACATTACATTGGGTGGTTAGATATCAATCCGATAATATAGACCTCCATCAATGTATATTGACATTCAATTTGAGTACTTGTGTTTTTGACATGATTCAGCTGCCACAACCTAGTTGGGCAATGGTACAATTAACAATCATCCAAGGTTGTCTAGCTGTAATATCCAACAATGGTAATGATAATTGGATATGGGTGAGAAAAGAGTATAAGAATGTCGCATCTTGGTCCAAGCCTTACAATTTTACGAAGCCTAATTCTGAAGGAGCAGATAGTATCTTCGGGCTGACCAGCCATGGTGATTTCGAAAGTTATAATCCCAAGACTGGAATGCGTTCAAGACTTAAGAGTTCTTCAGATTCTTCTTTCACTATTGAAATGGATATGTGTGTAGGAAGCCTTGAATTGCTAGATAACGAGGCTTGGTAGACATTTAGACTTGCTTGTTATGGGGACAAACCATGATTCTGGAGGTATAACCTGCTTGTGGCCTAGTTTTGCTAATTTAGCTTAGCTGGTTTACTAGTTACCGTAACTTTGTGACTATTAATTATTGTTTTTGGTAAAAACAGGTGCAAGATGCATGCAAAGCCAACAATTGTATTCAGAATCACCATGATAGAAGTTATTGTATTGTTTGTGCTTTTGACTTTGCAGTGTCGAATATCTTATTTTTATAAAATTAAAAGTGTGGCTTGTTCTAGCGGTATCCGAAGTGTAAGTAACGCTCTTTCCCGAGTATAAAAAGAGAAGAAGAGGGATGGAGAGGGAAAAAAGAAAATAAATTAAAAGGAGAGGAAGAATAAATAAATTTTTATTGTGTTCCTGAGTTGAAAAGAAAAGAGAAGTGAGTAAGTAAGAATAAGACTAAAAAATGAACTTGTTAACTTGAGATTCACTCTAACACGGGTTTATGATCCGGAGGTTGGGGAGGATAGAACAAGTGTTTAGCCATTTGTAGAGAGAGAAACAAGAGAGAAACAAAGATGTGTGTTTATTTCTAGAGAGAGAAGTAGAAACAAGAAAATGGTAATCATCACCCCTCCATGGAAGTATGGAGGGTATACATAGCACGAGACTTGGACTATTACATATGACAATATTAGTCCCTGCAAGTCCCGGCTATAAAACTAATGTAATTTCGTTAGTCGCACACAATTTAAGGCTAACAATCTTCCCCCAATGTGGAGACATACGGAATTACTTACAATGTTCCTAACAAATGCAAATACAACAAAAATATGGAGGATGGCGTCGTTGTCTTCAAGTCTTCTAGAAAAACTTATACCCCAGTTTGAATCCTCTTTGTCTTTGCTTGTTGAGGAACCATTGTATCATGCATGAACTAGATTAACTTCCCCCCAATTCATACCACATGTCTTGAAAAACTTTCTTCATACACTTCTTTTTGACGAAGCTTCTAAATCAGCTTCCCCCCAAACCAATATCCCTGTCTTGAGCAGATCTTGTAGCTTGAGCAATCTTCTATTTTTGACATTTAAAGTGCACATCGGAATTTTGTAGAAGAAGAAGCAAACCACACCAAGTAACTGTTATCTTGACATTTTTGGTCTTCATGATTATGTGTTTGGGGGAACATGTAAAAAATCAGCAACAAATCTTCTCACGCTTGTAGAATACTTCCCCCTGGAAGTTGAACTAAGTATCCCAAAATACACGTTCTTCCCCCATGATGGTGACGAACTCTCGGAAGCATCATCTGACGTGTACGGTCAAAATCGCGAGATGTTCTTGTCGAAAGAATGGTGGTTACGAACACTAAGAAGCATCATCTGGCGTGTACGCTCAGAATCGCGAGATGTTCTTATCAGAAGTAAGATGGTTAAGAACACTCGGAAGCATCATCTGACGTGTACGCTTAGAATCGTGAGATGTTCTTGTCAAAAGTATGATGGTTAAGAACACTCGGAAGCATCATCTGACAAGTACAATCAGAATCGCGAGATGTTCGTGTCTGAAGCAGAAATCTTTGTTGACATTCTGTAGCTCAAGTTGCTCGTGAGAATTGTTTGCTGATCGCATCTCTACTCTTGTACTCTCTGGCAAAACTTACCAACCTCGTATTCTTTCGCCTATCTGTAGTGACCACTGGTGAAGTAAACCTGATATTCCAAACTTGAAACTGAAGTACAATCCCCCAAATTTGTTACTTACGCTTAGCACTTTTGATGATTGATGAACGGTGCAGAGAAACGTCTCTTAGTACCTTATACATAGAAGAAGAGAGAAGTATAAGATGTAAAACACCTCTTGAAATACCCACAACTACAGGTGAGTGTGACACTGATCACTACAACGTAACTCCTTAAGTGATAGTTGTCCATGTCTTTGACCATCCACCCCTTGACAGTGGAGACTAAATAAATCAAGTCTTAATCATTAATGCTAAAGTGAATCATCACTCGATAGAATAGGGTGAAAGAGGCTCGATGATGAATTGAGTAGACGCCTTCGTGTTATTCCACTTCAACTTCAAATAATAAATACCAAATCCACTTCGTAATCACTTGACATTACGTTGCCCCGAATACTAGCCGTTTTGATAATTTAAGTGAATCTTAAAAGGATCGTTTTAGTGTTTGTTTGTTTATGTCGTGTGTGTTTGTTGTACTTGTCGTGTTTGATTGAGTGTCGTTAACTAAAATCCAACGATGACTAAAGAATGAGAAGCCGTCAATGTCGTCTAGCTAACTTTACTTTGAAGCCCAAAATCAATCATACACCCAACTGATGCGCATCGAAACTTTTTCGAGAGATTAGGGTTTCAAAACGAGGGTTTTATTTTCTTTAATCGATAAGGAATCCATATACCCATTCTGATAGTCAAAGTCGGGCCAACGAAAATTGTAACATTAAACATCTTGCCACAGCCCACTAGCCCGTGAAACTTCAGATAAGCCCATTTAAATCCAATTATAATAAGAAACGCAGCCTAAACCAAATGAATATAGTCGGTCCAACAAAGTTACCCTAAGGATTAGGAATATAAATATGTATACTCCAACCCTAATCCACATTTCTAGTTAACTCCGCCCCCTTTTTCATCTCTCTGTCCATCTCGAAAGTTAATCAGATCCAATCTCTAATCTCTTCCTCCCACATCTGCCTCATCACATCAGCCCTAATCACATCATTAACATACTTCCAACCAAATAAGACAAGCCATTAAACCAAGATATGACCCCCTTTTGTTTTTTGTAGTTATTCGATTGTAGATGCAAGATTTAGTCACGGTTTCAAGATCTTGCCAATGATCTCGGGTAGGTGTGTTTTACTTCATTTGTTGGTTTGAGTTGTTGTGACGTCAACCGAAACGAAGATAGATTGTAACAAACTTGTTACAATTCTTACTTCATATTCGAACAATGATGGATCAGTGATGGTCGTACTTGTATGAGTCAAGGTCAATGATGCGTTTTAGGTATAGATCTAAAAAAATCATATCGAGTCTGAGATCTGAGTTTGAGTCTATCGAAACAAAGTTGATGATAACAGATTTGTTATTAGTCAAACTTTATATTCGAATATTAAAAGATTTAAACCAACATAGATCTGTGATGATTGTCAAAAACAAATCTCGTCTTGTGGTTAAGGGATACCGTCAACAAGAAGGCATAGACTACGATGAATCATTCGCTCCAGTTGCTCGTTTGGAAGATGTCAGGATATTCCTTGCTTATGCTGCACATAAGGGCTTCACGGCTTTTCAGATGGACGTTAAAACTGCTTTTCTCAACGGTCATTTGAAGGAAGAACTGTATGTGAATCAGCCAGAAGGATTCATCGATCCTCATCATCCTGACAAAGTCTATCGTCTCAAGAAGGCTGTATATGGACTTAAACAAGCTCCAAGGACATGGTACGAAGAACTATCAAACTTCTTGGTTTCCAAAGGATTTTCCAAAGGTTCTATTGATCCTACCCTCTTTACTAATAAATATGGGGATGACATACTGCTGGTGCAAGTTTATGTTGATGACATTATTTTTGGTTCTACGAACCCAAAACTTTCAAAACATTTTGAAAAATTAATGCATCGCATATTTGAAATGTCAATGATGGGGGAGCTAAAATTCTTTTTAAGCCTCCAAATTCATCAATCCCCACGTGGTATCTTCATTAACCAAACTAAGTATGCTCAAGAGATACTTAAAAATCATGGTATGACCTCATGTGCTCGCGTTGGTACACCATTGTCGACCAAATCCGTAGACGCTGACTTGTACTCGTATCCCGTAGATCAAACGCGATATCGCAGTATGATCGGGTCACCTATGTACCTTACAGCCAGCAGGCCTGATATTCATCATGCCACATGCTACTGTGCATGATATCAAGCCAGACCTACTCAAAAGCACCTCAAAGAGGTTAAACGGATCTTTCGGTACCTTAAGAATACCATTCACATAGGACTCTGGTATCCGAAGGAAACCGGTTTTCATCTACCAGCTTTTTCAGATTCTGATCACGCAGGTTGCCTTGATAGTCGAAAAAGCACTTCTGGTAGCGTACAATTTCTAGGGGAAGACAAGCTTGTAAGCTGGTCGTCAAAGAAGCAGGATTGCACTTCGCTCTCATCAGTTGAAGTAGAATATGTGGCTCTATCCGCGTGTTGTGCTCAAGTCCTCTGGATGCGAACTCAACTCAGGGATTATAACATCCACTTTGATAAAATACCCATGTATTGTGACTCAAAGTCGGTCATAGCCATCTCATGCAATCCGGTTCAACACTCCCGTACCAAGCACATCGCAGTCAGATATCACTTCATCAAGGAACAAGTAGAACATGGTATCGTGGAATTATACTTTGTCAGAACTGAGTACCAGATAGCAGACTTGTTTAAAAAAGCCCTATCACAAAATAGGTTTCAGTATCTCGTTGGCTGTCTTGGTATGAAGTATATGAATCGAGAAGACTTGGAGGTTTTGGCAAATGAAGCTGCTTGATACTCTCTCATGACGACTTCTAAGTAAATGTCAGCTTAGAACTCGAACTTCAACTTAAGGAAAGTTTATCACGGATGATAACTTCTCCTTCACAACGGGAAATTTAACTTTCTTGGTCATGAGCTTGTCACAAAACAATCAATGTATTGAGCTCATGAAAATCGGACCCGAAAGGGAAGTGTACATTTCAGTGCGCCTTCTCTAAGCAATAGAAGAGAAGTCTTCTATCATGATAATTTTAAAACCGTTGAACACAATTTTTCAAGGATTTCTCAAAAGATTTTTTCTAAATCTTTCAAAATTGTGTGTTCAACACTCCCTTCCTCATATGTGGTTTTTATATCTCAAAATTGTCATATGTTATTTTGATCAGTTTTTGAGGGGGAACGTTTTAAAATCAAGCCTTTAATGTTGTTGGGTACATCTCTGAAATTGTCATATTTTATGTATCCAACACATTCCAAAAATGGTTTAAAACTGTCATATGTAATATACTATATCGGATAAGGCATCTCAACTCCGTACCTCAACATATATTGTGGTGTCGTTTTTTCTAAAATTTTGTCAAATTTTGTCTCAAGACACACATATATTGTTGAGGGGGAGCGAACCGACTAAAAAGTTCCATGATTCATGCGTGCACACATGTTTCTCTCCCAATCTGTTTTTAGAAATTGTCATATTTTAATCAACTGGTATCTCTAATATTATGTTTTTATATTAGAGATAGGGGAGAAAATGTTATTAAAATGTAATATATCGCAACATGTGATCTTGAAGACTCAAGTGCAACTCTTTCCTTCACATGTTAAACTATTTCGTATATCGATGCATGTGTGTAGGGGGAGCTTTTCGGAAATGTAAAACTTTCAAGTATTAAAAGTTTTGATTTTTATCAAGCACTTTGAATGGTTTTCAATGGTTTATGGTTACGATCTATACCCAAAATAACCTACTATCCACGACGGAACGTTGGAGTCAAAAGGTGGTTTAGGATAGGAAACTAAGTCCTATGATCCAACCAGAACCGGAGGGATCTACCCAAGGACATTCCATAGCTATAAATAGTTGTCCTTAGGAAAGATGAAGCTGAATGAAGCTGAATGCGGACCAATTACTTAAGTTAGCACTGGAACAATCACAACAAGGTGCTAGTGATGACGTATTGGTAAGCATTGAAGGAGTTGAATATTCTTTGCAACCATTAGGAAGAAACCGGGTTAACACATCTTTTGAAGACTAGTGTCATTGACCCAGTGATGCGATGCACAACCCTTCACCAGCCATTCGAGTTTCTCTCAAAAGAAACTTGTCTCATTGTCACGGAGATCAACACGTATCTATTGACTTTCTCACTCCGAGTTAGTTAATATTGAAAAGGTGGCAATCTGCTCCAGCCTCCGATTACCAAATGCACTCATTGAGTCTAGAGCCAAAAGAGATCAATCTATCATCTCACTAGGACACAATCGAGTCCTACACATTATCCTTGTGATATTGCCAGAACATCTGAGTGATACGATTCACAATAAAGATGGAAATCCTGCTTGAGCCAGCATCAAACAAGCTCATGGTAGGTAACTTGTGCGATTCTACACGAATCAAACTTGTGAGAACTAGAAAGAAACTAAGTTTGGATTCTTAATTGATTCAAACTTGATTCCATGTTTCTTCGCAAAATCTGTGTGATCTTGCCAGAACATTTAGAGTGACACTCTTTAGTGTTCACAATGACGAATGGAAATCCTTCCAGTGTCAACATCAAACAGCACTACGGTAGGTAACATGCAAGATTCTTTATGAATCAAGCTTGTGGCAAACTGGAAAGCAACAATGGTGCGATTCTTTGAGAATCAAACTTGTTCTAGGAATTTTGAATTGACGACTCTAATCAAACGGATAACCGTGTCCTTTTTTATTCACTCTTTATGTTCGCAGTCTACTTTGAGACGGTCGAGTAAAGAGAACTGGCTACTACCGCCGGGAAACCCTGTCAAGGATGTTCTTAATCGAATCTACCCGATCACAGGTACGATATTTAATACCGTCTAACGGTCTTCACTGACCGGAGGTAAAACGCTACCGAGTTAGGGTGAAATGTTCAAAGCCATTTCATCTGTGTCTATATATGATGCTGCATATCAAGAAGGTGGCGTAGCTGTGTACTAACCGATGTCGATTCAGAAGTCACAAGAGCACAAGATGGTGATAATCAAGATACCTAAGAATGTAAGAATGTAATAGGTCATCTTGTCACAAGATCACAAGATGAACACTATCAAGGATAGACTGAAGATCTCAAGCACTCAAAGTCAAAAGACAAAGGCTCAAGATAAAGATCACAAGGCATGAAGGAACAAAACCGTTACAAACAAGATCAAGACCAAGATACAAGACCAAAGAAGGAAGATCACCTCCACAAGAATGTATTCTCTCAATCATCTTATACATTTAAAGATGACCGATACATTGGGGGAGATTGTTAGCCCTATATTTTATATATATTCGAACAAGAATGTAATAGGTCATCTTAGTCGTTAATGGTGTTGTATTGTAGTAGGTTAGTTGGGTTAACCGGGCTTGGAATTCAAGCTAATATTATATAAGTTAGGGGCGTAAGCCCAAGTGCAAGCCATGCCCGGCCCAAGAAACAAGCCCATGAGCCCACCAAGCTCATGGGTATATAAACCCTCTTCCATGTGTGGAAGAGGGGTGTTGGTTCATTTACTTTCTCTCTCTAGTAAACATAAACCTTCCACCATCTCTCTTGTTTCTCTCTCTACTTTTCTTCTCTTTCTCTCTCTAGAATCTTGTGTTATGGATTAAGTGGGATTAACAGAACTTCACTTATTTTCACTCTAATTTGGGAAAAAGATTAGGAGAGTAAATTGAGTGTAACTTGCTATCCTTTATTTCCCTCTTCTCTCCAAAAAAAATCTCACGAACACAAACTTTTTCACTCCAAACATTTCCCTTTTACTCCAAAACATAAACTCGGAAACATAGCGTAAGGTTCTCCTCACTCCTCAGTCTCTTGAGTGGCGAAACTTTAAAAGGATAAAATTGTCAACTTATTTATTACACTATATTCATTAGTGACCATCAACCAACCGGTTGGGGTTTAATAGACTAAACACCAGTAATTGCTCTCAAGGTTGGATGATTTCATTGATGAGCACGAAGGCCGTATAAATACACAAAGGAATAACAGGATAATTCGAACAAAAAGGAAGGACTAAATTGAAATACATAAGCATCTAAAGACTAGGAAAATAGCTAAGGAATCGGTAAACCACATGTGCAGCTCCTGATTATCCGAACAGCTTTATTTGATGAATTCTTTTATTTGCAACGGTCACTTCCAACAAACCTTCCCCCAAACTAAACATCCATGTTTAGTTTTTCTTCCATCGGACATGCTCCAAGCCTTTTTCATAACTTCACAAAGTTATCTCGATGCAGCGGCTTAGTCAAGATATCGGTAAAAGATATCGGTAACTTGATCCTTTGTCCCAACATGCTTCAATTCAATAGTACCTTTTCCAACCAGATCACGTAGGAAGTGAAACTTCACCCCGATGTGCTTGCATCTTTCATGAAAGACAGGATTTTTAGAGAGTTTAATTGTTGAGGTGTTGTCACATTGAATCACCGTGCCTTCTTCATGTTTCATTCCAAATTCCTCAAGCATTCCACGAAGCCATATCACATGAAAAGCACATGCTGCAGCTGCAACATATTCAGCTTCCGTAGATGACAGGGAAACCACACTTTGTTTCTTTGAAGACCAAGCTATTGCAGCTCCATCCCACAATACCAAGTATCCGGAAGTACTTTTCCGGTCATTCCAGTCTTCGGCGAAATCACTGTCTGTGAACACTTCTATTTCACCCTTTCCACATTTCTTGTAAAAACTCCATACTTCAAAGTACCTTGAAGATACCTCAAAACCCTTTTTGCAGCTGCGAAGTGAATATCAGTGGGCTTAGACATAAACCTGTTGATGTAGCTTACAACAAATTGAATATCAGGCCTTGTAGTAGTGATATACATCAGACACCCTACTAGGCTTTGGAACAGTGTTTCATCAATGGGCTCTCCCTCTTCTATTTTAAGCTTACAAACTGGAACCATAGGATTAATCACAGCATTGCAATTCATCATGTTGAAGCGATCAAGTATTTCTATTGCATACTTTTGTTGAGGCACGTGAATTACACTTGAAGTCTGCGTCACTTCCAATCCCAGAAAATATCTCATCTTCCCTAAATCCATCATTTCAAACTCACCCTTCATTCAAGAGTTAAATTCTTTCAACATTTCTTCATTTTTTCCCGTATACAGAAGATCATCCACATAAACATTCACCATTAATAAACTTCCATCTGATCTTCTTTTGATAAATAGAGTATGTTCTGAAGAGATTCTCACAAAATCTTCCTTGATAAAATAGGTCTCAATACGACTAAACCAAGCTCTAGGAGCTTGTTTAAGCCCGTATAGTGCCTTGTGGAGTTTATACACTTTATGCTCTTGATTCTTCTTGACATACCCTTGTGGCTGTTGTACATACACATCTTCCTCCAACTTTCCATGAAGAAAAGCTTATTTTACATCCATCTGGTAGATGTTCCAACCCTTTTGAGCAGCTATAGCAATCATCAGCCGAATGGTATCCATTCTTGCAACAGGAGCAAACACTTCTACATAGTCAACACCATAATCCTGACCATAACCTCTAGCACCCAACCTGGATTTATGCTTCTCTACTTCTCCCTTTTCATTTAGCTTGGTTTTGAAGATCCATTTCACCCCAATACATTTAGTGTCTGCTGGCAGATCTACCAACTGCCATGTTTGATTTCTTTCAATAGCAAAGATTTCGAGATCCATTGCTTTCTTCCACCTATCATCTCGGGCTGCATCTTCATAATAAACTGGATCCTGATGTATGAGATCTGTTAACATCATCTCAACACCATCAGAATCCAATTCGTCATCGTCTCCAGCAAAGTAGTCACTTAAGTAGGCAGGTGGTCTTCTTGTTCTTTGAGGTCTTCCTTCCCCGAGTCCTGAACTTCCAACCCCAACATTTTGTTCAGAAACTACTGGACTCAAGGCTTGATATGCATCCTCTTCTTGTTCAGGCTCCTCATTTTGATCATCCACGAACACATAGTCATCTTTAGTAAAGTCATAATCTCCCCATGTAATCTCATTTTCTTCCTTCCTTTCTTTATCAAATTCCAACACCATGACTTGTGTTCTTCAAAGACCACATCCTTATTGACTACAACCTTGAGTATGTGTGGGTCGATCAATCTGTAGGCTTTTGATTCTTCACTTACTCCAGTTAGAATGCACACAAAACTTTTATCATCAAGCTTGGTTCTCTTCTGTTTTGAATATGGACATGAGCAAGACAGCCCCATACTCTAAAGTGATCAATAGTTGGCTTGACTCCACTCCAAGCCTCTTGTGGTGTCATGTTTGTGAGAGTCTTGGTTGGACACCTGTTCAATACATAAAAACTCCAAATAGTTGCTTCTCCCCAAAATTTCTTTAGCATGTTTTTTGTTGCCATCATAGATACCACCATGTTTATGACAGTTTTGTTCTTCCTTTCAGCAACCCCGTTCTGAGCAAAAAGTCTTAAAAGCATCAGACATGTATTCTCCTCCTCTATCTGTCCTGAGGACTTTAACCATTCTTCCTGTTTCAACCTCCACCTTCTTTTTGAATTGTTTGAAACTTTCAAAAGCTTGTGATTTTTTAGACAATAGATACACCCGAGATTTACAACTATAGTCATCTATAAAGGTCTATAAATACCTATTTCCTGTGTGAGATGCAGGAGTAATGGGTCCACAAATATCTGAGTGCACCAGATCCAGTATTCCTTCTGCCCTCCAGCTGCTCTTTTTCGGGATAGCATTTTTTGTTTGTTTTCCAACCATGCACTGCTCAAAAGCAGTTTTATTAACAGCAAAACTGGGAAGATTGTGTACTATGTCTTTTACTTGAAGAAGTTCCATGCTGGTATTGCCAAGGTGACCCATTCTTTCAAGCCATAGCCTGGCATTGTCTTCATTACTTGTATATAAACACCCATCTCCTTTCTGATAAGTAACTTCTTCTAATTCTTCACTAACTGGAAACATACGGTTGCTGCTCATATAGCTTTGAAAGATCAGACCTTTTTCTTGATGAAACACTTTGCACACATTCATTTGAAAAAGAAAAGACAAGCCCTTTTGCTAAAGTTGTCCAATACTAAGGAGATTGTTCTTGAGATCTGGCACGTAGTACACATCATTTATTACAAAAGTTAATCCATGCAGGACCAACTTTACACTTCCTTATCCATTTACTATCATCCTTGTGTTGTTTCCCAGTTTCACAGTGTTTGAGAATTCATAGTTAAATTTGACAAACTTGTTCTTGTTTCCGCACATATGATTGGAGCAACCTGAATCCAAGAACCAAAGCATGCCTGTGTTTTCTCTACTTGCTTCAGCCATGAACAAAGACTCATCAATTTCATCCATAAGCATCACCTCTACATTCTCATCAAACCCGACGTAGTTGGCTTCTTTGGACTCAGGACATTCGTAGGAGTAGTGCCCCAATTTATGACAATTATAACATTCAATCGTTTCCTTATTAAATGATAATCGCCCTCTACCTCTACATGTTCCTCTATATCCACCACGTCCTCTTCCTCTACCACGTCCACTGAAAGAATTTGCTTCAACTTTTAGTGCTTGATCACCTTCTTTCTCACTCCTTTCGAACTTCTGCTTGTGAACCACCAAAGTGCTCTGTAATTCTTCAATGGTCATCTGCTCAACGTTCCTTGATTCCTCAATTGAGACAACTACATATATGTATTTGTCTGTTAGGGTTCTGAGAATTTTTTTCGACTATCTTGGCATCATTTATCATCTCACCGTTGCTTCTGATCTGATTCGACACCGTTAGGACTCTTCCAAAATAATTGAGAATGGTTGCGTCGTTCTGCATCTCCAAGACTTCAAAATCACGTCAAAGCTTTTGCAACATTGATCTCTTCACCTTTACATTACCAGCAAAACGTTGCTTCAAGGAATCCCACACCGATTTGGATGTCTTTCTATCCAGGATTTGCTCAAACATAACTCGATCAATTGCCTGGTACAAGTAATGTTTCACTTGTAAATCTTTCACCCGCAATTCCTCCAACTTCTTCTTCTCAACTTCACTTTGAGCAATTCCGACCGTCGGTTCTCTAAATCCTGGATCAATCAGGTTCCACACCTGTTTTGCACGCAACAAATTCTCCATTAACTCACTCCAATGCTTATAGTGGCCATCAAAGACAGGCACTTTGATCTTATCGTCATTCATCTTTGATGTTTCTCTCTCTCTTGATAAGTGATTCGCTCTGATACCAGTTTAATAGACTAAACACTGGTAATTGCTCTCAAGATTGAATGATTTCATTGATGAGCACGAAGGCCTTATAAATACACAAAGGAATAACAGAAAAATACGAACAAAAAGGAAGGACTAAATTGAAATACATAAGCAGCTAAAGACTAGGAAAATAGCTAAGGAATCGGTAAACCATATGTGCAGCTCCTGATTATCCGAACAGCTTTATTTGATGAATTCTTTTATTTGCAACGGTCACTTCCAACAGTCCACACATTAAATAAGAATATTAAATATGCAAATTTTCATTTGTTGTTGCCAACTTCAACCGAACTAGCCGCAACATGATCTTTTAGTCATGTAACCAACTTGCCAAGTGGCAAGTTCTTATTTGAAGATTATGTTTTATTTATTTTCTTTAAATTATGATATATTGCGTAGATAAACTTATACTTAATGTTTATTACTTTTTATCTTTTTAAAATTATAATTATATAATTAATTTTAATTTTTAATTCTCTAAAAAAGTCTAATATTGACATAGTTATATAAGTATTTTCGATTTCTAATTTGTTAACTTTTTTACAATGTTTATCTATTATGGATCCTACCCATTCGAGTTATTTGTGAACTTTTTTGAATTTTCTATCTAATAAAAAATAGAATTAGTTTAGTCTTTTAGTTCAAGAAAACTAATTGAGTTATATGTATCTCTTATAATATAAATTTTAATTCATACATCTTTTTGTAATTTTGTTTGTTTCTTTTGACAAGTACGTATTTTTTAGTTATAATGTAAAAATTTAAAATATTATTTTTACTAAACAATTATTTTATAAAAATATGTTTATAAAGTAAATACTTTTATATATAATTTTAAATCAATTTTCTAAGTAATTAAGTTTAATAAAAAATAATAATGCTATATGTTAGGTTGGGTTGGGATATTGAGAAATGGTAAAAAAATATGAATTGGTTGTATGAATTACTCTTATTCATTGTTGGCGCTTGTTCGCGTATATGACCGCTCGGCCGTATTTATGTATCGACCATCTTCTAGAAGCAAGACTGGCCGTACGTTCTGGCAGCCCGGCCCACCCACTAAGCACAGGTCTAGAGGGAATCCTCAAAAGTAGTGCCAACGCATCGGGAAGGAACGACACACCTTATTATCTAGTGGACTTTCACATGGCACTCGGACGAAAGGCTAATCCATCTGCACACCTTAAAAGTAGGGCAGATTCCCTTGGGAACGGTCAGTGCACCCTATTACCCAAAAGCCTTGCATTACCTGTTGGACAAAGGGTTGTCCTGTCAGATCACAAGGCTCAAGGAGTACGACCTTCGAGGAGCTACAGTGAGCTAGAGTATTCTCAACACTATAAATACCCCCCCCCCCCCCCCCCCTTATTCAATGTAAGTCAGACACTCTCACTCATATTTATTACACATACTATTTGGCCTCTCGGCTCTCTATATTATTGGCCATCCGGATCAGTCAGATTCTTACTCTCACATCGGAGTTGGTCTCGGGTCTCCCCTCCCGAGGCGAGCTAACGTGTGCTACTTTCTTATAGGCTTGTGGAGAAGATAGCCCAGACGGCCCAGAGGCATTCTCAGCCCATTTAGAGGCCCAGCGGACTTTTACATCTACAAACTGGCGCCATCCGTGGGACCCTAAATTCGATCTACCTAGTAGCTAAAGAATGGCGGGTCCTGAACCAATATCACCTGAAATCGAAAATTATGATGACAACCACAACAACCTCACGAATGAAGAAATCATTGAAGGTCACCTCTCGGCTCTGAAAGAGTTGATAAAGGATAAAAGCAACCGGGACTACATCAAACCAAGGTTAATCAGTTTTGATGAGGGAGAGGAACATTAGGGAGACAAGGGAAAGAAGAAGGAAGGCCAAGGCGATGGGGATAAAGGTAAAGGTAAAAAGGTGGCAGATGATAATTTGGGAAAACCTTTCAAATCTTTGGCCATATGTCCTCTTAGCCGAAGGATCATTGAATATTCTGCCCCTAGCCACAGGATGTCAGCTATCGTTAGGATTTACGCGGGAATGGGAGATCCGGCTGATCACATCAACCATTTCAAAGGGATGGGGAACCAGGGAGAGTGGCACATGCCCGTATGGTGTCGAATGTTCCAGCAGACACTAGATGACAAGGCCAGATCTTGGTTTGACGAATTTTCATCGGGAAGCATAGACGATTGGGATGATTTAGAGGCCAAGTTCCTCACACGGTTTGGAATGCTGAAAGCGTGTGCAAAGGACCCCACTAAGATCACGAAGATCATCCAAAAGGCCAACGAGAGCCTACCGTTGTTTAAAGAAAGGTGGGTAAGTGAATCTAATTCCATTCCCAATGTGCCTGACGTCATGAGGATCTCTTCATTTATGGGTTCACACAAGTGTCCTGGTCTGGCCAAGCGGTTTGCTGAAAGCATACCCAAGACGATGGATGAAATGTTGAAGCGTGTGGACGATTTTGTTCGGGCTGAAACAGCATTTAGGGATGCCGAGCCGCCTAGGGGGGAGTATATCCGAGGGGACAGTTCCTAGACGGGAGGCCAAAGGTATGACCGTTCTCAGAAAAGAGGTTTTGGAGGGAGAAGAGGATGAGGCCGAGGAGCCTATCAAAACAGAACCCCTTACACCCAACCCTACACCTTGCCTTACCATCATCTGCAGCGCCCACAAGAGGTGAATCGAATATTCACCCTAGAAGACTTGTCCAGCTCGCCGAAGGAAATTCTAGCAGCAAAACACCAGTTAAACCTTCCGGCTCCACCTCCCTTAGTAGGAACGCCAAAAAAGGAAAATATGGATAGATATTGTGACTATCATTGTGCGAAGGGGCACTACACAAATGACTGCTTTCAACTGAGGAGACAATTGGAGGCCGCCTTGGAATCTGGAAAGCTCAACCACTTGATTAAAGACGTGAGGCAGAAAGTGTTAGCCTTAAAATGTGTGCGACTAACGGAATTACATTAGTTTCATAGCCGGGACTTGCAGGGACTAATATTGTCATATGTAATAATCTAAGTCCCGGGCTATATAAACCCCTCCATACTTCCATGGAGGGGTGAGGCTTATCATTTCTTGTTGTTCCCTTTCTCTCACTAGAATAAAACACACACTTTTATTCTTACTTGTTTCTCTCTCTAGAATGGCTAAACACCACTTTTATCCTCCCCGATCTCCGGATCTTTTACCTGTGTTCATAGTGAATCCAACTTAACAATTGGTATCAGAGCTAACCGGGGGTGTTTCGTGTTTTTGATTCGTGTTTGTGTTTGGGTTCGTGCCTGACTCATGGTCTATACTTTTCTGGTTTGGTTTTTTTAATTGATTTTATCTCATCATGATATTATCTTTTCCTATATATCTGTTCTTGTCTCGTCATATTTTTTGTCATCTTTCTGTACCAGTTTTTTTGTCCCATCAAACTTGTTTAGATCAAAATATTTTATTATGATGATGTGTCCCATGTTCATAGATTTTTTTGGGAAAAGGACAGATATAACAAAAATGGACCAGATCCATTTTTTCAGCTGTAAAACCCTTCTAGGTGGAGATTACGATGGCTTTCCGATGCATATTCAGATGGGAATCACAGCTACATTCCGATGGGGTTTGTTTTGGAAACATTCCGATGGGTCCGACTGTACCTATTGCGATGGGACTCATTCCAATGGGTCTCATTGCGATGGGTGGTTTGACCTATCGCAATGGTATTTTAAGGCGTCATGCTGATGGATTTTTTTTAACATTGCGATGGTTTTTTTTGTTTTGACTTGTTGCGATGTAACTTTGTGATGATAACATTCAGATAGGATTGGGATGGGAGTTAGAAAACATTGCGATGGCCTTTTTCAGAAATCATTCCGATGGTGACTCGTAAACATTGCGATGACTACTGCTTAAAATTAAAACATTGCGATGACTTTTCTAAAAAACATTCAGATGACTCACAATACCAAACTCACTATTTAACATAACAGTCTTTTATCACCTCAACACCATATCTATACCTAACCCATCGACACCTAAAACCCCATCTAGACTCGAATAGAAACAAAACAGAAAAATGATCTAAGACTTACTCGTGATTTGACATGCATGCCAAGATCTTTAAAGATCTAAACACACGAAATGTTTATCATCATTGATCACTGTTGGTATTTGAACCATCATTGGTATTCGAAATCAAAGAAAGATCCATAACATTTTCGTTATTATCTTGATCTTTGTATTTTCGATTTTAAGACCATCATATAGCAAGTTTAACCAATACATCACCTTACCCGAGACCCTCATATGGAGCTTGAAGTTAAATCGATGTATCAAAGGATTGTGAATTGGTTGCTTGTTCTCTTGGTATAAATTGATTTAGAGATGGATGTGTTGCATCTGTTATAAGATTGAGATTAGAATTGGTTTAGATGAGAAGGATGTGATTCATATGAAAATTTAAGATTTGTTTTGAGTTTAGATTATGGTTGAGAGAACAGATGGTGATAAAAGCGGCTGAGGAGTTATGTGACTTAGGGTTATGGAGGATTAGTTATATATCCTATGGATTAGGTTATATCTTGATGGGCCGGTTAGGATATTTCCAGGCGGGCTCGTGTGTTAATCTGGGGAGGATACCACCATCATATGAAACGGGGTCAATATTTTCATTGAGTTGAAATTAGATGGGATGTATTTCCTGAAATCTATCTATGCTTAAAGTAATTTGGATAGGTTGTTGGGTTGACATATTATTGGACCGTGTAATGCATTTTAATATGGACCAAGCTTCATTATTCAATTTGCATATTTATATATGATGGGTCGAGTGAAATAAGGGTTGGACCGAGTTTTGATGATGTGCTCAATGACGGTTATATGGCGTCTACTCACTCATTTCGATCAAAGAAAACTCTTGTTTTGTAAACTCAATGTGTCAAAAAAATTGCGCATCAGTTGGGTATATGATTGATTTTGGGCTTCAAAGTAAAGTTAGCTAGACAATGTTGACGGCTTCTCTTTTCTTTTAGTCAATATTGGTCTCAAGTTAACTACACTCAAACAAACTCAACAAACACGACACACAACAAACACGACAAAAACAAACAAACACTAAAACGATCCTTTAAGATTCACTGAAATTGTCAAAAATGGCTAATATTCGGGCAAAGTAATGTCAAGTGATCATGAAGTGGATTTGGTATTTATATTTGAAGGTGAAGTGGAATATCACGAAGGCGTCTACTCAATTCATCATCGAGCAATTTCACCCAATTCTATCGATTGATGATTCGCTTCAGCATTTATGATTGAGACTTGATTTATCTAGTTTCCACTGTCAAGGGGTGGATGGTCGACGACATGTACAACTATAACTTAAAGGAGTTACGTTGTAGTGCTCAGTGTCACACTCACCGGGAGTTGTGGATACTTCAAGAGGTGTTCTACATCTTATACCTCTCTCTTTATGTATAAGATTCTAAGAGACGTTTCTCTGCACCGTTCTTCAATCAACACAAGTGATAAGCGTAAGTAACAAATTTGGGGGATTGTACTTCAGTTTTAAGTTTGGAATATCAGGTTTACTTCACCAGTAGTCACTACAGATAGCCGAAAGAATACGAGGTTGGTAAGTTTAGCCAGAGAGTACAAGAGTAGAGATGTGATCAGCAAACAATTCTCACGAGCAACTTGAGCTACAAAATGTCAACAAAGATTTCTACTTCAGACACGAACATCTCGTGATTCTGATTGTACTTGTCAAATGATGCTCCCGAGTGTTCTTAACCACCATACTCTTGACAAGAACATCTCACGATTCTGTGCATACACGACGGATGATGCTTCTGAGTGTTCTTAACCTTCTTACTCCTGATAAGAACATCTCGTGATTCTGAGCGTACATGTCAGATGATGCTTCTGAGTGTTCGTCACCATCATACTTTCGACAAGAACATCTCGCGATTTTGATCGTACACGTCAGATGATGCTTCCGAGAGTTCGTCACCATCATGGGGGAAGAACGTGCACTTTGGAGACTTAGTTCCCACTCTAGAGTACTTAGTTCAACTTCCAGGGGGAAGCATTCTACAAGCGTGAGAAGATTTGTTGTTGAGTTCTTACATGTTCCCTCAAACACATAATCATTAAGAAAAAAAATGTCAAGGTAGTAGTTACTTGGTGTGGTTTGCTTCTTCTTCTACAAAATTCCGCTGTGCACTTTAAATGTCAAAGATAGAAGTTTGCTCAAGCTACAGGTTCTGCTCAAGCCACAGGGATATTGGTTTAGGGGGAAGCTGATTCAGAAGCTTCGTCAAAAAGAAGTCTATGAAGAAAGCTTTTCAAGACATGTGGTATGAATTGGGGGGAAGTTAATCCAGTTCATACATGATACAGTGGTTCCTCAACAAGCAAAGACAAAGAGGATTCAAACTGGGGTATAAGTTTTTCTAGAAGACTTGAAGACAACGGTGTCATCCTCAGCATTGGAAGCAAACTTAATATTGTCATATTTTTGTTATATTTGCATTTGTTAAGAACATTGTAAGTAATTCTGTATGTCTCCACATTGGGGGAAGATTGTTAGCCTTAAAATGTGTGCGACTAACGGAATTACATTAGTTTCATAGCCGGGACTTGCAGGGACTAATATTGTCATATGCAATAGTCCAAGTCCCGGGCTATATAAACCCCTCCATACTTCCATGGAGGGGTGAGGCTTATCATTTCTTGTTTTTCCCTTTCTCTCACTAGAATAAAACACACACTTTTATTCTTACTTGTTTCTCTCTCTAAAATGGCTAAACACCACTTTTATCCTCCCCGACCTCTGGATCTTTTACCCGTGTTCATAGTGAATCCAACTTAACAGAAAGGAAAGGGTGGCCAGAAAGGCCACCCTCAAAAGGCCAAAGTGATCACTATGGTATCTAGACATAGTGATAACCGAAAGAGGAAGTCGAGATAGGTGAACGAGGACTGGATGAACGTTCCAATAACGTTCCCACCGTGCCCGGATGAGGATTTTTCAGAAAAGGCAATTGTGATAGAGGTCGAAGTCGAAGGGTACCTAGTAAGAAGGGTACATGTGGATGGTGGTGCGTCTGTGGATATAATGTATGAGCACTGTTTTAACAGCCTTCACCCAAGCATACAAGCTAGGATGACTAAGACGCACAGCACGGCGTCAGGATTCTCTGGGGAAAGTGTGAAGCCGTTGGGAAAGATAGAGCTGGAAGTCTGTTTTGGTGATGGAGGGTTGTTCCGAAGGGCCATGATGAGGTTTACCTTCATACCCGCCCCCTCTCCGTACAACATCATCTTAGGAAGGCCAGGGATAAGGAGGCTAAGGGCCATTCCGTCTACCATTCATGCTATGATGAAATTCCCAACACCTCGAGGTATGGCAACTCTTGTCACGTCATCTTCGATTATTAATGAATGCAGGGAGATAGGAAAGAGGAAAAAGGCAAAAGAGGAGCCAGAGAAGGGAACGACCAAGCGGTCAACTTAACAGAAGAGTTTATGATCAACCTGGCCTTTCCCGACCAACTTGTTACCATTGGGGGAAACTTGTTAAAAGAGGGTTCATAACAGTTGAAACAATTGCTAAAGAACAACCTAGATGTCTTTGCATGGGAACCGCAAGACATGACCGGAGTGCCAAGAAGGATCGCCCAACACAAACTTAATGTGAACCCATCGGTGACGCCGGTGAGCCAAAAGCGAAGGGTGTTGTCTGCTGAAAAAAGTGAAGTTGTGGCCAAGGAAGTAGAAGAATGGGTGAAGACAGGGATCGTGAGGCCAGTTAGGTATCCCACGTGGATATCCAACACGGTGTTGGTCAAAAAAGTCGACGGAGCATGGAGGATGTGTATAGACTTTAAGAACTTGAATTTCGCATGTCCAAAACACTATTATCCTCTGCCATAGATTGATGCAAAGATAGAAGCTGTTATGGGATGCAAGTACAAAAGATTTTTGGACGTCTAAAAGGGCTACCACCAAGTGCAAATCTCCCAAGAGGACGAAGAGAAGACAACCTTCTACACCGACTAGGGAACGTATTGCTACACCAAAATGCCTTTCGGCCTAAAAAACGCAGGGGCCACATACCAAAGATTGGTAGACACAGCCTTCGAATCACAGATTGGACGAAACCTGGAGGCATATGTAGATGACATGGTCATAAAAAGCAAGACAGAGAAGGAAATGTTGACCGACATAGCTGAAACGTTTAACAACTTGCGAAAGATAAATATGAAGTTTAACCCCAAAAAGTGTTCATTCGGGGTTGAAGATGGAAAGTTTCTGGGTTATATGGTAACATCAGAAGGGATCAGAGCCAACCCGGCCAAGATCAAGGACGTTACCGATATGCAGTCGCCTAAAACATGGAATGAAATGCAAAGCTTGGCTAGAAAGTTGGCCGCGCTCAACCGTTTTCTCTCAAAGTTTGCCGAAAGGTAATTGCCCTTCTTCGAAACTTTGAAGAACATAACTAAGGCCAACAAGGAGGAGTATAGGTGGACGGAAGAAGCAGAGGATGCGTTCCAACAGATGAAAAGAATTATGATAGAACTGCCATCGCTTACCACACCCAGGCCCAAAGAAACACTCTCATTATATCTAGCACGGCAAAAGGAGCAATCAGTGTAGTGTTATTAGCATAGAGAAATAGGATCCAGCAGCCGGTCCGTTATGTCAGTCGAACGTTACACGAGGCCGAAAGAAACTATGCACCATTGGAAAAGTTGGCCCTAGCCCTTCTAAGCACATCAAGAAGGTTAAGGTGATATTTTGAGGGTCACCCAATCAAATTCATCACGGATCAACCGGTAAGGCAAATCTTGAACAAGGCCGAAGCATCAGGCAAACTTGCAAAGCATGCCATAGAATTGGGGACATATGACATCACCTACGAGCCAAGAAGCGCCATAAAAGGCCAAATGTTAGTAGACTTTCTGAATGAGGTGCCAATAGGGACGGACACCTCGAAGGGCCTTGAAGCACATGTCTCTAATGAATAAAGGATTGATAAAGAAGAAGAGTGGGTGCTATACACGGACGGAGCGTCCATCCCGAAAGGCTCAGGCGCAGGTTTAGTGTTGATAAGCCCTAACAGCATGGAATATACGTATGCTTTAAGGTTGAACTTTGACAGCACAAACAATGAGTCAGAGTACGAGGCCTTGCTAGTTGGCCTAAGGATAGTAGAAGAGATGAGAGTAGAGCACTTGGCAGTAAGGGTAGACTCGAAACTGGTGGCCAGTTAAATCAATGGAGACTTTGTGGCTACAAATGAAAGCATGATCAAATACTTGAGCAAGGCGAAGGAACATGTGGCAAGTTTCAAAAGCTTCAAAATCATGAACATCCCGAGAAGCAAGAATCAAAAAGTGGATGTGTTAAGCAAGCTGGCCTCGGTGGCGTTTAATCATTTGACGAAGGAGTGTTGGTAGAGGTGCTAGACAAGCCCTCAACAGACCGGGAGGAAGTAAATGCCATTGTGGAAGAGGAAGAGGATAACTGGATGACGCCCATCATAAGATGTGTTAATGCAATAATGCCTAAAAACGTTACTTGCATTTTTCGGTCTCGCTTAGTTTTGATTACGACAATATGTAAAAATAAGCATTTACGAAATCAACGAAAAACGAATTCTTGAGTTCAAGTATTTTTCATTTTACCCATTTTCACTTAAGGTATGAATAAACAAGTACTAACATTAATCAAGTGATCAAGTGATTTAATCTTTTCTTAAAACTCACCTTTTATTAAGGGTGACAAGTTTTCAATTAAACTTTCTTTTTAAGAAAATGTTTTATTAAATTAAATATTTGAAAATTTGAAAATGGCATGTTCTTTTTTGATTTGGAATTTTCTTTCAAGATATTTTATAATCAGATAAGACCTCCACCACTAAAGGACAAAAAGGGAGCGGAGTCTACTCCGGCGGTTCCCTAGTGCCTAGGCGGTTCCTTATCGATAAGGTACCACCGGCTGAGATATGGAACCGCGGGCAGATATAGTCATTGGCCCTTTGTCCTATAAATAGTGTACCTTTCTCAGATTTTCTCTTCACCTCTTTTGCACATAAATTTCCAGATTCAAACATACTTCTTAAATCACTCAAATCCTTGATCATTTGATTGATTACGACTTGTTTAGAAGTGAATCTATCTCATCCATCCATTCTTCTTCAAGTGCAAAGAGAAAAACACTATCCTTGTGAAGTGTTGAGTCCACCACCAAAGATCCTTTGAAGATCAAATCTTATACATTTGGTGTTGTGTCATAGTTGTGAAGATCCAAGTAGTTGTGTCTATTTGGAAGTTGTGTATGTACTAAGTATAGTTGTGTAGATTGGTCCTAGCTACGATTAGGGCTGACTTTTAGCTTAGAGTCGGAAATTGGTTAAGCAACGTGTACGGTTTTCTCCACCATAAGGAGCTTATTGTGTAGTGAACTCTCGAGTAAGGAGTACTCGAGGAGTGGAGTAGGAACGAGGAGTGAGCTTCGTTACCGAACCACTATAAATCCTTGGTGTTTGGTTTGATCTTTCTTTACCCTTAACTCTTTACATTCTTTATTCTTTGTGAATATACATTAGTTTAGTTACACTATCATTGTTCATATTGTGCATAAGAAGATTTCACTTATTTCCTTAAGTCTAAGTTTTTGAGAAAAAGGATTTTTCGAAAACCATCATTTAACAAGTAAATATAAGAAACTATTCACCCCCCCCCCCCTTATAGTTTCTACAATTGGTATCAGAGCGGGTTGCTCAAGTATTTTTAAAGTATATTGTATTTTAAAAACTTGAATCGATCTTTGGATTCCAACAAGTACCTAGAAGGGAAATCTATGCAAAGACCACTACTTTTTGAAACCGATAGTTTTATTTATTGGAAAAATAGATTTGAGACTTGTGAAATCAAAAGATTTAGATCTTTGGCATGTTATTACTAATGGTGATTTTTTACCGTATCAATTTAATGAAGTTTCTAAAACAAAGGAATTGGTCACTTTTGACAAAGCTAATGATGATACTAAAAAGAAACTTTCGAAAAATAATGAGGCTAAAATGGTGATTTATAATGCTTTACCTAAGAAAGAGTATGAAAGTATTTTTATGTGTGAAACCGCTAAAGATATTTGGAACACTCTTTTAGTAACCCACCAAGGTAATAGCCAAGTCAAAGAAAGCAAAATCGATCTTCTTGTCCAACAATATGAACAATTTGTCATATTAGAAGATGAAACTATTGATAGTGCTTTTTCTAGATTTAACACTATTATTACTAGTCTAAAGCACTTGATGAAGGTTTTTCTAGCAAGAACAATGTTAGGAAGTTTCTAAGGGCCTTACATCCGAAGTGGAGAGCAAAAGTCACGGCGATCGAAGAATCGAAAGATCTCTCAACTTTATCACTTGATGAACTCATAGGCAACTTGAAAGTTCATGAGATGATAATTTTGAAGGACTCGGAATTGGTGAAAACCAAGAGTGAAAGGAAGTCTCTTGCACTCAAAGCCAAGAAGGCACAAAGCGATCATGATAGTTACTCGGATAGTGATGACGAGGAGTATGCATTGGCGGTGAGAGATTTCAAGAGATTATTCAAAAGACGAGGTCAACACGTGAGGCAACCCAACAATGACAAGAAACCATTCTTAAAGAATCGGTTTGCCAAGAACGAAAAAGGTGATAGGAATTGCTTTAGATGTGGTGATCCAAATCATTTTATTAGTGAGTGTCCAAAGCCCTCACGCGATAAGAATCACACGGCATTCGTTAGTGGTTCTTGGAGCGATAGCGGTGAAGATGTTGATGACAACCCCAAAGAGGAGAAATGTCTTATGGCTCACACTTCTAAAGAGGTACATTCCGAAACCGAATATTATAGCAATGATAGCTCCACCTTAGATGATATTGAATTAGAAGGCCAATATGATAATTTACACAAACTTAGCCTTAAATTCATAGAAGAGAACAAAACCTTAAAATCAACCAAAACTAAGCTTGAAAATGAGATCAATGAACTTAGGTAAAAAGTAGCCAAGCTTGAGAAAAATAAAGAAGTTGATTTAGGTTGCGTAAGTTGTGAGAAACTTAGATTAGAGAATGAAGATCTCAAGAGCACCTCCATTAAACTAGAAAAGTTCATGAAAGGTACTAGTGCTCTTGATAATATGTTAAACAAACAAATTCATTATAAGGAAAGACTTGGTGTAGCTTTTAATCCAATATTGGGGGGACATGTTCGTGTATATGACCGCTCGGCCATATTTATGTATTGACCATCTTCTAGAAGCAAGACTGGTCGTACGGTCTGGCAGTCCGGCCACCCACTAAGCACAGGTCTAGAGGAAATTCTCAAAAGTAGTGCCAACGCATCGGGAAGGAACGGCGCACCTTATTATCCAGTGGACTTTCACATGGCACTTGGACGAAAGGCTAATTCATCTGTACACCTCAAAAGTAGGGCAGATTCCCTTGGGAATGGCCAGTGCACCCTATTACCCAAAAGCCTTGCATTACCTGTTGGACCAAGGGTTGGCCTGTCAGATCACAAGGCTCAAGGAGTACGACCTCCGAGGAGCTACAGTGAGCTACAGTATTCTCAACGCTATAAATACCCCCTATTCAATGTAAGTCAGACATTCTCACTCATATTTATTACACACACTGTTTGGCCTCTCGGCTCTCTATATTATTGGTCATTCGGCTCAATCAGATTCTTACTCTCACATCAAAGTTGGTCTCGGGTCTCTCCTCCCGAGGCGAGCTAACGTGTGCTACTTTCTTATAGACTTGTGGAGAAGATAGCTCAAACGGCCTAGAGGCATTCTCGGCCTATTTAGAGGCTCAGCGGACTTTTGCATCTAAAACGCCGCATAAAGAAATAAATATGACATGGCATGTTTTATAGGCCATTGAATCATTAGTAAAGATAATCTAAGCCACATAAAATCAACCTAATTATCCGGTAGTCTGCATGTAAAAATGATAGTGAGGATAAAATCACTCATTTACCCACGTTTTATAAAAATGATGTGAAGATAAGTACAAAATTGATTTCCTTTTTTAAATGGATAACTACAAATATGATGGTGATATGACATTGTTAACTAACTTCCATATAATGTGTACAAATCGATATATAAGTAACCATATCTCTATCAAGTTATTCACACCAGAAGAAGCATGTCAAACCAGTACATAAGCTACCATATCTGTATAATTATAATCATTACACTACAAGAAACATGGAAATAGTTAGAACCTTATTTCCTTCAATTTTATATTTTGTGAAAGTTATACACATCTTTTTACCTTTCCTTGCATTAACTTTCCACCCTTCATGCGCGCATATGGCGATGGAATAACTCTAACGTGAATCAGCTTGATGAACAAGAAGTGGGATGCTTGCCAATGTTATCGAAGATTCAGATGACGAAGTAGTACGAAGGTGGTGCAAATATCAATCTTGAATATGGTTTTCCATACGAGAAAATATTTTCAACAAATTACGACCCTTCTATTGTTTTTGTTCATAAATTTCAGACAAAAACATGTTTATATGTCCATTGATATGAGTTACAAACACATGTTCTAGCTTCCAATGTATGTTAACAGTTTCAATGGTCTTCTTCTCTCACTTACTCATTTAAATTAGGGATAGGAGGTGGTTGATTAGTCTATATGAGTACAATCAACAATATTCTAAAATATAAACAAAATGGTCACTAGGCTTCACATGATACAGGTAGTGTGTTTTGAGAATTTGTAATGAATAATAAGTTTAATATTGCTTCCAAGATGAGCCTTCGACCTCAACTGTGAGGCAAACTTAAATACCCCAAATACATGCAAACACCAAATAGTATTTCAATTAATTATTAATTGAACCCTCAATAACTAATATTGATAAACGTTTGAACGAGTGGGTTACTATTACTTGAAATGTAAATGGGAGGGCGTTAGTGGAAAGGAACGAAAACATTTTGTATGAATACGAAGAATAGTAGAATACTAATGGCGTGATGATGATGAAAAAGAAAAAAAAATCATCACTAAATATATGGACATTATTATGTCTTTATCTGTTTATAACATGTTATTATTGGATAATAATAAAATAAACAAAATAACTGTAAATAATGTTTGTAACAAATGAGACAATATTATAATATTTTGAGAAAATTTTAATACATACATTTACGGTGGGTTTGTCATTCCATAGTTTAATTTTCAAGATGTGCATTTAGCAATTAAAAGAGTTTATCAATTTGACATTATAATAATAAACCCGAAAATAACAAAAAGGTTAATGTCAAGTTACCAATATATATATCTTATCAATGATACTGACTTTAATAATTTGTATTAAAGCCGCTCAGTTCGGCAGTACGAACAATTCTTATAAAAAAATTGCGTCATTTTAGCGTATTAAGTTTTTTTTAACTTTCAATTGTTATAACATATCTATATATTAATTTACCCGTGCAACGTGCGGGTATTGTTCTTATTGATTGTGTAAGTGGAGAAAAGAAAAAAATGATATTTTAATAATAGGTTGTGAATAAACATATTCTTATGTATAGAAAAACCAACTATAATAATAGAAGCGTATCCGGAGCTAGCCAACCGGTGATGGTGCGACTGACCAGCGGCTATAGGCTGGCTGGCCGATGAGTTGGCGATGAAGCTGGCTGAGAGACCTAGAGTTTCATTTGGAATTGGATAGATGGAGCATTTTGATCTAGTTCCTCCTACTCATAAATCATATCACGCTTTTTGAAACATTATAAAACATATCTTTCAACTCTAAGAGGACACGATATGCACTACTAGAAAACTGACCAACAGCGACGGCCTTTTCTGTCAGAAATCCGTCAGTATAGGTCATTTCCGACTGATTTCTGACTGAAATGGTGTGTCGGTAAATGCATGGTCGCTAATGCCTATCAGTCGGTAATCTGTCGGAAATACCGACGAAAAGCAAGCGTCAGAAGTCTGTTGGTATTTCTCTCGGAAATCTGTTGGTAAAAAAATGTAAAAATACATAAAATGTCTGTCGGAAAGTCGTCGGTAAAAGGTAGTCAGAAATCCGTCAGAAAAATGTACTCGGTAAACAGTCGCTGTTCTGTCACACAAATACACATAGTTTCACTCCTGAAAGCTCATTTTTATTTTTTTAATCATGCTTCTACAATAATAAAAACGAAGATAATAAATAAAATGGATAATTTGAAATTATATAGATCCATTACGGAAATTTAGCATTCAAATCAAATAAATTGTAATCAAAATATGAATCAAAGCATTCAAAACATTCAGATAAAACTAGAGTATATAAACCAAATATTCCTCTAAGACCGAGTTAATGCTATTCCTTTTGTTCTCCTTCTCCAACAACAAAGACTTCAAACATTTAGAGAAAGAAGGCTCGGGACTCAACAATTCTGCTTTAAGTATTGTGACTTCCTTTTGCAAATCTTTCAACATCGTTTTTCAGCAACCTGACAATAAAAAGGTAAAAGTATAAGCATAGACTACGTATTGCAACAAGGGTATAAGCCTGCGCTTCGCTGCGGGGTATTTATTTCTACTATTGTTTGCAACATAAACAAAGTTTGAGTCATCTTTGGGCTAAGTCAACCTTTCGAAGAACATGATGTAATTCAACAAAATCTCAACGCCACAGAATAAGAACATGAAAATATAATAGCACCAAGCATCAATTGCACACACATTAATGTGGAATGGGACCTACACACCTGAACAATCTCCAAAAGAGTTTCCAGCCCGCTATATTCCCGTACTGCATTTGCAATATCTGATCCCAATTCTTTGATCATGGGAACAGTAGCTTCAGCATGTAACCCCTGATAAATGGACACCAATATACATAATTACTAGCTGTCAAAACTCAAAAGACCTATTTAAGTAGGCGACTCATAGAAAATACTTTATCGTAGCAAACACCACCATATCCCCCACCTCCCAAGTTCATACCCGTAACATCAACCTTGGATATTCCAAGACAACTTATTTGTTACGAGACTTATAATCCAATCTCGCTAAATTTATTGATAGAAGTATTAAACTAGTCGGGCTAGAAGTGTATGGGACTACTTGAGAAAATATGGCCATCAGTGATAAAAAATGATGAATGAATGAATTTGGCTTGTATACTTTATCGTTCAGTTTGTAAGAAGATATTTCATGTTTAGACTCACCTTCCTCATATCTGACCTTGAGGCATGCTCGACAAAGAACACCGTAGGATGAGTGACACACCGAGCAATCCGTCTTACCTGTGAGCTAACAGTGTGAGAAAAGAAATAACTAGAATCATACTAGAAGAGTAACGGCCATTATAATAATTCATGTTAAATAGGCATACAATAAATAATAATACTAGTGAGGAGTAGGCCATTATACCTGCAACAATAAACGGCCAGCTACAGCTCCTCTACTAGATGCAATGATTCCAAGACTAACACGACGGCATCTAAGCAAAGCTACCACATCTATCTAGCATATTACAAAATAATATTATCAGAAAAACCGACATACTTTATCTTAAGCAGAAACGACAACATCATATATCTAGATCAAAGTGACATAGATGCAAGGCCTTGACCTCTTATGAAAGACTTAGCACTATTCTCTCTAGTTAATGATTTTGTGCAGAACGAACGTGACAGAAATATCCACGAAACATCAGTTAACAGTCCCTAAGTAAAAATCATAGTTCATATGGGATATTAACTTCACTCGCTACTGTAAATATAGTACCCTAATTAGTGATCTAATTGCAGAGTACATATAAGCGAACCTTAATCCTCCAGATATACTATTCAAATACTGATCACGAATATATCTTAAATTCACTTAACTATAGCTACTTACATCAATCATAATCATAGTAACCGGATGTCTAAATCATGATATGCAGATCATAAATATTTCCACAAATACCTACACAAAGCATAAATCAAATACAGGTCATCAATTTTAGTGGCTGTGGGAAAATCCATACCTGCCTCTTTTACACTCGATAACTGTGAGGCCATGTTCTAATGCAGGTCATACATCAGTTGTCTGCACTTGATAGGTGGTTTGGGTTATGGATCAAAACTGGCACTATTTTTTTATGATTATCAACATTGCTTTACAGTTAGCAAAGTTGGTTTTTCATGAATCGTTCAAGACCAAGCATGGTGATTTCATGAATCGTGTTTAGTGAATAATAGCTTCAACTTTTCTCCTAGGCTACTCTACAGCTAGATATATCTAAATATGATTATCAATATCACATACCGGCACTAAATGACACATCTGAACACCTCCTAAGATACATACACTCTAACCTACAACTACTGGAGTAAGCTCAAGAATATTCATACAAAGGGATGAAACACCGTAACTTTTTGACCATCAGTCTCAAATTAATGATAGTTAAAATGTAGCGTTGGTGCAAAAGGGTTCTTCGGTTGTAAAACCTAAAAACAACAAAGGAATAGCCTTGTTAATCAAAGCATCTATCTCATATCTCAATTATCAAACATAGTGCTTAAAAACTCATTTATTTTTACAAACCATGGAGTGATACATCTTCCTGTCAACTAAGGTTACTGTCTTCCAAACCAAGATAAAAGATATTATCAGCTTTGTTTAGACCACTAGATAGTCAAATAATCAGAAATAAAATCAATTTACCAGAATCTAAAATCTGATTATTGGGATCATGAAATTTAAAACTAAAATCCACACACCCATAAAGTCTAGTTGACACTAGAAAAGTCACCTCGTCTATAGAACAAGCTCGGTATTCAGTGAGCCCTACTGTGACAATCCCCTGAAAATAAGTATAAACTTTCAAACTCAACATTATGAGAGATCACATGCATAGCGTTGTGCTCTTAACATTGAATACAAAAATAATAAAAACCACATCTCTAAAAAGAAAATATATCAACACAAATGGCACATTTATAATGGAGGTTTAATAAGAAATAATGAAATGTGTACCTGCTTATCTTCTCTAAGGACCAAACGACGTCCAGGAGCGAGTAAGTCTCTCACAGTTACATTGTACACCTCAAGATTCAACAGATGAACGACATGTATTCCATCACAACTCCTTCGCCTAACCTTAGTGAAAATATCATTTATGGCCAACACCATCACACTTGGGTTCTGAACTGTCCGTAGCATTGTGAACGTTTTACCAGCAGCACCAATACCTCCATAGCATAGAACCAAGCCATTCCTTCCTTGCAGAACTGCCTGAACAAGGTCCGATGTTCTCTCAAGATTGCATAAATAAATGGGCAACAATATATTTATTCATTTCATCTTATGATGTATCATGAAGGAAGGTATGTACATCAAGTGAGTCACTTCAAATTATTCTATTCAACAAAACAAATCCAACTACAATACATTCTACCTAACAACAAACAACATTTCTTTGAATGATTTCCACTACACAATTCATGATACTAAAATGTATTGTAAACTATAATAATTATGCCTAAATTATAAACAGAAAAGATATTCGAACTAGAAAAATACTCCTACCTGATAGCAATGGAACAAACATATACCCCTTCATTAGTGATAACACTAGCTAGCACATGTGGTACTCGACAAAGTATGCTTCACTCTAACTTCAAGCATAATAACTGTAATTAAAGAGGCCGTTCTTCATGTAATCACACACTTTGATTAAATAGCTAAAAGGTGAATGCAGTTTTTAGCCAAGCGTTTCATCAAACAGCTTGTGTTCAGCTTTAAACACCCCACCAGCTACTAACATTTTTTTCTCATTCTAACTGAATTAAATCTAAGCTTAATCATCATTAATCCTTCCTAACAACTAACTTAATTAAATCACAATAAAAAGTTCCTTTAATAATAAACTCATATAATCAAATCCTAACCGAATTAAATCACTTTATCTCATATAATCAAATGATTTAGCAATAACTTAAATTAGGGAAAAATTAAAATCGATTTCCACCTTTAAATTAGGGGAATCGACGGAGAGCAATGGTTGGAAACGATGACGGAAGGAATCGATGGTTGGAGAAGATGGCGAGTGGCAGCGATGGTTGGATACGATGGCGGGCGACAGCGATGGTTGGAGACGATGACGGGCGGCAGCGATGGTTGGAGACGATGGCGGGCTGCAACGATGGTTGGATTTAAGGTGAAATGAAAATGGCGGTTGTTGGAGTAAAGTGACGATGCAAAAGGTAAAATGAAAATGGATGTAAGAAAAGTGAGTTCATCTATTTGTAAAAAACGAATATGGAGATATGTACAAAGTGATTTGATACGATAGACTTTTTACACATGTGTGTGTGATTTAATTAAGTGTAATATTTTTTTTAAGGGTTTTGCTAACAGCAGCCTATGGGTTTTTTTTAAGGTACTATTTGTATAAAATTGCATTAAATGAACTGATTATTTCCATATTTATATGTATTTAAATATTATAATTATAGAATGTGTAGTTAAACATGGAATAATTTATCATAATTAAATGTTAAATTATTAATTAAGTTATTTAAACATGGAAAATTTTATATTAATTAAATGTATAATTTTAATTATGGTAACCTTAAAAAAAACTCATAGGGTTGTTGTTAGCAAAACATTTTTGTATATGTTTGTAAAAAAGTGATTGTAACTTTGTAAGTTTAAGTGTTTGTAAGTTTATTTTTCTTTTTTGAAAAATGTTTGTAAAAAAATGATTTAATTTTCGAGAGCTTGCCAATTGTAAGTTCTAACATATGCTAATATCAACAATTTTCGACGGAATAACGATGGATAAACAAAAAAAGTCGTATTGACGGAATAAAAGTTATTTACCGACGGATTCCGTCGATATTGTTTTCCCTCGGAAATCCGTCGGAAATCTGTCGGAAAAACGATGCCAAAAAATGATCCCAACACCAGTCACTAATATGTCGGAATTTCGTCGGAAATTTGCGACGGAAACATATCAGTCGGAAATTCCGTCACTGTTGGTCAGTTTTCTAGTAGTGATGGTGCATCGTCGCTCGGCTGACCGCCAAGGCGCGAGCTGACCGATGGCGCCAACGGTATCGTGGCTCGCATTGTGGGTTTTGGGCTGGCTATCTCCAGCCGACGCCATAGCCGACGACGCGAGCTCATGGCGCAGCCAACCATACCGTGGCTCGCGCCATGAGGATGAGTTATACATTTTTTTATTTTTATTTTTTTAAAAAAATTTAAAAATGTTACCGTTAGGTAACGGTTCTTTTTTTTGGCTTGTTTTTTACCGTCTGGAAGGGTTAAATACATCCATTTTATCACCTACTTTCACTATAAATCACACAAATACATACTTTTTTCTACAATTCACACACTATTTTATCAATATGAATCCCATAGGTTTCGATTTGTCCGTTATTTACGAAAACTACGATCAAGATGATATGAAAGACCAAAAGTTTGACATTAGTGAATATGACCATATGTATGCTCCACCTCAAGTCAATCTCGAACGTACTTGGATCGAACGGTGTGAGACATTTAGAAGGAAAAATAAGGAACTTCGGGATAGAAAAGTTCACGATGAACTTCAACGTGATCTTGTTGAGCATTTGTGTAACCTTAATCATTGATGTTTTTTAATTATTGTTATTTTTTAGAGTAAAATGCAAGTTTGCTCCTTGTGGTTTGCCAAAATTGCAGGTTTGCTCCTCAACTTTCAAAAAGTGCAGGCGCCCTCCCGGAGGACGAAGGTAAGTAGCAATGAACCTCCCTGGAACTAACTTTCGTTAAAAGACAAATTTTCTGTGAGGGTAAATTTGTCAATTCTCTTATTAAATTTATTACACCCAGTTTGGGTCCATGGGCTTACCCAATCTACTTGGTTATAACCCTTCTTTTTAAACCGATTGTTTCACTGTTGCATCATAGATTGGTGCACATAGTATAACATGTGGTTGATCAAAGTTAATTCCTTTAATGGTAGGATATTTTGATACAGTCATATTAAGAGTCACCCCGAGACCGCCTCCTACATCTACCATGTTTTTTATGTTTATAAAACCATAGTAGCGCTCGAGAATTTCCTTTATCACGATTGTAGTGTGATTAAACATAGCTTTGTTGAAAACCTCGTTAAACCTTGCATCTAGTGCGGGATATTCATATGAATGTGTTCCGCGGATCTTGTCAAATGAAACACCTCCTTCCACAACTGAATCTCTAAGTCCAAACCTTGTTAAGAAATACAAAAACATATGGTAAATCAGTAACTCTTTGGAAGTTCTGGATGGTAAAGTGAATGGTAAAAACTTTTTGAAAGACCCCCTCTAATAATCATAATTTGACAAGACTTGAGTACTGGTTTGCATAATAAACTCATAGATCAACATATTAGACAGTATTAATAAAATTTGAAATATGCACTTGGTAAGTATTTGACGATTAATAAAGTTTAACATACATGGTTTTCATTATTCTAACAAATCCTACTAACTACTGTGCGATGTATAACGAGAAATAATACTTGTAAAATCGTGATTCTGATCCGACTTTTGATCGATGCAAAGCGTGTGTTTGTCCATGATGTACGAACAATTGATTGGTTCCCACAAAAGCAGTTCATCAGTATCAATTTAGGGTTTATGTGTTTTTAGAAAAGGGAATTTTGATCCAGGCGTGTGTTTGCAAAAGTGTTGGAGGAGGCTGGCTATTTAAGTGTAAACCACAGGGAGTAATGGTGCAATAAAAATATACTAGGCTAAAAAGAAATTATGAAAAGACGTAAATACCCTCGAACAAAACAAAGTTAACTAGAAAAAATTAACAAGGTTAGTTCCAGGGAGGTTCGTTGCTACTTACCTTCGTCCTCCGGGAGGCCGCCTGCACTTTTTGAAAGTTGGGGAGCAAACCTGCAATTTTGGAAAACCACAGGGAGCAAACTTGCATTTTACTCATTTTTTTAAGATGTAATTTTTTTAGTGCTTTTTTTTCGTGTATTGTTTTTTTTAAAATTTGTATTTGTATTTTTATTATGAATGAAATGTGTTTTTAGTTTAAAATAAATTGTTGAAAAAAAAGTAGCAGGGTGACGAGAATGTTGGTGTTAACCACGGAGGGAGGTTGTGTCGTCGTGGGGAGTTTTGTTGTCATGGGAGAAAAAGGTGATGTGGGATCACTTTCTGCCCACGAGCACGACGGCCCAACCGTATCGTGTGCTCTAAATGTTTCCAGTTCAAAAAAAACTCTAGATGTTTCGAAACCTTAAATATATTCAAGTGTAGGGGTGTGCAAGAAACCGAAAACCCGAACCTAAACCGAAAAAACCCGAAGAACCGAAACCTAAAAAACGAAACCGATTGAAAAACCGATGGTCCGATTTTTGCATTTTGAAAAAACCGAAGCTTTTGGTTCGGTTTGGTTTTAGCATTAAAGAAAATCGATATAAACCGAACCGATCTCTATAAACAAGAGAATATTAATACTTCGCTTTTGGCTAGGTATAAAATCTTGTTGTCCCAAGTCTTTTCGAATTGAAAACCGGTCTTAAGTGCGACTCAATCGTCTTTTGGTGAATCAAGAGAATGGTTTGGTTGATTTGTCTTAAACTATTAGCAAGTAATTAAAGTGTCGTTGAGTAAAATGGAAGAATCAAGATTAATATTTAAAATGACGAATAAAAAAAAATGATTGAAAACTAAAAGGTAACAATGGAAAAGTACTAGCACACTTAATAAGAATTAACACTAAGAAAACTTTCTAAAAATAAGAACTTAGTTAAAAAGTACTATAAGAAAGTAAGATCGGAATAAACCAAAGCAATCTAATCGGAATAAGCCAAAAGGAACCCAGATCGGAATGTATTCCGATCTGGTGGTCGGAATGTGGTAGGAATGCACACAATTGGAATATACCAAAACAGGACCAATCGGAATAACCACTAAAACTACCAATCGGAATGTTACCAAGGCTACCGTCGGAATACTTAAATAAAGACTACAAATCGGAAAGTTCATCAAAAGGGACAGATCGGAATACTTAAATTCCAACCGTCGGAATCTACAAACCCTAATCCGATCAAGGGTGATCGGAATGCAGGGTGTTCAATCGGAATACTCAAAGCCCTAATCCGATCTATTGATCGGAATGTGAAGATGGAGACTGCTCGGAAAAACCAATCGGAAAGGGGTTTTAAACCCTTTCCGAAAATTGTGGGATTCGGTTAGAAAGCTAGAAAATAAGCTATTAGATTGAGCTTATTCCCAAAACTAAATCGAATCAACAAAACCGAATCAAATAAGCACTTAACTCAACTTATCCGACTCGAAAATAAGCAACTTTTTAGATCAAACAATAAAAACATAAACTTTTTAAGGAAGATTTTTATAAAGTAAATAAGCTAATCATAAAAATAAGCCAATAAGCACAAAAGTCTTAAAGCTTAATCAAATGAAAACTTATAAAATGATCAAAAGATTAACTTTTTAAGCAGGAAATCATTAAGAACAACACGGATCTATTGATAATCGCACCAAAATCAATCTTAAATCAAAGAAAAGTAGAATGAGATTAAGGATTTAAAGCTTAAAATAGAACTTTGATTAATGAAACTAAGCAATACAAAGGTGTTTAATCTTAAAAGATTAAGAAAGAAGATGAAATTTAGTGAGAGAAAGTTTAAGACTTTCGCTCTCTAAAACTAGAGAAAACTAAGAAAAAGTGAAAATTAACTAAAACTATCTAACCACCCTCCTAATGACTATTAGGAGGGTATTTATAGGGAAGGTGGAAGGAGTGCATGTGTTGCATCTTCTTTCTTGCTTTCTTCACGTTTTCTCGACTCGACTTTAATTCTTTGTCTTTGTCGTCTCGGGATTTGAACTTGTCTTTTAATTTTCTTCTTCTATAAGGCTTAAGTTCTTCGACTTCGTTAAACTTCCGCCTTTAGACTTTTTCTTCGATAAATCTTCAGAATAGGCCTTGGACTTCCGTTCTTTTTGCACTCTTGATCTTTTGACTTCGTCTTTTCCCGTTTTCTTCGATAAAAGCCCGTGAAAACCCGTGTTTTCTTCCTTTTTCATAATTTGGTCCTAAAACACAATAAAAACACAAACCACGCATAATTCCGACTTTTACGACATAAATCACACGTTTTGGTCATGTTATTATTGGAAAATAAGTGGTAAAATGATAAGTGTTTTCACACTTATTAAATCCCCTACACTTGACCATTGTAATGCCCTCATGCAATGCATTAATTTTAAAGCACGGTTTACATTTTCCATCATTAATAACCCACTTTGGCCTTTATTAAATACTAAAAATAAAAAGATAGAAATAAGTAAAGAGATTAAAAACTTACACTGGTTTTGGCGGCCATGAACGTTTATCATCCTCAAGTTTCACGTTCCCCATACCAAGCTTAAAAACGAGATCATTGTTATTATAAGTTAGCAAACTATCACGAACTCATGTGGGCCAATTATTCACTTAGACTCCCTTATTCCTAGGTGTATCTCTTATATTTTATTTTTGTCTTGAATGGTCACGAGGATGCATTGTTTGACTTATTTTGATAGTTATTTAGGCCGAAAATAAAGTGAACGATTTAATCAATAGTTAGCTAACGGACCAAATCTTTTAAAACTGCTTCTCGGGACCTCATAAAGTTCATATCTTGGCATAACTCGCTTCACGATTTGAGACCTTTCTCGGACCGACATTTGGCAGCGACTTCATACTTCAAATCTTAGAGAGACGTTCTTGAAATAATGGTCTTCTCTTCATAATAGGGATTTCTTCACTTGAAGTTTTGAGAGATTCTTCATCTTTGGACCACGACTTCTTCATTTTTCTCCAATCTTTATTTTGGACTTCGATATACAACGATCCCCCTCCTTTTAGGACTTAGATCTATTTATCCTCATACCTTGTTAGGGTCTTTTCGGATAGACTTCTCCATGACTTTTGGGGAGTTCTTGCTTTTCGTCGTGTGTCTCGATCCTTCATATTGATTTTCGATAAATGATTCTTCACATCACTTTTGGATCTTTAGCAACAAAATGTAGTCCTCATGCCTTGTTAGGGCCTTTTCGGACTCGCCAATCTTTGCATCTCGCTTCAATAAGTTATGCCTTGGCTATGAACTCTAATCCGTACCGAGCAACTTTTAAACGATCTGGGGCTAGAAGCTAAGTAACCTTTTAAATCGTACAACCTTATTTATTAGCAGATAAATTTATTAACAAGCGGAGGGAGAATAGGCTTATAATTAACTCACATAAATTCACGAAAGAATACCAAACTTATAATTGACTCTATCATCTCTCGTTCTCCACAATTTAAAATCTCAAGGAATGAGACTCGTGGATTCTTAGCCAATTAAATCAAAGTTTTGGGTTTTCGAGTCGCCTATAGGATCTTGCAAATTCTTAGACTTTTTCAAGTTTAGAAAGTGCATTTTAAAGTTCCCTTGATAAACGACTCTCTAGGATCAATTATAGGAACTTGCGAAAAGTTCTTGATCTTAACCCGTGAGAGTTAAGACTTTCGCGTTTTATAGCTCCCTATATAAAAGCCTAGCAAAACTTGACTTAAACACGTTAAGGATACTAGCTAGAGTAACTTAGGTAAGTAAACTCGGGTTGAGTCAAAATGTTCACGACTAAGAAAAATCTAAAACCACTTTATTGAAAATTTATTCTAGCAATGGAAACAAACTAAACATGATAAAAAGAAAATACAACTACACAACTAGGCCAAAATAGATTAAAAATTTTGAAAAATGTCGAAAAATCAAATTTTCCGGTTAAAATGAGGGCAAATTCATGGAAAAGACCACTTACTTCGATAGAAGTCCCCCTACACTTGAGATAAACATTGTCCTCAATGTTTGAGCATGTGGGAGTAAACTCCCCTACACTTAGGACATTGTGCACTTTGTTTAAATCTTGCTAAGGAAAGGACAACTAAAGTGAATTCAATGTGAACATATAGAAAATATGAAATATTGAATCACAAGAGTTAAGGATAGAACCAGGAAGATAGGAAACACGGTATCACGGTTCGTCAAAAGTCATCAAGGTGGATCTTTGAAGCTTTAATCCCTGCACAGCACAAGAAACAAGACAACCAACATATGCGGGGCTCCCCCTACACTTATTATGAAAGCAGTAAAGGATAGAACACGGGTTGCCTCCCGAGAAGCACTTGTTTTTGTTCACCGAGTCATGAGCCTGATGATACAAGGTTTTTCCTATGGGTTCTAATTAATCTCACAGTCCTCTCGAATTGATCTCAGCCTTAAGTGGAAAGATTGTTCTTGGTGACAAATAGGGGGTTTGGGTTTTCTAATCTACTAAAAGGAATAAAAGCATAAAGTGATAAGAATAAGCTAAAAGCAATTAACTAATAAAAACAACACAATACGAATAATAAAATGTGAATTTAAAGCGAAATAATTAATAAAAATAAAACTAAAAGACGAAATTAACTATCGACTCGAAAATAAAGTTTACTAAATGAAAAAGGAGAGAATAAAACTAAAATGGTACTTTAAAGCTAAACGAGGAGAAACCTAAAGCGGGTACTAAATAAAAGATAAAACTTAAACTTTACGAAAAAATATTAATACTAAAAATCGATGAAAAATTCAACTAAAAATACGTAACTTTCAAAAATGAAATCGGAACAACTTTCAGATAAAACTAGACAATTACGGAACAATACTATTAAATAAACAAGCTAGCAGGCTAGCTGCTGGAAGCTGCCAGGCAGCCAGGTGAAATGAGCGGGAAAAAGGGAGAAGCTAGCAACTAGGCTGGTGGAAATATTTATTTGATTCGTAAGTTTTAAAGTTCCGATTCGGAACTTTATTAGTAGTTGGTTCGGAAGTTTTATATGTTCCGATTCGGAACTTTTTTTGGCAAGAATTGGTTCGGAAGTTTTTGTTTATTCGGAACTTTTTTTTTTTTTTTTTTGACAAGTTGGTTCGGAAGTTTTTTTTATAAATTGGTTCGGAAGATTTAGAAAATTGGTTCGGAAGATTTTAAAGCAAATTGGTCCGGAACTTTCTTAAAATTTGGTTCGGAACTTTTCAAAAAATACTTTCATTCGGAACTTTAGATTGACTCGGAACTTTTGAAAAAGAAATTCATTCGGAACTTTTTGGAAAATAGATTCATCCGGAACTTCTTAGTTCATTCGGAAGATGATGCTCATCCGGAACTTTTAGGTTCACTCGGAACTTTTGTGTTCATCCGGAACTTTCTTGTTCATCCAGAAGTCTGGAAACACATAAACAGTAACAATACCGAAGAACAAGGAAAATCGATTTTAATCCAAAAATCACCAAGTTTTTCACCAAAAACTTAAATAAACTAATCACTAAGCATCTACTAACCATAAACTATAAATCCCATCAACAAAAACACAAATCCCAACAACTTTTGAAGATCAAAACTCAATAAAATAAGAACTTAAGAACTTGAAGATAAAGATGATGATGAACAAGATGAAATGGAAAGATTAAGCAAGACTTTGTATTGATGATTGATGTTTTAACAATAACAAAACAAAGATTAGAAATTACAAGATTAAAAATCGAAGATCAAAATCACCAAACACCTTAATGGTGTTGGTGATGGTACGAACTAAAGGGAGAAAAAAGGGAAGAAAGAAAAACTAAAAACTAACTGCCTAAATGTGTGAGGGGTGGCCTATTTATAGGCTTGTCTTTTGGTTGGTGAGTGGGCTTTCTCCCGTTCTTCTTGTCTTTTCGTCTTTTCAGAAAAGTTTCCGTTTTCGATTCTGATTCGGGATTTGTTGTCGATTAAATTCAACTCATCTTTTAATTTCTTCGTTTAATAGACTTGAGTTTCTTCGACTTATGTAAATCTTCCATCTTTGGTCCTTTTCTTCGATAAATCTTCGAATAGGCCCAGTGACTTCAAATCTTTTGCATCTCTTGGACCATAGACTTTATCTTGAGTCTTTTTCTTCAGTAAAACCCGTGCAATCCCATGTTTTCTTCAATAATCATCCGGATGGCTCTGAAAACACAATAAACACAAAAACCACGCATAATTCTAAACAAATGATATTAAATACGTGTTTTGGTCTCGTTTTAGCCCGAATTAAGTGGTAAAAGGATGGGTGTTTACACACCTATCAAATCCCCTACACTTAACCATTGCCATGCCCTCATGCAATGCTTAGTGATGAAGCAAATTTACACTTTTCTCATAATTAATCAACCTTGGCCTTATTAAAATACTACTAAACAAAAATTAAAGTACTAAAAGAAATTAAAACTTAAAAGGATAGAAAACCATTTTCACTTGAAAATAGCTACATGGAAATAACTTGCAAAGAGATCAATGACTTACATTAGGGCTTTTGTGCTGCGAAGATTTATCACCCTCAAGTTTCACGTTCCCCAAACTAAGCTTAAAAACGAGATCATTGTTATTATAAGTTAGCAATTCAAACACTTACACACATGGCTTAATTAAATGCTTAAACTCCCTTATTCCTAGGTGTATCTCTTATATTTTATTTTTGTCTTAGAATGATCATGAAGATGCATTTTTGGACTTATTTCGATAGTTTATTTAGGCTGAAAGCAAAGTAGGACGATTTGATCAATAGTTAGCTAAAGGACAAAATCTCTTAAAACTGCTTCTCGGGATATCAAAAAGTTCATATCTTGACATAACTTGGTTCACGATTTGAGACCTTTCTCGGGCCGATATTTGGCATGTACTTCATACTTCATATCTTGAGAGACGTGCTTGAGATAATGGTCTTCTCATCGTAATAGAGTTTCTTCACTTTGGAGACTTTTGAGGGGTACTCCAACTTTGTTGACCACGACTTCATGATTATTTCTTCAATCTCTATTTGGGATTTTGAGATACAACGATCCGCCTTCTTTTCGGACTTGGATCTATTTATCCTCATACCTTGTTAGGGTCTTTTCGGATAGACTTCTCCATGATCTTTATGGGAGTTGATTGCTTTTCGTCGTGAGTCTTGATCCTTCATATTGACTTTGGGAATAATGCTTTTCACATCACTTTGGATCTTCAGCAATAAAATGGAATCCTCATGCCTTGTTAGGGCCTTTTCGGACTCGCCAATCTTCGCGCCCTGCTTCATAAGTTATGCCTTGGCTATGAACTCTTATCATTACCGAGCAACTTTTAAACGATCTTGGGCTAGAAGCTAAGTAACTTTTCAAATCGTACGACCTTACTTATTGCAGATAATTTATTAGCAAGTGATGGGAGAATAGGCAAATAATTACACCAAGTGAGCTTGTGCAAGAATACCGACTTATAATTGACTCTATCATTTCTCGTCCTCCACAATTTAAAATCTCAAGTAATGAGACTCGTGGACACTTAGCCTAATAAACCAATTAAGGTCTACATGGTTAAGGATACCAGCTAGAATAAACTTAGATAAGTCTATTCGGGTTGAGTCAAAATAAACGCAACGAGCCTAATATGTCAAAGACTTCTAAACTAGCTACACCACTTTATTAATATTTTTGACTTTATTGCGGAATATATACATATGAAAGCAACGATAAAAATTTAAAAATTACGACTAAGTGGCCAAAGTTAATAAAAAATTTGAAAAATGTTGAAAAATATGATTTTCCGGTTAAATGAAGGCATTTTCATGGAAAAGTCCACTTAAAACTTCGATAGAAGTCCCCCCTACACTTAAGATAAACATTGTCCTCAATGTTTAAGCATGTGGGAAAAGTCTCCCCTACACTTATGACATTGTGCACGTTGGTTAACTCAAGTTAAGGAAGAGACGACTAAAGTGATCAATTTCAAATGTGAGTATGAAGAAAATTGAATCACGATAGTTGAGAGATAGAACCGGATTTTGGATAACACGGGTGCACGGTTCTTCAAAGTTTCCAAAAGTGCACTAATCCCTGTAATCACATCACCACACAAATACAAACACTCTATAGAGGCTCCCCTACACTTAGGAGGTTAAAACATAAAGGATAGATACTCGGGCTGCCTCCCGAGGAGCGCTTGTTTTTTATAACCGAGTCACGAGCCTGACTCGACCCAAAATTAGTTCATGGGGAACGTGGTGAGGGATGGAATCACCTCCTGAGAGGTGTCCTCACCAAAGTACAACTTCACTCGTTGGCCATTCACCTTAAAATTAGGTCCATTAGGTTGAGCGAGCTCGAGAGTACCATATGGAAAAATTTGGGCAATGGTGAATGGGCCGGACCAACGAGATTTGAGCTTTCCCGAGAAGATTTTCAACCGAGAGTTAAAAAGTAAGACTTTGTCTCCAACATGGAACTCTCGGTTCTTAATCTTAGAGTCGTGAATGAGCTTAGTCCTTTCCTTATAGATTAAAGAATTTTCATAAGCCTCATTACGGAGTTCATTGAGCTCATTGAGTTGGATCTTGCGTAGGTCACCGACTTTGTTAATATCAAAATTGGCCCACTTCAAGGCCCAGTAAGCCTTGTGCTCCAACTCAATGGGGAGGTGGCACGCTTTCCCGTACACAAGACGATAAGGCGTACAGCCGATCGGGGTCTTGTAAGCAGTACGGAAAGCCCACAAAGCATCATCAAGTTTATCAGCCCATGAGGCACGATGCTCTCCCACGGTTCTTTCCAGAATTCGCTTAAGACCTCGGTTGGATATTTCAGCCTGGCCATTAGTTTGTGGGTGGTAGGCTGTGGAAAGACGATGATTTACACCGTACTTAGCCATGACTCGAGCAAATTGGTCATTGCAGAAATGAGTCCCACGATCACTAATAATGGCACGAGGCACACCGAATCTAGCGAAGAGAGCTTTCAAAAAGTTACAAACCACCCTTGCGTCATTAGTAGGTAAAGCTTTGGCTTCAACCCACTTTGAAACGTAGTCAACGGCTACAAGGATGTATTTGTTTCCTTTAGAAGAAGGGAATGGCCCCATAAAGTCGATACCCCAAACATCAAAAATTTCACACTCTTGAATGAAATTCTGAGGCATCTCGTCTTTATGTGTGATCGTGCCTTGTTTTTGGCAAACATCACATCTTTTAACCATATCGTGAGCGTCACGATATATGGAGGGCCAATAAAATCCCGAATCAAACACTTTTTTGGCGGTGTAGTTGGGACCAAAGTGACCACCGGTGGGTCCTTTGTGGCAAGCATCAAGGATTTCCGACGCTGCCGGTCCGTCAACACATCGGCGGATAATCAGGTCGGCACATTGTTTGAATAGGTAAGGGTCGTCCCAAAAGTAAGTCTTGATGTCGGTGAAGAACTTTTTCTTTTGTTGGGACGTCAACCCTTCCTTGAGAATTCCACCCGCCAAGTAGTTTGCAAAGTCCGCAAACCACGGGGTTTCATTCGACTTCGAGTTTATAGACATTAAGGTCTCCAAGGGAAAGGAATCATTGATTTCTTTGTTCGGATGATCCCCTTGGTAAGGATCCTCAAGTCTGCTGAGATGGTCCGCGGCTAGGTTTTCTGCTCTTTTTTTATCGCGAATTTCGATTTTAAATTCCTGGAGCAGCAAAACCCAGCGAAGAAGTCTTGGTTTGGAATCTTGCTTTGTCAACAAGTACTTCAGCGCGGAATGATCGGTATACACAATGGTGGTAGAAAGGACAAGATAGGGGCGAAATTTTTCAAAGGCATAGACAACAGCTAAAAGCTCTTTTTCGGTTGTCGTATAATGCAATTGTGCCCCAGTCATTGTCTTGCTAGCGTAATGGATCGGTTGGAAGTGTTTGTTCACTCTTTGTCCCAGAACCGCTCCAATAGCAAAATCACTAGCATCGCACATCAACTCAAAGGGAAGCTCCCAATTAGGGGTAACCAAGACGGGTGCCTTAGATAGCTTATCCTCAAGCGAGTTGAAGGCTTCAAGACACTCTTTGGAGAAGATAAAAGGAGTATCTTTTTCCAAGAGGTGGGTCATCGGACGAGCGATTTGAGAAAAATCTTTGATGAATCGACGGTAGAAACCCGCATGACCCAGAAAACTTCTCACACCCTTCACGGTTGAAGGTGGAGGCAACTTTGCGATAACATCGACTTTAGCACGGTCTACTTCAAGACCGGCTTTCGAGATCTTATGTCCAAGCACGATGCCTTCTTTTACCATAAAATGGCATTTTTCCCAATTCAGAACAAGGCGAGTGTCTTCGCACCGCTTAAGCATACGTTCCAAATTGGCAAGGCAAGAAGAGAAGGAATCCCCGAAGACCGAGAAATCATCCATGAAGACTTCCATGGTTTGTTCAACCATGTCATGGAAGATAGCTAACATGCACCTTTGGAAAGTCCCGGGCGCATTGCATAAGCCAAAAGGCATTCTTTTGTAAGCAAATGTGCCATATGGACAAGTGAATGTAGTCTTTTCTTGATCTTGGGGATCGATGGGTATTTGGAAATAACCCGAGAAACCATCAAGAAAGCAATAATATTCATTACCCGCTAAACGTTCAAGCATTTGGTCCATAAAAGGTAGAGGGAAATGATCCTTTCTCGTGGCATCATTGAGTTTGCGGTAGTCTATACAAACTCTCCACCCAGTAACGAGACGAGTGGAAATCAACTCGTTGTGTTCATTGGGAACAACGGTTATTCCGCCCTTCTTGGGCACACAATGGATTGGACTAACCCATGGTGAATCCGAAATAGGGTAAATCATACCCGCATCAAGAAGTTTGAGAACCTCTGTTTTGATGACTTCATGGATTTTTTGATTCACCCTTCGTTGGCTTTGAATTGTGGGCTTAAAGTCGTCCTCCATGAGAATTTTGTGTGTGCAGAAGTGAGGATCAATTCCACGAATATCCGAAATTTTCCAAGCAATAGCCTTCTTATGATCTTTCAACACGGCGACAAGTCGGGCTTTCTCTTCATCCTTCAAATCCTTTGCGATGATGACGGGCGACTTCTTCTCTTCTTCAAGGAATACATACTCGAGATGGGGCGGCAACTCCTTAAGTTCCAAATCCGGAGGATTTTCGACGGGAGGCGTATTCGAAGTCGGAGTATCGATAGCAATGACCGTGGGAGATGGAGGAGAAGGATTGTCTTCTTTGAGAAGGTTTTTAATGAAGCTGAGATCTTCATCCCAATTGGTAGTAGAATCGTCATTGTCTAAATGCACATCTCCCATGGTGGCTTCCAAATCTTTCCAAAGAAAATCACTTTCTCCAAATAGAGATAGTGATGAGTCGATAGAGGAAACGGTCTCAACATTGGGAAGAGAGGTAGGAATACTTTTACAAGCATCTTTGAAGTGTTCTTCACAAGCCTCATCAAGAACGTCAATACAATTAACACTCTCGTATGAATAAGGCTGTTTAGAAAGCTTTCCCATGTTGAAGACTACTTTATCGTCACCCACTCTCATAATAAGCTCACCAGCTTCAACATCGATGAGAGTGCGACCGGTCCTCAAGAATGGACGACCAACAATTAGTGGCACACGGGGGTCCATTTCGTAGTCGACGACAACGAAATCAGCAGGGAAGGTGAATTTGTCGACTCCTACAATGACGTCTTCGGCTATCCCCACTGGATAAGCAACCGTACGGTTAGCTAATTCCAAAGTCATTTTGGTGGGGACTAGCTCTGGGAGAGATAATTGCTTCCAAACACTTAGAGGCATGAGATTAATACTGGCACCTAAATCGGCTAGGGCCATGCGATTCTCTACTCCCGAGAAATTGCAAGGGATAAGAAAACGACCCGGATCATCAAGCTTAGTTGGTAATTTCCTTAAGAGCACTGCAGAGCAATTCTCATTAAGTTGGGTGTTGGCAATATCAAGGAGCTTTTCCTTGTCGCTCAGAAGATCTTTAAACATTTTCGCGTACTTAGGCATGTGAGCGAGAGCCTCAACGAAGGAGATATTGAAATTAAGTTGTTTAAACATCTTAAGAAAGTTAGAAACCTGAATATCGTCCTTGCTCTTTTGCTTCTCTTTCCTCAACCTTGAAGGATAAGGTATATTGGAAGAAGAGGAAGGCTTTAGGGGAATAGGATCACTCACAACCACGGGTGGAGGAGGGGTAGAAGGAAGAGGTGGAGAAATTGGGGAAGGAGAAGGATGAGGAATAGGAGCAGGTGACTCGTTCTCCTTAGTCACAACCACCGGTGGAGGTATATGAAGCTCGGGTTCCTTGGTACCTTTGCCACTTCTAGTGGTGATTGCTTTCATCTCCTCTCTTGGATTCACAACGGTGTTACTCGGAAGAGTACCCGAAGAAGAGGGTTGATTACCTTGGAAGAAACCAGCCATCATGTTCCTCAGATCATTAGTTTGGCTATCCAACGTGTTTCTCATGTCGGCTCTCAAATCGTTTCCTTGCTTGACCAAGTCTGCTTTCAAGTTTCGCACTTCCTGTTGGAGATTTTCCACGATCACATCATTGGTCCTCATGTAGGTTGCAACCTCTTGGTGTAATGCAGTGGTGGTTTGGTTGGGAGGAGCATTGTATGCGGGTGGTTGATAAGCAGGTTGTTGGTAAACTTGGTTGTTACGTTGAGGTGGTTGTTGCTGCTTGTGAGGAGGGATGTATGGTTGTCGAGGTTGTTGTTGTTGTTGAGGAGGGCGATTAAGGTTTTGTTGTTGGTTTGGGTTGGTAGGAGGAAAACCAGGTGGTGAAAGATAGTTGTTGCTGCGGTAGCTAAGTAAATTACGGTCACCTTGAGGTCTGGCTTGATAAGCAGGTGGAGGATAGGTGCCATAAGCTGCATTAACATTCTCAGCAGGGTAGTCTTGGGTGGCGGTACAAGTTGTGTAAGAGTGAGGACCACCGTATATCTCACAAGGTTGGCTGACAGCGTTCACTTGAGCGTTTTTGGCGTTGTTGCTATTGTTGTTGCTGACGGTGTGGGTGACAAGCGATTCAAGAAGCGTAGTGATTTTGTCCAATCGCTTGTCGCTGTCACTAGTGCTAGCACTAGCGACATTGGTCCTAACACTCTTGGTTTGCACACGAGACTTATTCTCAATGATGTCCCAAGCAGCATTGGAAGTCTTAGCCAATAGATTACCCCCCGAGGCACTGTTCAGTGAATCTTGGTCACTCATGCTTAAACCATTGTAAAAAGTATTAATTTGATGTACTTTGGTAAAACCATGTTGTGGGCATTTTCTTAAAAGATCTTTAAAACGATCCCAAGATTCACTGAACGACTCATCATACTTTTGTTCAAAGTTTATGATTTCATTCCGCAAAGCGGTAGTACGAGAGGGTGGAAAAAAGTAATTGATAAACTTTGTTTCCAAATCCGTCCACGAGAGAATACTCTGTGGCGGTTCCTTAGCAAGCCAATGCCGGGCTTGTCCCTCTAAAGAAAAGGGAAAAAGTTGTAACCTGATAACCTCTTGTGGCACACCATTGAACTTGACCGTGTTGGTGAGTTGCAAGAATCTCTTAATATGGTCATGTGGGTCATCAATGGTACGTCCCAAGAATGGTTGAGCGGAGACCATCTGGATAAAGCCTGATTTTAGCTCAAAGTTGTTGGCGGCAATTGGAGGTATGACAATTGGATCCGTGTTGCCATCTACATGAGCTTGCAGCAGTTCAATCATCGGGCGATTATCCGGAAGGGGCTCATTGTTGTTGTTATTGTTCATGTTGTTGAAAGGCGGGTTGTTGTGGTTATTATTGTTGTTCGGAGGTGGTATGTTATTGTTGTTTTGTACACCAGCCATGTCTAAGTTATCGAGAGGCTCGGGCTCTTGATAAGACGTGGATCGAGTGCGCATACACCTGCAAAAGAACGAACAAAGAAAAACAAAACAAAAATATTTTTGGTTTTTATGTTTTTTAATTTTTTTTTTTTGTATTTTTGAAAAATTTTATATTTTTTTTGGATTTTTTGAAAATTTTTATGAAAAATTAACGTTCACGGGGAACGGATCCCAAAATCCAAGTTCACAAAAAACTTTTGATCTTAACGAGAAGAGCCGGCAGCGGCGCCATTTGATACAAGGTTTTTCCTATGGGTTCTAATTAATCTCACAGTCCTCTCGAATTGATCTCAGCCTTAAGTGGAAAGATTGTTCTTGGTGACAAATAGGGGGTTTGGATTTTCTAATCTACTAAAAGGAATAAAAGCATAAAGTGATAAGAATAAGCTAAAAGCAATTAACTAATAAAAACAACACAATACGAATAATAAAATTTGAATTTAAAGCGAAATAATTAATAAAAATAAAACTAAAAGACGAAATTAACTATCGACTCGAAAATAAAGTTTACTAAATGAAAAAGGAGAGAATAAAACTAAAATGGTACTTTAAAGCTAAACGAGGAGAAACCTAAAGCGGGTACTAAATAAAAGATAAAACTTAAATTTTACGATAAAATATTAATACTAAAAATCGATGAAAAATTCAACTAAAAATACGTAACTTTAAAAAATGAAATCGGAACAACTTTCAGATAAAACTAGACAATTACGGAACAATACTATTAAATAAACAAGCTAGCAGGCTAGCTGCTGGAAGCTGCCAGGCAGCCAGGTGAAATGAGCGGGAAAAAGGGAGAAGCTAGCAACTAGGCTGGTGGAAATATTTATTTGATTCGGAAGTTTTAAAGTTCCGATTCGGAACTTTTTTAGTAGTTGGTTCGGAAGTTTTATATGTTCCGATTCGGAAATTTTTTTGGCAAGAATTGGTTCGGAAGTTTTTTGTTTATTCGGAACTTTTTTTTTTTTTTTTTTTGACAAGTTGGTTCGGAAGTTTTTTTTATAAATTGGTTCAGAAGATTTAGAAAATTGGTTCGGAAGATTTTAAAGCAAATTGGTCCGGAACTTTCTTAAAATTTGGTTCGGAACTTTTCAGAAAATATTTTCATTCGGAACTTTAGATTGACTCGGAACTTTTGAAAAAGAAATTCATTCGGAACTTTTTGGAAAATAGATTCATCCGGAACTTCTTAGTTCATTCGGAAGATGATGCTCATCCGGAACTTTTAGGTTCACTCGGAACTTTTGTGTTCATCCGGAACTTTCTTGTTCATCCGGAAGTCTGGAAACACATAAACAGTAACAATACCGAAGAACAAGGAAAATCGATTTTAATCCAAAAATCACCAAGTTTTTCACCAAAAACTTAAATAAACTAATCACTAAGCATCTACTAACCATAAACTATAAATCCCATCAACAAAAACACAAATCCCAACAACTTTTGAAGATCAAAACTCAATAAAATAAGAACTTAAGAACTTGAAGATAAAGATGATGATGAACAAGATGAAATGGAAAGATTAAGCAAGACTTTGTATTGATGATTGATGTTTTAACAATAACAAAACAAAGATTAGAAATTACAAGATTAAAAATCAAAGATCAAAATCACCAAACACCTTAATGGTGTTGGTGATGGTACGAACTAAAGGGAGAAAAAAGGGAAGAAAGAAAAACTAAAAACTAACTGCCTAAAATGTGTGAGGGGTGGCCTATTTATAGGCTTGTCTTTTGGTTGGTGAGTGGGCTTTCTCCCGTTCTTCTTGTCTTTTCGTCTTTTCAGAAAAGTTTCCGTTTTCGATTCTGATTCGGGATTTGTTGTCGATTAAATTCAACTCGTCTTTTAATTTCTTCGTTTAATAGACTTGAGTTTCTTCGACTTATGTAAATCTTCCATCTTTGGTCCTTTTCTTCGATAAATCTTCGAATAGGCCCAATGACTTCAAATCTTTTGCATCTCTTGGACCATAGACTTTATCTTGAGTCTTTTTCTTCAGTAAAACCCGTGCAATCCCATGTTTTCTTCAATAATCATCTGGATGGCTCTGAAAACACAATAAACACAAAAACCACGCATAATTCCAAACAAATGATATTAAATACGTGTTTTGGTCTCGTTTTAGCCCAAATTAAGTGGTAAAAGGATGGGTGTTTACACATCTATCACCTGACTCGACCCAATTTTAGTTCATGGGGAACGTGGTGAGGGATGGAATCATCTCTTGAGAGATGTCCTCACCAAAGTACAGCTTCAGACGCTGGCCATTCACCTTGAAGTTGGGTCCATTAGGCTGGGAAAGCTCAATGGTCCCATAAGGAAAGACTTTGGTGACGGTGAATGGACCAGACCAATGGCTCTTCAACTTGCCAGAGAAGATCTTCAACCGAGAGTTAAAGAGTAAGACTTGATCACCAACGTGGAACTCTCGGTTCTTGATTTTAGCATCATGAATGATCTTGGTCTTCTCCTTGTAGATCAGCGAGTTCTCATAGGCTTCATTCCTCAGTTCATTTAGCTCGTTGAGTTGAACCTTGCGATGATCACCGGCTTTGTTGATGTCGAAGTTAGCCCACTTCAAGGCCCAGTGCGCCTTATGTTCCAGCTCAATTGGGAGGTGGCAGGCTTTCCCGTACACAAGGCGATAAGGTGTACAACCGATCGGGGTCTTGTAAGCAGTACGGAAAGCCCACATAGCATCATCTAACTTATCGGCCCACGCGGCGCGATGCTCTCCCACAGTACGCTCCAAAATTCTCTTCAAGCCACGGTTGGATATCTCGGCTTGCCCATTGGTTTGGGGATGATAGGCGGTGGAAAGACGGTGAGTGACACCATACTTTGCCATGACTCTTGCAAATTGATCGTTGCAAATATGAGTCCCGCGGTCACTGATGATAGCACGAGGAACGCCAAATCGAGCGAAAAGCTGCTTCAAAAAGTTCACAACCACCCTCGCATCATTCGTATGAAGAGCCTTAGCTTCAACCCATTTAGAAACGTAGTCGACGGCGACGAGGATGTACTTGTTCCCTTTGGATGATGGAAATGGCCCCATAAAGTCGATGCCCCATACATCAAAGATTTCACATTCCTGTATGAAATTTTGAGGCATCTCATCCTTATGTGTGATCTTGCCTTGGCGTTGGCAAGCATCACAATGCTTAACCATTTCGTGAGCGTCACGATAAATGGTGGGCCAATAGAATCCAGAATCAAACACTTTTTTAGCGGTGTAGTTGGGACCAAAGTGACCACCGGTGGGTCCTTTGTGGCAAGCTTGGAGGATGTCAAAAGCTGCCGGTCCGTCAACACATCGACGAATAATCAGATCAGCACACTGTTTGAATAGATAAGGGTCATCCCAAAAGTAAGTCTTAACATCATTCAAGAACTTCTTCTTTTGTTGGGATGTTAACCCTTTGATGAGAATACCACCCGCTAAGTAGTTTGCAATGTCCACAAACCACGGGGTGCTATCAAGATTGAGATTTATAGACATTAAGGTCTCAAGGGGGAAAGAGTCATTGATCTCTTTGTTCGGATGATCCCCTTGATATGGATCCTCAAGTCGACTCAGATGATCCGCGGCCAGGTTTTCGGCTCCCTTCTTGTCACGAATTTCAATGTTGAATTCTTGAAGGAGTAAAACCCAGCGAAGAAGTCTTGGCTTAGAATCATGCTTTGTCATCAAGTACTTCAACGCGGAATGGTCCGTGTATACAATGGTTGGAGATAAAACAAGATAGGGGCGAAATTTCTCAAAAGCATAGACAACAGCTAAAAGCTCTTTTTCGGTTGTCGTATAATGCAATTGAGCCCCTGTCATTGTTTTGCTAGCATAGTGGATTGGTTGGAAGTGTTTATTCACTCTTTGGCCCAAAACCGCACCAATAGCAAAGTCGCTAGCATCGCACATCAATTCAAAAGGCAGCTCCCAATTAGGGGTAACCAAGACTGGTGCCTTAGTTAGCTTATCCTTTAAAAGATTGAAGGCTTCTAGACACTCTTTAGAAAAGATAAAAGGAGTATCTTTTTCCAAGAGGTGGGTCATCGGGCGAGCGATTTTAGAGAAATCCTGAATGAATCGACGATAGAAGTCCGCATGACCCAGAAAACTTCTCACACCCTTCACGGTTGAAGGTGGAGGTAATTTGGCTATGACATCTACTTTAGCACGGTCGACTTCAAGACCGGATTTAGAGATTTTGTGTCCTAGCACAATGCCTTCTTTTGCCATAAAATGACATTTTTCCCAATTTAGAACAAGGCGAGTGTCTTCGCACCGCTTAAGCATACGTTCCAAATTGGCAAGGCAAGAAAAGAAGGAATCCCCGAAGACCGAGAAGTCATCCATGAAGACTTCCATGGTTTGTTCAACCATGTCATGGAAGATAGCCAACATGCACCTTTGGAAAGTCCCGGGGGCATTGCATAAGCCAAAAGGCATTCTTTTATAAGCAAATGTGCCATAGGGACAAGTGAATGTTGTCTTCTCTTGATCTTGGGGATCGATGGGTATTTGAAAATAACCCGAGAAACCATCCAGAAAGCAGTAATATTCATTACCCGCTAAACGTTCAAGCATTTGGTCCATAAAAGGTAGAGGGAAATGATCATTTCTCGTGGCATCATTGAGTTTGCGGTAGTCTATACAAACTCTCCACCCAGTAACGAGACGGGTAGGAATTAACTCGTTGTTTGCATTGGGCACAACAGTGATTCCGCCCTTCTTAGGCACACAATGGACTGGACTAACCCATGGTGAATCCGAAATAGGATAAATCATACCCGCATCAAGAAGTTTGATAACCTCTTTTTTGATGACTTCATAGATTTTAGGATTCACCCTTCGTTGGCTTTGAATTGTGGGCTTAAAGTCGTCCTCTATGAGAATTTTATGTGTGCAGAAGTGAGGATCAACTCCACGGATGTCGGAGATTTTCCAAGCGATAGCTCTTTTATGCTTCTTCAACACGGCGACAAGTCGGGCTTTTTCGTCTTCTTTCAGATCCTTTGCGATGATGACCGGTAACTTCTCGTTGTCTTCCAGGAAAACGTATTCAAGATGAGGAGGTAGGTCCTTAAGCTCGAGAGTAGGAGGATCCTCAATAGATGGTGAAACTAACGATGGATCATCATTAGTCACCTCTTTAGGAGTAGGATGAGACGACGGGTCCTCGTTGAGAAGTCTCTCAATAGTACGAATATCTTCGTCCCAATTGGTGGACAAATTATCATATTTAATATCGAGAGGACCCAAGCTAGCTTCGAAATCATCCAAGTCACTTTCTCCAAAAGGAGTCAATGCTGGAGCAATTGAGGCAACGGTCTCAACATTGGGTAGAGAAGAAAGAGTACTTTTGCAAGCATCATGAAAATGTTCTTCACAAGCCTCATCGAGAACATCAATAGCATTAACACTCTCATAAGAATAAGGTTGCTTAGAAATCTTACCCATGTTGAAGACAATTTTGTCGTCACCAACTCTCATGATTATTTCGCCCGCGACTACATCAATAAGAGTGCGACCGGTCCTCAGGAATGGACGTCCAACGATTAATGGAACACGAGGATCCATCTCGTAGTCAACGACGACAAAATCCGCCGGGAAGGTGAATTTATCAACGCCAACAAAGACATCTTCGGCTATCCCCACTGGATACGCAACCGTACGGTTGGCTAATTCCAAAGTCATTTTGGTGGGGACTAGCTCGGGGAGAGATAATTGCTTCCAAACACTTAAAGGCATTAAGTTTATACTGGCACCTAGATCAGCTAGGGCCATGCAATTCTCTACTCCCGGGAAGTTGAAAGGAATCAAGAAGCGACCCGGATCACCAAGTTTGGTGGGCAATTTCCTTAAGAGCACTACGGAGCAGTTCTCATTAAGTTGGGTCTGAGCGATGTCAAGAAGCTTTTCCTTATCACTTAGAAGATCTTTAAACATCTTAGCGTATTTGGGCATGTGAGCGAGAGCCTCGGAAAAGGAGATGTTAAAATTCAATTGTTTAAACATTTTTAGAAAGTTTAAAACCTGAATATCATCCTTGCTCTTTTGCTTCTCTTTCCTCAACCTTGAAGGATAAGGTATATTGGATGAAGAAGAAGGCTTTAAGGGAATAGGCTCACTCACAACCACGGGTGGTGGGGAAATGTGGATAGAAGGTGAAGGAGGTGGGGAAATTTTCTCTTTTTCCTTGTTCACAATCACGGGTGGAGGTGTAGGAAGCTCGGGTTCCATATAACCTTTTCCACTATGAGTGGTGATTGCTTTCATCTCCCCTCTTGGATTCGCAACGGTATTACTCGGAAGAGTACCCGAAGAAGAGGGTTGATTACTTTGGATGAGCGAACCAATCATATCACGAAGGTGAACAGCTTGATTGTTAAAAGAGTTTTGCATGTTTGCATTAATTTCATTGCTGTGTTTGGCCATATCATTCCTTAGCTCGGCTCGAATATCGTTCCCTTGTTTTGCCATTTCTCCCTTCAAGTTGCGGACTTGACTCTAAAGATTCGTCACCAACTCCCGATTAGTCTTCATGAATGTCTCGACTTCTGGACTCACTGCCATCGGTTGATTGAGAGGTGGAGCTTGGTAGGCTTGGGAATTTCCCTGAGTTGGGTAAGGGTTTCGTTGGGATTGATATTGATTGTTAGCACGAGGTTGGGATTGGTTGTAGCTTTGTTGTTGGTTTTGGTTTTCAGGAGGGAAACCGGGAGGAGCAAGATAATTGTTGGAACGATAACTTAGCAAGTTACGGTCTCCTTGAGGGCGAGCTTGATAGCCTCCCGTGGGATAAGTACCGTATGCTGCGTTAACGTCTTCAGAAAAATTTCCGTGAGTAGAAGGACACTCATTGTAGGAATGAGGACCACCACATGTGTCACAAGAAATAGCAACGGTTTTAGCTTGTTGAGTTTGGTTAGAAGTCAAAATTTGGAGACTTTTGTTAATATCAAGAATAGCACGTTCCACAACGGACATGTTGGTGGTGGAAGAAGTAGATGAAACATTGACTCTCTGATTAGATCTTGAGGATGCGGATGAATCCCAATTCTTGTGGTGGGTAGTCATGTTTTCAATCAACTCTCGACACTCCTCTGGTCTCCTTTTCATAAAGGTACCACCGGCGGCGGCATTGATCGTGTCACGATCACAAAAAGTGAGACCATTGTAGAAGGTGTCAATGAGAGTGACGGGGAGCATATTGTGATAGGACAGCGGTCGATCAAATCATTGTATCGTTCCCAAGCATCGAAAAGTGATTCATCATTCTCTTGCATAAATCCACTGATTTGGTTACGAAGGCTAGTGACCATGGATGGGGGAAAATAGCGCGATAAAAAGCGTTGAGTCATGTCGTTCCACGTATGAATAGAATTTTTGGGAAGACGGTCAAACCATTTTTCGGCATGGTGAGAAAGCGAGTGGGGAAAAAATTGAAGGCGAAGGTCATCCATAGAAACACCGGAGCACTTCATGCTTTGGGTCATGGTAATGAATTTGTCGAGGTGTTTGTTGGCATCATCATCCGGAATTCCACGAAATGGGTTCGTTTGCACTTGCTGGATCATGTGATGCTTCAACGAAAACTCCTGAGCCGTGACGTGCATTGGCGCAATCGGGCCTCCGCGTCCGTTCATGGTGGGTTGACACAATTCCTCCATGGTTCGTAAATCAGGTAGGTGGACATTGTTGTTGTTGTTGTTTTGTTGTTATTATTCAAATTGGGTAGAGGTGGGTGATTATTGTTGTTATTAACACCAGCCATATCTAAATCTTCACGAGTCTCGGGCTCAGAATAGTTCGAAGATCTAGTACGCATACACCTGCAGAAGAAAAATATTCACATAAAATATCTATATAATCTTTTTGGTGCAAAACCTTTTGAAAAGAATTGCTTTTATGATTTTTTCAATGTTTTTGTATTTTTGAAGAGGTTTATATAGTTTTTTTTAGGATTTTTGAAAATTTTTAAAGCAAGGAAAATAACGTTCAAAGAACGGATCCCAAAATTCAATGCGTCTCTCACTAGAAACCGTTTATCGTAACGAAAAGAGCCGGCAGCGACGCCATTTAATACTTCGCTTTTGGCTAGGTATAAAATCTTGTTGTCCCAAGTCTTTTCGAATTGAAAACCGGTCTTAAGTGCGACTCAATCGTCTTTTGGTGAATCAAGAGAATGGTTTGGTTGATTTGTTTTAAACTATTAGCAAGTAATTAAAGTGTCGTTGAGTAAAATGGAAGAATCAAGATTAATATTTAAAATGGCGAATAAAAATAAATGATTGAAAACTAAAAGGTAACAATGGAAAAGTACTAGCACACTTAATAAGAATTAACACTAAGAAAACTTTCTAAAAATAAGAACTTAGTTAAAAAGTACTATAAGAAAGTAAGATCGGAATAAATCAAAGCAATTCAATCGGAATAAGCCAAAAGGAACCCAGATCGGAATGTATTCCGATCTGGTGGTCGGAATGTGGTAGGAATGCACACAATCGGAATATACCAAAACAGGACCAATCGGAATAACCACTAAAACTACCAATCAGAATGTTACCAAGGCTACCGTCGGAATACTTAAATAAAGACTACAAATCGGAAAGTTCATCAAAAGGGACAGATCGGAATACTTAAATTCCAACCGTCGGAATCTACAAACCCTAATCCGATCAAGGGTGATCGCAATGCAGGGTGTTCAATCGGAATACTCAAAGCCCTAATCCGATCTATTGATCGGAATGTGAAGATGGAGACTGCTCGGAAAAACCAATCGGAAAGGGGTTTTAAACCCTTTCCGAAAATTGTGGGATTCGGTTAGAAAGCTAGAAAATAAGCTATTAGATTGAGCTTATTCCCAAAACTAAATCGAATCAACAAAACCGAATCAAATAAGCACTTAACTCAACTTATCCGACTCGAAAATAAGCAACTTTTTAGATCAAACAATAAAAACATAAACTTTTTAAGGAAGATTTTTATAAAGTAAATAAGCTAATCATAAAAATAAGCCAATAAGCACAAAAGTCTTAAAGCTTAATCAAATGAAAACTTATAAAATGATCAAAAGATTAACTTTTTAAGCACGAAATCATTAAGAACAACATGGATCTATTGATAATCGCACCAAAATCAATCTTAAATCAAAGAAAAGTAGAATGAGATTAAGGATTTAAAGCTTAAAATAGAACTTTGATTAATGAAACTAAGCAATACAAAGGTGTTTAATCTTAAAAGATTAAGAAAGAAGATGAAATTTAGTGAGAGAAAGTTTAAGACTTTCTCTCTCTAAAACTAGAGAAAACTAAGAAAAAGTGAAAATTAACTAAAACTATCTAACCACCCTCCTAATGACTATTAGGAGGGTATTTATAGGGAAGGTGGAAGGAGTGCATGTGTTGCATCTTCTTTCTTGCTTTCTTCACGTTTTCTCGACTCGACTTTAATTCTTTGTCTTTTCGTCTCGGGATTTGAACTTGTCTTTTAATTTTCTTCTTCTATAAGGCTTAAGTTCTTCGACTTCGTTAAACTTCCGCCTTTAGACTTTTTCTTCGATAAATCTTCAGAATAGGCCTTGGACTTCCGTTCTTTTTGCACTCTTGATCTTTTGACTTCGTCTTTTCCCGTTTTCTTCGATAAAAGCCCGTGAAAACCCGTGTTTTCTTCCTTTTTCATATTTTGGTCCTAAAACACAATAAAAGCACAAACCACGCATAATTCCGACTTTTACGACATAAATCACACGTTTTGGTCATGTTATTATTGGAAAATAAGTGGTAAAATGATAAGTGTTTTCACACTTATTAAATATATATAAGAGTTCACGTCGAAGCAAATAGACGATGAATATGCTACGCTAGATTAATTATATCATGTTTAATAACTAATCATTTTTTCATATGCTTACTGAACATGACTAAATAATAAGTTTTTTTTAGGTTGTTTTTTTAATTAGGTTTTTATTGTTGCTATTGTGTTGATTTATACGCATAAATGATTTTTAAGGATTTTATATGATATTTCTTCCTTATTGTTAATGTTGTGTTTCTTGTTGTTATTCTTTATTTAAAGCTTTTAACGTGTCGGTTTATGGTATATTCGAAATTGACTTGTAAAAGTGAAGCTCGATAAATCATATAGAAATCAAAAAAATCAAAAAACCAAACCGAAAGTAAATCGAGAACCGAAAAACCAAACCGACACAAAATCGAAACCGAATGTTTCTTAAAAATCAAAAACTGTTATAAATAATTATGTGTGGATGTCCAGAATAAGGCCCATGGCCCATATAGTAATTAGGGTTTTACCCTAGTATTTATCTTATAAATACTCCTTGTATTTACCCTCAATGAATATCAATTGAATAATACATTTATTCTCTCATTCTTATTCACAACACGTTATCAGCACGCTCTACTAGTTTTGCTTTGGTCTTGTTCTGTTCCCGTACTTCACTGGTATGTTTTCGGTGTTTTTTTTTTACATCATTCAATTTGAACTATTATGTGCGAATAATGTTGTTACTGTTTACTTAGATCTCTTACTTTACAAGCATGTCTGCTATCATCTTTCTAATAGATTTATTTAATATTGTTTGTACCAAGTAAAAGTGTTACTTTATGGTTTGATTTTTATTAATATATTGTTTGCATGTATACTGACCCACCTTAATGCATGGGGTACTTCATGGATATCCTTAAAAATTGACATTGTTATGAATTATTTTATATTTTTATTCGATCTGTTCATTATGAATATATGTTCTTCTTTTCATGCGTAGTTTAGATCTCGCTTAATTAATATACATGATAAATATAATACAATGTATAGATCTCATATTTATTGTCTACAGTAGGTCTCTTGAAGTTTATTGCTTAACCAGATCTATATTTTGATGTGTATATTGTTTGATCTGTTTTATTTGTTTGACCCCTTGGTTTATATGTACACGCATGCATTCAACACTTGATTCAATTAATATGTTCAGTAACATGTGTATTATTATGAGATGATCATACATTAATTACTACTAGTAACATATTTTACGGTATGATTTTATTTTATTTGGTGATGACTTGGATAAATTTTTTTTTTTTTTTTTGATCACGGCATAGTTTTAGAATTACTTGCTATGTATTAGTGTGATGTACTGAGTTGTTAAAATTCACAGTGAATTTACATGAATCTGGTTAATTTTACTATTGTTCTTCAATGTGTTGAGTTTGATTCGTTTTGTTTATTACTATGTTTTGTTTCTTTTTGCTATACTATGATTTATCAGATCTGTTAATAAGTATAGTACATGACATGTTTGTTTTCCCATATTGCTATGTTGAGTGACTTTGTTCATCTTGCATGATTTTGTTAGATCTGCTCTTAGTATATGTTTTGCTGATTGCATTGTTCTCACATCTTGTTATTCTTTGCACTAATATTTATTTATTTATTTATTTATTTAACTTTTAATCTTGGTCAACATCTCCTAAAGGTATATTAAAATATAAATTTGAACTAAAAAATATCCACCTCGAATTCGTATTATTTGTTGCGCATCAATTATGTATATAACTATTTTTTTTTAACGTACATGTATCGTTAATATATAGTTATCATGGAACAAAAGCTTGAAAATCTCACCATTCTTGCACTGAAAATCAATGGACAAAATTATTTGTCATGGAAATTGGAAGCTGAGACATATTTAGATGCACATGGGCTTGGAGATACAATCCAAGCAGGAAAAGAAACATCATCTCAGCTAAAGGCTAAGGCAATGTTGTTCTTACGCCATCACCTTCATGTGGACTTAAAAACTGAATATCTTACTGTGAAAGATCCACTAGTCCTTTGGAACAAGTTAAAGGACAGATTTGACCACCAAAAAACGGTGATTTTGCCAAAGGCACGTTATGAGTGGACTCACTTAAGGCTACAAGATTTTAAATCAGTGAGCGAGTATAATTCAGCAATGCACCGTATTACTTCTACATTGCTTTTATGTGGAGATACAATAACTGATGATGAAATGTTAGAAAAAACATTCTTCACGTTTCATGCTTCTAACATACTATTGCAACAGCAATATCGAGCCAAAGGTTTCAAAAAATATAGTGATTTGATTGCATGTTTGCTTGTGGCCGAACAAAATGATGAGCTTTTAATGAAAAACCATGAAACTCGTCCAACTGGTGTTGCTCCTATACCGGAAGCTCATGTGGCAGCTTATCATGACCATAGTGGAAGACGTGGTCGTGGTTATGATAGACGAGGACGTGGACGAGGTTATGGTCATGGACGTGGTCGTGGTCAATGGCGTGGATCTGGTAGAGGTAATTATTATGGTGTTAATCATAGTGTTCAGTTTAAGAACACAAATGGCTATAAGAAGTGGAATAATAATAAACCAAATGAAAATGATGGAGATGGAAAAATTGAAGGCATAATAGCTGATTCTTGTTATCGTTGTGGAAGTTTAGATCATTGGGCAAAATCATGTCGTACATCTAAGCATCTAGTTGATCTTTATCAACAGTCTATTAAAAACAAAGAAAGTGGGGTAGAAGCCAATTTTGTTCATGACGATGAGTTATATGATGATCTTGATGATCATAAAGATTCCACAGATGAGACTCACTTAGATGCTGATGATTTTCTCACACGCGAGTAATTGCAAGTTTAAAGCCACATGAATAATTTTTCTCACACATGAATAATTTGTTTAAGTGTTTTATTTGAATTTTTCTTGAATGTTAGTTTTTGTTTAAGATTTTATCTATGTTTTCATTAAGTTTCATTAATATAATGGACCTTAATTATTCTTGGCTATAAAAGTTTTTTTTTAAGATTGATAATTTGTGATTTTTATTTTTCAATTGTATACGTTTGTTTGTTTATTTGTGGCTATTGACAACTAATTATAATATAATATAATACTATGGATTTAAAAGATTGTGAACATATTATATCCTAGTTGTTCAATATTCTGATCCCAAAGATGAACTTTATAGTAATATTTTTTTAAAAATAAGTTTTGACAAATATTATAATCCTAAGTATAGAATAATAATATACATAAATAATTATATAACGTATGATAGATGTGAAAGTATAATGTGTGAGAATTGAAATGCAACTGGAGTACGTGTTCAATTTTTGAAATTATGGAGTAAGGTATAATTTACATATTATTTGCAATATAATATTCGTTGGGTAATAATATGCATATAGTCTTGTTAATGTTTACTACCTGTAGCTACATACATATCATTCGGTTTACTACCTGTTTTGACAAGGTATGTAAAATTAATGGTATAATGTGTTTAGATTGTTTTACGATTTTTGTATAAAAAGTACATGTAAAGCATATATGGTCATAATACATTTATGAGCCAAGTTGATTTTATTAATTGGCATGATCGGTTAGACCATTCCGATTCAATAATGATGTGAAAGATATAAAAGAATACCGAGTTCTTTATTGTTCTCAATTGAAGTGAATTATTCATTTATCACCATTAAATTAAAAAGGGCATGTATGTAGGCCTATACATGTGCCATAAGGATTATTTTGAATTAGAAATCGATGCATCGTCAAAATAATCATGAAAGACGCAACTTGAAGTTGGCGTGATTAGTGGATCAATGTGAGCACACATTTCCAAATAATATTATTGAGAATGGTGATGGATACTTATAAGTTTGGGCGATTATTGGAATAAGTGTTGAACATAAAGATAGCCCATGTTCATATGCGAATTGCTTTTGTTGAAACGTTTATAAAACGTCTTCAGTTGATTGCAAAGCCAATAATTATGAGAACAAAGTTGAAAGTTTATGGGGCATGTTATAAAATTTGAATTCACATCTTGCCAACCGTTTATAATAAATTCTCCCGTTTTGAGTCACAAAACATATATTTCTCATAAGAAATATTGAACAAATGTGATAACAATAGTGACATAAGAAGTTAAGAATGATAATTCATTCAGGGGGAGAATGAGCAGCAAGACATTTGGAATGAATTATGGATATTGATCCTCATGCTAATGATTATGAACTAAAGTTCAAGGGACAAATTTCCAAATGTAGTAATTGCCAGACATGTTAGTGTTATAAGTAAATTCATTGGGTTAACTATGCTGCTAGTGCTCCAATTATAATGTATGTCCCGATGATAAAATGAATGATTGATAGTAAGTGTATGACACGTCTGCAGCGTGATACACTAATTGATTCCAGATAAAAGTCCTCGAATAAAGAGATGGAATGGAGCAATAAATTAAGATGGTCGAATCGAGGTAATAAAGACCCCATAATTAAACTAGACATGAAGGTCATAGAAAACCCCGGGTGATTTAAATTATGAGATCTAATTAATTGATAGAGTATAATGTCTAGTAGCATGTGGAATCGAAAAGAGATAAACGATGTCGATAATGATATTGTATACACTAATGCGCACAAAGTGAGGATCTTGGAGTACTGCAAGAAGTGCAGTTGTAAACCGAATGGCCAAATAGTGTATAGACGCAAAATGTTATAAGAAGATACATGTCTGGCAACATGGTAAATAATAAGTTATATGCGCCTGATACAAACAAGAGCTCATGTTATATTGAAATTTCTTAAGAGATATATAATGTATGAATCACGTGGTATGATTTTCTCGAGAATTATGATCTAATAAATTTTATAATTTACTCATATGGAGTAACGTGGGTATTTTGATATTTTAAACACAAGGGAAGTGAGTTTATATTTTACTAACCCATAAAAAAGGTTTAGTTGTTTGTATATGTTTAACTTAACAGGTCGGTGTCAAATGTAGAGATTTCACAATTTCATGACATTTTGAGAAAGCAAATATTGTGGCTACATCATCCAACCATACAGATTCTTTTAAAGAAGAACAGTTGCTGCATGAAGTATATAACAAAGGCAATACGGCAAAGATTTCATTCAATCAATAATTTGATGGATCTATTTATCAAGATACTTTCTACGAGGAAACTTAGTTACAACATTGGAATGCGTTGACTCAAAGATTTTAAGTGATGTTGTCATCAGAGGGAGATAATACGCGTTGCACTCTTTTCCTTAGTCATGGTTTTGTCCCACTGGGTTTTCCTGACAAGGTTTTTAATGAGGCAGCATTCTCAAAACGTATTATCTATAAGACATCCAAGAGGGAGTGTTATAAATAATTATGTGTGGATGTCCAGAATAAGGCCCATGGCCCATATAGTAATTAGGGTTTTACCCTAGTATTTATCTTATAAATACTCATTGTATTTACCCTCAATGAATATCAATTGAATAATACATTTATTCTCTCATTCTTATTCACAACAAAAACCAAAATTTATTGGTTCGATTTTGATTTTATACAAAAACCGAACCAAATTGAATCATGCTCACCCAATTGACTATTGAAGTGTGTTTAATGCATATGGTAAAAAAAAGTCAAACTGGAATTGGATAGGCCAACACATTCGCAAACACAAGTTAACTTATCACGTACTCTTTATCTTCACAAGTTTTCACTTTAACCCCTCAAGTATCTTTATTTATACAAAAATGACCTTATTAAAAATATCATGTTACAAAATAAGTCCGTCTTTTTATATGATTAATTAGATTATGAGCTTGTTTTGGGAGTTGCGATTGTTTATTCTTCTTTTCTTACGTCATTCTGAATTATAGTTATAGTTCACCGATAAAAAAACATATTATTTAATAAAAATATTATAACAATTTACTTTAAATCAATTAATTTAGAACAATTTTATTGTTTGTGAGAATACCTTTAAATGAAAATAATATAATAAATTTAATCTTCATTCTTTATTTATATCTGAAAGTAGATTATTAATTTTAAACATTCAAAAATACTAAACTGAACTATAATTACAACACTAAAAGAGTAAAGAATTTACTTATTAACCGTTTATAAAGAGTCCTCATGGGAGACAAGAGTACCTTATCTTTATCTTTACTACTTATAAAGAGAATTCCCCAATTCCTTGAATGTTGAAAACCATACTAAATAAGGAAATGTTGAAAACCAAGGAATTTAAGGAAATGTTGAGAAGTTAGAAAAGCCAGAAAGCAAAAAGGTGTGATGCCCCACAAATTTGAAAACTTAGAAATCTATTAACGGAATGTTTTCAATCTTTTAAATGCACACGTCTGGAAATGATCATGCGAAATTGAAACTTATGAAACCATATATGGGGCAATGATCGTTTTCATTACTTATATAAACAACCATAATTGGTTCATTCATTCCATAAGTCAAGTCGCACTGTTACATTTTGGGACGCATTTCATAAGTTAAGTCACATTATGTTGCTTGATTTACTTTCATGTTTGATTTGTCTATGTGATGTTGCAGTTGTTATGTTGATCTTCAAGAGATTCGAATACGCATGAACGAAGATTGGAAGTTTGATCGTGATTTCAAATTGATTAGATTATGATTGTATCTTTCGGCATGCTTTTAGTTTTAGGTGGTTGTTTTTCCTTTTCCAGGGTATATACGTCTCTTTTTGTTGTATTTGTTTTTTGAAGATCTATGTGTATATGATGGTATGGGTGGTCAGTTACCAGTGGGTAACTAAGTGTAGTTTTTGGTGGCAGATTTAAGAATTGTTAATCCGATGAGGCATAACTTGTAACAAAAAAGGTAAAAGATCAAGCTAGGTTATAATTTTTTTAGGAGTTTATTAATTTTATTTTCTGAACTCCAAAATTCTTACATTAGTTCTTATTTCTACCAATTCCATGGTTATTAATGAAGGTTGACAAATAGTAAGGTTTGGAACTTTTGAAAAGTGCCTTAGATCTCGGAGTATTTGGTGTCCAATATCCAGAATTAATTTTTCTTCTTTAATTTGTGTATTAGGCGTTCTTCTACATTTGTTTTTGTTTTCTTTTTCTAATTTGGTCATTTTAGTTATATTTTGCATGTGTATGTTCGTTTTAGCAGTAATGGAAGAATTATTAACAACTCTCCAACCATACTTATTTTGTCACATGTTGTGCATAGGCCTTCAGACACAACCATGCCTTCACGTCCTGGTGATTATTGTGGAGTTTGACCACTTCCATTTACTCTTTTTGGTATTTGTATCATTTTTTTATCATTTTGTAAGTTGATGAGTTAACTTGAAGATAAGAATAAAATGAAACGTTTTGGCACCATTATTTGTGTTATATACTTATTACGTATGTTTGCCAATTTATGATCTGATTATGTTGTTTATGTGCATGTGTTGTTTTTAGTTCTTAATGATGTTGCACTTTGGAAGATTTGGAGAATCCAAGACGTGTTTAGTCACTCGGTGGTCATGTAAATTTGAGAGTTCATTCTTTCTTGGATGTACACAAAGGGGTAAACCCAACATTAAGTCATTCCAAAAAATTTTACTGCCATCTTCAAAGATATAAACAAGAACTTCGATATCAAAAAGTGTATTTACGTTTTTTAAGATTCAGTTAAATGTTTTGTTAGTATATGATGTTGTACTCAATAATCATTGGAGATGAAGATTGGAATATAAAGAAATCAAGATAAAAAGATATAAGCTTTGATCCTTGAAACTACAGAAAGATCAACATGGTTGACAGTCATCAAGTTATTATACATGTTAACATATAATTAGTATACATGGAAAAAAAATCAGTTGCATGATTTTCCTTCTAACTGCTAATTGAAGACTACCATTTATGACACTCGAAGTATAAGATTACGTTGCCACGTTAAAATCTACTAGGAAAATGACCTTAATTGTGAGACTAAAACATAAGCGAAATTATGTGTTAGTCAAATGTGTAGTTACTAAACAAACAAAATAACAAACTTGAAGTAAAAAAGATTTACAAATTAAAAAGAAGTTTCATCCTTACTAAGGCTAGGCACAACGGTAGTCGACTCAGTCGGTCGCGACCAAGGTTGAACTCGGTCGGCCCGTTGCGTCGACCAAGTCGACGAAATTGGTCGACTGAATCATCCAACAATTCGTTCGCCCTCATGATCTATTTGTGTTATCGGTCATCCTTCATTTCTCTTTTATTTATATTCTTTTTATTTCTCTAAATTAAATTTATTTAGTTTAAATTATATTTTAATTAGATAAAATTTGTAATAAATTTTCAAATTTTAATATATTTAACTTTTTAATTCCTCACAATACATATTAAGTTGATCATTTTTTAGTTAGTTTTAGCTAATGCATTTTACCCTCTTTGTCTCTAATTAAGTCTTTTTTTTTTTTTTTTAAATTAACGATATTTAAATATAAATATTATTGTAATATTTTTTATTTGATTTAAATAATTATTTGAATAAAAAATTATAGAGTATTAAAAATTTTGAACTTGATCGCACTAAGACGTCTTGTTGAGGCAAATAGATCGTTGTAAATCGTTAGAGAAAAAATACTGACGTGACAGAAAAAATTAAATTCGCATTAAATTGCTCTTGTGCCTAGCTTAAAGGACTTTAATGTGTACAAAGTTTATTGAGCAAGAAATATGGTGTAAACCTAGCAACGTTAGTACACACTTTAAAAAAGTATAATACGGTTTGAACATTATGTATCATTTTTATTTAAATGGCAACCATCAAATACATTGTAATGTTTATATTTAGTAAATATTTGAAAGAATCTTTGACAAAAAATATTTTTCAAACTTTTATTGTGGTTGTCTTTATTTGTCGCTTTTAAAAAAAAACTTTATGAGTTAAATTAACGCATATTATAACATTAAGGGGGTGTTTGTTTTAGCTTATATAGTGAGCTTATAAGCTTATTAGCTTATATAAGCTTATAAGCTGAAACTAAGTGTTTGGTTAAACTTATATAAATAGGCTTATAAGCTTATATATATGATTTTTGATAAGCCAAAAATATGTGGCTTTTAAGACTTATATAATAATAATATATAAAAAGACATTTATGCTCACATTTAATAAACATATCATTTAATATTTATGTACTTTTTTGTCATTTTATCTTACTAAATTTGATAAGATAAACCAAACACTAATCATGAGCTTATAAGCTTATTATATATAAGCCATAATGGCTTATATAATATAAGCCTAAGCCAAACTCATAAGCTTAACCAAACACCATCTAACAATTGTAATTTAACTTTTTAGCGTATTATGTTTAAGCGATAGACGAAACGTTATTACAATATCACATATTTATAGTTGTTTCTCACTAGGTATCAGTTAAACTAGACAAAGATTTTGGTAGAGAGGTCTATATTTCAAATGTCGCGTATCAAGAAGTTTTATTCGATGAGTAACGTGTGTTGTTAGTTTTAATCTGACAAATGATTTAATGTTTTATTTTCACTATAAAAAATTTATGACGTTTAATACATGTTTTGTGATATTTTATCTAGAACTGAATTTTAGCATGTTAGAGCCCTTTGCAATTATAATTTGATTTTACTACAATATAGTATACCGTTAATTAGTCGCCGATAGGTAATTTCCGCTGCTATGCGCGAGTACTCGTCTAGTTTTAAAAAAGAAAAAACAACAAACACTTAAAAAGAATGATTATCCATCGATTGGTTCAATTAAATTATATATGTGTGAGAAATTAAATTTTTTTCTTTCAAGAAATTAAAAAACTCAAAAACTAAGAAGCTCTCTATCTATTTTATCAAAACCTGCTAGTCAAAACACAAACAAAAAATTAAAGTTAATTATACTCGAAGGAATACTTTTTATTTCAAAGAAATACCTTTTATTTTGAGGAAATAAAAATGCTAAGAAATAAGCATCTCCTTATTTACTTTTCAAAATTCGTTTTATTTGCATGAGCCAAAGCTAATAAGCAAAAACCAATTTGAATTATCCTCTAACATAGATATATGATTTTGTTTACAAAAACTCTTGTTGTAGTTACTTCTAAAAGCTGTTGTTTTTATTTTCGGATATGAATATGTCTGTTTACATCTCACTTTCATGTACCCCACTTCCACGAAATTAGGCATTGTTGTTGTTGTTTGGTAAAACTATTTATGCTTTATACATTGACAAAAAAGTTTGGCACCTCAACGTCGGCTCTTCGCCACCTGGGATTGTAGTATGTTTCAAGGGTTAGGTTGTTCGCTCATTAAAACGATACATGACCTATGTTCAGAACGTCGTGAGACAGTTTGGTCTATATCCGGTGGGTGTTAGAGCATTAAAAGGAAGGGGAAGGACACACCTATGGTGTACCAGTTATCGTACTCAAAGTAAACGTTGGGTAGCCAAATGTGAAGCATATAACTACTGAAAGCATCTAACCAACCAAGATGAGTGCTCTCTATTTCGACTTCCTCAAAAGCCTCTCGTAGCACAACCGAGACAACAACGGCTTCTCTGCCACTGCGAGGATGGAGCGACAAAAGTGTTGAGAATTCAAGAAAAAATCACAGCGAGACAAGCCATTTATTATTACGATAGGTGTCAAGTGGAAGTGTAGCGAAAGTGTAGTGATGTATAAAGCAAATAAACATTTACACTAAAATAATAAGCAAAAAGTTTGAGGGCTTTTGAGTAAACTTCACACTTTATCTTCTTGGCGCGAAAATTGAAGCCATCAAAAACCCCTCTTTCGAAAAATTAGGGTTCATCAAAAAAATCCCTTAATTTTATAAAAAAAAAAGATGGGTGATTTAGCAACCCAATTGAATGAAATGAAAACCCTTTTGTTATCTTGTGTTAATTCCAACGAAAAATCGAACCTTTATTCGACTTTATTGCAGTTTCAAGAACAGTCTGTTAATGATGATAATATCCTTAAATTGATGGCTGATTCATGTCATGTTCTTTTGGATTTAATGGTGAAAGATGTTTCAGATGATGATGAGGAAATGTAAGATTTTTATTCTAATCTTTGTACTGTTTCTGCTTATGTTTTATAAGCCCGTTTTCGGGCTTTTTTTTTAGTTTATGGCTATATTTGACACCTCGCTTATCGGGGTTTATGCGGCTTGAGCCTTTAAGATAAATTAGCTTCTAGAATAAGTTTGGGTTGTCACATGGGTTATGGAAGATTTTAGAAGCCATAAGCTTCCATAAGCCCAAGCTCATAGAAAATAGATTGTGGGGGCTTATAGCTAGTCACACAAAAGTTGGAAATAGGAGTAGTTGAATTTAATTTGATGTATTTGTATATGATTTTACGTTTATAAGCTTCAACTCCAACTAATTCACCAAATGACTTTATAAAAATATAGGCTTCAGCTTTCGGCTTATAATAGATGCTCGAGCCCCAACCCATTGTGCCATGCCAAAAATACCCATACAATAAGTTTATCAAGGTTGTGTTTGTTTGAGCTTATCTTTGGGCTTATAAACTTATTTGATTTCAGTTTATGTTTCATAAGCCCAAATTTTGGAACTTATGTGCTTATATAAGCTTGTTATGCTATAAGAAGCTTATATAAGCCAGAAAAATTCAGCTTATTAAGCATATGCCGAACTCAGATAAGCTCATAAGCCCAAATATAAGCTTAAACAAACACCCTCTAAGTTTATGTAAGCTCGGAAGAGAAAATGGGCTTATTAGACATAAGCCGAAACCACACACATTTGTAAGCCCCAAAATAAACTTAAACAAACACCCACTTGGTACTTATTACTAATGTGTGTGTGTACATATGCTTTTGGAGTTGATGGTGAAAGATGTTTCAGATGATGATGAGAAAATGTAAGTTTTTTGTTTTAATCTTTGTACTGTTTCTGCTTATGTTTTATAAGCCCGTTTTCGGGCTTATTTTGAGTTTATATAAATTTATTAAGGAGATGTTTGTTTGAACTTGTTTTTTGGTTTAAGTTTACTTTTAAGTTACGAGCTTATGTGATTTTAGCTTATGTTGTATAAGCCCGTTTTCAGGCGTATTTTGAGTTTATGGGTATATTTGGCACCGCGCTTATCAGGGTTTATTGAGCCTTTAAGATAAATTAGCTTCTAGAATAAGTTTGGGTTGTCACACAGGTTTATGAAAGATTTTATAAGCCATAAGCTTCCCTTAGCCCGAGCTCATAGAAAATGGATTGTGGGTGCTTATAGATAGTCAATTTACTTAAATACCCTTCAGAATATAATGGATGATCATATAAAAGTTGGAAATATATTTGAATCTGATTTAGTGAATTTACGTCTATAAGCTTCTGCTCCAACTAATTCGCTAAACGACTTTATAAAAATACTAGCAGGATACCCGCGCAATGCGCCGGCAGGTACCCAGTAACTATATATTGCGACGAACAAACGTATTAAGTTAAACGTTTTCTTGACTTGTATGTTTTGCGTGACTTAAACATTCACCTAGTCAGACTTTATATGAATTATGAATATATATGTAACCCTATCATTAATATCTTATTTAAAAATATTTTAAATTTTTCTAATATATTTTAGATGGAACATTTGGTTTGAGCGTTTATTTCAAATAACACTTCCCTAATAAACGTCTAATGGTTTCATGCTTAAGCGTTAGGAAGATTTTTGACTCATTCACAATGGTTTTAAAAGTAGCTTTACTTTTATCATATAAAGCCTCACATAAATGAGTGATATAACATTTCGGCGTCAATGAAACGCATATGTCGAATGATATAAACAAAAAGGTTGAGGCAACCGATGACTGTAAAAAAAGTCAAAAAGTTAACTAAGAGATTCATAAAAGAAAAGCTTCAAAACTTGATTAATAGTGAGAGATATATAAAAACCTCAAAAGATACCTCAAAACTTGATTCAGTGATGGAGTATTCCGGTGTTCTAGGTGTAACTGTGGTTGAGGAGAGGTTCGCTTGTGGGTATAACTATGAGATATATCAATGGAGATATTCTATGTTTTTTTTTTGTTTTGTACGTTTGTGGGTGAAAAATATATATGTCATTAGTTTTAGTGTTACTTAATAGGCTTTTATAACATTTAAAGTTGGCTGGCTGTTATAAAATTGATTACACATTAAGACATTTTAATTTTCAGTTATAACTTTTAGTTATATGTGTATGGTTTTGTAGCAAAATTAATATATATCTTTCCTAAAGAAAAAATGTTTAAGGCTTAAACTTTCTAAGACTTCTAAAAATAAAAAGGTTTAAATGCTTTATAAAGTATTAAGATAAGATAAACTTCAGCTTTAGGATTGTAATATAAGCTGGAGCCCCAACCCATTGTGCCATGCCAAACACACCTGTACGTTATTTTATTAAGGTTGTGTTTGTTTGAGCTTATTTTTGGGCTTATAAACTTATTTGATTTTGGCTTATGTTTCATAACCCCAATTTTTGGAACTTATGTGCTTATGTATGCTTGTTATGATATAAGAAGCTTATATAAGCCATAAACATTGAGCTTATTAAACATATGCCGAAATCAGATAAGCTCACAAGCCCAAATATAAGCTTAAACAAACACCCTCTAAGTTTATGTAAGCCCGAAAGAGAAAATGGGTTTATGTGACATAAGCCGAAACCACACACATTTGTAAGCCCCAAAATAAACTTAAACAACACTTGGTACTTATTACTAATGTGTGTGTGTACATACAGTGCTGCACAGGCTTTGAAGTGTATGGGATTTATGATTTATCATCCATCCATTGTTGCTGGTATCTCGGGTATGTAGATCGATAAGTGAATTATCCTCGTTAAGTTGTAATATTTTGTGTTCTGTTACTAGTTCATTTCTGTTGGTAACCATTTCATTGAGGGGTCTATTGGGGGATCGTTGGAAAAGTGGCGCAAGACATAGAAAATCATATAATCAGCTATAATAAACATGTATGAATATAATGGCAGGAAGTTTCAAAAATTAATTTTGATGGTGCCGAGTTAATGGTAAACTTTTGTGTATATTATGACAGGAGATGATGCTGGCATGGTTCTAAGTTCTTTGGAAAAGGTTATTGTGTCTACTCGAATTAAGGTTGAATTTGCCTTTAGAGCTTGGCTTATTTTTTTACGATCACTTAGAAAAAGTTTACTGACCTAAAGTCTTTACCACTTCAATTGCAGTCTGTTTGTAATTTAGGAGTATGGTGCATATCAGTTCAACAACTAGATGCATCTTTCCTAAATGCTCACATTGAATCTTTAGTGCGGGCAATAGTTCATGCTCTCGACAATCCTGCTGGATCTCTATCAACAACTTTTGAGGCCATGCAGGTATGCCAATATGTTCGATTTGCAGTTTTGATTGGTAATTTTTGTGGCATATTTTCAATAGCATTTGCTTTGATGCCTACTTGTGTAGGCTGTGATGAAGCTGGCAACTCAAGTGAACGAAAAGATGAGGGAGACATCGAACGTGTGGGCTCCTCCAATATACAGAAGACTCGTTAGTGCAGATAAAAGGGAGAAAGATATGTCGGAAAGATGTTTACTGAAAGTTAAATCTGTAATATGTCCCCCTCCAATGGCCCTCTCCAAGGTATATCTACAAATAATAGGTTGTTCTTCTGTGACTCCTTTCCCGTGATGTTTAGCAGACGTATTTGGCTTAGTGTTTTGAAACTGATTATTGCGACCAGTAGTCGCATTAGTTAGTTATTGATGTTTAGATTAATAGATTTAGCTTCTATCCGCATTTGTATATAGTCACATAATCACTTTCGTAAAGCACATCCGGATACTCTTTTCAGGGCGACATGTTTTATAGTATTTGGTTTATTAATGAGCATATTATATCGTTTGAGCAGGCACTTGTTGTGGATGTCAAGAGGAAACTACTTCCTGCACTGGAGGAGCTGTTAAAACAAGGAAAAAAGATTCAAGCAATGCAAGCATGGGGGTGGTTTACTCGTCTGATAGGATCGTATGCAATTAAAAATAGGCACTTAGTTAATCAGCTACTAAAAATTCCGGAACAGACGTTTCCTGACAGTGACCCACAAGTCAAGATTGCTACACAGGTAACTAATTCATGCTGCTGAAAACAGTAGGGGTGTAAACGATCCGAGCCGAGTCGAGTTTTGGCCTAAACGAGCCAGGCTTGTTTATTAACTGCCTGGCTCGAGCTCGGCTCGAGCTCGAATAAAACTTTATAATCTGGCTCGAGCTCGAACTCGAATATTTTTTTGTTGTTCGAGCTCGAGCTCGATGCTCGTTTACGATTTTTAACTTTTGTTTAGACTAACTTCTATTATAAATATAGTTGGATAGACTCGTTTATTAACTCAAGCTCGAGCTCGAAAGCTCGTTTATGATTATTAAAATGATATTAATACTTAATGAGTAAGCTAAGGTGTATATAACATATATAGTTATAGATTTATCATTAAGCTCGAATAGCTCGTTCGGCTCGTTAAGCTCGAATAGCTTGTTCGGCTCGTTAAGCTCGCTCGGCTCGAGACAATTAAACGAGTTTTCGAACGAGCCGAGCTTAATATTATTTTTCAAAGCTCGGCTCGCCAAATTAAACGAACATAAATATTTGTTCGAGATCGACTCGAGCTCGAGAGTATTAAGTTCGAACTCGAGTTAAACGAGCTCGAGCTCGAATAGCTCGTTAAAAGCTCGACTCGTTTACACCCCTAGAAAACAGGCTGGGTCATAATACTAATTCTTAATAGGTCTACAACGTGTTGGGTGGGTGACGCACAGTTTATTTTCTCTGACTGACCCGCCCATTTTGACACTTTTCCTGCAGATTGCATGGGAAGCTTTGATTGACGCTCTCATTATTCTGCCGACACAAGAATCTGCAACAGCTGCAAATGAAGATCTCTTTGAGGCCAATGGATTAACCAAGAGCATAAAACTAATTATGACACCCCTAATCGGAATCATGTCAAGCAAATGTGATACATCAGTTCACTTATCCTGCTTGAATACGTGGAAGTATCTGCTCCACAAGTTCGAAACCTTTGTTAACCACCCTTCAGTCATCAAAACCGTTATAACCCCTATACTCGAAGTGGTCTTTCAAGCGGGGCCCGATAATAAGAACATCTGGTCATGGAATTTCTGCTTGGATCTTCTTGATAACTACGCGTTTGCAAGAAAACCAGATGTAAATACTGAATCAAACTACCCCATCAAATGGATGCCATGGAATTTAAGTCAGTTTGACTTTTTTGTCAAAATGGTTGACGTTTTCATTAGTCATGGGGCGGTAGGGTGTGATGCTGCTATAAAAGTATTTCGTTCATCATTGAAAGGAGTCCAGCTTAATCTAACAGGTACAGATGTTTCTTTTAGTGAGATTTTGACATGCTTTAATGCTATTATTACATGTCTAAAGAAGATATCTGAAAGTGGTATCAGTCAAAGGCTTGACTTTATAGAGATTGTTACCGAGGAATTACAGCCGTCGATCCTGGTATCTCCTCTATACAAGATGGAACTTGACGCTAAGTACACAGAAAACTTGAATAAATTGATGGAGAATATGACGATTTCACCCTTAGTGTGTCTTATAGTACTCTATTTTCATACCATGATCGACTCTGCTTTAGATGAACGGAAACTGTCAAGCTATGTGACTTCATTGCTAGCTTCGTATGATTCTTTCGAGATTCTCGACACGTTGACTTGTTTATTGTACAAGTTTTTGGTATCTGATTGCTTAAATTACTGGGTTGTGATAGCAAATTGCCTGAAAGATCATAAAGATGGTAACTCTGAACTTGACGACACTCGAAATCTCGTCGTCTCTCGTTTCTTGGCCTATCCTTTTGTCGCTTTCTCATCCGGATCACAAAATAAACTTGATTTTGTACAAATCTCTGAACCATGGGAGTCACTTTACGTGTCTTCCCAGTGCTTTGAAAACATGTTTCCAGTTTTTGATCGGTTTTTCGAAGACTATTTGAAGACTGATCTGATAGAAAAGACTCGGGGTTTTGAATATCTTTCATTGTGTGGGGATGCCATAACATATGTTCTTGAAAATAGTCATAAATCATCAGATGCATGTCGAAATAATAACAATGTTGGTGATCAGACAAGACACCGTTGCACCAAGACAAGCCTGCAGTGTGCAGCAAGGTCAGCAGAACATAGTTTTCGGTACCTTTGTTTCTTGTGACCTTCACAAATAATGAATTTTTTCCCTTGTGTAGGTTTCTGAGTGTATCATATGCCGAGGCAAAAGTAAATCTACAGATACTAGATACGATTTCCAGGTGGGTGCAAAAGATTCAAGTCCTGTCATTGGAATTATCTAACGATTTCATGCGCCATTTACATTGTTTCATCTAACCATAAACTAATATCAGGGTCCTCTCCTCATTGGTACGTGTCGTGGAATCTTTTCGTTTTGAAGAGGATATCATTCCATTTATTGAGGTTCGTATTTTCCTTCACTTACTTTGTCATATGATGCCTGTGTGTGTCTGTTACTGTAACAAATAGTAATGAGAAAAAATGTCTTCTAGTAACAATTTTTCTTTCTTTCTTTAACCTACTACTTAATTTTCTTTTGTTGATTCAGCTTATATCAGCTCCGTTACTTCAATGGCTATTGGATCATGAACTACACCACGAGGATACAGTTTCTGAACTCTGTAAGTTATGGATCACAACACTAAAATGTTTGCAAAACAGCTGGCCCCCAATAAACTTCAATGCGACCTTACTTGAACTCCACGCACCCATACTCGAAGCAACTCTTGATCACCCAAATTTCTCAATCTCCGACCCCACTATCGCCTTTTGGAATTCTACTTACGGTGCACAAACCAAACTAGACTACCCTCAAAGTTTGCTTCCTGTTCTAGACAAACTGTCCAGAAATGGGAAAATAAACCTCTGCGGAAAAAAATACTCGAGAATAGATGCTTCTATTAGTCCTCCGCAGAAACACAAAATCACCGCAACACTGAACCGGTGTGTGAAAAGAGTAGAGCTAGTGAATGGTTTGGGGCCTAACGGGTCTAAAAGGAAAAAGCTGGAACTAACTGAGCGTCAAAAGGAAGTGAGACGCGCACAACAAGGCAGGTCAAATGATTGTGAAGGGCGTGGCCCGGGGGTCCGAACTTATACTAGCGTTGACTTTTCTCAGGGGGGCGAAGATGAGTCACAAGAAGAGAGCCAAGATGTGAGGAATGTGGAACTTATTTTGGAGATGTTGAAAAAGAAATAATGAAATCTTTTAAGCTTGAGTTCTGCAACGAAGGCGCCTGCAAATGTGTAAGGGTGTTTAATGTTACTTTCATCTGTTTGTATTTATTGTCTGGCTTTTTGCGTGGACTAATTGTATCAGCTTCTTTTTAATGAAATCGTCGGATACCAATCTACTGTAAACATGTACTTCCTCCGTCCTTGTCCTTATAGTCCAGTTTACTATATTTAGATCTATCGAGCTTAGCATTGCTAGTTATCCTCATTTGCATTAATGAATTGAGTAGGTGTGTAATTGAGCTTAGCATCACTAAACTAGAGCTTGAATCAAGTAAAACGTGAACTCGGAACTTGACTTAAGCTCAATCAAACTTGACACACGTCTTCTTGAAGTTGGTTTTTATAGGTGCCTATGTTGGAAGATTCTGGCGAGCTTATGTTAAATCACATATATTTGTATACAAAAGCTAATATGTTATTTAAGATAAGCTCGCTTAAGTCCACAAGCCTCGAGAGCCGAATACTTTTAAGCTTGAACTCAACTCGAAAGTTTACATGGCTAGTTCAAAATCTGCTCATTATAAGGTAATCTTTTATATAGCTTGTGATTCAAATTTACAAGTGCAGACTAACAGAAACCTGTATAACTTAGTCACTGCAGCTTCTTTCAGTGAGCAATAGCTTTAAAGAGTTCAAACTATTGTACGAGATATACACGATCGTATAAACATAAACCTGTAACATAGTGCGGTAAGCCAATATCTTGTTTATTTACATTGCTCGTTCAAGAAACACATACATGCAATTCTAGAATTAACCAATTGTAACCAATCAAACAATCACACAAACAGAAAACACCATAATGTATAAATGGAAGGAGTTTCTAGTACCAAGACTATCACCTTCAATCTTATATTTATATTAGTATTTATTCTGAGTCTTTTCAAAATTGGTTAAATATGCAAAACAAGAAGTTACAATTGGTCAAATGATATAACCAAGTGACATATGTTTCGCTATGTGAAGAAAATCCAATCCACTTTAACGTCTACATACTTCCTCTACTAAGGAAGTGAAAATACCAAGCAGTTTTTCTCTTACCTTCTCGATGCAATGCAGCAAAGTAAAATTCTCGATGCAATGCAACAAAACAAGGATTTGCTGGTGCATTGAGGATGGTGCACAAGAACAGTTGACCCTGTACACTAAAAATGTAGCTAGCATTTCGATCGCCGATTCATGAATCAAAACTTTGTTAGGTAGTTGAAAAACTTAAATTCTAAAAGACAAACCACTAAAACCTAACAAACGTGGCTACCTAATCCACCCATGTATGGATATAGCTACTTCTGAAACCCATATCATGGATATCTCTTTATATCATGATGTATGACGTTTGATTTGTCATTCATGTTGGTATGAAGGCAACTCGAACCTTCCTGGAAATAAATAAGCAGTTTAAACGTTATTAACTAAGTACTTATTTAATTATCTGGTGTTGAATATATAAATATAACAATCAATTTTTATAACTACTAAAGAAAAAAATATAGTATACCCTTAAGCATACAATTCGAATATTTCAATACAACAATCAATCACAAACATAACTACCAAAAGAAGAAAATGAATACCTGTTTTCAGATCAGGTGGAATAGAGCTGTTGGACATATGTGAAAGACGATAAACGGAGAGAAAGAAGACAATAGCGGCTGTAGTAGGGGGTGTTTGGTTAAGCTTAGAGCATATGCAATGCTTCTAACTTATAATGACTTTTTCTCTTAACTAGCATTAATTTTATTATAAATTTCATCTTCTATAAAGTCATTTCCAAAAACAAGCTCCAATGCATGAAAGCTTTCCAAAAGCTTTTCTAGCTCAACATTAATTGACAATCACTTGTTTACAATTGTGTCAAACACTTGGTATGCACTAAGCTATTGTTTGAAAAGTCATTCATCAAGCTATTGCTACAATGGTAAAAGCCTTTCAAATGACTTAATGTAATAGTAAAAAGTCTTTTGAAAAGCTACCATTGAATATGCTCTTATCAATTAGGGTTAGGCTTATATCCACTTATGGCTTATATATCATGAGTTAATAAGCCTTTCTTAAATGTTTGGTTTAACTTATATAACTAATAATGTAAAATAATTAAAAAGTGCATAAAAATAAAATAGATGTAATTAATTAAATAAAGGTATAAAAGTCTTTTAATATAATATTTTTATAAAAGCCTACACCTCATTATATAAGTCACAAAGTTTTGGCTTACCAAAACCTCCTTATATAAACTTATAAGCCAAGTCATATAAGTTTAACCAAGCACTTGTTACGGCTTATTTAACACATATAAGCTAATAAGCTTATAAGCCCATCATATAAGCTTAACCAAACACCCTCGTAGTAGTAAAGTGTATGGAGAATTTGAATGTTTAACCTAGTTTTTCACTATCTATATATTGTACTTTTAAGCCCAAATACTCTCTTTTGAGTTTTTTTATACAGCCCATCTATTATTTGACTGTTTACCTTTTTTTTCTTTTTTTTTTTTTGCAAAATAATGTTGACATTGATATGAGATTAAAAATCTCTTGTGAATACAATTGAAGGATTGCAAAATGCAAACCCAGTGAAAATACAATACCAACCTAACCTCATTGAAATGAAAACAAAGAACAAATAAACCACAACTGAAACTTGAATATTGAAACTAAAAACAAAATCACAAACTTCAGATCTTGAATCTTTAACATTTGAGAAGAAAGTATGCTTGTCATTTGTCTTGAAGGCATGAAACATAAATCCATAAAGAAGGTGATGATATCTGCAAAAAAACCAACAAACACAGCCTCCCAAACCCAAACCCAAACCCACCAAACACAAAATACCACAAAATAAGGGCTAAACACCCATGGGCGACATTGATACGGTTTGACAGAGTCTTGAAAACCGAGTGTCGAGGCCAACCAGTGAATTAAAACGACGACGCGACCCAAGTGGGTGGTGGTTTCGCGAGATATAGGTGCGGAGACGGAAAAGACCATGTAGAAAGGTTCTTAGTCGGAAAATACACCATTGTTGAAGATAAAGATAGATTTAGGGAAAGAGATTTTGGTTTGTTTTGTGAAAAACACTTTGAATTTGACTGTTTACCTTAGTATTTTTCACTATCTATAAATTGTCATAAATAACATTTTAATCGTTAGAGTCGGGTTTGGGGGTGTCAGTATGGTCGGGTTGATCCGATTTGAACCCGACAAAGCTTGTCGGGTCTGGTCAAATCAAATCAAAAAAATACTATTGGGTTATCTTGACCCGAACCTGATACCCTTGATAATGTTATCTAGTCGGGTTCGGATTAGACAATTATTGTTATCGGGTCACAGCAGGCATCCGGTTGCGCAAATTCTCGCAGTTCGTCTTGAAAATCTGCAGTTCATTACTTTTAAAGAACGACAGCTGTGACAACCCAAAATCGAGGTCATTGCTTAAACTTATTTTATGATTATTTTTGAAATTTTTGAATAAGTTTGAACGATATTTATTTTTGGAGGTTTAAGTTTAAACCGATGTTGGAAGGTCTATATTTAATATTTATTAAGTATAAGGAGTATTAGCAAGCGTGATGTCGATGGATGCCAAATATTTTATGTTTTATTGTCGGTTGTTCGATTTTTATTATTTTTGAGGTTTTATTTTAAATGACGTGTTAAGTCGAGTCGAGAGTCGATATTATTATTTTTGAGGTACGTTTTAAATTTTTAAAAGTATCTTTATGAAACCCGAGCCCCGTAAATATTTTGAAAATTAACTAATAGTTATTTCCCGCTTTTTAGCTAACTATTTACATTTTTAGCCACAACTATTGCCAAATTGCAACTTTGGTCCCTACCCCACTATATATAAACTCAAAACAAACACACATTACACAATTTTTCACTTTAAAAATTTCATCATCTCCTCTCTCTCTCTCTCTTGAATTGCCGAAACCCACCACACCCCCAAAACACATTCAAACTTCAAATTATCTTGAGTTTGAGGTTGATTCAAGCTAAACCAAGCATAGACCCATTCTTATATTTGATCAAGGATCATAATGGTGTAAGAATTTCTTACATGCAAGCACATTTTTTTTTCTTGATGTTGGTAGGTAGGAGCTACGATCATGCATGGCATTATTATGATGATCCATGGTGACTCTTGCTAAAAATCTTGTTAAAAACTTCAATTTGTTCTAAAGATTTTTATTTTGATTATGATTTTGATGTTATGGTTGATGTATGATGATATTAGGGTATAGTAATGATCATTTTTATGGTTGGTTTTTATCAAAAAGTTGATTTTGTACAAGATTTTTATAGTCATTTTATAACAGTAAGTAAAGTGTAAAATCCGAATTTTTATGTTTTGAAAATGGCTTAACTTATAGCCTAGGGTTGTAGATAATTTTCTTAGCTTCTATTTGATATAAGGTAGAGCTTCTAGCTCCAAACGAGCGCGAAGTTATGATATTTTGAATGATCGTGTACCGGGAGACGAGTATCGGCACTACAAATAGTTGTTGTCGATATTTGGATCGAATCTCGGGGACTCTAAATTTATGTTTTGAAAAATGTTACCTACTGATAATGAGGTGTTTACTTATTAGGTTGAGTTTACTTTAAAACCCGAGTGTCGGTTTTGTAAACGGAGTCGTTTAAATAAGTTAAAACGGTTGTATGAAAAATTAACGTAAATCTGTCCGGATTTTGTAGTTTGAAAATGAGTTGAGTAAAGTACTTTAAAAGTAATTTCATTTGATAAACTTGTAGGAGGACTTTCTATATATATAAAGTTAGTTTATCGAGTCGTTTCATAAACGGTTGACAAGTTTAAAAGGGGTAAATAAGCTAGTACATGTAGTATGTACCGGCGGACTTTGTTAAAAGTGTAAAATGGTAAAGTAAATGTGTAGTAAAGTATAATGAAATTATTTATATCGTTTTCTCTCGAGATTATCGTGACTTTATGAGTTTAAGTTTGATGTTGTTATGTATTATTTATTTCTCGAGTCATTATTAATGAACGCGCCTTATTTGATAGGTAGCGGTTCTCGTGTTTGAAAGGCATCCATTATCGTCGACGATCATCTCGCTAGATCTCTTATACTAAGGTGAGTCTATAGCCTCGCTTTCTACTCGTTTTAATGATTTTAAATACCCGCGAGGGGGATACATGCTATTTGAAAATAAATGAACACAAGTCATGAGTAATTGTTGGACCCGAATGTTGCCTAAAGTTGATTTCATTGTATTGAGTAACTTGTTGCTAAAGACCCTAAATTCATGAGCCGTTAACTATCTTCTGACTTGATGTTGTGAGTCGGGAATAGCCTCTTATTCTAATGATAGTGTTAGTGCAAACATTACGATGCTTTGTCGATATAATCTCTTTGTGTTTTGTTGATGACAAACGTATAATTCGCAATACATGCTAAGGTACTCGTAATCACTCAAGAATACATTTGTATACTTCTCTCGACACCTCCACGACCGCATTCGGCATGAATCACTCAAGGTATGTACAAACATGTCATTAACCTAACTAAGTGATCAAGGATTAATATTTTCTTAAAACTCACATTTTAATCAAATGTGACAAAATATTTTAATTAACTTTATTTTTAAGAAAATGTTTTATTAAAAAGAAAATGGAAATTTGAATTTGGCATATTCCATATGCCAAAGGAATATCCTTTGATGGTATAAACTACCCCAGATGGCATATCCCACTAAAGGATAAATTTGCACGGACTCCGACGCGGAGGTTCCTTAAAGGAACCCGCGGTTCCTTATTGATAAGGTACCGCGGGTAGAGATAAGGAACCGCGGGTCTTTTTGACCGTTGCAATGTTGTCCTATAAATAGTGGATCATTTCCAGGTTTTCTTTCAACCCTTTTTGCACAGTTTCTTTCAAAACCCATCTTAGATCCTTGATTAGTTAGTTTTGATTAATCTTGTTTAAGATGTGATTCAATCTTCAATCTCCTCATCCTCTCAAGTGCAAAGAGAAGAACACTATCATTACCATGCTGTGTTGGGTTCACTACATGATGAAGATCTATCCTTCCATAGATCTAAGTTATGTTTTTAGTCTTCCTACTATGTATATGTAGAAGATCCAAGTGTTGGGTTCACTTGGATGTGTTTGTATGGGTAGAAGATCCAAGTGATGGGTATCCTTGGATTAGGTGTTAGTTGTGTAGATCCAAGTCTTGTTAGTACTTGGATATAGTGTTAGAGTTATAGATCTAAGTGTTGTGTGCTTAGATCTATATGGTTTATGTGTTTAGACCATAAAACACAAGGTTTGTTATGTTGGGCCATAAAACATAACTAGTGGGTAGATTAGGTTGTGTCTTGGTAGTTCTCACTAAACTCTAAAGTGATGTGGTTGTGTCTAGGTAGTTCTCACTAAACTCTAAAGTGATGTGGTTGTGTCTTGTGAGTTCTCACTTAGCTTTAAAGTGATTAGTAGTTGTGTTGTGTGAAGTTCTCACTTAGCTTCAAAGTGAAGAGTCGTGAAGATTGGTTCTAGCTTACGATTAGAACTCGACATCTAGCCTTGTGTCGTTAAATGGTGAAGTGGGCGACGTTGTGTAGATTGGTCCTACCTAAGATTAGGACTCGACTTTTAGCTTAGAGTCAGAAATTGGATAAGCGACGTTGTGTATGGTTTCTCCACCTTAAGGAGTTTGTTGACTAGTGAAGTAACTCTCGAGTAAGGTGTACTCGAGGAGTGGAGTAGGGCGAAGAGGAGCTTCGTGACCGAACCACTATAAATCATCGTGTGGGTACTTTCATTTACATTTATGTCTTTACCTTTGTATATGTATTTATAATTGCATACTTGTGTTGTGTGTCTTTGTGTGCATCACATAATCTAAACATCTAAGTTGCGGAAAATCTATGGCTAAGTACGTGTGTGCTTCATGTTTAGATTATGGTCAAGTGTACATCACTTAGTCTAAACATCCTAGTTGCGGAAAAGCTTGTGCTTAGTACGTGTGTGCTTAGTGTTTAGACTATTGCTTGATGTACTCTTGATTTGATGTGCTTGTGTGTTTTCTTACTTGTAGTATTTATCTCTCAATCAAACACATCTCACATCTAGTCAAGATTGATAAGGAATTTGATACAAAGGATTGTTAAGATTTCAAATTAACAATGTTGCTACGTCCACTGTCGGCGGTTCGTTATTGGACCGGCGGTTCCTTATCAATAAGGAACCGCGGGCATAGATAAGGAACCGCAGGCAGTAGATTGAGCCGAAATGTTTTGAAAATGAACTAGAAACTATTCAACCCCCCCTTCTAGTTTCTACAGATAGTACTATTGGGTTGATCACCCTATCTGAGACCAGGGCATTACGTTGAGTAACCCGCTGGGAAGGATAATTTTACGTGAATAAGATTGTGGTATTCTAGCAACTGATACCCTAGAGGGGCAATGATTTTATTCTAGTCATGCCGGCATTTGGCGTGGGTGACTATTTGGTTAAGGGGTCGGTGTCATGAGCTTAAATACAATGTTTGTTTAATAATATCATTATTAATACTGCCTTGAATATAGATTGTGTGTACGACAATTCTATAAATGATTATGATTGATTTTCTTCTTGTGTTCAAATGTGATTTGATAAACCTATAGTCTCGCTCAACATTATTGTTGACTCGTTTTATGCATGTATTTCAGGTAATAGGAAGTGATGGAGCATGGAGCTTTGCTGTGGAGGTTGTGGCTTGACTTTTGGAAGAATGTTGGTCTAAATTGTTTCTACCTTTTTAATGTTTGAACAATTTACTTTATGTTGTGTACTGTACTAAACTTGTTGGTTGTTGGTCGAGATCCATGGGGACTAAACGCTTTACTCTGGTATCGTGTCAGTACAATTTGGGTTGAAATCTATGTTTTAGACCATTTATGAAAATGTTGTTTATATTTATGTGTAAACGTCTCACTTTTGAGTCGTTCAATATACCTTGTGTGATGATGTTTGATACAAGGTTTTATCTATGGGTTCAGATTTATTCTCGGAATCTTCTCGAATTGATCTCAGTTTAAAGTGAAGTGATTTGTTTTTGGTGACAAAAAGTGGATTTGGTTTTCTATTCTAAATAAATGAAGTAAATAAAGATTAAAGCCAGAAACAATAAATCACTAAAAATAGAATATCAATTTAAATTAAAAAATTAAATGATAAAGCTGTAAAAGATCCTTACTGAAACTAGTGCTATTCGGAATAAATGGAGAAGATGCTCTATTCGGAATGATGACCATGCGAAAAAATAAAGTCTACTCGGAATAATGACTTATGCTGAAAAACATGCTATTCGGAAAAACCCATCTATGCGGAAAGTTATCCTATTCGGAAAATGTTGCCTATTCGGAAAACATACCCTATGCGGAAAAATAGTACTATGCGGAAAAACACACCTATGCGGAAAAATAGTACTATGCGGAAAAACACACCTATGCGGAAAAATAGTACTATGCGGAAAAACACACCTATGCGGAAAAATTGACCCTATTCGGAATGTAATGCTCTATTCGAAAAAAAAAGTACTATGCGGAAAATAAGGCTGTTCGGAATATATAAAATATTCCGAGTAAGGAAATGAAAATTTTTGGCTATGCGGAAAATTATTCCGAGTAAAGGAAATGGAAACAGCCCTATTCGGAATATCCAATATTCCGAATAAGGGAAGCACAAATTTGTCTATTCGGAAAGATCCTGGGCTGAAGAACAGTAACAATACAGTAAAACAGGGGACTCGTTTCTTAATCAAAATCAAACCAAATACTTAAAAAGGTTATACCAAATCAAACACAAATCATTTAAATACCATAAGAAACAAATCCCACCAATAAAAACACTAAATCAACAACTTTTTAAGATCAAACTTGAATTAAATAAAAACTTAAGAACTTGCAATAGAAGATGATGAAGAACAAGATGAATGGAAAGATGGAATTGATAGATTAATGTAAAAGTAACAAGAGTAATGATTAAGAGTTACAATATTGAAAGAAAAAGATGAAAATCACCAAACACCCTAATGGTGTTTGTGATGAACCGATCCTAAGAAAACTGGGAAAAAGAAAAATGAAGCTAACTCCCTAAAATGTGAAGGGAGAATCTATTTATACTCCTAGTGGTTGGTTGGTGAGTGGACTTTCTCCCTTTCTTCTTGTCTTCTCGTCTTTTCAGAAAAGTTGACGTTTTCGATTCTGATTCGGGATTTGTCGTCGATTAAATCCAACTCGTCTTTTAATTTCTTCGTTAAATAGACTTGAGTTTCTTCGACTTATGTAAATCTTCCGTCTTTGGTCCTTTTCTTCGATAAATCTTCGAATAGGCCCAGTGACTTCAAATCTTTTGCATCTCTTGGACAATAGACTTTATCCTGAGTCTTTTTCCTTGATAAAACCCGTGCAATCCCATGTTTTCTTTAATATTCATCCGGTTAGCTCTGAAATCACAATAAACACAAAAACCACGCATAACTCCAAACAAATGATATTAAATACGTGTTTTGGTCTTGTTTTAGCCAGAATTAAGTGGTAAAAGGATGGGTGTTTACACACCTATCAAATCCCCTACACTTAACCATTGCCATGCCCTCATGCAATGCTTAGTGATAAAGCAATTTTACACTTTTCTCATAATCAATCAACCTTGGCCTTATTCAAATACTACTAAATAAGAATCAAAATACTAAGAGAAATTAAAACTTTAAGATAAACAAAAGGATGGAAATAACTTGTAAAGAAATCAAGGACTTACATTAGGGCTTTGGTGTTGCGAAGATTTATCACCCTCAAGTTTCACGTTCCCCAAACTAAGCTTAAAAACGAGATCATTGTTATTATAAGTTAGTAAATCAAACACTTACACACATGGCTTAATTAATTGCTTAAACCCCCTTATTCCTAGGTGTATCTCTTATATTTTATTTTTGTCTTAGAATGATCATGAAGACGCATTTTTAGGACTTATTTCGATAGTTTAATTAGGCTGAAAGCAAAGTAGGACGATTTAATCAATAGTTAGCTAAAGGACAAAATCTCTTAAAACTGCTTCTCGGGATATCAAAAAGTTCATATCTTGGCATAACTCGGTTCACGATTTGAGACCTTCCTCGGGCCGATATTTGGCATGTACTTCATACTTCATATCTTCGAGAGACGTTCTTGAGATAATGGTCTTCTCATCAAAATAGAGTTTTCTTCACTTGGAGACTTTTGAGGGGTACTCCAACTTTGTTGACCACGACTTCATGATTATTTCTTCAATTTCTAATTGGGATTTCGAGATACAACGATCCGCCTCCTTTTCGGACTTGGATCTATTTATCCTCATACCTTGTTAGGGTCTTTTCGGATAGACTTCTCCATGATCTTTATGGGAGTTGATTGCTTTTCGTCGTGAGTCTTGATCCTTCATATTGACTTTAGGAATAATGCTTTTCACATCACTTTGGATCTTCAGCAATAAAATGGAATCCTCATGCCTTGTTAGGGCCTTTTCGGACTCGCCAATCTTCGCGCCCCGCTTCATAAGTTATGCCTTGGCTATGAACTCTTATCATTACCGAGCAACTTTTAAACGATCTTGGGCTAAAGCTAAGTAACTTTTCAAATCGTACGACCTTACTTATTGCAGATAAATTATTAGCGAGTGATGGGAGAATAGGCAAATAATTACACCAAGTGAGCTTGTGAAAGAATTCCGACTTATAATTGACTTTATCATTTCTCGTCCTCCACAATTTAAAATCTCAAGTAATGAGACTCGTGGACACTTAGCCTAATAAACCAATTAAGGTCTACGTGGTTAAGGATACTAGCTAGAATAAACTTGGATAAGTCTATTCGGGTTGAGTCAAAATAAACGCAACGGGCCTAATATGTCAAAGACTTCTAAACTAGCTACACCACTTTATTAAAATTTGACTTAATTGCGGGATATATACATATGAAAGCAACGATAAAAATTTAAAAATTACGACTAAATGGCCAAAGTTAATAAAAAATTTTGAAAAATGTTGAAAAATATGATTTTTCGGTTAAATGAAGGCATTTTCATGGAAAAGTCCTCTTAAAACTTCGATAGAAGTCCCCCTACACTTAAGATAAACATTGTCCTCAATGTTTAAGCATGTGGGAAAAGTCTCCCCTACACTTATGACATTGTGCACGTTGGTTAACTCGAGTTAAGGAAGAGACGACTAAAGTGATCAATTTCAAATGTGAGTATGAAGAAAATTGAATCACGATAGTTGAGCGATAGAACCGGATTGCGGGTAACACGGGAGCACGGTTCTTCAAAGAATTCCAAGATTGCAGTTATCCCTGTAATCACATCACCACACAAACACAAACGACCAAAATAGGTCCTCCCCTACACTTAGGGGGTTAAAGGGATAGATACTCGGGCTGCCTCCCGAGGAGCGCTTGTTTTTGATAACCGAGTCACGAGCCTGACTCGACCCAAAATTAGTTCATGGGGAACGTGGTGAGGGATGGAATCACCTCCTGAGAGGTGTCCTCACCAAAGTACAACTTCACTCGTTGGCCATTCACCTTAAAATTCGGTCCATTAGGTTGAGCGAGCTCGAGAGTACCATATGGAAAAATTTGGGCAATGGTGAATGGGCCGGACCAACGAGATTTGAGCTTGCCCGAAAAGATTTTCAACCGAGAGTTAAAAAGTAAGACTTTGTCTCCAACATGGAACTCTCGGTTTTTGATCTTGGAGTCGTGAATGAGCTTAGTTCGTTCCTTATATATTAAAGAATTTTCATAAGCCTCATTCCGAAGTTCATTGAGCTCATTGAGTTGGATCTTGCGTAGGTCACCGACTTTGTTGATATCAAAATTAGCCCACTTCAAGGCCCAATAAGCCTTGTGCTCCAACTCAATGGGGAGGTGGCACGCTTTCCCGTACACAAGACGATAAGGCGTACAGCCGATCGGGGTCTTGTAAGCAGTACGGAAAGCCCACAAAGCATCATCGAGTTTATCGGCCCATGTGGTTCCAAGAGTTTGATGATGAAATCCAAGGGTTCAGTGACAATGATGAAATGGCTGAGGCTAGAGATGATATGGATACTGATGAAACTCAGGTTCCTCTTCAACCATACCAGAAGCCCCCCTCCATCTCGGACATTATGCCCTCCCCCGAGGCTCAACAAAATCCTTCCCCCGAGGCCTCCCTCCAAAAGGAACCCTCCCCTGAGGCGTCAACACAAAAGCCCTCCCACGAGGCACACCTTGACACCTCTTCACCGGGGACACATACTGAGGTTCTGAAATCTAAGTATGATGATAGCAAGCTAATCACTAAAAAGGGTGTTATATGAGACCCTCAGGGGCGTCTTCAAACATCTATATGAGAAAGTTTATAGAGAATGTCTCTATAAAACATCATGATCTGTTTATCAAAGCAACTACCATACTTGATGAATTCAGGGTGTATGGTGATTATTATGGCGAGGATGCGAAAAAAATAAGGGTCATGCTTGATAATCATATGGATTTCATCAGTGAGGTAAACACCAACCATGAGGCTCAGGAGAAAAAGTTGATAAATTTTCTGAACAAGGCATTACCCACTGTTGAAGAAAATGTATCATTGAAAGCCACACAAGATGGACTTGTCTCTAGCACCACTAAGTCTACTTCCAAGGTTAGTCAGCGCTTGGATCTACTCAAGGATGACAAGATGTCAGACGTTCTCACTAGACTTGCAGCTCATCAGACTAACCTCGAAGCTATCAAGTCTCAGTGTGATGCTATTTATGGGGATGTCCATATGGATCATGAGGCAGAGTTTCAGCTTAGCAAGGCGGCCAAGGGTTATATTGCAAATGCATCGAATCTCTCTGACATTGCCCAAGCTCTCAAGGATTATGACATTCCAAGTCTCAGGACATGTATCGCCACCATAGAGTCTTCCCAGGCAATCATTCAGGAAGATGTCAAGAGCATCAAGGCTGACACTCAGTTTGTGAAGGAAATGATGACGAAGATGTTTAAGGCTTTTAAAGGTACAACCAACCACTCCCCCTTCAAGACCTTCAGCTTTACCAAAAGTTGGAATTAGTGCACCTGATCCTTCAACTTTTGAGGGGGAGAATGAAGCACCAAAGCTCCTCACATGGGAAGAACCTCCCTCTCAACCCGAGGGGGAGCATGAGAAGATGGAGACAAATGAGCCAAAAACGACACATATGGAGATAGTGGTTACTAAACAACCAAAACATGCACTTGAAATACCAAAGCCAACACCACTGAACTCCATCAAGCCAATCCTTGAAGAGAGTGTCCATGAATCCTCAGTACCCAAAGTTGATAAAGGTAAAAAGATTGATGTTGATATTGAGGAACCACCCAAGAAGCTAGTATAAGCTTCAACGAAAAGAAGGCCTGATCCTGATGCTCCAATCCTGATTCCATATGAGATTGGTGGAAATATGTACAAGCTGACAACTGAACAAGTTCAGGAGTATATGGACAGGATGGAGAAGGCTGAGAAGGTAGAGCTAAATAAGGCAACAAAGGCAAAAATTCTCAAGGTATCCACTAAGCTTGTAAAAGAGGTTGGTGGTGATCCAAAGGAACTCCTGACTATAGATGATGGTCAGGAGTTTATCAGGAAGCAAAAAGAATAACCCAAAGCCATTCAGGATGACATGGTGAAGAAACAACAACAAAGAAGCTCACAGTTAAAGAAGTTGTTTGATCAGTACACCTGGATCACTACTCAAAGGAGGAAGCCTGAACCCATCACTAACCTTTAGATAATCCCATACACTAAACCAGTTTCTATATTTATGTTTAGAGGCAATGCCGAAAGAAATTTTGAAGTGATGAAAAAAAATTTCTCTTTTGGGGATTTTAGACTTAGTGAATGTGATGAGATGGGGAGGATTCTCAGGACCAAGTCGAATAAATGTGTACCTTAGTTGCTTAACTCTCTCAGTAAGCGATATAAGAGATTGAAGCAAGTGAAGGAAAAATTAGGTATCACTGAGGAACTTACTTTGGTCGAACACGATCCCACAAGAACTCAGGGAAGAAAGACAATAAGGATTGAATATGAGCCTGAAACTAGAATCTGTAGGTATAGAGTGCAACAAGACACTACCTGAAAGTGTCCCCTTTGTGAACAACATGGTGATTGAATAACCTGAGTGGGGAATCTTCTTCATTGATGAATTTGGTGATTATGTCTTCCAAAGGATGAGTGACATTAACAAGTGCACCACTGAGGGATTGTTCATCTACCTTGTGATGGCTGGAGAGCTTCAGACTGAGGAGAACAAGAGGTTTGCAGTCAAGATCATAGAGTTGATTACACAAAGACCTAACAAATAAAAGGTGTTGAGCTCCTCAAGAGTAAAGAGGGAAGCAATGAAAGGCCTGAGTGGTTCTTTATCTTTTGTTTCAAAAATTTTCTTGTAATAGACTGATAGGTCAATGTAATGATGAATAAAAGATGTACTTTATTTAAAACAAGACTCTTTATCTTTAGTTTAGTAAGTATAAGAAGAAGCCTCTTTGCTAACTTATTAAAAAATAGACTTAGACAAATTTTATATCAGAATAGGAGAGATTGTTAGGTCAACTTTGTACATATTGATCTCACTGATGGTCAATTCTGTACAAGACGATCTCTCTGATGGATTTGAATATCAATATGCCTAAGTATATTGATTACACTTAAACATGAAGAAGTCACTGAGTGAACAGTCACTCAGTGATTTACCTTCGAGTGCTCAACCTGAGTCTAAGAGAAAGACTCAAGTATTCAGTGAGACGAAACTCACATAATGATATACATGAGACGAAGAATATGGTGATGGGTTCAGTGAGTTGTGGCAATAGACTCACTGAGCCCCATACAATCTCCCTAAAGGAATAATGCCATCCAAGACTGAAGTAAAGGCGGGATAAGTTTGAAAAGATAAGATGTTGTACACACAAACTTATCGTGACTTACCATTTTAGGTAAACAAGGGTACTGAGCTTGTAAAAGACTTTATCCTGATACACAGAATAAGGTAATGACATGTATGTACCTTGTACCTTAGTTAAAGACAAGAATTGCACATGGCAATTCTTTGTCTCGTACCTAGCCTTAGGTCTATAAATAGGATGCATTGTAAAAGAGAGAAAAAATAAGTTTGTGCACTTGATGCTTCGAAATTCACAAACGAAATTCTCTCTCCCAAATACGATAGAAATCACTCAAGTTATAAACTCATGTTGACTTAATTGTCGAACATATTAATCGTTAGGATCGATATTGTTCATTAGTGAGGAGATCACCAAAACACACATTGTCTATTCAATCCTTGTTATATTTTCGCGTGCAATAGGGTATAATTCTTTGAATAATAAGAGTTAAACGTTAAAAAACCTTTTGTGTCTTGTTTGTTATATAATTGTGTTTTATTACATTATTTTACCATGAGTTAGGTTTATACTTATCATAATTAAGTATAACACTAATTACAAGGGACTAACAACAGTACATGTTATTGTGTTGAAAAGATAGACATTTAACATAATAGTTCTCCTATGTAACGTAGGCGACTGGGATTTCAACAACTCTAAGGGGTGGTCTATGCGGTTCAGTTTTGGCAGGTAATTTTACCTGATCGTTAACCGGATATTTTGTCTATGTAAAAAAATGAAATGCACAATCTGATGTGATCAGAAAATAATGGGTTGCATTTGTTATTCCTCTTATAAACAATTCCCAACAAGTTTCGACTTGATTTCTTTTATTTGTTGCTTGATATTTGTGGTTTCAGTTTAGTGAAGGTTTATATGTTTATTTTGTTATCGTGCAACAATTTTATTCATCACAGAATTGTCGGCTTGAACAAAGATTCAAATTGAGTTATGAGGAATTCGGCTACAAAATAAAGCTTCCAGACTTTCCGTTGGTTAAAGCTGCAATTTTCTCTTTAGCATTAGTGTTTGGTATCTTTGTATTTGTTGAAGCAAATTTTTTGAGGCCATTTTCCTTCAAGTGTCTTACGTCTACTCCTTCTTTTGAAGGCCTAGCTTGCTCCTTCGGAGTATCCTATGCTAGCCCTTCGTCTTTTGGGACGAAATAAGAAAGAATACCGTTAGCTCGCCCCGGGGTTTGAATCCGAGACCAACTCCGGTGTGAGAGTAAGTATATGGTTCAAGTAAGTGGAGGTTATAAGGAGAAAATAAGTAATGAAGGGTGTGTGTGTGTAAAACTTATCCTTGTTCATGAATAAACATGTCTTTATATACTACTTGGAGGTGACTGCAAGACACACAAATTGTGGAGGCAAAGTTGTCTTGTAGGAACAGCGCCTGAATAGCTGATGAGTATCATGCCTGTCTTTCGGAGTCAAGGTTGTCCTCATGCTCCTCTAGTACTAGTCGTGGTCCAGGCGTCTGTACCACTCGTACATTATCGTACTATGTATGTCAGGCGTTATCGTCATTACTCCGATGGAGACGATGCTCTACTCTCCGGGGTGTTGTTCCCTACTTTGCTCCATGTGTATATGTCTGGTCCTGTAAATACATGTGTAGCCGTCTGCTCCATGTGAAAGCTTCACCCTTTGTAAATTACTTAATGTATCTGGACTTGAGGTGACCTTCGTCACCCTAGTTATTCCACTGAACTGTTCCAACTTAAGACGACTTTACTTGTGAAGCATTAGGAGTTAATTGCAATTGTCTCACCTTAAGCATCCGCGTGAGACTATATCTCATCAATATTGTTTTTAAAGTTTTAAGCTAGATACTTGACGAAACGCAAGTTTTCAAAAATTTGTTTATTGAATAGTTCATGTATTCTCTAATTATTTACTTTATATAATAAAAAAAATGTTTTTACTTTGTACAATTTTTTTAAACAAAAATAATTTTTTAAAATAAAGTAGTTTAAAATAAAAAAGAAACAAATAGCCCAAATCAACACACCTCCCATCACAGTGAGAAACACACTAGCTCATTAAAAAGCCAATCCAGCACCATCAGATCCCCAATTAATCAAACCCCATCCAACGGCCCATCACACCCCCTCACATCACCACCCCGTCACTTTACCATTCCCCCAAATCCATCTTCACAAATAATAATAACAACAAACCCACACACACACTCTCTCTCTCTCTCTCAAAATCTCAAAATTAGGGTTCCAAATCATTTTAATTTTTATATAAAATCATTCAATTGATTTAATAACGGTTAATTAAAGCTAAAGTTAGGGTTTAGTTATATATAATTTTTAGAGGGAAACATGGAAGGTGAAGCAGGTGGAGATGCGATGACGTCAGTGAAGGAGACGTTGGCGAAAGAAGCGTATGTGTGTTTTCAGTTAGGGAAGTTTGTTGATTCTGTTAAGCTTTTGAATCAGATCTTGGAACAGGATAACAATCATCATCATCCCAAGGTTTATCACTCGCTTTTCGATATACTAATCATTTCCGCCTAGTGTTGATTGTCGTTCGATTTTGCGATAGATTCGGTTTTGAGCTGTTTAGGTTGCGATAAGTGCAGTTTTGGAGAATTGAGCAAATTAGTCGATTAAGTGGTTAAAATGTATGTGAATACGATTGATAAGTAGTTGAATATGAATGTGAATGTGAATTGAGCCTACTTTTGATCCGAAGGCTTATTTTCACTTTGTGATATAGTTATTAGTAGTAGTTGACTGATTAAAATGTATGTGAATGTGATTGGTAGCAAATTGAATGATCCTAAGGTTTATCACTCGCATCTCGCGTTATATCGCGATAAATTCGGTTTCGTGAGTTGACTGATTAAGCAGATTAGTAGTTGTATTGCGCGTTAAGTGCGGATTTGGCGAATTAAGTGTATTAGTTGTTCACTGATTTAAATGTATGTGAATGTGATTGATAAGAAACTGAATGATGAATAAACTGCTTTGTATAGTGTATGGTAGTGCTGTATTGCAATAAGTGTGACTGATACGAAAATAATAACAATCATCATCATCATAAGGTTTATCACTCGCTTCTCGCGTTAATTGTCCGATTAGAATGTGTGCGTGTAGCGTTGTATTGCGTTAAGTGCGGTTTTGGTGAATTGAGCTTAGTAGTGGTAGTTTGACTGGTTTAAATGTATGTGAGTGTGATTGATAACAAATTGAATGATCCTAAGGTTTATCACTCACTTCTCGATATGCTCGTTATAACGATATGATTTGCGCGTAGTGTTGATTGTCGTTCGATTTTGCGATAAATTCGGTTTTGAGCTGTTTAGATTGCGATAAGTGCAGTTTTGGAGAATTAAGTGTATTAGTAGTTGACTGGTTAAAATGTATTCAAATTTGATTGATAAGTGTAGATATGCTCGTTATAGCGAGAATGATCTGTGTGATAAGTGCGGTTTTGGAGAATTAAGCTATTAGATACGCTGGTTATAGCGATAATGATTTGTCGTAGTGTGAAGATAAGTGTTCGATTGCGATAAGTTTGGTTTTGAGCTGTTTAGATTGCGATAAGTGCAGTTTTGGAGAATTAAGCTATTAGTAGTCGACTGACTAAAATGTAGGTGAATGTGATTGATAAGACATTGAATGATCCTAATGTTTATTTTTCATCTCGATTGCGTTAAATTCAGTTTTGTTAGTTTGAGTGGACTGGTGAAGTGCTTAGATTGTGATTGTTGACTGATGACTTAAGCGATATGTGCTGTTTTGGTGAATTAAGCGTATTACGTAGTAGTTAACTGGTTAAATTGTATGTCAATGTGAATTAAGCCTAAATTTGATCCTAAGGTTTAATCTCACTTCCGATATACTCCTTATAATGATAATGATTTGTGTGTAGTGTTGATAATTGTTTCATTGCGATAAATTTGGTTTTGTTAGTTGACTGATTAGAATGTATGATGAATTAACTGTGTTGTATTCTGATAAGTGTGGTTTTGGCGAATTAAGCGTATTAGTGGTTGACTGGTTAAAGTGTATATGAATGCGACTGATAAGAAATTGAATGATCCTACACTTTATTCTCACTTCTCGATATACTCGTTATAATGATAATGATTTGTGTCTAGTATTGCGATAAGTGTGGTTTTGTCTGGTTAAAATGTCTGCTAATTTAATTGATAAAAAATTGAATGATCCTACAGTTTATTCTCGCTTCTCGATAAGAAATTGTTCAATAGCGATAAATTCGGTTTCATTAGTATTAGTGGACTCCTGAAATACTTAGATTGCGATTGCTGTTTATAAGTTTACTGATTAAAATGTACGTTTCGTTCTCCGTGGTTGTAGTGCTGTATTGCGATAAGTGCGGTTTCGGCGAATTAAGTATATTGTTCGCTTGCGGTAGATTCGTTTTCATTAGTTGACTGATTAGAATGTTGGATTAGTTAACTGTGTAGTGTTGTATTGCGACAAGTGCGGTTCCGGCGAATTAAGCGTATTAGTAGTTGACTGGTTAAAATGTATGCTAATGTGATTGATAATGAACTGCGATTAGTATTGTATCTATACTTGTTTCAGTTAGTGCAGTTTTGGTTAATTGAGCGGATTACTTGTTTGCTTGGTTTGTAAATGTGATTGATAAGGAGCCTAATGATACAACAACAAGATACCCAATCCCGCCGGAGCAAGGTATGGGGGAGGTGAAATGTAGACAGATCCTACCCTACCTCTGGGATTCAAGGAACCTAATGATCATAAGGTTTATTTTGGATGAGTATTTAGTTAATTTTTTATGTTGCGAATTGTTTTGAAAGCGTTCAGCACGGTTTAAGCTGAATTATCGAGTACTTAAGCGTGGTGTATAGTGTATTGTTTTTTTGCGAGCTGGTTTTGGAATGTTAAGTGCGGCTTGGTGTTAAGTGGGATTTTTAAGGGCTTGTGATTGATGTGTAGTAATTGACCGGCTAAAATGTATATAAATGTGATTGATCCTTTGGTTAGTCCTGCTTACTTTTACATATACTTTTGATAATTAACTACACGCGCTTTACAGTGTTTAGAATGTAGTTGATAATGCTGTGCTGTATTGCGTTTATGTGAATTCTACTTACGCTAAAAGAAGAAATGTTTGACAGACTCCTGGAATATGCTTCTAAAACCTTTAGCTATGATTTTTGAAGGGTGCAAGCTAGCAGAATCTATATAAGCTCTTAACTCTTTACATTTTTCATCCATGTGTCTAAAATTGGAGTTGAAGAAAGTCTATTGGAAGTAAGCGTGACCTTACAAATGCATATAGCGCGACTTTTTATAACTTGCTTACAATTCCATATATGATATATGAAGTCATTCGATGACTCGCAGTCTGATTAGGGTGTAAAAGAATTGGCTTGTTTATTGGAATACCGTATCATCAAATTTTAGAACTTTCATTTGGTTGTAGGCCATAACTGAACTTTTGTGACTTTTTTTTGGTTCTTGGCGCTTGCTCCAGGGTTAGGCCGAGCTTTAATTAGTGGAAACCGATTTTGCTAGAATTGTTCATTTTGTGGATCTGTGATTGCAGTCATGGGCAGATTGGTCCCAACTTTACACTGATCCAGATTGCAACTAGTGTTTTAACTTTGTCTAAATAACTCTGCAGACTAGTTTTAGAGCTCTATCTTTAATGGTTTTCATGTCAATTATGACAATTGGTTTTGTTACTTCGCTTTGGATATTGGATTTGTCAACTCTTCCCTATTAGGGGTTTGTTAGTTTGTGTTGTGTAAAGGATTTAGCTGGTTGTTTTAATTTATATCGGAGCTGAATATATATTTCATAGGATGCCTGTCATATAGACTACAAACAAGATTCTATCATAAGTTTCATTTTTCAAGGTGTATATTTGCTCAATACTTAATTTAAAGGCTTGTTTTATATTTCCCTTACCTATCCTGTCTTTCCATCGTACTTATTTTTCTGAAGGGGGACTAGGAATCAGACAAAAAACTTGATCAGTCTCATAGAAGCTATATAATAGAATTCAGTTTTAGCAGGTATTGATTTGAACGATCTTAAGCTTTACGTGTTACTCTATGATAGTAAAAGTTTAAGTTGTATAGATTAGTTGAAATTGAAATACTGTGTCAATGAATTTATTTAATGAAATAGCAAGTGTTTCATGATTATTAAGCATCTTTTAGAAAAGATCTTTTGGTTATGGACTCGATGAAAACCTTATATTAGTAATGGTATACGAATGCAGAAGCATGAGTCATGTTGTGGATATGTAAATAGGTAAGACATTGATGTATATCTACCTCGAAACGAGCATCATTAGCATATGCCATAGCTGTAATTAAATAAATATATGTAAATGGTGACATGACGAGACATATTGTGGATATGTAAATAGGTAAGAGATTGATAGGACATCTACCTTCAAACGAGCATCATTAGCATATGCTATAGCTGTAATTAAATAAATATATGTAAATGGTGACATGGTGTATCTATTTTTTAGAGGGCAGAGTTTGGTAGGTCCGTATATCTGTGAGTTTGGGTATGTGGTCTAAAACCTACATTTATTGGATTAAGTTCACGCATCTGTTGGATCTTGCCTAAAAGTAACCAAAAAGGATTAATAATCTTTCCTTTAATCGTGGTTTTCGACCTTTTTGTCATCTAATCTACGGGGGTTTGAACCTACCACCACACAAATTCAAACCGGAAGTTGGCGTGCAACTTCAGATATGTTTGCACCTAGCAGGAACTGAAACGGAGACCTTGACATGTTTTAGTGATGTTTGTCACAAGCTTTTTGCCACTAGGCAACTATGCCACTCCTGAGTGGTTAAAGGAGTTATAATTTCATGATTTCATCTATTTTTACTTATTTAAAATAAGGGTGCTATATAGTGGCTAATTTTTTGTTGAACAGTATATTGATTTACCCATAAGTATTGTACATTTATTTTTATTTAGCTAGAAATGGATTATTAAGCATGGTTCAATATTTTTTAATCATATTCCAAGTGATAATTTGATAATTTGATATTGCTGTATTCTGCTTTTAAGTGGAAAATTGTTATTTTTGTTTTCCTTATGTCCTTGCTCCTTATATGTTGATTTCTTATGGACATTTCTTTGATTCTTTCTTTGTAGATCCTTCATAACATTGCTATCGCGGAGAACTTTCAAGACGGATTTTCAAATCCAAAGAGATTTTTTGAAGCACTTGATAATCTCAAGGTATATTTATTCTTGTTATTTGGAGACTGCTAATTTGGGTAACTATATAAACTAATATTATAGATAAAAGGATAGGAAACCTATTGTGAATTTATTCTAGAATGTGATTGCATGATCAAAGCGTATGCATAAAACTGCTAAGCTGTTCTGTGTAGTTTAGTTGGCTGACGTGATTTTACTTCTGCTCATACAAAGATATATTAGTTTGTATTCTGATAATGATTTGCTACTAGGGGAACTTCCAAACTATACTACAGTATAGTGTATTATCTTTGGAAGGAAAAATTCACATCTGTTGTACACTTATTACTGCACATATGTCTAACCTACAGCCAGGTGGTTGAAAGGCATCTACGTATTTTTTTCTTTCCAAAAGCTCTTTGGTGGTCTACCACTAAAATCTTTTCAAGAGGAAATTAAAGGTTTAGCTACTATTGCTGTTTATAGTCTTCACATTATCCATATGACCCCACTGTACTTCATTTGTAACTTTCTAGCTAGAGTCAAAGGCTAACTGATAATACATGTCTCTTGTAAAAGTTGCCCTAAAACGGTTATACAGTAAATTCTGTCATACTTCATGGCTTGTGGAGTAAGGAATAAACGTTTGGATCCTGAAGTTTCCAGAAACCATTCGCAACAAAACGCTGCCTGAAAAAAGTTGTCAGCCAAAAGAAACAGCTTCCATGTAATTCTAAGGCGTGTGTGTTTTATGATATAACTTTTTCAGCATTTTTATAGGTTTGGCATGTTAGGAGATTGATGAGATCTTACAAGCCATTAACTCATGGATTAATGTCTTGAACTGACTCTGTATCAAGCACCCAAAATATAGTATCATTGACTTTCTTGCTTATGAACACCTGTAGCATATTTTAATTCATTTGTGTGCGAAGTAATTCATAAGAAATTTTGTTTATGAAAATTGCAAGAAAGTATAGGTGACCAAAGAGATAAAAGTTTCACTCGATGTTGTGGTGGTTTTGCTACAAGGCTGTGTGGTCTTATAATAGTTGTGACTTTTTAGTTTGTGTGTTAAGTTTATACTTGTAATAAAATTCTCTTCTGCACATGTTTGACATTTTATTTTCTTTTGGTTAAGAAACGAAGTGTGAGGCTACCTCTTTCATCTGGGGAAAACGCAGCTGTGGGAAATAAAGGGAATAGCGTAGTGTCAAATCAAGCATTTACCATAAACGGTGCACAGAGCGTTTCAGCTGACGATTTTGATGTTTCTGTGATAATGTTTAACATGGTACGTCAATATGCCATTTGTTGTTTCTGCGATGTATTTTTTATTTGTTTTTTTAATTTGCTAATCGTTCATGTACTTTTAACAGTCAGTCATCCTGTATCATTTTCACGAATATGAGAAGTGTTTCTCTATTTTGGAGAAACTATATCTTAACATTCAACCAATAGATGAGGTGAGCGAGATTTGTATCAATTTTGACATGGAATTTGATTTGAGTACGCTCATCAGTGTTCTATTTTACAGAGAGTGGCACGTCATGTATGTCTCTTGTTACTGGACGTTTCTTTAGTTAGTCACCATGCTTCAAGAGCCGCAGTAAGTTTTCTTTTTGTTTCTGATAGTTGACTAAATGAAAAGCTATTAAAATGATTATTACATAAGTCCATTCACTGCTTATTTATGCTTTTGAGGTGTCTTTTGCTGCCTGTAATAAGTCAATAAGATGTTATAAAACTACAAACATAGCTTATCTTATAGACTGCGGTTATCAATAGCAATTACTAGAATACAAGGATAACATATTACAAGTTTGTTCTAATAAAATACAGATGAAGCACTAGTTGTTAGCCTTGAATATGCTTAACCTAAATCGGTTGATTTTTTGGAATAGTTAAATACATATTCTAGTGAGTTTCTTGAGAGTTTTTGTTGATTCCTTGACATTATTGTACCACTGTAGTGCTTCTGGTTCAAGGTGTAATAATCTGCCCTGATTCGTGAAAGTCCTAAACAGAGTAATAGACCCTCATTTAGCCATCAGAGCCCGGTCCTCGGCCTGGTAATAATCTAGAAAACTTTAGATGCATGAACCAGGATAATTAGTGTGTGGACTGGACACCCTGAATTATGGCTTTGTAACATTATGGCCTCTCGCTTGTGCACTCATATGTTATGGTTTACAAACGATATACAGAATGGCTGCTTAAGTTATCACTAGCTCTGACATCATCAGCATCATTGTGTCTCTTCTGGGTTAAGGAGAAGTGTGTTCTGGAAGTCCTAAGCAGATCCACATATAGCTGTCAGAGCCCAGTCCTAGGCCAGATACTGAAAGCCTAGTTAAGCCTGAAAGGATACACAGTACTCATGGATAACCTAGGAAACCCTCCTAGCACGAATCAGTATAATTAGTTAGTGTACACAATGACTTGTACAAAATTAGGTGGCGAGTTTGTAAAATTTTTGCTTGTCAACATTAAAGGCTATGGTTTTACAAATGAACCCTGACACCCTGCAAGTTATTACTGATCCGTATATTTTACGTGAAGTGCTGGAAGCACATAATTTTTTTTTAAACTTTACTGTTTACAACGTCATTGACACAAATATAGTATTTTTTTATCGTCTATTTGTAAGAGAGATGAATTTCAGTTCTGATAAATTTATGTGTTAGCCAATCAATACGCGAAGAAACATATATTTGAGGTAGGTATCTGAAAATTGTGTCACTGGCTCGCTGCTGAGTGATTATTTCTATCTAATTAAATCAGTTTACTTTACATTGAAATTAATATTGTACCTTAGTTGACATAGAAAGTTCTAATAGAGCCTGGTTCGGATGACCATTAAATTTGCCTTGTATCTTGGTCATTGGCACTGGAGCCGCTCTGTGCATCTCTAGCTTGTGTATGTACATGCATTATATTTAAAACAGTTCTAAATCTGATTATTTCGTTCATAGCATAAGTAACATAAACGATTTTTTTTCCAGGATGTGATCAGTTATTTGGAAAGAGTTGGTGGCAATAGCTTAGGCAGTCATAGTGATTCTGGAAGCTTTACTCAGCAACAATCAATGAACCTTGTGACAAAATCTACATCAGCACCTAGCAATGTGTTAGTATCAGGCCCAATCAACTCTGATTTATCCGTTAATACAAATGGACCCGAAAGTCCTTTATCCCGAACTCATTCAGAGGAAACACTACTTGAATCTCTGATGTCAACTCTTGAGCCCCTAGCAAGACATGATCTTTCAAGAACACAAGTTGATGACTCGCTCATTTCAACACCCGATCTGAGACTGAAAGTGCATTTATACAAAGTTTGGGTTCTCATCCTCACAAGGAATCTTAAAGCAGCCAAACGTGAAGTTAAGATGGCGATGAATATTGCACATGGCAAAGATTATTCGCTTGCTTTGTTTTTGAAGTCACAGCTCGAGTATGCGAGAAATAACCACCGAAAGGCGATTAAGCTCTTGATGGCAGGCAGTCAAGCTGACACAGGAACTTCGGCTCTGTATCATAACAATCTTGGATGCATAAACTATCAACTCGGTAAATACCAAACAGCATCAGTCTTTTTTTCAAAGGCAGTCAGTAACAGCTCCTCACAAAGGAAGGAAAAGCCAATGAATCTGCTGAGTTACTCACAAGACAAATCTGTCCTATTTGCGTATAACTGTGGGTTAGCCTATTTAGCTACTGCAAAACCCGTACTGGCAGTTAGATGTTTTCAGAAGGCGGGCTCAGTCTTCTTTAACCGGCCTCTTTTATGGCTCCGGATTGCTGAATGCTGTATAATGTTTTCAGAAAAGAAATCAGATATTAATGTCAGTATTATTGGTAGAGGGAAATGGAGACAGCTTGCTATAGAGTGCTGGAATTCAAAAAATATGCTGCAAGTCGAGCCAAATCTTTCGCTAACATATGCTAAAAGTTGTCTCTTGAACGCACTGCACTTGTTGGACTGTTCTAAGGAGCCGAAGCCTGAACAAAGCTTGAATCCCCAAGAGTCGAATCTGAAAGTGGGTCAGGTTCAAGTGAATTCAAACGGGGATGCGAAAGAGTCGAAGGTGGGAAACAGTAGCGGGAATCCACTACTACAGAGCTCTGTTAATGAATACGAGGGTCTTTGTGGAAAGGAGAACCGCATGATCTTGCAAGCTGTGCTTGCTGACCTGGCATTCGTTTACTTGGAACTAGGGAATGCAGAGAAGGCCTTAGCAACTGCCAGGTGTCTGTTGAGACTTCCAGAATGTTCTAGGGTTTACAGTTTCTTGGGAAACGTTTATGCAGCAGAGGCTTACTGTCTATTGAATCAGCCAAAACAAGCTTCTGAACATTTATCAAGCTATCTATCAGGTCAAAATAGTATCGAGTTACCCTACAGCCAAGAGGAATGTGACATATGGCAAATGAGGAAGGCTGTAGATATCGAGGAGCCAAATGCCAACAGTGCCAATAGTGCTCTTTCTTATGACCAGCCATTGCCGCAAGGTGGCAACTCTTTGTTTCTCAAGCCTGATGAAGCTCGCGGGGTCCTGTTAGCAAACATGGCTGCTTTAGCAGCAGCTGAAGGTGACGTTGAGAGGGCACAAGAGGCTATCACAGTTGCATTGTCGGCCTTACCTGACTGTCCGGAAGTTGTTCTTACTGCGACATACATAGATCTTGTACGTGGGAACTCTCGAGATGCAGTGGCAAAGTTGAAACAATGCAGCCGTGTTAGGTTTCTTCCGGGGACGTTAGCAGAGAAGTGATGGTTGGGTTTATGAGAATTTGAGGCATTGAGAGTCTGTAGGTAGGGGAAACAATCCTTTGAAACCGAGGATTTGATTTGTAACATATATATAGCTCAAAAGTTCAGGGTAAAGTTCTTTTTCTTTGTTGGTCAGACTCTTTTTTGAGCCTTCTTTTCTAAAATCAGAATTCTGTCGTTTTTTAGGGTGCCCGTGATCGATATGAGACTATTGTGGCTAACAATAGATTTGAGATGTAGCGGTAATTTTTTTGAGTCTGTTGGTTCATGATGTACTGATCTGAAGAGAACTTTTAGTTGGTTTAATGGGAGCTAAAATTCAAATATCCTCTTGTAAGTTGTGATTGTATACCGTAAACCATCGCTGTAAGTGTATTAGAACAAATTCGTATATGTTTTAAAGAAGTGACATGTATGGTGAAGTTTACGATTGATGATCGGTATATGTCAATGTGAATCATAAGACATAAGTTTGGTACAGAACGTGTGATCTAGGAAATGATTTTGATCAAAAAATTTGCCCTTTTTTTAACAATGTGGTTTGCTTGGACCTATTTAATCCTAAGAGGCTCAGGTACGGTGGCGTTTTTGTCACGGCGCCATCAAGCACACCGTGGTCTGCGTTTTCGTCCTCAGCGTCGAGGGTGCCAGCCGAAATGGTGGGCGACAGCGCGAGGCACCATACCGTGCCTCACATTGTGGATGTTCTCGCGCCGTCAACAATTTTTTTTTCTTTCGAAAATGCGAGATGTATACCACTTTTTGGTGTTATGGTGGCCTGGTGGGGTTTTGTGTCATGAAAAAAAGTGGCGGTGTAGCACATTTTTGCCCCACGGTTTAATCGTACCTAAGACTCTAAACATGGCTACCCAATCTTCGTCTCATTGTTGTTACTTGCACAAGAAAAAAGAACACTTTTGTTTACAAAATAACAAACTGGGTTAGCTCAGTTGACCATCAAAGGTGTCTTTGGGGAAGTTCTTATCACATGTGAGAGGAGTTTGAATCTCTCCGTGGAGGTTTTCCTTTAAGGTAGGAATCTATGGGGTTCTGCCTCGTAGATGCGTCGATTCGAAGCTGACATGGACTACCTTCTAGGTAAGTACTGTAGAATCGAATCACTAATTATTATTTGAGATTAGCGGCAAGGATTACTTTCTGAGTAAGTACTGTGAAATCGAATAACTAACTTAATAATTGTTTTAACTCGCCGTTTAAAAGAAAAAAACTTTTGTTCACAAAAGAACGTCACAGAACTATAACAATTCATACATATTTTGAGTCTATATTTTGGTGTTTATCTAGACGTAATTTGAAATGTTATTGAAAAACACTAGTACGTGATGTTTCACAAGATTGGAGAGGTCCTTGACTCTCAAATAAGAGGTCAAGGGTTCAAATCTCACTAGATATGTATATTTGGGGGTGGTCACGGAGGTTCACCTGCGACGACACCGAGTTATCCAAAAGGTTAGTCGCCCTGAGATTAGTCGGTTCGCAATGTCGAGTCGAAAACTTAAGTATACCAAAAACATTGGAGATAAGGAATCTATAAGGAATCTTTAATACGAGTTAGGATCAAATGAGAAGAAACCTTAAAATAAGAAGGATAAGAAGAAACTATAACCGCATATTCGAGATGCATGCATTTAAATTAGATGCATCTTTATAATCTTAGATGCATTATAATGCATCATAACATGTTTTATAGATTTTAATTAGATGCATATACGTATATTAGATGCATTTCATGATTTATCTATATTTTTGTTCCTCTACACGTGCCCAAATCATGAAAATCAATTTATACCATCTATACATCAAATTAACTCACGAAACTCAAGATGGTGCATCTACATGAATAGAAATGCATCTAATACAAGTCGTTGCATCTCAAATGTGTGGTTTTAGTCTCTTCTCACCACTTTTTATTTTAAGTTTCTTCTCATTGGATCCTTACTCTCTTTAATACTCCGTATATTTTTTTATGTATTGAAACATGTAGGATGCAACCACATGTTTTGAATGGGGTGATACCAAACAAATGTCATGTGCTTCCATATTGCAATGGTCCCTGGTCCATTTCTCACCACTAAAACAATTACTATTAACCTTTTTTGTAAAATGGTCAAATTTGTAATAACAATGTTGTCATTTGTTGTGTAATGTTAAACAAATGGACGGTCATTAGATGATTATGGGGTGTTTGATTTAGCTTATATGTTTATAAGCTTATTAGTTTATATAAGCTTATAAGCTAAAATTAAATGTTTAGTTAAGTTTATATATGTTGCCTTATAAGCTTATATAAGGAGGTTTTGGTAAGTCAAACATTTGAGGCTTTTATAACAAACGTAGGTTTATATAACTTTTACATATAAAAAGATTTTTATACCCTCATCTAATAAGTATATAATTTAATATTTATATGTTTATTTTGTCATTTTACTTTATTAATTTTAATAAGCCTAACCAAACACTTAACATAAGCTTATAAGCTTATCATATATAAGTCATAAACAGCTTATATAATATAAGCCTAACCCCACTCATAAACTTAACCAAACACCCCTTATGGTGTATTTCACTTGTCTTGTAAGAAAATAAGAAATCACTACCATGTAATTAGACTGACTCTCCATCTTAATCGTTTAGGGGATTTGTTACCCGATAACCAATCAAAAATTGATGTTTAGTTAATCGAAGCTTGTACTCGAGCCCAAAAATGTCATTGATTTTCGACAGGTTTAACCAAATTTCGAAAATATAAAATCGGTTTAATTTGACTGGTTTTTCGATCGAAGCCAATTTAATTGATTGATCCGAATGAGTCAAACCGGTTTCAAAACATCGGTTTTTAACTGCTTAAAAGCAATATTTTATCATCTCTTTTTTAAGCAGAGTACTGTAAGGGTGGAGGGTGTCACGACACACAAGGATTCGCCGAGCCTTGTTGGCACCCTCGCCGACCCTCTTTGCCACACCGCCCCCTATTCGCCGAGGCCTCGTCGCTGCAACGGCGAGGCTTCAACGAGGAGAGATATTTTTTTTTCTCTCTTTTTCTTTTTTCTTTCTCTTTCTTTTTCTGAGTTTTGATACTAGTGTGTGTTATCTCGAAAAAGAAGAAAAAGCAGATCTTTCTTTTTCTGAATTTTGATACTAGTGTGTTATCTTAAAGAAGAAGAAGAAGCTGGCATCTTTTGTGGGTGTTTATTATTATTTTTTCTTTTTCTTTTATTTAATAGTTTATTTACATATTTTACTCTTAATATTTGGGTGTTTATCATTTTTTGGTTTAAATTTTTAAATTTTCGTAATTTTTTAAAACGTCTTTAGTTTAGGATTGTATTTTATTTTTGTAATGTATTTTTTATTTAAGTATTTGTAACTTTTATTTAAGTTATTCGATTTATAAAACAAAACTCAAGAAAACGATTTATACAACCAACCTCCCCTTTATTTTTCTATAACTGCGTTAGGCTATCACTTCAAATGTGATACCTAGCTTTTTGATCGTACTTACAAATCAGAAAGAAAAGAAAACAAGCATATGATTGATCTTACAAACCAAGATCAATATACGTATACAAGATCAAGAACACAACTCAAGTAACAATGGTGGAACAATGTGAGAGATGAAAACAAGAAACAAACAGACTGAATGAACGAATAAACAAGAAAGCGATGTATATATACTAGCTTGACTAGGGTTGGCGTGAGTTCCATCAGCTTGCTATATTTGACCCTCCACCTTTACTCAACCTGTCAAACACAAACTAAAATATCCAAAACAAAAAATATAAAAGGAAATATTTACCTTTCTTACCCTTAAACTTTTACCAGTTGTCAACTTACACTTTAATACCCCCTCGTAAGTTGACTTGTGATAGAGATCAACAAGCTTCAACATTTTACAAAAAGAATTGTGATTTTTAATAGACAATCCTTTGGTAAACAAGTCTGCAACATTATCCAGATTTGATCTTAACAGTTTTGATCAAACCTGCAGACACCTTTTCCCTTAAAAAATATAAGTCAATTTCAAAATGTTTAGTTCTCTCATGAAATACAGGATTGGCTGCAATTTGAATTGCAGAACTACTATCACAACTGATAGGCACAGGTAAGATCACTTTCACCTTGAGATCATTCATAATCTTAAGTATCCACATGATTTCACAAGTAACACTGTTCATAGCTCTATATTCAGCTTCAACTGAAGATTTAGCTAAAACAGATTGTTTCTTACTTTTCCAAGATACAAGATTATCACCCAGATAAACAGTATATCCAGTAACAGATTTTCTAGTTATCTTACACTTAGCCCAATCTGAATCTACAAAAGCATTAAGATTCAGATTGTTATGTTTTTTAAAAGATATACCAGTTCCAGGAGATCCTTTAAGGTATCTAAGCACATGAAAAGCTAATTTCAGATGAGATTTATAAGGAGCATGCATAAACTGACTTAAACAGTGAACAGCATAAGCAATATCAGGCCTGGTTAAAGTCAGATATATTAATTTGCCAACAATCTTTTGATAACAAGTTTTATTATCAAGCATAGTATCAACCTCATCTTCAATAAGTTTTTTCTTTTCTTAGAAGAATCTGGTATAGGAGCTTTAGCTGGCTTACAAGCCAACATTCCATACTCAGATAGTAATTCTAAACAGTATTTCCTTTGATTAAGACACAATCCTGAGTTAGTATCAAGTACTTCAATACCCAAGAAATATTTGAGTTTTCCAAGGTCTTTAATTTTAAATTTAGAACTCAAATATTCTTTAAAGTCATTGATAATACTTTCATTGTTCCCTGTTATGATAATATCATCAACATAAACAAGCAGGGCAACAAAAGACTCATTCTCAGTCTTAGTAAACAAATAAACATCACTTTTACTTTGACAAAAATCATTTTCAGTTAACACACTTGTTAATTTTTCATTCCATTTCCTAGGTGCCTATTTTAACCCATATAAAGACTTAGTTAGCTTGCACACCTTGTTTGAGTTAGAGCCATACCCTTCAGGAAGATTCATATAAATTTCTTCATCTAAATCTCCATACAGAAAGGCATTATTTACATCTAACTGATAAACATGCCAATTATTGTGCACAGCAACAGAAAGAAGACACCTAACAGTCACAATTTTCACAACTGGTGAAAATGTTTCTTCATAGTCTATACCCTCTTTTTGACTAAACTCTTTTGCCACAACTCTAGCTTTAAATCTCTCAACATCACCACTAGATTTATATTTCACCTTCCATAACCATTTACATGCAACATGCTTCCTACCTTGAGGTAGATCAACTATAACCCATGTATTGTTTCTATTAAGTGCTTCAATCTCCTCATTCATTGCCTCAACCCACCTAGGGTCTTTGGCAGCCTCATTATAGGATTAAGGTTCATGTATTTTGTTCAAGTTATTAGTGAACACAAAATTATGCATAGACAAGTTGTTATAGTTCACCACAGTATTAATATCATATTTAACTCTTTTGTCAAGCACATAATATACTAAGTTTATTGGGAAGCTTATGTGGTCTACTTGACCTTCTTAGCTCAGTTTTCTCTGGACTACTATTTTGAAAAAGTTGATTAAACTCTATAAACTCCTCACCCTCAGACTCATAATTTTCATCATCAAGGGCAACATTATGGTCTAAATCATTAGCATCATTACTGCCTAAGTCATACTGGTTTCCAAGACTATGATCTTTATTAGTCATAGAATATGGCCCCTGAGTATTACTGGTAACAATTATAGGAGTATCAGTAGATACTTTCTCAGCTAAGACAGACCCTTTTAAAATGCTACCTCTATCTCTTAATCTTTCATCTCTCATATCATCATAGGGATCATCAGATTTATTTACTGCTAAGTCAAAGATATTTAGACTATTTATACCCTGATCTTCAAAGATCAAATCACTCTTACAAACATCATTTTTGAATGGAAAAACTGTTTCATAAAACTTGACATCCCTTGAGAAAAACACATTTTTTGACTCAAGACCAAACAATTTATAACCCTTTTTAGTAAAGGAATACCCAATGAACACACACTTTTCAGACCTAGCAGCAAACTTATCCACATTATTAAGTACAATACTAAAACAAAGACACCTAAAAATTTTTAAATGAGAGATGTTAGGTTCAATTTTATAAATCATTTCATAAGGACTTTTTCCAGAGAGGACTGAGCTAGGAATCCTGTTAATCAGATAAACAGCAGTAAGAATAGATTCAGGCCACATGTTCAAAGGTAATCCCCCCTGAAACATGAGGGCTCTAGCAACATTAAGTAAGTGTCTATGTTTTCTCTCAGCTATACCATTCTGTTGTGGAGTATACACACAAGTTGTTTGATGAATAATTCCATTCTCCTTAATAAAATCTTCAAATTTATGATTAACAAACTCTATTCCATTATCACTTCTAAAAACTTTGATAGCAACATCAAACTGATTTTTAATTAGATTATGAAATTCAACAAGTTTATCAAAAACCTCATCTTTGCCTTTAAGCATGTATAACCACACAACCCTGATATAGTCATCAACAATAGTAAGAAAGAATCTAAATCCATCTCTACTTTTTACTCTATAAGGACCCCAAACATCCAGATGAACAATTTCACCCAAACCTTTGGTCTTATGGTCACTTATAGGAAAAGGATCTCTAGTTTGCTTAGCCATGTGACACACATCACAAGGCTGAACATTACTAGCAGACTCAAGATGAATTTTATCCTTAAGAATAGCTAAGACTTGGTCTGAGGGATGACCAAGTCTGTTATGCCACACACACTTAGACAAATTACACTTAGTCATAGCACTATTAATAAACTTCCTACCTGAATCAAACAAGTAAAGTCCATTATTTTTACTACCAGTCCCCAAGAGGGACTTTTGATGAGAATCCTGAACAAAACACTTAGACTCAGTAAAGAACACAACAAACTTATTATCTTTAGCCAACTTGTGTACAGATATAAGACTGACCTTATAACCTGGAACAACCAACACATTTTTTAAAGTAACTTTATCTGATAGTTTAAAATTTCCTACATGCTTAACATGTTCAATAGTGCCATTAGGATGTGAAACAGAAATGTTCAAATTTGACACATCAATAATATCAAACAAATGTGTTGTAGAAAAAGTCATATGTTGTGATGCTCCAGAATCAAAGATCCAACCAATATAAGTACTATAAGTACTTATATTGGTATTATAGTTAAAAAATCTACAAGTGACAAAACTAATAACATGATTAGAACCAAATTTTATACCTGCAGCACAAGACTGCACATCACCAATGTCAGGCTTAGAATTGATCAAAGCCACGAGTCTATTAATTTGATCAGCAGTAAAGGGAAGAGATTTCCCAGATCCCTGATCAACACTATTACCAAGAGAACTAGTGACATTATTAGAACCATTAGATCCTCCTGTATTTCTTTTCTTGAAACCTGGAGGATATCCATTAAGCTCAAAACATCTATCAATAGTATGGCCATTCATATTACAATGAGTACAAACAAATTTATTGTTATTCTTATTAGGACCTCTGTTTTGACCATTTTGATTGTTTCGAGTATTTCTATTACCATTCCAATTATTAGGTTTAGCAACAAAAGCAGTAGCAGTATTCTTATCACTGACAACATGAACCAGATTGTTCTTATGAGACTCAACCCTAGAAAGAGTAGCAAAAGCAGATTTAACATCTGGCAAAGGGTCTGCAGTTAGCAATTGACTCCTAACAACACTGAAAGTGTCATCAAGACCCATCAAAAACTGCATGAGTCTTATAAGAGCATTATAACTCTTCATTTGAGGAGCACCATCACAATTACATGAAGGAAGATTGACAAGGGAGTCAAACTGCCTCCATAAACTGTTGTAATCATGATAGTACTCAGACAAAGAAGAACCAGATTGAGTGAGAGAACAAATTTTATAATGCAAATTATAGATAACAGATCCATCAATTTTATCATAGGTTTCTTTAAATTCATCCCACACATCTTTAGCATTTTTTGAAAAAATTTGTCCTTGATATAACTCAAAAGAGATACATCCAAGAATCCAAGATAAAACCAAACCTTATAGTTTTCAGGACCAGTGAGTTTAACACTCACAATGGGCTGCCCATTTGTGTCAGTAGGGTGTAAATACAAAGGGTCATTAGTATGAATGACAGTTTCACTTTCGGTTTCAGTATCACTAACAGGATTATCATCCTGATCACTTTTCTTTGGATCAGACATGATGAAACCACACAAATATCACACAAAAAGAAACAAAGAACCCCTTGTACCTTCTCTACAAACAACTACCAAACAACACAAAAGAAAACTGAATCAATCCACCAAGACTACCTAATCCCTTCGACACCTAAATCACCCTCTAAACAAAAAATAAAATAAAAAACTAAGAGAGAGCAAGAGAGGTGTTACAACACGCGCAGCTACCAGCAAAGAATAGCCAAGAACCAATGAGATCAAGAAGATCTCACCACAAACAACAAGCACAACGGAATACCAACCTGAAAAATGTTAGTTATAACAAATAACCAACAAAAAATAACAAATCCCCAAAAATTGAACGAAACCCTAATTTCTGAAATTTAGGGTTTCTTCAATTAACCTTACCAGAGTTGCAATTAAGCTCAATTAACCAATAAAGAACCCAATTAAACACCACAGAACACCAAGAATCAGAAAACCCCCAAATTTTAAAACCCTAAAAAATTTAATTGATCAAAAAACTTGTAATTAACAACAATTAACACAAGATTAATCAAGATCTTTAATAAAACCGGTTTAAAACTCAGATATCAAGAACCAAAGGCTCTAATACCATATTCGATTTATAAAACAAAACTCAAGAAAACGATTTATATGACCAACCTCCCCTTTATTTTTCTATAACTGCGTTAGGCTATCACTTCAAATGTGATACCTAGCTTTTTGATCATACTTACAAATCAGAAAGAAAAGAAAACAAGCGTATGATTGATCTTACAAACCAAGATCAATATACGTATACAAGATCAAGAACATAGCTCAAGTAACAATGGTGGAACAATGTGAGAGATGAAAACAAGAAACAAACAGACTGAATGAACGAATAAACAAGAAAGCGATGTATATATACTAGCTTGACTTGGGTTGACGTGAGTTCCATCAGCTTGCTATATTTGACCCTCCACCTTTACTCAACCTGTCAAACACAAACCAAAATATCCAAAACAAAAAATATAAAAGGAAATATTTACCTTTCTTACCCTTAAACTTTTACCAGTTGTCAACTTACACTTTAATATAAGTACTTGTAATTTTATTTATGTAAAAATAAAAAATAATAAAATAAAAGATAATGATGTGGTCAAAGTAGAGAGGAGTCGGCTATTAGTTAGTTTGTGGTAATGTGACGTTGATATGACATTTACAGAGACAAAGTGAATAGTTTTTTTTTGGTGTGACACCTTCAAAACTCTAATATTAACTACTACCTCCGTACCAAAATAATTGTCTACGTTTGACTTTCGAAGTCTTTTTTGTGTAACTTTGACCATAATTATCTTTGAGTGTGTTATATAATACTAGATGCAAAATATATGAATGTATAGAGTTATAAATATATTTTCATTCATCTAATTTTTATCAAGAATTATATAACACAAATAAATATATTTATGGTCAAAGTTTAAGAAAAAAGACCGAAAAAATCAAACGTGGACAATTATTTTGGGACGGAGGGAGTATTATCGTGTCATTCTTTATGGACTATGTATTCGGAGATTTGAAGTCTGTATGTATTTATATCTATTGATATTGGAATAACTATTCATGGTCGTGGATTGGTGGTGTAGTTATGTGCTTTGTTCTTAGCACTTGTAAGTGACAAGCACCTGAGTTCGAATTATCTCGCACATATTTGGTGATTTTGTCTAAATTTATAGAATTTACAATCAATATCAATCTCATTTTCAAATTTCTTTTATAGTTTTTTTAGTGTTAGTATTTTACATTTTATTCTAAATTACCCTCGATTTGGATTGAAATTTTTTTATTACTTCGTTGTTAGGTGAAGGATTTTTTTTTTTTTTTTGTGTAGTTTGAAAGAAAGTTAGAGTGAAAAAAAAAAGATTAATTGATGTCAGAGTGATTCGACCACAAGACCTGACCTATAACTATAATTGTAAAAGAGAAAGCTCTTAACCATCAAGGCAACGATCTTTCTTGAACATTTTACAACAACAATTTATATACCTCTATAGGGAAGCTCTTCTTTATAAAGCATGATATATTGAGCCATGTATATTCAAACATCAATATTGTAATTATGGGTGGTAATTCGTGTCAGGTTTGGGTTAGCGGGTTCGGGTTGTTAGGTTGACGGGTCAGAAAATCCCAACCCAGACCTAACCTATTTAAATAATCGGGTCAGTTATGTCAACCCTAACCCGTTTACACATAACCCGAACCTAACCCATTTAATCCATATATATATTTAGGTTGACGTTAAATATGTTACATGGGTTGAATAGGTTAAACGGGTTTATATATTGATACATTTAACAAGTTTTTTTTATATGAAAGCAGGAAGTAGGCGTGTTAAACATGTTAAATGTGTTTATGTTCGATATGTTCAACCTAGTAAACATGTATGGTAAAATATTAATCATTTTTAATATAAGGAAAAAACTCTTAAACGGGTTGTCGGGTCGACCTGCTTAATTTTTTTTCAACCCAAACTTAACCTGTTTAATAAATGGGTCAGATAAGCCGACCCAAACCTGACCTAAGATTCAATATATTCAACCCGAACCTGTTAATTTTCGTGTCGGTTTCAGGTCAGGTTTCGTGTCAGATTTGAAATTGCCACCCCTAATTGTAATCGCCATGGTTAAACAGTTAGATGACAAAAATTACTGCTTTAAGTGGTTAGAACTAAATAAGTTACACACTTCTTTTCAACATAGTTTAATAATTTGCAACCTGATATAGAAATATTGTCAAGGAATAGGTATTAGCATCAACTTTAAAATGTGTGGAAAGTAAAGCTTTATAGGTTTATCACTATAAAATTTAGAACATTTTTCTGCTGAAGTTTTTACTTACAATAATGTATATGAGAAAAATCATTTTACCACAACTTTTACAGTACCTATTAAATTATATAAAAAAAGTGGCAACAAATTTTTAATAGGCTTTCGTGTAAAAGAAATTGACGCATATGCTTACTAGCGGTGGACGTAGGATATTGGACTATGGGGGTATTTTTTTTTTACAATAGCAAAACGAAAAATACTAAAATCTGAATAAAAAATCGAATATTTTAACTTAAAATGAAAGATTTTTATGTTTCAAAATGTTAAATGTTCGACTTTAATGCATGAATAAAAAACAATTTACGTTTCTAATAGAGGCATTTAAAAACTATCAAAATCTTAGAAAAAATACGTAATTTTGTTTTTTTTGATCCAGCCACGAGGGCGCCACCCCTCAAACCCAATAAATAAATTCGCCCCTGTGCTTACTATTAACTAAAAGTTTAACTATTTTGCTTACTAAATATAACCTCAGATTTTAGTCATCTTTTGTTACTTGTTTTTAAGTAAGAATTGAAAGTCTATTTTTGTACACTATATTTAGTCGTCAAATAATCGAACTTTTAGTAATTTCTATGTTTAGCATACATAAATATCGACTTTTGTATATGAGAATTTTTCTTTTGTCACATGGTTGATAAGAATTTTTTCTCTTGCCGCGGAAGAGGTTTTGAATAAGTTTAAATTAGTTCTTGTTTTTTTCTCCTCCTAGATCCTTATATATATTCAGTGTTTCGAAGGGCACTAGATAGGGATGGCAATGGGTCAGGTTCGGGTCGAGTTTTAGTAAACCCGCACCCGCACCCGTTTATAATATGTAAACCCACATCTGCCACAATACCCGACGGGTACTCAATTAGTATTATTCATCAGGTTTTCGAATTTTACCCGCGGGTACCGAGTATCTACAATTAAATTTCGTTGGATATAGTTGTGCATATAAAGTTATAAAAAACCAATGAAAAACGATCAAAATATCCTAATATATTTTTTAAATTTTAAAATATAAAAAATACTAATTCAATATCATATCATGCGATTTAATGTATCGAATAAATCATTTTTTTTTTAATTTTAAAATTACAAAGATCACAAACATGTTGATACATATAAAATGTAACTAACATGAGCATTCTGTTAATTTAACAATCTTCGTGTACTATTTCACATAAATTTAAAACTTCTATAAAGTAGCAATAAAAGTGGGTACGGATTTTGATAAATGAGTACGTATACGGTTAAACAACGCGGGTATTGCTAGAACTCGAACTTGAACCCGCGAAAAATAGAACATCCCAACCCGAACCCACATCCAAACCTGTCAACCCGACTCCAAATCCGACCCAATCGATTCGGATTTTGATTTTCCCTATCGATTTCAGGTGCTTTTGCCATCCCTAAATAGACTTGAAGAGTTGAAGTCTTTGAATGGATCTATATATATTAATATTGGAATAATTGTTCATGGTTGAGTGTTGGTTGTGTGGTTATATGAGCTTGGCTCTTGCCACTTTTAAGACTAGATTTATTGGCAATTTAAACCGACCGGTCGAAGGACAGTAAGTAGAAAAATAAATATTATTATATTGACAAAATATTATTATATACAAAGTAAGAGCAGCCATATGAACGACCAGTTCACATGGTGATCTTCAAATCGTGACTCCAACCTAGCCACATGTCGGATTTTGAATGGGCAATCAAACTTTTCATCTATGTCATTTATACTTTTATTTGAAACACCTAGGGATGAGCTCGGTACCGGTCCCGTCCCGAACCCGTCCCGAATTAGTGGTACCGATTATTTCCCGAGCATAAATTTAGGGTACCGGTACCGTACCGAACGGGATTCGGGTATCGGTACCGGTACGGGAATCGGTACCGGTACCGGGAAATCGGGATTTTCCCGTTCTTTTTCGGGAATTTCCCGATTTGGTACCGGTCCCGTCCCGAATTAGTGGTCCCGAATTTTTTTTCACCTTATTTCGTAGTCCCGGTACCGTACCGAACGGGATTCGGGTATCGGGAATCGGTACGGTTCCGGGAACGGTTCGGGTTCAATTCGGGATTCGGGTCCAAATGCTCATCCCTAGAAACACCACTATAGTTATGTGAAATATTCAATAAGATCTTACCTCAACACACTACAAATATGCAGAACCACAACCATTACATCAAGATTATATTTTGTTAATGATGGGTTTGAAGGGCAAAAATAACACCAATATCACGTTGTGTATTTATGCTTGTGAAATGAAAGGAGAAAGTAAAATGCCTGCATCTTAGAAACTAATGGTGGCAGCAACATGAAATGAGATTGAGAAAGAAAATGGCGGCTGTATTGTTTGAGTATGTTTAGGTTAACTGATAAAGTTTTGGTATATATTCATTGTTAAGTGGATTTTAAGATAGGTATATTTGGGCCAATGATATAAGGATATTGGGCTGAAATTAATTAACCAAGATTAACTAGAATTTTAGCTTGATAGTCAGTATTGTATTTTCTAGTTATATTTTGAGTGAACATAAAATAGTTTTATTTATGCTTTATTGGTTTAGACATTTAAATTAAATATAAAAATAATAATATTATATATTTGGTTTGGTTGGATTGGGTTGTTAATATATGGTAAAAAAATTGAGATTGGTTATATGTATATGTTGTATAGATGGAAGAGTAAGAAAATAATATTTTAATAAGAGATTGAGTTGGATGGGGTTGTGAATAAACATAGTCTAAGTAACAAGGACTTGAGGTCGAGTCATGCTAATCATCTTTCAACTCTTTTTATTTATTTAATTTTTAGTTTTTTGATGTTTCAATCTATTCTAAATTACCCACAAGATCTCGCACGTATTTGCTTTAGGGTTTGTCAAAGCTTAAATTTATAGAATTTACAATCCAATAACCACAAAAGTAGTAGTAGTATTAGGAGAACATATATAACATGAACGGTGGTCTAATTATTTGGATATAGTCGATTTGGATTAGACATTTTTTGTTAGATCGTAATATGTGGAGGATCTTTTCGGTAATTCGAAAAAAAGTTAACAATTCTTAAAGAGGAAAAAGAAAAAGACAAAAATGATGGTTTTGACTTTTGACTAGAGTGACTCGATCCCAAGACCTAGAATTATATTTGTAGCGAGAAGCTATTCCTTATAAACCATGAGATATTGAGATATAGCCCAAACATTAATATTGTATGACAAAAGTTACTGCTTTAAATAAGTTGATGTTATAATTATTTTTCCTCAATATTTTTATATCAGGTGACAAATTATTAAATTATATTAAAAAGAATTGTAACATAGTTTAATAATTTGTAAAAAAGAGTTTTAAATGTATTCACATTATTTTGCTAAATAAATTATTTAATTGCTTAAAAGCAAAATTTTATCACCCTTTTTAAGCAGAATTCGAATTAATTCGTCATATTTAAAGTAACCTAGGCTAACCCAGTTATCAAGACTTGACGTGTTTCAATTTTTTTGTTGTTTTTTACTATTTTACATGGCAATTGTATATATTTCAATATAATTTAATTTTACATGCTGTATTTGTTAATAAATACTACATTCGTTCAAAAATAATTTGAAGTCTTTTATTTGTAAATTCGATCTTAATTATTGTGTGTGTGTTAAGTAATATTTTGATGCAAATTAGATCAATGGATAGAGTTTAACTTAAATGTATTTTTATTTACATAAATTTTATCAAGTATTATATAACATAAACAAACATATTTACGATTAAAATTTCAAGAAAAAAATTTTAAAAATTAAATGTAAACATTTATTTTAAAACGGATGAATTGGTTTCTATGTTCAAATATATAAAATATTTCATGAATTATATAAAGATTCTTTCTTTATTATTCCAAACATTTAATATTTTTTTTTATAAAAAATTGATTTGATTCGGTAATTGAACCGATTGAATCGATAATCTGATAATTTAACTGAATCAATAATCCGATTTTTGAAACATTAGTATTAACTATTACTAGGAGGTGTTTGGTTAAGCTTATTAGTGGAGTTAGGCTTATATTATATAAGCTATTTATGGCTTATATATAATAAGCTTATAAGCCTATGTTAAGTGTTTGGTTAGGCTTATTAAAATTAGGAAAGTAAAATGACAAAAAAAATATATAATATCAAATTATGTAGTTATTAAATGAGGGTATAAAAGTCTTTTTATATATAAAAGTTATATAAGCCTACCCTTTGTTATATAAGCCTCAAATGTTTGTCTTACCAAAACCCTCTTATATAAGCTTATAAGCCTACATATATAAGCTTAACCAAAAACTTGGTTTTGGCTTATAAACTTATAAGCCCATTATATAAGCTAAAACAAACACCCCCTAGTACCATATCATTCTTTATGGACTGTATACTCGGTGTTTCCAAGGGCAGTAGACTTGAAGTCTTTGAATGTAACGGTGTAAACTAGTCGCGTCGAGTCGTGTCAATCTCGAGTTTGACTCGAATATTAAAACTCGAGCTCAAAACTCGACTCGAGTTTTATATTTCGAACTCGAGCTCGAGCTCGACTCTCATATAATACTCGAGCTCGAAACTCGACTCGAGCTTGATTATTTTCACATTTTATGTTCAAACTTGATAAATACTCGGTGTATGAAGCTCGATTCGAGTCGATTTATATAAAAGGGTAAAAGTATTATTTACTTGAAGCTCGGTAAGACTCGCGAGCTTCACGAGCCGAGTAGTATGAAACTCGAACTCAACTAGCTCGAGCTCAAGCTCGAATCATTTAGATCGAGTCAATTTCAAATAGCTTACGAGTCAATCTCGAATAACTCGCGAGCTGTCTCATCTCATTTACCCTCTACTTGAATGAATGTGTATATTAATATTGGAGTAATACTCCATTTCGAGCCGCCCCTTCTCCTCTCAATCTTTTTAATTTTTTAATTTTTAGCTTTGATGTTAAAATCTATTCTAAATTATCCGCAATACCTCGCATATATTTAGTTTTGGTTTTTCAAGGCGTAAGCTTAGAACTTACTATCAATAACCACACTGAAAAAGTATCAGAAGAACATATATAACATAAATTTGGTGGTATAATTATTTGGCTAAAATCGATTTGGATTGGACAATATTTGTTAGATCGTAATACATGGAAGATCTTTTCGGTAATTTGAAAAGGGAAAAAGACATATATGGTCATTTTGAGCATTAAACAACCTTATCATAGTCAACTTTTCAACTAGGGACAAATTTGGTCATGTTGAGCACTTCACAAACTGCACAACTGCACAACTCCACTACTTTATTGACATGTGTCTGACTGACACAATATTTATTATATTATTAAAATATTAAAATTACAAATATACCCTTACATTTTTTCTATCTCTTTCTTCTTCTTTCTTCTGTTTTGTATCCAAGTCCATATCCAGTCCAATCTCAAACAACAAATCACATTCTGTTCTTCTATATCTCTATTTGCTAAATATGATAATCTGGTTTTCGAGTTATTGGTGCTAATGTATACTACAATTCTGCATCAGTGAGAAAGATCTAGTTGAAGTGTTGCAATCACAAATCGTATACTCAAATGTCGCCAAAGGAATTCTTGCAAACTCAATCGATCTAAAACGAACTTTTGGATCGGATGATCAGACCAAATTCTGTTTGGAGGTTATTCCCGATTACCTTTTAGTTTCATCCAGTTTTTTTGTTTTTACTTTTGGTTTTAGAAACAAACAGTGTTTTGTCTGGTTACATATATGAAGACGTATTATGTTGGCAGATTTTGGAGAACCACAAACAATCTGTGCCCTTTTTATAGCACATAACGTGTTTGATATTATGCCTCACTGAAATTTGAGAGAAAAAAATTAGTCTAGAAATGTGTATTTTTGCTCACCATTATGATTCCACGGAAGAGAATATATAAAGCTCTAGTTTACATAAGAAATTGAGCTGCAAATATGCATTTATTTAGACAATTAAGGAGAAATGTAATGTACGGGTTAATGTTTAACTAATTTACATTTTATCGCACAATAAAAATCTGCGCCACTCTCTTTTCTTGGGTGGTAAAGAATAAGAATAACGGGGATGTTTAATACTCGTATAATGTTTGCAGTCACATATAAGTTTGTATTCTTTAAGATTTACTTTAATTTACCTGCCTTAGATTTTAGTTCTAAAGCGATTTGAAGGGGAAGGAAGATTTGTATAATTTAGGTTATTCAATGGGAAAACATTCCAAAAAGAGCAAGAAAATTGGGTCCAGAATAACGGATAATGTTAATGTGAAGCTAAATAAATTTGATGATGCTGATGATCATGATAATAGCGCCAGGATGTACGATAAGGACACCCTGGTTTTCATTTCCATGGCGCAACAACTTAAAGAAGAAGGGAATAAGTTGTTTCAGACTAAAGATTACGAAGGAGGGATATTGAAGTACCAAAAAGCACTCACGTTGCTTCCCGGAAACCATTTGGATGTTTCGTATCTTCGTAGTAACATTGCAGCGTGTTATATGCAAATGGGTATTTGTGATTTTCCTAAGGCTATTCACGAGTGTAATTTGGCTCTTGAAGTCACGCCCAAGTATATTAAAGCACTCTTGAAACGAGCTAGGTGTTATGAAGCTTTAAACCGCCTTGATTTGGCTTTAAGAGATGTTAATATGGTGTTAGATACAGAACCGAAAAATCTCATGGCAGCTGAGATTTTAGATAGAGTGAAGTCGCATATGGAGGAGAAGTTGATTAAAGATGAACCGAGTGATGTGATTGCATCGCAGATTGTGGATACAATGAAAATGGAAAGTAACATTACTGCATCCTCAAATGACGTTACAGATAAGGAGAATGTACATAAAAAGAAAAAGAAAAAAATGGACAAGAAAAGCAAAAAGAATGATAGGATTGATGAAACAAAGAAAGAGTCGAAAGATTTTGAGAGAGAAGAAAAAAAGCCTGAAGATAAGTTGGTTGTTGAGGAAAGAATTAGCACGGATACTAGCATAGAAGAAGAGCCGAAAAGGGTTGTTAAACTGGTATACGGGGAAGATATCAGATGGGCGAAAATTCCTTCTAATTGTGATATTTTGATACTAAGAGAGATTATAGGTGATCGGTTTCCAGTGTCAAAAGCTGTTCTTATAAAATATAGAGATGAAGAGGGAGATATGGTGACTATTACCACAAATGAAGAACTAAAAATGGCCGAATCGTCAACTTGTGATCGGGGAGGTGCATTTAGGCTCTACATTATTGAGGTCAACCCCGAGCTTGATCCATTCTTTGACCATATTAGAAGGCGAGAACAAAAACAAAAGCTTTTGAATTCATCTGCTTGTATTGATGATTGGATCCTAGAGTTTGCTCAGCTTTTCAAGAACTACGTTGGGTTTAACACAGATGCGTATGTGGATCTTCATGAACTTGGTATGAAGCTATACTCTGAAGCTATGGAGGATACGGTCACGAGTAATGAAGCTCAAGAGGTTTTTCAGATTGCAGCCGATAAGTTTCAAGAAATGGTCGCTTTAGCGTACTTTAATTGGGGCAATGTTCATATGTCCAGAGCACGGAAAAGGGTATACTGTACAGAAAACGCTTCAAGAGAATCTGTATTTACACAGGTTAAAGATTCATATGAGTGGGCACAAATGGAGTATTCAAAAGCTGGTGAACAATATAAAGAAGCAATTAAAGTTAAACCCGATTTCTATGAAGGTTTTTTAGCTTTAGGACAACAACAATTTGAACAGACGAAACTTTCATGGTATTATGCACTTAGCACTAAAATTGATCTTGAAACATGGGATTCAACAAAGACGGTTGCTTTATATAATGAGGCTGAAGATAATATGGAAAAAGGTATGAAAATTTGGGAGGAAATAGAGACAAAGCGTGTTAATGAAGTTTTGAGGTCCAATAAAGTGAAATTAGAGCTACAGAAGACAGAATTGGGTTCATTTGTAAAAGATATAACACAAGATGAAGCGGCTGAACAGGCTGCAAATATGAGGTCTCGAATAAATGTTTTGTGGGGTACGATGCTTTATGAAAGATCGATTATGGAGTATAAGCTCGGGGTTCCTGTTTGGCATGAATGCTTGGAGATCGCTGTTGAAAAGTTTGAACTTGCTGGTGCTTCTCAAACGCACATTGCTGTCATGATAAAGAATCATTGTTCGAATGATACTGCACCAGAAGGTTTGCTGCGTATACTATTTCTTGATTATTTGTCATAGACGGCTACAGACCAAGAAATTTGTATTTGTGTTTTCCAGAATTCAAAATGTGGGCGGGTCCGTTGGTTGGTTGGGGTAAACGGTTTATTTAGTGCAGTTGGAAACGAAATGGATCAGGTTGAAATCAACCTTTTAGCAACTTATACCCCATCTGACCGATATAAACGAAATGGCTAAGCTTGTATAGATAAGTAACGTGTTAAACATGGTATCTAGTTACTTCAAAATAATCGATTTAGGAGATTTTATGCATTGCAATCAACCTTTTAGCAACTTATACCCCATCTGACTTGCACCTTTTTAGCCTCACAAATCAGTGTACACGCATAACCTGTCAGCTAGAATTCATTATCCAAATCGACCTATTCATTAGTCAACATCAACACCTCTATTATTATCTATCTATCAAAAAATTCATGGAGTTTGAAAGCTAGTTCCAAACATTAGTTTTCTCTATGCTGGCTTAGTTTTTTAACAAAAGTATGCATTATTTTGATGCCATCTTTTTTTCTACAAGAGTAAATGAAATTAATTAACTACCAAAACTTGTGCTTCATGTTTTCTATTAACATACTTCAAGATATTTTGGAATTAAATCTTGATTGTCAAATTTTTGGTTTTAGGTGTGGGATTCAATATAGACGAGATCGTACAGGCATGGAATGACATGTATGAAGCAAAAATGTGGCAAACTGGTGTTCCTTCTTTCAGATTAGAGCCATTGCTTCGGAGGCGAGCTTCAAAGATTTTTCAGGCCTTGGAACAAGCATAAAACTACTGGTTTCGGTTCCATATGGCCTTTTGGTTTTTGATTGGTAAGTAAATAGTTGATATCTAACTTTTATCAGATCTAGGAATCATAGTTTACAATTGGCAAATAGTTTTCTTTGACATATGGTCCCTCCACCTTAGTAGAAGTACAACGATCACGCCACACTTAAATGATTGCATTTCCACTTTTGGGAAGCTTTGAGGTCACTATTACCAATTTGCTATTAACAGCACCAATAAGACCAACAAGCCTAATATTATTGTTTTGGTATTGAAGGGTATGCTCGAAGTGTGACATTCTAATCATTCATGTACCTCAATCTTTTTGTGTTATAGGTTAGCTCCAAAACGTACAAAGATAACTGTATATGTACTTTTTATAAAGTCAAAAATTTAAGAGGGTTTATGGGATTTGCTTATAAGAGGGTTTTCTCGAATCATGAACTTGAATCATGTTTTGCAGAGCGTCAGATTTTAGAAGAGAATATGATGCGGATGTCGTATAGTGCATGTGCACAGTTTTTGCTTTTCTTTGTTCAATGGTCTGATTGCCACCTTGCCGGTGCACTGGGATTATTAAGGATTTTAATTTACAAGGTCTGCAATTTTCGCTTTGTTACGTTGAGTGCATAATAAGTAGGCCCTTTTCAGGCGTGGTTGCTCTTTCTCTACACAGGGCTTGCTTTAACCATAGGACCGGGAAGATACAGACTGGAAAAGGGCTGATGATCTGCTCAAGACTTCAAGAAGAGTAGAAGTGGAAATGATAAGTTGAGCATGGCGGTGGAGCAGTTGAGCAGTGGCGGTGGAGCAGTTGAGCAGTAGCGGTGGAGCAGTTGAGCAGTAGCGGTGGAGCAGTTGAGCAGTGGTGGTGGAGCAGTTGAGCAGTGGTGGTGGAGCAGTTGCGACGTGGTGGTGGAGCAGTTGAGCATGGCGGTGGAGCAGTTGAGCATGGTGGTCAAGCTGCGACAGCTTCTTCTTTGCGAGCAGCAAGTTGAGTAGTGGCGGTGGAGTAGTGGAGCAGTTGAGCAGTAGCGGTGAAGCAGTTGAGCATTGGCTTATTGACCACAGGGAGGAATCTGAAGGCAAGCTCAAGGGGCTAGTCTAATCTTTTATTCGATAATTGATATTTGTTGGATAGTGTTGAAGTTGTAGGAGAGCAACATATCTATGTCATATGAACAAGACATGTTGATTGTAACGCCATTTATCCCGCTAAATATACAAAGAAGCAACTCCATTATGTTTCATACAAATTAGTGTTGTTTTGTTTGTTGATCATTTGGCTTGTCTCTTTTTCTTCTTTTTAGTTTCTATTCATCTTTTAAAAGAGCAAGACAGTTGCAACAATTAGTAGTCTTGACAATTATTTATGATCTGTAGCATACTTTTTCAATGCACAAGATTGTGTTCCATATGGGGTGACTACTGATCAGAGGAATGAATTTACAGCTGCTCGTGGAGATCGCTGCATTAAAAGCATGGTTAAGGCTTGATAATTTTTTTGCAGGTTTGTTGGATCAAAATCTCGCAAGCCTCCTTTCTGCAAGCTTGATGATTATTATGTTTGGATAATTACTTGGACAAATGATTTACTGTTCGGAAACAACGCGACAGATGTATGAATATTCCTATGGATCTCTCGAGTCTCAACAACTGTTAAACCAGTTTGTTTGAAGATGCAATTACAACAAGTTACCAACTTATTAACAATACATTTTGGATCATTAAAAACCGAGGCGGTTTGTGAATTAAAAGCCTTTGAAATGGTAGCGGTACTTGGACCAATATGTTTCCTTAATTTAGCCAACCCTAGGTTGTGGTTTTACTGTCAGCCGAAAAATTAATGTAGATTTTCGTCACTCATGACCTCATTCTGGTTAGTTTAACCAGTGACCTATTTAAGTTAAGACATAGCCGAAGTCAGTAACAAATTGATGGGTCAGAATCAACACCTGTGATCAAACATAATATGAAACATCAATCACGCAATCTAGCAAGTACAAGCAAAGGTCTCAGGCCAACAAGATACACGATTCACCATTCAAGTTTTATTAGAACCTAGTCAAGATAGGCACTATACATAAGCCGATCAACCACAAGGTGTCGGCGAGCAACAAGACATCTCTGTTCCTATGTCATAAAAGTATGATCCAGTAGTCGAAAGATTTATTACACATAAAACATAGAAATCTCGTTGTCAGTGAGCATCAAGTAAGCTTCATTTAGGAGTGGTCCTCGACCATGTTGTTCAGATGGTCCTCGACCATGTTTCAGCAGCCTTTTCTAATGAAGTGGAACCTACCGGTAACAAATTTTCAGGTGGTGTCTGCAATGTGTACGCGATATCAATAATAATATATCACGATAAATATATTGTAATCGTAAAAAGTTAAGGACTTGCCAGCCACTCCCTAGTTTTCTCTGATATTGCCCAGTGAAGAGTGAATGGGCCGTCCATGTTTGTTGCCAAACGAACTTTGGTCTTATTTGAGGCATTTGTTACAAGTACCTTGAAGATGTAGCAAGTCGTTAGAAACTTCGAACATGAAATATTCAAATGCAATATCCTTAACCAAAACTAAGTGTTCTTACCAAAAGCTCTTTATCACCGAGTCTGTAAATCTTTTTGTTTAGAACATCGGCGTCACTTTGTTCTTCTATGGCTTTTGAGAAAAGCTGTAACGCAGACAAAACTTTTGGTTTCATGGAGACAGTTCCCTTCGAAGCGACTGGAATAGGTTTCTTGAGAAGTTGCATTATATCTCTCTTTTTCCTGTTAATCCTTTCTGGAGTGGAGTAAACTTTTTTTGCAGGCTGTTTTTGACCCTTTTTTTGGGTCGTCCCGTCGGTTGTTTGTATCTCTCCTTTAGTCATTTTCTTCCGTAAGTCATCGAGAGAAGTACCCTTTTCTAGCTCCCTCTGCAACTCTTTTCTCGCTTCTTCGAATTCTTTCTGTTACAATGGCAGAAATCGATTAAATTTAAGATATTAGATCCGTTAACTATATTATAACTAACTAACCTTTTCCTGTTCAGGGGAATACGATTGTTTCCCGTTCCTCTCCCATCTTAAATAGGATTGTATTTGTACAAGCTCTTCAGGTACTTCGACATTTGAAACTGGTCTTTCGCCAAAAGGCACCTTAACATAAAAGTTTTTGTCGTTATCTTTGTACCATCTGTTCTGTCTTTCGTCTACTATTAGGAACTCTATAGCTTCGATTGCAGGGTCATCAATCTCTACTTTCAGAAACGAATCGGAACCAGACTGTGAAAATTAAAGAAGAGATGTTAGTTTGATATCAGCCGGAATAAAATGTTATAAAATATGCAGTATTATGTGACCTACTTTCACAAAGGGCGTTCTAAGAGCCTGGTCGTTAAATACTTTAGTCCCTTCTGGACGACGGCTAGGAAGTACCCACTTCCTGAAACACAAAAAGATATAAAATGAACACTACCGAAAGGCATAACAGATCCTAAACCAAATTTGGATATAAAAACTTACTCTTTTCTTTTCCGCATACCACCCCAATGTAGGTATAGATCGTCGGGACTATTAGTAATCTGAATTTCTACTAGCGTGACAGAAGAAACGTTAACTTTAACCTGTAAAATTAAGTATAGCTTGTTTCAGTATATGGAATAACAAGAAAGCAGCCACGTGTAACATTCATAACAGTCGATACCTGCATCTCGATATTCCCATCCAGTTTGAACTTTCCTACCAACTGTTACAAGAGAAGAAGAAATGTCATCGTAAATATGTAAAAGGGGGCGTTTGGGTTAGCTTATTTTTTTCGGCTCATGGGCTTATTTGAACTTCTAAAAGCTAACAACCCCCATCAAGCTCAAATTTGTAAGCTCATAACTTATTCCTTATCTGATGAGCTTTCACAAATTTAAGTAAGTCCATAAACAAGAAAAATAAGCTAAATCCAAACGCCCCCTAAGACTCTTACGTTATTATAATCTGTCTGCATCAAGAAATGAAACCATGACAGAGTACCTCAGAAGCTGTCTCGGTCGCTAAAACAGCTTGTGGAACACTAGAAACCGCACGTTTTCTTGGCAGGTTTGATTTTCGCACAGTGAGTCTCTGACCACGAAAATCGCTAGATAATAATGAGGCGGAAGACGATGAAGAAAATGCCCGTATCTGAGAATTCGTTTGAACTTGAAAGGATGTGTTTCCAACAATGCCATTAGAGTTTGTTTTGGTTTGATGCTCCAAAACCGTGGGACGAAGCAGACCGTGCCCTATCGAATTGCTCATATCTACTGTCCGTCTATCAGTTCAACTTTGCTAAGCTAACAAATCATCGCCAAACAACAATAAGTACTGATGTACTGATATATAGGCGTTTGTACATACATAAGCTCTAGCGTTCCACCAATCAACACATTGCAATCATAAACAAAACTAGAACCAACATTATACTTGCAAGTGTTATCATTATATGTACATAACTTTTTTTTTCATGGTATGTAGTCTACTTTAAAAAACGGGCGATTGTATATATTTTGTGACCATTATGCCTTTACTCATTTTTCAAATTTCGAAGGTAAAATGGTTATTTTATAGCAAAATACTCATAATCGCGCGTTTTCAAAATTAGACTACATACATATGGCAAATCTTGCCCATTTTGTTAATTGTGGACACTTTTTAGCCTTTTTTTAAAGCAGGGGCTTTTTATACGCATCTATTCCACAAAAGGTGAAGATTGGCGGGAACACCTTAACCCCGGGTGCCTTTTGGCACCAGCCATTGTCCACCCCACAAGGAATAGCTCCGGCAACTCTCCTGGCCCAGAGAAGCAAGACCTGGAGTGAGACAAGCCGAGACTCGACCCCGATCTCTTATTCCACAAAGTCTCTCCAATTATCAAGTTTCCCATATAACCCCTAATAACTAAGGGGGCGATTGGTTTATAGGAATACAGTAAGGGGATAACTTTCAGTCCCAATATATGATGTTTGGTTAGTCGCTTTAATGTTTAAAAACTGGTATCAAACACAGGTCTTTTCTAAACCCTCCAAGGTTGGTGAGTTTCCAACAAAACACCCCCTAAAAGTTTTATTACAAAACCTATAGAACATATTACTGACAAACTTTCAAAAAGTAAACATGTCATTCTGACAAATTCAAACTGTAATAAGTGCATTTATCTTAAAATGTGTGTTTTTTGTTTAGTGGACAATTAGTTTGGGAACAAATGACCAGTGACAATATAATCAAAGGTTAGGACTATAAGCAAAGATAAGCGTTAACCAACCTGTGCAGAATCTTCAATTATTAAGCACGATAACACACGAAGGACGCCAGGACGGTGTATATCGGACACCAAAAAAGGAAGAGCAGTGGATACACCACTAGCAGAACGAAATGTCACTTGATTCTGTTCTGCATTCTTCAGCAAGTAATGCAAACAATCCCAAGCAGCAGAGACAGTGCTTTCGACTTCAAAAAGAGATAACTTCCCAGAACTTGAATCCAGCAACTTTGGAGATGAAATTATTGCATCTTTATTGTCTATATGTTTCTTGAAGCTGTTCGAGTTGGACTTTCTTTCTAGATCATCACTGGAGCCCATTAGAAACTTGTGCTGTTTGAGATCATCTATGAGAACTTCCAACACACCAACTTCTCGCAAGACCTTACAGTATTTTGTTGGATCAAAGGACAATATCTTTTTGAAGAATAATAAGATGGTGTGTTTCAACTCAGATGTAATATGTTGTTGTAATAAGCAGCAAAGTGCAAGCAATTCTTGGTCAGGTATAGAGTTAACAACAGTGACTGCATACCATAAAATTTTAAGAATAATCTCTTGCAATGAAGAAGGAAAACCGCCCATATTGAGAATCAATAACGGAACTGTTCGCAACTGCTGACACAACATGTAATTCTCCAAATTACTTGAGAATATCTTAAACATTCTATTTAACACTTCTGCCTGAAGATCCCTACTATCCGCTTTGAGAAAAATGTCCTGTAATACTTGAATGGCGTCAATATCTTTAACTTTGTCTTTCTCTAGAAGATCTTTTTCCCGACGATCATCTGAGAACCGGTCAGAAGACGAAGTTTGGGTCCTACGTTTACCCTTTGACCCAGACAGCACAGCATCACTTGGACCCGTTTGAGATAGATTGACAAGAACATCAAGTAACCTGGCCAGAATGGGTGAGAGACCTTGTGATGAGGAGTCCCCTTCTGAAGATGAAATGTTTTCAGCAAGACTAGTTTCAAAATCCTGATCTTTTGAAAGAACTAATGCAAACTGAACAAGGTACTTAAGACAATTCAATGCATTCAAGCAGCAAGTGGTGGTCGAATATGACTGGTTTCAGGTTCAGTCACTAAAGCAGTATCGTTTTGGGGTGTCGTCTTCTTCCCCTTATATGTACGTTTCCGCTTCATTGTTATGTGCCTAAAAACATAAAACAAACTAAGTTGATCACTACACAGACAAGAACAAACTAGTGTAACACAATAACCATCAAATCCGCAGTTTCTTTTACAGACTAAACTTTTCTTTTGCAGAACCTGTTTGCTCTTCAAAATAGCCAGAGTAACGTGAAAAACAAAAGTAATGATCCCACAAAATGTCAAAATATTCAAAAAACGATATTCCGCCAAAGGGGTGTTTGTTTAAAGCCTAGTTGGCTTATTAAACTTATGAAAAGCTCAAAATTTTGGGCTTATAACGTTCAATAGGCGGCCAAATAAGCTTAAACAGACACCCGCTAAAAGCATGTCAGTACAAAAAGTGATCCGACTAGTTTCATCTTTTCACACAAACCAACCATCACGTCACGTTAAGCAAGAAACACATATATAAACATCAAAACAGTACGCTAATTCACAGTTTTAATCTTTATGGTCTTGAGTATCTAAACAACAAAATCTTATTATAATCCACAAAATTTGGATCTTTATTTTACTAGTATATATTTAAGTTTAAAAACACATGTTTCCTGTACTTTGAAACTTACTATTGTTCTTGAGCATTTAACGATAAAAAGTCGTATTTTTCTCAATAAAGTTTGAATCTTTGAGTCTTAAGATTATGCAGATAATTAAAATAAGTACCTTGTATAGCATTCTGAAGAAGCTTGATAACAGTTTCTTCTGAAAAAAAAATCAAGAAATACCCAAATCAAGAAATACCCAATTCATAATTTGGAAAGCTTTTTTTTTGCCCAATTCATAATTTTAAAAACCATATCAAAAACCAGAAAAAAAATCAAGAAATACCCAAATCATATTGAAAACCCTAAAATTATTACCCAATATCATATAAATTCATTAAAATGTAATAGAAAATAAATTTCACAAATCGAATGTAATGATTACCTAAGACCCGATTGATTTCTTGACCCCGTCGGAATCGTAGCTACACCGCCTACCAACTCCACCGCAGCGACTTTGCATTAAACCCGATTGATTATCAATTGGTGTTTGTTGGTGTGGGATTTTGATGTTATGATCTGGAGTGTATTCAAAACCAGTAGAAAGAAGAAAGAAGAAAAGAGAAAGAGAAAGGGCATTTTAGTAATTTACTATTTTGATAATACTATGTCAGTGGACACGTGGCGGTAATTGGATGGAGTTGTGCAGTTGTGCACTTGTGTATGACTAAATTTGTCCCCATCAAAAAACTTGACCATGGTTTTACTTTGGAGATGTGATTTTGACCAAATTGGTCTTTTTCCCATTTGAAAAAAAGCTAGTAAATCTTAGTGGAAAAAGAATAAGACAAAAAGGATGGTTTTGGCGAGAGTGACTCGATCTCAAGACCTAGAATTATATTTACAGCCTCGAACCACTAAGGCAACAACCACCCATGTTCAATTTACCACAAGAACTTATATACCTGTATCGAGAAGCTCTTCCTTATAAAGCACTAGGTAAGGTGCCCGCGCTCCGCCGCGGCTAGTTTTTGTTCGTTGATTCTTGGCGGAGTTGTGACACGTATGTAAGAATAGCATAATCCGACGGCTTCCTCTCTCGTTTCCTGAATACAGTTTCAACTGGAGCAGCACCTTGTCTTCAATGAGAGTTTGCGTCTTCAAGATGGTGTTTACAGTGAACTTCCAGCACCGCTGCGTGTTTTTCCATATTCTGTATTCAAAAAACATATACACCTAATTAACATTTTGAAACAATAATAGTACAACTATTAAAATCTCTTAAAAGACAATTTAGAATGATGTATGCATTAAAAAGACTCTTAACTACTTCAACCCGTTCCCATATACCTAGTTTTTTAAAGCTGGTCAATTCCAGAGAAAAGACAACCAGAACCGACCCAAATTTATAAGTAAATAGGTCAAAACTGCAACCTCTAAACACAGGAAAGGAACTTACGAAGCTCGTTGTAGTTTCCACACGTCTAGGCTCAGATATGGCACCATTAAGGGAAAAACGGATAGGCACGCCATGGCTGCAGCCCCGAGAGGTTGCCCCGCCAAGATACGCGTAATCTCAGATTTAGCCCATGCCGTTAAACTCATCATAGCCTGAGTAATCACATACATTAGTTTTCGTAATCCCCCTCTTCTATTAAAATTGTCATAAAGTTTATTTTTTTGTACACTTATTAAAACTGCCATGGCTGCAAACACATTTCTGTGTTGTGCCGCCAAGATAGGGGTGGTCACTATCATTATAAAATCAAATGACATTATCGGAACTGGGTATCAACTACACTTCATACTAATGTACCCCGACAACCTTAAAAGGTCGCCTGAGCAAAATCAAACGACATTATCGGAACTGGATATCAACTATACTTCATACGACCGCTGATAATCATAATAGTGCGTTTAAATACCTTGTTGGTCGCGTCACCAATCATATGTATGTCGCCCGGACAAAACTTATCAGTCAAGCTAAGCACACTAAAATAACATAAAGCTTGAAACATAAAAGCAAAGTCAAAAGAATACCTGAGAAAAGCACAAAAGTTGGTATGAGGATTGACAATGGTCAACATCAGGCAGCGCCGACTGATGACCACCACCACCCATACCTAAGATCACCAACACCGCCTACTGACAATCAACGCCGCACACCGTCAACGGGGCAACGAAGCAGCCAATGACAATGAAGGGGCTCCTGGCCAAATGGGTATACCCAGATCATCAATATAGATTAGATCATCATCAATTATCAGACTAAATAAAAACCAATAAAACCGATCAACACATCAATCATCATCAAGAAGGGTACTGTTCATTGGGAATCGCAAACACCCCTTACAGCCTATCGTCAGCAACTTATACCCTGAACATATCCAAACACCTCTGTTTTTACTAACCTTCCGCGAGATATAAAGAAACAGTGGAATCCATCACGAAATGTAAAAACTCGGTTGACCACGTGAACTCAAGAGCATTAAATAACGGGTACCTGAAGTGTGGCTACAAAACATGGAAATCCATCATATTAAAGCAAGACACGGGTCATGTGTTTGATGAGGGTTGAGTTCCCACACCCGAGTTCCAACACCTGTAGCGTTATAAAGTATTTACATAAGCAAAGTAATAACTAATTTACCTTTTAAGACCATAAAATTGAAGCTCAAGTTTTCTGCAGGTAAATTGTATGTCCTTGAATAACAGACGCTCTATTCAAAGGAACTTATAACAGTGACTTTATAAGTTCAAGATCATCTCGAACTTCATTCCTGATTTTTTCGGGTTTTAGCATAGGCGAGATTCTGTTTTTATTCTCGAACTTCATTCCTGATTTTTTCGGGTTTTAGCATAGGCTCAGATAAGGCGTTTTTAGGGAAAAAGAATCATAACCCGGCATGGCTGCAACCTTCAAAGGTCGCCCCGCCAAGATCCGGGCTATCTTTTCTTTACCCACGCCCGTTTAAACTCATCACAGCCCGACATAACTATATAAGCATACAAACCCATCACAGCCCGACATAATTATAAAAGCACACCAATACTCATCACAAAAAGAAGTGGTTTCACCGAGTGATTACGTTTTCATAGTTTTCAATGTAACGACCGCCTGTAACGCCAAGCTATGAGTCTGCTGCATAAGCTGATCAAACCGATCTGATCAAGAAAGACATAAAAAAGGCATATAAGCCAAATATAATCTATTTTGAGAATCTCATACAATTAGAAACAAATGAACATACCTTTGATTTCAAACCTTCTGTTACATCGACTTGAGAGATAGGTAAGATAGATCTAAGGCCACATGAGGCTCAGATAGGACACGAATCAGGCAGAAAGGATACACATGCCATGGCTGCAACCCCGAGAGGTTGCCTCGCCAAGATACACGCAATCTCATATCTCACCTTGGGCCTTTCAAACTCATCACAGCCTATGAATAGTAACTTCCTTTACAACTCACGGTTCTTCTCTCATTGGCCCTCAAAAGTGACCACAGGCATCGATTGGCTTCTATATTATTTCTCTCACTGCTTTGTTTCTTCTAGGTGTCTCTCGCACAAATAACTCCCCTCACAATAATTGCCTCAGATTAATTGATGTCGTCGCTGGGTTTGTGGAGGTTGCTGAATCGAGCAATGCTCGCATTCTGCCATCGTTCCACTTTCCCAGCAAGACACCGCACCAAAGGATCGTTAGAGACAACCAAATAGAGATATACGCCACCCAAAATAAGATGGTTCCGATAGTGAGTATTCGGGGATCACATTATATTATATTATATCCTCAATAAAGAAGGGGAATTGCGCTCCCCAATGAACAGTACCAATACTCACAAACGAAATAAAAAAAATATACTTCTCCCACTCATAAGAGTGCTACTATCGTCGCCTGCTATCAATAGCGGCAGCGAAGGTTCAATTGAATGACTATATATCGTCGTCTGCTACGAATAGCGGCAACGAACCTTCAATTGAACGGCTATACTTCTTTTTTAAAAACAACTTATAAAACACCTCTTATCCCGAACCCAAAAAAATAGGTATCCAGCAAACCACACCTCTTTCCCCGAACCCAAAAATTAGGTTTCCAACAAACTTCAAAAAAAGGGTTTCAGTGAATTACACAGCTAACCGTTATCAGAACCATAATGTTCCAAACACCCATTTCTAGGTCGTAACCGTAACCCAATGAATCAGGTTGGTGGCAACAAATAAGACGGTGGCAACAAAGAGGGTCAAACCACAAAGAATAAATACGTCTATCAAACCATAAAAAACACAGATTTCTCTATTAACTTATAAATCAGGCTGAATCAAAACAGAAAACCCACCAAGCCAGAAGTAAAGCATCCATTAAAAGCGAACCCCCCAAAAAAATTTAGGGTTTCCATCAAAAGGATGAATCAAAGCAGAAAACTCACCAAGCCAGAAGTAAAGGCAACAAAGAGGGTCAAACCACAAAGAATAAATACGTCTATCAAACCATAAAAAACACAGATTTCTCTATTAACTTATAAATCAGGCTGAATCAAAGCAGAAAACCCACCAAGCCAGAAGTAAAGCATCCATTAAAAGCGAACCCCCCAAAAAAATTTAGGGTTTCCATCAAAAGGATGAATCAAAGCAAAAAACTCACCAAGCCAGAAGTAAAGCATCCATTAATAGCGAACCCCCCCAAAAAAAATTAGGGTTTCCATCAAAAGGATGAACCAAAGCAGAAAACTCACCAAGGCAGAAGTAGAGCATCCATTAAAAGCGAAACCCCATAAAAAAGCATCCATTAAAAGCGAAACCCCATAAAAAATTAGGGTTTTCATCAAACCCAAATTAGGTTTCCATGGTTGCATCACAGCCCTAAAAACCACGACTTATCAGATTAGATCGGTTAAACGATCACGCTTCCGTCATACGAATCCGATTAGATCGATCAGATCATCTTAGATCGATTAGAGAGAGAGACAGAGCTGTGTGAGGATGAGAGAGAGATAAATTTTATTTATTTCGTTTGTGAGTAGTATGAGTGGGAGAAGTATATTTTTTTTTATTTCGTTTGTGAGTAGTGTGGTATGAGTGGGAGAAGTATATTGGTATGAGTGGGAGAAGTATATTTTTTTTAATTTCCTTTGTGAGTAGTGGTACTGTTCATTGGGAAGCGCAATTCCCCTTCTTTATTAAGGATATAATGAGATGTTGAGATATTAGTCCAAACATTAAATATTGTAATCGCCATGGTTAAACATTAGATGACAAAAGATACTGTTTTAAGTGGGTAGAACTAAGGGCCCGTTTGGTTTATAGTGGGGTTAAAATCAAATTTGGATTTAGGAATGGTATGAAAAAAAAGTAGGGGAGAGAAAATAAAAATTATTTATATTATATATTTGTTTTAAAATATAAAAAATTATATTAAAAGTTGTATAGAATAAAAAATAAATAAATGAATGGTTGAAAAAAATTGATAAAACAAGAACAAAAATCTCATTGGCTGATTTAGTTGAAAGGTACCACTCATGTGAGGTATGAAATCTATTATTCAAAGATGTTGTCAGAAAAAAATTTACGAACCAAACGCATGTTTTCTAATTTCCTCTTCTATTGCCGACGGAGCAGAGAGAAAAAAAGATGACGTGTCATCGGTTCTTAGCCATTCGATTGACATCAAAATAAATCCAAACCGTATAAAATAGATTTTGTCCTGAATTGTAGCATGTAGTTGTAACTTTAGAAAATGAGATGCATATTCAAACGTTAGCTATATCCAAAATAGTATGAAACCAACTTCCCTTCATTGTTGGCTATATCCAAAATAATATGAAACTAACTAACTTCCCTTTATTTATGTAACAACCCGTATATTGCTGAATTGTTCCAATGAGTCGCAACACAATCCTTCCGTGTATATTGAAGATTTGTTTTAAGTTGTTTAGTTGCTAAAACGTACACGACTCTTTATGTTTGTGTTGATTATTTACGATATGTGATCTTGTTTTTTCTGTTGCATACTTGCGTTTATATTAAGTGTTAATACGAGTATGTAATAAAAATTTCAACACCAAATGACTCCTTCCGGGCATTTATTCTATACTGGTAGAAGAAACCGCACAGACTGCAGGATTACGTAACATGCATGGTTGAAATGTAAGTATACTTTGGCAGTCAATAGAATTCTTGATAATATGTTTGGGATTTGTCCTACAAATTCAAAGGCCATGTGTACCATTAGGGTCCTTACAAGTGCAAAATCAAAGAAATACAATGCCCCTAAGTTGATGCTCGATAGACTGGATGTCCAACTCTTCCTAAGGCCAATCTTTGTTCCATATTACACCCACGTAAATGGACCCATAATGTGGTATTTATATAAAAGCCTATCTTTGTCACTGTTGTAAGTGTAATCAAGACATTTGAGCATACCTGGCCTCATTGAGAACGGCAAGAACTCGCTTCTGTAGAGCTAAGACTTCCTGCTGCTTTCTTCCCAGCTTCGACTCCTGATGTGGAACACAAATAACTTGCCTTTGAATTTTGGTCGAACTTGTATTTGTCAAATTTGCAATACTACCGTGGCTTCCTTTACATAACTGACCCAGATTAATTTTGAATAAAACAAGTTTTGATAAACTTAAAAAGACAAATGAACAAGTTCAAAAGATATAAATCATGCGACAAATATGATTTTAATTCAAAAATATATATCATACTTTAACATAAGTCTCGGTAATACAGTAGTAAATAATTTAAAATTGAGTTATTTTTACTTATTATTATTTAACATTATTTAAGACCGAACGAAATCTCGTGTAATACGACGGTGTCTGACCGCAACTAATTAAACTTGTGAATTTGTGGTTTAGTGTGACCCTTAATGAACCACTTACAGGTTCAATTTTTAATCATTGCGATAAAATATTTTTGGCAATAAAATGATAAAAGTAGAAAATTTGAAGATTAAGAAATATAGTTAAACTATTAAGTTAATAGTAAATTTTGTTATAATATTTAATTTTTTCAAATTTCCAAAATTCTAAGTTTTAAAAAAACAATATAACATACTTTATATACAGCATAGATAAAGGATCACATTTTGTGATAATAAAACATAAATTAATTTATGATTTGTTGAGTTAAAGCATCAATTCACAAAATATTTTGTAATATTATTATTTGGATACATCTTTGTTTTCTTTGAGATAAAGCATCAATTCACAAAATATTACTGTATAACAAAATATTTTGTGTGACCCGTGCAACGCACGGGTATTGCACTAGTTTCTAAGATTCAAAAGGCCTCCACACCTTTAAACCAAACGCGTCCTAAATAAGTTACGCACTTCTTTTTAATATAGTTTATTAATTTGTAACTTGGATAGAGAGAAATATTGACAAAGAATAGTTATTAGTATCAGCTTATAAAAGGTGTGAAAAGTAAAAACTTTATGAGTTTATCCCTATAAAATTTGGAACATTTTTCTAATAAAGTTTTTTTTATATAATACATATAAAAGATATTATTTTCTCACAAAATTTGTACCTACTAAATTATGTAAAAGAAATACTTAAATAAGCTTTTATGTGAAAGAAATTGAAGCATATCTATTAAGAGAAAAGTAACTAAAAATTTGATCATTTTACTTATTAAATATTGTCTAAAAATTTATGTCATTCCCTTTCTTATTTACTATTTTTCTTTTACTATGGTTGATAAAAGAGTAAGCAACAAAAAAATTACTAAATCTCTATTCTTACATTATATTTTGTCACCAAAATATCAAACTATTAGTAGAGATAAATATCGATTTCATTTACATCATAAGAAACGTAGATAGCAAAAAATATTGAAATCGCATATAAAAAAAAACAACGTTTTTTTTTTTTTTTTTTTTTTTTTTTGGCTATTTCATAACTTAAAATTAGAGGTGACAAAACGGGCGGGCGGATGGACAAAACGGGCGCGGGCAAAACGGGCACGGACAAAACAGGCGCGGGCATAAACGGGCGCAAAATAAAAAACACTAAATTACAAGAAAAAAGAAATGAAACCGAACACTTCTTGTTGTTTAAATAAAGTAATCAACAAAACGGTTTTTTTAAAGTTCCGTCCAATAAATAAGTCGAAACAGCCAAACATAAGATTAAGTCGACATACAAATGTAATTATAACAGAAGATAAAAATAAATAAACAAGTCCTTACACTTCGAGGTAAATTAAAAGTTTCGAGTACAAGCACGATCAACAACGTTTCATGGCAGTTCCTCGACATTGTAAAATTTCTGGATATCTGCAACTTGCAAAATTTCTGGATATCTGCAACTCTAGAGCCAAAATTTCAGGATGTCTGCAATGTTTCATGGCACTTCGTACACCCTGCAACAAGAAAAAACTGAGTTTACATCCAGTACGAGGTATGACAGTTTACTTCCTGTACGAGTTTTTATGTATTACAAACCATCGTGATATCTAATATGCACACAAAAAAATCGACTAATGCAACAACTTGAAACTCCTAAGCTATGTAAACTTAATTACACTAATGAATACTAAATCTCTAACTAAAAGTTGTGCATTATACTATTGCAAAGTTGCAATTCCTACCAACTGACTACTAACTTAGCACAAATTATTACTCCGTAGGATAGTACATCAAAACGTTTAATGTGCTTTGGTACAATTTATGACAACAAAACGTGAGATAGAGAGCCTGCAATCTCAGTATGGTACGATTTATGAAATGCAACTGACTAAAAATGCTTCTTCGGAGGAGAATACACAACTTAAGATAGCTTATTCGAACAAGAAACTTAAAATGGCATTCGCCAGAAACGAAACTTAATTTCTTAAAAAGTCCATTTGGCCCAATTGTTAACTTACCCAACTGTCCACCAACAACCTTATGGCTAAACTGAGGGTCAGGACTCAGGACTAAAAATGTAACCAACTGACGACCGAAGGACTAACAAAAATCAACACTAACTAACTTGGATTGTGACTGATATTAGCAGTAACACAACAGAGGACTAAACGAGTCTAACTAAACTCATTTCAAGCAGGTTGTGTCTACAAGAGAGATTTTATATTATTACAGTTTGAACTCAAAATGAGAATGAAGAAATTGAACGAATGACTTCTAAACTTAACTAACATGTAACTTATATCTAGGAAGAAGTTCCTTACTAGATAGAAATATTAACGTTTAATATAAGCTTCGATATCTTCTGATAGTTCTTCTTCCATTTCGTCCTTCTCATCATCTGAACATGTTAGAGGAATTTAAAACTCATATCATATGGTATGGAAATATATATTACACATAATTAAAAGTAAAAAGAAATGAATGAAACAATATACCTTCTAAGTCTAACCAATCACGAGGGCATAACAACACCTCAGCACTTGATAGCGATAATGAGCTTCGATATTTACTCAATATTCGACCCCCAATACTAAATGACGATTCTGAAGCTACTGTTGCAATCTGAACACTTAGCAAGTCTCGAGCCATAAGAGCTAATCGTGGGTACCTTGCCTGATCTTCCTTCCAATATTGTAAAATATTAAGGTTTGTTTTTCTAGGAAGTTCGGGCTCATCTAGATACAATTTTAATTCGGACGCGCCACTTGCTTGAGGTCCTCGAAAACGAGAGAAAAAAAGATGACGTGTCATCGGTTCTTAGCCATTCGATTGACATCAAAATTAATCCAAACCGTATAAAATAGATTTTGTCCTGAATTGTAGCATGTAGTTGTAACTTTAGAAAATGAGATGCATATTCAAACGTTAGCTATATCCAAAATAGTATGAAACCAACTTCCCTTCATTGTTGGCTATATCCAAAATAATATGAAACTAACTAACTTCCCTTTATTTATGTAACAACCCGTATATTGCTGAATTGTTCCAATGAGTCGCAACACAATCCTTCCGTGTATATTGAAGATTTGTTTTAAGTTGTTTAGTTGCTAAAACGTACACGACTCTTTATGTTTGTGTTGATTATTTACGATATGTGATCTTGTTTTTTCTGTTGCATACTTGCGTTTATATTAAGTGTTAATACGAGTATGTAATAAAAATTTCAACACCAAATGACTCCTTCCGGGCATTTATTCTATACTGGTAGAAGAAACCGCACAGACTGCAGGATTACGTAACATGCATGGTTGAAATGTAAGTATACTTTGGCAGTCAATAGAATTCTTGATAATATGTTTGGGATTTGTCCTACAAATTCAAAGGCCATGTGTACCATTAGGGTCCTTACAAGTGCAAAATCAAAGAAATACAATGCCCCTAAGTTGATGCTCGATAGACTGGATGTCCAACTCTTCCTAAGGCCAATCTTTGTTCCATATTACACCCACGTAAATGGACCCATAATGTGGTATTTATATAAAAGCCTATCTTTGTCACTGTTGTAAGTGTAATCAAGACATTTGAGCATACCTGGCCTCATTGAGAACGGCAAGAACTCGCTTCTGTAGAGCTAAGACTTCCTGCTGCTTTCTTCCCAGCTTCGACTCCTGATGTGGAACACAAATAACTTGCCTTTGAATTTTGGTCGAACTTGTATTTGTCAAATTTGCAATACTACCGTGGCTTCCTTTACATAACTGACCCAGATTAATTTTGAATAAAACAAGTTTTGATAAACTTAAAAAAACAAATGAACAAGTTCAAAAGATATAAATCATGCGACAAATATGATTTTAATTCAAAAAATATATATCATACTTTAACATAAGTCTCGGTAATACAGTAGTAAATAATTTAAAATTGAGTTATTTTTACTTATTATTATTTAACATTATTTAAGACCGAACGAAATCTCGTGTAATACGACGGTGTCTGACCGCAACTAATTAAACTTGTGAATTTGTGGTTTAGTGTGACCCTTAATGAACCACTTACAGGTTCAATTTTTAATCATTGCGATAAAATATTTTTGGCAATAAAATGATAAAAGTAGAAAATTTGAAGATTAAGAAATATAGTTAAACTATTAAGTTAATAGTAAATTTTTTTATAATATTTAATTTTTTCAAATTTCCAAAATTCTAAGTTTTAAAAAAACAATATAACATACTTTATATATAGCATAGATAAAGGATCACATTTTGTGATAATAAATCATAAATTAATTTATGATTTGTTGAGTTAAAGCATCAATTCACAAAATATTTTGTAATATTATTATTTGGATACATCTTTGTTTTCTTTGAGATAAAGCATCAATTCACAAAATATTACTGTATAACAAAATATTTTGTGTGACCCGTGCAACGCACGGGTATTGCACTAGTTTCTAAGATTCAAAAGGCCTCCACACCTTTAAACCAAACGCGTCCTAAATAAGTTACGCACTTCTTTTTAATATAGTTTATTAATTTGTAACTTGGATAGAGAGAAATATTGACAAAGAATAGTTATTAGCATCAGCTTATAAAAGGTGTGAAAAGTAAAAACTTTATGAGTTTATCCCTATAAAATTTGGAACATTTTTCTAATAAAGTTTTTTTTATATAATACATATAAAAGATATTATTTTCTCACAAAATTTGTACCTACTAAATTATGTAAAAGAAATAGTTAAATAAGCTTTTATGTGAAAGAAATTGAAGCATATCTATTAAGAGAAAAGTAACTAAAAATTTGATCATTTTACTTATTAAATATTGTCTAAAAATTTATGTCATTCCCTTTCTTATTTACTATTTTTCTTTTACTATGGTTGATAAAAGAGTAAGCAACAAAAAAATTACTAAATCTCTATTCTTACATTATATTTTGTCACCAAAATATCAAACTATTAGTAGAGATAAATATCGATTTCATTTACATCATAAGAAACGTAGATAGCAAAAAATTATTGAAATCGCATATAAAAAAAAACAACGTTTTTTTTTTTTTTTTTTTTTTTTTTTTGGCTATTTCATAACTTAAAATTAGAGGTGACAAAACGGGCGGGCGGATGGACAAAACGGGCGCGGGCAAAACGGGCACGGACAAAACAGGCGCGGGCATAAACGGGCGCAAAATAAAAAACACTAAATTACAAGAAAAAAGAAATGAAACCGAACACTTCTTGTTGTTTAAATAAAGTAATCAACAAAACGGTTTTTTTAAAGTTCCGTCCAATAAATAAGTCGAAACAGCCAAACATAAGATTAAGTCGACATACAAATGTAATTATAACAGAAGATAAAAATAAATAAACAAGTCCTTACACTTCGAGGTAAATTAAAAGTTTCGAGTACAAGCACGATCAACAACGTTTCATGGCAGTTCCTCGACATTGTAAAATTTCTGGATATCTACAACTTGCAAAATTTCTGGATATCTGCAACTCTAGAGCCAAAATTTCAGGATGTCTGCAATGTTTCATGGCACTTCGTACACCCTGCAACAAGAAAAAACTGAGTTTACATCCAGTACGAGGTATGACAGTTTACTTCCTGTACGAGTTTTTATGTATTACAAACCATCGTGATATCTAATATGCACACAAAAAAATCGACTAATGCAACAACTTGAAACTCCTAAGCTATGTAAACTTAATTACACTAATGAATACTAAATCTCTAACTAAAAGTTGTGCATTATACTATTGCAAAGTTGCAATTCCTACCAACTGACTACTAACTTAGCACAAATTATTACTCCGTATGATAGTACATCAAAACGTTTAATGTGCTTTGGTACAATTTATGACAACAAAACGTGAGATAGAGAGCCTGCAATCTCAGTATGGTACGATTTATGAAATGCAACTGACTAAAAATGCTTCTTCGGAGGAGAATACACAACTTAAGATAGCTTATTCGAACAAGAAACTTAAAATGGCATTCGCCAGAAACGAAACTTAATTTCTTAAAAAGTCCATTTGGCCCAATTGTTAACTTACCCAACTGTCCACCAACAACCTTATGGCTAAACTGAGGGTCAGGACTCAGGACTAAAAATGTAACCAACTGACGACCGAAGGACTAACAAAAATCAACACTAACTAACTTGGATTGTGACTGATATTAGCAGTAACACAACAGAGGACTAAACGAGTCTAACTAAACTCATTTCAAGCAGGTTGTGTCTACAAGAGAGATTTTATATTATTATAGTTTGAACTCAAAATGAGAGTGAAGGAATTGAACGAATGACTTCTAAACTTAACTAACATGTAACTTATATCTAGGAAGAAGTTCCTTACTAGATAGAAATATTAACGTTTAATATAAGCTTCGATATCTTCTGATAGTTCTTCTTCCATTTCGTCCTTCTCATCATCTGAACATGTTAGAGGAATTTAAAACTCATATCATATGGTATGGAAATATATATTACACATAATTAAAAGTAAAAAGAAATGAATGAAACAATATACCTTCTAAGTCTAAGGAGACATCATATGATCCGTTTAAAATTTATGATTTACTCAAGAATAAAGCTAAGCCAGTCGACAATACTAATATGAGCTCTAGCAAACCGTTTCCTCCTGTTTATATTCCACAGGGTGCCCCATCTGCTCTACATGCTAATATGTCACAAGAGAATCATGTCAAGTCTGCCAGTAAATCTGTTGGGTGTAACTCGCGCATTGCGGAGAATATAGAGGAGGCTGAGGTACACTTGTCTCCAAAGTCGGTCAGTAAAAATCAGAAGAAAGGGCAGGGAGGCTCTATACTGAATATCCTTGATGAAATGATTAAGATGGGTCAAACTATGGGATTTTCATTGGAAGGTTGTGCCAAAGATATGGAGAAGATTATTGAGAAGCAAGGAGCGGATGATTTTTTCCGATGAATTGCCTTTCTCTCAATGTCCAAGGCCTAGGTTCCAAGGCCAAAAAAGAGTGGATCCGGGAGTTATGTAATAAACATCAAATTTCTTTTCTTTCTGTGCAGGAGACTAAAGCTGGCAACATATCGGACATGGAAATTAAGGCTTTGTGGGGTAATTCTTTGTTTGATTCTATTGCTAGTGAAGCTAATGGTAATTTGAGAGGTTTACTTTGTGTGTGGGATCCGCGTTTCTTTCATAAAGAGAATCACACCATTTCTGATAATTTTATCGCATTATATGGATCGTGGGGTATTAATCAAACGAAGTTACTCTTAATTTCTGTATACGCTCCTCAAGTGGCATCGCTTAAGCGCATTTTATGGTCTTACTTAAAGTCTCTCATAGATCGGTGGAAAGGGGAATACATAGTAATGGGAGATTTTAACAAAGTAAGAAAAAAAGAAGATAGATGGGGTACGGTTTTTAACGTGTACGAGACTAGAGCTTTTAATCAGTTTATTGCTTCAGCTAATCTGATTGAGGTTCAGTTAGAAGGCTACAACTTTACTTGGTCTCATCCTTCAGCGTAAAAAATGAGTAAGTTGGACAGGTTTTTTGTATCCGATGGTATGATGTCTTGGTTTCCTCATCTCTCGGCGGTATGTCTTGACAAACACCTGTCGGATCATCGCCCTATTCTTCTCCGTGATGTCATTATTAATTTTGGTCCCACTCTATTTCGTATATTTCACTCGTGGTTTGAATATCAGGGGTTTGAAGCTATGGTTAGTCAGGTATGGAAATCTATTGATATTTCTGATTTTAATGGTATGATACGTTTTAAGAAGAAATTGCAAGTATTGAAAAGAGGGATCCGAGGGTGGATTATGGACCGTAAGAAGACTCATAATGGCAACATAAATACTCTTAAACTGAAACTGAAGGAGATTGATGTCTTGATGGATAATGGTGAGCAAAACCCGAAGCTCATTCATAGTCGAAATGAATACCTTAAACTTCTTCATGACGCCCAAGCATCTAATTCTCGTGATTATTTTCAAAAGGCAAAAGTTATATGGGCAGTAGAGGGGGACGAAAACTCCAAATTTTTCCATGGTATCGTGAATCGGAAACGTGCTAGCTTGGCAGTTAAGGGTATTATGATTGACGGGGAGTGGATTGATGAGCCGATCCGTGTCAAAGATGAATTTCGGAATCATTTTGCTGCTCGTTTTGAGGATTCTGGTCGTAATATAGGAGTGATAAATCATGTGTTCCCTAATAAACTAAATTCTGATCAGATTAACGAATTGGAGAGCCCTATTACCGTAGAAGAAATTCGATCAGCCGTTTGGGGGTGTGGTGAAAACAAGTCTCCCGGGCCTGATGGATTTACTTTTGAGTTCTTCCGTAAATTCTGGGATATCATTGGTACCGACTTCTGTTCAGCTGTAGTATGTTTTTTTGACCATGCGTCTTTTCCGGTTGGTTGTAATTCCTCCTTTATTACCCTTATTCCGAAAGTTCAGGAGCCTAAAGAGGTAGGAGATTACCGTCCTATCAGTTTGATTGGGTGTATTTATAAAGTTGTCACTAAGATCCTTGCTACTCGTATGTCTTCGATTATCTCTTCCTTAGTGTCAGATGTTCAAACTGCTTTTCTTCCCAATCGTCAAATATTGGATGGGCCTTTCATAGTAAACGATTTGCTTGCTCGTTGTCATCATTATAAACGTCGAGCTATGATCTTCAAAGTTGATTTCGCTAAAGCGTATGATTCTAATAGGTGGGATTATTTGGATAAAGTTATCCTAGCGTTTGGTTTCGGCTGCAAATGGAGAGCTTGGATTCGTGGTACCTTACAATCGAGTAGAGCATCTATTCTTATGAATGGGAGTCCTACCTCCGAATTTACTTTTCACAAAGGATTGAAACAAGGAGATCCATTGGCGCCCTTCTTGTTCATTCTCGTTATGGAGTCGCTTCATCTATCCTTTTTACGTGTTATCGAAGCGGGTAGGTTTAGAGGAATCAGGATTAATTCTTCGGTTTCGTTATCTCATTTGTTTTACGCCGATGATGCTATCTTCTTGGGGGAATGGTCTCGGGTTAATCTACGTCATTTGATGCAAATGCTTTGTCTATTCTCTTTAATCTCGGGTCTATCTTTGAATCTTAAGAAGTGCCAAATTCTTGGCTTGGTGTTCAAGAAGTGAGTGTATCCGATGCGGCCAATTTGATAGGTTGTACTGTGTTGCGTACTCCTTTCAAATATATGGGGATTATGGTGGGGAACAATATGTCGTCGCTCAATTCTTGGGAAGATGTTATTTGTAAACTTCGATCTAGACTGTCTAAGTGGAAGCTCTGTACCTTATCTATTGGTGGTCGATATACCCTTCTCAAAGCAGTTTTAGGGTCGGCTCCTTTGTACCAGATGTCTCTTTTTAAAGTCCCTAAAAAAGTTCTTCATTCTATGGAATCCATCCGCCGCAATTTTTTCAACGGTATACAGGAGGGCGAAAGGAAAGTTACTTGGATCAAATGGTCTAAAATTCTTGCTTTAAGAAAAATGGAGGGCTCGGAGTTTCTAGTTTTTATGCACTTAATAGAGGTCTCCTGGCAAAATGGATGTGGCGGTTTTTATCTAATGAAGACTCTCTTTGGGTTCGGTTTATCAAAGCTGCGCATGGGCACAACACACAGGAGATCTCGGCTGCTTATGATTCTCCCTGGAAATCGATCATCAATGAATTGCAGGTACTCAAGTTACATGGTTTTGACTTTTTTTCTCACTGCAAAATTCGAGTAGGGAATAGCCGCAAGACTAGTTTTTGGAATGATTATTGGATTGGAGAGTCTCGTTTATCCTCTAAATTCCCTCGTCTATTTGCGTTGGAGAATAATAAAGAGTGTTCAGTGGCTGATAAAATGGCCATGCCTTTACTGTCTACTTTTCGTCGTCAAGTTAGAGGAGGCGCAGAATCTTCGCAACTATCTGAGATGTCTAAGCTTTTAGAGTCTCTTATATTAGCAGAGATGGAAGATAGATGGAGATGGGATTTAAATGGTGAGGGTATTTTTCGAGTTAAAGACGTTCGTTCTACGCTTGACGATGCGTTATTACCTAAGTCGGATAATCCTACTAGGTGGATTAAATCTGTGTCGTTTAAGCTTAATATTTTTGCCTGGAAGGTGTCTCTCAATCGAATTCCTACCCGTATGAATTTATATCGTCGTAGTGTTTCGGTGGCACCGATTTCTTGTGCCATTTGCGGTGCAGGTTTGGAAGAGACGGATCATCCTCTTTTTGGATGTAGTTTGGCTTCTGATGTGTTTCAAAATATTTGCAAATGGTGGAATTTGGATCTGCTGCCTTCAGTTTCGTATGCCTCTTGGTATACTTGGTTTAGCTCCATTCATATGTCGTCCAAATTGAAATCAGTTTTAGAAGGTGTTTTTTATACGTCGTGGTGGTGCATTTGGAACTACAGGTACAAGCTCATTTTCGAGGGCACTAGTTCTAAACGGGAGACTTTGCTTGAAGACATTACTCGGATTTCTTTTAATTGGTTTAAAGCTAGGTGTGTTAAGTCCTGTAGTTGGGATAGTTGGATCCAATATCTGTTTTTGATGTCTTTGTAATGTTCTAGCTCCTTGCTAGTTGTTTTAATAAATTTTTCGTTAAAAATATATATATATCAGTGTTTCTTTAAAGAAACAGATTTGAAGTCTTTGTGTGTATCTATATATCAGTATATTAATATTGGTATAATTATTCAAGGTGTTGGGTTGGTAGTGTGTTATGAGCTTGGGTCATATCACGTTAAGTGAGAAGGTCACGAGTTCAAATCACACAAACCCACTTAACACTTCTTTTATTGGTTTTGGTTTTATCAAGGAGTAAATATATAGATTTTGAAAGTACACAACATGAATGGTGGTCTAATTACATGGATAAAGTCGATTTGGATTGGAATGTTTTTATTAAATCGTCCTTACGGAAAGTTGATGCTTTAAATGACTTGATCAGTTAAAAGTTTGTTTATATCTGTTTATTTATTAAAGAGAGAAATGTAGAAATGCTCCATGTGGTTTGCTCAAAATACAGGCGGCCTCCCCGACTTTACGAAAGTGCAAGCAAGTTCCCCAATGTTTAGGATAAGTCGGCAGGCGGCCTCCCCAGCGTTTAACAATGTTAAGTTTGACTCGTTATGTGAGGGCAAGACCGTCTTTTTCCATATTAAAAAAATGTTAAACACTTGTCCACTAGTTTCCTATAAGTAGAATGGATTCACACAACTTTTTTTTCCAGAAACATTTGGGGGATTTTAAGAACACTTGTATCGGGAATTACATGTTTAAGACTATGCAACATAAATCAAATTGATTCATTTGTTAGTGGATGGATACAATTTACACATCTATTACAATATACATATATTACATATTAAACTGAAATTACTTTTATTTTCTTTATGATTTTGCGTCTCAGACAAAAGCAAAAGGGAGAATTGCTCGAGGCAAAAGAAGACTATTACTTGATGAGCTTGAAAAAAGAATTAGTGAGTTCGAGAATTTGTCGCTATCGGTAAAGTTCTACTCTTTAGCACTTTAATATGTGTTAAGGCTTTTATGGATCCATTTTTAGTTCATATATAGCTTTACTAAGCCATCAGGAGATGCTGATAGCTTGTTTCTTAATAGCAAGTTCAAAATGAAAATCAGTTGGTTCTGATTGAAAGTTTTGAATAACCATGTGTTGTTTCGGAAACCATTTTCTAGCTGCAATTAGAATGAAATCGTCATATATGCCCTTATGTCCTACAAAAGATTCAGCAGTATCCAAAAGTTATATTTCTCTTATTCCAACCCATCCAGTAATATTACAATGACTTAACAAAAAAATGGTGCGGAGCAAAATGTAAAACATCTTATTTCTTGAACGATTCTACATCTTATTTCTCTTTTCGTCGGATAACAATAAAACCACATGGAGCATTTCTACATTTCTCTTCATCATAAAGTAAAACGCCTTAAAAACCTCATCCACGCGTTTTAACTCACACAAAACATTAATCAATGATCAAACACTAGACTACTTTTTAAACTTAAGGCTTTACGCGTGTTAACTAAAGCTAGAAACATGTCCTCATTACTAAAGGTACCCAACCTAATAACATTTTTATGTGATTAAAGAATTCTTTTTGGGGGATTTGAGATATGTGTAGTACTGAATACGCGAGAGATTCGATGTCGGGGACTAATCATGGGGTTTTAAGTAGGGTTTTAGGGGTGTTTGTTTTTGTGTCTGGTAAGTGTTTGATGAAATGCTTCTGAAAAGATGTTGAGGGGTTTGATAGGATTGGTGGGATTAAGTTTGTGGGTTTAAGGTGGTGGTGGTGGTGTTGTGTTGTGATTGTGGGTTTAAGGTTGTTGAGGAGTTTGGGGTTTGGGTTTCTATAAGGTGGCATGATTTGATGATGTGGGAACACAGATGCAGAAACAAATCTGTTAAACGTTTGATGTTCTTGGATATGTTTGAAGACTCCACTGTTTTTAACAACATTCAAGAACTTTGTAAGCCAATTTTGTGGTTAGTGGACGTTTCTTCATCTTATTTCTCTCTTAGCAGAAACATTTGGGGGATTTCTGAAAAAAAAGTTATGTGAATCCATTTTACGTATAGGAAACTAGTGGACAAGTGTTTAACATTTTTTAATATGAAAAAAGACGGTCTTGCCCTCACATAACGAGTCAAACTTAACAATGTTAAACGTTGGGGAGGTCGCCTGCCGACTTATCCTAAACGTTGGGGAATTTTCTTGCACTTTCGTAAAGTCGGGGAGGCCGCCTGTATTTTGAGCAAACCACATGGAGCATTTCTGCATTTTCCTCTTTATTAAATAAACGAACATGAACATCAATTTACGTTTTTTTAGTTAAATGAATAAAAGTCACGTCCGTTCGTTTATGTTCATGAACGTCTTATTATGTGTTTATTAACGTTTGCTTACGTTTATTTATATGTTTATATTCGTATATTGTATCTCTTTAACTGTTCACTTTTAGAACTGATATGTTTAAAAAAAACAACAGTTACAAAACAAAATATTATGCATAATTTGATAAATTTTATGCTTATTTTCTGCGTTCATTTATGATCGATTTTTTATGTTCGTTTAGTTTTTAATGATCGAACATAAACGAACATAAACACCTCATTTTCTAAATAAACAAACATAAATAAAAAATTCATTTTTTAAACGTTCGTGTTCGTTTATATTTACAGTTAAAAATAAATAAACGAACATGAACAAGGCTCCACTAATATTCGTTCAGTTCATCCACGGCCTTAACTCTAACCATTAAAGCAACAAACTCCCATGTTCAATTTACTACAACAATCTATTGTCATTGAATCGAATAAGTTTTTTGAATTAGGGAATGTAAAGTAGTATAATGGTTAAGAGATTGCTATCAAGATGACTTCTTTTTGTTATTATAATTTTGTTCTAGTTTTTTTAATCTCAATTTATTTTAATTTACCCGTACGTTCCCGCACATATTTGATCACCATGGTTTTGAAATGGTTAGTAATTTGCACGCTCTCAAAAGTTATTTGCACATTCAAAATGTTCAGTGTTTTGTCATTTATATCCTTACATCACTAATGGTGGAATATGTAATTATTAAGAGTATAACTGTCACAACACACATAATTTAAATGTACAAATAACTATTTGAAATATGCAAATCAACTCCCTTGCGAAAAAGAAAGAACTATCCTTTTGCCACCCTTCAATACCATGTCACATGCTAAATAAATTATTTAACTAGTATTTAAAAGCAAAAACTATATCACCTCTTTTTAAAGCAGAACCAATTGGAGCGGTTTCATCGAAAAAACATATTTTATGTTTTTGAAATTCAGTAAGACTCGTTAAATTTAAGAGGACACGAGTCAACCTAGTTTTTAACACTCATTATTTTTATATGTTTTACAAATACAGCATGTTAACCGTATATATGTACGACTTAATTTTATTTTTTTTTTTTGAACGGCGACTTTATTAAGCTAGCAAGGTGCTAGAAAAATAACAATTACAAGGAAATTAAATGAGGGTTTTTAAGCCAATCTAGCCACGGTAAATTCCTACTACATCGACTATTACACCATAAATAAGCTCGAAGAACAATATCATCATAGATAGTCGAACGCCTTGGAGGTTTATCATCGAACAAGCTTTGATTTCTGAATTTCCAAATGGACCACCAAGTCACCATAAAAACACCCTCCAAAATATCTTTGATCCTACAGGACATGCGAATACCCTCAAACCAAGATTGCCACTCCTCAAAAGAATTCCAAGGCTGAAAATTTAAATCCCACCATTGACAAATACGTTTCAAAACTAACCGAGCAAGCGCGCATGTGAACAGAATATGGTTAGTGTCTTCGACAGAAAAGTGACATATATGACATGCGGTTGAATCTAGCTGCACTCCTCGTATGATAAGATTATCCTTGGTCGGTAAACAATTACGACGAGCACGCCAAACAAAGACATTCACCTTAATAGGCACATACCTAATCACCTTTGTAGGAACAGTGTGTGAAGGCAACACGATATCATCAATGCATTTACGAATGTCTTTAACCCTAAACGAACCATCTCCTGAAAGATCACATCGCCAACGATCTGCCGAATTAGAAAGAATCACCGAGTTCATCATAGCGCTTAAGCCATCTATCTGCTGCTGTTCACATCCACCTCGAGGGTTTCTACGCAAAGAATGATACACCGAAACTCTTAATTTATTAGCTACAGAAATGTCTTTCTCGAGCTCGAGGGCAAAGATCCGAGGAAAGAGTGCTTTTAAAGGAGAACCTCCATTCCAACAATCATGCCAAAATCTAGTATCTTCTCCGTTACCAATACGTTTTTTGCAATGCGACCAAAAATTAAAACCTTTATCTTTAATGGACTCCAACTCCTTGACGATGGTACACCAGTTGGAAGTATATTGCAAGGAATGATCTTCAATATTCGAGCCATAAATAGCACTAACAACATTACTCCATAAAGAATTATCACGCTGTATAAATCTCCACACCCATTTGAAGAGTAAAGCACGATTAAGGGCATAAAAACTAGAGACCCCCAAACCACCCTTTTGTTTAGATGCGAGTACCTTATACCAGGAGATCCAAGTAATTTTCGACTCATCTTTACTGGCTCCAATGAAAAATTGATTACGTGCAGCCTCCATAATTTTAAGGACTCCCTGTGGAACTTTAAATAACGACATATAGTAGATAGGAGTAGCTCCAAGAACAGATTTCAAAAGAGTAAGCCTACCACCTATAGAAAGCGTTTTAATTTTCCATTTAGACAATCTGGCTCGCAGTTTATCAATAACCTTGTCCCAAGCATTAATACGCAATTTACTATCTCCCACCATGACACCAAGGTAACGAAAATGTCTATCCATGACGGAGCAACCAAGAGATGCAGCAGCCAGGGCAACATTACTAGAAGGCATACCTATACCTAACAGTTGGCTCTTGTGGAGATTAATTTGCATACCAGATGCAAGAAAAAAACATTTAAGCATGCTAATAAGAACCTTAAGGTTTTGATCTGACCACTCCCCAACGAACATGGCATCATCAGCATAAAACAAATGTGAAATGGAAACCGAATTAGAGAGTTTAATACCTTGAAATAGACCGTCATCTATCACGCGCCGAAAAGAGATATGAAGAGATTCCATAATCAATATAAAAAGATAGGGCGCCAATGGATCACCTTGTTTGAGACCCCGATGGAAGGAAAATTCAGTAGAAGGACTTCCATTAACCAGAATGGAAGCTTTACTCGAAACAAGCGATCCATGTATCCATTTACACCAGGTAGCGCCAAACCCGAATGCTTTAAGCACATCAATAAGATAATCCCAACGAATAGAATCATAAGCCTTGGCAAAATCAACCTTAAAGAACAACGATTTCAGATTGCGCCTTTTACACCATTGAAGAAGCTCATCTAGAATAAAAGGGCCATCTAGGATTTGTCTCCCCTCAATAAAAGCAGATTGAGTATCCGAAACAATTACATCTCACATTTGTTTGTGAATAGTTTTTTATGCTCAATGTATGGAATATTAACATTCGTTCATTCTTTTTTTCTTGGCTTCACAATAGCGGTCGTGCTATGTCCCGCAGTAAGATTGACTGGCTCATATATCATTTGTTGGTTTCGAGTTGTATATCCCGTTGATGTTTTTAATTGTATTTATTTTGTTTTTATATCATTTTCCGGAGGCTTATTCGGGCCTGCATCTAAAACATCTCGGAGTAAAAACCGGTGGCTCGACTTTTGTATATAGGGATTTTTCTCTTGTCATATGATTTGGCAAGAATTTTTTCTCTTGTCACGAAAAGGCTTTAGAATAGGTTTACCGTTTAATTTCTAAATTCTTCATTGTTTTTTTTCTCCTCCTAGCTTCTTATATATATATTCAAGTGTTTCCAGGGTAGTAGAATCGAAGCCTTTAAATGGATTTATATATTGGAATAATTGTTCATGGTTGAGAGTTGGTGGTGTGGTTATGAGCTTGGTTATTTCCTTCTTGAAGTGACAAGGACTCGAGGTCGAATCACACTACAATCTTTTGATCCTTTTTATTTTTTAATTTTTTGATTTTTCAATCTATTCTAAATTACCCACAATATCTCGCACATATTTAGTTTTGGTCATTGTCAAGGCCTAATTTTATAGGATTTACAATCAATAACTACAAATGAAAACTACCAGGAGAACATATATAACATGAATCGTGTCTAATTATTTGGCTAAAGTCGATTTGGATCGAACAAGTATTGTTAGATTGTAATACGTGAAGGATCTTTTCGATAATTTAAAAAAAAGTTAGCAATTATTAAAGTAGAAAAAGAAAAAGACAGAAAGGATGATTTTGGCCAGAGTGACTCGATCTTAAGACCAGAGTTAATTTAAGTTACATCATAAAAAACGAAGGCAGTAAAAAATATTAAAGATTGCATGTGAAAATAAATAGTCATTTTAATTTTGCATTTTGTGACTTAAAATTGAGTATAACCAGAGAAAGCAGTTTGATTTCACTGGTTATACGCAATAAGAAAGCCTTTATCAAAACTTTGTAGGTCCGTCCTTGGATAGAAAAACGAAAAGATAAAGTTAGGGCACTGTAATTACTACTCCGTATTACCAATTTACCATATCATTCTTTTGGGGCACATCAGTGTTTCAAAAGAGATGCTATAAGGTGCAGTAGATTTGAAGTCTACTTATGTATATTTATACATTAATATTGGAATAATTATTAATGGTGGTTAGTCGGTGGTGTGGTTATGAGCTTGGTTCTTATCATGTCAAATGAGAAGAGGTCACGAGTTCAAGTCACATGATGCTACTTATCACTGTTTTTTTATTACTATAGTAGTTTCAGTTCTAAAATTTGGTTTTGGACTTTGATTTTATCAAGGCGTAAATTTATAGATTTTGAAAATTGCATAACTTGTTGAATGTGGTCTAATAATTTGGAAAAAAAGGAAGTTGATGCTTCAAATGACTCGAACAATACTAAAGGCTTCTTGGTTTAGCGATATGTGAGTGACCCTTTAACCTTAAGGTTGTGAGTTCAAGTCTTGGTGGAGGCATGTGAGATAGTAGGTGTGAGTTGTAAAAATTACTGTTCAAAAAAAAAAAACAAACAACAATATTGTCATTGGATATAATACGGGTTTTGACAGGAATGTAAAGTATAAATGATTAGGGGTTTGATCGAGTCAAGTTGAGTTCAAGTTTAATAAAGCTTAAATTTGACTTGATTAAAATTTTTATGTTTGAGTTTGGTTTAATAGCTTATCAAATTTAATCAATTAGATTGAACTTGATTTGACAAGGTTCAATCAAAGCTTGAATTTAACTTAAAAAGTTTAAATGTTTTATAAGAAACATTATTTAATAGCAAAACTCATCAATAAATATATGTATAAAGTAAAAAATTATAATTTAAAACCAAATTTAATTCATTTAACATTAACAAAATAACAAAAAACATACTCGTCTTAATGTCCAATATTAAAGTAAGATATAAGCTAAAATAATTTATAATATTTCAACAAATTATATATTATTATAACTAATAGGATGATGTATTATATAGTAATAGAATCTTTATATTTACATCAATTAATTCAAATGATGTATCAAACGATGCGTGATAAATACAAAAATAAAAAATATTTAAATATTAATTACTAGAGTTAAAAGTCTTTATATAATATATTATTTATTTATTTATTTATAAAATAAACTTTTATAATTAGATTAATACTTAAATTAACTTTTACTTGTTTATATGCATTAATCATAAAAAAAATATATTTATTAAAGTTTGAAAAAGCTTGACAAGAGCTTAAGTCAATCTTTCAAAAGCTTGAGCTTAATATATGTTATGAGTTATTTTTTAAGTTTGAGCTTGATAAAAATTTTAGTTTGATCAAGTCAAGCTCAAATTCAAACTCAAGTTATTTGATAAAAGTTTGATTTGATTGAAACCTACTATAATAATGATGGTCAAGGGATTGCTATAAAGATAGCTTCTTTTTCTAATCATCCTTTTTTTCTTTTACTACTCTCTTCGTCCTAAAATTATATTCTCACTTTGATTTTTTGTCTTTTTCTTATAACTTTGACCGTATATATTTTTGTTTGTATTATATAATATTAAATGAAAAATATATGAATTGATTAGTTTTTAGATATATTTTAATTGTTATAATTTTTATTAAGTATTATATAATACGAAAGTAAATATATTAAGGTCAACGTTGAAAAAGAAAGATCGAAAAATTAAAGTGAAAGTATAATTTTAAAACGGAAAGAGTAGTTTTTTGATGTTTTAATTTATTTTAGTTTACTAGTGGGATCTCGCACACATTTTATTTTGGTTAACAAGCATACAATTATTTCAACTGTCCATGTGTTTGATCACTATGGTTTAAAAGTTAAAATCAACAATATTTGATCTAATGTGATTGGATATAAAGGGTATGTTTGGCATTTTAAGAAGTTGGAGCGGATTGTTAGAGTGAGTTGTTGGAGCTGGATGTTAGAGCATGTATTTTGAGTTTATAAACACAGAGGTGAGATCCTTATAGAATATGTATCAAAAAAAGAAGGAAGGAAACAATCTCAACCATCCATTCAAGTTTCATCTAATGGTCTATATTAATCTTTTTAAATTTAATTTAAAAACCCATTTTCATTCTATTTCTTAAAAATTAAATATCTCTCAAACCGTTAATCGTTACGAAAAACTAATTATACCATCGCGACGGAAATTAAGTTATCTTTCTATAGATAGGCACTTCTATACACTTTCGGCAAACTTTTTTTTTAAAAATTTACGCATAAAAAATTACATGTGATTGTCGAAAAATTACATGTAATTTTCGAAAATTACGTGTAATTTTTTTGGCGAGAATTTTTAACACTGTAAATCGTTAACTTTTGTGTGAATTACATGTAATATGTGTGAATTACATGTAATTTTTGTAATAAAATAGTTTATTAGTGTTAAATGCAAATCACATGTAATTATGTGTGAATTACATGTGATTTTTGTAATAAAGTGGTTAGTTAGTGTTGAATGAAAATTACATGTAATTTTGTGTGAATTATATGTAATTTTGCTCAAATCACATGTGATTTTATAAATAATTACATGTAATTTTGCTCAAATTACATGTGAAATTACATGTAATTTTGCTTTAAATCACATGTGATTTTATAAATAATTACATGTAATTTTGCTTTAAATCACATGTGATTCATGTAGACTCACATAACTTTACATCTAACTTTCGTCCCATTTGACGCGTTAGTCTTTTTTTTAAGTTACATGTTTTCATAGATTTTTATTTTCAACTTTAATACCAATAATCTAGAAACCAAGTAAATCACATGCGATTCGTGATAAATCACATGTAATTCGTGGTAAATCACATGTGATTCGTGGTAAATAACATTTTCTCTCCATTCCTCACATCATCCATCCTTCCGAAGTGGTCTTGTGATCCATGTATGCTATCTAAAGTGGTCTTGTGATCCATGTATGTTATCTTGTGATCCATGTATGATAATTACATGTGAATTTGCTTGCATTACATGTAATTCGTGGTAAATTACATGTGATTCAAACAAAAGCACATGTGATTCATCTAAAGTGGGTTTGTTAGAAGAAGTTAAAGTTTTGAAATGTTTGAATCACATGTAATGCAAGCAAATTCACATGTAATTATCATCGAATTACATGTGATCCAATGCAAGCAAAATCACATGTAATTATCATCGAATTACATGTAATTCAAGCAGACAATTTAATATATTAACAAGATTACATGTGATTAAAAAAATCACATGTGATTCATCTAAAGTGGGTTTGTTAGAAAAAGTTAAGGTTTCGGAATGCTTGAACACATGTAATGCAAGAAAAATCATATGTAACTATCACCGAATCACATGCAATTCAAGCAGAATTACATGTGATTCAAACAAAATCACATGTAATTTAGAAGCCAATTTGTTTTATATATTTTACATAAATGAAAACATAATACGTGATTAAAAAAATCAAATGTGATTCATCTAATGTGGGTTTGTTAGAAAAAGTTACGGTTTCGGTATGCTTGAATCCATATGTAATGCAAGCAAAATCACATGTAATTATCACCGAATCACATGTAATTTAGAAGCCAATTTGTTTTACATATATTTTTTTTGGGTAAAGGGGACTCCACCCCGGTAAAATGAACATATTTTATATTAATGGCAACAAACATTTTAATATATTAACAAAATTACATGTGATTCAAACATTTTAATGTAATTCACATAAATCACGTGTGGTTTTAAAATAATAACGAAAATATTTTTGTCATTTAATAGACGGTTATTTTCATATACTTTTAACGATTTTACAATGTTGAAATTCTCGTCAAAAAAAATACACGTGATTTCACAAATCGCATGTGACGTTACAAATTCAAATGTGATTTTTAAAATAATTAATCAAACATGAGTTTTCGAGAATTACATGTAATTTTTCGAGAATTACATGTGATTTTTTTACGAAACTTTTTAAAAAAAGTTCGCCGAAAGTATATAGAAGTGCATATCTATGGAAAGATAATTTAATTCCCGTCGTGACGGTATAATTATTTTTTCATAACGATTAACGGTTTGAGAGATATTTAATTTTTAAGAAATAGGATGAAAATGTGTTTTTTTAATTAAATTTAAAAAGATTAATATTGGATGGTGGAGATTGCTTCTTTTGTTCTTTTTTGGATGCATGTTCCTTATAGAACTTTTCTCTATAAACACATGCTACTTTAACTAGCATGTCATTTAGGAGCTTATATTTTTAATAAGCTTCTTCAAGCCCTGTCAACTAAACGAGACTTATTTTTAATAGTAGCTTATTTTTTAAAAAATAATAAGCTCATGCTACGATAATCTTTGGTAAGCTTAGGCGCTAAACATAGCCAAAGACAAAAAGATGAAGCTAGGTGTAAAAATTTGCAAAGAACTATTTTTGGCCATCTTTTTACACAGATGTGTCAAATCTTGTCATTTTGATAAATATGAGTACTTTTTGTCTATTTTCAAAAAAAGTTGTAGCAGTTTTTTGCCTATTTTTATTATTAAATAGGGATAAACGGGCTCATATGTAAGAATCTTATGGGCTTAATAGGCGCACATGTAAAACACTAATTAAGCTACTCAGCAGATATTTTATATTTAGTTTTTATCACCGGCTTTTAAACAAGTATTTTTATTTTTTAATTCTACATTTTCATATGTTCTTTTTCTCATTTTAACTTACGTTGTTTAGCCCGCCGTCCGCCCATTTTATCACCTCTACTTTATCACAATTTTTTTTTATTACTATTGTAGTTTCAGTTCTTCTAAAATTACCCACAAGATCTCTCTCGTACATATATGGTTTTGGACTTTGATTTTATCAAGACGTAAATTTATAGATTTTGAAAACTACATAATGAATGTGGTCTAATAATTTGGAAAAAAAAAAAGGAAGTTGATACTTTAAATGACTCGAACAACGGACAACAACAATCTATTACCATTGAATAGAATACAGAGATTTTGACCGGGAATATAAAGTATAAATGATTAGGGATTTAGTCGACTCAAGTTGAGCTCGAGTTTAATAAGACTTAAACTTGTCTTGATTAAAAATTATATTTTTGAGTATGACTAGATAGTTTGTCAAATTTAATCAATTAAGTTTGAGCTTGATTTGACAATGTTTAATCGAAGCTTGAATTTAACTTAAAAAGTTTGAATGTTTTTATAAGAAACATTATTTAATAGCAAAACTCATTAATAAATATATGTATAAAGTAAAAAAATTATAAATCAAAAACAAATTTAATTCATTTAACATTAACAAAATAAAATAAACATACTCGTCTTAATGTCTAATATTAAAATAAGATATAAGCTAAAATAATTTATAATATATCAACAAATTAATACTCAAATTAGCATTTACATATTTATATCCATTAATCATAATAAAAAATATATTAAAGTTTGATAAGAGCTTGAGTCGATCTTTCAAAAACTTGAGCTTAATATATGTTTTGAGCTATTTTTAAGTTTGAGCTTAATAAAAAATTTAGTTTGATCAAGTCAAGCTCAAATTCAAACTCAAGTTATTTGATAAAAGTTTGATTTAAATGAAACCTAATAACTCATAACCTGTCTCATCTTATTTATACCCCTACTTGTATGAATGTGTATATTAATATTGGAGTAATACACATGGTTGTGAGTGGTTGGTGCGGTTATGAGCTTAGTTCTTACCACCTTTTAATGACAAATACTCCATTTCAAGCCGCCCCTTCTCCTCTCAATCTTTTTATTTATTTTATTTTTAGCTTTGATGTTAAAATCTATTCTAAATTATCCGCAATACCTCGCATATATTTGGTTTGTCAAGGCGTAAGCTTAGAATTTACGATCAATAACCACAACTGAAAAAGTATCAGGTGAACAATTTACATACCTGTATAGAAAAGCTTTTCCCTATAAACCATGAGATGCTGAGATATAGTCTAATCTAATCGCCATGGTTAAAGAGTTAGATGACAAAATTTACCGCTTTAAGTGGTTAGAACTAAATAAGTTACACACTTTTTTTTCATATAGTGAAAATAAAACTTTATTTAAGAGGCATTTTGTAAATTGGCAAAGTAAAAGTTTATGGACTTAAAATTAATAGTCGTGAGATAGGATCGAACTCGGGATCACGGGATTGCACACATAACGTAAAGGGTTAATTTATTTATTAAATATATTATATATATATTTATTAAATCAAACCAAAGCTTAACTAACGATCGTTGATAAATAAGAGTTAAGTTATAACGACCGTTATGGAAACTAAATAGAAGCTAAAAGAAGAAGAAGGAAAAATTACACAAACACCCCTTGGGGGTGGTGTAACCGTCGGCCAAACAAAGAGGGGGCAAAGGGAAACTTTTGTTTCCTAATTCTTGTTTAATTACTTGGAGCCCAAGGATTGCCAAGCCTATATAAACAACCCCTAGGCCTTCATATTTTTTGTCCCTCCCTTCTTGCTCTCTTCCTGCGATCGCAACACATAACCCACAAGGGTTATTCGTTGACTTTCGTTCTTCTATTTTATCTAGTCCTAATCCCTCTCTAGGGTTATTGGGTAGATAATCCATAAGCGTTGAAGCTCGGTTTGTTCGTGCTAGACTTACGGTTAACTCGCCGTATTACGTGTGTACAAGAGCGTGATATAATCTTCCTTTAGATTATATTCTTGGTGGCGTTCGTGATAAACCCTAGTTGCCGTTCGTTCCGTCGTCTTGTGGATCTTGCTAGGATAAAGGTATGTAACCCTAATCTTGATTAATATAATTGTGTTAAATTAATAATCTTGTTAATCGCTTCCGCTATGCGCTCTTTGATCCATATTAGGGTTTTAAATAATTGTTATGAACTCTATAAACCATCAGTGGCATCGAGAGCCGTTTTAACATGATTATAATTATCAAGATCTAAAGTTTTTTAACTAATATTGATTTGTGTTAAAAATTACATGTTGTTTTTTAGATTTTATAAAAAAATTAGGGTTTTGTTTTTTATTGTTATTAAAATCGACTATAGTCGAATTTTTTATAAAATTTTTTATTTTTTTTGTAAACCCTAAAATTGCATGGTAATTAACTTTAGATGTTTTTGCATGAATTAATTGTTATGTCATGCGTGGTTACGATCCGTAGTTTTTTAATTGTTAAGAGAATGTGGGAGATCCGTAATAAACATGCATGTTTCTTACGGATCATATAATTTTGATTGCTATTTGCTTTATTTGATTCAAAGTTTTAAAATTAGGGAAGACTTTTTATTTTTATAAAAACCCTAGATTTGATGTTCTTTGAATAATTGTTACGCATGTGGCTATTTGATTTAGTTTTTTTTGTACTACTTGTTTTCATACGTTTTTTTTATATTGTATGTTGTAAACAAGGGTAATTTTTTCCAAGAAAAATAATATGGACTAAATCTTATCAAAATTAATGAATTGTTTTAAGATGTAAAATACATATGATTTGTGTTGATTAGAATTGCAATAGCAACTTAACGGCTACTCAATTTTGGCAAACTATAAAGTGGGTATAACGCACCGCTGGTCCTGTACCCGGTTAAGGAATGAGGTGTTATGCTTCAGCGCTGACCAAATTCCCGGCTCGCCTGTGCGTCAAATTAGTATTGCCTACGGTTGTTATTGGTACAATTCTTTAAGGTTGATTTAACTACATTAATTCACATCCGAAACACAATGAATAAGGTTATTGCTTTGTGCTATAACTAACGTTCTAGAAAAAGTACGGTGTGAATTTAGTTGTGTGTAAAATCTTTAATTGGTTTAACCAATACCTCAACTTGCAAGTATATGATGAACTTTTAGTCTCACCCAAAAAGTTTACTAAACGTTTTTATTAAACTTATGTTATGGAGATGAATGCATGCTTCTCCATACATGATTTTGACACCAAAATCTATACCCTAAAATTTAAGTCATATGCCCTCTAATTGACGAACACTTGAAGTTACAATTGTCGTCATATAAGATATCAGACGATGTTGTAATGGAGAGAAAACTTCATGACTGAATAAGATTGCACATGAAGGTTTTACGTTCTTTAGATTAGTCGACTTAATTGAGTTACTCAGTGAGAACTGGAAACTTAAGGCATAAAGAAGGGATAAAACATGTTTACAATGCAAATCCCTGACATATCTAGAAATTGCAATTTGATTTGGCAATTATTGTTCGACAAGTTACTGTGTTGAATACATTTGTCACTAGCAGATCAACTGATGTGATAAATCTATGTCAATATGGATTCTAGTTTTTCAAGGAAAATACTATGGTTTTATTACCGGGGTAATTTTATTTTCTTGAATTGTATTATCGAAAATACTAATGTTTGAACTTATTTCTGTAGAAATTGCTCAACCCGAAAACAATCTGACAATAAGCTCGGCGTTCAAAGCTTTCTTTGAACGACCTGAACTTACTGGCCCTAATTTCAATGATTGGTACCGCTCACTAAGAATTGTTCTGAGAGCAGCGGGTACTATCAATATCTTGGGAACTCCTTTTCTGGAGGATCTTGCTGAAGGAGCAACTGATGCGGAAAGGCTTCAACACGCTGCTAACGTTAAGAAGCACCATGAGGTGGCTGCTGTAATGTTAGGAAGAATGGCTCCATCACTTCAAAGGAAGTATGAGCTAGCTTCATCTCAGCAAATGCTTGATGAACTCAAGGCTGTGTATGAAACGCCGCAAGCTGTAGAGATCTATGATCTGGTTGATGCTCTACATAGTTGCAAGCAAGCTCCTGAAAAGTCCATAAGTGCTCATTATATGGAGATGAGGGGTTATATGGAACAACTCATCGCACTAGGACAACCCTTTGATCATAATATGGCTATTAACTTGATCAATAGATCCCTTAATAAGGACTTCAATGATTTCGTTCGTAATAATATGCATTGCACGGGGAAGACAGTTAATGATTTGCATGCAATGCTCATTGACTTCGAAAAGGGTTTGAAAGATAAGGCATCCACTGCTACACCTCAAGTACTTCTTGTACAAAAGGGTAGAGTGTCGAAACCAAAACCGCAAGGGAATAAGAAGCAGAAAGGCAAAGGCAAGGTTGATAAGAGCAAGCAAGTTGCGACTACATCAAAACCGAAGCATAACTTTGCTAAGAAATCTCTGAAAGATGAGACTTGTCACCACTGCAAGATGACTGGACACTGGAAGAGGAATTGCTCTCTCTATCTCCATGAAATGGCAGAACATAAGAAGAAGGCTGAGCAAGCTGCTGCAGCACCATCTTCTGGTAACTTATTTATGATAGAGTTATTTAATCTTTCAACCCGAATAGACTTATCCGAGTTTATTCTAGCTAGTATCCTTAACCATGTAGACCTTAATTGGTTTATTAGGCTAAGCATCCACGAGTCTCATTACTTGAGATTTTAAATTGTGGAGGACGAGAAATGATAGAGTCAATTATAAGTCGGTATTCTTGCACAAGCTGACTTGGTGTAATTATTTGCCCATTCCCCCATCACTTGCTAATAATTTATCTGCAATAAGTAAGGTCGTACGATTTGAAAGGTTACTTAGCTTCTAGCTCAAGATCGTTTAAAAGTTGCTCGGTAATGATAAGAGTTCATAGCCAAGGCATAACTTATGAAGCGGGGCGCGAAGATTGGCGAGTCCAAAAAGGCCCTAACAAGGCATGAGGATTCTATTTTATTGCTAAAGATCCAAGGTGATGTGAAAAGCATTATTCCCAAAATCAATATGAAGGATCAAGACTCACGACGAAAAGCAATCAACTCCCATAAAGATCATGGAGAAGTCTATCCGAAAAGACCCTAACAAGGTATGAGGATAAATAGATCCAAGTCTGAAAAGGAGGCGGATCGTTGTATCTCAAAATCCCAATTAGAGATTGAAGAAATTATCATGAAGTCGTGGTCAACAAAGTTGGAGTACCCCTCAAAAGTCTCCAAGTGAAGAACTCTATTAACGAAGAGAAGACCATTATCTCAAGCACGTCTCTCGAAGATATGAAGTATGAAGTACATGCCAAATATCGGCCCGAGAAAGGTCTCAAATCGTGAACCGAGTTATGCCAAGATATGAACTTTTTGATATCCCGAGAAGCAGTTTTAAGAGATTTTGTCCTTTAGCTAACTATTGATCAAATCGTCCTACTTTGCTTTCAGCCTAAATAAACTATCGAAATAATTCAAAAAATGCATCTTCATGATCATTCTAAAACAAAAATAAAATATAAGAGATAAACCTAGGAATAAGGGAGTTTAAGCATATAATTAAGCCATGTGTGTAAGTGTTTGATTTGCTAACTTATAATAACAATGATCTCATTTTTAAGCTTAGTATGGGGAACGTGAAACTTGAGGGTGATAAATCTTCGCAGCACCGAAGCCCTAATGTAAGTCCTTGATCTCTTTGCAAGTTATTTCCATATAGCTATTTTCAAGTGAAAATGGTTTCTATCCTTTTGTCTCCTTTAAAGCTTTAATCTCTCTTAGTATTTAAATTTTTGTTTAGTAGAATTTTAATAAGGCCAAGGTTGATTGATTATGAGAAAAGTGTATAATTGCTTTATCACTAAGCATTGCATGAGGGCATGGCAATGGTTAAGTGTAGGGGATTTGATAGGTGTGAAAACACCCATCCTTTTACCACTTATTTCTTACTAAAACAAGACCAAAACGCGTATTTAATGTCATTTGTTTGGAATTATGCGTGGTTTGTGTGTTTGTTGTGTTTTCAGAGCCAACCGGATAAATATTGGAGAAAAAATGGGATTGCACGGGTTTTATCGAGGAAAAAGACGAAAAGATGAAGTCTATAGTCCAAGAGATGCAAAAGATTTGAAGTCAATGGGCCTATTTGAAGATTTATCGAAGAAAAGGACCAAAGACGGAAGATTTACCTATGTCGAAGAAACTCAAGTCTATTAAATGAAGAAATTAAAAGACGAGTTGAATTTATTCGTCGACAAATCCCGAATCGAAATCGAAAACGTCAACTTTTCTGAAAAGACGAGAAGACAAAAAGAAAGGGAGAAAGCCCACTCACCAACCAAGGGAGAAGCCGATAAATACTCCTTCCATTCACAAATTTCTACTGGTCTCTTTCTGTTACATTTTTCTCCGAGTTCTTAGGAAAACCATCTCCCTTAAGGAGTGGTTTTCATTTTTCTTTGATTTCTTCCAATCTTGTAAGTTTAATCTTTCCACTTTGTTTGTTGAATCCTAAATCATTAATACAAGTTTACTTTTAATCTTTCCATCATCTTGTTCTTCATCTCTTTATGATTCAAAGTTCTTAAGTTTTATTTTATTGGTTTGATCATAAAAAGTAAGTGGGTTTTGCGATTTTGTGGTTTTGGATTGATGTTTACCTTAGGTGAATGATTAGTGGTTAAATTGGTTTTAGTTTTGATTAAAAACTTGGTGAATTTTGAGTCAAATTCGTGTTTATAAGAATCCCCTGTTCTTCGTTGTTCTTTACTGTGTTGCCCAGATTCCGTATAGAGGTTCTTTGATTATCTTGGTTATTCGGAATATCAATTATTCCGAGTAGGTTGAAATTTTCTTGGTTATTCGGAATTCCAAAATATTCCGCATAGAGTTGCTTTTAAAAACATTCCGCATAGCCTTTCATATCAAAACATTTCGCATAGAATTTCTTTTAAAAATATTCCGGATTGAGCAGTTATTCCGCATAGGGGTATTTTGTCATTATTCCGCATAGGGGTATTTTTTTCAGCATAACCAAAATATTCCGCATAACCTCATTATTCAGCATAAGCCAAATATTCCGGATAGAGTTGTGATTTTGTTGATTATTCGGAATATCCTGATTATTCCGCATAGGGGTATTTTGTTGATATTCCGCATAGACTTCCTTTTCGAAACATTCCGCGTAGGGTATTATTCCGCATGGGTATGATTATTCCGAATAGCACAATGTTCCGGATAAGCTCACATTCCGCATAAGCCAATTATTCAGCATAAGAGATTTATTCCGAGTATAGTTAACATTCCGAGTAAGGCAAAATATTCCGGATAGCCATTATTCCGAATAAGGTAAAATTCCAGTTTTATTCCAGTTTTTCCAGTTTTAAATTCTAGCTTTATTTTTACTCTCAGTAATTGCTTTTAGTTTAATTTGATTATTTCTAGCACTTACCGTTTTAGTAGATTTAGACCAAAGCTCCCCCTTTTTAGTTACCATTTACAACGATTCCACTTTTGACCGTGATCAATTCGAGAAGATACCGAGAACGAAACAACGACATATATCAATTGGGTACGAGCAACGCAAAGAAAGATCTTGCAAGCAAACCCTTTTATTAACCAACCAAAAGTCAGTCATTAAAATGGCGCTGCTGCCGGCTCTTCTCGTTAAGATCAACAGTTTCTTGTGAGAAAAATTGGATTTTGGGATCCGTTCTTTCGGGAACGTTATTTTCAAGCACAAAAATTTTCAAAAATACAAAAACATTAAAAAACCTATAAAAACCAAAAATATTTTCTCTTGCATTTTCTTTTTAGTGTATGCGTACTCGATCAACGTCTTATTCAGAGCCCGAGACTCTCGAAGATTTAGACATGGCCGGTGTACACAAAAACAACAATAATAATCCACCCCTCCCAAACAACAACAATAATAATCCACGCCACCAAAACATGAATAATCCACCCTTACCCGACCTACGAACCATGGAGGAGCTATGTCAACCTACGATGAACGGACGTGGAGGCCCGATTGCGCCAATGCATGTCACGGCTCAGGAGTTTTCCTTGAAGCATCACATGATCCAACAAGTGCAAACTAACCCATTTCGCGGAATTCCGGATGATGATGCCAACAAACACCTCGACAAATTCATTACCATCACCCAAAGCATGAAGTCCCCCGGTGTTTCTATGGATGACCTTCGCCTCCAACTCTTTCCCCACTCGCTTTCTCACCATGCCGAAAAATGGTTTGACCGTCTCCCAAAGAACTCTATTCATACTTGGGACGACATGACTCAACGCTTTTTGTCGCGCTACTTCCCACCATCCATGGTCACGAGCCTTCGTAACCAAATTAGTGGATTCATACAAGACAATGATGAATCGCTCTTTGATGCTTGGGAACGATACAATGATTTGATCGACCGCTGTCCAAATCACAACATGCTCCCCGTCACTCTCATTGATACTTTCTACAATGGTCTCACTTTTCGTGATCGTGACACGATCAACGCCGCCGCCGGTGGTACTTTTATGAAAAGGAGACCGGAGGAGTGTCGAGAGTTGATTGAAAACATGACTACTCACCACAAGAACTGGGATTCATCCGCATCCTCAAGATCTAACTCGAGAGTCAATGTTTCTTCTACTACCTCCAATCCCGAGATGACTGAAATTTCTCGACAACTCGCTGAGATGAACAAGAATTTCATGACCATGGCCACAAACCACTTTCAACAAGCTAAAGCCGTTGCTATTTCTTGTGACACATGTGGTGGTCCTCATTCTTACAATGATTGTCCTTCTACCCAAGGCAATTTTTCTGAAAACGTTAACGCAGCATACGGTACTTATCCCACGGGAAGCTATCAAGCTCGTCCTCAAGGAGACCGTAGCTTGCTAAGTTATCGTTCAAACAACTATCTTGCTCCACCCGGTTTCCCTCCTCCCAATCAAAACCAACAACAAAGATATAACCGAAACAACCAATCCCAACCTCGTGCTAACAATCAATATCCATCCCAAAGAAACCCATACCCAACTCAAGGAAATTCTCAAGCTTACCAAGCTCCACCTCTCAATCAACCGATGGCATTAAAACAAGACGTCGAGACGTTCATGAAGACTAATCGAGAGATGTTGACGAATCTTCAGAGTCAATTTGTCAACTTGAAGAATGACATGGCGAAACAAGGGAGCGATATTCGAGCCGAGCTGAGGAATGACATGGCAAAAGAAAGCAATGAAATTCATGCAGACATCAGAGACTCTTTCAGCACTCAAGCGCTTAAAATTCGTGATATGATTGGTTCGCTCATCCAAGGTAATCAACCCTCTTCTTCGGGTACTCTTCCGAGTAACACCGTTGCGAACCCAAGAGGGGAGATGAAAGCAATCACTACTCGTAGTGGAAAAGAGTATACGGAACCCGAGCTTCCTACACCTCCACCTGTGATTGTGAACAAGGAAAAAGAGCAACTTTCCCCACCTCCTTTGCCTTCTATCCCCATTTCCCCACCACCCATGGTTGTGAGTGATCCTACTCCCTTAAAGCCTTCTTCTTCATCCAATATACCTTATCCTTCAAGGTTGAGGAAAGAGAAGCAAAAGAGCAAGGATGATATTCAAGTTTCAAACTTTCTAAAAATGTTTAAACAATTGAATTTTAACATCTCCTTTGCCGAGGCTCTCGCTCACATGCCTAAATACGCTAAGATGTTTAAAGATCTTCTAAGTGACAAGGAGAAGCTTCTTGACATTGCTCAGACCCAACTTAATGAGAACTGCTCCGCAGTGCTCTTAAGGAAATTACCCACCAAACTTGGTGATCCGGGTCGCTTCTTGATTCCTTGCAACTTCCCGGGGGTAGAGAATTGCATGGCCCTAGCCGATCTAGGTGCCAGTATAAACTTAATGCCTTTAAGTGTTTGGAAGCAATTATCTCTCCCCGAGCTAGTCTCCACCAAAATGACTTTGGAATTAGCCAACCGTACGGTTGCTTATCCAGTGGGGATAGCCGAAGATGTCTTTGTTGGCATTGACAAATTCACCTTCTCGGCGGATTTTGTCGTCGTTGACTACGAGATGGATCCTCGTGTTCCATTAATCGTTGGACGTCCCTTCCTGAGGACCGGTCGCACTCTCATTGATGTAGCCGCGGGCGAAATAATCATGAGAGTTGGTGACGATAAAACTGTCTTCAACATGGGTAAGATTTCTAAGCAACCTTATTCATATGAGAGTGTTAATGCTATTGATGTTCTCGATGAGGCTTGTGAAGAACATTTTCATGATACTTGCAAAAGTACTATCTCTTCTCTACCCAATGTTGAGACTGTTGCCTCAATTGCTCCAGCATTGACTCCTTTTGGTGAAAGTGACTTGGATGATTTCGAAGCTAGCTTGGGTCCTCTCGATATTAAGTATGATGATTCTTCCACTGATTAGGATGAAGACATTCGTACTATTGAGAGACTTCTCAATGAAGACCCATTTCCTCCTCCCTCTCCTAAAGAGGTGACTAATGATGATCCATCGTTAGTTACACCATCTATTGAGGATCCTCCTACTCTTGAGCTTAAAGACCTACCTCCTCATCTAGAGTACGTTCTTGAAGACAACGAGAAGTTACCGGTCATCATCGCGAAGGACCTGAAATAAGAAGAAAAAGCCCGACTTATCGCCGTGTTGAAGAAGCATAAAACAGCTATCACTTGGAAAATCTCCAACATTCGCGGAATTGATCATCACTTTTGCACACATAAAATTCTCATGGAGGACGACTTTAAGCCCACAATTCAAAGCCAACGAAGGGTGAATCCTAAAATCCATGAAGGCATCAAAAAAGAGGTTATCAAACTTCTTGATGCGGGTATGATTTACCCTATTTCGGATTCACCATGGGTTAGTCCAGTCCATTGTGTGCCTAAGAAATGTGGAATCACCGTTGTGCCCAATCAAAACAACGAGTTGATTCCTACCCGTCTCGTTACTGGGTGGAGAGTTTGTATAGACTACCGCAAACTCAATGATGCCATGAGAAAGGATCATTTCCCTCTTCCTTTTATGGACCAAATGCTTGAACGTTTAGCGAGTAATGAATATTACTGCTTTCTTGATGGTTTCTCGGGTTATTTCCAAATACCCATCGATCCCCAAGATCAAGAGAAGACAACATTCACTTGTCCCTATGGCACATTTGCTTACAAAAGGATGCCTTTTGGCTTATGCAATGCCCCCGGGACTTTCCAAAGGTGCATGTTGGCTATCTTCCATGACATGGTTGAGCAAACCATGGAAGTCTTCATGGATGATTTCTCGGTCTTTGGGGATTCCTTCTCTTCTTGCCTTGCCAATTTGGAACGTATGCTTAAGCGGTGCGAAGACACTCGCCTTGTTCTGAATTGGGAAAAATGCCATTTTATGGTAAAAGAAGGCATTGTGATAGGACACAAAATCTCTAAAGCCGGTCTTGAAGTCGACCGTGCTAAAGTAGATGTCATAGCCAAATTACCTCCACCTTCAACCGTGAAGGGCGTGAGAAGTTTTCTGGGTCATGCGGGCTTCTATCGTCGATTCATTCAGGATTTCTCTAAAATCACTCGCCCGATGACCCACCTCTTGGAAAAAGATACTCCTTTTATCTTTTCTAAAGAGTGTATCGAAGCCTTCAATCTTCTTAAGGATAAGCTAACTAATGCACCGGTCTTGGTTACCCCTAATTGGGAGCTACCCTTTGAATTGATGTGCGATGCTAGCGACTTTGCTATTGGTGCAGTTTTGGGACAAAGAGTGAATAAACATTTCCAACCAATCCACTATGCTAGCAAAACAATGACGGGGGCTCAATTGCATTATACGACAACCGAAAAAGAGCTTTTAGCTGTTGTCTATGCTTTTGAAAAATTTCGCCCCTATCTTGTTTTATCCACCACCATCGTTTACACGGACCATTCCGCGTTGAAGTACTTGATGACTAAACACGATTCTAAGCCAAGACTTCTCCGCTGGGTTTTACTCCTTCAAGAATTCAACATTGAAATTCGTGACAAGAAGGGTGTTGAAAACCTAGCCGCGGATCATCTGAGTCGACTTGAGGATCCATATCAAGGGGATCATCCGAACAAAGAGATCAATGACTCTTTCCCCCTTGAGACCTTAATGTCTATAAATCTCAACCTTGATGACACCCCGTGGTTTGCCGATATTGCAAACTACTTAGCGGGTGGTGTTCTCATCAAAGGGTTAACATCCCAACAAAAGAAGAAGTTCTTGAACGATGTTAAGAATTACTTTTGGGATGACCCTTTTCTATTCAAACAATGCGCTGACTTGATTATTCACCGATGTGTTGACGGACCGACAGCTTTTGACATTCTCCAGGCTTGCCACAAAGGACCCACTGGTGGTCACTTTGGTCCCAACTACACCGCCAAAAAAGTGTTTGACTCGGGATTCTATTGGCCCACCATTTATCGTGATGCTCACGAGATGGTTAAACATTGTGATGCTTGCCAAAAACAAGGCAAGATCACACATAAAGATGAGATGCCTCAAAATTTCATACAAGAATGTGAAATCTTTGATGTATGGGGCATCGACTTTATGGGGCCATTCCCTTCTTCTAAAGGCAACAAATACATCCTTGTCGCTGTCGACTACGTTTCTAAATGGGTTGAAGTCAAAGCTTTACCCACTAACGACGCGAGGGTGGTTTGTAATTTCTTGAAACAATTGTTTGCTCGTTTCGGTGTTCCTCGTGCTATTATCAGTGACCGCGGGACTCATTTTTGCAACGATCAATTTGCAAGAGTCATGGCTAAGTATGGTGTCAATCACCGTCTTTCCACCGCTTATCATCCTCAAACTAACGGTCAAGCCGAGATATCCAACCGTGGATTGAAGAGAATTTTGGAACGTACTGTGGGAGAGCATCGTGCCTCGTGGGCCGATAAACTTGATGATGCTCTGTGGGCTTTCCGTACCGCCTATAAGACACCGATTGGTTGTACACCTTATCGTCTTGTGTACGGGAAAGCTTGCCACCTCCCTATCGAGCTGGAACATAAGGCATACTGGGCCTTGAAGTGGGCTAACTTCGACATCAACAAAGCCGGTGATCTTCGCAAGATTCAACTCAACGAGCTATAAGAATTGTGGAATCAAGCTTACGAGAACTCATTGATCTACAAGGAGAAGACCAAGATTATCCACGATGCTAAAATCAAGAACCGAGAGTTCCACGTTGGTGATCAAGTCTTACTCTTTAACTCTCGGTTGAAGATCTTCTCAGGCAAGTTGAAGAGCCGCTGGTCTGGTCCATTCACCATCGCCAATGTTTTTCCCTATGGCACCATTGAGCTTTCTCGGCCAAATGGGCCCAACTTTAAGGTGAATGGACAGCGTTTGAAATTGTACTTTGGTGAGGACATCTCTCATGAGATGATTCCATCCCTCACCACGTTTCCCTTGAATTAGTTCGGGACGTCAGGCCCGCGACTCGGTAAATAAAAACAAGCGCTCCTCGGGAGGCAACCTGAGTATCTATCCCCCTTTCCCGTTGTTCATCCTAAGTGTAGGGGGAGCTATATAGGTTGCTTGTATTTGTATGGTGATGTGCTTATAGGGATACGTGCACTCTTGGAATCTTTGAAGAACCGTGCTCCCATGTTATCCGCAATACCGGTTCTATCTCTCAACTATCGTGATTCAATTGTCTTCATACTCACATTTGAAATTGATCACTTTAGTCGTCTCTTCCTTAGCTTGATTTAACCAACATGCACAATGTCATAAGTGTAGGGGAGATTTTTTCCACATGCTTAAACATTGAGGACAATGTTTATCTTAAGTGTAGGGGAGACTTCTATCGAAGTTTTAAGTGGACTTTTCCATGAAAATGCCTTCATTTAACCGAAAAATCATCTTTTTCAGCATTTTTCAAATTTTTAATTAACTTTGGCCAATTAGTCATAATTTTTAAATTTTTATTGTTGCTTTCATATGTATATATCCCGCAATAAAGTCAAATATATTAATAAAGTGGTGTAGCTAGTTTTGAAATCTTTGACATATTAGGCCCGTTGCGATTATTTTGACTCAACCCGAATAGACTTATTCGAGTTTATTCTAGCTAGTATCCTTAACCATGTAGACCTTAATTGGTTTATTAGGCTAAGCATCCACGAGTCTCATTACTTGAGATTTTAAATTGTGGAGGATGAGAAATGATAGAGTCAATTATAAGTCGGTATTCTTGCACAAGCTGACTTGGTGTAATTATTTGCCTATTCCCCCATCACTTGCTAATAATTTATCTGCAATAAGTAAGGTCGTACGATTTGAAAGGTTACTTAGCTTCTAGCCCAAGATCGTTTAAAAGTTGCTCGGTAATGATAAGAGTTCATAGCCAAGGCATAACTTATGAAGCGGGGCGCGAAGATTGGCGAGTCCAAAAAGGCCCTAACAAGGCATGAGGATTCCATTTTATTGCTAAAGATCCAAGGTGATGTGAAAAGCATTATTCCCAAAATCAATATGAAGGATCAAGACTCACGACGAAAAGCAATCAACTCCCATAAAGATCATGGAGAAGTCTATCTGAAAAGACCCTAACAAGGTATGAGGATAAATAGATCCAAGTCCGAAAAGGAGGCGGATCGTTGTATCTCAAAATCCCAATTAGATATTGAAGAAATAATCATGAAGTCGTGGTCAACAAAGTTGGAGTACCCCTCAAAAGTCTCCAAGTGAAGAACTCTATTAACGAAGAGAAGACCATTATCTCAAGCACGTCTCTCGAAGATATGAAGTATGAAGTACATACCACATATCGGCCCAAGAAAGGTCTCAAATCGTGAACCGAGTTATGCCAAGATATGAACTTTTTGATATCCCGAGAAGCAGTTTTAAGAGATTTTGTCCTTTAGCTAACTATTGATCAAATCGTCCTACTTTGCTTTCAGCCTAAATAAACTATCGAAATAAGTCCAAAAATGCATCTTCATGATCATTCTAAAACAAAAATAAAATATAAGAGTTAAACCTAGGAATAAGGGAGTTTAAGCATATAATTAAGCCATGTGTGTAAGTGTTTGATTTGCTAACTTATAATAACAATGATCTCGTTTTTAAGCTTAGTATGGGGAACGTGAAACTTGAGGGTGATAAATCTTCGCAGCACCGAATCCCTAATGTAAGTCCTTGATCTCTTTGCAAGTTATTTCCATATAGCTATTTTCAAGTGAAAATGGTTTCTATCCTTTTGTCTCCTTTAAAGCTTTAATCTCTCTTAGTATTTAAATTTTTGTTTAGTAGAATTTTAATAAGGCCAAGGTTGATTGATTATGAGAAAAGTGTATAATTGCTTTATCACTAAGCATTGCATGAGGGCATGGCAATGGTTAAGTGTAGGGGATTTGATAGGTGTGAAAACACCCATCCTTTTACCACTTATTTCTTACTAAAACAAGACCAAAACACGTATTTAATGTCATTTGTTTGGAATTATGCGTGGTTTGTGTGTTTGTTGTGTTTTCAGAGCCAACCGGATAAATATTGGAGAAAACATGGGATTGCACGGGTTTTATCAAGGAAAAAGACGAAAAGATGAAGTCTATAGTCCAAGAGATGCAAAAGATTTGAAGTCAATGGGCCTATTTGAAGATTTATCGAAGAAAAGGACCAAAGACGGAAGATTTACCTATGTCGAAGAAACTCAAGTCTATTAAATGAAGAAATTAAAAGACGAGTTGAATTTATTCGTCGACAAATCCCGAATCGAAATCGAAAACGTCAACTTTTCTGAAAAGACGAGAAGACAACAAGAAAGGGAGAAAGCCCACTCACCAACCAAGGGAGAAGCCTATAAATACTCCTTCCATTCACAAATTTCTACTGGTCTCTTTCTATTACATTTATCTCCGAGTTCTTAGGAAAACCATCTCCCTTAAGGAGTGGTTTTCATTTTTCTTTGATTTCTTCCAATCTTGTAAGTTTAATCTTTCCACTTTGTTTGTTGAATCCTAAATCATTAATACAAGTTTACTTTTAATCTTTCCATCATCTTGTTCTTCATCTCTTTATGATTCAAAGTTCTTAAGTTTTATTTTATTGGTTTGATCATAAAAAGTAAGTGGGTTTTGCGATTTTGTGGTTTTGGATTGATGTTTACCTTAGGTGAATGATTAGTGGTTAAATTGGTTTTAGTTTTGATTAAAAACTTGGTGAATTTTGAGTCAAATTCGTGTTTATAAGAATCCCCTGTTCTTCGTTGTTCTTTACTGTGTTGCCCAGATTCCGTATAGAGGTTCTTTGATTATCTTGGTTATTCGGAATATCAATTATTCCGAGTAGGTTGAAATTTTCTTGGTTATTCGGAATTTCAAAATATTCCGCATAGAGTTGCTTTTAAAAACATTCCGCATAGGCTTTCATATCAAAACATTCCGCATAGAATTTCTTTTAAAAATATTCCGGATTGAGCAGTTATTCCGCATAGGGGTATTTTGTCATTATTCCGCATAGGGGTATTTTTTCAGCATAACCAAAATATTCCGCATAACCTCATTATTCAGCATAAGCCAAATATTCCGGATAGAGTTGTGATTTTGTTGATTATTCGGAATATCCTGATTATTCCGCATAGGGGTATTTTGTTGATATTCCGCATAGACTTCCTTTTCGAAACATTCCGCGTAGGGTATTATTCCGCATGGGTATGATTATTCCGAACAGCACAATGTTCCGGATAAGCTCACATTCCGCATAAGCCAATTATTCAGCATAAGAGATTTATTCCGAGTATAGTTAACATTCCGAGTAAGGCAAAATATTCCGGATAGCCATTATTCCGAATAAGGTAAAATTCCAGTTTTATTCCATTTTTTCTAGTTTTAAATTATAGCTTTATTTTTACTCTCAGTAATTGCTTTTAGTTTAATTTGATTATTTCTAGCACTTACCATTTTAGTAGATTTAGACCAAAGCTCCCCCTTTTTAGTTACCATTTACAACGATTCCACTTTTGACCGTGATCAATTCGAGAAGATACCGAGAACGAAACAACGACATATATCAATTTGGTACGAGCAACGCAAAGAAAGATCTTGCAAGCAAACCCTTTTATTAACCAACCAAAAGTCAGTCATTAATTCACACGATTGATAATAATAGAATTTCTGTTTTCAAAGATGGTTTATTCTATTTTGATGCAATTTCTGTGAATGGTGTTTTTGAAATAAACATGCATGATAAAAATTCCAAGAGGAAAAATAATTCTGTGTTTAGCATGTATAAGAAGAGTAAGTTAGACAAGAACTCTTCTTATCTTTGGCATTGTAGGCTTGCCCATATTGGGAAGACTCGCATACAAAAGCTACAATGTGATGGGCTTTTGGGAAGTATCAATGATGAATCATTTGATAAATGTGAATCTTGTATCTCTGGAAAGATGACCAAGAAACCTTTTAATAGCAATATTGAAAGGGCTACTGAACTACTTGGTTTGATACATACTGATGTGTGTGGACCACTTAGACATGTGTCAAGGAAAGGTGCTAGCTACTTCTTGACGTTTACAGATGATTATAGCCGTTATGGTTATGTTTATTTACTTAAGCATAAACATGAGGTATTTGAAACATTCAAGACGTTTAAAACCGAAGTAGAGTTACAACTGGGAAAGAAGATTAAAGCTCTTCGTTCTGACCGTGGTGGTGAATATTTAAGTCAAGAGTTTAAAGATTATTTAAATGAGAATGGAATTGTTCAGAAACTTACTTCTCCGTATACTCCACAACAAAATGGTGTATCTGAAAGGAGAAATTGTACATTATTGGATATGGTACGATCTATGTTTAATCTTACAACTTTACCATTATCTTTTTGGGATTATGCTCTTGAATCTGATGTTCGTATTCTTAATATGGTTCCCACTAAGAAGGTTGATAAGACACCATATGAACTATGGCATGGCAAGAAGCCATACTTGTCTTATTTAAAAGTCTGGGGTTGTGAGGCGTATGTGAAACGTGACTCTGGAGATAAACTCCAACAACGCTCAGTAAAATGTATCTTTGTAGGTTACCCTAAGGAAACTATGGGTTACTACTTTTATTATCCGGCTGAGAACAAAATAGTTGTGGCTCGGTATGGAGACTTCCTTGAAAATGATCTTGTAAATCAAGAATTCAGTGGGAGAAATTATGATCTTGAAGAAATTCAAGAAGATACATTGCCTTCTGAAAATACTAGCGATGAAATTCCTGTAGAACCAGAAAGTCTGAGTGTTCCGCCGGAGTTAATTCCTCCACGTAGGTCTCAAAGGACTATACGTGCGCCGGACAAACTATGCCTTTACATAGAGGATGATGAGGAGGAAGTAGGGGATCTTGGTGAACCTGCTAACTATCGGTCCGCAATGTCTGATCCAGAAAAGTCAAAATGGATAGTTGCGATGAATGAGGAAATGAAATCCATGGAAATCAATGATGTTTGGATTCTTGTAGACGCACCTAAAAATGCTAAAGTAGTGAAAAATAGGTGGATCTATAAGAAGAAAACTGACATGGATGATGATGTACAATCCTATAAAGCACGTTTAGTGGCTAAAGGTTTTACTCAAACTTTTGGCATAGACTACGAGGAGACTTTTTCTCCTGTAGCAGACTTACGAGCTATTAGGATTCTCATAGCTATAGCAGCATACTATGACTATGAGATATGGCAAATGGATGTTAAAACTGCCTTCTTGAACGGTCGCTTAGATGAAGATATCTATATGCAACAACCGGAAGGGTATGTTGATCCTAAATATCCAAAGCGCGTGTGCAAACTTCAAAGACCTATTTATGGTTTGAAGCAAGCATCACGTCAATGGAATAAGCGATTTGATGAAAAAATCAAAAAGTTCGGATTTATTCAAAATCGTGATGAGCCATGTGTATACCGCAAAGCTAGTGGGAGTAATGTAGTGTTCCTGATTCTATATGTCGATGACATATTGATCATGGGAAGTAACATTCCAAGACTTAAGGAAGTTAAGGATTATCTTGGTAAATGTTTTTCTATGAAAGATTTGGGAGATGCTGCATATATTCTGGGAATTAAAATCTATCGAGATAGGAGTAGACGGTTAATTGGTCTTAGTCAAGATGCTTATATTGATAAGATATTAAAGAAATATAACATGCATAACTCTAAGAAAGGTTTCTTACCGATGGAGGTTAAGCATGAGTTAAGTCATGAGAAAGATGCATCATCACCTGAAGAGGTGGCTTACATGAAGAAGGTGCCTTATGCTTCGGCAGTAGGATTTATTATGTACGCTGTAAGATGCACAAGGCCTGATGTGACGTTTGCTCAGAACTTGGTCAGTAGATACCAACAGAATCCAGGAAAGTTCCACTGGACTGCTGTTAAGCATATTCTAAAGTATTTGAGGAGTACGAAAGATATGTTTTTGGTATTCGGGGGTAAACCAGACACAGAACTGAATGTAACAGGATTCTGTGATGCGTCCTGGAAATGTGATAAAGACGATACGAAGTCTCAGACGGGTTACGTGTTTGTCATTAATGGAGGAGCAGTAGACTGGAAGAGCAGTAAGCAAAAAACCATTGCTATGCATGCGACTCAATCTGAGTACATGGCCGCTTCAGAAGCCGCAATGTAAGCTGTTTGGATTAGGAAGTTTATTGGAGATCTTGGAGTGATGCCTTCAATTAAAGAACCTATTGATATATATTGCGACAATTCTGCGGCAATAATATTCGCCAATGACCCTGGAGTCATGAAGGGCGCCAGACACTTTAAACGTAGATATCACTACGTTCGAGAACAAGTAGAAGCTCGAGAAATAAAATTGATAAAAGTTCACACAGATGATAACGTAGCTGATCCTTTTACTAAGGCTTTATCTAGGCCAAAGGTAGTTAAGCATGCCAAGGCAATTGGGCGGCAACTAGCTAGCGAATTCATGCAATAAATCTGTTGATTAGTATTTGGATAAAGGATGTAAGACATTATTGAATTGATGAAATAAATATTGGGTTTCGTTTATTTTTCTGTTATTTGATTTTGTATCCTATTTTACATGTTTTAATCCGTGAGCATTTTGATGTTTCTAAATGTCCTTTGTCGATTAATAATATGGGAATATTATTAAACTAAGACAATTCAAAATGGTGACAGAGTATACTTGGAAGTATATTGGTCAATTTTGGATGATATTTGATGGATCAAATATTGGACTTATCACAACTATGTGATTTTACTTTATGGATCTTTGTCATTAAGTAAATCATAAATAGTTATCCTTAGACCTGAGATACCAGAAAACTGCATTGAATGTAGTGCATTTCTGTGAGATAACCTAACGCTAAACGTAACTGGTAGTTATAAGGGTTATTTTCAGAAGTGTTGCGAAGTTCATGTGTTTTGCTTGTAGTCGAAATGGGATTCGTTTCCTTCGAATTATGTTTGAAGTATAAATACAACTGGGCCCCTCGGGGGAGTAGTAAGATGTTTGTGTGGCCACACCCAAATTTGTTTTGGTAATCTTGCTATATCCGTAAACGAGAAACAGAATAGTTAATGAAGGAATGACTAAGATCCATATCCTTATTAACAATGTATTTGAAATGAAAGGATAATAATAATGATGTAATCATTAAAAGGTTCTTGTCCAGGAGACTTTACCCGGTTTGTACTAGTGACATTGCTAGTGTAACTAGACGCTAGTCAATGTGATCACGATATTAGAATTTTGTCCAAGTAGGAGCTGAAAGTTTATGAACTTAAAATTAATAGTCGTGAGATAGGATCGAACTCGGGATCACGGGATTGCACACATAACGTAAAGGGTTAATTTATTTATTAAATATATATTATATATATTTATTAAATCAAACCAAAGCTTAACTAACGATTGTTGATAAATAAGAGTTAAGTTATAACGACCGTTATGAAACTAAATAGAAGCTAAAAGAAGAAGAAGGAAAAATTACACAAACACCCCTTGGGGGTGGTGTAACCGTCGGCCAAACAAAGAGGGGGCAAAGGGGAACTTTTGGTGTAACCAAGCCTATATAAACAACCCCTAGGCCTTCATATTTTTTGTCCCTCCCTTCTTGCTCTCTTCCTGCGATCGCAACACATAACCCACAAGGGTTATTCGTTGACTTTCGTTCTTCTATTTTATCTAGTCCTAATCCCTCTCTAGGGTTATTGGGTAGATAATCCATAAGCGTTGAAGCTCGGTTTGTTCGTTCTAGACTCACGGTTAACTCGCCGTATTACGTGTGTACAAGAGCGTGATATAATCTTCCTTTAGATTATATTCTTGGTGGCGTTCGTGATAAACCCTAGTTGCCGTTCGTTCCGTCGTCTTGTGAATCTTGCTAGGATAAAGGTATGTAACCCTAATCTTGATTAATATAATTGTGTTAAATTAATGATCTTGTTAATCGCTTCCGCTATGCGCTCTTTGATCCATATTAGAGTTTTAAATAATTGTTATGAACTCTATAAAACATCACAAGGAGGGTAGTTTTACATTTATCAAACATGAAATGTTCATAAAAAGTAATATTATGCTTGATATGTAGTAGTAGTAAACAAATACTATTAACCGAATATATTACCGGTAGTAACTTTGAACTTACGTGACCAGAGTCACCCGTGGCACCTCAACGAAACTTGACACGACTAAATGTCCGCAGTAAAAAACAATATAAAAACAGACACTCGATCATTATATAAACAAAATATATGACAAGCCTAGAGTAGGGTATGCGAACGAATCAACCAAAAACATATCCCGACCAAGATCACGACGCATCCCATGTAATGGGGCGCGACGCGTCCAGATGGAGGGTCGACCCCGGCCAGGTCCCAACCATTACCACCCGCCTAATCATAATTTCATACTCTACCTATGATCATGTTGTAGGAGAAAGAACTATAACATCTCTTCATGCTTTTGCATGTTTTTTGTTTTCTTATACCTGGACTGATATGAAGTACTTATTGAAAAAATCCATCTTAAAGATGCTAGCTTCTTATATATGGACCCCTATCATGTTACGTAGTCAATTCCCAAATCTTCTTTTCTAAAAAGCATGGATTGAATATGTCAATTACTACCAAATTGTGGTTTTTCATTCCCTTACTCACGGGTTCATATAAAAGATTCAATTGCCAAATTGTGAATCATCTTGTTAAAGAAGGGACACACAAAATTTCATGCATGTGCAGAAACTCTATATCGAGTGTATGTCAACTTCTGTAAGTACTTTTTTAGAACTCTATCCTTTTCTAAATGTATGATCATAACCGGGGCCGGCCTTCTCAAAATTTTCGGATCGATGTTTTGGCAAAAAGTATAAGATATGGCGAACCCTAGAATGATTAACGCTAAACCGGAAATATCAACCCTTTAAAACATATAATACAAACTAATTACGTTAATATATACTAATCTGGTTGACAACCAAAACTAATCTGATTGACAAAGGTATTGACCTCCACACTACTTTATGTTCTTTTTGTGATGACTATCGTGAATCGTCAGACCACATTTTCATCGAGTGTAAGATGGGGAAACTGATTTAGGACTCCATATGTCGATGGTGTAATATTGTCCATGATTCTTTGGCTATATCCCATGATTTGTTGAAGTTGTCGGGTTCGGTTGGTCTAGCATCGGGTTTCACTAAAACCATTGATGCTATTATTCGTATTACGTCATGGGTCAAAACTAAAGATTTAAAAAAACAAAGAGGTGAACACTAACATCGTGGTGTCGGAGGTCAAAGCTATATCTCACCTATGGACTTTTCCAAATTACTGCCTCCGGTTGATAAAATGTTAACCCATTAAACATAAATTTTCAATACCATACTTTCATTCCCTTTATTGGAGTATCATCACCTTTAGATGGACTTATTCGAGATGTGATGTGAAGATGTCACATACATAGTAATTACAAATGCACAGAATCTATAGCAATAAAAATCGTACAATCGTGTTTCGAATGATTGTCCTACCTACCTACTCATCATGCATGTGATTTTCAGTGACGTGATTTATGCATATGTTGATTTTTAGATTACTTTATGATACCTTAACTAGGTTGATATATAAGAAGAAAAAATAAGTGAAAACATTAAGTTCCTTGATTAATTGGTGGTTACATATAGTTCACTCCAAACCATGCATCAAATCAAACACTAATATATAATCATCTTTCAAACAAAAAAAATGATCTCCAACTTAAGACATTAATGGTAAAAATCGAAAACTAATATCCTTAAACACTCCAAACAAACAGATCATGAGTTCTTGATCTTGATGAACCAACATCCTCTTTTGGCAACTTCATCCATGGATTAATTAGCTCTAAGTACCCCTGCATCGATCAATTTAATCTGTCAAATGATTTATATAAATTTTCGAAAAAGTTGATACATAATAAAAAACTATGCGGAAAAATTCCATGATGTCGTTAGACCCACTCTGGTTCTGTCTCTGCTATGGAGGTTTATAAGCCTTGATCATGTGCCGGGTGACAAAATATCAAGTTATTTAAATTTTTACTAAATCATTATACATATAAATTGGCTTAAAACCCCGTATTATGTTATTTTGTAATTTCTAGCTTCTTGCTAAAAAATTTCTTTATATCTCAATAAAATCCGTCGTTAAAAAAAATATATCATGCTGAGAACATTTTGACTACATGTTGAGCTTGTGTCACAACTCACAAGGTTGCTTATTTTGTTTGTACCTATGGATTTTGATTGATAGCTAAACAATTGACTACATTATATGCCATGACAATTTTATACTAGTACTAACATTCAAGATAAAGGAACTAGGAAATAAAAACTAATACATCTATATAAATTTTGTCCAATTTATATGAATAAAATGTCATATCTAAAATCATATACCTAGTTAGGTCAAAAATGATAAGGACACAAAATATAGAATATAAGCAAACATATCTAGCTAAGAATTAGGGTTAGGGTTTTGCAAGAGTAAATCAAGAAAACTCACCTAAAATAGGGTCTTGAAGCTTTAAATAGAACAAGTATAACCAGGAGGTGGAGTCTTGCCACAAGTAACAAGCAACTGAAGAGCAAGTGGCAAGTAAATATTGATATTCAAAAGCTTAATCTTTAAAGTTGTACACAAGCAAACAGCAGCCTCAAGCTCAACTAAACCAGCTAGAACTGGACAACATTGGTTCACTACTGGATCACCTAATCCAATATGAACCAACCCTCCTAGAAGATCCACACAAGCTCCTAGCTTTAGTGCATCAATGGGGCATGTGGCTGCTGGAGCTGGCACAAAAGGTGGTGGTGGGCATGGGGTTCCTGGCTGTCCACCTGATGGTGGGTTAAGTACTGGTGGGTTCAAAATTGGTGGTAGGGTGATGGGTGGTGTAACAACTGGTGGGAGGCTGATTGGTGGTTTGACAATTGGTGGGATGGTGATTGGTGGTGTAACAACTGGTGGCTTCACATATGGTGGTCTGACAACAGGTGGTCTAACAACAGGTGGTCTAACAACAGGTGGTCTGACAAAAGGTGGGCGAACAATAGGAGTTTTTGGTGGTTTGCCAGTAGGTGGTTTGTGTGAACCACCTGGTGGTTTGCCAGAGGGTGGGTGAGAGTGGTGAGGTGGTTTGCCTTTACCACCACAAGGAACACAATCTAGAGCAATTGGAGTGGCAGTGGAAATGAAGAACATAGAGATGAGAAGAAGAGCAGTGAGTTGCTTAGAGGACTCCATTGTCACTCAATGTGTTTGGTGTGTAAGTATGTGTAGTTAGCAACTTAGCATGTGTTATATATAGAGTGAGAGATGCATTATACACTCCTTAAAAAAATAGGGATTGTAGATCTAAGACAAGGCTATTAGTTGGTTACTACTAGATTTAGGGTACTTTTTATCAAAAGGTAGAAGTAAAGACTTATGTGTTCTAAATTGTTTTATATATTTTGTTTTTTTACTCGACTTTACTAGCCGAGTTCGATCGATTACTTTTTTGGATAGTCTGGATTCGGTGCGGTGAGCCTATTGAGCCACGATGGGATTAATATTATCATTTTTGAATGTAGTTACACAATAATTCGATCTGATTCAGGTTTATCTTACCGTGTGGTTTATTCATCCAAGGATAACTAGTTAGGGTATGTTCAAATGAGGATCCTCGAACCAAAATCAGTCAAGAGCGCGGTTATATACGTCCTGGTTCAAGATATGAACAAAAAACAAGTTTTATTTGGGTAAAGATAACCTTAGTCGCGGTGCAGTTTCAGAGAAACCAACCTGGTTCTAAATAACGACGAAACCGATGTTATATGATGGTTCAAGGTTATCATTCAAGTAACAACAACGACGTGACTATATAATATTTGCATCTTTGATATCGATTCACAGTTTGTTTTTTGCTTTGTTTGTTTTATATTTTTACAAAAGGGTTTTTCTAACATGTGCCCTCAAGCACATGTTAAGGTATGTTTATTAAACACCAACTTTCCTTTTATATCATAAAATACATTTAATTCACATTAAATACACTCAAAATTCACCATAAATAAATAACAATTTACATTTAATACATTCTAACTTTACTTTTATATAAACTCAAACATGTATCTTGGGGCACATGTTAGAAATTCCCTTTACAAAAACACATGTAAAAAAGGTTAAATATTGTGATTCACAATATCAATGTCACACTACGTGTATACTTACTAGTTATGGATCTTAATATTAAAATAAGAAGTAAAAAATCATGAGAATGCAAACAAGATTTCTGAACTTAAGATACTGACAACACTAAAAACATGTCATTTTGGATGACTCGTAGTTTACAATTTCTGGGACTGATCAATATTGTTCATAGGTTACATCAGTCCAAATAATGGGTTAATCTAAACATGTGTATTAAGGGTGAATCGTAATTAAGCATGTGCATTACATAATGAATCATATATCTTGATGTATATAGATCACTAAACCCAAAAGTTACAACTCGATCAAGAATACGGGTTGAGAATCTATAAATGAATTTACGAGATTGTGCTCGCAACCTATGAATTATCGATCCACAAAATTGTCGATTGACGGGTAGACCCTAACCTCATGTGCCGTTTGTCACTAGTCGTTGTAACCTTACAAAGAATAGCTTATAGCTCTAACATTTCTTCTACCCTAGTGCAAATAATCACCAGTTTAGCACGGAGTATGTAATCGGTTTTCAAGGCTAGGGTTTCTTACGGGAATTGAAGTAGTCTTTAGTTCTTAGATCATTCATTATATACCCTAAAAAAAACTATACTATCTAGCTCACTAGATTACTGTAAGTGCATGTAAACACCATATAATTTCTGCTAATCAAGTGTCTGTATTACTTACTAAATAAAATATCAGCTACTATATATATTCAACGGGCCGGTCAAGTACCAAATCAGTAGATGGTTAGCTAGTACTAGTACTCACGTGAATGTGAAATGGGCAGATTTTGGGACCTGCCAAATTATGCAAGTTGGCAAATTGGTATAGCAAATTCATGCATCTAAATGTTTGTCGATAAAATCTTTGTAGTAACTATTGTTATCAAGGTGTGAGACAGTTCACATCTTTTTTATTTGGTTCCAAACAAGGTTAGTTTTCAGAGATCAGGATGATACTTACGATTGTTTTAATAATTATAAGATTGAGATTGTAAAATCGGATCCTAATTTCAAGAACCTATTATAATATATGTCAGTTTCTTAATATACTTTGTAATATTATACAAATTTACAAATTATTATATATCATATTAACACAAAATTATATGAATGTTTAATGAAATATTGTCCTATATTATGATTATGAAATGTTTAAGAAAATTAACATGTTATTGTTTTGATTATATAAAGCACAATCTATAACTATGGAGTTCTTGAGTGTGTAATTCAAGAAAAGTAAGATCATATTTGATTAAATGTTAAGAACTTATTGTTAAGATTGAGATCCTATATAATCTTAAGCTTGCAAAAATCGTAAGTAAAATCGAGATCGCTTATCAAGATTGAGATCCTAACAAACATGGTTCCGATGACTCTGAATTGGTGAAGCTCTAACTAACCTAGCAAATGAGAGAGCTTTATCCGATTAAATTTAATTTTTTGTATTGGTGAAACTCATGGACGGAGATAGAGAGGAACCCGACAAATTAAAGGCCTTTAGTGAAAAAATTGTATATATAAATTTTGTAAGACTTTTTTATACTTCTTTTCTTAAAAATCAATTTATAACGTAGTTTCTAAAAGTTATTGAAATATGGCCTTTTGGGCAAAACTTTCTGGGCAAAACCTTCTGGCTCCGCTTCTGATAATTAAACCTTATAATTAAGTCGGTCAAACGTAAATTCAAAAACCACGATACAAAGAAAAAAAATCATGCATCTTAGATCCGATCTTTGTAGTTTTTTTTTCATTACATGCATTACCTAGAAGATGATATTGATAAGTTATAATAATACACAAACTATATTTATTGGAATTGATCTAAGATTTCAGAATACTAGCAAATTGTATTTTATTAACTTTCTGTTTTTCATACATATACTACAAGTAAATACCACAATGTTTATATGATAAAAGTTGTACATCACTACACCATATTCTTCTACATATGAGAAGCTTTAAAGTGACCTTTTGAAAATATATTTTACAATCAGTCCATTTATATGAAAACTAAAACTGAAAGATAAATTAGGGTCTGCATGCAAAGTCCTTTAGCACACCCGGATCATGTCCTTTAATATGTAACAAATAAAACTTTAATTAGCCATAAAAATGAACCAAGTTATAGCATGTGAATTGGTGTTTTTCACATCTATAGTTCAAAATATGTCACATAAAAAGCTTAACAAAAGTGATATGTATTTTAACATCAGAAAGAATATCGTTATTATCATCCTAAAATCCTGCATGGGTTACATATTTAGTCATATTACTTGCAAAAATCTTGTACACTTGATTTGATCTTACATATGACAGAAGAATTCATTTGTAAATCTTTTATCATTATACCCTAAACTAAGATCTTCCATCTCTAATCTCGTGAGCGGACATTACAACATAGGTAATTAAACCTTGCTTTAATTTGATGCGGTTGTTCAAACAACCTAGCTTGCGAATTAATCATTTGGAGATATAGGAATTTGTTTGATTCGACCTCAAACCACTCGGGGAAGATACACTGTTGGAGGAGATCAAAGTCTTTACGCGTTTATGCATACTCAAGAGCTAGCGCGTAAAAATTTTCCAGCAACTTACTACTATTTCATAATGTAATTTTCATTCTAAAAAGGCATACATTAAGTAAACTATATCACGACATTGACAATTGTATTTTTGCAAATTTTTCTATGGCACTACCCGATCTTCAGCTTAATTGCTTAGCCTAATCTAGCATTTCTTGACAAAACTAGAAGTACGTTTGTAATTAACTTTCTTGCTTCGCCTTAACGTTATGTTGGACTCAAGTACTAGCTGACGACCCTAGTAGGGTAAACGCTAAAAGACATCGCTAGACACTGAATATACGGCTTTCTGGCGGTGTCAATCAACATCACGTTTACCCGATCTTGGATACATTATATCATGCTTACAACTTTTAGACATCGACATAATGATTTTGATGAATTCAAAAAACAATATGCAACCAAGAAACACACAAAAAGCTAGGGAGTTGTATTATTAATTATACTCTCCTAAAATGGTACATTTCATATGATAATTCAAAAAAAAATAATGTACGTATCTTATTATGTATTGCTTATGAGCTACAATAACACTTTTCACCATGTTTTTAGCTTATTTCAAAGTTAGCACAAAGTGATATGAATGGAGCTTTACTTTTGTGGCTGATAAAAGAAAGTTGGTTTTTATGTAAAGATGTCATATTTTAGGTGAGTTAAATGAGGAGGATGTAGTTGAATTTGTGGATGATGATATGATGAATTTTTAGCTGTTAAGCATCTTGAAAATTATAATTTGTGAGAGCAAGAAATTTTAGTCTTTATTATGTTGTACGCGTTTTTGTAGTAATTTTTTACGAGTTTTTTTTTTCTTAAAAGTTATTTATTTATTTATTTAACAGACGGAGATGTAAGATTCAATTATATCATTCTTAGTTAACTATTTTTGAGGTTATATAACTTATCGAAAAAATCCTTTCACCCAAACAAGATATGAGTGGGGCTTGTAATTTCTTTTGGTAATGTTAAACTACAAATTTGTTATTTAACTTATCCGTACTTTTCTTTAACATAAAAAATAATAAAAAATTCACAAACCCTAATAATATATGGAGACAAAGTCAAAGTTGTCATCTAAAGTTTAATCGGAAAGTAATTATATATTGGTGGAAAACAAGGGCAAATGGACCAATGAACTAAAAAGTTAAAAATATATAGAAAAACAAAAATGATTAAAGAATTTAACAGACATACATTCACGGGTTGGACATAATTCCAAACAAGATAACATATGCTTTTCTTCACGGATAAATCTTTGTACCAAGCTACAGACAAACACAAACACCCACAGTTTCACAATTTATTTAACTCTGGTTTTGAACTTACCAATTTTATTTATATTTGTAAAGATTTGTTTCATTTGGTTAATAATGTATAAACATGTATTCGAGCTTGATCACGTAAAAAAATTGGACTCATTTCGTTTTCGAGAGCTCGTGATTAGGAAAACATGTTTAAACCGACGACGTGGTGGTCCTAAAATCTTATTTGGTAACTTACGGAGAAATTGGGTGGTTTGTGAATTGTGATGTGACGCGAAAATGAACGCTTAGTGATTTTTGGAACTAGAAACAAATGAAAACTAATAACACATAAGTATCGAGTCATCACTCGACCAGATAGTCACGTTTAATGCTTACAAACAAACTATGGATTGAAAAAAAATCAGCTCGATACGATAGAGCCAAAAACTGAGCGAGACCGGGCAGGAAACATTTGTAGGGTTTTTGGTTCTAGGTTTATTAAGATGTTGGCTCTCTTGTTATTTGACCAGAATTGTCCTTTATGTTACGGAGTAAATGTTTTAGAACATAGTAATCGACAATGATTTAACACCATATACAAGGTTCTATAACTAGTTTTAAAGAACGGTTTTTATTTTGTTCGGCCGAGTTATCAGTTCATATTTCAATTGGTTTAACTCATGCATGGTTTTCCGGAGGTGGGCACCAAGTGAACTAAGTTCCATTGGTCACTTAGATCGTATGAGCTTGATCAATTCCCTAAAGCGATCGAACAATAACTCGAGCTCAATCAAGCCAAAGGTTAACGCGTTGATCAAGTTCAAGTTGAAGTTAAGACCTTATAAAACGTATAAACGTTAAAAAGGTATATCTTTGAGGTTAGCCAAACACTACTAAATTTGGCTAGAAGTTTATCTAGTTCAAGCTGGATTCTCTATTATTGATGACCCTACTGATCACGAGTCACGACTAATATTTGTCACGTCAAATTATATTGAAAACCTATAATTTCATACAGATTTTCCGAGGTTTAAACATTGCAGACGATCTCTTTTAGGTACTCCATGTTGATGCTATCATGGTGTACGTTAATAGATCAATTTTACGTTGTCGGTCACTATTGTTTCGGACATTCATGGTTGGTCCGAAAATGTATTTACTTGATGACATAAAAATATAATCAACATCGACCAGCTAAAGTTTACAACACGTTTAGATTTTACCAGACTTTGTTGTTTCTTGTTTAGCCTTTTGGTGAATACATTTTAAGTATTTACTAGTAATCGAAATAATGTGTTCGACCAAGTTTTATTAATCAAAAGGTTTGTGTTAATACTATTTCATGTTATATGAGGAACTTCTAATTAAATGGTTGGAGGTTATATTCACGTTTAACACATATATATGACATAAATTTGCGACGTTCATATATCCTGAGATAGATTGATTGTTGTAGAAAAACATGAAAAACGAAATGTGTGTTAATCATTATTTAGCTGCCATTAGTTGTGTCATAGTTGGCTTTTACGTGTATTATCTATATATTAGTTGTAGTGAGTTAAAGCCCAAGATTGAGATGTCTATATGTACCGTCTCGTAAAATAATGAAAGACATGAAACACTTTCCATCTTACATGGTATTACACTTTTGATATCGATCCTAAACCCTAACCACAAAACATTCGCTTTGTAAACCCTCAAAACACGTTCTGCATACCCTTATTGTTCTTCTTTTTTTATTAAGTGTGTCGATCGTTGGTAGGCTAGATTACGAGTCGATGTGTTAGCTTTGTTTGGTAAAGTCGATCGTTATTTCCGTTGATAACCAGTCGACACCGTTTGTTGAAGTAGATCGTTGGTTTTGTTGATAACCAGTCGGCGTTACTTGGGTTTTCTTATTGCTGCAATTACCTAAGTTTGAACCTTGTGTTGGGTCAGCATTTACTGATCCTGAATCAACTCTGGGATTTGAACATAAAATCTCCTAAGTATTTAGTGCTCAACAGAAATGTGGTTCTGCTGAAGCAAGCCTAGATGAACGAAGATTCCTACTAAAGAAAGTCTAGCTGAAGACAATTCAGCTTTAACACTTCCAGATAACTTTGAAGACAAGAAGTCTTCGCTTCAGCAACTAGGAGGTCTAGTTGTTGAAGAAAAGTCCTGAAGAAGAGTTTCAGTTCAGTTGGTTTGACAATGTCGTACTAAACAATGTCGATCTACTCTTGGATACTGAAGATACTTCAGTCATCCTGAAGGGTTACAAAGGCGGGAAAAAGATCTGCATTAAGTCAAACGATAAAGCACATCTCATTGAGAATAAGGTTTCTTCTAAAGCTAGATATAAGTACAACTTTTATTATCTGTGCTACTTTATAGATATAACTATGTACTGTTTATCACGTAGGACATTCAACCACTCACTGGATAAACAACACGTAGGAAGTAGTGCAATTTGTAAACCCTAATGAATTGCCTATAAAGGAACACATTTGGGAGTCAAGAACTCATATCTTGTATTAGAAAGGTAGAACACTTCAAAGAGCGCTTCACTCCCAACATCAACCTAAACATCCTGCTAATGAACGTTAGGGTTGAGACTTAAACTCATAACTTTGGTTTGTAGTTTAATAAAGGAGATCACCCAGATATTATCATTCAACCACTTTGCTATTCCACAAGAAAAGTATGTCATAAATTATTTATTAAGTTTTTAATAAATCTATGTACGTTGAAAAGTATTTTGGTATTATTGTATTACTTATTCGTATTGTTATTACTTTGTTAAAGCAACTCACTTGAATCCATGATACGAGATAATACTTAAGGTTGATAAGTATTATCAAGTTAAAAGGGACCAACAATTGGTATTAGGGCAATTTGATTTAATATTTTTATAAAACTGCTCATAAAATATTTTTAAAATCAAGATCCAAATATGGTTCAAGTTGTACCACAAACTCTGGAATATAGGGGTGGCACACTAAATGTTGCTTTTGTCCTAGAAGTGGCAAAGTTCACGAATTGGAAGAAAAGGTTTCTTATCCATATCATTAAAGTAGAACCTCAATTCTTAAGCATTATTCAAGAAGGTCCGTTTGTTCCCATGATTGGAGAAAACATCAAACCTGAAGCACATTGGACAGCTGATGAGAGAAAGGCTGCTAATTTTAATCAGCAACTCAAAAGCCGCATCAGGTTTGTGCTTCCTGATGACCAAATGATTTCTGTTGTGAATTGTTTGACGGCTAAATCTACCTAGGTTCCTGATACTATATCATGAGGGCCCTCTAATGTGAAATAAACAAGAGTGATGGATTTAAATTAATCATTTAACACCTTCAAACATAAAAAAAAGGAGAAACTCTAACTCAAACTTTCACAAGATACAGGGCTTTGATGAATGAACTTGTAAATGATGGTGTTAAACTTTCCAAGTTAGAAATTAATACGGTTTTTGTTAATCATTGCCAAAGAAGTGGCTCAGTTTTTTCCAAAGTTCGAGAAATGTCAATCACATTAAAGATTGTGAGTTGGCCTCCCTATTTGGAAAACTAAAATATGAAAAGAACCTAGTTGATTGGATCTATGAAGGCACCAGCAAGAGTAAAGCATTAACTATTGCTACACCCTTGTCTACTGCCTTCTTTAATGAAGATGTCATTCGGGATTATCAAGATAGTCCTGATGATGATGAATAGATAAGAACAAGTGATGAGTATTTGAAAGACCTTGAAGAGGAATTTCATGAGAGAGCTCACTTGGATAAATCCAATAGGTTCTTTAAGAAGGGAGGGAAGTTCTGCAGCAACAACCACAACTAATACTGTGTGCTTCAAGTGTAATAAGCATGGTCACTTCGCCAAGATGTTTTTCAAAAACATCAGTTCCTTCTTACTCTTTACTAGTTCAGTCCAGACAACCAGCACAATCACCCTTTTAGCAAAAGCAAATTGCTTCTACCTCCTTTTAGCAGAACAAAGTTAAACTGAGGCATGTTAAGGAATTTGAGGCCAAGTATAAGGAGATTAAGGCCATACTTTCTCTCTTGAGTAATGAAGGTTCATCTTCCAAAATGGTTAAGAGTAGAAAGAACAATGGGTTGGGTCAATATCACTGAATGGGGTAAAGAAGAAGTTTCTTCAGATGATGATGAAATGGTAAATGTCAAAGTGGCTCTTCCTGATGATGAAACCATTAATTCCAATGTTGTGGCTAAGGAGAGTGCTCGAAATGGTGATTGGGTCAATATCACAATAAAAAGGTACAAACTCTTCTTGATTTAGAGGATAAATATGATATTAAATTTTTCATTGATTATTTATGTATTGATCTACATTTTGTTGAAGAACAACAAAATAATCTCCTTGAGAAATAAAGGAAAACAGTTTTAGAGCTGAAAAATCATAAAGATAAATTGATAGAGTTAAAAGTAGCTAAACTAGATGTACTTACTTTTCAGCAACTAAACACTAAAATTATTGAAGAAAACAAATCATTAAGATTAGAGCTTAAAGAGGCAAAAAATATTGTTAAATCTTGGATAAGAAACTTTGACAAAGTCAATCATTGTATTAGTGAACAAATTTCTGCTCAAAATAGAAAAATGTTTGGTACTAAAGGATCCTCCAGCATTAAAGCTCATGGTATTGTCTTTGTCAAAGCCTCAACTGAGGTTGGTAGTACAATCCTTGACACTGAAAGATCAGGTGAGGTAAATCTGCCCAATCATGACACTAGACGTATCCTTCTTCCTGAGTTTCAAGAACATGCTTATTCATGAGCACCTATTGAGTCTTCAGTTTCTAAAGATGACTCAGATGATATAGAGACTTCAGTAAGCACCTCACTTCCTCCACTATAGAAACTTGTCGGTGTTGAACCCTCTTCTAGACTAAAAACTATCTAGTCTATCATCAAGTCACACACAACACACAAAAGTAGTGCTCCCAAACATGTCAAAATTGACATATCAAAGAACTCTTTAGCTCCTGCTAAAGGTTCACTAAAGGGAACTACTTTAAAAACTCCTTCAGCTTCAATAAATAAACTGAAGGTTGTTGATTTTGAGGAAGACATTCAAATGTCTATTGTTATTCAAGAGATCAAAGATATTAAGTTACAACCCAGACAACAATAGACCCTAATCATCTTCAAGGATGAACCACTTAATGCTCCACGTCATGTATACCAAACATAATTCAAAAAGGGTTGTGAACTTTGTGGCTTAAACAACCATATCACTGAGAGAATTGTTATAAAGTTATATTTTCTATGAAATGTGAGAGAACTAACCATCGCACTTGTGAACATATTGAATATATGGTAGTAAAAACTAGTGTTGATGCTCTAAAGCATAAAGGTGGAGCATCTCACTCCAGGCGAAATATGCCTTTTCCACCTTGCATTCACTCTGGTATGAACAAATATCTCTTTGATGACTGTCAGTATTACACTATATGCAATATATGTAGAAGTTATGACCATGACACTCATGGACACAATCGAATTATCTCTCTTAGAAGAGGAATCAAACCAAGGAATTTAAACTTTCTCACCAATTCTTATGAAACATGTGGAAGCAATGTCCACACTACATCTGATCACAATGCCATAGAGTAATTCAGAAGAGGTGAAGCTCTTTAGGCAAAAAAGGAAAATGTTGAAAGAGCCTCCAAAACTGAACCTTCCTTTATAGTATCATCTGCCAGATCTAAGACTCCTACAAGGTCAAGGACTCCTATTAGATCTAAGACTCCCACCCAGAAAAGGTAGGTTTCTAAGCAAAACTGGCCATTTTTCTTAACTTGTGTAGAGTGACCTCAACAAGCCTATTTAGTACCTGGACAGTGGATGCTCAAGGCATATGAATGTCACTAAAAGTTATCTGAACAAGTTGAGGAAGTACCATGTCTTAAAGTAGTGTTTGGTGATAACTCATCAGCATCTACTAAAGGATATGGTTCGGTGAAATGTAATGGTATAGTTTTCACAAAGGTAGCCTTTGTTAATAGATTGAAGCATAACCTCGTCAACATCAATTAATTGTGTGATGCCAAATACATCATTTGGTTTGATGAGAAAAGAGGTATAATCTTCAAATCCAATCATGAAGTTGTGATGATAGCTCCTATAGTTAAAGATGTATATGTCATGGACATGAGCTCTACTTAGGAGACATGTTTCTTTGCTAAAGTTTCAGAAATCACAAATTAGCTTTGGCATAAGAGATTATCACACCTTAACTTCAAAACAATCACTCAGCTAGAAACCAAATCTTGTTATTGGTCTCTCTTCACTTGTCTATTCAAAGGACAAACCATGCTTATCATGTGAAAAAAGGGAAGCACCATAAGGCCAATTTCAAAGCAAAACAAACTTTCTCAATCAAAGAAAGTCTCCATCTTCTTCATATGGACTTATTTGACCTAGTAACACCAAGGGCCATTAACCATGAAAAGTATACACTCGTCATTATTGATGAGTACTCAAGATACACTTGGGTATACTTTTTGAAGAAGAAAAGTCATGCACCTGAAACCATCATGTCTTTCATCAAAAGAGTTGAAAATCAAATTGACACTCATGTCAAACAAGTCAGAACTGACAATGGTACTGAATTCATAAATCACTCACTGATCAAGTTCTGTGATGACAAAGGAATTTCATAAAATTTCTCATCACCTTACACACCTGAACAAAATGGTGTAGCTGAAAGAAGGAACATAACTCTAATTAAAGGAGCAAGAACAATGCTTGCTGGATCAGCTCTCTCTAAGTACTTTTGGACTGATGATGTAGCCACTTGTTGCGACACTCAAAACAGATCCATCATTATGAAGAGACACATGAAGACCCCCTATAAGATCTTTGGGGGGAGAATTCCAAACATCACATTTCTACATGTGTTTGGGTGTTCAGTATTCATTCACAATTACAAGGATCACCTTGGAAAGTTTGATGAAAAAGCTGATGATGGTTACTTCTTTGGATACTCACTGGTATCAAAGGCATATAGAGTCTTCAACACAAGAAGAAACCTATCACATCACTTTCAATGAAAGTTCTGAAGCCATAAGGTTTTCAAATCCATCAGTGGATGAACTTCATATTCGTGAATCTCATAAATATCCACTTGATGAATATCAACACTATGAGCCCTCTTAGAAGTATCAAACTGATTGTTCATTAGTCCTCCATATTGATCTATTTTAAGATATGTTCGATCCTTCTACTAAAGGAAATCTGTCAGTAATTCACACTAATGGTAACCAATTAATGGATCATAATGATCAAGCTGCTTAGCCAAATGATCAAAATGCCAAGTCAAATGACTTCATCGATTCCGATCATGCTTAGCCAAACATCTAAAACTCTCTAGTGAACTTGAGGGAAGTTGTTCAAATAAACTTTCATTCTGATCAAGAAAGCAGTCCACTAACTTTGGAACCATTGTTAGTTGAATATCCTTCTCAAACCACTGAAGCATGTTCAAATTCTCATCCCGGTCTTCCTAGCATAAGCTCAAATACCACCCCTATTTTCCACACTCCATCTCCTCAAAGTTCATGGACTAGAAATAACCATATTAAGTAGGTTAACATTGTGGGAAATCCTAGTGTTGTTAGACTAACTAGAGCTATGACCAGGAAACTTAGTGCTACTTCACCTAGAGAATGTCTCTTTGTAGAATTTCTTTTAGAAATTCAACCTAAAAAGGTTTATGAAGCTCTTTAGCACCATGGATGGGTAGATGCCATGCAAGAGGAACTAAATAAATATAAAAGAAATAAATTCTAGAAATTGGTTCCTCTTCCATATGGAAAATCAAGTTTGAACCAAATGGGTATACAAACTCAAGAAGGATGAAACTAATGTTGTTGTCAATAATAAAGCTAGGCTTGTGGCTCAAGGATTCAATCAAGATTTGGGTGTTGATTTCGATCAGACGTTTGCTTCGGTTGCTAAAATGGAAGCCATTCGCATAGTCCTTGCCTTTACCACTTACATGAATTTCTTGGTATACTAAATGGATGTCAACTTTGTTGACCAAGGTATCTACTTCACTGGATACTTTTGCTGCTATTTTATCTGGTGGTACATCAGTAGGAGTTGTTGGGCACTCTCTTGTTTAGGGGGGAGAGCTACCACTAGTAATACTCTAAAACCCGCATTTTGAAAATGTGAAATTGTCATTTCATTTCATTTTGAAAATATGGTTTTCATTCCATTTCATATGTTATAAATGTGAATTTTGAATTAATTAAGAAATATAAATAGCTAAAACCTTATGTTAAATAATTTTGAAATTTGAGGGATTTTAACCTAAAGTAAAAAAAAGCTTTCTATTAATAGAAATCCGGTTTTAGGGTGTTTGTATACACCAAAATCTTCTTTTATATTTTAAGTATTAGGTTATTTTAAGAAAAGAGTGTAAAACTTGGAACATGTTTTCTCTTATATAGAAACATGTTATATTTAGTCCATACTCCCTCTAGGAATTTATACACCGTAGTTTTCATTCATTCTCCCAAAACAAATCCTCCATTGTTGGTTTTCTCAAGGTTTTCTCTCTACATCTCCATAGTAGAAACCTTGGACTTTTAGGCTCTTTCTTGGGGATTTCTTCTATCTTTCTCCTCATTCTTATGCTTTGGTGATTTCCATATCATCATACTTTGTTCATGTAAGCCTCTTAATCCTTGTGTCACCTTCTTTGATTTTGATTTATGTTTATTCTTATATGTATATGATTTTTAAGGTTATAAACCCTAAAAACATGTCATGGTGATTGATTTGACTTAAAAACATTTTCTTATGTTAGATCTTGATTAGAACAGCCCTAATATGTTTCAAATAACTTTTTACATGATTATTAACATGATCTAGACTTTGTAATATGATCTAGACCCTAAAAATGGTTAAAACAAATTAAGAACCAAGGCTGTCCAGTTTTTGAGTCATCTTGTAAGGGCTGTAAAACAAGTTTTGATATAAGTTTTGAAGTGTTTCAAAAGCCTATGATATAGTACTATGAATCTAGTTTTCATACCTGGTCTTCATTTATTTTTAAGAACATTTTATGATCGGGTTACTACTGTTTTCCCATAAGGTGTCAAATCTGATTTTTAAGACTAAAAAGGTCATGTTCACTAAAAACGCCATAAAATCTTCAATAATTCGAATTAACTTAAGCCACTTCAAGGGGATGATTTTCATTTGTTTAGGCATCTCCTTGATTTTTGCTAATCTTTTTTAGAGCTGTTTAGAGAGGTCAAATCAGTTGCATCATTGTGTATTTTTTGGTCAAACTATTTTTGGGCTAGGTTGGGCTTATTGGGTCATATCTTGGTTGAGTAACCTTTGGGCTTTAACCCTTTTATAGAGGCCTTGTTGACCCATAGTTTGGCCTTTGTGATTTTTTGGGGAATTTATGGGAAGTCTTTAATAGGGTAGTTAAGTATAGAAACCATACCTTAATTACCGGCAATCTTTTAAATAAGGAAACTCCTATTTTTGGAAAGTCAATCACATATTTTTGAAAACTTGTATTATAAGATGAATGATAAGTGTATGTGATGTATGTTATGTATGTATGTATCCTTGGTGACATGAGATTAGGATTCCCTTCGTTTTGTACGGGTTTTGTTTGATTTGGCAACAAGGTACGGATATTCGGTTCTTTCAGCAAGAACCATTCGCTTACCCATTTGTACTTCTATCTTTTGAGCATTCCATAAGCCTTTGCTATGTTCCCCATATGGTTATTTGTTGATTTGATAGGATACACTAATCCCTTTGATTCGTTATAAACCTTTGATTTGTTTTGGATTCATATGATTCTTTTGGACCAATTATGATATATGCTTTGTTATGACCTTTGATTTTGAACCCTTATGCCCGATCCATATTCTGTAACTAGTCATGGAGGTACCATTACCATGTCTATTCATGCACCAATGACATGACACCATCTGGGGCGGTGTGATTAGACCCTGGGTTCCCTTTTTGGATTGGCCATTTTGGATATATATTTTATAAGTGCATATGCTAGCCATGAGCTAGTGTATGTGCTATTTTGGATTTTACAGGGGGCGTATCGATGCATCCTAGGTATTTGATAAGTATGAATATGATTTAGTGAGTAGGTGGTATGTGTTATATGCCCCACATCACTTCTAGTATATGGGAGTAGCTACCCATGTACACCTATCTGACTGTTTGATTTGATATTATATGTGATATGTTATATGAGCTCGTGGGTATTTACTATACCTTTTCTTTCACTCTCTTTGCACTCATTATAACCTTTTGTTCATCTAATTATGTTCCATTACTTTCGTTATATTTTCTTCACTTGTGCATCTATTTGTTATATCTAATCACTGGGCGTTTTGCTCAGCCGTTTCTTTTTCCATGCGGCAGGTATTAAGCGGGAGTCTTGGCGTTGAGAGTTGCATAAGTGCATTTAGAGTCACCCGAGTGTTTAATAAAACCTTTACGAGATTTTATGATTTGCTTCATTTTCATTTTGACCTTGTTGTTTTGGGGATTTCTATTTCTAAAGTATTACTTTGAGTATTATGGAGTTTTAAATAAAGTTTCACTTTAGATCTTTTATAATACTTTGTTTCTGATGTGACACCATAGTAGTAGCACTTTGTCTCTTCTCGGAGCGGGTGTTACAAATATTATTGAGAGGTTATTTCATCAACACTCAAGGAAGAAAGTCCAAAAACAACATGAACCACTAGTATCATCTCAACCACATACAAGGCCATTACCAAAATCTCATTTCCAAAACATTCTTGTTAAGTCTAAGGGGAGTCATCTCAGAAGTCTGATCATGTTGATGGACTGACCACAAGTGAGGACAATTCTGATGAAGGGTCTCCAATTATTGTTCCCAAGAAAAAAGATGACTCAACACTTCATGAGAGACTAGTGAATAATGGAGTGGTTACTCATGATGAAATAAACAATTTGGTTAGACTTGATGAAGAAGAATGATAGGTGTGTAAACACCCATCTTTTCTACCACTTAATTACAATAATAACCGGACCAAAACGTGTATTTTATGTCTTTTATGTCGGAATTATGCGTGGTTTGTGTTTTTGTTGTAATTTAGGACGAAATTGTGAAAAGTGGAGAAAACACGGGAGTTCACGGGCATTCACGACTTTTATTGAAGAAAAAGATGAAAGACGGAGTCGAGAAGTCAAGAGTGGAAAAAGAACGGAAGTCCAAGACCAATTCTGAAGATTTATCGAAGAAAAAGTCAAAAGACGGAAGTTTATCAAAAGTCGAGAAACTCAAGTCTATTTTATTGAAGAAATTAAAGACGAGTTCAAAAGATATCCCGAGCCACAAGTCCTTAAAGTCCAAATTTAAAAGAAAGATTAGAAGGAAAGGACTAATGATGCAATTAATGAAGATTAAATGAAGGAGGGACTTAATCCTGCAATTTACAAGAAATGAAGGAGGGGAGGAAGCTTCCTTAATCCTCCCCTATAAATAGTTTAGACTGTTAAGCATTTGTTTTTGTTGGCTAACTTGACAAATTAGCTCTTCCACATTTATCTTATGCACATTTAAATACTTGTCATTTAATTACCTTGTCTTGCACCTTAATTACCATTTAATTCAAGTAAGTTTTTCTTTTTAATTCTTGTCAAGCTTTATTTTTATCTTGTTAATCTCATTCTTCCTTTCTTAATCTTTGTGTTGATTTGTTTATGTTCAAGTTCTTGATTTTGGTTGATCTATTTAAGTGGGTTTTGATTATCTTGATCTTTATTGTTTGACTAGCTAATAACCCGTGTTCAACACGGGCTGTAAGAACAAATTATTAATAGTTGCTGTAAAACGAAAAGCATGTATCCAGAACGTGTTTTGCTGATTTTATGATAAAGTGGATTATGAAGCAATATGTACATTTACTTGGTAAAATGGTAAAAATGGATTAGAGAAAAAAAAAAGACCAAAACTATTTAAGTACTTTAGAATTTCAAAGATGCCACAAGTATAAGTAAATAACATAAGATGATACAAACTTGTGTAAAAGAAATATAGGAAGTAACAGGAATCGCCAGTATTGAATGTTGCAACTTGTAACCATATGCAAACCTTCAATGGTCTGCTATAACAATATATGTCCCAACCTTGTCGTACTTCTTCAAGTATAATAACCGTAAGTGTGCACAAAAAGGTTTCTCTGCAATAAGATTATTCTAATATTCAATCTTAAAAGTAACCAACAGATGAAATTGAGCCATTGGAAAATACGTAGTATAAATAAACCAAAAAAAGTAATATTCTAAACTAATAGGCAATTATCAACTCATAAACATTAAACTGTTAGACACTTTAAAATGGGGCAAGTCAAAAATATGTTCTTTCTTTTTTAGCAGCTAAAAGTAGTCTATTCTCCACCAAAAGTTGATTGCATCTATAGGGTATAGCATCTCACATTTTTCTAAGCAAATTGAAATTCAAAATCGACAGTTTTAAAGGAGGAATATACAGATATACAGGGGGTGTTTGATTGCTTCTTAGTGGAATGGGCCAGCGCTGAATGCTTAATCGGGCAGTAGCAATTGTGTTTGGTTGTCTAAAAATGTCACCTCTTAATTAATGGTTTCAGACGGACCGATTCTACATATTAATGTTACTAAACCATTCAGTACGCTACATGTGTTTTACTTTATTCATTTATATTGTCACAGTCTCCCATTTTAAGTATATAAATTGTGTTGCTAGACACACATATGACAAAAAATAATTGATTATTTTTCATGGTGCATCGTTAAAAGTTATTGGCATGTGGCGTTGAAGTTTAATTGATTTATTTTTATGGTGTTTCATCGTCAAATCTCGCATTTTTGTCACAATTTTGATATTGATTTTTTTTAATAAAATTTTAGTATTAATGAATATACTTTTTTTAAACTTATTTTGATTTTCTATAATTAAAATATGTTCGTTTATGGGCTGCTAAATGAAATGAAAGTGTTTAAAAAAATATATAAATGAAACGAAAGTAGTATTGTACATTCATACAAGTATAAAAAATAATTTTAATATAAAAGTTTAATAATGTAACATTATCATTCAGAATGCGATTGAGACAAACTATCAAACAACCAAACCATAATCATACAGAGCGTTTGAATCATTCAGTAAGCAAAATCATTCAGCACTAAATCATATTATTTTATCAAACAGCCCTACACATTTCAAAATACAAAATACTTTAAACACAAAAAGTAAAAAGTAAATTGCAATTATAACATCAATAGTTTTAAAGTGTGCATATATAGTGTCTCTACTTTCACACAACTAAACCGGTTCTTATAGAAAGGTCCAAAAGGTGGAATGGCTCAACACTTATACCATCAACGAACTCAACATTCATGGAAACCAAAGATTTTAAGCGATAACTTTCTACCTCATGGATTGGTAGATTCTGACCATGATCAAGCCCAAAAATTAAAGCTTAGTAGGCTCGGCATACCCTGAAAAAGAATATCAAGCTTTTCTTAAAGCACCAGGGGAAGAATCAAACAATCGCTAGCTCTTTATATATGAAGAAACTTTCAGCAAAGTTTACCATTTTGAAGCACAAAAAAGAAATTGCGCTAGTGCAAAACTAACAAATTACTATTCAACAAAGTATATGAATTTATAAATAGCTGTGGTCATACATGTATATGAATATATAAATAGTTGTGGTCATAGACTAAGAATGTCAAAAATGGTGGCTGGAAAAAGCGTAGATTTGGCGTAAAATCGCAGGAAGATGGAGATGAGATGCATTACCAGATCCTAAAATACCATAAGGCATCTAAAATGGATATAACACCAGTAACCATCGTAAGTGTTGAGCAGTTTTAAAAATAGTCAAATACTCAATACTACCAATTTCAACAATTACAAAAAGAGTCACAAAGGCTCTATTAATCTTTGCCATACATATGTACCTATATGAGAGAAACTGAATACTCACGACTTGAAAATGAAATAATCAAATAATTATTTTGTAAACGTAATGCAAACAACCCTTTATAACTTTCTTACTCATGCACCTTTTTGAATGATGGTAAAAGGACATGAGCATTTTTGAAAAAAAGGTTTGCTAAGTATCATTAAAAACATAGGCACATAAAAATTACAAATCATTCAAGCATTTCATGAGAAAAATACTGTTCATTCAAGCATTTTAACAAACACTGTATAAACATTTTTCATAAATACAAAATAAAAACAAAGAAATGAACCAAAATAGCTAACAAATAAGAACCAAACAAAAAAACGAATTACACATACCTCATGAAGAAAAATAACCGAATAAAAGCCAAAGCATGAGTGATACCCAATACAAATAAAGTGCAGTATTGCATAAATAAGATTAAAAGCCAAAAAAAATATTGTACCAAATATAAAAAAATCAAAATACCAAGCTGACATCATTAATTTGTGTAATTGCATATGTAGAATAGCCATTTGATTGACACATTAGATTATTGACCTCATCGAAAACTATTTTTTAATAGAAAGTACGTATAAATAGATACACAATAATCCAAATCCCAATTTGAAAAGGTTATGCTATTAGCTTATTTCTCAACTCAAAAATATATAAGCTAGTAGAAATAAATTTACCCAAACACCTTCGAAGAGCTTATTATGTATTTTGAAAACCTGAAAAGTTATTAAGCTCCATCAATTAAGATTAGTAGCTTACCCAGACACCCCCTAATGAGGTAGTCAACATTAACAAAAAACAACAATAAGCATCAAATTTAATCAAACTTAAATGAACAAATGAACATACCTTTTTTTTAGCAGTAAACGATTATGAAAATTTTGAAACTAAATATTGATGCTTGAATTGATCACTTCTTGAACAAAAGCTTTGCAACCCGTTCAAAACCTGATAAATGAAACAAAAACAGATTTTAAGTTAAGTAGATCGAAACTAAATAAAAGAAAAGAACTTTAACTGTTATAATCTTCATCTTCATATATTATTCTTACTGCTCCTTAGTCAACATTACATACATGGCGGAACAAAGATTGCTGCAAAGTTGTGATGAGATCAAGTTTTTTTATTGAGATGAGATCTAGTTTAAAATGAAAGAAAATGAAGAATAAAATATCTAAGTTTGAATGTCAAATGAAAAGAAAAAAGAGGTATTGTTTGCTTTGAAATACACGAAAGTCATAAAGCAAGAAAAAGACTACACAAAGCCATAAAGCATGCATGGTTAAACTGTTACAAAACGTATTTCTATGGTATTTTCTTGGAAAAAAATAAAATACATATATGATGTCACTAATTCTATAAAATGTATATGTGGAAGGGTTCTTTGATTGACACCTCAGATTTATGATCTCAGCAAAAACTCTCTTTTAATAGAGAGTATAGATTTGTTATTTTGGATTGATTGTTTATGTTTATTAGATGTTTTGTTATTAGATTGGTTTAATCTTTTTGTTGATTTGGTTAAGTTTTTGTTTGATTCGTATCTTTTTAGCCTTCCTTGTTCTTCGGATCTCTTTACTGAACTTGCCCAGATTCGTGCCAGCCAACATTCCGAATAGGGGATTGCCAGATTTATTCCGAGTAAAGACTTTCGTTGGGAGACTATTCGGAATATTCAATATTCCGAATAGAGGTTGTTTTCCGAATAGACCTGTTATTCCGAATAGGGGGATATTCCGTGTAGGACAAACTTTCCGAATAGAAGCTTATTCCGAATAGGCCTGGACATTCCGAATAGCACGTTTTTCCGCATAGGGAAGTATTTTCCGAATAGGAGGAATTTTCCGCATAAAGCACTTTTCCGAATAGGCCAAATATTCCGAGTAGAACTTTATTCCGAATAGGGACAGATATTCCGAGTAGAGAAATATTCCGAATAGGAGGATTATTCCGAATAGGGTTTTGTTTTCCGCATAAGGAACTATTCCGAATAAGGCACCTTTTTCCACATAGTGACAGTATTCCGAATAGGGGTTTTATTCCGGATAGGGACTTATTAATTTCATTTTAGCATTTAATTTCGAGCTTTACTTTTCCTGCCTTTTTACTTAGTTGCACTTTAAGTTTACCGCCTTAGATTTATTTTAGTTTTGCCTTAGTTTTAGTTGCGTTTTAATTTTGCCTTAGTTAGATTTAAGTTTGCGTTATTTACTTTATTTCCCTTTAATTTTAGTCGTGCTTTTAAATACTTGCACTTTATTTTAAGATAGACTTAGATTTATTTTAATTGCACCTTTACTTTAATTGTTTTGCACCCTTTATTTTCAAAACTACAACGACACATCTTTATTCCACCAAAGTTCAACTGAGTCACACATTAAACAACAAGTTTTTCAATTCGAAGAGAACACTAGAACGATAAATTTTAACTGGGAAAATCTGAGTTATCAAATGGCGCCGCTGCCGGCTCTTTTCGTAAAGATCAACAGTTTTTTTGTGAGAGACACGTTGCTTTTTGGGATCCGTTCACTTGTGAACGTTATTTTTCTTGCCTAAAAAATTCAAAAAATCATAAAAATTAAAAATTGATAAAAATCCATAAAAAATAAAATTTCAAAAATCCAAAAAGATTTTATCTTTCTTGTGTAGATATATTGTCTTTGTGTTTGGTTTTGTTTTCTTTTGCATTTTCAGGTGTATGCGTACTAGATCTTCTAATTATCAAGAGCCCGAGCCTCAAGAAGATTTAGATATGGCAGGTGTCAACAACAACAACATGCCACCGCACCTCAATAATAATAATAATAACAACAATGCTCTTCCACAGCCCGATCTTCGGACCATGGAGGAACTTTGTCAACCAACCATGTTTGGACGAGGAGGACCGATTGCGCCGATGCAAATCAACGCTCCTGAGTTTTCGTTGAAGCACCACATGATTCAGCAAGTGCAAACAAACCCATTTAGAGGATTGCCTGATGATGATGCCAACAAACACCTCGACAAGTTCATTACAATCACCCAAAGCATGAAGTTGCCTGGGGCCACAATGGATGTACTTCGCCTACAACTCTTCCCACATACTTTATCGCATCATGCCGAGAAATGGTTTGATCGTCTCCCGAAGAATTCTATTCACACTTGGGATGACATGACTCAACGCTTTCTTTCGCGCTACTTTCCACCATCCATGGTCACAAGCCTTCGCAATCAGATCAGCGGTTTCATGCAAGATCCCGATGAATCTCTTTTTGATGCATGGGAGAGATATAATGTCTTGATCGACCGTTGTCCAAACCACAACATGCTCCCCGTCACCTTGATCGATACTTTCTACAACGGATTGACTTTTCGAGATCGTGATACGATCAATGCAGCCGCCGGTGGCACATTCATGAAAAGGAGACCCGAGGAGTGTAGAGAGTTAATTGAAAACATGACTACTCATCATAAGAACTGGGATTCCTCAGATTCTTCTAGAAACAACACGAGAGTCAATGTTTCTTCAACCTCAGCAAACCCTGAGATGACCGAACTCACCCGCATGATGGCTGAAATGAGCAAAAGTATTACGCTTCTCGCTTCAAACCAACAACAACAACAAGTTAAAGCGGTTGCTAATCCTTGTGAAACATGTGGCGGTCCTCACTTATACACCGATTGTCCTTTGACACAAGGAAATCCGGAAAATGTGTATGCAGCTTACGGTAATTATTCACCGGAAAATTACCAAGCTAGACAACAAGGGGATAGAAATCTGCTGAGCTACCGTTCCAACAACTACCTTTCACCTGGTTTTTCTCCTCAAAACCAAAATCCAACCAACAACTACAATAGAAGCAACCAAATCCCACCTCGTGCTTCTAACCCTTATCAACCACCCACCCAACAACACCCACCCATTAATCCCGATGTTGACACAATCATGAGAACTCAAGGTGAGCAAATCAAGAACCTACAGAGCCAAATAATCAATTTGAAAGGAGATATCTTGAAGCAAGGTAATGATATCAGAACCGAGGTTCGTGATAATCTTCAATCCTCTTTCATCACTCAAATAACTGAATTAAAGAATCTGTTGGCTAGTTTCTTGCCTGAAGCTCAACCTTCTTCTTCTTCGGGTTCTCTACCTTCAAACACCGTCACCAATCCGCGAGCTAATGTGAGTGCTATAACTACGCGTAGTGAATTACCATTGTCAATCCACCTGATTCACCACCATTATCTACACCTCCTCCACCACCATGTATCCCCACTCCTCTTAAACTTAGTGATAGTACACCATTACCCTCTCCGCCTCATCATGAAGATGTATCTCGGAAGGACCCTTCAACATCAAAACCTTCACCACCTACACCTTCACCTAACCCTTATCAACCTAGAATTCCATACCCTTCTCGCATAGGCAAGACCAATGATCTAACCAAGAATGACTGCCAAGTATCGAAATATGTGGATATGCTATCTAAAATGACCATCAACATTAGCCTTGTTGAAGCACTTTGCCACATGCCGAAATTTGTCAAAGCATTCAAGGAATTGCTTAGCAAGAAGGAGAAGCTGATTGAACTCGCCAACACACGCTTAAATGAAAACTGCTCTGCAGTTCTTCTTAGAGAACTTCCGGAAAAGCTTGGAGATCCCGGTCGTTTTGTGTTACCTTGCGTGTTCAACAAAACTGAAGAATTTACTGCCCTTGCTGATCTCGGGGCTAGTATTAATTTGATGCCACTTAGTGTTTGGAAAACACTATCATTGCCCGACCTCATTCCAACAAAGATGACTCTCGAACTTGCAAACCGCACTCTCGCTTACCCCGTTGGTATAGCCGAAGATGTGTTTCTTAAAGTTGGCACATTTACCTTCCCGGTCGATTTTGTCGTAGTTGATTATGAAATGGACCCTCGTATTCCTTTAATACTTGGTCGGCCATTCTTGAGAACCGGACGTGCTTTAATAGATGTGGCCGAAGGTGAGTTAATCTTACGAGTCGGGGATGATTCTAAAGTTTTTAAAATGGGGAAGCTTACAGGCAAATCCTTTGGAGGCCGAGAATCAGTGAATATGATAAATGTGCTCAATGACTTTACCGTCTACGATAATCCTTTATTCGAGTCTTCCACTGATAATCCACTCTTTGAAGATAATGTGGATGATTCTCTCCCTACTTTGGACGCTTCTCCCATTTATGATTCACCACCGGTCTTTGATGCTTATGATGATGATGATTTTAGCTCAGATTCGGATGATTTTGATTGTACTTCTGAGTATCCCGAGCTGCCCACATTCGATGATTTTGATGAGGCTGATACTCTTTCGAGCGATTCTTCACATGATGAAGATCCTCCGCCATCAATCGATCCTACTTTGGACGATTACTCATTCGAGGAAGATTTCTCTGAATTTCTCAACACATACTTCCCTCATGAGAGTGATGCACCTCCTTTGAACTTTGAAGATTATCGTCTTGATCCTACTTTGGATTTGAAGAGCATTTTGTCCAAGGAGAAGAAACCGGTTGACACCGAAATCCGTTGCACTTATGATTTGACACCTCTTTGTCCCACTTCTGAGGACGAGGTTGTGCTTCTTTGCGGATCTTCTTCACACTCGGCTGAGCCGGAGTGCTATTTTCCCCTGAAGGAAAAGGTGTTCGATCCCGATATTGAAGTCTTTAAGCCATCTCAGTATCCACCTGATGAAATAAAAGGAAAAATCTTTGGAACCATTGAAGAAATGCTCGCACCGCTTCATACTTGCTTCCACCGTGCTCCATCGCTTCTTAAGGGAACCCTGCCACTTTTTCTTTGGCTTGCCTTGTTCGCCTTAAGCTCTTGCTTATTGATGGATGAAAACTATGTCTTTGATCCTGGTGGATTTGTTTCATACTACTTCTGTTGATGATCAAGGTCGAGTCAGGCTTACGACTCGGTTAACAAAAACCAAGCGCTTCTTGGGAGGCAACCCATGCATCTATCTTTTCGCTTTCTTTATCATAAGTGTAGGGGGGACCCTTTGGTTTGCTATTTCCTCTCCTCACTTCTTAATCAGGGATTCGAGCTTCAATGATCCACTCTTGAAGATTCTTGACGACCCGTGATTCCGTGTTCTACTTCTTCCCGGTTCTATCCTAAACTCTTTTCGATTCACTATTTTTATATTTTCTCAATATTAAAATAGGAATCTCTTTAGTGGTCTTTTCCTTAGCAAGATTTAAACAACGTGCACAATGTCCTAAGTGTAGGGGAGTTTACTCCCACATGCTTAAACATTGAGGACAATGTTTATCTTAAGTGTAGGGGGACTTCTATCGAAGTTAAGTGGTCTTTTCCTTGTATTTGTCCTCATTTTAACCGGAAAATCAATTTTTCGACATTTTTCAAAATTTTTGATCTATTTTGGCCTATTAGTTGTTATATTTGTATAGTTATTTTCTTCCTTTGCTAGAATAAATCTTTGAATAAGTGGTTTTAGCTTTCAAACGTTGTGAATCTTTTGACTCAATCCGAGTTTACTCTAGCTAGTATCCTTAACATGTTTAAGTCAAGTTTTGCTAGGCTTTTATATAGGGAGCTATAAAACGCGAAAGTCTTAACTCTCACGGGTTAAGAACAAGAACTTTTCGCAAGTTCCTATAATTGATCCTAGAGAGTCGTTTATCAAGGGAACTTTAAAATGCGACTTCTAAACTTGAAAGAGTCTAAGAAGTTGCAAGATCCTATAGGCGACTCGAAAACCCAAAACTTTGATTTAATAGGCTAAGTATCCACGAGTCTCATTACTTGAGATTTTAAACTGTGGAGAACGAGAGATGATAGAGCCAATTATAAGTCGGTATTCTTTCGTGAATTTATGTGAGTTAATTATGAGCCTATTCTCCCATCGCTTGCTAATACATTTATCTGCTAATAAATAAGGTTGTACAATTTGAAAAGTTACTTAGCTTCTAGCCCCAGATCGTTTAAAAGTTGCTCGGTAATGACGAGAGTTCATAGCCAAGGCATAACTTATGAAGCGGGGCGCGAAGATTGGCGAGTCCGAAAAGGCCCTAACAAGGCATGAGGGCTATGTTTTGTTGCTAAAGATCCAAAAGTGATGTGAAGAATCATTTATCGAAAATCAATATGAAGGATCGAGACACATGACGAAAAGCAAAAACTCCCAACAAGTCATGGAGAAGTGTATCCGAAAAGACCCTAACAAGGTATGAGGATAAATAGATCCAAGTCAATAAAGGAGGCGAATCGTTGTATATCAAAATCTAAAATAAAGATTGGAGAAAAATGAAGAAGTCGTGGTCCATATATGAAGAATCTCTCAAAAATTCCAAGTGAAGAAATTCCATTTATGAAGAGAAGACCATTATTTCATGAACGTCTCTCAAGGTTTGAAGTATGAAGTCGCTGCCAAATATCGGCCCGAGAAAGGTCTCAAATCGCGAACCAAGTTATGCCAAGATATGAACTTTTTGATATCCCGAGAAGCAGTTTTAAAAGATTTGGTCCTTTAGCTAACTATTTATTAAATCGTGCACTTTATTTTTAGACTTAATAATTATCTAAATAAGTCAAACAATGCATCTTCGTGATCATTCAAGACAAATAATAAAATATAAGAGATACCCATAGGAATAAGGGAGTCTAAGTGAATAATTGGCCCACATGAGTTCGTGTTAGTCTACTAACTTATAATAACAATGATCTCGTTTTTAAGCTTGGTTTGGAGAAAGTGAAAAGTTGAGGATGATGATTGTTCATGACATTTTCAAAACCCAAGGTATGCTTTTAATTTCTTCGTTTTGCATTTTTATAATTTTCTCTCTTTAATAAAGGCCAATGTGGATTGATTATGATGAAAGGTGTAAACATGCTTTGTAACTAATGCATTGCATGAGGACATTGCAATGGTCAAGTGTAGGGGATTTGATAGGTGTGTAAACACCCATCTTTTCTACCACTTAATTACAATAATAACCGGACCAAAACGTGTATTTTATGTCTTTTATGTCGGAATTATGCGTGGTTTATGTTTTTGTTGTAATTTAGGACGAAATTGTGAAAAGTGGAGAAAACACGGGAGTTCACGGGCATTCACGGATTTTATTGAAGAAAAAGATGAAAGACGGAGTCGAGAAGTCAAGAGTGGAAAAAGAACGGAAGTCCAAGACCAATTCTGAAGATTTATCAAAGAAAAAGTCAAAAGACGGAAGTTTATCAAAAGTCGAGAAACTCAAGTCTATTTTATTGAAGAAATTAAAGACGAGTTCAAAAGATATCCCGAGCCACAAGTCCTTAAAGTCCAAATTTAAAAGAAAGATTAGAAGGAAAGGACTAATGATGCAATTAATGAAGATTAAATGAAGGAGGGACTTAATCCCGCAATTTACAAGAAATGAAGGAGGGGAGGAAGCTTCCTTAATCCTCCCCTATAAATAGTTTAGATTGTTAAGCATTTGTTTTTGTTGGCTAACTTGACAAATTAGCTCTTCCACATTTATCTTATGCACATTTAAATACTTGTCATTTAATTACCTTGTCTTGCACCTTAATTACCATTTAATTCAAGTAAGTTTTTCTTTTTAATTCTTGTCAAGCTTTATTTTTATCTTGTTAATCTCATTCTTCCTTTCTTAATCTTTGTGTTGATTTGTTTATGTTCAAGTTCTTGATTTTGGTTGATCTATTTAAGTGGGTTTTGATTATCTTGATCTTTATTGTTTGATTTGTTATTTTGGATTGATTGTTTATGTTTATTAGATGTTTTGTTATTAGATTGGTTTAATCTTTTTGTTGATTTGGTTAAGTTTTTCTTTGATTCGTATCTTTTTAGCCTTCCTTGTTCTTCGGATCTCTTTACTGAACTTGCCCAGATTCGTGCCAGCCAACATTCCGAATAGGGGATTGCCAGATTTATTCCGAGTAAAGACTTTCGTTGGGAGACTATTCAGAATATTCAATATTCCGAATAGAGGTTGTTTTCTGAATAGACCTGTTATTCCGAATAGGGGGATATTCCGTGTAGGACAAACTTTCCGAATAGAAGCTTATTCCGAATAGGCCTGGACATTCCGAATAGCACGTTTTTCCGCATAGGGAAGTATTTTCCGAATAGGAGGAATTTTCCGCATAAAGCACTTTTCCGAATAGGCCAAATATTCCGAGTAGAACTTTATTCCGAATAGGGACAGATATTCCGAGTAGAGAAATATTCTGAATAGGAGGATTATTCCGAATAGGGTTTTGTTTTCCGCATAAGGAACAATTCCGAATAAGGCACCTTTTTCCACATAGTGACAGTATTCCGAATAGGGGTTTTATTCCGGATAGGGACTTATTAATTTCATTTTAGCATTTAATTTCGAGCTTTACTTTTCCTGCCTTTTTACTTAGTTGCACTTTAAGTTTACCGCCTTAGATTTATTTTAGTTTTGCCTTAGTTTTAGTTGCGTTTTAATTTTGCCTTAGTTAGATTTAAGTTTGCGTTATTTACTTTATTGCCCTTTACTTTTAGTCGTGCTTTTAAATACTTGCACTTTATTTTAAGATAGACTTAGATTTATTTTAATTGCACCTTTACTTTAATTGTTTTGCACCCTTTATTTTCAAAACTACAACGACACATCTTTATTCCACCAAAGTTCAACTGAGTCACATATTAAACAACAAGTTTTTCAATTCGAAGAGAACACTAGAACGATAAATTTTAACTGGGAAAATCTGAGTTATCAAAGAAAAACTCAAGAATCTAAAGCAAAGTCTGTACCATGAAATTAGAGAATAACTGGTGGAAACCACCCACATGAGAAAGATGCTCTATGATAAGTTCTGTCAGATCAGGTTGAACAGAAGACACCTTGTAGAAATTACCAATGTTGACATGCTGACCATCAAGGGTGCTATTGTTCTAAATATCTATAGGGTTGATAACTCTGAAGAGATCCTGGAAGACCTCAAAGCCCAAGACCTTACTGAATGGTTGGAGATTGAGAAGAAGACAACCAAGAAAAAATCTAAGAGGTGGGATGAAGTACTAAAGAGAATTGCTCACTCCAAGAGGAACCATGACAAAATTGGTCACTTGTTAAAGCATCACTAGAGGAGCAAGACCTGATACTGGAGCGGAACAAACTTGCCAATATGGCAAGGCCAAGTGTTGGTGAAAATTTCACCACCACTGAGAAATACAAGAACATTTCTTAGTTCCAAAATCATTTCCTTGGCCATGTACTGGAGCAACCAGAGTTGGGAATGATTTTATTCAACCATCAAGAAAGACATAATTTTGTGGGCATCGGTGACTTGGATAATTTCAACAACGAGTTACTTTGGAATGTTAAGAAGGTCTTCTACTATCATCATAGAGGAACAAGTTTAACTGAAGCAACAAGGACCTTCAGCCTATGTTTGTTGGGAGTTCTTGATATTAGGAACATGAATCCTGAAGTACAAACACCAGTTATTGAAGAGCTCAGAGCTGAAAAAGTTTAGTATAATAATTTGTATCTTTTTTGTATTTTATAATGTTTTTTAAATGAATGATTATCAATATGTTTATAGTATCTTTAATATCAGTGCAAGTATGAAGAAGTTTTTATGCTCATTTGCTACTGAATTTAACTTAGGCTATTTGTATATCCAGATATGGGGAGATTGTTGGGTCAGTATTTACTAACCCTGAAGCAACTCTAGGATTTAAACATAAAATCCCCTAAGTGTATAGTGCCAAGCAAAAAGGTGGTTCTGGTGAAGCAAGCCCAGAGGAACGAAGATTCCTACTAAAGAAAGTCTAGTTGAAGACAATACAACTTTAACACTTCTAGAGAAGTTTGAAGACAAGAAGTCTTCGCATCAACAACTAGGCGGTCTAGTTGCTGAAGACAAGTCCTGAAGAAGTGTTTTAGTTCAGTTGGTTTGACAATGCCATACCTAATGATATCGATCTACTCTTGGATGCTGAAGATACTTCAGTCATCCTGAAGGTTTACAAAGGCGGGAAAAAGATCTACTTTAAGTCAAACGATAAAGCAAATCTCATTCAGAATAAGGTTGCTTATAAAGTTAGATATAAGTACAACCTTTATTCTTTGTCCTACTTTATAGATACAACTATGTACTATTTATCACGTGGGACATTCAACCACCCGTTGGATAAAGAACATGTATGAAGTAGTGCAATTTATATACCCTAATGTGTTGCATATAAAATGAACACATTTGGGAGTGAAGAACTCATCTCTTGTATTAGAAAGTTCGAACACTTCCAAGAGCGCTTCGCTCCCAACATTAACCTAACCATCCCGCTGATGAACGTTATGGTAGAGACTTCAACTAATAACTTTGGTTTGTAGTTTAAGTAGAGGATATCACCCAGATATTGCCATTCAACCACTTTGCTATTCCGCAAGCAAAATGAGTCATAGATTCTTTATTAAGTTTTTAATAAATCTTTATACGTTGAAAAGTATTTTGGCATTGTTGTTATACTTATTCGTATTGTTATTACTTTGTTAAAACAACTCACTTGAATCCATGATACGAGATAATACTTATGGTTGATAAGTATTATCAAGGTAAAAGGGACCAATACCTTGTCTACGTTTTCTGAAGCTTCGTTAAGATACCTTACTGTTGTGATGCAATAGTGTGTTTTTTATTTGTGCTTGTTACTTATAATCCCTTAACCCTATTCTATTTGTTCACGTTCCTCTTATAAGCCTTAAACATTCAACTTTATAGCACACAACCTACTACAGAAACCATACTCCACACAGTAATTATAAGCTTAATCCAATACCCACTGAAATCCCAATATAAAAGTCCTAACCTTAATCTACAATCATGACCAGTGATGTATCTACCATGAATTTTACACATGACGATCTTGTAACCTAGCAAGGAATTTTGGCCAAGCTCGGAATTAATGGCAATTCACCAGGTGTTCCTGTAACGCATGCGCAATCTTATACTAGCAAGCATCAGCCATCCTAATCCTACGCTATTTACCACCAGCCGACCTAATTTTTGCTAGTTATCTTCCTGTTATACATAATGCACAACATGCCCACTATTTTTATCGTATCTCAGCCCAATCAGCTCCACGGTTTTACATGTCAGTATAGTTTCATGCTCCGCCAAATAACCAGGGTCCATCAGATCATGTATATCAGCCTAGTCAAACAACTATTTTAGGTCATTTGGGTCAACGTCCGTTATCGGAGACTCCGAATGCTTTTCATGCCATTACTTTTAATTATCTTGTTCCAGGTAATTGTAATATGGACACATGTGCAAGTTCTCACTTAAATGATTCAGTTACTAGTCTTAGTGATGTTTTAAATACGTTCATATATCCATCTTTCTCGGTTGGTGACTGTTACACTATACATGTCACTAATTCTGGACATAGTGTTTTTCCAACGCCTCATAGACCCCTTCACCTTAATAATGTTCTTATAACCCCTAACATAGTCAAAAATATTATTATTTTTTCATCAATTTTTTTGTAATAATGATTTTACTGTTGAATTTTGTGCTTTCGGTTTTTATATTAAAGATTTCATGAAACATCAGATTCTTCTCTAGTATGATAGCACATGGGATGTTTACCCAGTCACAAAGCCTACCACTATACCTCATGCTTTTCTCACCAGCCACTATACATGGAACCAACGCCTTGGATATCCAGGGAGTGAGGTGTTACGTTATGTCGTGTTCTTTCTAGTAACTCTATTTCGTGCACCAATGCAAAATTTTCTGTTCTTTGCCATGCTTGTCAGCATGGAAAACATGCGAGGTTTCCGTTCATTAGTTTTAACACGTTGGCCAAGTCTTGTTTTGACTTTGTTCACTCGGATTTGTGGACTTCCCCAGTTTCGAGTCCTTCTGGTTTTAAGAACTATGGTTTGTTCATGGATCATTATTCGCAGTATGTTTGGGTTTATCCGTTGGGTAATAAGTTTTTTATTTTTTCAAAATTTGTGTTGTGTCGTACCTTTGTACGCACTCAATTTTAGTGTGAAATCAAGTCTTTTCAGTGTGATAATGGCGGTGAACTTTACAACCAATCCTTTCGCCAGTTAATTGCAAGTAATGGGATTCAGTTCTATTTTTCGTGTCCACGCACCTCACAACAAAATGGAGAGTATGAGAGGATGATCCATACCATAAAGAATCTTATCCACACCTTATTATTTCAAGCTCATCTTCCCCACTAGAACGCTCAACATGGTTGTTTACTTATTAAACATTTTACCTTCACGGGCCACTGATAACGAAATACCGTTTACCCATCTTTTTGGAACCATACCCGATTATATTGTTTTACGCACCTTTGGGTGTCTTTTTTACCCTCACATTGATGCTTCTCAAAAACCTGAACCCCGAGCTACACCTTCTATTTCTTTGGGACATGCAACAAGTCGTTGTGGGTATCGATGTCTTGACCTTAACACCAATTAAATTATAATTTCCCGTTATGTAACTTTTGATGAGACGATATTTCTGTTTGGATCGATAACACCCACCTCGAGCCCCTCATATGATTTTATAGAAGAGTCACCTAGTATTATTACTCGTATCATTAACTGATCTCCTATCCCATCAACAAATATACAAACCGAACACAATACCACTGATGATAAACCCACCAGCCTATTAATCGAGCATAATACCACTGATGATAACCCCACCATCCCATTAACCGAACAAACTAAACCACATGCTCTCCTTATCCCATTCACTTATCTAATTCTCACAGGCCCATCAAACATCCCTCGTTCAATTATTTCTGGCCCAACAACAATTGACCCATCTTCTGACCTATCCACCAGCACTGCCACTCACGAAAATCATTCTCCGAATAATATTACAAACACTTTCATTTGCGCATGATCCATTTACTAAACCAAATCCAATGATTCACCCTATGGTCACGTGTTTTCGTGTCAAGACTAATCGTCCTAATCTAAATATAATTTTCATGTATCCACTGTCTCACATTTACCAAAGTCGTATACTGTTGCGTTTAATGATCCAAACTGGCAAAATGCTATGCTATATGAGTATAATGCACTTAATTACTAAAAACAAAACTTAGAATCTTGTTCCTCGACCCTCAGATGCCAATGTTGTGTTGTTTTATATGGTTATTTCGTCACAAATATTTAGTAGATGGCACTTTGCGTCATTACAAGAATCGCATTGTAGCCAATGCCAATACACGGATAGAAGGTGTTAATATTGATTAGACCTTTAGCCCCGTTGTTAAACCTGGTACTATTCGTACGATTCTTAGTTTGGCTATTTCTCGACATTGGCCTGCGCATCAGCTTGATGTTAAGAATGCCTTTTTACATGGAGATTTATCTAAGACATTATGTATGCATCAGTCTCTCGAGTTTCGAGATTCTACACATCTCGATTATGTTTGTCTCCTACAGCAGTTTCTTTATGGTCTTAAACAGGCTCCTCGGGCTTGGTTTCAATAGTTTGCTACTTATATTACTCGTGTTGGATTTAGTCAGATTGGTGTGACTCCTCACTTTTTATTTATAGACGGGGGACTAATACAACTTACTGTTGATCCTAAACTTAGATCAATTAGCTTTGTTTTTATCGAGATTGAATCAAGTATAACACGTAGAGAAACTTTGTGTTTATAACAATCTAATTGTTATGCGGAATTAACACTTAAATCAAAGAACAAAACAAAACACAAGGTATACCAAACTTTTACTCGTATTAATGAACGATGAAGTACAATGAAAGTATTCAGAATGTCTATTAAAGCTAAACCCTAAGACCTCCTTTTATAACATAAGGAGTCTTGATCAATACTTTAACTACCAACTATTCTAGGAAAAGATAAACATTAAGAATACAATATAGAACATATCTTTTCCTAAGTATACAAATATATTGACTAAGTAGTTGATAATAATTGGGATTTCCTTTGTCAGCGCTTGAATATTTCTTGTCAGCGTCCAACCTGTCAGCGCCTAAATAACTCTTGTCAGCGTCAAAAATCCCTTTGTCAGTGGCATAGTGATGTAGCTAATTGTATTCCCAATGATCCTCCCCTAAACTTGATACTTATACTAATGTTCAAGTTTCTGAATAAAAACAAAATACAAAGAGGATTCTTACAAACAAAACCTACTCCTGAATCTGAGAATATATAAATCTCATAAAGTCCATGCTAACATCATTGGTATAATCAACTTCAAGCTTGGTGATGATCAACTTCTTTAATAATTCTTGTGATAGTGGATACTTCTCATGTATCAACAAGTATTCTGCAAACTTGATTGTACAGAGATGAAACACACCAGCAGCTGAATATAGATGTCACTTCAAGATACTCAAGTCAACCATATCCAACCATACTGGATCATAATATCATGGGCAAACATTCTTCTGAATGTTGTCCAGATCTTTATTCCATTCAATGATGAAATAGCTTCAGCCTCATACCTCTCCTTCATCAAACTCCACAGAGTTTCCACATCCTCCCTATCCAAACTAGCAAAACAAAGAAACTGTTAATGCAATGATGCCTAAAAACGTTACTTGCATTTTTCGATCTCGCTTTGTTTTGATTACGACAATATGTAAAAACAAGCATTTACGAAAACAACGAAAAACGAATTCTTGAGTTCAAGTATTTATCATTTCAACCATTATCACTTAAGGTATGAACAAGCAAGTACTCATCCTAATTAAGTGATCAAGGATTTAATATTTTCTTAAAACTCACTTTTTATTAAGTGTGACAAGTTTTTTTATTAAACTTTCTTTTTTTTTAAATGTTTTATTAAATTAATTATTTGAAAATTTGAAATTTAAAAATGGCATATTCTATCTTGGTTTGGAATATCCTTTCAGGATATTTTAGTCCCCAGATTCGAACCAATCCACTAAAAGACAAAAGGGAGCAGAGTCTATGCAGGCGGTTCCTTAGCTCCTATAGCGGTTCCTTATCAATAAGGAAACGCGGGCTCCAATAAGGAACCGCGGGCAGATATAGTCGTTGGATGTTTGTCTTATAAATAGTGGATCATTCTCAGACTTTCAATTCACCTCTTTTGCACATACATTTCCAGATTCTTTCATACTTCTTAAATCACTCATTTGTTTGATTACTACTTGTTTAGAAGTGAATCTTTCTCCTCTCATATTTTCCTCTCAAAGTGCAAAGAGAAAAACACTATCATCCTTGAAGTGTTGTGTCTACCTCAAAGATCTATTGAAGATCCAAACTTATTTATTCATTGTTGTGTCATTGTTGTGAAGATCCAAGTAGTTGTGTCTATTTGGAAGTTGTGTATGTACTAAGGTTAATACTTGATCCTTAATGTATATTGGTGTAGATTGGTCCTAGCTAAGATTAGGGCTCGACTTTTAGCTTAGAGTCGGAAATTAGTTAAGCGATGTTATGTATGGTTTCTCCACCTTAAGGAGCTTGTTGATTAGTGAACTCTCGAGTAGGGAGTACTCGAGGAGTGGAGTAGGAACGAGGAGTGAGCTTCGTTTTCGAACCACTATAAATCCTTGGTGTTTGGTTTGACCTTTCCTTCCCTTATCTCTTTACATTCATTATTCTTTATACTTGTGATTATTCGTTTAGTTGCACTATACCTTGTTGATATTGTGTATAAGAAGGTTTCACATAAATTATCAAGCCTAAGTTTTTTAAAAGGATTTTTAAAAACCAATCTTTAACAAGTAAATTTTAAGAAACTATTCACCCTCCCCCTCGTTCTAGTTTCTACAATTGGTATCAGAGCGTGGTTGCTCAAGCCTTTTTAAAATATATTGTATTTTAAAACTTGAATCGATTTATGGATTCCAACAAGTATCTTGAAGGGCAATCCATGCAAAGACCACCACCTTTTTGAAACTGATAGTTTTATTTATTGGAAAAATAGATTTGAGACTTATGTGAAATCAAAAGATTTAGATCTTTGGCATGTTATTACCAATGGTGATTTTTTGCCTTATCAATATAATAAAGTTTCTAAAAGCAAAGATATAGTTACTTTTGACAAAGCTAATGATGATACTAAAAGGAAACTTGCTAAAAATAATGAGGCTAAAATGGTGATTTATAATGCTTAACAAAGAAAGAGTACGAAAGGATTTTTATGTGTGAAACCGCTAAAGATATTTGGAACACTCTTTTAGTAACCCACTAAGTTAATAGCCAAGCCAAAGAAAGTAAAATCGATCTTCTTGCTCAACAATATGAACAATTTGTCATCTTAGAAGATGAAACTATTGATAGTGCATTTGCTAGATTTAACACTATTATTACTAGTCTAAAAGCACTTGATGAAGGTTTTTCTAACAAGAACAATGTTAGGAAGTTTCTTCGGGCGTGTCATCCAAAGTGGAGAGTTAAAGTCACGGTGATTGAAGAATCAAAGGATCTCGCCAAATTATCATTCGATGAACTCATTGGTAACTTGAAGGTTCACGAGATGATAATTTTGAAGGACTCGGAAATGGCGAAAACTAAGAGTGAAAGAAAGTCGCTTGCACTCAAGGACAAGAAGGCGCAAATTAACCATGAAAGCTCCTCGGATAGTGATGATGAGGAATATGCCATGGCGGTTAGAGACTTTAAGAAGTCTTCAAAAGACGAGGTCAATATGTGAGGAAACCAAACAACGACAAGAAACCCTTATCCAAAAACAGATTTGCCAAAGATGATAAAGGTGATAGGAAATGCTTTAGATGTGGTGATCCAAATCATTTCATCGGTGATTTTCCTAAGCCTTCACGTGACAAGAACCACGCGGCGTTTGTTGGAGGTTCATGGAGCGATAGCGGTGAAGATGTTGATGACAACCCCAAAGATGAGAAATGTCTTATGGCTCACACTTCTAAAGAGGTACATTCCGAAATCAATTACTATAGCAATAATAGTTCTTCTCAAGATGATAGTGAATTAGAAGGCCAATACAATAACTTGCAAAAGCTTAGTCTTAAATTCATTGAAAAGAACAAAGTGCTAAAATCAACTAGAACTAAGCTTGAAAATGAGATTAGTGAGCTAAAAGAGAAATTAGCTAAGCTTGAGAAAAACAAAGAAGTAGATCTAGGATGCTTAAAATGTGAAAACCTTAGACAAGAAAATGAAAATCTCAAGAGCACCTCCATTAGACTTGAAAAGTTCATGAGAGGTACTAATGCTCTTAATGACATGTTAAACAAACAAATTCATTCTAAGGAAGAATTGGGCTAGGATATAACACTAATGAAGCATCAACTAGTGAACCAAAACAAGTTTGGTTTTCAGAAAAACACACCCCTGTACGCGGTTCTCCAAAATATGGGGCGGTTCCTTATTGCTATGGAACCGCGGATGGAGCTAAAGAACCGCGGCCAGAAGAAGATTTGTGTGAAAATCCTGGACTTTCTTAAAAGTCTATTTTAGGTGAAGGACCAAAACATATTCTTATTAACAAGGTCAAAGTGCCTATAATTGAAAAACCTACTCTAGATAAATTCTACAAGCCCTTGAGTAAACCTCTAATGGGAACTAGAAACTTATCTAGACAAACATCTACTCCTCCAAGAGTACGAAATGAATCTAAACCTAGAAGTAGAACACATACGCCAGAAAGAGATGATCAAGCTAAATCACGACCTAGAAGTAAAACTCCAACACCTAGGAGGAATAACAATAATTCTAGATCAAGATCAAAAACACCTAGGAGAAACTATGGACAACAAAATGGCCATATGAATTGGAATAATTTTCAACAATAATACTTTTCCCCATGGGGAATGCCTCCTTTATTCATGCATCCCAAACAAATGCAAGGGATGTTTGGAACTAACAATTTTGGACCCATGAGATATTGGGGACAAAATGTTTGATCTTGTGTGTTGTTACCTAGATATGCTTGGGAATCGATTTAGAGCCCGACGAGCGGATTAAGGATAGTGGTTGTTCTAAACACATGACGGGTAATCGAAGTTTATTCTCGTACTACAAAGCATATGATGGAGGTAACGTTACATTCGCAAGTAATAGACGTGGTAATATCATTGGCAAAGGTACGGTCTCTCTTGACTCTATGACTATAGAAAACGTAGAGCACGTAGATAACTTAGGTTTTAACCTTCTAAGTATAGGTCAAATTTGTGACAATAAGTGTAAGGTCATCTTTTCGGAATATGACTGTGAAACCGTAAAGATGGAAAAGTCATTGGAAAAGGTGTTAGAAAGCATGGGCTTTATGTCATGAAGGTCAATGGGAAGTCAAAGGACAACTTATGTCTAGCGACTTTAGATGATAGTTCTACTCTTCGGCATAGGAGATTAGGTAACGCTAATATGCGTTTAATTCAATCTTTAGTCTCTAAGGAGTTGGTAAGACATCTCCCCCAAGATAAAGTTTGATAGTCACTTTTGTGATGCTTGCAAAATTGGGAAGCAAGTTCACTATAGTCACAAAGCCAAGAAATTGGTTTCGACCTCTCGGTGCTTAGAGCTCCTACATATGGATCTCTTTGGACCTTCCACCATACAAAGTTATGGAGGTAACCTTTATACCCTAGTTATAGTTGACGACTACTCTAGATTCACTTGGACTAGATTTTTGACGTCTAAGAATGAAGCTTTCGATCACTTCGAAACCTTTAGTCGAAGAACTAAAAATCAACTAGGATGTTCAATTGTCTCTATTAGGACGGATCATGGTAGGGAATTTGATAATGAAGTGCAATTCGGTGCCTTTTGTGAAGCTCATGGTATTACCCATAACTTCTCGGCTCCTCACACTCTACATCAAATGGAGTAGTTGAAAGGAAGAATAGAACCATCCAAGATATGAGTAGGACGATGTTAAATGAGCAATACTTGCCTCAAAAATTTTGGTGCAATGCCGTGGACACATCGACCTACATTATCAACCGAATTCTTATTCGACCTTTTCTAGGAATGACCCCCTATGAGATTCTTAAAGGTAAGAAGCCCTCATTAGAATACTTTAGGGTGTTTGGAAGCAAGTGCTTCATTCTCAACACCAAAGATTACCTTACTAAGTTTGACCCAAAGTCTTACGAAGGTATCTTTTTAGGTTATTCTCAAACTAGCAAAGCCTACATAGTCCTTAATAGAACCTAGGGTGTAATTGAAGAATCACTTAACGTGACATTTGATGAAACCCCTACTTCATCTAAGACACCACCTTTGGTAGATGGTGACTTGGATGAAATAGACATAGTTATTGCCAAAGATGTTAGAAACATAGGAGTTGAAGACCTTAGTGTTGAAAAGGAAGTAAACATTAAGGAGTCAAAGGATCATGCTCTCGATAACGTCATAGGCGAATTAAATCAAAGAACCCTAAGATCTCAAGTCCAAAATCAAAGTAACTTCTTTTGTTTCGTCTCCTTGATTGAACCAAAGAATGTTAAAGAAGCTTTGATGGATGAGAGTTGGGTCATCGCTATGCAAGAAGAATTGAATCAATTCATTGCTAATGACGTTTGGGAACTTGTTCCTCCACCTAGAAGTTCAACCATCATAGGAACCAAATGGGTATATAGGAATAAGTTAAACGAGAATGGTGTTATGTCTCGTAACAAGGATAGACTTGTAGCTCAAGGCTATAATCAATAAGAAGGTATTGTTTATGACGAGACATACGCACCCGTAGCAAGACTAGAATCCGTTAGAATCCTTTTAGCTTACGCTTGTGCCTTAGACTTTAAGCTTTAACAAATGGATGTAAAGAGTACATTTCTTAACGGTTTGATCAATGAGGAGGTATATGTGGCTCAACCTCCCAGCTTCATTGATTTTGAGAAACCGGATCATGTTTAAAAGCTTAAGAAAGCTCTTTATGGTCTCAACAAGCACCCAAAGCTTGGTATGATAGACTTAAAGAGTTTCTTGTAAAACATGAGTATACCATGGGGATGGTAGACAATACACTCTTTAAAATGAAGAAAGTTTCTCACCTCATTATCGTACAAATATATGTTGACGACATTATATTTGGTTCAACTTGTCAATCACTGTGTGATGACTTTGCAAAAATCATGCATGACGAGTTTGAAATGAGTATGATGGGATAACTTAACTTCTTTTCAGGACTCCAAATTAAACAAATGGACGATGGTATTTTCTTTAATCAATCCAAGTATTTTAAAGAAATGCTATAGAATTTTGGATTAGAACACTCTAGGCCAATGAATACCCCTATGGCCTCGGATACTAAACTCACCGTAGTTGATGATTGTGAGTCGGTAGACAACACCAAATATAGAGGTATGATTGGTAGTTTGTTGTACCTAACGGCAAGTCGACCGGATATCATGTTTAGTGTTTGCCTTTGTGCTCGCTTCCAAGAGGCTCCCAAAACCTCTCACCTTGAAGCGGTTAAGCGTATCTTCCGATACATTAAAGGCACTATACATTTAGGATTATGGTATCCTAAAGGGACCAGCGTAGAAACCATTGTCTACGCGGACTCGAATCATGTGGGAGACTATGTGGACTGGAAAGCACTAGTGGAGTTTGTACCTTCATGGGTTGTTGTTTAACTTCTTGGTTCTCCAAGAAACAAACCGCTCTTGCTATATCCACCACGGAAGTCGAGTATGTGAGTGCCGTTAAAGCTTGTCAACAAGCTCTATGGATGAAGCAAGCGCTTGTTGATTATGGGATTTCTCTTGATGATGTTCCCATCATGTGCGACAACAAGGGTGCAATAGACCTTAGCAAGAATCCCGTGCAACATTTGCGAACTAAGCACATAGAGATTCGTCACCATTTTCTTAGGGATAATGTTGAAAAGGGGAATATTTCTATTGAGAAGGTACCCTTGGTAGAAAACTTAGCCGACATCTTCACTAAACCACTTAAGAGGGAACCTTTTAATTACTTGCGTCTAGGTCTAGGTTTAATAGAACATATTCCTTAATTATGCCTTTTTATTAATCGAGTCTTTTTCTCTTTTTGGAAAACTTCTCTTCCCTTTTTTCAAAATTTTCAAAGTTCTTTCGAAAATGGTCGAGAAATGTTTTTGCATTGTTAATTCAATCTAAAAACGTTTTTCAAAACTTCTTGCTATTCATATTGAGCTTACATAATTCATATGTATGGGTCTCTCAAATATAGCAAGAACAAAAGAGAACTATGGAGGATCATTGTGTCATGACTTTGTATCTAGTTCTACACACCTCCTACATCGATTTTCTTTAAAATCCATGTATTTTGGTCAAAACCTTGTTTGGTGATTTCTTGTGTGTTTTCTTTGTCTATCTTTGCTTCTAAGCATATCTCCATCATTAGTTAGACTAGAAAAATAGGATTTGCTGAATTGAAAAATCCTCCTTCATCACTAAATTTAACCCACTGTGGGCGGTTCTCTATTGAGACCGCGGTTCCATAGTGATAAGGAACCGCCTTTGGAGATGAGGAACCGCCCCCAGTAACCTCATTTTCGGGTATTTCTGAAACTCCAAATTTGTTCCAACACTTTTTGGAATCTTTGTTTCAACCCTTTGACCACCCCTAAAATATCTTGGGCTTTCTCTATTTAACCTTAAGCATTTTGCATCCTTTCTCAAATCAATATGTCTTATTCCCCAAATGAAAGCTTTGATTCTCCTCTATTTTCTCCAATTGTTTTCAATCCCAATTCACCCAAGAACACTCAAAATCACATCTCTTTTTCTTCTAAGAATGTTGATTGTGGAACTTCTTATCTTCCACCACTAGCCTTTAGTGTTCTTCCTCCTTCACATGATAATGTCATGCATCATGGAACATATTGTCATTGTTTTCAATATCAACATCTTGCAATGGCTCATATCTATGAAGACTTGAATTACATCAAGAGTCTCTTAGTCAAACCTCCTCTTCACTATGACTATGAGATCTCTACCAAGCCACCACCACCTACTTCCGCCACTATCTTGTCTTTTATCTAAGCATTGGTGGCTTATCTTCAAGACATCTAGTTCAAGAAAATCTTAGAGTTCTAGTTTAACTAAGATTAGATTTATGCTTCTCTTTTGGTTTGTGTTTGTGTCTCATACATCTTTGTATGATTTATTTCCTTGTATCTTTTATCATGTTTCCTTTTAACATGACTTATCTTAGATCTTTTGTTTCTTCTCTTATATTTTTTGACCTTTGCTATATCTTGTTGGGTGTCTCTTCTCTTCTACTAACCCTTCTATGTAGTTTTTCACCATATATCGATTCCTTGGTGCCCCAAGCAAGGGGAGTAAGCACCAAGGGGGAGCATTTGCAAAGTCTGGTTATTTTCTTCTTCAAAGACTTTTGCAACCTTTTTGCTTCGACAAAGGGGGAGAAATGATATAAACACGTCTTCGAAAATCTTGTTTTATTAGGCGATTGAGTTCATGTATTGTCGGAATCAAAAAGGAGGAGAATGTTAATGCAATGATGCCTAAAAACGTTACTTGCATTTCTCGGTCTCGCTTTGTTTTGATTACGACAATATGTAAAAACAAGCATTTACGAAAACAACGAAAAACGAATTCTTGAGTTCAAGTATTTTTCATTTCAACCATTATCACTTAAGGTATGAACAAACAAGTACGCATCCTAATTAAGTGATCAAGAATTTAAGTTTTTCTTAAAACTCATTTTTTATTAAGTGTGACAAGTTTTTTTTATTAAACTTTCTTTTTAAGAAAATATTTTACTAAATTAGTTATTTGAAAAATTAAAATTTGAAAATGGCGTATTCTATCTTGGTTTGGAATATCCTTTCAGGATATTTTAATCCCCAGATTCGAACCAATCCACTAAAAGAGAAAAGGGAGCGGAGTCTATGCAGGCGGTACCTCAGCTCCTATAGCGGTTCCTTATCGATAAGGAACCGCGGGCTCCAATAAGGAACCGCGGGCAGATATAGCCGTTGGATGTTTGTTTTATAAATAGTGGACCATTCTTAGACTTTCAATTCACCTCTTTTGCACATACATTTCCAGATTCTTTCATACTTCTTAAATCACTCAAATCCTTGATCATTTGTTTGATTACTACTTGTTTTGAAGTGAATCTTTCTCCTCTCATATTTTCCTCTCAAAGTGCAAATAGAAGAACACTATAATCTTTGAAGTGTTGTGTCTACCTCAAAGATCTATTGAAGATCCAAACTTATTTATTCATTGTTGTGAAGATTCAAGTAGCCGTGTCTATTTGGAAGTTGTGTATGTACTAAGGTTAATACTTGATCCTTAAAGTATATTGGTGTAGATTGGTCCTAGCTAAGATTAGGGCTCGACTTTTAGCTTAGAGTCAGAAATTGGTTAAGCGACGTTGTGTACGGTTTCTCCACCTCAAGGAGCTTGTTGATTAGTGAACTCTCGAGTAAGGAGTACTCGAGGAGTGAAGTAGGAACGAGGAGTGAGCTTTGTTGCCAAACCACTATAAATTCTTGGTGTTTGGTTTGACCTTTCCTTCCCTTATCTCTTTACATTCATTATTCTTTATACTTGTGATTATTAGTTTAGTTGCACTATACCTTGTTCATATTTTGTATAAGAAGGTTTCACATAAATTCTCAAGCCTAAGTTTTTAAAAATGATTTTTAAAAACCAATCTTTAACAAGTAAATTTTAAGAAACTATTCAACCCCCCATTCTAGTTTCTACAGAAACCAAAGAAGTAAATCTGTGTACCTTATCACCAGCCCTGGTGATCACCCAAAAACCAACTGAATCTTCTTCATACTTAATGATTGGGTTCTTGAAGTCTAAAGGCACAACAACAGCCAAGTCAGAAGCCACCAATGGAGATAACACCATATTCTTCTTTAACGTGACTTCATATGGATTCAATTGATCAAGCATTGTGAATCTCACTTAAACCCTTTCTTAACTAGCCTAGGCACAACCAATGCCTTTTTAATATTTAGCTCTTCCTCTAGCTCTTCCTGTCTCTCCTCAGATAGCATCCTATATGTGTTTGCTTCACAGACATACTCCCAAATAGGATAAGCATAATACTCCAATTGTAGAAAGCTTTCTTAACTTTGTGTAAGTCCACCCAGTTTGGTGGCATCTAAGAATCATGTTGTAAAGCTCTCTCCTAGCTGTCTTGTTCTTGGAAAGTACTTTGCTTGCACTGTGCTCCAAAATAACTTTGCAATCATTTTGGACTCTCAACAAAATTTCCAGACCCCAAATTTGCTCTGACGATGTCATGTCTGGATTCTCTATGCAGGCTTCTTCCCATTTTAAATACATGGTAGACACATGAGGCATGTCAAAATCTACCTGTTTCTTTAACTCTCTGAGCTTTTCCATTGCTAGCTCATCCTCCCCATATTCCAACTTTTCTGGTTCTTCCAAAATATTAGAACCATGATCACTACTCCCCCCTTCATCACCAGAATCAACATCTTCATCACCTCCACATTAAGATGTAAGAATATGGGCTTCAGTATTTCCCTTTTCAAGCCTCTTCTTTTCTTGCTCTTGTAACTGATGAGCAAGCATTTCATCAACCTTTTTCTGGGCTGCATCTTTGGGAACATCCTCTTCTACTAACACAGCTTTACCCTTATCCATAGGATCAATAATGGGTAAAGTAGAAGGCGGTACCTGAGTGGAAGGCTCCTTGATCATGAATGGTGGTTGGGATACACCAGTCATACTTGGAATCCTGTTAGCGTCTGAAATAGGCATGTCATCGTTTAAATTGCTCTTGTCAGCGGCTGATAGTCCACTAGCTTGTAACATCATTTTAGTGAAAGACTGCTTCATAGGAGTGGTAAAAAAGGGAGCAGCTTGTTCCTTCATCCCTGTAAGTGCCTCAGCTACCTCCTTGGTCCCATACGAACCTTCATAGGACCCCTTATCACTCAAGTTGTATGGTTCAGTAGGTGCTTCCTCCCCTTTGTAAGAATCATCTTCATAGGAAAACACCATAGCTCTCCTTTTCCTTGAACCAACAACTTCCAAAACAACTATCCTCTCCCTCAATTGATTGAGTTCAAGGCCTTGGTCAGTGACTTTTTATACAAGTTCCACATTAGAATTTTGCAAGCCAATGCAGATAGCCGTCAATTCTAGAATAGAAAGTGGTTGCAAACTGCCCTTCTCCAAAATGAGGATTTGACTCCTCAAAATGGATTCATTAGGCAAGGTTCTCTCAGCTTCATGGCTAGGACCAATATAGGAGAAGACTCCAGTAGTCCTTTGTCTTTTCTCCAGGCGAAAATCAAAGGGTTCAGATGAGGATGTGGAGTGGTGAACATGTGTTTGGGGTGGTGGAGTGACAGCGGGTGATATGGGTATGTCAGCGGCTGAAACGCGAGTATTAGCGGCTGATGGGTCAATGTTCATTGGGTCATCTTGGTGGAGTGAATGTGGTTGTTGTTCTTGTGCAGGTTCAAGGTCAGGGTGAGGTTGGGGGTTGTTGGCTGCTTCAATAACAGCCAACATAGGAGGAGTTAAAGGTAAGGGTCTGAAAGGTCTGGTGTTCATGGGCAAATTTTTTTAGCTTTTTGAGTAGGGATCTTGTAAAAGTTGTCATGATCCCTATGACAGTAACCTTGTTGCTCAAAAACCATTTGTAAAAACCTTGGATAAGCAAGAGTCATCTTGCTACCCTTATTGTGCAACATGCCCTCAAAAATCATGTGAGAAAAATTATATGTTTGCCCAGTGGCCATACAAACAAGAATACAACCAAATGAATGATTTATTTCGTTGAAAGATGTACACTTGGGACTAAGACATTGTAGGAGGACATGTATCAAGAACTTTTAGGCTGGGGAAATTGTTGTTTTGAATATTTATTAATTTTTCCCTCTGGGGGCAAATCATACCCTAAGCCTCGAAGCCCATCCTCTAACTGATCATTAGGAAGGGTAGTTACACCATCATCAACATCAAGCTTTAAAACTTGACGAATTAGTGCTTCAGTAACTATCCATTTAGTCCCATGAACAGTCTTGATAATGTAACCACTCCATCAACCGTTTCAGAACTAGCAGTGTTCCAAAACTGTTTGATGTGTGTGATAAGAATGAGTGTAGCGTGGGTCAAATCATACCTTAGATTAGAAGCCAAGAGATACTCAATCATTCCTGTATACTGGGGACGATGATCATGATCAACTACAAGATATGCAACCATGTTGTGTTGATCCCTGAACCCAAAGTAGCACCAACAGGTTTAAACAAGGAGCCATGAAAACTGTTTGAAAGGTCAGAGAGTATGAAAGTGTAAAAGTATGGTTATGGAGAAAATATGAGACAATCAAGCAAGTTACCCTGTTGTAAATAGTATGAGTTATATATATATGAGGTAAACTAGGATACTATTGGTTGAAAAAGAGGTAAGCTATTCAAAATATAATGATGAAAATCTTGAAAAATAATAACTTATCTCTTAGCTTTTAAAGAATTTACCAAATCCCATAAAATTACGGCCCAAAATATCGCAAAAGTAACAACTAGGTGGGGCCCAATGTTCTTCAACGGTCAAAATATTAGTGTCAGCGGGTAACGGCTATATTTTGTCAGCATGTAAATTTGGCATGTCAGCGTTTGAAAATGTGCTTGTTAGCGGGTGAACCACTATGTGTCAACGGCCAAAAATAAAAAGTAATAAAATAAAAAGACCTTAACCAAGGGGTTTACCCTAATGAAGATAACTCGTCACTGACATATACTGAAATTAGCATTCTCTGTCCAATTATACACACTTGCATAAGCAAGATAGACATAACTGTCCTCAAGTGAACCTTGCTAAGGTAAGTCCTTTAGAGTGAAGTTATCTCATATAAACCCTTGGTAACTCCCAGGTAAGCCCATTTTTATTTACACTAAGTCTCCCAACCAACCAATCCCAATTCTAGGCCAAAAAGTCTTGGCAACATGAAAAGTATATCAACTTTGCATGTTACAGTGCCTCAAGATTCAGGTTTTCCAACAATTCTTAAAAAGAAAAGCCTTCATTATTCCTAACTCCTACTCACCATTAGACACAATCTAGAAGTGTGATAAGACCACTCTATAAGTACCCGAATACCTAAAGGTTTCCTAAACCTCCCCTTAAACTTACACAGAATGCAAAAGAAAATGAATATGATAAATATTTATTTCAAGATAGGAATATAAACATTCCAACCATCATAAATAAATATTCTTCATATCTATGAAGTCCATAAGCAACTCTGTATCCTATTGCATAATGCTCAAAATGCCTTCATGATTAGATGAAAAACCACAAAAACTAACATAGGTTGTCAGCGGCCAAAATCCATTTGTCAGCGAATAAAATGCCTTTGTCAGCGTTAGAAAAATATAGTGGAAAATCTAACACATTTACATGAGATAATAACAATGCATATCCTGTACATATTATACAATAATCTCAAAAACAAATATTTCATGGATTGATCATTCCAATACTTGTTACCAAGTACTGGAACCTCCCAACATCAAAAGGTTTAGTCAAAAGATCAGCCATATTATATTCTATGTCTACTCTATCTGGATGTGTTAAACCTTTTTCAAAACAACCCCTTATAAAATGATGTCTTATTTCTATGTGTTTAGTTTTACAATGATGTGCATGATTTTTAATAATGCATAGAGTACTGTTATTATCTACAAAAATCTTGGTATGCATAAAATTGTACCCATAATCCAAAAGCTAATTTTGAATCCATAACACTTGCCCACAACATGTAGCAGATGCTACATACTCATCCTCATTTGTTGAATTGGCCACCACTGTTTGTTTCTTGCATTGCCAAGAAATAAGTCTGCTCCCAAGAAATTGACATCCACCAGTTGTGGATTTCCTATCATTGTTGTCTCCTACATAGTCACTATCTAAATAGCCCACAAGCTTCAATGGAGAATCTTTAGGGTACCATAATCCCAAAGTAGGATAACACCTAAGATACGTAAAGATCCGTTTGACAACATGAAGATGACACTCTTTGGGAGTCACTTGATGACGTGCACATGCACACACAGCAAACATGATATCAGGTTTAGAGGCAGTAGGATACATCAATGAGCCAATCATTGACCTATAATGCCTGACATCGACATCCTTTCCATCTCCAATCTTTCCCCCAGGGTGTTCTCTATCCATGGGTGTGCTAGCCCGTTTCTCATGAGGGGAAAAGCCAAACTTCTTCAAAATTTCATCTACATATTTGTCTTGAGAGATGAAGATACCAGTTTCTTTCTGTTGGACTTGAAGACCTAGAAAGAAGTTCATCTCTCCCATTGCACTCATTTAAAATTTATCAGTCATTAGCTTGGAGAAATTATCACTCATCCTTTGGTTAGAAGAACCAAAGATGACATCATCAACATAGACCTGCACAAGAAGAAAATCCTTCCCTTCCTATTTTGTAAATAATGTTTGGTCTATGGTGCCCCTCTTGAAACTATTTTCCACCAAATATGTGGAAAGAGTACGATACCAAGCTTTAGGGGCCTGATGAAGGCCATACATAGCCTTTTTAACTCTATAAACCTTGTCTGGATGCTTTGAATCTTCAAAACCAGGAGGCTGCATAACATATACTTCCTCTTGAATTGTGCCATACAAGAAAGAACTCTTGACATCAATCTGGTAGACTGTAAAACCCATGCAAGAAGCATAGGCTAGGACAATCCTTATTGCTTCAATTCTGGCAACAGGTGCAAAAACCTCTTCAGAGTCAATGCCTTATTCTTGTGTGTAACCTTTGAGCAACCAGTCTTGCCTTGTTTCTTATCACAATTCCTCTATTATCTCTCTTGTTCCTTAGAACACAACGTGCTCCAATAGGTCTCACATGCTTGGGACAATCCACAAGCTCCCAAACATCTTGAATTGCAAACTAGTGAAGCTCATTCGGCATTGCTTCAACACAGTTTGGTTCTTTGAGAGCATCAAAAATCTTCTTAGGCTCATTCTGTGATAGAAAGCAGGCAAATAAACATTATTGAACCAAAGGAGTATCATCCTTTTTGTGAATATTGGCAATGAATCCTCCTTTAGGATTCCTCGTTCTTTTTGTTTGAACTGGTGAATTGATGGGACCAATGATTTGGGTAGGCAGATGAGCTTTGGACACTTTTGTAAGAATTCCACCCCAAAACAATGTGTTGTCATGTACTGTAGATTCCAAAGTGCCTTGATCCTCAACATCATTAGTTTCATACTCACTTGAACTATGAAGAGCATTGTCAGCTTTGTATTTGTGACGCTGATACCTTCATTGAGTATGAAATTTTCACCATGTTCGAGCACATCTTTGTCAGCGGAGGAAAGAAATGTGTCAGCGTTTGGATTTGGTGTGTCAGTGGTTGAATTACTTTTGTCAGTTGGTGAAACACTTTCACTGACTTTCTCTTCTTGTTGCTTTCTTTCCACTTCCCTTTCTGCAGCAGATGCCTGAATGAATTCTTTACTCCAAATGGGTAAATCCACAAAAGAAAGTGTGGGAGTGAACTCATCTGCTTGTGATCCTTGCACCTTTGTATCCTGTATACCTGCATTATCAACAATAGTTTATTCCACAGTCTTTGGAGAGGTCTCCAAGACAACTGGATTAGTAACAGCTAAATAATTCATGGACCTGGATAATGGCTCTAAATCAAAAAGCCAATCTGGTCCATTAGCAGGATCACTAGGTTTACTTTCCAAAAAGTCAACATGAATATTTTCTGTTATAACTTTGTCTCTCTTGTGGTAAACCCTATACCCTTTGTTGTTCATAGAATAACCCACAAATAACCCTCATCACCTTTTGTATTAAACTTACCTAGATTGTCACTAGTATTCAGTATCACTACATGACATCCAAAGGGTATAAAAAATCTGTATTAGGTTAAGCTCATAGGGGGACTGATTATAAATCTTGTTGACCAAGGCTCTATTCTGAACATAACAAGCAGTATTCACAGCCTCAGTCCAAAATGCAATGGGAAACTTAGCATCTGCTAACATGGTCCTAGCTGCCTCAATAAGAGTTCTATTTCTCCTTTCAGCTACACCATTTTGCTGAGGAGTTCTAGCTATGCTAAACTCTTTAGTAATCCCCTTATCCACACAAAAGGAATCTAATAGGTCATTCCTAAACTCTCCACCATTATCACTTCTAAGAATGTTAATTGTAAACCCTGATTTCTTTTCCATTTGATTAATAAAATTAATTAGGGTTTTGGTAGTCACTCTTTTTAACTAAAAAGAAAGTCCATGTAAACCTGGAATGGTCATCAGTGACCACAAAGCAATAAGACTTGCCATTTAAACTTTCTATATTAGTAGGTCCAAATAAGTCCATGTGAAGCAAGGGTAGTGGTTTAGAACTGGACTGAACACTCTTAGACTTAAATGAGGACTTGTAATGTTTGCCTTTAAGACATGCAACACAATTATGATCATTGTGAAATGCTTTTGAGGGAAATCCTCTTACAAGATCATGCCTCACAAGTCTATTCATGTTCTTAAAGTTAATGTGCCCCAACCTTTTGTGCCAGAAGATACTCTCATCTGCTGAAGCTTTAGCATATAGACATGACAAGTTATTACTCATTTTAATCCCTTGTAAATTAACATTATAAATGTCATTATGTCTAGGTGTTCTAAATTGAATGAATTTATCAGCAGGTAACACATAGTCTTTACTCAAGACTAAACATTCAGTATCTGTAAAAAGAACTTTATTTTTGTTGTCACAAACTTGTGACACACTAAACAAGTTATAGTCAAGTTCTTTTACCAGAAAAACTTCATCAAAACGCAAGTTGTTAGCGATAAGAGTGCCTTTGCCTGATATTGTTCCAAATCCTCCTCCAAAGTACACTTTGTCACCATCTGGAATAGGAGTAAAGTTTATCAAGTAGCCCTCCTTTCTAGTCATGTGCCTTGAGCATCCAGAATCCTAATATCCATAATCATTAACCTGCTTTGGAATGCCCTACACATAAAGAAAACAAATCAGTTTTCTTTGGGAATCCAAGCCTGAGTAGACGTGGATCCATTTGGTTGTTCAACAATAATGGACTTGTTTCTTGTAACAACCCCCTATTCATCACTCTTAACATTGAGCACCCAATTTGTCCCAACATGCTTGTCAAGATATTTAAACCTATTGCATGTCATGGAGACACCATTAAAAGTTGATGATTGTTCTTGTTTAGGTCTCCATGTTAGGTTGGATGTTGCCTTAGATCCCTTTCCCTTTGGTTGTAAATACTTGTTATTATTGGGTCTAACATTGGGTCTGACAGCTGCTAATTGTGTCATTTTCATACCAAACCTAATTCTGTCAGCGACTGGTTTTGCCCTGTCAGCGGATGATTTGTTCCTGTCAGCGTCTGAATTAGGGTTTGCTACAGGAACCCACTGTTTGTTAGACCAAGTATTAGTCTTTTGGAAGGGTCTTTGGCCATGGGTGTTAGCTGCCTTAGTGAAATAAAGAGCTGGTCTAGTGGCCTGTGGTCTAGTATGAACATAAGGCTTTGTGTTGACCATGGTTGACTTATTGTCAACGGTCGGTTTGTATCCGCTGACACACCTATAAGCTAAATATGAGAAGCTCCCACATGTATAACAAGCCTTTCTATAAATAACCTTAGGTCTAGGTTCATAAAATCCAGTCCCATTAACACTAACTTGACTCTTTGGTGATATAGGTTTTCTATACATTTAAGCATACTTAACACTAGATTTGCATTTAGGTTATGAGCCAAGGCCAATAGGTTTGCCAATAGTAGGGTTAGTGATGATAATGGGTTTAGTGTCAGTTTGCTTATCACTAAGAAGTCCTCCTTTAACAAAGAGAGAAGGGTTAGCCTTCTTCCAAAGGTCAAGGTCAGTCACCCTTTGCTTGTACTCCTCAGCTGGTGTGAGCACACGTGGTGGAGGAGTAAATTCCTCCACTTGGAGCTCTGAAATACCAGTCCAAGATAAGTCTTTCTTAAGAACCCCATAGAAGTCACCTGCTGGGGGTGGAAAAACATCATACTCCTTAGAATGCATCCCAATCCTAGACATGTCTTTAGGGTTTCTCTGTTAACTTATGACCTTATCTAGGATTTGACTAGCTTTTTCAAACTTTTCAATTTTAAGCCCTACATTCTCTCTAGCTTGAATGGCCTCATCTAGCTTTAGTTTCTATTCATTATTAGCTTCTATGTAAGAAGCTTTTGCTTTAGAACTAAGAGCTAGATCCCTTTTAAGAACAATTATTTGATCTTTTAGGTTCAGTTCCACGTTCTTATACTCTTGCACCATCCCATCTGATTGTGCAAGCCCTCTTTTATAGTTTGAAATAGTGATATTCAACCCAAGAATATCAGATTGTAGCTTTAAAATTTCTTTATTAAGTTTATCAGTATTAATCTACAACCCTTACTACACAAAGCATCATCATATACCTTATTGTCTGATGAAGAAGAGGATCTGGCCATGAGAGCATATTGAACATGCTCTTCATCTATTTTAGCAACCGAAGCTTGATTCTCCACTTCGTTCTTGTCGAGAAAGCTCCAATCAAATCCAACACCATCAATTCCTTGCATGGCTACCATGGCTTTAGGCTCAACATCTTCAACTTTAATGATCTGCCTAGTATTCTGTCCTCCATCATTCCTCTTTGGAGATTTGCATTCTCTAGCAAAGTGTCCCATTCTATGACAGTTGTAACATTCAACTTTGTATTTATCAAATCCAGTAGTCTCTTTGCTATTGAAAGTCTTTTTTCTCCCAAATCTCTTGTTCCACCTACTGGCTCTTATACTGCTAAGAGCCATATTGCACTTGATATCCATCTCCTCAAGATCAATATCACTAATTTGCTGAAGATCTTCAAAAGAAATTGATGATCCATTGGGAAAAGAAGCGATATAAGCACATACGGTATCCAAATCAATTCCTGCTGGTTTAAGATTTGGTGAAGCATGATTGTATGTGTCAACGTCTGATGAGCCGCTGTCATGAGAAGATTGGCTGCTGACAAAGCAAGAGTTGTCAGTGTCTGAATTGTCATGGTGGGAAATAAAAGCCATGCTTCCAGAAGGTGTTTTACTTCCTTGTTTAAGCAGAACTTGAGGTTCCATGACCTTCAATTGATTGTAGATATCATCAAAGGTCATAGTATTGTAAGCTTGAGTGGCCAATATTGCATTGGCATGGATTTCTTAACCATCTCCAAGAGCTTCAAGGAAAGCAACATTAATATCATCATCTTCAAACTCAGTTTCCATGAATGCCAACTTGCTAGTAATGTCTTGAAGACGGCTTCTCACCTCACTCAACTTTTCATTAGGTCGAGCTTTAAAGACTATGAATTCCATTACCAGCTTCTTCTTCCTTTGTTTGAGAGTGTCCTCATCACCACCATAGGTGGTCTCAAAGGCTTCCCAAAGCACTTTAGCATATTCATACTTTCTGAATTTGTGCTGATTTTTGCTTCTAAGGGCCACTTTGAGAATGCTCAATGCCTTCATGTCAAGCCTTCTATCTTCTATCTCTGCAGCTGAGGTGGCTCTTCCATCTTTAGGTCTAGGAATCAAATATTCAGGCTTAGCATTGGCTGTTCTTCTTTTTTCAACAGAGTCCAAGATCTTTTGATCCTGGTTGAACTTGTTTCCAAGCTCAACAACCTCCCAGAGAACGTAGTTGTCCACTTGGAGATATTGCTCAAAATTGAACTTCCAGATTTTGAAGTTATCGGGGTCAAGCATAGGGATTTTGAGGTTATGGTTTGAGGATCCTGAACTTTGGTTTTTTGAGGTTGAGGTCGACATGATGTTTTTTGGAGTTTTTGTGAAATTTAGGGTTTTGATGTTCTTTTGATCAAAAGTTCCTCAACAAGCTCTGATACCACTTGTTGATCCCAAACTTAGATCGATTAGCTTTATGTTATCGAGATTGAATCAAGTATAACACGTAGAGAAGCTTTGTGTTTATAACAATCTAAGTGTTAGGCGGAATTAACACTTAAATCAAAGAACAAAACAAAACACATGGTATACCAAACTTTCACTTGTATTAATGAACGATGAAGTACAATGAAAGTATTCAGAATGTCTATTAAAGCTAAACCCTAAGACCTCCTTTTATAACATAAGGAGTCTTGATCAATACTTTAACTATCAACTATTCTAGGAAAAGATAAACATTAAGAATACAATATAGAACATATCTTTTCCTAAGTATTCAAACGTGTTGACTAAGTAGTTGATAATAACTGGGATTTCCTTTGTCAGTGCTTGAATATTTCTTGTCAGCGTCCAACCTGTCAGCGCCTAAATAACTCTTGCCAGCGTAAAAAATCCCTTTGTCAGCAACACAGTGATGTAGCTAATTTTATTCCCAACACTTACTTGTTACTATATGTTGATGCTATTGTTCTCACTGGCTCACTACTTCATCTAACATTTTTTACGACATATTATTGCTTCTACGAGAGTTTGCTATGACATATTTGAGTTATCTTAATTATTTTTTGGGCATTTATGTTAAGAGTGACTCTATAGAGATGTTTTTTTATCATAATGTATGTATGCTAATGAAATTCTTGAGTAGGCTCATATGGTTGGTTGTAACTCCAGTCGGACTCTTGTTGATAGTGAGTCCAAAATGGTGACGATTGTGATCCAGTCTCTGATTCTACTTTATATAGGAGTCTTACGTGTTCTCTTCAATATCTTACTTTTTCTCGCCTTGATATCTTTTATGCGGTACATCAGGTTTGTCTTCATATGCATGATCCTCAGAAGCCTCATTACCCGGCTTTGAAAAGGATATGAGGTATGTTCGGGGTACTTTAGATTATGGTTTGCAGTTGTCCTCATCAGCTACTACGTCATTGGTTGCTTACCCAGATGTCGATTGGGCTGGTTTCCCTACTACTCGAAGATCAACTTCCGAGTATTGTGTATTTCTTGGAAACAACTTATTCTCATGGTCCTCTGAGCGTCAACCAACACTTTCTCGTTCTAGTGTAGAGGTAGAGTATCATGGTGTTGCAAATGCTGTTGCTGATACATGTTGGTTGCGTAATTTATTACCTGATCTACATACATCTTTGTCTTCCGCTACGCTTGTTTATTGTAACAACTTTAGTGTTGTATATTTACCATCAAATCCAGTTCAACAACAACGTACGAAGCATATAGATATTGATATTCATTTTGTTCGTGATTTGGTTGCTGTTGGTCAGGTTCAAGTTTTACATGTTCTGTCTCGTTATCACCATGTAGACATATTTACTAAAGTGTTGCCTTCTGCTTTGTTTGAGAAGTTTCGTACCGGTTTGAGTGTCTGGTGTCCTCCCGCTCCAATTACGGGGGAGTGTTAGTCAGTATTTAGTTGTCATTAGTTGTGTCTTAGCTGGCCTTTACTTGTATTATCTGTATATTAGTTGTAGTGGGCTAAAGCATAAGATTGAGATGTCTTTATAAAATAATGAAAGACACGAAATACTTTCCATCTTACAATGTGTACCATTTAGAATAAATATTGATCTCGATGTAAATGTCCAATAATTTCAATACATGTAGGTGGAAGATTGTTTTATCGTCAAATCTAGTTCAACACCAACAAGAAAAAAGAGTTTTAGTAACCAAAATTAAGCGACAAATTTTTTTGTCACTACTCCGTGATGATAAATGTATGGTCATTATTTTTAGTTACTAATAAAAAATCAGTGACAACACTTACAAATGGTCAATATGTAGTCACTAAATTACATTCTTGGTACTTCTATCTAATATCACTCAAGAAATATTTGGTCAGTACACCACCAATGACGAAAATTTTGATCACTACTTTTACTAATTTCATAAAATGATTAAAGTAAATACATTTGTATGTTCGTAAATACTAAGATACGTTACGCATAAAAAACACGCATTACGAAAAAATATTTTAAGTTGTAGTTGTGTACATATATATAGAGAAAAAAACTTATTTTATCAAAATTTCTTCTCATCGATATGTTGATATATAAAAGTAATAAAAAACTTAAATGTAAAATCACATTTTTATACCTTATAACTTGAACAACAAATAGAAATGCCATATAATTTTTACATAAAAAAAGAAATCTTGAAATTTGGGCCAAAAAGTAAACCTCGTTTAGTTGAAAAAAAGTCCAATTATAATTGGTCAACTCATATTAACACCAGATCTGAATAAAGCCACAAAACATCGTAGTTTCATTTTTCTCAAAACACCATTGTTTCATTCTTCTCAAAACGCCACTATGTCAAATTATGTGAAAACTAAAAATGAAATTATGTGATCCGGTCGGTTAGGTCTCACTTAGATTAAAAAGCAACAGTGCCTTACAACACGTTTAGATTTTACCAGGATTTTTTGATTTCTTGTTTAGCATTTGGTGAATGCATTTTAAGTATTTAATAATCAAAATAATTTGCTTGGCTTATCAGTGGATTATGTTAGTTGGGTCAAGCCTAACTAGTAAAATGAGCCTATTAGAGTTTATCTATGTCTCTACATATAGTGATCATTAATAATATTAAATCTACGAGGTTTTATTGATGATCACAATATATAAAAACAAAAGTGAACATTAATAGACCTGTCCCACAAGTCGGATCTATTCACCCTAAATTAATTCACCAATACGACCAACTTTTATTAACCAAGGGGTTTGTGTTGATACTATTTCACGCAACTTCTACATACCAACTTATATTAACCAAAGGGTTTGTGTTGATAATATTTCAAGTAACTTCTACTTAAATGATTGGAGGTTATATTCATGTTTAATACATATGGCATAAACTTACGATGTACATATATCCTGAGATAGATTGATTTTCTTAAAAAAAAAACTTGAAAAAAGAAATTTGTATCCTTTGGATTAGATGTTCTTTTTGATGTAATTCTTAATCTTGTGATTGATCATGGAATTTCAGGTACTTTCCTCGTTTCTTTTCAAATTGCATCCAAATCATTCATAAATCGTCCAAATGCTTCCAAAAATATACAATAACAAAAAGAAAGAAGTTAGGGCGTTTTTAAGGCACATTTGTACGAAAATGGAGATTAAAAGTCCCTAAAAAATCGTATAAAACGAAACTTCATCATTTACCTCCTTAATATAACTAATAACTACTAACGTGTGTTTATCACTATCAACTATTGAGTAAGTAAAATTACATCACATAAATGTATTCCTTTATGTCCGTAAAGAATTCATAAATAAAAGTTAATCTTCGGGACTAAATTTGCAATACATTATGCTATTCTTCGGCCAAAGTTTATTTTTTAGATGAATAATTTTTTTTCACTTTTGACTGTAAGTGGGAAGAAGAAATGAAATAAGGGCAATTTTTTTTTCTTATGTTTGTAGCCGAAAAAAGAAAAGTATCTATGTTTGTTTTTAATCTTATGTCTGCAACCAGAAAGAGAATTTCAAAGAAACGTGCATTTTTATTTTAAGAGATGAGAGACAATAATGAATATTTTCTTTTTCATTGTATAGATTGATTTCTTTATCTAATTATCACTTCTTGTATTTTATAGACTTCAAATCCAGCTATTCTCTTGCAGACATGACTTTGCACATCATACATAAAACATTTAATAAACAAACGCAACCTAGACAATTGTCTCACTAATACTAAAACTTGCCATCATTTTAATTCATAGCAGTATTATGCGTTCAGATCATACAAGAGCATCCGATTTGATAACGCCCTACCGGCGTTGAAGGATTGAAGCCGATATGGCTTCAACGTTGGTGGCGTTACCGCACTCTTGCCTGCGTTTCCCGACGCTATCAGGCTGAGTGTTAACTCACCAACACGCGTTAGAGTATTTAAAGAATAATTTTTGTTTTACCCCCAACACTTATTATTGCCGGCCCTTCAAAAATAAAAACTTTCAATTTTGCCCCCTAACTACTGTATTTGTTTTTTAAAAAATTTAAAACACCTCCTAACGACTAGTTTTTTTAAATAAATTTTTTATTTCACCCATAAACAAGTGCCTAAAAAACGTTGGAAGCGCTACACAACATATATTTTATTTTCACACATTCTATACACAGCTGCAGTGTTTATATACATTTAACATTCGAAAAAAGATGTCTGAATTTTCTAATGGTAGTTTCATGAATCTAACAACGAGGGTTGTTCGTCAAACCCTCCAACACCAAATTCGAGGAGTTTATAACGAACGAGCTTAGTCTCAAACGAGAACTTGCCGAAAAAGCATGCACGTTCACTATGGAGAAAGACCGTACGGTGATGCGTTTAGGAGATCTTAAATTTCTCACTATTATCACGATTGATTTATCTAACGAAGACATGTATGCTACTAATAAGGAAAAAAGCTATCAAAGACCGATACAATTTGAATCGTGCCTAGTCTTTTGGGCATATGTTTTTCATACCGTTTGTTTTTTGCATGTTTTTTTATTCAAATATTTTCTTTATAAATTTTGTATGTTAAGTTATGAATGAAATTACTAGTTTGTTAAATGAATGAACTATTTGCTTAAGGGTTTTTATGAAAAATAAAGAGGTGAGTGAAAAAAATATTGTTATTATAAAAAAGGCTTTTTAAGTGTTGATGTTTATATTGATATAACACTGACGTGATTACAATTTTTTTGATATTACCATACTATGTTCAGTGGCGGAGCCAGAAAAACGACACATGGGGGGCAATTTTTTTTATGAAAGTCGACTACAAGAGAAACGTTAACGCAAAATATCTTAAAACTAGAAGAAAATTTAGAAATATAGAAGTTTGCAACAAAAAAAGGCAACTCATATAAAGAATAAATCTCATTCTACCGTTTATTTATTCACAAAATATGCAAACAAAAAATATTCAACTCTCAAAAGAATAACTTGAGAGAGGTGAGTTCTACATATAACATGAACCAATAAAAGAAAAAAGGAATCAATCTCAACCCTTCAATTTCCCATCAAAAAATAAAAACTCATCTTTCACATTTTTTCTTAAAAATATCATATCTTTCAAACGATAAATCGTCAGATTACAAAAAATACACCATTGTGACGTAAAAATTCTTATCTTTTAGTAGATAGGCACTTTGATATATTTTTGACGATTTTTTATTATTGCGATTTTCGACTATAAAAATCACATGTGATTCGAAAAAATTACTTGTGATTTTTTTATAAAAAAAATAATTTTTTTACAGAATAAATAAATAACTTTTATTAATATTTATTAGTGTAATTATTTACATAGTCGAATGTAAACACGTTACAAGTTACGCCACTAACTTTTTCATATAGTTTCGATGATTTTTTGTTGAAATTTTCGTCAAAAAAATTACACATAATTTGTAAAATCACTAGTAATTTATAAAATCAATTGTGATTTGTATTTCTAAAATACAAGTGTGGTTCCATATATCGCATGTGATTTCATAAATTTACATGTGATATTAAAGTAACAAATCACGTGTGATTTCAGAAATCCTTAAATTGTAAACGATTTTAAAAATTTACGTGTGCTTTATAAATAATAAAATCACATGTGACCGTGAGTGCGGAAAAAAAAAAGGTCGAAAGTATATAGAAGTACGTATCATTAAAAAGAAAATTTATCACAAATCACATGTGATTTGGTAAAAATCATGTCATTTGACACAAATCACAAGTGTTTGAAAAAATTACTTACGGTTTGGCGAAAATTATGATTTTGGATTTAGTATAAGTAACATGTTATTCGGATCAATCACATGTAATTATCATTAAATCACATGTAATTTAAGTAGAATTACACGTGATTAAAATAAACTCATAACTAATTCAAAAGCAAATTTGCTTTATATATTTTACATGAATCACATGTAAAAACATATAGAGAATCACATGTAATTCAAGTAAAATTACATGTGATCAAAACAAAATCACATGTAATTCAGAAGCCAGTTTACTTTCTATATTTTATATGAATGACAACAAAACATTTTTATATATTGACAGAATTACATGTAATTCAAACAAAATCACATGTGATTCATCTAAAGTGGGTTTGTTTGAAGAAGTTAAGGTTTCGAAATGTTTGAATCACATGTAATGCAAGCAAAATCACATGTAATTATCATCTAATTACATGTGATTCAATGCAAGCAAAATCACATGTAATTATCATCGAATTACATGTAATTCAAGCAGACAATTTAATATATTAACAAGATTACATGTGATTAAAAAAAATCACATGTGATTCATCTAAAGTGAGTTTGTTAGAAGAAGTTAAGGTTTCGGAATGCTTGAATCACATGTAATGCAATCAAAATCATATGTAATTATCATAGAATCACATGCAATTCAAGCAGAATTACATGTGATTCAAACAAAATCACATGTAATTTAGAAGCCAATTTATTTTATATATTTTACATAAATGAAAACAGATAATACATGATTAAAAAATCACATGTGATTCATCTAATGTGGGTTTGTTAGAAAAAGTTACGGTTTCGGAATGCTTGAATCACATATAATGCAAGCAAAATTACATGTAATTATCACCGAATCACATGTAATTCAGAAGCAAATTTGTTTTACATATATTTTTTTTTGGGTAAAGGGGACTCCACCCCGGTAAAATGAACATATTTTATATTAATGACAACAAACATTTTAATATATTGACAGAATTACATGTGATTCAAATATTTCTAATGTAATTCACATAAATCACATGTGATTTTAAAGTAATAACGAAAATATTTTTGTCATTTAATAGACAGTTATTTTCATATACTTTTAACGATTTTACAATGTTGAAATTCTCGTAAAAAAAATACACGTGATTTTCACAAATCGCATGTGACATTACAAATTCAAATGTGATTTTTAAAATAAATCAAACATGAGTTTTCGAGAATCACATGTAATTTTTCGAGAATCAAATGTGATTTTTTTACGAAAATTTTTAAAAAAAGTTCGCCGAAAGTATATAAAGTGCATATCTGTAGAAAGATAATTTAATTCCTGTCGTGACAATATAACTATTTTTCATAAAGATTAACGGTTTGAGAGATATTTAATTTTTAAGAAATAGGATGAAAGTGTGTTTTTTTAATTAAATTAAAAAAAATTAATATACACTATTATATGTGATTTAAATGGATGGTAGAGATTTTATGCATGTTCCTTAGAGAACTTTTGTCTAACTTGAAATCAATTAAATTGGGTTAAATACGAACCATTTAGCAGTTTTGTCGCTTAAAACTCCACTGACCAAAGCCCTTTTGTTTGACTAAAAAATTAGTTGAGGGCAACTTTAAATTTAGGTTGAGGGCAACATTAAATAAAAGTCAATAAGTGAAAATTTTACTCTACAAAATAAAGTTGTCAAAGTGTTTGTTGAGGGTACCGCCCCCATAACTTATAACGTCCCTCCGCCCTGACTATGTTTGTTTACTTTTTTTTGTTAAGTCGTGTTTAATTAACAGATGACTTATTGCAGAAAAGTTCAACTTTATTACTTAATATTTTAAGTAATATTTAACAATTAAGTCATTAACAAACAATTTTCATATGACTTAATAAATTCAATTTTTTTCATATTAAGTCAGTCAAGTCAATTTCAAACAGCACCATGTTTAATTAACAAATGACTTATTAAAGACAAGTTCAGTTTTATTACTTAATATTTTAAGTCATCTTTAACAATTAAGTTATTAATAAACAATTTTCATGTGACTTAATAAATTCAGTTTTTTTCATATTAAGTCAATTAAGTCTATTTCAAACAACACCTCACACAACTGACACAATAAATGGGCTAACCTTGGAATCAAAGAAAAATAAACTAGTAATCACTAATGGGCTTATTTCACCACCAAAAAAGCCCAACCCAATAATATAAACTAGAGTGCCACTTATTTATTATCCAGTTCATCATAAAAAAAACCTATCCATCAAAATTAACAAAAATCGAAGCACAGGTCAGTAATTTTAATCACTTTTCTAGGGTTTCTGTTTATTAAAATTCTTATGTTACAGGTTATTATTAATTGAAATTAAATTATATAACTGGATTGTTTAGTTTATTATCCTGTTTAATCATCCTGGTAAACTAGTTAAAATGGCTTAAATTTGTGTAAAATTTGGGGGTGTTTGTTTTGGTATATAGCCGGCTTATGGCTTATTTTTCGTAAGCTTATTTTTTGTGGATTATTTTGAAACTTTTCGAGTTATATAAGTCTATGAAAGTTTCGAACTACGCTGTAAAAAGTGAGCTTTTGAGATATAAGGCGAAAACTAATAAGTCATAAGCCCGCTGAAACAAACGCCAGTAATGTTTAATGAAGGAGTATTAGCTTAAAAGCTTAATTTATCAGTTTTCTAGGGTTTGGTGATTATCAATTGAATTATGTAATTGGATTGTTTAGTTTATTATCCTGTTTAATCATCCTGGTAAGCTAGTTTAATGTTTAATTGAAGGAATCGTAGTTTAAATTGGCTTAATTTGTGTGGAATTAGGGGGTGTCTGTTTCGGCTTGTATCGCCCGCTTATGGCTTATTTGGTTTTGGGGTTATGTTTTGTAAGGTTATTTTTTTTATGGCTTATTTTGAAACTTTTTGGGTTATGTAAGTTTATTATTTCATAATAAACTGCCGAAAGGACGGAAAGTTTCGAAATAAGCCATAAAGAGTGAGCTTGTGAGATGTAAGGCGAGAACCTAATAAGCCATAAGTCGGCGATATAAGCTGAAACTAACACTTCTAATGTTTAATGAAGGAGTAATAGCTAAAAAGCTTAATTTTGTGTAAAATTTGGGGGTGTCTGTTTTTGGCTTGTATCGCCCGCTTATGGCTTATTTGTTTCTCGACTTATATCTCAAAAGCTCACTTTTTATGGCTTATTTTGAAGCTTTCTGGCTTATATAAGTTTATTATTTCATAATAAACTGCCGAAAGGGCGGAAAGTTTCGAAATAAGCCATAAAGAGTGAGCTTGTGAGATATAAGCCGAGAAACAAATAAGCCATAACCCGGCTATATAAGCCGAAACTAACACCCCTAATGTTTAATGAAGGAGTAATAGCTAAAAAGCTTAATTTTGTGTAAAATTTGGGGGTGTCTGTTTTGGTTTATATAGCCGGCTTATGGCTTATTTGGTTTTGGGGTTATGTTTCGTAAGCTCACTTTTTTGTGGATTATTTGAAACTTTTTGGGTTATGTAAGTTTATTATTTCATAATAAACTGCCGAAAGGGCGGAAAGTTTCGAAATAAGCCGTAAAAAGTGAGCTTTTGAGATATAAGGCGAGAACCAAATAAGCCATAAGCCCGCTATATAAGCCGAAACAAACACCTCAGCAATGATAGTTAAAAAGGCTTACTTTTGTGTATAATTTATATAGAAAGGTTAGGACTTCAAGTAAAAAAGGTTAGGAATTTAATAAGAGTTGCGGCGTGTGGTTGGATGGATAACGATAATATGACATGAGGTTGTTGAGTTTAAGAAGACTTGTTTTATAGTGAAGTGCGATAGCTCCAATTTTAGCTTTGGTAATGTGAAACAAATGATACATACAGTATTTGGTTCAAGACATAGGGAGCCACTTCGGCGCACGAGCTTCAAACGATAAGCTACTCCAAGTAGCTTTAAAAAATAAGTGCCATCTAGTTTTGCCAAATACACCCGTAAGTTAGTGGTGGAATAAATATAACTTAGTATTAGGTGACTCACTCGTGATGCGATTGATGCTTCTTTCTTCTTAACCGTAGGAAACATGAATATATTGGCTATTTCATAAGGGTTCTGAATGGATTTAAGGTTTAGGTGGTCGGGGTTTGCATTGAAGACAACAAATGAATCTCTTAGCAAGTTTTTTTTTCTTGGGTAGAGGGGTAAAGTGCCTCTGGTTAATTGAAAAACTGGGCTTGGCGAGATTTGTACACGAGTTGTTTATGTCAAAGTGTAACGTGATAACCAATGGAACTAGTGTTCCATTTAATTTTTTAGCGATTTAACTCGTTTACTTGTGTATACCGCAAATAATCATTCCTAAACGATTCATAGACTGCCAAGGCAATCAAGGTCACTTACTTTCTGATTGTAGAGCTCATATCGATCCTTTCTTTGTACAGAAACCTGATATGCTGCCAATATTTACATTTTTTATCCTAGTTGTGAGTTAGGACCTAACCCTCGACCACTTAGGCATCTTATCAGCACCTCGCATATCACTAGGTTATAGCCCTGTTTGAGGTCGTCACATATAAATAAGCTACTAAAATCACACCTTGATAAGGTCTACTAGGCCTCTATAGTCAAATTAAAATTTTAACAAATATGTGTTGCTTTTAACCTTGTTTTTTTTAACCGTGGATATCCTTGATGAAATGTTTCTGTCGGTTTCACGCTAGATACTAATTGCATTTTGCTATACATCTGCAGGTTCTCTGTGGTGGAGTTATCAATATACATCTAGTTTCATAAAAACTACGCTAAATATCTTAGCATTAGTGCGAATTTGTGCCAAAAAACAGTTGAAAGCAGCTAATTTGCAATCAAAATTAAAACCTTTTGTAAATTCGACCAAGAGAGGGAATAGGAACTAATTCAACTAAATGACTGACGAAAGTACTGCAAAAATTGGTATGACTTTCATATATCTGAAAAGATTATTATTAAGATTCTTTAAATGAACATAAGTTTGCTTCTTTCAATCTTTCGTTAACAGCTATTTGTGCCAATTTCCCCTTACTTGGGGGGTGTTTTCTTTTTGTCTTAGGAGGAAGAAAAAGTGGGCCCAAAACCTCTATGCCTCTTAATTGGGGGGAAGCATTAAAGCTTCACTCTCCCACATAAGTGGCAAATTAAGAGGTTTATATTTATCATCTTAATTTAGTAAACATCCCCTTAGTCATGCATGCGTAGATTGAATAAACCACCTTAGATATATGTTACACGAGAATAATTGACTGTATGCAAATTGTTATACATGTTAAACGAGAATAAGTGACTATGCAAATTGTTGTACATGTTAAAGGAGAATAAGTGACCATATGCAGATCGTTATACATGTTAAACGAGAGTAAGTTACCATATGCAAATTGTTATAAGTGCTAAACGATGTGTATTTATTGGATGTAGCGTGACAAGTTATACGTGTTAAATGAGAATAAGTGACCCGAATGCAAATTGTTCCGTACTCTTAAAATTATTGTACTTATTGTTAGCATATCCACTTACTCCAATAAAAGCTAAGACATATTATTGATTTGAACTCCAACTTCATGAACCTGAAGATGGTTTAAATAATGAGATAATGTGGTCATATAACAATGCTAAATGCTCTTACTGATACACTATTAGTTATGTTGTGTGAGACTGGGGAAAGCAGGGAACGAGTTTGTTTCCATGGCATTAGTTGTTATGCTCAAAGGTGATAACTTTACACACATTGGTGCATTAAATACCTTATATAACCTTTACTTTGTAAGAATCTAATTGGATATACAAAAAAGTAATCTTCCAGTGGTAGAGTAAGAGATAAGAATAAAGCGCCTCTAACGACCTCTAGTATTTATATAGCTCCAGCTGGTAATAGTCACATGACATGGCTCACATTCAAGTTAGGGGAAGATCCTTGTGGAAGCTGCAAACACCATAATCTTCCATCCAGAAGGAATCCGAAAAATAGAAATATTGTTTTATAAATAGATTTCATTTAAGAACAAACTATAACAAGTTTCTAGTGATTGACCAGAACAAAACAAACTAACTTATTAACAGAATAAGTTAGGCCGCCTAAGGCCCGTTTACTTTTTGCTTATGGTAACAAAATATTATACAACCAGGACCAATTTTTGTTCTTTTTATCCTATTCCAGTTTAGGATCCTAAATGTGAAAGACTAGAAAAATCATGCCCTTTCACGAACAGGAACCACTCACTTGTTTCTCTCTCTTACTTCACTCAACCATTGTCTTCGTCATCACTTTACCTTCCTTTTTAGCTTATTCTTTTTAGCACCATCATCACTTTACCTTCCTTACTACAGGAACACATATACTTTTCTCATACATCCGATTAAAATCTTTATTTGTCAAAAAATAAATGGTGAAAAATAGTCATGAGGAAGACTATGCGATGGTGGATTTAATTTTTTGTTTGATTTTGTTCAATTCCAAAGCTAACCCCAAATCTTACCAGCTTTCCAGGCCATTCTAATTTATAGATCTGATATGTTATTGAGCATTGTTAGAAAACTTTTGGATCTAAATAATTTTACAATGTTTTTGGGTTTTTATTAAACGTTGTTACAAAGATTCTGGGAAGTTGGGTCGTGTTTTCCTTTTGGAGGTTATATGAATTAATCCGCTTTTTTTTTCATGGGTTAACTTGAACAAAAATCAATTGGGGCTTTTTATCATTTGTTCTTCAAAGAAAATCAACTGCGAAGAAGAGAATTTTTACCCAAGTCATTAAGAGATAAAAAAGAAACATATTTTCTTCACTCAGGACCAACTTGAAACAATAAAAATATTTCACCAAACAGGAAAAAAAGAAACAGGCCCTAAGCTCAAATTTCTTGCTTTCAACAAACCTGAACAACTGCAGAATTTATTTATATTGGATAGATTGTGGTGGCGATGTCTTAAAAGATGTAATTCGATATGAAATTTACGCTTATGTCAGCATTATAAAATTAACATTATATCAACCCGAACATCTGCAAGCCAGAAACCAAATGAAGATAAAAGCCAACTGCATATGCAAGGCTGCAAGATTTTGCATCCGCGTCAATTCAAAAAAATCCATCAAGTTTTCATGTATTAGATTAATGTTATCATGACGGCTGAATCACCTTAAGGCCATAGATCTGTAAATAATATTATGTTGTAACAAATATATGAAAATGGATTAGTCGGCCTAAGGTTGGAAACCATGGTTACCAAAAAACAAATATATGAAAATGGAAGATAACTAAGCGTTAATTATGAAATCCACAGTTTAGAATTAGAACATATTGTATGTTGTAAACCAAAACTGTGGGAATCATAAATCAGAAGAAAAAAAGAATGTTGGGGGGATATAATCTTCCAATGAGAAAGCCTCTTTCTGAAAGAGAGAGATGCTCATCAAGTTTGCAACACGCAATAGGGTTCTAGGCATGGCACACATTGACTAGACCACTTCAACACCGACTCGAATTTCGTGTACTGTTTTTAATTCATTTTGATTATGGTCAAACAAAAAATGATTTTAATTTTCCAACTTGAGGAGAAAAAACTCGTATGCTTTGAAACTACTTAACTTGAAACATTTCATCTATATGTACTCGGGTCAGAATACTAGCTCGAGCACTGTTGTTAAAGTAAATTAGCTTCAACATGTATGGTAATTCTTAAATTGTACTCGTAGTAATTAAGAAAAATGAGTTTTAAAACTTAAGATACTAAATATTGTTTTGTAATATTTTTCTACTTTCTCTGCATAAAACGAGTTTAGATGGATCTTTGGAAATTGAGTTTATTGTAGAAAGGCCTCAAGCTTACATAACTATTGAGTTTAAGTCAGTAAAGAAGAATGACCAGGCAATTTGTTAATTCTGCGTTAGTGAAAGGGGTCATTTATATAGCTTTTGCATTTGTCCAAAGTATAAGTCTGACTAGTAGATGAGAAATTATTCCTGTAACACATGATGCAATTTGAAAACCTTGGACGTATAGACTTAAAGAACTGGTGAACTACCCGATCCTAGACATGAGAACCAAAACAGAGAGATCAGAGATGTGATTGAAGTCATCTATGTTTAAAAAGAACGGGCCCTTATGTAATGAGCATTGAAAAATCAATTGAAATTAAAGAAATGAACTTTCTAATAAGCATCGGTGAGTATTTACAGAAGTGATATGCAAGCATTATGGCAATGCCTTGTATTTTCTCGTTCATTTTGAATATCCCCACAATAAAACTTTGGCATTCGATTTTTTTTTCTTTCACAATTGCTTGTTATCGACCCAATCATTGCAAGCTCTTCCTGATGATTCAATGTCAGATATATAGCGGGATCATCAGATATGCCCCGACCGTGGCTCCAGCTTTTTACAATGGATTGACGGATTTAAATGCTATTTGTATTTCAGTCTGGTAGTCAGCCAGTCCTTAGCAACTTGTTTTTCTTGCCTTAGGCTTCTGGTCCATCAACTTTTCTATACTATCACCTAAAATTGTAAATGTAAAACTGGTAAATTATTAACTATGTCTCGGCTCCTTAGTTGATTCATATTCGCAATGCTATATACATCAGTCCTAAATGGTTAGATAAGAAATAATGGATGAAGTCGTGAGTAGAATCCAGACAGTGTTTGATTTTTGCATGCGAGTTTCACAGATATTGAGAATTATGAATGTACTAGTGTTTCATCAGTCCAATTAATGCAACATTTGGCTTGACACATAGTTTCATAGAGGTGTTTGATTACTAAGCATATAATAGGCAACTTGTTGACCATAATTATTAATGGTTACTAATCCGTTAATACTAAAGTCACGAATTTAATCATTCCAGGAGAGGAAATGTTGCATTTTTTGGGGAAACTAAGTATAGAAAGTGTTAAATTTATTTTATGGAGTGAGGGAGTTCTTGATATAGGTTTTGGTTTCATTTTTAGGATTTGAGTATTTGGTTGGTTCAAATAGCCCATAAGTAGCACAGTGGTAGTTAATTTTGTATGTGAATAGGCAAACATATAAGCACTTGACGAGCTACACTGTCTGAAATCTGAACGAGAGTAAATTGTATTGGATTAAGTTAAGGTATTTCTATTTTCTGAATGGATAGGCTTAAATTGTTAAAATCACCTAGCTCGAGGATGACTAATAATGATGTGTAGGGATGAGCATTTCGTCCCGAATCCCGAAACCGAACCGGAACCGTACCGGTTCCCGGTACCTGAATCCCGTTTGGTACGGTACCGGTACTACGAAATAAGGTAGAAAAATATGCGGTACCACTAATTCGGTATGGGACCGGTACCAAATTGGGAAATTCCCCAAAAACACCAGGAAAATCCCGATTTCCCGGTACCGAGACCGGTACCGAGACCGGTACCGGTACTGATATCCGAATCCCATTCATTACGGTACCGGTACCATTAATTTATGCTCGGGAAAAAAACGGTACCACTAGTTCGGTACGGGATCGGTACGGTACCGGTACCGTGCTCATCCCTAAGATGTGTAATGTCGGTCCTCTTCGATAAAATGCTTATCTTGATTTAATGCAATGCACGCAAAACCTTCTTTTCCACTTCTTACTGCTCCGTATCTGTTTATCTTGCTGGCTTCCTCAAGTTTGTTTTTCTTCTTTCAGTTGGTCACAGTTAAAATCAGCTTAACCGATTTCATCCATCGGGCCTATGTTGAAAGATAATTGGGATGAGAAACATGGTACTCATGTAGGCAATATGATACCTCAACCTCCTCAAGCATTTTCTAATAATGATCATCTTGCTGGGTCATCAAACATGAGAAACGTAGCAGCTTTAGCTTCATCGATGCCAACATATGCTTATCCCATTCCTCCGCAACCAAACTTCATTCCTCCGCAATCAAACTTCATTCCTCCGCAATCAAGCTTTCAAGATGGTAGATTTGGATTGTTTAATAATCAACCCGCATTTATAGAACCAGTCAACTTAAGGCATCAGTTTGACTACCAGTTGCATCAGCAGAATCATCTTGCAGAAACCAAATCATCTTTTAATGCAATTCCATGTGGAAACAAAATTGAGAAAATAGACAATGCCTCGCATAACACGGTTTCACAGTCGCAACCAAAAGATGATTCTAAACTGCAAGAGGTGATAAAGTTTCTTTCTGCCAATTATGGACCAATGAAAACGCCACTAGAAGCAGGAACACCTGAATATCTGAAACTTGTTGAAATCTTACAACAGAGCGGGGTCCAATCCAATGGGAATTCAGATCAGATTAATGGTTTAACTACCGATGCTCCTAGAGCAGATGAAAATAAGCTGCCTTCTGAAAAGGCAGCTGGTGTAGGTGCCGAAAAACTGTGGGAGGGATCTCTTCAACTAAGTTCTTCTGTCACATTATCGGCAGTCGCATCCTTTAAAAGGTCTTGTCAATCCCCCTATAGCTTATTAAATATTCATTTAACAGTCTTAGCTAAGACTAATAGTCATTTTTTCACAAACGTTATCATCGTGTACAAATTATTTTGAATTTTAATTATATTGGATCCTTTTTCCTGCTTTTGTTATAACTCTGATATATTTCTTGAATGATGTATAGATATGTCATATGCGCACTGATAAATATCAACAACTTTCGTCTTAAAATGTTCAAAATGTGGTCATTGGCTTATCGCCACGATGCATAGGGTCAATCACTGTTCGTTATTACATTGTTCCATTTTCTTTTGATTTAGGACTTCTTAAGCAATTATAAGAGGACACGATACTAGAGGAAATATTGTATATGCAGTGTGCAATTAAGTGTTAGACTGCGCTAGGAGTTGACTGAGCGTCTAAAATGTAACTGGTTAAGCTGGATAAGCAAAAAGACACATTAGTGTGATCCACACGTGATGATGCATCAAATACATCTCCTATGAAATAGCCTTTAGTGGTAGAGATACCTATTTTTCTCTACTTGGTAATTTAAAGGCAATATGTAAGATTAAGGGCATACGGTCAAATAGGAAATGAAACCCTTTTGAATGTATGAAGATGTCAACTTGGTTGATTAAGCGGTTTCATAGATGGTTATTAGCATATTACCTTAATATTGACAAAAACAAAAGTAACACATTTTTTTTAATAAAACTTTCTACTTTCGAATTCCATATGATATTAATGTTATAGAAAGCTAGGGCACTACTTAATTGGAACTCCGAACCAAATAAATGATCAGATATCAGCTCGAGTTAGATGATAAGATAGTGTCTATAAAGCTAGTTATTGTTTTTTTTTTTTTTGAGTCCGGATGCCTAGGGGTCTGTTAGATGGCAAGGTTGTTGGATCAGTTGGTATCACTCCCCCATACACTGTCCTAGACGGTATTGGGTGTTTCTTACTTTACTTTTATGCCTAGGGGTCTGTTCTTATACGTGGTTGTTTCTTTGTAGTGGTGAGAAAGTGCTTGGTAACAACTACTGGCCTGAATTCATAGAAGTTAAAGGAAAAGTAAGATTAGAAGCTTTTGAGAAATATGTTCAAGATCTTCCTCGCTCACGGAATCGTGGATTAATGGTAACAAATTGCTTATCCTTTACTGCATGCATGTAGGTATTTTTATTATGAAAGTTGCTATTCCTTACCGTTAACCACCACCAAATGCCTAGTGGTAAGGGTTGGAAACGGTCCCGGATTTAACTTGGTGAGGCCGCATACATCGAGTCAAAAGGCTTGCCCTCCCCCCCGGATAACCTGCACAGGGAAAACCACATCTGTTTACCCGCTTATGTAGACTCCGTTCTATCCAAAGGGTAGTCGCCCTGGGATTAGTAGACTCCGTTCTATCCAAAGTGGGTCCAAAATGGATTTTAAATAAATTTAAATGGAAGACAGAGCTTTAAAAAAGGGAAGAGTTAGTAAATTTATCACTTACTTTACTGTACACATGCGAATGGACCTGGATAACATTGTTTTTAACACATGTTAAGAATCAAGTTGCTCACCTCAACACCATCAATATATGGCGTTACTGGAAAATATCCACACACCCTTGTCTGAGTTAATACTTGGACCCACAAATTCTTGGTTGGTGGGCCACCCTTGATACTGCTATGATAAAGTTCATTTGCCCATAGCAGAAAACCATAAATCGCGAACTTTACCACAACCACAGTTTGAACTGATGGTTGCTTGCTTTTAAAAGATGTTTGTGTGCCAATAACCACATCAAATTTGCATGCAAGACCCAAAGCGAAACAGTTAGGCTCAAATTGTCTGGCCCAAATAAGCTGACAAAAGGGTACCACCGATTTACATATATTTGTGAGTAGCATGTTTTCGAAACGACCAACTTCTGATGCCAAAGTTTGGGTTTGTATTTTTGCTATTTGATGATCATTCGAGCTTAAAAAAAATAATATACAGTAATCCGAATATTATCAGTATCACATAACTGAATTGACATAATTATACTACTAAGAAAACAAGTTTGCTCCAGTTATCAAACATGATAAGAACATTGACACCGTCCATCTAAACCTCCTTCTAAATTGTCCAAGCATATAAACTATTCACAGGCTTGAATCCTGTGCGCTCTTCCGTTGGGAGTTTGGGGCCAAGTTTGCTATTCGGAAGACTATAATTTGGACATACGATGTAGGTTAATTACCCCTTTCAGTTTGATACCTATTTTTAATGCAAGGGTCACATAGGCTTTTATCTCTACTGTCCAGTTTGCATTCTGAATTGAACCCATGGGCCAAGTTCTCTTATCTGGCAGTACTCGAAATTATTTTTCATTATTATAATGAAAAATAATCTTTAATTAGCAGATTGTACTCCTTTATCGTACGATTTAGATCCAGTCAGTGGTTCTGCTTCCAAACAATATCCCATCTGTGACAGGAACTAGCAGAACAAGGATACGAACAGGGTACAATTTAACCATAAGTACTAATAACATAAGCGCGTCAATTTGTAGATATTTATCTGGGAATGGGTAAATCGCATATGCATCACGGATGTCAAACTAGTAGTCAGATATGAAACTTTTTGGAGTTTAGAAATAGAAGTACACTGATTTTCCTATGTCTGTGTTTTCCATTGGCTCGTTAGAAGGATTTGTGGGTTCCATGCATTACTGCTAGTATGAGTATTATGATACTTTCCACTTTTAGTTAGATAAACACAGGGCCAAACCTCTCACCTTTGCATCTAAGCTTTATGCTCATGCTATCCTATGTACGGCAACATACCTACAACATAAATAAATTTAACTTTCAACATAGAGCAAACTAATTTTATCACGTTATTGGCACACAAATAAAATACTAATAACCGGAAAATGTGTTGGAAGAACCTAAAACACTTGAAGATTTGATGAATGCCTTGAGGATAAGTAAATTGAAATAAAGGCCAAAGTTGAACGACTAGCATCAATAATGAACAATAGTGAGAGATCCCTAATTAAATAGCAGTGGATTTTTGGATCTATCACGACAATAAGGGCGCAGCATGAAGGATTCTGCCCTTGGCATTTGACAGAACTATGTGATAACAGAGGCTCCATACTGTTTAAAGCTATTATTTGACCCCCAATCTAATTAATCGGAAAGAGAAATCTGTTTCAAAGAAATGCTGATGTCCAAAAGATGCAATCAAAATGTTTACTGGTGTTTGTCCATAATGTGTAACGGAAGGAATGTGGGAAGCCTGCTTTGCTTATTAGTAACTAGTAGATTGTTTAATGGTGTACGACATTTTTCAAGGCATTTACTCGACCACTGGTTAACAAATCTGTAATTGATCTTTAGGTAATTTCATTATACTGGAATGAGGAATCATCCAACATTGGGCTGAATGGCATGAAAGAGGCAAGTTTTTCGTTATGCGTTGCAGAATGCCCTGAATGGTGTAAACACTCGTAGCTAATTTTGTTATTTTTTCTATAAATTCAGGTAACCAAAGGATACAAAAAAAGTTCCAGGGTTGGATTTGCACATCTTTTGTCTGGTACAGATCTTTACATTTGTCCTCGTAGTGATCCGATAATCACAATTTTAGCCAAATATGGTTTCTTCAAAGGCATGTCAGTCCTGGATGACAAACCAGATTCAATGATTGGTTGTGTCGTGTGGCGTAAAAATCGACCTTCAACTCCTATCGGTAATGCATCAGATGATAAAAGCAGCCCAAATTCAGTAGAACCTCTGAATTCCCCACCCGGGTTTTCTACCAAACAGAGCACAGAAAAGGAATTCTCTCCTGAAAAGAAACTAACTCCAGAATCCAGTCAACGTGAGGAACCTTTGACCTTACCATTTACCACAGCATCTGCTGAAGTCGACCATACCGTGGGTAATTCTGCATCTAGTTCTAGTCCATTGCCTAATGCGGTTGTTTCCGTTCCTTGTATTTTGGCGAGAAAAAGGAATTTTGAGGATGATGATCTTCCTGAGTTTGACTTTGGTGTTTCCTGTGTAAAGTCAAAGTCAAATCCAGTAACTAAGTCTGTAAATCCTGTTAATCAGAAGTTGGATAATTCCTTATTAACCCAGCTTCCAAACATAGAGCAGTCATCGAAAAAAGCAAAAATCTTTGAAGACGATGATATGCCTGAATGGGCTCCTCCGGAGCTTCAAAGTCAATTACCGCCACAAATTACAGCCCCAAAGTTTCAGACTTTACCTTCATGTCCTCCACGCTCGCTGCCACTTCCTCCACCACCTCCCATCCCTCCACCACCACGCGCCGACACCCAGTCATCATTCTCTTACCAACCTTTTCGGCCTGCAGCTAGTTTAACGCCACACACATTCGCCCGTCTACCACCTCCACGTCCACAACCACCACTACCTCTACCGCCACCTCCACCCCGCCCACATTTTACCACTCCAGGCGGGTTCAATTCTAATCAACCCTTATGGCAGCGGCCACCTTCTTCCAATGGCAACCCACCATTCCCGTTTTCCAATAGAAATCGTCCACATCTTTGAAACAAAGAAAGATCGCAAAATGCTGATGTCGGTTTGTGTCAAAATTTGTACATAAGTTTGAAGTTTTATGTCAAAGACATAGATTGGAAGCATTAGTTTCATGTTGTAGTTTTTAGGATTTATCAACAACCCATGTATCTTTTTCCCTATTTTTCTCATAAGATGTTGAATTAGGCTTTTTTTAATGCTTTTTCGACTTGTGAAGTTTCTGGTTCTCACTGAACTTTCTCATAATTAACTGAACACACTTTCAATCTGAAAATGTATTAAGCTTCACACATTCTTTTTATAAACTAAAGGTTTACGTATTTAGTAAGAAAAAAAGTTTGATACACATTAAAAGATAATATGTTAAATTTAATATATTTTCGTACCCATTATTTCGTATGATAATGTGTTTGGTTAGTTGATTTTTTGGCTTGGCTATTGCTAAAGTTTTCACTGTATGCACAGCATGTTGCACCATTTTGGTGCGATCAAGGAATGAATATTTAGCGTTTCCAAGGCCATCCCATGGCATTTCGGTTTCCCTGTGCGATGACAAAAACGAGGCCCCATTTAAATAATGAGTTCACGAGTGCTCCCAACCATAAACAAAACCATCTTACATACGTGGATGCAAATAAACACGAGTTATCTTTGTCTGAACGTGCAGAACGCCTGCACGTTCTATCTTTGTTTTACTTAACATGCTCCAAACAGCTGGAATTTACACTAAACAATCTAAAAGACTCATTTACAGGGATAATGGCAAGATTAGACTCCCCCTTCTCTCATTTACGGTGCCAGTTGCAACAATAATACAAAGAGATAAAATCCAAAATTCTGAACTGGTATACGACTGCATAAGTCAAAAGGCCGGTTTGAGTCCCATCTTAAACTCCTCTACCTGCAAGAGAATTCATAGAGTAAGACATTTTGCAAAATTTGATGAAATAAGAAAACATGTGAAACATTAGTACCTTTGATTTTCTCATGTCATTTCCGGATACATACATGTCTTCTCTTCCTTTTCCTCAAGACCAAACTATTGGCGGCATCAGCAATTTCATTGAACCACTGGACTTTTCTTGTTGACAACATGAGATATCCCATCACAAATCCAAGTAGCGTCCCGCATCCATATCCCAACGTCACAACCTCCCACGTAAAACCAGTTTCTTCATCACTTTCAAGTTGTGGTTCATGTGAATACTCACCACACTTTTTTGGCAGTGGAGTCCCACAGAGTTTTGGATTTCCACCAAAAGAGTTCCCTTCAAATGTCCTGAACTGAGGTCCTTCTGGTATACGACCCTCAAGATCATTTTGCGAGAGATTTAACACTTCAAGGTTCTTGATGTCTGCAAGGCTTTGAGGAATCTCTCCTGAGAGTTGGTTGCAAGACAAGTCTAACGACTCAATCTCTATGAGATTCCCCAGAGCTTGTGGAATTGGACCAATGAGGCTATTGTGGGATAAGTTGAGCACAATTAGCGAATTAAGGCCACCGATGACGTTTGGAATCTGCCCTTCAAATGTGTTAACGGACAGATCAATAATTGTGTAGTCGATCGAAATTTGTGGAAAATTTTGATCTACCCCTTTCACCGCAAAAACGAATGAGTAGTATTCTCCACCTATGCTCAAATATTCTGGTTTTGTGCTTTCTTTCACCACATTCTTCATGGAACTGAAACTTTGAAAATACTTTGAAGGGAGTTTCCCTCCAAACCTATTATGAGATAAGTCCAAAACCCGCAGACTTGGAAATCGGTATTTCACAGCAAAAGAGGGTTGAATGTTTCCATGAAAGTTGTTTGATTTGAGGACAAGAGCCTGCAAATTTGGAAGATCACTTAACCAAATAGGGAATGTTCCATTTAAGTGGTTGTCTCCAAGATCAACTACACGCAAGGATTTACATTTAGACAAGGAACTTGGCACCTCTCCTTCTAATTGATTTCCTTTTAAAACAAGCCCCTCTAAGTTTTGACAGTCATCGTATAAACTTGGTATCGCTCCTTGAAAACTGTTGTTTCCCATATTTATCAATCTAAGAGAAGATGTTATATTTCCAAAGCATTGTGGAATCAATCCAACAAAGCGATTATTGGACATATCCAACTCCTTTAGACTGCTCAGGTTACAAATTGATGCAGGGAACGGCCCCTCAATCAAGTTGGACTGCAGATACATGGATACTAATCCATACCATTGAAACTGTGGCAAACGCGTTATGAAGTTATGTGATAGATTCAGATATCCCAAACCATTAGTACCTCCTATCTCCCCTGCCCAACGAGGAATTTGGCCATGAATGTCGTTGCTAGATAGATCTAAAATGTCAAGTCGTTTCATGGCTCGAATTGACTCGGGAAACACCTTTAGTTTGCAAGAGACCAACTTTAAGAACCCAAAACCAGGATTGACATAATGATTGGCATTCTTAGTTGTAACAAAGAAACCGCTGTAAGAGAGATCGAGAGATTCAAGGTTTCTGAGGCTTGATAACAATGTATCCAACTCCCATTCACCGCTAAAATTATTATAAGAAAGTCTTAAATCAGTTAGATTGGTGAGTTGTTGGAATGTTTGATCATCAATATGGCCATCTAATCGATTCTCACTCAGGTCTAACAGTTTCAATGATGGAAGAGTAAATCGTACATTTCCACTCAACATGTTATCATTTAAAACTAGATATATTAAAGACGGGAAAGTAAACTGCCACGACGGCAGTGTCCCATTAAGTTTGTTTCCTGCTAAATCCAGAATAATTAAGAATGGAAGAGGAAACGGCTGAAATGGTACATTTCCACTGAACATGTTATCTCTTAGATGGAGATATTTTAACGAGGGGAAAGTAAACAACCAAGATGGCAATGTCCCATTAAGTTTGTTTCCTGATAAATCAAGAAGAGTAAGGTGCGTTAGGTTAACTGAGATATCTGAAGGGATATCGCCTGTGAGAGTGTTCCAGGACAAGTCAAGTGTTTCCAAATAATGAAGATTGAAAATGCAATGAGGTAAATTTCCTTGCAATCCAGTGGAGTCAAGATTTAGTAATTTTAAAGAAGAAGATATGTTAAGACTCTTGGGTAAAACCGAAGAGATATTAACATTTCTAAGTGAAAGTGCTTCCAAATTAGTAAAATTATGAATCAGATTGATGAAAACATCTGGTCCAAGCTTTAAATTATAATTGAATGAAGAGAGATCAAGAGCCACCAATTTATGAAGGAGTGTGATATCCGATGGGACTTCGCCATAAAACTCACAATTAGAGAGGTCGAGATGTGTGAGACTATTTGAAAACCTTCCTATTTCACGTGGAATTTGATCAGTTAAATCATTGTAAGCAAGGTTGAGTCTTTGGAGACGAGGAAGGTCGAAGAGAGAGCTGTTAGGATGGAGAGTACCACTCAGCATTCCGAAACTAACATCAAGACCAATCACGTCACCGGTGGAGAAGTCGCAAGCAACTCCGTCCCAACTACAGCAATCTGTACTTGTGTTCCAACTCATCATTATTGGATAACCAGTGTAATGTCCCCCTTTGTAATTGATGGACGAAAGGCTTTGCTTAAAGAGAAGCAAAGCTTCACTATGTGTGTTAAGGCATTTATGAATATTATCGAAAGAAGTGGACGAAGAAGCAAAGATGGTGAAAAATAAGAAAAGGAAAAAGATGATAAACAATTTTGAGTTACTCATTGTGTTTTGCAGATTTTGATTGCTATAAACATTCATACTTGCTGCACCTATATATACTAAACTGGTTTCCCAAGAATATATGATCCACATATGTTTGTGGTCTTAGTTTCATTTATAAAAGTAGGGTCTATACTTTTTGTCTTGTCGATTCATGCACAATCCTTACTTTTGATGTCGATAACAAAAATGTACACATAGTTGTTTTATCGGTTTTAAAGTTAATATTCTCTCTATATATGTTTTATATGCAGAATTCTTGCAGAAACCAAGCCATAAACTCTAATGGCTCCTAATTACAAGTTGTGTGATCTAGTAAGAATAAACAAGAATCTATTAATGGGCTTCGATCACGTTAAGGTTCATCGGTTAGTTAGACCAAAGATTAGATGGGTTGGTCCATTGTAAAGATGGGCCGTATCCGTTAGGTTTTATGCAATAATTCTCATTCAATTCCATGACGTAATGAAAAAAAAGCCCCCCTAATGAATGAAAATGAAAGGTTTTGAGGTAATGGGTAATTCCGTAAACAAACACAATTTTTTCATTCTTTCGTAATAATTTTTTCCATTCCTACTTTCATTACGACATATCAAAAGTTACGTAGGTTTTATAAGTTACCATGCTCTCTTGTGATTTACTTGAATTGGTCACAAACGCTCTCTCAATATCTTTTCTAGCGCTTTCTTGAACCCTTTTAAATTTCATTTTCTTTTCGTCCGTTGCAATTGTATACGACTTAACAAAAGAAGACCATTGAGGGTAAATTCCATCTGCTAAATAATACCCTTGCTTGTATGTTTTACCGTTAACAACAAATTCAGTATTTGGAGCCTCGTCCAAAAGAAGGTTATCAAATAATGGTGAACCATATAAAACATTAAGGTCGTTATTTGCCCCCGGCACCCCAAAATAAGAATGCCATATCCATAACTGTTGATCAGCAACAGCCTCGAGCATAAGTGTTGGGTATTTTTTTATCACGCCTTTTAAATTGACCATGTAACGCTTTGGGACAATTTTTCCATTCCCAATGCATACAATCTATGCTACCAAGCATACCCGGGAGATTATGTTTCCTATTGTGCAAATCATAAATATGTTGTACATCCTCAGGCGACGGTGTTCTAAGATACTTTTCAACATACAATACATAAATGCATTTGGTAAAGTTCCATAAGCATTCACGTGAACAACGCTCGGCTACTTGCAAATATTCATCTAGTACATCGGGTGTTGTACCATACGCCAATTGGCGTATTGCCGATGTGCATTTCATAGTGGGGCTAAAACCTAAACGACCCGTTGCATCCTTACGTTGTTTAAAGAAATAGAAGTAGGGTGGTAGTGGAAGAACGTTGTAACTACTTATATCATGAACTATTTTTCTAAAAAGGGTAGAACTCATACGATACCTTCGTCGGAATCGATCCTCCGGATACTTTGGCGGAGTTTCAAGGTCACCAAAATAATCGGCCATAAGTCTTCTTTCCGCATCTTCTCGCTCACGTGGGATGTATGTTCTAACGCGAGGACCGACGTTACTACTACTTTCTTCCTCGTCCTCATCTAACATCTCAATTTGTTCCCAATATTCAAGATATCGGGTATAATCTTCCATATCTTCTTGATCGTAAATAGAGGACAAATCGGAACTCCCGGGATTCATATTGATAAAATAGTGTGTGAATATGAGAAAATAGTATGTGTTTGTGTGATATATAATGAAATTATATGAAAAAATGGGGTATTTATAACCAAAAAACGGGCAAAAACATGAAAAAACAAAAAACTAGCCGTTACCCAACGGTAACTTTTTTTAAATTTTCAAAAAAAAAAAAAAAAAAAAAAAAAAAAAAAATTTAAAAAACCCGACGGCGCGAGCCACGGTGTGGTTGGCGCCGCCGTGGCCTCGCGCCGTCACCACGACGTCGGCTGGTAGGTACCAGCCCAAAACCGACGGCGCGAGCCACGGTGTGGTTGGCGCCGCCGTGGCCTCGCGCCGTGGTGGCCAGCTCCCCACCAGTTAACCGTACCGAGCCCTCTTATCATCATCTATACTCTCTCCAAAAAGGATACCAGGCACAAACCTACACTTCATAATTACCAGACTATTATGGGTAAGGATTTAGGAACAAGGGGCTTGAAGCCAAATAGTCTATTTCAAAAACCAACAACCATAGAACACGTACCCAATAGTCTATTTTCGGTATCATTTCTGTCTTCTATGTATAAGTATAAATTAGTTAAGTGTCCACAGAGCCAAAGCTGTACGGAATTGCAGCATCCACAATGCTACTTGCATTATGAAAACTTTAACAATTATACATATTCTGAAAAGACAATACTTCAATAGGCAAAAGGCATACCAATGCATTATTGACTGAGCGCAAGCAATCATTCGTATTTAACATGTGGCAGTTTATGCAGAAGTTGTGTGATTTGAGAAAAATACAGGGAAGTATACATCTGAAAAACAAGAACCTTCTCGAGAGAATGAACTAAATCATTTGAAAATGGGACGATAACAGCTAAACCCGAAAGAAACTTCTCACAAAGAAGTACAGGTCAGAAGTTAATGATGCTCATGGTTCCAACTTCCAAAGTGCAGCATAAACCATGATCCAGCCCAGTTACGGTTTTCTTCTTCCTGTAAACAAACAAACAGCATCAATAAGAAAAATATCACTAGCAGCATTTAGTCCAGCAAGTTTGTGTCGTATACGGAAATAGATGACATAAATTCTAATGCAGATCTACACGTGAAGTCAAACAACTTTCCATCTCAACGAATTACTGTTTACTATATTTTTCCTCTTCACAAATCTTTAGCATGTTTTCTGTTTCCGTGCTGTTCAAGAACACATCACATGCTCACTCGTCTATTTTCCAAAAAAATTCCATCCTGTTAGACAAAGACAGGGCCAAACCTCTCACCTATGCATCTAAGCTTCATGCTCACGCAATTCCATGCATGCTATCTTATGTATGGCAACAAACCAACAAAACAATCGGTCTGATGTTTTGACATGATTGAAATCTCCTGATTGAATAAATAAAATAACTTTCAACATAGAGCAAATTATCGATAAACTTGTGATTTTCATTGTCCAACACTTTGATAAAAAGAAAAGTCAATAAACTTTTGTCAAATTCTGTCAAGGTATCGTGACTTGCACGGCTATCCCTGTGAGACATTTTATCTATACTCTTTTCTGGAACAAAGCCTGCACGATTTAGGATGTCTGGGACAAAGACCAACAAAAATGAACCATCACACCCTTTCATCATACATGTTCAATAAGTATATATATGTAAACATTATAACTGCGAAATATCAATACAATTCGTTTTACTTATACCTTGTATCTTTTCACTTTGTGCATTAACCATTTTGACCCATTTTACTTATTGCAAAACCTATTCCCAAACACCCCTTCTGTAAACACACTATGGTGAATACCAACACTTTCTTAGAGGCAAAGTGGTCTGCAAGAAACAAAGGCATCAGGCACACAAAACAGTGTTATCATGACAATATGGGCGTAGCATGAAAGATTCTGCCCTTGGCTTTTGGCAGAAGTATGTGATAACTGAGGTTCCATACTAACTGCATGCTTGAGTGATTATTGGATCCCTAATTTAAATAATCGGAAAGAGAAATCTTTTTCAATGAAATGTTTGGTTCCTGGCTATATCTCCACTGACATAATAAAAAACTATTTGACTCCAAAAATTACAATCAAAATGTTTACTGTTGTTAGTCCATAATGTGTAACGGAAGGAATGTGGGAAGCCTGCTTTGCTTATTAGTAACTAGATTGTTTACTGGTGTACGGCATTTTTCTAGGCATTTACTCGACCGCTGGTTAACAAATGTCTTTAATTGATCTTTAGGTAATTTCATTGCCCTGAATGGTGTAAACACTCGTAGCTAATTTTGTTATTTCTTTCTATAAATTCAGGTAACTAAAGGATACAAAAAAAGTTCCAGGGTTAATTTGCACATCTTTTGTCTGGTACAGATCTTTATGTCCTCGTAGCGATCCCATAATCACAATTCTAGCCAAATATGGTTTCTTCAAAGGCATGTCAATGTGAGGAACCTTTGACTTTACCATTGACCTCCAAGTCCTCCACACCAACTTGCACTTACGCCGGACTCTCCCATTGTGACACCCTTTAATCATACTGTTACCAGCCTTTCAGCCTTGCAGTTAGTTTAGCAACACAGACATCACCTCCGAAACTTCTTAACCAAAGGAATCAATTTTAGTAACCTCTGTTAGTTACCAACAACTTATATTAAAGCCAATAACTCACCATAACCATTTTTTTATCGCAAGTAGTCCTCAGCTAGAGCCAAAAAAAGGTTTCCTTTCTTTTTTGCTGAACTCACAAACTGGAGGCATCAGTAACATGCAGTAGCCTTATTTTTAAAGCTTGTTACTTTTATATGTAGATGTGTTTGTATTTTTGAAAAATGGCGACCGCCTCTCAACTCTTACCGACCAGAGGCGGCCATACACTGTGTAGATGTTCTTTTCTTTTGATCCAGACAATGTCACATGTAGGGCATTTTACACGATAAGAGACGGAAGACTTGTGTAATTGCCTGGTATGCAAACATGTATGATGTATATATGTGAAAGAATGCATGCAAATAGAAATTAGAAAAAGAGTTGCAATGCATGAAACCTCAGAACTCAATAGCCTCAAAATTCACTACACAAAAAAATATCTGGTTACATTGGAAAGAATTTTAGTCCAGAGACCAGAAAAGAACCTAAATCTCAATCTCTTTATAGTACCACAAGTCTTTAATCTTTGACTTTACTACCACGACGAGTAGCAGCAACCCTATTCCCAGTAGCGGATGCAGTTCTAACACGTTTTAACCTTCCTTGATGTTCATCTTCTGTGGTAAGCTGTTTTAATCTTAAACCCTTACCCCTACTACTAACTAAACCCTTTTGAGACTCATTAACACCAGCATGTTCACAGGATTTAGCACCTTTAACTTCATCATCATCGAAGGTGCCTCTAATCCTTTTCTTTTTGATCGACGAGTTCTTTTTTGGTTTCATATCATCACCCACTTCAGAGACTTGTTCATATCCAACGGTATCCACTTTTTCTTGATCTTGAACATGTACGAGTTCTTGAGGGTGAGCAGCGGACACTTCTTGAATTTGGAACGGCGACCAGTTACCAGACTCGTCCCTTACGGAAACAATGTTTCCCTCGCCATCATACACAACTCCATCCCAATTGTCGACATCGCATTGCCACCATTTATCTTCTAACCTATCGTCTCTTGGCTCTACAGGTTCGTTAAGAAGTTTCCCTAAAGTAACCATTTTTTCTTTCGGATGTAAATTAGGTTTTCGTTGTTCGCATGTAAAGAGAATAATAAGTTGAGAGTATTATATCTCATATATATACACGTTTTTATGAGAGTCGGTAATCAACTATTCTTTCCTTATTTACAAAGGATATATGTCGGTCATCTTTCATAAGATAAGTGCTACAAGTAAATATTTTTCTTATTGTACGCTTACTTGTTTAAGATTTTGAAAGCCATTTAAAAGAAAAAAGACAACCTAGCTTTAACTACAAGGGTGAAAGTAATATTTCAATTGTGATATAGACACGTATCCGGTTCTTAATAGATGGAAGGCACGTATTGGTTCATCTAAATAATACGTTTGTGTTAAACGAGATTATTCATTGTTGTTCACTTAAGACAGATTCGTCCTCACCATGATGCTTGACAATCGTGGATGTCTATCTTTCTTTCAGGATACAACAATAACAGATAATCCCGTTAAACACGAACGGATTATCTAGGCGAGCCAACATGTGTCTTGCCTCTATAACGAACCGGATACACAATAGCCAACATGAACGGTAACAAAAACGTGAGGAATGAGTGTATGTTTCGGTGTGTCTTAGAATGAGCGAAGAACTCTCAATATATAAGAAAGGGAGGTGATGAAAACGATCAAAATTAATTGACAAAACTAATTTTACCAATATGTCATGAATAAAATTAAAACCGTAAATTAATTTTATTTTCACACATTAGTATACATAATGACATCATCAATTGTTATTCAATCATTTGACCATCATTTTCAACAATCTTCCACATGAATAAAATTGATAAAGGGAAACACATTTGAATGACTCGATGATGTAACACAGTTATGCGGTTGATATTTGCATATGATAGGTAGGTGTTACCCTTTGAACCTTCTCTCGTGAAATATAGTTAGCCTCCTAGCAACCAGTAGAACTTGATGTCTTTGAACTATCTGTCGTTTTTGTAGATGACAATATATATTCACACAAATATCTTTTTGACACATTTTGCTTCTCATAGTTATGTTCGCTTTGGTCATAAACATTAGCTTGGTTCTGTAAGAGATTTTAAGAACTGCGCCCTCACAGTTCTCTTCGAAGCGACATGACTTCTCTTTCACATAGGTGATTCTCCATTAATCACTTAACATCTTATTGTTACCTCCATATGAATGGACTATGAAGTTTACTAACTCCCTTAAGTTAATATGAAGTTTATTACTCTCCACAATGGCATTAGTTTATACAAGTAGGGTGTTTTATTCAACCCAGACATTGGGATCTCTAGTCAGCTAAGGTAGGTTTTCCTTCATATAAACTTTTCAATGGATTTAGTCATTCCTCTACACGACTAACCAATTAATCTCTTGTTAGACTTCCATAAGGGAGTCCAAAATGTCATTGTATGATTCATATTGTCAACTCAAGGTGAGTGTAGTTTCCGTATGACACACCGTTACGCATTATGATATTTAGTTATGCCAAGTCTTTAATAGCTATCATAATGTATACACTGAAATTTTAAGCCACGTTGATGTGTCATCTTCCAATTAGACATTATACATCATGTCAAAGTATATATATACAAATAAATACGATTACATTCCAAACCACACTATATTGTATATATAAGATATAACCAAAATATAGTGGTAATTTGTAGAGTATATACACAACCACTCATTAGTTTGGAATCAAATATTCATTAAATCCATTAATTAATAATCTAAAGGTTGTTACGTTTGCCTTAGACAAAACTATATAATGGTTGTACTTCCCCCACATTGGCAACACCAACACCTGCAACTCTAGTGTGCATAGATATTTATTGGTGTCTTTTGAAATCTTGTGAATCTCCATATTTGACCAATCTCAAGAATCTTGTATAAAGGATTTCTCTTTTGAACATCAGTCTAGTTTTTATAGAGAGCAAATTTCTCTATAATTTAGTATTGCTTCAAGCACATATAGGCAGGTTTCTTTCTATCATCATGAGGATAATAGAATCTATACACATGTATATCTTCCTGCAATTAGTTGTTGATACTCAAAATCACATTACCAAGTATCTGATTTATTGGTGTAGAAACTAGAAGGAAGGGGGGGGGGGGGGGTTGAATAGTTTTTTAAATTTATTTGTTAAAAGACGGTTTTCAAAAATCCTTTTCAAAAACTTAGGCTTGAGCAAATATGTGAAACCTTCTTATGCACAATATGAACAAGGGATAGTGCTACTAAACTAATAATCACAAGTATAAAGAATAATGAATGTAAAGAGATAATGAAAAGAAAGATCAAACCAAAAACCAAGGATTTATAGTGGTTCGGCAACGAAGCTCACTCCTCGTCCCTACTCTGCTCCTCGAGTACTCCTTACTCGAGAGTTCACTAATCAACAAGCTCCTTAAGGTGGAGAAACCGTACACAATGTTTCTTATCCAATTACCGACTCTAAGCTAAAAGTCGAGCCCTAATCTTAGCTAGGTCCAATCTACACCAATATATTTTAAGGACCAAGTATTAACCTTAATACATACACAACTTCCAGATAGACACAAATACTTAGATCTTCACAACAATGACACAACAATGAATAGATAAGATTTAAGCTTCAATGGATCTTTGAGGTAGACACAACACTTCAAGGATGAAAGTGTTCTTTTCTTTGCACTTGGAGAGGGAGATATGGGAGAAGAAAGATTCACTTTTAAACAAGTAGTAATCAACCAAATGACCAAGGATTTGAATGATTTTAGAAGTATGAAAGAATCTGGAAATATATGTGCAAAAGAGGTGAAGAGAAAATCTGAGAATGATCCACTATTTATAAGACAAGGCTCCAACAGATATATCTGGCCGCGGTTCCTTATAGCTACCCGCGGTTCCTTATCGATAAGGAACCGCATAGCCACTTAAGGAGCAGCCGGAGTAGACTCCACACCTTTTTGTCTTTTAGTGATATGGTTCGAATCCGGTGATTAAAATATCTTGAAAGGATATTCCAAACTAAGATAAAATATGCAATTTTCAAATTTTCAAATAATTAATTTAATAAAACATTTTCTTAAAAATAAACTTTAATAAAAACTTGTCACACTTAATAAAAACTGAGTATTAAGAAAATATTAAATCATTGATCACTTAGTTAGGATGAGTACTTGTTTGTACATACCTTAAGTGATAATGGTTGAAATGAAAAATACTTGAACTCAAGAATTCGTTTTTCGTTGTTTTCGTAAATGCTTGTTTTTATATATTGTCGTAATGAAAACAAAGCGAGACCAAAAAATGCAAGTAACGTTTTTAGGCATCATTGCATTAACAATCTCCCCTTTTTGATTTCGACAATACATAACTCAATCACATAAAAAAACAACATTTTCAAAGTCGAGTTTAGTTTATTTCATTTCTCCCTCTTTGTCGAAGCAGAAAGGTTGCAAAAGTCTTTGTAGAAGAGAAGAATCGGACTTTGCAAATGCTCCTCCTTGGTGCTTACTCCTCTTGCTTGGGACACCAAGGAATCGAGATATGGTGACAAGCTACATAAAAGAGTTAGTAGAAGAGAAGAGACACCCAACAAGATATAGCAAAGGTCACAAAAAATAAAAGAGAAGATACCAAGATCCAAGATAAGTCATGTTACAAGAAAAACATGAATAAAAGATACAAGGAAACAAAACATACAAAGATGTATGTAAGAAATAAAACAAGCCAAAAGAAAAGCATAAATCTAATCCTAGTTAAACTAGAACTCTAATATTTCCTTGAATTATATGTCTTGAAGGTAAGAAACCAATGCTTAGATAAAAGACAAAGTAGTGGCGGAAGGAGGTGGTGGTGGCTTGGTAGTAATCTCATAGTCATAGTGAAGAGGAGGTTTGACTAAGAAACTTTTGATGTAATTCAACTCCTCATAGATATGAGCCATAGCAAGATGTTGATATTGAAAACAATGACAATATGTTCCATGATGCATGACATTATCATGTGAAGGAGGAAGAACACTAAAGGCTAGTGGTGGAAGAAAAGAAGTTCCACATTCAACATTCTTAGAAGGAGAAGAAATGAGATTTTGAGTGTTCTTGGGTGAATTGGGATTGAAAGCAATTGGGGAAAATGGAGGAGAATCAAGGCTTTCATTTGGAGAATAAGACATTTTGATTTGAGAAAGGATTCAAAATGCTTAGGGTTAAATAGAGAAAGCTCAAGATATTTTGAGGGTGGTAAAAGGGTTAAAACAAAGATTCCAAAAAGTGTTGGAGCAAATTTGGAGTTTCAGAAATACCCGAAAAAGGAAGCACTGCCTGCGGTTCCTTTTCTTCACCGGCGGTTCCATATTGATATGGAGTCGCGGTCTCTTTAAAGAACCACCTACAGTGGGTGGATTTCGGTGAAGAAGAAGGATTTTCTAATTCAGAAAATCCTATTTTTCTATTCTAACTCATCATAGAGATATGCTAAAAAGCAAAGATAGACAAAGAAAACACACAAAAACTCACCAAACAAGGTTTTGACCAAAATACATGGATTTTTAAAGAAAATCAATGTTGGAGGTGTGTTGAACTAGACAATAAATCATGAGACAATGATCCTCCATAGTTCTCTTTTGTTCTTGCTATACTTGAGAGACACATACATATGAATTATGCAAGCTCAATATTGATAGCAAGAAGCTATGAAAAATGTTTTTAGATTGATTAACAATGCAAAAACATTTCTCGACCATTTTCGAAAGAACTTTGAGAATTTTGAAAAAGAGAAGAGATGTTTTCCAAAAAGATTTTGCAAGACTCAATGTTCCATTAAACATAGACCTAGACGCAAGTAATTAAAAGGTTCATTCTTATGTGGCTTAGTGAAGATATCGGCTAAGTTTTCTACCGAGGGTACCTTCTCAATCGAAATGTTACCTTTTTGAACATAATCCCTAAGGAAATGGTGGCGAATCTCTATGTGCTTGGTTCGCGAATATTTCACGGGATTCTTGCTAAGGTCTATTGCACCGTTATTATCGCACATGATGGGAACATCATCAAGAGAAATCCCGTAATCAACAAGCGCTTGCTTCATTCATAGAGCTTGTTGACAAGCTTTACCGATACTCACATACTCGGCTTCCGTGGTGGATATTACAAGAGCGGTTTGTTTCTTGGAGAACCAAGAAGATAAACAAAAACCCATGAAGGTACAAACTCTGTTGATCCCTATGGTTGGATCTATATTCTGTTAAGAATTAGTATAATAGTTTGTAATCAAACTATAACACTTTGAGCACTCTCACTAAACACTAAATAATTTATGCGGAATCTAACTTATAAAGCACAGAAGAACAGAATTACTTTTAACTATTCGATTATCTTATTAATCGACTTGTATGAGGTACATGAAAGACATTGTACATATGTTCCTTTTATAGAGTAAGGAACCCTAGAAACCTTAAAATATTCTATAAAGATAACTATATCACAGACGATATATTATCAATATTCTAACTATTTAGGTATATCACATAAGATATACTCTAACTATAACTATGTCATATCTTATACAAAGATATATTCGTCCTAATCTTCATAGCAGTACTTACTTTATAAGTAGCAGTACTTACTATGTACCGCGTTAATACTAACGGTACTTACATAACACTAACAATACTTCAAATATACTAACGATACTTGACACGTAACAAATAACTCCCAACAATCCTCCCCTAAACAAGAAATGATAACTTGTTGTCTTCTTGTTTCTTTTGTACGGGATGTATTAGAAATACATGTCTTCAGTCTTTCCTTCATCCTTGGATTGAACTTGGTAATTTGTATTTGCATCCAACTGAATGTAGCCAAACACTTCATATGTAGATCTTCTTCTGATAAGATAATCTCCAAACATTATAAGTATCATCTTTGTCTTCAAAATATGATCTTCTTGTGTCTTCTAAACATTCATTCATTTTTGCAGCATCAGTATTTGTCTTCTTGAGTTTAGTCCTTGAACTCTTGATCATAAATCTTCCACTTGATTTGATGATAACAAAACCTTCTAAGTATTATATCTTCTAATACTTCTTTGTCTGCAATCTTCATACCTGAAATAAAACAGTTAACAACAAAAACACCAATTTGTATTGGCTTCATGATTTTTAGCAAATCACCAGCTATCAACGGATTTGATAAATTCTTTACCAGTTAGCCGTACACTCTGGAATAACCAATAATTTATTCACAAAGAATAAGGTGTAATGAAAACCTTACAATTTTTGGTAAACTGTCAACCATCAACGGATTTGATGAAGTCTTTACCTAGTACCGTTTGTCTAGGACTAGCTAACTCTTTGTCTCGAAACAAGGTGAGTTAGAACCATATAGTTTTTAGCAAACTATCAGCTTTCAACGGATTTGATAAGTCTTTACCACAAACCGTTTGCTTATGGACTAGCCAGTTCTTATGTGTGTTAGACATGGTGAACTGAGAACCATTTATGAAGTGTGACTGAAAGTCAAACACTTAAGATTCTTTCTCAGCTTCTTCCTCATCTTTCAAATCCTTGATTTGTTGTTTAACCATTCTGATCAAATCCAAAGCTTCAACAGATTCTTTTGTAACTTCCAATTGTTGTTCTAACATCCTTTCCAACAATTTTCTTTTGAAGGGATAAGTCTTCTCTTGCAGCATATAATATGTAATATCATTGATGAGACTGCTTTTATACATAGTCTCATCTTCCAAATAGGGCTTAAAATGCATTAAATATCATCAAAATACCCATATATATGCTTGTGTTTGCTACTTGTGTATTTTAGGTACGGATATTGAGAAAATGACAAAAGATCACAAGAATCATGCAAAAACGAACACGGGAAACGAAGCCGCACAATGAACCAAGCCCTAATGAAGACTTTCCCAAGATCAACCCTTGAAGATTTGAAGAATTATGAAGAAGTGTCCTCCAATATAGAAGAATTGACACTTTATACCCTTGTATCCTCATAATTACAAGTTTGGTCCCTAAAGTTTGTCAAAATTACAAAAAGGACCCTCCACTTTGAAGATTTAGCAAGTTTAGCCCCTCAACAAAGCTAAATTGTCAACCAATATCATCCACAAAGTCAAATACATCATGAAGTCCTTCAAAGTACAAGAAATGACAAGTTTGGTCCTTTGAAAATTCCAAAATTACAAAAAGGACCCTCAACTTTCAACATTTGGCAAAAATGGTCCCTCATCAAACATGACTTGGCAATTTCAGTCCTCCAAAACATCAATTATACAAGTCAAGACTATTATCCATCATCAAAATGTCAAATCAGCCCTTGAAGAATTCAAATATGGCAAGAAATACCCCTGAAATCATTTTGTAAAAGTTTTTGGGCCAAAAATGCAAAAGGGCAAAAGTTGATAAGGCTAGTTATGGCGTTGATAGCTTTTATAACTGAAAAGACAAGAAGAAAGAAGACAAGGGACTAAAAGGGACCAGACATAATACTTACCTTAACCAACCAGCTTGTGCCACCTCACCCCACTCACCACCTCCACCAATCACAACACCCCATTCTTCCACCTCACATCCCACTCACCAGATTAATATTAATTAATCTTGGCGCCTAAACACTTATTTAAAACTTAATCACCCCCTAAACGGATCAAACACATGTTCATCAGACTCAAGAACACAATTAGGGATTTTTGATTTAGCAAAAATTAAACCCCTAAATTTTCCAGATTAATGATTAATGATCATGTTGACATAACCCAACCTTAAACATGGACACCTCATCACCCCATTGTCCCACACATGCTTCCCCTGCTACAAAGAGAGGAAGAAGACAAACAGTAGGGCCACAATCCAACGTCCCACATTCATGCTTACTTTCTAAGCATCTTATGAGCCATTTGATCACATCTTCATGCCAGCTATCACCACATACGTCCAAGAATCATTCACATGAAGCTAATGAGTTCAAATCCACAAGGGCAATTTTGGGACTTCACAACTAGGGTTTATGTATTTTTCAGCTTTCTTAGGTCACATGTAAGGCTATATATAAAGCCCTTAGGTCTCGTTGAGACGTTTGCTTTTGGTTTTTCCTTTGTTCAAACACTTGTAAATCCTTTTTTTGATTAATGAATTTGAGTTAAGTGCTTTGAAGAAAGACCAAGTGCCATCTTTATTCTGCTTGTTTATGTTCTTAGTTTACTACTTTTGAAGTTTAAAACCTGTTTTCAAAAGAGGAGTGTGCAAAAGTTTGCACATTTTCTCATTTTCTTGATATTTTGCTAAGTCTTGTTCCAATCTTGGAATTCTTGGGCTATAGGGCCGATCATAGCATCCTAACTGAGTTGGTTAAGGTGTGGTGAGGCTTATAACTTGGGGATAATCAAGTGTGGGGTAACAAGTTTGCATCAATCAAGATTTTTGAAGTTTCTGATTTTTATGATATTGTGCTTTAACCTTGTTCAATATTAGCAAGCTTATTGTGGAAGCTTGTGCTTGTTCTTGCTAGCACATAAGCTCAAAATTCATGGGTGTGGATGTACATCCATGAGGTTTGCATACTCAATCTCAAAATCTGCTTAATTTGTGATTTTTGGTGATATTTGTATGAAACTTGTGTTCTTGTGAATTTTGTGGCTTAAATCTGCTTGAATCTGTTTATCTTACTTGTTTTAGTGTTAATTGATGCTTGGTTGGCCTGAAATCTCACTCTGCCTTTGAAAAACTTGATTTGGAAAAGATAAAGGGGTGTTTGGGACTAACTGTTTATGCTTGTAACTTGTTATTGTGTTAAGGTAAGTTGTTGTTTATGCTTTGTATCTGATAAATACCTTGTTGAGAGTATTTTGCTGCAAGTTTTTGGGTTTGAACACTTGAATCAAACAATCTGCTATATAGACCTTGTTTCTGCTTGTTTTGACCTAGGATTTTGGGAACACTTGGTATGTATGCATGCTTAGGGCTAAAAGTGGTTTAAACAAAGTTAATATAACCTGTTTGAAAGATTTGAGGTGTTGAATCTGGCTTAAGTGTCAAATACATCAGCAAAGTAGCAAAACTGCATGTGTTAGTGTTCATCAGTAACTTTCATTGCTTGAATATTGCTTAATTCTTTGAACCATTGCATGAAACCTGTTTAGACTTGCTTATTGGAGTTTATAATAGCTTGTGTGTGCATTTGGTTGAATTTGGCTGGCTGATTATTGCTAAAACTGCTTATTTGTGCTCAACTGCTTATTGTTCATGTCTGTGCAATGTCTGATGATTAATTGATTAAACTGTATCAATTGGGTGTTAGTGATTGTGTTATTTTGATTGTGATTGACTCCTTTTGATCCAAAGATCATTTGGGTGCCTTTGTGAAATCTGAATCTCCAAAAAAGTCACTAAAGACAAAAAGTCAAACAAGTTAGTGGAAAAAGTTTCCACTGCTCAACATCCAAAACTAGCCTCTGCTAGTGCAATTTTGTCATCAGCTTATCAATAAGCCATTCTAGCTTATTCTGACTTGCAACAACTTATTTTTTGTAATAGGTCTTCATTATTTGACCCATTTAAGTAGACTGGAGCTTATTGGACTTTGACTTTGACTTTTTACTAGAAAACCAACTACTTTGACTTTTAACATAAGTGCTTATTTGACTTTCCAGCTTATTGAGTGTGCTTATCTGAAAACTCTTTGTTGATTTTGCTTACTTAAGTCATTTAAAAGCTTTTGGAACTTGAATCAGCACTTGGGGTGGCCTAGAACTCAAAAACGACTATTTTGTCGTTTTGTGTAGATTGCTTGTTGCATTTTCAGGCTTATTCCTTGGGCTTATTTCAAATTTCTTTTTGCAGAAGTCTTTGTTAGGTCAAAAGAAGCTTGTGTGTCAAATTTTAGCTTATGGCATCAGCTTATAGCTTAATGGGCCAAAAAGCCCATTAAGAATAAGCTGCTTATTATAAGTTAGCTTATTTCACATTTTCAGCTTTTGGGCCTTTGGAAAAAGTTGTTTAAAATCAAATTTTGAGTCAACCTGTGCTTTTTGGGCTTATTTTGAACAATTTTTGTTATTGGGCCCAAATTTGGCCCAATAGTGTACTGTTTTGGGTTTAGCCCATTTTCTAGGCCCAATAGGGGTATTTAGGTAAATTCACTTTCATTTTTGAGTTACTTAGGTTAAATTAAGCTAGTTTGCAAGTTTTTAGAATTTTTTATAATTTTTGGATTTTTAATATTATTTTAATATTATTTTATTATTAAAAATTAAAAGTCTGATTTTCTAGATTTTTATATTTTTCCTAGGTTCTAAACACTTAATTAGGATTTTTGCAACTTTCCAAATATTTTTTAGGTCTTTTAATTATTTTCTATAATTAATTTAAGTTTTAATTAATTTTAGGAGTTTTAATTGGTTTTAAAATTTAGAAAAATAGTTTTTAGCCTAATTAGAGTATTTTTGAGGTTTACAAATTTTAAAATCTTGTTTAGGGCTTTTTAATAATTAATTTTGATTTTTAGGGCTTTAATTAGCATTAAAAAGTCATTATCTAATTAATTAAAAGGTTTTTGCAAGTTTTGATTTTTTGTAAACTCTTAGAATATTATTGTGGATTTTTGGTAATTTTTAGAAATTTTTAGGTTAAAATTTTAATTTTGGTACTTTTTACGACTTTACGTGTACGCCTTTTTAGACTTAGTGTAATCCGTCTTCGTACCCGTCATTCTCTTCTAATCCCTTTTCTATAATCACAAATTAATCCATATCATTACACACATAACACACTAGCCTCCTCGTGAACGAACTTGAACTTAATTGGTCATTAGTGCTTGGTTTTCCTAAACCGACACTTAATACTTGCCACTTTTGCTCTCTTTTCCTAAAGAGTAGTAAAAACACTACATCAATTTTGGCGCCGCTGCCGGGGAGGCGTGTTGTGTTTTGATTTGGCATTGTTGTTTTTATACTAACCATAATTAGTATTGGTATTAGTAGCACTCTACTAATACGTATTATCGGTTTTCGGTTTTTGTGTGAATATTATTAATATATTGTATACGTAGAACAATAAATTCACAAGTACTCCAAATACGTGAGAAATCACAACCTTGACTTGGGAGGTCATTACCCAATCATTGTATTCGAATCTCAAACCAAAGAAAAAGGCAAAAATAGATAAATACTTTCGTGAAGCTTAATCTTGAAAATACAAACTATAAGGTGGGTATAAGGCGGATATTATAAAATATATCCTAAGGAAAAAGGCTCTTAAGTGCTTCGCGCCGCCTCGTTTCCCCGCTTGCTTGTGAGTATTTGATTGTGAGAGCTAATCGAGGGTTTTGCCGCCCAAAGTATTACTAAGTATCATATATATTTTCTTGGTTTCTTTGATTAAACCCTCTTGAACGTTTTGGTGTTCCACCAACGTTCTAAAGTCATCGAAGGCGTTCACTTCACGTGATCGTTTTCATTCCTTGAGGCTTCTTTAATCAAGAGATTTGATTAAGGAGGAGATTTGTAGATTTGTGTCTACTTAATACATTTCACCAAATTCCAAAAGGTTAATACAATCAAAAACCACAAAAAAATTGAAAAGTACAAAACACCAAAAAGAATCTTCTTTGCTCGTCCCCTCGTTGTACGTGACGTTTATGCTAACTCGTAATCAAGCAAGACGTGCACGTAAACGAAAGAACAAAACTCCCACTCCCAACAATTCTAGTGAGGAGTCTCCTATTGACGAACCCATTGTAGTAGAAACACCAACCATGGCGAATCGAACTATGATGGAGTTACTTCAAGCACCCACCGAGGGTTATGGAGAGGCTATTGTGATTCCCGCTATCCTTGCGGAGAATTTTGAGGTGAAAACGGGTTTGTTGTCGATGATCCAAAACAACAAATTCCGTGGTGATGAGAAGGACAATCCACAAAACCATATCCGCCAATTCAATCGTCTACCGCTACTTGCAAGTTTAAGGATGTCTCGAACGACTCGATTAAGATGATGCTTTTTCCGTATTCCTTAGCGGGGCCTGATAAAATTTGGTTAGAGAAAGAGCCACCCAATTCTATATTGACGTGGAAGGATCTCGTGTCTAAGTTTGTGAACCAATTTTTTCCGCCCTCTAAGACTACGCATTTGAAAAACGAGATTTCAAAGTTTTCACAAGAATTTAACGAAAGTTTTTCAACGGCTTGGAATAGGTTTAAGGAAATGTTACATGAATGTCCTCATCATGGTTTTTCCGATTTGCATCAAATTGACACGTTTTACAATGGACTTAATGATCATGAAAGGGATTATTTGAATGCCGGCGCGGGTGGTAGTTTTTTGTGTAAAACGGTTGAGGAAGCTTTGGTGATAATTGAAAATAGATCTAAGGTGTATAGTCCTCGTAGCACGTCTAGTGTTCGTAAGGCTTCGTCTTTGGCTTCACCTTCTTTGTCTACTACCATCGATGCTTGCCAAATTGAGGCGAACTTGGAAAACAAGATTTTTGATAAGTTGAAAGGACTTTTGATTGAGTTTAAAGTTGGTGAACAAAGTGCTCCCGCTACGGCTAAAGCGGTTGAGGTTTCTTGCATGTATTGTGGTGGAGGTCATGATTTCTCCGAGTGCATTATCAACGGTGGTAACACTTCGAGTGCCTTCGCGGCCACGAGAAATTACAACCAAAATGGTCAAGTTTCCCGCTCTAATCAAATGACTCCACCGGGTTTTGGTTCAAATCAAAATGCTAACAACAATTATCGCAACAATCAAGTTGGTTTTAAAAACAATTACAACAAGGGAAACTATGGGAATCAAGGGGCTAATAATCAAGTTTCAAACAAAAATGATTTTCAAAATAACAACAAATGTTTGCAAACATTAAAAGATCTTCCAAGTGAGTTTGTTGAATATGCTAGTGGGAATGATGCTAGGTTTGACAATATTCAAAGAGAAATCATTAGCCTAAGATCCGAATTTAAGAACGACTTGAAGAAAGAGTTGAAAAATGAGTTAGCTAATGAACTTAAAATCCACACCAACAAGATGGAAGGAAATGTCACTAGGTTACAACAAAACCAACAAAAGATGGAACAAGGGCAACATGAGATTAAACAAGAAATGATTAAGGCCGAGAAAAGGCAAACTGAAGCCGTATTGAGGCAATCTAATTTTGAAGATAAAATCTCGTCTATGTTTGAGGCAATAATGTGTAAACCGTCTTCGAGTAGTCTTCCTAGCAACACCATATCCAACCCTAAGGGTGAGATGAAACTGATTACCACACGTAGTGGTAAGACACTTAAGGAACCGACTCCTCAACCAATTGCTCCTACGGAGGAAGCAATTGAGGAAGAACCCGAGGTGGTGGTCCAAAAGGAGCACGTCCCAATCCCACGAAGTACCGCTCATGCCACACCTATGGTTGACCCATTACCATCATTGGAACCCTAGATTCCAAAGGCTATGCCTACTATGCCTTAACCCACACCACCCTTGCCCTATCCATCGAGACTTAGGAAGGAGAAACGTCAAGAGCGCGACAATTACCAATTTGAGCTTTTTATGAAAATGTTTCGTGATTTGCACCTTAATGTGAGTTTCGCCGATGCTTTGGTCATGATGCCTCGATTTGCCACTAACTTTAAGAGTATGTTGAACAACAAGGAGAAATTGCACCAATTGTCTAGTTGTTCGTCGGTTTAACTTAATCGCATACCTCAAAAAGTCGGTGATCCCGGTAAATTTTTGATCCCTTGTGCAATCCAAGATATGGAAGAATGCTTCGCCTTGGCCGACCTTGGTGCTAGCATTAACTTGATGCCACTTGCAATCTTCAAGTCGCTCAATCTTCCAAATCTTACTCCTTCACTAATGTCTATCGAGTTGGCCGACCATTCCACGATTCCCGCATGTGGTTTGGCGGAAGACGTTTTTGTGAAAGTGGGGAAGTTCTACTATCCCGTAGACTTTATCGTTGTTGATATCCCCACGGATCCTCAAGTTCCTCTCATTTTAGGTCGTTCGTTTTTAGATACGTCTATGGCTTTGATTGATGTTCATGCTAGAAAGATCACCTTACGTTTCAACGACGAGGAACTTGTTATAAACGCAACTCAAAACTCTCAAATTTCTCATGTTTATTCCGTTGCAACCATAAACCTCGTTGATATGATTGACGTGGTTTGCGAGGAATTTTCACAAGAAGTTCTAGGTTTTGGTGATGAAGAAACTAGTGGCAATCCTACTATGTTAGATCCAATTCTTGATAATTCGACACCAACCTTCACTCCTTTTGAAGGTGGTGGTTTTACGTTGGAAGAATGTAATGTTCCACGTACTTGTGACGAAGACCTCGACAAAGGATGAGGACTTCTCGATTATCAAGGATTTTCTTAACGATTTCCCATTTCCTCCACCCGAGGAGGTTATGAGTATCGAGCCCAAATCTTCACTTGAGGAACCACCTATCCTCGAGTTGAAAGATTTACCTCCTCACCTCGAATATGTCTATTTGGAGGAGGACGACAAGTTGCCGGTTATTATTGCGAAGGATCTTTCGAATGATGAAAAAACCGCACTTGTCGATGTTCTAAAGGACCACAAGAGGGCAATTGCGTGGAAGTTATCCGACATTAAGGGAATTGATCCTAAGTTTTGTACCCACAAAATTTTAATGGAGGAGGATTTCAAGCCCACAATCCAAAGTCAAAGGAGGGTGAACCCCAAAATTCACGACGTCATCAAAAAGGAGGTCCTTAAACTCCTTGACGCGGGAATGATTTACCCTATTTCCGATAGCCCTTGGGTGAGTCCTATTCATTGTGTCCCTAAAAAGGGAGGGATGACCGTTGTGCCAAACGATGCCAACGAATTGATTCCCACTAGACTCGTGACCGGATGGAGAGTGTGCATTGACTATCGAAAGTTGAATGAAGCCACTCGAAAAGACCATTTTCCCTTGCCCTTCATGGACCAAATGTTGGAGCGTCTTGCGGGAAACGATTTCTATTGCTTTTTAGATGGTTTTTCCGGTTACTTCCAAATTCCCATCGATCCTCGTGATCAAGAAAAAACTACGTTTACGTGTCCATATGGAACGTTTGCCTATCGTAGAATGCCATTCGGACTTTGCAATGCACCAGGAACCTTTCAAAGGTGCATGATGGCTATTTTTCATGATATGATCGAGAAGACGATGGAAGTCTTCATGGACGACTTTTCCGTGTTTGGTAATTCGTTCACTTCGTGTTTGTCGAACCTTGCGAGAATGTTAGAACGTTGTGAGGAAACCAACCTTGTGCTCAATTGGGAAAAATGTCATTTTATGGTTAAGAGTGGAATCGTCTTAGGGCACAAGGTCTCGAAAGCGGGGATTGAGGTAGATCAAGCTAAGGTAGACGTCATCGCCAAATTACCTCATCCCAAAACCGTTAAGGGAGTTAGGAGTTTCCTAGGCCACGCGGGCTTTTATCGTCGATTCATCAAGGATTTTTCAAAGATTTCTCGACCCATTACACATCTTCTTGAAAAAGAGGCACGTTTTGTCTTTGACGAAGATTGTGTACGAGCCTTTGAAATCCTTAAGAGGAAACTTACCGAAGCTCCCATTCTTGTTGCTCCCAATTGGAACCTCCCCTTTGAACTAATGTGTGATGCTAGTGATTACGCTATTGGGGCCGTTTTGGGGAAACGTCATGATAAGCACTTCTTGCCTATTCACTATGCTAGCAAGACGATGACCGAGGCTCAACTAAAATACACTACAACGGAAAAGGAGTTCCTTGCCGTGGTGTATGCATTTGAGAAGTTCCGACCTTATCTCGTCTTAGCTAAATGCATAGTGTATACGGACCATTCGGCTATCAAGTATCTTATGGCAAAGCAAGATGCTAAGCCGAGATTACTTCGTTGGATTCTCCTCCTTCAAGAATTTGATCACACCATCGTTGACAAAAAAAGGAGCCAAGAATCTAGCGGCCGATCATCTTTCTCGTTTGGAAGATCCTCACCAAAGTGTTTACGAGCCCAAGGAAATCACCGAAACATTTCCGCTCGAGACACTTGGTGTAGTGAATTCTAAGCTTGATTCTTCTACCCCATGGTTGCGGACTTTGCAAATTACCATGCGGGTAACTTCATCGTTAAGGGTATGACGACTCAAGAAAAACGAAAATTCTTTCGTGACGTCAAGTTCTACTTTTGGAACGACCCTTACTTGTTTCGAACTTGTGCGGATCAAATCATCCGACGTTGTGTATTTGGCACCGAAGCTTCTAACATCCTTAGAGCTTGCCATGAGGGACCCACGGGTGGTCACCACGGTGCTAATCTCACGGCTAAGAAGGTGTTTAATGCCGGCTTCTTTTGGCCTACTATTTACCGAGATGCACAAGATCTTGTGAAGTCGTGTGATGCATGCCAACGACAAGGAAAAGCCTCACAAAAAGATGAAATGCCACAAAATATCATCCAAGTGTGTGAGATCTTTGACGTTTGGGGTATAGACTTTATGGGGCCGTTCCCATCATCTCGTGGTAATAAGTACATTCTCGTTGCGGTTGACTACCTATCTAAGTGGGTGAAGGCCAAGGCCTTGCCCACCAATGATGCTCGTGTGGTAGCCAAGTTTTTGAAAAGCTTGTTTTCTCGGTTTGGAACCCCTCGTGCTATCATAAGCGATCGTGGAACCCATTTTTGTAACGACCAATTCGAAAGGGTCCTAAGGAAATATGGGGTTACACATCGGCTTTCTACGGCTTATCACCCACAAACAAGTGGGCAAGTCGAGGTTTCAAACCGAGCGTTGAAAAGGATTTTGGAGAGATCCGTTGGGGAAAACCGAAAATTGTGGTCGGATAAGTTGGACGATGCTTTATGGGCCTTTAGGACCGCTCATAAGACGCCCATTGGGTGCACTCCCTATAAGCTTGTGTATGGAAAGAATTGTCATTTGCCTATCGAATTAGAACACAAGGCTTATTGGGCCCTAAAGCATTGTAATGATGATATGGAGACCGCGGGAAAACACCGGAAAATGCAATTGAATGAATTGGATGAATTAAGGGATATTGCTTATGAAAATTCATTGATTTACAAAGAAAAAACTAAAAAGTTGCATGATTCTAAAATTAAAAACCGGGTTTTTAACATTGGGGATCAAGTTTTGCTTTTTAATTCAAGATTAAAAATCTTTTCCGGTAAGTTGAAATCCCGTTGGTCCGGTCCATTCACCGTGACTCAAGTATTTCCGTATGGGACCATCGAGCTAGCTCAAGATGATGGTCCTAACTTCAAGGTGAATGGACATAGGTTGAAGCACTACTTTGGCGTGGAAGTTCCATCCTTGAACTACCTCGACCAAGTCACCTTCCCTAATGATAATTAGTATTGAGGGGATCGAGTCGAGCTCATGACTCGGTAATCAAAAACGAGGAGCCTCGTGGGGGAGTCCCATGCTTATCCTATGTACATATTATCGCTTTCTAATGTAGTTAACGTGTGGGGATTTGTGCCCTTCCAACCTTTGTTCCGTGGTTGTTTGTGAATTGTGAACTTTAGATGATCATGATCTTCACGATTGGAGCCTCTCGTGTTTGTTTTATGGGAGCACTCGATCGTTTGCTTTGAAGACTTTCTCAATATCCATGATATATCCTTTTGATGTTCTAACCTTAGGTTATTAGCACACTTCATAAACGGCTATTAATTTATTGGTTACATCCTTTCCATGCTAAATTAGGCATTCGACTACGTCTCTAGTATGGGGGTGTTTGCACCCCTAGACTCGAAACATTGAGGACAATGTTTAACTTTAGTATGGGGGGGGGGGGGGGGGGGGGGTGAATAGATACTTGCCTTGCCAAACCTTCACGCTTTCCAAAGTTTATCTTTTTGTTTATCGTTTTTGTTGCAAAATAAGGCTAAAAATGGCCAAATTTTAAAATTTTTCTCATGTTTCATAAGTGTTTGAAGACACGAACGTAGGTTTTCCGATGGCGAGAATAAGAGTAAATTTTGACTCGAACGTGCGTGGTGAGCACTTAGCTTTGATTCCTTAACTACACATTAGGCTAAGTCTCTTAAATGAGGACGAGAAAGGATAGAGTTAATTATAAGTTACTATGCTAAACGTAGAGTACTCGTATTCTTTCAAAAACTCATGTGTTCTCGTTGTTTGCTTATTCTCCCTTCGCATGTAAATATGTTTTGCTTAATAAATATTGACTTAACGGTTTAGTTAGGATTGTTGGGTTTCTAGTCTTTTCTAGTAGCTTCCGTGTAATTAAATTGGGAAGACATTAAGGTATCGCCAGCGTCACGGTTTTGAAGTATTGGCACCCCAATAATCAAAAGCTTCACCCAATAATAAGATTTCAAGTGCTCACCTAAATCTAGCAAACAATTTTAAGCCCCACAAGGCCGAAAAATCTATGCAAAATTGAAAGTGAATCAAGCCTTAATCTTTGAAGCTTTAAAGATCAAAAATTCGCCTTTGCGTGAGGATATACGTCTTTCGCTAATAAAACCACCGATGAGGCGGATAATAAAAGGCAAGGCAAGACCGAAGTCATAATAAAAGCTTCATGACGAAGTTGAATAAAAGATGGAGGTAAACCAAAGATAATAAGGCCCTTCCGTTAGGGGGCGTATAAAAGTCTTGGTAATAAGTCTCATGTTCAAAACCGTTATAAAACCGTGTCTATCGATTCTTCTTGTCAACTTAATTTTTTAACATCGTTGTCTATTGGGAGGGATTATTGATTTGATGGTCTTAGTTACACCGTTAGGACTCTATGTTAGACCTAAATCTCTATTATCGCATAAGTCAAACAATGTATCCTCGTGAAACATTCAAGACATAATAAAATATAAGAGATACAACTTAGAAATAATGGGAGGATAAGTACGTGATTAGGGCATATGAGTAGTGTTAGCATTACTAACTTATAATGACAATGATCTCGTTGCACGCTTGGCATGGAATTGGGGTGAAAATCGAGGACGATGAAATTATTTCTAACGAAGCATTCACGTGTTCTTATTCTATGAACCTAAACGTCCCATTTTGCGATGAAAATCATACATTATGTCTAAAACACAAGTAGTAGTAGCAATAGTAGTAGTGTAGCTAGTTTATCGTTCAATAAAGTTAATAAAAATGAATTTTAGAGATGCGAAGGTACTTTATTCTAGCATTGCGTGAGGACACGGCAATGGTTTAGTATGGGGGAGTGATGAGACTGCTTTTATACATAGTCTCATCTTCCAAATAGGGCTTAAAATGCATTAAATATCATCAAAATACCCATATATATGCTTGTGTTTGCTACTTGTGTATTTTAGGTACGGATATTGAGAAAATGACAAAAGATCACAAGAATCATGCAAAAACGAACACGGGAAATGAAGCCGCACAATGAACCAGCCCTAATGAAGACTTTCCCAAGATCAACCCTTGAAGATTTGAAGAGTTATGAAGAAGGGTCCTCCAATATAGAAGAATTGACACTTTCTACCCTTGTATCCTCATAATTACAAGTTTGGTCCCTAAAGTTTGTCAAAATTACAAAAAGGACCATCCACTTTGAAGATTTGGCAAGTTTAGCCCCTCAACAAAGCTAAATTGTCAACCAATATCATCCACAAAGTCAAATACATCATGAAGTCCTTCAAAGTACAAGAAATGACAAGTTTGGTCCTTTGAAAATTCCAAAATTACAAAAAGGACCCTCAACTTTCAACATTTGGCAAAAATGGTCCCTCATCAAACATGACTTGGCAATTTCAGTCCTCCAAAACATCAATTATACAGTTAAGACCATTATCCATCATCAAAATGTCAAATCGTCCCTTGAAGAATTCAAATATGGCAAGAATAACCCCTGAAATCATTTTGTAAAAGTTTTTGGGCCAAAAATGCAAAAGGGCAAAAGTTGATAAGGCTAGTTATGGCGTTGATAGCTTTTATAACTGAAAAGACAAGAAGAAAGAAGACAAGGGACTAAAAGGGACCAGACATAATACTTACCTTAACCAACCAGCTTGTGCTACCTCACCCCACTCACCACCTCCACCAATCACAACACCCCATTCTTCCACCTCACATCCCACTCACCAGATTAATATTAATTAATCCTGGCGCCTAAACACTTATTTAAAACTTAATCACCCCCTAAACGGATCAAACACATGTTCATCAGACTCAAGAACACAATTATGGATTTTTGATTTAGCAAAAATTAAACCCCTAAATTTTCTAGATTAATGATTAATGATCATGTTGACATAACCCAACCTTAAACATGGACACCTCATCACCCCATTGTCCCACACATGCTTCCCCTGCTACAATGAGAGGAAGAAGACAAACAGTAGGGCCACAATCCAACGTCCCACATTCATGCTTACTTTCTAAGCATCTTATGAGCCATTTGATCACATCTTCATGCCAGCTATCACCACATACGTCCAAGAATCAGTCACATGAAGCTAATGAGTTCAAATCCACAAGGGCAATTTTGGGACTTCACAACTAGGGTTTATGTATTTTTCATCTTTCTTAGGTCACATGTAAGGCTATATATAAAGCCCTTAGGTCTCATTGAGACGTTTGCTTTTGGTTTTTCCTTTTTTCAAACACTTGTAAATCCTTTTTCTGATTAATGAATTTGAGTTAAGTGCTTTGAAGAAAGACCAAGTGCCATCTTTATTCTGCTTGTTTATGTTCTTAGTTTACTGCTTTTGAAGTTTAAAACCTGTTTTCAAAAGAGGAGTGTGCAAAAGTTTGCACATTTTCTCATTTTCTTGATATTTTGCTAAGTCTTGTTCCAATCTTGGAATTCTTGGGCTATAGGGCCGATCATAGCATCCTAACTGAGTTGGTTAAGGTGTGGTGAGGCTTATAACTTGGGGATAATCAAGTGTGGGGTAACAAGTTTACATCAATCAAGATTTTTGAAGTTTCTGATTTTTATGATATTGTGCTTTAACCTTGTTCAATCTTAGCAAGCTTATTATAGAAGCTTGTGCTTGTTCTTGCTAGCACATAAGCTCAAAATTCGTGGGTGTGGATGTACATCCATGAGGTTTGCATACTCAATCTCAAAATCTGCTTAATTTGTGATTTTTGGTGATATTTGTATGAAACTTGTGTTCTTGTGAATTTTGTGGCTTAAATCTGCTTGAATCTGTTTATCTTACTTGTTTTAGTGTTAATTGATGCTTGGTTGGCCTGAAATCTCACTTTGCCTTTGAAAAACTTGATTTGGAAAAGATAAAGGGGTGTTTGGGACTAACTGTTTATGCTTGTAACTTGTTATTGTGTTAAGGGAAGTTGTTGTTTATGCTTTGTATCTGATAAATACCTTTTTGAGAGTATTTTGCTGCAAGTTTTTGGGTTTGAACACTTGAATCAAACAATCTGCTATATAGACCTTGTTTCTGCTTGTTTTGACCTAGGATTTTGGGAACACTTAGTGTGTATGCATGCTTAGGGCTAAAAGTGGTTTAAACAAAGTTAATATAACCTGTTTGAAAGATTTGAGGTGTTGAATCTGGCTTAAGTGTCAAATACATCAGCAAAGTAGCAAAACTGCATGTGTTAGTGTTCATCAGTAACTTTCATTGCTTGAATCTTGCTTAATTCTTTGAACCATTGCATGAAACATGTTTAGACTTGCTTATTGGAGTTTATAATAGCTTGTGTGTGCATTTGGTTGAATTTGGCTGGCTGATTATTGCTAAAACTGCTTATTTGTGCTTAACTGCTTATTGTTCATGTATGTGCAATGTCTGATGATTAATTGATTAAACTGTATCAATTGGGTGTTAGTGATTGTGTTATTTTGATTGTGATTGACTCCTTTTTATCCAAAGATCATTTGGGTGCCTTTGTGAAATCTGAATCTCCAAAAAAGTCACTAAAGACAAAAAGTCAAACAAGTCAAGCAGTGGAAAAAGTTTCCACTGCTCAACATCCAAAACTAGCCCCTGCTAGTGCAATTTTGTCATCAGCTTATCAATAAGCCATTCTAGCTTATTCTGACTTGCAACAACTTATTTTTTGTAATAGGTCTTCATTATTTGACCCATTTAAGTAGACTGGAGCTTATTGGACTTTGACTTTGACTTTTTACTAGAAAACCAACTACTTTGACTTTTAACATAAGTGCTTATTTGACTTTCCAGCTTATTGAGTGTGCTTATCTGAAAACTCTTTGTTGATTTTGCTTAATTAAGTCACTTAAAAGCTTTTGGAACTTGAATCAGCACTTGGGGTGGCCTAGAACTCAAAAACGTCTATTTTGTCATTTTGTGTAGATTGCTTATTGCATTTTCAGGCTTATTCCTTGGGCTTATTTCAAATTTCTTTTTGCAGAAGTCTTTGTTAGGTCAAAAGAAGCTTGTGTGTCAAATTTTAGCTTATGGCATTAGCTTATAGCTTAATGGGCCAAAAAGCCCATTAAGAATAAGCTGCTTATTATAAGTTAGCTTATTTCACATTTTCAGCTTTTGGGCCTTTGGAAAAAGTTGTTTAAAATCAAATTTTGAGTCAACCTGTGCTTTTTGGGCTTATTTTGAACAATTTTTGTTATTGGGCCCAAATTTGGCCCAATAGTGTACTGTTTTGGGTTTAGCCCATTTTCTAGGCCCAATAGGGGTATTTAGGTAATTTCACTTTCATTTCTGAGTTATTTAGGTTAAAATAAGCTTGTTTGCAAGTTTTTAGAATTTTTTATAATTTTTGGATTTTTAATATTATTTTAATATTATTTTATTATTAAAAATTAAAAGTCTGATTTTCTAGATTTTTATATTTTTCCTATGTTCTAAACACTTAATTAGGATTTTTGCAACTTTCCAAATATTTTTTAGGTCTTTTAATTATTTTCTATAATTAATTTAAGTTTTAATTAATTTTAGGAGTTTTAATTGGTTTTAAAATTTAGAAAAATAGTTTTTAGCCTAATTAGAGTATTTTTGAGGTTTACAAACTTTAAAATCTTGTTTAGGGCTTTTTAATAATTAATTTTGATTTTTTGGGCTTTAATTAGCATTAAAAAGCATTAAAAAGTCATTATCTAATTAATTAAAAGGTTTTTGCAAGTTTTGATTTTTTTGTAAACTCTTAAAATATTATTGTGGATTTTTGGTAATTTTTAGAAATTTTTAGGTTAAAATTTTAATTTTGATACTTTTTACGACTTTACGTGTACGCCTTTTTAGACTTAGTGTATCCGTCTTCGTAACCGTCATTCTCTTCTAATCCCTTTTCTATTTTTCTTTCTCAAATATAATCACAAATTAATCCATATCATTACACACATAACACACTAGCCTCCTCGTGAACGAACTTGAACTTAATTGGTCATTAGTGCTTGGTTTTCCTAAACCGACACTTAATACTTGCCACTTTTGCTCTCTTTTCCTAAAGAGTAGTAAAAACACTACATCAATCATCTACATCCAATAAGCAATCCACATGACCTGTAATATCTCCAGTAACTAGGAACCTGATTCTCTAATTCCTTCAACATTTCTTGATCACATTTGTGTGGCTCATACATAAAGATAAACTCCCTATATAATAGTGATACTTCAGTTTTACCTGCAGTGGCATTTTCAACTAACCTTACAAGATCTTGGATATCTTGGCTGTCAAGTATGTGAAGGATATCTTCCAGAAGTCTGAATATCCTTTTTGTGCCATCAGATCTCTGAATCCCATGAGCTTCAAGTCCTTGATCTGTAGAGTAAATCCACTTAACAATGGATGTTTTTTTTCCAAAAATATCTGTATCAAAACATTGATCTTCAAAGTTTACAATCTTCAAGTACTTCCTTAAGCTCTCATCATCATCACTATCTTCTGCTGTAGTTTTAGCTCTCTTAGCTTTCTTCTTTAGCTTTGTTGATCTTTTCCTTTTAGCACTCTTGGAAATTCCTTCAAATTCTGTTGAATCCTCTTCCAAGCTTGTATGTACCGTTTCCTCAGTATGTACTGTTGACTATTTTTGTACTGCTTATACATTTTCAGTCTGATCAATTCCTTGAGTTTCAACTCCTGTATTCATCCTTTGAGCAGTCTCTTCCTCTCTTGAACTTACTTTCTCCTTTCTATTCTTCCTCACATAAGTAGTTTTGATAGGTGGAGATGTACTTGTAGGTTTAGCAGTACTTGGCTCAATCCTAGGAGTACTACCAAATTGTCTTTGTTGTTGTAGATGTTTCTTGAATTCTTCAACAGCTTTCTTGTCTACTTCAGATCCAATCTCAACAAAATTCAATTCAGTCTTCTTACTTTGGTCATACAAAGTCTTGATTTCTTCAAAAGTTTTCTTGACCAGCTGAATATGAGTGAGTCCTTTTACTTTCTTTAGAAATTTCATCATTTGACTTCTAATCTGCATAGTTGTTGGAGGCTTAATCCTTTCTCTCCTTCTCTTTTCAGCAAAGAATCTTTGTTGCTCCCTTACCAGATCATCAATCAATCTTGATTTTTCTTCTTCATCATATGTATCTTTTTCTTCAGCTATCAATGAGTCTGCAAGAAGCTCACTTGCATGTATCTCAGCTTGAATCCTATCATACTCTTGTATGTTCCATTCTTGCTGTATCCTTTTAGCTTCTAACAAATTTTGCTTTGCTGCAAGTTCCTCCTTCAATTCATCTTCACGAATTTGTGCTTGCATTCTATAAGCAAATTCCTCATCATGGTCAATTTGATTAAATCTTGTTGGGTCTACTGGATGTAGATCTTGCAGCCTGTCAGGAATGGTGAATGACTTCTGTAATCACAAGTCAATCCACAGAGAGACTCTATACACAATATGAATGCAGAATATAATAAAGAAGAACAGAATAACTATAAAGACTTGATCCTTTATAAGGATTTCTAATATTGATAATCACTAGAACTACGTTTGGTGAAGGTGTGTATAACCCTTCTGCCTAACGTTCCTTTTATACTACAAGGAAACCCTAATACAGCATTAAACAAAACGTGTAAAACTGATATGCATATCCTTTCCTAACATATCTCATGCATATCCTAATAGAATAATAAACAAATAATAAAGTTTGACTTTGACCAGGACCAGGAGCACGACTTGCTCCTACTACTACTAGGACCAGGAGGAACTACATACCTCCTAGTCTACCTATTACATTTGACTATTACAATGGTCCTAACAATCCTCCCCTAAACTTGAATTTGACCTGTTGAGTTCAAGTTTCCTGGAAAACGTGCAAATAAAGCCCGAGGATTGAATCAGCAAAACTAAAAGCAGCATCAGCAAGATAAGAATCAGAGTAACCGCCGCAACATGAAACACTAGAAGCTTCTCCAAAGCTTGGAACAAATCAGCATCGTGTTGAATCTTTCAGCAACATGAGCAGATTTGATGAGCCTTTACCAAGTAGCTGCTCGCTCTTGGGCTAGCCAGTCTTTTTGGTGGAATAAGCATCACCCTGGGAGACTAGAACCCAACCCAACTCTTAGAACGTGAATCAATGGTGAGTGGGAGTACCCTGATGATTTTAGGCAAACCATCACAGCCGTCAACGAATTTGATATGTCTTTACCAGAAGCCGTACCCCTCTGGACTCGCCAACTCTCAGCAATGAAGCATCGGTGAGTTGAAAACCCTATAGCTTTAAGCAAGCTATTACAGCTATCAACGGATTTGATAAAATCTTTACCAAGAACCGTACCACCTTGGATTAGCCACTTTTCAGTCTAGGACTATGGCAAGTGAAAACCATCCAGTTTTGGGTAACCTGGCAACCATCAACGGATTTGAGAATCGCACCAAGAGCCGTACCCTCAAGGTGAATCAACTCGTTCTTGTCGATGAGACATGGTGAGTTGAGGACCATTTGTTGTGAGAACCAAGTCCAACACCAGGTGAAACCAGGAACCAGCACAATCACAAATCAATAACCAGAACCCATAGTGTGAAGCAGCAAATGGTATCATATTCACAAGTATAAAATCCAAGATGTGTTAAAAGTATAAGCAGATATTATATAAAAAGTATTTTTTTTTTAATATTTTTTTTTTAACTATAGAATGAAATTTACCAATCACTTTACATATTGGTGAAAAGAATGATAATAAGAACAAATGAACAAAAAATACAAAACAGGAACACTTACAACCCAACCAAATCACAAACCAGAAGCAACCTTCTTATCTGCTATCAAACGAGCCTGAATTCCTTCCACCAACACAGTTGCCATAGAGGACTCATTCCCTGATAGAGCATTGGAAATTTGCAAGTGACTAGCCAACATAGCCTCCATCGAATAAATCGTCAAAGGATAATCCACATCGGTGAGCATGAAAACCATATGACCAGATTCCAACTCCAACATATGCACACCACATCCCGCATATAACTTCCATCGCTGAATCACCCATTGCATCTGATCCTTCCATATACCAGAAACAGGAGCATGAGGAGGTGCATCAAGCATCAACTTAAGATCATCCCAAATGCGCAGACCAGGCCAGGAAGACACAACCATGGGATCAAAAGGCATTCCAGAATCCACAAAGCCATATAAAGCCATAAGATCCATACGATCAGCCCAAGACAAAACACCCTGCAAACCCAAAGCTAATCGCACAGACCCATCACTCAGAGTAATTCTATGGGTTATCATACCAGGAAGAGTTGTGAAACGCTCAACAGTCCAACCAATAATATTTCCATTTCCCAAAGGCAAATCAGAATCACTGTCAGAAGCGGCATCAATCAAATTTTCAGGATCACGCTTCTCATAAGGGACCGTCTTGCCACGTCGAACACGTCGAGCTAATTTTTGGCGAAGCGAACGTCGAGGTGTGGAATCACTTGGTGTGGGTTCAACCTTTACCTGTACCTCAGCAGCAACAGTGGGAGCAGGAGAAGTAGACTCATGAGTTTGCCCACCCAAGGGATCAATAGGAGCTACACTAGAAGTAGGAATAGGTTGAGTTCCAGGAACCGGTGGTGATGGGGATGGCATATCAGGTGTAGCAGTTGTAGTTGTTGTGGTAGCAAAAGTGGTGGTAGCATGTGTGGTGGTGGTAGCAGGACCGGAAGAAGAACCCAAAGGAGCAACCAAAGGAGAAGTAGTGGTACCAACTGAAGTAGCAACAAAAACTGATGGACTAGTAGCAGAACCAGGAGTAGGATCAGAGGAAGGACCAGTTGTAATAGCAGGCGAAGAAGAGGTCACCACACGAGGATGGTAGATAAATCGTTCCGGAATTGGTTGACTCTGACGCTTAACCATACGTTTATAAAGTGCCTTAAGCTCATCAAAAGTCAAAGCCCGAACCCTGTCCCACTTCCAAGGAGCATTAAAATGAACAGCGGACTGATACTTCACATATCGCTGCATCTGCTTGTGCTCCTCAGTTCTTGATAAAGGTCTGTTCTTTCTCATCTCACGAAGCTGTACAGCAAGGGCCAACTGTTGCTTCCGCATCAACACCATGGCTCTTGGAATACAGTTATGCTCATCCACATCGTCACCCAAAAGATCAGTGAACTGGGCATAATCCCTAGTAAGAATAGTCAATACCTGCATCCAATCACTATCACTCCAATGCATTGCATCGTGCTGAACTTGCTCACACCTCTGCTGTTGTAGCGCCGCCGTCGCAGCCCTTTCAGCTTCATCAATCTCAGCTTGGATCCGTTGAGCAGCCTCCTCACCTAGCCTATCCTCCTCAATCTGTCTACGTGTACGCTTGCGAGGTGGTGAAGGAGCATCAGTCATTGGGGCCTTCCCCTTCGAATCATGGGATGGACCAGCATTGGAACCAGCAGCAGGACCAGAAGCACCATCCATAGGAGTAGAAACGCCAGCCGGAGAAGGAACACTGGAGGATGTCGGAGGAACCGGCAAATCATCATACAATTTATCAGCAAAGGCAGCCTTTGCTAACAATGTCAAACCATCCTCAACACGCTCCGTACCCTCCTCATCAGAATCAGAGTGGATCACATGCTTCTTTCGTCGTCTTTGCTGAGTCTCCAAAGCTTTGATGCGATCAGCCCGAGGAATAACAAACTCCCTAGTAAGTTTCCGGTGTTGATTCAAATCAGCTTCCAATGAAATAATCTGCTCATGATACCTGCGCATAAGATCAAGTAACGACATAAGTGTAATAGGCTCCTCCGCCTGCCCACCAAGAGGACTTGGGTCAGGGAAGGCGCCATTGGAGCCCGAAGCAACAAATGGGTCAACAATAGGAGTACTAGTACCAAAAGGCTTATCAAAAGAGGGTGGAGTAGGACTAAGAGGTGGAGTCTCCACAAATGGAGACTTTTGTGGTACTGAAGAAGGACCAGCCTTGGAAGGGGATGGTTTTTCAACCACCACCTCCTCAACCAGCTCCTCCTCATCCACATGAGAAGCACCACCAGTAGGAGCCTCCTCCTCCATTGGGTCATCATCAATCACAACAAACTCAGGAGCCTCCTCCTCCTCATCCATAGGACCCTGAGCCAGCCCCAACATGGCCTCAGTAAGGGGCCTCCACTCCCCGGTAAACCCATGGACCATATTATAATACACTTTCGTAGTAAGCTTAGATGGCACATGTTCAGTCCTATAACGAGGAATGCAAACCAATATTTGTTGTAAAAACCTAGGATACATAAGAAACTTCTTTCTAGAACCAACAGTAGACAGATTACTAACCATTCCCTCAAACAGATAATGAGAGAAATTAAAAACTCTACCCTGGGCTAAGCAAATAAGACCAGTAGCCAAAGGAGTAGGGAAAGCATCCCAACTCCCAGACTTGGGACTCAAACAATGAATCAAAAAATGCACCAGAAGCTTCCATTGGGGGGAAAACCTATTTTTCTGGAAGTTAAACTTCCCCCCATGATTGTACCCTATAGCAGCCATCCCCTCCAATACCTCCGAATTGGGGATGGACTCAACACCACCTTCATCTTGAAGATGAAGAGAAGATCGAATAGAAGCCTCAGTCACCACGTATAAACGTCCATCTATGGTAGCATGGAGTTCACGTGGATGACCAACCACAACCACAAGACGAGCAGATGCCCAAAATTGACGAATAACACTATCATAAATTGTGGGACATACAGTAATTGCATACCTTAGGTTGGAAGCTTCAATGAATTCCAGAATGTCAGCAAAATGTTCACGATGTGGACCATCACCCAGATAGGCAACTTTGTTGTGAGTAGGTTGGTATACTAGGGCAGCCATGGATCTTGATTAATTGGATGAAGGAAGATTTTGGTTAGGGTTGAGAGAGTAGGATCGGTTTTGTGTGTGTGATGAATGGAATGATTGAGTCAAGGGGGTTAAGTTGACCATTAATAAGGAAAGTAGTAACTGTTCATTGACCCCTATTAATGGGGGATTGCCCTTTCAAATTTCACATTATTACTTAGTAACCACTTGCCCCTTTTAACATATTTCCCAAATTCCAAGTTACCAAAGTGAATTAAAAATGTAAATACCAGAATTGGAAGCGTTGACTAAAAGTCAAAGCACACAATGGTCAGACCAGAAGCAAAATGTGGTCAACAAAGGACAATAAGAATGAACAGTGTCCCAGACCAGTACCAAAAGCCAATCACCACTTGACAAAGAAGGATTTCGAACCACCAGAAGCCAACCAATTATGACTAGAAGCTGACTAATGAGGACCAGAAGCCAGTCATGTAATACCATAACCATCAGAAGTGAGCAAAATTCTCCACCAGAAGTAACACACACCACCAGAACCAATCTAATATATTGTTAAAATCTATCAATACGTTAGTCTGTCCTAAGAATATGTACACAAAGCCTCCCCTTAGGCTTAGCCTCCCCTCAATCCTAGACCTCAAGGATTGACCATCCCAATGTGAACCACCAAGTGGTTAAACCGAGGACCATCAAAGGCCTTTGTCAACAAATCAACAACATTATCATCCGTATGAACTTTAAGAACCTGTATCAACTTCTTCTCATTGGCATCCCGTATAAATGATGCCGAATTTCAATATGCTTTGTTCGCTGATGAAAAACAGGATTCTTCACAATGCAAATAGTGCTTTGATTGTCAATAAAAATTTTGGTGTTTATAAAATTGAACCCATAATCCAACATCTGATTTTGGATCCACAAAACCTGTCCACAACAACTAGCAGCAGCAACGTATTCAGCTTCTGTTGAAGAAGTAGCTACTATTGTCTGTTTCTTGCATTGTCATGAAATAAGTCGACGACCCAAGAATTGACAACCACCAGTAGTAGACTTTCTGTCATTATTAGCACCTGCATAGTCACTATCACTATATGATTCTAGAACAAAAGGTGATTCTCTAGGATACCATAGGCCCAGTTTAGGTTGAGCCTTGATATACTTGAAAATCTTCTTCACTGCATTTAAGTTCGAAACCGTTGGAGTCACCTGGTGTCTAGAACAAGCACTTACTGCAAACATGATATCCGGACGTGATGCAGTCAAATACATGAGGGAGCCAATCATAGACCTGTACATGTGAACATTGACTGGGGGGTCTGGCTCATTCTTAAGTTTGACTTTAGCAACTTCATAAGGAGTTACTGCTGGTCTAAGAGGATCCACGTCAAACTTCTGAAGAATCTCATGAACATATTTATCTTGACTGATGAAAATCCCATCCGATTGTTGCTTGACCTGAAGACCAAGGAAGAAAGAAAGCTCTCCCATCGCACTCATCTGAAATTCACCTTTCATCAAGTGTTCAAACTCATCACACCATTCCTTCCTAGTAGAACCAAAGATAATGTCGTCCACATAAACCTGAACAAGGATAATGTCCTTGGTATTCCTCCGAAGAAATAGTGTTTTGTCAATAGTACCCCTTCTATAGCCATTCTTTAACAAGAAAGTTGAAAGACGCTCATACCAAGCTCTAGGAGCCTGATGTAATCCATAAAGAGCCTTGACCACCTTGTAAACATTCTTGGGATGAAGTGGATCTACAAAGCCCTTAGGTTGAGTGACATACACCTCCTCATCAATTTTGCCATAGAGAAATGCACTCTTGACATCCATCTGAAACACCGTAAAACCCACATAAGAAGCAAAAGCCAAAAACAGACGAATGGCCTCTATCCTTGCAATCGGAGCAAAAACTTCAGTGTAGTCAATGCCCTCAATTTGAGTGTGTCCTTGTGCGACAAGCCTAGCTTTATTCCTCACGACAATTCCCCGTGCATCCTTCTTGTTCTTGAGAATCCATTTGGTATTGATTGCTGTCTTTCCATCTGGTAAGTCAACCAGAACCCAAACATTCTGAAACAAGAATTGCTGCATTTCCTCCTGCATAGCCTCCACCCAACTTTGATCCTCAAGAGCATGAGAAACTGACCTAGGTTCCACCTGTAAAAGAAAACAAGCAAACAAACAGTGTTGAAAGTCCGTATGATTATTACGCTTTTGATCTTCAATATAGCTCACAAGAGCATGATGATCAGACGAGGCCTTCTGCTGCATTCTGCGAGTCTTGATAGTAGAACCATGATCTCCAATGATTTGAGTGGTAGGATGATCTTTGTGTGATTGCAAGACTGGATTGGTAGAGACCTCCACTTCTGGTGCCAAGTTATTGAGATCACCAACAAAGTCAGCATCATATGAAGCAGTGTTGAAAATCCCATCTACTGGTTGTTTATGAATGTCATCCAGCTTGGTAGAAGACTTATTTTGATGGTTCCCCAAATCAGAAGGACTGGAGAAACGAGTATTGGAAGCAGACTCACTAGCTGGAGTACCAGTAGGTGATAAACTAGCACTAGGAGCAGAAGCTGGGGTACCAGGAGCAGCTTTGTCAGTAGGCTTATCCAAGGGAAACTCAAAACCACCTTGAGCAGCTGCTGTAGTAGCTTCTTGTTGTTTTTTGAGTAGAGTGTCAAGAGCTACTTGGGAATCCGGTACATCCAATGGAGTTGCATCACTAGGAGGAGTAGGAGAGACTGTGGTGGAGTAGGATGGAACCACAAAAATGTCATCCTCATCATCTGAATCAGAAAGATTAGTAGGAACACCAGTACTAGAAGTTGCAAACACTTGTGGGCCTGCATCATGGTTAGTTTTGAAGCAAAAATATCCTAACGAATCACTAAGATAATCAAGATCAAAATACCATTCAGGACCCTTGCCTTGTATGTTTGACTTCTCTTCAAAATACCTGAGATTTATAGTTTCAATGATCCGCTTGGCCTGGATATTGTAAACACGATAAGCCCGAGAGTGAGCTGAATGTCCCACAATGTATCCTTCATCTGCCTTGCCATCAAACTTCCCCAAATAGTCACTCGTATTCAGAATGGTGACTGGACACCCAAAAGGCTTCAAATGAGCAATATTTGGAACTTTGCCCGTTAGAAGCTCATAAGGAGTCTTCTTGTCAGGATTGGTAATAGAAACCCTATTCAAGACGTAACTTGCAGTATTAACAGCTTCTGTCCAGAACATGGTTGGAAGCTTGGAATCGGCAAGCATAGTTCATGCCACTTCTATTAGCGTCCTGTTCTTTCTTTCTGCCACGCCATTCTGTTGAGGAGTCCTTTCTGCACTATAATCTCTTTTGATGCCATTAGCATTACAAAGTGCTATGAGGTCTTTATTTTTGAACTCGGTTCCATTGTCGCAACGAATACCTTTAACCTTCTTGGTCAACTAGTTCTCAATAAGGGTAAGAAAATCTCTAAGAATTGAGTAGGTCTCACTCTTGGCAGCCATGAAGAACACCCACGAAAACCTGCTATATCCATCAGTTACCACCACACATAATTGTTTGTGATCAATGCTCCTAATGGAAGTAGGACCAAATAAATCCATGTGTAGTAGCTGCAATGGTTCAGTAATAAGACTAAGAGCAGTAATGGCCTTGAAGGATGCTTTGTGCTGTTTGCCTTTGCTGCAAGCAATACAATTGATATCATTTCTAAACGACTTGGGAGGTAAACCAGAGACCAAATTCAGATTCGCAAGTTTGTGAATGGTCTTGAAGTTCACATGCCCCATCCTTCTATGCCATTGAGTGGCTTCATCTTCTGAGGTTTTAGCAACTAGACATGCTAGCTGACCAGTAGGATTGACTTCATTCAGCTTGATTGATACAAGGCTTTTGCCCGTATTAAAAAGAAGATTAAAGTTCGTTGTGTGTGGTCTAATCGAATTGATCTAGGTTCTCTATGTGTGACTCAGTTTTATTTGGTGGAACAAATATGTGTCGTTGTAGTGTTTAAAATTAAAGGTGCAAGACTTTAAAGTAATGGTGCTCTTAAAGTAAATCTAAGTCTAATTAAAATAATAGTGCAAGTATTTAAAACGTGACTGAAATTAAAGGGCACTAAAGTAAAGACGTAAACTTAAATCTAACTAAGGCAAGTCTAAAATAAAGCTACGGCAAATAATCTTAAGGTGCAATTAAAAATAAAAGGCAGGAAAAATAAAGCTTGAAAATAAAAATCAAAGACAAAAGCTAATAAGAACCTGAATACAGCTCATTCGGAATTATCCTTCGTTTGGAACAATCACTCGCCCGGAATGTCACCTTCGGTTGAAATGATTCTTCTTCGTTCGGAATATTACCAAAATCCTTGATCCGGAACAAATTGATCTGAATATGTCACTTATCCAAAACAATCCTTCGTTCGGAACTTTACTGATTCGGAACTTCTAAATTTTGCCTTGATTCGGAAGTTTTTGGTCACCCTTGATTCGGAAGATTCCGAATGAAGCCTCCTTGATTCGGAAGTTTCAGACTTCCGAATGAACACTTCTTGAATCGGAACTTACCCTTGATCCGGAAGTTGGTTCGGAACTTTTAAGAAGTTCCGAATGAAGCCCCTTGATTCGGAACTTTTGAGTTCCGAATGAATCTCCTTGATCCGGAACTTTTTGAGTTCTGAATGAAGTGAATTGATCCGGAACTTTCAAGTTCCGAATGAACTAATGCTTGAGTCGGACTTTCGTTCGGAAGTATTTGATTCGGATCTTTTGGAGTTCTGAATGAACACTCCTCTCCTTGCCTTGGCTCGGAACTTTTCCTGGAAACAAAGAAACAGAAACAAACTTTCCGAAAAACAGGGGATCAAAAATGAAGACGATCTAACACAAATTCAACCAAAATAAACACAAACGATTTAATAAAACTATCCACGAATCAACAGTAAACATAAACGAACAATTTAAAACAAGAAATCAAACAACTTTAACCACAATAATCAAAAACCAATTGGATCAAAATAAAAGCATGAACATGAACATAAACATAAACACAAAGATCAAAGATTAAGAAAGGTAGATAAGAGATTGACAAGATAAAGTAAAGATTGACAATAATTAAATGAAAACTTACTTGAAATTAAATGAATTTAAGGTGCAAGACAAGGTATTTAAATTTGACAAGAAAAGTAAATGACAAGGTAAGTAAATGGTGGAAGAGCTAATTGTCACACTTAGCCAACAAGGAAAAATAATGACTATCCTAATCTATATATAGGGGAGGATTAAGGAAGCTTCCTCCCCTCTTTCCTTTTCTCTTAATTACAAGATTAGGTCCTTTCTTCTTAAATCTTCATTAATTGCACCATTAGTCCTTTTCTTCTAATCTTCTTTAAACTTGAACTTTGAGGACTTTTGGCTTCGGGATTTCTTTGAACTCGTCTTTAAATTCTTCAATAAAATAGACTTGAATTCTTCGGCTTTTGATAAACTTCCGTCTTTTGACTTTTTCTTCGATAAATCTTCAGAATTGGTCGTGGACTTCCGTTCTTTTTGCACTCTTGACTTCTTGACTCCGTCTTTCATCTTTTTCTTCAATAAAAGTCCGTAAATGCCCGTGAATTCCCGTGTTTTCTCCACTTTTCGCCTTTTCGTCCTAAATCACAACAAAAACACAAACCACGCATAATTCTGACATAAAAGACATAAAATACACGTTTTGGTCCGGTTATTATTGTAATTAAGTGGTAGAAAAGATGGGTGTTTACACACCTATCAAATCCCCTACACTTGACCATTGCAATGTCCTCATGCAATGCATTAGTTACAAATCAAGATTACACTTTTCATCATAATCAATCCACGTTGGCCTTTATTAAAGAGATAGAAAATTAAAGACATACAAAATAAAGAAATCAAAAGCATACCTTGGGTTTTGGAAATGTTATGAATAATCATCATCCTCAAGTTTTCACTTTCTCCAAACCAAGCTTAAAAACGAGATCATTGTTATTATAAGTTAGTAAACTATGCCGAACTCATGTGGGCTAATTACTCACTTAGACTCCCTTATTCCTAGGTGTATCTCTTATATTTTATTATTGTCTTGAATGATCACGAAGATGCATTTTTGACTTATTTCGATAGTTATTAAGTCTGAAAATAAAGTGAACGATTTAATCAATAGTTAGCTAAAGGACAAAATCTTTTAAAAATGCTTCTCGGGACCTCATAAAGTTCATATCTTGGCATAACTCGTTTCGCGATTTGAGACCTTTCTCGGACCGATATTTGGCAGCGACTTCATACTTCAAATCTTGAGAGACGTTCATGAAACTATGGTCTTCTCTTCATAATGGAATTTCTTCACTTGAAGTTTTGAGAGATTCATACTTGGACCACGACTTCTTCATTTTTCTTCAATCTTTATTTTGGACTTTGATATACAACGATCCACCTCCTTTTACGACTTGGATCTATTTATCCTCATACCTTGTTAGGGTCTTTTCGGATACACTTCTCCATGACTTTTGGGGAGTATTTGCTTTTCGTCGTGTGTCTCGATCCTTCATATTGATTTTCGATAAATGATTCTTCACATCACTTTTGGATCTTTAGCAACAAAATATAGCCCTCATGCCTTGTTAGGGCCTTTTCGGACTCGCCAATCTTCGCGTCCCGCTTCAATAAGTTATGCCTTAGCTATGAACTCTAATCCATACCGAGCAACTTTTAAACGATCTTGGGCTAGAAGCTAAGTAACTTTTCAAATCGTACAACCTTATTTATTAGCAGATAAATTATTAGCAAGCGATGGGAGAATAGGCTTATAATTAACTCACATAAATTCACGAAAGAATACCGAACTTATAATTGGCTCTATCATCTCTCGTTCTCCACAGTTTAAAATCTCAAGTAATGAGACTCGTGGATGCTTAGCCTATTAAATCAAAGTTTTGGGTTTTCGAGTCGCCTATAGGATCTTGCAAATTCTTGGACTTTTTCAAGTTTAGAAATCGCATTTTAAAGTTCCCTTGATAAACGACTCTCTAGGATCAATTATAGGAACTTGCGAAAAGTTCTTGTTCTTAACCCGTGAGAGTTAAGACTTTCGCGTTTTATAGCTCCCTATATAAAAGCCTAGCAAAACTCGACTTAAACACGTTAAGGGTACTAGCTAGAGTAACTTAGATAAGTAAACTCGGGTTGAGTCAAAAGATTCACAATGTTTGAAAATTAAAACCACTTATTCAAAGATTTATTCTAATAAGGCAAGAAAATAACTATACAAAGGGAAAAACTAATAGGCCAAAATAGATCAAAAATTTTGAAAAATATCGAAAAATTGATTTTCCGGTTAAAATGAGGACAAATACAAGGAAAAGACCACTTAACTTCGATAGAAGTCCCCCCTACACTTAAGATAAACATTGTCCTCAATGTTTAAGCATGTGGGAGTAAACTCCCCTAAACTTAGGACATTGTGCACGTTGTTTAAATCTCGCTAAGGAAAAGACAACTAAAGAGATTCCTATTTTAATATTGAGAAAATATAAAATAGTGAATCGAAAAGAGTTTAGGATAGAACCGGGATAATGGAACACGGAATCACGGGTCGTCAAGAATCATCAAGAGTGGATCATTGAAGCTCGAATCCCTGATTAAGAAGTGAGGAGAGGACATAGCAAACCAAAGGGTCCCCCCTACACTTATGATAAAGAAAGCTAAAAGATAGATACATGGGTTGCCTCCCAAGAAGCGCTTGATTTTTGTTAACCGAGTCGTGAGCCTGACTCGACCTTGATTATCAATGGAAGGAACATGAAACATATCCACCAGGATCAAAGACGTAGTTTTCGTCCATCAATAAGCACAAGCTTAAGGCGAACAAGGCAAGCCAAATAAGAAGTGGCAAGGTTCCCTTAAGCACAGATGGAGCATGGTGAGGTGCAAGCATGTCTTCAATATTTCCAAAGATTTTTCCTTTTATTTCATCAGGTGGATACTGAGATGGCTTAAAGACTTCAATACCGGGGTCGAACACCTTTTCCTTTAGGGGAAAATAGCACTCAGGCTTAGCCGAGTGTGAAGAAGATTCGCAAAGAAGCACAACCTCGTCCTCAGAAGAAGGACAAAGAGGTGTCAAATCATATGTGCAACGGATATTTGTGTCGACCGGTTTCTTCTCCTTTGAAAGAATGTTCTTCAAATCCAAAGTAGGATCGAGTCGATAATCTTCAAAGTCCAAAGGAGGAGCAACACTCTCATGAGGGAAGTATGTGTTGAGAAATTCAGAGAAATCTTCCTCAAATGAATAATCGTCCAAAGTAGGATCGAGTGATGGCGGAGGATCTTTATCATGTGAAGAATCGCTCGAGAGAGTATCAGCCTCATCAAAATCATCATACGTGGGCAGATCGGGATACTCAGCAGTACAATCATTAAAATCATCCATATCTGAGCTAGAATCATCATCATCATAAGAATCAAAGACCGGTGGAGAATCGTAAATGGGAGAAGGTGCCAAAATAGGGAGAGAATCATCCACATTATCTTCAAAGAGTGGATTATCAGTGGAAGACTCGAATAGAGGATTGTCATAGACGGTAAAGTCATCGAGCACATTAATCATATTCACTGATTCTTGTCCAAAAGATTTGCCTGTAAGCTTCCCCTTTTTAAAAACTTTTGAATTATCCCCGACTCGTAAGATTAACTCACCTTCGGCCACATCTACTAAAGCACGTCCGGTTCTCAAGAATGGCCGACCAAGTATTAAAGGAATATGAGGGTCCATTTCATAATCAACTACGACAAAATCGACCGGGAAAGTAAATGTGCCAACTTTGATAAACACTTCTTCGGCTATACCAACGGGGTAAGCGAGAGTGCGATTTGCAAGTTCGAGAGTCATCTTTGTTGGAATGAGGTCGGGTAATGATAGTGTTTTCCAAACACTCAAAGGCATAAGATTAATACTAGCCCCGAGATCAGCAAGGGCAGTAAATTCTTCAGTTTTGTTGAACACGCAAGGCAACACAAAACGACCGGGATCTCCAAGCTTTTCTGGAAGTTCTTTAAGAATAACTTCAGAGCAGTTTTCATTTAAGCGTGTGTTGGCTTGTTCAATTAGCTTCTCCTTCTTGCTAAGCAATTCCTTGAATGCTTTGACAAATTTCGGCATGTGGCAAAGTGCATCAACAAGGCTAATGTTGATGGTCATTTTAGATAGCATTTCCACATATTTCGATACTTGACAGTCATTCTTGGTTAGGTCGTTGGTCTTGCCTATGCGAGAAGGGTATGGGATTCTAGGTTTATAGGTGGAAGGTGAAGGTGTAGTCGGTAAAGGTTGGGATGTTGAAGGGTCCTTCCGAGATACATCGTCATGACGAGGCGGAGACGGTAATGGTGTACTAATACTAGGTGTAGGAGGAGTAGGGATACATGGTGGTGGAGTAGGTGTAGATGATGGTGGTGGGATAGGTGGATCGACAATGGTAATTCCACTACGCGTAGTTATAGCACTCACATTAGCTCGCGGATTGGTGACGGTGTTTGAAGGTAGAGAACTTGAAGGAGAAGGTTGAGTGGCGGGCAAGAAACTAGCCAACAGATTCTTTAATTCAGTTGTTTGAGTGCTGAAGGAGGATTGAATATTATCACGAACCTCGGTTCTAATGTCATTTCCTTGCTTCAAGATATCTCCTTTCAAATAGATTATTTGGCTCTATAGATTCTTGATTTGCTCACCTTGAGTTCTCATGATGGCATCAACATCGGGATTAATGGGTGGGGTTTTGTTGAGTGGGTGGGTGATAAGGATTAGAAGCTCTTGGTGGGATTTGGTTGCTTCTATTGTAGTTGTTGGAGGGGTTTTGGTTTTGAGGAGAAAAACCGGGTGAAAGGTAATTGTTGGATCGGTAGCTCAGCAGATTTGTATCCCCTTGTTGTCTAGCTTGGTAATTTTCCGGTGAATAATTACCATAAGCTGCATACACATTTTCCGGATTTCCTTGTGTCGAAGGACAATCGGTGTATGAGTGAGGACCGCCACATGTTTCACAAGGATTAGCAACCGCTTTAACTTGTTGTTGTTGTTGGTTTGAAGCGAGAAGCGTAATACTTTTGCTCATTTCGGCCATCATGCGGGTGAGTTCGGTCATCTCAGGGTTTGCTGAAGTGGAGGAAACATTGACTCTCGGGTTGTTCCTTGAAGAAGCAGAGGAATCCCAGTTTTTGTGGTGAGTAGTCATGTTCTCAATAAGCTCTCTACACTCCTCGGGTCTCCTTTTCATGAATGTGCCACCGGCGGCTGCATTAATCGTATCACGATCTCGAAAAGTCAATCCGTTGTAGAAAGTATCAATCAATGTGACGGGAAGCATGTTGTGGTTTGGACAACGGTCGATCAAGACATTATATCTCTCCCAAGCGTCAAAAAGAGATTCATCAGGGTCTTGCATGAAACCGCTGATCTGATTGCGAAGGCTTGTGACCATGGATGGTGGAAAGTAGCGCGACAAAAGCGTTGAGTCATATCATCCCAAGTGTGAATTGAATTCTTCGGGAGACGATCAAACCATTTCTCGGCATGATGCGATAAAGTATGTGGGAAGAGTTGTAGGCGAAGTACATCCATTGTGGCACCAGGCAACTTCATGCTTTGGGTGATTGTAATGAACTTGTCGAGGTGTTTGTTGGCATTATCATCAGGCAATCCTCTAAATGGGTTTGTTTGTACTTGCTGAATCATGTGGTGCTTCAACGAAAACTCAGGAGCGTTGATTTGCATCGGCGCAATCGGTCCTCCTCGTCCAAACATGGTTGGTTGACAAAGTTCCTCCATGGTCCGAAGATCGGGTTGTGGAAGAACATTGTTGTTATTATTATTATTATTGAGGTGCGGTGGAATGTTGTTGTTGTTAACACCTGCCATATCTAAATCTTCTTGAGGCTCGGGCTCTTGATAATTAGAAGATCTAGTACGCATACACCTGAAAATGCAAAAGAAAAGAAAACCAAACACAAAGACAATATATATACACAATAAAGATAAAATCTTTTTGGATTTTTGAAAATTTTAATTTTTATGGTTTTTTATCAATTTTTAATTTTTTTGTTTTTTTGAATTTTTTAGGCAAGAAAAATAACGCTTACAAGTGAACGGATCCCAAAAAGCAACTCGTCTCTCACAGAAAACCGTTAATCTTTAGGAAAAGAGCCGGCAGCGGCGCCATTTGATACAAGGCTTTTGCCCGTATTAAAAAGAAGATTAAAGTTCGTTGTGTGTGGTCTAATCGAATTGATCTAGGTTCTCTATGTGTGACTCAGTTTTATTTGGTGGAACAAATATGTGTCGTTGTAGTGTTTAAAATTAAAGGTGCAAGACTTTAAAGTAATGGTGCTCTTAAAGTAAATCTAAGTCTAATTAAAATAATAGTGCAAGTATTTAAAACGTGACTAAAATTAAAGGGCACTAAAGTAAAGACGTAAACTTAAATCTAACTAAGGGAAGTCTAAAATAAAGCTAAGGCAAATAATCTTAAGGTGCAATTAAAAATAAAAGGCGGGAAAAATAAAGCTTGAAAATAAAAATCAAAGACAAAAGCTAATAAGAACCTGAATACAGCTCATTCGGAATTATCCTTCGTTTGGAACAATCACTCGCCCGGAATGTCACCTTCGGTTGAAATGATTCTTCTTCGCTCGGAATATTACCAAAATCCTTGATCCGAAACAAATTGATCTGAATATGTCACTTATCCAAAACAATCCTTCGTTCGAAACTTTACTGATTCGGAACTTCTAAATTTTGCCTTGATTTAGAAGTTTTTGGTTACCCTTGATTCGGAAGATTCCGAATGAAGCCTCCTTGATTCGGAAGTTTCAGACTTCCGAATGAACACTTCTTGAATCGGAACTTACCCTTGATCCGGAAGTTGGTTCGGAACTTTTAAGAAGTTCCGAATGAAGCTCCTTGATCCAGAACTTTTTGAGTTCCGAATGAAGTGAATTGATCCGGAACTTTCAAGTTCCGAATGAACTAATGCTTGAGTCGGACTTTCGTTCGGAAGTATTTGATTCGGAACTTTTGGAGTTCCGAATGAACACTCCTCTCCTTGCCTTGGCTCGGAACTTTTTCCTGGAAACAAAGAAACAGAAACAAACTTTCTGAAGAACAGGGGATCAAAAATGAACACGATCTAACACAAATTCAACCAAAATAAACACAAACGATTTAATAAAACTATCAACGAATCAACAGTAAACATAAACAAACAATTTAAAACAAGAAATCAAACAACTTTAACCACAATAATCAAAAATCAATTGGATCAAAATAAAAGCATGAACATGAACATAAACATAAACACAAAGATCAAAGATTAAGAAAGGTAGATAAGAGATTGACAAGATAAAGTAAAGATTGACAATAATTAAATGAAAACTTACTTGAAATTAAATGAATTTAAGGTGCAAGACAAGGTATTTAAATTTGACAAGAAAAGTAAATGACAAGGTAAGTAAATGGTGGAAGAGCTAATTGTCACACTTAGCCAACAAGGAAAAATAATGACTATCCTAATCTATATATAGGGGAGGATTAAGGAAGCTTCCTCCCCTCTTTCCTTTTCTCTTAATTACAAGATTAGGTCCTTTCTTCTTAAATCTTCATTAATTGCACCATTAGTCCTTTTCTTCTAATATTATTTAAACTTGAACTTTGAGGACTTTTGGCTTCGGGATTTCTTTGAACCCGTCTTTAAATTCTTCAATAAAATAGACTTGAATTCTTCGGCTTTTGATAAACTTCCGTCTTTTGACTTTTTCTTCGATAAATCTTCAGAATTGGTCGTGGACTTCCGTTCTTTTTGCACTCTTGACTTCTTGACTCCGTCTTTCATCTTTTTCTTCAATAAAAGTCCGTAAATGCCCGTAAATTCCCATGTTTTCTCCACTTTTCGCCTTTTCGTCCTAAATCACAACAAAAACACAAACCACACATAATTTCGACATAAAAGACATAAAATACACGTTTTTGTCCGGTTATTATTGTAATTAAGTGGTAGAAAAGATGGGTGTTTACACACCTTGATGCTATAGAGATTGTGTCTTCTAGGGATTCTGAGGAGAACTTGTGAGTCATCCGGAAGCTGAAAGTCTTTAGAGAGCACAAGTGCATCAGTATCGGTGAAGAGAACAACCTGCTTCTTGTCACAAATCTGAGAGACATATATCAAGTTGAAATGCTGAAGTGCTTCCACATAGTAGACCTGCTCAAAATTTAGATTTGGCGTCTTAATTGTTCCTTTGCCAGTGATCCTGCCTTCACCCCCACCAAAATAGACCTTGCCTCCATGAAATGGTACAAAGTTAGAGAGAAGACTTTTATTTCCTGTCATGCTCCTGGAGCAACCACTATCAACAATGCCTAGACTAGGATCTTGGTATGGAGTAACCTACAACAACAAGATAATAAAAATGCAAAAGTTAGTGTCTTAAGGGGACCCAAACCTTTTCAGGTTTGAGCCTGCCTTGTGGATCTTTAGTAGTGTGCCAAGAAGATTGATGAGATACACCGTTGTTCCTTGGTTGCCTATGCATCATATGGGTATTATTATTAGACCAAGAACAACCTGCTGAGGGCTTAACAGCAGTTCCCAAACTTCCCAAACCAAAATACGTGTGGTCCAAATTATGTGGATAAATTGGATTAAAATTTTGAAAATAATTATTGGCGGTTTGTAATCCAAAGTTTCTCCAATGATCAGAAACTAAAGGAGAGGACCTTCTAGAAGAAGAAAACGATTGAGCACTAGGATTAAGTCTTCTAGAAGTATATGAGGCAGCTCCTGGTGGACCAGGAGCAGGAAATGCATGATAAACAGAAGCATGTGTGTCATAAAAATCACAATCCTTAATTAAAAAATGCACTTCCACAAACAAAACATGTTTTAATAGACCTTTTATTAGAATGAGATTGTTTCATACTGCCAACATTATTACACAAAATTCTAGGAGTAACATTCTTCCTAGGACTCAATAAACTAGGACTAGACACACTTGACATAACATCAACTCTTTCTTCACACTTCCTAACACCAGTAGCAGCATGATCATTCAACTTGGAACTAGTAGGTCTTGACTCTTCACTTGAACCACGAGATGCAGAGTCACTGGCTTTGTCACTGAAAGTACACGAGACAAAGTCATTAGAATTAGTAGAACTTTTTGGGGACTCATGCATCTGTGATCCATCCAAGTCATTATGCCATGAAGTGGGCATAAAAGTTCCAGTAAGAGAAGGAGGGACATCATGCATTTCTGCTGCTGGTTTAAACCTATTGTAACTAGGTTTTCCCTCGTCCTCTTTGTCGGCATCAAAGACACTTGAAAGAGATAAATCAAACACATCTTCTGAATCAATATATTTTTCAAATCCTAAGCCTCTTTTAGTTCTACCAGACATGCTACTATCAATTAATTTTGAAAGATTTTTAGGTGCCTTTTGCCATTTTTCAAATCTCAGCATTGTAGCATCCAATTTTTCTTGCATCTCCTGTTTTTCTTTATACTGGTATCTCTTACTTTTTCTGTATATTTAAGCATATTGGTTGTGTTTTCTAAATCGATGCTTAGTATCCGAATTTTATCCTCATACTCACGTTGAGTATCTTGTAGCCACCTCTTTTGGTGTTCTAATGTGTTTAAAGAAGCCTTATAGGCTTGAACCTCTAAAAAGTACTTATCATTTTGATCATTCACTTCATTAAATTGGGACAACAATTCAGAGTATTTATCATGACAACCAAGAGGACAATGTTGTACCTGAGGTGAGATGCCCATAAGAGCAAACTCGTCTGCTTCTTCTGCATCAGAGAGATTCCTAGCAATCATTGCAAATACGTCAGTCGAGGACTCAGCTGACTCCAGAGTAGAAGCCTGATGATCATTCCAGTTGACCATAGAGTCAACAGATACCAATGCCTTCTTGTCATCTTTTATCTCCTGAACCTTAAAGGCTGAGTACCTGCTCTTCTCCTGGTCATTCTTGCTTGGACATTCCCTTGCAAAGTGACCTTGTTGCTGGCAGTTGTAGCAGCGAACCTTGCTTCTGTCGAATCTTGCTGGCTCCCGTGGGTTGTAATTGAATTTTCGACTAGCTTTCTTCTCAAACTTGTGAACCCTAAGAGTAAGCATGGCCATCTGCCATTTAAGATCCATTTCATCCAGATCAAGTTTATCGACCTATTTGAAATCATCAAAAGCAAGTTGTTGTTGAGCATCAACATCAGCCACAAAAGAATGAAGAACGGCTTCTACCATACTACCAGACTTGGCAGTAGGATCAGGAGCAGAAGTATGCTGAAAAGTATGTTGAGAGGACACAGTATTGCTTGGGCTACTTGCATATGACATGGGACTGGATGCCATAGAACTCACAAAGGCAGAATTATCAGGAGTGGGAAAAGAGTCACTGGAATATCCTCTCACATGAGGTTCAAAAGTTTTGAGCTTATGAAAGAGATCATCAAAGTTGAGATAGTCAAGGCCACCTTTGGCTTTGAGAGATATCACCACCTAATTCCATGAGTATGGTAAGGCTTTAAGAAACCTTGCATTAATATCACCATCATCAGGCTTTGAACGAAGTTGATTCAATTGGCTCAATATCTTCTGAAACCTGTCATACCCTTGATGTAAACCTTCAGTTTCTGAGATTTTGAATTCTGTGAATTCATCTCTCAGCATGGATCTTCGCATTTTCTTTGACTCCTCATTCCCACCAAACCTTGCTTTTATACCATTCCAGATCTCTCTGGCATCATCCAAATGGTAGAAGTCACCCATGTGATCATCAGGAAGAGATTGAAGCAAAATCGTTTTTGCTTTGACCTCCTTCTGAATAGCTATGATTTCTTCATGAGATTTAGGGTCAAGAAGAGTAATATTACCATTCTTGTCTCTTCCAGTTAGCTTACTGCTGTTTCCATTGAGAATAATATTCCAAAGGTCTTGATCAGTATTGGTGATCCACCATTCCATCTTCATTGCCCAACTATCATATTCATCCTTTTTCAGAAGAGGGAATTTACCATTAGTGTTGGAAACCGTAGCAACGATCTGCTGAGGTTGCATAATTTTAGGAGTGCTGTCTTCTCCTGTTTGAGTAGAAGTTGAGGCAGACATGATAAAACAAAATTGTCAGTAATAAGAAAACTTAATTCTTCTTGTTTAGAGACCCTCCCAGGTTCTGATACCACTTGTTGGGTCTACTGGATGTAGATCTTGCAGCCTGTCAGGAACGGTGAATGACTTCTGTAATCACAAGTCAATCCACAGAGAGACTCTATACACAATATGAATGCAGAATATAATAAAGAAGAACAGAATAACTATAAAGACTTGATCTTTTCTAAGGATTTCTTATATTGATAATCACTAGAACTACGTTTGGTGAAGGTGTGTATAACCCTTCTGCCTAAGGTTCCTTTTATACTACAAGGAAACCCTAATACAGCATTAAACAAAACGTGTAAAACTGATATGCATGTCCTTTCCTGACATATCTCATGCATATCCTCACAGAATAATAAACAAATAATAAAGTTTGACTTTGACCAGGACCAGGAGCACGACTTGCTCCTACTACTACTAGGACCAGGAGGAACTACATACCTCCTAGTCTACCTGTTACATTTGACTATTACAATGGTCCTAACAAATCTGTACATGACTCTGTTTATATCATCATCTAAATCACTTTCATCTTCAGATTCTGACAATAATTGCTTCTTCCCCTTATCCTTTGGATTTATCTTAGGCAGCTTATTCTTCAGTTTGGCAGCTACTTCTTCATTAGCTAACTGTTGAATGACGATACCTTTTGTAGGGTGTGAAGCTTGTACTTTCTTACCTTGAATTTGATCCTTTGAGGCAAGAACTTCTTGTTGTGTCTTTTTCTCCACTTCTGCTTGCTTAGCCTTCTCAACTAAATTCTTCTTTAGATCAAGCAGCAATTTGGCTAAAGTCTCATTTTCTCCAAATGAACTTTGAATTTTCAGTGAAGGATGATCACTAGCGGTACTTGCAATTGGCTTAGCAGTACTTGAAATTGGCTTAGCAGTACTTGGGTCTTCAACAATGTCAGCAGTACTTGCAGTTGGCTTAGCAGTACTTGGATCTTCAACAAAGTTGACTTCACCAGTATTAGACACACTTGTTTCTTCAATCACTTGTGTTTCCCCAGATGCTTTATCTTCTATAGAAGCCATCATATCAATTTTCACTTCTACAGTCTTTTCTGACTTATTGCTTTGTGGTGATGGATCAGGAAACTGATTAGGAATTTCCTCCAACTTCTCATAGAAAACATTCCAATTTGCTTGAGGTGGTGATTGAGCTGATGGTTCTGGTTGAGTTGCCAATGTTTCTGCAACTTGTGGTTCCTCTGGTTGATTTACCAATTTTTCTTGAACATGTCCTTGAACTTGTTCTTGAACTTGTGGTTCCTCTGGAGTAGGTTGTAGGTCTTGCTGTTGAATCTCCATGGCTGAAGGTTCATCCACACCAGTCTATTAACCAGTTCCATCTTTAAAAGTCCCCATGACATCTTCATCTAATTAAAAACTAATGTCATTTCTAGAGATCCTTGTTTGATTATCAGAAGAAGGTGGTTGTTCTTCACTATTCCTTCCCTGTTCTTCAATATTCCTCCCTTGTTTGGTTGCATTCAATTTCCTTTTCTTGAGGTTCCTGAACCTTTGCTTCCTGATTGCAGATGTCTGAACAGATCTATATTGCCTTATCCAAAATGACACTTTTGTCCTTAACTTGAGTAGGCTAGCTTCCAATTCAACAATTTTCTTGTCTTGAACAAGCTTATCTTTCTGCAATACCTGTACCTGTTGGGAAAAACTTGTACACAAAGAAGTTAAATTTGCAACATCAACCACCTCTGGTGCTTGTGCTTGTGGTGAACCACTAGCAGCAATAGAAGTAGCAGGTGTGTGGATCATCTTCAGTGTTTGGTGGAATACCAACATTGTGAGAAGAAGATTGCGAATCTTCTAGAGAGTGGAAGCTCTGGTGAGAAGGAGTTTGCTGAGAAGCACTAGCATTGCTAGGTTCCTCACCTTCTTGATTGGCAGGTTGGGCTAACATATGGGCAAACAATGGTGTGACAGTTCCTGAAAAGGCATTGCCTTGTTTGTTCAAGAAAGAGAAAGTTCTCTTTGTGAATGAAGAAACATCCCATGTATCAGTTAATGCTGGTAGGTTAGGTATTTGGTCACTAACTAAATCCTGAATGAATCTAGGATACATTAAAAACTTATTAGTCCCTTCCAAATTCCTAGTCATGCCTTCAAAAATTAATTTTGAAAAACTAAAAACCCTGTTATTTGCTAGACAAATACCAGCAGATGCCAATGCAGCAGGTATTTGATCAAAAGATGTACTTTTTGAACTTAAACAGTGAATAATAGCATGAAAAAGCAATTTCCATTGAGGTGAAAATAATGCTTTAAAGAAAGTAAGACTTACCCTACCACCCCCATAGCCTATGGCTGCAAGGCCATCATGAATCTCTGTAAGCATACTAAGTCCATTTTCATCATTAAGTCTCAAACATGCTCTTAGCAGTACCTCAGTGACATATATATTCCTATGATTTACCCTAGCCTTAATGCAAGGTTGATCAAAACGAGTACCTAGAACAACAGTATCCCAAAATTGTTCAACAATGGGTATAGAGACAACTGGACTTACAGTGAGTGTGAAGCGAATATGACTTCGAGAAGGGAAACCAAGCATCTCATGGAAACCAAGTGAGTCATCATTCGTAGCAAGATTCGCAACTAAATTATGCTTAGAGATTACTTGTAAAGCAGTCATTAGTATTTTTGATGATCGAAAGATAAGAGAGAAAAATAAAAGATTAGGTGAATCAATTGTGTAATTGGGGTATGTATTTAAGTAATTAACAAACCCAAGCGCGAAGAAACCGCCAAATTTACAAAAGAGACCCTTAACGGTACAACGGACATGTAGCGGTACATGAAACATAAGCGGTACATGGTTTTGTGCTAGCGGTACTTGGAGTGACAACGGTACCTCACAATTTTGACCAGTTCATGCTTTCCACTAGACATGTAACCTCTTTTATCTTCTTCTATAAACCTGCAATAACATCAAAAACACAAAGCATAGACTATACAATAAAATTTATATAAAACCTGTACAGCTATTACCTCCCCTCAACATATGCAGCATGTTATTGGTTGAGCATACCAATGTGTGTCACCAGATATTCGAATCTCTTTGCATCAAATGACTTGGTCAACAAATCAGCTACATTGTTGTCTGTATGGATCTTCAAGACTTGAATAAGCTTTTTGTCATAAGCATCTCTTATAAAGTGATCTCTTATTTCAATATGCTTAGTCTTGGAGTGAAATACTGGATTCTTGACAATGCATATAGTACTTTCATTATCAATGTAAATCTTGGTGTTCATGAAATTGAACCCATAGTCCAACAATTGATTTTGAATCCAAAGTACTTGTCCACAGCAATGAGCAGCAGATACATATTTAGCTTCAGTTGTAGAAGTAGCAACAATGGTTTGCTTCTTACACTGCCATGATATGAGTCTTCTGCCTAGGAATTGACAACCTCCTGTTGTGGATTTCCTATCATGATTTGCTCTAGCATAGTCACTATCTGAGTAAGCTTCCAATTCAAAGGTGGAGTCTCTAGGATACCATAATCCTAAATTAGGTTAACTTTTAAGATATTTAAAAATCTTCTTCACAGCATAAAGATGTGACACCTTTGGATGAACTTGGAATCTTGAACATGCACACACAGCAAACATTATATCTGGTCTTGAAGCAGTAAGATACATCAATGAATCAATCATTGACCTATAGAGATGAATGTCAACATCCTCTCCATGTTCATATTTTGATAAAGATTTCTTGGCTTCAAAAGGTGTGCTTGTACTCCTTGTATCCATACATGAAAATTTCTTTAAGATTTCAGCAACTTATTTATCTTGGCTGATAAATATTCCATCTTTCCTTTGTTTGACTTGTAGTCCCAAAAAGAAAGTTAGTTCTCCTATAGAACTCATTTAAAATCTTCCTTTCATCAAAGCTTCAAACTCTTCACACCATGTCTTCTTGGTAGAACCAAAAATGATGTCATCAACATAGACTTGAACTAGAATAATGTCTTTGGCATTTTTCTTGATGAACAGAGTTTTGTCAATGGTTCCTCTCCTATATCCATGTTCTAGCAGAAAGTTGGATAAAGTTGCATACCAGGCTCTTGGAGCTTGATGCAGACCATAAAGTGCTTTGATAACTTTGTAGACTCTATTGGGGAATTTAGGATCTACAAAACCTGGAGGTTGTGAGACATATACCTCCTCTGAAATAGTACCATATAGAAAGGCACTTTTCACATCCATTTGATAGACTATAAATCCCATATATAATGCAAAGGCCAAAAATAACCTAATGGCTTCTATCCTTGCCACTGGTGCAAAAACCTCATCATAGTCTATCCCTTCTTCCTATCTGTAGCCTTGAGCAACAAGTCTTGCCTTGTTTCTCACAACAACCCCTCTTTCATGCTTCTTGTTCCTGAAGACCCATCTTGTACCAATTACTCTTTTTCCCGAGGGAAGATCCACAAGAATCTAAACCTTTTGTAGCTCAAATTGTGTTAATTCTTCTTGCATGGCATCCACCCAACTTTCTTCATCAAGAGCCTGAGAGATATTTTTGGGCTCTACTTGAGATAAGAAATAGGCAAACAAACAATGCTGAGTATCTTTATGATTTGTTCTCTGCTGTTGTTTGACATAACTCACTAGTGCATGAGTTTCAATATTGGTTTGCAGTTGTCTTCTAGTTTGTACAGCAGATTTTGGATCACCAATAATATGAGTAGCATGATGGTTGTTGTTGACTTTATGAGTGGGAATAGAACTGACTGGAATTTCAGTTTCCAAATTGTTGAAGTCAGTTACTGCACCCTGCTCATCATAGGAAGCTTTGGAGAAGATTCCTTCAGCTGGACTGGCATATAAGTCTTCATCGTCCAATGCTTGCAAAATCTCTTCTAGGGATTCAGCAGATCTAACAGATTTTGACTTAGTAGTACTTGCAGATGAAGTACCGCTAGGTATAGTATGTACTGCTGAGTGTTGTGACTCAAAAGATTCTTCTCCTGAATGCTTATTAGCAGATGTAGCATTCTTTTCTTGATCTTGAAGCCTCTGAAGCTCATGGGAGGCTTGATCATCACTTGATGGCATGGTTTGCTTCTTGGGAGTTGCAGATATGGGAGTAACAGAAGGCATATTTGGTACATAGATGTGAACATCTTCATCTGATGAAGAAACATCTTTTTGAGTACCTGTATTAATTGCACTTGACTCCTCACGTGCATTGTTAGTTTGCCAATCTTTTTGCAAAGAGTAGTTGTCCATGGATTTAGTTAGATAATCTAAATCAAACATCCAAGCATAACCTATTCTTGGAACATTGGGTTTATTTTCTAAGAAATTGACATGAGCATTTTCTTCAACTTTCTTAGTTGCGAAATTGTAAACCATATATGCTTTACTTTGCAATGAATATCCTACAAGATATCCTGGATCAGACTTTCCATCAAACTTTCCTAAGTAATCAAGAGTATTTAGTATGGACACATGACACCCAAAAGGTTTTAAATGACTTATGTTAGGCTTTACATTAGTCAAAAGTTCATAAGGTGTTTTGTTTCGAGGCTTAGTTACTAGGACTCTATTTAACACATAACATGCAGTATTGATTGCTTCAGCCCAGAAGGTATTTGGCAAAAGTGAATCAGCCAGCATAGTTCTAGCAGCCTCAATTAATGTCCTATTCTTCCTTTCAGCTACTCCATTCTGTTGAGGAGTTCTAGGATTACTAAATTGTCTCTTAATTCCTTTAGACCTACAGAATTCATCAAAATCAGCATTCTTAAATTCTTTTCCATTATCAGTCCTAATGATTAAAACCTGTTTAGTGAAATGCTTTTCAACTAAAGTGATAAAATCCTCTAGTAATTCACTTGTTTCACTTTTAAGGGCTAAAAAGAAAACCCAACTGAATCTACTATAATCATCAGTTATGACTAGACAAAAGGTCTTATGGCTAATGCTTCTTATAGAAACTGGACCAAATAAATCCATATGCAAGAGATGCAAAGGTTTTGTCACAGTATTTACAGTCTTGGTCTTACAAGAGGCTCTATGTTGTTTTCCTTTTTGACAAGCAACACATGTGAAATCATTTTGAAAAGATTTGTTAGGTAAACCTCTAACCAAATTCCTTTTTACCAATCTATTAAGATTCTTAAAATTAACATGACCTAACCTTCTATGCCATAAATTTGACTCATCTAAAGAAGCCTTAGCTAGCAAACATGTAATACCACCTGTTGGAGTAATAGTATGAAGATTAAAGGTGTACATATTTTCTTGCCTGGGTACTTTAAGCCGTATTTGAGATTCCTTGGGCATCTCAAAGTCTTTGGACAACACCAAGCAGTCTTTTTCTGTGAATAGCACCTTGTTTTTCTTATCACACATTTGTGATACTGAAAAGAGATTGAACTCATTCAATTCTTTCACAAAGAAGACATCTTCAAATTCCAACTTTCCTGTGTTGATTTTCCCTTTGCCAGTGATTCTACATTTGCTACCCCCAAAGGCTACTGGTCCTCCTCTGAATTCTTCAAATTCAGCAAGAAAATCTTTTTTCCCTATCATGTGTCTTGAGCATCCACTATCTACAATTCCTTTATCTTTTAATTCATCAATGAGATGCCCCTGCACATAAATAAAACTTATTAGTTTTTAACAGGGACCCAAGCCACATTTGGCTCGGATCTTGTGGGACCTACACATTTAAGAGTTTGTACTGAAGCATTCCCAGTAATGCTACTTTTACTCTTATACTTCATGGTTTCATTTATGTAGTCAAATTCAAAGGGTGACTCTATGTGCTTTGACTTCTTTGACTTAAGTACTGCTTTAGCGGTACTTGCTTTAACACATGGTATATCTCTTTTAGGAACCCACATTTGTACTGGTTTGTTCTTGTCCTTACTCTTAGGTGCTTTAACTTTTTCAAAAAACTTCTTAGAAGTCTTGGAGAACATTGGTTTTACAGACTTTAAACCAACAGTACTTGAATTTGGTCTAGCAGTACTTGTAGATTTAAGCTTGCTGGTACTTGGTTTACCAGACTTTAAGGATACAAGTCCTTGCTTCGTAAGTACTGCCCTAGGAACAAAACTTTTGGTAGAATTATTTTTAACCTGTTTAACTACCCTTGTGTGATCAAACTTAGGTTTGTCATCTTTAAGTTTATGTTTCCTATCACCCTGTGCATTTTTCCAATTACTGTTTTCATGACCCTTTGTGTAGCCTTTTGTTTCACAATTTTATCTTCATGTAATGTACAGTCTTTGATAAAATGACTTAGACTACCACAAACATAACATCCTTTTCTTCTTAAAGAAGACCCAAAAGGTTGTTTTGACTTTACATTTTCAAAACCTAGCCCAGCCCTTTTGTTTTTAGTATGTTGTTTATTGTTTTCCAATATCTTGCTAGGAGTTTTTACCTGCTTGGGAGCAGAACTAGTCTTAGATTCCTCAGAAACAAAGTTATTCATTAGAGGTGGAAAAACAATATTCTTGGTCACATCAGTATTTTCTTGAGGAACAGTACTAGAGTTAAAGACATTATTAATCTTAGGATCTTCTAACTCTATACTGGTATCATTACAAGTGGGCATGAAAATTCCAGATACTGGTGCAGGAACTGCCTTCATTCCTTCAGCATATCTATCATTTTCAGGTGTATCATCTACCTCACAAGAACTATCAAAAATCCCTTTTGATAAGTCCTTGTTTGTTAAGGTTATCCCAGGTTGATCCTCAATATATCCTAGGCCTGTTTTATCATAATAACCCATTTGTGAATTAATCAACTTTCCCAATCCCTTAGAGGATTGTTACCATTGACTAATTACTTCCCTCTCTTTACAAAGACTGGTTTTTAAAGCTTCATTTTCAGTATTTATTTTTAAAAGTTTTCGTTCAAAAGCTTTTATTTCCACATCTTTTTCCCTCATTTGAAGAGTCAAAATCCTAATTTTCTCTTCATAGTTTTGTTGAGCCTTTTTGTATAAAACTATATTATCTTCAAGTTTAACAACACCCTGTTTGAAAGCCTTTACTTCTACAGTGCATGTGTTAACCTTTTGATACTGTTCCTCTAGTTCTACTTTTAAACTATTAAATTTAAGAATACAATCTTTAGAACAAGGGTGTACATCAGTATCTTCATGAGAGAGAGCCATTAATCCAAGCTCTTCTCCTTCTGCCCAATTCACCACTCCATCTACAGTAACCAATGCTTTGGTTCCTTTAGGACTCCTGCTGTTTCCTCTTGGAAAGCTTTCAGATATTTTTGGACTGGTTCTATAGCTGTTCTTGGACTTCAGATTGCTTGTCTCAGCTTTATCTCTATTGCATTCTCTTGCAAAGTGTCCATTCCTTCCACAGTAATAGCATTCAACTTTAGACTTGTCATATCCCAATGGCTCATTAGGATCAACAGTCATTTTTCTTCCAGTCTTCTTGAAGAACCTATTAGATCTTACTGACACCATTGCAGCTTGCCATTTAAGATCCATCTCTTCAACATCAGCATCATCCATTTGGAACAAGTCATTGAGAGTTAACCTTGGCCTGTTGTCTTATCCAGCAAAGAATGAGAAAGCATCATTGTCACTAAACAATGGTGAAGACCTTCCATGTGGATTTTGAGAGATCATAGGACTGCTTTCAATACTTTATGGGTAAGTACTGCTTGTAAGTCCTCCAACGGTATTTGTGAAGTAAGTACCGCTGCTAGATCCACTAGCAGTATTTTGAAACTAAGTATCGCTGTTCCCATCTGACATAAAAGCCAAGTTAGACTTTGAAGTAGTTGCTGTCTTTACTTCAGTGCCTTTCACATCCATCTCATATGCTCTAAGATTGTTGTAGAGATGATCAAATAGAATTGTTTCCAAATCATCTCTTGTGATGAAGTGCATAGCCATTGCTTTCCACTCTGGTGGAACACCTCTTAAGAATTTTAGATTTGCTTCTTCATTAGGAATTACTTGTCCATAAACTGCTAACTGGATAAGCAACTTGCTGAACGTTCCATATCCACCATGTATTCCCACTGTACTGGTAATGGAGAAGTTATCAAATTCTTGCTTAAGAACAATCTTCTTAATTTTCTTAGATTTTTCATTGACTCCAAATCTAAGTTTTATAGCATCCCACATAGCTTTGGCATCTTTATAATGATGAAAGCTTGGTAGATTGTCTTCAGAAAGAGCCATAGCCAAAGCAGTTCTAGCTTTTCTTTCTCTGATCTCTGCTTGTACCTCATCAGCAGTCACAGCAGGTAGAACATAGCATGTATCGTCTGGCAACCAGTGAAGCTTCTTTGGTGTGCTCCCATTCTTGATAACTTGCCATACAGTATGATCTATGTAATTCAAGTAGTGTTCCATCTGCATAGCCTAAGTCTCATAATTGTCACCTTTGAGAACTGGGAGTTTAACAGCAGACAGAGTATGAGAAGGTGTTGGTGTAGAGGTATCTACATTGTTCACGACTTGAGCACCTTGTGTGGGTGCAGGATGCACAACTTGTGGTTGTCCTTGAGGTAGAACAGGATCAGTGTTCTGAACATCATCCACATGAGCATTAACACCATCTGGTTGAGACATTGAGATTTGGTACGTGGGGAGTGTATAGGTTCGTGTTCTTCTTTTCCAGAGTTTCTCAACAAGCTTTGATACCACTTGTTGATCCCTTTGGTTGGATCTATATTCTGTTAAGAATTAGTATAATAGTTTGTAATCAAACTAAAACACTTTGAGCACTCTTACTAAACACTAAATAAGTTATGCGGAATCTAACTTATAAAGCACAGAAGAACAAAATTACTTTTAACTATTCGATTCTCTTATTAATCGACTTGTATGAGGTACATGAAAGACATTGTACCTATGTTCCTTTTATAAAGTAAGGAACCCTAGAAACCTTAGAATATTCTATAAAGATAACTATATCACAGACGATATATTATCAATATTCTAACTATTTAGGTATATCACATAAGATATACTCTAACTATAACTATGACATATCTTATACAAATATATATTTGTCCTAATCTTCCTTGCAGTACTTACATTATAAGTAGCAGTACTTAGTATGTACCGCGTAAATACTAACGGTACTTACATAACACTAACAGTACTTCAAATATACTAATGGTACTTGACACTTAACAAATAATTCCCAACAAACTACACTAGTGCTTTTCCGGTCCACATAGTCTCCCGCGTGATCCGAGTCCACGTAGACAATGGTTTCTACGCCGGTCCCTTTAGGATACCATAATCCTAAATGTATAGTGCCCTTAATGTATCGGAAGATACGCTTAACCGCTTCAAGGTGAGAGGTTTTGGGAGCCTCTTGGAAGCGAGCACAAAGGCAAACACTAAACATGATATCCGGTCGACTTGCCGTTAGGTACAACAAACTATCAATCATACCTCTATATTTGGTGTTGTCTATCGACTAACAATCATCATCCACGGTGAGTTTAGTATCCGAGACCATGGGGGTCTTCATCGGTCTAGAGTCTTCTAATCCAAATTTTGTTAGCATTTCTTTAACGTACTTAGATTGATTAAAGAAAATACCATCGTCCATTTGTTTAATTTGGAGTCCTAAAAAGAAGTTAAGTTCTCCCATCATACTCATTTCAAACTCGTCATGCATGATTTTTGCAAAGTCATCACACAATGATTGACAAGTTGAACAAAATATAATGTCATCCACATATATTTGTACGATAATGAGGTGAAAACCTTTCTTCTTTGTAAAGAGCGTATTGTCTACTATCCCCATGGTATACTCATGTTTAACAAGAAACACTTTAAGTCTATCATACCAAGCTTTGTGTGCTTGTTTAAGACCATACAGAGCCTTATTAAGCTTGTAAACATGATTCGGTTTCTCAAAATCAATAAAGCCGAAGCCACATATACCTCCTCATTGATCAAACTGTTAAGAAATGCACTATTTACATCCATTTGATGAAGCTTAAAGTCTAATGCACAAGCGTAGGCTAAAAGGATTCTGTTAGATTCTAATCTTGCTAGGGTTGCGTATGTCTCGTCATAATCAATCCCTTCTTGTTGATTATAGCCTTGAGTTACAAGTCTAGCCTTGTTACGAGACACAACACCATTCTCGTTTAACTTATTCCTATATACCCATTTGGTTCCTATAATGGTATAACTTCTAGGTGGAGGAATAAGTTCCTAAACGTCATTAGCAATGAACTGATTCAATTCTTCTTGCATAGCGATGACCCAACTCTCATCCATCAAAGCTTCTTTAACATTCTTTGGTTCAATCAAGGAGACGAAACAAAAGATGTTACTTTGATTTTGGAATTGAGATCTTAGGGTCCTTTGACTTAATTCGCCAATGATGTTGTCGAGATCATGATCCTTTGACTCCTTAATGTTTACTCCCTTTTCAACATTAAGGTCTTCAACTCCTATGTTTCTAACATCTTTGGCTTTAACTATGTCTATTTCATCCAAGTCATCATCTACCAAAGGTGGTGTCTTGGATGAAGGAGGGGTTTCATCAAATGTCACGTTAAGTGATTCTTCAATTACACCCGAGGTTCTATTGATGACTATGTAGGCTTTGCTAGTTTGGGAATAACCTAAAAAGATACCTTCGTACGACTTTGGGTCGAACTTAGTAAGGTAATCTTTGGTGTTGAGAATGAAGCACTTGCTTCCAGACACCCTAAAGTATTCCAATGAGGGCTTCTTACCTTTAAGAATCTCATAGGGGGTCATTCCTAAGGAAGGTCGAATAAGAATTCGGTTGAGAATATAGGTCGATGTGTCCATAGCATTGCACCAAAATTTTTGAGGAAAAGATTGCTCGTTTAACATCGTCCTACTCATCTCTTGGATGGTCATATTCTTCCTTTCAACTTCCCCATTTGATTTTAGAGTGCGAGGAGCCGAGAAGTTATGGGTAATACCATGAGCTTCACAAAAGGCACCAAATTGCACTTCATTTTCAAATTGCCTACCATGATCCATCCTAATAGAAACAATTGAACATCCTAGTTAATTTTGGATTCTTCGAGCAAAGATTTCGAAGTGATCGAAAGCCTCATTCTTAGACGCCAAAAATCTAGTCCAAGTGAATCTAGAATAGTCGTCAACTATGACTATGTATAAAGGTTATCTACATAAATCCGTATGGTGGAAGGTCCAAAGAGATCCATATGTAGGAGCTCTAAGTACCGAGAGGTCGAAACCAAATTCTTGGCTTTGTGACTTGAGTGAACTTGCTTCCCAACTTTGCAAGCATCAGAAAAGTGACTATCAAACTTCATCTTGGGGAGATGTCTTACCAACTCCTTAGAGACTAAAGAATGAATTAAACGCATATTAGCGTGACCTAATCTCTTACGCCAAAGAGTAGAACTATCATCTAAAGTCGCTAGACATAAGTTGTCCTTTGACTTCCTATTGAACTTCATGCCGTAAAGCCCATGGTTTCTAACACCTTTTCTAATGACATTTCCGTCTTTTACGATTTCACTGTCATATTCCAAAAAGATGACCTTACACTTACTGTCACAAATTTGACCTATACTTAGAAGGTTAAAACCTAAGTTATCTACGTGCTCTACATTTTCAATGGTCATGAAGTCAAGAGAAACCGTACCTTTTTCAATGATATTACCACGTCGATTACTAGCGAATGTAACGTTACCTCCATCATATGCTTTGTAGTGCGAGAACAAACTTCGATTACCCGTCATGTGTTTAGAACATACACTATCCTTAATCCACTAGTCGGGCTTTAAATCGATTACCAAGCATATCTAGGTAACAATACACAAGATCAAACATTTGGTCCCCAATATCTCATGGGTCCAAAGTTGTTAGTTCTAAACATCCCTTGCATTTGGTTGGGATGCATGAATGGAGGAGACATTCCCTATGGGGAAAAATATTCTTCTTGATAATTCTCCTAGGTGTCTTTGATCTTGATCTAGAATTATTGTTATTTCTTCTAGGTGTTGGAGTTTTACTTCTAGGTCGTGACTTAGCTTGATCGTCCCTTTTTGGCATAGGTGTTCTACTTCTAGGTTTTAACTCATTGTGTACTCTTGGAGGAGTAGATGCTTGTCTAGATAGATTTCTAGTTCCTATTAAAGGTTTACTTAAGGGCTTGTAGAATTTACCAAGAGCATTATTATCAAGAATAGGTACTTTGACCTTGTTAACAAGAAGATGTTTTGGCCCTTCATCTAAGACAGACTTTTCAGAAAGTTCAGGATTTTCAGAAAAATCAACTTCTGTCCGCGGTTCGTTATCACTACCCACGGTTCCATAGCTATAGGGAACCACGCCATATACTGGCGTACCGCGTACAGAGGTTCGTTTTTCTGAGAACCTAACATGTTTTGGTTCACTAGTAGATGCTTCATTAGTGTTATATCTCAACCCAAGTCTTTCCTTAGAATGAATTTATTTGTTTAACATATCATCAAGAGCACTAGTATCTTTCATGAACTTTTCCAATTTAATGGAGGTACTCTTGAGATCTTCATTCTCTTGTCTAAGGTTTTCACATTTTAGACAACCTAAATCAACTTCTTTGTTTTTCTCAAGCTTAGCTAATTTCTCTTTTAGCTCACTAATCTCATTTTCAAACTTTGTTCTAGTTGATTTTAGCACTTTTGTTCTTTTCAATGAATTTAAGGCTAAGTTTATGTAAGTTATTGTATTGGCCTTCTAATTCGATATCATCTTGAGAAGAACTATTATTGCTATAATAATCGGTTTCCGAATGTAACTCTTTAGAAGTGTGAGCCATAAGACATTTCTCATCTTTGGGGTTGTCATCAACATCTTCACCGCTATCGCTCCATGAACCTCCAACGAACGCCGTGTGGTTCTTGTCGCGTGAAGGCTTAGGAAAATCACCGATGAAATGGTTCGGATCACCACATCCAATGCATTTCCTATCGCCTTTATCATACTTGGTAAATCGTTTTTTAGAGAAGGGTTTCTTGTTGTTGCTTGGTTGCCTCACGTGTTGACCTCGTCTCCTGAAGAACTTCTTGAAGTCTCTAACCGCCATGGCATATTCCTCATCATCACTATCCGAGGCTTTCATGGTTACTTTGCTCCTTCTTGGCCTTAAGTGATAGAGACTTTCTTTCACTCTTGGTCTTCACCATTTCCAAGTCCTTCAAAATTATCATCTCATGACTTTCAAGTTGCCAATGAGTTCATCGAGTGATAATGTGGTGAGATCCTTTGATTCTTCAATCGCCATGACTTTGGCTCTCTGCTTTGGATGCATCGCCTTAAGAAACTTTCTAACATTGTTCTTGCTAGAAAAACATTCATCAAGTGCTTTTAGACTAGTAATAATAGTGTTAAATCTAGCAAATGCACTATCAATAGTTTCATCTTTTAAAATGACAAATTGTTCATATTGTTGAACAAGAAGATCGATTTTACTTTCTTTGACTTGGCTATTACCTTGGTGGGTTACTAAAAGAGTGTCCCAAATATCTTTAGCAATTTCACACATAAAAATCCTTTCATACTCTCTCTTTGGTAAAGCATTATAAATCACCATTTTGGCCTCATTATTTTTAGCAAGTTCCTTTTAGTGTCATCAATAGCTTTGTCAAAAGTGACTATCTATTTGCTTTTAGAAACTCCGTTATATTGATAAGGCAAAAAATCACCATGGGTAATAACATGCCAAAGATCTAAATGTTTTGATTTCACATAAGTCTCAAATCTATTTTTCCAATAAATAAAACTATCAGTTTCAAAAAGAAGTTGTCTTTGCATAGATTGCCCTTCTAGGTACTTGTTGGAATCCATAGATCGATTCAAGTTTTAAAATACAATATATTTTAAAAATGCTTGAGCAACCACGCTCTGATAGCAATTGTAGAAACTAGAAAGGGGGTTGAATAGTTTCTTAAATTTACTTCTTAAAAGACGGTTTCCAAAAATCCTTTTCAAAAACTTAGGCTTGAACAAATATGTGAAACCTTCTTATACATAATATGAACAAGGGATAGTGCAACTAAACTAATGATCACATGTATAAGAATGAATGTAAAGAGATAAGGAAAAGAAAGATCAAACCAAACACCAAGGATTTATAGTAGTTCGGAAACAAAGCTCACTCCTCGTCCCTACTCCACTCCTCGAGTACTCCTTACTCGAGAGTTCACTAATCAACAAACTCCTTAAGGTGGAGAAACCGTACACAATGTTGCTTATCTAATTACCGACTCTAAGCTAAAAGTTGAGCCCTAATCTTATCTAGGAAAGATCTACACCAATATACTTTAAGGACCAAGTATTAACCTTAATACATACAAAAATTCCAAATAGACACAACTACTTGGATCGTCATAACAATCTCACAACAAAGAATAAATAAGATTTGATCTTCAAAGGATCTTTGAGGTAGAAACAACACTTCAAGGATGAAAGTGTTATTCTCTTTGCACTTGGAGGGGGAGAGATGGGAGAAGAAAGATTCACTTCTAAACAAGTAGTAATCAACTAAATGACCAAGGATTTGAATGATTTTAGAAGTATGAAAGAATCTGGAAATATATGTGCAAAAGAGGTGAAGAGAAAATCTGAGAATGATCCACTATTTATTAGACAAGGCTCCAACGGATATATCTGGCTGTGGCTCCTTATAGCTATCAGCGGTTCCTTATCGATAAGGAACCACATAGCCACTTAAGGAGCCGCCAGAGTAGACTCCGCTCCTTTTTGTCTTTTAGTGGTATGGTTCAAATCTGATGATTAAAATATCTTGAAAGGATATTCCAAACCAAGATAGAATATGCCATTTTCAAATATTTAATTTAATAAAACATTTTCTTAAAAAAAAGTTTAATAAAAACTTGTCACACTTGATAAAAACTGAGTTTTAAGAAAAGATTAAATCATTGATCACTAAATTATGATGAGTACTTGTTTGTATATACCTTAAGTGATAATGGTTGAAATAAAAAATACTTGAACTCAAGAATTCGTTTTTCGTTGTTTTCGTAAATTCTTTTTTATATATTGTCGTAATCCAAACAAAACGAGACCGAAAAATGCAAGTAACATTTTTAGGCATCATTGCACTAACAATTGGGTTCATATTCTTTCCAACTAAAAGAATAGAACATTTAGTCGATTTTGTTATTACACAAGCTTTGCACTTGTGCTTATACCCCACATAGAAAATTAGGACATGTTTTATATATGTCAATTACAATGCGAATTTATAATTAACAAATCAAAGTCTAGCAAGCTATAGACTAAGAAACACATAGTTTTTTTTAGATCTCAAACAAGCGATCTCATATCGCTTTCCCAAAACTCAAACATCGTCCCAAGACAACAAACAATAAATAAGTCCCACAATCAAAGTCATTATGTATGTCATGTTAACACATCACATCAAAGTTCTTATGTGTATATAAAATTTTACTCAGTTGTTTGTAAATTTGGTTTGGAAGGAAATATAAAGTTTAGCCCTTTAATCATTCCACCAGAGGAGATGTTGTTTTTTTTAGGATACTAAGTATAGGAAGTGTTAAATTTGTTTTATAGAGTGACGGAGTTGTTCTTGATATAGGTTTTGGTTTTACTTTTAGGATTTGAGGTGGAATTTGAGTATTTGGTTGGTTCAAAATAGCCTTACTAGGACGCTTCACGTGCCATAACCCATAAGTAGCACAATGGTAGTTGTTTTTCTATGTGATTAGGAAAATACAAAAGCACATGACGATCTATACTGTCTGAATGGGAGTAAAATTTTGGTGATTTTGTGTTATCAATATGATTTAAGTGTAATGGATTGACTTAGTTGACCAATGTGTAATCGTGATAAATGTTCATCAAGTCGGGGTTGTGCGGAGTGCACACTTGTATGACGTTGTTGTGAATATCTTACAGGGGCGAAGCCCTCGTACGATGCGGGTCCAGGGAACCGCCCATGGTAGCAGGGCCCAAGGGGCGGAAGCCCCTGGCAGGGTTTTTCCTGTTAAAAACGCACTTGAAAATAAATTTCCGAAAATCTAGACCTGGTTTTGCCTGTTAAATTAACTGGTTTGGTGGTTAGTAACTGCTATAGTAGTTGCAACCGAATTTCAGTTTATTGGTCATATATGCATCATCTCTGGTTCTATTATCTATACGCAAAAACATATTCTCAGTTCAAATATGAGTTTTATCAAATTGTAGATTTCCATAGAACCATCGAAATACTTTGATCTGAAAGTCTTTTACACGAATCTCAGATTACCGTGATCTAAATTTCTAACAAAGATCAAAGTATTATGTGATCATAATGAACGAAGAATCTGTGAAAGACATGACGAGCAAATTCGATAAGTTGGCAAAGTTTGAAGGGCAGGGTTTACGTCACTGGCAAAATAAGATGCACTTTCTTCTTACCACTATGAAAGTTGTGTACGTTTTAAGTACACCTAGTCCCGAATGTCCGGAGGATGAAATGCTAGACACGAATAGGAAGAGGATGAAGAGGGAAAACGATGACTACATATGTCGTGGTCATATTCTTTATGGTATGTTTGATTCCCTATTTGATATCTATCAAAACACTGAATCTGCAAAGTCACTATGGGAGTCCCTAGAATCCATATACATGGCAGAAGATACTTCCACAAGGAAGTTTCTTGTGAGTAATTTTATGAACTACAAGATGGTTGATACCAGGCCTGTCATGGAGTTATGGAACAAGATCATGAGATGTTGAGGATTCTAGGACAGATCACCCAACACAATTTAATGATGGATGAGGCCATCTCGGTTGTAGTTATCATTAATAAACCGCCCCCTTCTTGGAAAGAATTCAAACATGGTTTAAAATATAAAAAGAAAGAATTAAATTATGGTAGTTCTCTCCAAATTTAGGATGGGTTAAGGTATTAGGAACTTGATAATAACCCTAAAGGAAAGAACCAAATTGGATCATCTTCTGTCAACATGGTTGAAGGAGATGGAGCCAAAAATTCAAACAACATTAAGAACAAAATAAAGTACAACAATGGTGATAATAAATCTGCCAACAAGAAGGGTATAGGGGCTTGTTGGAAATGTGGCAAGCCTGGTCATATGAAGAAAGATTATAAAACCCGCATAAAATACCATGAACAGTACAATACATGAAAACCCAAATAAATTAAAACTTTCCATTAATAATATATGACACGTGTCACGAACATTAAATTACAAGTATTATGTATATTATTAATGCACGGTAAATATTTAAGTATATTATTTATACACGATAAATATTTTTGTATAACAATTAAACATGACAAGATATAAAACACGACATTTATAACACGATCACATACGATTTGTAATTAAGCATGAAGATCAAAACTGTAGAAACTAGAAGGGGGGGGGGGGGTTGAATAGTTTCTCTTCTATTAGTCACCTAATTAAATTACTTTGAATTAAGTGTGTATCAAAACTATCTTTTACTTGAAGCTAAGTTGCATAATGGTTAGGTTCAATTCAAATGCATTAGCAATGGTAATAGGTAAGTATAATGATAATGAAATAAGTAAAGAGTAAGGAAAGAGACAACCTAGTGACAAGACACCAAGATTTATAGTGGTTTGACAACGAGGCTCTATCCTCGTTTCTACTCCACTCCTCGAGTACACCTACTCGAGATTTCCACTATATCCACAAGCTCCCTTCTTGGCGGAGAAAGCCTTACATCGTCGCTTACATTATTTTCCGACACTAAGCTAAATGTCAAGACCTAATCATTAGCTAGGACCAATCTACACAACGTTGCCTACTTTACAATTTAACGACACAAGGCTAGATGTCGAGTTCTAATCTCAAGGTAGAACCAATCTTCACGACGTTGCCTACTTCTCCATTTTACGACACAAGGCTAGATGTCGAGTTCTAATCCAAAGCTAGAACCAATCTTCACGACTCTTCACTTTGAAGCTAAGTGAGAACTTCACACAACACAACTACTAATCACTTTCAAGTTTAGTGAGAACTCACAAGACACAACCAAATCACTTTATAGTTTAGTGAGAACTACTACACAAATCTATTACAACTCAACTAGACATATCCAAGTACACACATGTAACTTGGATCTACACAACACAAATCCAAGCAAACACATATGCAATGGATGTACACAACAAATCCAAGTATTCACAAATAGCTTGGATGAACACAACTAGTCCAAGTATTCATAAATACAAATGGATCAACAAAAACAAAAAGGCTAACATGATGAACATGACTAATTCATGGATTCATCTTTATCACAACACTAGTGAGTGAGTGATCTTCTCATTGGACAAGGTAAAGGAGGGGATCAAGAGGATAGTCATATGTAAAGATACTTAAGACATTAAGTGATCATTTACTAATGATTATGCTATAGAAAAGAGAAAATGGGGGGGAGGGGTGAGAAAAACGTCCAAGAGGCTTGTTGGAAAATGAGATTTGATCCACTATTTATAGAAGACAAAGTCCAGCGGCTAGCTTGGCGCGGATCCTTAACTAGCCGGCGGTTCAATATCGCTAAGGAACCGCCTAGCTATTTAAGGTACCGCCCAGTAGAGTCCGCTCCCTTTTTTTTCTTTTAGTGGGGTAGGAATATCTAAGGTTTTTTAAACCTTCAAAGGATATTCTTATGGCATATGAAATATGCCATTTTCAAATTTACATTTTCCATTTTAATAAAACATTTTCTTAAAAAGAAAGTTTATTAAAAAATCTTTTGTCATATTAACAAAAGTGAGTTTTAAGGATAATCACTTTGATGATCACTAAGTATGATTAAGAAAAGTTAGTGATATGATTATTACCTTGATGATAGTGTTAGTTAAATAATTCGTTTTGTGTTTTACACTAAATCTGTTGTATAGTTTGTTGTGATCAAAACTAAGAAAGATTAGTTAACACTAATAATGGTTTTAGGCATCACTTGCATTAAAAATCTCCCCCTTTTTGATTACGACAAACTATAAACTCATTTACGTAGAACACAAAATATCGAATTATTAACGAGTTTATCACTATCATTTCTCCCCCTTTGTCGTAGCAAAAAGGTAAGCACAAGTCTTTGAAGATAACCGGACTTTGCTAGTAGCTCCCCCTTGCTTGGGGCACCAAGTGTAAGAGCTAAGGTGACATGCTACACAAAGGTTAGTAGAAAGGAAAGAAACACCAATGTGTATATATGATCACTACCTACTAAGTAACTTGAGAGGGAGAAGGAGAAGAAATCTCAAATTAGAAGCAAGTATTTGCTAAGTATGTCCAAAGAGGTAAATGAAAAAATCAAGGTTCAATTGGTGGAATGGGGGTAGAAAAGAAACATCCAACCAATGAAGATGATAAATTTGTCATGGGGTTAAAATTTAGGATTGATGGAATCACCCATAAACAATTGTAAAGATTAACCACGATCAACTCAAAAGGAAGAGAGAATCATCAAATAAAGAAAACAAACACAACACAAAGATTTCATATTACATAAATATGAAAAAGACAAACAAAGTAGATAGTCATACACATAATATGAGTATCTAAAGCAAAAGATATGGAAAATAAACCACAAAGCATAAGCTAGTCTAATAGTGATAATTTTCCAAGATTGCTTAAAAACACTAATGACTCTAAAACAACTAAAGTTTTATTGACTCCAAGGGAGTGTAGCCCTTTAGTTGGAAAAATAAGACGACGATGCATCATTTGAAGTTTTGTCCACGGGAACGAAAACTTTCAAAGGAGGTCGAGTGAGGAGGAATTCAAGAAAATTTAACTTCTTATACACATGAGAAAGTTCAATTTGTTGAAATCGACAACAAGCACACGAGGATCCATGATGCAACACAAATTCGGTTGATGGGGAAGGCCGTCACACCTAGGGTTTGGTGGTGGTGAGGAAAATGGGTAGGAAATGTTTTCACAATGCCTTGTGAGGTTTGGGAAGGTTTAAAGGTCATTGAGTTGAGGTGTGTCAAAAGGTTTTGGTGGTGGGGGGAGATTTTACTTTTCTCCGGTGATGGGGTTAATGGAGTAAGTCACATTCTAATACTTGATTGGAGAGAAGGTGGGGTTCTTGGGTGGTTTAGATGAAGAGGGTTCATTTTTCTTGATCCAAATAGGTCTAACCAAGATTTTCGGTTTCTTGGAAAGCTTGGATGAGGATGCTTTGGGTGAGGAGGTTTGTAACAATGAAATGTCAAGGTTAGGAAATGAAGAGTTAGGCATTGTTGAGGTGTGAGAATGAAATCTCAAGGTGGGGGTATAAGAAGAAAGTATACAAGGAAAAGGTTTGAAATCAAATGTAAAGTGTCAAGGAATTTTTAGCCAAATTGAGTAAACATGGAATCTTGACTGGGAATAGGGTGATGAAGAAAGACCAAAAACGAGCCATAAATGACTTTCTGTCCGCGGTACCTTATAGGGACCGGCGGTTCCTTTTCACTTAAGGAACCGTGCGACTTTGTAGAGCCGCGTGTAGTGGACTTGAAACCTTGATTTTCTAGGGTTTTGAGAAAAACTAAGACTTTTTCAAAAAATTGCAAATCTTGGAATTTTACATCTATTAGCACTAAATTATGCTAGGGTTGCCTAAAAGCAACACATTCACCATGAATGTCTTGACAAAGGGTGACAAAATATTTTGATAACATTTTGAACCAATTTTAGTCAAGTTTTAGAGGTTGTGAAAGATTTAGGTCCAATTTTAATTCGGAATCAAAGTTGATTGATGTGCACATAAAGATAGAAACACACAATGCTAAGTCCATAATTCATTCTCATAAAACACTCATGAAAGAGATACATAAAGGAAATAAAGAAAAACAATTAACTAAACTAAAGATAAATTAAAACTAGGTCTTGATTAGTAATCTTCCTTGGCTTGAATTTTCTTGAAAACTATTTTTAAAGAAAATCACCATTCATCTCCTAGGAGGAGGCATGTTAAACAAGGTGAGCAAGAAATCTTTCAACCTCATATGAAGTCCCAACATCTCCATCCTAAGGTTTTGAATGATGTAGTTATTGTAGAGGCAACATGGACAATGAGAACCATGAGCCTCTAGGAACCCAAGGAAGTAAGGATCACCCATAAAGAAGGTAAGTGGAACACCCAAAATGGGAGTGTTTGAGGGAGGTGGAGGTGGAGGAGGTATGTTCTCCAAGGGTGATGTGGGTGAGTGTGGAGGCATGCTCTCCAAGGGTGAAAAGGGTGAGTTTGGAGGGGTAAATGGTGAAGTCACCATGGTATCAACAAAGTCATTCACAATTGGAATGCTTTGGATGGGTTATGGTTGGGTAGTCACATCCAAGAGATTACTTGGAGTGAAGGGTGAGGAAAGCTCACTCATCCTAGTTTGGAATGAAGAGGAGGTAGAACCATGAGAAAGGTTGGTTCCATGGGTAGAGGTAGTCTTGCATGGAGCAAGAGGTGGTGAGGTTGATGAAGAAATGAGAATGGGGACAATCTCATTCTTGGGTGTGTGTGTGATAATCCGTCAATTTATGGTTGATATTTTATTCTCAAGTATTATTTAAAAACATTATTTTAATGTTATATTATGAACTCACTTATTTTTGGGAAGAAATTTGGATTTACGTCTTGAAGTAGCATCGACTACGTCTAAACCGGAGGATTCTACGTTACGTGCTTACGTTTACATACACCGTCTTTGGTGACAGTCCGACATTTTAGAAAATAAATTTATCCGTAAATATTATTTTGGGATTTTAATTTTGAGTTGGTTCATAAACTCACAAATTTACGAGAAGAGATTAGGACTTACGTGAATAATTTAACGTCTTTTAGGACTAAACCGGAAACCTTAGGATTACGTATTTACGTTTTCGAACTCCGTTTTTGATGAGACAATTTTTATTAGATTCGTTTTATAAAAACGTTTTTCGTAAAACGACCCGAGGGCACGCAAATCGAGGAAACTAGAATCGAGGAATACCCGTAAATTAGTGGGATGGGACAAAACAAGTTTATCCCACCCCACTAACACATGGGACGGCCAAGAGGACAACACCTCATCCCATGAGGTGTCAAAGATTAGCTAATAAGCTTAACACTTGTATATACTCCTAAAACCATCCAACAACAAAACCATTTTCTCACAAAACTCTTACATGCAATACCACCCATTCTCTCCTTCATCTCTCTCTAAAAATTCGTCTACCATAGCACCACCACCACCATGTTCATCAAAATCTAGCCATAACCCAAGGCTATTATCAACATATGTTGAAGCCTAGTTGAAAAGAAGAAGATTGGAGGTGATCTTAACATCCAAAAAGGAGTTTCCATGGAGTTTATGGGCTGATTTTCAAGAAGATAACCATCCATTTGAAGGACCAAGAAGTTCATTTGCCATGTTGAAGGTTTGGTAACAAGGAACCAAGCCTTGTTCATCAAAAACTCATCTTTTCATCTCTATGGTGGTATAAGGATCATTCTTCCTATCCTTCTTGTTATTTTGATTATGTAATCTTGTATTTTCTTTTACTTATGTATATGTATATGATGATGAATGATGATTAAAAATATTATGTGGGGATTTGGTGTTGATAGATTTGATTAAAAAGATTAAAAGCTACATAAAAGGATGTTAAAATCATGGCTAAATTAGGAGGCTGTATAAAACAGTAAAGAATCTTATGATAAACTGATAAAATGGCTTGGATAAATTAATATACATTAAGCTATGAGTCTTTTACATATGTGAGAGTTGGCCATGCAATGGAATCATAAAAATGTATGAGATATGATCAAAACAAGTTTAGAGTGCAAATCTGAGTACACTGTTTTGGACGAATTTTATAAAATACTTAGAAATTGATTCATCAGTAGCTATAAGGAATAAAATGAAGCACATATCATGTAGTTTCTGTGATAAAAATTTGGGGTTCTATCTCCATGTAGAACTCTAGATATGATCATTTTAGTAAACTAGATTTTTAGAACTGATTTTGTGAAATTAAAGTTTAATATTATTATATAAGCACTCAAATAAATATAGTATAAAATGTGAATTAAAACCCACTAACTTATATATTTCATTTTTATAAAGATGCATAAGGATAAATAAATGGACATTATATAAAAATGGTAGTTTGGTAAGTTTTATAAGTTATAAAAACTATATACTAAGTTTTACGTCTTTTCGGCTAAAACAGAAAGATTAACGTTTTTGTTAAATAAAACTTAGCCGGTTGGACCCGTCTAATGTAAACTTTTATAAACACACATACTGATATATACACATATATAACAAGTAAAAACCGATAAAACCCGAGCTTTACAACATATAGACATTAACGGGCCAAAGTAGCCTTAATGGACAATAAACCCGACTAATTTGGTAAAACACTTATAAACTTATTTATTGGTAATAAGTGTGAAAACACTTATCCTTTTACCACTTATTTCCAATAATAACAAGACCAAAACGTGTGATTTATGTCATAAAAGTCGGAATTATGCGTGGTTTGTGTTTTTATTGTGTTTTAGGACCAAAATATGAAAAAGGGAGAAAACACGGGCTTTCACGGGCTTTTACTGAAGAAAACGGGAAAAGACGAAGTCAAAAGATCAAGAGTGCAAAAAGAACGGAAGTCCAAGGCCTATTCTGAAGATTTATCGAAGAAAAAGTCAAAAGACGGAAGTTTAACGAAGTCGAGGAACTTAAGTCTAATAGAAGAAGAAAATTAAAAGACAAGTTCAAATCCCGAGACGACAAAGACGAAGAATTAAAGTCGAAGAATTAGATATGGCTGGTGTTAATAACAACAATAATCACCCACCTCAAAACAATTTGAATAACAACAACAACAACAACAACAATGTCCTTCCACCTGATTTACGCACCATGGAGGAATTGTGCCAACCCACCATGAATGGACGCGGAGGCCCGATTGCGCCAATGCACGTCACGGCCAAGGAGTTTTCGTTGAAGCATCATATGATACAACAAGTGCAAACGAATCCGTTTCGTGGAATTCCGGATGATGATGCCAACAAACACCTCGACAAATTCATTACCATTACCCAAAGCATGAAGTGCCCCGGTGTTTCTATGGATGACCTTCGCCTTCAACTTTTTCCACACTCGCTCTCTCACCATGCCGAAAAATGGTTTGACCGTCTTCCTAAGAATTCTATTCATACGTGGAATGACATGACTCAACGCTTTTTATCGCGCTACTTTCCCCCATCCATGGTCACTAGCCTTCGTAACCAAATCAGTGGATTTATGCAAGAGAATGATGAATCGCTTTTCGATGCTTGGGAACATTACAATGATTTGATCGACCGCTGTCCTAATCACAATATGCTCCCCGTCACTCTCATTGACACCTTCTACAATGGTCTCACCTTTCGTGATCGTGATACGATCAATGCCGCCGCCGGTGGTACTTTTATGAAAAGGAGACCGGAGGAGTGTCGAGAGTTGATTGAAAACATGACTACTCACCACAAGAATTGGGATTCTTCCGCATCCTCAAGATCTAATCAGAGAGTCAATGTTTCATCTACTTCTTCCACCACCAACCCGTCTATTTTGGAACGTGCTATTCTTGATATTAACAAAAGTCTCCAAATTTTGACTTCTAACCAAACTCAACAAGCTAAAGCCGTTGTTATCTCTTGCGACACATGTGGTGGTCCTCATTCCTACAATGAGTGTCCTTCTACTCACGGCAATTATTCTGAAGACGTTAACGCAGCATATGGTACTTATCCCACGGGAGGCTATCAAGCTCGCCCTCAAGGAGACCGTGGCTTGCTAAGTTATCGTTCCAACAATTATCTTGCTCCTCCTGGTTTCCCTCCTGCAAACCAAAACCAACAACAAAGCTACAACCGCAACAACCAATCCCAACCTCGTGCTCAAAATCAATATCAATCCCAAAGAAACCCATACCCAACTCAAGGAAATTCTCAAGCTCCACCTCTCAATCAACCGATGGCCGTAAACCAAGACGTCGAGACGTTCATGAAGACTAATCGTGAGATGGTAACGAATCTTCAGAGTCAATTTGTCAACTTGAAGAATGACATGGTGAAACAAGGGAGTGATATTCGAGCCGAGCTAAGGAATGACATGGCCAAACACAGCAATGATATTAATGCCAACATGCAAAACTCTTTTAACAATCAAGCTCTTCACCTTCGTGATATGATTGGTTCGCTCATCCAAAGTAATCAATCCTCTTCTTCGGGTACTCTTCCGAGTAATACCGTTGCGAATCCAAGAGGGGAGATGAAAGCAATCACCACTCGAAGTGGAAAAGGATATATGGAACCCGAGCTTCCTACACCTCCACCCGTGATTGTGAACAAGGAAAAAGAGCAACTTTCTTCACCTCCTTCACCTTCTATCCCCATTTCCCCACCACCCGTGGTTGTGAGTGATCCTATTCCCTTAAAGCCTTCTTCTTCATCCAATATACCTTATCCTTCAAGGTTTAGGAAAGAGAAGCAAAAGAGCAAGGATGATATTCAGGTTTCAAACTTTCTTAAAATGTTTAAACAACTAAATTTTAACATCTCCTTTGCCGAGGCTCTCGCTCACATGCCCAAATACGCTAAGATGTTTAAAGATCTTTTAAGTGATAAAGAAAAGCTTCTGGACATTGCTCAGACCCACCTTAATGAGAATTGCTCCGCAGTGCTCTTAAGGCAATTGCCCACCAAACTTGGTGATCCGGGTCGCTTCTTGATTCCTTGCAACTTCCCGGGAGTAGAGAATTGCATGGCCCTAGCCGATCTAGGTGCCAGTATAAACTTAATGCCTTTAAGTGTTTGGAAGCAATTATCTCTCCCCGAGCTAGTCCCCACCAAAATGACTTTGGAATTAGCCAACCGCACGGTTGCTTATCCAGTGGGGATAGCCGAAGATGTCTTTGTTGGCGTCGACAAATTCACCTTCCCGGCGGATTTTGTTGTCGTTGACTACGAGATGGATCCCCGTGTTCCATTAATCGTCGGACGTCCATTCTTGAGGACCGGTCGCACTCTCATTGATGTAGCCGCAGGCGAAATAATCATGAGAGTTGGTGACGATAAAATTGTTTTCAACATGGGTAAGATTTCTAAGCAACCTTATTCGTATGAGAGCATTAATGCTATTGATGTTCTCGATGAGGCTTGTGAAGAACATTTTCATGATGCTTGCAAAAGTACTCTTTCTTCTCTACCCAATGTTGAGACCGTTGCCTCAATTGCTCCAGCATTGACTCCTTTCGGAGAAAGTGACTTGGATGATTTTGAAGCTAGCTTGGGTCCTCTCGATATTAAGTATGATAATTTGTCCACCAATTGGGATGAAGATATTCGTACTATTGAGAGACTTCTCAATGAGGACTCGTTCTCTCCTCCTGCTCCTAAAGAGGTGACTAATGATGATCCATCGTTAGTTTCACCATCTACTGAGGATCCTCCTACTCTCGAGCTTAAGGACCTACCGCCTCATCTTGAGTACGTTTTTCTGGAAGACGATGAGAAGCTACCGGTCATCATTGCAAAGGATCTGAAAGAAGACGAAAAAACCCGACTTGTCGCTGTGTTGAAGAAGCATAAACGCGCTATCGCTTGGAAAATCTCCGACATCCGCGGAATTGATCCTCACTTTTGCACACATAAAATTCTCATGGAGGATGACTTTAAGCCCACAATTCAAAGCCAAAGAAGGGTGAATCCTAAAATCCATGACGTCATCAAAAAAGAGGTTATCAAACTTCTTGACGCGGGTATGATTTACCCTATTTCGGATTCACCGTGGGTTAGTCCAGTCCATTGTGTGCCTAAGAAAGGCGGAATCACCATTGTGCCCAATGCAAACAACGAGTTAATTCCTACCCGTCTCGTTACTGGGTGGAGAGTTTGTATAGACTACCGCAAACTCAATGATGCCACAAGAAAGGATCATTTCCCTCTACCTTTTATGGACCAAATGCTTGAACGTCTAGCGGGTAATGAATATTACTGCTTTCTGGATGGTTTCTCGGGTTATTTTCAAATACCCGTCGATCCCCAAGATCAAGAGAAGACAACATTCACTTGTCCCTATGGCACCTTTGCTTATAAACGAATGCCTTTTGGCTTATGCAATGCCCCCGGGACTTTCCAAAGGTGCATGTTGGCTATCTTCCATGACATGGTTGAGCAAACCATGGAAGTCTTCATGGATGATTTCTCGGTCTTCGGGGATTCCTTCTCTTCTTGCCTTGCCAATTTGGAACGTATGCTTAAGCGGTGCGAAGACACTCGCCTTGTTCTGAATTGGGAAAAATGCCATTTTATGGTCAAAGAAGGCATTGTGCTAGGACACAAAATCTCTAAAGCCGGTATTGAAGTCGACCGTGCTAAAGTAGATGTCATAGCCACATTACCTCCACCTTCAACCGTGAAGGGTGTGAGAAGTTTTCTGGGTCATGCGGGCTTCTATCGTAGATTCATTTAGGATTTCTCTAAAATCGCTCGCCCGATGACCCACCTCTTGGAAAAAGATACTCCTTTTATCTTTTCTAAAGAGTGTCTCGAAGCCTTCAATCTTCTCAAGGATAAGCTAACTAAGGCACCGGTCTTGGTTACCCCTAATTGGGAGCTGCCTTTTGAATTGATGTGCGATGCTAGCGACTTTGCTATTGGTACGGTTTTGGGCCAAAGAGTGAATAAACACTTCCAACCAATCCACTACGCTAGCAAAACAATGACAGGGGCTCAATTGCATTATACGACAACCGAAAAAGAGCTTTTAGCTGTTGTCTATGCTTTTGAGAAATTTCGCCCCTATCTTGTTTTATCCACCACCATCGTATACACGGACCATTCCGCGTTGAAGTACTTGATGACTAAGAACGATTCTAAGCCAAGACTTCTTCGCTGGGTTTTGCTCCTTCAAGAATTCAACATTGAAATTCGTGACAAGAAGGGAGCCGAAAACCTGGCCGCGGATCATCTGAGCAGACTTGAGGATCCATATCAGGGGGATCATCCGAACAAAGAGATCAATGACTCTTTCCCCCTGGAGACTCTAATGTCTATAAATCTCAATCTTGATGGCACCCCGTGGTTTGCGGACATTGCAAACTACTTAGCGGGTGGTATTCTCATCCAAGGGTTAACATCCCAACAAAAAAAGAAGTTCTTGAACGATGTTAAGACTTACTTTTGGGATGACCCTTATCTATTCAAACAGTGTGCTGATCTGATTATTCGTCGATGCGTTGACGGACCGGCAGCTTTTGACATCCTCCAAGCTTGCCACAAAGGACCCACCGGTGGTCACTTTGGTCCCAACTACACCGCTAAGAAAGTGTTTGATTCTGGATTCTATTGGCCCACCATTTATCGTGACGCTCACGAAATGGTTAAGCATTGTGATGCTTGCCAACGTCAAGGCAAGATCACACATAAGGATGAGATGCCTCAAAATTTCATACAGGAATGTGAAATCTTTGATGTATGGGGCATCGACTTTATGGGGAAATTTCCATCATCCAAAGGGAACAAGTACATCCTCGTCGCCGTCGACTACGTCTCTAAATGGGTTGAAGCTAAGGCTCTTCCTACGAATGATGCGAGGGTGGTTGTGAACTTTTTGAAGCAGCTTTTCGCTCGATTTGGCGTTCCTCGTGCTATCATCAGTGACCGCGGGACTCATTTTTGCAACGATCAATTTGCGAGAGTCATGGCAAAGTATGGTGTCACTCATCGTCTTTCCACCGCCTATCATCCCCAAACCAATGGGCAAGCCGAGATATCCAACCATGGCTTGAAGAGAATTTTGGAGCGTACTGTGGGAGAGCATCGTGCCGCGTGGGCCGATAAGTTAGATGATGCTCTGTGGGCTTTCCGTACTGCTTACAAGACCCCGATCGGTTGTACACCTTATCGTCTTGTGTACGAGAAAGCCTGCCACCTACCCATCGAGCTGGAACACAAGGCGCACTGGGCCTTGAAGTGGGCTAACTTCGACATCGTCAAAGCCGGTGATCATCGCAAGGTTCAACTCAACGAGCTAAATGAACTGAGGAATGAAGCTTATGAGAACTCGCTGATCTACAAGGAGAAGACGAAGATTATCCACGATGCTAAAATCAAGAACCGAGAGTTCCACGTTGGTGATCAAGTCTTACTCTTTAACTCTCGGTTGAAGATCTTCTCTGGCAAGTTGAAGAGCCGCTGGTCTGGTCCATTCACCGTCGCCAAAGTCTTTCCGTATGGGACCATTGAGCTTTCTCAGCCAAATGGGCCCAATTTCAAGGTGAATGGCCAGCGTTTGAAGCTGTACTTTGGTGAGGACATCTCTCAGGAGATGATTCCATCCCTCACCACGTTCCCCATGAACTAAAATTGGGTCGAGTCAGGCTCACGACTCGGTGAACAAAAACAAGCGCTTCTCGGGAGGCAACCCGTGTTCTATCCGTTACTGCTTTCACAATAAGTGTAGGGGGAGCCCCGCATATGTTTGTTGTCTTGTTTCTTGTGCTGTGCAGGGATTAAAGCTTCAGAAAGCATCTTGATGACTTTTGACGAACCGTGATACCGTGTTTCCTATCTTCCCGGTTCTATCCTAAACTCTTGTGATTCAATATTTCATATTCTATATGTTCACATTGAATTCACTTTAGTTGTCCTTTCCTTAGCAAGATTTAAACAAAGTGCACAATGTCCTAAGTGTAGGGGAGTTTACTCCCACATGCTCAAACATTGAGGACAATGTTTATCTCAAGTGTAGGGGGGACTTCTATCGAAGTAAGTGGTCTTTTCCATGAATTTGCCCTCATTTTTAACCGGAAAATTTGATTTTTCGACATTTTTCAAAATTTTTAATCTATTTTGGCCTAGTTGTATAGTTGTATTTGCCTTTGTTATGTTTCCTTTGCTAGAATAAATTTTTCAATAAAGTGGTTTTAGATTTTTCTTAGTCGTGAATATTTTGACTCAACCCGAGTTTACTTGCCTAAGTTTACTCTAGCTAGTATCCTTAACGTGTTTAAGTCAAGTTTTGCTAGGCTTTTATATAGGGAGCTATAAAACGCGAAAGTCTTAACTCTCTCGGGTTAAGAACAAGAACTTTTCGCAAGTTCCTATAATTGATCCTAGAGAGTCGTTTATCAAGGGAACTTTAAAATGCGATTTCTAAACTTGAAAAAGTCTAAGAATTTGCAAGATCCTATAGATGACTCGAAAACCCAAAACTTTGATTTAATAGACTAAGCATCCACGAGTCTCATTACTTGAGATTTTAAACTGTGGAGAACGAGAGATGATAGAGTCAATTATAAGTTCGATATTCTTTCGTGAATTTATGTGAGTTAATTATGAGCCTATTCTCCCTCCGCTAGCTAATAAATTAATCTGCTAATAAATAAGGTTGTACGATTTAAAAGGTTGCTTAGCTTCTAGCCCCAGATCGTTTAAAAGTTGCTCGGTAATGACGAGAGTTCATAGCCAAGGCATAACTTATGAAGCGGGGCACGAAGATTGGCTAGTCCGAAAAGGCCCTAACAAGGCATGAGGGCTACATTTTGTTGCTAAAGATCCAAAAGTGATGTGAAGAATCATTTATCAAAAATCAATATGAAGGATCGAGACACACGACGAAAAGCAAGAACTCCCCAAAAGTCATGGAGAAGTCTATCCGAAAAGACCCTAACAAGGTATGAGGATAAATAGATCCAAGTCCTAAAAGGAGGCGGATCGTTGTATATCAAAGTCCAAAATAAAGATTGGAGAAAAATGAAGAAGTCGTGGTCCAAAGATGAAGAATCTCTCAAAAACTTCAAGTGAAGAAAATACTATTATGAAGAGAAGACCATAATTTCAAGAACGTCTCTCGAAGATTCGAAGTATGAAGTCGCTGCCAAATATCGGCCCGAGAAAGGTCTCAAATCGCGAACCAAGTTATGCCAAGATATGAACTTTCTGATATCCCGAGAAGCAGTTTTAAAAGATTTGGTCCTTTAGCTAACTATTGATTAAATCGTTCACCTTATTTTCGGACTAAATAACTATCGAAATAAGTCAAACAATGCATCCTCGTGATCATTCAAGACAAAAATAAAATATAAGAGATACACCTAGGAATAAGGGAGTCTAAGTGAATAATTGGCCCACATGAGTTCGTGATAGTTTGTCAACTTATAATAACAATGATCTCGTTTTTAAGCTTGGTATGGGGAACGTGAAACTTGAGGATGATAAACGTTCATGGCCGCCAAAACTCAATGTAAGTTTTTAATTTCTTTACTTATTTCTATCTTTTATGTTTAGTATCTAATAAAGGCCAAGGTGGGTTATGTATGATGAAAAATGTAAACCGTGCTTTAAAATTAATGCATTGCATGAGGGCATTGCAATGGTCAAGTGTAGGGGATTTAATAAGTGTGAAAACACTTATCCTTTTACCACTTATTTCCAATAATAACAAGACCAAAACGTGTGATTTATGTCATAAAAGTCGGAATTATGCGTGGTTTGTGTTTTATTGTGTTTTAGGACCAAAATATGAAAAAGGGAGAAAACACGGGCTTTCACGGGCTTTTACTGAAGAAAACGGGAAAAGACGAAGTCAAAAGATCAAGAGTGCAAAAAGAACGGAAGTCCAAGGCCTATTCTGAAGATTTATCGAAGAAAAAGTCAAAAGACGGAAGTTTAACGAAGTCGAGGAACTTAAGTCTAATAGAAGAAGAAAATTAAAAGACAAGTTCAAATCCCGAGACGACAAAGACGAAGAATTAAATTCGAGTCGAGAAAACGTGAAGAAAGCAAGAAAGAAGATGCAACACATGCACTCCTTCCACCTTCCCTATAAATACCCTCCTAATAGTCATTAGGAGGGTGGTTAGAGTTTTTAGTTAATTTTTCACTTTTTAGTTTTCTCTAGTTTTTAGAGAGAGAAAGTCTTAAAACTTTCTCTCCCTAGTTCATCTTTTTCTTTTAATCTTTCAAGATTAAACATCTTTGTATTGCTTATTTTCATTAATCAAAGTTCTATTTTAAGCTTTTATTTCTTAATCTCATTCTACTTTTCTTTGATTTAAGATTGATTTTGGTGTGATGATCATGTGATCCGTGTTGTTCTAATTGATTTCATGCTAAAAAGTTAATCTTTTGATCATTTTATAAGTTTTCATTTGATTAAGCTTTAAGACTTTCGTGCTTATTGGCTTACTTTTATGATTAGCTTATTTTTCTTATTAAAAAGTTGATGTTTTTATTGTTTGATCCAAAAAGTTGTTTGATTTCGGTTTGATAAGTTGATTCTAGTGCTTATTTGATCCGGTTTAAGCATTGATTCGGATTAGTGTTGTGATAAGCTCCAAAATATAGCTTATTTACTTGCTTAACCGATTTCCACAATTTTAGGAGGAGGTATAACTCCCTTTTCCGATTGGCCTTCACATTCCGACAGCACCATACTTCACATTCCGATTGATCAATCGGATTAGGTAGTTGTGTATTCCGATTGGCATTTGTTCCATATTCTGATTGAGCCTCAAGTTTCACTTTCCAATTGGGATTTGTTGTTTAGCATTCCGATTGGATTGTTTCGCGTATTCCGATTCGTCCTTTATTGGTTATTCCGATTGATAGCTAGCTACGTATTCCGATTGACCCCCGTTGTAATATTCCGATCATTGGCCGTTATCCCACATTCCGATTGTTCTTCATATCCTTGTTTATTCCGATTGGACTTTTGGTCTTTATTCCGATCGCTGTCCAACTACTTTCCGATCAACCGATCGGAAAACATTCCGATCGGGGTCCTTTTGCATTGTCTTGGTTTCTTTCGATATCACTTTCTTATAGTACTTTTTATTTTCTGAAAATTTTCAAAGTGTTAGTTTTATTTAGTAAGTTAGTACTTTTCCCATTGTCACCTTTAAGTTGTATGCATTATTTTACTTGTCAGTTCAATATTAATCTTTTAACTTCCATTTACTCAACGACACTTTAATTAATTGCAATTAGTTTAAAACAAACCAAACCATTCACTTGATTCACCAAAAGACGATTGAGTCGCACTTAAGACCGGTTTTCAATTCGAAAAGATTCTGACGATAATATTTTTATACCTAGCCAAAAGCGAAGTATTAAATGGCGCCGCTGCCGGCTCTTTTCGTTAAGATAAACGGTTTCTAGTGAGAGACGCATTGAATTTTGGGATCCGTTCTTTGAACGTTATTTTCATTGCTATAAAAATTTCCAAAAATCCATAAAAATTATAAAACTCTTCAAAAATACAAAAACATTAAAAAACCTATAAAAACCAAAAAGATTATATAGATATTCTTTGTGTATATTTTTCTTCTGCAGGTGCATGCGTACTAGATCTTCCAACTATTCTGAGCCCGAGACTCTTGAAGATTTAGATATGGCTGGTGCTAATAACAACAATAATCACCCACCTCAAAACAATTTGAATAACAACAACAACAACAACAATGTCCTTCCACCTGATTTACGCACCATGGAGGAATTGTGCCAACCCACCACGAATGGACGCGGAGGCCCGATTGCGCCAATGCACGTCACGGCCAAGGAGTTTTCGTTGAAGCATCATATGATACAACAAGTGAAAACGAATCCGTTTCGTGGAATTCCGGATGATGATGCCAACAAACACCTCGACAAATTCATTACCATTACCCAAAGCATGAAGTGGCCCGGTGTTTCTATGGATGACCTTCGCCTTCAACTTTTTCCACACTCGCTCTCTCACCATGCCGAAAAATGGTTTGACCGTCTTCCTAAGAATTCTATTCATACGTGGAATGACATGACTCAACGCTTTTTATCGCGCTACTTTCCCCCATCCATGGTCACTAGCCTTCGTAACCAAATCAGTGGATTTATGCAAGAGAATGATGAATCGCTTTTCGATGCTTGGGAACGTTACAATGATTTGATCGACCGCTGTCCTAATCACAATATGCTCCCCGTCACTCTCATTGACACCTTCTACAATGGTCTCACCTTTCGTGATCGTGATACGATCAATGCCGCCGCCGGTGGTACTTTTATGAAAAGGAGACCGGAGGAGTGTCGAGAGTTGATTGAAAACATGACTACTCACCACAAGAATTGGGATTCTTCCGCATCCTCAAGATCTAATCAGAGAGTCAATGTTTCATCTACTTCTTCCACCACCAACCCGTCTATTTTGGAACGTGCTATTCTTGATATTAACAAAAGATTCCAAATTTTGACTTCTAACCAAACTCAACAAGCTAAAGCCGTTGTTATCTCTTGCGACACATGTGGTGGTCCTCATTCCTACAATGAGTGTCCTTCTACTCACGACAATTATTCTGAAGACGTTAACGCAGCATATGGTACTTATCCCACGGGAGGCTATCAAGCTCGCCCTCAAGGAGACCGTGGCTTGCTAAGTTATCGTTCCAACAATTATCTTGCTCCTCCCGGTTTCCCTCCTGCAAACCAAAACCAACAACAAAGCTACAACCGCAACAACCAATCCCAACCTCGTGCTCAAAATCAATATCAATCCCAAAGAAACCCATACCCAACTCAAGGAAATTCTCAAGCTCCACCTCTCAATCAACCGATGGCCGTAAACCAAGACGTCGAGACGTTCATGAAGACTAATCGTGAGATGGTAACGAATCTTCAGAGTCAATTTGTCAACTTGAAGAATGACATGGTGAAACAAGGGAGTGATATTCGAGCCGAGCTAAGGAATGACATGGCCAAACACAGCAATGATATTAATGCCAACATGCAAAACTCTTTTAACAATCAAGCTCTTCACCTTCGTGATATGATTGGTTCGCTCATCCAAAGTAATCAATCCTCTTCTTCGGGTACTCTTCCGAGTAATACCGTTGCGAATCCAAGAGGGGAGATGAAAGCAATCACCACTCGAAGTGGAAAAGGATATATGGAACCCGAGCTTCCTACACCTCCACCCGTGATTGTGAACAAGGAAAAAGAGCAACTTTCTTCACCTCCTTCACCTTCTATCCCCATTTCCCCACCACCCGTGGTTGTGAGTGATCCTATTCCCTTAAAGCCTTCTTCTTCATCCAATATACCTTATCCTTCAAGGTTGAGGAAAGAGAAGCAAAAGAGCAAGGATGATATTCAGGTTTCAAACTTTCTTAAAATGTTTAAACAACTAAATTTTAACATCTCCTTTGCCGAGGCTCTCGCTCACATGCCCAAATACGCTAAGATGTTTAAAGATCTTTTAAGTGATAAAGAAAAGCTTCTGGACATTGCTCAGACCCACCTTAATGAGAATTGCTCCGCAGTGCTCTTAAGGCAATTGCCCACCAAACTTGGTGATCCGGGTCGCTTCTTGATTCCTTGCAACTTCCCGGGAGTAGAGAATTGCATGGCCCTAGCCGATCTAGGTGCCAGTATAAACTTAATGCCTTTAAGTGTTTGGAAGCAATTATCTCTCTCCGAGCTAGTCCCCACCAAAATGACTTTGGAATTAGCCAACCGCACGGTTGCTTATCCAGTGGGGATATCCGAAGATGTCTTTGTTGGCGTCGACAAATTCACCTTCCCGGCGGATTTTGTTGTCGTTGACTACGAGATGGATCCCCGTGTTCCATTAATCGTCGGACGTCCATTCTTGAGGACCGGTCGCACTCTCATTGATGTAGCCGCAGGCGAAATAATCATGAGAGTTGGTGACGATAAAATTGTTTTCAACATGGGTAAGATTTCTAAGCAACCTTATTCGTATGAGAGCATTAATGCTATTGATGTTCTCGATGAGGCTTGTGAAGAACATTTTCATGATGCTTGCAAAAGTACTCTTTCTTCTCTACCCAATGTTGAGACCGTTGCCTCAATTGCTCCAGCATTGACTCCTTTCGGAGAAAGTGACTTGGATGATTTCGAAGCTAGCTTGGGTCCTCTCGATATTAAGTATGATAATTTGTCCACCAATTGGGATGAAGATATTCGTACTATTGAGAGACTTCTCAATGAGGACCCGTTCTCTCCTCCTGCTCCTAAAGAGGTGACTAATGATGATCCATCGTTAGTTTCACCATCTACTGAGGATCCTCCTACTCTCGAGCTTAAGGACCTACCGCCTCATCTTGAGTACGTTTTTCTGGAAGACGACGAGAAGCTACCGGTCATCATTGCAAAGGATCTGAAAGAAGACGAAAAAACCCGACTTGTCGCTGTGTTGAAGAAGCATAAACGCGCTATCGCTTGGAAAATCTCCGACATCCGCGGAATTGATCCTCACTTTTGCACACATAAAATTCTCATGGAGGATGACTTTAAGCCCACAATTCAAAGCCAAAGAAGGGTGAATCCTAAAATCCATGACGTCATCAAAAAAGAGGTTATCAAACTTCTTGACGCGGGTATGATTTACCCTATTTCGGATTCACCGTGGGTTAGTCCAGTCCATTGTGTGCCTAAGAAAGGCGGAATCACCGTTGTGCCCAATGCAAACAACGAGTTAATTCCTACCCGTCTCGTTACTGGGTGGAGAGTTTGTATAGACTACCGCAAACTCAATGATGCCACGAGAAAGGATCATTTCCCTCTACCTTTTATGGACCAAATGCTTGAACGTCTAGCGGGTAATGAATATTACTGCTTTCTGGATGGTTTCTCGGGTTATTTTCAAATACCCATCGATCCCCAAGATCAAGAGAAGACAACATTCACTTGTCCCAATGGCACCTTTGCTTATAAACGAATGCCTTTTGGCTTATGCAATGCCCCCGGGACTTTCCAAAGGTGCATGTTGGCTATCTTCCATGACATGGTTGAGCAAACCATGGAAGTCTTCATGGATGATTTCTCGGTCTTCGGGGATTCCTTCTCTTCTTGCCTTGCCAATTTGGAACGTATGCTTAAGCGGTGCGAAGACACTCGCCTTGTTCTGAATTGGGAAAAATGCCATTTTATGGTCAAAGAAGGCATTGTGCTAGGACACAAAATCTCTAAAGTCGGTCTTGAAGTCGACCGTGCTAAAGTAGATGTCATAGCCACATTACCTCCACCTTCAACCGTGAAGGGTGTGAGAAGTTTTCTGGGTCATGCGGGCTTCTATCGTAGATTCATTCAGGATTTCTCTAAAATCGCTCGCCCGATGACCCACCTCTTGGAAAAAGATACTCCTTTTATCTTTTCTAAAGAGTGTCTCGAAGCCTTCAATCTTCTCAAGGATAAGCTAACTAAGGCACCGGTCTTGGTTACCCCTAATTGGGAGCTGCCTTTTGAATTGATGTGCGATGCTAGCGACTTTGCTATTGGTACGGTTTTGGGCCAAAGAGTGAATAAACACTTCCAACCAATCCACTACGCTAGCAAAACAATGACAGGGGCTCAATTGCATTATACGACAACCGAAAAAGAGCTTTTAGCTGTTGTCTATGCTTTTGAGAAATTTCGCCCCTATCTTGTTTTATCCACCACCATCGTATACACGGACCATTCCGCGTTGAAGTACTTGATGACTAAGAACGATTCTAAGCCAAGACTTCTTCGCTGGGTTTTGCTCCTTCAAGAATTCAACATTGAAATTCGTGACAAGAAGGGAGCCGAAAACCTGGCCGCGGATCATCTGAGCAGACTTGAGGATCCATATCAGGGGGATCATCCGAACAAAGAGATCAATGACTCTTTCCCCTGGAGACTCTAATGTCTATAAATCTCAATCTTGATGGCACCCCGTGGTTTGCGGACATTGCAAACTACTTAGCGGGTGGTATTCTCATCCAAGGGTTAACATCCCAACAAAAAAAGAAGTTCTTGAACGATGTTAAGACTTACTTTTGGGATGACCCTTATCTATTCAAGCAGTGTGCTGATCTGATTATTCGTCGATGCGTTGACGGACCGGCAGCTTTTGACATCCTCCAAGCTTGCCACAAAGGACCCACCGGTGGTCACTTTGGTCCCAACTACACCGCTAAGAAAGTGTTTGATTCTGGATTCTATTGGCCCACCATTTATCGTGACGCTCACGAAATGGTTAAGCATTGTGATGCTTGCCAACGTCAAGGCAAGATCACACATAAGGATGAGATGCCTCAAAATTTCATACAGGAATGTGAAATCTTTAATGTATGGGGCATCGACTTTATGGGGCCATTTCCATCATCCAAAGGGAACAAGTACATCCTCGTCGCCGTCGACTACGTCTCTAAATGGGTTGAAGCTAAGGCTCTTCCTACGAATGATGCGAGGGTGGTTGTGAACTTTTTGAAGCAGCTTTTCGCTCGATTTGGCGTTCCTCGTGCTATCATCAGTGACCGCGGGACTCATTTTTGCAACGATCAATTTGCGAGAGTCATGGCAAAGTATGGTGTCACTCATCGTCTTTCCACCGCCTATCATCCCCAAACCAATGGGCAAGCCGAGATATCCAACCATGGCTTAAAGAGAATTTTGGAGCGTACTGTGGGAGAGCATCGTGCCGCGTGGGCCGATAAGTTAGATGATGCTCTGTGGGCTTTCCGTACTGCTTACAAGACCCCGATCGGTTGTACAACTTATCGTCTTGTGTACGGGAAAGCCTGCCACCTACCCATCGAGCTGGAACACAAGGCGCACTGGGCCTTGAAGTGGGCTAACTTCGACATCGTCAAAGCCGGTGATCATCGCAAGGTTCAACTCAACGAGCTAAATGAACTGACGAATGAAGCTTATGAGAACTCGCTGATCTACAAGGAGAAGACGAAGATTATCCACGATGCTAAAATCAAGAACCGAGAGTTCCACGTTGGTGATCAAGTCTTACTCTTTAACTCTCGGTTGAAGATCTTCTCTGGCAAGTTGAAGAGCCGCTGGTCTGGTCCATTCACCGTCGCCAAAGTCTTTCCGTATGGGACCATTGAGCTTTCTCAGCCAAATGGGCCCAATTTCAAGGTGAATGGCCAGCGTTTGAAGCTGTACTTTGGTGAGGACATCTCTCAGGAGATGATTCCATCCCTCACCACGTTCCCCATGAACTAAAATTGGGTCGAGCCAGGCTCACGACTCGGTGAACAAAAACAAGCGCTTCTCGGGAGGCAACCCGTGTTCTATCCGTTACTGCTTTCATAATAAGTGTAGGGGGAGCCCCGCATATGTTTGTTGTCTTGTTTCTTGTGCTATGCAGGGATTAAAGCTTCAGAAAGCATCTTGATGACTTTTGACGAACCGTGATACCGTGTTTCCTATCTTCCCGGTTCTATCCTAAACTCTTGTGATTCAATATTTCATATTCTATATGTTCACATTGAATTCACTTTAGTTGTCCTTTCCTTAGCAAGATTTAAACAAAGTGCACAATGTCCTAAGTGTAGGGGAGTTTACTCCCACATGCTCAAACATTGAGGACAATGTTTATCTCAAGTGTAGGGGGGACTTCTATCGAAGTAAGTGGTCTTTTCCATGAATTTGCCCTCATTTTTAACCGGAAAATTTGATTTTTCGACATTTTTCAAAATTTTTAATCTATTTTGGCCTAGTTGTATAGTTGTATTTGCCTTTGTTATGTTTCCTTTGCTAGAATAAATTTTTCAATAAAGTGGTTTTAGATTTTTCTTAGTCGTGAATATTTTGACTCAACCCGAGTTTACTTGCCTAAGTTTACTCTAGCTAGTATCCTTAACGTGTTTAAGTCAAGTTTTGCTAGGCTTTTATATAGGGAGCTATAAAACGCGAAAGTCTTAACTCTCTCGGGTTAAGAACAAGAACTTTTCGCAAGTTCCTATAATTGATCCTAGAGAGTCGTTTATCAAGGGAACTTTAAAATGCGATTTCTAAACTTGAAAAAGTCTAAGAATTTGCAAGATCCTATAGATGACTCGAAAACCCAAAACTTTGATTTAATAGACTAAGCATCCACGAGTCTCATTACTTGAGATTTTAAACTGTGGAGAACGAGAGATGATAGAGTCAATTATAAGTTTGGTATTCTTTCGTGAATTTATGTGAGTTAATTATGAGCCTATTCTCCCTCCGCTAGCTAATAAATTAATCTGCTAATAAATAAGGTTGTACGATTTAAAAGGTTACTTAGCTTCTAGCCCCAGATCGTTTAAAAGTTGCTCGGTAATGACGAGAGTTCATAGCCAAGGCATAACTTATGAAGCGGGGCGCGAAGATTGGCTAGTCCGAAAAGGCCCTAACAAGGCATGAGGGCTACATTTTGTTGCTAAAGATCCAAAAGTGATGTGAAGAATCATTTATCAAAAATCAATATGAAGGATCGAGACACACGACGAAAAGCAAGAACTCCCCAAAAGTCATGGAGAAGTCTATCCGAAAAGACCCTAACAAGGTATGAGGATAAATAGATCCAAGTCCTAAAAGGAGGCGGATCGTTGTATATCAAAGTCCAAAATAAAGATTGGAGAAAAATGAAGAAGTCGTGGTCCAAAGATGAAGAATCTCTCAAAAACTTCAAGTGAAGAAAATACTATTATGAAGAGAAGACCATAATTTCAAGAACGTCTCTCGAAGATTCGAAGTATGAAGTCGCTGCCAAATATCGGCCCGAGAAAGGTCTCAAATCGCGAACCAAGTTATGCCAAGATATGAACTTTCTGATATCCCGAGAAGCAGTTTTAAAAGATTTGGTCCTTTAGCTAACTATTGATTAAATCGTTCACCTTATTTTCGGACTAAATAACTATCGAAATAAGTCAAACAATGCATCCTCGTGATCATTCAAGACAAAAATAAAATATAAGAGATACACCTAGGAATAAGGGAGTCTAAGTGAATAATTGGCCCACATGAGTTCGTGATAGTTTGTCAACTTATAATAACAATGATCTCGTTTTTAAGCTTGGTATGGGGAACGTGAAACTTGAGGATGATAAACGTTCATGGCCGCCAAAACTCAATGTAAGTTTTTAATTTCTTTACTTATTTCTATCTTTTATGTTTAGTATCTAATAAAGGCCAAGGTGGGTTATGTATGATGAAAAATGTAAACCGTGCTTTAAAATTAATGCATTGCATGAGGGCATTGCAATGGTCAAGTGTAGGGGATTTAATAAGTGTGAAAACACTTATCCTTTTACCACTTATTTCCAATAATAACAAGACCAAAACGTGTGATTTATGTCATAAAAGTCGGAATTATGCGTGGTTTGTGTTTTATTGTGTTTTAGGACCAAAATATGAAAAAGGGAGAAAACACGGGCTTTCACGGGCTTTTACTGAAGAAAACGGGAAAAGACGAAGTCAAAAGATCAAGAGTGCAAAAAGAACGGAAGTCCAAGGCCTATTCTGAAGATTTATCGAAGAAAAAGTCAAAAGACGGAAGTTTAACGAAGTCGAGGAACTTAAGTCTAATAGAAGAAGAAAATTAAAAGACAAGTTCAAATCCAGAGACGACAAAGACGAAGAATTAAATTCGAGTCGAGAAAACGTGAAGAAAGCAAGAAAGAAGATGCAACACATGCACTCCTTCCACCTTCCCTATAAATACCCTCCTAATAGTCATTAGGAGGGTGGTTAGAGTTTTTAGTTAATTTTTCACTTTTTAGTTTTCTCTAGTTTTTAGAGAGAGAAAGTCTTAAAACTTTCTCTCCCTAGTTCATCTTTTTCTTTTAATCTTTCAAGATTAAACATCTTTGTATTGCTTATTTTCATTAATCAAAGTTCTATTTTAAGCTTTTATTTCTTAATCTCATTCTACTTTTCTTTGATTTAAGATTGATTTTGGTGTGATGATCATGTGATCCGTGTTGTTCTAATTGATTTCATGCTAAAAAGTTAATCTTTTGATCATTTTATAAGTTTTCATTTGATTAAGCTTTAAGACTTTTGTGCTTATTGGCTTACTTTTATGATTAGCTTATTTTTCTTATTAAAAAGTTTATTAAAAAGTTGATGTTTTTATTGTTTGATCCAAAAAGTTGTTTGATTTCGGTTTGATAAGTTGATTCTAGTGCTTATTTGATCCGGTTTAAGCATTGATTCGGGTTAGTGTTGTGATAAGCTCCAAAATATAGCTTATTTACTTGCTTAACCGATTTCCACAATTTTAGGAGGAGGTATAACTCCCTTTTCCGATTGGCCTTCACATTCCGACAGCACCATACTTCACATTCCGATTGATCAATCGGATTAGGTAGTTGTGTATTCCGATTGGCATTTGTTCCATATTCCGATTGAGCCTCAAGTTTCACTTTCCGATTGGGATTTGTTGTTTAGCATTCCGATTGGATTGTTTCGCGTATTCCGATTCGTCCTTTATTGGTTATTCCGATTGATAGCTAGCTACGTATTCCGATTGACCCCCGTTGTAATATTCCGATCATTGGCCGTTATCCCACATTCCGATTGTTCTTCATATCCTTTTTTATTCCGATTGGACTTTTGGTCTTTATTCCGATCGATGTCCAACTACTTTCCGATCAACCGATCGGAAAACATTCCGATCGGGGTCCTTTTGCATTGTCTTGGTTTCTTTCGATATCACTTTCTTATAGTACTTTTTATTTTCTGAAAATTTTCAAAGTGTTAGTTTTATTTAGTAAGTTAGTACTTTTCCCATTGTCACCTTTAAGTTGTATGCATTATTTTACTTGTCAGTTCAATATTAATCTTTTAACTTCCATTTACTCAACGACACTTTAATTAATTGCAATTAGTTTAAAACAAACCAAACCATTCACTTGATTCACCAAAAGACGATTGAGTCGCACTTAAGACCGGTTTTCAATTCGAAAAGATTCGGACGATAATATTTTTATACCTAGCCAAAAGCGAAGTATTAATTGGGCTTAACCCATTTGGGCCCAAAATATAAAGTATAATACTGATAATAAAAGTATAATTGGGCTAATGAATAGTATTGGGCTTGTAATAGGGCCATTGGGCTTCAAAATGTAATCAAGTTGAACTAGTGTAAATAGTCTTGAAAATTACCAACACATAAACACTATAATGAATGAGTAAAGATGTATAAACCCACTTGATCATCATCATATATATAAAATAATCATATGTATACATAATTGTTATTTTTATAAAGTCATTGGACAAGAGTCTAAGACGAGTATTATTTGTCTAGGTTTCCGTGATTGAAGCACGTACTGTACATCCGAATTGCCGATAACCCGCTTTCCCACATCAACGTGAGTTCATAGCCTCACACTCTTTTAAATGTTTTTATGAAATGTTTGATAAACCCGCGAGGGAGATAACATGTTAGTTTTTATAAAATAGGACACTAGTTGTCCCGATTGTTTGTTTATTGATTTGGACCCGAATGATTGTATGACCCGATGAATGATTAAATGACCCGATAGATGAAATGAAATGGATTATTAAAATTAGGTTATGTCACTAAAAGTCCCATTAGCATGAATTGTGAACTACCGGGATTTGATAGACGCTTATGCGTATAATAGTACTATTTGGGGACGATCACCCCAGTTCGCGCCTTGACGATTGATCCCCGTCGTGCCACATTGATTGGTAAGCGAATTTATGTATGAGAAGATTTACACAAACGTGATTATTGTGACGACACGCTAATTTAGATGGGCAAATGAGTTTCGGGTTAGCTACCCGTTGTTTGTTGTAGTAAGGTAACAATGTCATGCGGCTTATAATAATCCAAATAACGAAATACTGCTATACGCATAAAAATACGATATATTGCCTGACTAGAAATACGGGGTCTTATTATTGATTTTATGTTCGTGTTTTGGTTTTACATAACCATATTCATATAACGGTTTTATTTAACTTTATACAACGTTATAAAACGTATTGTATGGTGTTTTTACGACTTTGGTTCGTATAATGATTTTGAAGGCAAAAGCCTATATTATGATTTTTGATAAGGATTTGTATAAAATGACTTTGGCTATTTTATGGCCTATTACAAGGATTTGTACAAAATTATTTTCGGTGATAATTTTATACCGATGTTATATTAATGGTTTTATTAAACTTTATGATTTCACTCGGCGTTATCGCTGACCCTTTTCTTTTAACATGTTTTATCTCAGGTACTTGAAGGTAATTCTTGGGAAGACAACAAGAATTCATGGCCCGCACTTAAATTATAATTTCCATTCAAATGATTTGTAAAACGTGTATGAATTACAATGACTTAGGACCTATGTAAATTTGATATTTATGAATGGAAATGCTTTATTATTAAAACGACGCGATTTTTAAGCGTTGTCTATGATGTGAGTAATGTGCTATCCCGTAACACCAACGAGTCTTCCGCTGTATTGAATTGTGTAAATTTGGGGGTGTTACAGATTGGTACCAGAGCTCTCGTTATAGAGAACGAAAGATTTTTAAAACCAAGGTTTTGAATAAAACATTTCAAAATCTTTTAACTATAAACATTTTTCTAAAATGTCTAAAAATCTTTTGACTATAACGGTGCCGAAGAATTCCCGAGTTACCGACAAGGCCAGACTGAGAAGTGTTATTTTAATATATATATAACTTGGATTATATATATATATATGATGTACTTTTATTACATGATTGTTTGATGATTATTTTGATATTTATACGAGGTATTTATACGACGTAGATTGTCACAAGGAACCCTAAATCCCCTAGTAAATTAATCGAAGCTATTCTCGTAGGAATTCTAGCTATTCTATGTAACACCTCCAAATTTGTACAACTCAATACAGCGGAAGACTCGTTGGTGTTACGGGATAACACATTACTCACATCATAGACAACGCATAAAAATCGCGTCGTTTAATAATAAATCATTTCCATTCGTAAACATCAAAGTTACATCGGTCCCAAGTCATATTATTTCATACAAAGTTTTACAAAGTATTTGAATGGAAAATATTGTTTAAGTGCGGGCCATGAATTCTTGTCGTCTTCCCGAGAATTACCTTCAAGTACCTGAGATAAAACATGTTAAAAGAAAAGGGTCAACGATAACGCCGAGTGAATTCATAGAGTTTAATAAATTCCATCAATATAACTTTGGTATAAAATTAGTACCAAAAATCAATTCGTACAAATCATTGTAATAGGCCGTAAAATAGCCAAAATCATTTTATACAAATCTTTGTAATAGGCCATAAAATAGCCAAAGTCATTTTATACAAATCCTTATAGAAAATCATAATATAGGCATTTGCCTTAAAAATTATTATACGAGCCAATGTCGTAAAAACATCATACAATACGTCGTATGACGTTGTATAAAATCAAATAAAAACCGTTATATGAATATGGTTATGAAAACCAAAACACAAACATAATATCAATAGTATGACCCTGTATTGCTAGTCAGGCAATACATCGTAATTCGGAGCGTCTATTAGTATTTCGTTAATTTTTGGATTATTATAAGCCGCATGACATTGTTACCTTACTAAACCAAAACGGGTAGCTAACCCGATACCAATTTTGCCCATCTAAAGTAGCGTGTCGTCACAAAGGTCACGCTATGGAAATCTTCTCATACATAAATTCGCTTACCAATCAATGTGGCACGACGTGGATCAACCGTCAAGGCGCGAACTGGGGTGATCGTCCCCAAATAGTACTATTAAATGCATAAGCGTCTACCAAATCCCGGTAGTTCACAATTCATGCTAATGGGACTTTTAGTGACATAACCTAACTTTAATAATCCATTTTATTTCATCTATCGGGTCCTTTAATCATTTATCGGGTCATACAATCGGGTCATTCAATCATTCGGGTCGAAATCAATAAACAAACAATCGGGACAAATGGTGTCCTATTTTACAAAAACTAACATGTTATCTCTCTCGCGGGTTTATAAAACATTTATAAAAACATTTAAAAGAGTGCGAGGCTATGAACTCACGTTGATGTGGGAAGGCGATTATCGGCGATTTGGATGTACGGTACGTGCTTCAATCACGGAAACCTAGACAAATAATACTCGGTCTTAGACTCATGTCCAATGACTTTATAAAAATAACAATTGTGTATACATATGATGATTATATATATATGATGATCAAGTGGGTTTACATATTCTCGTTTACTCATTTTTAGTGTTATATGTCGATAACTTTTATACTAGCTTACTAGTTTTACCCATTTACGTGTTTTAAGTCCAATAAACTTATTATAAGTTCTTTAACTTGTTTTAATCCTTGTTATACTTATTTTATCAGTATGTATACTTTCCATGTTGGGCCCAAATGGGTTAAGCCCAATAAGTTCTTTTTACAAGTTTTTATCTTATTTATTCCAATTATTAGTCCAAGTATTAGTCCAATATGTTTACTTAGCTCGTTAATGTCCGTATGCCCTAAAGTTCGGGTTTTATCGGTTTTTACTTGTTATACATGTCTATATATCAGTATATAAGTTATATAAAGTTTTCATTAGACGGGTCCAACCATCTAAGTTTTATTTAACAAAAACGTTAATTTTTATGGTATTAGCCTAAAAAGTCGTAAAAACAATGTTTATAGTTTTATAATTTATAAGTATTATTTTACTACCATTTATATAAGTTATTCATTCATTTACCCTTTTACATATTTATATAAATAAGTTTTATAAGTTAGTGGGTTTTAATTTATACTTTATACTATTTAAATTTTGAGTGCTTATATAATAGTATTATTCTTTAATTTCCAAAAATCTGATTTTTATCTTTACTTTCACCAAAACTGCCATATCTTGAGTTCTATATGGAGATAGAAGCTCAAATTTTTATCACATAAACTACATGATATGTGATACATTTAACTCTTCTATAGCTACTGTTGAATCATCTTCTAAGTATTTTCTAAAAATCGTCCAAAACAGTAACCTCAGATTTATACCCTAAACTTGTTTTGATCATATCTCACTCATTACAATGATTTCATTGCATGACCAACTCTCACATGTGTACAAGACCCATAGCTGACTGTAAATGAATTCTACTTCATCATTTTATCAGTCCATGACCTGTTTATTTACTGTTTTATACAGCCAACAAATTTAACCAAGATTTTAACCTTGTTTCTTATGGTTTTTCACCTTTTTAATCATGTTTATCAACACCAAATCCCCACATAACATTTTTATCATCATATAATCATCATATACATATACAATAGGAAATAAAATACATGTTTACATAATCAAAATAACAATAAGATGAGGAGGACAATCTTTATACCACCATGATGATGTAGGTTGATCAAAACATGGATTTTTGATGGGGAAACTTGTGATGCACCAAGACCATCTTCATGACCACCATGCTTCATGAACTCCTTGTGGAAAATCAGCCCCAAGACACCATGAATACTCCTCCTTGGATGTTATAAGCACCACCAATCAAGAGAGCTTCAAGAGGGCTTCAACATGTGTATGAATAACACATGATTTCTTGGATGAATTTGATCAAAATGGGATTTTGGTGAGTGATATGGGACGGATAAAATGGGAGAGGATGAGAGTGTTTATGGTTGTTTTGCATGTTGTGAATGTGTTAGCTAGTTTTAGTCTAGTGGTTTTTGTTTGGTGGAAAGCTTACATTGTAAGCTAAGACATGTGTAAGTTTTAGCTAGAAACTTGCCACCAAATTGGTGTGGTGGCTTCTTTAGGCCGGTTTGAATGGGGGTGGGGCAAGTGTCCCACTTGTCTCATCCCCATTTATTTACGGGTACTCCTCGATTCTTGTTTCCTCGATTTGCGTGCCCTCGGGTCGTTTTACGAAAAACGTTTTTATAAATTATGAATCAATGTCACAAAACGAATCCAATAAAAATTGTCTCATCAGAAACGGAGTTCGAAAACATAAATACGTAATCCTAGGGTTTCCGGTTTAGTCGTAAAGGACGTTAAAATAAAATCGTAAGTCCTTGTCTCTTCTCGTAAATTTGTGAGTTTATGAACCAACACAAATTTAAAACTCCAAAATAATATTCACAGATAAATTTATTTTCTGAAATGTCGGACTGTCACCAAAGATGGTGTATGTAAACGTAAGCACGTAACGTTGAATCCTCCGGTTTAGACGTAGTCGATGCTACTCCAAGACGTAAATCCAAATTTCTTCCCAAAAATATGTGAGTTCATATTGTAACATTAAAATAATGTTTTTAAATAATATTCGAGAATAAAATATCACCCATAAATTGACGGATTGTCACAGCATTTACCCCTAAACAGGATCTTTGTCCTCAAAGATCATCTTACCTTACTACTCGCTTCTTATAGAGTTAAAGCCATGTGGGTATTTCCTCCACATTCGGTCTTTTCTCACAAGTTCAATTCATTACAATACGCGAGTTTCATTAAACATAACTATGGGAATAAGATCAGGCTTAATGTTGACTTACTTTCTCTATCCATGATGTTCACGGGTTTTTGATGAATGCAACTTTTCGCCGATCTAAGCTCTAATAAGAAACAATCAGATTCTCACTTGATAGATATTCCATCAAGTTCGATTTACGAAACATAATTCATGCAGTTCTTGAAGTCATAGGGTAGATCCAGCTTATATGCCTTTCAATCCCAACTTTTACATCATCTCAATGGTCCCATACAACAGGGACTTATATCCCATGATTTGTCAGATCATGAATTCATTTTTCCAAGGTTAAAAATTGTGGCATAACTTCGCTACCCATTTGGCACTTCAAGATCTACATTTCACATTCACACAACCTCCTGCCCGCTATCGGCAGTCAATAATCAGATCCTAATTTCAATAATCATTTCAGATTTCGCTGGTCGGGTATTTTGTAAGGTTAGGTTTGCCATCATAGGAAACCTTAAACCTAAAAGACATGTCCAACTCACAATGGGTGTATGTCGGGTGTCTTTATCTCAACTCCTTCTTACAGATGCTCTAATATTTAGATCCTAACAAGATTCGATCTCAATCCTATTATGATGATTATCAATGATAATATCTCCAAAGGAAAACGATTATACGGTCTATTACCAAAGGTCAATCATTCAAACATAAAACAACACTTATATTACCTTGTATCATTACTTTACCTCGTCCCTTCGATTTGGGGTGGTATATAGTACTCTCATCAAGTTTCGTTCTCAATGATTTCTGAGCAAATCTCTAGAAATTCGATGCGAAGCGAAGATCTTGATAAAGATGTTCGATACAGGGACACTATGTTTACATAATTCTTTTGCATTTATCATTAACGGGAATGATATTAGCAGATTTGGTCAGTCTGTCGACGATGACCCAAATCGAATCAAATTTAGATGATGACCTTTGCAATAGCTAAACGTTTACTAATGTATGAGGCGATGTCTGCCTTCATAGTTCGTCATCAGTACAACTTCTTTAGACAAAGATACTTTTAGTCATAAATGACATACATATAATACTTATACTTACAAATTCCAACATAACTATATCTCACAATTTTCCATATTTAGGCAACCATAAACGGCCCTTTAAAACATTTAACGCTATTGGCTTCTCAATTTTTAATGGTTCACATTAGCCGCGAACCTCTTTTAGTATCTATATTATCCTTCTTACAAACATCGTTTATTTTTATATCGTTTTGTAATTTATTTTGCACCTTCATTATTAAGGAACATGTCCTAACTGGTTCTTTATCTTTTCTATATAATGCGTCGGTATCTATATTCACCTCTCATGATGATATAATTATCATGTCCATAATTTACTCAGATATTCTTTCTATATTATGCGTCAGTAATTACGTTCACTTTCTCCTGATGAAATAAATATCATAACTGTATTTATTCAAAATTCTTTCTTCATATCTTTTATGTTTCAGTTTCGTCTCATCTATCATTTTTATCAGTTTCTCTCAATCCGACGTTTAAAGCGTCGATAATTATTACAACTAATTAAATAATAAATTTTCAATTTTTATGAAATGTAAACATAAAGATTTTAAATTTCTTAGTTCGACCAACTATATAAAATGTTCAAAATAAATTTGAATTTAATTAACAAGACTTTTGTTGATTTACCGAAAATAATTAAAATATTTAATAAAATCCGAAAATGTTCGAGAAACCTTTGTTTATATTTTGGTCAAAATTTTCTTAGTTGAAAAGCAAAATTTGTTGTTTCAAATTTCAAGTTATGGTTTAAATGGTTTTCCTCAATCCCTTTTAAGTTATCTTGAGGTATACACAAACATTTACCCCTTATCAGAAGTTTAGTTAAATGGTTAGTGTATAAGGGAATAATCCCTTTAAAATCCTTTGTTAAAAACATTTGTCAAAATATATTTCCATTTCTTTTTGGTAAAATCCAAGGTCTTAAAAGGGCTCTTAATTTTTGAAGAGTCAATTTATATTCCATTATCCTTTTAATCACATAGTCAAATCATGTAAAGTATTAAGTCTTAAGTCTCATGTTAAATATTTAAGATACAGGTTTTCATTGTTCGGCCAATTCAAGGCAATCTATAAATAATTATTAACTCATTCTTATTCTTATAAACAAACATATAGTCCTTAATGATCACGAGCATGAATTTATCAAATTACAGCCTACACACGTGATTCATCATATTTATGAATACTACATGTGCATTGTCAATCCAAACGATATCACGTGAAACTCATAACGTTCATTACAAGCACCGGATGTAGTGATTGGAATAGATAATCTCTTTCGCAGATGCGAAGTTGATGGTAACCATGCTATGGATCAAATTTTCTAGAACCTTGTAAATGATCGAACAATTCTTCCATTTCGAGTTATGGATATCGTTTTCGATTGTCAATTTACTCAATTCACAGTAATCTATAAATATAAGGAATGATAACACCATAGCTCTTCAGGATGACAGGCTTGGTATAATAAAATCTTTCTCCGATAACTTTCTCAGTTGTACAGTAATTCCTTAAATTCAGATGGTGCTGACGTATAGTGCACAAGCCACAGGTGCAACACCGGGAATATAATCAATACCAAATTCAACTTGCCTTAATGGCGAATGTCTAGGTAATTCCTCAACAAATACTTCCTAAAGTTTCAGATAACATAAACATCTTTTAATAAATTCATATTAGGTTCTTCTAGATTATAATATCTATGACTAATTCATAATCATTCACAATATAATTTAAAGTCTAAATGCAGGATAAAATCATTCATCAAGAATTATTTAGATCACTTTTGATAATCAACATCTTATCATTTAGGGAAATTCTATTCGAGTTCCCATCAATTAAGACAATGTCGTCATGTCATAATCAATCAATCCATTCTACGGGCACTATCAACTTTCCAGTTGCATTGCCGTCGATAAGATGTGAACTTCTCAAAATACTAATAATAACTCATAATCCTTCACAAGTTCAGGGATATTAGGATACACAACTATCATCTAAAGAGTAAGGTCAACGCATAATCTACGCGACAAAATTTCAAATCAGACGCAGACGAAAACATTTAATGAGTATGAATATATTCCATGTTTTCATAATTTGAGTACGCATTCGAAAGCTCCTCGGATCGTTACCCAGGTCATTCAAATGAAATCAAATCAAAAGAAATGATAGGAACGTCGATACATCCAGTCGGGTATCAACACTCGGTAATCATATACTTTTCCTAAGAATCTCACTACGGGAGAATTGGACAAGAAAGAATTGTCAATTGTCAAATAAGACAATTTCCACGGATGAGTAAATTCGACTCAGAAGAATAGATGCTACAGGCACACATGTAGGTGTCCCTAACATTATGTCCTTATTTTTCACTTCTTGCAGATCTCATAAAATTTAATCTTTCACAATCTTCAAAGAAAATGTAGTGTTTATTCATTAGTTTGGTGACTACTAATCAGTCTTGCATGGTCCATTCCAAATTGTATGTAGGCGCGCAACTATATACAATTTCAAGATTAACGATGCAATACTCAGTTCGTCAAAATTTTATCATCATGTTTATAATAAAAACATTTTCATGCTTAATTCTTAAATAAGAATCAAAATAAATTTACAAAGATCTTCCTTGTTATGAAAACCATTAAGTTTTCCAAGGTGTTTTATAAACAACAACAATCACTTATAAATCTCACTTTGAATAATCCTTATAGTGATGAAAATTAAATTTTCTCAAAGGATACCGTTTTAACTTTATAAAAACAATGTGTGATCTGCGAAAGAGTGATGAAGAATTGTTCACCAAGAATTAACTACGAATTGATAGGAAATGAGCTTTAGCCAAATAATCATGAGGTTCATGACCTTGATGGCACTCAAAAAGAATAATTCACAACATAACTCAAATCGAGATGAGTACTTGTTCAATGGTTGCATCACTAATGCGGTCATTAGGATGAAGCAGTAAAAGATAGATAACATCGATACATGTAGAATTTAGCAATCAAATGTAGTCTTTCCATTAATCACAAACAAGTCAAATTGTACCGTAACACATTACGTGTCACTATGTCATACAATTTACTAAACTCATCCTACCAACTGATATCCCAGTTAAGTTAGGGATTTTTAAAAGGTACTACAATGAATACTAATCTACAAGAGTCATTAGGTGTTCCATATGTCCCGGAAGATCCATCAGTCTCAATTCAGAAGAAGATTTCTTCAATTTATTTCTTGGACACTGGGCATCCTCATTAGTGGACAATGGTCTAGGAATAACCCTTAACACAAATCAACAATCAATTAAAACCTTATATTTCAATCACAAAACTTAACGACTTCCTCTTACAATCTTATATTCCATACGGGTTAAGTTTTACTTTATCCAAGTTTCAACCAATTTTATACTCGATGCAATATCCTACCTCATTTTCTAATACTTTCATCCTTATTCTTGCACCTTAATAGGGCAATAAAAGCTCGATATGATCAACACTTAATTTCCAATCCTATTAGCTCTTACAACAACAATTATCAAATGAGTCATTAATATAAAATGACTTGATCATTCAACTAGACTTCTCGGAAAGGTATTAGTGGCATGAGGCTTTTGGGTAATGGTTCCAATAACAGCCTCAAGTGCAACATTCACCCTTTCGATTTCAATTTAAGAATTGGATGACAACGAATCAGATGACATCTTTCCAGTTGATAACGTTTTGTCAAACTCCACTCTATAAGGAAAGATCGTCATGACATCGATATCAGATTTAATCTCGCCAATTCTTTTTCAATATCATAATCAACTAATATCTACATTTCTACGAATACCAACCAGTTGTTGGGATCATAAATATCCACAACTTGGTTTAGATCTTGGATAGCTAGAATTCCTACGAGAATAGCTTCGATTAATTTAGTAGGGGAGTTAGGGTTACTTGTGACAATCTACGTCGTATAAATACCTCGTATAAAAATCAAAATAATCATCAAACAATCATGTAATAAAATTACATCATATATATATATATATATATAATCCAAGTTATATATATATTAAAATAGCACTTCTCAGTCTTGGCCTTGTCGGTAACTTGGGAATTCTTCGGCACCGTTGTAGTCAAAAGATTTTTAGACATTTTAGAAAAATGTTTATAGTTAAAAGATTTTGAAAAGTTTTATTCAAAACCTTAGTTATAAAAATCTTTCGTTCTCTATAACGAGAGCTCTGATACCAAACTATAACACCCCCAAATTTGTACAACTCAATACAGCGGAAGACTCGTTGGTGTTACCGGATAGCACATTACTCACATCATAGACAACGCATAAAAATCGCGTCGTTTAATAATAAATCATTTCCATTCGTAAACATCAAAGTTACATCGGTCCCAAGTCATATTATTTCATACAAAGTTTTACAAAGTATTTGAATGGAAAATATTGTTTAAGTGCGGGCCATGAATTCTTGTCGTCTTCCCGAGAATTACCTTCAAGTACCTGAGATAAAACATGTTAAAAGAAAAGGGTCAACGATAACGCCGAGTGAATTCATAGAGTTTAATAAATTCCATCAATATAACTTTGTTATAAAATTAGTACCAAAAATCAATTCGTACAAATCATTGTAATAGGCCGTAAAATAGCCAAAATCATTTTATACAAATCTTTGTAATAGGCCATAAAATAGCCAAAGTCATTTTATACAAATCCTTATAGAAAATCATAATATAGGCATTTGCCTTAAAGATTATTATACGAGCCAATGTCGTAAAAACATCATACAATACGTCGTATGACGTTGTATAAAATCAAATAAAAACCGTTATATGAATATGGTTATGAAAACCAAAACACAAACATAATATCAATAGTATGACCCTGTATTGCTAGTCAGGCAATACATCGTAATTCGGAGCGTCTATTAGTATTTCGTTAATTTTTGGATTATTATAAGCCGCATGACATTGTTACCTTACTAAACCAAAACGGGTATCTAACTCGATACCAATTTTGCCCATCTAAAGTAGCGTGTCGTCACAAAGGTCACGCTATGGAAATCTTCTCATACATAAATTCGCTTACCAATCAATGTGGCACGACGGGGATCAACCGTCAAGGCGCGAACTGGGGTGATCGTCCCCAAATAGTACTATTAAATGCATAAGCGTCTACCAAATCCCGGTAGTTCACAATTCATGCTAATGGGACTTTTAGTGACATAACCTAACTTTAATAATCCATTTTATTTCATCTATAGGGTCCTTTAATCATTTATCGGGTCATACAATCGGGTCATTCAATCATTCGGGTCCAAATCAATAAACAAACAATCAGGACAAATGGTGTCCTATTTTACAAAAAATAACATGTTATCTCCCTCGCGGGTTTATAAAACATTTATAAAAACATTTAAAAGAGTGCGAGGCTATGAACTCACGTTGATGTGGGAAGGCGATTATCGGCGATTTGGATGTACGGTACGTGCTTCAATCACGGAAACCTAGACAAATAATACTCGGTCTTAGACTCATGTCCAATGACTTTATAAAAATAACAATTATGTATACATATGATGATTATATATATATGATGATCAAGTGGGTTTACATATTCTCGTTTACTCATTTTTAGTGTTATATGTCGATAACTTTTATACTAGCTTACTAGTTTTACCCATTTACGTGTTTTAAGTCCAATAAACTTATTATAAGTTCTTTAACTTGTTTTAATCCTTGTTATACTTATTTTATCAGTATGTATACTTTCCATATTGGGCCCAAATGGGTTAAGCCCAATAAGTTCTTTTTACAAGTTTTTATCTTATTTATTCCAATTATTAGTCCAAGTATTAGTCCAATATGTTTACTTAGCTCGTTAATGTCCGTATGCCCTAAAGTTCGGGTTTTATCGGTTTTTACTTGTTATACATGTCTATATATCAGTATATAAGTTTTATAAAGTTTTCATTAGACGGGTCCAACCATCTAAGTTTTATTTAACAAAAACGTTAATTTTTACGGTATTAGCCGAAAAAGTCGTAAAAACAATGTTTATAGTTTTATAACTTATAAGTATTATTTTACTACCATTTATATAAGTTATTCATTCATTTATCCTTTTACATGTTTATATAAATAAGTTTTATAAGTTAGTGGGTTTTAATTTATACTTTATACTATTTAAATTTTGAGTGCTTATATAATAGTATTATTCTTTAATTTCCAAAAATCTGATTTTTATCTTTACTTTCACCAAAACTGCCATATCTTGAGTTATATATGGAGATAGAAGCTCAAATTTTTATCACATAAACTAAATGATATGTGCTACATTTAACTCTTTTATAGCTACTGTTGAATCATCTTCTAAGTATTTTCTAAAAATCGTCCAAAACAGTAACCTCAGATTTATACCCTAAACTTGTTTTGATCATATCTCACTCATTACAATGATTCCATTGCATGGCCAACTCTCACATGTGTACAAGACCCATAGCTGAATGTAAATGGATTCTACTTCATCATTTTATCAGTCCATGACCTGTTTATTTACTGTTTTATACAGCCAACAAATTTAACCAAGATTTTAACCTTGTTTCTTATGGTTTTTCACCTTTTTAATCATGTTTATCAACACCAAATCCCCACATAACATTTTTATCATCATATAATCATCATATACATATACAATAGGAAATAAAATACATGTTTACATAATCAAAATAACAAGAAGATGAGGAGGACAATCTTTATACCACCATGATGATGTAGGTTGATCAAAACATGGATTTTTGATGGGGAAACTTGTGATGCACTAAGACCATCTTCATGACCACCATGCTTCATGAACTCCTTGTGGAAAATCAGCCCCAAGACACCATGAATACTCCGACTTGGATGTTATAAGCACCACCAATCAAGAGAGCTTCAAGAGGGCTTCAACATGTGTATGAATAACACATGATTTCTTGGATGAATTTGATCAAAATGGGATTTTGGTGAGTGATATGGGACGGCTAAAATGGGAGAGGATGAGAGTGTTTATGGTTGTTTTGCATGTTGTGAATGTGTTAGCTAGTTTTAGTCTAGTGGTTTTTGTTTGGTGGAAAGCTTACATTGTAAGCTAAGACATGTGTAAGTTTTAGCTAGAAACTTGCCACTAAATTGGTGTGGTGGCTTCTTTAGGCCGGTTTGAATGGGGGTGGGGCAAGTGTCCCACTTGTCTCATCCCCATTTATTTACGGGTACTCCTCGATTCTTGTTTCCTCGATTTGCGTGCCCTCGGGTCGTTTTACGAAAAACGTTTTTATAAATTATGAATCAATGTCACAAAATGAATCCAATAAAAATTGTCTCATCAGAAACGGAGTTCGAAAACGTAAATACGTAATCCTAGGGTTTCCGGTTTAGTCGTAAAGGACGTTAAAATAAAATCGTAAGTCCTAGTCTCTTCTCGTAAATTTTTTAGTTTATGAACCAACACAAATTTAAAACTCCAAAATAATATTCACAGATAAATTTATTTTCTGAAATGTCGGACTGTCACCAAAGATGGTGTATGTAAACGTAAGCACGTAACGTTGAATCCTCCGGTTTAGACGTAGTCGATGCTACTCCAAGACGTAAATCCAAATTTCTTCCCAAAAATATGTGAGTTCATATTGTAACATTAAAATAATGTTTTTAAATAATATTCGAGAATAAAATATCATCCATAAATTGACGGATTGTCACATTCTAGATCTAACCCAAGTTGTGGATATTTATGATCCTAACAAAATGGTTGATATTCGTAGAAATGTTGATATTAGTTGATTGTGATATTAAAAGAAGAATTGCCAAGATTAAATCTAATATCGATGTCATGACGATCTTTCCTTATAGAGTGGAGTTTGACAAAACGTTACCACCTAGAAAGATGTCATCTGATTTGTTGTCATCCAATTCTTAAATTGAAATCGAAAGGGTGAATGTTGCACTTGAGGCTGTCATTGGAACCATTACCCAAAAGCCTCATGCCACTAGTACCTTTCCGAGAAATCTAATTGAATGTGTGAGTCATCTCATGCTAGTGACTCATTTGATAACTATTGTTGTAAGAGCTATAGGATTGGAAATTAAGTGTTGATCATATCGAGCTTTTATTGCCCTTTTAAGGTTTATGAATAAGGTTGAAAGTACTAGAAAATGAGGTAGGATATCGAATTGAGTATAAGTTGACTGAAAACTTGAATAAAGTAAAATTTAACTTGTATGGAATAAGAAATTATAAAGAGGAAGTCGTTAAGTTCTGTGATTAAATTATAAGGTTTTAATTGATTGTTGATTCGTGTTAAGGGTTGTTCCTAGGCCATTGTCCAATGATGAGGATGCCCAGTGTCCAAGAAATAAATTGAAGAAATCTTCTTCTGAATTGAGACCGATGGATCTTCTGGGACATGTGGAACACCTAATGACTCTTGTAGATTAGTATTCATTGTGGTATCTTTTAAAAATCCCTAACTTAACTGAGACATCAGTTGGTAGGATGAGTTCATGGAATTGTATGACATAGTGACACGTAATGTGTTACGGTACAATTTTGACTTGTTTGTGATTAACGAAAAGACTACCTTTGATTGCTAAATTCTACATGTATTGATATTATCTATCTTTTCTTGCTTCTTTCTAATGCTCGCATTAGTGATACAACCATTGAACAAGTACTCATCTTGATTTGAGTTACGTTGTGGATTATTCTTTTTGAGCGCCATCGAGGTCATGAACCTCATGATTATTTGGCTAAAGCTCATTTCTTATCATATTGTAGTTAGTTCTTGGTGAAAAAGCTTTCATCACTCTTTTGCAGATCACTCATTGTTTTTATAAGATAAAACAGTATCCTTTGAGAAAATTTAATTTTCATCACTATATGGATTATTTAAAGAATAATCATTATTGAAATAAAGTTGATTATGAAACACCTTGGAAAACTTAATTGTTTTCATAACAAAGAAAATCTTTGTAAATTTATTTTTGATTCTTATTTAAGAATTAAGCATGAAAATATTTTTATTATAAACATGATGATAAAATTTTGACGAACTGAGTATTGCATCGTTAATCTTGAAATTGTATATAGTTGCGCGCCTACATACAATTTGGAATGGACCATGCAAGGCTGATTAGTAATCTCCATGAAATTATTAATAAACACAAAATTTTCTTTGAAGATTGTGAAAGATTAGATTTTATGAGATCTGCAAGAAGTGAAAAATAGGGACATATTGATAGGGACACTTACATATGTGCCTGTAGCATTTATTCTTCTGAGTCGAATTTACTCATCTGTGGAAATTGTCTTATTTTACAATTGACAATTTATGTCCAATTCTCCCGTGGCGAGATTCTTTAGAAAAGTATCTGATTACCGAGTGTTGATACCCGACTGGATGTATCGACGTTCCTATCATTTCTTTTGATTAGATTTCATTTGAATGACCTGGGTAACGATCCGAGGAGCTTTCGAATGTGTACTCAAACTATGAAAACATGGGATATATTCATATTCGTTAAATGTTTTCGTCTGTATCTGATTTGAAATTCTCTCCCGTAGATTATGCGTTGAACTTACTCTTTTAAGGTTAGTTATGTCTCCAGATATCCTTGAATTTGTGAAGGATTATGAGTTATTGTTAGTCTTTTGAGAAGTTCACATCTTATCAATGGTAATGAAACTGGAAAGTTGATAGTGCCAGTAGAATGGATTGATTGATTATGACATGACGACATTGTCTTAATTGATGGGAACTCGAGTATAATTCCCCTAAAAGATAAGATGTTGATTATCAAAAGTGATTTAAATAATTCTTGATGGATGACCATATCCTGCATTTAGACTTGAAATTATACCGTGAATGGTTGTGAATTAGTCATAGATACTATAATCTAGAAAGAACTTAAAGTAAATTTATTAAATGATGTTTCTATTATCTGAAACTTTAGGAGGTATTTGCTGGTGAATTACCTAGACTTTCGCCATTAAGGAAAGTTGAATTTGGTATTGATTATATTCTCGGTGCTGCACCTGTGACATGTGCACTGTACGTCAGCACCATCTGAATCGAAAGAATTACCGTGCACCTGAGAGAGTTGTCGGAGAAAGCTTTTATTCTACCGAGCTCGTCATCATGAAGAGCTATGGTGTTATCATTCCTTATGTTTATTGATTACCGTGAACTAGGTAAATTGACGATTAAGAATCTATATCCACTACCCAAGATGATAGATTTGTTCGATCATTTACAAGGTTCTAGCGTATGTTCTAAAGATTTGATTCACGACATGGTTATCATCAAACTTCGCGTCCGCAAAGAAGATTATCTATTCCAATCACTACATCCAGAATTCGTAGTGAACATTATGAGTATCACGTGATGTCGTTTGGATTGACTAATACACATGTAGCATTCATAAATTTGGTGAATCACGTGTGTAGGCTGTAATTTGATAAAATCATGCTTGTGATCATTAAGGACCATTTGTTTGTTTATAAGAATAAGAAGGAGTTAATAATTATTTATAGATTGCCCGAAATTGACCGAACAATAAAAACCTGTACCTTGAATTATTTGACCGTGTGATTAAAAGATAATGGAATCTATATTGACTCTTAAAAAAAATAAAAAAATAAAAAAATTTAGAAGTCATATAAGACTTTTGGCCTTACCAAAAAGAAAGTGCAAATATGTTTTGACAAATGTTTTATCAAAAAGAACTTTTGAGGGATTATTCCCTTATACCCAGAATATTTAACTAAACTCCTCTTTAGGGGTAAATGGTTGTGTATACCTCAAGACAACCTAATAAGGATTGAGGAAACCATTTAAACCATGACTTGAAATTTAAAACGACAATTTTTGCTTTTCAACTATGAAAATTGTGACCAAAGTATAAAAAAATATTTTTCGAACATTTATGAATCTTACTAATTATTTTCGGTAAATCAACAAAAATCGTGTTAATTAAGAATAAAATTTATTTTGAACATTTTTATATAATGGGTCGAACTAAGAAATTTAACATTTTTACGATTACGTTTCATAAAAAATTAAATATTTATTTACTTATAATAGTTATCGACGCTTTAGACGTCGGATTGAGCAAAACTGATAGAAATGATAGCGGAGACGAAACTAAAACTTAGAAAATATGAAGAAAGAAATTCTGAGTGAATTTTGGTTATGATAATTATTTCATCAGGGAAGGTGAAAGTAATTACTGACGCATTATGTAGAAAAGATAAAGAACCAATTAGGATGTGTTTCTTAATAATGACTGTGCAAAATAAATTGTCGAACAATATAAAAATAAACAATGTTTGTAAAAGAGATAATATAGATAATAAAAGGGGTTCGCGGCTAATGTGAACCATTAGAATTGAGAAGCCGATAGCGTTAAATGTATAAAAGGCCGCTTGTGGTTGCCTAAATATGGAGATTGTGAGATATAGTTATGTTGGAATCTTGTAAGTCTAAGTAATCTATTTACGTCAATCCTGATCTAATGTATCCTTATCTGAAGAAGTTGTACTGATGGAAAATTATGAAGGCAGACATCGCCTCATACATTAGTAAACGTCTAGCTATTGCAAAGGTCATCATCTAAATGTGACTCTATTTGGGTCATCGTCGACAGATTAACCAAATCTGCTAATATCATTCCTGTTAATGATAGATTCTTGATGAAGAAATAGACTCTTTTGTATTTAAAGGAGTTGTGTAAACATGGTGTGCCTGTATCGATCATCTCTATCAAGATCCTCGCTTCGCATAGAATTTCTAGAGATTTGCTCAGAAGTCATTAAGAACGAATCTTGATGAGAGTACTGTGTACCACCCCAATCGAAGGGACGAGGTAAAGTAAAGATACAAAATACTATAAGTGCTATTCTATGTTTGAATGATTGACCTTTGGTAATAAACTGTAAAATCGTTTTCCTTTGGAGAGATTATCATTGATAATTATCGTATTAGGATCAAGATCGAATTTTGTGAGGATATATATTAGAGCATCTGTAAGCAGGAGTTGTGATGAAGACACCCGACATACACCCATTGTGAGTTGGACATGTCTTTTAGGTTTAAGGTTTCCTATGATGGCGAACCTAACCTTACAAAATACTCGACCCGCGAGACCTGAAATGATTGTTGAAATTAGGATCTGATTATTGACTGCCGGTAGTGGGCAGGAGGTTATGTGAATATGAAATGTAGATCTTGAAGTGCCAGATGGGTAGCGAAGTTATGCCAAAAATTTTAACCATGGAAAAATGAATTGATGATCGGAAAGATCATGGGATATAAGTCCCCGTTTTTTAGGACCATTGAGATGATGAAAAAGATTGGTTTGAAAGGCATATAAGCTGGATCTGCCCTAGGACTTCAAGAGCTGCGTGAATTATGTTTCGTATATCAAACTTGATAAAATGTCTATCAAGTGAAAATCTGATTGTTTCTTAGTAAAGTTTAGATCGGTGAAAAGTTGCATTCATCAGAAACCCGTGAACATCATGGATAGAGAAAGTAAGTCAACATTTAGCCTGATCTTATTCCCGTAGTTATGTTTGATGAAACTCGCATATTGTAATGGATTACACTTGTGAGAAAAGACCGAATGTGGAGGAAATACCCACATGGCTTTAACTCTATAAGAAGCGAGTAGTAAGATAAGATGATCTTTGAGGACAAAGATCCTGTTTAGGGGTAAATGCTGTGACAATCCGTCAATTTATGGTTGATATTTTATTCTCAAGTATTATTTAAAAACATTATTTTAATGTTATATTATGAACTCACTTATTTTTGGGAAGAAATTTGGATTTACGTCTTGAAGTAGCATCGACTACGTCTAAACTGGAGGATTCTACGTTACGTGCTTACGTTTACATACACCGTCTTTAGTGACAGTCCGACATTTCAGAAAATAAATTTATCCGTAAATATTATTTTGAGATTTTAATTTTGAGTTGATTCATAAACTCACAAATTTTCGAGAAGAGATTAGGACTTACGTGAATAATTTAACGTCTTTTACGACTAAACCGGAAACCTTAGGATTACGTATTTACGTTTTCGAACTCCGTTTTTGATGAGACAATTTTTATTAGATTCGTTTTATAAAAACGTTTTTCGTAAAACGACCTGAGGGAACGCAAATCGAGGAAACTAGAATCGAGGAATACCCGTAAATTAGCGGGATGGGACAAAACTAGTTTATCCCACCCCACTAACACATGGGACGACCAAGAGGACAACACCTCATCCCATGAGGTGTCAAAGCTTAGCTAATAAGCTTAACACTTGTATATACTCCTAAAACCATCCAACAACAAAACCATTTTCTCACAAAACTCTTACATGCAATACCACCCATTCTCTCCTTCATCTCTCTCTAAAAATTCGTCCACCATAGCACCACCACCACCATGTTCATCAAAATCTAGCCATAACCCAAGGCTATTATCAACATATGTTGAAGGCTAGTTGAAAAGAAGAAGATTGGAGGTGATCTTAACATCCAAAAAGGAGTTTCCATGGAAATTATGGGCTGATTTTCAAGAAGATAATCATCCATTTGAAGGACCAAGAAGTTCATTTGCCATGTTGAAGGTTTGGTAACAAGGAACCAAGCCTTGTTCATCAAAAACTCATCTTTTCACCACTATGGTGGTATAAGGATCATTCTTCCTATCCTTCTTGTTATTTTGATTATGTAATCTTGTATTTTCTTTTACTTATGTATATGTATATGATGATGAATGATGATTAAAAATATTATGTGGGGATTTGGAGTTGATAGATTTGATTAAAAAGATTAAAAGCTACATAAAAGGATGTTAAAATCATGGCTAAATTAGGAGGCTGTATAAAACAGTAAAGAATCTTATGATAAACTGATAAAATGGCTTGGATAAATTAATATACAGTAAGCTATGAGTCTTTTACATATGTGAGAGTTGGCCATGCAATGGAATCATAAAAATGTGTGAGATATGATCAAAACAAGTTTAGAGTGCAAATCTGAGTATGCTGTTTTGGACGAATTTTATAAAATACTTAGAGGAATAAAATGAAGCACATATCATGTAGTTTCTGTGATAAAAATTTGGGGTTCTATCTCCATGTAGAACTCTAGATATGATCATTTTAGTAAACTAGATTTTTAGGACTGATTTTGTGAAATTAAAGTTTAATATTATTATATAAGCACTCAAATAAATATAGTATAAAATGTGAATTAAAACCCACTAAATTATATATTTCATTTATATAAAGATGCATAAGGATAAATAAATGGACATTATATAAAAATGGTAGTTTGATAAGTTTTATAAGTTATAAAAACTATATACTAAGTTTTACGTGTTTTCGGCTAAAACAGAAAGATTAACGTTTTTGTTAAATAAAACTTAGACGGTTGGACCCGTCTAATGTAAACTTTTATAAACACACATACTGATATATACACATATATAACAAGTAAAAACCGATAAAACCCGAGCTTTACAACATATAGACATTAACGGGCCAAAGTAGCCTTAATGGACAATAAACCTGACTAATTTGGTAAAACACTTATAAACTTATTTATTGGGCTTAACCCATTTGGGCCCAACATATAAAGTATAATACTGATAATAAAAGTATAATTGGGCTAATGAATAGTATTGGGCTTGTAATAGGCCCATTGGGCTTCAAAATGTAATCAAGTTGAACTAGTGTAAATAGTTTTGAAAATTACCAACACATAAACACTATAATGAATGAGTAAAGATGTATAAACCCACTTGATCATCATCATATATATAAAATCATCATATTTATACATAATTGTTATTTTTATAAAGTCATTGGACAAGAGTCTAAGACGAGTATTATTTGTCTAGGTTTCCGTGATTGAAGCAAGTACCGTACATCCGAATTGCTGATAACCCGCTTTCCCACATCAACGTGAGTTCATAGCCTCGCACTCTTTTAAATGTTTTTATGAAATGTTTGATAAACCCGCGAGGGAGATAACATGTTAGTTTTTATAAAATAGGACACTAGTTGTCCCGATTGTTTGTTTATTGATTTGGACCCGAATGATTGTATGACCCGATGAATGATTAAATGACCCGATAGATGAAATGAAATGGATTATTAAAATTAGGTTATGTCACTAAAAGTCCCATTAGCATGAATTGTGAACTACCGGGATTTGGTAGACGCTTATGCATATAATAGTACTATTTGGGGACGATCACTCCAGTTCGCGCCTTGACGGTTGATCCCCGTCGTGCCACATTGATTGGTAAGCGAATTTATGTATGAGAAGATTTACACAAGCGTGATTATTGTGACGACACGCTAATTTAGATGGGCAAATGAGTTTCGAGTTAGCTACCCGTTGTTTGTTGTAGTAAGGTAACAATGTCATGCGGCTTATAATAATCCAAATAACGAAATATTGCTATACGCATACAAATACGATATATTGCCTGACTAGCAATACGGGGTCTTATTATTGATTTTATGTTCGTGTTTTGGTTTTACATAACCATATTCATATAACGGTTTTTATTTAACTTTATAAAACGTATTGTATGGTGTTTTTACGACTTTGGTTCGTATAATGATTTTGAAGGCAAAAGCCTATATTATGATTTTTGATAAGGATTTGTATAAAATGACTTTGGCTATTTTATGGCCTATTACAAGGATTTGTACAGAATGATTTTCGGTAATAATTTTATACCAATGTTATATTAATGGTTTTATTAAACTCTATGAATTCACTCGGCGTTATCGCTGACCCTTTTCTTTTAACATGTTTTATCCCAGGTACTTGAAGGTAATTCTCGGGAAGACAACAAGAATTCATGGCCCGCACTTAAATTATAATTTCCATTCAAATGATTTGTAAAACGTGTATGAATTACAATGACTTGGGACCTATGTAAATTTGATATTTATGAATGGAAATGCTTTATTATTACAACGACGCGATTTTTAAGCGTTGTCTATGATGTGAGTAATGTGATATCCCGTAACACCAACGAGTCTTCCGCTGTATTGAATTGTGTAAATTTGGGGGTGTTACAGTGTGAAAGGGTGAAGAGTTAGGTTTAGGCATTTTAATCTTAATCTTAAGATTTTTCCTTGAGGTGGAGGTTTTAGATGAGTTTGAGCTTCTTGTAGAAATCATGGTTGAAATGAGAGGTTTAAGGTTTAAGGTTTAAGGAAGAATTGTTTGATGTGTGAAGAACATGGCTAACAAGGTGGGTTTAAAAGGGTGAGGGGATGATCCAAACTAGTAATGGGTTAAAAACATTTATGTGAACAATGAATTTAGCTAACCTAGTTTAGGAAATATGCAGGTTTTTGCAAAGAATCAAGCAAGGTTTACACAGATTAAGGAAAATAGTGTAAAGCAAAGATTCTGTCGGACACAGTAGCCGGCGGTTCCTTATCTAAGGGCGGCGGTTACTTATCAATAAGGTACCACGGGTCGATATGGGACCGCGACCAATGGTGTTCAAAAATGGTACTTCCTCAAACTTTGGTTAGCCCAGATTTTTACCAAAGGATTTTCAAGCCAAAGTTAACTATTGACCAAAATCTAGGAAGCTAACTAACACATAGGATGCACAAAGCTATGCAAATCATAATCACAACGACATAGGCAATCATTTAGGATAAATAACAAATAATCCAAACAAGTAGAATTTAGTTAATACACCACCAAGATAATAAAAAAATGTTCAATATTACATGTTTACCAACAGGTATTCTTTGAAGCACTTCAAAGTCTTCACCTTCTTTTCTTGCCCAATCCTTGATCATATTCCCCAAATACTTGAATCCCTTCCTTGACTCAACCCGATGTTCATGCAATTCACCTCGAGTCCTAAGATTTTCACGATAGAGATGCTCCATGTTGAGATCTTCCGGTACTTCACTAGAAGAATAATGAGGTGGGGGAGCTAAATCTTCAAGTCCATCCACGAATGAGTTTGAGGATGGGTGGGAATTACTCGAAGAGTTGAAGTGAGAACTAGAACCTATGCCATCACCATCACTTGTTGGCATATAGGTGTCCTCATCATCCGTCTCTTGATGATCGGATTTTCGCGAACCTCGACCACTTCTAGGCTTTCTTGCATATACCTCTTTAATAGGCAACATAACTCGATGAATCGGGTGAAAGCGAGAAAGTTTGAGGTGGGGAAAGTCATGAGCAACCCTTTTGAAAAGGAGAGTAAGAAGCATAGCATAGGGAAGGTTTGTTTTGGGCTTTGAAAGGGCATAATTTATTCGTCGAGCGATATAGAATGCCAAATTGTACTTGGTTGATGTAAAGATGCAACACAACATATGCACTATACAAGCCGGGATATGATCTCAGTTTCCACCAAGACAAAATACATTCTCCCTAAGGATATTTGCCCATTTGACCATAAAATCCTTAAGGTCGCTAGAGAGCACTTCATAGCGATTCACATTTCGCACATTAGAATGAAGGCTTCTCACAACGTTTCCATCACACTCTTTCGAAACGATGTCAAGGATAAACTCCGGATCAATTTCGGCGTGGTCATTTGGAGGTTTATCGTAGGATTCCAAGAGAGCATCAAGTCTCCATTTATCCGTGAAACGACAAGTGCCTTCATATGGCACACCAAGAATTTCACCAAAATTTTCAAGAGAGTATTGAATCATTTGATCATTCAACAAGAATCGAGTGAGGATTTCGCCATTGTATTCAAACATGGAGTAAGTGCTAAAGAATTCTAGAAGAAACAAGGTGTAAATATCTTCTTCTATGTTGAGCAATCAATCAAACCCCGAAAGCTCAAACATAGATTTGATATAGTCATAACCCGTTATTCCCTCATCAACAACTCTACCCTCATGGAAACATCGAGTAGAAAGGGATGAAAAGGAGTTTCGAAGTTGAATGGAAGCATAGGTTTGGGAAATGTTTGGCATGTATTGTTTAGTAAGTTGATAATCCTTTTGGTATTGTGAAGGCATGATTAGTACCTAAATAAAAACACAAGAAAATATTTTTCCAATCACTCATATGAAAAATAAAATCAAAAATCAAAATATGAGAATATGAGAATGTGTTATATTAATTTCTTGACAAACAAAGGATTGAATCCATATCATTCTTCATGTTCACGATGTATCTATTCCATTACTAACCAAGAACATATGAACTATGTTGGATCAACAATGGACTAGAACATTGGTTTTTCAAAACACGATTTTTAGGTAAGCATTAACAATGCAACTATCTATTTGTTCATGGGTTCATCTCAATTCCATCTTTTAACCAAGATCATTTAGCCAAAATTCGGATTTTTTCTAGAAGTGGGTTTTAGTGAAATATTAATGAATATGAACCTAAGGAATCATAGTAAAATAACCATGTCAACCCATATTCCTATTAAGGTTCTAATTCAATTTTAATTTTAAAAATCCCCAATTATGAAAGGATGAACCCTATAACAAAATAGATGAAATGAAAGAAAGTACTTACAATTAATTGATGTTTGATGAAGGATGATTGAAACCCACAACTTAGAATCAATTAATTTGAGTGATTGAAGGTTTTTAAAGCTTCAACAATGGTGGAAAAGGTGGAATCCGTCGGTTGTGTGTTTTTGTGAGAGAGAGGATTTAGTTTGAAAAATGTTATTTTATTAAAACTGGCGCTCTGACAAACTATACTGCCCGTGGTACCTTAACGAAAAGGAACCGCAGATTTTAGCCGCCAGAGATAAAGAACCGCCTGCAAAGGCTGGTTTTTATCAATGAAATACGCCAAAATTTTGAAAACCAAGTTTTCTAAAATACTTAAAAATAAATCTTAAACCTTTTAAAATATCATTGGATCATCATAACACTAAGCAATATGCCTTAATGAAGGATTACAAGTTCAATCGAGATCGAAAAGAACCGAAACGGACAAACGACTACTCGTGGCGAAAAAGCAAAGTAAAGAGAAGTCAAGGGAAGTGAATCAAGACTAAGATCAATGCTCAAGGGATTAATGACAATCTTCAATCGTGGAGACAAAGAGCTTGTGTCATATATAGTGGTTTAAGACGTGCCTTTCCGGCGAGATGTTAAACGGCTTTGGTAATGAATGAACACAAAGCAAATATTGATGTATAGACTAAGATAACTTTCAATAATAGTCTTAGTTTAAACCAAAATATGAGCAAGGTATTAATTCACTTTCTCTCCCACAAAGGGCCTACTAACCGTATGGGTGCAAACCATGGAAATCATGCTTGATACTTTAAGCGAATACTAACTCACTCTACATCACCATAGTGAGTCAAGTATCCAAGCAATGAAGGTTTGAGAGGATAAAAGAAAAGAATCACAAACCACAAACAGATGTTTAGGCAAGGATGCCAAGAACAAGCACATATTAAAGTAATGATCAAAAGAATGATCAAAGGGCATGTGGAAGAAGGAAAGCGTACCTTGGCCACAAAGAGCAATCCATCAAGGAATCAAAGCAATGCCCAACAATGACTATGATGAGTACTAAGTCTTCAAGGACTAGTATCATTCCCAATCATCTTGATATCATCATTCAAAGATGTTGAAGATCAATGAAGATGAGTCTTCTACAAGTGCAAGTAACTCAATCCACAACCAATTAAATGATTGATCTTCATGAGTACCTAGACATAGCAAGATGCAAACTAGTAGATACGTTTCAAGAGTAGATCTAAAATGCATAAGGGCTACTAATCTAAGAGGGATGCAATATTACCAATTAAAAGACCTATTTTCCAAGAAAAAATAGTTTTAACCAAAGAGAAACTTTAGTACAACTTGACCTTCTAATTTGAGGAGACAATGGATCGATCCAAGTTTTAAAGTACAATATACTTCAAAGATCTTGAGTGACCATCGCTCTAATACCAATTGTAGAAACTAGAAGGGGGGGGGGGGGGTTGAATAGTTTCTCTTCTATTAGTCACCTAATTTAAATTACTCTGCATTAAGTGTGTATCAAAACTATCTTTTACTTGAAGCTAAGTTGCATAATGGTTAGATTCAATTCAAATGCATTAGAAATGGTAATAGGTAAGTATAATGATAATGAAATAAGTAAAGAGTAAGGAAAGAGACAACCTAGTGACAAGACACCAAGATTTATAGTGGTTTGACAACGAGGATCTATCCTCGTTTCTACTCCACTCCTCGAGTACACCTACTCGAGATTTCCACTATATCCACAAGCTCCCTTCTTGGCGGAGAAAGCCTTACATCGTCGCTTACATTATTTTCCGACACTAAATGTCGAGACCTAATCATTAGCTAGGACCAATCTACACAACGTTGCCTACTTCACAATTTAACGACACAAGGCTAGATGTCGAGTTCTAATCTCAAGGTAGAACCAATCTTCACGACGTTGCCTACTTTACCATTTTACGACACAAGGATAGATGTCGAGTTCTAATCCTAGGCTAGAACCAATCTTCACGACTCTTCACTTTGAAGCTAAGTGAGAACTTCACACAACACAACTACTAATCACTTTCAAGTTTAGTGAGAACTCACAAGACACAACCACATCACTTTATAGTTTAGTGAGAACTACTACACAAATCTATTACAACTCAACTAGACATATCCAAGTACACACATGTAGTTTGGATCTACACAACACAAATCCAAGCAAACACATATGCAATGGATGTACACAACAAATCTAAGTATTCACAAATAGCTTGGATGAACACAACTAGTCCAAGTATTCATAAATACAAATGGATCAACAAAAACAAAAAGGCTAACATGATGAACATGACTAATTCATGGATTCATCTTTATCACAACACTAGTGAGTGAGTGATCTTCTCATTGGACAAGGTAAAGGAGGGGATCAAGAGGATAATCATATGTAAACATACTTAACACATTAAGTGATCATTTACTAATGATTATGCTATAGAAAAGAGAAATGGGTAAGAAAAACGTCCAAGAGGCTTGTTGGAAAATGAGATTTGATCCACTATTTATAGAAGACTAAGTCCAACGGCTAGCTGGGCGCGGATCCTTAACTAGTCGGCGGTTCCATATCGCTAGGGAACCGCCTAGCTATTTATGGTACCGCCCAGTAGAGTCCGCTCCCTTTTTTGTCTTTTAGTGGGGTAGGAATATCTGAGGTTTTTTAAACCTTCAAAGGATATTCTTATGGCATATGGAATATGCCATTTTCAAATTTACATTTTCCATTTTAATAAAACATTTTCTTAAAAAGAAAGTTTATTAAAAAATCTTTTGCCATATTAACAAAAGTGAGTTTTAAGGATAATCACTTTAATGATCACTAAGTATGATTAAGAAAAGTTAGTGATATGATTATTACCTTGATGATAGTGTTAGTTAAATAATTCGTTTTGTGTTTTACACTAAATGTGTTGTATAGTTTGTTGTGATCAAAACTAAGAAAGATTAGTTAACACTAATAATGTTTTTAGGCATCACTTGCATTAACAAAAACGAATTTGGTTTTGGACTTGTGGTTGGCCGCAACTAAGAAAGAACAAGAAAGGGCTTAAGGCCCGGCTCATTACTAAATTTTAACACCTGGGAATTTACTTGTCATTCATTATTTGCAAGTTTACAAAAATGGAAAACCCTAGCCTCCATCCTTCTTTGGCCGCGTCATATATCATACACAAGGGAAGGAATTCTTTTGACTTGATCTCGGGTATTTACGTGTTTGAGTTCGTGATTTAAACCTTAATCCATATACGAAATTGGTATTAATCATAACCTTAATCTTTTATTTTTATTATGATTATTAATCCATGAATCTTTTAAGAAAACATTAATTAAACATGTTATGGTTAATGAATTAAACAAGATACGGGTGTGTTTGGTTTGCTTTTGGTTCGGCGACACACGAACCGAGACCCTCCAGGGTCTCGGTGCCATTTTCTGTCCACCAGCTGAAACTCCTATGGGTTCGGTGGTGTTTGTTCTCGGGCAGCAGCAAACCAAGGCCCCACGGTGGGGACCTTGGTGATAACAGTGGGAACCGAGAGCCATAGGTTCTCGGTGGGTAGATTGGTCACGCCAGGGGGTCACGGATGCGGCCAGTGGGAACTATGCGAAAGCAGTGGCAGCCGACGGCAAGGCTAGGCCTTGGCCGCCGGATAAGAACCACCAGCCGCCGGCTGAGGTGGCGGGTTTGGGTGTTTGGTTTTGTCTCGGGTTTCAAGACTCGGGTACAATTTAAATTTTCCATTTCTCTGGGTATTAATTAATTAATTTAATTACATGCACTATTAATTAATTAATTAAAATCATGACTTAGGTTAGATTAATTATATAATTATCATGTTATAACCTAAGTATATATTTGGACTTAATTAAATTAAAAACCATGACTTAACTTAATTAATTATATAAGATAAAGTTTTATTAAATTAACTATGACATATTATTAATTAATAAAAACCATTCATACCTTTATCAATTAATAATTATATTTTAGCCTAAATACTTGATTTAATAAACTTTACTGATATTTGATCATGGCTTATAAATTATCATTTTTAAGCACTAGCTTATATTTAGACTTATAAATCAAGCTTATTTCTATTTCAGGAACTTTCTATTTTTGGAAACATACTATTTTGGAAACTTTCTATTTTTGGAAACCTTCTGTATTTAGAAAGTTATTTATTTTGACACTACAAGTATAGTAATACAAGAATACATGAAATACATAAACAAAATACATGTAAAACATGAATAAATACAAGATAACACTTAAAACAGTAAAACATGACAAGAACATATGAAATAAGCTAAGAACACACAAGAATCAATTAAACCATAGTAATCAGAGAACTCATACACATCCCTTATTTATGTAGTACCCGTGAAGTCGGAGTAGATCGTTCATCTTCCAATCTAGCTTCACTACTGGACATAAGGTACGGATATTCCGTCTTTTAGTATGGACATTCCTTCGTATGTTTGATTAGGATTCCCCGTTTGCAGCCATACGTTTTCCTTAGTTGTTTATATGTTTTGAATGCTTATGTTATATTTTAAATGCCTGAGCTATATACATTCAAGCGAGATTCATCTAGTTATGGAGGTACCATAACCATAACACTGGAGGCACCAGTGTTATGACTTCCCCATGACGGAGTGATTGCTCGTGGCATCCCTTTCAGTTTGGGCATTTATTTATATTATCATGTGGGGTGTATGGGTGCATCCTAGTTACATGTTTTCAGTCAGGATTTTCATGGTCAATGTGGTGTGTGCCTTGCATCCTTCACATTAGAGCTGATCCCTCCTACCCAGACCAGTATAATTAGAGGCAACCCCTCTAATTGCATGATGAGGTCACACCTCTAAGTATTCATGCACGTTGATACCTCATGACCTATATGGGCTCTTGGCTGAATTTAAAATATAGTTTTCATAAGTTAATCATAATCTTTTCGAAGTATAAAACAAGATTATAAACATCTTCCAGGTTTTCCAGGACATACATTTCCGCTGCTTCTCAGTCTTATTTATGTTTCAGTCGTTCATACTATGTCATATATCCGTTCACTGAGCGTATTACTCAGTCGTTACTTTTCTTCCATGTCCCAAAATGGTAGGTACCCATGGACAGACTTGAGCATTTGGAGGGCGTGCATAGGATTGGAGTTGCCATAGACTTCTTCTCCTTTTTACCTTCTATACTTATGCTGGTTTGGACACTTGTTTTATCCTTCTCATTTCATTTACTTTATTTATGTTTTGGGCTTATGTTGGGAACCGATGTTTGATTCCGATTTTCCTTTTTGGTCATGTATGTTTTAGTACATATTACCTTGCATGCTTTGATGACACGCCATAATTACACGTAACGGTCCACTTATCAAAGTGAGGTGTTACAATTATGGTATCAGAGCCCAAGGTTTCGACCTGTAGGCTCTAAAACTTGACTTGTGACTAGTGGATAGTCACCAGGATCTTCCTAAAATGACAGTTATTTCATGTACTTATTTTATATATCATTGTTTATGCTAAGTTTTTTACAAAGTAATGGTTGGGACATGACTGGCCATACTTAGTCGCATGTGCTTTTTATTCGAATTTTGTTTTGGTGAACCGACCCATAGGCGTTCACCTTTGCTCATGTCAATTTTGTTTTGTAAACCGACCCATCGGCGTTCACCCTTCCTCATGTCAATTTTGTTTTGTGAACCGACCCATAGGCGTTTACCCTTGCTCATGTCAATTTTGTTTAGTGAATCGACCCATAGGCGTTCACCCTTGCTCATGTCAATTTCAGTTGGCTATGCCTTCACGAACTATTTCATGCACCTCTTATGTTGATCCTATATTTTTGACAGATTAATCATTTTACTTTATTCCTATTTTAAACTGTCAGATGGCTGTATAATAGCCCATGTTTCATTAAAGTTTTGACTAGTATGGATTGGACCCCAGCCATCCATATTTAGTTACATGTTGGTAAATACTATCCATGATAGTATTCCCTTAAAATTTGATAAGTATTAATTGAACCATAATCATCCATACTTAGTCACAAGTGTTTTTTTCAAATTTTATGGACTGAACCATAGCCGTCCACATAAGTCAATGTTAAATCTCTGTTGATTATGCTTATATGTTCTTAATGACGACGATGTTTTCATACTCTCATGTTGATTTCGTCTTCATGATGATTATGTTTTATGTTTCCCTGTGTTGAATATGTTTTCATCATGTTGATTATGCTTTCATGCTAGACATTGATAGATTTCATTTAATCCTGCTTTCATGATAAGTCATGGTTGGTTTTTATTAATCACGCTTTCATGCTAATCATTGTTAAATTTTGTTGAACCATATTTTCGTGTTTCTTATGCAACCGGAATTATGTCTAAGCTGGAATAGCTAGGCTATCTTGTTGCTCACATCAGTTCGGTTTTGCTAAATATTGTGTTATTGTGAGACTAATTGTTTTATTAAAATAAAAAATACAATTCAAATTCGTGTCATTAATATGAAAAGTTTTTAGTTGGATACGATTATTTGTTATTTTGTGATATTGTGAGAATAATTGTTTTGTCAATCTGAAAGATACAATTCAGTTTCGTGTTCGTTAATCAAGTTAGTATTTTGAATTTTGTACATGAAGCAATCTTTTATTTCGAATGCTACAATAAACGTTGTATATAAAGAAGTTTTCATAGGTTATGAGTGTCTTTATTCGTTTTTATTTTTTAAAACTATAATGCATATGTAATTTTTTCTTTAATGATTGTGATTCGCATGTTGTTAGTGTACACAAAAACTAAATTAATACGTTATATCTCAAAGAATTTTTTAAGTTAGTCGTCCATTGGGCGAGCTTTGAGACTAGGTAAAACATATTACACTAAATACTATAATTAAAACACCCCCTAACCCTATTTTACTACTAAAACATCACATGATACAAGTATGAATACTAATTAAGATTCAATTTAAACATAAAAACATAATTTAATACTCATATTAAAACTAATTAATACATAATAACTAATAAACACTTGGAAATAAATTAATTAATACTAATTAATTACTATAGTCAATAAACCTTATTTTTTAAAGATGCAATTGTATATACACATTGTACATCAACTAAAAGTATATATCTATAAAATCGTACGTATGTTGTCTACCTAAAATAATGGTGTACATAGTTTTGAAACCGAACCGGACCAACGGGTTCAACTGGGAACCGGAGTTACAATCGGTTCGGTTAAGGTATTAGGAACTTGATAATAACCCTAAAGGAAAGAACCAAATTGGATCATCTTCTGTCAACATGGTTGAAGGAGATGAAGCCTGAAATTGTGTATAATTGAAGTTCGTTTTCTCGATTCTCAACCAATTGAAAGTCCTAACAAAATCGGGTTTATGATCGTTTTTGGTTGGTAGGGTTATTTGGATTTTCTATGTCTAATTGAACAATCAAGTAAAAACTGCAAAATATTAACTACGTATGTATATGTACTATTCTACAAAAACATATTGCAATTGCCGCATTTAAAGCACAAAATACAATCTAAAACAAGATGTAACAATATTACCAAATTTAACAATCTAACTAGTTATAGCTAGAAAAATAACCAAATAAAACAAACTTGCAAATTGTAACAAACTAACAACTTCAACAAACTTTTACCAAATTTTAACAAAAATTTCAACTAACTAAACTTTTATAAAATTGTAACTAGTTTTCTTACCAACTGATTTTATAAAACCAAAATTTCAAACTATATACAAAAAAAAACTAATTTTTATAAAAGGAAAAATACTTTCTTGGAAAACAAAATTGAATCACTTCTTAATACCAAATCTTGCTTCTAATATACACTATCTCTTAACAGTTTATTACACCGATTATCAGATTTTTATCAACTTAAAATGAACCAATCAACTAGCTAAACCAATGCAAAAATCAGAACGCAATCAAGAGAACTCAAGCATGTTGCTAACAAGATTAAGCTACCAACTGACGAAAAAAAACAGAACTTAACTATTAATGTGCAGAAAATGTAACTTCGAGCTTAACCATTTCATCCGTCGTCTAGTCCGTTGATGGAGAAGCTTAGCGCTGAGCTAGCTTTAAACAAAAACCACCTTCGAACAAGAATCGCAACCAACTGATAACAAAACCGAAACCGACACTTTCTGATCTAACGGATCCACAGCTTCTTGGTGACAAAATGCTAACCGATCGATGCGAAAACGAAACCAAAATCAGCTACCAATACTCAAAACTATCATAATCAAACCTCGCACTGTTGAACACAATAGAACTGCCGCTACTTATGAACTGTTAATCTCGAACTTCGCTTAACCGTAATGAAACATCAAGAACTACTATCTATCCCTAATGCAATCATCACAGCACGAATCTTGAACTCTCTCTATAATTGCACCGATGAAAAGCTGACTCGAATCGAAACCTCCCACTCACGTGAACAGTTATCTCCTCAAGAAATCTTGATCATTAGAATGAACCGAAAGCTACAGGTACCAAAATCACTGCTAAACATCAAAGACTCTGTTAACCAACATCACTAACTCCTTCCAACAGAATCGTAACTGCTTCCAAAGAACTTGAGCTTCGAGTACAGAAACTTCTCTCTACTGAAATCTATTTCTGCTAGCTACTCTTGTAATTCTACTGCTTCTTTGCGTAACTACATCTCTCATTATTTGTTAAACATCATGAGCCGAAACATTCTTGCAGAAAGATAGCAATCGAAATAGAATTGAAATAGACGGGATGAATTTTATTGAATGTGAAAAAGGAATGGGAGTACAATAGTTTGTTACAACTGCTTTAACTGAATTCTAAAAGCTAGTGTGTGTGTGTGTCAAACACATACTAACTATATATGAAAGGAAAAATGATTGGGAGATTTTAACTATCTAAAGCTAACTGTGTGTTTTTTACACACTTAACTACTACTCAAAAAATGAAACGCGATGGAGATTATATAGACAAAGAAAAAGATGAGGAGGGTCTGGTGACATGTGAGGACCAATAGCCGATTGACATCTGTCAATCTTTCTTCTTTAGCTTCAGGAAACTTAGGAGATTCGTTGATTTCAAACTTGGGAAGTAATCATGCATGGATATAAAATGACTCCGGTTCATTAAATTCCATTTCCTGTGTTTATTTTTGTATAAACTCTGATGACGTGTCGTAAATTCATTGGAGGATAACTTTTGCCCACGAATTGTAATTGGCTGGTAAAGATTCCGCTTAACTTGACTCTCATTAATTCATTTCAAGATTCAACCACCATTTAGAGATTAGTGTGTTTTAATTGGCAAGAATAATTGGGATTCGGTTTGGTGCAATAAATGGGAAGTGGGAATAATGGTGCTAATCATTGCTTATATCACATTCCATTATTTGCTGTATAAACTCGATTGTTTGTTGACTTATCATTTGGCCATAAATGCCTTGACTTTTCCAATTATTCCTCATATCTGGTTTATTTTTTTGAAGTTAAGTCACTTAATTGTTGTTGTAGATATCTCATGCCCATTAATTTGTTTCTCAACCCTTCATAATCATGGCAAGATTGATCTTTTAAACTTCAAAATTGTTCATAAAGCATCCTTTGACTCTTTGACTTGAATGTTGACTAGATTTGTGCTTGATCTTGAATTTCTCAAAATTTGCACTTTAGTCCTTCATCTTTTTAATGTTGTCAAGATAGGTCCTTTGTCTTCACATGGCTTGTCATCTTTAATCCTTCTTTGTCTTTTTCATCACAAATAAGCTTGATTTCTTCTATTTTTCTTGAAAATGTATCCTTGTTACCTATTTAAGCACAAACACAAAACATACCACATAATTCCGCTTTATAGCACAAAAGTTAGGTATTTTCCATGTGTTTTAGGGTGATTTGTTGATTAATTGATATGAGTTTTTGCTCATATCAAATCCCCTATACTTGAACATTGCCATGACCTCATGCAATGCTATATTTTAAAGCACAAATTTATATTCTCCTCATAATTAATCCACCTTGATCAATATGGAATGCATCTACACTACTCTACACTATATGATGCATGATTTTGATTTTAAACAATGCAATGCAAAAGAAACAATTCTATTTAAATCTTTTTGGATTTTCTTGAAATGGTTTTGATGGAAATAACTCATAAAGAAATCCATGACTTGGATTAGGGCTTTGGTACCATGGATACTTATCACCCTCAAGTTTCACTTTCCCCATACCAAGCTTAAAAATGGGATCATTGCATTCACAAGTAAAAAGTGCATCAACTTATTCATGAAAATTAAATGTGGAACCGGTTATTAATTGAGAAAATTGCTTTTGGGCAAATTTGTCATTGTTGATGCAAAAGTTGGTTGATCATTGCTAGACCCGAATTAGGCTTAATTCGGGTTGGCTGGGCTCCGGCTCCTGCACCAAGTGAATCGTTTGGTTGGGATCCTGCACACTAAACAACACGCGTTAGGCTTACCGTGGGAATGTTTCCCACGATTAGACTCCGGCGTGAGAGTAAGTAATCGATTTAAGGTTTATGTGAGTTTAGAGTACAAGTCGTCATACCTTTGTGGAACCCTCGGGGGTTCCTTTTATAGGCAGTGAAACCCTAGTGGGCTTCCACTGATGCTTCGGCCCCAAGGAAGAGATAATCACCAGAATTTAGAATGATTGTTATCTTCTAATCTTGGTAGTGAATATCCTCTCTTATTGGGATAAAGATATTCCAGACAGAATATGATTCTGTCTAATCTTATGTCGGCCGCACCGGGCCGTGGGCCGCACACATGTGCGGTTACTGTTCATTCAAGCCCATAAGCCTGAATGACATTTATCCACCCATCTGTGATGGAACGGATACGGGTAGTACCCGTGGGCCGGGCTCATGACCCGGTTGGGGACTATACGTCATCATGTCCCCCCAGTCTAGTTGTTACAGTCGTAGACGTAACCTCTAGACTATCAAGGTGCTCTCCGGACATACCAAGGAAAGACAGGAAATGAGACATTGAAATTTTTGTTATCCTGACCGCACGTGGCGACCCTTCGTGGGAATATTTAATGAATACTACCTCAGTCCGCACACAACGGCCGAGACAACTTAAATGTGACATTAAATACGGTCTTACGTAAGAGCCGCATAACCTGACAAAAACATTAATGATAGTCAACAAACCAGTCGCATGCCTGCAAAAGTGCATCATTAATGCCCACCCTTGAGCCACGCAAAACTGTTTAAGAAGTGACCCGTGGGTCCCCCTCTGGCGTTGCAGAAATATCAGAAACCCTATCCGTTGGATAGGCAAGGTGGCTGACACGTGTCGAAGATCCAAGGTACCTCGGAAACCGAGGCAACCCAATATAAGAGTAGGTATGCGTGTTTGTTACACACACACCCCACTCCTTCTTCCGCCATTGTCAATCTCAAGCTTTTATCTCCCAAATTTTTTTGCCTTCTTTTCCACGGATTTTCGTCGCCGCAGGTTAGATTATCACGCCCTTAAAGACCTTTTTATAAAATATGGTAAAGGATAATCCCCTTATCACGGATGTCCTGAACGTGATGTCTATGGAAAAATACCTCGACTTTCTGTCGAAGTATTATGTACCCGAAAGCGTACACCCCACCTATCCGGGTGATGGTGAGGCTATTACGGATGCACCTGCGGGGAAAGTAGGCATATATACACGCCTGTTTGACTCAGCCAACTACCGTATCCCGTTATCCAAGTACTTGGTAGACCTTCTTTTGTATTATGACTTTCATATCACCCAACTCCACTGCATAGGGGCGTGTAAAATCAACCAGTTTGAGATTACATGCCATACCTGCGGAGTAACCCCCACCGTGAACCTTTTTAGGGCTTTCTACTTTCCCCAGTTAGTGAACGGGTGGTTGTCGTTCAAGAAACGACCCGGGAATGCCCCGATGACATATAGGAAACCTCTTGACTCCCTTAAGAATTGGTACGACCATTACTTCTTTGTAGATGAGAAAGTATTCCCTACCCCCTTCGTACTTAAAACCAAAGCCCCAAAAGACTATCCGCCCAAATCCAAAGATTATAGTAGCCGGGACCTGAAAATACTAGATACCCATCGCACAAAATTCCATAGAGGGTTGCCGGAACACTTTCTGTCCTTAGTAGGGATAAGCCGCCGTTACTTTGGGAGGGATGACTTATACCCGTGCTTCTTAACGGAACAGGGCGAGGGTAGGTCCAATATATATATATTTTCTAAATTTGATTTATCACACATGTGTAGAATTTTACTAACCCGTATACTTCTACAATTATTTGCAGAGATGAACCTTCACGGACTAATCCGCCAGGGCGACCCCATGAAGGTGGCGGAGGGATTCCGGCCGTTAAAGCCGAATGAACTCCCTTTGCTAGAAGCTTTAGCCGACCGCACGATGCCGCTTGAAGAGACAACCGAGCCCAGGTCGGACGAAGGAGAGCCTCTTATCGTGAAATCCCCATTGGATTTCCATAACGAAGACGGCGACGACCCATTGCTGGAGGGAGGCACCATCAATCAGGAGGAAGAGCGTGATCCCAATGAAGACACCATGCAAGCTTCCGGATCCACCCCACTTACCTCCAGAAAGAGAAAAACAACCAGGCGGGTGGCGAAGAAAATTGGGGAGGATGCCGGAGTTGCAAATGCTCCTCCCAAGAAGCTGCGGAAAGACCATCCACAACACCAAGAAGGAAGCAGCACCACGACTGCCCAAGCCGATCCTACCCCGACCATGGAAGGGCCAGTTCTGCGAGTCGCCCCTGTGAGCGCCGTAGCTCCTACCGGCCCAGACCCTGACATTGGCACCTCGTAAGTACCCCTCGTGATTATGATTCATATCTTTGTATGATATATATAGACTAATTTTTTAAACAACAGGGTGAATCCGGCAGCCGTAGCGCAAGGAGAAGAAGTGGGGAGAAATCCATCCCCCGCGCCAACCAACAAGCCCCCATCACCTGCTACCACACGTGCCAAGGAACCGCGCCCCGAGGGGCCAGAAGAGAGCTTGCGCTTAGCATGGAACTTATCAAGCTTGACACGGCTGGAGGCCAAATCCGAGTGTTCAGAATTTATCGAACACATCACCCCGCCTGCCCTCGCACGGATTTAGATGAACTAGATCATGAGGCCCTGATTGAGCAGTTTGACGTATCATCCGCACATCAGGTGACGGTGGGTGCCGCGTTAAGACGCCGTCTGATCCAGGCCCTCACTAATGTGAGCCGTGCTGACAAGAGGATAGCCCACCGTGAGGCGATGGTCGTGAAAAACGAGAAGACCATCGCATCCTTGCAGGCGGCATTATTGACCGTCGAGGCGACGGTGAAGGAGCAGGCGCATCACGCCGACACCAGAGAGAAGCGTATTGCTGAGTTGGAGGCCCTCGTAGCCGCATCAAATGAGAAGGTAAACTTTCAGAAATGTTGTACATACACTCCTACTTCTTGTATGCATGTAGCCCAAAAAGTATATATCCTTGTAATAACTCCAAATTTCATACGCAGGTGTCTGCGGCTGAGGCTGCTACTAAGGCGGTGATCGTGCAATCATTCAATATTGCCCAGGAGCGTGACGCACTGAAGGAAGAATTGACGCAGGCCCAAACCAATCTTGAAAATCAAGTTGCCTTAGCTGATGAAGAGTTAAGCAAGGTGGTTGTAAGCTGCGCGGAGAGAGTATGCCCCCCTCTACTAACCGCTACAGCCGGTCGTAGGTGGATTATCGGGCAAGGACTGCGGCTTGCCGTAAGTGGGGCTCTGAACACTCCACACCTACTACTGGCATTTGCTGGGGTCGTATCCGATGGGATCGATCGTGGTAGGCATGAAGGCCTGGTCAAAGCTGCGGAGATGATTGCAAAAAATGAAGATATCACACAACATCCGTATCACAACCCCTTCGCAGCGGGTAAGATGACTGCGTCCATGGATGCCTTGGCAGAACTCCAACACCCCCTCCTGGACGAGCTTGAAGCAATGAAAGATGCTCCAAACGAAACAATAATGTCCCGGCTGAGTGCTGATCCTATTCCCTTGACGTTGGCTACTTACGATTCTGCATCCAAAGCCATGTCAGGCGAGAAGCCGCTTGGAGAAGCTCTAGATGCTCTCGCAGTCAAAGTTCAGGACGGGAAAGATGCTCGTGGGGAGGCCCTTCGTGCTTTAATTGAGGAAGGGAAGAAGGATCTAGGGGAATTCCTACCCCCTTGTAACTTATCTGTTGTAAACACTTGTGATTATATTCGTCCGTGTATGTACACGGCTAAGACATATATGTAATAACTTGTCTTTTTATTTAGAAGTCCGTGACAACCACGGCCATTTTGTTTATTGTTAATTTTGAAACTTGTGTATTTCATTGTATTTCAATGCCGCATGATGTATCACGTCTTACACATAAAAAGGGAAAATACATACAAGTCTATAATTTACTAGACATGCGACGTGCGTCTTTACTATGCAGAGTACCGTGTGGATACGGTGCACAAAAAACTTATCACAACGTCTTGTGAGTAAGGCGTCTAGTAAGGATACATGATCCGTGCGGATGGGGTTGCATCCCTCTTACGCGGCAAGTTGAATTAGTAGGTTCACTTAATCCTCTTACCCCGCCTGGAGGCGTATAGTACATGTACGGTAATTTGAAAGAATGCATATGAATAAAACATGGCATATTATAACACAAGTAAAAAATTCATACGACTTAACAAAAAATCTAAAAAATGATTTGCACGAAACCGGCCGTGGAGCTAGCTAGGCACCACGGCATTTTATTTAGAACGTTTACATTTTGTTTGAACAATAATGACAAGTCCTAAGAAACAAGAAAGGAATCTAAACAAACATAAGACAAAACAAAACAGATGAACCCGCATGGTTCTTCAAAGATAGCACTTTTAAGACTGCACATAGCGAAGTACCCATGCGGAAGCCGTAGCTTTCAAAGATAGCACCTTTTGAGATTGGAAATATTCCATGTGCGTTCTAGGTCGCGCCCATCCATATCACGTAACCTGTACGCGCCTCGTCCTAAGGCTTCAGTGACTTCATACGGTCCTTCCCACTTAGGGCCCAGCTTTCCTGTGTTCTCCGCTCGACTTGCTTCGTTAGCACGATAGACATAGTCTCCTGGTCGAAAAGAAACACCCTTGACCTTGGCGTCATAATAAGCCTTCATCTTAGCCTTGGACTTAGCCTCATTGATGTCTGCTATTTCCCTCTTTTCTTCCAGCAGATCCAGGTTGATTCGCAACTGTTCATCGTTCGTGACGACATTAACCTCCGCTGTGCGGATGGTAGGCATTCCTATTTCTGCTGGAATAACAGCTTCCGTTCCGTAGGCCAATGCAAATGAAGTATCCCCGTTGGCTGTTTTGATCATAGTTCTATGCGCCCATAGCACATGTGATAACTCATCGACCCATTTGCCACTTCGTTCATCCAGACGCGCCTTGATGCCATTCCCCAAGCTTCTATTTGCTCGTTCGACGAGGCCGTTTATTTGTGGATGCTTAACAGATGCGAAGCGCCGTTTGATGTTCAATGATGCACACCAATCTTTGAATGGGTTGTCCGTGAACTGCTTGCCATTGTCCGAGATGATTTCTCCTGGTAGACCAAAACGGCACACAATGTGTTCCCACACAAACTTCTTGACCTGCTTGCCTGTGATAGACTTGACTGCCTTGGCTTCTATCCATCGTGTGAAGTAGTCCATTGCAACAATCAAGAATTTAACCCCTCCCCCCCCCCCCCCCCCGCAGCTACAGGAAATGGTCCTGCAATGTCAATTCCCCACTTATAAAATGGCCATGGGGACGTGATAGGTGTAAGCTCCTGCTGCGGGTGCCACGGTACTGGCCTATGCACTTGGCAATCATTGCACTTGCGAATCATGTCGCGCGCGTCTCTATGCATGGTAGGCCAATAATAACCTGCTCGTAAGGCTCTAGCTACCACGGATCATGGGCCTGCATGCATGCCGCACAACCCTTCGTGTATGTCACTGATTACGTAAGCTACCTGGCGTGGTCCAACACACCGCAGCCACGGCTGCAAAAAAGAGCGCTTGTAAAGGATGCCTTCTCGAAGTTCAAAATGTTGCAACTTCCTTTTAATGCGCCTTGCTGCTTTTTCCTCGTCTGGAAGGGTCTCATTAGTCAAATAGTTGATGATTGGGTTCATCCACGTAGGTCCCTCCTCTTCAACTATAGCGGCAACCTCCCCTTCCGTTATAGATTTCTCCTTGAGTATTTCCACCAAAACTTGTTTAGACAAGTGAGCGAAGCTTGTGGATGCAATCTTGCTAAGAGCGTCCGCTTTATTGTTCTCGCCCCTTGGCACCTGCTTGATGGAAAACTTACTGAAAGTCGCGATTAACGACTTGACTTTTTCCAAGTACCTGACCATGTTGTCCTCCTTAGCCACATACCCACCTAGAATATGGTTCGCGACAAGCCGTGAGTCCACGTAGGCCTCAAGGTTGCGGACTCCCATTCTAGCGGTGATTTTTAAACCCGCAATTAATGCTTCATATTCCGCTTCGTTGTTAGTGGCCGTGAACTCAAAACAGAGGGCGTACGTGAATTCCATTCCTTCTGGGTTTGTGAGGATGAGACCTGCCCCGGACCCGTCTGTACACGAGGATCCGTCCGTGAATAGCACCCAAGGTTCCGTTGGGTTCTCGTCTTGCTTAATGATTGGTCCTTCCTCATCCGGCTTCTCGATCAGGAAATCTGCCAAGATCTGGCCTTTAACAGCCGTCCTTGGTCTGTAAGATATATTATGCCCCCCCAATAGGATGCTCCATTTCTGTAGCCTCCCTGCCACGTCCGGTCTAGAAATAACCTGCTTGATTGGCTGATCAGTAATAACCACAATTGGGTGCGCCTGAAAGTACCGGCGCAACCGCTTTGTAGCAAACACTAGTGCTAACACCAATTTTTCCATGGAGGAATAATTCAACTCCGGCCCTTGTAGTGTTCTACTTATAAAGTAGACCGGAGTTTGTATTGTATCTCTATCCGTCATAAGTACCGCGCTTATTGCGCCATGAGTAGCTGAGAGATACATAATGAGTTCCTCCTTTGGCCGGGGAGCTACTAGCATAGGGAGAGATGCAAGATGCTGCTTGAGTTGGCCGAAAGATTCCTCGGCTTCTTTCATCTAGCGGAAGTCTCCCTTTCTAATACACTTCTTGAGTGTCTTAAATAGGGGTAATGACTTCTCTGCGGATTTAGATAGGAATCTATTCAGCCCGGCTAACTTCCCATTCAGGGACTGCACCTCCTTCCGTGTCTGAGGGGACGGCAGTCGTATCACTGCGTCCGTCTTCTCTGGGCAAGGTTTGATGCCATTTGGATCAATCAAATACCTCAGGAACATTCCCTCAGTTGCTCCAAACGTACATTTCTTTGGATTTAACTTCATGTTAATCCTTCTCAGCGTGTCGAATGTCTCTTGGACATCCCGGAGAAGTGCCTCCTCCGTGTGACTTTTTATTACCAAGTCATCAACATAGACTTCCAGGTTGCGTCCTATTTGTGATTCAAAAGCTTTGTCCACCAACCGCTGATATGTAGCGCCGGCGTTCTTCAGTCCAAACGGCATTTTTGTATAACAATATACGCCCTGGCTTGTATGGAACGCCGTTTTTTCTGCATGCTCCTCCGCCATCTGGATTTGGTGATACCCTTTATATGCATCCAAGAAGCATTTGAAAGGATATCCACACAAGGACTCCACCTTCCAGTCGATTTCTGGTAACGGGTAACAGTCCTGTGGGCAGGCCGTGTTTAGATCCGTGAAATCCACACACATGCGCCAACTTCCGTCATGTTTCTTGACCATGACCGGATTGGATAACCACTCGTGGTAGTATACCTCGCGCATGATGCCTGCATCCACTAGTTTCCGTACTTCCTCTAGTATCACTTGGCTGCACTCGGGCGCCTGGCCGAGCTTCTTTTGCTTAACGGGTTGGTACCCTTGGCGGATCTGGAGCTTATGCTCTGCTATCGCGCGTGGCACGCCTGTCATATGCTTTGGCTCCCATGCGAATATATCTAGGATTGCACTCAAGAGAGAGCACATGGCCCTTTTGCTGCTATCCGAGAGCGCCCCTCCTATGGATACCTCCTGTTCCGGATAGTCGGGGTGAATTGCTACCTTCCAGTTGGGAGGTGGTGATCCATCCTTGGGTGGGACAGGTGGAGCCGGTGTTGTCACGGTATGACACTCGGATGTTGGTATGACTGTGTTGTAAATAGTAACGATTCCCCCCTCAACGGGGAATTTGATCATTATGTGTGCCGTAGAGGGTACTGCCCGGATAGCCAAAATGCCTGGTCTGCCTATGATCCCATTATACGGAGAGTGTGAGTGTATCACCATGAAGTTCATCCACGTCGTAGTGGAATGTTCCTCATTCCCAATGGTGACAAGCAAACGCAATTGCCCTATCGGCCAGATAGTGTCTCCACTAAAGCCAGTAAGCGGCGACGTGGCCGGTACTAATTGGCTTCTTATTTCTGGGCATAACTGCACAAAACAGTGTTCATACAGTACCTCTGCTGACGATCCTCCATCCACATACATGCGACGAACGTTGTGTGTTCTAATGCTTATCTCAATAGTGAGAGGCGCATCAGTCACATCGCTTGCTGTGATGGGAGGGAATGAGATTTCTCTGCCGCGTGAAAATTTTTGACCAATTTTCTGTCTCGTGCGGCGCTGTCTGGATTGGATCATGTATATGGTCGAAGGCTTGTCCTTTTGGGGATCCTTCTTATCATACTTCTTGTTGTTATCTTTTCTGTCCTTCCAATCCTTAACTAGGTGCTTGAGTTTGCCTGATTTGATCAGCGACTCAATATGCTTCTTGAGCTGGATACACTCCTCCGTGGCGTGGCCTTTGTCATTATGGAACTCGCAGAAATGATTTCCTTGCCGGCGTTCCGGGGGAGTGGTCATTGGGGGAGGCCTCGGAAAGTTCGCCCCTTCTGTCAGCAAGATCTCCCGGTAGGACATCTTTAGGGGGGTGAACTTATCGTCCGACCGACCTCCTTTGCTTTGGCTCTTATAGTCTGAGCCCTTGTTATTGTTTTGATTACCTTGACCGCCCGACTGCCTCTGGGACTGATCATTTGACCGGTACCCATTTCCTCGTGATGGGTAGGCCGCGGCAACAGCTGTTTCTCCTTCTATGAAATTTCTGACCCTTTCCATGAGATCATCATATCTCTCTGGACGCTTGTCATTGAGGCGCCTGATCAATTCTCTGTCTGTTATGGCGTGCATGTAGTCAGAGATCTTCAGGAGCTCCGGCATGGTTCTCGTGCGCGTGCACTCATCATTGAAGCGTTCAGTGAAGGCTTCTGTGGACTCCCCCGGCCGTTGCTTGACAGTTGCCAATGAGACTGGATCCCAATTATACTTCTTCCTTTGAGTATAATTGTTCTCAAAGGCAGTGCGTAGTTCCGTGAAACTATCAATGCTCCATGGAGGGAGTGCTTCAAACCAGTCGCGGGCATTTCCGATCAAGGTCGAATTGAACATCTGGCACCATATAGGCATGGGCCATCGCTCAATTTTAGCTTGTGTATCAAATATTTTAAGGTGATCCACCGGATCACCGGACCCATCATAAGTCTTGATACACGCCGGCATGTGACGCTTGGTGTCCTCAGAATAGTTCCTTATGCGGAGGGTGAACGGGTCTTCCCTGGGATCCGCCCATGGCCGGGTAAGCCTAGGGTCATCCCATGGTTCACACCATGGACGCGAAAGATCCTCCGTTTCCGTATCTCGATAGTAAGGACCACCATAATACCTATCATTGTTTGGTGGTGGTGGAGGGGTGCGCCTAGGTCGGCGACGCTTAGGCGGATGGTCATCTGAGTCCTCTCCGGACGGGTCCGGGGACGGCGGTGGTGCCCCATCCTTTGCATAAGGACCACTTTTTTGGGATGAACCAGGAGCCTTTTTCCTAGTATTCATCATGTCCCACACACTTGGGCGACGTGTGGTTCTGGCCAGCTCTCGATCTAGTCGCTCGGGTGAGCCATCCGACCTTTCTCCTTCTCGAGACTGCGTTAATTCCTGTATAAGGCGGTCTCCTATGCGCTCAAACACATTCCGGGGTTGAGGGGTTTCCTCAAAGGTACCCTGCTCCTGAGGCCGAGCTCTCCTTTTCCTCTGATTTTGGGAGGAGGTGGTTGGTCCGGTGTCACCAAAGTTGAGTCTGGCTTGGAGATTCCTCCCTAGACTCAGCCTTGATGCGATCCCTGGGACGATCCTTTCGAAGTTCTGCGTGAGAACTCGAGTAAGATCCTCCTCACTGAGTGGCAGGACTTCCACTTCTTCCTCTGTCGAGGGTCTACGCGGTTCTTTGTTAGGAGGGTTTGGCGCACTCCCCGGATCAGGGTTGTCCAGGGTTGAAGTAGGCGGGGGTGTCATCGAGATCGTGCTCGTCACCCCCACGGGCTGAAAACCGCTACGGTTACCTGGCCCGCCTGCGAGGCGGCTAGGTGACTGGTTGGGGATGAGAATCCCTTCCCCTTGGGACTTCCGGTTCCCGGGATTCACGTTCCTGGGGTTAGCTTGCGGATGCCCCTTCGTCATTGGAAATTCGAGATGAGGTTTTGTTCTAGCTTAGTGTTATGGGTCCCACGGATGGCGCCAACTTGTTGATGCAAAAGTTGGTTGATCCTTGCTAGACCCGAATTAGGCTTAATTCGGGTTGGCTGGGCTCCGGCTCCTACACCAAGTGAATCGTTTGGTTGGGATCCTGCACACTAAACAACACGCGTTAGGCTTACCGTGGGAATGTTTCCCACGATTAGACTCCGGCGTGAGAGTAAGTAATCGATTTAAGGTTTATGTGAGTTTAGAGTACAAGTCGTCATACCTTTGTGGAACCCTTGGGGGTTCCTTTTATAGGCAGTGAAACCCTAGTGGGCTTCTACTGATGCTTCGGCCCCAAGGAAGAGATAATCACCAGAATTTAGAATGATTGTTATCTTCTAATCTTGGTAGTGAATATCCTCTCTTATTGGGATAAAGATATTCCAGACAGAGTATGATTCTGTCTAATCTTATGTCGATCGCACCGGGCCATAGGCCGCACACATGTGCGGTTACTGTTCATTCAAGCCCATAAGCCTGAATGACATTTATCCACCCATCTGTGATGGACCGGATACGGGTAGTACCCGTGGGCCAGGCTCATGACCCGGTTGGGGACTATACGTCATCAGTCATTATTTAAAGCGTGAAGTATAAGAAATTCAAAATCCAAAAATAAGGAAGCACGATTTTAATCCTAAGTAATCCTCTCATCCATTACTTGAAAAACCGCTCACAATTAATATAAGTCCGTTTCAAGAGTAATAAGTCATTCGCCTTATGTGTAAAGTCCTCATGTCATCCATTAATAAGTAGCTACACACTCGCTAAGGAAAGAAAAATAAAACTCACGCAATAATTTACATCCGCCATCTTTTTGAGACTTTGGATCTTCAACCCCGCAACCCGTCAAGGTAATATTGGATTGGAGCAACTATTAAATCCCCGCAACCCGTCAAGGTAATATTAGAATCTAATAGTTACTATAATTAACACTTCACTACCCCTCTTGGGAGTCTTGTATAATTATTATTATTTTTTTTCTAGCCACTCATTTTTTTGTAAGCCGCTCTTATTTTTCTTTATTCCTCACAAAGAAATTTGAAAAGAATAAAAGGAAAAACACCTGCTAAGTATTAAGCATGACATAAGTCTAGTACACATAAAACGTTCTAACTTAAAATCTTAAGACGTACTTATATCAACCATGAATGATTAGACAAAAATGCATAAGAGATTACAAACCGATTAAAACCGTTCTTGATTATTTATTAACATATATACATGTGAAGAAAATAGAGGTAAAGAAGAGAAGGGTTTAGCCACAAGTAATTATCATGAAGTTTATCTAGCCCTTTTATACTTGCTTCAACTCTATAATTTCCCATTCTCCACAGATTTAAAATCTCAAAAAATGAGATTGGTGGATGCTTAGCCTAATAAACCAATGAAGGACTACATGGTTAAGGATACTAGCTAGAGAATGCTAAGATAAAGAAACTCGGGTTGAGTCAAAATATCCATGGCGGGCCTAATATGTCAAAGAAGTCTAAACTTGTTAAACCATGTTTTTATTATATATTTTTTAATATATTTTTGATGAAAAATAAAAGAAAAATATATACAATGCAAATGTGTTATGCAAATGAAAAATGATTTATGCAAAAATTATGAATGCATATTTTTGGTGGCCAAAGTAGATCAAAAATTTGAAAAATGTTTGAAAAATTAATTTTCCAATTTATCATGAAAGTCAATGACAAGTTCTAGGTAAGGTCACTTCGATAGAAGTCACCCCTACACTTAAGATAAACATTGTCCTCAATGTTTAAGAGTATTGGAGTGAACTCCCCTACACTTATTACATTGATAACTTTGCTTAACTCAAGCTAAAGAAGAGACAACTAAAGGGTATTCATTTTAAGCACAATGTTGAATATCACAATATCAAAAACTAATCGAAGTGAACCGGATACAAGGGCCTCCTCTATAAGCTCCAATGCATGAAATGAGAGAGAGCAACCCTACAAACACATGAAGACAAAAGATAGGCACCCCCTACACTTCATCTCGACTATATACCCTTTTATGAATCCTATCCTACCACACTCTATGCTAGATGATCTAATCCTAGTTATTCAAGCTTGATTTAAGGAGTCTCTAGCGCGACTCATCCCACACTCAAAAGTGTCTAAAACCTATCATGGAGAAGAAAATTTTTGCCCCTTTTAAAGAAAAATCTCCATGATGAGGTAAAACAAGTTTTCAATGATCAAAACTCCATAAATATCCCCCCGGATCAAATACATAATTACCATCCCACTTATAACACAATTCAACAACCAACTTCCCAAGAAATGGTGAAAATAGTGAGGTGTTGTTCTCCAAAATGGTTTCCCATATGTTCTTCACAAGGTGATAGGGTATAACTCTCAAATCTTTCACAAGTTTTCCTTTTGTTGCATCAGGCGGATACTGAGATGGTTAGCAAGCTCTATGCCAGGATCAAAAATCTGTTCTTTGATGGGAAAACAACAAGTGGTGGTTGCCTTAGAAGATTCTCCTTTGTAGTTCACATGGTGAGAGAAAGGTTGTGGAGGCATGGGTAACAACAAGCTCTTGGAAAGAACCATCATGACTTGTTTTCCTTTATCACTTTGAAAGGTTGAGGTGGGCAAGGAAGAAGGTAAAGGATCTTCATGCAATAGAGATTCTAAATAGAGTATGTCCCCCTCCTCATCAAGATATCCAAGAGTATACTCAAAAGGTATATCCACCTCTAAAAATTCATCAATCTCATTTATGATAGAATCCTCCTCATCACCATAAACATCATAGATAGGTCTATCAAAGATTGGTGATTCCTCAAAACCCAAAGAAGTGTGATCATCAACAAATGGAGAGTCACAAGTAGAAATCTCATCATCACTATAGTCATCATATGTTGGTGTAGCACAAAGAAGAGATTCTTCATCACTAAAGTCTTCATTGGTGTCTTCATCATTGTGGAAAAGTGGGTTATCATATGAGGTTTCAAAAAGAGGAATTGAATGAATCACAAAATCACCAAAGTTAAGCTCGTGAGGTTCATGAATATCCAATGATGAGGTAAGGGAGGCTATGGTCTCAACATATGGAGGATCATAATTGCCACTTGTGCAAGCTTCATGAAAATATTCACCACAAACTTCATCATGGATATCAACTTGATTTACCTCCTTATCAAGAACAACAATATGCTTCACGGTCTCGGGTTCATTGGACTTCTTAGACAACTTCCCCATGTTAAACACAACTCTTTCATCTCCTACCCGCATTATGAGTTCACCTTCCGCTACATCGATAAGAGTACGACCCGTTCTCAAAAATGGCCTACCAACAATCAAAGGAACTCTCGGATCCATATCATAATCAACTACCACAAAATCCGCAGGAAAGGTAAATCTATCAACCCCAACAAAAACATCCTCCGCAATTCCCACCGGATAAGCTATAGTACGGTTGGCTAACTCAAGAGTCATCTTAGTAGGAGTGAGCTCGGGAAGTGAAAGTCTCTTCCAAACCGATAATGGCATGAGGTTTATGCTAGCACCAAGGTCCGCAAGAGCCATACAATTTTCCACCCCCGGGAAATTGCAAAGAATAAAAAAACTCCCCGGATCTCCAAGCTTAGTAGGCAACTTCTTAAGCAAAACCGCATATCAATTTTCATTTAAGGAATCATTAGGCAAATCCACTAATCTCTCTTTGTTAGAAAGTAAGTCCTTGATCATCTTAGCAAACTTAGGCATATTGGCTAAAGCTTCCGCAAAGGAGATGTTTATGTTGAGTTGCTTGAACATCCTTAAGAAATTTGAGACTTGGATATCATCCTTGTTCTTTAACTTGTCCTTTTTCAATCTTGAAGGGTAAGGAAGATTTGGTTTAGGTGTAGGTGTTGTAGTAGAAGATTTGTCTTTGTTAGCTTCTTGATTAGGAGTTGTGGAAGTTAAAGGAGAAGTAGGAATAGGTTGAGAAAGTGTGTTTGATTGAATAGGAGCATTTAGAGGTGGTGAAATAGATGTAGAAGGCTTGTCACATGTAGGAACAAAAGTGGGTTTAACAATAAGAGGTGTAGGAGGTAAAGGATCTTTTGTTGTTTTTCCACTTCTTGTTGTAATAGCATTGACATTTGCCCTTGGGTTTGTTTTTGTGTTAGATGGTAAAGCCCCTTGTTGTCTTTGATTGAATGCCATCAAAAGCCTATTAGTTTGTTCCTCCGATATACGTTTCATTTGATCATTCATTCTTTTCTCAGTTTCACGAATTCTCCTCTCAACATACTCATGAGTCTCTTGTAGCCCATATCCTTGATTTTGAAATTGAGGGTAACCTTGATTTGGGATTTGAGAATATCCTTGATTTGGGAAGGGTGGGAGTGGTTGATTAAATCCTTGATGTGGTGGATAAAAGTTATTTCCTTTATGTTGAAAATTGTTAGGTGCCTTGTAGTTATTCCCTTGGTAATGTGGTCTTGGACCTTGATTTGTTTGTAACAATTGAGAGGGATTTTGTTGAGATTGGGTGGGTGGTTGGGATGGGAATCTCGGTGGAGTAAGGTAATTTTGAGATTTGTAAGAAAGGTTGTTTGGATTGATGTTTGGCTTGAAATGTTCACGATGTTCCTCTTGATAAGCATAACACTCCCCTTGATAACCTTGCACCTTATCACATTGTTGATAGAAATGAGGACCTCCACAAGTCTCACATGAAAGGGTAATAGCATGCACATCATTTGTGGAATTGTTCAATGAAAGGCTCTTAATAGCTTGGATCAATTCTTGATGTGCCTTAAAACTCATCTCATGATCCCTATCTATCTTTTGAAGTATCCCTTGGTGACTCTTGAGGAATTGGTTATCACAAGGTGTTTGAGAATTGTATTGGATAACATGAACCCTTTCTTAAAATTCAGTGCTTGTTTGTACCATTGCTTTGGTCTCAATAATATCCCAAGCCTCTTGAATGGATTTAAGAAGAATATTTCCTCCCGCGGAAGCATTGAGTGAGTCTTGGTGATGAGGTTTAAGGCCATTGTAGAAAGTATTGATTTGGTGAACTTCATCCAATCCATGGTTAGGGCATCTCCTCAATAACTCTCTATACTCCTCCCAAGCATCACTAAATGTTTGACTAGGTTTTTGTTGAAAGCCTATAATTAAGTTCCTCAAAGCCGTGGTCTTAGATGGGGGGAAGAACTTGTTCAAAAACTTCTTAGTGCAACCATCCCATGTGGTAATGCTCTCGGGTGGTTGTGTATCTAACCAATGCTTAGCCAGACCCTCTAGTGAAAATTGCACCAATATCAACTTAATGGCATCATGGGGAACTCCATTGTACTTAATGGTGTTACAAAGAGCAAGGAATTTCTTAAGGTGATCATGTGGATTATCATTCTTGTTCCCAAAAATGGTGTAATTGAAACCAATTTAATCATGGATGTTTTTAGCTCAAATGTGTTTGCGGGAATATCGGGTATCTTAATAGCATCGGCATATACTTGCACATTGGATTGCAAGTGCTCCATCAAAGGTCGAGTATCAAATCCGGCCATGGCTTCTTGTTGTGGATGGATCAAAGCACGATTCTCGAGATCGGCTTGATGGACGGTGGTGTTCCTACTCTTTCTTTTTTTCTTCCTTTTCGGAGGAAGGGGTTGTACACTAATCGGTATTTGTGCATGCCCGCGAGTGAGCATGAAACTCAATACGAGTAATGAGAGAGAAGCTCTCGTGTGACTTTGAAGAGAAAAGGATTATCCTCTTCGAGTTTCAATATGAAATATCCACAAGAAAATAATAATATACGTATGTACTACTTGGGTGCAAGACCTCCAATGAAGCCTTCCTTCTTAGAATACTCACAAGTGAATGGGGGATTAGGTGGCGCGAAGCACTTAAGTACCTATTGACCCATAGATGGCATTTTATAGCACATCTCCTTTCTATTCACTTTATTGTTTGTATTCTTCGAATTATTGCTTATTGTAAGTATTTATCTATTCTTGCTTTATTGAGTTTGATCGATACGCGTGTCAAGGACCGGAACGCCCCTCAACACGGTGTATTTCCTTGGCAATACTTATGGAGAATATGTGAATCGGTTGTTCTTATACGTATACGTATTTACTTATACTAATATATGGAAAATATTTTTGTATTTATGAATTTTTTAGAGAAAATACTATATGTACATAAAAACCGAGAGAATCCAATAATATATATGTTTGGGTGCAATCTCTTAGGAAAAAGATTACTTTTCGGATTTTTTAATTTGTTTGGTCAATTCTTTAGGAAAAGAATTGTTTTTGTTATTTTTTAGTTTTTATATATTTTTATATTTTTGATTTTTTTAATTGTTTTTTATTTATGATACGTAAAAATAACGTTCACTAGGTGAACGGATCCCAAAAGCAAATGAAAACCGTCAATCGATAGTCTCTCGTAAAGTCAAATAACCGGCAACGGCGCCATTTGAAATTGTGTATAATTGAAGTTCGTTTTCTCGATTCTCAACCAAGTGAAAGTCCTAACAAAATCGGGTTTATGATCGTTTTTGGTTGGTAGGGTTATTTGGCTTTTCTATGTCTAATTGAACAATCAAGTAAAAATTGCAAAATATTAACTACGTATGTATACGTACTATTCTACAAAAACATATTGCAATTACCGCATTTTAAGCACAAAATACAATCTAAAACAAGATGTAACAAAATTACCAAATTTAACAATCTAACTATCATTTGAAATTGTGTATAACTGAAGTTCGTTTTCTCGATTCTCAACCAATTAAAAGTCCTAACAAAATCGGGTTTATGATCGTTTTTGGTTGGTAAGGTTATTTGACTTTTCTATGTCTAATTGAACAATCAAGTAACAATTTCAAAATATTAACTACGTATCTATACGTACTATTCTACAAAAACATATTGCAATTACCGCATTTAAAGCACAAAATACAATCTAAAACAAGATGTAACAAAATTACCAAATTTAACAATCTAACTAGTTATAGCTAGAAAAATAACCAAATAAAACAAACTTGCAAATTGTAACAAACTAACAACTTCAACAAACTTTTACCAAATTTTAACAAAAATTTCAACTAACTAAACTTTTATAAAATTGTAACTAGTTTTCTTACCAACTGATTTTATAAAACCAAAATTTCAAACTGTATACAAAAAAAAACTAATTTTTATAAAAGGCAAAATATTTTCTTGTGAAAGCAATATTGAATCACTTCTTAATACCAAATCTTGCTTCTAATATACACTATCTCTTAACAGTTTATTACACCGATTATCAGATTTTTATCAACTTAATATGAACCAATCAACTAGCTAAACCAATGCAAAAATCAGAACGCAATCAAGAGAACTCAAGCATGTTGCTAACAAGATTAAGCTACCAACTGACAAAAAAAACAGAACTTAACTATTAATGTGCAGAAAATGTAACTTCGAGCTTAACCGTTACATCCGTCGTCTAGTCCGTTGATGGCGAAGCTTAGCACTGAGCTAGCTTTAAACAAAAACCACCTTCGAACAAGAATCGTAACCAACTGATAACAAAACCGAAACCGACACTTTCTGATCTAACGGATCCACAGCTTCTTGGTGACAAAATGCTAACCGATCGATGCGAAAACGAAACCGAAATCAGCTACCAATACTCAAAACTATCATAATCAAACCTCGCACTGTTGAACACAATAGAACTGCCGCTACTTATGAACTGTTAATCTCGAACTTCGCTTAACCGTAATGAAACATCAACAACTACTATCTATCCCTAATGCAATCATCACAGCATGAATCTTGCATAATTGCACCGACGAAAAGCTGACTCGAATCGAAACCTCCCACTCACGTGAACAGTTATCTCCTCAAGAAATCTTGATCATCAGAATGAACCGAAAGCTACAGGTACCAAAATCACTGCTAAACATCAAAGACTCCGTTAACCAACATCACTAACTCCTTCCAACAGAATCGTAACTGCTTCCAAAGAACTTGAGCTTCGAGTACATAAACTTCTATCTATTGAAATCTACTTCTGCTAGCTACTCTTGTAATTCTACTGCTTCTTTGTGTAACTACAACTCTCATTACTTGTTAAACATCATGAGCCGAAACATTCTTGCAGAAAGATAGCAATCGAAACAGAATTGAAATAGACGGAATGAATTTTATTGAATGTGAAAAAGAAATGGGAGTACAATAGTTTGTTCCAACTGCTTTAACTGAATTCTAAAAGCTAGTGTGTGTGTGTCAAACACACACTAACTATATATGAAAGGAAAAATGATTGGAAGGTTTTAACTATCTAAAGCTAACTGTGTGTTTTTTACACACTTAACTACTACTCAAAAAATGAAACATGGTTGAAGGAGATGAAGCCTGAAATTGTGTATAATTGAAGTTCATTTTCTCGATTCTCAACCAATTGAAAGTCCTAACAAAATCGGGTTTATGATCGTTTTTGGTTGGTAGGGTTATTTGGCTTTTCTATGTCTAATTGAACAATCAAGTAAAAATTGCAAAATATTAACTACGTATGTATATGTACTATTCTACAAAAACATATTGCAATTACCGCATTTAAAGCACAAAATACAATCTAAAACAAGATGTAACAAAATTACCAAATTTAACAATCTAACTAGTTATAGCTAGAAAAATAACCAAATAAAACTAACTTTCAAATTGTAACAAACTAACAACTTCAACAAACTTTTACCGAATTTTAACAAAAATTTCAACTAACTAAACTTTTATAAAATTGTAACTAGTTTTCTTACCAACTGATTTTATAAAACCAAAATTTCAAACTATATACAAAAAAAACTAATTTTTATAAAAGGAAAAATACTTTCTTGGGAAAGCAAAATTGAATCACTTCTTAATACCAAATCTTGCTTCTAATACACACTATCTCTTAACAGTTTATTACACCGATTATCAGATTTTTATCAACTTAAAATGAACCAATCAACTAGCTAAACCAATGCAAAAAATCAGAACGCAATCAAGAGAACTCAAGCATGTTGCTAACAAGATTAAGCTACCAACTGACGAAAAAACTAGAACTTAACTATTAATGTGCAGAAAATGTAACTTCGAGCTTAACCATTACATCCGTCGTCTAGTCCGTTGATGGAGAAGCTTAGCGCTGAGCTAGCTTTAAACAAAAACCACCTTCGAACAAGAATCGCAACCAACTGATAACAAAACCAAAACCGACACTTTCTGATCTAACGGATCCACAGCTTCTTGGTGACAAAATGCTAACCGAACGATGCGAAAACGAAACCAAAATCAACTACCAATACTCAAAACTATCATAATCAAACCTCGCACTGTTGAACACAATAGAACTGCCGCTACTTATGAACTGTTAATCTCGAACTTCGCTTAACCGTAATGAAACATCAAGAACTACTATCTATCCCTAATGCAATCATCACAGCACGAATCTTGAACTCTCTCTATAATTGCACCGACGAAAAGCTGACTCGAATCGAAACCTCCCACTCACGTGAACAGTTATCTCCTCAAGAAATCTTGATCATTAGAATGAACCGAAAGCTACAGGTACCAAAATCACTGCTAAACATCAAAGACTCTGTTAACCAACATCACTAACTCCTTCCAACAGAATCGTAACTGCTTCCAAAGAACTTGAGCTTCGAGTACAGAAACTTCTATCTACTGAAATCTATTTCTACTAGCTACTCTTGTAATTCTACTGCTTCTTTGCGTAACTACAGCTCTCATTATTTGTTAAACATCATGAGCCGAAACATTCTTGCAGAAAGATAGCAATCGAAACAGAATTGAAATAGACGGAATGAATTTTATTGAATGTGAAAAAGGAATGGGAGTACAATAGTTTGTTACAACTGCTTTAACTGAATTCTAAAAGCTAGTGTGTGTGTGTGTCAAACACATACTAACTATATATGAAAGGAAAAATGATTGGGAGATTTTAACTATCTAAAGCTAACTGTGTGTTTTTAACACACTTAACTACTACTCAAAAAATGAAACGCGATGGAGATTACATAGACGAAGAAAAAGATTAGGAGGGTCTGGTGACATGTGAGGACCAATAGCCGATTGACATCTGTCAATCTTTCTTCTTTAGCTTCAGGAAACTTAGGAGATTCGTTGATTTCAAACTTGGGAAGTAATCATGCATGGATATAAAATGACTCCGGTTCATTAAATTCCATTTCCTGTCTTTATTTTTGTATAAACTCTGATGACGTGTCGTAAATTCATTGGAGGATAACTTTTGCCCACGAATTGTAATTGGCTGGTGAAGATTCCGCTTAACTTGACTCTCATTATTTCCCTTCAAGATTCAACCACCATTTAGAGATTAGTGCGTTTTAATTGGCAAGAATAATTGGGATTCGGTTTGGTGCAATAAATGGGAAGTGGGAATAATGGTGCCAATCATTGCTTATATCACATTCCATTATTTGCTGTATAAACTCGATTGTTTGTTGACTGATCATTTGGCCATAAATGCCTTGACTTTTCCAATTATTCCTCATATCTGGTTTATTGTTTTGAAGTTAAGTCGCTTAATTGTTGTTGTAGATATCTCATGCCCATTAATTTGTTTCTCAACCCTTCATAATCATGGCAAGATTGATCTTTTAAACTTCAAAATTGTTCATAAAGCATCCTTTGAATCTTTGACTTGAATGTTGACCAGATTTGTTTTTGATCTTGACTTTCTCAAAAATTGCACTTTAGTCCTTCATCTTTTGAATGTTGTCAAGATAGGTCCTTTGTCTTCACATGGCTTGTCATATTTAATCATTCTTTGTCTTTTTCATCACAAATAAGCTTGATTTCTTCGTGTTTGCTTGAAAATGTATCCTTGTTACATGTGTTTTAGGGTATTTTACATGTGTTTTAGGGTGATTTGTTGATTAGTTGATATGAGTTTTTGCTCATATCAGATCCAAAAATTCAAACAACATTAAGAACAAAATAAAGTACAACAATGGTGATAATAAATCTGCCAACAAGAAGGGTATAGGGGCTTGTTGGAAATGTGGCAAGCCTGGTCATATGAAGAAAGATTGTAAAACCCGCATAAAATACCATGAACAGTACAATACATGAAAACCCGAATAAATTAAAACTTTCCATTAATAATATACGACACGTGTCACGAACATTAAATTACAAGTATTATGTATATTATTAATGCACGGTAAATATTTAAGTATATTATTTATACACGATAAATATTTATATATAACAATTAAAAATGACAAGATATAAAACACGACATTTATAACACGAGCACATACGATTTATAATTAAGCATGAAGATCAAAACGAATTTGGTTTTGGACTTGTGGTTGGCCGCAACTAAGAAAGAACAAGAAAGGGCTTAAGGCCCGGCTCATTACCAAATTTTAACACCAGGGAATTTACTTGTCATTCATCATTTGCAAGTTTACAAAAAATGGAAAACCCTAGCCTCCATCCTTCTTTGGTCGCGTCATATATCATACACAAGGGAAGGAATTCTTTTGATTTGATCTCGGGTATTTACGTGTTTGAGTTCGTGATTTAAACCTTAATCCATCTATGAAATTGGTATTAATCATAACCTTAATCTTTTATTTTTATTATGATTATTAATCCACGAATATTTTAAGAAAACATTAATTAAACATGTTATGGTTGATTAATTAAACAAGATACGGGTGTGTTTGGTTTGCTTTTTGTTCGGCGACACACCAACCAAGACCCTCCAAGGTCTCGGTGCCATTTTCTGTCCACCAGCTGAAACCCCTATGGGTTCGGTGGTGTTTGTTCTCGGGCAGCAGCAAACCAAGGCCCCACGATGGAGACCTTGGTGATAACAGTGGAAACCGAGAGCCATAGGCTCTCGGTGGGTGGATTGGTCACGTCAGGGGACGGATGCGGCCAGTGGGAACTATGCGAAAGCAATGGCAGCCGATAGCAAGGCTAGGCCTTGGCCACCGGATAAGAACCACCAACCACCGACTGAGGTGGCGGGTTTGGGTGTTTGGTTTTGTCTCGGGTTTCAAGACTCGGGTACAATTTAAATTTTCCATTTTTTGGGTAATTAATTAATTAATTTAATTACATGCACTATTAGTTAATTAATTAAAATCATGACTTAGGTTAGATTAATTATATAATTATCATGTTATAACCTAAGTATATATTTGGACTTAATTAAATTAAAAACCATGACTTAATTTAATTAATTGTATAAGGTAAAGTTTTATTAAATTAACTATGACATATTATTAATTAATAAAAACCATGCATACCTTTATTAATTAATAATTATATTTTAGCCTAAATACTTGATTTAATAAACTTTACTAATATTTGATCATGGCTTATAAATTATCATTTTTAAGCACTAGCTTATATTTTAGACTTATAAATCAAGCTTATTTCTATTTCAGGAAACTTTCTATTTTTGGTAACTTACTATTTTGGAAACTTTCTATTTTTGAAAACTTGCTATGTTTAGAAAGTTATTTATTTTGACACTACAAGTATAGTAATACAAGAATACATGAAATACATAAACAAAATACATGTAAAACATGAATAAATACAAGATAACACTTAAAACAGTAAAACATGACAAGAACATATAAAATAAGCTAAGAACACATAAGAATCAATTAAACCATAGTAACCAGACAACTCATACACGTCCCTTATTTATGTAGTACCCGTGAAGTCGGAGTAGATCGTTCAACTTCCATTCTAGCTTCACTACTGGACATAAGGTACGGATATTCCGTCTTTTAGTATGGACATTCCTTCGTATGTTTGTTAGGATTACCTGTTTGCATCCATCTGTTTTCCTTAGTTATTTATATGTTTTAAATGCTCATGTTATATTTTAAATGCCTGAGCTATATACATTCAAGCCAGTTTCATCTAGTTATGGAGGTACCATAACCATAACACTGGAGGCACCAGTGTTATGACTTCCCCACGACGGAGTGATTGCTCGTGGCATCCCTTTCAGTTTGGACATTTATTTATATTATCATGTGGGGTGTATGGGTGCATCCTAGTTACATGTTTTCAGTCAGGATTTTCATGGTCAATGTGGTGTGTGCCTTGCATCCTTCACATTGGAGCTGATCCCTCCTACCCAGACCAGTATAATTAGAGGCAACCCCTCTAATTGCATGATGAGGTCACACCTCTAAGTATTCATGCACTTTGATACCTCATGACCTATATGGGCTCTTGGCTGAATTTAAAATACAGTTTTCATAAGTTAATCATAATCTTTTCGAAGTATAAAACCAGATTATAAACATCTTCCAGGTTTTCCAGGACTTATACATTTCCGCTGCTTCTCAGTCTTATTTATGTTTCAGTCATTCATACTATGTCATATATCCGTTCACTGAGTGTATTACTCAGTCGTTACTTTTCTTCCATGTCCCAAAACGGTAGGTACCCATGGACAGACTTGAGCATTTGGAGGGCGTGCATAGGATTGAAGTTGCCATAGACTTCTTCTCCTTTTTTACCTTCTATACTTATGCTGGTTTGGACACTTGTTTTGTCCTTCTCATTTAATTTACTTTATTTATGTTTTGGGCTTATGTTGGGAACCGATGTTTGATTCCGATTTTCCTTTTTGGTCATGTATGTTTTAGTACATATTACCTTGCATGCTTTGATGACACACCATAATTACACGTAACGGTCCACTTATCAAAGTGAGGTGTTACAATTATGGTATCAGAGCCCAAGGTTTCGACCTATAGGCTCTAAAACTTGACATGTGACTAGTGGATAGTCACCAGGATCTTCCTAATATGACAGTTTATTTCATGTACTTATTTTATGTATCATTGTTTATGCTAAGTTTTTGACAAAGTAATGGTTGGGACAGGACTGGCCATACTTAATCGCATGTTCTTTTTATTCGAATTTGTTTTGGTGAACCGACCCATAGGCGTTCACCTTTGCTCATGTCAATTTTGTTTTGTAAACCGACCCATTGGCGTTCACCCTTCCTCATGTCAATTTTGTTTTGTGAACCGACCCATAGGCGTTCACCCTTGCTCATGTCAATTTTGTTTAGTGAACCGACCCATAGGCGTTCACCCTTGCTCATGTCAATTTCAGTTGGCTATGCCTTCACGAACTATTTCATGCACCTCTTATGTTGATCCTATGTTTTTAACAGATTAATCATTTTACTTTATTCCTATTTTAAACTGTCAGATGGCTGTATAATAGCTCATGTTTCATTGAAGTTTTGACTAGTATGGATTGGACCCCAGCCATCCATATTTAGTTACATGTTGGTAAATACTATCCATGATAGTATTCCCTCAAAATTTGACAAGTATGAATTGAACCATAATCATCCATACTTAGTTACAAGTCTTTTTTTTCAAATTTTATGGACTGAACCATAGCCTTCCACATAAGTCAATGTCAAATCTCTGTTGATTATGCTTTTATGTTCTTAATGACGAAGATGTTTTCATACTCTCATGTTGATTTCGTCTTCATGATGATTATGTTTTATGTTTCCCTGTGTTGAATATGTTTTCATCATGCTGATTATGCTTTCATGCTAGACATTGATAGATTTCATTTAATCCTGCTTTCATGATAAGTCATGGTTGGTTTTCATTAATCACGCTTTGATGCTAATCATTGTTGAATTTCGTTGAACCATATTTTCGTGTTTCTTATGAATGTTGTCAAGATAGGTCCTTTGTCTTCACATGGCTTGTCATCTTTAATCCTTCTTTGTCTTTTTCATCACAAATAAGCTTGATTTCTTCTTGTTTGCTTGAAAATGTATCCTTGTTACCTATTTAAGCACAAACACAAAACATACCACATAATTCCACTTTATAGCACAAAAGTAAGGTATTTTACATGTGTTTTAGGGTGATTTGTTGATTAGTTGATATGAGTTTTTGCTCATATCAGAGCCAAAAATTCAAACAACATTAAGAACAAAATAAAGTACAACAATGGTGATAATAAATCTGCCAACAAGAAGGGTATAGGTGCTTGTTGGAAATGTGGCAAGCCTGGTCATATGAAGAAAGATTGTAAAACCCGCATAAAATACCATGAACAGTACAATACATGAAAACCCGAATAAATTAAAACTTTCCATTAATAATATACGACACGTGTCACGAAAATTAAATTACAAGTATTATGTATATTATTAATGCACAGTAAATATTTAAGTATATTATTTATACACGATAAATATTTCTGTATAACAATTAAACATGACAAGATATAAAACACGACATTTATAACACGAGCACATACGATTTATAATTAAGCATGAAGATCAAAACGAATTTGGTTTTGGACTTGTGGTTGGCCGCAACTAAGAAAGAACAAGAAAGGGCTTAAGGCCCGGCTCATTACTAAATTTTAACACCAGGGAATTTACTTGTCATTCATCATTTGCAAGTTTAAAAAAAATGGAAAACCCTAGCCTCCATCCTTCTTTGGTCGCGTCATATATCATACACAAGGGAAGGAATTCTTTTGACTTGATCTCGGGTATTTACGTGTTTGAGTTCGTGATTTAAACCTTAATCCATCTACGAAATTGGTATTAATCATAACCTTAATCTTTTATTTTTATTATGATTATTAATCCATGAATCTTTTAAGAAAACATTAATTAAACATGTTATGGTTAATTAATTAAACAAGATATGGGTGTGTCTGGTTTGCTTTTGGTTCGGCGACACACCAACCGAGACCCTCCAAGGTCTCGGTGCCATTTTGTGTCCACCAGCCGAAACCCCTATGGGTTCGGTGGTGTTTGTTCTCGGGCAGCAGCAAACCAAGGCCCCACGGTGGAGACCTTGGTGATAACAGTGGGAACCGAGAGCCATAGGCTCTCGGTGGGTAGATTGGTCACGTCAGGGGGTCACGGATGCGGCCAGTGGGAACTATGCGAAAGCAGTGGCAGCCGATAGCAAGGCTAGGCCTTGGCCGCTGGATAAGAACCACCAACCGCCGGCTGAGGTGGCGGGTTTGGGTGTTTGGTTTTGTCTCGGGTTTCAAGACTCGGGTACAATTTAAATTTTCCATTTTTTGGGTAATAAATTAATTAATTTAATTACATGCACTATTAGTTAATTAATTAAAATCATGACTTAGGTCAGACTAATTATATAATTATCATGTTATAACCTAAGTATATATTTGGACTTAATTAAATTAAAAACCATGACTTAATTTAATTAATTGTATAAGGTAAAGTTTTATTAAATTAACTATGACATATTATTAATTAATAAAAACCATGCATACCTTTATTAATTAATAATTATATTTTAGCCTAAATACATGATTTAATAAACTTTACTAATATTTGATTATGGCTTATAAATTATCATTTTTAAGCACTAGCTTATTTTTAGACTTATAAATCAAGCTTATTTCTATTTCAGGAAACTTTCTATTTTTGGAAACTTACTATTTTGGAAACTTTCTATTTTTGAAAACCTGCTATATTTAGAAAGTTATTTATTTTGACACTACAAGTATAGTAATACAAGAATACATGAAATACATAAACAAAATACATGTAAAACATGAATAAATACAAGATAACACTTAAAATAGTAAAACATGACAAGAACATATGAAATAATCTAAGAACACATAAGAATCAATTAAACCATAGTAATCAGACAACTCATACACGTCCCTTATTTATGTAGTACCCGTGAAGTCAGAGTAGATCGTTCAACTTCCATTCTAGCTTCACTACTGGACATAAGGTACGGATATTCCGTCTTTTAGTATGGACATTCCTTCGTATGTTTGTTAGGATTCCCCGTTTGCAGCCATCTGTTTTCCTTAGTTATTTATATGTTTTGAATGCTTATGTTATATTTTAAATGCCTGAGCTATATACATTCAAGCCAGTTTCATCTAGTTATGGAGGTACCATAACCATAACACTGGAGGCACCAGTGTTATGACTTCCCCACGACGGAGTGATTGCTCGTGGCATCCCTTTCAGTTTGGCCATTTATTTATATTATCATGTGGGGTGTATGGGTGCATCCTAGTTACATGTTTTCAGTCAGGATTTTCATGGTCAATGTGGTTTGTGCCTTGCATCCTTCACATTGGAGCTGATCCCTCCTACCCAGACGAGTATAATTAGAGGCAACCCCTCTAATTGCATGATGATGTCACACCTCTAAGTATTCATGCACGTTGATACCTCATGACTTATATGGGCTCTTGGCTGAATTTAAAATACAGTTTTCATAAGTTAATCATAATCTTTTCGAAGTATAAAACCAGATTATAAACATCTTCCAGGTTTTCCAGGACTTATACATTTCCGCTGCATCTCAGTCTTATTTATGTTTCAGTCATTCATACTATGTCATATATCCGTTTACTGAGCGTATTACTCAGTCGTTACTTTTCTTCCATGTCCCAAAACAGTAGGTACCCATGGACAGACTTGAGCATTTGGAGGGCGTGCATAGGATTGAAGGTGCCATAGACTTCTTCTCCTTTTTTACCTTCTATACTTATGCTAGTTTGGACACTTGTTTTGTCCTTCTCATTTAGTTTACTTTATTTATGTTTTGGGATTATGTTGGGAACCGATGTTTGATTCCGATTTTCCTTTTTGGTCATGTATGTTTTAGTACATATTACCTTGCATGCTTTGATGACACACCATAATTACACGTAACGGTCCACTTATCAAAGTGAGGTGTTACAATTATGGTTTCAGAGCCCAAGGTTTGGACCTGTAGGCTCTAAAACTTGACATGTGACTAGTGGATAGTCACCAGGATCTTCCTAAAATGACAGTTTATTTCATGTACTTATTTTATGTATCATTGTTTATGCTAAGTTTTTGACAAAGTAATGGTTGGGACAGGACTGGCCATACTTAATCGCATGTTCTTTTTATTCGAATTTGTTTTGGTGAACCGACCCATAGGCGTTCACCTTTGCTCATGTCAATTTTGTTTTGTAAACTTACCCATTGGCGTTCACCCTTCCTCATGTCAATTTTGTTTTGTGAACCGACCCATAGGCGTTCACCCTTGCTCATGTCAATTTTGTTTAGTGAACCGACCCATAGGCGTTCACCCTTGCTCATGTCAATTTCAGTTGGCTATGCCTTCACGAGCTATTTCATGCACCTCTTATGTTGATCCTATGTTTTTAACAGATTAATCATTTTACTTTATTCCTATTTTAAACTGTCAGATGGCTGTATAATAGCTCATGTTTCAATGAAGTTTTGACTAGTATGGATTGGACCCCAGCCATCCATATTTAGTTACATGTTGGTAAATACTATCCATGATAGTATTCCCTCAAAATTTGACAAGTATGAATTGAACCATAATCATCCATACTTAGTCACAAGTCTTTTTTGTCAAATTTTGTGGACTGAACCATAGCCTTCCACATAAGTCAATGTCAAATCTCTGTTGATTATGCTTTTATGTTCTTAATGACGACGATGTTTTCATACTCTCATGTTGATTTCGTCTTCATGATGATTATGTTTTATGTTTCCCTGTGTTGAATATGTTTTCATCATGCTGATTATGCTTTCATGCTAGACATTGATAGATTTCATTTAATCCTGCTTTCATGATAAGTCATGGTTGGTTTTCATTAATCACGCTTTGATGCTAATCATTGTTGAATTTCGTTGAACCATATTTTCGTGTTTCTTATGAATGTTGTCAAGATAGGTCCTTTGTCTTCACATGGCTTGTCATCTTTAATCCTTCTTTGTCTTTTTCATCACAAATAAGCTTGATTTCTTCTTGTTTGCTTGAAAATGTATCCTTGTTACCTATTTAAGCACAAACACAAAACATACCACATAATTCCGCTTTATAGCACAAAAGTAAGGTATTTTACATGTGTTTTAGGGTGATTTGTTGATTAGTTGATATGAGTTTTTGCTCATATCAGAGCCAAAAATTCAAACAACATTAAGAACAAAATAAAGTACAACAATGGTGATAATAAATCTGCCAACAAGAAGGGTATAGGTGCTTGTTGGAAATGTGGCAAGCCTGGTCATATGAAGAAAGATTGTAAAACCCGCATAAAATACCATGAACAGTACAATACATGAAAACCCGAATAAATTAAAACTTTCCATTAATAATATACGACACGTGTCACGAAAATTAAATTACAAGTATTATGTATATTATTAATGCACAGTAAATATTTAAGTATATTATTTATACACGATAAATATTTCTGTATAACAATTAAACATGACAAGATATAAAACACGACATTTATAAAACGAGCACATACGATTTATAATTAAGCATGAAGATCAAAACGAATTTGGTTTTGGACTTGTGGTTGGCCGCAACTAAGAAAGAACAAGAAAGGGCTTAAGGCCCGGCTCATTACTAAATTTTAACACCAGGGAATTTACTTGTCATTCATCATTTGCAAGTTTACAAAAAATGGAAAACCCTAGCCTCCATCCTTCTTTGGTCGCGTCATATATCATACACAAGGGAAGGAATTCTTTTGACTTGATCTCGGGTATTTACGTGTTTGAGTTCGTGATTTAAACCTTAATCCATCTACGAAATTGGTATTAATCATAACCTTAATCTTTTATTTTTATTATGATTATTAATCCATGAATCTTTTAAGAAAACATTAATTAAACATGTTATGGTTAATTAATTAAACAAGATACGGGTGTGTTTGGTTTGCTTTTGGTTCGACAACACACCAACCGAGACCCTCCAAGGTCTCGGTGCCATTTAGTGTCCACCAGCCGAAACCCTTATGGGTTCGGTGGTGTTTGTTCTCGGGCAGCAGCAAACCAATGCCCCACGGTGGAGACCTTGGTGATAACAGTGGGAACCGAGAGCCATAGGCTCTCGGTGGGAAGATTGGTCACGTCAGGGGGTCACGGATGCGGCCAGTGGGAACTATGCGAAAGCAGTGGCAGCCGATAGCAAGGCTAGGCCTTGGCCGCTGGATAAGAACCACCAACCGCCGGCTGAGGTGGCGGGTTTGGGTGTTTGGTTTTATCTCGGGTTTCAAGACTCGGGTACAATTTAAATTTTCCATTTTTTGGGTAATAAATTAATTAATTTAATTACATGCACTATTAGTTAATTAATTAAAATCATGACTTAGGTCAGAATAATTATATAATTATCATGTTATAACCTAAGTATATATTTGGACTTAATTAAATTAAAAACAATGACTTAATTTAATTAATTGTATAAGATAAAGTTTTATTAAATTAACTATGACATATTATTAATTAATAAAAACCATGCATACCTTTATTAATTAATAATTATATTTTAGCCTAAATACTTGATTTAATAAACTTTACTAATATTTGATCATGGCTTATAAATTATCATTTTTAAGCACTAGCTTATATTTTAGACTTATAAATCAAGCTTATTTCTATTTCAGGAAACTTTCTATTTTTGGAAACTTACTATTTTGGAAACTTTATATTTTTGAAAACCTGCTATATTTAGAAAGTTATTTATTTTGACACTACAAGTATAGTAATACAAGAATACATGAAATACATAAACAAAATACATGTAAAACATGAATAAATACAAGATAACACTTAAAACAGTAAAATATGACAAGAACATATGAAATAAGCTAAGAACACATAAGTATCAATTAAACCATAGTAATCAGACAACTCATACACGTCCCTTATTTATGTAGTACCCGTGAAGTCGGAGTAGATCGTTCAACTTCCATTCTAGCTTCACTACTGGACATAAGGTACGGATATTCCGTCTTTTAGTATGGACATTCCTTCGTATGTTTGTTAGGATTCCCCGTTTGCAGCCATCTGTTTTCCTTAGTTATTTATATGTTTTGAATGCTTATGTTATATTTTAAATGCCTGAGCTATATACATTCAAGCCAGTTTTATCTAGTTATGGAGGTACCATAACCATAACACTGGAGGCACCAGTGTTATGACTTCCCCACGACGGAGTGATTGCTTGTGGCATCCCTTTCAGTTTGGCCATTTATTTATATTATCATGTGGGGTGTATGGGTGCATCCTAGTTACATGTTTTCAGTCATGATTTTCATGGTCAATGTGGTTTGTGCCTTGATCCTTCACATTGGAGCTGATCCCTCCTACCCAGACGAGTATAATTAGAGGCAACCCTCTAATTGCATGATGAGGTCACACCTCTAAGTATTCATGCACGTTGATACCTCATGACCTATATGGGCTCTTGGCTGAATTTAAAATACAGTTTTCATAAGTTAATCATAATCTTTTCGAAGTATAAAACCAGATTATAAACATCTTCCAGGTTTTCCAGGACTTATACATTTCCGCTGCATCTCAGTCTTATTTATGTTTCAGTCATTCATACTATGTCATATATCCGTTCACTGAGCGTATTACTCAGTCGTTACTTTTCTTCCATGTCCCAAAACAGTAGGTACCCATGGACAGACTTGAGCATTTGGAGGGCGTGCATAGGATTGAAGGTGCCATAGACTTCTTCTCCTTTTTTACCTTCTATACTTATGCTGGTTTGGACACTTGTTTTGTCCTTCTCATTTAATTTACTTTATTTATGTTTTGGGCTTATGTTGGGAACCGATGTTTGATTCCGATTTTCCTTTTTGGTCATGTATGTTTTAGTACATATTACCTTGCATGCTTTGATGACACACCATAATTACACGTAACGGTCCACTTATCAAAGTGAGGTGTTACAATTATGGTTTCAGAGCCCAAGGTTTGGACCTGTAGGCTCTAAAACTTGACATGTGACTAGTGGATAGTCACCAGGATCTTCCTAAAATGACAGTTTATTTCATGTACTTATTTTATATATCATTGTTTATGCTAAGTTTTTGACAAAGTAATGGTTGGGACAGGACAGGCCATACTTAATCGCATGTTCTTTTTATTCGAATTTTGTTTGGTGAACCGACCCATATGCGTTCACGTTTGCTCATGTCAATTTTGTTTTCTAAACCGACCCATAGGCGTTCACCCTTCCTCATGTCAATTTTGTTTTGTGAACCGACCCATAGGCGTTCACCCTTGCTCATGTCAATTTTGTTTAGTGAACCGACCCATAGGCGTTCACCCTTGCTCATGTCAATTTCAGTTGGCTATGCCTTCACGAACTATTTCATGCACCTCTTATGTTGATCCTATGTTTTTAACAGATTAATCATTTTACTTTATTCCTATTTTAAACTGTCAGATGGCTGTATAATAGCCCATGTTTCATTGAAGTTTTGACTAGTATGGATTGGACCCCAGCCATCCATATTTAGTTACACGTTGGTAAATACTATCCATGATAGTATTCCCTTAAAATTTGACAAGTATGAATTGAATCATAATCATCCATACTTAGTCACAAGTCTTTTTTTCAAATTTTGTGGACTGAACCATAGCCGTCCACATAAGTCAATGTTAAATCTCTGTTGATTATGCTTTTATGTTCTTAATGACGACGATGTTTTCATACTCTTATGTTGATTTCGTCTTCATGATGATTATGTTTTATGTCTCCCTGTGTTGAATATGTTTTCATCATGTTGATTATGCTTTCATCCTAGACATTGATAGATTTCATTTAATCCTGCTTTCATGATAAGTCGTGGTTGGTTTTCATTAATCACGCTTTCATGCTAATCATTGTTGAATTTCGTTGAACCATATTTTCGTGTTTCTTATGCAACCGGAATTATGTCTAAGCTGGAATAGCTAGGCTATCTTGTTGCTCACATCAGTTTGGTTTTGCTAAATATTGTGTTATTGTGAGAATAATTGTTTTATTAAAATAAAAAATGCAATTCAAATTTGTGTCATTAATATGAAAAGTTTTTAGTTGGATACGATTATTTGTTATTTTGTGATATTGTGAGAATAATTGTTTTGTCAATCTGAAAGATACAATTCAGTTTCGTGTTCGTTAATCAAGTTAGTATTTTGAATTTTGTACATGACGCAATCGTTTATTTCGAATGCTACAATAAACGTTGTATATAAAGAAGTTTTCATAGGTTATGAGTGTCTTTATTCGTTTCTATTTTTTTAAACTATAATGCATATGTAATTTTTTCTTTAATGATTGTGATTCGCATGTTGTTACTGTACACAAAAACTATATTAATACGTTATATCTCAAATAATTTTTTAGGTTAGCCGTCCATTGGGCGAGCTTTGAGACTAGTTAAAACATATTACACTATATACTATAATTAAAACACCCCCTAACCCTATTTTACTACTAAAACACCACATGATACAAGTATGAATACTAATTAAGAATCAATTTAAACATAAATACATAATTTATACTCATATTAAAACTAATTAATACATAATAACTAATAAACACTTGGAAATAAATTAATTAATACTAATTAATTACTATAGTCAATAAACCTTATTTTTTAAAGATGCAATTGTATATACACATTGTACATCAACTAAAAGTATATATCTACAAAATCGTACGTATGTTGTCTACCTAAAATAATGGTGTACATAGTTTTGAAACCGAACCGGACCAACGGGTTCAACTGGGAACCGGAGTTACAATCGGTTCGGCTAGACAAAAAGCCGCCATAATAAGAACCGAAGAAGCCCTATCGATACCGATAAAAACAGCCCCATTACATAAATATCTACAGTTTTTATACGACACATAAATACGTACTACTTATAAAAGAGATTGCACTTTCACTCTAAATTTTAAAGTATTACACTCTTACAAGTTTTTGGTACAAACTTGTACAACACAAAAACTTTATAAATTTGTTTCTCTATTAAATGGGGAGCAATACGGATCTAATGACCAATTAATAAAAATTATATGCAACGTGCACAAATTATTATTGCTATAAACCACAATTTTTACATAAAATTAATTAAATTGTTCACAAATGTATAACTTTAATATTAAATGTGAGTTTGATTTGGAATCTTTTAATATTTATATAAATTTTCATATTCGATAACACATCGTCTATGTATGCATTTTAGTATATATTTAGTGAAATACTAATATTTACCTAATTAATTCGATTAAATCGTACATATCAAAAAATAAGATTTTAAGGTTATTATAATATCTGAAAACGTGTACACATATAAACTACAAAAAATTTCTATATTTATATGGTATATAATATCATGACGAATGTTACAGAGATTAACAAATACATTTCACAATCAATCATCATAATTTTCTAATAATATTTTCATATAAAGTGGTTTATTATTGTTTAGAGTTATTTCAACTTAAAACTATCATCAATATTTGTAAAGTTATTATCGAAAAATATGTATAGTCATAAAATATTACGCACGCGGAAGAAAAGTCTGTCTAGTGAATAGTAGTTTTTGTCTATTAATAAACATGAGGTGGTCCGTAGGAAAAAGGTTCATACACCCTATTTGTATCATATACTCAATCAACCAATCATAACCATTCATTCTTTCCATCTAACAAAAAAATCTAATTTTTAAAAATTAAATATCTCACAAACCTTTAATCGTTACGCAAAACGAAACATACCATCGTGACGAGAATTAAATTATCTTTCTATCGAGGGGCACATGTATATACTTTCGGCGAACTTTTTTTTCTCCGGAAAAAATCATATATGATTCGTATCAGAATCATATATGATTTTGGAAAATCACATATGATCCGTGATACGAATCATATATGATTTACTCAGGAAAAAAAGTTCGTCGAAAGTATATACATATGAGCCCCTCGATAGAAAGATGATTTAATTCTCGTTGTAATAGTGTATTTTTGTCATTTAACAATTTACCATTTGTGAGATATTTAATTTTTTTTAAAAATGTGATAAGTTGGTTTGAATGAATATAATTGATTGATACAGTCTATGCTATAAAAAGGGTATACATTGATCTCAATTCATACTTCGTATACTTAGCAGTTATATGATGGATACCAACAAGCAATGTGTATAATTATTGTTTGCTAATTATTATATAAGTACGTGGTCTTTCATGGTTAAAGGGCTCATTTTGGATTTGATCAATTACAAGATGACACATAGGCTTAAAGTGTGTATTTTAAGTTTTCTTGCTAAATTTATCTATATCTATATCTATACTATTATATAAAGTATTTGGGACCTTTTTAAAATAGAAAGGCTGAAAATTCAGATTTTTTTTACCTATTTACCTATTAAATAAAGCAAGTTGTTGATATCTTCATCAACATTATATATTATAACATTTTTCTAACAACTTTTTGTAAAATTTTGTAACAACCTTTTCTAACAACATTTTTTCTTTTAAATTGAAAAATATTTTTATTTATTTATTATTTTAATAATCTAATTTCACTATATTTTTTAAAATTTTGTGCTTTTTAATTCGATATCCATTTTGATATATTTTTATTAACTTTTAGTCTTTTTTAATTTTAGTGGGGTTTTTAGTTCGATTTTTTAGAACTTTACAATGACTAAGAGACTAATATTTGTTAGTCTCAAAAATTCGTTATTAGGTATCCGCCGCCGCATTGCGCGGGTACCGTTCTAGTATATAACACTCAAAAGGCTTTTCACAAAGAAAATGGAACCTGGGCCGCCCAACTGGATGCCCTAAAAAGTAGCCCGGAGCCCAGTGCTCCTATTTTGTCGCGTTTTAGTCTATAGCTAAAACATCCGCTGGAAAGAAAAAAAACTAGGGTTAGTTCCAATGGAAACGATTGCATCAATCAAGAAGGAGGAGGAGGAGGGTACAAGAGATAATGAAGTCCCTGTATCTGTATCGGTACAAAAAGTTGTCTCCAACGAGGACCTTCTGTTTGAAATCTTGGTTAGGTTACCACTAATCTCATTACATCTCTTCAGATTTGTATCAAAGTGGTGGCTCTCTCTCATAACATCTCCAAAATTCATAACACGGCGGAGCCAAATCACTAACCTCGATCCAACTTCTGGTCTCTTTCTTCGCGGTGAATCCTCAGACGAATACGATTTTCTTTTTCCAAACCTATTTTCCAAAACCTATTTTCCAAACAAATGGGTACCTCTATTATGCGGTTACCACATGGATTATATTATTAAAATTCTTTTTCGATGATGCTTATACCAAGTATACCAGTTAACATGTTTAAAGATATGGACTTATGGAGCATTAAAGGATATGCCGGAAAAGAAGGTACTTTGGGTAAGGAAATACATTAGGTTTTCTTTGTTGTTAAGTGATCATTATAATCGAAAATTCTGTTGTAGCCATGAAAGTTTCGTTCGTAACAATGATTACCTGTAAATTCAGTAGTAGCTACAAGCTCTTAGCATTTCATTACACTTTCAGTATGATTGAACATGTTTCTTTCTTCAAATATGTAAAAAAGTATGAACTCGATACGTACTAAGCTATTTGATTAACATTTGTTTCAGGTCCTGAACATTAGGGAGCATGAAGTGGAGGAAAGCATAGACATTGAGTTATGTTATGTTTTCATTAGTATGTGACGATGGCTATGGTTTATGAAACATTAATGACAAACTGAATGTTATTTTGAATTTTCACTAGTTATCTTCTTGTTGGTTGAATCGCATTTGACTTGTAACAGCAATATTTAGCTCTTATTTTGCAAAAAATGTTCTTGATCCTCATGTACTTTTGGAATTGCTCATGTACTGTTAGAATGTATATGATCCCTCTCTTCCGTGTCTGCTGCTCGTATAGTCCCTTGTGATCTGGCTATTTGAATATGAAGCATTTGATGCATTTGTGTGACTTCATCACAATATATAAGAGATTACATCAAACCCTAATGGACGTTAAGTCCACAAACCGGGCTCGGACCTTATTTATCTTGTTAAGTATTAAAAAAGTCTAAAAAGAAGGGTATCTAAATCGTGAAAATCACCTAGCTCGAGGATGACTATTAATGATGTGTAATGTCGGTCCTCTTTGAAAAAATGTTTATCTTGATTTAGTGCAATGCACACAAAACCTTCTTTTCCACTTCTTACTGCTCTGTATCTTTTTATCTTGCTGGCTTCCTCAAGTTTGTTTTGCTTCTTTCAGTTGGTCACAGTTAAAATCAGCTTAACCGATTTCATCCATCGGGCCTATGTTGAAACATAATTGGGATGTGAAACATGGTACTTATGTAGGCAATACGATACCTCAACCTCCTCAAGCATTCTCTAATAAAGTAATAATGATCATCTTGCTGGGCCATCAAACATGAGAAACGCAGCAGCTTTAGCTTCATCGATGCCAACATATGCTTATCCCATTCCTCCGCAATCAAACTTTCAAGATGGTAGAGTTGGATTGTTTAACAATCAACCAGCATTTATAGAACCAGTCAACTTAAGGCATCAGTTTGACTACCAGTTGCATCAGCAGAATCATCTAACAAATGAGTAATACAGTCTATCCATTCTCAAATATTCTTCATAGAACTGAAACTTTTAAAATATTTTGCAGGGAGTTGCCCTACAAACCTATTTTTCAGGGAGTTGCCCTACAAACCTATTATGCGGAAGGTTGAATGTTTCCATGAAAGTTATTTGATTTAAGGACAAGAACCTGCAAATTTGGAAGATCACCTAACCAAATAGGGAATGTTCCATTTAAGTGGTTGTTTCCAAGATCAACTACACTCAAGGATCGACATCTAGACAAGGAACTTGGCACCTCTCCTTCTAATCGATTTCCTTTTAAAACAATCCCCTCTAAGTTTTGACAGTCATGGTATAAACTTGGAATTGTTCCTTGAAAACTATTGTTCCCCATATTTATCAATCTTAGAGATGTGATATTTCCAAAGCATTGTGGAATCAGTCCAACAAAGCGATTATTGGACATATCCAAATCCCCTAGACCGCTCATGTTGCAAATTGATGTAGGGAATGGCCCCTCAATCAAGTTGGACTGCAGATACATGGATACTAAGCCATACCATTGAAATTGTGGCAAACGTGTTATGAAGTTATGTGATAGATTCAGATATCGCAACCCATAAGTACCTCCTATCTCCCCTGCCCAATGAGGAATTTGGCCATGGATTTCGTTTCCAGAAAGATCTAACATTTCAAGTTGTTTCATAGCTCGAATTGACTCGGGAAACACCTTTAGTTTGCAAGAGGCCAATTCTAAGGCTAAAAAAGTAGGATTGACATAATGATTGGCATTCTTAGCTGTAACAAAGAAACCATTGTAAGAGAGATCTAGAGAATAAAGTTTTCTGAGGCTTGATAACAATGTATCCAACTCCCATTCACCGCTAAAATTATTATAAGAAAGTCTTAAATCAGTTAGATTGGTGAGTTGTTGGAATGTTTGATCATCAATATGGCCAGCTAATTGATTCTGACTCAGGTCTAACGCTTGTAATGATGGAAGAGAAAACGACTGAAGTGGTACATTTCCACTCAACATGTTATTATTCAAAATGAGATATTTTAAAGAGGGGAGATTAAACAGCCAAGATGGCAGTGTCCCATTAAGTTCGTTTTTGAATAAATCAAGATCAGTAAGGTGCGTTAGGTTAACTGAGATATCTGAAGGGATTTCACCTGTGAGAGTGTTCCAGGACAAGTCAAGTGTTTCCAAAGATTGAAGATTGAAAATGTAATTAGGTAAGTTTCCTTGCAATCGAGTGGAGAAAAGATTTAGTAATTTCAAAGAAGAGATGTTAAGACTCTTGGGTAAAATTGAAGAGATATTAACCTCTCCAAGTGAAAGTGCTTCCAAATTAGTAAAATTATGAATCAAATTGATGAAAACATCTGGTCCAAGCGTTAAATAATTTGAAGAGATTAAGAGATACCAATTGATGAAGGAGTGTGATATCCGGTGGGACTTCGCCATAAAACTCACAATGAGAGATGAGTGAGACTATTTGAAAACCTTCCTCTTAGCCTTCCGAAACTAACATCAAGACCAATCACGTCACCGGTGGAGTTGTCACAAGTAACTCCATCCCAGTTACAACAATCTATGCTTGTCTCCCAACTCATCATTATTGGTCGACCGTATAAACCCTCTGTGTAATTGATGGAGGAAAGGCTTTGCTTAAAGAGAAGCAAAGCTTCACTCTGTTTTTTAAGGCATTTGTGAGTATTATTGAAAGAAGTGGGCGAAGAAGCAAACGCGGTGAAAAATAAGAAAAAGAAAAAGATAGATAAACAATTTAGAATTACTCATTGTGTTTTGTAGATTTTGATTTGCTATAAAAAATTTGCTACACATGTATATATACTATACTAGAATTAGTTTCAATCTTAATGCAGGTAAATGTTTGTGGACCAAAAACTTTGAAGTATATGAGGGTTTAAGACGACTTCAAAGTAAACTCATGTTGGTCTACAAGTCACTTATCAGTGGGCATGTAGCAAGCCAAAGAGACTTTGCGTGTGATAACCTTTCCTCAATCACTATCAGTGCTTCAGACGCTGATCAAATAGAAGGTATTATGTATAACTTTAAAAAGCGTGAAAAGTCTAAGAAAGATTGATTGGGATGTAACTGTTTGTGGACCAAAAACATTGAAGTATACGAGGGTTTAAGAAGACTTCGAAGTAAACTCATCTTGGTCTACATGTCATTTGTCAGTCCTTTCATCTGCTGGCCCTATTGATGTTTTGGCACTGGAAATGCAATTATGCAAATGTCATGTAGCATAAACTATTGATTCAGAATTATGAATTGCTTCATCAACAAAACTCGCAAGTATATCTGTTTCAATTTACAAAACTATAACTATGTTATGATCCTACATCGGCAAGTATGGGATTGGCCGATGGTTTATAATGACTAGGCGCTCCCTCCTCCTTCAAGCTAGCTTTTTGGAGTGAGTTCTACACTTTTGTGAGTGATATGAGCTGAGGGTGGGAAGGTTCATATACAATTGATATCAAGCTGTGGGTCAGGTTCAGTTCTTTCTCTCTGACCCCGGTTCGACCCAGAGGCTTGGTTAACCGTATATCATTCCTTTAGTGGATCCTTGTAATCTCATCTTTTGAGGATACGACGCACAAAACTGCACTTATCATCATCTATACTGTCTCCAAAAAGAATAAAAATTTTGACCTTATAATTGCCAGACTATAATGGGCTAGGACTTAAGAACAAGGGGTTTGAAGCCAAATAATGCACTACTTTTAAATCAAGAACCAACAACCATCGAACACCTGATGGTCTATTTCGGTATCATTTCTGTCTTCTTGATATAGTTAAAAATTAGTTAAGTGTTCACACAGCCAAAGCTGTACGGAACTGCAGCATCCACAAAGCTACTTGCATTATGAAAATTTTAACAATTATAAATATTCTTAAAAGACAATTACTTCAATAGGAAAAAGGCATACCAATGCATTGTTTACTGAGCGCAAGCAATCATTCGTATTTAACTAGAGAAGGATGACATGTGGCAGTTTATGCAGAAGTTGTGTGATTTGAGAAAAATACAGGGAAGTATACATCTGCAAAACAAGAACCTTCTCGAGAGAATGAACTAAATCATTTGAAAATGGGACGATAACAGCTAAACCCGAAAGAAACTTCTCACAAAGAAGTACAGGTCAGAAGTTAACGATGCTCATGGTTCCAACTTCCAAAGTGCAGCATAGTAGTGTTAGCATAGACCATGATCCAGCCCAGTTACGGTTTTCTTCTTCCTGTAAACAAACAAACAGCATCAATAAGAAAAATATCACTAGCAGCATTGAGTCCAGCAAGTGTCTGTCGTATTTTACATAATTTTGCTCAAAAACATGATATACGGAAATAGATGGCATAAATTCTAATGCAGATCTACACGTGAAGTCAAACAACTTTCCATCTCAACGAATTACTGTTTACTATATTTTTCCTCTTCACAAATCTTTAGCATGTTTTCTATTTCTGTGCTGTTCAAGAACACATCACATGCTCACTCGTCTATTTTCCGAAAAAATTCCATCCTGTTAGACAAAGACAGGGCCAAACCTCTCACGTATGCATCTAAGCTTCATGCTCATGCAATTCCATGCATGCTATCTTATGTATGGCAACAAACCAACAAAAATTGCAAGAACACATCAAAGCCTCTAAGGGATTAGCGAGGCAAATATTTGGTTCCTGGCTATATCTCCACTGAGATAATAAAAAACTACATACGACTCCAAAAATTGCAATCAAAATGTTTACTGTTGTTAGTCCATAATGTGTAACGGAAGGAATCTGGGAAGCCTTCTTTGTTTATTAGTAACTAGATTGTTTACTGGTGTACGGCATTTTTCTAGGCATTTACTCGACGGCTGGTTAACAAATGTCTTTAACTGATCTTTAGGTAATTTCATTGCCCTGAATGGTGTAAACAATCGTAGCTAATTTTGTTATTTCTTTCTATAAATTCAGGTAACCAAAGGATACAAAAAAAGTTCCATTGCTTAATCGGGTTATTCCCATTCCTGGTAATTTGGTGAGAAAAAGGAATTTCGAGGATGATGATCTTCCTGAGTTGGACTTTGGTGTTTCCTGTGTACAAAAGTCGCTAGTAACTAAGCCTGTAAATCCTGTTAATTAAGTCGGATAATTCCCCGTTTACCAAGCTTCCAAACATAGAACAGTCATCGGAAAAAGCAAAAATCTTTGATGACGACGACGATGATATGCCTGAATCCCCCCCCCCCCCCCCCCCCCCCCCCCCCCCCCCCCTCCCGGAGCAATTCTCATGGTACTTCGGTTGCCATGTGCGATAACAAAAATGATAACACGAGCTTGTGGTTCAAGTGACGACATTACGGTGGGTTGGACTGTGATGGAACCAAACTTGGTTGGGTCAAGTCGTTGCAATATCTGGCTTGCCCATTCCAAGTCAAGAGTTGAACCATGGGATTTCATCGAAGGCTCGGGTCTCCTGGTTCCTAGAGTAGAGGGCAATGCGTTAGCCTGGTTTCATAGAGCTGTGAATCCTTCTGTCTCTCGACAGTGCACCCATGGATCAAATAACCAGCTTGGTTCGCTCTAATGAACTCTCACTTTAAAAGAAGTATGAGGCCCCATTATACTTGTAAATTAAAGAGAGTTCATGAGTGTTCCCAACCATAAAGGCATAAACAAAACCATCTTACATAGTCAGATGGAGATAAACACACGTATTCGCTGTTCCCATCCTTAAAACAAAAGTTACCAGTTCACCCATTTTCCAACTTTAAAGCAAGAACAATGCTCCAGTTGCAGCTTTAAAATTTTAAATTACCTCCAAGTCCTCCACACCAACTTTAATCATACTGTTACCAGCCTTTCAGCCTTGCAGTTAGTTTACCAACACAGACATCACCTCGGAAACTTCTTTAACCAAAGGAATCAATTTTAGTAACCTCTGTTAGTTACCAACAACTTATATTAAAGCAAACAACTCACCATAACCATTTTTTTATCGCAAGTGCCAAGTAGTCCTCAGCTAGAGCCAAAAAAAGGTTTCCTCTCTTTTTTGCTGAACTCACAAACTGGAGGCATCAGTAACATGCGGTAGCCTTATTTTTAAAGGTTGTTGCTTTTATATGTAGATGTGTTTTTTATTTTTGAAAAATGGCGACTAGCCTCTCAACTCTTACCGAGCCAGAGGGGGCCATTGTGTAGATGTTTTTTTCTTTTGATTCAGACAACGTCACACGTAGCGTATTTTACTCGATAAGAGACGAAGACTTGTATAATTGCCTTGTATGCAAACATGTATGATGTATATATGTGAAAGAATGCATGCAAATAGAAATTAGAAAAAGAGTTGCAATGCATGAAACCTCAGAACTCAATAGTCTCAAAATTCATTACAAAAAAGAATATCTGGAAAGAATATTAGTCCAGACCAGAAAAGAACCTAAATCTCAATCTCTGTATAGTACCACAAGTCTTTAATCTTTGAGTTTACTACCACGACGAGTAGCAGGACTAGCAGCAACCCTATTCCCAGTAGCGGATGCAGTTCTAACACGTTTTAACCTTCCTTGATGTTCATCTTCTGTGGTAAGCTGTTTTAATCTTAAACCCTTACCCCTACTACTAACTAAACCCTTTTGAGACTCATTAACACCAGCATGTTCACAGGATTTAGCACCTTTAACTTCATCATCATCGAAGGTGCCTCTAATCCTTTTCTTTTTGATGGACGAGTTTTTTTTTCCCGCTTCAGAGACTTGTTCATATCGAACGGGCTCCACTTTTTCTTGATCTTGAACATGTACGAGTTCTTGAGGGTGAGCAGCAGCCACTTCTTGAATTTGGAATGGCGACCAGTTAACATACTCGTCCCTTACGGAAACAATGTTTCCCTCGCGATCGTACACAACTCCGTCCCAGTTGTCGACATCGTTTTGCCACCATTTGTCTTCTAACCTATCGTATCTTGCTTCTACAGGTTCGTTAAGAAGTTCGCCTAAAGTAATCATTATGATAATTAGGTTGTCGTCTTGTCGATAATCGATTTGCATGTAAATAGAATAAGTTAGAAGTATTTATATCCCATATATATACACGTTTTTACTAAATTACTTCAAGAGTCCTTAATTAACTATTCTTTCCTTAATTACCCTAAACCCATAGTTACAAAGGATACGTATTTTCTTATTACGGAATTTCTATTTACAATTTTTATATAATGTTGGAAACGAAATTACTTATTATATGTCGGTCTTCTTTTATAAAAACAAGGTTTTTTACCCGCGCTCGACAGGTTCTTCGTTCACCAAAAATGTTAACAACCACTGCTGAAGCAACTCACGATTGCCTTGTGATCACAACCAATCTAGGACATCCGGTTAAAGGAAAAAGAACCATATCATGTGCAAAAGTTTTCTGATATACCTCCTGGTATAATGAAGCAACAACAACCACCTGTTAGTCTTTAGTGACTTATTCTGATAATATTTGCTGCAATAAACTTTAGTCAACAACAAAAAGCCATTAGTCTTCTAGTCACAGATTCTGAGCAAATAGCATCGCTGCCTACCATAAGAAACAGTTTCAGAAAAAATAATCTTGGTGTGATGATAAAATTTATATCAAAAATTATTTTTCCTAACAATTTTGTTGCACCTTTATATCAACCCGCATATCCTGATGCCCCTGATGCCTATCATAAATATCCGCAAAACCATTAAACTGATAATGTTAACTTTTGAAATCCAAATTCAGAATTTCATCTCATCCTCACATTCCATTTAAATTCAATTAGTATATGGGCGAAACATTATCTACCAATAATATGCATTGAGACAGCTATCGGGTGACCTAGTATCGGCTACCCACTACTGACCTCAAATTAGGCCTTTTTTTTAGCTCATTTAAAGTAATGCAGAGATAAACTCGAGGTTACCGTGCATTTAAGACCAAAAAATATAGCCCCCACATATATCTCAACCTTCTGTTCTCTTTTAGTTACTTTTTCTGCAAACACAAAAGCCAAAAAAAATCACCCATTAACCATAAAACCAAACAAACACACAAAAACATAAAACATATGCTTTTCGAGCTTCAAACAGCTTATTCGAAACAAAATATTTCATACACTGTAAGATTTAGGGTGTCTGTACGACGGGTGTGATAATCTTGGATATCTAACTTGAATCGTGTTTGGTTCACTTTCCGTATAAAGTATTTCGACCCTATGGTGCCTGGGTTACATGAAATCCTTATCGGGATAATTCAAGTAGAAACACTTTGATTCTAGGCACAAGAGATCAAAGCAAGAACTGAGAATATTATGGTTTTTCCGTTATGTTCATATGAGATCAATGTCTGTTAATGAACAAACAGAATTTGACAGTTACATGCAGTTAACAACGGTTGGAATACAGTTAATTCCAAGGGTCACAACTGTTAGGTTTTAGCGGGAAAATAAGGAAACTCCTTTAGCGGGACCCCAGCAAGGGGCTCTGCCCCTTGACCCCGCAAGGGGCACTGCCCCTTGACCCCGCAAGGGGGCGCAGCCCCCTTGACCCCTGCATTTTCGTCGTGGGCGATAACATATTAGCTCAACGAGTGTGCACTCCGCACTTCCCCTAACTCGCGTCAGAACCGAATATGAAATCTCATTGATCTCTAGTAAATCCCGATTAACTAAAATAGTTGATGACACTAAAATCACCAACAAATCCCCCCCCCCCCCCCATTTTAGTGTAATCCTTGATCTACTAAAATATATATAAAGATATATACAAGTATAAAAACAAACATAACAAAACAAACAAATGCATAAATGAAAATGTCTTGCGATTGAATTTTCATCTTAGTATAATACACATTCCAAATATTCGAGAACCGGGGTGTCGTAACGATTGAACCCGTCAACTCATGTGAATACCTGAAGATACTATACACATAAGTTTCTACAACACGCTACAGTTCAGTCTTGACACTATTACAAGCCATGCGTCCCTATCCATTAATGAACATATAGAAAGTCAAGTCCAAGCTTCTTGAAGCGGCAAAACTTCATGCTCATATAGGTGGTCCTTTTGGTCTTGCTCCTGCAGGCAATTTTTCAAAAGAACCATTAAGAAGATATACTTCAACCTAACATCACTCGCAGGTCTGAACACATACCTTGGGATAATAAACACATGCGTTCCAATCTCTAGCTATGAGCTTTCCACATTGAATTCAGCTTCTAACGTTGTATTAGAAGGGAATTGGGTATCTCATAGGTAGCAGATCTAGATGGACTTCAAACCCATCCCAATCACCGACTTATTCACTAAGTCTCTAGCTAACGCCTTCGTCAAGTGGTCAGCTAGATTATGTTGTGACCAAACAAATTCAATAGATATCACGCCATTCATGATTAGCTCCCTAATCATACTATGTCTAACACCTAAGTGTCTAGACTTGCCATTGTATATTTGACTATAAGCTTTAGCCAAAGTGGCAGCACTATCACAATGAATAGAAATTGGTGATATTGGTTTCGGCCATATTGGAATCTCATGTATCAAGTTCCTTAGCCAATCTGCTTCTTTACCAACAGCAGTCAATGCTACAAACTCAGATTCCATAGTTGAATCAGTGATGCATGTTTGCTTCTTGGAAGCCCATGAAATGGCACCTCCCCCAAGCAAGAACACCCATCCACTAGTAGAAGACGAATCTTCAACAAGATTTATCCAGCTAGCATCAGAATAACCTTCTAACACCAAAGGATATCCAACATATGATAAACCATAATCCTTAGTACCTTTCAAGTACTTAAATACTCTTGTTATTGCATGCCAATGCTGTCTACTAGGATTACTAGTAAACCTACTCAACCTACCAACTGCATAAGCAATATCAGGTCTAGTGCTCGTTATAGCATACATCAAAGAACCAATGGCTCTTGAGTATTCGAGCTGATCCACAGGTTTACCTGTGTTTGGCATAAGCTTTTCTACCGGATCCATGGGAGTACTCACCGGAGAACAATCTTCACGATTGAATTTCTTGAGTATTTTCTCAATATAATGAGATTGTGTTATTACAATCCCTTTATTTTCACGTTTAATCTTAATACCAAGAATAACGTCAGCTTCTCCCATATCTTTCATGGAAAACTTAGATAACAAAAACTTTTTAGTTTTATCCACATGATTTTGGTCAGTGCCAAATATCAACATGTCATCAACATATAGACAAATTATAACACCATTACCGGAGTCATCAAATTTGCTATATACACATTTGTCAGATTGGTTTAGGAGGAAACCACTAGACAACACAACCTCATCAAACTTTTGATGCCACTGCTTAGGTGCTTGTTTCAGCGCATACAATGACTTAACCAACTTACACACCATATGCTCTCTACCAGGCATAACAAATCCTTCCGGTTGCTTCATATACACTTCTTCTTCCAAATCACCATTTAAAAATGCTGTTTTGACATCCATTTGATGGATCACTAGATTGTGAATAGCTGCCAAAGCTAACAACAATCTAATAGTAGTGATACGAGCAACTGGTGCATAGGTATCGAAATAATCGATTCCTTCCTTTTGTCTAAAGCCTTGGATTACCAATCGAGCCTTAAACTTGTCAATTGATCCATCGACTTTCATCTTCCTTTTGAAGATCCATTTGCAACCTAAAGGTTTGCATCCAGGTGGTAAATCAGACAAAACCCATGTATTATTTTCCATTATTGAACCAATCTCATCATCTATTGCTTCTTTCCAGAAAGCAACATCTCGAGATTGCATAGCTTCATTATAGGTTCTTGGATCCTCCTCTATACTATAACAGTAAGAATATTGAGATCCAATTTGATCTCTTGATCCCTCAACCAAATATAGTTGAAAATCAGAACCATATGATTTAGCCTTTCTAGCTCTTTTACTCTTACGAGGTTCAGGAATTTCACTTGGTACATCATCTTAATGATCATCCCTTTGAAATTCATCCGAATTTGGTATGATATCCTTTGGTCTAGGTATTGAAGAGAAACGATTCTCATCAAATATTGCATCTCTTGATTCTATAATTGTGTTAATAGAAACAGAGTCATTAGGTTCTATAACATAAAACCTATATGCCTTGGAATGCTCAGCATATCCAACAAAGATGCAATCAATACCCTTTTCACCCGAAGTTTTCCTTTTAGGGTCTGGAAGCCTAACAACGGCCCGACATCCCCAAACTCGCAAAAATGTCAAGTTTGGTCGTTTCTTATACAAAAGTTCATATGGGGTAGTCTTGTTCCTTTTATTAGAAACCCTATTCAATAGATAGCAAGCCGTTAACATGGCTTCTCCCCAGAATCCATCACTCAAACCAGAGTAAGACAACATGGAATTAACCATTTCTTTAAGAGCTCTATTTTTCCTTTCAGCCACACCATTTTGTTGGGTGTGTAAGGAGCTGTAGATTCATGAATGATTCCTACAGATTGGAAATATACAGGATCATAGTATTCACCACCTCTATCTGTGCGTAAGGTTTTAACCAAGTCATTTTATTGCAATTCAAATTCGGTTTTATAAATTCTAAATTTATCTAGGGCTTCATCTTTTGCATGCAACAAATAAACATAGCAAAACCTAGAGGCATCATCTATAAAAGTGATAACATACTTCTTGTTTCCTAAAGATGGTGTTGCATGAAAATCACATAAATCACTATGTATTAATTCAAGTATGATAGATTTCCTTGTTATACTTTTAAATGGTTGCCTAGTGATTTTTGTTAACATGCAAGTATATTTTCCAACATTTCCATCAATAGCAGGAATTAAATCATCTTTAGACATTTCAAGCATTCTTTTATAGTGCACATGTCCTAAACGAGCATGCCATAATGAGGTATCAACAACAGTAGAAGAAGACATATAAACAGAACTATAATCACCAGGAACTTTATTCAAATTTAACATAAACATTCCATTGTTATAATAACCAAATCCAACAAATACACCAGACTTCGATAAGATATACTTATCAGATTCATAGACTTGTTTGTAGCCACATTTATTTAATACATGACCAGAAATTAAGTTCTTACGAAGTTTAGGAACAAACAATACATTAAACAAAGTAATAGATTTTCCAGAACTGAATTCCAACACCACACTTCCTTTTCCATGAACAGGAGCGAAATGATCATCACCCATGTAAAGGACAGATCCGTCTTCCACCGGTTCATATGTCTTAAACCAGCAACAATCTTTACAAACATGTGTTGTGGCACCAGAATCAATCCACCACGCTATTGCATCAACCTGCACATAAAATGCTTCAGAAATTATTGAAACATAATATTTACCAAAACTGTTCCAAATATGTACTAATTTCTGACCTTGGTCTTGGGATTGGTCCTTAGACCCCTTTCCCGAAGCACCAGCACTTGCGTTATTCTTTTTGTTTCCACCACGACAGTCCCGCTTAAAGTGGCCAGATTTGGCACACTTCCAACAGTCCCCTTTGGGCTTTTTGTTGGAACTGGAACCACCGCTGTTATCCTTACGTTTCTTTTTGTTTTGTTTGTTGTTCTTATTCTTACCACCCTCTTCGATCATATTGACCGAGGGTCCAACAACTTCTTTTCTTTGCCCTTGTCACTGTCCTGCGCCCTTAGAGATTACTCTATACGCAAGTGAATACCAAGTTGTACCAAAGACAGATCGTCTTTACCATGTTTCAAATTATGTTTGAAATCCTTCCATGAAGGAGGCAACTTGTCTATCACACTAGAAACAGATATCGATTCATCCATTTTTAAACCGTGTTGTGTATACTGTCCTAGGATTCTAAGGAGTTCATTAAATTGTTCCATGACAGGCCTAGAATCGACCATTTTGTAATTATTAAAATTACTTACCAGGAACTTCTTACTTGAAGCATCCTCTGCCATGTACTTGGATTCAAGAGAATCCCATAACTCCTTTGCAGATTCATAATCCTGATAAATATCAAACAGGGGGTCCGACATACCGTTTAATATGTGTCCTCTACAGATGTAATCGTCATTCTCCCACTTTGATCTGCGTCTGATCGCTTCCACTGTATCATCCTCCATCAACTCTGGCATCGGGGTAGACAGAACATACAATACCTTCAAAGTTGTCAACAGGAAGTGCATCTTTTTCTGCCATCGCCTAAAGTCATGCCCTTCAAACTTATCCAGTTTCCCAAAATTCGTAGTCATCTCTTTCACAGTACTTCCTCGAACCATGATTAACACAGAAAATACTTTATACGTTTGTAAGATTTAGGGTGTCTGTACGACGGGTGTGATAATCTTGGATATCTAACTTGAATCGTGTTTGGTTCACTTTCCGTATAAAGTATTTCGACCCTAAGGTGCCTGGGTTACAAGAAATCCTTATCGGGATAATTCAAGTAGAAACACTTTGATTCTAGGCACAAGAGATCAAAGTAGGAACTGAGAATATTATGGTTTTTCCGTTATGTTCATATGAGATCAATATCTGTTAATGAACAGACAGAATTTGACAGTTACATGCAGTTAACAACGGTTGGAATACAGTTAAATCCAAGGGTCACAACTGTTGGGTTTTAGCGGGAAAATAAGGAAACTCCTTTAGCGGGACCCCAGCAAGGGGCTCTGCCCCTTGACCCCGCAAGGGGCGCTGCCCCTTGACCCCGCAAGGGGGCGCAACCCCCTTGACCCCTGCATTTTCGTCGTGGGCGATAACATATTAGCTCAACGAGTGTGCGCTCCGCACTTCCCCTAACTCGCGTTAGAACCGAATATGAAATCTCATTGATCTCTAGTAAATCCCGATTAACTAAAATAGTTGATGACACTAAAATCACCAACATACACAACACCAAAAAACACTCTAAGACAATATCATACCAAAATCAAGAGGCCATATATTCTCTTCTTCTTCCATCTTAACTAATATAGTTTCCGAAATAAAATAAAAAAGTAACCTCGTACCTGTAATTCACCGCAACAAATTATTTTTACATTAAAATAAAAAAACTAACACAAAATCATTAAGAAAATTGTTTTTTTCTAAAAAAGAACATACCTCAAGTTGAAATTGATTGTTTGTGAATTAGTTCATTTAAAGAAATGCAGAGATAAACTCGAGGTTACCGTGCATTTAAGACCAAAAAATATAGCCCCCACATATATCTCAACCTTCTGTTCTCTTTTAGTTACTTTTTCTGCAAACACAAAAGCCAAAAAAAAATCACCCATTAACCATAAAACCAAACAAACACACAAAAACATAAAACATATGCTTTTCGAGCTTCAAACAACTTATTCGAAACAAAATATTTCATACACTGTAAGATTTAGGGTGTCTGTACGACGGGTGTGATAATCTTGGATATCTAACTTGAATCGTGTTTGGTTCACTTTCCGTATAAAGTATTTCGACCCTATGGTGCCTGGGTTACACGAAATCCTTATCGGGATAATTCAAGTAGAACCACTTTGATTCTAGGCACAAGAGATCAAAGCAGGAACTGAGTATATTATGGTTTTTTCGTTATGTTCATATGAGATCAATGTCTGTTAATGAACAGACAGAATTTGACAGTTACATGCAGTTAACAACGGTTGGAATACAGTTAATTCCAAGGGTCACAACTGTTGGGTTTTAGCGGGAAAATAAGGAAACTCCTTTAGCGGGACCTCAGCAAGGGGCTCTGCCACTTAACCCCGCAAGGGGCGCTGCCCCTTGACCCCGCAAGGGGGCGCAGCCCCCTTGACCCCTGCATTTTCGTCGTGGCCGATAACATATTAGCTCAACGAGTGTGCACTCCGCACTTCCCCTAACTCGCGTCAGAACCGAATATGAAATCTCATTGATCTCTAGTAAATCCCGATTAACTAAAATAGTTGATGACACTAAAATCACCAACATACACAACACCAAAAAAACACTCTAAGACAATATCATACCAAAATCAAGAGGCCATATATTCTCTTCTTCTTCCATCTTAACTAATATAGTTTCCGAAATAAAATAAAAAAGTAACCTCGTACCTGCAATTCACCGCAACAAATTTTTTTTACATTAAAATAAAAAAACTAACACAAAATCATTAAGAAAATTGTTTATTCTAAAAAAGAACATACCTCAAGTTGAAATTGATTGTTTGTGAATTAGCTCATTTAAAGAAATGCAGAGATAAACTCGAGGTTACCGTGCATTTAAGACCAAAAAATATAGCCCCCACATATATCTCAACCTTCTGTTCTCTTTTAGTTACTTTTTCTGCAAACACAAAAGCCAAAAAAAATCACCCATTAACCATAAAACCAAACAAACACACAAAAACATAAAACTTATGCTTTTCGAGCTTCAAACAGCTTATTCGAAACAAAATATTTCATACACTGTAAGATTTAGGGTGTCTGTACGACAGGTGTGATAATCTTGGATATCTAACTTGAATCGTGTTTGGTTCACTTTCCGTATAAAGTATTTCGACCCTATGGTGCCTGGGTTACATGAAATCCTTACCGGGATAATTCAAGTAGAAACACTTTGATTCTAGGCACAAGAGATCAAAGCAGGAACTGAGAATATTATGGTTTTTCCGTTATGTTCATATGAGACCAATGTCTGTTAATGAACAGACAGAATTTGACAGTTACATGCAGTTAACAACGGTTGGAATACAGTTAATTCCAGGGGTCACAACTGTTGGGTTTTAGCGGGAAAATAAGGAAACTCCTTTAGCGGGACCCCAGCAAGGGGCTCTGCCCCTTGACCCCGTAAGGGGCGCTGCCCCTTAACCCCGCAAGGGGGCGCAGCCCCCTTGACCCCTGCATTTTCGTCGTGGGCGATAACATATTAGCTCAATGAGTGTGCACTCTGCACTTCCCCTAACTCGCGTTAGAACCGAATATGAAATCTCATTGATCTCTAGTAAATCTCGATTAACTAAAATAGTTGATGACACTAAAATCACCAACATACACAACACCAAAAAACACTCTAAGACAATATCATACCAAAATCAAGAGGCCATATATTCTCTTCCTATTCCATCTTAACTAATATAGTTTCTGAAATAAAATAAAAAAGTAACCTCGTACCTGCAATTCACCGCAACAAATTATTTTTACATTAAAATAAAAAAACTAACACAAAATCATTAACTAAATTGTTTTTTCTAAAAAAGAACATACCTCAAGTTGAAATTGATTGTTTGTGAATCGGCTCGAATCGAAATTGATTGTATTTCTCTATGTTTTGTACCAGTCATCACCGTCATAGAAAGACGATAACCAATTATCAACCATCATCAATACGGGCCAACGACCCTGATAAAAAATCATCATCATCCAAGCCCAACCGTCACCAACCCATCAATGATTGGGGGCGACGATTCTGGTGAAAAGAAATGACCATCACCCTAACCCGATAGTCGCCAACCCATCAAAGATTGGAGGCAACGATCGGCCTTAAATCATCATGCACCATGAAACACCCAAAAGATTGAGGGCAACGATGGGCCTAAAAACAGCATGCACCATGAAACACCCAAAGAACCCAGATCTATTTTGGCTAGTAAGAGAGTGGTTAGTGAACAGTGCATCGTACCATCCCTCTATAAGTGAACAGTGCATCGTACATCCGGTAGACGGATGATGCAAATGATTTTCTCGTGAAATATTAACAAGGTTTAAAAAGAAAGGTATTTCAACCTTGATGGACACCTACGTTGTACATCGCCCTTAGTGACCTAAATAAGCACTTAAATCCTTTCCAAAGCCAATTTACTTTTAAGCAAAGAAGGATCACATACCTATAAACAACAACTATAGAACAAGTATTCAACCAATAACACGTTGATTATTATTAGAGAAAATTCAGTTACACAAAAACTCTAACGATTGTTCTTCTCCCTAATCTATACATCATAATCGCTACATATAGAGTAGAAGACGTATATTAGGTAACGACTTGGACCGCATTCCAAGGCACTTTGGGTCGGCCCGCAACATATAGCCCATGGACGATCCAATAGTTCTTCATTAACTCTACACCTATCATAATTCTTATAGAGAGAAGTGCAAAAATGTATTGTATCTATAAGTTAATAAAGTAATACACAAATAATATAAATTATAAAGCTAATATGTTAGATTCATATAGAGAAATGTAATCATCCATGTAATATATTAAAGTTCAAATTTTATCATTTGTTAGTTTTTGGACATCAACCATCCCTCTATAAGTAAACAGTGTATCAGTGTATCGTACATCCGGTAGACGGATGATGCAAATGATTTTCTCGTGAAATATTAAAAAGGTTTAAAAGGAAAGGTATTTTAACCTTGATGGACACCTACGTTATGGTACATCGCCCTTAGTGACCTAAATAAGCACTTAAATCCTTTCCAAAGCCAATTTACTTTTAAGCAAAGAAGGATCACATGCCTATAAACATCAACTATAGAACAAGTATTCAACCAATAACACGTTGATTATTATTAGAGAAAATCCGGTTACACAAAAAAACGATTGTTCTTCTCCCTAATCTATACATCATAATCGCTATATATTGAGTAGAAGACGTATATTAGGTAACGACTTGGACTGCACTCCAAGGCACTTTGGGTCGGCCCGCAGCATATAGCCCATGGAAGATCCAACCATTCACCAACAATCACCACCTGAATGGTTGAAGCGGCAATTCACCCACGTGTTTGACTTCAACTTGCTCATTTTCCACACGCTCTCGAATGAAGTGGAAACGAGTGTGAATGTGTTTGATCCTTCCATGAAACACCGGATTTTTAGATAATGCAATGGCTGACTTGTTGTCTATACGAATCAACACCTTTTGCTTCTTTAATCCAGTTACCTCCGCGAGCAACTCTCTTAGCCAAACTGCTTGACATGCTGCCAATGTAGCTGACATGAATTCGGCTTCACATGAAGATAAGTCCACGGTATCTTGCTTTTGTGAACACCACGAGATGGGGGACTTACCAAGAAAGAAGATGTGACCAGTAGTGCTTCGACCATCATCCACGTCTACATTATGACTACTGTCACTATAACCTAAAAGTTTCAACTCATCGCATCTCTCGTATCTAATCCCAAGTGAAATTGTACCACGAAGGTATCGAAGGATTTTCTTGACCACATGCACATGAGATTCTCTCGGACTCTACATATAACTACTCACTATCCCGACTGAGTAAGCTAGATCCGGACGAGTACGAAGAAGGTACCGTAAGCACCCTCCCCACCAATAATGAGTGGCTTCAACTTCTGGTTCATCCTCGGCTTTCAAAAATTTTAGTCCCAGTTCCATTAGACATTTTGTTGCATTACAATCCTTCATGCCCGTTTCTTTCAATATTATCATAGCATAGCTCGCTTGCTTGATTGTTATACAATCAGTTTCCTGAGAAAATTCAATGCCCAAATAATAAGTCAACAAGCCAAGATCTAACATTTCAAACTTCGAAAACATCATGCTTTTGAATTGGCTTGTTATTTCATGACGCGTTCCCGTTACGAATAAATCATCTACATACACAGCCACAATGATGTATTCACCTCTCGAAACCTTTTTATATAATGTTGATTCGTGCAAGCATCGTTTAATGACCATTCCTCGTAAAATGCCATCAAGTTTTATGTTCCATGCCCTTGGAGCTTGTCGTAAGCCATACAAATCTTTTGTTAACTTGTAAATTTTTCCTTGCTCTCCCGCCTTTTCGAAACCCTCGGGTTGACTCACGTACACTTCTTCTTTTAATTCACCATGTAAGAAGGCCGTAATCACATCTAAGTGGTAAATCGTTAATCCCTTCCCGGTCGCAAGAGCAATCAATAATCGTATTGTCTCGAGTCGGGATAATGGCGCGAAGACTTCATCAAAATCGATCCCGTATTCTTGTACATAGCCTTTTGCAACGAGCCGCGCTTTGTACCGCGAGATTGATCCGTCCGCATTTCTTTTAATTTTAAATAACCACTTTAATCCGATTGGTTTGGCATGCTTAATTGGGTAGAGGCACTATCTTCTAAGTTTTGTTTTTTTCGATTGACTCGATCTCGCTTGTCATCGCCTTAAGCCATCCGGGTTTCATTATGGCTTCTTTAAAGTTCCTTGGCTCCTCGTCACAGGTTAACATTGATTCTTACATGTTTAATTCATAGTCGTGTAAATGGATAGGCAACACCGAGACCCGATTGGAACGACGTACCGGGTTATGTTCAAACTCGCTATGCCCGTTGGACTCGTGATTATTGTTCGACCCTGATTCTGTTGAGGTTGAAGCTTCCGCCACTGGGCTCGTTGCTGACTGTGGGCTTGTTGCAGCTAGGCTTACTACGAGGGGTTATTGTGTCGTGGCAGTGGGTTGTGCATTTCCGGTTGCTGTAGGGTATAGAAGAACAGGTTCGTTTGTCGCAAGCCATGGTATTACAAATGAGCCAGATTCACTTTTCTTGCTACTACTGCCATCACATACTTCTTTTTTCCTTTATCCCAATTGTTGTTCCCATATTAATTCACTTCACCATGATAGATTAATTGATATAAAGAAGAAAAGAGATGATTTCTAGAGAGAGAAAATAAAGAGAGAAAGTAGATAGAGATGATTAACTATGTGAATATTAGATTAAGAAAATGATATCACCCACCCTCCTAACATGCTAGGAGGGTGCTTATATAGTCCACCCACATGCGGGCTTTCTATTGGACTATATTTGTTTTGGGCCGGGCTTGAATAAATGCTTAGTACCTTGAAAGAGGCCTTTTAAGCTAGCCATCAAGCCCGTAATGTCACAACTATTTTAACTAACTATTACAACGTTCTAATAAATATTACAATAAAAAGCTATGACCGAACATTCTTGTTTGACTCAATATTTTTAGGCTAACAATATCCCCCAATGTGAGGTCATTCCTCTTTGATATTTGGAGTTCGATGGAGATTACGAATTTCGTAATAAATGAATCTTGAACGTGTAATTATTAGTCTTTTTCCTTCATGTTGTGATCTTTGAGCCTTTGTCATTGTCTTTCGACTTTGTCTTTTATCTTGAGATCTTCAAATTATCCTTGACTTGTCTTTGCCATCTTGCGATCTTGTGTCTTCATCCACATGCTCATACTTCGCACCATCTTAAAAGCTTGCAAACAATCTCCTTTGAATAGAGGTCATTCCTCTACATTAATTGTTAAGGAAGATTTTGATCATCAAAGTTGCGGAAGTCTTTAGCTTTCTTGATTGTTGAATGTATTTGGGCATGACTATGTGGTTTTGAATCTCTGACTGTGCTAACCGTAACGTCACCTTCTTGAGGCAAGACTTAGACACAGACTGAATGGCTTTGACATTCGTCCTAAATCGGTAGCGTTTTACCTCCGGTCGGTGAAGACCGTTACACGATATAAAATATCGTACCTGTGATTAGGTAGATTCAATTAAGAACCTACTTGACAGGGTTTCATAGCTGTACTAGCCGTTCTCTTTACTCGACCGTCTCAAAGCAATACTGCGAACATAAAGAGTGAATCAATTGGATAAATATCCGCTTGATTAAATTCTTCAAATCAAAATCCTGGAACAAGTTTGATTCATTAAGAATCTTACCATTGTTGCTTTCTAGTTGACACAAGCTTGATTCATAAGAATCTCGCAAGTTACCTACCGTAGCGCTGTTTGATGTTGACGCTAAAAGGATTTCCATTCATCATTGTGAATATCACCCTGAATGTTCTGGAAAGACCATAAAGATATTGCGTAGAAACCTGAAACGAGTTTGAATTAATTTAGAATCAAACCACTGTTGCTTTTCAGTTTACACATGTTCAATTCTAAAATAATCTTACACATGACCTACCGCAGTGCTGTTAGATGTAACACTGGAAGGATTTCCACTCATCATTATGAATATTGAGTAGTATCACTCTGAGTGTTCTAGCAATATCGCAAGGATATAGCGTAGGACTCTCTTGATCTTCATCCGTGTGTCCTAACGAGATTTGATTTATCTCTTGGCTCTAGACTTGATTTGTGCACTTTTAGTGGTCGGAGGCTGGAGCAGATGCCACCTATTCAATATCAACTATCTCGGAGTGAGAAGGTCAATAGAATTCGTGTTGATCTCCGTGACAATAATACAAACTTCTTTTGAGAGAAGCCTGAGTCAGCTGGGGAGGGGTTGTGCATTACATCACTGGGTCCATGATGCGTTGTCTTCATGATGTGTTAACCCGGTTTCTGCCTAAGTTGTATGGAGGGCTAATTTCTTTTCACCCTTTATCATTACATTTCTTTTTCATTCTTCAACCCCATCAATTCTTACCAAGACATCATTACTAGTACCTTGTTGTGATTGTTCTAGTGCTAGAATCAGTACTTAGTCGACATTCAGCTTCGTTCACATTCTAGTCCATCTTTCCTAAGGACTTCTAATAATCTATTGGATTGTCCCTGGGAAGATCCCTCCGGTTCTGGTTGGATCATAGGACTTAAATCTAACCACCCTTTTGACACCAATAACGTCGTGAGTTAAAGATGTTGTGGGTATTTGATCGGAACCATAAGTGCTTGAGTTTTTAGATAACATTTTAATCACATTTTCTCCCTTATCTCTAATATATAAAATCGTTTGATATTAGAGATACCAAATTTGATTAAAATATGTTTTGAAAAATAGTCTTGAAAATCTTCGGGAGAAGAATGTGTCAAACTAGCATGAAATTGTTTGGAACACTCCCCCTCAAAAATTGATCCAATTGAATTGTCATTGTGAGGATGTGATCCACATTTTACTTTTTGAGGATGGCAGTTGTTGAACACACAATTTTTGAAAGAGTTTGAATAATCATTGAGAAATTCTTGAAAAAATTGTGTTTAGCGCTTTTTGAAAAACTCTATGTATTTTTGACGAAATATTAAAGCATAAACTTGAGTTCATAGACTTTGAATGTCTTGAAAAATCCACTCAAGTGTAAGAAGATTTAACTTCTTTTGTTGAGGGTAAGCGCACTAAATCGTACTCTCCCCCGTGAATATAGATCCGGGTTACAATCTGAAAGTGATTAGAAGCCATAGTGTTGAGCTCAAAATGCTGAATGTTTTGTGACAAGCTCAACCCGTGATATATTGCTCTACCCGTTTGTTAGGATAAGTTATCTTTAAAGATATAGTTTCCTTTTTTTGAGGTCCGAGTTACAGTATGACATTTAACTGTAAGTCGTTTACATGAGGTTAAAAACTTCGAATTTTTTTAATGAAATCTCATGACCGAGAAGATTTATTTTCCCGTTGTTAAGGATAAGTTATCATGCATGATCAACTTTCCTTTCTTTGAGGCACAAGTCATAATCTGAAGTAAGTGTAAATCATTTTACAGCTTAGTTGTGAAACCCTTTAGACACTAGTTTCTCAGATATCTTCTTCTTCAGCAACCAAACTCTGAGTGTGTCTTTTGTTGAATGGTATTTAAAGATTGGACCTTTGGGTGTCCGTTGAGTCTTGACTTGGGTACCTGCACTCTTTATAGTAGTTTGTATGCTTGTATATTTGTTATTGATATCTTTGTGAGAACCATGTGGGGGTTCACAGTGAACCTTTGTCGTGCTAGAGGGAAATATTTTTCCAGTAGGAACCCATTTATGACAAGTTGTTTATTGTACCCGTTGGTATCCACTTAAGACAAGTTCCAGAAAACGTAGTTTTCTCATGCACAGCGGAAGACTTAATTGGAGAAAAACTATTTCCTATAAGGTTCCATCTTTGAGATGCTCTAGATTTTTGGTTCACCTTGTTCAGGACTTTTGTGATGCAATCATCATGAATGGCATTAAACACGCATTTGTTACATTTCGTGCAAAGAAAGTGCTTAGCATATGAGAAGGATCTAGTGTTCCTAGGATAGGCTGATTTGGGCACATCTTAGAAGGGTATAGAATTCCTAGATGTGTGATTAGCTCTCCTAGGTTTTGGTTGGGTCCTATCTTTTGCTTGTGTCTTTATCTTAGCATCCTCTAGATAGCTTTTATGACCCGTGTCATTTGAACGACTCTGAGGCATGTCTTGGAGATATTTCTAGAGTTGCTTGACGCATTCATGTGATTAGGTTTTGCATAGGCAAAATTTGTTAAGGGGGATCTAGATAGTGGAGTGACTGTTTTTGGCAAATTTCTACGCACGTCAACTTGGGATTCAAACCTCGAGTTCGATGTTTTGGGTCGTTCAGATTTAAACACATTCGGTTGTCTAGCAACTGAGCGGTTTCTGAATGTTTGAGTAGGAGGTTTCCGCAAGATTGACTAATTTGCTAACTTAGTATCCACACTATTTCCTTTTAGCTTCTTTAATTCATTTTTCACCGCTGTTAATGCAAAAACCTTTTCCTGAATCTGAGCTTTCAATTTCTCATTTTGTAGAAGTAATTGAGCGACACGTTGTTCTAACTTAATGTTCATATTATCAAATATGTCGTTATCAGCATTCGCGGCATTACTATCTACAATGTCGATAGGTTGCACAGATATTTTACTTAATGTTGTTGTCTACTAGCATAAATTTTCAAAGTAAACTCATCTTAGTCTACATGTCATTTGTCAGTCCTTTCATCTGATGGCGCTATTGATGTTTTGGCATTGTAAATGCAATTATGCAAATTTCATGTAACATAAACTATTGATTCAGAAATATGAATTGCTTCATCAACAAAAGTCGCAAGTAGTCGCAAGTATATCTGTTATAATTTCCAAAAGTATAACTAAAGACCCACATCTCGATCTTCTGAGGATACCAGGCACAAAGCTACACTTATCATCATCTATACTCTCTCCAAGAAGGATACCAGGCACAAACCTACTCTTCATAATTACCATACTATTATGGGTAAGGATTTAGGAACAAGGGGCTTGAAGCCAAATAGTCTATTTTAAAAACCAACAACCATAGAACACGTACCCAATAGTCTATTTTGGGTATCATTTCTGTCTCCTAATGTATAAGTATAAACAAGGTTTTGATACCCGCGCGTTGCCGCGACGCATATATACCGACTTTTCCGTAAAAATTCTCTTGAACATGAGATTGTTGATATTCTCGTTGGCCTCGATCTTAAATTAGAAACACGAATTTAAGTTCCAATGGACCTGTCAAATGAGCTTAAGATACACATCTATGACGTACTATATAAACTCGAAATTGAACCCGACCAAAATACACCATTTTTTACCAACCATTGCACATGTACATGCTTAATTAGATTCACAAATAATTAAAGGTTTAGCCAATAGCTCAAACAACTAAAATACATCCTCAATCATATATTCATATAATAATCTCATTTGGAGGCAAATATGAATACAAAAAGCGGTATAAAACGACAATTGTATATTTGCGTACATACAGCGAAGCGATAACATCTTTGCATATCAACCTAGTTTCCATGATGTTCTTTGGGATTTCCATTATTAATGCGAAAAGTAAGTGAAGGTTTGGAATAATTTACCCATCTTTGCCGCTTCTTGAAGGTTTATATACTTCATAAAAATTATTTAAAACCCTAAACAAGATCAAAGCACACATAGCGAAAGCGAATTAAAAAGATCATAATCAATAACACAATTATAATTAATCGAATTAGGGTTACATACCTTTATCCTAGCAATGATCCACAAGATAACGGAACAATCACCAATTAGGGTTTACCACGAACACCGCCAAGATATAGTCTAAAGTAAGACTATATTGCGTTCTTGTACACACGTAATATAGCGAGCTAATCGTGATTCTAGCACGAACAAACCGAGCTTCCACGCTTATGGAATATCTACCCAACAACCCTAGAGAGGGGCTAGGACTAGATAATTAAATAGTAAAAATCAAAAACCAAAAACCCTAAAGAAGGGGTGTTTGGCCGGCGATCAAGGAGCAAGAGAAAGAGAGATTTGTGTGTGATTTATGAAGGCTAGGGGTTTGTTTATATATGCTTGGCAATCATTGGTCTCCAAGTAATAAACTAATTAGGAAAGAAAATCGTTTATTTCCTTCCCTTTTCCCTCTTTGGCCGACGGTTTACAAGCCCACAAGGGGGCTTCCGAAACTTTTCATTTTTCCTTCTTTTGGCTTCTATTTAATTCCATAATGGTCGTTTATACTTAACTTTTAATTATTAACGATCATTAGTTAAGATTTGGATTCATTTAATAAATATAATAAATATATTTAATAAATAAATTAACCCTTTACTTAATGTGTGCAATCCCGTAATCCCGAGTTTGATCCTATCTCACGACTATTAATTTAAAGTCCATAAACTTTCAGCTCCTACTTGGACAAAATTCGAATATCGTGATTACATTGACTAGCGTCTAGTTACACTAGCAATGCCCCTAGTACTACTCGGGTAAGGTCTCCTGGACAAGAACCTTTTAATGATTTTATCATTATTATTATTATCTTTTCATTTCAAATACAACGTTAATAAGGATATGGATCTTAGTCATTCCTTTCATTAACCATTCTGTTTCTCATTTACGGATATAGCAAGATTACCAAAACATATTTGGGTGTGGCCACACAAACATCTTACTACTCTTCGAGGGGCCCAACTGTATTATACTTCCAAATAATTTGAAGGAAACAAATCCTATTTTGACTACAAGCAAAACACATGAACTTTGCAACACTTCTGAAAATAACCCTTATAGCTATCAGTTACGTTTAGCGTTAGGTTACCTTCAGAAATGCACTACATTCAATGCAGTTTTTTGGTATCTCAGGTCTAAGGATAACTATTTATGGGTTACTTAATAACAAAGATCCATAAAGTAAAATCATATAGTTGGGATAAGTCCAATATTTGATCCATCAAATATCATCCAAAATTGACCAATATACTTTCAAGTATACTCTGTCACTATTTTGAATTGTCTTAGTTTAATAATACTCCCATATTATTGATCGACAACGGACATTTATAAACATCATAATGCTCATGTATTAAAACATGTAAAATAGGATACAAAATCAAATATCAGAAAAATAAACGAAACCCAATCTTTATTTCATCAATTCAATAATGTCTTACATCCTTTATCCAAATACTAATCAACAGATTTATTGCATGAATTCGCTAGCTAGTTGCATGTAACACTCTCAAAATCGGGTCACATTAGCGGAAGGGTCCTTGAGTGTTACTTACATGATACAATCACACAATTATAGAAAACGGCTCAAAACGAGTCGTTTTAATAAAACATCCATTCATTCATTCAAAAGATAATAATCCATACACGGTCCCAGATAATTTTAAAATATTTACAATACACATTAGAAGATAAAAGTTGTTTTGAATGGATAAATTTAATAAAAGCGGGCTAGAGTCACCAAAATTTAGCAAGCTTCATGAAACCACCTTCCTTGAGTACCTACTTTATGAACCTGAGATAAAACATGCGATAAAATCAACAAAAATTGTTGAGTGAATCCATAGAGTTTAAATTAAATAAAGAGAACACAAGTATTCTGAATAACCTTCCATGGTTAATAATCCATCGAAAGACAATTATGTTGTACGGACATAATTATCGGTGTTATTACATAAGCCTCATGACATTGAACGTTAACATATATTATTTCAGCCCAACACACCTAGCCAAGTGCGTATATTTCTCTTATACATATGCATCCGATGTGCTCCAATACACATGTGCTTCACTACACATTGCGATAGCTAATCGCATCGGACTGGGCGTCACCCCGATAGATCTATCCATAGTATTAGCGTTCTTTCGATTAACAATTCACGATTCAATGGGTCTTTTAAGGCTAAAGCTAACTTATGTAATAACTTTCATCTAAGCACACAATCGGATCCCTTGTGTTCTATTTTAAGATAATAAGGGTTTACCACAACTTCTGGTTGCACCCATTCATGGGTTTACAGCAACTCTTGTTGTACCCTTCATTTTCAATTATTACTTTTCAAGTAAATAGAGCTTTCACAACTTCTAGTTGCACCATTCAATTGGCTTACCGCAACTTATAGTTGTACTCTTTTATTTTTAGTAAAACAAGCATGTTATCCCCTCACGGGTTTTATAAAATAAGTAAATAAATAAAAGCGAGGCTATGAACTCACCTTAACGAGAAAAATATGAGTAAGCGCGAACACACAAAGTATCAAAAATCCACATCTTCCAACGTTCTTATTTAAACCAAGCGTTGTTAAACTCGAGCCATAAGTACTTTATGACTTAGGCTTGTCTAACTTTCATAATAGCTATGAACGTGGGATATATTTCGTATCCCCCATCTCATTTCAAGTGATACCCTGCGAACTGTACAACATCCATATATATCTTCACATATGTGAACCAACCAAGATCTTTCTTATAGTATAAGTTTTAGTTGTTCAATCCGACAAGAATGAAATAACTTATTCATTTGTATTTTAATAAAAGAGAAACTTGAGAACCAAAATCTTTATATTAAAATTTGTTTAGCTTCAATTGTATTAGGATGGTTAGATCTTTGAAGTGGTGGCGGTGATATTGCTTTTTGTAACGCCGCGTGTCTCGTGGCTAGTATCACATGGTAGAATAAATAAATGAATGGTAAAGATTTTCATTAGTTTCTTCCTACGTAAGTAACTATATTTATATTTTTTTTGTTCTATATGCAACAAGAAACATGTTAAGACAAATTCTGATAGAACCATTTTAGCTTATCATAAAGTCTTTACTAAGTTTATTTGTGCCATCAAAATGGAAGTGGAAGATTTAGTTTAAAGTCTATATAATTTGCCTAAGATAAAAAGTTATAGAAATGCGATGCATGCATAGTATAAGACGTGTACAACATTAAAGGAGAGTCTTAAAATTGTTTTACTAGTATCATATTGTATAAAAGCGGGTGTTATCGAAACCTGATATTTTAAAAGTTATGCGATCTGAAAGTTACACATAAAACACGAAAAATAAACGCTCAATATAAAATAAAAACATCGACATTTAGAGGACATTTTTATTTTATTAAATAAATGACTTAAAATACATTAATATGTCGAATAAACGAATGACACGTAAAGGCTTAACGTAAATGACGAAAAATACTATTAAAACGAAAAATTAAATGATGACAATAGAAAAATATTTACGGGACTCGAGTTTCGTAAAAATACATTTCAAAAGTTAAAACGCTTCATAAATATAATAGTATAGTTTCGACAGAAATAAAACGTAATTAAATTGAAAACGTCGAAAATATTAAATATCGAAACAATCGATAATAAAACATAAATTTTCGGGCTTCCGTCGATATCGCGATCACTAATAGTTCTCGTCATTCGTTAAAACGTAAATCACGAGAAATTAAAATAAATACAATAAAATTATTATTATAATAAATTGAGAATATAATATCGATACTTAACGTATTCCTTGCCGGTTTTTATCCAATCGACATTCTTACGCTAAGTTTCAAGCCATAACCTTCTCGGTTGGCCGATAATTCAAAATTCTCAATAAGTAATTACAAAATATGTAATAGTCGAGATTAAAATATCGACCTGAAATTGACAGATTGTCACATTGCAGCCCAATTGCCTTGGCATGCTTAACTACCTTTGGCCTAGATAAAGCCTTAGTAAAAGGATCAGCTACCTTATCATCTGTGTGAACTTTTATTAATTTTATTTCTCGAGCTCCCACTTGTTCTCGAACGTAGTGATATCTACGTTTAAAGTGTCTGGCGCCTTTCATAACTCCAGGGTCATTGGCGAATATAATTGCAGCAGCATTGTCGCAATATATATCAATAGGTTCTTTAATTGAAGGCATCACTCCAAGATCTCCAATAAACTTCCTAATCCAAACAGCTTCCATTGCAGCTTCTGAAGCGGCCATGTACTCCGATTGAGTTGCATGCATAGCAATGGTTTTCTGCTTACTGCTCTTCCAATCAACTGCTCCTCCATTGATGACAAACACGCAACCCGTCTGAGACTTCGTATCGTCTTTATCACATTGCCAGAACGCATTACAGAATCCTGTTACATTCAACTCTGTGTCTGGTTTACCCCCAAATACCAAACATATCTTTCGTACTCCTCAAATACTTTAAAATATGCTTAACAGCAGTCCAGTGGAACTTTCCTGGATTCTGTTGGTATCTACTCACCAAGTTCTGAGCAAACGCCACATCAGGCCTTGTGCATCTTACAACATACATAATAGATCCTACAAACGAAGCATAAGGCACCTTTCGCATGTAAGCCACCTCTTCGGGTGTTGATGCATCTTTCTCATGACTTAATTCATGCTTAACCTCCATCGGTTGAAAACTTTTCTTAGAGTTATGCATGTTATACTTCTTCAATATCTTATCAATATAAGCATCTTGACTAAGACCAATTAACCATCTACTCCTATCTCGATATATTTTAATTCCCATAATATATGCATCATCTCCCAAATCCTTCATAGAAAAACATTTACCAAGATAATCCTTAACTTCCTTAAGTCTTGGAATGTTACTTCCCATGATTAATATGTCATCGACATATAAAATTAGGAACACTACATTACTCCAACTAGCTTTACGATATACACATGGCTCATCACGATTTTGAATAAATCCGAACTTTTTGATTTCTTCATCAAATCGCTTATTCCATTGACGTGATGCTTGGTTCAAACCATAAATAGATCTTTGAAGTTTACACACGCGCTTTGGATATTTAGGATCAACGTACCCTTCCGGTTGTTGCATATTGATGTCTTCATCTAAGCGACCGTTCAAGAAGGCAGTTTAAACATACATTTGCCATATCTCATAGTCATAGTATGCTGCTATAGCTATGAGAATCCTAATAGCTCATAAGTCTGCTACAGGAGAAAACGTCTCCTCGTAGTCTACGCCAAAAGTTTGAGTAAAACCTTTAGCTACTAAACGTGCTTTATAGGATTGTATTTCACCATCCATGTCGGTTTTCTTCTAGAAGATCCATCTATTTTCACTACATTAGCATTTTTAGGCGCGTCTACAAGAATCCAAACATCGTTGATTTCCATGGATTTCATTTCCTCATTCATCGCAACTATCCATTTTGATTTTTCTGGATCCAGCATTGCGGATCGATAGTTAGCAGGTTCACCAAGATCCCCTACTCCCTCCTCATCATCCTCTATGTAAAGACATAGTTTGCTTGGCGCACGTATGGTTCTTTTAGACCTACGTGGAGGAATTAATTCCGGTGGAACTCCGAGACTTTCTGGTTCTATAGGAATTTCTTTGCTAGTATTTTCAGAAGGCAATGTATCTTCTTGAATTTCTTCAAGATCATAATTTCTCCCACTGAATTCTTGATTTACAAGATCACTTTCAAGGAAGTCTCCATACCGAGCCACAACTACTTTGTTCTTAGCCGGATAATAAAAGTAGTAACCCATAGTTTCCTTAGGGTAACCTACAAAGATACATTTTACTGAGTGTTGTTGGAGTTTATCTCTAGAGTCACGTTTCACATACGCCTCACGACCCCAAATTTTCAAATAAGACAAATATGGCTTCTTGCCATGCCATAGTTCATATGGTGTCTTATCAACCTTCTTTATGGGAACCATATTCAAAATACGAACAACATATTCAAGAGCATAATCACAAAAGGATAAAGGTAAAGTTGTAAGATTAAACATAGATCGCACCATATCCAATAATGTACGATCTCTCCTTTCAGATACACCATTTTGTTGTGGATTATATGGAGAAGTAAGTTTTTGAACAATTCCGTTCTCACTTAAGTAATCTTTAAGCTCTTGACTTAAAAATTCACCACCTCGATCAGATGAAAGAGCTTTAATCTTCTTTCCTAGTTGAAACTCTACTTCTGCTTAAAACATTTTAAATGTTTCAAATACCTCATGTTTATGCTTAAGTAAATAAACATAACCAAAACGGCTATAATCATCCGTAAACGTTAAGAAGTATCTAGCACCTTTCCTTGAAACATGTCTAAGTGGTCCACACACATCAGTATGTATCAAACCAAGTAGTTCAGTAGCTCTTTCAATATTGATATTAAAAGGTTTCTTGGTCATCTTTCCAAAGATACAAGATTCACATTTATCAAATGATTCATCATTGATATTTTTCAAAAGACCATCACGTTGAAGCCTTTGTATGTGAGTCTTCCCAATATGGGTAAGTCTACAATGCCAAAGATAAGAAGAGTTCTTGTCTAACTTTCTCTTCTTATTCATGCTAAAAACATAATTATTTTTCCTCTTGGAATTATAATCATGCATGTTAATTTCAAAAACACCATTCACAGAAATTGCATCAAAATAGAATAAACCATCTTTGAAAACAAAAATTATATTATTATCAATCGTGTGAATAAATCCAAGATCCAATATACAAGAAAAGGAAATAACACCCCTAACAATTGAAGGTGCATAATGAAAATTATTTAAAATCAATACTAAACCTGAAGGTAAAACTAGATTAAATATTCCTATAGCTTCAACCGGTGCTTGTGCGCCATTGCCCACTTGCAGAAATTGTTCCCCATAGGTAAGCTTCCTCTTTAACTCAAATCCATGCAGATTATTACAATGTTAATACCACATCCCATATCATATGCCCAGGAGTTTGATTTGTATGTAAGATTAAACAACTCTAACATAAATAAGTTACTTGAAGGTGCTGCAGCGCCTAGCTCAGCCTTCTTCTTATGTTTTGCAACTCATAGAGGTATAGAGAGCAATTCCTCTTCCAGTGTCCAGTCATTTGGCAATGGTGACAAGTCTCATCTTTCTGAGATTGATTCTTCTTGACAAAGTTCTGCTTCGGTTTTGATGGAGTCGCAACTTGTTTGCTCTTATCAACCTTGCCTTTGCCTTTCTGCTTCTTGTTCACTTGCGGTTTTGGCTTATTCACTCTACCCTTTTGCACATAAATTACTTGAGGAGTAGAAGTGAATGCCTTATCTTTTAACCCCTTTTCAAAGTAAATGAGCATTGCATGCAACTCATTAACTGTCTTCCCCGTGCAATGCATATTATAGTTATGAACGAAATCATTAAAGTCCTTATTAAGGGACCTATTAATCAAGTTGATAGCCATATTATGATCATAGGGTTGTCCTAGTGCGATGAGATGTTCCATATAACTCCTCATCTCCATATAATGGGCACTTACAAACTTTCCAGGAGCTTGCTTGCAGCTATGTAGAGCATCAACCAAATCATAGATCTCTACAGCTTGCGGCTTTTCATACACAACCTTGAGTTCATCAAGCATTCGCCGAGGTGAAAATAGCTCATACTTCCTTTGAAGTGATGAAGCCATTCTCCCTAACATTCCAGCAGCCACCTCATGGTGCTTCTTAACATTAACAGCGTGTTCAAGCCTTTGCGCATCAGATGATCCCTCAACAAGATCCTCCAGAAAAGGAGTAGTCAAGATATCAATAGTACCGGCTGCTCTCAGAACAATTCTTAGTGAGTGATACCAATCATTGAAATTAGGGCCAGTATGTTCAGGACGGTCAAAGAAAGCTTTGAACGCCAAACTTATTGTCAGATTGTTTTCGGGTTGAGCCATTTCTACAGAAATAAGTTCAAACATTAATATTTTTGATAATACCATTCAAGAAAATAAAATTACCCCGGTAATAAAAACCATAGTATTTTCCTTGAAACTAGAATCCATATTGACATAAACTCATCACATCAGTTGATCTGCTAGTGACAAATGTATTCAACACAGTAACTTGTCGAACAATAATTGAAAAAATTTTTTGCAATTTCTAGATATGTTAGGGATTTACATTGCCAAAATTATTTGCATTGTAAACATGTTTCATCCCTACTTTACGCCTTAAGTTTCCAGTTCTTACTGAGTAACTTTAATTAAGTCGACTAATCTAAAGAACGTAAAACATTCATTGCGAATTCTCATTCTTATGAACATTTTCTTTCCACCACAACACCACCCCGAATCTCATATGACGATAATTGTGACTTCAAGTGTTCGTCAATTAGATGGCATATGACTTAAATTTTATGGTATAGATTTTGGTGTCAAAATCATGTATGGAGAAGCATGCATACATCTCCATAGCATAAGTTTAATAAAACGTTTAGTAAACTTTTTGGTGAGACTAAAATTTCTTTATATATTTTCAAGTTGAGGTATTGGTTAAACCAATTAAATATTTTACCCACAACTAAATTCACACCGTACTTTTTTTCTATAACTCGCCTAAAGCACAAAGCAATAACCTTATTCATTGTGTTTCGGATGTGAATTAATGCAGTTAAATCAACCTTAAAGAATTATACAAATAACAACAGTAGGTAATTCCAACTTTGACGCACAGGCGAGCCGAGAATTTGGTCTGCGCTGAAGCATAACACCTCATTCCTTAACCGGATACATGACTAGCGGTGCGTTATACCCACTTTATAGTTTGTCAAAATTGAGTAGACCGTTAAGTTGTTATTGAAATTCTAATCAACACAAATCATATGTAATTTAGACCTCAAAACAATTCATTAATTTTGATAATATTTAGTCAATATTATTTTTCTTGGAAAAAATTACCCTTGTTTACAACATACAATATATAAAAACGCATGACAACAAGTAGTACAAAAAAACTAAATCAAATAGCCACATGCATAACAATTTATTCAAAGAACATTAAATCTAGGGTTTTTATAAACATAAAAAGTCTTCCCTAATTTTAAAACTTTGAATCAAATAAAGCAAATAGCTCACACAATTATATGATCCGTAAAAAACATGCACGTTCATTACGGATCTCCCACATACTCTTAACAATTAAAAAAACTACGGATCGTAACGACACATGACATAACAATTAATTCATGCAAATATCTAAAGATAATTACCATGTAATTTTTAGGGTTTAGAAAAAAAATTTTATAAAAAAATCGGCATAGCCGATTTTTAAAAAACAATAAAAAACAAAACCCTAATTTTTATAAAACCTAAAAAACAACATGTAATTTTTAACACAAATCAATTTTATTAAAAAAAACTTTAGATCTCGATAAATATAACATGTTAAAACGGCTCTCGATGCCACTGAAGGTTTATGTAGTTCATAACAATTATTTAAAACCCTAAACAAGATCAAAGCACACATAGCGGAAGCGAATTAACAAGATTATAATCAATAACACAGTTATAATTAATAGAATTAGGGTTACATACCTTTATCCTAGCAACGATCCACAAGATAACGGAACAATCTCCAATTAGGGTTTACCACGAACACCGCCAAGATATAGTCTAAAGTAAGACTATATTGCGTTCTTGTACAGACGTAATACATCGAGCTAATCACGATTCTAGCACGAACAAACCGAGCTTCCACGCATATGAAATATCTACCCAACAACCCTAGAGAGGGGCTAGGACTAGATAATTAAATAGTAAAAATCGAAAACCAAAAACCCTAAAGAAGGGGTGTTTGGCCGGCGATCAAGGAGCAAGAGAAAGAGAGATTTGTGTGTGAATTATGAAGGCTAGAGGTTTGTTTATATAGGCTTGGCAATCCTTGGTCTCCAAGTAATAAACTAATTAGGAAAGAAAATCTTTGATTTCCTTCCCTTTTCCCTCTTTGGCCGATGGTTCACAAGCCCACAAGGGGGCTTCCGGAACTTTTCCTTTTTCCTTCTTTTAACTTTTATTTAATTCCATAACGGTCTTTTATACTTAACTTTCAATTATTAATGATCGTTAGTTAAGCTTTGATTTGATATAATAAATATAATAAATATATTTAATAAATAAATTAACCCTTTATGTAATGTGTGCAATCCTGTAATCGCGAGTTCGATCCTATCTCACGACTATTAATTTAAAGTCCATAAACTTTCACTTCTATCTGATCCAACAACCATAGAACGCGTACCCAATAGTCTATTTTCGGTATCATTTCTGTCTCCTAATGCATAAGTATAAACAAGGTTTATACCCGCGTGTTGCCGCGACGCATATCTACCGACTTCTCCGTAAAAATTCTCCTGAACATGAGATTGATGATATCCTCGTTGGCCTCGATCTTAAATTAGAAACACGAATTTAAGTTCCAATGGACCTGTCAAATGAGTTTAAGATACACATCTATGACGTACTATATAAACTCGAAATTGAACCCGACCAAAATACACCATTTTTTACCAACCATTGCACCTGTACATGCTTAATTAGATTCACAAATAATTAAAGGTTTAGCCAATAGCTCAAACAACTAAAATACATCCTCAATCATATATTCATATAATAATCTCATTTGGAGGCAAATATGAATACAAAAAGCGGTATAAAACGACAATTGTATATTTGCGTACATACAGCGAAGCGATAACATCTTTGCATATCAACCTAGTTTCCATGATGTTCTTTAGGATTTCCATTATTAATGCAAAAAGTAAGTGAAGGTTTGGAATAATTTACCCATCTTTGCCGCTTCTTGAAGGTTTATATACTTCATAAAAATTATTTAAAACCCTAAACAAGATCAAAGCACACATAGCGAAAGCGAATTAAAAAGTTCATAATCAATAACACAATTATAATTAATCGAATTAGGGTTACATACCTTTATCCTAGAAACGATCCACAAGATAACGGAACAATCACCAATTAGGGTTTACCACGAACACCGCCAAGATATAGTCTAAAGTAAGACTATATTGCGTTCTTGTACACACGTAATACAGCGAGCTAATCGTGATTCTAGCACGAACAAACCGAGCTTCCACGCTTATGGAATATCTACCCAACAACCCTAGAGAGGGGCTAGGACTAGATAATTAAATAGTAAAAATCAAAAACCAAAAACCCTAAAGAAGGGGTGTTTGGCCGGCGATCAAGGAGCAAGAGAAAGAGAGATTTGTGTGTGATTTATGAAGGCTAGGGGTTTGTTTATATATGCTTGGCAATCCTTGGTCTCCAAGTAATAAACTAATTAGGAAAGAAAATCGTTTATTTCCTTCCCTTTTCCCTCTTTGGCCGACGATTCACAAGCCCACAGGGGGGCTTCCGAAACTTTTCATTTTTCCTTCTTTTAGCTTCTATTTAATTCCATAATGTCGTTTATACTTAACTTTTAATAATTAACGATCATTAGTTAAGCTTTGGATTGATTTAATAAATATAATAAATATATTTAATAAACAAATTAACCCTTTACTTAATGTGTGCAATCCCGTAATCCTGAGTTTGATCCTATCTCACGACTATTAATTTAAAGTCCATAAACTTTCAGCTCCTACTTTGACAAAATTCGAATATCGTGATTACATTGACTAGCGTCTAGTTACACTAGCAATGCCCCTAGTACAACTCGGGTAAGGTCTCCTGGACAAGAACCTTTTAATGATTTTATCATTATTATTATTATCTTTTCATTTCAAATACAACGTTAATAAGGATATGGATCTCAGTCATTCCTTTCATTAACCATTCTGTTTCTCGTTTACGGATATAGCAAGATTACCAAAACATATTTGGGTGTGGCCACACAAACATCTTACTACTCTTCGAGGGGCCCAACTGTATTATACTTCAAAATAATTTGAAGGAAACAAATCCCATTTTGACTACTGTAGAAATGCTATTATGGATCCGATGGTCTAATGTGGTGGTAGATGGTGGTGGAAGCCATTGTTGGCTTAGAGAGAGAGAAAGAGAGGTTGAAAGTGAATGAAAATGTATTTAGAAAATAACAAATGACAATCAACACCCCTCCTTGGAAGCTAAGGAGGGGTATATATAGTCACGCACACAACCTAAACTTTACAACGAGCCTAGTCTAGTCTAAATGTGCGTGACTATGATAACTAACGGGAATTCTTAAATGTCGTCACATAAAGTGAGTTTCCAACAATCTTCCCCCATGGGACGACGTGTAGAATTCCTTACAATATACTTCCTAACAAGTACAAAATAATTAAGAACAAGAGCTTTCATGAAGCGTCTAATGCTGATGATGTCTTCTGAGGCCTTTGACTTCAAAACGACTCATCTTTAACTTGTAGTAGAAATACTGTAACGGCACGAGCTAAGTAACCCATACACTTCTGGTTAAGGAGAAGCTTCTGAATTAGCTTCCCCCTAATTCATGCCACGTAAACTTGATGTAGAAGCATTTTAAATAGCTTCCCCCTAAACCAACAATCCTCGTAAGCAACTTCAAAGCTTTCAATAAAGCTTAGAATGATTAAGCGCACAGCGGAATCTAACTAGCAAATCCCATCATATAACATGATAATGTTGCTAAGAGGGATTGAAAGTTTGGGGCACACCAAGTAGATCAACAACTTCTCTTCTCACGCTTGAATAATTCTTCTGAATTTTTCTTCCCCCTGAGAGTTCAAGTTATGCATACCAGAAAGAATCAAGACACTTCTTCCCCCACATAGTTGAAGAAGGTAAATCAATCCCAATTATGAAGCTCAAATACTGAAGTGGACACTTTATCCCATTCATGAAGTTGACATCGTAACACCAGAGTCAATTAAGTCCCGGAAATGCACACGTCTTCTTCCGGAGATGCACCAGAGTCAATTAAGTCCCGGGAATGCATATAGGATAATGATGATGTTTAATTGCAACAATCAAACAATTAAACCTCGAATCAGTAGTTTACCGTTTAGAGATTGATAACGACACGAGTTAAAACACTGATTTTCTCTGCGGCTATGACAAATGTCATCCCGGAATATCTTCAAATTAAAAGAAGGTATGAAGTTCATCACGTGTACTCGTTGTGCGTTCAATGTGTCTTCTTCTTCCCCCTTGATGGTTTCGAAACTCGGAACCATCAATAAATTGTACGCACATGAACCTGAAATCTCGTGAGAATAATAAATAAGCTGAATTATATTCTTTGTGAGAATCAGTTGTTGATCGGAAATCTCGTCTCATAAACTCTCCATGGCCACCTTTACCATCCCACGTGAAAGCAATTTGAAGTGACCACTGAAAGAATGAACCAGATACATCAAACGTGAAGCTGAATAAAAATCCTTCGATCTTGTGACTTAAGCTTGCACTATTGTTGAATGAAGAACGGTGGAGAAATCTCTAAGTACTCAATGCATCACTGAAGAAGTCTATAAGCACAACACCTCTTGAAATTATCCATGTCGACTAAGTGCGTGACACTTAGTACAACAATGTAACCCCTTTAAGTGATAGTTATCCGAGTCATCAACCATCCACCCCGAACCCGGAAACCAGATAACCAAGTCTTCATTCTAGGATTAAGCACTAGCAAGTTATCTAGTAAAAGATAAAATAAATGCACGCCTTCAAAAAATCCGTCTTCAACGTCACGTAATTAATACCCGATCAAACAAAATCTGTAGCCACTAAAAAATCGCCCATTTTTCTTGGTCTCGTCAAAATAAATTCTTGTCACATTTGCCACTTCATTTTGTCGCGTCACATTTCTCGTCACCCAATCTGTGTCAAGAATAAATTAAAGAACCACAAATGCAACAAAAAAACTACAAATTCAAAAAAGGAACTTGTTTGTTTGAGCATCCATTCTCCTTAACAATGTCTCGTCACTTTTTGTCGTCTCGTCCCGATAATGACCAAAGTAAACTTAATACACACCAAATTTAGTTAAAATTTGTATTAAACAAATTTGTGTGTATAAATTACTAAAACACACGGTCCAGCAGCCCAAATCAAATTGATTAAAAAAAATGGTTTCCAAGGCCCATTTCATTGTGCTTTAAAAAATGGCGAGTCATGGCCCAATGACTTTTGAATAAATGAGTTCCATGGCCTATATCACAAAGTGAAACCCGGTCCAAGAATTGGAGATAAATAACTTTCCCCAAAGATTAGGTTAACCCTAATCATTCTCCACATCCGCCCCCATCTTTAACTCTCACACCTGCACCTAGTTTACTCTGCCCTCACCAAACTCACCACATCTCTTCCTTGTATAATCCGTCCCCCCAAAAACTCATCTAATCAAAAACAAAACAGCCAAAAAAATCAATCTCGTCTCATCTTAATCTCACACATCCTCCATCTTGAACTCAACATAAATCATCAATCGCATCTTCGATAAACATATCAAAACACAATTACAATAACATAACCTGATTACAACCTTGTATACCGATGATTATATGCTTGAACCGACCAAGATCAGTGCTTCAAGATACTTTTAATTAAGGTCTCAGGTAGGTTTTACTTAGTTTATCTTTGTGTTCTTTTTGATTTCGTGTATCAAACGAAAGGAACGAAAAGATAATAACATACATGTTATAAATCTTTGTTCATTTTCGAATATCGAAAAAAGTTTTAAACTTCAACAAGGATCTATGATACATGGTAGATTTAGGTTATTAATCGAAACGATGAAAAGAGAATAACTTGTTTTTGTTATTATTCTTTTGTAATCTTCGAAAACAACACAGATCGATGATGATATCGTCGTGTTCTTGTTAGATCTTAAAAGATCCACACATGCATAACGAATAATATGAGATCAAATTTATTAACTGTTTTCTATTTTGAGTCATGATGTATAGATGGGGTTAGGAGACGATGGGTTTGGTTTAGATTTGGATTTGTGGAGATAAAAGGTTGGCTTGTTAAAGTAGACTCAGTGGGTTTAACTGAGTCAACTCGGTAATTACCGAGTTGACTCGGTTGGGTTGATTTTTGTTTAAGTCACATTTTTGTTTCACAAGTTTTTAACAAAAAAACAGTCCAATCGGAATGTAAAAAAAACAATCCAATCAGAATGTTTAAGTGAGTGGTCTCATCGGAATCAAGCATACACCCCAATTGGAATAACCAATCTGAAAGTCAATCTGAATGTTCAATCGGAAAAACCAATCTGAATGTTAATCTGAAAGTCAATCTGAATGTTTAATCTGAAAATCCAATCGGAAACCCAATCTGAATGTCAATCTGAATAAGCTGTCGGAAACCCAATCTGAAAAGGGTTTTGAAGGACCCGAACATAGTGGATCTGCACATTTTGTCCTTTTCTAACTGCATAAACAAGAAAGACAAACCCAGAAATAGTGACCAAATTTGAATACCTTTTGACCATGAAAATGATGAAACCGAGAGTAAGATAATAAGTTTGAGACCCCAAAAACATGTGACAGAATGGACGGATTGGACAAAAAATATAAGACGTGAAAAAAAATTTTTGTGATAATGGACAGAAATAATATAAAACGAGACACAAGAATGAATTAGACCACCAAATCGCATATATAAACACGATCCAAGGATAGAACCGAGGCTTTGATGCCAAATGTAGAAATGCTATTATGGATCCGGTGGTCTAATGTGGTGGTAGATGGTGGTGGAAGCCATTGTTGGCTTAGAGAGAGAGAAAGAGAGGTTGAAAGTGAATGAAAATGTATTTAGAAAATAACAAATGACAATCAACACCCCTCCTTGGAAGCTAAGGAGGGGTATATATAGTCACGCACACAACCTAAACTTTACAACGAGCCTAGTCTAGTCTAAATGTGCGTGACTATGATAACTAACGGGAATTCTTAAATGTCGTCACATAAAGTGAGTTTCCAACAACTACAAGCAAAACACATGAACTTTGCAACACTTCTGAAAATAACCCTTATAGCTATCAGTTACGTTTAGCGTTAGGTTACCTTACAGAAATGCACTACATTCAATGGAGTTTTCTGGTATCTCAGGTCTAAGGATAACTATTTATGGTTTACTTAATAACAAAGATCCATAAAGTAAAATCATATAGTTGGGATAAGTCCAATATTTGATCCATCAAATATTATCCAAAATTGACCAATATACTTTCAAGTATACTCTGTCACTATTTTGAATTGTCTTAGTTTAATAATACTCCTATATTATTGATCGACAACAGACATTTATAAACATCATAATGCTCATGGATTAAAACATGTAAAATAGGATACAAAATCAAATAACAGAAAAATAAACGAAACCCAATCTTTATTTCATCAATTCAATAATGTCTTACATCCTTTATCCAAATACTAATCAACAGATTTATTGCATGAATTCGCTAGCTAGTTGCAGCCCAATTTCCTTGGCATGCTTAACTACCTTTGGCCTAGATAAAGCCTTAGTAAAAGGATCAGCTACGTTATCATCTGTGTGAACTTTTATTAATTTTATTTCTCGAGCTCCCACTTGTTCTCGAACGTAGTGATATCTACGTTTAAAGTGTCTGGCGCCTTTCATAACTCCAGGGTCATTGGCGAATATAATTGCAGCAGCATTGTCGCAATATATATCAATAGGTTCTTTAATTGAAGGCATCACTCCAAGATCTCCAATAAACTTCCTAATCCAAACAGCTTCCATTACAGCTTCTGAAGCGGCCATGTACTCCGATTGAGTTGCATGCATAGCAATGGTTTTCTGCTTACTGCTCTTCCAATCAACTGCTCCTCCATTGATGACAAACACGCAACCCGTCTGAGACTTCGTATCGTCTTTATCACATTGCCAGAACGCATTACAGAATCCTGTTACATTCAATTCTGTGTCTGGTTTACCCCCAAATACCAAAAACATATCTTTCGTACTCCTCAAATATTTTAGAATATGCTTAACAGCAGTCCAGTGGAACTTTCCTGGATTCTGTTGGTATCTACTCACCAAGTTCTGAGCAAACGCCACATCAGGCCTTGTGCATCTTACAACATACATAATAGATCCTACAACCGAAGCATAAGGCACCTTTCGCATGTAAGCCACCTCTTCGGGTGTTGATGCATCTTTCTCATGACTTAATTCATGCTTAACCTCCATCGGTTGAAAACCTTTCTTAGAGTTATGCATGTTATACTTCTTCAATATCTTATCAATATAAGCATCTTGACTAAGACCAATTAACCGTCTACTCCTATCTCGATAGATTTTAATTCCCAGAATATATGCATCATCTCCCAAATCCTTCATAGAAAAACATTTAACAAGATAATCCTTAACTTCCTTAAGTCTTGGAATGTTACTTCCCATGATTAATATGTCATCGACATATAAAATTAGGAACACTACATTCCTCCCACTAGCTTTGCGATATACACATGGCTCATCACGATTTTGAATAAATCCGAACTTTTTGATTTCTTCATCAAATCGCTTATTCCATTGATGTGATGCTTGCTTCAAACCATAAATAGATCTTTGAAGTTTACACACGCGCTTTGGATATTTAGGATCAACGTACCCTTCCGATTGTTGCATATTGATGTCTTCATCTAAGCGACCGTTCAAGAAGGCAGTTTAAACATACATTTGCCATATCTCATAGTCATAGTATGCTGCTATAGCTATGAGAATCCTAATAGCTCGTAAGTCTGCTACAGGAGAAAACGTCTCCTCGTAGTCTACGCCAAAAGTTTGAGTAAAACCTTTAGCTACTAAACGTGCTTTATAGGATTGTATTTCACCATCCATGTCGGTTTTCTTCTTGAAGATCCATCTATTTTCACTACTTTAGCATTTTTAGGCGCGTCTACAAGAATCCAAACATCGTTGATTTCCATGGATTTCATTTCCTCATACATCGCAACTATCCATTTTGATTTTTCTGGATCAAGCATTGCGGATCGATAGTTAGCAGGTTCACCAAGATCCCCTACTCCCTCCTCATCATCCTCTATGTAAAGACATAGTTTGCTTGGCGCACGTATGGTTCTTTTAGACCTACGTGGAGGAATTAATTCCGGTGGAACTCCCAGACTTTCTGGTTCTATAGGAATTTCTTTGCTAGTATTTTCAGAAGGCAATGTATCTTCTTGAATTTCTTCAAGATCATAATTTCTCCCACTGAATTCTTGATTTACAAGATCACTTTCAAGGAAGTCTCCATACCGAGCCACAACTACTTTGTTCTTAGCCGGATAATAAAAGTAGTAACCCATAGTTTCCTTAGGGTAACCTACAAAGATACATTTTACTGAGCGTTGTTGGAGTTTATCTCTAGAGTCACGTTTCACATACGCCTCACGACCCCAAATTTTCAAATAAGACAAATATGGCTTCTTGCCATGCCATAGTTCATATGGTGTCTTATCAACCTTTTTTGTGGGAACCATATTCAAAATACGAACAACAGATTCAAGAGCATAATCACAAAAGGATAAAGGTAAAGTTGTAAGATTAATCATAGATCGTACCATATCCAATAATGTACGATCTCTCCTTTCAGATACACCATTTTGTTGTGGAGTATATGGAGAAGTAAGTTTTTGAACAATTCCGTTCTCACTTAAGTAATCTTTAAGCTCTTGACTTAAATATTCACCACCTCGATCAGATGAAAGAGCTTTAATCTTCTTTCCTAGTTGAAACTCTACTTCTGCTTAAAACATTTTAAATGTTTCAAATACCTCATGTTTATGCTTAAGTAAATAAACATAACCAAAACGACTATAATCATCCGTAAACGTTAAGAAGTATCTAGCACCTTTCCTTGACACATGTCTAAATGGTCCACACACATCAGTATGTATCAAACCAAGTAGTTCAGTAGCTCTTTCAATATTGATATTAAAAGGTTTCTTGGTCATCTTTCCAAAGATACAAGATTCACATTTATCAAATGATTCATCATTGATATTTTTCAAAATACCATCACGTTGAAGCCTTTGTATGTGAGTCTTCCCAATATGGGTAGGTCTACAATGCCAAAGATAATAAGAGTTCTTGTCTAACTTTCTCTTCTTATTCATGCTAAAAACATAATTATTTTTCCTCTTGGAATTATTATCATGCATGTTAATTTCAAAAATACCATTCACAGAAATTGCATCAAAATAGAATAAACCATCTTTGAAAACAAAAATTATATTATTATCAATCGTGTGAATAAATCCAAGATCCAATATACAAGAAAAGGAAATAACACCCCTAACAATTGAAGGTGCATAATGAAAATTATTTAAAATCAGTACTAAACCCGAAGGTAAAACTAGATTAAATATTCCTATAGCTTCAACCGGTGCTTGTGCGCCATTGCCCACTTTCAGAAATTGTTCCCCATAGGTAAGCTTCCTCTTTAACTCAAATCCATGCAGGTTATTACAATGTTAATACCACATCCCGTATCATATGCCCAGGAGTTTGATTTGTATGTAAGATTAAACAACTCTATCATAAATAAGTTACCTGAAGGTGCTGCAACGCCTAGCTCAGCCTTCTTCTTATGTTCTTGCAACTCATAGAGGTATAGAGAGCAATTCCTCTTCCAGTGTCCAGTCATTTGGCAATGGTGACAAGTCTCATCTTTCTGAGATTGATTCTTCTTGACAAAGTTCTGCTTCGGTTTTGATGGAGTCGCAACTTGTTTGCTCTTATCAACCTTGCCTTTGCCTTTCTACTTCTTGTTCACTTGCGGTTTTGGCTTATTCACTCTACCCTTTTGCACATAAATTACTTGAGGAGTAGAAGTGGATGCCTTATCTTTTAACCCCTTTTCAAAGTAAATGAGCATTGCATGCAGCTCATTAACTGTCTTCCCCGTGCAATGCATATTATAGTTATGAACGAAATCATTAAAGTCCTTATTAAGGGACCTATTAATCAAGTTGATAGCCATATTATGATCATAGGGTTGTCCTAGTGCGATGAGATGTTCCATATAACTCCTCATCTCCATATAATGGGCACTTACAGACTTCCCAGGAGCTTGCTTGCAGCTATGTAGAGCATCAACCAAATCATAGATCTCTACAGCTTGCGGCTTTTCATACACAGCCTTGAGTTCATCAAGCATTCGCTGAGGTGAAAATAGCTCATACTTCCTTTGAAGTGATGAACCCATTCTCCCTAACATTCCAGCAGCCACCTCATGGTGCTTCTTAACATTAGCAGCGTGTTCAAGCCTTTGCGCATCAGATGCTCCCTCAGCAAGATCCTCCGGAAAAGGAGTAGTCAAGATATCAATAGTACCGGCTGCTCTCAGAACAATTCTTAGTGAGTGATACCGATCACTGAAATTAGGGCCAGTAAGTTCAGGACGGTCAAAGAAAGCTTTGAACGCCGAACTTATTGTCAGACTATTTTCGGGTTGACCCATTTCTACAGAAATAAGTTCAAACATTAATATTTTTGATAATACCATTCAAGAAAATAAAATTACCCCGGTAATAAAAACCATAGTATTTTCCTTGAAACTAGAATCCATATTGACATAAACTCATCACATCAGTTGATCTGCTAGTGACAAATGTATTCAACACAGTAACTTGTCGAACAATAATTGACAAAAAAATTTGCAATTTCTAGATATGTTAGGGATTTACATTGCCAAAATTATTTGCATTGTAAACATGTTTCATCCCTACTTTACGCCTTAAGTTTCCAGTTCTTACTGAGTAACTTTAATTAAGTCGACTAATCTAAAGAACGTAAAACATTCATTGCGAATTCTCATTCTTATGAACATTTTCTTTCCACCACAACACCACCCCGAATCTCATATGACGATAATTGTGACTTCAAGTGTTCGTCAATTAGATGGCATATGACTTAAAATTTATGGTATAGATTTTGGTGTCAAAATAATGTATGGAGAAGCATGCATACATCTCCATAGCATAAGTTTAATAAAACGTTTAGTAAACTTTTTGGTGAGACTAAAATTTCTTTATATATTTGCAAGTGGAGGTATTGGTTAAACCAATTAAATATTTTACCCACAACTAAATTCACACCGTACTTTTTTCTAGAACTCGCCTAAAGCACAAAGCAATAACCTTATTCATTGTGTTTCGTATGTGAATTAATGCAGTTAAATCAACATTAAAGAATTATACAAATAACAACAGTAGGTAATTCCAACTTTGACGCACAGGCGAGCCGAGAATTTGGTCAGTGCTGAAGCATAACACCTCCTTCCTTAACCGGATATATGACCAGCGGTGGGTTATACCCACTTTATAGTTTGTCAAAATTGAGTAGACCGTTAAGTTGTTATTGCAATTCTAGTCAACACAAATCATATGTAATTTAGACCTCAAAACAATTCATTAATTTTGATAATATTTAGTCAATATTATTTTTCTTGGAAAAAATTACCCTTGTTTACAACATACAATATATAAAAACGCATGAAAACAAGTAGTAAAAAAAAACTAAATAAAATAGCCACATGCATAACAGTTTATTCAAAGAACATTAAATCTAGGGTTTTTATAAACATAAAAAGTCTTCCCTAATTTTAGAACTTTGAATCAAATAAAGCAAATAGCACACACAATTATATGATCTGTAAAAAACATGCACGTTCATTACGGATCTCCCACATACTCTTAACCATTAAAAAAAACTACGGATCGTAACCACACATGACATAACAATTAATTCATGCAAATATCTAAAGATAATTACCATGTAATTTTTAGGGTTTAGAAAAAAAAATTTATAAAAAAATCGGCATAGCCGATTTTTAAAAAACAATAAAAAACAAAACCCTAATTTTTATAAAACCTAAAAAACAACATGTAATTTTTAACACAAATCAGTTTTATTAAAAAAACTTTAGATCTCGATAATTATAACATGTTAAAACGGCTCTCGATGCCACTGAAGGTTTATGTAGTTCATAACAATTATTTAAAACCCTAAACAAGATCAAAGCACACATAGCGGAAGCGAATTAACAAGATTATAATCAATAACACAGTTATAATTAATCGAATTAGGGTTACATACCTTTATCCTAGCAACGATCCACAAGATAACGGAACAATCCCCAATTAGGGTTTACCACGAACACCGCCAAGATATAGTCTAAAGTAAGACAATATTGCGTTCTTGTACACAGGTAATACAACGAGCTAATCATGATTCTAGCACGAACAAACCTAGCTTCCACGCTTATGAAATATCTACCCAACAACCCTAGAGAGGGACTAGGACTAGATAATTAAATAGTAAAAATCGAAAACCAAAAACCCTAAAGAAGGGGTGTTTGGCCGGCGATCAAGGAGCAAGAGAAAGAGAGATTTGTGTGTGATTTATGAAGGCTAGAGGTTTGTTTATATAGGCTTGGCAATCCTTGGTCTCCAAGTAATAAACTAATTAGAAAAGAAATTCTTTGATTTCCTTCCCTTTTCCCTCTTTGGCCGATGGTTCACAAGCCCACAAAGGGGCTTCCGGAACTTTTCCTTTTTCCTTCTTTTAGCTTCTATTTAATTCCATAACGGTCTTTTATACTTAACTTTTAATTATTAACGATCGTTAGTTAAGCTTTGATTTGATTTAATAAATAGAATAAATATATTTAATAAATAATTTAACCCTTTATGTAATGTGTGCAATCCTGTAATCCCGAGTTCGATCCTATCTCACGACTATTAATTTAAAGTCCATAAACTTTCACTTCTATCTGATCCAACAACCATAGAACGCGTACCCAATAGTCTATTTTCGGTATCATTTCTGTCTCCTAATGTATAAGTATAAACAAGGTTTTGATACCCGCGCGTTGCCGCGACGCATATATACCGACTTTTCCGTAAAAATTCTCCTGAACATGAGATTGATGATATCCCCGTTGGCCTCGATCTTAAATTAGAAACACGAATTTAAGTTCCAATGGACCTGTCAAATGAGCTTAAGATACACATCTATGACGTACTATATAAACTCGAAATTGAACCCGGCCAAAATACACCATTTTTTACCAACCATTGCACCTGTACATGCTTAATTAGATTCACAAATAATTAAAGGTTTAGCCAATAGCTCAAACAACTAAAATACATCCTCAATCATATATTCATATAATAATCTCATTTGGAGGCAAATATGAATACAAAAAGCGGTATAAAACGACAATTGTATATTTGCGTACATACAGCGAAGCGATAACATCTTTGCATATCAACCTAGTTTCCATGATGTTCTTTGGGATTTCCATTATTAATGCAAAAAGTAAGTGAAGGTTTGGAATAATTTACCCATCTTTGCCGCTTCTTGAAGGTTTATATACTTCATAAAAAATTTTTAAAACCCTAAACAAGATCAAAGCACACATAGCGAAAGCGAATTAAAAAGATCATAATCAATAACACAATTATAATTAATCGAATTAGGGTTACATACCTTTATCCTAGCAACGATCCACAAGATAACGGAACAATCACCAATTAGGGTTTACCACGAACACCGCCAAGATATAGTCTAAAGTAAGACTATATTGCGTTCTTGTACACACGTAATACAGCGAGCTAATCGTGATTCTAGCATGAACAAACCGAGCTTCCACGCTTATGGAATATCTACCCAACAACCCTAGAGAGGGGCTAGGACTAGATAATTAAATAGTAAAAATCAAAAACCAAAAACCCTAAAGAAGGGGTGTTTGGCCGGCGATCAAGGAGCAAGAGAAAGAGAGATTTGTATGTGATTTATGAAGGCTAGGGGTTTGTTTATATATGCTTGGCAATCCTTGGTCTCCAAGTAATAAACTAATTAGGAAAGAAAATTGTTTATTTCCTTCCCTTTTCCCTCTTTGGCCGACGATTCACAAGCCCACAAGGGGGCTTCCGAAACTTTTCATTTTTCCTTCTTTTAGCTTCTATTTAATTCCATAACGTCGTTTATACTTAAATTTTAATAATTAACGATCATTAGTTAAGCTTTGGATTGATTTAATAAATATAATAAATATATTTAATAAATAAATTAACCCTTTACTTAATGTGTGCAATCCCGTAATCCCGAGTTTGATCCTATCTCACGACTATTAATTTAAAGTCCATAAACTTTCAGCTCCTACTTTGACAAAATTCGAATATCGTGATTACATTGACTAGCGTCTAGTTACACTAGCAATGCCCCTAGTACAACTCGGGTAAGGTCTCCTGGACAAGAACCTTTTAATGATTTTATCATTATTATTATTATCTTTTCATTTCAAATACAACGTTAATAAGGATATGGATCTCAGTCATTCCTTTCATTAACCATTCTGTTTCTCGTTTACGGATATAGCAAGATTACCAAAACATATTTGGGTGTGGCCACACAAACATCTTACTACTCTTCGAGGGGCCCAACTGTATTATACTTCAAAATAATTTGAAGGAAACAAATCCCATTTTTACTACAAGCAAAACACATGAACTTTGCAACACTTCTGAAAATAACCCTTATAGTTATCAGTTACGTTTAGCGTTAGGTTACCTTACAGAAATGCACTACATTCAATGGAGTTTTCTGGTATCTCAGGTCTAAGGGTAACTATTTATGGTTTACTTAATAACAAAGATCCATAAAGTAAAATCATATAGTTGGGATAAGTCCAATATTTGATCCATCAAATATCATCCAAAATTGACCAATATACTTTCAAGTATACTCTGTCACTATTTTGAATTGTCTTAGTTTAATAATACTCCTATATTATTGATTGACAACGGACATTTATAAACATCATAATGCTCATGGATTAAAACATGTAAAATAGGATACAAAATCAAATAACAGAAAAATAAACGAAACCCAATCTTTATTTCATCAATTCAATAATGTCTTACATCCTTTATCCAAATACTAATCAACAGATTTATTGCTTGAATTCGCTAGCTAGTTGCAGCCCAATTGCCTTGGCATGCTTAACTACCTTTGGCCTTGATAAATCCTTAGTAAAAGGATCAGCTACGTTATCATCTGTGTGAACTTTTATTAATTTTATTTCTCGAGCTCCCACTTGTTCTGAACGTAGTGATATCTACGTTTAAAGTGTCTGGCGCCTTTCATAACTCCAGGGTCATTGGCGAATATAATTGCAGCAGCATTGTCGCAATATATATCAATAGGTTCTTTAATTGAAGGCATCACTCCAAGATCTCCAATAAACTTCCTAATCCAAACAGCTTCCATTGCAGCTTCTGAAGCGGCCATGTACTCCGATTGAGTTGCATGCATAGCAATGGTTTTCTGCTTACTGCTCTTCCAATCAACTGCTCCTCCATTGATGACAAACACGCAACCCGTCTGAGACTTCGTATCGTCTTTATCACATTGCCAAAACGCATTACAGAATCCTGTTACATTCAATTCTGTGTCTGGTTTACCCCCAAATACCAAAAACATATCTTTCGTACTCCTCAAATACTTTAGAATATGCTTAACAGCAGTCCAGTGGAACTTTCCTGGATTCTGTTGGTATCTACTCACCAAGTTCTGAGCAAACGCCACATCAGGCCTTGTGCATCTTACAACATACATAATAGATCCTACAACCGAAGCATAAGGCACCTTTCGCATGTAAGCCACCTCTTCGGGTGTTGATGCATCTTTCTCATGACTTAATTCATGCTTAACCTCCATCGGTTGAAAACCTTTCTTAGAGTTATGCATGTTATACTTCTTCAATATCTTATCAATATAAGCATCTTGACTAAGACCAATTAACCGTCTACTCCTATCTCGATAGATTTTAATTCCCAGAATATATGCATCATCTCCCAAATCCTTCATAGAAAAACATTTAACAAGATAATCCTTAACTTCCTTAAGTCTTGGAATGTTACTTCCCATGATTAATATGTCATCGACATATAAAATTAGGAACACTACATTCCTCCCACTAGCTTTGCGATATACACATGGCTCATCACGATTTTGAATAAATCCGAACTTTTTGATTTCTTCATCAAATCGCTTATTCCATTGAAGTGATGCTTGCTTCAAACCATAAATAGATCTTTGAAGTTTACACACGCGCTTTGGATATTTAGGATCAACGTACCCTTCCGGTTGTTGCATATTGATGTCTTCATCTAAGCGACCGTTCAAGAAGGCAGTTTAAACATACATTTGCCATATCTCATAGTCATAGTATGCTGCTATAGCTATGAGAATCCTAATAGCTCGTAAGTCTGCTACAGGAGAAAACGTCTCCTCGTAGTCTACGCCAAAAGTTTGAGTAAAACCTTTAGCTACTAAACGTGCTTTATAGGATTGTATTTCACCATCCATGTCAGTTTTCTTCTTGAAGATCCATCTATTTTCACTACTTTAGCATTTTTAGGCACGTCTACAAGAATCCAAACATCGTTGATTTCCATGGATTTCATTTCCTCATACATCACAACTATCCATTTTGATTTTTCTGGATCAAGCATTGCGGATCGATAGTTAGCAGGTTCACCAAGTTCCCCTACTCCCTCCTCATCATCCTCTATGTAAAGACATAGTTTGCTTGGCGCACGTATGGTTCTTTTAGACCTACGTGGAGGAATTAATTCCGGTGGAACTCCCAGACTTTCTGGTTCTATAGGAATTTCTTTGCTAGTATTTTCAGAAGGCAATGTATCTTCTTGAATTTCTTCAAGATCATAATTTCTCCCACTGAATTCTTGATTTACAAGATCACTTTCAAGGAAGTCTCCATACCGAGCCACAACTACTTTGTTCTTAGACGGATAATAAAAGTAGTAACCCATAGTTTCCTTAGGGTAACCTACAAAGATACATTTTACTGAGCGTTGTTGGAGTTTATCTTTAGAGTCACGTTTCACATATGCCCCACGACCCCAAATTTTCAAATAAGACAAATATGGCTTCTTGCCATGCCATAGTTCATATGGTGTCTTATCAACCTTCTTTGTGGGAACCATATTAAAAATACGAACAACAGATTCAAGAGCATAATCCCAAAAGGATAAAGGTAAAGTTGTAAGATTAAACATAGATCGCACCATATCCAATAATGTACGATCTCTCCTTTTAGATACACCATTTTGTTGTGGAGTATATGGAGAAGTAAGTTTTTGAACAATTCCGTTCTCACTTAAGTAATCTTTAAGCTCTTGACTTAAATATTCACCACCTCGATCAGATGAAAGAGCTTTAATCTTCTTTCCTAGTTGAAACTCTACTTCTGCTTTAAACATTTTAAATGTTTCAAATACCTCATGTTTATGCTTAAGTAAATAAACATAACCATAATGGCTATAATCATCCGTAAACGTTAAGAAGTATCTAGCACCTTTCCTTGACACATGTCTAAGTGGTCCACACACATCAGTATGTATCAAACCAAGTAGTTCAGTAGCTCTTTCAATATTGATATTAAAAGGTTTCTTGGTCATCTTTCCAAAGATACAAGATTCACATTTATCAAATGATTCATCATTGATATTTTCCAAAAGACCATCACGTTGAAGCCTTTGTATGTGAGTCTTCCCAATATGGGCAAGTCTACAATGCCAAAGATAAGAAGAGTTCTTGTCTAACTTTCTCTTCTTATTCATGCTAAAAACAGAATTATTTTTCCTCTAGGAATTATTATCATGCATGTTAATTTCAAAAACACCATTCACAGAAATTGCATCAAAATAGAATAAACCATCTTTGAAAACAAAAATTCTATTATTATCAATCGTGTGAATAAATCCAAGATCCAATATACAAGAAAAGGAAATAACACCCCTAACAATTGAAGGTGCATAATGAAAATTATTTAAAATCAGTACTAAACCCGAAGGTAAAACTAGATTAAATATTCCTATAGCTTCAACCGGTGCTTGTGCGCCATTACCCACTTGCAGAAATTGTTCCCCATAGGTAAGCTTCCTCTTTAACTCAAATCCATGCAGGTTATTACAATGTTAATACCACATCCCGTATCATATGCCCAAAAGTTTGATTTGTATGTAAGATTAAACAACTCTATCATAAATAAGTTACCTGAAGGTGCTGCAGCGCCTAGGTCAGCCTTCTTCTTATGTTCTTGCAACTCATAGAGGTAGAGAGAGCAATTCCTCTTCCAGTGTCCAGTCATTTGGCAATGGTGACAAGTCTCATCTTTCTGAGATTGATTCTTCTTGACAAAGTTCTGCTTCGGTTTTGATGGAGTCGCAACTTGTTTGCTCTTATCAACCTTGCCTTTGCCTTTCTGCTTCTTGTTCACTTGCGGTTTTGGCTTATTCACTCTACCCTTTTGCACATAAATTACTTGAGGAGTAGAAGTGGATGCCTTATCTTTTAACCCCTTTTCAAAGTAAATGAGCATTGCATGCAGATCATTAATTGTCTTCCCCGTGCAATGCATATTATAGTTATGAACGAAATCATTGAAGTCCTTATTAAGGGACCTATTAATCAAGTTGATAGCCATATTATGATCATAGGGTTGTCCTAGTGTGATGAGATGTTCCATATAACTCCTCATCTCCATATAATGGGCACTTACAGACTTTCCAGGAGCTTGCTTGCAGCTATGTAGAGCATCAACCAAATCATAGATCTCTACAGCTTGCGGCTTTTCATACACAGCCTTGAGTTCATCAAGCATTCGCTGTGGTGAAAATAGCTCATACTTCCTTTGAAGTGATGAAGCCATTCTCCCTAACATTCCAGCAGCCACCTCATGGTGCTTCTTAACATTAGCAGCGTGTTCAAGCCTTTGCGCATCAGATGCTCCCTCAGCAAGATCCTCCGGAAAAGGAGTAGTCAAGATATCAATAGTACCGGCTGCTCTCAGAAAAATTCTTAGTGAGTGATACCAATCATTAAAATTAGAGCCAGTAAGTTCAGGACGGTCAAAGAAAGCTTTGAACGCCGAACTTATTGTCAGATTGTTTTCGGGTTGAGCCATTTCTACAGAAATGAGTTCAAACATTAATATTTTTGAAAATACCATTCAAGAAAATAAAATTACCCAGGTAATAAAAACCATAGTATTTTCCTTGAAACTAGAATCCATATTGACATAAACTCATCACATCAGTTGATCTGCTAGTGACAAATGTATTCAACACAGTAACTTGTCGAACAATAATTGACAAACAAATTTGCAATTTCTAGATATGTTAGGGATTTACATTGCCAAAATTATTTGCATTGTAAACATGTTTCATCCCTACTTTACGCCTTAAGTTTCCAGTTCTTACTGAGTAACTTTAATTAAGTCGACTAATCTAAAGAACGTAAAACATTCATTGCGAATTCTCATTCTTATGAACATTTTCTTTCCACCACAACACCATCCCGAATCTCATATGACGATAATTGTGACTTCAAGTGTTCGTCAATTAGATGGCATATGACTTAAATTTTATGGTATAGATTTTGGTGTCAAAATCATGTATGGAGAAGCATACATACATCTCCATAGCATAAGTTTAATAAAACGTTTAGTAAACTTTTTGGTGAGACTAAAATTTCTTTATATATTTGCAAGTTGAGGTATTGGTTAAACCAATTAAATATTTTACCCACAACTAAATTCACACCGTACTTTTTTTCTAGAACTCGCCTAAAGCAGAAAGCAATAACCTTATTCATTGTGTTTCGTATGTGAATTAATGCAGTTAAATCAACATTAAAGAATTATACAAATAACAACAGTAGGTAATTCCAACTTTGACGCACAGGCGAGCCGAGAATTTGGTCAGCGCTGAAGCATAACACCTCCTTCTTTAACCGGATATATGACCAGCGGTGCGTTATACCCACTTTATAGTTTGTCAAAATTGAGTAGACCGTTAAGTTGTTATTGCAATTCTAGTCAACACAAATCATATGTAATTTAGACCTCAAAACAATTCATTAATTTTGATAATATTTAGTCAATATTATTTTTTTTGTAAAAAATTACCCTTGTTTACAACATACAATATATAAAAACGCATGAAAACAAGTAGTACAAAAAAAACTAAATCAAATAGCCACATGCATAACAATTTATTCAAAGAACATTAAATCTAAGGTTTTTATAAACATAAAAAGTCTTCCCTAATTTTAAAACTTTGAATCAAATAAAGCAAATAGCCCACACAATTATATGATCCGTAAAAAAACATGCACGTTCATTACGGATCTCCCACATACTCTTAACAATTAAAAAAAACTACGGATCGTAACCACACATGACATAACAATTAATTCATGCAAATATCTAAAGATAATTACCATGTAATTTTTAGGGTTTAGAAAAAAAAATTTATAAAAAAATCGGCATAGCCGATTTTTAAAAAACAATAAAAAACAAAACTCTAATTTTTATAAAACCTAAAAAAGAACATGTAATTTTTAACACAAATCAATTTTATTTAAAAAAACTTTAGATCTCGATAATTATAACATGTTAAAACGGCTCTCGATGGCACTGAAGGTTTATGTAGTTCATAACAATTATTTAAAACCCTAAACAAGATCAAAACACACATAGTGGAAGCGAATTAACAAGATTATAATCAATAACACAATTATAATTAATCGAATTAGGGTTACATATCTTTATCCTAGCAACGATCCACAAGATAACGGAACAATCTCCAATTAGGGTTTACCACGAACACCGCCAAGATATAGTCTAAAGTAATACTATATTGCGTTCTTGTACACACGTAATACATCGAGCTAATCATGATTCTAGCACGAACAAACCGAGCTTCCACGCTTATGAAATATCTACCCAACAACCCTAGAGAGGGGCTAGGACTAGATAATTAAATAGTAAAAATCGAAAACCAAAAACCCTAAAGAAGGGGTGTTTGGCCGGCGATCAAGGAGCAAGAGAAAGAGAGATTTGTGTGTGATTTATGAAGGCTAGAGGTTTGTTTATATAGGATTGGCAATCCTTGGTCTCCAAGTAATAAACTAATTAGGAAAGAAAATCTTTGATTTTCTTCCCTTTTCCCTCTTTGGCCGATGGTTCACAAGCCCACAAGGGGGCTTCCGGAACTTTTCCTTTTTCCTTCTTTTAGCTTCTATTTAATTTCATAACGGTCGTTTATACTTAACTTTTAATTATTAACGATCGTTAGTTAAGATTTGGTTTGATTTAATAAATATAATAAATATATTTAATAAATAAATTAACCCTTTATGTAATGTGTGCAATCCCGTAATCCCGAGTTCGATCCTATCTCACGACTATTAATTTAAAGTCCATAAACTTTCACTTCTATCTGATCCAACACATAAGCTCTAAAAATTTATCACTTCTATAAGAGGTGGCCATATAACCAGAACCAAAAACGGGTCATTCAAACGTGACATCCAAAACAGCCCTATAAGTATACTTTGGTACTTGCAGAATTAGGTAACATAGCATATACATAATGTCTTGTGATCTAATATAGTGGCATTTTTACATTAAAGCAACTATAACTCATTATTTGTTTATATGATTATATGTTCTTCTCTCATATATATAGTCTACCTTCTTTGCACAGAAATAAATCGATGTAGTACAATTGTTTAATAGGGGATGCTTGGAATTTCTTATATAAGTAGATATCTGCTCGCCCGTAAATTTTGGATAAAGCTTTTGCTTTTTAAGCATATAAGCAATTTGCTGGAAAAAGTAAGCTTATTGATTCCCCAAATCTCTTTAAACCAATAAACCCATAAGTTTACTTAAAGGTAATGTTTTCCTATGAAAATTCAGATATGAAAAATTTGACTACCATATACTCTTCATAATTTAATTGGTTGTAAACACGCATGATAGATAACAATCACCTTAACACAAACTGATTACTAAACAGGGCATGACCTCTTTGTTATACTGTTCTAAATTCCTAATTAGCACAAAATATTTGCATTTGTAAAACAATATTATATAGGCATATAATTTTCTATCTTTGATAACTCAACGGAAGGTTCCATTAGGAATTATAAGTTGCATTGTGTCATTAAACAAACTTAATAGAAATGTTCCTATAAAACTTTTAGTCTCGCATTTGCAAAAACTAATATGAATAGTAATGAGGTTATCATTTCTGTCTTCCAATGTATAAGTATAAATTAGTTAAGTGTCCACAGAGCCAAAGCTGTACGGAATTGTAGCATCCACAATGCTACTTGCATTATGAAAACTTTAACAATTATAGATATTCTGAAAAGACAATACTTCAATAGGCAAAAGGCATACCAATGCATTATTGACTGAGCACAAGCAATCATTCGTATTTAACTTGAGAAGGATGACATGTGGCTGTTTATGCAGAAGTTGTGTGATTTGAGAAAAATACAGGGAAGTATACATCTGAAAAACAAGAACCTTCTCGAGAGAAAGAACTAAATCATTTGAAAATGGGACGATAACAACTAAACCCGAAAGAAAATTTTCACAAAGAAGTACAGGTCAGAAGTTAATGATGCTCATGGTTCTAACTTCCAAAGTGCAGCATAGTAGTGTTAGCATAGACCATGATCCAGCCCAGTTATGGTTTTCTTCTTCCTGTAAACTAACAAACAACATCAATAAGAAAAATATCACTAGCAGCATTTAGTCCAGCAAGCGTGTGTCGTATTTTACTTAATTTTGCTCAAAAACATGATATACGGAAATAGATGACATAAATTCTAATGTAGATCTACACGTAAAGTCAAACAACTTTCCATATCAACGAATTACTGTTTACTATATTTTTCCTCTTCACAAATCTTTAGAATGTTTTCTATTTCCGTGTTGTTCAAGAACACATCACATGCTCACTCGTCTATTTTCCGAAAAAATTCCATCCTGTTAGACAAAGACAGGGCCAAACCTCTCACCTATGCATCTAAGCTTCATGCTCATGCAATTTGTTAAAATTATCAAACTTACCTTCTTTATATTGGTTATATGGTTTTTGGACTCTTCTTGTGTTGTTTTATTTTAGATGGACTTGGTTGCATTTTGGGCTTTGGAGTTGGGCTAGCCGTTGAGGCCCATTTTGGAGTCTTGTGATGCGCGTGTGTTACTTAACCTAGCTGAGCTAGGGTTTATGATTCATTCACTCATTTTGTTTCACACACACATTGTGTGAAACGCTCTCTCTTCTCAAACACAGACGGTTTCTTCCATGGGAGGATCTTCATCTTTGTTTCATCTTTTAGATTAGTTTTATTGAGTGTTGAGTGAATCTGTAGTGAGGAAAACGGATCAACCTAGTTGGGACGTTTTCACCATTTATCTTGTATTGTACGATTAGCACCCATTTGGGGACAAATCCTTTATCTGTTAATACTGAACTTGGATCTTGTTAATAAATCACCAAGGGGTGGCTGGTTGGGTGATTAATCTGTGTCTTTATCTCTTTTTCATGTTTTTACATGGTATCAGAGCATAAAGATCTTGGATTGTATCTCTAATCTTGCTCACTCTTGATTATTTATTATTTACTCGAAAAAATTAATTAGGGTTTTCTGAAACCCTAATTTATTTTTTGGGTTTCTTGATTCTGTTGCTCTTAATCGCTTCCCTGTGCGTTGCCGTTGATTATACTGGTGTTGCCGTTGATTTTCTTACATTTAAAAGTTAGGGTTTTGTCAAACCCTAATCTTTTTTTGGGGATCTTGCTTGTTTGGTCCTCAGGAAGCTAATATTGGTGGTGCCATTGATCGATCTGGTGGTGCCGTTGGTTGATTCATTCTTTTTGACTGAATCTTTATTAAGGTTTTTGAAACCCTAACCTGGATTCTTGGTGGTGTTCTACCCATCCTCTAGACTAAGTGAATCTAGAGATTGGGTCCTTTATCTTGCTGTATTGCACTGTAAGGTTTTCTTTCCACTCTTATCTCTCTATTCTTGGTTACTTATGGGTTACTATTGCCTGTTCTGTGGGTTCAAATGGATTGATTAACTCCTTGACCCTCCTGCCTTGACTGGTGTGGATACCTGCTCTGGTCAATCCCAGTCTACAACTGGCATTTCTGGTAACCCTATTCTGGGTGTTGTTTCTTTTTGGTGCTTCTTATACTTGTTTGTTTTTATTTCTTGTGCTTATTTGGTTGCTGGTTTCTGATTGGTTGATTGGTTTATATCTTTTTTGTTGCCTGCTCTTGTTGCTTTGTTATCATGTGTGCTGGCTCTAGTACTCCACCTCCTGTTATCACAGGTGGTGTTGTTACTGAACCTATTTTGATCAGCAGCCTTGATGCTGCTGATCCTTTGCATATTCAGAATAGTGATAGTAGTGCTACTGCTTTAATTCCTTTTAAACTTCTTGGTACTGCTAATTATCATATGTGGAACAATGCCATGAAACTTACTCTTCAATATAGAAATAAAATTGGTTTTATTAATGGTACTTGTTTGAAAGAGACTTATGTTCACAGTCATGCTTTATCTGCTCAATGGGATAGATGTAATGCTATGGTCTTAACTTGGATTATGAATTCTGTGTCTCAAGATGTTTATATGGGATTGGTTTATTCTGAAAATGCTTCTGATGTGTGGAATGAGTTATCTGAAACTTACGATAAGGTAGATGGGTCTGTTGTGTATAACCTCCTTCAAAAAATTAATTCTGTGAAACAAGGAGGCACATTTGTTGCTGAATACTATCATAGACTTAACTCATTATGGAGAGAGTTTGATGCTTTAACTAAATTGCCTAAATGTGTTTGTGCTATTAAGTGTTCTTGTCCTGCTAGTACTGAATCCATCCTGCATCAGCAGCTCATGAAGCTTATGTAGTTTCTAATGGGGCTTGATGAGTGTTATCAACCTGTTAGAACTGCCCTTCTCACCAGGGACCCTCTCCCTGATGTGAAGGATGCTTATGTGATGGTTTCCAGGGAAGAGTCACATAGAGGTATCCCTGAACCTTCTAGTGTGATTGATCCCAAGCCCAATGCCACCTCCTTTGCTGCCAAGTCCTTTGGTCAGCAAAGGAGAGGAAATTCTTCTAATCCTAATAAGAATTCCTCAAAAGGTGGCAATCAATCTTCCCCTAATAGGGGCCCCAATCCTAATCTCAATTGCACTAATTGTGGGATGATTGGTCACACTGTGGATAGGTGCTATGAGATCATTGGGTATCCTCCTGGATACAAAAGGCCCTCTAATCCAAAGAATTATGTGTCTAAACCTAATTTCAATGCTAATTGTGATATTAAGCTGAATGATGTTAAGACTGTTGACAAATCTGCTACTTGTGATGTGCCTTCTTCCTTCACTTCTGATCAAATGAGGAAACTTCTGCTCTTGATTAATGATCCTTCCCCTGGCAACATTCATGCCAACATGGCAGGTAGTTGCTCCTTTTATAACTTTAATGTCTTGTTCAATATTAATTTTCTAGATACTATTGTGGTCACTTGAAAGGGTTTGTTACCACTATCACCCTTGGATGGATCATAGATTCTGGGTGTAACCAACACTTGACTGTTTCCACTATTGGTATGTTCAATGTTGTTGATGTTGCCAATCTCAATCTCACTGTGAGGCATCCCAATGGGACCATTGCCACCATAAGTCATGTGGGTAATTTGAGATTGTCTAACAATGTTATTCTCTATGATGTCCTTGTGGTTCCTGGGTATTGTGTCAGTCTTTTATCTATTAATAAATTAATTAAAGATAGTAAGTTTTATGTGGGTTTTGATGAGGATAAATGCTATATTCAGGATTTGACCAAGGGAATTACTCTGGGGACTGGTAGTGAGTCTGGGGGCCTCTACTTGTTTGACCTTGATAAAAACAACAAGAGTGTAGGTCATGTTAACATGATTATGTCCTTTAATGTGTCCAAAGACTTGTGGCATAGCAGACTTGGTCATCCTGCTGATCAAGTCCTCTCTGCTCTCAAGTCTGATCTTAACCTCTCAAAAAACACTTGTGTCCCTGTTTATGATGTTTGCCATAGGGCCAAACAGACAAGAGAACCATTCCCTTTAAGTGAACACAAGTCCACTCATCTGGGTGAGCTTGTTCACCTTGACTTGTGGGGTCCCTACAGGATCTCTAGCAGAGAGGGGTACAAGTATTTTTTGACCATTGTTGATGACTATTCCAGGGCTGTTTGGACTTTTCTTTTAAAAAATAAATATTAAGTGTTTGACACCTTTGTTAACTACATAAAACTGATTAAAAATCAATTTAACATAAATATCAAGGTTGTCAGATCTAACAATGGTACTGAATTTGTAAACAAGAAAATGCTCTCTTTGTTTTCTGACCTTGGAATGGTCCATCAAACCTCTTGCACTTACACCCCTCAACAAAATGGGATTGTTGAAAGGAAACATAGGCACTTGCTCAATGTTGCAAGGAGCCTTATGTTTCAGGGGGGGATTCCTCTTAGTTTTTGGTCTGATTGCATTCTAACTGTTGTGTACCTTATCAACAGGCTCCCCTCATCTGTCTTAAAAGGAAAATCACCTTATGAACTGGTTTATAACAAAAAACCTAATCTCTCTCACATTAGGTGTTTTGGGTGTCTTTGTTTTTCTACAAATTTAAACCACAGTGATAAACTCTCCCCTAGGTCTAAGAAATGTGTCTTGATAGGGTATTCTGCTGGTAAAAAAGCTTATAAACTTTTAAGTTTGGACACTAGGGGTGTCCTATACTCTAGGGATGTGAGATTTTATCAAACTGTGTTTCCTTTTAAAATGAAAAACAATAAGGATGGTGATTTGGCTGATGTGAAAACAAGTGATGCTGAACTCCTTTCTTTCCTTGATAATCCTACCCCTATAAGACCCAATGATGAAGAGAGAGCTACATCTACTGAGGATGGTAGGTAGAATCCCTCCAAGTGATGAGTCTAACACTCAACAATCACTTGGAGAGGATTCAGCAACCCAAATAGATGATAACATTCTATCTGAGGGCAACATTCAAAACTCTTTGCCTATTTCTTCTGAACCAGTTCACAACATTGATAATCCTGTGACTAATGAGGTGCCTGTCCCCATTAGGAAGTCTGGGAGAAGTACTAAGGTTCCTGCTAAACTTAATGACTATGTTATTGATAGCAAACTTAGATATGGTATTGAAAAACATGTTAATTACTCCAGACTTAATTCTGTGAACCTTTGCTTTGCCACCACCCTCAACAAATCTGTTGAACCTTGCTCTTTTAATGAAGCTAAAAATGACCCTAATTGGATTGAGTCTATGAATAATGAAATTGAGGCCCTTATTAGGAACAACACTTGGACCATTACTGACCTGCCCTTGGGTAGAAAAGCTCTTGGTTGCAAATGGCTGTATAAAATTAAACATGGGTCCTCTGGGGTTATTGACAAATATAAATCTAGGGCGGTTGCCAAAGGGTTTGGTCAAAAAGAGGGGATTGACTTTGATGAGACCTTTAGTCCTGTTGTCAAAATGGTCACTGTTAGATGTATTATGTGCATTGCCATGGCCAATGATTTGCCTTTGTTTCAAATGGATGTTAACAATGCCTTTCTCTATGGGGATTTGGAAGAGGATGTCTATATGACCCTTCCTCCTGATTTGATAATCCAAATCCCTCTAAGGTTTGCAAGTTAAACAAGTCCCTTTATGGTCTAAAGCAAGCCCCAAGGCAGTGGAATGCTAAGCTTACCACTGCCCTGGCTGAGCATGGCTTTGTTCAAAGTAAGTTTGATTATTCTCTCTACATTAAGCATACTGGTAATATTTTTATTATCATTCTTGTGTATGTTGATGACCTTGTTGTTACTGGTAATGATTTGTCTGAAATTGAGAAATTTAAAAGGTTTCTCAAAAACAAGTTTATGATTAAAGACCTTGGTTCCATGAAATATTTCCTTGGTATAGAGGTTCTTTACAACAAGTCTGGTGTGTGTATGACTCAAAGAAAATATTGCCTTGACCTTATTCATGAGTTTGGTTTATTAGCTTCCAAACCTGTCACCACTCCCCTTCCTGAGAACTGTGTTCTTGCTGTGGAAGAGAGTGACTCTGATAAATTCCTCATGAATGTGTTTAACTATCAAAAACTTATTGGCAAACTTATTTACTTAACCCACACCAGGCCTGATATCTCTTATGATGTCCAATGCTTAAGTCAGCACATGCATGCTGCCTTACAATCTCATCTTAAAATTGCATTGAGGGTTATTAGATACCTTAAAAATGCTCCAGGGATTGGCATTCAAATTTACAAAGATAAGAAGCTCAAGTTGTCTTGTTTTACTAACTCTGATTGGGCTAAGTGTTTGAGAACCAGGAAATCTGTCTCTGGCCATCGTGTGTTCCTTGGGAATACTCTTGTCTCATGGAAGAGTAAAAAACAACCTACTGTTTCCAGATCCTCTACTGAGGCAGAATATAGATGCATGGCCAGTGCTACATGTGAGGTCATTTGGATTTCTAACTTGCTTAGTAACCTGAGCATACCTAGATTGTTTCCTATAAACTTGTATAGTGATAGCTCTTCTGCTATCCAAATTGCTGTCAACCCTGTCTTTCATGAAAGGACCAAACATTTTGAGGTTGATGTTCATCTTGTGAGAGAAAAGGTGCAGTGTGGGATTATCAAAACAATCAAGGTTGCTTCTGCTGATCAAACAGCAGATCTTTTCACTAAGGGTCATGGTTCTCTCGAACATTCCAAATTGTGCAAACAATTAGGAATGGTGGATATCTTCAAAAGGTAATCCTCCCTGCTGGTAAGTTTGAGGGAGGATGTTAAAATTATCAAACTTACCTTCTTTATATTGGTTATATGGTTTTTGGACTCTTCTTGTGTTGTATTATTTTAGATGGACTTGGTTGCATTTTGGGCTTTGGAGTTGGGCTAGCCGTTGAGGCCCATTTTGGAGTCTTGTGATGCGCGTGTGTTACTTAACCTAGCTGAGCTAGGGTTTGTGATTCATTCACTCATTTTGTTTCACACACACATTGTGTGAAACGCTCTCTCTTCTCAAACACAGACGGTTTCTTCCATGGGAGGATCTTCATCTTTGTTTCATCTTTTAGATTAGTTTTATTGAGTGTTGAGTGAATCTGTAGTGAGGAAAACGGATCAACCTAGTTGGGACGTTTTCACCATTTATCTTGTATTGTACGATTAGCACCCATTTGGGGACTAATCCTTTATCTATTGTTACTGAACTTGGATCTTGTTAATAAATCACCAAGGGGTGGCTGGTTGGGTGATTAATCTGTGTCTTTATCTCTTTTTCATGTTTTTACACAATTCCATGCATGCTATCTTATGTATGGCAACAAACCAACAAAACATAGAGCAAAGTATCGATAAACTTGTGATTTTAATTGTCCAAACTCCAAACCATGGCACTTTGATTAAAAGAAAAGTCAATAAACTTTTGTCAAATTCTGTCAAGGTATTGTGACTTGCACGGCTATCCCTGTGAGACATTTTATCTATACTCTTTTCTGGAACAAAGCCTGCACGATTTAGGATGTCTGGGCCAAAGACCAACGTGTTGACAGTTATACATGAAAGAGTGGTTCCAAAATGAACCATCACACCCTTTCATCATACCTGTTCAATAAGTATATATATGTAAACATTATAACTGCGAAATACCAATACAATTCGTTTTACTTATACCTTGTATCTTTTCACTTTGTGCATTAACCATTTTGACCCATTTTACTTATTTCAAAACCTATTCCCAAACACCCCTTCTGTAAACACACTTTGGTGAATACCAACACTTTCTTAGAGGCAAAGTGGTCTGCAAGAAACAAAGGCATAGGGCACACAAAACAGTGTTATCATGACAATATGGGCGTAGCATGAAGGATTCTGCCCTTGGCTTTTGGCAGAAGTATGTGATAACCAAGGTTCCATACTAACTGCATGCTTGAGTGATTATTGGATCCCTAATTTAAATAATCGGAAAGAGAAATCTGTTTCAATGAAATGTTGAGTTTAAAGCACCCTCTAAGGGATTAGCGAGGCAAATATTTGGTTCCTGGCTATATCTCCACTGACATAATAAAAACTATTTGACTCCAAAAATTGCAATCAAAATGTTTACTGTTGTTAGTCCATAATGTGTAACGGAAGGAATGCGGGAAGCCTGCTTTGCTTATTAGTAACTAGATTGTTTACTGGTGTACGACATTTTTCTAGGCATTTACTCGACCGCTGGTTAACAAATGTCTTTAATTGATCTTTAGGTAATTTCATTGCCCTGAATGGCGTAAACACTCGTTGCTAATTTTGTTATTTCATTCAATAAATTCAGGTAACCAAAGGATACAAAAAAAGTTCCAGGGTTGGATTTGCACATCTTTTGTCTGGTACAGATCTTTACATATGTCCTCGTAGCGATCCCATAATCACAATTTTAGCCAAATATGGTTTCTTCAAAGGCATGTCAATGTGAGGAACCTTTGACTTTACCATTGACCTCCAAGTCCTCCACAACAACTTGCACTTACGCCGGACTCTCCCATTGTGACACCCTTTAATCATACTGTTACCAGCCTTTCAGCCTTGCAGTTAGTTTAGCAACACAGACATCACCTCCGAAACTTCTTTAACCAAAGGAATCAATTTTAGTAACCTCTGTTAGTTACCAACAACTTATATTAAAGCCAACAACTCACCATAACCATTTTTTTATCGCTAGTCCTCAGCTAGAGCCATAAAAAGGTTTCCTTTGTTTTTTGCTGAACTCACAAACTGGAGGCATCAGTAACATGCGGTAGCCTTATTTTTAAAGGTTGTTGCTTTTATATGTAGATGTGTTTTTTATTTTTGAAAAATGGCGACTAGCCTCTCAACTCTTACCGAGCCAGAGGCGGCCATTGTGTAGATGTTTTTTTCTTTTGATTGAGACAACATCACACGTAGGGCATTTTACTCGATAAGAGACGGAAGACTTGTGTAATTTCATCGTATGCAAACATGTATGATGTATATATGTAAAAGAATGCATGCAAATAGAAATTAGAAAAAGAGTTGCAATGCATGAAACCTCAGAACTCAATAGTCTCAAAATTCATTACAAAAAAGAATATCTGGAAAGAATATTAGTCCAGACCAGAAAAGAACCTAAATCTCAATCTCTGTATAGTACCACAAGTCTTTAATCTTTGACTTTACTCAGGGACGGAGCCAGGGGGTTCCCGCGGGTGCCCATGACCCGTATAGATTTTTTCAGTGTAGTGTTAATTTGTGAAGAAAACATCTATTTTTTCTAAAAACATCTTAAATGCACCCGGTCAATTGGAACGTGTTTCTACCTTTTGTTTTAATTCATTTTTTACATGTGTTATATTGTGGTTCAAAAAATTTATGCACCCGGTTATATTTCATCCTGGCTTCTTCCATGACTTTACTACCACGACGAGTAGTTCTAACACGTTTTAACCTTCCTTGATGTTCATCTTCTGTGGAAAGCTGTTTTAATCTTAAACCCTTACCCCTACTACTAACTAAACCCTTTTGAGACTCATTAACACCAGCATGTTCACAGGATTTAGCACCTTTAACTTCATCATCATCGAAGGTGCCTCTAATCCTTTTCTTTTTGATGGACGAGTTTTTTTTCCCGCTTCAGAGACTTGTTCATATCGAACGGGCTCCACTTTTTCTTGATCTTGAACATGTATGAGTTCTTGATCGTGAGCGGCGGACACAATGTTTCCCTCGCCATTGTACACAACTCCGTCCCAGTTGTCGACATCGTTTTGCCACCATTTGTCTTCTAACCTATCATATCTTGCTTCTACGGGTTCCTTAAGAAGTTCGCCTAAAGTAACCATTATGATAATTAGGTTGTTGATAATCAATTTGCATGTAACTAGAGTAAGTTAGAGTATTTATATCCCACTAGATGATTACCCGCGCATAGCGGCGGAAATCCATAGCGACAAATAATTAACGATATACTATATATTATTGTAAATGTTTCGTGTACCTTTCAAAATAAAACGTGAAAATATCAATATATGATTGCAAATAGTAGTCACATACGATATATTCTTAACATGTATGAAATAACATATAAAAATATTTAGTGAACATAAAAGTAAAACGTTACATCAGTTATGAGATAAGCAATCCACTTTACTCGTCAAGTATAAATGTTCACATCAAGTTTTAAGTGAAAAGTACAAAGGTTCTTGTAAATCAATATTTGAATTTTCATATTTTCTTGCACAATTTCTATAAATTTGAAAGAATGTGTAATTACGTACCCGCGTTTAATGGCAGCTATGTTAAGTTTTTGACAAAATCATACCGGCGAATGATTTTTTTATGTGTTTTTCTCTCGAGGCATGGCTGAATAGTGGAGTCTAGTTTTGACCAAACTTTGACGGCAAATTGTTTTTCGATAACATGATTCAGTTGTTTTTTCAATGTCAAGATGGCATTGTTTTCTTGGGGCGTAGTTTTTAGTTGTAATAGTCATCTAAAATGGTAATAATAATACTTATCAAATACTTTTTTCTGATGATGGTGATGTCTATCTCTTTTATTATTTTGAACAATTTGTTGTAAATGTGTGTCAACACTAAAAAAACGATCATGATAAGGTTATTGTCATCGCTCATCACTATTGATTACTAACGCCGTCTTAAAATTATAGTTTAACATTTATTTTCGGATTTTCTCGAATTAATTATTTATTTTTAAGGATAAGTAAAATTTATCATACATACGGTGTTTGAGATTATTTATTGAAAACAGATTATTTTTTGAAAATAGATAATCAGATAATTATTATTTTGAAAACGTCATTTTAGAAAATAATGTTTGATTTGATTATACAGTTTGAAATCGCAATAATCAAATAATCAGTTTTTAGAGTGTTTGTCAAATTTGATTATTTGATAAGTAAAATGAATAAAATAAACTCATTTTAACTTTTCTCTATTTTCAAAATGAAATAAATAACTCTCCACTAATTTTTTCAAAACTCTATTTTCGAAGCTTTTAAACGCAAATAATCACTTTTCTTAATTTTTTATCCAAACACTAATTTTAATTTATCTTCATTTTGAAAATAAAACAATTAAATAATATAATTACAAACATAATCCTAAACACCCACTTAAAACATAACACAACTTTTAAAACTGTAATTCCTAAGTATATGCGAATAAACGTAATATACTAATTTAGATAGATATAATTTCAACTAAAAATCCATTTAAAGCCTACATGACATTTTTAAAACGTCATTTTTCTAAATTGATAACATTAATATAAGGATTAAATATTTTAAGTTGTTAATAAGACAACTGTCATCAAATTTTGATGATCAAATTAAATATGAGTTCAAACGTACTTGGGGGCTGTTTCCAATTGTATCATTGAACTTGGCCATTTTTTATGTTATTTTATTGGCGAAGTTGTGTCTTGCACTTCCTGACGTGGCATATAGTCCTTTGTTTTTAGTCCTTTAAATGTTGTATTTTATTTTACGTAAAGTCAATCTATGTCCGTCGATCATACTATTGAACTCACGAGGTCACTCAAGAGTCATGTTTTAGTCTAGTTGGTAGATGTTATTTCATGTTTTTACTAATGTACCTTTTAAACTTCTGGATTTCTTTTAAAGACTTTAAATGTGAAAGTGGACGTTTTTGAGTTTCAAAATTTTATTTCTAAAACTTTCAAAATTCAATTAAAAAATAAATATATGTCAAAGCTTCAAATTTCATTTAACAATATATTTTTAAAATCTTCAAAAAACTTCATATATAAAAATAATCTATATTACAACACGAATTTGTCTATTTTTAGATTGACGTCTGTAAAAGTCAAATAAAAAAAGCAAATGTGTATCATAGCCTCATAGGTTGTCTAAGCCATCTGAAGAGATAGTAAAAAATACAGTAGGATGTTTTTAATTTTTTATGGCTCTTTATGTCTAGTCTATGTATCTACTATTCTAGGTTTAAAAAAGATGACACATTTCTTGAGACTGGTAATATGTTACACTTTTCAATGTTTGACCTCTTTATTTATGAATATATTTCAAAAGTATACGCATTTCAAAACCTTATGTTTGGTTGGGTGATATTTAATGGCTTTTTTCCGGTTTTGAAATTAAATGTCTTTAAAAATCGTGTTTGGTAAGTAAAAAGCAGGTTATTTATTTATGCATAGGCCCACAAATTTGTGTAGAGGTAAGTTTTAATTTTTCTTTTTCAGCCGATTTTTGGATTGAAAAAATCAGCTTTGGGTTTTCATACAAACGGATGCGAACATAGTGAGATTTTACAAGAATGCAATTTTATTGCTTCAAATTATTTGTTGGATTGATTCCAATTATTGAACACTTTTTGTTTTGAAATAAAAAATATAGATTATTTATTATGACAGGATGCTAAGATTAAAAATATATATAATCGATCTTTGATAAAGAAATCAGATTATAATGTTTTGTTTCCAATTCATCTCATCAAATGGTAACAAGATGATAAGAGGGTAATTTTGTCATATTTGCAAATGAGAAATTAAACTCATGAACCAAACTCATATTTGAACAGTTTGTCTTTCAAATTTTGAAAAACTTTAACAAAACTGAAAAAGAGTTTGTAAGAAAAAAAAAATATACGAATAACTTTCACGGTGATGGGCGAACGGTGGTTGAGACGAACAAAGGTGGTGTGATAATCGAAGCGATGAGGGTGTGTTTTGTTGTAGATGTGAGTGTCTTTTAGGTGTTTGTGTATGGTTTTTTAATTTAATGAAGTCAGAAAAGTGGTATTGAAGATGAGTCAACGACTTAAAAAAATCAAAAATCTTATAAAAACTCATATCTATATATACAACTTATAGATATATAAAAGAAACCTACCAAACATGATTAATATACATAGATCTATTAAAAAAAATTCAAAATGGCTAAAAAACTTTTTGGTGGCGGCGGGTTTGATGATGGTTTGGTTTATATGGTCATGTGGTTTGATGGTGCCGCTGATGAATTGACTGTGGTGGCGGCGGCTAGTGGTAATTGATGAAGTTTTAGGTTTATGGTTTTATGTTTAGAGAGAGAGAGAGAGAGATAAAAAGAAGGCAATGTAGTGTTTTTTTTTTGTATATTTTTTGTTAGTAGACAAGCTTTTATAAGAGTAAAGATATTTTAGTAGGACCCACAAACTTTTTCAACCATCCTAGTTTTTTCAACTTTCAATCATTTTGGTAGATATAATTTCAACTGTGTTCATACAATTATGATCAAATGTGTTCTTTCTTTATTTCTAACTTTGATATTGTAGAGGTAAGTTTTAATTTTTCTTTTGCAGCCGATTTTTTGATTGAAAAAATCAGCTTTGGGTTTTCATACAAACGAATGCGAACATAGTGAGATTTTACAAGAATGCAATTTTATTGCTTCAAATTATTTGTTGGATTGATTCCAATTATTGAACACTTTTTGTTCTGAAATAAAAAATATAGATTATTTATTATGACAGGATGCTAAGATTTAAAAATATATATAATCGATCTTTGATAAAGAAATCAGATTATAATGTTCTGTTTTCAATTCATCTCATCAAATGGCAGCAAGATGATAAGAGGGTAATTTTGTCATATTTGCAAATGAGAAATTAAACTCATGAACCAAACTCATATTTGAACAGTTTGTCTTTCAAATTTTGAAAAACTTTAACAAAACTGAAAAAGAGTTTGTAAGAAAAAAAAAATACGAATAACTTTCACGGTGATGGGCGAACGGTGGTTGAGACGAACAAAGGTGGTGTGATAATCGAAGCGATGAGGGTGTGTTTTGTTGTAGATGTGAATGTCTTTTAGGTGGTTGTGTATGGTTTTTTAATTTAATGAAGTCAGAAAAGTGGTATTGAAGATGAGTTAACGACTGAAAAAAATCAAAAATCTTATAAAAACTCATATCTATAAATACAACTTATAGATATATAAAAGAAACCTACCAAACATGATTAATATACATAGATCTATTAAAAAAAAGTCAAAATGGCTAAAAAAAACTTTTTGGTGGCGGCGGGTTAGTGTGTGTTTTTTTATATTTTTTGTTAATAGACAAGCTCTTATAAGAGTAAAGATATTTTAGTAGGACCCACAAAATTTTTTCAACCATCCTAATTTTTTCAACTTTCAACCATTTTGGTTTTTCCTTTATAAAGGAGTATAGATATATATACACGTTTTTACTAAATTACTTCGAGAGTCCTTAATTAACTATTCTTTCCTTAATTACCCTAAACCCATAGTTACAAAGGATACGTATTTCCTTATTACGGAATTTCTATTTACAATTATTATATAATGTTGGAAACGAAATTACTTATTACATGTCGGTCATCTTTTATAAAATAAATGCTACAAATAAATATTTTTTACTGTGTACCCTTAAGTAGGGGTGAGCATTTGGACCGTCGGACTGGACCGGACCGGACCGGACCGATTCGGACCGGCAATTTTGGTCCGGTCTTCGGTCCGGGGTTTTTGTTAATTTCGGTACTCGGTCCGGTCGGTCCGGTTCAGTCTTAAAAAAACATGTTGATTATGCTTAAAAGGACCGAACCGGACCGAAGATCGAACCGACCCGGATCGGACCAGACCATTTCGGTCCGGTCTCGGTCCGGGGTTTTGTACCATTTCGATCTTCGGTCTGGTCCGATCTTGGTCGGTCCGGTCCGGTCCAAACCTGTTGCTCAGCCTACCCTTAAGTAATTATTTAAAGTTAGAAAGCCCCTAAAAGAAAGCCTAGCTTTTAATACAAAGGTTAAGATGATATTACAATCGTGCAATAGTTCTTCATTAACTACACCTATCATAATTCTTATAGAGAGAAGTGCAAAAATGTATTGTATCTATAAGTTAATACAGTAATACATAAATAATATAAATTATAAAGCTAATATGTTAAATTCAAATAGAGAAATGTAATCATCCATGTAATATATTAAAAGTTCAAATTTTATCATCTGTTAGTTTTTTGGACATCAACCATCCCTCTATAAGTGAACAGTGCATTGTACATCCGGTAGACGGATGATGCAAATGATTTTCTCGTGAAATATTAACAAGGTTTAAAAAGAAAGGTATTTCAACCTTGATGGACACCTACGTTGTACATCGCCCTTAGTGACCTAAATAAGCACTTAAATCCTTTCCAAAGCCAATTTACTTTTAAGCAAAGAAGGATCACATACCTATAAACAACAGCTATAGAACAAGTATTCAACCAATAACACGTTGATTATTATTAGAGAAAATTCGGTTACACAAAAACTCTAACGATTGTTCTTCTCCCTAATCTATACATCATAATCGCTACATATAGAGTAGAAGACGTATATTAGGTAACGACTTGGACCGCATTCCAAGGCACTTTGGGTCGGCCCGCAACATATAGCCCATGGACGATCCAACCATTCACCAACAATCACCGCCTGAATGGTTGAAGCGGCAATTCACCCACACCGAGCAGCGTTCTCATTTCACCGAACCTGACTCATGCTAAGGCCTTCGTTAGGGGATCCGCTACTTGACTTGTTCCTGCCACATGTTCGACTTTAACTTGCTCGTTTTTCACACGCTCTCGAATGAAGTGGAAACGAGCGTGAATGTGTTTGCTCCTTTCATGAAACACCGGATTTTTAGATAATGCAATGGCTGACTTGTTGTCTATACGAATCAACACCTTTTGCTTCTTTAATCCAGTTACCTCCGCGAGCAACTCTCTTCGCCAAACTGCTTGACATGCTGCCAATGTAGCTGCCATGAATTCGGCTTCACATGAAGATAAGTCCACGGTATCTTGCTTTTGTGAACACCATGAGATGGGGGACTTACCAAGAAAGAAGATGTGACCAGTAGTGCTTCGACCATCATCCACGTCTACATTATGACTATTGTCACTATAACCTAGAAGTTTCAACTCATCACATCTCTCGTATCTAATCCCAAGTGAAATTGTACCACGAAGGTATCGAAGGATTTTCTTGACCACATGCACATGAGATTCTCTCGGACTCTACATATAACGACTCACTATCCCGACTGAGTAAGCTAGATTCGAACGAGTATGAAGAAGGTACCGTAAGCACCCTACTACCCTCCGATAATGAGTGGCTTCAACTTCTGGTTCATCCTCGGCTTTCAAAAATTTTAGTCCCGGTTCCATTGGACATTTTGTAGCATTACAATCCTTCATGCTCGTTTCTTTCAATATTTTCATAGCATATCTCGCTTGCTTGATTGTTATACAATCAGTTTCCTGAGAAACTTCAATGCCTAAATAATAAGTCAACAAGCCAGGATCTGACATTTCAAACTTTGAAGATATCATGCTTTTGAATTGGCTAGTTATTTCATGACACATTCCCGTTACGAATAAATCATCTACATACACAACCCCAATGATGTATTCACCTCTCGAAACCTTTTTATATAATGTTGATTCGTGCAAGCATCATTTAAAGCCCATTCCTCGTAAAATGCCGTCAAGTTTTATGTTCCATGCCCTTGGAGCTTGTCGTAAGCCATACAAAGCTTTTGTTAACTTGTAAACTGTTCCTTGCTCTCCCGCCTTTTCAAGACGCTCGGGTTGACTCACGTACACTTCTTCTTTTAATTCACCGTGTAAGAATGTCGTCTTTACATCTAAGTGGTAAATCTTCCATCCCTTCCCGGCCGCAAGATCAATCAATAATCGTATTGTCTCGAGTCGTGCTACTGGCGAGCAGACTTCATCAAAATCAATCCCGTATTCTTGTACATAGCCTTTTGCAACGAGTCGCGCTTTGTACCATGAGATTGATCCGTCCTCATTTCTTTTGATTTTAAATAACCACTTTAGTCCGATTGGTTTGTCATGCTTGGGTAGAGGCACTAGCTTCCAAGTTTTTTTTCCGATTGACTCGATCTCGCTTGTCATCGCCTTAAGCCATTCGGGTTTCATTATGGCTTCTTTAAAGTTCCTTGGCTCATCGTCACAGGTTAACATTAACTTGTACATGTTTAGTTCATAGTCGTGTAAATGGATAGGCAACATCGAGACACGATTGGAAGGATGTACCGGGTTATGTTCAAACTCGATATGCCCGTTGGACTCGTGATTATTGTTTGAACCTGATTTTGTTGAGGTTGAAGCTTCCGCCGCTGGGCTCTTCGCTGACTGTGGGCTTGTTGCAGCTGGGCTTGCTACGAGGGGTTGTTATGTCGTGGCAGTGGGTTGTGCATTTCCGGTTGCTGTAGGGTTTAGAAGAACATGCTCGTTTGTCGCAAGCCATGGTATTAAAAATGAGCCAGGTTCACTTTTCTTGCTACTACTACCATCACATACTTCTTTTTTTCCTTTATCCCAATCCCATTCCATTTTTTCATTGTAAAAACTTTGCAACTTATGATGATTTTATTTTCTTCCGGGTTAAATAAACGGACATCACCCGAACCCGGTTCCTTTCCAAAATAAACCAATGGTCTTGATCTATCGTGTAGCTTCTTTAGATGTTTCGAAACAATCCTTTCGTACACGACACATCCGAACACCTTCAACCCTTCAAGATTCGGTTTTGACCATAGAAATTTTTGTAAGGTGTGACTCCTACCAATGCTCTGTTGGGTCAAAAAGTTGATGTGGCAGAAACTCAAAAACGAAGAAAACATGAAGATATTGTCTAAGCGTTGTCAAGAGCAATCCAAGCGTTGACAAGAGCAAACTAAGCGTTGATGGCTCAAGCATTGTCATGTGCAATCCAAGCATTGTCACATGCAATCCAAGCATTGACGGAAACGTAGACAAAGAAGCCTATGGAAGCTTCTATTTAGATAAACATGCAGGATATATTATGTATAAGTTTATTTGAATAGAAGATTTACATGTTTATTTGATTTTATCTCTTGTAAACCCTAATCCTTACACTATAAAAGGAACCAAGGGTGTCACAACCGAGAATTTTTCAGGCTTTAAATAATAATAAATTATGTTATTTATTAATCAAAATTTATTTTCGAGAGATATCAAAGTTATTTGATTCGAAAACGGGAGCTTATTTTGCATATTGTAAAAGACCGCACAAAATCTAAGAACTAACATGATACAAATCAAAATTATATTTAGTTATTCAAAAATATTTGACAAAAATATTTATTAAATTTTCTGACACTTTTATTCTAGTTTTAATAACGTACGTTGAAAACGAGAGAAGATTCAAATTGATTTATATATTTTTTTAATTATTTTTTTTGGACGTAAGCTATTCGAGATAACCATTAAATGGTGATTATTATAAAAAAAATGTAGACGATTTCAAAAATCAGTCGAGTAAATACTTTACTTTATTGTAAAAATTAATTTAAAATCAATGACGCGAATATCATAAATCGAACCAAATTTTATTGAGTATAAACGAGTCCTGAAACGTGATAATAAAAACGTTTACATGAAACTTACAAAATTAACTCTCAAACTATTAGTAACTACCCATTTTAATAATTTTAGCTTTGAATAGTATATAAGCAGAAATTAGGGTTTCCTGGCATAATAACCCTAGCCACCAAATGTGATAAACACACACGTTCTCTTTATCAAGTTTTCCGGCGCCTCTCTTTTTATTTCGGCCACCAGAATATTTTTCCGGCCATCAACTACCGCCAGATAAAACAATCCTTACAATCGTTTGATATATCCGATCCACTACTAGAGCCGTGCAAATCCACCACAAAATCCCGTCACCACCACTGATTCCTATATGTTGATGCCACAACCACCAACCCGTTTGACAGCCACCACCATCCACTAATAGGTCGACTGATCTATTGATTTTTTCTGAAAAACGTCACCTCCTGACCACCTGTTTTGCGTCCTCACCACCACACGCGATGCCTTATCTATTTGACCATGCCTTCGTGGCCCCCACCAGCTTCAATACCACACCACCACCACGAATCACCAACTCCATCATATTACACCATCCACTATTAGTACCGCAACCACTACCACAACCGTGGTCTAAACCCACAACCGTCTTACACGACGACTGTCCAGATCCACCATATGAAACCCATCAGGTTTGATGGTTGTTGTTGTTGTTTAGCCACTGCCGCCACGTTTTCCCACCACATCAGTCGTCACCACCATGACTTTACCAACAGAAGGTGTGTTTGGTCTAGCCGGAAAGCACCAGCAGAAGGGTGCGTGTAATCTGGCAGAAGGTTGCGTTTTGATGGTTTGATAGAACCACAACAAGGGTGCGTTTGTTGATTTTATTAACAACGGAGGGTGCGTTGGGCTTTAGCTAACCATCAGCCGGGGTAGTTTGCTCATAGCATATATAGGATACGTTCGGGTTACAACGGCAGCACCAAAGGTGCTTTTGGCACGGGTAAAAACAGCAACAGGGGGTGTTTGTTTCTGCTGGTAACACAAGGGTGCGTTTGGGTTAACAGCAAGAACGAGGTGCGTTTAGTCCAGGCAGAAAATCAGCACAGGGAGAGTTCGGCTCGCTGTTAACAGCAGCGACGTGTTTGGATCTGCTGTTAAACCGCCGTAGGGGTGTGTCTGGGTCTGCCGTGTAAACAGACGCACGTGTGTGCCTAGTTCGCTGTGTAAACAGCAGTACGAGAGTGTTTTGTTTGGGTAGAGAGCCCATAAGGGTGCGTTTGCTATTGCAGTTTGGTATTAAGGGTGCGTTTGGGATTGCTGATTATTAGCGTAAGGTGTGTTTGGACTTGGGATGTCATCAAGTAGCAAATTATCAAAAAGGATATCCCCCTCCGTGTCATCATCATCAATACCCGGAGGTATTGAGTGAATGTCGACTTCTTCCAACAACGGGGCATTATACTCAACGGAAGGAATAGATGGAGGTAAAGACTCGGAAAGAGGAGGAGAAGTCAACTCTTCGATTTGAGCAATAAGAAGATGCACTTTCGGTAATATGTCGCGAAGAATCACGTCTTCCACCTCGTCTACAAGAGCAAGTTCATCAGTGAACTTCTTGTAAGCCGGAGAGAATAAATCGTCATCGCCCGCATCTCCCGGTGGAGATTGAGAAATTTCAAAAGTGAAATTCTCATAGCGCGGAGAAAAATCGATATCATCAGGATCGACCTCCTCCGTAAGAGCAACGTCGTCCTCAAGCTCCATAGTAGTCGGTATGTCACAAACCTCATCATCAAAGAGTTTTTCGAGACCAAAATCACTAATCTTACTCAGTGAATCACCATCCTTAGACGCATTAGGAATATCGAGAGTAGGAGTAGCAACTTCAGAAGATGGGTCGAGAGCGTAGATGTAATAACCCGTACTTTAAAATCTACATTTAGAACGAGATCTAATCTGATTTCTAGTGTGCGGATCAATATTTATTACTCGACTTTTATTTTTCATGTTCGTTCTACAAATAATATTGATTAATCGGCTAACCGAAAAGGTTAAGGCTTTAACATATCGAATATGTGTCATTTATTATTTATCGACAAAGTTTATGTTCGTCATCGACCGTGAACATTTTCATTATGATATATAAATATTTTCTATTGTCGTCGTTTTAATTTTCTTTTTACGAGTATTATTCGTAATTTACGCCAAACCCTTAGGCAAGATTCGTTTATATAACGTGTTAAAATATTTTAAATCATAAGCCCTCACTTATATATCGAAATATAAATGTTCTCCGAATGTCGATGTTTTTATTTTATATTAAGCGTTTATTTTTCGTGTCTAACGCATATCTTTTAAATCGCGTAACGTTAAAATATTAGAACTCGTTAATACCCGCTTTAACAAATTGTGGGACAAAGTTTTATATAATAAAACCTCATTGTAAATAATGGATACGTGTCTTATTTTCACTAAGACAACAAAATTTTATGACAATTGTTCCATAAAAGCAACACGTGTATAATGCATTCAATCACAATTTAGGTACGTGGATATCATCTAAATTACAAAAATATTTCACTCTCTTGCTTTCACTTGTTTACCGTATGTAAACTCCACAACAATACCACTTTGAAAATCATTTGAGCTGAGTTTGAGAGTATATTTCATGTTTCTAAATCTTGGATAAAACATATATATAAGGTTGATTGAAGTGCTTGTTGATCAAGAGTTTTGAAGCTGAATTGTGTCTTATGATGATTTCTTCATTTGTCTAAGGTCACCATCTAATTTTTATTGTTGTTCTTTATTTTGTAAACATGCAATTTCATTTTTACTTATGTAATTATTTATTTAATAAGTTGTTTAGGTAATTTGGACATTATATATGAACTTTTAACACAAATATGCAAAGCTAAACAAGCTCGAGGATAGATTTGGACCCTAAGAACTTCGAACAGTAGCTAAAACGTTTTATATGAACAAAGTCAGCAAGTTTTGAACCTATGAAAATAATATAGAGTGATGGGTCTGTGTTTTGTGGCGATTTGGCCGGGTGGCTTGTCTTGTGACGATACCCGATGAATTAGATATGGACGAAATAGTTAAAAGTGTCAAATCTGAACATGTTGTATAAATTGACTTAAAAATGTTATAAGAGCTCAGAACTAAGTAAAGAGTGAATACTATCAAATGTAGATAAACTTATTTACAACCTCCACGAGTCGGGTGGTTTTCTACGGACATATGGTTTAGAAAGGCGACCAAAACCGTAAAACCGAACCTTGCTGCCCAAAAACAGCATTGACCCGAGTTAATGTTCGATCATTTTGACCCTTTCATGAAAACATAAGTAATGAGAATTCTTAATATTTGTAGTAGACTTAACTAAGGTAATGAGAGTACAAAATTCAAGTCGGGAATCATTACGGTTTAAGAGTAATATCTTAAATACCGAGACATATCATAAAATTGGCTAAATTGAATTGTAGTAATAAAATGTAGAAATTGATCATTTTTTTATTAAGACCGAAGTGGTATGACTCACTTATCGGGAAGCATGGACTCATTTATATACTGATGATTATGTGACCGAGACTCGACCATCAAACAATATTAAGTTGATGTCGTTTTGAGGCGTTTTAGAACCCCTGATGCATAGAAAGTAGAATTGGGCCATAAAAGCCCAACGTACACTTATTATGGACTATAATGGGCTTAATTTTCAAAATTGGATAATAGATGACAAATTGTTATCAAAGGTTTTATAAAACGTTTATAAAACTTATACAATGTCCAAACTTACTAAAGTGAACTATTTACATATATGTATATGTATCGTCTCGAGCCTAAGACGAGTCTTGTCATGATTAGGTCTCGCATGGTCATATTTCGAGCGTTTGGCGTCTCGTTCTCGATCAATGAGTAATTGTTATCTCGTGAAGTCTTGTATAGACTATTGGATATTTGTTCCTCGATAAATGTGTGATAGCTATATCAGGTGAGTTTATAGCCTCGCTTTTATATTATCTATAAATGATTTTAACCCGCGAGGGGGGATACATGTTGTTTTATAAAATGAACACAAGTTGTTTTCGGTATGCTGGACCCGAATATGATGATAAATGCCTAAGTACCATTGTCTTATGAAGTCCCTGAATTTCATGAACTGTTAATTACCTTGCGAGGTAAACGCTAATACATATGATAGATCTATTTGGTTTGACAGCCTTATCCTAGGGTATGTATCCTTGTGATCACCTGAGAGGGATATAATGTATAAGAGGTCGCTGGTATATGACAATATTACCTTTCAGTAGGGGCGCCGTAAGTGACTCGGTTTGACGTGTTGGTTAACGTTCAGTTGCATGAGCTTAAGGCATTTATCGATATATATATGACTTGTCTGTGTGACAAGCTTGGGATGATTAAAAATTCTTGTGTTCAAATGATGATTTGCAAAACCTATAGACTTGCTCAACCATTGTGTTGATGATTTTAAGCATGTATTTCAGGTAATCAAGATGGATAGCAGCGGAGCATGCGAGGAGGAAGTTGGTGCTTACTTGTCTAAAGTTTATATTATTTTCCATCCTTTGAAATGAACTAAATGACTTTTATGTCTTTGATGAATGTGATGTGTTGGTAACGGTTTTTGGGACTAAACGCTACTCTGATTTATATATTGGGATGGAAAACTTTTTAGACAAGATTGTATAATATTTTAACATCTCTTTTGAGGTCGTTGTCTATGATTGTGTGCGATGTGCTATGAGTAGCGCCCCAAAATGGTATTCCGCTGCGTGGTAAATTGGGGGTGTTACAGTAGACACGATCGTCGTCATCATCATCATAATAGACGGGACCATTCCAATTAGGAGTGACATAGTCGGCTAACTCTTCCTTGATAACCTCCACATCTTTAAGAAGCTCATGAAGCAAATTTTGTTGTTCATCTCCCCGAGTATGTTCAATTAAACCAATTCTATCCCACGCTGTAATTAAACATTTTGGTGTAGAAAAGAAGGGAAAACGACCAAATTGGCTCAAAAAGGTGTTGGTGGATTTCAAGATTTCGTCACCATCAAGCAAAGGTTGCCTTTCTTGATGCAAGTCAGCTCGGATTTGAGCTAAACTTTCTAGGACATCATTCAAAGTAGTGAGTTGTTGGTCAAGACTAATTTGCTGAGAGGATTGATGATTGAGGGTGTGATGTGGGGGCTCAAAGTTATACACACTGGGATGATAGCACGGAATTTTCTCAAAGATCTTCGACGGGTCACAAGAAGAAGCATCGTGAGGGCCCCCACAAATATAGCACCACGGGTATGGAGAAAAACTCGGTGCATTTTGAGGATAAGGATTGTCATAGACGGGAGAGGGTGAGAAAGTATTGTAAGAGGAGAAGTACGAATTTGTTGAATTACAAAATGGACAAAATCCAAATTGTGTATCGTCGATATTAGAACCGCACCGCTCACAAGTACACCATTGACATGTTTGAAAACCATGTCATGGTCTCCCACAACGTACGCAAGACGAATCCATGAAGAATTATAAATAAGAGGGGTAAAGAAAATAATTAAACACAATAGAGGATAAAGAGGAATATTTTTGGTGCAAAACTTTGAAAAGAAATGCTTTTTATGATTTTTCAAATGTTTTTGGGATTTTTGAAAATTTTTTACAGGAAAATAACGTTCACGAGTGAACGGATCCCAAAAGCCAACGCGTCTCTCACAAAAAACCGTTAATCTTCACGAAAAGAGCCGGCAGAGGCGCCATTTGATACAAGAGATTTTGCTAAGTTGAAAGTTCGTTTCTCGGTATCTTCTCGAATTGATTAAGGTTTAAGTGTGACTCAGTCATTCTTGGTAACGAAAAGGGAATTGTTTGGTGTAATAAGCTAATTAAAAATAAAGACTTGAAACAATAAAAATAAAGACGGTAAAAGAAATAATAAAAGATAAAAAAACTTGGCGAAAAGTAAATGACGAGAAATTAAAAGGTAAATAAAGTAAATAACACAAACTTAAACTCAAACTAAAGGGAAGGCAAGTAAAAGTGCGACTAAGTAAAAAGGCGGGAAAAATAAAGTTTAAAACTTAATAACATAAACTTAAAATAAATTAAAACTGAAATTACAAATCCAAGAAAAACTACTCATCCGGAATAAAACCTTCATCCGGAATAATTCCTTCATCCGGAAAAACACGCTCATCTGGAATCAATGTTTGTCCGGAATAACTCGTTCATCCGGAATAATTTCTCATCTGGAATAACTCGTTCATCCGGAATAAACCTTTATTCGGAATAAGTATGCTGATTCGGAATAGACCTTGATCCGAAATGTTGGCTTCGTTCGGAATAAAGTTGCTCATCCGGAATATCTACTTCATCCGGAATAAACAGGTTCATCCGGAATATACTAGCTCATCCGGAATAATAAGGTTGGTTCGGAAAGTTAAAAACAAATCCCTCATTCGGAATATAGAACTCATTCGGAATAACAAACTAAGTAAGCTGGTTTGGAATATAAAGCTTCGTTTGGAATAAATGAAAGAAAACCTTTGCTCGGAATCTGGGAACAGTATATGATGCGAAGAACACGGGAATGAAAAGAGATACGAATCTAATCAAAAATAACCAAAATCGACCAAAAGATTAAAACAAACTAACCACAAATGATTAACTAATAATTACTAATCAAACCAAATCAATAAAACTAACACTAATGATCAAATCTATTAAAACCCACTTGATGAAAAACCATAAAAATTAAAGAACATAAACATAAAGATTAAGATTAAGATCAAACAAGAAAGGTAGATAAGAGATTAACAAATAAAAGTAAAGATTCAAAGACAATTAAATAAAACTTACTCGGAATTAAAGGTACAAATACAAGTATTAAAATTGCAAGAATTTAAGGTGCAAGAAAAATAAAATGGAAGAGCATAGTTTGTCAAACTAGCCAACAACTTAAAAATGAAGCTAATGACTCTATTTATAGGGGAGGAGGTGATTAGTGGAAGCTTCCTCTTTCTTTCTTCTTTCTTTAATTATCTTTTAATCCTTCGTCTTTAGTCTTTAATCTTTTAAATTCTTCGACCTTTGACTTTGTATCGGGATTACTTTAAACTCGTCTTGTGATTTCTTCATAAATTGGACTTGAGTTCTTCGGCTTTATTAAACTTCCGTCTTTGGACTTTTTCTTCGATAAATCTTCTGAATAGGCCTTGGACTTCCGTTCTTTTTGCGCTCTTGATTTCTTGACTTCGTCTTTTGTCTTTTTCTTCGATAAAAGCCCGTGAAAGCCGTGTTTTCTTCCCTTTTAACATTTTGATCCTAAAATCACAACAAAAACACAAACCACGCATAATTCCGACATTTACGATATAAAATACACGTTTTGGCCTGGTTATTATTGTAATTAAGTGGCAAAAGGATGGGTGTTTATACACCTGTCAATCATGTTCTCCTACTTTGTAGGAATTGGTACAACAACTATCACGTGGAAAATGTTAACAGATCTGATGTTGCTACAAGAAGTGGGGTCAAAGATTGTTACGTAATATATGGAGATATTCTTGGATAATATATACTTCACGTAATATTGGTTTTAAACATGGGATCTGATTTATTTTAGACGTGGAGTTGAAGTAAAGTGTTGACGTCAGCAAACAAAGTTTAAAGTTGACGCTGACAAAGTATTCGTTTGACGCTGACAAGGAGAAGGTTAACGCTGACATAATGGGCGTTGACATGAGTTGTCCGATAAATGTGAATCCAAACGCTGATAAGTATTGTCCGATATCGGACAATACATCTGATTATGATCTTGGATAAGAGAGGATGTTGGACAACAAAAGAATGGCTGCTGTTGAGAAAATTGGTACGTTTTTAGCACACAAAAAGGAGGAATTTACACACGAAGGTACATGGAATCTCCGTTTTATTTAGAATATCATGTTGATATTTATGGCTTGGATATTTTTTTAAAAATAAAGGGGTTAATGATTTGAATGCAAGTTGACAACAATTCGTGAGGTAATTTATTGGATTTGATTATGTAATCGGGGTAGCCTTGTAAAAGAGTTATCCGTCTAATAGCTTTTACATATGATATGAAGATTAAGAATCATCATGAAGAGGTGTTAGCTTAAGGGGAAGAATTCTTATGGTAAGTTTGATGATTGAAGAAGATTTTCGCGAGTTTGTGTTCTATCATATCTTAAAGTCATGTACTTCCAGCCACTGACTTTTAAGGTAACTTGTTTGTGCTTACATTGTTACTGGTGAAGTTATACAAGATCTAGGAATATGTGATTTTTCTTATGGTAATCTATGCACATATTTTCTATCACTTGAAGGAGTTACATTATCGTGCTTAGTGTCTCACAAAGGATGAGGATTTTTGTATCAGCAACACACTTAATCACATTTTACAAGATATGGAACATAGGTTTGGGTTATTCTACTTCTACATTAACATTACTTTATTTATTTTTCTTCAAGATCATTACACAGAGCCTACATTTGGAGAATCTTCAAGATTGCATACATTGTTTACTTCCCTGTTGATGTGACAAAAAGGGGAAGACATACATGCTACACTTGAGGGGAAGCAATTTGAAGATCATGTACAACTTACAAGAGATACACAAAGAGTTTTGCCGACATCAACTAGGGGAAGATTGTTGGTTCAAAAAGTTGATGTGGCAGAAACTCAAAAACGAAGAAAACATGAAGATATTGTCTAAGCGTTGTCAAGAGCAATCCAAGCGTTGACAAGAGCAAACTAAGCGTTGATGGCTCAAGCATTGTCATGTGCAATCCAAGCATTGTCACATGCAATCCAAGCATTGACAGAAACGTAGACAAAGAAGCCTATGGAAGCTTCTATTTAGATAAACATGCAGGATATATTATGTATAAGTTTATTTGAATAGAAGATTTACATGTTTATTTGATTTTATCTCTTGTAAACCCTAATCCTTACACTATAAAAGGAACCAAGGGTCTTAGGTTTTATTCATAACTTTCATTCACAATGTAAACCTAAAGCGTGTGTCGACTAGACGTGGGATTCAATGTCTACACGTCTAGTGATTGTTGATTATTAATATAATTAGCAATCCATTTGTTTTTATTCAAGTTCTTTGTGTCCAAACACCTTGTTAATGTGTCGTGTTCTAATTCCGCTTTGATTATCTAATCATATGAACATGATGCATTCCTAGTAGCTTAAAAGATCCGGAAACCAAGGTTTCCACATGCTCGCATAGGGGTACGATTAATTATATAAGTTGCATGCCGAAACGACTTCACCCCAAAATTGATTTGGAACTTCTTTTGCTCTCATAAGACATCGTGTCATCTCGATTAGCGTTCGGTTTCGTCTTTCTACTATGCCATTTTGTTAGGGTGAGTACGGAGCCGTTAACATTCGCCTTCTTCATTCTAGAACTGATTAAAATCGTCTGAAGTAAATTCACCGCCTCTATCCGTGTAAAACGTTTTTATCTCTTTGTCGGTTCGTTTTTCTATTGGCCTTTTAAATCTTTTGATTTATGTAATTTTTTATAAAGTTTAAGTAATTTTTTATAAATTATATACAAATCTTGTTATAAAAATTTATATAAATTTTTATAATATAATTTATATAAAAATTTTATAGAATTTTTATAAAGTTTTTATTTAAATTTTTATTAAAATTTATAGAAACTTTTTATAAAAATTTAAATAAATATTTTTTAAAAAAATTCGAATTTTTTATAAAGTTTATATAGAAATTTTACAAATTTTTTATAAAATTTATATAAATTTTTAATCAAATTGAAATAACTTTTTATAAAAGATATAGAATTTTTTTATAAAATTTATATAAATTGTTTATAAAATTTATATAAATTTTTAAAAAAATTTATAGAATTTTTTTTATAGAATATATATAAATGTTTTATAAAATTTTGAATTTTTTATAAACTTTTATAAAAAAGTGAATATTCGATTTTTACTCTTTTAAATAAAAAATTTATATAAAAATATTTATTCGTTAAATGCTTTAACTAAAAATCATTATTTCAAAATATTTTGAATTTATGCCAACCAAACAGGCTTAGACATTTTAAATTCTGAAATTTGAAATTCTTAGGAATTTTAATTTACTAGAATTTAGAATTCCAGAATTTTAAAATCTTGAACCAAATGCCACCTAATTAAAAGATTTAAAACTTAGTTAAATGCTTTTATTTTTATGTTTTATTATGATAACAAGTAAAAAACTAATTAAAAATAATAATATTTTTACGTTATTCTTTTAAATCTTTATAAAAAGTTAAAAGTAAATTTTAAAAATTTTAAAATCTTAATTTCTTTTGAAAAACTTAAAGTATTGAAATTTTAAATTTTTTGCGAGAAAAACATTTAGTTATTAATAAAATTTTTTGAAGAAAAACCTTCTTAACTTTAAACTTTTTTTACTTTTTAGAAAAAAATTAAACTTTTTTGAGTTATTTTTTTAAATTAAAACATTTTTTGGAGAAATATATTTAACTTATTTAAAAAGCAAAAATAAAGATTCACTATACAGTGTACGACACTGTAAAAGAAAAAATTTGCACCATCCACCCACATAGATGTATGGTGCACCTTCACTAATAGAGAGATTGCTGGTGTTCAAAAAACTGACGAATGATGAAATTCGATTTTTTAACACGTCACATCATCAATTACATGTTGTGGCATTATTTTTCCAGAGCTTATTGTATTTGCATGTTTGTTTTTCTGGTTAATGTCTTACTAGATTCTTAACTTTTACCAAGTTAGAGGTGGTAAAATATTATGTTGGGTCAGTATTTACTGACCCTGAAGCAACTCTAGGATTTGAATATAAAATCCCTCTAATTGTTTCATGCTCAATAGTAAGGCCAGTCTGCTGAAGGATGACCAGAGGAATAAAGTTCCTACTGAAGAACGTTCAACATTCCTCTTCCAGTTAACTTATGTAGAAATGCTGAATCGGATCCGGTGGTCTAATATGGTGGTAGATGGTGGTGGAAGCCATTGATGACTTAGAGAGAGAGAAGAGTGGTTGAAAGTAAAAGTGTAAATGTATTCCCAAATGAACAAATGACAATCAACACCCCTCCTTGGAAGCTAAGGAGGGGTATATATAGTCACGCACACAACCTAAACTTTACAACGAGCCTAGTCTAGTATAAATGTGCGTGACTATGATAACTAACGGGAATTCTTAAATGTCGTCACATAAAGTGAGTTTCCAACAATCTTCCCCCATGGGACGACGTGTAGAATTCCTTACAATATTCTTCCTAACAAGTATAAAATGATTAAGAACAAGAGCTTTCATGAAGAATCCAATGCTGATGAAGTCTTCTGAGGCCTTCGTCTTCAAAACGACTCATCTTTAAAGTAACTTGTAGAAGAAATACTATAACGGCACGAGCTAAGTAACCCATACACTTCTGGTTAAGGAGAAGCTTCTGAATTAGCTTCCCCCTAATTCATGCCACATAAACTTGATGTAGAAGCTTTTTAAATAGCTTCCCCCTAAATCGACAATCCTCGTAAGCAACTTCAAAGCTTTCAATAAAGCTTAGAATGATTAAGCGCAAAGCGGAATCTAACAAGCAAATCCCATCATATAACAAGATAATATTGCTAAGAGGGATTGAAAGTTTGGGGCACACCAAGTAGATCAACAACTTTTCATCTCACGCTTGAATAATTCTTCTGAATTTTTCTTCCCCCTGAGAGTTCAAGTTATGCATACCAGAAAGAATCAAGACACTTCTTCCCCCACATAGTTGAAGAAGGTAAATCAATCCCAATTATGAAGCTCAAATACTGAAGTGGACACTTTATCCCATTCATGAAGTTGACATCGTAACACCAGAGTCAATTAAGTCCCGGAAATGCACATGTCTTCTTCCGGAGATGCACCAGAGTCAATTAAGTCTCGGGAATGCATATAGGATAATGATGATGTTTAATTGCGACAATCAAACAATTAAACCTCGAATCAGTAGTGTACCGTTTGGAGATTGATAACGACACGAGTTAAAACACTGATTTTCTCTGCGGCTATGACAAATGTCATCCCGGAATATCTTCAAATAAAAAGAAGGTATGAAGTTCATCACGTGTACTCGTTGTGCGTTCAATGTGTCTTCTTCTTCCCCCTTGATGGTTTCGAAACTTGGAACCATCAATAAATTGTACGCACATGAACCTGAAATCTCGTGAAAATAATAAATAAGCTGAATTATATATTTTGTGAGAATCAGCTGTTGATCGAAAATCTCTTCTCATAAACTCTCCATGGCTACCTTTACCATCCCACGTGAAAGCAATTTGAAGCGACCACTGAAAGAATGAACCGGATACATCAAACGTGAAGCTGAATAAAAATCGTTCGATCTTGTGACTTAAGCTTGCACTATTGTTGAATGAAGAACGGTGGAGAAATCTCTAAGTACTCAATGCATCACTGAAGAAGTCTATAAGCACAACACCTCTTGAAATTATCCACGTCGACTACGCGCTTGACACTGAGTACAACAATGTAACCCCTTTAAGTGATAGTTATCCGAGTCATCAACCATCCACCCCGAACCCGGAAACCAGATAACCAAGTCTTCATTCTAGGATTAAGCACGAGCAAGTTATCTATTAAAAGATAAAATAAGTACACGCCTTCGAAAAATCCGTCTTCAACGTCACGTAATTAATACCCGATCAAACAAAATCTGTAGCCACTAAAAAATCTAGACATTTTTTCTTCGGTCTCGTCAAAAATTTATGTCACTTAGTCACGTCTTTTTGTCTCGTCACTATGTCACTTTTTAAAACCGTTAATCAAAATAATATCTTTTATCAAATAAAATGATAAACAATATTTTGATATAACAATTTTATTAAAACTTTATCTCATCACAAAGCATTTTGCTCATATAAAGCATGTATGTATCACAACATTTGGATCTATAATTGGGACCCAAAATGACACGCAGCCCAGTAACCTTTGTTCCATACTCGGCCCAAGACAAATGAATGCCACAACCCAGTCTAAGTACTTAGCCGGCCCACCTTGTAGAACAAGAAATTAGAACGGGCCAATACATTTATAAGCTCCAACACCCGATTCATGAGTGCTAGGTTAGAAAAATAGGGATATATAATAACTTTAGTTACCCTAAATTTTCTCATACCCTAATCCTAATCTCACTCCAAAACACTCCGCCCCCAAACCAAACTCCATCTCCCTTCCTTCATCGAATCCCGTCAAAACCAGAGGCACTAAAACAGATTCTCTTCATATCATCAATCTTGTATATCTCATTATACATCATCAGCTAATCAAAACTTCATCATACCACACAAAAAATAGAACGAATTCATTTGTCATCGTTGTCTACTCGAAGCAAACTAAGATCATTTGATATGGTGTCGGTAAGATTATGTTTGATTGCATGTGTTTATACATGAATTAGTGATGTGATTATAACAAAAAATGTTATAAATCATACATATGATTCGTATATAAATTTTGGGATAAACCCAACACAGATCTATGATGATTTGTTGATTTCGTGGTAAGATCTTAAAAGATCTCAACATGCATGTTTAAACATGAAAAATGAATCTGAGATCTTTATTAGTTTTCTGTTTTGGTTTGAGTAATTAGATGGGATAGGAGACGATGGGATTAGGATAGATTGTGGTGTTGAGGTGATAAAAGGTTGGATGGGATTGGATTTAATTTTGGGTCGACTCGTTGAGTGAACTGAGTCAACTCGGTAATTACCGAGTTGACTCGGTTGGGTTGGTTTTGGTCACTAAATTTGGTTCACAAGTTTTAACAAAACATGGCCATCGGAATGTCAAAAGATGTTTCATCGGAATATTTGTTTTTTGAGTCAAAGTTGTGTCTTACAAATGAGTCCATCGGAAAGTAAAAAAGAATCCCATCGGAATATTTTTTTTTTTGAGTCATCATCGGAATCAAACAAACACCCCCATCTGAATAACCAATCTGAATGTTCAATCTGAATATCCAATTGGAAAGGCTGTCGGAAACCCAATCTGAATCCCAATCTGAATGTTCAATCTGAATGACCATCGGAAAGACCAATCTGAATGTTCAATCTGAATAACCAAAACAGTAGTCTAATCGGAATGTCCAATCTGAAAAGGGTTTTGAATGAACCAAAAATGATGGATCTGCAAACTTGTCCTTTTCTAATTGTATAAACAAGAAATAAAGAAACCCAGAAACATTGACCAGATTTGTATGACTTTGACCATGATATTGATGAAACCAAGAGTAAATAAATAAGTTGAGACCCAAAACATGCGACTGTTTGGACAGATTAGACAAAAAATATGACGTGACAAAAAATTTGTGACAAAATGGACAAAAATGATATAGAATGAGACTCAAAGAATAATCAGACCACCAAATCGAATATACGAACACGATCCAAGGATGGAACCGAGGCTCTGATGCCAAATGTAGAAATACTAAATCGGATCCGGTGGTCTAATGTGGTGGTAGATGGTGGTGGAAGTCATTGATGACTTAGAGAGAGAGAAGAGTGGTTGAAAGTAAAAGTGTAAATGTATTCCCAAATGAACAAATGACAATCAACACCCCTCCTTGGAAGCTACGGAGGGGTATATATAGTCACGCACACAACCTAAACTTTACAACGATCCTAGTCTAGTCTAAATGTGCGTGACTATGATAACTAACGGGAATTCTTAAATGTCGTCACATAAAGTGAGTTTCCAACAACTTAGAAGAAAAAGGAGTCTTCGCTTCAAATACTAGGTGGTCTAGTTGCTGAAGAACAAGGACTGAAGAAGAGCTTTCAATTCAGTTTGGTTTGACAATACCAAACTGAATAATGTCGATCTCCTCTAGGATATTGAAGACTCTTTAGTATTCTGATGGTTTGCATTAGGCGGGAAAAGATAACTTTAAGTCAAAGTAGGTTGCTTGTATACTTAGATATATGTATAACCTTTATCTTTTATAAAATAGTTTAATATGTACTTTGTACTGTTTATCCAGCATGGGCATCAACCAACCACTAGATAAGCCCATGCATTGAAACATGCAAATGCAAACGCTAGTTTACACTGCCTATAAAAGGAGTGTACATTGGGAGAGAAAGGGTCAACCAATATAAGAGTAAAAAACTCTATAAAACCTTTCTCTCTCGATACCAACTAAACCATATAGCCAAGATGCATATGAACGTTTAGATTGGAGCTTAGACTTTAACTTTGGTTATACGTTTAAGTAGAGGAGATCACAACCCATTGTTATTCAACCACTTTTTTATTCCCCCAAACAAAGTGGGTTATAGATTCTTTATTTGGTTCTAATAATGGTCTATACGTTGAAAAGTTAATTGTATTGTTGTTTTAATTGTTCATAGTTCTTATCTATTGTTAAAACAACACACTTGAGTCTTGGTAAAGAGTTATTACTTAAGGTTGATAAGTAATAATGATTTACAAGGGAACAACAAGTGGCATCAGAGCAGTTTGATTAGCTAAACTCTTATTTTATTAAACTGCTCATTTAAAAGTTTTCAAATCAAGATCCAAAAATGGCTCAAGTTATACCACAAACCCTAGAATATAGGGGTGGCCAACTCAATGTTGCTCCTGTACTAGAGGTAGCTAATTTTACAAATTGGAAGAAGAGGTTTCTTGTCCACATGGTTGGGATTGAACCTTAATTCCTTGGAATCATTGAAAATGGTCCTTTTGTTCCCATGGTTGGGGGACAATAGAAAACCTGAAGCACAATGGACTGCTGATGAGAGAAAAACTACTAACTTAGATCAATGTCTAAAAAGTCTCATCATGTTTGTGCTTCCAGATGACCAAATTAATTCTGTTGTAAATTGCAAAACAGACAAATCTATATGGGAGGACCTTATTCTTTACCATGAGGGACCCTATGATGTGAAGGAAACAAGAATCATGGACTTAAAGCTTCAATACAACACCTTCAAACACAAAGAAGGGGAAACCCTCACACAGACATTCACCAGATACAAAGCACTGATGAATGAACTTGTGAATGATGGTGTTGAGATTTCAAAACTTGAAATCAACACAGTTTTTGTTAATGCATTGCCAAAGAAGTGGCTCAGTTTTTGTCAAAGCTTGAGAAATGCTAATCACATTAAAGAATGTTATCTGGCGTCTCTTTTTGGGAAACTAAAATATGAAGAAAACCTAGTTGATAGGATTTATGATGGCTCAAGCAAGAGTAAAGCATTAACCATTGCTACACCCTTGTCTACAGCCTTCTTCAGTAAGGCTGTCATCTAAGACTACCAAGATAGTCCTGATGATGAAGAAGACACAAGAACTAGTGATGAATATCTGAATGACCTCAAAGAGGAATTTCATGAAAGAGCACTTCTGGCCAAGTCTAGAAGGTTCTTTAAGAAAGGAGGCAAGTTCTCCAGCACCACAAAAGCTTCAATTGACACTAAATGATACAAATGCGGGAAGACTGGTCACTATGCTAGGGATGGTTACTCCAAAACATCCATCCCTTCCTGTTCCTCACCAACTCAATCAAGACCATCTGGTCAATCATCATTTCAACCAAAACAAGTTGCTTCAACTTCTTTTCAGCAAAACAGGGTTGAACTTCGACCAGCAAAAGACTTTGAGGCTAAATACAGAGAAATCAAGGCAAGACTGGCCCTCATGAGCACTAAAAGTTCTGCCTCCAAGGCTCCCAAGCAAGACAAGAACAAAGGGCTTGTTGCTGAAGCTTATGAATGGGATGAAGAAGATGTTTCTTCAGATGATGATAAATTGGTTAATGTTGAAATTTTATGGACATAAAATTAATAGTCGTGTGATAGGATCGAACTCAGGATCACGGGATTGCACACAATACGTAAAGGGTTAATTTTATTTATTAAATATATTTACTATAATTATTAAATCAAACCGAGCTTAACTAAACGATCGTTAAATAAATAAAGAGTTAAGTTAAACGAACGTTATGGAAGTTAATAAAAGAAAAGAAGTAAACGGAAAGTTCCGAAAGCCACCCTTGGTGGGCTTTGGGTCGACGGCTACAAGAAGAAAAAGGGGAAGGAAAAGGATTTGTTTCCTAATTCGTTTATTATTGGGAAACCAACTTTTGCCAAGGCCTATATAAACACCCCATAGCCTCATAACTTTTTCCATCCCCTTTCCTCTCTCTCTCTCTTTGCGATCGGCGAACAAACACCCCATTAGGGTTCTTTGGTTTTCGATTTATCCAACTTCCACTAGTGTTGAAGCTCCGGTTTGCAAGTGCTAGACTCACGGTTAGCCCATTGTATTACGTGTGTACAAGAGTGTAATATAGTTTTGCTTTAAACTATTTTGGTATTGTTCTTCACAAACCCTAATTGTTGATTCGTTGGTGACCTTGTGGATCTACGCTAGGATAAAGGTATGTAACCCTAATCGATTAATTATAATTGTGTTATTATGATCTTGTTAAATCGCTTCCGCTATTACGTGCTTTGATCTTTGCTTATGATTATATAATTGTTATGAACTTCATTAACCATCAGTGGCATCGAGAGCCGTTTTAACATATTATAATTATCGAGATCTAAAGATTTTTTAACTAATGGTGATTTGAGTTAAAATTACATGTTGTTTTTTAGGTTTTAACAAAAATTAGGGTTTTGTTTTTTTTGTTTTGTTTTTTAAATCGGCATAGCCGAATTTTATTTAAAAAAATTTGTAAACCCTAAAATTACATGGTATAATCTTTAGATGTTTGCATGAAATAATTGTTGTGTCATGTTTGGTTACGATCCCTAGTATTTTAATTGTTAAGAGTATGTGGAAGATCCATGATGAACATGCATGTTTTCATGGATTATGGGATTTTATATGCTATTTGCTTTATTTGATTCAAAGGTTTTAAAATTAGGAAAGACCTTTTATGTTTATAAAAACCCTAGATTTTATGTTCTTTGAATAAATTGTTTTGCATGTGGCTATTTGATTTAGTTTTTTTTGTACCTACATGTTTTCATACGTTTTATATTAATTGTATGTTGTAAACAAGGGTAATTTTTTTTTCAAGAAAAATTAATATGGACTAAATCATATAAAAAATAATGAATTGTTTTGAGATCAAATTTACATATGATTTGCATTGATTGGAATTGCAATAATAACTTAACGGACTACTCAATTTTGACAAACTATAAAGTTGGTATAACGCACCGCTGGTCATGTACCCGGTTAAGAAAGGAGGTGTTATGCTTCAGCGCTGACCAAATTCCCGGCGTGCCTGTGAGTCAAAGTTAGAATTACCTACGGTTATTATTTACATAATTCCTTAAGGTTGACTAAACCGCAAATTCACATCCGAAACACAATGCATAAAGTTATTGCTTTGTGCTTTAGCCAAGTTCTAGGAACATGTGGCGTGAATTGTTGTGGGTAAAATCTTTAATTGGTTTATCTAATACCTCAACTTGCAAATATGTGGAAAAATTGTTTAGTCTCACCAAAAGGTTTACTAAAGGTTTTTATTAAAGTAATGCTATGGAGATGTATGAATGTTTCTCCATACATGATTTTGACACCAAAATCAATACCCTTAAATTTAAGTCTTATGCCATCTAATTGACGAACACTTGAAGTTACAATTGTCGTCATATGAGATTTTGGACGATGTTGTAATGGAGAGAAAACTTCATGACTGAATGAGATTGCACATGAAGGTTTTACGTTCTATAGATTAGTCGACTTAATTAAGTTACTCAGTGAGATCTGGAAAATTAAGGCATAAAGTAGGGATAAAACATGTTTACAATGCAAAAGGACTTTTGGCAACGTAAATCCCTAAAAATATATAGAAATTGCAAATTTGTTTGTCAATTATTGTTCGACAAGTTACCATGTTGAGTACATTTATCACTATCAGATCAACTGATGTGATAAGTTTATGTCAATGTGGATTCTAGTTTCAAGGAAAATACTATGGTTTTATTACCGGGTAATTTTATTTTCTTGAATGGTATTATCGAAAATACTAATGTTTGAACTTATTTCTGTAGAAATGGCTCAACCCGAAAACAATATGACTGTAAGTTCTGCGTTCAAAGGTTTCTTTGATCGTCCTGAACTTACTGGACCAAACTTCAATGATTGGTATCGCTCACTAAGAATAGTTCTGAGAGTAGCGGGTACTATTGATATCTTGACTACTCCTTTTTCGGAGGATCTTGCTGAAGGATCATATGATGCGCAAAGGCTTGAACACGCTTCTAATGTGAAGAAGCACTCTGAGGTGAATGCTTTAATGTTAGGGAAAATGGCTCCTCCACTTCAACAGAATTATGAGCTATTTTCTCCTAAGCAAATGCTTGATGAGCTCAAGGCTATGTTCGAAAAGCCACAAGCTGTGGAAATCTATGACTTGATAGATGCTCTGCATAGTTGCAAGCAAGCTCCTAGAAAGTCTGTAAGTGCCCATTATATGGAAATGAGGGGTTATATGGAATAGCTCATTGCACTAGGACAACCCTATGATCATAATATGGCTATCAACTTGATCAATAGGTCCCTTAACAAGAACTTCAATGATTTTGTTCGAAACTATAATATGCATTGCACGGGGAAGACAATTAATGATTTGCATGCAATGCTCATTGACTTTGAAAAAGGGGTTAAAGGAGAAGACATCTACTTCTACTCCTCCTGTGCTTTATGTACAAAAGGGTGGAGTGAGTAAGGCAAAAACGCACAAGAACAACAAGAAAGGCAAAGGCAAAGGCAAGGGTGATACTGGCAAACAAGTTGCGACTTACTCTAAACCTAAGCAAAACTTTGTCAAGAAGAATAAATCTCAGAAGGATGAGACCTGTTTCCATTTCAAGGCAAGTGGACACTGGCAAAGGAACTGCCCTCTTTATCTCGAGGAGTTGCGAGAAATAAAGAAGAAGGTTGAGCTTAGTGTTGCAGCATCTTCAGGTAACTTATATATGATAGAGTTATTTAATCTTACATACAAATCAAATTCCTGGGTATATGATACGGGATATGGTATTAACATTTGAAATACCCTGCAGGGATTTGAGTTGGAGAGGAAGCTTACCTATGGGGAACAATTTCTGCATGTGGGCAATGGCACACAAGTAGCGGTTGAAGCTATAGGAACATTTAATCTAGTTTTACCTTCGGGTCTAGTATTGAGATTAAATAATTGTCATTATGCACCTAAAATTGTTAGGGGTGTTATTTCCTTTTCATTTATGTTGGATCTTGGATTTATTCACACTATTGATAATAATAGAATTTCTGTTTTTAAAGATGGTTTATTCTATTTTGATGCAATTTCTATGAATGGTATTATTGAAATTAACATGCATGATAATAATTCCAAGAGAAAGATTAATTCTGTTTTTAGCATGAATAAGAAGAGAAAGTTAGACAAGAACTCTTCTTATCTTTGGCATTGTAGACTTACCCATATTGGGAAGACTCGCATACAAAAGCTTCAACGTGATGGTCTTTTGGAAAATATCAATGATGAATCATTTGATAAATGTGAGTCTTGTATCTCTGGAAAGATGACCAAGAAACCTTTTAATAGCAATATTGAAAGGGCTACTTAACTACTTGGTTTAATACACAGTGATGTGCGTGGACCACTTAGACATGTGTCAAGGAAAGGTGCTAGCTACTTCTTAACATTTACGGATAATTATAGCCGTTATGGGTATGTTTATTTACTTAAACATAAAAATGAGGTATTTGAAACATTCAAAGTGTTTAAAGCAGAAGTAGAATTACAACTAGGAAAGAAGATTAAAGCTCTTCGTTCTGATCGAGGTGGTGAATATTTAAGTCAAGAGTTTAAAGATTATTTAAGTGAGAACGGAATTGTTCAGAAACTTACTTCTCTATATACTCCACAACAAAATGGTGTATCCAAAAGGACAAATCGTACATTATTGGATATGGTGCGATCTATGTTTAATCTTACAACTTTATCCTTATCCTTTTGGGATTATGCTCTAGAATCTGTTGTTTGTATTCTGAATATGGTTCCCACAAAGAAGGTTGATAAGACACCATATGAACTATGGCATGGCAAAAGGCCCTATTTGTCTTATTTGAAAATTTGGGGTTGTGAGGAGTATGTGAAACGTGACTCTGGAGATAAAGTCCAACAACACTCAGTAAAACGTATCTTTGTAGGTTACCCTAAGGAAACTATGGGTTACTACTTTATTATCCGCCTGAGAACAAGGTTATTGTTACTAGGTATGGAGACTTCCTTGAAAATGATCTTGTAAATCAAGAATTCAGTGGGAGAAATTATGATCTTGAAGAAATTCAAGAAGATACATTGCCTTCTGAAAATACTAGCGACAAAATTCCAATAGAGCCAGAAAGTCTGGGAGCTCCACCGGAATTAATTCCTCCACGTAGGTCTAAAAGAACCGTACGTGCGCCAAGCAAACTATGTCTTAACATAGAGGTTGATGAGGAGGAAGTAGGGGATCTTGGTGAACCTGCTAACTATCGATCCGCAATGCTTGATCCAGAAAAGTCAAAATGGATAGTTGCGATGAATGAGGAAATGAAATCCATGAAAATCAATGATGTTTGAATTCTTGTTGATACACCTAAAAATGCTAAAGTAGTGAAAAATAGGTGGATTTACAAGAAGAAAACCAACATGGATGGTGATTTACAATCCTATATAGCACGTTTAGTATCTAAAGGTTTTACTCAAACTTTTGGCATAGACTACGAGGAGACATTTTCATCTATAGCAGACTTACGAGCTATTAGGATTCTCATAGCTATAGCAGCATACTATGACTATGAGATATGGCAAATGGATGTTAAAACTGCCTTCTTGAACGATCGTTTAGATGAAAAAATATCTATATGCAACAACAAGAAGGGTATGTTGATCCTAAATATCCAAAGCGCGTGTGCAAACTTCAAAGATCTATTTATGGTTTGAAGCAAACATCACGTCAATGGAATAAATGATTTGATGAAAAAATCAAAAAGTTCGAATTTATTCAAAATCGAGATGAGCCATGTGTATATCGCAAAGCTAGTGGGAGTGATGTAGTGTTCCTAATTTTATATGTCGATGACATATTAATCATGGGAAGTAACATTCCAAGACATAAGGAAGTTAAGGATTATCTTGGTAAATGTTTTTCTATGAAGGATTTGGGAGATGCTGCATATATTCTGGGAATTAAAATCTATCGAGATAGGAAAAGATGGTTAATTGGTCTTAGTCAAGATGCCTATATGGATAAGATATTGAAGAAGTATAGCATGCATAACTCCAAGAAAGGTTTTTAACCTATGGAGGTTAAGAATGAATTAAGTCATGAGCTAAATGCATCAACACCCGAAGATGTGGCTTACATGCAGAAGGTGCCTTATGCTTTGGTTGTAGGTTCTATTATGTATGTTGTAGGATGCACAAGGCCTGATGTGGAGTTTGCTCAGAACTTGGTCAGTCGTTAACAACAGAATCCAGGGAAGCTCCACTAGACTGCTGTTACATTTTCTATAGTATTTGAGGAATACGAAAAGAAATGTTTTGGTATTCAAAGGGTAGACATATACATAACTAAAAGTGGTTTGGATTAGGAATCTTATTGGAGATCTTGGGATGATGCTTTCAATTAAAGAACCTATTGATATATATTGTGACAATTCTGCTGCAATTATATTCGCCAATGATCCTGGAGTCATGAAAGGCGCCAAACACTTTAAACGTAGATATCACTACGTTCGAGAACAAGTTGAAGCTCGAGAAATAAAATTAATAAAAGTTCACACAGACGATAACGTAGCTGATCCTTTTACTAAGGCTTTGCCTAGACCAAAGGTAGTTAAGCATGCTAAGGCTATTGGGCTGCAACTAGCTAGCGAATTCATGCAATAAATCTGTGATTAGTATTTGGATAAAGGATTTTAAGACATTATTGAATTGATGAAATAAAGATTGAGTTTCGTTTATTTCCTGTTATTTGATTTTGTAGCCTATTTTACATGTTTTAATCCATGAACAATTGTTATGTTCTAAAGTCTGTTGTCGATTAATAATATGGGAGTATTATTAAACTAAGACAATTCAAAATAGTGACAGACTATACTTGAAAGTATATTGGTTAACTTTGGATGATATTTGATGGATCAAATATTGGACTTATCCCAACTATATGATTTTACTTTATGGATCTTCGTCATTAAGTAAATCGTAAATAGTTATCCTTAGACCTGAGATACCAGGAAACTGCATAGAATGTAGTGCATTTCTGTGAGATAACCTAACGCTAAACGTAACTGGTAGTTATAAGGGTTATTTTCAAAAGTGTTGCAAAGTTTGTAAGTTTCGCTTGTAGTCAAAATGGGATTTGTTTCCTTAAAATTATTTTGAAGTATAATACGGCTGGGCCCCTCGGGGGAGTAGTAAGATGTTTGTGCGGCCTTACCCGAATTTTTTTTGGTAATCTTGCTATATCCGTAAACGAGAAACAGAATGGTTAATGAAGGAATGATTGAGATCCATATCCTATTAACATTGTATTTGAAATGAAAGGATAATATTAAATGATGAATCATTTAAAGGTTTTTCCAAGAGACCTTACTCGAGTTGTACTAGTGACATTGCTAGTGTAACTAGACGCTAGTCAATGTAATCACGATATTCGAATTTTGTCCAAGTGGGAGCTGAAATTTTATGGACATAAAATTAATAGTCGTGTGATAGGATCGAACTCGGGATTACGATATTGCACACAATATGTAAAGGGTTAATTTTATTTATTAAATATATTTATTATATTTATTAAATCAAACCGAGCTTAACTAACCGATCGCTAAATAAATTAATAGTTAAGTTAAACGAACGTTATGGAATTTAATAGAAGAAAAGAAGTAAACGGAAAGTTCTGGAAGCCACCCTTGGTGGGATTTGGGTCGACGGCTACAAGAAGAAAAAGGGGAAGGAAAAGGATTTGTTTCCTGATTCGTTTATTACTTGGAAACCATGTTTTGCCAAGGCCTATATAAACACCCCATAGCCTCATAATTTTTTCCATCCCTTTTCCTCTCTCTCTCTCTCTCTCTCTCTCTCTTTGCGATCAGAGAACAAACACCCCATTAGGGTTCTTTGGTTTTCGATTTAGCCAAATTCCACAAGTGTTGAAGCTCCGGTTTGCAAGTGCTAGACTCATGGTTAGCCCGTTGCATTACGTGTGTACAAAAGCGTAATATAGTTTTGCTTTAAACTATATGTTGGTATTGTTCTTCACAAACCCTAATTTTTTATTCGTTGGTGATCTTGTGGATCTACGCTAGGATAAAGGTGTGTAACCCTAATCGATTAATTATAATTGTGTTATTATGTCTTGTTAAATCGCTTCCGATTTTACGTGCTTTGATCTTTGCTTATGATTATATAATTTTTATGAACTTCATAAACCATCAAATGTAAAAGTGCTAATGGCACTTGCTGATGATGAAGGGTCAAACTCCGATGTTGTGGCCAGAGAAAGTGCCAGAAATGGTGAATGGGTCAATATCACAATAAAAAAGGTACAAACTCTTCTTGAATTGGAAGATAAAGATGACATTAAATTTGTCTTTGATTACATGTGTATTGATCTGAAATTTGTTGAAGAACAAAGAAACAATTTGCTTGAAAAATATCATAAACTTGTTCTAAAACTTGAAGATTTTGAAAGTAAGCAAATAGAGCTGAAAGAAGCTAAACTTGATATTCTTACTTTTTAATAATTGAACAAAGAGATTCTTGATGAAAATAACTCCCTAAGAGTTGAACTAATAGAAGAAAAAGATATTGTTAAATATTGGCTTAGAAACTCTGATAGGGTAAATCAATGCATCAATGAACAAATTCCTGCTCAAAAAAGGAAAATGCTTGGTGCTGAAGGATCCTCCAGCACCAACTCTATTGTCTTTGTCAAAGCCTCAAATGAGGATGGTAGCTTGATCCCTGACATTGTAAGGTCATGTGAAGAGAATTTACCCAATCATGACACTGGACGAATCCTTCTTCCTGAGTTTCAAGAAAATGATGACTCTTCAGCACCTGTTGAGTCCTCGGTCACTGAGGATGACTCAGATGATGATTTAGAGAATGAAGTAAGTACCCCCACTTCCTCATTTGGAGAAGCTGGCTGGTGTTGAACCCTCTACTGGACTAAAATCAATCCAGTCAATCATCAAGTCTCACACCACACACAAAGGTAGTTCTTCCAAACATGTCAAAAATGACACTTCAAAGAACTCTTCATCTCCTGCTGAAGGTTAACATATGGGAACTACCTCTTCAGTTTCAACAAATAAACCGAGGAATGCTAGATCTAAGGAAGATGAGAGAATGTCTCTTGTCATGCAAGAGATCAATGATCTCAAATTGCAACTCAGGCAGCAGCAAACACCAACTCGACTCAGATATGAACCTTCAGACTCTCCCCATTACAAGTACAATACACAATTTAAAAGGGCTTGTGATCTATGTGGTTTAAACAACCATTTCACTGAAACTTGCCTAAAAGTGACTTATTGTACTAAATGTGAGAGGACTGACCATCGCACTTGTGAACATACTCAGTATATGCTTGCTAAAACTAGTGCTGATGCTCACAATACTGAAGCATCTCATTCCAGGCACAATATGCCTTTCCCACCATGCATTCATTGTGGTATGGGCAATCATCACTCAGATGACTGTCACTATTACCCTATTTGTAATATTTGTGGAAGTTATGACCATGACACTAATGGACATAATCGAATTATCTCACTCAGAAGAGGTATTAAACCAAGAAACCCAAACTCTATTGCCAAATGTTGTGAAACTTGTGGAAGCAATGTCCACACTACATCGGATCACAATCATATAGAGTGGTTCAGAAGAGGTGAAGCCCTCCAGGATAAGAAAGCAAAAGCTGTTCAGAACTCTTCTTATTCTGAGCAATCACACACATCCTTATCAAGAGGACCTTCCAGATCTAGAACACCTTCCAAATCTAAAACCCACACCCATGAAAGGTGGGTTTCAAAACAAAACTGACCATTTCCTTAACTTGTGCAGTGTGATCTCAGGAAGCCTATTTGGTACCTAGATAGTGGCTGCTCAAGGCATATGACTGTTGCCAAAAGTTATTTGCACAAGTATAAGGAGGAACAAAGTCCTAAAGTTGTTTTTAGTGATAACTCATTAGCTACTACTAAAGGATTTGGTCAGTAAAATGCAATGGTATAGTTTTCACAAGGTAGCATATGTCAATGGATTGAAGCACAACCTCATCAGCATTAGTCAACTTTGTGATGCAAAGTATCTAGTGCTGTTTGATGACAGAAAAGGTACAATCTTCAACTCCAATCTTGAAATTGTGATGATTGCTTCCAGAGTCAAAGATTTTTATGTCATGAACATGAACTCTACTCAAGAGACATGTTTCTTTGCTAAAGCTTCCAACATTACCAACTGGCTTTGGCATAAGAGGCTCTCACATCTGAATTTCAAAACAATAAATCTTCTGGCAAAACAAAATTTTGTTATTGGTCTTCCTTCACTAGCTTATTCCAAGGACAAACCATGCTAAACATGTGAAAAAGGGAAGCACCATAGGGCCAATTTCTAAACAAAGCAAATTTTCTCAATCAAAGAAAGTCTTCACTTGCTTCACATGGACTTATTTGGCCCAATATCACCTAGGGTCATTTGTCATGAAAAATATACACTTATCATTGTTGATGAGTACTCTAGGTACACTTGGGTATATTTTCTGACAAAGAAAAGCCATGCACCAGATGCCATTATGTCTTTCATCAAAAGAGTTGAAAATCAAAATGACACTCATGTCAAACAACTCAGAACTGACAATGGCACTGAATTCAGAAATCAAAAACTGATCAAATTCTTTGATGACAAAGGAATTTTCCAAAATTTCTCATCTCCTTACACACCTGAACAAAATGGTGTGGCTGAAAGAAGGAAGAGAACTTTGATTGAAGTAGCAAGGACAATGCTTGTTGGATCTGCTCTCTCTAAATGTTTTTTGACGGATGTTTTAGCCATTGCTTGCTACACTCAAAATAGATCCATCATTTTGAAGAGACACATGAAGACTCCCTATGAAGTCTTCAGGGGGGAATTCTAAACATCTCATTCTTACATGTGTTTGGGTGTCCAATATTCATTCACAATCACAAGGATCACCTTGGAAAGTTTGATGAAAAATCTGATGATGGTTACTTCCTTGGATACTCTCTAGTATCTAAAGCATATAGAGTCTTCAACACAAGAAGACAATGTATTAAAGAAACTTATCACATCACATTCAATGAGAGATCTGAAGCTCTCAAATTTACAAATTCATCAGATGATGAACTTCATATTCATGAATCTTACAATTATCCATCTGACGAATTTCAACATTATGAGCCTTCTCAAAGATATCAAACAAGCAACTCAGTCCCTCATATTGATCTATTTGAAGATATGACAAGTGCTACAAAAGGAAATCCTTCAGTATCAAATACTGATGGTTGTCAATCAAATAATGATCAGTCTCAAAATGATCAAAATGATCAGCAAAGCAACACAAATGACCAAAATGGTCAGGTTCAAAACAATCAGCATGCTGACACACATGATCAAAATGATCAATCATATGAAGCTGCTGATGAAAAATCTGAGCTCTTTGCTCAAAGCTCTCAGACCATCTCTAGGGAATTAGGTCTTCGATGTGTTGCTTCTGACCAAGAAGGAAGCCCTCCATTGATTGAACCTTTGTCTATTAAATATCCTTCAGCAGACACTAGAGATAATCCAAGTCCAATTCTATGTCATGGACTTCCAAGTTCTAGCTCTAATCATGATACAAGTGCCTATTCTCTAGATCTACAAAAATATTGGACTAATAATAGTCACATACAGCTGGTGAACATAATAGGCAATCCTGGTGAAGGTAGAGTCACTAGATCTATGGCAAAGAAATTGAGTGTTGCTTCCTCTAGAGAATGCCTCTATGCAAACTTTCTCTCAGAAATTGAACCTACAAAGGTTTCTAAAGCACTCACACACCCTAGATGGGTGGATTCCATGCAAGAGGAACTAACACAATTTGAAAGAAACAAAGTCTAAAAATTGGTTCCTCTTTCATATAGTAAATCAACCACTGGCACCAAATGGGTCTACAAGCTCAAAAGAGATGAAACCAATGTGGTGACCAAAAATAAAGCTAGGCTGGTGGCACAAGGATTCAATCAAGAACCTGGTGTTGATTTTGATCATACCTTTGCTCCTGTAGCACGTATGGAAGCCATACGAATCTTCCTTGCTTATGCCACTTAAATGAACTTCATCATCTACCAAATGGATGTCAAAATTGCATTCCTAAATGGTGACCTAAAAGAAGAATTTTATGAAAAACACAGCCTCCTGGCTTTGAGAGTAGTAAATACCCAAATCATGTCTACAAGCTTTACAAAGCTTTTTATTGACTGAAGCAAGCTCCAAGAGCATGGTATGAAACTCTCTTAACATTTCTCATTGAACATAAGTTTGTCAGAGGAAAAATAGATATCACCTTGTTTATCTATAAATCTAAAACTGACACCATTCTGGTACAAATTTATGTGGATGACATAATCTTTGGTTCAACAAGCTTGAAACTTTGCAAACAATTTTCCAAGCTTATGACCAGCAAGTTTGAGATGAGTATGATGGGAGAACTCACATACTTCCTTGGTCTTCATATTAAACAATCTGACCAAGGCATCTCCATCAATCAAGAAAAATATGTCAAGGATCTGCTGAAGAAGTATGATATTAATTGTGCTTCAGTGAAGACTCCAATGGTACCCCCTAACAACTTAGGACCTGATCTCAATGGACAATCAGTCAATGAGACTTAGCATAGAGGTATGATTGGGTCACTCATGTACTTAACTGCAAGCAGACCTGACATTCAATTCTCTACATGCCTTTGTGCAAGATACCAAGCAGATCCAAAGGAATCACACCTTACTGCTGTAAAGAGAATCTTCAGATACCTAAAAGGTACACCAAGTCTAGTTCTTTGGTACCCCAAATCCTCAAGTTTTGATCTAAAGGGGTATTCAGATTCTGACTATGCTGGATGCAATAAGGACAGAAAAAAGCACTTTTGGTGCTTGCTAATTGCTAGATGGAAAACTTGTGTGTTGGAGTGCTAAAAAGCAACAAACAGTTGCCATGTCTTCAGCAGAAGCTGAATATGTGGCAACTGCTGGGTGTTGTGCCAATGTTCTTTGGATGAAAAGCCAACTGGCTGATTATGACATAGAATATGGAAAAGTACCAATCTTTTGTGATAACACTAGTGCTATTGCAATAACCAACAATCCAGTCCTTCACTCAAGAACAAAACACATTGATATTAGATATCACTTTATCAGAGATCATATTGTGAAAGGGGACATTGAATTACATTTCATCCCCACTTAGTATCAATTGGCTGATATCTTCACCAAACCACTAAATGAACCAACTTTCAAAAGATTGATAATGGAGCTTGGTATGTTGAACATTGATGATACAAAACCTGAACCTTCAGCATTCACTGAAGAAGCTTGAAGGTTCAACATTTCTTAAAAAGTTTTTAGGGTTTTGATTACTTTCTAATTCTTGTAATTATGAAAATAAGTTTTTCCCTTTTTCCTTGTTTAGTAAAAATTGCATGGGCTTGGCCCTTTTCCTTGTGTCTAGCCGCGGGTATATGGGCCCACACGGGGTAACCCATAGTGTTCTCGTGTCTAATATTATACTTGTTCTCGTGTTCGTGTTTTACGTGATTTAAATAGTTATCGTTCGTGTCTTATTATATTTATTCATGATCGTAATAATTATACATAATACGTAATACTAAGCTCGTGATTATTTACGTTCATGATTTCATGTTCGTATGTTTGTGATTATAACTATTATTGAATAATTATCGTGTATTAATACGTATTAAATACTTATCGTGTTATCACACGTACATAATACTTGTAAATCTTGTTCATGAATCGTAAACGTGCTATATAAGGAAAGTTCTAATCATGTACGTACGATCATAAGGGTACTATTCATGGTAAAAGCATGCGGGTTTTACATCAACTGTCAAACATGTATAGTTCGATGCAATCTAATGTCAGAAATCCTTAAGGGATAAGATGGGCACACAAGGAGTAAAATAGCAGCATAAAGTTAATCCCAAACACCCTTATATCAGTTATAGGCTCATGCGCATACTATTGTTGGCTGATGTGCACGTGACTTGTAAGAACGTAACCCCAAACAGCCTAATTTTACTTTGAGGCTCATTTGTTCATTATGTTTATCCGATTTGTGAATGCATTTAGGCTGTCAATTTCTAAACAAAATGATATTGACTATGTTCATACTAAAAGGTTCCAATATCAGTAGACATATTTTTTGACTATGTTCATACTAATGAAGTTGTAACTTATAGGATATGTTTAACATGTAAAATAATACTTTAAAATAAAACATGGATACAAAATATAATCACCATGAAGGAGGAACATTTCATACTTTCTGAAAGTTGGTTTTTATTTTCTAAAAGGGTTTATAATTGCTTAATTATACTATATTTGTCCAAAAATAGGTACATAAACAGATAAGTAGGAAAGTCAGTAATTCTATTCACCCCTTATCATGTTTAGTCACTTGAACTAAAAAAATTCCATGAGGTTAAAAGCAGAAAATATAAGTCATCCAAAACACCATGTTAGCACATGCACATAACCCCTATTTTGAATTAATATACGTATAATAATATGTGGCAAAACTTTAAAGCCTATAACAAAAATGGAGTTTGTGAGTTACGGTTACTAAATCACATCGACTTCAAGCTATCACTAAAAGTATATGCATATAACATATATGCATGGTTCCAAAAGATTACAAGTATGCTTGTTTTTTTTTAAATAAACTAATTCTCATATACATTTCATTAATTCATGACAATGACACTGATAGCCAAACCTATGAAGATAAAAGGCAAAAACCTTTTAGTGTGCTTTGGTTGTATTTAAATCATGTCCTTTTGCCCGCCATTATCCCGTACCTAAGAAAGTTGTGTAAAACCGTTTGCCTCAGATGTGCAAGCACGAAACTGAATAAAAGGTTATCCTAGCCCACTGGACATTATTCTATACATTATTCTAGCCATGCTGCCTTGGCAAGATACTGGTAGATTTCACATGTTATGATCCATTAACTTATTATGGGTGGAAAAATGCTAAATGTAGAAAAACAACCTATCTTCATCGCCTATAGTTAATAAAAAATAAGCTCCTAAGCTGGAAAATAAGCTAAGCTGATATATAAGCCCGTAGGTCACAAAATAAGTCAAGCCTTATGAAAGATAAGCAAAAATCAAATAAGATTGTAAGCCTAAAAACATTCACCAATTAGAGAAAGAAAAGCAAAGATGCATATATTCATAAACTTAGATTACCAAATATCTACAAGATGAAGATAGAGATTTCCAATCCCGACAATATTCATCGGCAACCTCTTCAACGTGGTCGTGATCTCTTCCAAAAAATATGAAAAATAAAATATTATCAGGTAATATAATTGTTGGCCGACGGTGAGTAATGACACAAAACATACCTAACTTTATTCCGATCAAGAATTTAACCTGGCTTAGATTGCATTACAATAAAAACAGACACATTCAATTATTAATCAAAATCCGAATTAGGGTATTCAATTGTGATAAGAAACTAACAATTAAATTAACAATGAAAACAACCACCTAACCTCGCTGACGTCGCCTGCCGACCATCAACGCCGCACACAATGAACGGCAGCAACGAAGAAGCCGACGGCAACAAAGAAGTCGACGGCAACGAAGTAGGTTGTGGCCTGTGGGTATGTGGTATGAACCACAAAGAATAAATACGTAAATCACATGAGATGAAATATCATAAACCAACGCGTGATGATATGTGGTGGCGGCTGCCACTTTTAGAGAGAGAGAAAGATGGAGGCCGTGTATTTTATTTCTAATTTTTAATTAAATATCTCACAAACCGTTAATCGTTACGCAAAACGAAACATACCATCGTGACGAGAATTAAATTATCTTTCTATCGAGGGGCACATGTATATACATTCGACGAACTTTTTTTTCTCCGGAGAAAATCATATATGATTCGTATCAGAATCATATATGATTTTGGAAAATCATATATGATCCGTGATACGAATCATATATGATTTACTCAGGAAAAAAAGTTCTTCGTCGAAAGTATATATACATGTGCCCCTCGATAGAAAGATGATTTAATTCTCGTTGTAATAGTGTATTTTTTGTTATTTAACGATTTACCATTTGTGAGATATTTAATTTTAAAAAAAAAATGTGATAATTTGGTTTGAATGAATATGATTAGTTGATATAGTCTATGTTATAAAGAGGGTTTACATTGATCTCAATTCATACTTCGTATACTTAGCAGTTATATGATGGATACCAACAAGCAATGTGTATAATTATTGTTTGCTAATTATTATACAAGTACGTGGTCTTTCATAGTTAAAGGGCTCATTTTGGATTTAATCAATTACAAGATGACATGTAGGCTTAAAGTGTGTATTTTAAGTCTTCTTGCTAAATTTATCTATACTATTATATAAAGCATTTGGGACCTTTTTAAAATTACAAGGCTGAAAATTCAAACTTTTTTACCTATTAAATAAAGCAAGTTGTTGATATCTTCATCAACATTATATATTATAACATTTTCTAACAACTTTTTGTAAAATTTTGTAACAACCTTTTCTAACAACATTTTTTCTTTTAAATTAAAAAATCTTTTAATAATCTAATTTCACTATATTTTTTAAAATTTTGTGTTTTTTAATTCGATATCCATTTTAATATATTTTTATTAACTTTTAGTCTTTTTTAATTTTAGTGGGGTTTTTAGTTCGATTTTTTAGAACTTTACAATGAGTAAGAGACTAATATTTGTTAGTCTCAAAATTCGTTATTAGGTATCCGTCGCCGCATTACGCGGGTACCGTTCTAGTATATCTAACACTCAAAAGGCTTTTCACAAAGAAAATGGAACCTGGGCCGCCCAACTGGATGCCGTAAAAAGTAGCCCGGAGCCCAGTGCTCCTATTTTGTCGCGTTTTAGTCTATAGCTAAAACATCCGCTGGAAAGAAAAAAAACTAGGGTTAGTTCCAATGGAAACGATTGCATCAATCAAGAAGGAGGAGGAGGAGGGTACAAGAGATAATGAAGTCCCTGTATCTGTATCGGTACAAAAAGTTGTCTCCAACGAGGACCTTCTGTTTGAAATCTTGGTTAGGTTACCACTAATCTCATTACATCTCTTCAGATTTGTATCAAAGTGGTGGCTCTCTCTCATAACATCTCCAAAATTCAAAACAAGGCTGAGCTAAATCACTAACCTCGATCCAACTTCTGGTCTCTTTCTTCGCGGTGAATCCTCAGACGAATACGATTTTCTGCCGTTGGATATCAGGATTCCGGCTAACAGTTATCCATTGCATTCCCCCTTGGCAGGTCAATGTTTCAAAATATGGGATTCCTGCAATGGTTTGCTTTTAGGTTGCATAAACTCTTACGAGGTTTATGTGTACAATCCATCCATTAATAATATGTTTAAGAAGCTTCCAAAAGATGATAAACTGTTTGTGTCTCTTTTGGATTTTATGGAGGGTGGGCTGAAAATGGCTTTTGATCCAACCAAATCACCTGATTACAAAGTAGTGAATGCTCAATTCTATAATTCTAATTGTGATATGATTGAAATACAAGTTTACTCTTCCAAAACAAGCAAATGGACTATATTTGATAACGTAATTAATCGACCCAGAGATTTTGCATTTTTTCGTGAAGGAGTATATTGGAATGATGCAATTCATTGGCTAAGTTATCCAAATGGGCAGATTGTACATCACAAGTTAGATGTAGAGGATAAAGAGAACAAATATACCCATGTAACCTTGGATGATACGAGGGATTGTGATTATTCCCAGTTGTTTGAATCTCGTGGTTGTTTGCTTCTTGTTACTATGGTTGAAACTCCTGTCCTAAAGATGTATGTTTACAAGATGAGTAATGACGATTCTGGGTTGACAATGAAGTATTGTGTTACTCTTGATGAATGTTGGAGAAGTACGCCTAGTCGTGGGCCTAAAAACCAAAACAGAAGAATACTCCGAAAGCTTAAATCGGATTCTTTTCGAGTTTTAAGTATTATGTTAGGAGAGAGAGAAGAGGATTCGTTTCTTGTCATGTTTTTAGATGGAAAGGTTGTACGATACAACTTCATGTCACGAAATGTTTCAACTCTCATTAATGATCGATCTTCTCGCCCTCCTGCTAGCTATGAGTTCATTACGTCTTTTGCTCGTGTGTGATCTGCCTTTCTTTACAGGTATGATCTGTGTTGCTGTTTTCTTTTTCTGGTTGGAGTTGGTTATGTTGTCCTAGTAACTAAATGTCATAACTTAAGATCAGTTTTATAAGTAGAGATATCCCTTCTTAAATTCATTATGTTCCTATTAGTCTTTAGGCACACAATTTTTTTCTTAGCTATCTAACGAGAGGTGATCAGTGGCAAACTGTATACACAACAAGAGACCATTATCTATCCGCCATAACCTAAAATAGCAAACTAATCTAACTACCTCTGAATCGATTAATTAAAACCAATGTCGGTAAGTATAGTGTCGTACAGTCATACTAACTAAACCTTACAGGGGGAGTACAATTATGGAACGGATATTGACTGTGATAGCTTAGGTTGTTCTCTAGGTTTATACATGAATGTTAGGATGAATGTAAGTTTTGATTATAATATCATACCATAAAAAACCAAAACCAAACACATTTTAATTTTTAAGAAGTACACACCTCCAGTCCTCCCCTATAAAACATAAACCCCTGATTTTAATTCTCCAAAGTCCAAAACCCCAAACAACAAAAATGGTGGCCAACAACAAGAATTCATTATCACCATCAATGGACAACGACATGGAAACTGTGTAATGGTCAGCAGATCACCTCTACCAAAAAGTCACACAACTTGCTAATAACCAAATCACCCACGACTTCTCACACTCTTCTTCTTCACCTCCTGTGATTGTGGGTGTTGCAACTGGTGCATTCTTGTCTGGGGAACCTACTACTTTTGGTCTCCTTAACTGCACCGCAAAATGGAGAGCGGAAATATTTCTGTACATGAAAACTGGTCAGACTGGTTGGGCAACCTGCAAGCAGTTTATCATAAGAATATACCAAGCTAAGAATGATTAAGGACGCTTTAAACTTTGCAATACAAATTTACTTTGTAGAACCAGTTTGGCTTATTTAACAATTTAAATTTATAGCTGCAATGCTTTTCGCTCATAAGTTATACACAATGACCAAAGCCTATTTTCCAAACAAATGGGTACCTCTATTATCCGGTTACCACATGGATTATATTATTAAAATTCTTTTCGATGATGCTTATACCAAGTATACCAGTTAACATGTTTAAAGGTATGGGGCATTAGAGGATATGCGGGAAAAGAAGGTAAAGGATATGCGGGAAAAGAAGGTACTCTGGGTAAGGAAATACGTTAGGTTTTCTTTGTTGTTAAGTGATCATTATAATTGAAAATTCTGTTGTAGCCATGAAAGTTTCGTTCGTAACAATGATTACCTGTAAATGCAGAAGTAGCTACAAGCTCTTAGCATTTCATTACACTTTCAGTAAGATTGAACATGTTTCTTTCTTCAAATATGGAAAAAAGTATGAACTCGATACGTACTAAGCTATTTGATTAACATTTGTTTCAGGTCTCGAACATTAGGGAGCATGAAGTAGAGGAAAGCATAGACGTTGAGTTATGTTATGTTTTCATTAGTATGTGACGATGGCTATGGTTTATGAAACATTAATGATAAACTGAATGTTATTTGGAATTTTCACTAGTTATCTTCTTGTTGGTTGAATTGCATTTGACTTGTAACAACAATATTTAGCTCTTATTTTGCAAAAAATGTTCTTGATCTCATGTACTTTTGGAATTGCTCATGTACTGTTAGAATGTATATGATCCCTCTCTTCCGTGTCTGCTGCTCGTATAGTCCCTTGTGATCTGGCTATTTGAATATGAAGCATTTGATGCATTTGTGTGACTTCATCACAATATATAAGAGATTACATCAAACCCTAATGGACCTTAAGTCCACAAACCGGGCTCGGACCTTATTTATCTCGTTAAGTATTAAAAAAGTCTAAAAAGAAGGGTATCTAAATCGTGAAAATCACCTAGCTATTAATGATGTGTAATGTCGGTCCTCTTTGAAAAAATGTTTATCTTGATTTAGTGCAATGCACACAAAACCTTCTTTTCCACTTCTTACTGCTCTGTATCTTTTTATCTTGCTGGCTTCCTCAAGTTTGTTTTGCTTCTTTCAGTTGGTCACAGTTAAAATCAGCTTAACCGATTTCATCCATCGGGCCTATGTTGAAACATAATTGGGATGTGAAACATGGTACTTATGTAGGCAATACGATACCTCAACCTCCTCAAGCATTCTCTAATAAAGTAATAATGATCATCTTGCTGGGCCATCAAACATGAGAAACGCAGCAGCTTTAGCTTCATCGATATGCTTATCCCATTCCTCCGCAATCAAACTTTCAAGATGGTAGAGTTGGATTGTTTAACAATCAACCAGCATTTATAGAACCAGTCAACTTAAGGCATCAGTTTGACTACCAGTTGCATCAGCAGAATCATCTAACGAATGAGTAATACAGTCTATCCATTCTCAAATATTCTTCATAGAACTGAAACTTTAAAAATATTTTTCAGGGAGTTGCCCTACAAACCTATTTTGCAGGGAGTTGCCCTACAAACCTATTATGCGGAAGGTTGAATGTTTCCATGAAAGTTATTTGATTTAAGGACAAGAACCTGCAAATTTGGAAGATCACCTAACCAAATAGGGAATGTTTCCATGAAAGTTATTTGATTTAAGGACATCTAGACAAGGAACTTGGCACCTCTCCTTCTAATCGATTTCCTTTTAAAACAATCCCCTCTAAGTTTTGACAGTCATGGTATAAACTTGGAATTGTTCCTTGAAAACTATTGTTCCCCATATTTATCAATCTTAGAGATGTGATATTTCCAAAGCATTGTGGAATCAGTCCAACAAAGCGATTATTGGACATATCCAAATCCCCTAAACCTGTTGCAAATTGATGTAGGGAATGGCCCCTCAATCAAGTTGGACTGCAGATACATGGATACTAAGCCATACCATTGAAATTCTGGCAAACGTGTTATGAAGTTATGTGATAGATTCAGATATCGCAACCCATAAGTACCTCCTATCTCCCCTGCCCAATGAGGAATTTGGCCATGGATTTCGTTTCCCGAAAGATCTAACATTTCAAGTTGTTTCATAGCTCGAATTGACTCGGGAAACACCTTTAGTTTGCAAGAGGCCAATTCTAAGGCTAAAAAAGTAGGATTGACATAATGATTGGCATTCTTAGCTGTAACAAAGAAACCATTGTAAGAGAGATCTAGAGGATAAAGTTTTCTGAGACAATGTATCCAACTCCCATTCACCGCTAAAATTATTATAAGAAAGTCTTAAATCAGTTAGATTGGTGAGTTGTTGGAATGTTTGATCATCAATATGGCCAGCTAATTGATTCTGACTCAGGTCTAACGCTTGTAATGATGGAAGAGAAAACGACTGAAGTGGTACTGATACGGCCCAGAGAGTCCAGTCGACTAGTCCACAACCTCAGACAACCCAGATCAATGCAAGACCCACTAGAGAAATCAAGAAGCCCATCAGATACCTAGATTGACCCATAAGCTGCATATTCCCACGTTTTATTTACTGCATCCTTGTTTTATGTTCAGTTGAATTAGCATGCATCATGTTAGAGAAGTTAGTGCACTTTAGGAGTTAGTTGCATGAAAGAAGGAACATGGGTGATGAGCCCACTTTTCCAGCATGTTTAAATTAAAGTCTTTGCATTGAAGGAAATATACAGAAAATTGCCCCAAAGTTATCTCTACTCTTTCTTCCTTACTGTCTTCACAGTGGAGTGCCATCAATTGGTGCTTTCATTCTCAATCACCTTCACCATGCCACCCCGCCGGGATACCACCGGTGATGACAACCAACTACCACTGACCGATCTCCTCACACAACTCATATCAGCAACCAATACTGCTGGTGACCGCAACACCACCCAGCTTACAGCTTTAATCGAAGCCACTAAATCCTTAACCACCAAAATCGATTCCCAAACAGCAACCACCGCCAACCTCGTCACCCACATCACCACCCTATCGGACAACCTCACCAACGACGTCAACAAAACCCCGTCCATCAACTTCCCAAAGAAGGACACCTTCTCCCACTCCTCCTCATCCCACCAGAATAACCCTAGATCCCCAAAAATTCAGCTACCCTTCTTCGATGGCACGAACCCCCTCGGTTGGATTTTCCAGGCAGAAAGCTTCTTTTCGTACTACAAGATTCCACCAGAGGACCGCGTCGCACTCATAGCATTCCATGTTACCGGTGATGCTCTCGCATGGTACCAAAATTTAGCCAACAACTATCTCCTCGGAACATGGGACGCGTTTAAAAGGCAGGTAGAACTCCGCTTCGGCCCTTCCTCGTACGAAAATCACGAAGCAACCCTCCTGAAACTACACCAGACGACAACAGTTCGAGCATATCAAACTGAATTCGAAAAATTGAGCAACCGAGTCACCGGGCTATCCCCACAAACCCTAACGAATTGCTTTATTTCGGGCCTTAAACCAGAAATCCAATCCGAATTAGCCATCCTTAAACCCACCACATTCCATGAAGCGTGTGGCCTGGCCCAACTAGTGGAAGATAAACTTAACCACCAACCTAAACCTAAGTTTTCATATTCCCCTAAACCCTTTTCCCCCAATCCCATGCCTACTCCACATACCAATACACCCCCTTCAGTCACCATTAACAAAACCCACCCAACCACAGACCCAATCACACACAACCCACCAAAACCATTACCATTCACAAAACTATCACCAGAAGCGCTCCAACAACGCCGAAAAGACGGGCTTTGCTTCCGTTGCCCTGAGAAGTTTTTTCCAGGACATAAGTGTTCCCCACCCCAGTTCTTAATCATCGTGGACAACGACGACCAACAATCTATGCCAGACCCAAACGACACAACACCACCCGAAGCCACACCACCATCACAATTATGGTCCCTATCCGCCGCCGCATACTTTGGTATGTCATCTGCCCAAACCCTACGGCTCACAGGATTCATCCGAACACAACCGGTCACCATGTTAATTGACTGCGGCAGCACACATAATATCGTGCAACCCCGAATCGCAAAACAGTTAAACCTCTTGACCAAACCACTTGAACCGTTCCGAGTTATGGTTGGCAACGACCAATTCATTCATTGCTCTGAGTATTGCCCAGAGGTAACACTACGACTACATAAAACCAAATTTACAACCTCTTTTTTTGTCTTACCAGTGGAGGGTGCAGACATTGTTTTGCCCTAGGAACCATAACGGCTGATTTTTCCGTTCCACAAATTTCCTTCGTGAAAGATGGCAACCACTGTACTTTACAAGGTGAACCACGAACCCAACAAGTCTCATCGAGTTCATTATTCACTATGCTTAAACATGATTTCATTGCGTCCATTCATACCCTCACCATGGAACCGAAAACCCCCATCCACCACCAACCTGCCGAGAGCGCTGACCCACACATTACAGCCCTACTAGACCTCTTCAAACCCATTTTTGACATACCACACACCCTTCCACCAACCAGGTACCACGATCACCATATCCCTTTACTCAACAACAACCAACCAGTCAATGTTAGACCATACCGTTACCCCCATTTCCAAAAACAGATTATGACGCAACTAATTACCGAAATGCTACAAGACGACATCATTAGACCAAGCCAAAGCTCCTTTTCCTCTCCTGTTTTGTTAGTAAAAAAAAGATGGCTCCTGGCGTTTTTGTGTGGACTGCCGAGCCTTGAACACAGTCACAGTCAAAGATCGATTTCCAATCCCAACAATCGATGAACTCCTTGACGAATTACACGGTGCAACAGTCTTCTCCAAAATAGATTTGCGCTCCGGTTATCACCAAATTCGTGTGGCTGAAGCAGATATACACAAAACCGCTTTCCGCACAGCAGATGGTCATTATGAGTTCCTCGTGATGCCGTTTGGCCTCACGAATGCACCATCCACATTTCAATCAGCCATGAATGACCTCTTTCGACCCGTGCTCCGCCACTTTGTGCTGGTCTTTTTCGACGACATACTCATCTACAGCAGCAACAGAGAGGAACACTACGCGCACCTTCGTTACGTTTTTCACAAGCTATAACAACACCACTTTCATGCAAAAGCCTCAAAGTGTGTTTTCGGGGTACCGGAAATTTCATTTCTAGGTCATCGAATTTCTGGCCAAGGAGTCTCACCGGAAGCTGAGAAGATAACAGCCATCCAACAGTGGCCCCAACCAACATCCTTCACCACGATACGGGCATTCTTGGGCCTTACCGGGTACTACAGACGGTTTGTTCAACACTACGCGAGAATTGCAGCCCCTTTAACAGACATTCTAAAGATGAAGGAATTTACATGGACAGAAGATGCCGATGCTGCCTTCAAGGAGTTGAAACAACACATGCACCAACTAATCACTCTCGCGCTTCCCAACTTCACCAAACCATTTGATGTTACCACGGATGCCTCAGGTAAAGCTATTGGAGCAGTCTTATCCCAAGAAAATAAACCCATTGCATTCTTTAGCAAAAAGTTATGCTCAACCATGCAAGATCAGTCAACCTATACAAAGGAGTTCTATGCCGTCACGGAGGCTGTTAAAAAGTGGCGACAATATCTTTTGGGTCATCGGTTTCGTATCTATACGGACCATCATAGCTTGAAACACATCCTGACCCAAACGATACAGACACCAGACCAGCAGAAATGGGTCACAAAACTGATGGGATATGACTTTGAAGTCTTATACAAACCGGGAAAGGAAAATACAGTGGCCGATGCACTTAGCAGGGTGGATATTCCATCCATGCTCGCCATCTCCTACCCAACAGCAACGTGGCTCGACGATCTTCGCACATATTACTCGACGGACCCACAGGGCAAGGAATTTGCAAGCAGTATCATAGCCGACCCAACTGTTTTTCCTAACCATATGTTTCAGGACGGATTGGTTTTCGTTGCAGGAAAATTGTTTATACCACCTATCGCCAATATTCGTGAACAACTTCTGACAGAATTTCATTCTTCATTTATTGGTGGTCATGCGAGAATCAACGCAACAGTTAAACGGCTCTCTAGTACCTTCACATGGCTTGGGTTTAAGAAGGACGTTGCTCACTTTGTCAAGAGTTGTACGGTCTGCCAAACTATCAAACATCCTAACCATAAACCATATGGTCTTCTTCAACCGCTGCCAACACCATCACAGCCTTGGCATGACATATCCATGGACTTCATCACGAATTTACCTCCATCACAGGGCAAGGTTTCCATTTGGGTTATCGTCGACCGGCTTTCAAAGTATGCACACTTTATTCCCTTGCCTTCTAATTACACTGCTCTTACCTTAGCCTCGATTTTTATGCATGAGATTTATCGTTTACATGGCCTTCCAAAGACTATTGTTTCGGATGGAGATCCGTTATTTCTTAGTAGGTTCTGGAAAGAGTTATTTAAACTCATGGGCACTAAACTATTGCACTCGAGCGCTTACCACCCACAAACGGACGGACAAACAGAAGTCGTTAACCGTTGTCTGGAGATGTATTTACGGGCATTTGTTTTCGATGAACCAAGAACATGGGCTAGGTTGTTATATCTCGCCGAATTCTGCTACAACACTAGCCATCACTCATCCATCAACATGTCCCCTTTCACAGCCTTGTATGGACGCGAGGTGACTTCTATACACGAATATCTACCCGGGTCGACAACAACGGGCTCCATCGAGGATTCATTACTCGAGCATCAGCGAATTATGAGCTCCTTAAAGCACTCCATAGAGGCGTCCAAACAGAAAATGGTAACGCAAGCCAACAAACACCGTCTTGACAAGCACTTTGCAATTGGTGACTTTGTTTATCTTCGCTTGCACAAGTACAGACAAACCTCGGTCCACAACCGTGCCAACAAGAAACTTTCACGCCTCTTTTATGGGCCATACAAGATCATTGAGCGAATAGGGGAAGTAGCGTACAAACTCGCATTACCAGCAGGGTCGAAAATCCACCCAGTATTTCATGTGTCATTACTTAAACCTGCATGTGGTCTCGTCAGCAATTCTAAGGGCAATCTGACTGAATATGATCCTAAGGAAGACTTAGCATATTTACCAGAAGCAATCATCAATTGCCGTACCGATTCAAATGGCGATCAAGAGGTTTTGGTCAAATGGGAAAAACATGCGCTCGAAGAAGCTACTTGGGAAAATTTCAACTCGCTTAAGTTACAATTTCCAGACCTTGATTACATTGAGGGCAATGTAACTTCTGATGGAGAGGGGGATGATACGGCCCAGAGAGTCCAGTCGACTAGTCCACAACCTCAGACAACCCAGATCAATGCAAGACCCACTAGAGAAATCAAGAAGCCCATCAGATACCTAGATTGACCCATAAGCTGCATATTCCCACGTTTTATTTACTGCATCCTTGTTTTATGTTCAGTTGAATTAGCATGCATCATGTTAGAGAAGTTAGTGCACTTTAGGAGTTAGTTGCATGAAAGAAGGAACATGGGTGATGAGCCCACTTTTCCAGCATGTTTAAATTAAAGTCTTTGCATTGAAGGAAATATACAGAAAATTGCCCCAAAGTTATCTCTACTCTTTCTTCCTTACTGTCTTCACAGTGGAGTGCCATCAGGTACATTTCCACTCAACACGTTATTATTCAAAATGAGATATTTTAAAGAGGGGAGATTAAACAGCCAAGATGGCAGTGTCCCATTAAGTTCGTTTTTGAATAAATCAAGATTAGTAAGGTGCGTTAGGTTAACTGAGATATCTGAAGGGATTTCACCTGTGAGAGTGTTCCAGGACAAGTCAAGTGTTTCCAAAGATTGAAGATTATAATGTAATTAGGTAAGTTTCCTTGCAATCGAGTGGAGAAAAGATTTAGTAATTTCAAAGAAGAAGAGATGTTAAGACTCTTGGGTAAAATTGAAGAGATATTAACCTCTCCAAGTGAAAGTGCTTCCAAATTAGTAAAATTATGAATCAAATTGATGAAAACATCTGGTCCAAGCGTTAAATAATTGTTGGGATTTTAGAATACTAGTTAACCATTAACTACGAGTGCGCAGCGGAATGGATCTAGTATAACATTTATGATTAACACATAATAAAGTAATAAAATACTAACCTTTTAATTTAATTGATTAAATCAATTAAATTAGTCTTGATCTTGAAATTTAACGGTAAAATAACCGTCTCCACCGGTTACTCACACACACGTCAAGTGAGCACACTACGATGCTAGTAGTTGCTTCACGATTTCTAATAAAGCAAACTAGTGTTTGTTTTATTCTTGTTAAAAACCAATACACAATAGTATGTATGTGATTCAATGTAGTAACAGTGAAGAAAGACAAAAAAAAAACAGAGAGATTGTAAGTGTTTTTCACATTGGTTGACCACCGATGCATCAAAACCATTAGTTTATATAGTGTTGAATTGTTGTGAGTCAAAAGGGCAAGTAAAGAAACAAACACAATTAGAATATTTCTTTGTATCTTTGCCTACTCCTTGTTACTAACAAAACAAAACCACACATATATTCTCTCAAAATAAATGGTACCATGCTTTCAATAAACAATTTACTTTCATAGAAGATCACATGTGTTTATTAGTTTGACACTAATATTCTATTCACATGAATTCTGATATTCTACTTGCATAGAATTTTAAGACCAAATCAGTAGTCGGTATTTGTCTTTGTTATTTAATGTAACGGGCATAAATTAGTTTACAACGTCTAACGGTTAAACTAAATCGTTAAATACATATCGTGAAAATATTATATATTTAATAAATATAAACGAGTTACATATATTAAATATATAATAAGCGTACTCTTCGTGTTTAAGTGTGTGCCCCCGATAGGCTCACTCATTTCCGATGGCTAAACGATCGCATACTCCGACAGCTCCCACTTGTGAGAGTTTAGACATACAGCGTCCATAATGAAGCATCTAGCAACACTTCATTATAACCAGAAATGTTGAGTTAATAGTTTCAAGAATAATATCTCAAAAGTATTCGATGGTATATGATTATTAAAGCTTGCTGGTAATCATCCTTTTGTTTCGAGTACCTATTAAACCATGGATATGGATCCTAACTCATTCCATATAGTTTAATTTTAATTTCTCGTGATTGAATTAATTTAGATAGTCCAAATGTATCAAGAATCATCTTGATCACACTTTGGGTACGGCCATACAATTACCTAATTAATTCTGGAGAGGATCCAGTGGTACTTCACTGCACTATATCAAGTGGAGGAACAAATTCTATATTGACTGCAAGTGTCTGTGGATGCTGCTTCACAACACTTCCAACTATAGCCTTTATAACTAACTCTTGCAAGCTAGCGTTTAACATATAATCAAGAAGCGATATTCACACATGCACAACTTGTTTGCATCTCAAGTCTAAGGACGACTTAATCACCATTTTCGAAAATTTACTCATGACAAGGATCCAAAAGTAATATTCGAAAGTTCGGGGTGTCCAATATTCATCCCTTATGAATAACATATGAGTTTGGTGGGAACCGTCCATTATATTCAAAGAATATAACCAACACTCATATTTGTCTTAATGTAGTCAATATTCCCATATTGCTAACCGACAATGGACATGTTTAGAATAATCAAATATTCAAGGATTTAAACATACAAATATAGGACAACAATAATTATATGAATTATAACAAACATCAAATATCTTTATTCATCAGAAAATAATAATTGTCTTAGAATCCCAAATTATCCAAATACTAACGTAACACAGATTACATGAGACTATTAGCTGGAAGCAAACCAATATCATGCGAAAGCATTGAATGCTTTTTAAGGTCTAAAGCCTTAGTAAAGGGGTCAGCTAAATTGTCGTCTGTGTGAACTTTCTCCAGTGTAATATCACCCAGTTCAATCACTTCTCGGAGGTAGTGAACTTTAGCACGATAATGTTTAATGGCTCCGGTATTGTCACAATACATCTTCATAGGTTCATTATTTGTGGGAACAACACCAAGCCCAGAAATAAACTTCCTAATCCAAACTGCTTCTTTAGCAGCCTCCGAAGCGGCTATATACTCAGCCTCTGTAGATGAGATAGCATGGATGGTCTGCTTTGAGCTTTTCCAGCTTACAGCACCTCCATTCATTTTGAAAACATATCCAGTCTGAGACTTCGTGTCATTAGCGTCTGTCAGATATCCAGCGTCAGTGTAGCAAGCAACCCTGAGCTCTCGTTTCATATCTCCTCCATAAACCAGAAACATGTCTTTGGTATGCCTAAGATACCTCAGAATGTTCTTAACAGCAGTCCAATGATCCTCACCAGGATTCTGCTGAAAACGGCTCGTCATGTTCTGAGAGAACGCAACATCTGGTCTAGTGCATCTAACAGCATACATGATTGATCCTACTGCCGAAGCATAAGGAACTCTCTGCATGCGTTTCACCTCAGCAGGGGTAGATGCTCCTTGAGTCTTAGATAATTTTGAATCAGTTAGCATGGGAATAAATCCACGTTTGGAATTATCCATGTTATACTTCTTCAAAATTTTATCTATGTAAGCACTTTGACATAAACCAATTAACCGTCATGATCTATCTCGATAGATCTTGATTCCAAGAATATATGCAGCATCTCCTAGATCTTTCATAGCAAAACACTTTCCAAGGTAAGCTTTTACACTTTGCAATGTTGGAATGTCTTTTCCCATGATTAATATGTCATCAACATACAAGATTAGGAACACCACATTACTCCCACTAGCTTTGATATATACACATGGCTCATCGGGATTCTGAGTGAAACCAAAGTTCTTGATTTCATCATCAAATCTCTTATTCCATTGCCTTGATGCTTGCTTAAGTCCATAAATGGATCTTTGAAGCTTGCATACTTGGTTTGGATATTTAGGATTGACAAAACCTTCAGGTTGCTTCATATACACCTCTTCGTAAAGATGTCCATTGAGGAAAGCGGTTTTAACATCCATTTGCCAAATCTCATAGTCATAGAACACGGCTATGGCTAAGAGAATCCTTATAGCTTTGATATCTGCAACAGGAGAGAAGGTTTCTTCATAATCAACCCCATAGGTTTGAGTGAAGCCCCTCGCTACATATCGAGCTTTAAAGGTGTGTACATTGCCATCCATGTCGGTCTTCTTCTTGTATAACCATTTGCCGCTAACGGTTCTAGCGTTAGGAGGAAGGTCAACTAAGATCCAGACATCATTGTCTTTCATGGATTGCATCTCCACATTCATAGCATCAAGCCATTTTTCAGATTCAGGATCTGCTAATGCAGCTTTATAGTTAGTAGGTTCACCATGATCCCCTAACTCATGTTCCTCAACGTCAATGTATAAACACATACGGTCAGGAGCACGCCTAGTCCTTGTAGACTTTCGAATGGGAGCTATATCACTTATAGGTTCATCAATTTCTTGATCATCCTCTTCATGATCGCTAGTGTTTTCAGAAGGATGTATATCTTCATCTTGAATTACTTCAAGATCTTCTAAACTCCCACTTGCTTCTTGATTCATAAGATTACTCTCTAGGAATTCAGCATTACGAGCAACAATAACCTTGTTCTCGGGTGGGTAATAGAAGGAGTAACCCATTGTTTCCTTTGGGTATCCTACAAAGATACACTTAATCGATCTGGGTTCAAGTTTGTCAGGTTTATTAAGCGTATCACGCTTAACAAGAGCCTCACATCCCCAGACCTTTAAGTAAGACAACTTAGGGGCTTGCCCATGCCATACTTCGTATGGAGTCTTTTCAACCTTCTTAGTTGGAACCATATTGAGAATGCGTGCAGCAGACTCAAGAGCATAATCCCAAAAGGACTTTGGAAGAGTTGTTTGTGCCATCATGGAGCGAACCATATCTAGTAGGGTTCTATTTCTCCTCTCAGACATACCATTATGTTGTGGAGTGTATGGAGGAGTTCTATGGGCAATAATCCCATGCTCCTTAAGATGATCCAAAAATTCATAACTCATAAATTCACCCCCACGATCAGAACGTAGTGCCTTTATGGTTTTACCGAGTTGATTTTCTACTTCCTTTTGAAACACCTTAAATGTTTCAAACACTTCATGCTTATGCTTTAGCAAGTAAACATAACCATAACGACTATAGTCATCAGTGAAAGTGACGAAGTAGCTTGCACCTTGTCTTGACACGGTTCTGAATGGGCCGCATACATCGGTGTGTATAAGTCCAAGCAGATCTTTAGCCCTCTCCACTTGATGTGAATAAGGTTTACGTGCCATCTTACCAGATAAACATGAAACACACTTGTCAAAGGAATCATCATCATTTGACTTAAGCAATCCATCAGTTTGTAACTGCTTAATGCGTTTTTTGCTTATGTGGCCAAGGCGACAATGCCATAAGAGTGTAGAGTCCAAGTTAGACTTGGCCCTTTTGTTACTTACAACATAAATAAAACTATCGTTTGCATTAGAATCACACATATCAATTTCATATATACCATCACGAGGAATAGCACGAAAATAAAACATATTATCTTTCGAAACTGAAATTATTGCATTATTCTCAAAACGGTTAACAAAACCATCGTCATACAAACAGAAAACTGAAACAATCCCTCTAGAAATAGAAGGTGCGTAATGACAGTTATTCAAAATGACTACTAGTCCACTAGGGAGAAATAATTGAAAAACACCAATGGCTTCGACAGCTGCACGATGACCATTGCCCACGTACAGGTTCAAAGCTCCTGGCTTCAGCTTCCTACTTATCCTTAGTCCCTGAGTAGTATTACAGATGTGAGTACCACAACCAGTGTCATAAACCCAAGATTTATTAGGAAAAGTAAAGAGTTCTATAGTGAAGATACCTGAAGTGCTAGCTCCTTGAGATAGCTTCTTCTTCTTCCACAACTCAGCGAGATACTCTGGACAGTTTCTCTTCCAATGACCAATGTCACCGCATTGGTGACAAGTGGCGTCCTTTGCAGGATTCTCTCTCTTTGGTGGAGGGGGAATCTTAGCTCTAGGAGTAAAGTTTGCTACTTTCTTCCCTTTGCCATGATTCTTACCCTTCGCAGCATTAGACGGTTTAGCCTTATTAGGCTTTTGGATCCTTCCTGCCCTAATAGCATTGATAGTATTAGCAGTAGCAGGTGCAACCTTCTTTGGCAACGTCTTCTCATGTAGCTTGAGCATGGCATGCAGCTCAGGTATTGTCTTCCCTAGGCCATGCATATTGTAATCTTGCACGAACCTATCACAATCCTTGTTCAGTGAGGCTAAGATTAGGCTAACTGCAAGTTTCAGTGACACGGGATGACCGAGACGTTCCAAGTTCTCTATGTAGCCCTTCATCTTTAAGACATAAGAGCTCACAGATTGTCCATCCTCATGTTTACACGCGTGAAAGGCACGTGCAACATCAAGGAGTTCTTGATCCGCTTGTTCAGTGAACATGGTTTTCAACTCCTCCATCATTGACCATGCGCCATGACCCTCCAAAAGCCTTTGGAGTTCAGGGGACATAGTCATGAGCATAAGGCCAGCAATTTCTCTGGACCTTTTAACCCAAGTAGGGTGGTACTCCGGGTCTTGTTGAGGACCTTCAACACCAGGAGGAAGAAACGGGAGATCAGGAATAGGTTGCTCAAGGTATTTAACCAAGTCATCAGTTTCGAGCACTATCCGAAGAGCACGATACCAATCAACAAAGTTAGTTTCAGTCAGCTTCATTTTCTCAAGGAAAGACTTAACAACCGTGCTGTTTAAGCAAGAGGTAGAATTATTCATCTACAAAATAAAATTTCAACGATTAGTATTTTCAATAATTACATTCTCAAAAGAATTAACTACCCAATTAATCATTATGAGACTAAGATCCTTGCTTACACTCCCACTTAATATTAGAGGTCCGACCGTCTAATATCAAGTAGGGCAAGAGGTAAGCGTCGAGCGTTAATTGCATTACAAGTGCAACTCTTAGATTTATGAGACGATTCATGAATTTTATTGTTGTAGAGTGTTTGGATGGGAGTTCTCACATCTCTTTCGAGTACCATTGAACATCTCAAACAAACTTGTTCTACATGTAATAAATCATGAGTATGTTTCATCTCATCTTATGCCTCGGGTTCCGAATCTGACCGGGAACTCGACTTAAGTCGTACCAATTTAAAGCATGCAATAATTGGCAAAGGTCTGACCAGTGACAAAAATCGCCTTGGGTGCATGATTCGCCCTAGGTCTGACCAGATGGCGAAAAACCACAACAAGTGCTATTAAATTGGATGGCATAGACTTAAAAATTCAAATAGGTATCACATAAGTTTTAGAAAACAAATGTCAAAACGTGTAAAAGATGCATGCAATCATCCTTTAGCACAAGTTAAGAAAAACCTTTTGTTAACTTTTGGTTTTAGGCGTGTTTACCGCGGGAAAGCATTAAAGAATGATCAAACCCTATATCCTACTCTTCATGCGTCTGAAGGCGCAAGTGCTTGGGATAATTATCACATAGATGCCGAAACATTATGTGACACGGGAAACATTAAAGATCATTCAAACCCTAGATAGCTTGACTAGAACACGTAGTGCAATAGCAAGTCTATCATTAGTAAAGCACAAAATGGTGTTGTAATTTTAAGTATTATAAACCAATTAATTTTGCAAATCACGTCGTTGAGAAGATGGTTTATAAGCCATCATTACGGTATGTAAGCCCAACTCGAGTGACAATATGATTTTGCAAAATAATTAGATTATAATAAAAACAAGTTTCATAGATCTTATGTCAATATTAAGATTTGTTCAAAAACAAGTTTTAACAAATAACACATTGCCGATTCGCAAGGAAAAATAAGTGTATTAATATGACAATACTTTTAAAGCTAGTTTCGATATAAGTAGAGATCCGTTTTTATGATTTCTAAAATCTTGTATTATTACGTTTTTCAATTCATAATGGAAAACAAATAAGCACATAAAAACAGACTAGAAAGGGGTAGAAGAAGAAGACAGACTCTATATTAAAGCAGTAAATCATATAAGATCCAAGATCTCAAGTGAGTCTTCCCCAATTTGAGGATCAAAGACTCTCACCAAGTTGCTAGGTACTTGGTGACGAGCATGCATCACAAACGTGATTGCTAAAGTCTTTGACAGATAAAAATAAAATTTTGTTTATTAACCAATTTAATAAACCTACCCAATTTTATTAGATCTAGATCAAGATTAAAATTTTATGGCAAGAATGCATGTAATTGCCATAGAAAATAAATAAAGCGAGTATTTAAGCGGATCTAGCGTGTTTATCTATGTGTAACCCATAAATGCCATACGATGACTCGTGATGCCACTGTTGGGATTTTAGAATACTAGTTAACCATTAACTACGAGTGCGCAGCGGAATGGATCTAGTATAACATTTATGATTAACACATAATAAAGTAATAAAATACTAACCTTTTAATTTAATTGATTAAATCAATTAAATTAGTCTTGATCTTGAAATTTAACGGTAAAATAACCGTCTCCACCGGTTACTCACACACACGTCAAGTGAGCACGCTACGATGCTAGTAGTTGCTTCACGATTTCTAATAAAGCAAACTAGTGTTTGTTTTATTCTTGTTAAAAACCAATACACAATAGTATATATGTGATTCAATGTAGTAACAGTGAAGAAAGACAAAAAAAAAACAGAGAGATTGTAAGTGTTTTTCACATTGGTTGACCACCGATGCATCAAAACCATTAGTTTATATAGTGTTGAATTGTTGTGAGTCAAAAGGGCAAGTAAAGAAACAAACACAATTAGAATATTTCTTTGTATCTTTGCCTACTCCTTGTTACTGACAAAACAAAACCACACATATATTCTCTCAAAATAAATGGTACCATGCTTTCAATAAACAATTTACTTTCATAGAAGATCACATGTGTTTATTAGTTTGACACTAATATTCTATTCACATGAATTCTGATATTCTACTTGCATAGAATTTTAAGACCAAATCAGTAGTCGGTATTTGTCTTTGTTATTTAATGTAACGGGCATAAATCAGTTTACAACGTCTAACGGTTAAACTAAATCGTTAAATACATATCGTGAAAATATTATATATTTAATAAATATAAACGAGTTACATATATTAAATATATAATAAGCGTACTCTTCGTGTTTAAGTGTGTGCCCCCGATAGGCTCACTCATTTCCGATGGCTAAACGATCGCATACTCCGACAATAATTTGAAGAGATTAAGAGATACCAATTGATGAAGGAGTGTGATATCCGGTGGGACTTCGCCATAAAACTCACAATGAGAGAGGTCGAGATGAGTGAGACTATTTGAAAACCTTCCTATTTCACGTGGAATTTGTTCAGTAAAATGATTGAAAGCAAGGTTGAGTCTTTGGAGATGAGGAAGGTTGAAAACCTTCCTCTTAGCCTTCCGAAACTAACATCAAGACCAATCACGTCACCGGTGGAGTTGTCACAAGTAACTCCATCCCAATTACAACAATCTATGCTTGTCTCCCAACTCATCATTATTGGTCGACCGTATAAACCCTCTGTGTAATTGATGGAGGAAAGGCTTTGCTTAAAGAGAAGCAAAGCTTCACTCTGTTTTTTAAGGCATTTGTGAGTATTATTGAAAGAAGTGGGCGAAGAAGCAAACGCGGTGAAAAATAAGAAAAGGAAAAAGATAGATAAACAATTTAGAATTACTCATTGTGTTTTGCAGATTTTGATTTGCTATAAAAATTTTGCTACACATGTATATATACTATACTAGAATTAGTTTCAATCTTAATGCAGGTAACTGTTTGTGGACCAAAAACTTTGAAGTATATGAGGGTTTAAGACGACTTCAAAGTAAACTCATGTTGGTCTACAAGTCACTTATCAGTGGGCATGTAGCAAGCCAAAGAGACTTTGCGTGTGATAACCTTTCCTCAATCACTATCAGTGCTTCAGACGCTGATCAAATAGAAAGTATTATGTATAACTTTAAAAAGCGTGAAAAGTCTAAGAAAGATTGATTGGGATGTAACTGTTTGTGGACCAAAAACATTGAAGTATACGAGGGTTTAAGAAGACTTCAAAGTAAACTCATCTTGGTCTACATGTCATTTGTCAGTCCTTTCATCTGCTGGCCCTATTGATGTTTTGGCACTGGAAATGCAATTATGCAAATGTCATGTAGCATAAACTATTGATTCAGAATTATGAATTGCTTCATCAACAAAACTCGCAAGTATATCTGTTTCAATTTACAAAACTATAACTATGTTATGATCCTACATCGGCAAGTATGGGATTGGCCGATGGTTTATAATGACTAGGCGCTCCCTCCTCCTTCAAGCTAGCTTTTTGGAGTGAGTTCTACACTTTTGTGAGTGATATGAGCTGAGGGTGGGAAGGTTCATATACAATTGATATCAAGCTGTGGGTCAGGTTCAGTTCTTTCTCTCTGACCCCGGTTCGACCCAGAGGCTTGGTTAACCGTATATCATTCCTTTAGTGGATCCTTGTAATCTCATCTTTTGAGGATACGACGCACAAAACTGCACTTATCATCATCTATACTGTCTCCAAAAAGAATAAAAATTTTGACCTTATAATTGCCAGACTATAATGGGCTAGGACTTAAGAACAAGGGGTTTGAAGCCAAATAATGCACTACTTTTAAATCAAGAACCAACAACCATCGAACACCTGATGGTCTATTTCGGTATCATTTCTGTCTTCTTGATATAGTTAAAAATTAGTTAAGTGTTCACACAGCCAAAGCTGTACGGAACTGCAGCATCCACAAAGCTACTTGCATTATGAAAATTTTAACAATTATAAATATTCTTAAAAGACAATTACTTCAATAGGAAAAAGGCATACCAATGCATTGTTTACTGAGCGCAAGCAATCATTCGTATTTAACTAGAGAAGGATGACATGTGGCAGTTTATGCAGAAGTTGTGTGATTTGAGAAAAATACAGGGAAGTATACATCTGCAAAACAAGAACCTTCTCGAGAGAATGAACTAAATCATTTGAAAATGGGACGATAACAGCTAAACCCGAAAGAAACTTCTCACAAAGAAGTACAGGTCAGAAGTTAATGATGCTCATGGTTCCAACTTCCAAAGTGCAGCATAGTAGTGTTAGCATAGACCATGATCCAGCCCAGTTATGGTTTTCTTCTTCCTGTAAACAAACAAACAGCATCAATAAGAAAAATATCACTAGCAGCATTGAGTCCAGCAAGTGTCTGTCGTATTTTACATAATTTTGCTCAAAAACATGATATACGGAAATAGATGGCATAAATTCTAATGCAGATCTACACGTGAAGTCAAACAACTTTCCATCTCAACGAATTACTGTTTACTATATTTTTCCTCTTCACAAATCTTTAGCATGTTTTCTATTTCTGTGCTGTTCAAGAACACATCACATGCTCACTCGTCTATTTTCCGAAAAAATTCCATCCTGTTAGACAAAGACAGGGCCAAACCTCTCACGTATGCATCTAAGCTTCATGCTCATGCAATTCCATGCATGCTATCTTATGTATGGCAACAAACCAACAAAAATTGCAAGAACACATCAAAGCCTCTAAGGGATTAGCGAGGCAAATATTTGGTTCCTGGCTATATCTCCACTGAGATAATAAAAAACTACATACGACTCCAAAAATTGCAATCAAAATGTTTACTGTTGTTAGTCCATAATGTGTAACGGAAGGAATCTGGGAAGCCTGCTTTGTTTATTAGTAACTAGATTGTTTACTGGTGTACGGCATTTTTCTAGGCATTTACTCGACGGCTGGTTAACAAATGTCTTTAACTGATCTTTAGGTAATTTCATTGCCCTGAATGGTGTAAACACTCGTAGATAATTTTGTTATTTCTTTCTATAAATTCAGGTAACCAAAGGATACAAAAAAAGTTCCATTGCTTAATCGGGTTATTCCCATTCCTGGTAATTTGGTGAGAAAAAGGAATTTCGAGGACGATGATCTTCCTGAGTTGGACTTTGGTGTTTCCTGTGTACAAAAGTCGCTAGTAACTAAGCCTGTAAATCCTGTTAATTAATTCGGATAATTCCCCGTTTACCAAGCTTCCAAACATAGAACAGTCATCGGAAAAAGCAAAAATCTTTGATGACGACGACGATGATATGCCTGAACCCCCCCCCCCCCCCCCCCCCCCCCCCCCCTCCCGGAGCAATTCTCATGGTACTTCGGTTGCCATGTGCGATAACAAAAATGATAACACGAGCTTGTGGTTCAAGTGAGGGCATTACAATGGGTTGGACTGTGATGGAACCAAACTTGGTTGGGTCAAGTCCTTGCAATATCTGACTTGCCCATTCCAAGTCAAGAGTTGAACCATGGGATTTGAGCGAACGCTCGGGTCTCCTGGTTCCTAGAGTAGAGGGCAATGCGTTAGCCTGGTTTCACATAGCTTTGAATCCTTCTCTCTCACGACAGTGGAAGGATTACGAGTCAGTGCACCCATGGATCAAATAACCAGTTTGGTTCGCTCTAATGAACTCTCACTTAAAAAAAAAAAAATGAGGCATACTTGTTAATTAAAGAGAGTTCATGAGTGTTCCCAACCATAAATTAAAGAGAGGCATACTTGTAAATTAAAAAAGAGGCATACTTGTAAAGGTATAAACAAAACCATCTTACATAGTCAGATAGAGATAAACATTGGTATTCGCTGTTCCCAACCTTAAACAAAAGTTACCAGTTCACCCAGTTTCCAACTTTAAAGCAAGAACAATTATCTCAAAGTAGTAATTTGGAAGTTTTTACACAGAATGCTCCAGTTGCAGTTTTAAATTTTAAAATTACCTCCACACCAACTTGCACTTACGACGGACTCTCCCATTGTGACACTTTAATCATATTGTTACCAGCCTTTCAGCCCTGCAGTTAGTTTACCAACACAGACATCTCCTCCGAAACTTCTTCAACCAAAGGAATCAAATTTAGTAACCTCCGTTAGTTACCAACAACTTATATTAAAGCCAAACCATAAAAAGGTTTCCTTTCTTTTTTGCTGGACGCACAAACTGGAGGCAATGAGGCATCAGTAACACGCGGTAGCCTTATTTTTAATTTAAAGGTTGTTGCTTTTATATGTAGATGTGTTTGTATTTTTGAAAAATGGCGACTAGCCTCTCAACTCTTACCGAGCCAGAGGCGGCCATTGTGTAGATGTTTTTCTTTTGATTCAGACAACGTCACATGTAGGGCATTTTACTCGATAAGAGATGCAAGTCTTGTGTAATTGCCTCGTATGCAAACATATATGATGTATGTGAAAGAATGCTTGCAATAGGAAAAGAGATGTAATGCATGAAACCTGAACTCATAGCCTCAAAATTCATTACACAAAAAAATACTATCTGGTTACATTGGAAAGAATTTTAGTCCAGAGACCAGAAAAGAACCTAAATCTCTGTTGGTTTAGACCCAGTTTACCCACACACAGCACATTTTGTAAATGGAAAAGCTGCTGCGTGTGGGTAAACTGGGTCTAAACCAACATTTGGTATCAGATCGTAGGCTCGTACCTGGGAAGCCTCCGCCGCCGGCGGGTGTGTCGGTCGGTGGAGGGCAGGCAGGAGTGAAAGATCTGTCAGGACAGCAGGTGGCTGTTCGGGACTGTGTTGCATCAGAAGACGGAGGCTTTATGGTGGTTTCTTTTTGGCCGTTGTCGCGGAGGAGTGCCGGTTAAGATGGCAGGGCTATGTTGGATCGAAGGCGGGTTTGATTTGGGATCAAGAAAGAGAGGACTGACTTCAAACCTTATGCAACTAGTTCGAATAAAAGAAAGACGTAGCAGCAGATTGTCGAATGGCAGCAAACAAGAAAGACGAAAGAAAGCAGAAACTTTTGATCACAGTATGTGACCAAAGAACGCGATAAAAAGATAGCAAGAAAGAAAGACAGACAGAAAGAAAGAAAGAAAGAAAGAAAGAAAGTCGACAGAAAGAGTCGACAGAAAGTGTCAGACAAGAAAGTAGTCGACAAGAAAGTAGCAAGATTTTCTTGCAAGAAAGAATGAAAGGAAGAAGAGACGTCACAAGAAAGAACGAAAGAGGCCGGTGTCGCTTCGCAAGAAAGAAAGAAGGCCTCGAAAGAAAGTTCAGACCGAAAGGCCGAGGACCGAAGACCGAAAGACCGAAGACCGAAAGGCGGAAGACCGAAAGGCCAAAGACCGAGTAGACCGAATACTGTTGAATCACATGACCGAAGATTCGCAGAAAGACCGAGAAAAGTTTTCTTCTCAAGAGAAAACCAGAATGTAGCAGAAAGCAAGAGCAAGAGCAGACATAGGTGGTCTAGGAGCCATCTGTTGGATGTTGCTGATCATACAATTAGCAGGGTCATTTTTCTTTTGAAGGATCATAGTGTAAGTCGCGCATTGTCGAATTTAAAGGTGGAAAGGCAACGACAATGAAGACAATTTGATCCAGATGATGAAGGCTGTGGTGAATGGACGAGTAAATAACCGATTAAGGGGGTGATTGTTGGGTTTAATCGGTTACATGTCGGGTTCACGTACGCATGTATGGCTAGAAGATCCTAATAAGTATTTGTCTTTTAAATATATTATGCTTTAAGTTGTGTTTGAATAGGTATTGCATTTGACTGAGTAATTGAGTCATTCAGGGTCATGTACTGAATCTTAGGGAGATCATGGGGTAGTATTATAGTCCTGGTATTCTGGTCCACGTTTGTAAATCAAAAGGCTATATATAAGTCTTATGTTACTTTAATAAAGAATGCAACACAGGAAGTTTGGCTATATTCTGATCCAAACATACTGTTATAATCATCATTTTTTTTCTTTATAGTACCACAAGTCTTTAATCTTTGACTTTAGCACCACGACGAGTAGCAGCAACCCTATTCCCAGTAGCGGATGCAGTTTTAACACGTTTTAACCTTCCTTGATGTTCATCTTCTGTGGTAAGCTGTTTTAATCCTAAACCCTTACCCCTATTACTAACTAAACCCTTTTGGGACTCATTAACACCAGAATGTTCACATGATTTAGCACCTTTAACTTCATCATCATCGAAGGTGCCTCTAATCCTTTTCTTTTTGATCGACGAGTTCTTTTTTGGTTTCATATCATCACCCGCTTCAGAGACTTGTTCATATCGAACGGGCTCCACTTTTTCTTGATCTTGAACATGTACGAGTTCTTGAGGGTGAGCAGCAGCCACTTCCTGAATTTGGAATGGCGACCAGTTAACATACTCGTCCCTTACAGAAACAATGTTTCCCTCGCCATCGTACACAACTCCGTCCCAGTTGTCGACATCGTTTTGCCACCATTTGTCTTCTAACCTATCGTATCTTGCTTCTACAGGTTCCTTAAGAAGTTCGCCTAAAGTAACCATTATGATAATTAGGTTGTCGTCTTGTCGATAATCGATTTGCATGTAAATAGAATAAGTTAGAGTATTTATATCCCATATATATACTAAATTACTAAATTACTTCGAGAGTCCTTAATTAACTATTCTTTCCTTAATTACCCTAAACCCATAGTTACAAAGGATACGTATTTCCTTATTACGGAATTTCTATTTACAATTTTTATATAATGTTGGAAACGAAATTACTTATTATATATGTCGGTCATCTTTTATAAAATAAATGCTACAAATAAATATTTTTTACTGTGTACCCTTAAGTAATTATTTAAAGTTAGAAAGCCCCTAAAAGAAAGCCTAGCTTTTAATACAAAGGTTAAGATGATATTACAATCGTGCAATAGTTTTTCATTAACTACACCTATCATAATTCTTATAGAGAGATAAGTTAATACAGTAATACACAAATAATATAAATTATAAAGCTAATATGTTAGATTCATATAGAGAAATGTATCATCCATGTAATATATTAAAAGTTCAAATTTTATCATCTGTTAGTTTTTTGGACATCAAACATTCCTTTATAAGTGAACAGTGTATCGTACATCCAGTAGACGGATGATACAAATGATTTTCTCGTGAAATATTAACAAGGTTTAAAAAGAAATGTATTTCAACCTTAATGGACACCTACGTTATATGGTACATCGCCTTTAGTGACCTAAGTAAACACTTAAATCCTTTCCAAAGCCAGTTTACTTTTAAGCACAGAAGGATCACATACCAAGGTCAACTCTAAGGTATAAGGTTCCATTCACTGTAATAGCTTGCAAGAAATCATTACTGTTACATATTTAGAGATAACAGTAGATACTAACCCTTATTACGAGCGTAAACAAAACTTTCCTCTTAACTCAAAGAGATCATTCCACTACCTTATACCAACTCCATACTATCTAAATCAATCACACAACTATTTGGTTGTCACAATATTCAGTTTAACTTCCCAAGTAACTTAGTGTCGGGGCAGACTCACATGTGTGGCACGGGCTAGCCATATTGAGGTTACGAAGTGCAAATTTGTTCTAAAACTATTATTTTTGTGTGTGTGCAACACCCAAAAATCTTTTGTCCTACTTTAGTTTCTTATAGCGTAACTTTAGTTGATCTAAAATTCTTTTGCGCAACAACCTTTTTAAAATCTTGGGTCCGCCCGTGCTTAGTGCACTTCTTCATGCTTTATAGTCTCAATTTAATGATAAAAAGTAAGTTTTTCTAGAAGAAATATTAAGGTGTCGTTTGGTTGGGGTATATTGGAGGATATTGGAGGATATTGAAGGATATTCAAAATATTTACATTTTAATTTCCCCAAATATTGTGTTTGGTATGCTCAACGAAGGAATTTAAAATTTCCTGAAATGCCAAAATGAAGGTTATTAGAATTACTCCAAAAAGTGAGAAATTCTAATTTCCTTGAAGATCATTTTTTATAAACTTTTTTTCTAACTGTTTTTATTTGGGTTTTTATGTTTATATAAAAATTAATTAAGTTTAAAAATTTATATAAAAATTATTGTTTTGGTTTTTACTCTTTTAAATAGTAAAAATAAAATTTATATAAAAAGCTTTTTATGAAACTCAAAACAAAAATAAAATTTATATAAAAAATTTATAAAATTTGTAGAATTCTTTTATAAAATTTATATAAAAATTTATAATTTTTTAAAAAGATTTTAACTTTTAAATTTTTTTTATAAAATTCATTGAAACTTTTTATAAAACTTATGTAATTTTTTTATCAAATTTAACTAGTTTTTTATAAATTTTATATAAATCTTGTTATTAAAATTTATATAAATTTTTATAATATATATTATATAGAATTTTTATAAAAAACTTACTAAAATTTTTATTAAAACTTATAGAAACTTTTTATAAAATTTAAATAAATATTTTATAAAGTATTTCGAATTTTTTATAAAGTTTATATAAAAATTTTATAAAAATTTTATAAAATTTATATAAAATTTTAATCAAATTGAAATAACTTTTTATAAAAGATATAGAATTTTTTTATAAAAATTATATAAATTTTTTATAAAATTTATATAAACTGTTTAAAAAATTTATAGAAATTTTTCTATAGAAATTGTATAAATGTTTTATAAAAAATTTGAATTTTTTATAAATTTTTATAAAAAAGTAAAAATTCTATTTTTACTTTTTTAAATAAAAAATATATAAAAAATATTTATTCGTTAAATGGTTTAACTAAAAATCATGATTTCAAAATATTTAGAATTTATGCCAACCAAACAGGCTTAGACATTTTAAATTCTAGAATTTTAAATTCTTAAGAATTTTAATTTACTAGAATTTAGAATTCCAGAATTTTAAAATCTTGAACCAAATGACACCTAATTAAAAGATTTAAAACTTAGTTAAACGCTTTTATTTTGTTTTATTATGATAACAAGTAAAAAAAACTAATTAAAATAATAATATTTTACGTTATTCTTTTAAATCTTTATAAAAAGTTAAAAGTAAATATAAAAAATTTTAAAATCTTATTTTTTTTTGAAAAACTTAAAGTATTAAAATTTTAAATTTTTTTGCGAGTAAAACATTTAGTTTATTAGTAAAAAAAATTGAAGAAAAACCTTCTTAACTTTAAACATTTTTTTTACTTTTTCGGAAAAATTAAACTTTTTTTAGTTATTTTTTTAAATTAAAACATTTTTTTGAGAAATATATTTAACTTATTTAAAAAGAAAAAAGAAAGATTCACTATACAGTATACGACACTTTAAAAGAAAAAAAATTGAACCATCCATCCACATAGATGTATGGTGCACCTTCACAAATAGAGAGATTTCTCGTGTTCAAAAAACAGACGAATGATGAAATTCGTTTTTTAACACATCACAACATCATTTACATGTTGTGGCATTATTTTTCCAGAGCTTATTGTATTTGCATGTTTGTTTTTCTAGTTTATGTCTTACTAACTTCTTAACTTTTACCAAGTTAGAGGTGGTAAAACATTATGTAGATGTTTATTTTTTTGATTTGGACAAAGACAAGGACACGCATATGGCATCTCACTCGACAAAAGATGGGGGACTTGCTTATATCCTAATAAGAGACGAGATAATTTTTTTAAAGAAGAGATATCATTAGGATAAGGAAGACTGAGTGTCTATACATGTAGTAAAACAAAACCACCAACATAAAGGAATAAAAATGTCAATCGAACCCCACCCATCATAAAGACCCAAACAACACACAAGATTATCTACATTGATGCACTAATTTAAGGATTCCAAATGCTAACAGGGTAGAACGAAGGACTCCTTTAGCCAACTTACTAGCATCACAATTTCCTTCACGCTTGATATTATCTATCGATCGGTAACCCTTAGATGATGCGAAACGATCAATCACTTGAAAGTGAGATAACAAACACCATGGTCTCTCAAGAGGATGTCTAACCCAAGACACTGCATTAAGGGAATCACTTTCAACAATAATATCATACGTTGACAACTCTAGCTACTTACATTTATCAGGGTAACCCTTTACCAAAAAACGACAACTCTAGCTTCTCGTTTACTCCTACAACACCACGAGGGACTGAAGGTGGCCAATACTACACCAAATTCGTTTCTTAATAACCCATCTATACCAGCAGGTCCTGGTTTTCCTCTAGCAACGCCATTAACATTTAAGGGTTTACTAGAAACTATCATCCGGTGGTCTTGGAAGATCAAACCACAAAGATGCCATTGTTAGAGATAGAGAGTAGAGGGAGGAGTATGTGTTTTAGAAAGAGAAAGTAAAATATATTAAATGAAGAAAACAAAAGAGCTCAACCCCTCCTTAGAAGCCTTGGAGGGGTATATATAGTCACATACGTACCTAAACTATACATAATTTCCTAGTCTAGTCCCTGCGTATGTGATTATGATAACATATGAGAATTACGAAATGTCGACACATAAAGTGAATTTCCAACAATATTCCCCCATGGGATGACATGAAGAATTCCTTACAATATTTTTCTAACAAGTACATAATGATTAAGAGCAAGAGCTTCCATTAAGCTTCCAATGCTCACGATGTCTTTTGTGGCCTTTGACTTCAAGTCTAAACTCCACATTGAACCATCGTTGTAGTATCTTGTAGAAGAAATACTGCAATAGGCGCGAACTAAGTAACCCATACACTTCTGGTTAAGAAGAAGCTTCTGATTACCTTCCCATTAATTCATGCCACATATTCTTGATGTAGAAGCTGTATTGGCTTCCCCCTAAACCGACAATCCTCGTAAGCATTTCAAATCTTTCAATAAAGCTTAGAATAATTAAGTGCACAACCGAATTTCTACCAAACCATATCAAATGATACTGTTGTTATGAGTGATTGATCGTTTGGGGAAACACAAGTAGATCAACAACGTCTCTTCTCATGCTTGAGTAATTCTTCTGAATTTTCTTCCCCCTGATATGTCAAGTTATGCATAGTAGAAAGAGTCAAGACATTTGTTCCCCTCATGTAGTTGAAGAAATGAAACCAATCCCATGTATGAAGCCTAAAACTTGAAGAACACACTTTATCCCATTCATGAAGTCGACATCGTAACACTAGAGTCCAATAAGTCCCGAAAATACACATATCTTCTTTCGAAGATGCACCAGAGTCAATTAAATCTCGGAAATGCATATATCTCCATATAGGATAGTGATGATATATAATTGCAAAACCAAAGACAATTAAGTCCCGAATGTATACAATTAATGCCTCTTTTAACCATCAGATACGGTTTATTTCATTTCTTCCCCCATGTAAACGAAAAATGCACCAAACACCACGAGTTAAAACACTGATTTTCTCTGCGGTTATGACAAATGTCTTCCTGAAATGTATTCAAACAAAAAGAAGATATGAAGTTCATCATGTGTATTCGTTGTAAGTTTAGATATATTATCTTTCATGGAACATGTCTTATTCTTCCACCTTGATGGTTTCGAAACCTCGGAACTAGCAATAAATTATACGTACGTCTGCCTGAAATCTCGAGAGAATAATAAATTTGTTTAGATATATTCCGTAAGAATCAGTTGCTGATCAAAATACTCTACTCATAAACTCTTTCTGACAATATTTACCAATCCCTGTGTAGGCTAATTGAAGTGACTACTGGTGGAGGAAACCCGATATACCGAACTCGAAACTAAAGAAGAATACATCGATCTTGTGACTTAAGCTTGCACAGATGTTGAAAGAGCGGTGGAGAAGTAAAACTCTAAGTACCCAATACCTTACTGAAAAAGTATAAAAGCACAACACCTCTTGAAATTATCCACATCGTCTTGTGCGTGTGACACTGAGTACAACAATGTAACCCCTTTAAGTGATAGTTATATAGGTTATTAACCATCCACTCCAAACCCAGAAACTAGATAATCAAAGTCTTACTCATAAATACTTTTAAGTTGAAGCAAGTTATCTTAAAGTCATGCAACTAACCAACCTCAACTTTAAAGATAAAATAAGTGCACCCCTTCGATAAATCCGTCTTCAATTTCATATAATAACACCTGATCAAATCCGTAGCCAATAAAAAATAATTTCAAATCTAACCATTTATCTCGGTCTCGTCACTAAATCTCGTCACTTTGTCACGTTTAAATCCCGTAATATTAACAATTAACTTAAATCAAGTCCAAAAATTGAGTTGATAAAAAAAAAGCCCGAAAATTTGGATCTTAGCTAAAACTGATACCGATAGCCTAATATTCGGCCGACCGTTCGTTGATCTCTATCAACTTTCGGCCCACAATTATTTGTTCTATACCTGGTCTAGCACACATTAATCAACCCAAACCATATTATGTGCACACGTTTTGCACTTAATTCCAACCTTAATATAACGTAAAAGAGATTGGGTGCTAATTTTGCGTGAAAAACAAAAAACTTCAGCCCACACCTTTACAGATCCTAAAAACAATATCCAAATTGTTTAATAGGAAAATTATCAAATCAATAACGTAGTCCTCAATTTTTGTTGATCGGCCCATATCACTAGTAATACCCGATCCACATTCACACAAGTGATATAAAACAAGACCACAACCATAATCTATACTTCTATAATTAACCTAATCCCACTTCTTACAAATAATCCGCCCCCTCTTTTTCCATCAGTTACCATCTCCTTCCTTATCAAAAATTGAATCTAAACCTCATGTCCATCTTTTTAAAAGAAGAGCATCACACTATAGAAATGAAACGAACCCATCCTTGTTACTTCACACTGGAAAACGTAACCACTCATCAAGAAGCAAAGAACATACTTTTGGCTTCAAGATCTTAAAAAAGATCGCGGGTTGGTGTATAGATGATGTTATGATTTTGTTTTGAGTCCACTTGAATCGATAATAGAAAAGAGCAAACTTTTTAGTTTGAGATCTTTCCTTTTGATTTGAATATTAAGCATAGATCGATGATGATAGTGTTGGAAAATATTGTTGGTAAAATAACTTTTGACCAACTTTAGACACAATTATGTATATGTATGTATCCTATATATTAGTGATACTTTATAGGTTCGCGTTCTCCTTGAAGAGAGCTTCGCAATGAGCCTTTATGTGTCCAAAATGAAGGTGATGTGAATGAGATATCGTGTCTCAAAGTTAGGCATTTGGTACCATGCTTAAAGAGGAAAAATAGTTTATTTTTTGTCCCACATCGGTGGGATGAGTAAACTGGAAGGGAGTCTATTGTGTATAAATAGAGGCCTAATTCCATAGTTTTTTCACACATCAAATCAATAAGTATTATTATTGATTTCCAACATATGGAGTACGCATCTGTAAAGGTGAAATTCCGGGCAGTTTTGTTAAGTCCGACAGTACAACTTACTGTTTCGAATGTTGTACCCTGGGAAACAGACGGTGAATCTGTTTTAAGGGAAGCGTGTCAAACACGTGCCTCAGCTCTTTAGTGCTAAGCGTGTCTAACACGTATCTCGACTTGCTGGTGATTTAGTAAGTCTTTTCTCTAAATTATTGTTTTATTTAATTATCGTTTATAATTATGTCTGTGTTTGTTTTTCTGTTATTTATATTCTGTTATTTAGTTTATGTTAATTTAATTAATTTTATTTATTTGATTTATAAATAAAAGTGTTATAGTTTCCCTATAGTCTTAAAACAGATTATGTATAACATAATTAAACATTTTTTTTGCTAAAATCATATTAATTTAATTAACTTATTTTTATACAAACTGTATTCTCTCGAAACCAAGATTGTGTTTCTTTAGGAAATCAGTTGTTAAGTAAACATAATTTTAATTAACAGATCTGGTGTTACAGATCTATAAACGATTTTTTAAAACAGTTTATCGTATCAGTTTGTTTTGAAACCATGATGAGTTTGCGTTCAAACTGATCGTTTAGTTTGTTTATTACATATGTTATAGTTTTAACCTAGATTTACTGAAGCCACAATTGAGTTTCTTTGAATCAGATTTGGTACAAGTTTATATAAACCGTGTTGAGTTTATTAGATACCAAATTGTTTTAATAGTTCTTAACTTGTGGTAACACAATTGTAACCCAGTGTATCGTGTAAATGTAATTGGTGCGTCAACTACAACATGATTGAAATCATGATGAATTTAGATTCATTGAAACCAAGTGGAGTTTCTTCGACACAAATCTCGTAAAATATAAGTTGCTATTTTATGAGATTATTATAATGCATTCATTGATCTCATAAAACGCAAGTTGTTATTTTATTAGATTTTTGGAACTTGTTCAATGAAATCAAGAAGAATTTTTTTTGAAACAATATATTGACAATGGTACGAGTTATCATTAAATATCAGATTACATACACTATTTTACTAAATAAGTGGAAGTGTTTGTTTGACTTGTGTAATTTATTTTAAATTGGACCAAGTTTAATTATAAACCATATATATTCTTGAAACCTTGTTGAGTTTATAGATATACCTATAAAAATATTGTTGAGTTTAAAGGCATATCTACTGAAACCTTGTTGAGTTTCTTTAAAATAATGGATCTACTGAAACCTTGTTGAGTTTCATTGTAGAAATTGAATCATATGAAATTGATCTATTAAGATCTTCGTGATGAAGCTTGACAACATATGTGGTTTTGTTAAAAAGATTATGTCATAGGAGACATTCTTTAATTGTTTAGTCGAAAGATTTTCTTTAAAGAGGTTTTGTGTAACGGATCGTACAAAACATTAGTGGTTTGAAACAAAATTCGATTTAATTTGTTTTTGGATAAGAAACACTATGTGATTTAGAACGTTGTTAATAGTAACAAAAATTAGTTTCAAACTAATTATGAGACATCGGATTAACAAATTATTTGGAATGTCACGAGTGACATCTAAAGGATATGCTCCCTTACTTGTAAAATGGGAGATCGATACTCGAGTTATGTGTACGGTAGATGCTTTAAAGCATTCAGAAACCTTTTGTGCCGTAACTTTGTGTTAAATGGATAGAATGACATAAGGTCATGAGTGAATCCAACCATAGATAATGGTGTATCAGCACTTATGTATCATGTCATGCATATGGTGATAATAGTTTGATTAACTCTTATATTGCAGTTGAGAATGGAGAGAACGAGTTTCGACAACTCTCCAACGGCTGATATCAAGGAAAAAGATGTGATTTACATCTGGAAAAGAAACTAAGTTAACCAACGTTGTGCGTGCCGGAGATTTGTAGGAATCTTGAATCTGGATGGTTGCTTAATGAAATTTAGCTTTAATTTGTCTCTAAATCAAATAAAAATCAATTTAACGAATAACATAAAATTTAGTGCATACGGGTTATGCTTTTAAAATGGTTAAGTTGATTATATTTTATAATGTTTATTTTTAAATGTATGTTATGACTTACTTTGACATGTTTTAAATTTTTACCCAACATGTTGTCCAATTAAACCAAATTGGATACCCATTTTTGTATTGACACGGATTACAAAATCAAAACTTAGGTTGAAGCCAAACTGATAAGTCTTTTCTCTTGGTTGAACAGAAATAACAAAAAACCTTGATATGATTCACATGGTTTTATGTGATTTGGAATTGATACCTACTAAGGTATAGAGTATCGTGTACTTCATCATATTGGCTGAATGTGGTACAAAATATTGCTATTTACACTTACTTGAGAGTAAGGATATAGACAAGCTTGATCTATATACATAAGTTGAGAACCAACTTATTATCGATAATAATGTGATTCGAAGTTATTGGAGGTGAATATGTGTCTCCATTTCTAAATTTTTATGCTAAACTTAGTGTAAGACACAAATTTATTGCTCTTGATATAGAAAAGAATCGTGCCTTCAAAGAAATGGTTAATGACATGTTCTTAAGTCCAGGTTTAAGCCATGGCATGTGGGGGAAAGCGATTATACCGATTACTTTTCTTTTAGATAAGATCCCTTGTAAATAAAATAAGATACTTCTTACGAACTATGGGTGAGAAGAAAACTATCTTATAAGTACTTACAAATGTGGGGGATATCTAGCTAAGATATCCATATGAAATTCGTGGTTCAAAAGATTGGACCTAAACCTATGGATTGTATATTCACAAGATTTGTTATGAATAGCAGTGCTTATCATTTCATTGTACATGAATCAAAAATAGACATAGTAATGGAATTAAGGAATGATTCATTCTTCGGAAATATATTCCTTGTTTACTAATGAAAATTGAAAGATCATCTAGAATAGATGACGAGGTTGTCCAAGGTCAGAGACAATGAGATGATATTGATCTCTTAGAAGAGAGACAAGATTGACCCAAGAAAAGGTTAAACCTATAAGAAAAAAATGGCATGAACCGAGAGATTGGTTAGATTCGGTTTTTGTTTCTTTTATGGTAAAAAAATGAAAAATTGAGTCTACTTATTACTGAGAAACAGTAACTTCTTTGAAAGGGTATCAATAGAAAGAAGCCATTAAAAGTGAAATAGATTCTATTTTACAAAAGTAAAATTAGAAGCTCGTGGATGTACCTTAAGTTGTAAACCACTAGGCTATAAATGGATCTTCAAAAGGCATATAAAAGTCGATGTCACCATTGACATGTGCAAAGAAAGATTGGTAATCAAAGAATTTAAAAAACGAGAAGGTCTATCTTCCTTTGATGCTTATTCGCATGTTACACGAATAACCTCAATTATGATGGTACTTTATTGCCGCATTAAGAAATTTTGGAAGTTTCTTATGTGGATGTGAAAACGATATTTCTCATCAGGGATTTAGAAAAAGGAACTATACATGAACCAGCCTGAGGGTTCATAGTTCCTATGCTAGAGAGAAAAGTTTGTAGGCTAATTAAGTCATTATATGGTTATGGCAAGCTACCAAACAATGACATCAAACTTTTTGACCATATCATGTCAAAATGTGGATTCAAAATTGATGTATGTACGTGTGATCAATAGTAAATATATACTCTTGTGTTTATACATGAATATACTTATCACTTGAAGTGATAACAAGATGAATAAATCTACTAATGATCTGTTCGAGTCAATATTTGACATGAATTTCATTAGTTGTTGGGTTTGTTGAACCCATATGGATTTGTTTTGAAGTCAAACATTAAGAAAAACAATATTATTGTGAGGTCCAATGTGGGGGATTCCGGCCTAGCTAGAGTCCAATGACATATTTTAAATCTATTTAAAATAGAGGTAAAATTGTTCCCCATTTTGAATACTCAAAGAATATTGGGTATCTTACGTGTCTAATGACCTATGTATGATCTGATTTAGAACTTATAATCAGGCAAGCAGATATATTAGTAATTCAAGTGGGGACCATTTATATAAGTATTACTTGAGTACTATGATACTAATAATATTGCATTATGGAAGATATCCTACTACTATCAAGTGATAGAGTAATGCAAATATGGATTCTTACATATAAGAATCTAGATCCACTAGAGGGGATGTATTTATCCTAAGTGGAAAGCTATGTCTTAGAAATCTTGAAAGTATTTCAAAGAGACAATTTAGCTAAATCTATGATGAAATATGAATTTATTATTTGAAATAAATTTATAGAATATGCAGGATAGTTTATGTTAATTCGTAAAGGACATACCAAAATGGCGTATACCGGTAACGGCCATGTTTATAAAGTGTGATAGTCAATAGAATTTGACAGAGCTCATATCACAAATGTAAAACGGTAAGTCGAGACATATCCGTCGTAGATTGTGATTGTTGCGACAACTACTCTCAACTAGAGTTATCACGATTGACTACCTAACGTCAAAGGATAACATCGCGGATCCGCTTAGGAAAGGCTTAAGCAGAGAGTTAGTTAGTGAGTCGTCTAAAGGAATGGGACTAAATCCCTTGAAGGAATGAGTTTCTATGAAGGAAAACCTAACCCACTTGACTGGAGATCCCAAGAACTGGGTTCAATAGGACAACCTAATCATACAAATGTGGGGGAAGTCACGTCAATGTGGGGGAGTTACTTAATAAAGTAACTTTCCTAGTCCATTCCTAGAACAATGTGACTTATTGAGAGGTTAAACATATGGCTTAAATGATTCAGGATGAAATCATAAAGCATGATGATTCAAGATGAAATCATAAAACATATGTTTTTAATGTTTCAAGATGAAATCACCTATGTAAGAGAGAAGTAGGGGTCGCTTCGAAGGAAATTGTGGGGGCACAATTTCTAAGAGTTCTTGTAGAACCAGGCTAGTGTTCATGACCATAACGAACATGACTATGAAGACTTGACAATGTCAGGGAGAGTCTTGCGTGAGTGTGTATTGTCGTCTACGTAAACAGAGGCTAAGTTCAAAGACATCGCGTCTACTTAGATCTAGGAGACTAAGTGTATCTCACAAGGGAAGGTTCAAAGGGCCACACCTACCTATCCTATGCAAGATTCAACTATTGGAATTTTAGTGAAACTTTTGTGTATTACAACCGATCTCTATTCATGTGGGGGATTGTTGGAAAATATTGTTGGTAAAATAACTTTTGACCAACTTTGGACACAATTATGTATATGTATGTATAATATATATTAGTGATACTTTATAGGTTCACGTTCTCCTTGAAGAGAGCTTTACAATGAGCCTTTATGTGTCCAAAATAAAGGTGATGTGAATGAGATATCGTGTCTCAAAGTTAGGCATTTGGTACCATGCTTAAAGAGGAAAAATAGTTTATTTTTTGTCCCACATTGGTGGGATGAGTAATCTGGAAGGGAGTCTATTGTGTATAAATAGAGGCCTAATTCCATAGTTTTTTCACACATCAAATCAATAAGTATTATTATTGATTTCCAACATATGGAGTACGCATCTGTAAAGGTGAAATTCCGAGCTGTTTTGTTAAGTCCGACAGTACAACTTACTGTTTCGACTGTTGTACCCTGGGAAACAGACGGCGAATCTGTTTTAAGGGCAGCGTGTCAAACACGTGCCTCAGCTCTTTAGTGCTAAGCGTGTCTAACACATATCTCGACTTGCTGGTGATTTAGTAAGTCTTTTCTTTTCTTTAATTTATTGTTTTATTTAATTATCGTTTATAATTATGTCTGTGTTTGTTTTTCTGTTATTTAGTTTTTGTTAATTTAATTAATTTAATTTATTTAGTTTATAAATAAAAGTGTTATAGTTTCCCTACAGATAGTGTTTGAGGTGCTCAAGATCTTTGAAGATTGATGACATGCAAGCATTAAACTAAGATCATGTTGAATGTTATTCAAATCGAGTCTAGTGAATGGAGATATGAGTAGATGGGATTAGATAGATTGCTGCTGGATTTGATTGTGGAGTGATAAGGTTGAATTTTTATCGGATGTTGTAGTGGTCAAGACTCGGTTTCGTGACTCATTAAGTTACTGAGTCAACTCGGTAATTACCGAGTTGACTCGTAGAGTGAGTGTCATCTTAATCCGGGTATCTAAACAAGATGCTTATCCCGGTTCTAAATAAATTGTCACCATCTCGGTTCTGGATAAATTTTCACCATCCCGATCCTAAATAAATTGTCACCATCTTGGTACTTAAGCATTTCACCATTCCGGTCCTGGATAAATTGTCACCATCCCGGTACTAAATAAAATTCACCATCCCGGTAGTAAACAGATTTCACCATCCTGGTAGTGAACAAGATTCACCATCCTGGTACAAATAAAATTCACTATCCCGGTAGGATAGAATGTTCATTATCCCGATTCTGGAAACGAAACCTTATCCATTTGTCCTTTTACACCATTTTTAGATCTGTGTTATCTTCTTCAAAATTTCAATCTGAGACTTTTTCTCAGTCTTACAAAACACAAGAAACCTAGTTCTGAATCTGCAACAGACAAATAAGCCATTTACAAACCCAATAGACTAAACCCCATAAGCTAGAATAAGCTGTCGAGCAATAGAAAAGCCACAAAAATAAGCCCATAATAAGCTTTATGTAGGTTGACCAACCAGAAAAAAGTAGACACATACCCTGACAGATATTAAATCAACAAAATGACACTTTGACCATTATAATTGACGTTTTGACTAGATTATATAAACCTTATCAGAAACTTGACATATTCGGACATATCAAAACATATATGAGACAAGGTAATCCGTGACAAAATAATGTTAAAAATAAATTAATAAAAGTGGGACAAATTTGAGACAAATAAATGATTTTTAGACCACCAAATCAATAACAAAAACGAGTCGATCCAAGGATTGAACCGTCGGTTCTTGATACCAGTTGAGAGTTATTAAAAACTATGATCTGGTGGTCTTGGAAGATCAAACCACAAAGATGCCATTGAGAGAGAGAGAGAGAGAGAGAGAGAGAGATAGAGAGAAAGATATATATATATATATATATATATATATATATATATATATATATATATATATATATATATATATATATATATATATATATATATATATATATATTAGAGATAGAGAGAGAGAGAGAGAGAGAGAGAGAGAGAGAGAGGGAGGGAGAGGGAAAGGGAGAGAGGTCTTTTAGAAAGAGAAAGTAAAATATATTAAATGAAGAAAACACAAAGAGCTCAACCCCTCCTTGAATGGAGGGGTATATATAGTCAAATACATACCTAAACTATACATAGTTTCTAGTCCCTGCGTATGTGACTATGATAACTCATGTGAATTCTGAAATGTCATCACATAAAGTAAATTTCCAACAACATTGAACTTAAAAGAACCCATAATCGGTACACACATTGTTGATTGAACTCGATATTTTCCTTATTATTACCAGACAAAATAATCGAAAATAATTTTACATGCAAATCAAGTAATAAATATGAATATGCAAGATACAAAGCCTTGACCCAACATCCAATTTGCAATTTGACTAAGTCTAAAACCTGCCAATGCGAAGATGCCTTTTTCGCAAAAATTACCTTGTTTCTTGCTTCCCACACATGCCACACAACCAAGATGAAAGTTGTATATCATACCTCTATATATTTCACTACTTTTTCCATATCCATCCACCAAGAAAATATGGTTCTCATATTTCTAGGGATAACCAAAACACAGTCCCAACCACCAATTAGAGCAAACCAAATAAAAAGTGTGAACTTACGGTAGATAAAAAGATGATCAATTGATTCGATGCATAAGATACAAAGAGGGCAACAAGATTGGTTCTCCTCAATGATGCCAATTCTAAAGAGCACATCTCTTGTTGGAAGTTTGGCAACAATACTCTGCCAACATAATATACGAGCTTTTTAGCGGAGCTTTAAACTTTCATACCGACCGAAGAATTGGATCGTGGTAACTCAAATAATCCATCTCTTTACCATACGACCTTGACGAAAACTTACCTAATGTGTAAAATGACGAGACAATTTTGTTGTTCCTTGTTGTCATCATCACAACTGAGTTAAGAGTTAACATGAAACGGTCAAAATGTTCAACCACCCAATCAAAAAGATTTCTACATAGAATCACATTCCATTTCCATTGACCATTATCCCACAACTTGAAATCATTAGCAAAGCCATAATTTTTTGGCAGGTAGAGCAAAGATTCTCAATAATGAAGTCTTTAGAATATGGCCTTTCACATAGTGGTCCTCCGAAAATATTGTACAATCGCCTTTACCAACACAATGTACCAATCCCTTATTAGCAATGACTCTTGATGGTGTCCTAGAATGGATAATATATGTAATCCTTATCTAAACCGAAGACACCGTAGCTTTGTTCAAAATAGCTGGAGATAGACTGTGTTCTATTCTTCCATACTTAGCATCTATAAGCTTCCTCCATACGTCTCTTTTTTGTTTCTATATCTCCATACACATTTTCATAGAAGTGTTTCATTCCGAACCTAGAGATTCCTGGGCCAAGGCCCCCATTTCTTTTGATTCTGTTTATCGTATCCTAGTCCATGATACATAGCTTACGCTCACCTGGGTCTTTTTTCTAAAAGAAACTTCTTTGAATCTTTTCATCTTCTCCATTGCACACACATGCACATGAAATATGGACATGATGTACATTGGAAGACTATTGAAAACCGATTTTAAAAGAACCACCCCACCTGCTCGAGAAATAAACTTTGTTTTCCACTTAGACAAGTTGTCTTTAAAACTCTCAAGGATAGGGTCCCACACAGATTTAAAGAAAGGATTAGCACCGACAGGCATCCTAAGGTATCGAAAAGGAATGAGACCAACTGAGCATCCAAGCACATCACCCTACGCTCGAACTAAACGATCATCAATCCCTATGCGATATAACATACTCTTAAAGAAATTAATCTTTAAACCAACTGATTATAGAAAGCAACAAATAACCCCTTTTACATTAAACAAATTATCCTTGGTAACACCATTGAAAATAAGAGAATCGTCGGCAAACTGGAGGTGGGAAATAGAAAAAAACTTTGCACGGTCAAATCTACCAGATAAAACAACCCAATTTCTTTTGATTTTGTAAGAAGGATATTGAGGCCTTCGCTAAAAATATTGAAAAGTAACGGAGATAAAGGGTCGCATTGTCTTAAGCCTATCTTCATTGAAAAGAACTCTGTTGGTGATCCATTAACAAGAGCCGCCGCAGTTGCATAAGATAAACAAAAGTGAATCCATTTTATCCATTTGAGCCTAAAATTTATCTCTTCGAAAACCTACTTAAAAACGTCCAGTCAATTGAATCGTATGCCTTCTTGAAATCGACCTTGAGAATCAACCCACCATTCTTTGATTTTTTTTAGTTTGTGTATGACCTTGTTAGCAATCAGAATGCACTCTATTATTTTTCTATTCTTCATGAAGGCAAACTAAGTTGGGATCACGACTCAATAACATGTTTCATTCGTTCCATCAAAACCTTAGTGAGAAATTTATACATGTTGCTTCTGTGAGAAATAGGTATGAAGTCGTTCAACCATTTAGGACAAGAGTTTTCGGTATGAGAGTAATGAAAGACTTACTAAATGCTTTTGGAAAACCACTATTAGCATTAAACTCGTCAAAAAAACAAATGATGTCATTTTTTATAATATGCCAATTTTGTTTGAATAATTTAAGGTTCAAACCATCGTGTCCTGGTGCCCAATCCTCCTCACACCCCAAATTGCTACTTTGATTTCAGATTGTGAGAATGGAGCTTCAAGTTGAACACTGTGTAATAACGATATTAACTTAAAAGTAGCTTTTAATGGATGAAAGAAGGCCCCCTACAATTGTGTTGAAGTGCTCTTTGAAGAAATCACATATTCGTTAAAACTTCCCCTTTAACACAAATGGAGTCGATAGAGTTCGATCTAATTCTATTGTTATATAGAATGTGAAAAAATTGGAACTAGAATCACCAATCTTAATCCATCACGCACGAGACTTTTGTAAAGCATTAGATGCTTCGTTTCTTCTTAAAGACTTGATCTCATGCTTTAACGAGATAAATTCTTTCCAAAGATCTGAATTATTAGCACTACTTTGTCTCAAGATTTCAACTTGGAAGTCTATTTTTGTTCACCTTAATATCTTCTAAAAGACTAATTGATATAAATGCAAATAACAAGTATCAATAATATCTTTTGAGTTCCCACCCTTTTGATTCTCCTATGACTTTATGATAAGTATTAGCTATTTATAGCTTATTTAATAAGCCTTTTGGTATGTCAAGGTGTTAAACCTTACAAATAGTTGTATGCTAAGCCAAGTATGGCATTCAAGTTTTGATCATATTTCACTAATAAAATTGAAGCTATAAGCTTTCATTTTTATTGTTCTGTATCTCTTTGGTATTTCCATCGAGTGGTGAACCTATATATTCCCTGTATTTTCAAGGTGGATTCCTTGAAGTGGTGAGATTTTTTCCATTTGTATCAAGCCCCGTACCTCATTTTACCAGTTACTTACCCGGTATCAAGTTTAGCATCAGAGCAAAGTTAAGATCATGCCACCACGAAAAAATTGTATCAAAGAGATCTCCGAGACATGGAGATAGATGATCTCTGTAAAACCCGCATATAAATACCATGAACAGTACATCACGTAAACATACGAAAAAATTAAAACTTTCCATTTGTGTATATTAAACACGTGTCACGAACATTAATTACGAGAAACTACGTATGTAATAACACACGATAATTATTAACTATAATAATTATACTCACGAACATTTAAACACACAATAATTATTACGTATAATAATTATAACACGAATATAAAAGCACGAACTAACTCGAATAATAAACACGAGCGTACACGAGTAATACTTTAACTTAGAAAATGGTCGGGTTTGCCTTTTGGGCTTGCTGTAGCCGCAGAAAAGGGAGGACAAAGGGTTCAGGCTCATTTTAAATTTAACTTAAGGAAATCAAAAGCACAGAGTTTTCATAACACATTTTTTAGAAAAATAAAACCCTAGCCTCCTTTTAGTTGTTCTTGGCCGCGGCATCCCCAAAGAAACAAGAGAGATCGTGTTTGAGTTTTGATCTTGAATAACAACGTGTTCGTGATCCTAACCTTTGTTTAATCACGCATTCGGTAAATTCATAAACCTTCATTTTATTAATTTATTTTCATTTAATTATGAACACATGGGTTTGATCTTAAAAACAATTAACAAATCATGTTATGGAATTAAATAAAGCAAGAGTAAGTGTTTGTTTGGTTTGCTTGTGGTTCGGCAGCCCCAACCGAGAGTCTTACGACTCTCGGTGTCCCCTTTTAATCACAACAGAGACCCCATAGGGGCTCGGTGGGTGTTTGTTTTGAGCAGTGGGAACCACCGTCTTATGTCGGTGGCCATTTTGTTCGGATAATGAGAACCGCAAGGCAGGCAGGGGAGACCACCGGCTTAAGCCGGTGGGGAGTTAAGCCACGGCAGTGGCAGCCGTCGGCTGCGCAGCCACTGGCCACCCCACAGCCGAGGCTGTTGGGGGTGGTTGGTGTTCGGGTTGTTTTGTCTCGGGCTTCGGGCTTGGGATATGTTGCTAATTTATTATTACAAGTTAATTAAATTAATTTTATGTCTAATCAATTAATTTAGTTAAAACATGAACTTAGGTTATATTATTTTTTATAAATAATACATGTTTTAGCCTAAGTACATTTTTATTATTTTATTTAGACTATAGTTTATTCATTAATTATTTTAATACATGAACTTATAATTAATTAATAATTTCAACACTTAGGTTATTTTATTAAATTAATAAAACATGTATAACCTAAGTATTATATTAGGCTTAATTTAATTAAATCATGATTTAATTAAATTGTATAACCTATAGTTTATTAATTTAACCATAATATGTTACTAATTAATAAAACATGTACTTTCATTATTAACTAATAGTCATATATAACCTTATAGTATTTAATTAATAGTTATGCTATTAATTCCATGACTTATAACGTTTAACTAGTAATCACCAACTCATATGATTAGCTTATTAATCAAGCTTATTTCTATTTATGGACACTTTCTATTTCCGGAAACTTACTATTTGTAGAAACTTTCTATTTTTAGAAACTGATCTATTTTTGGAAACTTTCTATTTTAGGAAACGTACTATTTTTAGAAACTTTCTATTTTTAGAAACTGATATATTTTTGGAAACTTTCTATTTTTGGAAACTTTCTATTTTTAGAAACTTTCTATTTTTGGAAACTTTCTATTTTAGGAAACTTTCTATTTTTGAAAACTTTCTATTGTTGAAAACTTTCTATTTTTGGAAACCTGCTATTTTTAAAAAGTTACTTATTATTACACTACAAGTATAATAATACAAGAATACAAGATAATACATAATCAGAAGACATGTAATACATGAAACTAGACATCTTAGTTTATATAATAAATAACACAACTAAACATCTTAGTTTGTGAGTTGTATGGCATATACAAATAAATAAAGAATAAAGAATAGAGAGTAAAATTCACTATAGTGATAAGAGTAAAATCTGCATATATTTTTGTAGGGTGCTACTATTCCCTTAAAAAGGTAAAAAAAGGACTAATTTGTTTTCATTCAATTTCGTTTCGTACTTTTAATCTTGAGAATCTATGCTTTAGGCTTTAGGAGGCTTATCCTCATGTATACTATTTTTTAATTAACTACTAGCTTTTGTATCTTCTTACAAATATATATAATATTTTAAGATGTGTGTGAGATTTAAGGTCTATGAGATTTAAGGTGTTCAGAGAAATGTGTTAAGACCTGATTTGACTCAGTTGGGTCAATCGATTGATGTGGTTTTAATCAAAAAATGGATCATATTAAACCGGTTTTCGTTTTTTCGAAACTCGACTAGACCCGCGGGTCAATCCGGTTCTCGAGACCCGGCTAGGTCTCGATTTTTTGGTATTTTATTAAAAAATATTTAAATTTTACGCATTTGTGATGATTACATATTATATTGGTTGATAAATAATTTATATGTTCAATATAGGAATTTTTTATGATTTTTATATATGATTTTTATTAATTATTAAAAATATATAAAATATTTTATTTAGAGAGTCGGGTTGACCCAGATCAACTCGGACCCGGTGATTTGACCGGATCAATCTAAAAACCGAGTTCCAAAACATTGGTTTAGAGATATGTCATGAATATTTATGCACTTAAACAACTCGCTTATCTCTTTATAAGGTCTTGAATCACAAGCTTAACTATGAATGGTAAGATTATTATGGTGTAACTGAATTTATGTTGTAAGTAGAAATATTGGTTCTAATTCTTGATCTATTACAAGTCTTTTTTTATTAAAACCTAAAAGCTAGCGATTGTAGTTTTAGCTTTTATTTCTCATATTCAATGAACGTTTAGATTTTTTCATTCTTAACGCATTCAATAACCAATTTTGCATGGTTATTTTTTTCTTTGATTTTTTCGACATTTAGTTAACAATGATGTGCTTATTTCTAAAATTAGTGCGTAATTATGTAGGTTTAATGAAGAAAGTTGTCATGATGGGGACGAGTGTCACGAGAGGGGAGCTTGGGAAGAACAAATTAAAGTAACATTTTATTTGTTTTTATTGTTCATCAAAGCTAAATGAAAGGATGGAAGATGAATATCGGAACCATGGTTTTCTAATATAAGTTTGTGTGATTGTTTGATGGAATGGGTAAAATCATGTGATCCATTTCAGAAATTAGCAATTTGATATATATTCTTACTATGATTAAAAAACTTTATAGAATATACGACTTTTAACACCAATATTTAGCTATACAAAAAAAAGTAAACAATAATTACAACATATACAAGTTATCCCGACTAAAACGATTACAAACAAATATTTACCAAATAAAAAAATTAAACGATAATCAGAACTCATACCCGTCCATCGGACGAGTTTTGCCACTAGTATATATATATATATATATATATATATATATATATATATATATATATATATATATATATATATATATATATATATATATATATATATATATATATTAGCCTTTAGACCCATCCGGTGGATGGGCTAGCTTTAGTATATTTTTAATGAAAATTAAAATTATGTGTGTTTGTATTAGAAGTTTAATATATGTATTGTTAGTTATGACATTAGTATTTTGATAATGTAGCATAAAATTAACAAAAATACGTAGTTTAAAATATTTTATTTATTTAATAATATTATGAATTAATTGAATTTGCATACGTTAACGTTATGAAGAAGTTTGTTAGATTAATTTTTTTAGAATTTTAATAATATTTTATAAATACTTTATATATTTTTGAATTTTATGAGGTAATAAATTTTCTATATGTTAATGTTATGAATTTAACTTTTTACATTAATTTTTTTATTAAATTAATATTATTGTTAAGTTTTTGTTTTGTTAGCAAAAACATTATAGTTAAATATTTTTTAGAAATTATTTTGTATTGTAAGTTTTGTGGTAAAGTGTATTCTAGCAAAAGTAAGCCCAAAAATCTCATTCCTGGTATTATTTTTTTTCACGTGTATAATATAGCAACATTATATAGCCCAATCCAAAACTTGACAGTCCGAATATCTAATAGTATTTTCAGTTTAGCAAGTCAAACTATTATGAATCATTTGTAATTCCTATTTTATTTTTGAAGCATTTTATGGAAACCTTTAATAAATTACATGTGTCATTTTACAGAATTTTGTATTTAAGGCATCATTTGTATTTCCTATTTTCTTTTTGAAGCATTTTATGGAAACCTTTTAATGAATTACATGTGTTATTTTTATAAATTTTGTATTTAAGGAATTGTTTCACCATCCTTCCTTATATATTTTTATAGAATTTTGTATTTAAGGCACCATTGTAATTCCTATTTTTATTGAAGCATTTTATGGAAACCCTTTAATGAATTACATATGTCATTTTTATAGAATTTTGTATTTAAGGCATTGTTTCACCATCCTTCCTTATATATTTTTATAAAATAATTTAAAGCATAATTTATAATTCTTATTTTCTTTTTGAAGCATTATATGGAAACCCTTTAATGAATTACATGTGTCATTTTTTAATAATTTTGTATTTAAGGCATTATTTCACCATACTTCCTATATAAGGGGTTTTAATTTGATTTGATTTGATTTGATTTTGTTTTGATTTGATTTTTATTTGATATAGAAACATGTATATGATGTATGTTGAATAAGTCATGAAAAAATAAAAAGAAATGCAATATATGAAATCTTAAAATTCGCCACACAAAATAACATCTTTTTATTTTAAAAGAATATAACCAGAAAATAACATAAACCTTACATCAAAACTTAATCAAACAATCAGCCCATGTGATTCCTTTTAATTTCCTCAATATCCATACTACAAGTTCTTAATCTTTGACATAACCACTTGCACAACCATAAATACTGGTAGTCATATGCTCAGTAGCATATGCAGTTTTAACACGTTTCAACCCTTCTTGATGCTCTTTTTCTTCTTTTTCTGACATATGTCGTTTTAATTCTAAACCCTCTTCTACATTACCAACAAAACCCTTCTCAGACTCATTAACACCATGGCATTCATTATTTTTAACCCCCTCAACTATAACGCCCACACCCTCCTTATCATTAACGATTTTCACTTCTTTTTTATCTTGAACATGTACGAATTCTTGATCGTGATTAGCCGCCACTTCTTGAATTTGGAATGGCAACCAGTTTCCATACTCGTTCTTTACGGAAACAATGTCTCCCTCGCCGTCGTACACAACCCCATCCCAATTGTCGATGTCATATTGCCACCATTTATCTTCTAATCTATCAACTCTTTCTTCTACATGTTCATTGAGAAGTTCATTTAAAGTAACCATTTTTTCTGTAGCATGTAAATTAGATTTTTTATGCATATGAAGAGAGAAGTTAGTGTATTTATCTCTATCTTATATACTATATATGATCAGCAGAAACACGTTTTTTGGTTACTTACAAAACTAGAAATAGTTTTTACTAAAATACCTTTAGAGTTTTTAATTAATTATTCTTTCCTTAACACCCAATATCCACATATATAAAAAAGATATTTTTATTTATAATCAAAGAATTTCTATTTATATTTTAAAAAATATATTTTATGATGTTAAGAAGAAAAGTATATGAAAGAAGATCCTTTACATATCAAACTATTCTCATATACTAAAAAAAATCTCCTCACTTATTTTTCCATCAAGATAAAATGGGGAGATTATTTAACTAAAATTTAATTTTGCTCATACTTTTGTAATTTAAACATTTCATGAACTGTCAATCGTTAGATAAAACAAATTATCTCGACACAACCATCATTATATTATCTTTCAATAGATGAGCACTTTCATAGACTTTAATTAAATAAAAATAACTTGTTTTTTTTCACGTTTCCTTTGTTGTATCAGAAATCGAATGATATATCACATGTAAGTTAACACTAATCTCGAAGCTCGAATACTAAACACCTTACTAAAGTTGACATGAGTATTTATTTATAGATCAAAGATGTTTCCCTTTTTTCAATGAAAAACATTCATTCATGGCTTTTCATCCATATATCACACACCGTATTCGAATTATAGATTATAACAATTCATTTATGAAACTTCTTTAATCACATGAGAAAAAGATCATACTTTAAAAAAAATGTGATTGAGATCATGTGTGAGAAAAATCTCATGTGATTGTATGTATTTTATCCAACTTTAATAAATTAACTAAACTAATCTATAACTTAAAATATAATATATTATATATGATTGGAAAACTATCAATGTCTAGCTATCATTAAAATCATTAAAATCGGTTAAAGCTTCAAATATTGTAGAAAAAAAATGTTTACTTTATTACATGTTTGGAAATTCGAATATTCAAATTAGTGTCTAATCTCATGTAATTTTTTACGAAAGTTTAAGCATTGAAAAAAAGAAAAAAAAAGTTTGTCGGAAGTATATTTAGGTGCTCGTCTATTGAATAATAGTTAAATAATCGCCTCGATAATGTATAACTTTGGCTTCACGGTCAATAGTTTAAGTATTTTTTTTTATAAAAATAGTGGTAAAAGTGGGTTGGATATCTTATATAAAAATGATTATGATTGATCCCTTAGTATAAAGGAAAATTTTGGCATGTAATTAAAGTTAGATCAAATTATATACTTTTTGAATCTCATTTTTATTGTCATTATTGCAATTTATATATGTTCCAAAAAGATGGTTATCTTTCATAAATAAAAGTTATAAATAAATTATTTTCCTATAGTACGCTTAAGTAATTATTTTACAACTCTGAAAGAGTATTTTACATAAACATGAAAACTTACAATTTTGATGTAAAATAAAAAAACCTATATGAACTGAACTAATTTTTAAAACGAGTCGCAAGATAGAATTTAAAATATTTTTTTGCTATTATTATGTAAAACTAATCATTAGAATAAAAGATAAAAATATAGACTTAGGGAGGGTGCCAAATACATCTCTTGACACATTTATCTCACACCAAAGTCGGTGTCACGTCAGTTTTATTTTCTTTTTACAATAGTTTGCATCATTTTCTCTCTCTTCACATTTAATTTATTTCTTATTTTTTTATTATTAAAAGTAATCCAACATAAAAATGCACGCAATATAAGCACTAGCATTAAAAAAATTTAAAAGTTGGTCCCTTTATGAACGTGTTTTCTTTGCACCTAAAAATAGACTCGGTTTTTTTGTTGCGCACATATCGTCACATGAAACAATTATCACAAATTCAAAAATATTGTTGGTATTGTGTGTCCATGATGAAATATACAGTCATATACTAGTTACTATTTGTGACACCTAAGGGTCACACACCTATAACGTATGAGACATGAAATACATCTATATATATACTAGATGCATGGCATGCATAGGAGGGATTTTTTAGGAGTGTTGCTCTTTTTTTGTTGAACTTGTTTTTTGCCTCCTCATATCCTTAAGAACTTTAAACGAATAGTTTTGGTAGTGACCTAAGTCATTATTTATATCTATAAGAAACTATTATCCTAAGTCTTACAATGAAAAGATACATGATACTAATTACATCAGTATAATGAAGAGTAACACAAAGCACACCCTCTTTGCTTATCTTCAACCCCTAATCTGAACACGTAATAAATTTCGCGCGTGACCCCGTTGCATCATAATCCTTGGACTTGATAAGGAACTCCCAAGTTTAGTAATATTCCTAGACGCCTTATCCATGGCAATAACATCACAAATGTGAGCCACCATTTGGACTACAAACATCATACTGTTGACCATCAAGTTCTCGAAAATCAAGTTGACTTGATATTGTAGGTGCTGAAACTATAACGAATCAGACATAAGAGTCATTGGAAACTTAAAACGAATAAAAATGAGTATAAATTTAACACGAGTACAAATATAAACTAATCAGGTAACCACATTGCACCCAAATCTGGAATCAATCTTGCACATAACACCACCATCACAAAGCATCCAACTCCTTAGAAAAAAGCATAATCATGTGCTGATCAGTTATCACGACTTCTTAAAATCAGGTTCTAATCCTAATTTTTGATAGTTTTGTAAAAGAAAAACGGATAAAAATATTACTGCCTACATGTACCTAAATCCTGTCTATATATGTGATTCCATAACAATGAGATTCATACCACCACCTAAACTAATGTCCCAAAAGAGATTTTAGCCCTTTTATATTCTTATTTTGAAGTTGTAAGTACAAGTTATCATAAATTGTTTGAGGTTAATAATGTAGTCTCGCATAGTTACCTATTGGTGAGCACATATATAGTTGAGCGCATCTATTATACCCATATCAAATACCTATAATAAAATTAATGTAAAATGCAGATTGAATTACACCCAAAAATTCTTTAAACAATAGAAGCATGACATCCTTTAGTATATCTCCAACGACAACACATTGCTCTAACAACCACAGTGACTTTGGTTTAATTGCAACTATGCAGCAATATGTTGTCTGAAAATGCTAATGTTACTACGAAAAATAAAAAATGAGTGAGGCCATACGAAAAATAAAAAAAAACATATCCTAAAAACTAAAAAAAGTTCATTGAATACCATTTATCCAGAACCTAAATTACAAAATATAAAACCATACTAATAAAAACTTCATCATTTTCACACAACAATAAATATATAATAACTTATCTGTAAAAGCAAAACCTTATTTGTTTGGAGACGGCAAAACTAATCTCTCGACATTCACAAGAACCTATTTGAAACTATCCTTCTTCTTCAACCTGAAAGGAAAGTTGAAACGATCTCATGAAACGTGGAATAACATTATATTATTAACTATTACCAAAAGGAAAGTTGAAACCTTATTGGATGGTGGCTAGTCTAGCAGCTACGTATATAACTTGCAATATATTTTGAATCTTTATTCTTATTGCATTTCTCTTACTCAGAATCATTTGTGAGGCTTGTATCTTCTTGAGAATACTTGTTCTTGTTGGAAATACGTTTTACGTATTTATGAAGGATCGGTCGCTCCAACGATAATTATGTAATGGGCTCGTGATCCTCTTTGTAATTGTATAGTCCATATAGCCCACATGTAGGGTGGGCTATATATATACCCCTCCTAGCATGTTAGGAGGGGGTTGGTCATTCATTCATTAACACTTTCATTAATCTAATCTACCTTTCTCTCTCTACTTATCTTCCCTCTCCTTTCTCTCTCTACACCTAATCCTCCATCTTCCCCATCTCTTCCACCAAATCCATAGATCTAATCCATCATTTACCAAATCCTTAGAATGCGTAGGCCTTCAATTGGTATCAAGAGCCATGGTTGAATCTTAGGATTTGCTTATTTTTTATCTTTTGATTTGGTGGTAAAAATCCTTTCTTTTCTAATTTTTTTATCCATCTTTTTATCATTCGATCAATTTTTTATCAATTTTTTAAAAAAAAAATTTATCAATTTTTATTTTTTATTATTATCAGTTTTATTCTTTTTTCGTATGTTTTTACCATCAGTTTTTGATTATCAGTTTTTTAGTCTCATTTTATCAATTTTGTTTAAAATAATCAGTCTTTTTCTTTTTCAATAATCAGTTTTTTATAATCATAGTTTGTTTAATTTTTTTTTTAATCAGTCATTTTTTTTATATTTTTTTAATCAGTATTTTTTTCTCAGTTTTCTTTTTCATTTTTTTAACAGTCCAAAACAGTCAAAAAGTCCAATCTGTTAACTCAGTCCATTAGTCAATCTGTCATATCTGTCTACAGTCCAAACAGTCCAAAAATTATCAAAAGATCTGTATTTTTCCATCCTGTTTTGAGATCGAGCGATTTCATTTTTCCGAATAGACAATCTTTCCGAGTAGACAAAACTTTCAAAAAAAAAAAAAGTTCCGAATAGACTTTCCGCATAGAAAAAGTTCCGCATAGACTTTCCGCATAGAAAAAGTTCCGAATAGACTTTCCGCATAGAAAAAGTTCCGAGTAGAAAACTTTCCGAGTAGAAACATTCCGCATAGACATTTTTTTTCAGATAGTTATTCTATTCGGAAAAGTCACACTCGACTGAAAAATTTATCAAAGACTCAAAATCTTTAACTGACTCAAATCATGCCCCAACCAAGACTCGTCCTATACTAAAACCTCACTGTCTCGACTCTATCTCACCCACCCACCCTCGACATACTCGACACCTTTCGACACATCACACCTCACACAAAACTCGACTCACTCTCTCCCTCGAACGAACCGCTTCACACAAAGACAAACAAACAGACTCTCACACTCGAACACACAAACACTCTCGCATACTCAACACATCCCCACCCTCTCAAACCAACCCTCACCAAAACTCTTGTTACACCCTCACCCTCGTCACCCATCAAAACCCAAGTACCTTCGCACCCTCTCTGATCAATACTCTCAACACACCCACCCTCCTCCCTCGGACCGACTCAAACAAAAACAGAAACCAAGACTCACAAACTCTCGTCCAACACCCCTCACAACCCCCCTCGACTCTCTCACACCTCTCGAAACTCTCACCCTTACTGTAGACTCAGACTTTTATCACCCACTCAACAACAAAACTCACGTTTACCCACCCCTCTCACCCCAACCACCCCGACACCCATCCCCACCCTCTCGTCTCTCAAACTCACACCCTCACGGTGTCAAAACATTCCCAGACTCACCAAAACATTACCATCACAAACTCTTTTCCATCAACTGACATACACACCCTCGTCATACATTCCCTCCCCAAACCAACAGGACTCTCAAAACATTTTCACCTTCGCCTACAACCTCAAAACCATAACCACCAAACCCGACACCCTCGAACCCATAAAAACTTTGTAGACACACATCTTTCAACTAAAAATCAATACTTTACAACATCAAGACTGAAACCAACCTTTGACTCGATACACCCTCACACCAGAAAGACTCTACAGATGAAGAGAAAGACTCAACAAAACAATTAAATAAACATAAAAAGTAAAAGAGTACCTACCAGAGATCATTTAAGATCTTGAAGCCGATTTGTTTTAAGATCATAGCAAGTTTTTGGTGATCTGTATTGGAAAGAGACGGAGGAGTTGAAAGAGACGGCGGCGTTTTGGTTATCTGTGTGAGGAAGAGAATGGATTTAGGTTAAGATAAATTTTGAGGCGGATATATCAAAGCAAAAATTAGGGGCGGTGTTTACTAACTGAGGAGAGAGATTTATTTGGACATATTATTTAATTGGGCGGAGGTTACAAAGTATCCTTTGGGGCACGTGTAGTGTGTCTGGGAAATTAGAAAGATACGGGTGTGGAGAAGTTTAAGAGGGAGATTAGAAGACACGTTTTTTTTTTTTTTTTTCATTAAATATTTTCAATACACATTTAGTTGGGCCACTTGACATTTATTTTAATTTTTTTTATTATTTTTATCTTTATCTTTTTATTTTATTTTTATTTTTATTTATTTATTTTTTTTTTGTTAAGTGACATTTATTTTTTAAAGTTACCGTGTGTTTATTATTTTTGACGGAGAATTCAAGTTTGCACGTTTTTTTTTGGTAACTTTGTTTTTTCTTGGGACACAATATTGTCTATTTCAATATCTATAAATATCCGATTTTTTTTATTTTTATTTCTTTTACTTTTATTTTTATTTTCTAAGTTTAAGTTAACTTTTTAATTTAGTTAATTAATATTTTGTCACTAGTTGGTTTATGGCAAATGTATTAAGGCGGGCATTCCGTTAAGAGTTAACGTGAACAAACATTTTTACGGGTTTAACATTTATTGTGGCCGGATTTAAAGTCAAAAGTAACGAGTCAAAGTGCCGGGATTTATTTTTAGTGGCTACGGATTTTTCATCAATCAGTAACGTAATTGTTCATCGATTTTCAATGGATTTCTTGAATTCGACATCCAACACGGGAGAATTGCATCAAGTGCAAGCCAACGCTAGAAAAAGTGGCATCACTTCATTTCAAATGCTTCAGTATCATCTGGTCACTCTTTCGAGGATTCAAGGAAGGAGCGAATTTGTGACAATCTTTGGACAAGATCGTCATATATTCATCGACTCACTTTTCACCACTTTGACCGAACTCGCCGAGCAACTCAACTGTGACAACTTTAATCATTCTACATCGGCACTTGCATACAAGACTCTTGTGACACAACTCACGCCTTTCCTCCAATTCAATATCATCATGCCTGAAAGTTTAGTGATTTGCCAATCATTTCTTCGAGATACACATACCGAGTTTAGAGCTTTCCGTGATACAATTTTGAAACTCATGACATCGGTCTCGTCTTCGATTTATCAAAGATCACAACTTCAGCAAGCATATGATAATGGAGTGCAAGAATCAATGACACAGATGCAAGAAGAGAATGGTCATACGGTTGACAACTTGGAGCCTAACGATGGCAAGAGCACCGAATCAGGAGGACAACATGATGCCAGTGGCATGTCAGGGAATGTTCACAAGATTTCTCTTGATGACTCCTTACCCGTTTATGACGAAGAGCCTGCAAACCTGGTACAATGTAATGTTGTTTATGATGTCTATGTTGATGATATGCCGCATATTGAGCATTCTGAACCTAATCATGACAAACATGGGATGGAAAAGAGTGATAGCAATACCACCTCTGATTCATCCGATGTAAGTCATAATGGGGGAGAGATTGTTCAGAATGCTAAACATCATGATAATTATCCTACAACTGCTTCATTGACTGCTTATGATTCCAAGATTAAAGAGCTCGAAACAATCATAGCTCGGCAATCAAAAGATCTTGAGGATGCCAAACTTGAATTTTCTAAGAAAACGGTCAAATTTGAAACATACTTTGAAAAACTTGAAAAGTCAAACGTTGTTCTTGAAAGAAAATTGGATCAAACTGTTCTAGATTCTAAAGCTGAAAAGGATAATTTTTTGAAACAAATTAAACTGCTTGAATCTAAGTTGGCATCCCAAGATAACTTGCTCAAAGAAAATGAAACGTTAAAAGCCCAAGTTCAGGAAAAGGTATTTGCTATAGCTGCGTTGAAAAACGAGTTAAGGAAAAATAGAGGAACTAGTGTGGACACTAAGCTTGAAAAACCATCAATCTTGGGGAAACCGCCTACAAATCAGTTCGTCAGACAACCGATTGTCAGACAACCTACTGCATTTAGATCCGAGCGACCACAATCCTCGAGACCGCGGTTTGCCTCCCAAGTTGATTTGGTTCATCTTTCTAGACCAGACACTCCAGCAACTAGGCTCAATGTGATCACTCCAGCTTTAGCAAGACCAAATCATATGATTGCCTCTAGTTTCCCTAAAAATACCAAGACCACGTCAAGAACTAGTTCAAATAACGTTTGCCATAAATCTGGTCAAAGGGAAGCTATTCAAAAGACACATGTAAGAGATAGCAATGTCCAACCTAGTCAGATGCCTTCTAGATTACCCAACACTGCTAACCGTAGCATGCCATCTTCTAGGAGCATCGATCAATCATCTAGGAATTATTCAGACATTAAATATGCTACTTGTAAAACATGTAGAAAATGTGTCTTTACGGCAAATCATGATGCTTGTGTCAAGAAATTACTTGATGAGGTGAACTCCCGTGCTAGAATTAAGTCCCAGTGGATAGCTAAAATCAAACCCTTTGGTAAAGTTTGGCGCCCCACTGGTAGAACTTTCACTCTTGTAGGAAACGAGTGCCCTTTAACTAGGATAGCCTCTGATTCTACGAAGACTACTAGGGAGGAAATTGCAAAGGATGATACATCACTTAAGCCTGAACTTAAGATTTTCTATAAAAGGAAACGTTTGCCAAATAAGACAAGTGAATCATCCCCTCAGGCCACCTCTGACACAAGTAAAGCCAACTGTGAACCCCCACGTGCTTCAAAAATAGATATCTCTAACCCATGCAAAAGTATACAAACTCCTAATGAGATTGCAGGTACCAAAGTTGATGTTTCAAAAGAACGAAGCGGTCCAATCGTTGTATACCGTTCAACTAAGGACACTCTTAGAGTTTGGTTGCTGAAGAAGCAGATATCAGAGAAACAAATGTCTCAGGGGATTCATGGTTAAGCTGCACAAGGACTTATAGTCACATTACAGACTATGACTCGATCTTCAAAGAAAGGAAAGTTTATCGCCGATGGTAAACTTATCCTAACAACGAGAAATTAATTTTTCTCGGGCATGAGCTTATATCAAAAACATTCCAAGTTTTTAAGCTCATGCATTAAGGCTTATCATTAAATATCAGATGGTAACCCGTGCTTCAAAGAAAGGAGAGTTTATCGCCGATGATAAACTTATCCTAACAACGAGAAATTAAGTTTTCTCGGGCATGAGCTGATATTAAAAACATTCGAAGTTTTTAAGCTCATGCACAATGACTTACAGTTAAATGTCAGACTGTAACTCGAACTTAAAATAAAGGAAAGCTTATCGTTTATGATAACTTATCCTCTTAACGAGAAATTCACCTTTCTCGGTCATGAGCTTGTCTTAAAACATTCGAAGTTTTAAGCTCAGAAAGGAAAGTGTATCTTTTAAATAAGAGAACTTTTCCTCGTAACGAGAAATTAACCTTTCTCGGTCATGAGCTTTCCGTTAAAACAGTCAAAGTTTTCTAGCTCATGAAAACGACTTCTAAGTAAATGTCAGCTTAGGACTCGTTCTTCAGATAAAAGGAAAGTTTATCGCCGATGATAAACTTATCCTTAACAACGGGAAGTTTACAACTTCTCGGACTTGAGCTCGTTTTATAAGATATTCAACATCTTAAGCTCAAGTAATTGGTTTCAAAACTTTGAACACAATTTTTCGAGAATTTCTCAAAAGGTTTTTCTAAATCTTTCAAAATTGTGTGTTCAAAAATGTTTTGATAAAAAGAGCATGTCTTCTGGAATCGATAATATTTACGAACCTAGAAATGTCATTCAATAATGACACGGGGTTGTAAATAAAGTTCGAGCAGAAGTTCAAATTTTTAAAACATGCTCAAAATGGTTTGCTATTATTTCAGATAGCAACCCGCTTTTCATACTCAAGTCAAGCTTTTCACCGGAAAGCTTTGACTCAACAACGGGAATTAATTTTCTCGGGGACGTGACGAGGTGACCAACATTCGTGAACAAGAACCATGTGCTTCTTTCATATGCTGTTCTCCATTATTCAGGTCCAACCTCGTACATTGCTAATCTTGTGAATTCATTATTATATCTGATCTTTGCACGTAATAAATACCTTACACTTGTGTTTAAAAGGTATTTAATTTACGTTTTAAGAACACCCTCATTAATTTGAGGGGGAGCTTGTTAAAATCATGAAGATAATTGGATTTGCATTTTTCTTCCCAAATTTTCTTAAAAGGCTATTAAATCAATTGATATTAAAAACATCGATTGGGTTAATATTTTTAATATGGGGGAGAAAATGTGATTTAATATGGAATATGATCAATCACAAATGGTTTGACTTAACGTGTTAGCTCATCCCGACATGTGCGAAATGTTTTCGAATATCGTAGCATATGTTAAGGGGGAGCAAAATGGATTTGCACTTCAAAATGGATTTCATGGTGACATACACTTACCCAAAACATCTCTATTCACGACGGTGAAGATTGTGGTGACATAAGGATGGTAGGATAGGTTAAAGTCCAATGATTTCTCTAGAACCGGAGGAATCTTCCCAAGGACATTCCATAGCTAGAAATAGTAGTCCTTAGGAAAGATGGAGAAAGATTGTGAACGTAGCTGAATGCCGACCAAGTACTTAAGTTAGCACTGGAACAATCACAACAAGGTGCTAGTTATGACGTATTGGTAAGCATTGAAGGGGTTGAAGAATGAAAAAAAATTGTAAAGATAAAGGGTGTAAAGAAAGAAGCCCTCCTTACAACCTTAGGCAGAAACCGGGTCAATTCATATGCTATTGAGATCATTTTTAATGATTCTTGATATTGAAGAAAGACATCATGGACCCAGTGATGCAATGCACAACCCTTCCCAGCTAACTCAAATATCTCTCAAAAGGTATTTGTTTTAATCACACGGAGATCAACACATTATCTATTGATTTATTCACTCCGAATAAATTGGTATTGAAAAGGTGGCACTCCTCTCCAGCCTCCGATCACTAAAATCCAAAATGCACGATCGAGTCTAGAGCCATTTGAGATCATCAAATATCTCATTAGGACACACTTTCATATTTACTTGCTTCTTCACACTGTGAAAAGTAAGAAAGTTCTTAAGAGTCCTACGCAAAATCTTCATGATCTTGCCTGAACATCCGAGTAATACGAAAGTATTTACAATGAAGATGGAAATCCTTCTTGAGCGAATATCAAAAAGCTCATGGTAGGTGACTTGTGCGATTCTTTATGAATCAAACTTGTGATAACTGGAAAGCAACAGTGGTTTAATTCTTAAATGAATTTAAACACGTTCCAGGCCTCTACGCATTATCATATGATCTTGCCAGAACACTCAGAGTGACTCTTTATTGATCACAGTGACGAGTGGAAATCCTTCTAGTGTTAACATCAAACAGCACTTGGTAGGTAACTTGCAAGATTCTTTATGAATCAAGCTAGTGACAACTGGAAAGCAACGATGGTGCGGTTCTTAATTGAACTTCACTTGTTCCAGGAACATGAATTGACGGCTTCAAATAATGCGGATAATATCATCCAAATGATTCACTCTTTACGTTCGCAGTCAGCTTTGGACGGTCGAGTAAAGAGAACGGGTTTACCCGCGAAATCTTGTCAAGGAGGTTCTTAATTGAAACTACCTGCCACAAGTACGATATTTAATATCGTCCAACGGTCTTCACCGACCGGAGGTAAAATACTACCGAATTAGAATGAAATGTTCAAGGCCATTTCATCCGTGTATATTGTTTGTTGCTAACTGTCTTATGCAGCGTAACAAGAAGGTGGCATTGCGGTGTATAATCCAGAAGAAGTCGTCACCACATGCTTATACTACATACACTTAGTACTTCAACAAATTCAAGAAAGTCTGAAGGTCAAGTCTTCCGCTGTATCAAACTCTGAAGCTTTCAAGAATTTAAAGGTATAAGTATGTGGAACATGAAGTCACAAAGAGGCAAATTTCACAAGTGATGAATGCACAAGGTCAAGGCAAGGAAACATGCTCAAGACTAAAGTCAAAGATCACATCAAGCATATTCACAAGAACAAGATCGAAGACTCAAGCATAGTATGCTAGGTTTAAGATTTTGTAAAATGGTGTGACCTCCCTTAGGGGGAGATTGTTGGAAATGTGTTTTCCCAAAGAAAGTCTCGGTCACATCATTATTAGCATAGATCACGAGCCATAGAATATTTAGAACTTTGTAACTTGGAGCGACCTCCCTTAGGGGGAGATTGTTGGAAATACGTTTTACGTATTTATGAAGGATCGGTCGCTCCAACGATAATTATGTAATGGGCTCGTGATCCTCTTTGTAATTGTATAGTCCATATAGCCCACATGTAGGGTGGGCTATATATATACCCCTCCTAGCATGTTAGGAGGGGGTTGGTCATTCATTCATTAACACTTTCATTAATCTAATCTACCTTTCTCTCTCTACTTATCTTCCCTCTCCTTTCTCTCTCTACACCTAATCCTCCATCTTCCCCATCTCTTCCACCAAATCCATAGATCTAATCCATCATTTACCAAATCCTTAGAATGCGTAGGCCTTCAGTTCTAGCACCCAAAATTGGTCTTCAAATGTTTATAACATGTACACGGGTCTTGAACTTTTTATTTTATTCGTCTTTTTATCCTTTTTATTATATTTGGCTACACATACACATGCAAACATATTTGACACAATAATGCAACAAAAGTATAAAAATTTAACCAAATAACATGTACAAAAGCACGGAAAACACGACTAGAAACATGTTCATTTTGAGCGTTATTACTCTTATTCATTTAGAGTGTGTGCCAATCAAATCATACAACGTTTTATAGATGGGAAAAAAGCTCAAGACATTCTTGAAGCTTGTCATCATGTTCCCACCGGAGGACATCATAGTCCCAGCTACATTGCCAAGAAAGTATTTGAGTCTGGTTTCCAATGGCCTATGATCTATAGGGAGGCCCATGACATGGTCACACATTGTGATGCATGTCAACGTCAAGGAAAAATATTACAAAGGGATGAAATTCCCAAAAACAATATACAAGTTTGTGAGATCTTTGACTTATGGGGTCGTCCTCGTCTTTACGAGGGAATAAGTATATACTCGTTGTGGTCGATTATGTGACAAAATGGGTTGAAGCTTAGACTTTAACCAGTAACAACGCCCGAGTTGATGTAAATTTTTTGAAGCAATTATTTTCTAGATTTGGAACTCCTCGGACTATTATTAGTGATCGCGGTATACACTCTCGCAATGACCAATTTGCAAAACTGATGTTGAGATATGGTGTTAGCCATAAGTTATCTAATGCATATCACCTACAGACGGGCTGTCTATTCGAGGTATCTAATCCTCGACTTAAGAGGATTTTAGAGCGTATCGCAGGCGAGCATCGTGCCTCGTAGGCCGATTAGTTAGATGAGACCTTGTTGGTTATCGATCTCGTGCATAAAGCCTAGTAGGAGATCACCAAAAAGTTTAACTTAATGAATTAAAGGAACTCCACGATCAAGATTTTGATAACTCTTTGATTTTCAATGAGAAGACGAAGTAGATACAATATGCTAAGATGAAAACCCGCATGTTTAATGTAGGCGATCGTGTTCTTTGAGGAATCCTAGAATTCCAGATCTTTTAGCTACTAGGAATGCATCATGTTCATATGATTAGATAATCAAAGCGTAATTAGAACACGATACATTAACAAGGTGTTTGGACACAAAACACATGAATTAAAAAAATTGGGTTGTTAATTATATTAATAATCAACAACCACTAGACGTGTATACATTAATCACACGTCTAGTGCAACACACGCTTTTAGGTTTACATTGTGAATATGAGTTATATAAAACCTAATAACGCTTGGTTCCTTTTATAGTGTAAGGATTAGGGTTTTACAAGAGATAATATCAAATAAAACATGTAAATCTTCTATTCAAATAAACATATACATAATATATCCTGCATATATATCCAAATAGAAGCTTCTAAAGGCTTCTTGTCTATGTTTCTGTCAATTCTTAGTTTGTACATGACAATGCTTGGATTGTACATGACAATGCTTGCTTCTGTCAACGCCAGATTTGTTCTTGACAACGCCTAGAATACACTTGTCAACGCTTAGACAAATGCCTTCATGTTTTCTTCGTTTTTGAGTTTCTGCCACATCAACTTTTTGACCCAACAATCTTCCCCTAGTTGATGTCGGCAAAACTCTTTGTGTATCTCTTGTAAGTTGTACATCATCTTCAAATTGCTTCCCCTCAATTGCAGCATGTATGTCTTCCACTTTTTGTCACATCAACAGGGAAGTAAACAATGTATGCAATCTTGACATGTATACATTAATAATCAATTGGGTTGCTAATTATATTAATAATCAACAACCACTAGACGTGTATACATTAATCCCACGTCTAGTGCAACACACGCTTTTAGGTTTACATTGTGAATATGAGTTATATATAAACCTAATACCCTTGGTTCCTTTTATAGTGTAAGGATTAGGGTTTACAAGAGATAATATCAAATAAACATGTAAATCTTCTATTCAAATAAACTTATACAGAATATATCCTGCATGTTTATCTAAATAGAAGCTTCCAAAGGCTTCTTGTCTACGTTTCTGTCAATGCTTGGATTACATGTGACAATGCTTGGATTGCACATGACAACGCTTGAGCCATCAACCCCCAATTTGCTCTTGTCAACGCTTGATTTGATCTTGACAACGCTTAGACAAATGTCTTCATGTTTTCTTCGTTTTTGAGTTTCTGCCACATCAACTTTTTGACCCAACAATCTTCCCCTAGTTGATGTCGGCAAAACTCTTTGTGTATCTCTTATAAGTTGTACACGATCTTCAAATTGCTTCCCCTAAATTGTAGCATGTATGTCTTACCCTTTTTGTCACATCAACAGGGAAGTAAACAATGTACGCAATCTTGAAGATTCTCCAAATGTAGCTCTATGTAATTATCTTGAAGAAAAACAAATATAATATTTTTGATGTAGAAGTAGAATAACCCAACCTTGTGTTCCATGTCTTGTACTATCCATGTGATGAAGAACTTATAAGAAGACTTAAATTGTATAAGTAGACCTCGATCCCTTGTCCATATTCTCATCCTTTGTGAGACACTGAGCACGATAATGTAACTCCTTCAAGTGTTATGACAAGTCTTCGTCACCAAACATTTAAAGCACAAACAAGTTATCTCAAATCAATGGATGGATCCCATGATTTAAAGATATGATGAAACACAAACTCGCGAAAATCTTCTTCAAACATTAAACTAACCATAAGAATTCTTCCCCTTAAGCCAACACCTCTTCATGACGAATTTAATGAAATAACATCTTCATACCATATGTAAAAGGACCTTAACGGATAACTCTTTCACAAGGCTATCCCGATTACATAGTTTAAAAAATCCATCAAATTCTCATGAATAGTTGCTAACTCGCATTAAAATCATTAATCCCTTTTAAAAATATCTGAGCCATAAATATCAACTTGGTATTCTATATAAAAACAGAGATTCCATGTACCTTCGTGTGTAAATTCCTCCCTTTTGTGTGCTAAAAACGTACCAATTTTCTCAAGCAGCAGCTATCCTTTTGTCATCCAACATCCTCTTTTATCCAAGAAATCATCACTGTGTGTTGTCCAATATCGGACAACACTTGACAGCGTTTGAAAAACCATATGTCGAACAACTCATGTCAACGTTTCTTGTCAGCGTTAAACTTATTTCTGTCAGCGTCTAAACCAACCTTGTCAGCGTCTTACTTAACCTTTGTCAATGGCGAAAAATATGACATAACAGTGGCTTAAAATTATCTATTAACCTTGTATGTCTTAAGCCCGAATTACTCAGCCCATATACTCACAAGTGGATCACATAACCAAGATACAGATATAGGTTATCGTTATGTGAAACGAATAAAAAAGAAACTCCTATAAGATAGTATCTCCACACGTTTTCAAAGAAGGAGTAATCCATACCATATTTATCTCTTGAAATCACGTATTAAATGGTCAAAAATCTTACCACTTGCGTTTCCTTTTTCATCACTGAATAATCAAACACCGTTTTTGTCATCCTAAAAATCAGCCAAATCCTCATGTGATTATGCTGTAGACTTTATCAACAGGCCCACCAAATCCTCCATGTATCACGTTCACACCATAGAAGATTCCATATTATCACAACAAATTTAGGGCATATAAATCACGTCCAAAAACTGTATCAATATCCTCACGTAATTGGCAGAAACTGAAGAACTCACATGTATATCATAAACAGTAATAATGTGAGGTAGCAGGATCAAGTAATGACACCAAAACATTCATCTTCTTCCATTATATGATCATGCAATCTTAGGGTTATAACGCATCAAACCCTGCTGCAAATGCCATAACCTACTGTTCCATTAATACCGAATCTAGGGTTCTTTAAATATCTTAAAAACCAAAAATCCCATCATAGCAGCTCCAATCTTTATGAATCGTACTTGGGTTCATCGTAGATCCAGAGATCCACTCACCAAATCAAGTACAACCATCACTTGAATCCAGCCATGATAAACAAGTATTCTAGGGTTTATGTATCAAACCCTAAAAACGAGATCTATCTCTGCAGTCAAATTCGTTCATCAAGAACTTCTTCAAAAGATCTCAGATCGAAGATCCCTTCATTGAGATTCTAGACATAAGTGCCAAGAACCTACAGTTCAAAAATCACGATGATCCAACGGTTAACGAAGGAGAAATCGTGTTTTGAACATGGCTGTAAACACAAAACTGCATATATCCTGCTGCTGACTTTGACGCTTAATAACTTTTGATTAGGGATAAAACACGACAATCCCTCCAGTAAATGTCTAGATATATGTGTATAGAACACACACAAGAAATTTCGTGACGATCCAACGGTTCAATCAAAAGTTATGACCTTCTGAATACTGTTGCGCACACAAAAACGTCCAGAAAAACCCTAGACGGATTTTTCTTCTCTTCTCGATACACGAACACCTTGTTGGTCCTAGCATCATGAGCCACGAGGCTCTGATACCAATTATGGAAACCTTGGTTTCCTCGATCTTTTAGCTACTAGGAATGCATCATGTTCATATGATTAGGTAATCAAAGTGGAATTAGAACACAACACATTAACAAGGTGTTTGGACACAAAACACATGAATTAAAACAATTGGGTTGCTAATTATACTAATAATCAACAACCACTAGACGTGTATACATTAATCCCACGTCTAGTGCAACACACGCTTTTAGGTTTACATTGTGAATATGAGTTATATAAAACCTAATAACCCTTGGTTCCTTTTAGAGTGTAAGGATTAGGGTTTTACAAGAGATAATATCAAATAAAACATGTAAATCTTCTATTCAAGTAAACATATACAGAATATATCCTGCATATATATCCAAATAGAAGCTTCTAAAGGCTTCTTGTCTATGTTTATGTCAATGCTTAGTTTGTACATGACAATGCTTGGATTGTACATGACAATGCTTGCTTCTGTCAAGCCAGATTTGTTCTTGACAACGCCTAGAATACATTTGTCAACGCTTAGACAAATGCCTTCATGTTTTCTTCATTTTTGAGTTTCTGCCACATCAACTTTTTGACCCAACATTCTTGTCTTCAACTCTAGATTGAAGATTTTCTCTAGCAAATTGAAGTTACGTTGGTTTGGACCGTTCACTATTCTTAAGGTATTTACTTATGGGATAGTTGAGCTATCTCAACCAAATGGTCCGGATTTAAAGTTGAACGGGAATCAGCTCAAGTTGTATCACAGAGGGGACATCCCTATCTTAGATGTCACGGATCTCCAAACTTTCCCCATGGATCACTACATTTTGGGACGAGTTAAGCTATTGACTCGTTAATAAACAAGCGCTTATCAGGCTCACTCGTGTTATCCTTATACATATATTAGTAGTGGGCGTGCTCTTTCTACATGTGTGTTTATGGATATTTTTATTTTTCTCCATGATTTTCTTCGATCCTAAGACTTATGTGCTCGTAGTATTTGCTTCACGAAATTTAAGTCTTAGATCAGTTACTATGGAGTCCTATATCCATCCAGATTATTATCTAACGTTCTTCTTAAATCCTAATTTATAAATGGCATAGGATTGACCTTAGAAACCGACTTACACTTAGAATCTTATCATTATCCTTTCTCGTACATAAGTGTGGGGGTGGCACCCTACACTTTTTAACATTGAGGACAATGTTTCGTTCTAAGTGTAAGTGGGGTCTATAGATATAATTGTAACTATGATTACTAGTGGCCCTGCTCTATCTCGTTTTGACCTCGAGACATGCTTGAAATATGGCAGGAAACAAATGTGTATTCTATGCCAAAAATTATGAAATTTCAAAAATAAAATCAGTGTTTTGACCTAAATGTTTGACTTCTCCTAGGTTAGAGCAAAAATAAAATATTGACTTGACCAAGTGTGTTGAGCTCTAGCTTGCCCATTAACGTTTGAATTAAGATTTTGCTTGTCATATTATATAGGGAGCCTTTAAATTACAGATTGTAACTTGAAAAAGATAAGAATTTGCAAGTTCCTATAACTGAGTTTAAATAGGCATAAGTTAAGACTAAGCATTCGTGGATCTTTTCATTAAAGATTTTAAATTTGCGAATAACGAAAAATGATAGAGTTAAATATAAGTTTGATGCTAAACGTAGAGTGGTTGGTTCTCTTTAAGACTCATAGAATTTATTTGTGGCTTTTTACTCCCATAAACTTGTATCGCATATATATTATAAATTTTAATATATAAAGTTTGCACGTTGTTTCCAATCCTTAGTCTTTAGTCCTTTCATCGTAGATTCCTTGTGATTAAATTTGGTACACATCGAGGTTTTACCAGCATCAGAGAGAAGTAGATTATCTAGTGGAGATGGTTCATAACCATTGTTCCGGTAGAGGAAAGACCATGGGGTGACCATGCTGTTCACTACTCTAGTGAGGTGGGGGTGAAGTTTCGGCATAATCTTGTGTGCGATATGTTGTTTGATATATGTTCTAGAGTTGGTGTTTCTGTGCGGAAAGAGGCCCCTATGGGATTTCTTTCAGCTAATGGACGAGACCTTTGTCTAGCGGATTTATTGTTGCATAATTGGTCCCAAGGCAAAGACGCTTGCTTGGATGTTACGGGTGTCTCTCCGTTTGCAGGTGTGAGTTTGATTCTTGGGTCCCTGGGGTTGCTTTGCGGACTGCATTTCAGAAGAAGAGGAGGAAGTATTCTTCTATTTGTGTAGAGCATGGTTACTCGTTCATCCCTTTTTCTTTGTCTACTTTTGGGGAGCTTGACGAGGAAGCCTTGGTTACACTTTCGCGCCTTAAGCGCTTATCTGTTTGTCATTCTAATGATGTTAGGAGTGGTATTTTTCTATTTTCTAGACTTGGCTTTTGTATCCAGAAAGGGGTGGGAGCGCAGCTTTTTTCTCGACTCCCTTCCAATTTTGTGTGATTAATAAATAAAATTCGTTTTAAATATATATATATATATATATATATATATATATATATATATATATATATATATATATATATATATATATATATATATATATATATATATATATATATATATATATATATATATATATATATATATATATATATATATATATATATATATATATATATATATATATATATATATATATATATATATATATATATATATATAACAATAAAGGGTGTGTGTGTGGGCGAATATGGGTGACGATCGATCTAGTCGTCTTCTTCAATTCTTTCTATCAGATTCGTTGGTCATTGTATGGTTATTCTTTCATTAAGTAACATATACATCTAATATGATGTATTATTATAATATCAAGATGGTGTGTTCTTACGGCTATTGGAGCATCTTTTCACAATTTGGTCCAATCATCTTCATGGTATAATTGAATATTCATTGCAACATGAATTCAACATCGGTAGTTGAATTGTGGGTTTTCATATTTGATTGTAACATTTCTTTTAAAATATTCTTTTAGATATTCAACGATTATCTGTCGAGCGGTTTTTCCCTAACCGTTCCAATTGGTGTTCTTCATATTAGAGTTAGTTTTCTGTTTGGTGGCTTGATATGGAGATTGTCAGATTTCATTGTTCGTTTGTGGGTTTGAATGGATGTCAGGATGGTGGTGGGAAAGGTCTTACCAAAGCTTCATTAATCATACACTTTCGCGATCGACATTGTAATGGTGAGGCGCAATCTATCACTAAACACTCTCTCCTTACTGATTTGGTTATTTTTGAAAAGGCCGAGGTCACACTTAAACGTATGGGGATTTGGTTATGTGGTGTTTGTTTCAAAACACATGCTTTTCGAGCTAAGTGTCGCCATGGCATTGGTTCGGATTTTGTGTCACCCCTTGATAATGGTGATGGTGTTGTTCAGTTTATGCTTTATGATCTTGCTAAGCCGCAGGTTCTTACTTTTTCTGAGCATCTTGTTCATGTTGATGATGGGGTGAAAGAATTTCATAGTGGTTTTATGTTGGCTTCACTTGACAGTTTGTTTTCTAAGGGGTTGTGTACTGTCAAATCTATCCCTCCTAAGTGTCGCTTGGGGTTTTCTCGTGTCTTGAAAGGCGCTCTTGATAAGGTGATTTGCAAGCCTGATGATATCTCTGTTTGGGTTAGTTTATTAGTCTTGCCTCTTTGTCTCCTAAAAACCTTTCGTCCGAGGAGTAATCTTGAGTGCAAGTCTGCTACTAAGCGTCAACGACATGAAGAGAGTATTGTCAATGCCATTCGATCTTGGGGTATGCCGGGTGGTAGTTTGGAGCTTTTGAGGGTGGCCTTGGCTGAATCTTCCCCTACTTGGTCTGATGTTGATGGTGAAGAGATGGATTTGGGTGAGAGGAATATCAAGCAGTGTAAGAGGAAGATATCTGATGGGCATTATATTGCGACAGTTAGAGTTATTTCCTCTTCGGGTGTTGCTCCTTATAGTGACACTACTCTTGACGATTTAAAGACAAAGCACCCTTTCAAACCTGCTCCTTCCTTACCACATATACCAATTGATCACGATCACCTTATCGCATCTCCTATTGTAATCCTTGACAGAATTAAGAGTTTCCCTCGTGGTACGTCTTGTGTGCGGGATGGTTTGCATGCCTAACACCTTATGGATTGCTTAAGTGGAGCTGATGTTGCTGTTTCGGATGAGCTAGTCTCTTCTATCACCCAAGTGGTGAATCTTTTTCTCGAAGGGAGTTGTCCAAGATGTTAGGTGAGTATATTGCAAGTGCTCCTCTTACGCCATTAGTTAAGCCGGGTGGTGGAATTCGTCCTATAGCTGTAGGTACTGTTTGGAGGCGTCTTGTCTCTAAGGTTTGTGCTACGATGATTGGTCATTCTTTGGAGGGTTATTTGGATGATCTATAGTTTGGTGTTGGGGTGTCAGGAGGTAGCGAGGCTATTCTTCATGTCGTGGATCGTTTGATTGAGGGGCGTGGAGATGATGTTGGGCTCTCGATGTTGTTAGTGGATTTCAAAAACGCCTTCAACTTAGTAGATCGAGAGGTTATGTTACGAGAAGTTCGTCTCCGATGTCCTACTATCTCACGTTGGGTGGAATTTTGTTATCCTGGCCCATCTAGATTGTATTACGGGGAGCACACCTTATGGTCGTGCCAAGGGGTGCAACAGGGAGATCCCCTTGGACCGTTGCTTTTTGCCTTGGTTTTACATCCCTTAATATGTAAGATTAGAGACTCTTTTACCCTTTCTTTGCAGGCTTGGTATTTGGATGATGGTACTATAGTTGGAGATACTTTGGTTGTGGGGAAGGTTCTAGAGTTAATTATGGAGGATGGCCCTCGGTGTGGCTTGCATCTAAATTTTGATAAAACTGAGGTGTTTTGGCCAAAGGAAGACCCTCGTAGTAAGCTTGAAGGTGTTTTTCCATCTAATATTTCTCGGCCTGTGCATGGTGTTAAATTACTCGGTGGCCCCGTTAGTGTTGACTTTGATTTTTGTAACGAGCTTGTGATGAAGAGGGTGGACAAAACCATTGGGCTTATGGAAGCAGTTGCTAAGATTAATGATCCTCAGTGTGAACTATTGCTTCTTCGTTCTTGTACGGGTATTTCCAAACTATATTTTTCTATGCGTACATGCCCGTCCCGTGTCTTTGATTCTGCCCGACGTTCTTTTGATGTGCCTTTACGTTCTTCGTTAGAGTGTATTGTTACTGCTTCTGGACCTGGGTTCGGTGACTGGCAATGAAGGCTTGCAACCTTACCCTTTGTATTTGTAGGGCTTGGTGTGTACGCTGCAGGTGACGTTTTGAATTATGCCTTTCTTGCGTCACGGTTACAATCTGCTGGTTTGCAAACTAAGCTTCTTCGGCATACTGGTATTGTAGCTTCAGGGCTTAATTTTGATGATGCCTTATGTGGATTTAATACGTCTATGGAGACTGACCTTTTGAGTAATTCAAGTGAGATTGCTGCCCCCAAACTAATGAAGAAAATGGCAGATATATTTCACACGAGTTACTAAAGATGGAGAATCTAAATTTTCCTTATCTCCGCGACAAATGGCCTTATGGACATCTCAAAGGGAGGAACACACCTCTGATTGGCTTAGGATTGTTCCTATTTCTGGGTTGGGACAAACTATGAACGGTAAGACTTACCGTTGTGTTTTGTGTTATCGGTTAGGTATCCCCTTATTTTCTGTTTCAAAGGCTTGTTCAGCTTGTTCAAGGGTCATTGTTGGGGATATATATGGAGACCATGTTGTGTCTTGTGCTGGTATTGTTGGTATCAAACATCGTCATAATGTTGTGCGCGACACCCTTGTTGACATATGTTATCGTTCTGGAATTTCGGCCGGTAAGGAAGTTGATATCGGGTTGGATGGGGGGTGTGACCAACCATTACGTCCAGCAGATATGTTACTTTACTCGTGGGATGGAGGACTTGATGTGTGTGTGGATCTGACTGGATCTTCACCTTTGATACAAACTGGGATGACTAATTTTGTACCTGGTCGAGTGGTGGTTGATGCTGCAAAACGTAAACGTGTTTAGTATACGGCTAAGTGTGCAGCTATTGGATATGGGTTTCTTCCTTTTTCTTTCTCTTCCTTGGGGGAATTAGAGGCGGATGCAGTTACATTGTTGAAGAGGATCCGAAAATTCTCTATGGCTCAGGACATCGGTGCACGTGCTACTGTTCATATATTTAATAGGATTAGTTTCGCTATTGCTAAAGGAGTGGGAGCTCAGATAGTATCTCGGCTTCCCACTAACTTTTTGTAAATCCTATTATTTTAATTAAATAATTATTGTTATTAAAAGTAATAATAATAATAATAGTAGTAGTAATAATAATAGTAATAATAATAATAATAATAATAATGTTGCATAAATAGTCATAATCTAAGACCGATAAATAGTCATAATACTTTGATGGCTACTTGACAGCGGAGGGGTTCTAAAAAAGATTAAAGAAATAAACCAAGGTCTTACTAAAACTTCCGATAAAAGTTACCTACTCTGACGGCTACTTGACGGTGGAGGGGGTTGCATAAAGGACCGATGTGCTAATAATGTTTCTATAATAAATAAATAATGTGAAATAAGCCAAATTTCTTTCCGAGAGTATCTTAGACTCTCGCTTCCGAACTTGTAGGTGAGTTGTCGAGGTTATCAACAATGAGATACTCTAAAAAAATCACGCTAATTTAGAACCTTAATGTCGACTTTATTTTGATCATATTGGTTTTCAAAGAAAAGACTCAAAACTAGTTATTGTTTAAATCGGGCTCTTTTATTTATGGACTTTAGTATATCAAAATAATTCAAAATTTCTTATGCGTTTTGCAAGAATAAAACTTGTAGAGGAAATCAGAAATCAGGGAGTGAAAAGTAAAATACTGTTAGCATTTATGAGTAGTGTTAGCATCTAATCCTATATATAGATGTGATTTTGTTTTTTGTTTAGGGCGGATGAGAATCAGGGACGATGAATTTACCTTTATGGATACTACGGCTATTTCTTTCTTCGTGAGCCTAATTGTTAGTTAAAAAATGTAGGGTCACTTATTAAATAAATAAATTGAAATAAGTGTAAAGAGTGTAATCAGAAATAAAAGGGAAAAACTTGGTTTTTTTAACAATTAATCTCCCCTAGATGAACACTTAGCTACTTTTAGAGGTAATTAGTCTAGGGGTGAAATTTTAGTTTTCTAGCATTAGTAATAAATGTTGCGTGCAAGCACGGCTAGCTTAGTGTGGGGTAATTTTGATGTATGTTTAAACATACATCTTATTTAACTTAAAAGCCTAAAATACCCACCTAATTGACCAATAAACATAAAATGAGCCTAAATTTATTTAAAAAGTACTTGGTTTGTGTAGCACCCCCAATTTCATGACGCAGCGGAATATCACTTCGGGATGCTACTTCATAGCACATCACAGACAGTCATAGAAAACGACCTCAAAAGTGACGTTTTATAAAAATAAACCATTTGACAATATTATTAAATATCAGAGTTCGATAACAAGAGGTCCCAATAACTATTTCAAACTTTAATAAAAGTAAAGATTTGTTAAATGTATCGAATGGAGATTGTATGTTTTGCCTTTACTTTATCTCGCGCGGCTCCATGCTCCAGCTTCTCCTAAACCTATACACCTGAGAATACATGCTATAATGTCAACACAACGGTTGAGTGAATTCATAGGTTTTTAAATAAACATTTATGGTTTTTTAAATAAACCATAAAGCTTTTGAACACAAGAATCTCATCCATTGGCGATATTGCAACATATACAATATCTATATTCCACACTATTACGCTAAGCTCATGACACCGATGCCCTAATAAATAAATTTGTCCTAGTCAGGTATTTTGCCGAATACCCCATACCTCATGTACAACACACCCATCTGAGCCTTCAACTCACAGGTGCGACATGCCCAGGTGGGGTTATCATTCCTAATGGATCCATTCATCTGTACGAGCGCCTATCCATCACAAGTAGTTAACGATTCATGATTTATAGGGACATTTCACTGGAAATACGCAACTTAGCCTTACAAATAGTGGCTGATTACCTATACAATCAACGTTTGTGTTCATTTATCAAAAGCATTCAATTAAAGTCTTACATTCATTTACAACAACTTGTATTCGTTCAAAGCATATAGCAAAACATCACATGTTTATTCACAAACATGTATTCTCTCAAAAGCATATATATAAACAACGTATACTTTTATACCAAGAGCATGTATTCCCCCTCGTGGATTTATAAAAACATATAAAGCAGTAAAAGCGAGGCTATGAACTTACCTGATATAGCTATTACACGTTTATCAAGGAACAAACTTCCAATAGTCGATACATGACTTCACGAGATATCAATCGCTCATTGATCGAGAATGAGATGCCCAACGGTCGACATATGTCCGAACGAGGCCTAAAATGACGAGACGCGTCTTAGGTTCAAGACTATACATAAGTCATACATATATGTAAATAGTTCACTTTAGTAGGTTTGGACATTGTATAGTTTCATAAAACTTTAATGAAAATCCTGCCATTTATAAAGTGTTATCAAGTTTTGATAAACAAAGGCCGATATTAACCCAATATTGTCCCATTAAGTGTATAGTTCACTTTAGGCCATTATATGATCAGATTTGGATTCATATTGTAAGTCTTAACTCAGGCCCAATAATGCCCCAATAGCCAATATAGGTGTAGATTGGGCTTTTATGGCCAAAGTCCACTATATATGCATTACGGGTTCTAAAAACGCCCCAAACAATATTGACTTAATATCTTCCAGTGGTCAGATCTCGGGTTTCAAATATATCAGTATAGAAATGAGTCTCAACTTCATGATAAGTGGGTCGGGTTTTATAAAATGGCCAGGTTATTCATATTATTGTTACAATTCAATTACGCAAATTTTACAACATGTCTCAGTATTAAGTCATTACTCCTATATCGTAATGAGTCCCGACTCGGTTTTTATACTTTCATTATCGTAATTAAATCTACTGTACAGATTAGGAACTCCTATTACTTATGGTTTTATTACAATCAGGTTAAAAAGATCAAAAAATCAACCCGGGTCAAGGTTGTTTTTGGACAACCAGGTTCGGTTTCACGGTTTTGGCCGCCATTTCCAAACCGTATGTCTGTAGAAAACTATCCAGCTCGAGAAGGTACTATATAAGTTTATCTACATCCTATGGTTTTAACTTTTTCAACGATTTTGAGTTCTTATAAGAGTTTTAGTCAGTTTATAAAGCATGTTCATATTCGGCACTTTTTATCGTTTCAGTCATATCGAATTCATCGGGTATCGTCACAGGACGGGTCACCCGAAAAAATCACTGCAAAACGCAGTCACCAACCTCTCTCGAATCTTGATATCACCGCCACCATCATTCCATCCAATCTCACCAAATCCACAAACAAAAAAATAAGCATCATCTCATATGTCATCTATATATACGAATCCTCCATCTAATTAGCAAATAAACCAAATCACAAAGTACATATCACGAGATTAATTTCTCCACTCTTTTTCCAAATAAAATCAATCCCACTTGATTGTAGAACCAGTATTACATTCGTCTTCAAGATCATTCAGAAATGGTCTCGGGTAGGTAGAGATTGATTTCATGTGTTAGGACTCATGTAATAGACATTTGTAATAGGTTGACTAAGGAGGTATGTAGTTCCTCCTGGTCATAGAAGTAGTAGGAGTAGTTACTCTTGGTAGGAGTAATACGTTACTCCTGGTCTAGTATAAAGTCAAACTGTGTTATTAGTAGTAATATGTTAGGATATGCCTGAGATATCTTAGGAAATGATATGCATATCAACTGTTACACGTTTTGTGTTAATGTAGTTTTAAGTTTTCCTTATACAATAAAAAGAACCCACTAGTAGGGACACACCTTTCACCTGTCTCATTTCTTAATACTAATAGTAGAAATCCTTATACAGGATCATGTTATTCATTTAGCCAAGTGTTTCTTCTTATTCTTAGTTTTTATATTCCGCACAAATACTTTGTTTCCATTAGAGTCTCTCTGTGAATAAACTTGTGATTACAGAAGTTGTTTACCATCCTTAATAGGTGGTGAAAGATCTATCTCGAAAGGACCCAACAAGTGGTATCAGAGCCTGGGAGAGTCTCTATACAAAAAGAACCAAAGGCCAAGACCAGAGCATGGTTGAATCTGCCCTTTTTTCTTTTGTTGCGGATGTTGAACCACAATAGCAGCTAGCATTTGATGACTTCAAACAGGTGGACAAGCTTGATCTGGATGAGATGGATCTCAAGTGGCAGCTGGCTATGCTTACTCTTCGATTTCACAAGTTCGATAAGAAGGCTGGTAGAAAATTTAGCTACAACCTAAAGGAGTCAGCCAGGTTTGATAGGAGCAAAGTCATATGCTACAACTGTCATCAGCAAGGACATTTTGCTAGAGAATTCTCTAGTAGAAATGACCAGGACAAGAATAGGTACTCAACCTTCAAGGTCCAAGAGATTCAGAAGGAAAAGAAAGCCTTGGTATCTTATGATACCATGATCAATTGGAATGAACATGAGACTCCAACTCCACCAGCAGAAGAACCTGGTACTGATGTGTTTGCAATGATTGTTGGCCACATATCCGAGGCAGAGGAAGCAGAGGAATTTGCATTAATAGGAATCACTCCTCATGTACAAAATTGACCTCTTGGCCGTGATAATAAATATGTTTACCTCATGCAACAACCTGATGAACTTAATGCTCAAAATGATAAATATTTTTTAGAATTCCAAGCATACAAAAGTTCACTAAAAACCTTAGAACAACAAAAGAAGTGGTTACAAAATGCTCAGCTAGAATATAAGGATAAAATAAGAGTTTTGAGTATTGATTTAGAAAACACATTTAACTTACTCAAATATACTAAAGAACTCAATGCAGACAGTATCAAAGAAAAATAAGAAATGCAGGTTAGATTAGATGCTACTTTGATGAGGTTTGATAAATGGCAAAAAGCACCCAAAAGTCTGTCTAAACTTATAGATAGCAGCATGTCTAGAAGAACAAAAAGGGGGTTAGGTTTTGACAACTACATTGGACTAGATGATGTTTTTGACTCATCGTTTTCTAGTGTATTTGATCCTGATAAGGAGGAGGAGGGAAAACCTCGTTACAATAGGTTTAAACCAACTGCAGGAATGCATGCTGTTCTTCCACCCCTTACAGGAACTTTTATGCCCGTACCTATCCATACAGACTTAGATGAATCACAGAGGCATGAGTCCCCTAAAAGTTCTACTAACACTAATGACTTTGTGTCTTGTACTTTCAGTGACAAGGCCAGTAATTATGCATCATGTGGTTCAAGTGAAAAGTCTAGTCCCTCAAGCCCCAAGACAAATGACACATTTGTTTCTCCTCCTTCTAGTCCTAAGCCTTGTGATGAGAGAGTTGCTACTGCTTCTAGTTCCATTTTTTATTCTAGTACTATTTCTTCTAGGAATGTTGTTTCTCCTAGACAAATGTGTGATAAGAATAGAAGCAATAAACAATGTCATTTGAATAAAAGGTCTTTGTCTTCTAAAACATGCTTTGCGTGCGGTAGTAGATTTCATTTGATTAAAGATTGTGATTTTTATGACCAATGGCCCACTGGCCATCATCCATATGGTCTTCCCGGTCCAACAGTAGTTACTCCTACTGGCATGGGTATCTTTTCTAGTAGGTTAAACCCTTGTGCTCAACCTTTTCCTACTACCAAGGGGCACTCTCCTTCAGCTTCTGCTTATTAGAGAAACAGACACAGTAAAACCAACAGACCAACAAGCACTTACTTTCAAAACTTTCAAAAGTCTATTTCTAATCACAATAATACAACTTACCACGTGAATTTTGGCATGGGACATTTGGGCTCTGATGTTAAGCCCTCAGCAGGATATTCTTGGACACAAAATAAACCCCCAATGATGCAAAGGATACACACGAACAACATTGGATCTCAATAATCTCAATGGCTATCTTACAATGATCCACAAGGCAGGCTCAAGTCAGGAATGACTTGGGTCTCCTTAAGACACTAACTGTTACATCTTTTTCTTGTTGTTGTAGATTAATCCATACCAAGATCCATCTCTTAGAATTGTAGATAGTGGTTATTCTAGAAGCATGAAAGTAAACAAAGAACTTTAACTAACTTTGTACCATTTCAAGGTGGAAAGGTGTATTTGGGGGGGGGGGGTGAAGGGTGTATCACAAGCAAAGGAACAATTCAGACTCCTAAACTAAATTTTGAGCATGTGTACTATGTAGAGGCACTCCAACACTTCAACTTGATCTATGTCTCTCAGATTTATGATAAGAAGCAATTTGTCCTATTCACGGGCACAGATTGCCTGGTGTTGTCCAAATAATTTCAACTTCCGAATGACTCACAAGTACTACTCAAAGTCCCAAGAAGACATAATCTCTACAATATCAAGTTGAATGAAGTCAATCCTACTGGTCAATTAGCTTGTTTGGTTGCCAAAGCCTCAGAAGATGAAGCTACTAAATGGCATAGAAGGATGGGGCATGTCAACTTTAATACAATTCATAAGCTGGATAATATGAACCTGGTTTCTGGGTTACCTGCCAAAACCTTCAAGAATGACATAAATTGTCTTGCTTGCAGCAAAGGCAAACAACATAAAGCATCCTTCAAGGCCATTACTTCTCTCATTCTTATCACTAAACCTTTGCAACTCCTTCACATGGATCTCTTTTGTCCTACCTCCATCAGGAGCATGGATCATAAACAATACTGCCTAGTGGTGACTGACGGGTATAGCAAGTTCTCATGGGTCTTCTTTCTTGCTACTAAGAGTGAAACTTACCCCATTCTCAAAGACTTCATTATATTGATTGAGAATCAGTTGTCAAAGAAAGTAAAAGGTATTCATTGTGACAATGGCACTGAGTTCAAGAATGCAGAACTCATAGCACTTTACAATTTTAAGGGTATTAAAAGAGACTATAGTGTTGCCCGAACTCCTCAACAGAATGGTGTTGCTGAAAGGAAGAACATGACTCTTATAGAAGTAGCAAGAACCATGCTTACCGATTTAAAGCTTCCGACTATGTTTTGGACAGAATCGGTCAACACTGCTTGCTATGTGTTGAATAGGGTCTCCATTACAAACCCTCATCAGAAGACTCCCTATGAGCTACTGTTGGGAATTATTTGTAAAGTATTAAGTACCGTTAGTGCAAGTACAAGTACTGTTAGTGTTGGCAAGTACCGTTAGTGTTAACGCGGTACATAGCATGTATTGTTAGTTATATTGTAAGTACTGCTATATTGATTAGGACAAATATATTTTTAGAAAAGATATGTCATAGTTATAGTTAGAGTATATCTTATGTGACATACTTAATAGTTTAGAATATTGATAAGATACCGTATGTGATATACCTATCATAATAGAATATTCTAAGGTTTCTAGGGTTCCTAACACTATAAAAAGAACATAGGTATAATGAGTTTATTGTACCTCATTGAAAGTCGATTAATAGAAGATTGAATAGTTAAAAGTAATTTTGTTCTTATTTGCTTTATAAGTTAGATTCCGCATAACTTATTTGGTTGAGTAAGAGTTCTCAAGTGCTCTAGTTTGATTACAAATTCTTAACAGAATATAGATCCATTCAAAAGGGATCAACAAGTGGTATCAGAGCTTGTTGAGAAACTCTGAATAAGAAGAACACGACCCTAAAACTACACTCACACAAAATCAATGTCTCAACCCGGTGATAATCCTCACTCGGAAGAAATTCAAGAACTTGATCCCATACCACAGGGACAACCTCGAGTTGGGCATCCTACACTTCCACCTACACAAGGTGCATGATGAGACTGTTTTTATACATAGTCTCATCGTCCAAAACAGGCTTAAAACGGTTAAAATATCAAGTGCCATTTATATATATATATATATATATATGCTTGTGTTTGATCAATGTGTATTTTAGGTACGGATATCGATAAAATGACAAAAGATCACAAGAATCAATAAAAAATGAACACGGGAAATGAAGTCGCACAATGAACCGGACCCTAGAGTTGATTTTCCAAGAAAAGTCCTTGAAGAATTGAAGATTGTACAAGAAGGGTCCTTCATCATTGAAGAAATGACACTTATACCCTTGTATGTATATTCATAATTACAAGTTTGGTCCCTAAAGTTTGTCAAAGTTACAAAAAGGACCCTCAACTTTGAAGAATTGGCAAGATTGGTCCCTACAAGTTGAAGACTTGTCACTTTTAGTCCACCATAAAGTCAAAGATACAAGAGAAGACCTTGAAGAATGAAGACATGTCAAGAATAGTCCTTGAAGATTCAAGAAATTACAAGAAATACCCTTTGATAAACTTTGCAAAATATTTTGTAGCTAAAATGCAAAGTTTGAAACTTCATTTACAAAGGAAACAAGAAATGGGCTGTTTAAAATTTGAAATAAAACAAAAGAAAGAAAAGACGGGCCAAATCTGGCCGACAACCAAACTAACCTAGACCACTCATAGTGTGACACCTCACCCCACTATCTCAAACAGCCAATCACAGCCCACCTTTTTGCCACTTCACCAAACCACTAATACCGGTTTATAAACTAATTATTAGTTAGTTTAAATCTTGGCGCTAAACAATTTAATCAAACTAAAACAAGATCAAACCCCTCACTATTCACTCAAGAACACGAATTAGGGTTTTCTTAATCATTTGGTATTAAACCTTAATTTCATCCAGAATTATGATTAAGGGTTAACTAAACCTAAACCCACCCTTAAACCTCCATCACCATCACTTTACATGATACTACAACCCTCCCTTGTCCCACTTTTTACTCCAAAACAAAAAGGATGCAGAAAATCAATGACCCAAGCTAATGCCTCATTCCTACGCATCAAATGGATGCACAAGATCATTTTGCACCTACTGGCATCAACATAAGTCCAAAAATTCTTCACATGGACTCAACAAGTATTCAAAATTCAAGGGCAAAGTTGGAAGACCACTACATTAGGGGTTCCTTTATCTTCAGCTTTCTAGATAGATTTGTAGCCTATATAAAGGCCTTAGAGTTTTACTTTGAAAGTTGTTCTTGGTTTTCCTTTAGTCACAATTCTATAAATCATTTTGTTTTAGTTAATGAAAAAATGTTTGGATCTTGTTGATGAATTCCAAGCACCGCCTTTGTTTACTTGTTTGTTAATGTTTGAAGTTTGTGATTCTAAGGTTTCAAAAGTTTGGTTTTAAATTTCATGCAAGTTTGTTTTAAAAAATTTCAAAATCTGTGATTTTTCCAAGTTTCGTGTTCAACACTTGAAGCTTTTGGATCTTAGGTTGATCATATCACCCTGATAACAACTTATCAAGATGAAGTGAGACCTCTAGTTTGGGAGGATTCAAGTTGTGGGGTACAACTTTGGAGAAAATCTATTTCACTCTCATTTTTTTTATAAACTGTTATCTCTCACTTGGTTGATCTTAGCAGGTGTTTTGTTGGAAGCTGGTGATTGTTTAGCAATCACTTAATCTCTAACATTCGGGAGTGTGGAATTACATTCCTTAGGTTTGTCTCCTTTCCTTGTTCAAACTGTCAAAAAAGTGGTACTAAGTGATGTTGGTGTCTAATGTTGTATGGTGATATTTGATGCATGAATTCTTGTTCTAACTACATGATATTGTTGTTATGATGCATGTTTAAACTTGGCTAAGTCTAAGAAACGTTTTTGCTTTGATAATATTTTATTCAAAAATTTAAAGGACTGTTTGGGATTACATGTTATGTGATTCTTATTTGAGATTGAGTAGGTGTTTAGGGTTGCTTTATGTTTTCATCTGTTATCAGGTTGTTTTAGTGTAAAAATCTGTTTACTTTGTGCTTTTAAACACTCAATTGAATCTTTTCTTTAAACTAGTTTGTTCTAGGTTGTTTTGAACTGAAACTTGGTTATCACCTAGAACTTATGCTTAACTAGGGCTAACAAGTGGAAAATCAAAGTTTATGCCATCTGATTAGTGGATTTGAGGCTTTGAAATTCGTTTTTGGTCAAGTAGTTCAGCAAATAGTTCTTTGTGTTCATCAGTAAAATCAGTTAAGTCATTTAGGGCCTAAACTAGTTCTAATCTTGAAGCCGCTGCATGAAAAACGTTTATTTGTCTTCAACTAAGTTTATTTGAGATGTTGTATGCTTTTGGTGGACTTTGGTTAGCTTATTCCTGCTTAAACATTGCTTAATACCATCAGATTTGGCTTATTTTCATGTATGTGCACATTTTACTTAAATTGTATCACTTAGCTTGATCATTTGTTGATTATTTGCTTGTTCGTGACTCCCTACAACCCACTGGCTGTAGGGGTGCCCTCATTCTCCAAAGAAACCAAGTGTAACTCTCTAAAAAATCAAATCAGTTCACAAGCAGTGGGAACTCCTTTCCCACTGCTGGTACCCACTGATTGTACAAATTGTTAAACAGCTTATCATTAAGCCATTTCAGGTAATTAAAACATGCACCAACTTGGATTTTTTAATCAGTCTTCCTTATTTGACCCATTTACTCATTCTAGAGCTTTTGGGCCTTTAACTTTAGGGTTTGACTAGAAAACGAACTAGTTGACTTTTTATCAAGTGCTTATTGACTTTTTCCAGCTCATTGAGTGTCCTTATTTGAAATCTTTTTGATTATTTGGCTTAATTAAGTGATTATAAACCTTTTGCAACTTGAATAAGCTCTTGAAGTGGTCTAGAACTCAAAAACGACTATTTTGTTGTTTTCTATAGAGAGCCTTGGCTTATTTCAGGCTTATTTCTTGAGCTTTTTCAAAAATTCTTTTTAAAAACAGCTTTATAATCTCAAAAGAAGGATGTGTGTCAATTTTCAGCTTATGGCGTTAACTTATGGCTTAATGGGCCAAAAAGCCCATTAAGAATAAGTTGTTTTCTATTAAGCTGTGATAAGCACTCTTTCAGCTTTTGGGCCTTTAGAGTTTTGTGTTTAAAATTGAATTTTAAGCTTAACTGGAAGTTTTGGGCTTATTTGGTGAGCAATTTTCTTATTGGGCCTAAAAAAGCCCATTTAGTAATCTGTTTACTATTTTGGCCCATTTGGAGGCCCATTAGGGGTATTTAGGTCATTTCACTTTCATTTCTGGTTTTATTTAGATAAAATAAATTAGTTTGCAAGTTTTTAGAATTTTTTATAAATTTTGAATTTTTAATATTATTTTAATATTTAATTTTAATTTTTAATCGTTTTAAAAAGTTTTAATTAGAGTTAAATTTTGAAAAAAATACTATTTAGTTTAATTAAGTTATTTTAGAGGTTTACAAATTGAAAAATCTTATTTTGGGCTTCGTATTAATTAAATTGATTTTTAGGTCTTTAATTAGCATTAAAAAATTAATTATTAATTAAATAAAAGGTTTTGAAAAGTTTTGATTTTTGGTAAACTCTAATTGCACTTTTAGGAATTTATTGTGATTTTCTATGAATTTTTAGAGTAATTTTTAAATTTCGTAACGTTTTCACGCTTTACGTTTTAGCTTTCGTCGTAGTTTAATCTTAGTCGTAATCGTCATAATTTTCTTTCCCCTTTTCTTTTCTCAATATTAATCTCAACTTAATCAAGTTTAACACACACACCAAGCCTCCTTGAGAACGAACCCACTTCGGGTCATTAGTGCACAGTTTTCCCAAATCGTCGTACTTAATACTTACCCCATTTACCTTGTTTTCCTAAACAAGTGTGAAATTACAACTATCATTTTGGCGCCGCTGCCGGGTAGGCGTGTTGTATTAAGTTTGAACAATTTTGTGTTTGATATTATCCATAATAAGTATTCGTTTGATTAGCACTCTAATCATACGTATTATCGATTTTCGTTTTTGTGAAGAAATATTACTATATAGTAGTACGTATCACAATACTCAAAAAGCGTGAAAACACAACCTTAATTAGGATTTCATCACTCAATTATTGTATTCGAATCTAAAACAAAAGGAAAAGGCAATTACTTTCAAGATGCTTGATTTTAATTAACACAAACTATAAAGTGGGTATAAGGCGGTTGTATTTCACGACCTAAGGGAAAAAGGCTCTTAAGTGCTTAGCGCCGCCTCGTTTCCCCCGCTTGCTTGTGCGTGTTAAGAGAAAAAGGGATAATCGAGGGTTTGCCGACCAAAGTATTATCTACGTATCATATATATTTGCTTGGTTTCAAAGATTAAACCCTCTTGAACGTTTTGGTATTCCACCAACGTTCTAAAGTCATCGAAGGCGTTCACTCAACGTGATCGTTTTCATTCCTTGAGGCTCCTTTAATCGAGAAATCGATTCGAGGGGAGATTTGTAGATTTGTGTCTACGTAATTCACAAGAAAAATCCAAAAAAGTAAAAAACAATCAAAAGCACAAAAAAGTGAAAAAGTAAAAACACCAAAAAGAATCTTCTTTGCTCATCCCCACGTTGTACGTTACGTTTATGCAAACTCGTAACCAAGCAAAACGTGTACGTAAACGTCAAAACCGAAAGGAAGGAACACCAACGCCTTCTAGTGAAGGATCTCCTATTGATGAACCCATCGTAGAACAAGAAGCTCCCATGGCTAATCGTACTATGATGGAGTTGCTTCAAGCACCCACCGAGGGTTATGGAGAAGCGATTGTGATTCCCGCTATCCTTGCGGAGAATTTTGAGGTTAAGACAGGTTTATTGTCTATGATCCAAAACAACAAGTTTCGTGGTGACGGAAAGGACAACCCTCATAACCACATTCGCCATTTCAATCGTCTTACGTCGACTTGCAAGTTTAAGGACGTCTCGAATGACGTGATTAAGATGATGTTTTTTCCGTATTCCTTAGCGGGGCCCGCTAAAATTCTGTTAGAGAAAGAGCCACCCAATTCTAAATTGACGTGGAAGGATCTCGTTTCAAAGTTCGTGAACCAATTTTTCCCGCCCTCTAAGACTACGCATTTGAAATACGAGATTTCAAAGTTTTCACAACAATAAAATGAGAGTTTTTCAACGGCTTGGAATAGGTTTAAGGAAATGTTGCATGAATGTCCTCATCACGGTTTTTCCGACTTACATCAAATCGACATCTTTTACAATGGCTTGAACGATCATGAACGAGACTATCTCAATGCCGCCGCGGGTGGTAATTTTTTGTGTAAAACGGTCGAGGAAGCATTGTTGATCATTGAAAATAGGTCCAAGGTTTATAGCCCTCGTAGCACACCGAGTGTTCACAAGGCTTCGTCTTCGCCTTCATTGTCACAAACCATCGATGCTTCCCAAATAGAGGCTAATATTGAAAACAATATTTTTGATAAGATTAAAGGATTGTTAATTGAGTTTAAAGTTGATGAACAACCCACTCCCGCTACGGCTAAAGCGGTTGAGGTTTCTTTTTTTTATTGTGGTGGAGGTCATGATTTCTCCGAGTGCATTACCGCCGGTGGTAACACTTCGAGTGCCTACACGGCCACGGGAAAATATAAACAAAACGGTCAAGTTACCCGCACTAATCAATTGACTTCACCGGGTTTTCCACCAAATCAAAATGCTAACAATTATCGAAACAATCAAGTTGGTTACCAAGGAAATCAAAGGAACAATTATAAGGGTAACAACTATGGGAATCAAGGGACTAGTAATCAAGTGCAAAACCAAAATAAAAACCGTGATATTCAAAACCCGAGTCAAGGATTTCAAAATGCTTACATTAAAGAACTTCCAAATGACTTTTTGAATTACGCTACGGCAAATGACAAGATTCTAGAAAACATTCAAGAGAAATTGGGTAGTCAAGCTAGGGAAACGGCTAAAAACACGAAGGAGTTAGCTAATTTTGCTAGGGAAAATGCCAACATGAGAACGGAATTGAAAAACGATTTTGCTAATCAAATTAGAGGTCAAAACAACAAAATTGAACAAAGTCAATCTAGGCTTGAACAAAGGATAGACCAAAGTTCCGCTAAGCAAGACATTAAGCTCAATGCTATCTTGGATTAAATCATGATGAACAAACCCTCTACTTCGGGTGGTCTTCCTAGTAACACCGTGTCAAACCCGAAGGGAAAGATGAAAGTGATTACCACACGTAATGGTAAGACCTTTAAGGAACCGATTCCTCAACCAACTACTCCTACGGTGGAGGAAATTGAGGAAGAACCCGAGGTGGTGGTCAAAAAGGAGCACATTACAATCCCACAAGGTACCGCTCAAACCACGCCTACGGTTGACCCTTTACCAACATTGGAACCCGATATTCCAAAGGCTATGCCTATGCCCCACCCAACACTACCCTTACCTTACCCATCGAGACTTCGTAAGGAAAATTTGCAAGAACAAGACAATTACCAACTTGAGCTTTTTATTAAGATGTTTCGTGATTTGCATTTAACATAAGTTTTGCCGACTCTTTAATAATGATGCCTCGATTTTCCGCCAACTTTAAAAGTATGTTAAACAACAAGGAGAAATTGAAAAAATTATCTAGTTGTTCATCGGTTTATCTTAACCGCATACCTCAAAAAGTCAGTGACCCTGATAAATTTTTAATTCCGGTTGGTATTCAAGATATGGAAGAATGCTACGCCTTCGCCAATCTTGGTGCTAGTATCAATTTGATGCCTCTTGACATATTCAAGTCGCTCAATCTTCCTAATCTTACTCCTTCAAGAATGTCTATCGAGATGGCCGATCATTCTACGATTCTCGCATATGGATTGGTTGAAGACGTTTTTGTTAAAGTGGGAAAGTTCTATTATCCGGTAGACTTTATCGTAGCCAATATTCCCACGGATCCTCAAGTTCCTCTTATTTAGGTCGTTCGTTTTTAGATACGTCGAGAGCGCTTATTGATGTGCATGCAAGGAAAATCACCTTACGCTTCAATGATGAGGAACTTGTTATAAACGCGACTCAAAACTCTCAACTTTCTCATGTTTATTCTATCGCGACTTTAAACCATACTGATTTAATCGATGTTGTTTGCGAGGAATTTTCACAAGAGATTTTAGGTTTTGTCGATGAAGCAAATAGTGGCAATCCCACTATGCTCGATCCAATTCTTGATAATTCGACACCATATTTCACTCCATTTGAAGGAGGTGGTTTTACTTTGGAAGAGTTTGATGTACCTCGAACTTCTAACGAAGACCTCGACGATGATGAGGACTTTTCGATTATCAAGGATTTTCTTAATGATTTCCAATTTTCTCCGCCGGTGGAGGTTGTGAGTATCGAACCCAAATCTTCAAGCGAGGAACCACCAATCCTCGAGTTGAAAGATCTTCCTCCTCATCTTGAATACGTATTCTTGGAAGGAGACGATAAGTTGCCGATTATTATTGCGAAGGATCTTTCGGATGATGAAAAAACCGCACTTATCGATGTCTTGAAGGCTCACAAAGGTGCAATTGCGTGGAAATTATCTGACATTAAGGGTATCGACCCAAAATTTTGTATCCAAAAAATTTTAATGGAGGAGGACTACAAGCCCGCAATTCAATGTCAAAGAAGGTTAAACCCCAAAATTCACGATGTCATAAAAAAGGAAGTCCTTAAACTCCTTGACGCGGGAATGATTTACCCTATATCAGATAGCCCTTGGGTGAGTCCCATTCACGGTGTCCCTAAAAAAGGAGGTATGATCGTTGTGCCAAACGATGACAACGAGTTAATTCCAACTCGGCTCGTGACCGGTTGGAGGGTGTGTATTGACTATCCTAAGTTAAATGACGCCACTCGTAAAGACCATTTTCCCTTGCCCTTCATGGATCAAATGTTGGAGCAACTAGCGAGAAACGATTTCTATTGCTTTTTAGATGGTTTTTTCGGTTACTTCCAAATCCTCATCAATCCTCGTGATCAAGAAAAAACTACGTTTACGTGTCCATATGGAACGTTTGCCTATTGTAGAATGCCATTCAGACTTTGCAATGCACCGGGGACTTTTCAATGGTGCATGATGGCTATTTTTCATGACATGATCGAGAAGACGATGGAAGTCTTTATGGATGACTTTTCCGTGTTTGATAGTTCGTTCACTTCGTGTTTAGGAAATTTGAAACAAATGTTGAAACGTTGTGAGGAAACCAACCTTGTGCTTAATTGGGAAAAATGTCATTTTATGGTTAAAGAAGGAATCATCTTAGGGCACAAGGTCTCGAAAGCGGGGATTGAGGTAGACAAAGTTAAGATAGACGTCATCGCCAAATTACCTCATCCCAAAACCGTAAAGGGAGTTAGGAGTTTCCTAGGCCACGCGGGCTTTTATCGTCGATTCATCAAGGACTTTTCAAAGATATCTCGACCGATTACACATCTCCTCGAAAAAGATGCTCCTTTCGTCTTTAACGAAGATTGTGTACGAGCCTTTGAAATCCTTAAAAGGAAACTTACTGAAGCTCCCATTCTTGTTGCTCCTAATTGGAACCTTCCCTTTGAGCTTATGTGTGATGCAAGTGATTACGCTATTGGGGCCGTTTTGGGGCAACGTCATGATAAGCATTTCTTGCCTAATCACTATGCTAGTAAGACGATGACCGAGGCTCAATTTAAGTACACCACAACGGAAAACGAATTCCTTGCCGTGGTGTATGCATTTGAGAAATTCCGACCTTATCTCGTCTTGACCAAAAGCATAGTGTATACGGATCATTCGGCTATCAAGTACCTCTTATCTAAGCTTGCTGTTAAGCCAAGATTGCTTCGTTGGATTCTCTTCCTACAAGAATTTGATGTCACAATACTTGACAAAAAAAGGGGTCGAGAATCTTGCGGTCGATCACCTCTCTCGATTGGAAGATCCTCACCAAGGTGTGTACGAGAATAAGGAAATCACCGAAACATTTCCTCTCGAGACACTTGGTGTAGTGAATTCTAAGAAAGATTCTTCCACCCCATGGTTTGCGGACATCGCAAATTACCATGCGGGCAACTTCATCATTAAGGGTATGACGACTCAACAAAAACAAAAATTCTTTCGTGACGTCAAGTTCTATTTTTGGACTGTTGGGAATAAATATAAGTGTATTTGTTACCCTTGCTAGTTGGTCAAAGGTACCCCTGCTAGAGTAAGTTCCCCCTTCTAAATAACAAAGGCAGGGGGATTGGTTCCCCTGCTGAAGTCAAAGACCCTGACGCTAGAAATAAACTTGGAATAGATTATAACGCGCTTCTGTTACTACTCCGAGATACTTTCCAAATTTGTTAGTAGTAATCTTGTACGTGAGTCCTTGTACTATAAAAGGACCCACTAGGTTATCATGCAATGTGGGTCTTTCTCTGTTGTCTTTCATTTCATACTTTAAGGTTTTTGTAACCCTAATACCATTATTGGGTATTCGTATATCTTTGATATATTAAAGTTCAACGTTTGCTTTAATCATTTGTTCATGTGCTAAACACTACATTCCGCATCTTGTTTAGTTACTTTGTATTGCAAAGTTTCTCTAGTGTTAGTTTGAATCTATTCTATCTATCACGACCCTTAGACAAGCTAAGGTTTAAGATCTAAGTTTGGGATCAACAAGTGGTATCAGAGCTTGTTGAAAACTTTGATTAAACCAAGAACACAATCAACATCAACCATGTCTTCAGATTCTAATTCATCCTCAAACAACAATAATGCTCTCAAACAACCCATTCTGGATCTTGAAAACTTTGAACTATGGGAATTCAGGATTCAACAATACCCGAACACTATGTTCTATGGGAAGTCATAGAATTTGGTGATCAATTTCCAAAGACTGTGCAGGTTGAAGATAATGGTAAGGGAGAAGATAAAGGTGAAAGCTCCAAAGGTGAAGCCAAGAAGAAGTCTGCTGCTCTTGCTGACAAGGAAATATTGGCAAGAAGGCATGATGTCAGGGCTCATAGTTCCTTGTTGTTGGCCCTACCTGATAGACATCAGCTAAGATTCAGAAAGTACAAAACAGCTAAGGAACTCTGGGAAGCAATAGGCAAAACCTTTGGAGGAAATGAAGCCACAAAGAAGAAGAAGAAGAATCAAATGCTTGATCAATTTGCTTCCTTCAAAGCAATTGGTGATGAAGCAATTGGTGCTATTTACAATAGGCTTCAAGACATGGTGGCTCAGTTGGAGTTCTTTGAAATTGAAGTGACAAGAGAACAGGTGAATACCAGGTTTCTTAACAGTCTTCAGAAAGAATGGTTCGTCTACAAAACTATTTGGCAGAATAGGGATGACATAGATGACAAGAATATTGATGACATATACAATAACTTGAAAGTTTTTGAGCATGTTCTCAATGAGATGAAGTCATTAGGAACCATCCCCACCAATTCAAGTGGAACTACTAATTCCCCTGCTAACATGGCTTTCATATCACACAGCAGTGGAATCTCCAAAGGCAGTGGAATTGAAGTTCGCCCTGTTACTCATTTCCCTGCTACTAGATCTGGATCATCTTATGATGAAGAAATGCCTGCAATTTTCAGCCTTGACACTGCTCGTGCTTTCATAGCATCCCAAGGGCCACAAGGATCTACTGTGTTACATGAAGATCTGAGTCAAATCAGTAAGCAAGGACTGGAGGAGATGGACATCAAGTGGAACATGGATCTACTCAGTATGAGAGCCAACAGGTTTTACAAGAAGTATGGAAAGAAGATCTCCATCAATCCTTCTGATGTAGCTGGATTTGACAAAACAAATGTTGAATGCTACAACTGTGGAAAGAAAGGTCATTTTGCTAGGGAGTGCAGAGGACCTAAGACTGGGAACAACTATAGGAAGGAAAGCAGGGATGATGATTCAGGTGCTAAGGCCATGGTAGCCATGCAGGGGATAGATGGAGTAGGTGGATGGGATTTGAGTGCCATGACAGAGAGTGTTGAAAGAAATCAAGCCTTGATTGCTGAGGAAAAAGAGGAAGAGTTTGCTCTTATGGCCATGTCAAGCTCTAGCTCAGACAATGAGGTATATGACGATTCATATTGTACTAAAGCTTGTAGGAAAAATACTGAGTCATTGAATGATCAAATAAGAAAGATAAAAGTTGATTACGTTAACTGTGACAATGACCTTGATAACTACAAACGTGCTTTAGAACAGCTAGAGTCCATCATAAGAGAGTATAAACAAAGAGAATGTGATTATAGAGATCACATTGTGATTTTAGAGAGAGATGCTAATAAGTGTGTAAACACTTATCCTTTTTCCACTAAAATCAAGGAAAAACAAGACCTAATCATGTGTTTTATATCGTAAAAGTCGGAATTACGCGTGGTTTTGTGTTAAAATAGGTACAAATGATCAAAAGGAAAAAAACACGGGATTTCACGGTCAAATGTTGAAGAAAAGTTCAAAAAAGAGACGAAGACAAAGTCAAAGACCAAAAGTGTGCCCAAGTTCACGAAAACCGGCTAAACCGACACGAGTTTGAAGAAAAAGAACGAGGAAGCCAAAAACAAGCTCGTCTTTAGCGGATTTTAATCTTTTATGGATTTTAACGGGCTTGTGGGTCCCACATTTAATCTATTGGGCTACAAAGCCCATTTGCTTATTATAGATAGATGAAGTTGGGCCACAAAGCCCATAAGTTTATTATAGCCGGATGGAAATTCCTTTATTGGCAAAAGCCTATTTGGCTATTTAAAAATAGACGGATGGAAAGGTTAATTTGGGCCAAGCCTAATTGCAAGGAAAATAAAATGGTTTTGTATAAACTTTCGGTCAAACAATAAAAACACTCAACCCACACACGTGTTTTACCCTCATTACTCACACAATAAAAACACTCACCCCTCACACGTTTTTTATAAAACAAATTACCCAACCCACACATTTATTCACTCGATAATACCAAGAATTATTTACAAACACCCCACACCTCATTGACGATAAAAACAATGAAAACCATTCACTGTTTACCTCTTTCTTCTCCTCCCCAACACACGTAGCAACCATTTACCCAAACCCTAATTTCCTACATCTAAAAAGTTACCAAGATAAAATTGGGGGTTTTAATTAATCCGTGTGATTCACACGAGTTTGAATTAAATCCCCAAGAGATTCGGGGATGAACACTACCAGTGGTCCTCCAAATCATACGTGGCCTTTTCCCCCTCATTTGATTGGATAATCACCTCACCACCAAAAAAACCTCCAATAAAAGGCCTCCACCTCGGATTCAGGAAGCACAAAATTGCCATGCTGGCAATCCATGTACCCAAGAGTGACTTTCCACCGTTGATGAAGAAAGAGAAGGAAAGAAAAAGAAGAAGAGCGGCCATGATTTATTTCCTTGGGCACCAAGTTCATCAAGAGGATTAGGGTTTTCCTATAAAATCCCTCCCACATCTTGTAATGAAGATATTCCATTTTTTTCTTTATTTTCTGTTTTTTTAATTTAGGAGTAGGATTAAATTAGTTTTAATTTTATGCAAATTAGATGATAGGATTAAATTGTATTTTCAGATTTCTGAGTAATGTAATCGATTTTAATTATTAATCAAAATTAAAATTTTGATTTAAAGTTGTGTTTTTACTTTTAATCGCAAGATATTTTTATCACTGTTTCTCTTTAATTAATTAAAAAAATAGAAAGTGGATGTTTATTTTCCCCACTAGGAAAGTAAAAAAATCTGGTTCGAAGGTTTGATTTTGGTTCGGTTACTGTTCGGGTTGGAAAGGTGATTCGAAGGTGATGTTTGTTTGTTTTCGATTCATAGGGGGTTCAGCACCACCCTACGGCCCAACGGTTATCGACAAAAGGTTTTAATCTCTTCTTTTAAATTCTTGTTAAGTTTTGAGTTTAAATCTGCTTGTGTTTAATTAGTTTGAATCTGTTCTTGTTTATATGCTTTAATTAGTTATATTACTGTTTGGATAATAGTTTATTTAGATCTGTTAATTTAAATATTCATTTGCTTGTTCTTATTGTCTGCTTAATCTGCTTAATGTTTTGTTTTATTTGGTTAACTTTGAATCTGCTAGTGATTTATTAGTCTTCAGTTGAGTTTGTTTGGATTTGCTATATTAATGGTCTGCGTTTGTGAACTGCTTATTTAGGATTGCTAGCTTATTTAATTTAGCTTTTGGGATTTACTTATTGATTTTCAGTATATCTGTTTTATCAGCTTGTTTTTGTTTAAGTTTGCTTATTTTTTTATATTGTGCTTATCTGTTTGGGTCTGCTTAAATAGTTATAGCTTATCAGCTTATCTGCTTTTTCCCTTTTTAGTTGTTAGGCTTATTTTTGCTTATTTTACTTTTGATGTTACTGCTTATTTGGTTTTGGTAGTGTTGTTGTACTGCTTATAATCTCAGACTCAATTGGTCTGAGAAGTTAAGTTCTAAAAGTTTAAATATCAAAAATTGTCTGTCAGGGGACTCGAACCCCTGACCCCTCGCACACCAACCAACGTCATAACCAATTGTTCTAGTCTTGTTTTTGTGTTTATTTACTCATCTTCTTATTAATATAGGTCTAAACTTTTTGGCAGTTTTTATTATTAAGTTTAATTTCAAGTTTAGTTTTATTAAGTTTATTTAAAAAGTTTTATATCAAGTTTCCTTTTATTCAGTTTTTATAAAAAATAAAAAGTTAAAAAAAAAATTCATTACTTTAATAAATTTTAAATTGTTTGTTTCTAAAAATAGTTTTCATTTAAAAGTTTTTTTTATTTTAATTTAGTTTCTCAACAAATTAGTTTTAATTTTGTTTAAGTTTTAAAATAGTTTTTATTAGTTTAAATTAGATTTTTAAATTAGATTAAAAAGTTTTTATTATTAAATAGATTTTAATTAAATAGTTTTTATAATTTTTAGTTTTAAAAATACCAAGTTTTATTTACCAAAAACAAATATAATCTTACGTTTAACCGGATATCAATTTCGAGTCGAGTCGAGGAAAACGAATATTAATTGCATTAAAAAGGATTGTAAATCCCTAACATTAGATGCTAAAGAAAATAATGATTCCATTAAGGAATTAACTGCTGAACTAGAAGTTTTTAGATCTACTAAGAGGATAGATGATGAAACTGTTGAAAAATTTGGAAAAGCTTCTAAAGACTTGACTAAGGCAGTTGAAATTGGACAGTCTCCTAGGGACAAAACAGGTTTTGGTATCAAAAATGAGCATGCTACTATACCACCACCACCTGCTAATATTCATGTACCTTTTCCTGGAAAAGATTTGTCTTGGACTGGTCTCTCTTGTTTCAAGAAGCAGGAAGATATTGAATTTGACCTAGGTGCATACATACCTAATAATCAAGAAACAGATGAACCACTAGTGAAAACCAGTGCTGTTAGGGACTTTCAAAAGGAACAAATTGCTTTAAAACAGTGGAAGATTGATAACCCTGTTCTCTTTTCAAGATAAGGACTTTTTGGTAGTGATTCTAGTTCTAAGAGTAGTTCACCCAAATCTAAAGCAGGATCAAAGTCCTCTAAGTCTACTGTTAAATATGCTGGTATGTATAGGTCTGTTAGAGGTAATCAAAGAAATTGGAATGACCAAAAGTCTCATCAATTAGGAGAGGACTTTGTGATAAATACCAAACCTTGTTTCAAATGTGGCAGTTTTGATCACACTTATCAAGATTGTCAGGCAACAATGGAAGTAGTGGCTGCAAATCCCTTAAAGAACATGCAACCAAAAGCCATTCTTCTAAATGCAGGGGCAAAATCCTTTTCTCCTGCCAAGTATGTGGCCCCTGCCTTGAGAAACAAGGTTTCTGACAAGTATGTTGTTCCTGCTCTAAGGAAGGTGAATGATGCACATACCAAGACCAGCTCTTCCATGACCAACCCAGCACCTCATAATACATATAAATATGTCTCTAGACCTTACCAACATATCAATAGAGGCTAAAACAAAAGATGGGTTCCCTCTGCTAAGCATAGGGATTCCCCTTCTAAATCTGGGGTATCCCCTGCTAGCAAAGTTTTGCCCTCTAGGAACATGGGCAGATGGGGAAAAGTTGTGAAAGCCTCAGCTCGTTGGGTTTGGGTACCCAAAAGGGATGCTCAGTCTAATGGTGTATCTCTAGTCTTTGATAAGCTATCCTATATTGATACACGAGGTAGATCCAAGTCTATAATGGCTTGGATCCCCAAGAAAAACTAATTTGTTTTTCTTTTTGTAGGTGACAAAGAAGACTAGGGATGATAAAGCATATTGGGATAGTGGATGCTCAAGGAGCATGACTGGACATAAATCTTATCTGTCTAACTTTGTTCCCCTACATGACAATGATGGTGTTTCTTTTGGAGATGGGCATGGAACAATCACAGGAAAAGGAACTATTGTCACCAATGGGATGACCTTTGACAATGTTTACTTGGTGAAAGAGCTCAAGTACAATCTCTTCAGTGTGTCATAGATGACTGATAACAAGAATTTTGTCTTGTTTACAGATACTGAATGTCTGGCGTTAGGAAAGGAGTTTGTCTTACCACCCAACACCCCTATTGTACTTAGAACACCAAGACAAAAGACCATGTACCCAATTGATCTCAAGGACATCTCTCTTCAAGACAATGAAACCTGTTTCATTGCCAAAGCCTCAGCTGATGAGTGTAAGAAATGGCATAGAAGACTTGGTCATCTTAATTTTAAGAACATGAACAAACTGGTAAATATATAATCTGGTTCATGGTCTTCCTTCCAAGTACTTTGCCAATGATCATCCTTGTGCTGCTTGTCTGAAAGGGAAGCAACATAGAGCATCTTGCAAATCAAAAACAAGTATGTCCACTACCAAGCCATTGGAATTACTGCATATGGATCCTTTTGGTCCTACTTTTGTGGCAAGCATAATGAAGAAATGGTACTGCCTAGTGATTACTGATGATTTTTCAAGGTTCACATGGACATTCTTTCTGTTTGAAAAGAGTGACACAACTGATGTACTCATTGGGTTCATCAATCAGATTGAACTTTCCAAAAGAGTGAGGGTAGTGACTATGAGATCAGACAATGGTGGTGAATTCAGAAACAAGAAACTAGACACTTTCTGCATAAACAAAGGAATAAAGAGGTAATTCAGTATTGCAAGGACACCTCAACAAAATGGAGTTGCAGAAAGAAGGAATAGGACACTCATTGAAGCTGCAAAGACTATGCTATCTGATTTCAAGCTTCCAGTTATCTTTTGGGCTGAGGCTGTAGCCACTGCTTGTTATGTTCAAAACAGGGCCTTGGTGGTTAAGGCACACAACAAGACCCCTTATCAGTTGTTCAATGGAAGACCTCCTTTAATTGACTTCTTTAGACCATTTGGATGTCATGTGATCATTTTGAACACAATTGACAATCTAGGCAAGTTCAGTGAAAAGGGGAATGATGGGTACTTTGTTGGTTATTTATTAAACAGCAAGGGATATAGGGTCTTCAACAAGAAGACAAGCAAAGTGACAGAAAATCTTCATATATATTTTCTTGAAGACAAGCCTGGAGATGTACAAACAGGTCCTGATTGGTTCTTTGATATTGAAGTTCTTTCAAAGTCTATGAATTATGTACCTGTTTCTCTGTAGAATACTAATATTTCAGGTACTAAAGAACCAACTGGTGTGGAGAAGCCACTATTGAGGTACATGAATGTACCCTCACTGTTTCCCATTGAAGCTGCTCCAAAACTAGGTGAAAAGGATGATACATCTCATAGGAAAGAACAGCTAATCACTTCCCCTGCTAAGTCAACTTCTGAAAGCAGTGGGATGGCTGAAAGCAGTGGAATCTAGGATTCCCCTGCTAGATCAATTGCTTCCCCTGCTACAAAGGATCCAGCTGTCAATGACATTAATGATGACGAAAGAGAATACCCAATCATTTCCTCATCTTCACCTACATCTGGTGGTCCTCTCATGTCCAGCAGTGGAAGCAGAATAATTAGGAGTGGAGGTCCAAGTTATTCAGAGCTGCATTCAGCTCATCAGCATCCATCTCTAGGTCATGCTGTATCATTTGGAAGCTCTTTTGAGGAGTTGTTTCCTAATCAAGATAGCCCCATCAATTCTGATTTGGAAAAAGATGAAACAGAAGTAATCATGAGCATGTAGCCTACCTACAGAATCAATAAGGATCACCACTTATCACAAATCATTGGTGATCCTGAAGCTCCTAGACATACAAGGTACTCAGAAAAGGAACACATCTTCATTGCAAACATCACCATGAAGTTTAATCATGACAACATGAAATGTTGTCTGTTTACTGCATTTTTATCACAAGAAGAGCCAAAGAAGATTTGCCAGGCTTTAAATGATCCAAGTTGGGTTGAAGCTATGCAAGAGGAGCTCTTACAGTTTGACATTCAAGAAGTTTGGATTCTGGTAGATTGTCCAAAATGGGCAAGACCTATTGGCACAAAGTGGGTGCTCAGGAACAAAAAGGATGAGATGGTTATAGTAGTCAGAAACAAAGCAAGACTGGTGGCACAGGGATATACACATGAAGAAGGCATTGATTATGAGGAAGTCTTTGCTCCAGTAGCCAAGATTGAAGCTATTAGATTATTTCTTGCTTATGCTTCATTCATGGACTTCACAGTGTTCCAAATAGATGTTAAGAGTGCCTTTTTATATGGCACCATTGATGAAGAAGTCTATGTTATGCAACCTCCAGGGTTTGAAGACCCAGAACACCCAGACAAGGTATACAAGGTGAAGAAGGCTATGTATGGACTTCACCAAGCTCCCAGGGCCTGGTATGGAACTCTTTCTAAATATCTGTTGGATAATGGCTTCAACAGTGGGAAAATTGACCAGACCTTGTTTATCAAGAAATAAAAGGGTGACCTTCTTTTGGTACAAGTCTATGTTGATGACATCATCTTTGGATCCACAAACTCTATGCTTAGCAAAGAGTTTGCCAAGCTAATGCAGGGCAAATTTCAAATAAGTGCCATGGGTGAACTAAACTTCTTCTTGGGGTTACAAGTTCAGCAGAGGAAAGATGGAATATTCATCTCACAAGACAAATATGTGGCTGAAATTGTGAAGAAGTTTGGCATGTGTGCGGGAAAGAAAGTTTCCACTCCCATGGATAAGGATCATCCTTGGGGAAAGGATGGTCCTGGAAAGCTTATTGATGTCAGGAATTACAGATCTATGATTGGATCTCTCATGTACCTTACAGCTTCAAGACCTGACATCACGTTTGCAGTCTGTTTATGTGCAAGATACCAGGTGGCACCCACAGAGTGTCATCTATTTGTTGTGAAGAGAATTTTTAGGTATCTAAAGTGTCATCCAACTTTAGGACTTTGGTATCCCAAGGAGTCACCATTTGAGCTGATATCCTACTCAGATAGTGATTATGCTGGTGACAACAATGATAGGAAGTCTACAACAGGTGGATGCCAATTTTTGGGAAGCAGGCTTATATCTTGGCAGTGTAAGAAGCAGACTATTATGGCCACATCCACAACTGAAGCTGAGTATGCAGCTGCTACTGCATGCTGTGGTCAAGTTCTTTGGGTTCAGAACCAGCTGCTTGATTATGGGTATAATTTTCTTAAAACTAAGATATTTATTGACAACAACAACACCATTTGCATCATTAAGAATCCTGTTTTTCATAGCAAGACTAAACATATTGAAATAAGACATCATTAGAGATTGTTTTGAAAAAGGGTTAATTGTCCTAGAGAAAATTGATACAGAACTTAATGTTGCTGATCTTTTGACAAAAGCTTTTGAATTGGGGAGGTTTCAGTACTTGGTTGCAGGTATTGGGATGATTTCTCTGTAAAAATTGATGTCTATTTTGTCTTGTATACCCAGGGTTGCTTTATTGTTGTTGTTGTATCTATGTTAGTCATTTTCCCATCACTTTTCATTCCACTGCTTTTGAACAAAGATCCCCCTGCTGGGGTTCATTCCCCTGCTAAGAGTTATTCTCTTAAGTTGGGTTTGTTCTTTTTAAGAGTGTTTATATGTGGTTTTAGACTAACAATGCAGAGATTCAAATGGTGCATGCTACACTCATGAGGAGAATCAGGTATTTGCTCTATGTTTGAGGGGAGGTTAGTTCAAACCTTTAGGATTTAGGGTATCCTTAGGATACTCATATATGATTCTAGATCATATCCATTGGTGAGTAAGGGTTCAGAATGATGAAGACGTACTTGCTGCAAAGCTTGTCAGAATTCTGAAGCCTTGAGGCACTGTAATGTGTACTTATACTTCTTTATTAAACAGCCTGCTGTCTAGATTCAGATGTTTAGTACACATTGCCAAGACTAACTGACCATAGGTGAGGGAAAAGGTAGGGATGGTGACTAGGGTATGCTTATTTTCTTGGGTTGACCAGGTGCAGGGTGGCTTCTGTGATAACTTTTTCTGTTTAGAACATTGCTGAATGGAGGACTCTTGAGTTTCTGTGTATCTACCTTGTGTATACAAGGGTGTGCATTAGAGCAGAGCTATTTAGCATTGGTCTCTTCATGATTAGTCTAATACTCCTAGGAAAGTTTCCCCTGCTTTCACCTTTTGATTCCCCTGCTTGATCAACATTCCCCTGTTTGACCTTTGACCGACAATACCGTTACCCTGCTTATAGCCGTTGGGCCTGCTTGCTAAAATTTTGGTTAGGGAATATTTTATTCTTTTCAAAAGATATTTAAGGCACTTTCTTCGCTGATTGGTAATCTTTTCTTTATTATTTCAAACAAATTACTTTTTTATCAAGATTTATCTTTGATATTTTTACAATTTGAAAATTTGGTCCAATCACAGCTCTTCAATTCGCCTATAAAAACTTAATTCCCTTAACCAGCAGGTCCATCTCTCTCCTTCGATCAAATCCCACCTAACTCTCACCATTATAAACCTTCAAAAGTTTTCAACATTTATCATGTCTCTCAAAATTGCTGCTAATCACAATCAAATTGCTTTATTACATGATGAACCAGCAGAATTCGTTGATGTAGTGGCTTTTCTAAAATCTTCGTATTTTAGAGTGGCTCTTCTCATTAATCCCAGGATTTACACCTCACACATCCAGCATTTTTGGTCTAAGTCCATGACCAAAACAGTGGATGGAGAGGTAATAATTCAAAGCACAGTAGATGGTCATCGCAAGGTGATTACAATTGCCTCCATCAGAGACAAGCTTGTTCTGGATAATGAGCATGGGATAACCAACCTACCTGAGGCTGAAATTTTTGAGGGTCTTGTTAAATTGGGGTACACTCTTTCTGATGATCAAAAATGTAAGTTTGCTAAAGGTCAGTTTTCCCTACATTGGAAATATTTGATTCATACAATTTTGCAATGTTTGTCACCTAAAACCACTGCTTTTAATGAATTTGGAAGTGAAGTTGCTTTTGCCCTGATATGCTTAGCAACAGGGAGAAATTACTATTTTTCTCAAATGATTTTCAAAGGAATGGTCAAAAATGTCACAAGCAATACTAAATTTTATATGTACCCAAGGTTTACACAACTTTTGCTGAATATGAGTGAACATGGTCCTATCAAACACACAAGGTATTTTTCAGCCACCAAACACTCTACCAAACTGTTTACTACACTTCTTGCACCATCTCCACAATTTTCTGGCATGGTTGTTCCACTCACTTCCATCATGATGAAAAAAATCAGACAAGAAGAATCTAAGACAAAAACAGCCACATACAAACCGTCTGATTCCCTGCCAAGACTCTACCCCCTGCCAGTACTCTACCCCCTTCTGATCCAAAACATGAAAGGAGAACTAAATCCAGGTTTTCCAGGTCTCCCTTGCCTGGTGGATCTTCACAAGTAGTAGAGAGGAGAGTCTCCAAAAGGTTGGAGCACTCTGAGGGTTTGGCTGCCACTACTGTCTCATCCTCAAAGGGTGAGCAGGACAGTGACACCATCAATAAGTCCTCTCCCTCACTCAGTGATACTCAAAAAGGGGAGCAATCCCCTTTTAGGGTTGAGAGCAGAATGCAACCTATGTCTATCTTGGAATTGACGAATATGTGCATTAGCTTGAAAAAGAAAAATGCACAACTTGTACAAACTGTAAAAAAGCAAGGTCTAGTTATCACTAATTTGGAAACCAGACTTGCTACACTTGAGGGGAGGAGAATGCCCAAGCTTATCATATCTACAGATGAGGATGCTTCCAAAGGGGAGGAAGTTCCTAATACAGATGAATCTACTCAATGGTATGCATATCCTGGTGAACATGATCCTAAACAAGGAAAGGTAGCAAGTGCTGAGAAAGGGACTGAGAAAGGAAGTGCTGAGAAAGGAAGTGATCAGGGGAGTGCCACAAAGGAGATTGCTCAAACATTGTTGACTATGGGCAGCCAAGAAGAAGCCCCTGCTTCAAAAATTTCCCCTGCTAAACCTGATCCCCCTACTGTAAGTTCTTCCCCTATTAAATCTATTACTCAAACATTTGTTAGAAAGAATAGAAGGCAACCATCTCAGAAGGGAATTAAAATTGTAGAACTTGCACCTAAATCCAAACCAGCACCAGCAGTAGACCCAAAAGACAAGGGAAAAGGGATCATGGTTTAACAACCCAAGAAAAAGTACAAGCACAGAACTCCTGAACAACAAAGGGCTCAAGAAGAATATGAGGACAGGTAGCTCTCAGACTTCAACAAGTGGAGATTGATATGCAGGATCAAAGAATGCAAAAGATGAGGCCGAAAGAGATGCTTAAGCAAATTGAAATCATGCATAGAGAGTTGGATGACAGGGTGCCTCATGTTCAAGAGTTTCTAGATCATTGGGAAAAGGAGTTGGTGAATGCTCCTTTGGAAGACAGGTATGAATTGATTTGTCTGGTTTACAAGTATCAAAATGAATATCTGGAAAGAAGGGCAAATCAGATTCAAAGGGAAAAATATTTGAGGTCTGAGAAGGGGAGGCTTGCACACTACAAAGTTTTTGCTCAAAAGACACAAGAAGTAGACTGATGGCAATTTCAAAGACATGACTTTTGGGGATATAGCGAAGGCAGTCAGACCAGTTCTAAGAGAGCTAAATGTGGAAGACTTCATAGCTATCAACTCTCCTGAGGAAGTTGAGTATCTCAGGAGGCAAAGTGAAATGTTACAGAGAGCTAGGGAATCCAGAAAAAGAAAGGGTTAAGGAACAACAGTGGAAACTACACAAGCAGGTGCATCATCACAAGCAGGTGCATCAACTCATGCAGGTGCAAGTTTTCCAGCAATTGAGAGATCTGTACTCAATGCACAGAGGGCAGCCAAAAGACTCAAGAGGATAAAAAGTTGGTATAGTTACTAAGGAGACTCAGCGTCCCTCAAATGAAGAGATTGATAAATAGCTAGTTGTGCAAGAAAATGATGAAATCTCACCTAGTGAGCTTGGGAAGAAATTTGCCATAGTGGAATATGCTGTTTATGAACACAAGGGGATGACTTGGTGGAAGCTTACAAGAGCTGACAATACTGCACAGACATTTCTAAGTCTAGATGTCATGTTTCAAACTTTGGATAGTGAGGACTTAGAAGATCCGTGGAAGATTTTGAAGAAGACCTTTGCTGCAAAGCCTCCTACTATGGATGGTGTAGAGAAGGATTGGGTAATCTGGGAATGCATGCATAGGATGTATGAGCATGAACTGTTTGATCCCATATTTGATGCAGTCAATGGAGGAAATTTGTTGTATTGGAAGTTATTTACCAATTCTGGGGTGTATGAGATTGTCATGGAAGGTGTAAGTGTTTACTTGGTTAATCATCGTTATTATCCTTTCAATCAAGAGTCCTTGAAGAAATTGGCACATGCTGACTTGATTGTAGATGCTAAAGCACCTGTTGCTTATGATCTGGTAAGGATGATGTACAGTCAGCTTTGGCTAGGAACTTTGTAAGCACCCTCATCAACTAGTATTTATTCAGAAACTTGTCTTTAGGTGAAAGCACAAGTTTAAGGGAAGATTGTTGGGAATAAATATAAGTGTATTTGTTACCCCTGCTAGTTGGTCAAAGGTACCCCTGCTAAAGTAAGTTCCCCCTGCTAAATAACAAAGGCAGGGGGATTGGTTCCCCTGCTGAAGTCAAAGACCCTGCTGCTAGAGATAAACTTGGAATAGATTATAACGCGTTTCTGTTACTACTCGAGATACTTTCCAAGTTTGTTAGTAGTAATCTTGTACGCGAGTCCTTGTACTATAAAAGGACCCACAAGGTTATCATGCAATGTGGGTCTTTCTCTATTGTCTTTCATTTCATACTTTAAGGTTTTTGTAACCCTAATACCATTATTGGGTATTCGTATATCTTTAATATATTAAATTTCAATGTTTGCTTTAATCATTTGTTCTTGTGCTAAACACTACATTCCGCATCTTGTTTAGTTACTTTGTATTGCAAAGTTTCTCTAGTGTTAGATTGAATCTATTCTATCTATCACGACCCTTAGACAAGCTAAGGTTTAAGATCTGAGTTTGGGATCAACAGGGACGACCCTTATCTATTTCGGACTTATGTTGATCAAATCATTCGACGTTGTGTGTTTGGCACCGAAGCTTCTAATATCCTGAAAAGCTTGTCACGAGGGACCCACGGGTGGTTACCATGGTGCTAATCTCACGGCAAAGAAGGTCTTTGATGCCGGTTTCATTTGGCCTACTATTTACCAAGATGCGCACGCACTTGTCAAGTCGTTTGACTCATGCCAACGTCAAGAAAAAGCCTCACAAAACGATGAAATGCCACAAAATATCATCCAAGTGTGTGAGATCTTTGACGTGTGGGGCATTGATTTTATGGGGTCGTTCCCATCATCTCTTGGTAATAAGTACATCCTTGTCGTTGTTCACTACCTATCCAAGTGGGTGGAAGCTAAGGCTTTGCCCATGAATGATGCTCGTTTGGTAGTCAAGTTTTTGAAGAAACTATTCTCTCGGTTTGGAACCCCTCGTGCAATCATAAGCGATCGTGGAACCCATTTTTTGTAACGACCAACTCGAAAAGGTTCTAAAGAAATATGGAGTTACACATTGGCTTTCTACGGCTTATCACCCACAAACGAGTGGGCAAGTCGAGGTTTCAAACCGAGCTTTGAAGAGAATTTTGGAGAGGTCTATAGGGAAAACCGACAATCTTGGTCGGATAAGTTAGACGATGCTTTATGGGCCTTTCGTACCACTCATAAGACGCCCATTGGGTGCACTCCTTATAAGCTAGTGCATGGGAAAAATTGTCACTTGCCAATTGAACTCGAACACAAAGCTTATTGGGCCCTAAAGCATTGTAATGATGACATTGAGACCGTAGGAAAACACAAGAAAATGCAATTGAAGTGAATTATATGAACTAAGGGACATTGCTTATGGAAATTCATTGATTTATAAAGAGAAAACTAAATAGTTTCATGATTCAAAAATTAAAAACCGGGTTTTTAACATTGGGGATCAAGTGTTGCTTTTTAACTCGAGATTAAAAATATTTTCCGGCAAGTGGAAATCCCGTTGGTCCAGACCATTCACCATTACCCAAGTGTTTCCTTATGGGACCATCGAGCTAGCTCAAAATGATGGTCCTAACTTTAAGGTGAATGGCCATAGGTTGAAGCACTACTTTGGTAGGGAAGTCCCTTCTTTGGACGACCTCGACCAAGTCACCTTCCCCAATGACAATTAGTATTGAGGGGATCGAGTCGAGCTCATGACTCAGTAATAAAAAACGAGGTTCCTCGTGGGGGAGTCCCATGCTTATCCATGTACATATTATTGCTTTCTAGTGTAGCTTATGTGAGGGGATTTGTGCCCTTCCAACCTTTTTTCCGTGGTTGTTTGTGAATTGTGGTTATTAGATCATCATCATCTTCACGATTGGAGCATCTCGTGTTCAAACGATATCCTTTGTTTCGTTTTACTCAAGCTTCGATCGTTTGCTTTGAAGAATTTCTCGATATCCAAATGATATATCCTTTGATGTTCTAACCTTAGGTCTAATTAGCACACTTCATAAACGGCTATAGATTTAATGGTTCCGCCCTTTCCATGCTAGATTAAGCATTCGACTTCGTCTTTAGTATAGGGGTATCTTACCCTTATACTCGACACATTGAGGACAATGTTTAACTTTAGTATGGGGGGTGAATAGATACTTCCCTTGCCAAACCTTCACGCTTTCTAAAGTTTATCTTTTTGTTTGTCGTTTTGTTGCAAAATAAGGCTAAAAATGGCCAAATTTTAAAAAAATTTCTCATAATTTCATAAGTGTTTAAGACACGAATGTATATTTTCTGATGGCGAGAATAAGAGTAATTTTTTACTCGACCGTGTGTGTTGAGCACTTAACTTCGATTCCTTAACTTTATATTAGGCTAAGTCTCTTAAATGAGGACGAGAAATGATAGAGTTAATTATAAGTTACTATGCTAAACGTACAATACTCGTATTCTTTCAAAAACTCATGTGTTCTAATTGATTTCTTATTGTCCCTTCGCTTGTATATATATTTTGCTAATAAGTATTGACTTAGCGGTTTAGTCTTGATTGTTGGTTTCTAGTCTTTTCTAGTAGCTTCCATGTAATTAAATTGGGAAAACATTAAGGTATCGCCAGCGTCACGGTTTTGAAGTATTGGCACCCCGAATAATCAAAAGCTTCACCCAATAATAATTTTAAGTGCTCACTCACCTAAATCAAGCAAAAGTTTCAAGCTCACAAGGCCGAAAAATCTATGCAAAATTGAAAGTGAACAAGCCTTAAACTTTGAAGCTTTAAAGATCCAAAATTCGCTTTAGCGTGAGGATATACGTCTTTGGCCATAATAAACACCTCATGGCGAGGTTAAATAAAAGGCAAGGCAAGACCAAAGTCATAATAAAAGCTCCATGGAGGAGTTGAATAAAAGATGAAGGTAAACCTATGATAATAAGGACCATCCGTTAGGGGGCGTATAAAAGTCTTGGTAATAAGTCTCATGTTTAAAACTGTTATAAAATCGTGTTTATCGATCCTTTTGGTTGACTTAATTTTTTGACATCGTTGTCTATTAGGGGAGGTTATTAATTCGATGGTCTTGGTTACACCGTTATGACTCTATTTTTGGACCTTAATCTCTATCATCGCATAAGTCAAACAATGTATCCTCGTGAACATTAAAGAAAAAATAAAATATAAGAGATACCACTTAGGATTAAGGGAGTCTAAGTACGTAATTAAGGCATATAAGTAGTGTTAGCATTACTAACTTATAATGACAATGATCTCGTTACACGCTTGGCATGGAATTGGGTAAAAATCGAGGACGACGAAATTATTTCTAACGAAGCATTCACGTGTTCTTGTTCTATGAACCTAAACGTCCCATTTTGTGATGAAAATCATACATTATGTCTAAAACGCAAGTAGTAGCAAGTAGTAGTAGCAAGTAGTAGTAGTGTAGTAAGTTTACGTTTCAATAAAAGTCCATAAAATTGAATTTTGGAGGTGCTAAGATACTTTATTCTAGCATTGCGTAAGGGCACGGTAATGGTTTAGTATGGGGGAGTGATGAGACTGCTTTTATACATAGTCTCATCGTCTAAAACGGGCTTAAACGGTTAAAATATCATTAAAAGTGCCATATATATGCTTGTGTTTGCTCAATGTGTATTTCAGGTACGGATATCGAGAAAATGACAAAAGATCACAAGAATCAATCAAAAATGAACACGGGAAATGAAGCCGCACAATGAACCGGACCCTAGAGTTGATTTTCCAAGAAAAGTCCTTGAAGAATTGAAGTTTGTACAAGAAGGGTCCTTCATCATTGAATAAATGACACTTTATACCCTTGTATATCCATAATTACAAGTTTGGTCCCTAAAGTTTGTGAAAGTTACAAAAAGGACCCTCAACTTTGAGAATTGGCAAGATTGGTCCCTACAAATTAAAGACTTGTCACTTTTAGTCCTCCACAAAGTCAAAGATACAAGAGAAGACCTTGAAGAATGAAGACATGTCAAGAATAGTCCTTGAAGATTCAAGAGATTACAAGAAATACCCTTTGATAAACTTTGCAAAACATTTTGTGGCCAAAATGCAAAGTTTGAAACTTCATTTACAAAGGAAACAAGAAATGGGCTGTTTAAACTTGAAATGAAACAAAAGAAAGAAAAGAGGGGCCAAATCTGGCCGACAACCAAACTATCCTAGACCACTCCTAGTGTGACACCTCACCCCACTATCTCAAACAACCAATCACAACCCACCTTTTTGCCACTTCACCAAACCACTAATACCGGTTTATAAACTAATAATTAATTAGTTTAAATCTTGGCGCTAAACAACTTAATCAAACCAAAACAAGATCAAACCCCTCACTATTCACTCAAGAAAACGAATTAGGCTTTTCTTAATCAGTTGGAATTAAACCCTAATTTCGTCCAGAATTATGATTAAGGGTTAACTAAACCTAAACCCACCCTTAAACCTCCATCACCATCACTTCACATGATACTACAACCCTCCCATGTCCCACTTTTCACTCCAAAACAAAAAGCATGCAGGAAATCAACGACCCAAGCTCATGCCTCATTCCTACGCATAAAATGGACGCACAAGATCATTTTGCACCTACTGGCATCAACATACGTCCAAAAATTCTTCACATGGACTCAACAAGTATTCAAAATTCAAGGGCAAAGTTGGAAGACCACTACATTAGGGTTTCCTTTATTTTCAGCTTTCTAGATAGATTTGTAGCCTATATAAAGGCCTTAGAGTTTTACTTTGAAAGTTGTTCTTCGTTTTCGTTTAGTCATAATTCTGTAAATCATTTTGTTCAAGTTAATGAAAAAATGTTTGAATCTTGTTGACGAATTCCAAGCACCACCTTTATTTACTTGTTTGTTAATGTTTGAAGTTTGTGATTCTAAGGTTTCAAAAGTTTGGTTTTAAAGTTCATGCAAGTTTGTATTAAAAAGTTTCAAAATCTGTGATTTTTCCAAGTTTCTTGTTCAACACTTGAAGCTTTTGGATCTTCGGTTGATCATATCACCCTGATAACAACTTATCAAGGTGAAGTGAGACCTCTGGTTTGGGAGGATTCAAGTTGTGGGGTACAACTTTGGAGAAAATCTGTTTCATTTTTATTTTTTTATAAACTGTTATCTCTCACTTGGTTGATCTTAGCAGGGTGTTTTGTTGGAAGCTAGTGATTGTTTAGCTATCACTTAAGCTCTAACATTCGGGAGTGTGGAACTACATTCCTTAGGTTTGTCTCCTTTCCTTGTTCAAACTGTCAAAAAAGTGGTACTAAGTGATTTTGGTGTCTGATATTGTATGGTTCTATTTGATGCATGAATTCTTGTTCTAACTGCATGATATTGTTGTTATGATGCATGTTTAAACTTGGCTAAGTCTGGAAAACGTTTTTGCTTTGATAATATTTGATTCAAAAAATTTAAAGGACTGTTTGGGATTGCATGTTATGTGATTCTTATTTGAGATTGAGTAGGTGTTTAGGGTTGCTTTATGTTTGCATCTGTTATTGGGTTGTTTTAGTGTAAAAATCTACTTACTTAGTGCTTTTAAACACTCAACTGAATCTTTGCTTTAAACTAGTTTGTTCTTGGTTGTTTTGAACTAAAACTTGGTTATCACCTAGAACTTATGCTTAACTAGGGCTAACAAGTGGAAAATCAAAGTTTGTACAATCTGATTAGTGGATTTGAGGCTTTGAAATTCGTTTTTTGGTCAAGTAGTTCAGCAAATAGTTCTTTGTGTTCATCAGTAAAATCAGTTAAGTCATTTAGGGCCTAAACTAGTTCTAATCTTGAAGCCACTACATGAAACAAGTTTATTTGTGTTCAACTAAGTTTATTTGAGTTGTTGTATGCTTTTGGTGGACTTTGGTTAGCTTATTCCTGCTTAAACATTGCTTAATACCATCAGATCTGGCTTATTTTCATGTCTGTGCACATTTTGCTTAAACTGTATCATTTGGCTTGATCATTTGTTGATTATTTGCTTGTTCTTGACTCCCTAAAACCCACTGGTTGTAGGGGTGCCCTCATTGTCCAAACAAAACCAAGTGAAACTCTCTAAAAAACTAAATCATTTCACAAGCAGTGGGAACTCCTTTCCCACTACTGGTTCCCACTGATTGTACAACTTGTTAAACAGCTTATCATTAAGCCACTTCAGCTTATTAAAACGTGCAACAACTTGGATTTTGTAATCAGTCTTTCTTATTTGACCCATTTAATCATTCTAGAGCTTTTGGGCCTTTGACTTTAGGGTTTGACTAGAAAACGAACTAGTTGACTTTTTTATCAAGTTCTTATTGACTTTTTCCAGCTTATTGAGTGTGGTTATTTGAAATCTTTTTGATTATTTGGCTTAATTAAGTGATTATAAACCTTTTGCAACTTGAATCAGCTCTTAAGGTGGTCTAGAACTAAAAAAACGACTATTTTGTCGTTTTCTGTAGAGAGCCTTGGCTTATTTCAGGCTTATTTCTTGAACTTTTTCAAAAATTCTTTTTACAAACAGCTTTATAATCTCAAAAGAAGGATGTGTGTCAATTTTCAGCTTATGGCATTAGCTTATAGCTTAATGGGCCAAAAAGCCCATTAGGAATAAGTTGTTTTCTATTAAGCGGTGATAAGCACTCTTTCAGCTTTTGGGCCTTTAGAGTTTTGTGTTTAGAATTGAATTTTCAGCTTCAATGGAAGTTTTGGGCTTATTTGGTGAGCATTTTTCTTATTGGGCCTAAAAAAGCCCATTTAGTAATCTGTTTACTATTTTGGCCCATTTGGAGGCCCATTAGGGGTATTTAGGTCATTTCACCTTCATTTCTGGTTTTATTGAGTTAAATTAAATTAGTTTGCAAGTTTTTAGAATTTTTTATAAATTTTGAGTTTTTAATATTATTTTAATATTTAATTTTAGTTTTTAATCATTTTAAATAGTTTAATTAGTTTTAAATTTTGCAAAAATACTTTTTAGTTTAATTAAGTTATTTTAGAGGTTTACAAATTAAAAAATCTTATTTTGGGCTTTTTATTAATTAAATTGATTTTTAGGGCTTTAATTAGCATTAAAAAAATAATTATTAATTAAATAAAAGGTTTGGAAAAGTTTTGATTTTTGGTAAACTCTAATTGCATTTTTAGGAATTTATTGTGATTTTCTAGGAATTTTTAGAGTAATTTTTAAATTTCGTCACGTTTTCACGCTTTACGGTTTAGCTTTCGTCGTAGTTTAATCTTAGTCGTAATCGTCATAATTTTCTTTCCCTTTTTCTTTTCTCAATATTAATCTCAAACTTAATCAAGTTTAACACACACACCAAGCCTCCTTGAGAACGAACTCACTTCGGGTCATTAGTGCACGGTTTTCCTAAATCGTCGTACTTAATACTTACCCCATTTACCTTGTTTTCCTAAACAAGTGTGAAATGACAACTATCAGTGCACAAGCTACAGATGTTGTAGTCACTCATACAACTAACCTTCTTCCCATACTCTTTCTGCTATGAAACTCCCTGTGCTCAAAAGTGATAACTATGAGACATGGGCAATGCAGATGGAACATTACTTGAACTACACAGAACACTCTGTGGGAGGTCATCAAGAATGGGAATACTCCTAAGAAGTTGTATTGGTTACCTGATGGTACATGTTATGCTTTACCTACTGTCACTGCTGAAGAGGTACAAGCAGAGATCAGAGAAAGAAAAGCCAGAACTACTTTAGCTATGATACTTTCAGAATACATTCTACCTAGGTTTCATCACTTCAAGGATGAAAAGGCTATGTGGGATGCCATCAAGCTTAGATTTGGAGGCAATGACAAGTCTAAGAAGATGAAAAAAAAATTTTGAAACATGAATTTTATAACTTCTCAATTTCCAGTACAGAAGGAATTCATAGTGGTTATGGAAGGTTCAGTAAATTGCTCATTCAATTAGCAGTTCATGGACTAGTAATTCCTCATGAAGAAGCCAATCTAAAATTCTTAAGAAGTGTTCCACAAGAATGGAAAGCAATGGCCATGCATTTCATCACAAGGGATGAACTGGATTCAAATCCTTTTGATCACCTCTATAACAATCTTAGAGTTTATGAGATGGATGTTAAAGGCATTGAAGTAACCAAAGCAGCAGCAACACCAAAGTTTAACTTGCCTTCTGTGTCAGAATGAAGCAGCGGTCTTTACTCTCAAAATACCGCTAGTGGATCAAGTAGCGATACTTACTTCTAAAATACCGCTGATGGACTAACAAGCAGTACTTATTCTCAAGGTACTGAAGGCAGTCCATTAACATCTCAGAATTCACAAGGAAGATCCTCATCATTGTTTAGTGACAATGATGCCTTCTCATTCTTTGTTGGATAAGAAAACAGACCAAGGTTAACCCTCAATGACTTATTCCAAATGGATGATGCTGATATTGAAGAGATGGGTCTCAAATGGCAAGCTATTATGGTCTTTGTAAGATCCAATAGACTCTACAAAAGAACTAGAAGGAAGATGAATGTTGATCCTAATGAATCATTAGGATATGACAAATCCAAAGTTGAATGCTACAACTGTGGAAGGAATTGACACTTTGCAAGGGAGTGCAATAGGGATAAGGCTGAAGGGAGCAGTCAGAAGTCCAAGAACAGTTATAGAACCAGTCCAAGAGTCTCTGAAAGCTTTCCAAAAGGAGATAGCAGAAGTCCCATAGGAACTAAAGCATTGGTAACTTTAGATGAAGTGGTTAACTGGGCTGAAGAGGAAGAGGAAGAAGAGCTTGGTTTGATGGCTCTATCTCATGAAGATACTAAGGTACATCCTTGTTCTAAATATTGTGTCTTAAGTTTAATAGTCTAAAAGTAGAAGTTGATGAACAATATCAAAAGGTAAACACATGTACTGTAGAAGCAACTGCTTTTAAACAAGGTGTTGCTAAGTTAGAAGCAAATATAGTTTTGTATAGAAAGGGTCAACAAAACTATGAAGAGAAATTTAGAATTTCAACTCTTCAGATAAGAGAAAAAGATGTGGCTATTAAAGCTTTTGAAAAACAACTTATGAAAATAACAGAAGAAAATGACGTTTTAAAAGCTAGTCTTTTCAATGAAAGGGAAGTGATTAATCAATGGCAAAAATCCTCAAAAGGTATGGATAAGCTGATTAATTCACAAATGGGATATTATGATAAAAACATGCCTAGGTTATATAGATGACCAACCTGGGATAACCCTAACTGACAAGGACTTATCAAAGGGGATTTTTGATAGTTCTAATGAGTCAGTTGATACTCCTAAAAATGATAGGTATGTTGAAGGAATGAAGGCAGTTCCTCCACCTTTATCAAGAATTTTCATGCCCCCTAATAATGATATAGGCATTGTGATCAAGGTGAATATGCCGTATGGTGCTAAGTTATTGTCTCAAGAGCTGTTCAGTATGGGCATCTCCCTTAAGTTGTGACTCACTTGAGGATGTGATACCCCGAACCTAACGTCACTTATTTTTACCCTAATTACGTATATTTTGAAATTTTTAAGAAATTTCGTTTGTTATATATTTGACGGTTTAATTTGAAACCAATGATCGAGGCCTTAATTTTTACGTTTGACGATTTAAGAAGTACCGATAACGACTACGATTCCGACAGATGCCCAAAAATTTATCTTTTATTATCGATTGATCGATATTTGAGTTTTTCGAAGTTTTCATTTTTATTACGTTTTAAGTCGAGTCGGAACCATATGTATATTCGTTTTGTGTGCGTTTGAACCATTTAAAACAATTTTGGGGTAGCCGGGACTAAACCCGACTCCCGCTAATTTTCAAAACCGACTACTAGTCATAATCCCGCTTATTTGCTATTATTTTACTATGAAGGCCAAAAGAAAGCCATATTTGCACAAAGGTCCTTCCACCAGTATATATAAACTTATTTTTTTCACACACACTCATTTTTCACATTCAAAAATTTCTCTCCTCCTCCCTTTTTGTAGGATATGTAAATCTATGCTTATGTTTTAGAGAGAGAAAGAGATAGAAAGATGGTGAGAACACACATGCTTAGAGAGAGAAAGTGAAAAAAACACTTTTCAACTATGTGTAAAATGAAGAACCACACACCCTCTCCATCAAAGGAGAGGGTTTATATACCCAAGCCTTGTAATGGGCTTGGGCTTACATGTTTGGGCCGGCCTACACATGTTGTAGGCTAGGCTTGGGCTTGTTTATTAAATAACAATGTCTAGACTACGAGCTACTACTTAGTATATTGTCAGAGTGACTGAATCTTCCTAAATACGTAAAAACGTATTTCCAACAATCTCCCCCTAAGGATGGTCACTCCAAACAAGGGTGTTACCCTAGTTACAATAATAAAATAAACCTAGCATACTATGCTTGTCTTGAGCTCGTAGTATTCGTCTTTCTTTTCTTTTTCTTTTCTGGTGAACATGTTGATGTGATCTTTGATATCAATCTTGAGCATTAATCTCTTGCCTTGATCTTGTGCATCCATCACTTGTGATATTCGCATCTTCGTGACCTCTTGTCCCACATACTTATACCTTTATAATTCTTGAAAGCTTCAGAGTTTAATACAGCGGAAGACTTAACTTTTAGGCTTTCTTGAATTTAGATGAAGTATTAAGTGCATAAAGTATAAGCATGCGGGGACGACTTCTTCTTGGGTCCCGCAACGCCACCGTCTTCAAATGCCGCAACATAATTAGACACGAACGAAATGGCTTTGAACATTTCATTCTAATTCGGTAGCATTTTACCTCCGATCGGTGAAGACCGTTGGACGATATAAAATATCGTACTTGTGGCAGGTAGATTTAATTAAAAATCTCCTTGACAAGATTTCGCAGGTAAACCCGTTCTCTTTACTCGACCGTCCAAAGCTGACTGCGAACGTAAAGAGTGAATCATTTGGATAAAATTATCCGCATGATTGAAGCCGTCAATTCTGATTCCTGGAACAAGTTTGATTCATTAAAGAATCACACCATCGTTGCTTTCCAGTTGTCACGAGCTTGATTCATATTGAATCTTGCAAGTTACCTACCAAGTGTTGTTTGAGGTTAACACTAGAAGGATTTCCACTCATCACTGTGAACACTAAGGTATCACTCTGAGTGTTCTGGCAAGATCACTAAGATTTTGAGTAGAGGCCTGGAACGTGTTTAAATTCAGTTAAGAATTAAACCTTTGTTGCTTTCCAGTTATCACAAGTTTGATTCATAAAGAATCGCACAAGTCACCTACCATGAGCTTTTTTATATTCGCTCAAGAAGGATTTCCATCTTCATTGTAAATACTTTCGTATTACTCGGATGTTCAGGCAAGATCATGAAGATTTTGCGTAGGACTCTTAAGATCTTTCTTACTTTTCACAGTGTGTGAAGAAGCAAGGAATTATGGAAGTGTGTCCTAATGAGATATGTGATGATCTCAAATGGCTCTAGACTCGATCGTGCACTTTGGATTTTAGTGATCGGAGGCTGGAGAGGAGTGCCACCTTTTCAATACCAATTTATTCGGAGTGAATAAATCAATAGATAATGTGTTATCTCCGTGTGATTAAAACAAATATCTTTTAAGAGATATCTGAGTTAGCTGGGATGGGTTGTGCATTGCATCACTGGGTCCATGATGTCTATCTTGAATATCAAGAATCATTAAAATGATCTCAATAGCATACGTATTGACCCGGTTTCTGCCTAAAGTTGTAAGGAGGGCTTCTTTCTTTACACCGTGTATCTTTACTATTCTTTTTCATTCTTCAACCCCTTCAATGCTTACCAATACGTCATAACTAGCACTTTGTTGTGATTGTTCCAGTGCTAACTTAAGTACTTGGTCGGCATTCAGCTACGTTCACAATCTTACTCCATCTTTCCTAAGGACTACTATTTCTAGCTATGGAATGTCCTTAGGAAGATTCCTCCGGTTCTAGAAGAATCATAGGACTTAACCTATCCTACCATCCTTATGTCACCACAATCTTCATCGTCGTGAAATAAATGGGTTTTGGGTAAGTATATGTCACCATGAAAATCCATTTTGATATGCAAATCTGTTTTGCTCCCCTTAACATATGCCACGTTATTCGAAAACATTTCGCATATGTTGGGATGAGCCAGCACATTAAGTCAAACCATTTGTGATAATATCCCATATTAAATCATATTTTCTCCCCCATATTAAAAATATTAACCCAATCGATGTTTTTAATATCAATTGATTTAATGAAGTTTTAACAAAGGTTTTGGGAAGAAAAATGCAAGTCCGTTTTATCTTCATGATACCAAATGTATGACATATGATACCGATTTGTAGCATGATCACATATTCACCATATTAGAAAAGAATTGACAAGGTTGGACCTGATTGATGAGAACATCATATGATAAGATCAAATGGTTCTTGTCAGCATATGTTGGTCACCTCGTCACGTCTGAAGTCATCTCTTGACACCACGTGTACGATTGGTATTGTTGTCTTGACACCATCTTGTGAACTAGGCACGTTCGGCATCGAAGATTCTGAATGCTTAACAAATGCTCCCCCTCAATTGTTGACCCGTGTTCTATCGAAAGAGCTGTAGTCGTCGTTTGAGTAGTCGCATCGTCGAGTATGTAGATACCAATTGTAGATAGCTATGGTTGTAGAGATGATAGCTTCATAAAAACAAGACTTCTCTTGTTTTAGCAAATAAATGCACTGAGGCGTACATAGATTTGTGTTAGACCAAGTTATAAAGTATACTTGATCCTTTACAAGGTTTTAAAGTAAACCTTGCCCGAGAAAATTAATTCTCGTTGTGAGCCAAAGCTTTCATAAGAAATACTTGACTTTAATGTGAAAACCGGGTTGCAGTCTGAAATAACTACAAGCCATAAGGGCATGTTTTATGAAATATTTACAACTTTTGTACGAACTCTATTTATGGCGCCGTGTCGATATTAATCAACATTTCTAAGGCCGTAAATATTATCGTACCAAAAGACATGCCTTTGAAAAATAAAGTAAAAATATTTTTGGATTTTTATGAATTTTTCAATTTTTATGGTTTTTATATGGTTTTATATTTTTGTATTTTGCTTTTGTGGATAAAAATATAAACAATATATACAAATGATCACCAAGGATACGGAGAATAGTTTTACCACCACTATTCTTTCGCTTCATCTGCCAGTTCCTTTAGAGTCTCAGGCGAGAAGGTTCTCATTCCTAGCTTGTTGACCAAAAATTCAATTCGAGCGCGATCTAAAGCCTTTGTGAAAATATCCGCCAATTGATACTCAGATCGGACAAAGTAAAGCTCGATCACTCCATTTTCCACTTGCTCCTTGATGAAATGGTAGCGAATGTCAATGTGCTTCGACCGGGAGAATTGAACGTTGTTGCAGCATAGGGAAATTGCACTCTTGTTGTCACAGTACATCGGAATTTTGTTGAAACCTAGACCATAGTCGGTTAATTGCGATCTCATCCAAAGAATTTGAGCACAGCAATCGGACATAGCTATGTATTCTGTTTCTGTACTTGAAATTGCAGTGCTTTTCTGCCTTTTCGATGCCCAACTGATTAGTCGATCTCCTAGTAGTTGCAAAGTTCCACTCGTGCTACGCCTTGTATCTTGACAACCCGCGTGATCCGCATCTGCATATGTCATTAGTGCAATCGAAGAGTCCTTCGAATATCAAAGTCCCCCATTAATGGTTCCTTTAAGATATCGAAAGATCCGTTTCACAGTGTCTAAGTGTAACTCAGTAGGCCGAGTTTGATACCGAGCACACATACATATAGCAAACTGAAGATCAGGTCGACTAGCTGTGATATACAGAAGAGTACCGATCATTCCACGATAAAGTCGGATCAACGGAAACTCCATGTGGATCTGCATCAAGCTTAGTTTTTTCCACCATTGGAGTATCCACAGGGTCGCAAGATTCCATCTTATACTTCTTTAGCGATTCAAGGGCATACTTGGATTGATTGATAAAGATGCCTCTGGGACTCTGAGATATCTGAAGACCTAAGAAGAATGATACCTTGCCCATCATTGACATCTTAAACTTGGAAGACATGAGTGTCCTAAACTCGTCGGATAAGTTTTGGGTCGAGGCAGCAAATATAATATCATCAACATATATTTGTACCATAATCATATCTTTACCGTGTTTCCGAATGAACAGCGTGGGATCCACCTTGCCTTTAGCGAAGCCTTGTGAAATTAGGAATTGTGACAGTAGATCATACCATGCGCGTGGAGCTTGCTTCAACCCATAGAGAGCCTTCTTAAGCTTGTACACATGATTAGGATAATTAGGATTCACAAAACCATCCGGCTATTGAACATAGACTTCTTCCTTGATTTCACCATTAAGAAATGTCGTCTTCACATCCATCTGATAGACGATCATACTCATATGGGCTGCATAAGCGAGGAATAGTCGAATAGCTTCCAAACGGGCAACAGGTGCAAAGGATTCCATATAGTCGATGCCCAATAATTGCTTGTATCCACGAGCTACTAGTCTAGCTTTGTTCCTCAATATTCCGCCTAACTCGTCGAGTTTCACCTTGTAAACCCATTTCAAAGTGAGTAACTGCACTTGATCTGGGCATGGGACAAGTTCCCAAACTTCAAGACGTATGAATTCGTTAAGTTCTTCTTGCATAGCTTCTATCCAACAGGATTGTGTAAAAGCTTGTTGCCATGTCTTAGGTTCAACTTCAGTGAGAAAAGCATCAAAATGACAAAACATTGCACTTTCTTGTAACTGACTTCGTGTGGATACCGGACGATTAGGGTCACCAATAATAGAATCTATAGGATGATCCTTTGTCCACTTGCTGTCATGTTCACGAATCCGTGGATTGGAGTAAATCGTAGTAGGAGCTTCCTCTGAGGTGGACGACCCGGCTTGATTAGGGTTGGGAATAGGTACACCAAAGAATGGAAGTTCACGCATTTGAGTGAATTCCAAATCGTGATCATCATCATCCTCTTCATCATCAATAGGCATGACATGGGTAGTTGATTCTGGTGTTGGTTGAGAATTACTTGTTGATGGTATATCTTGACCAATTGTAGGTGCAGATGTGTCTGATTGTGCTTCGGTTGTTGGAGCGACAACTTCGGTTACCGGAGCTATTACCTCAGGTTCTGGAGCGACAATACTGGGAGGAGTAAAGAATTCATCAAATAACGGTTGAAACAACGTATCCCATTCAGTCATAGAAGGTGGTGTAAATGATGATGAAGTAGGGTTGTTTGGGACAAGACCAGAACTAATGTTACTAGGTCCCATTTCATGAAGTGCGAGTTCAGAGCTGCTTTGCTCAAAAGCCATTGCTGTCAGCTCATCAAAATCAACATTCATAGTTTCGAGGATCTTGCGAGAGTTACGGTTGTAGATTCGGTATGCCTTCTTTGCGAGTGCGTAACCAATGAAAATACCTATATCAGCCTTTGGTTGAAGTTTTCCCAAATTGTCACCATCATTATTTGGATAGCAAAGAGAACCAAATACATGAAGATATGATAAATCTGGTATTTTTCCATGGAGAAGCTCATAAGGTGTTTTACCATGGCGTTTACGAATTAGTGACCGGTTTTGGGTGTACACTGCTGTAGATACTGCTTCTGCCCATAAAAACAATGGAGCCTTTGCGTAAATTAACATTGTTCGAGCAGCTTCCATAAGTGTGCGATTTCGCCTTTCAACGACACCGTTTTGTTGTGGAGTGTGAGCAACAGATGTTTCATGAGAAATGCCAACTTTTTCATAATAATCACGCAAAATTTGATTCACAAATTCGGTTCCATTATCTGTACGAATGCGTCAGACAGTAGTGTTGAGACGCACTTGAATCATCTTGAGAAATCCGATGATGAATTTAGGTGCCTCATTTTTTGTTTTAAGAAATTTCACCCATGTAAACCGAGAGTAATCATCGACAATTACGAGGATTTACTTTTTGCCACTAAGACTTTCAACACGCATTGGCCCACAAAGATCCATGCAACAAATAAAGTTTCTCTTGGTTGGTGTCTTCCGTCTTGGGTTTGTATGATTTCTTAGTGCTTTTCCCCATTGTACACGCGGAACACAAATGATCCTTGTGAAATGAAAGTTTAGGAAGACCACGAACAAGTTCGTTTTTCGCCAAATGATTAATAGCGTCAAAGTTAAGATGAGATAACCGTCGATGCCATAACCATGACTTAGTCTTTGATGCTTTGGAGAGAAGACATACGGGAGGAGCGGCCATCATGTCTTGTAGAGACAAAGTATACAAATTATTCCCTCGAGTACCTTTCAATAAATCAACCCCTTCCAAATTACGAATGAAGCAGGTATGCTCTCGAAAAGCAACTTCTAGGTTTGCATCACAAAATTGTCCCACAGAAAATAAGTTGTGACCGAGACCCTCCACATAATACACTCTTGAAATAATAACATTCCCAATATGATATTCACCATAACCCATTATCTTTGCAATATGATCATTTCCAAATCGAACTGTACCAAGAAACTTGCTGACGAAATTTCTGAGCTGAGAGCGATCTCCGGTCATATGCTTGGAGCAACCAGAGTCCAAATACCAGAGAACAATTTGGACCACCTGTTTTCAATAACAACAGTAGACAATGTATTGGAAACTATTGGTTCCGGAGTGTTAGCAGATACAGATAAAATATTATCAGAATTGCTAACTGGTTTGTGACCCTTAGATTTCATGTGTTTTCTAATGTGAGTTTTAGCACTAACAGGTTTTACTGTTCCAACTTTCTTAGGTTTTGGATTATTTGCGGGCACTACAGTGGGAGTAGACCTATTTAAAGGGCACTTGGTTCCTACAGTAGTGTCGGTGTTCCTAGTTAAAGGACACGCTTGTGTTTTGGTAGCCTTGGTACTCCTAGTTAAAGGGCACGCTTTCTTCGCTTTAGTGGGAGTGATCCTAGTCAAAGGGCACATATTTCCTACTATAGTGAAAGTTCTACCAGTGGGGCGCCACAACCAACCAACTTGGGTTAACACTTTCCCAGTCAGTTTCCATTCTAATCCATTTTTTCGGGCATGTATCTCATTCACATGGTCAATAAGGCAAGAATCATGACGACTAGAAAACATACATTCATTGCAATTCCAACATTTCAAATTAGAATTCACAGTAGGCTTAGAACGCTGCACAACCGCAGAGCCTTTAGGTTTAGCTACATGATTCTTTTTATTCAAAACAGAAATAACATTCCTAGGATGGGCTTCTACTTTCTTCTTCACTTGACTACTAGATGGGGGCAAGATCCTATCATTCTTCTTGTTTCTTTTAAGCTTAGATCTTTGAGCCTTAGTAGTGGTGCTTACTCCTGTAGAAGGCAACACGGGAATATTAGAAGCTGGTTTTGATTCCGCCTTATCTTTAGTGACCAAAGGTTGAGATGGTTTAGTCCTAGGGCCCTTATTTAATGGTGTGACGGCAATAAGGTTCCTTTCGATTACATTAAAGGGCGATGCTGAGACAGTGGATGCGTTATCCACAACATTCTTACCTTTTAGAGTACGAAGTGTTTCCTTTAACTCAGCCAAGACCAGATTCTTATCACAAATTTGTTCCCTCAAATCAGATATTTCCACCGACTTTCGATTCAATGTTCAATCAATGATTGATTATGTGCAGTGGTATTAGCACATGCGGGCTTTACTGAATCGAAGAGTCGTGTATTTTTCTGTTTTAATTTGTCAACTTTGGACAAAATCTTGGAAACTCGATTATCTAGATCAAGTTTAAAATTCTCAGCGACCTCAAGTACGTTCACACAGTTAAGCTCCTTAGATTTATCTATTTCTATCGGCAAAGATGTAGCAACTTTGTCACTTGGCTGACGCTGTTTTGATTGTAAATTCAATTGAAAATTCTTTTCAAAGTTTGCATCATCGATATTAACACCTTCGAATGACGTTTCAAAGATTTCTTGAATAAATTGTTGCTTGCATTCAAGCGAAATACAATGTGTTTAAATCTCATCAAAACGTTTTGAAAGCGAAGAATATGAATCTTGAAGCTTTAAAAATTCAGCGTCAGATTCGTGACAAGTACTATCTACCACATTATCCACAGATTCAACATTATGCACAATAGAATCATTATCAATACTTTTATTCACACAGACGGAAACTATATCATGAGACATCACTTGCTTCAGAAGCTGATCATTTTGGCGTGAAACCCGTTCTATTTCAAGTAAACTATTTTCATAAGCATCTTCCATTTCATTGAAAACACGTCTAACTTCTTCTATTTCCAAAAGCAAATCTTGATTAAGATTTCTAAGACAAGCTTTAACATTCTTTACAAACGGAACAATTTCATCTCGAAACGCAGCTCTAGTGTGCTCAAAGTTCCATTCACCTTCCGTTATGGCCGAGGCCGTCGTACGTTCCAAAATGACCTTGTCAAAATCGGCTAAGTGTTGGTGTACCGCATTTAAGTTAACGGACGCCTTACTTACCGGTGGAATTAACTTCGTTAAATCCGTTTTGACGAGTGTAGGAGACGTACTAGGAGGGTTTTCATTTGACAAACTATGGGGCACAAGAACTGTCAATTCAGCTAATTCCTTTTGTAAGCGAATGCGGGTCTTTTTAGACAATTGATCTTTTTTATATTGATCATAATCAATTGTATGGAATTTTGAAAGCATTTTAGAATGAGTTTCATCCGCAATTGACTGTGTCTCCTCAGAACTACGAACAAAAGGTGCTTCTTTCGATTTGCCAATTAGGGTCATATCATAAAGACACGTAATATATTCCTGAGCTTGTTTTGCATAACCAGGATTAGGTGGTAAATCTTGAAGACGTTTAAGTTCGAGTTCTTTAAATGATTTAGTTAAAAGATGAACCTTTTCTGTGGAAGCGTATTGTTTTAAGCTGTTGTTCTTTGAATTTAAGAAGTTTGGTAGCATTAATTTCCGATTCAAACTTTTTAGACTCGAGAGTTTTGAAATCCATTTTAAGTTTCTGAAATTCATTGACAACCGACTCTTTTGCTTTTAATTCATTGGAAAGATTAGCTTTTAATGATTCTATTTCTTTCAAGTGTTCAATCTTTTCAAACGAAATTGGTCAAATTCAGAACATGTTATTTTCTCTGCTTGAGGGACCATTTCAAAAGCTTTGACCTTTTCTTTATGCAACGCAAGCTCAGCAGTTAGGGTGGAATTCGTATCTACGGAATGTCTGAGAGCCATATGCATTTGATCAATAATATGTTTAGGCACCATGACCAAATCATGTTGAGCATAAGATTCCATACCCGTCGTATCAATTGGTTGAGGTTCACTCAAATGTGTAGGATTGAGTACCACATCATTTGAGTTACTAGTTCCCGAATGATGTTCGAGGTTGTCATTTTCATGCCCAACTTGATGTTGGTTATCATCAATATTATTAGATGTGGTTGGTACCTCACTGACGACATCAGAACCGTAGTGAGAGAGATTAGCAACGAGAGCAGCTTGGGCAGAGTGAATGTCATCACAATCCGAATCATATGCGTCAAGATCATCTGCTTGATAAGCTGCATTAGAAGTGGAAACGACTGCAATGCCTTCAGTATATGCTGCCCCTGGGTCTGCAAGAAATGCTAACTCCTCTGAATCCAAAATCTTTCACTTAGACTGAGCATCAACCAGATACATCTTCTCACGAAACCATGCATCATCCCTCCTCCTTTTCGGCTGAGTGCATTCCCTAGCCATATGACCTTGTCCTCGGCAATTGTAGCAAGTCACAACCTTTTTAGGACCAATAGGACTCCCATTTCCACTAGCTTGAGAATTTACAGCTTGATTGTTCCCAGTCCTTGTAGGAGGTCCATATGAATTTTGCCTTCCCTGAATAGGTTGCACCGTCACTTGACCATCTTGAACAGTGGCTTGTTGTCGAGGATTTGAAGAGGTGCGGAGCTGATTGTTTGTTGGTGGAAATCCTCTAGTTGCAACAAGTTTTGACAAGTAGGCTGTGAGATGGTTTAGAACATCAGCTGGCGTATCATTTGGAGTAAAGACCGGTGCTTGGATTGGTGGAAGTTCATTAGAGTAGAAAGCTTGTGCTGGTTGTGCTTCTATTGGAAAATATCCTTGCTGAGGAGTATAGCCCATTGTAGAAGTGTTGGCTTGTGATGGTGATGTCTGATATGGTGGTTGCTGCAAAAAAGATTGTTGATGAACACCTTGTTGAAATGCTTGTTGTGGCATCATTGGTGGTTGATAAGATGGTTGCTGATAGGTGTGTGGTGGTGGCTGCTGCAAGTATGATGGTTGTTGATAAGTATAAGCCATGTTTTGTTGAGAAGCATACATGGCAAGTGGATCATGAACTTGAGGTGTAGACAACCGAGCCTCAATCACATGGCATTCGTGTTGTTAAAGAAAAGCTTGAAGTTGATCCACATTGGTGTTATGCAAGTCCTTAGCCAATTTAACATCCGTCACGTACTTTTTCCATTCTAAAGGAAGAGTGTTCAAATACTTGGTGTTCAATTGGAACGTAGGAATTGCCATGCCATAGATATTGGGCTCATTCAACAATAGGGTAAATCTCAGATAGTAGTCATTGAGAGTCTCCCCTGGCACATAGGCAAACTTATCAAAAGTATCATAAAGCTTACACTCTCGTTCTTGTTTAGTTAACGAGGTGCCTTGCATGAGAACACGAATTCTATCCCATAACTCTTTGGCAACTTTATGTTTGCTGACGAGTTTGTAGACATCTGGAGGAAGGGCTTGGAGAATGATGTTTGTAGCATACTTATCACATTTGTCTTGAATCTTCATATCTCCAGTCAATTCACCCGTTGTGCGAGGACGAGTAGTTGTACCTTCCGTCACTGTACCATAATCTAATGGTCCATTGAGCACCGATGCCCAAATGAGATGTCCATTCTCTTTGTTCAACATGTAAAGTTCCATTCGGGAAGTGCAATCCTCGTACATAGACTTCTCCAACATAGGTGGACGATTATCCGTACCCGAGAGGATGGACTTATCCGTAAGATATGTATACTCCATTTCAATAAGTGAAGATTTACAAACGTAGATCGATCAATGAAAGAAAGTAAATGTGTTTGTTGTTGTGAGTTGAAGTCGAGAAACAATGTTAAAATCCCCTAAAATATGTTCTCAATAAACCAAAAATTCCAAGTCAAAATTACACACGAGTTCGAAATTTTTTAAGGAATAATTTTTGGTTATCGGAATGTTGATCGGAATAATGATCGGAAAGCTGTCGGAAAAAGGCTATCGGAATACCGTTGATCGGAATACCCTAATCGAAATACCCTAATCGGAATACCTTAATCGGAGTACCCTAATCGGAATATCCTAATCGGAATACCCTTGTCGGAATAAACACTATCGGAATACCCTAATCGGAATACCCTTGTCGGAATAAACACTATCGGAATACCCTAATCGGAATACCCTTGTCGGAATAAACACTATCGGAATACCCTAATCGGAATACCTTTGATTGGAATATCCTATCCTAATCGGAATACCTTATCGGAATGTACCAAATCGGAATGTCTAAACCCTATTCCGATTACACTGATCGGAATGTCCTATAAACCCTTTTCCGATGACCTGGTCGGAATAAACCCCACTTTTCTCGGACAAAACTCAACCAATTCGTGATTTTAAGCCAAAAAATGATCAAAACACCCAAAAATTTTGTGTTTTTAGCCAAAGTAAATATACCAAATCACTACCACAACTATGTAGATGAAGAAAAAACCATAAAGAACACAAAAAGAAATTTGGACGTGTGTAAAAAAGGATCAAAATAGGCGTATGAATCAAGAACACAAACACATGAACAATACAATCATCCCATGGCTCTTGATACCATTTGTAGGATATGTAAATCTATGCTTATGTTTTAGAGAGAGAAAGAGATAGAAAGATGGTGAGAACACACACACTTAGAGAGAGAAAGTGAAAGAAAAACACTTTTCAACTATGTGTAAAATGAAGAACCACACACCCTCTCCATCAAAGGAGAGGGTTTATATACCCAAGCCTTGTAATGGGCTTGGGCTTACATGTTTGGGCCGGCCTACACATGTTGTAGGCTAGGCTTGGGCTTGTTTGTTAAATAACAATGTCTAGACTACGAGCTACTACTTAGTATATTGTCGGAGTGAACGAATCTTCCTAAATACGTAAAAACGTATTTCCAACACTTTTCTCTCAAAACCCACTGCCAAACACCACCACCATAGATCCACCATCAAAACTTGATTTCTTGAAAATCTAATCAATGTCCCATGTTTATATCATCAAGATAAGTAAATCCCACCACAAATTTACAACATGCAACAACATTTTTTTCTTAGATTTAATTTTTTTATATTTTAATAAAAATGATGTTTTGATCTAATTAAATTCGTGGGTTATGTTTAATTATGTTTAGGAACATGGATTTGGAATATTATAGCTTGGAAAAGTTTTTTCTTGGGTGTTTTTGCTTCCAAAACCCACGGCCAAACAAGGGGGTTTTGGTGTTCATGGGTTTTGATCTATTAAGCTTATGGTATGGTTCCATTATGTTGTTATTATTTTGATTATTTTCCTTTGAATGCATGCAAGTGTTCATAATTTTTGGTAAATTCATATTGATCATACATGTGAATCTAAGGATTAGGAGTTGTTAGGGATGAATAATATAGGCTATTCGAAGTGTTGAGATGTTAAAAATGGGTCAAAACAAGTGTAGATGTGATTTTGAAAGAGGCATTTTAAATCAGTATGTTTAAGGCTATTTTTCGTAAAGTGGCTGTTGATTAAGTGTTGGTATGATAGGATATTGTTGTACGACGCTCGTTTCGATACAAGATAGAGCTTTTAACTCCAAACGAGTCAAAAGTTACATAGGTTTGAATATTCGTGTACCGGGAGACGGGTATTGACGCAATCTGAAATTGTTGTCGATATTGGGTCAAATCTCAGGGACTATAACTTGAGTTTCAAAGATGTTCAAGGGCTGTTCTCAGGACCTAAACTTAGCATTTTGAATCTATTTCAAAGTCAAGTGTCGTTTTTGTAAATGGTTTTGGTTAAGGAAGTCAAAATGGTTTTACAAGTTGAGTGTGCAAAACAGTCCGGTTTTTAAAGCCTAAAGATGTGTCGAGCAGGTGGTTATAAAATGTGAATCATTGGATGAAATTTAAACTGAGTCTTTTACGGATTAAAATAGAGTTTGTGACCAAGTTTCGTCGAAAATGGAGTTGTTTAGGTATGGGAAATCAGCGTATACTTTTGGTAAGTACCGGCTGAGTATTAATGGAGAGGTACTTAACCTCGCGACATAGTTTGAGGCGAGAGACTAAACTATTAGATTCTAAAATTCCTAAAAGAAATAAGTCTTAGGCTTGAGTGTATATTCTGAGATCTAAGACCCGTGTTGCGTACTTGAACCGTGTTGATTTGGCATCATGAGATGGATCAACATCGTAGATACTAGTTTTGGAAAGCTAGTATATGTTGTAGGGTTTTAGAAAGGATTCACTTGCATTGGTTGGTCATGTCTATGTACATACTATTTTGAGTCGTTTGTTTTATTATACTAAGTTTGTTTTGAGATACTAGAGTATGTTGTTAAGTGCGCACCTTATTTGTTAGGTGTCAGCTTTTGACGTGTATATTTGGAGCATTATCACTTCGGCGATTACTACTATTACTAGCTTCATGTATAATCTAAGGTTAGTCTATAGCCTCGCTCTTTACTTATTTCAAATGTTTTTACCCGCATGGGGGATACATGCTATTTAAATGAAAATGAACATAAGTCACGAATGATTGTTGGACCCGAATGTTGCCTTGAATTGTGTTGAGTACCTACTTGCAAAAGTCCCTAAATTCGTGAACTATTAACTATTATCTTGCCTTTGTGTGGGTTGGAGATAGCCGCTTATACAACTGATAGTACTATGGGGTTTGACGATCCTATCCGAGACGAGAGCTTGTACGTTGAGTACCCTCTGTGGACGGATAACTTGTGATAAGAAACAAGGTAATATTTGTAACTGATGCCTTTAGAAGGGGCACTGGTTTCATCTTAATCATGCCGATAAATGTATGCGGGTGATTGAGTTAACGGATTAGTGTCACGAGTTTAAACACAATTATTAGATACTGCTAAAGAAAATTTCCTTGAATAATAGATTGTGAGGACGACAATGCTATTGAATGGTCATGATTGGTTTTAATACTTATGTTCAACTTATGATTTGATAAACCTATAGATTCGCTCAACCTTTGTGTTGACGATTTTAAGCATGTGTTTCAGGTAATCAAGATTTATAGCAGCGAAGCATGCATGGAGGGAGTTGGTGCTTTATTGGTCTAAAATTTTGGATTTCCTTCCCTTTTTATCAAATTAATTATTATCATATTGTGGTAAAAGTTGTTATGTTTTGGGCTGAGATATTTGGGGACAAGTAACGCTACTCTGATGTAAACATCATTTTTGGGTTAGAAATGTTTTAGACAATGGTAATAAATAATCTTTTATGTTTATCTTAAACGTCTCTTTCGAGGTCGTTTTCTGTAATTGTGTGTGATGTGCTATGAAATAACGCCCAAAGTGGTATTCCGCTGCGTGGTAAATTGGGGGTGTTAAAGATTGGTAATCAGAGCCACGAGTTATAGAGAACTAGGTCGATTTTTGGAGAACCTAAACTATAACTTTTGGTGTCGTAAAAAGTTTTAAAGCACGCAACTACTCCGCATGGCTCAGGTAAGATTTCTTTTAGCATTACTTTATGATTTAGATGTATCCCTCAAAACAGATATGAATTCCCTAGTATTTACTAAGTATATACTATGATAATATATTGAGATATATCTTTGTGTACGTTTAGTACTTATCATCATAGTTTTGCAAGCAGTTGCGTGAATATCATATAGGTTGCATGTAATTGGCATACGGGCTACATTGCATTACATGGCAACACTGCGTTATGATCCTATGTGTATGTGGGAATGATTGTATGTATAAGTATGTATATACTAGGGTATTTAAAGACATTGCACGTGAACCAATGGTCCTTGCGTGATTATCGTACATTTTATAATGCGATTTTATTCATAATTTGGCCTCACCGCCAATCATCAATCTTGATAAATTAATTTATTGTTCGAATAACCGAGTGTGAACCTCGTTTGATATTCTAGATACGTAAATAATGCTTCGTAACATATTGTATATCGACTAGATTGATCCCAATTGTCTTTATCGCACCGTGATGTGTCATTTTGGGACACCTTCTTTTTGAATCGTAAATTACTTACGTACTATTTTATTTCCTTTATTCTTATGGGTTTGATATATTAGTTCACGTAACTATAATATAGCCGAAGTATAATCAATGATGCGTACACCGTAGCGGCGAATCATATGTGTTTATTGTAAAACGTGGGTGAGGCGTATCGTCATCTAATCATTTTTGTCATTCTACTCGAATTTAAAGATGTGTTTTAAGGATAGACTAGCATTGTGACCAAGCGGGATAGCTTGAAGTTTGGTTGGTTTGTGTTAATTTTATTGTGTGTGATTTTGAGACCTACCCGAAGCCGATATCAACGCTTATAGAGTTGACATACGTATTCTCATTCCGTTTCTTTCATTTGTCTTGTTGTCTCATTATTTTGAATTTGATATTTTATATGACGATGTCTGACACTTGTGCCAATTAAATAAGCATTGAATTTTGTTAACTGATTGATTTAAACATAAAGCGTCTTACATATTAAATATAGGATAAATGAAGCTTTTGGATAAAAATGACGTATGAGGCGTCTTGTAACAAGTACAATTCTTATAGAGAGTAAAGTGACAAAGTGAAAAAAAAAATCTTTTTCAACCTTGGTTGGTAAATCATAATAAGTAATTTATATTACTCGTAAAATCCTTGTTTTCATATATTAATAATTTGATACTAGAAGCTTGTGATGGATTTGTCAAGAATTTGTTTAATTTAAATTGAAAAAGGAGTTATTAGCAAAATTAACTATATGGATATCGAGTATAGACGGCTTGAGGTTTGATATGAATTAATTTTTGGGTCATTATGGTAAACTTTTGGCGTATCTTTTAATACAGAAAATGAGTAAAAAATTGGCCACGTATTTTGGAGCTAGAGACTTTGTAAAATTGGTTTTATTTTAAACATAAGGTCAAGTTATATTTACGAATGCATTGGTATAAACTGAAACTCGTCACTTGTTGTAGTGAATAAACGGGGATAAAATAGAAATATATACATTTTAAGTGAGAAATTCTAACGCTTGAAATGAATTATTAAATGTTGATGGAACGTTATTTTATTCTGCTGCGAGATGTGTTAATTTTAAAATGACTTGAAAATGGCTAAAGATTTAAAATCCTAATTTTCTACATTTCAGAATTATTGAAATAAGCATTTTGATTATTTATTCTATTATTATCGAGATTTAAGTCTCGACTAAAATTAGTAAGTTGTCCGAGATAATACTACGTGAAACATCTTTAACGTCTGACTCGAGTCGCATGAATAAAATATAGCATACCAGTTCTAAGGAAGACTTATGTATAATAAAAAGTCGAAGGTTGATTTTTAAGATTTAAATGGACTAGTTTGAGCCATGTTGGATACTTGTACATACGTAATAAGATATGTCGTAATAATAATATGAAACTCTGAAAATTCTTACCATGTACGTTTTTGGTACTTAAGCTATGGACATTAATGAGATTTTGACACAAGTATCGAGATTTTCAAACCTAATGATTTTACTGATTTTGATAACCGAGTCATGGAATCTACTAATGTTAGTAATTTTCTTGAGATTGTGACATTTTCATAAATGAAAACTTTGTATGTCGAAAAATGAAAGGTATAAATTCTTTAAAGGTGTAACATAAATTAAAAATGTGCAAATGTTCGATTTTACGATGTACAAGGTAACATTAATTAGAATACGCAAGTGGATTACCCAACAAACGCATACTTGTATTATTTTCTTAAGACTTAATGTTTTGAGTCACGATGGTTCGATCATACAACATCACTTCTTCGATTTTGCGAGCCTATATCTAAACTTAGGTAGTCCTGTGATTTTTCGTTTTAATATTTTCCATGGTACGAGACCATTATTTATTTTTGAATTGCTACTTCGCTAGTACTTGATAATGAGGGTATGTCACCCGGTGTATTTTTGTCCTCTTCATGGACCCCGTAACTTTTCTCCTTTCGGTTATTGGAACCAAAAATTTGGTGGAATGTATGTGTTACTCGAGACGATGGGAATTACGATCGTTCTATTTTTGGCGCTCGTGATGATGTTCGATGTCCACTTAATGATTCGATAAGATTGTTGTTGTTTTCACGAAACTCTTGTCATGACTTTGAAGTATTTTCATTTCTAATGTAGTTAATTTCCGTTGGCAAATATATTGCTCGTTTATCTAAATTGATCTCATTGATTTTTGATTTTTACTACTCGTTATGCTTACAATGATCTTTAATCTGGAACCACCTTACCGTTATTTGTGAACAATTTGTTTCGAAAATATGTATGAGTGTGTGAAATCTTTTGTTGAACCAAATACAAATGGTGTCGATTTATTTATTTATTATTTTTCTCACAAAAAGGCAAAGCAAAAGTATGTTTTCAAAGTGGATGAAAAATATTTTGTGTGTTCCTTGAAACGATGGTAACAATATTTTCTCATTTCAAATGATTTGATTATTTTGAAGATTAGGTCAAAAACTTTCGTAGTCATATTTGGTATGTAATAATAATGTGGTGTCGTCCCTCGATCCTCAATTATGCACAGCTTAGCTAAATATGCATAATTCGGGAAGAGTCCTGTTTTGTTGGTTGTTGTTGCTTGATCCTCAATTATGCATGATCTAGCTAATTATGCATAGTTTAGGAAGGGCAACGTCATTTCAAATCAATTGGTCATCTTTAAAACTGTTAGTGTTTTTTATAAACGTTTGGATGAGAACTCTTTTCAAATGGTGGATTCCTATGCAAGTAATCGTATTCTCTTTGATTCCTAAAGAAATTTTTTGAATTTTCTTGTGTTCCTTGAAATCTTTTCTTTCAGTTTGCGTTGACTCAGTACGTCACCGTGACTGGGTAATTATGGAAAATGTTTTTTTAGGTAACGTGCGAATTCCATCGGAATCACTAAGGTGTTGATGAAATACAAAAGGGGCTAGTACCGACACTGAGAAGAAATTTAAACAAAAATAGAAGAATGTCGAAGTAGAGGAAATCTGAGTTCGAGTAACACTGATTGAAATGACGAAGACTTCTCCTACATCAAATGTACCGTACTTTAATAATTTTCTTTTCTCGTTCTTTTGATATGTCAACGACACGCGATAAACTGTTGAAGTTTACCAATTATGCATCGGTAATTGGAAGACAATTCCATTTGCCGTCTTCGTTTATTAAAGTGAGGAATCCTCCTTGCTTGACCTGATTTTCTTTTATCGACGATGGTTAAACGGTAGATAGACATAGTTGATGTTTTTGTGGTAAACCCTTGCCTTTTATGTATTTATGTGGTATGTGACATGGTCGAGTGATCTTAAGTTGTGAGAACTTGAGACGAAATTGTCCAATGACGTCCGATCATGGAGAACACGTGTCGTGTAATATATTTTTAACTGTGAACGGCGACGCTTATTGAGATTTTGACTACGTTTGGGATGGAAGTGAGATGGTGTTCTTGTAATATATATATATTTTTTTCTGGGGTATGGACCCGCGTGTGAGCATCCTGCGATGACATATATATGTATTTTCTTTCTTTTTGGATATGCATCTATAGCTAGCAAGCTTGTGAACCTTCTTTAACTTGCAATTTTCTTTTTACTGGACTCATCCGAGAATCATGTCAAATATTCTTATTTTATTATGGTTTAGCTGATTAGCAAGCATGAGTTAACTTGATTGAACTTATTTACTTCGCATGGTTTGGCTATTTTGCAAACATGTCGTAATGTGGATTGTATGTGTTTCATAATGGCTTTTGTGTTTGATTGGTTTGTGATGTCTTCGAGAGAGTTGTGTATACGTCGAATGATTTCCGTATCGATGAATTCGTTTTTGACGAACTAGGTTTGTATGTGCGCAATATTGCAATAAGGTGATTTTGTACGACTAGTATTAAGTACTTCGTCTTGTATTGAACATTTTCGATGGGGTTATGTGCGACCCGTGAGATTTTCTTTTATGAATAATTATCTTTATGAGATTGATGGACAAAGTAAAAGGACGATTCGAACGTTGGGAGACAAGCTCCGAGCGTGTGTGATTGATTTTGGTAGTTGTTGAGATCGACACTTGTCGTTGGTAGTATCTTTGTACAACGACATTCACCATGTTAGCATTGAAGCTACAACATTTGAAGAATTATGTTGAGGAAAGTGTAGATCACCAGTTGAGTGGAGTGAAGTAAGGAAAAGTCAGTTGAATGGACCTAAAATGATTCAAGAGAATACGGAAAGGATTGTGTCGATTAAGGGTAATTTGTTAACAGCGAGAAGCCGTGAGAAGAATATATTGATTACCATAGGAAGAATTTGGGAAATTGAAGTGGAGATCATGGATCGAGATGTTAAGAGATTGAAGCAAGGTAGAATACTCATTGTAAAGGTGTGATGGAACCCGAGACGTTAACCGAAGTCCACGTCGGAATGTGAAGACCTCTTTAGGAAGAAGTACCCTCATCTTTCTAGTAGTACGAAATGCGAGTATAAGAACCGGAGAGCGCCGAGACGTCGCTCCCTTAAGGAGGGGAGGATGTGATCAAGGTGAATGTGCCGTATGGTGCTAAGTTATTGTCTCAAGAGCTGTTCAGTATGGGCATCTCCCTTAAGTTGTGACTTACTTGAGGATGTGATACCCCGAACCCAACGCCAATTATTTTACCCTAATTTACGTATATTTTGAAATTTTTAAGAAATTTCGTTTGTTATATATTTGACGGTTTAATTTGAAACCAATTATCGAGGCCTTAATTTTTACGTTTGACGATTTAAGAAGTACCGATAACGACTACGATTCCGACGGATGCCCAAAAATTTATCTTTTATTATCGATTGATCGATATTTGAGTTTTTCGAAGTTTTCATTTTTATTACGTTTTAAGTCGAGTCGGAACCATATGTATATTCGTTTTGTGTGCGTTTGAACCATTTAAAACAATTTTGGGGTAGCCGGGACTAAACCCAACTCCCGCTAATTTTCAAAACCGACTACTAGTCATAATCCCGCTCTTTAGCTATATGAAGGCCAAAAGAAAGCCGTATTTGCACAAAGGTCCTTCCACCACTATATATAAACTTATTTTTTTCACACACACTCATTTTTCACATTCAAAAATTTCTCTCCTCCTCCCTTTTCTCTCAAAACCCACGGCCAAACACCACCACCATAGATCCACCATCAAAACTTGATTTCTTGAAAATCTAATCAATGTCCCATGTTTATATCATCAAGATAAGTAAATCCCACCATAAATTTACAACATGCAACAACATTTTTTTCTTAGATTTAATTTTTCTATATTTTAATAAAAATGATGCTTTGATCTAATTAAATTCGTGGGTTTATGTTTAGTTATGTTTAGGAACATGGATTTGGAATATTATAGCTCGGAAAAGATTTTTCTTGGGTGTTTTTGCTTCCAAACCCCACGGCCAAACAAGGGGGTTTTGGTGTTCATGGGTTTTTTATCTATTAAGCTTATGGTATGGTTCCATTATGTTGTTATTATTAGTTTAATTATTTTCTTTTGAATGCATGCAAGTGTTTATAATTTTTGGTAAATTCATATTGATCATACAAGTAAATCTAAGGATTAGGAGTTGTTAGGGATGATGAATATAGGCTATTAGAAGTGTTGATGATGTTAAAAATGGGTCAAAACAAGTGTAGATGTGATTTTGAAAGAGGCATTTTAGATCACTAGGTTTAAGGCTATTTTTCGTATATTGGCTGTTGATTAAGTGTTGGTATGATAGGATATTATTGTAGTGGTTGTCGAGACGCTCGTTTCGATATAAGATAGAGCTTTTAACTCCAAACGAGTCAAAAGTTACATAAGTTTGAATATTCGTGTACCGGGAGACGAGTATTGACGCAATCCAAAATTGTTGCCGATATTTGGTCAAATCTCGGGGACTATAACTTGAGTTTCAAAGATGTTCAAGGGCTGTTCTCAGGCCCTAAACTTATAATTTTGAATCTATTTTCAAATTCAAGTGTCGTTTTGTAAATGGTTTTGGTTAAGGAAGTCAAAATGGTTTTACAAGTCGAGTGTGCAAAACTGTCCGGTTTTTAAAGTCTAAAGATGTGTCGAGCAGGTGGTTATAAAATGTGAATCATTGGATGAAATTTAAATTGAGTCTTTTACAGATTATAATAGAGTTTGTGACCAAGTTTCGTCGAAAACGGAGTTGTTTAGGTATGGGAAATCAGCATATACTTTTGGTAAGTACCGGCTGAGTATTAATGGAGAGGTACTTAACCTCGCGACATAGTTTGAGGCGAGAGGCTAAACTATTAGATTCTAAAATTCCTAAAAGAAATAAGTCTTAGGCTTGAGTGTATATTCTGAGATTGAAGACCCGTGTTGGGTACTTGAACCGTGTTGATTTGGCATCATGAGATGGATCAACATCGTAGATAATAGTTTTGGAAAGCTAGTATATGTTGTGGGGTTTTAGAAAGGATTCACTTGCATTGGTTGGTCATGTCTATGTACATACTATTTTGAGATACTAGAGTATGTTGTTAAGTGCGCACCTTATTTTTTAGGTGTCGGCTTTTGACGTGTATATTTGGAGCATCATCACTTCGGCGATTACTACTATTACTAGATTCGTGTATCATCTAAGGTTAGTCTATAGCCTCGCTCTTTACTTATTTTAAATGTTTTTTACCCGCGAGGGGGATACATGCTATTTAAATGAAAATGAACATAAGTCATGAATGATTGTTGGACCCGAATGTTGCCTTGAATTGTGTTGAGTACCTAGTTGCAAAAGTCCCTAAATTCGTGAACTATTAACTATTGTCTTGCCCTTGTGTGGGTTGGAGATAGCCGCTTATACAATTGATAGTACTATGGGGTTGACGACCCTATCCGAGACGAGAGCTAGTACGTTGAGTACCCTCTGCGGACGGATAACTTGTGATAAGAAATAAGGTATAATTGCAACTGATGCCTTTAGATGGGGCACTGGTTTCATCTTAATCATGCCGGTAAATGTACGCGGGTGATTGAGTTAACGGATTAGTGTCACGAGCTTAAACACAATTATTAGCTATTGCTAAAGAAAATATCCTTGAATAATATATTGTGAGTACGACAATGCTACTGAATGGTCATGATTGGTTTTAATACTTATGTTCAACTTATGATTTGATAAACCTATAGATTCGCTCAACCTTTGTGTTGACGATTTTAAGCATGTGTTTCAGGTAATCAAGATTTATAGCAGCGAAGCATGCATGGAGGGAGTTGGTGCTTTATTGGTCTAAAATTTTGGATTTCCTTCTTTTTAATCAAATTAATTATTGTCATATTATGGTAAAAGTTATTATGATTTGGGTTGAGATCTTTGGGGACAAGTAACGCTACTCTGATGTAAACATCATTTTTGGGTTGGAAATGTTTTAGACAATGGTTATAAATAATCTTTTATGTTTATCTTAAACGTCTCTTTCGAGGTCGTTTTCTGTAATTGTGTGTGATGTGCTATGAAATAACGGCCAAAGTGGTATTCCGCTGCGTGGTAAATTGGGGGTGTTAAAGGCATAGAGTTAGATGAGTCAAAAGCTGCTGTTGATAATAAGTCAAATGATTCAGAGTCAAACTCTACTACCTTGACCCAAGATAAGCCTATTGTGACCAAAAACATTATTTATCCACCTTTAATAAGCACATGTGTGCCTGTAGGACATGTGCCTACGACTAGTTCTGCTCCCCAAGTAGGTGAAAACTCCTAGTAAGGCAATGGATAATAATACAAAACATCATAGTAATACCTAGAGGGGTGGGTTAGGCTTTAAGAACACTAAGTCGGAACAACCTTTTTGATCTTCTTTGAGAAGAAAAGGATGTTATGTATGTGGTAGTCTAATCATTTTATTAAAGATTGCACTTTACATGAAGATAAAATTTCAAAGCTAAAGGCTGCACAAAAGGTCACAAAGAAAGGTAATGAGAAATATGCACAGGTAAAAAGGCAAATGGGGACTAAGGATGATAAACCCAAGTTTGATCATACAAAAAGGGTAATTAAACCTAATAAGATCAATACGGATAGTCACACTCTCTCTCTACCAAGGACTTTGTTCCAAGAGCAGTACTTATGAAACAAGGTCTAGTACCTTTGAAGTCTAGCAAGCCAAGTACCGACAAGCCTAGAACTGCAAGTACTGCTAGACCAAAAGCAAATACTACTGGTCAAAAGACACACAAACCATTTTCCCACAAAACTTCTAGGGATTTATCTGAGCTTGTAAAAACACCTAGAAGTAAGCCTCAAAACAAACCAATGCAAATGTGGTATCCTAAAGGACAAACATCATGTGTTCAATCCAGTACTGCTACAACAGTACCTAAGTCAAAGAGGCCTAAACATATAAAGTCACCTTATGTTTTTGACTATATAACTGGAACCATGAAATATAAGAGTGTATGTAGTCTTACTGGAAAACCTACTTACCAAACTCTTAAGTATGTAGGTCCCACAAGATCCGAGCCAAATGTGGCTTGGGTCCCTGTTAAAAACTAATGAGTTTTTTGTATGTGCAGTGGCATCTAATTGATGAATTAAAAGACAAAAGTATTGTAGATAGTGGATGCTCAAGGAACATGACAGGGAACAGAGATTTCCTTGCTGAATTTGAAGAATTCAGAGGTGGACCAATAGCCTTTGGTGGAAGTAAAGACAGGATTACTGGAAAAGGAAAGATCAACACAAGAAAGTTGGAATTTAAAGATGTGTTCTTTGTAAAAGAATTGAATGAGTTCAATCTCTTCTCTGTATCATAGATGTGTGATAAAAAGAACAAGGTGCTCTTTACTGATACAGACTGCTTGGTGCTTTCCAAAGATTTTGAGATGCCAAAGGAATCTCAAGTACTGCTTAAGGTACCCAGGCAAGAAAATATGTACACCTTTAATCTTCATACTATTACTCCAACAGGTGGCATTACATGTTTGATGGCTAAAGCTTCTAATTATGAGTCTAATTTATGGCATAGGAGGTTAGGTCACGTGAATTTTAAGAACCTAAAAAATTGGTTAATGGAAATATGGTTAGGGAGTTACCTAACAAATCTTTTCAAAATGATCTCACATGTACTGCTTGTCAAAAAGGTAAACAACATAGAGCCTATTGTAAGACCAAGACTGTCAATTATGTGACTAAACCTTTGCAAATCTTACATATGGATTTGTTTGGTACAGTTTCTGTTAGGAGTATTAGTCACAAAAGCTTTTGCCTAGTTATAACTGATGATTTTAGTAGATTTAGTTAGGTTTTCTTTTTAGCACACAAGAATGGAACCAATGATTTACTTAAGGACTTTTTCACTTTAGTTGAAAAACAGTTCACTAAACAAGTCTTCATCATTAGGACAGATAATGGGACAGAATTTTAAAATGCTAAATTTGATTAATTCTGTAGGTCTAAAGGTATCAAGAGACAATTTAGCAATCCTAGGACTCCACAATAAAATGGAGTAGATGAAAGGAAAAATAGGACACTAATTGAGGCTGCTAGGACTATGCTAGCTGATTCCCTTTTGCAAAACACCTTTTGGGCAGAAGCAATCAATAGTACATGTTATGTGCTAAATAGAGTCTTACTGACCAAACCTCAAAACAAAACACCTTATGAACTTTTGACTGGTGTTAAGCCAACAATAAGTCATTTGAAACCTTTTGGGTGTCATGTGTCTATTTTGAATACTCTTGATCAATTGGGGAAGTTTGATGGAAAATCTGATTCGGGATATCTAGTAGGATATTCTTTGCAAAGTAAAGCATATAGGGTTTATAATTTAGCATCTAGAAAAGTTGAAGAAAATGCCCATGTCAATTTCTTAGATAATAAGCCCAATGTCCCAAGAATAGGCTATGCTTAGATGTTTGATTTGGATTATCTAACTAACTCCATGGATTACTATTCTGTGCAAAAAGATTGCCAAACTAATAATGTAGGTAAAGAGACTGGTACAACAACTTTAGGTACTCGTTAAGGACCTTCTTCATCAGATTCTCAAGATGATGATGTTCATATTTATGTACCCATTATGCCTACTATTTCTCCTATGGTTGCTAGCCCCCAACAGACGCAGCCAGTTCTATCCAATGATGATCAAGCCTCACAAGAGCTTCAGAGGCTTAAAGATCAAGAGAAGAATGCTACAGCTTATAATAAGCATTCAGGAGAAGAATATTTGAAATAACAACACTCTGCAGTACATATTCAACCTAGCGGTAATTCATCTATAAGTACTGCTAAGCCAAGTTCTTCAAAGTCCGTTGATTCATTAGAAGATGTTCTACAAGCAATTGATAGTGAAGATGCCTATACTAGTCCAAATGAAGGGATCTTCTCCAAAGCTTCCTATGATGAGCAGGATGCAGTAACTGATTTCAATAATTTGGAAACTGAAATACCAGTCAGTTCTATTCCCACTCATAAAGTCAATAACAACCATCCTACAACTCAAATTATTGGAGACCTAAAGTTTGTTGTACAAACTAGAAGACAACTTCAAGCTAGTACTGAAACTCATGCACTTGTGAGCTATGTCAAACAACAGCAGAGAACTAATCATAAGGATACTCGAAATTGTTTGTTTGCTTGTTTCTTATCACAAGTAGAGCCTAAGAACATTTCTTAAGCTCTTGATGAAGAAAGTTGGGTAGATGCCATGTAAGAAGAATTAATGCAATTTGAACTACAAAAGGTTTGGATTCTTGTGGATTTTCCTTCTAGAAAAAGATTTATTGGTACTAGGTGGGTTTTCAGGAATAAAAAGGATGAGAGAGGTATTGTTGTGAGGAAAAAGTCTAGGCTTGTTGCTCAAGGCTATAGACAGGAAGAAGGGATAGACTATGATGAGGTTTTTGCACCAGTGGCACGGATAGAAGCCATTAGGATATTTTTGGCCTTTGCATCATATATGGGTTTTATAGTCTATCAAATGGATGTGAAAAGTGCCTTTCTTTATGGTACTATTTCTGAGGAGGTATATGTTTCAGAACCTCCATGTTTTTGTAGATCCTAAGTTCCCCAACAGAGTCTACAAAGTTATTAAAGCTCTATATGGTCTACATCAAGCTCCAAGGGCTTGGTATGCAACTTTATCCACTTCTCTTTTGGAACATGGGTATAGGATAGGGACCATTGACAAAACTCTTTTCATCAAAAGTAATGCTAAGGATATTATCCTAGTTCAAGTTTATGTTGATGACATAATTTTTGGTTCAACCAAGAAATCATGGTGTGAGGAGTTTGAAGCTTTAATGAAAGAAAGCTTTCAGATGAGTTCTATGGGAGAACTCGCTTTCTTTTTAGGACTACAAGTCAAACAAAGGAAGGATGGAATATTTATCAGCCAAGATAAATATGTTGCTGAAGTATTAAGGAGTAAAAGCACACCTTTTGAAGCTAAGAAATCTTTATCAAAAGACGAACATGGTGAAAATGTTGATATTTACCTATATAGATCAATGATTGGTTCATTGATGTATCTTACTGCTTCAAGACCAGATATTATGTTTGTTGTGTTACATGTTTAAGATTTCAAGTCAATCCAAAGGTGTCACATCTACATGCTGTGAAAAGGATTTTTAAGTATCTTAAAAGTCAACCTAACTTAGGATTATGGTATCCCAGAGATTCTACATTTGATTTGGAAGCTTACTGTAACACCCCCAAATTTATACAACTCAATACTGCGGAAGACTCGTTGGTGTTACGGGATAGCACATTACTCACATCATAGACAACGCATAAAAATCGCGTCGTTTAATAATAAAAGCATTTCCATTCATAAATATCAAAGTTACATAGGTCCCAAGTCATGGTCATTTCATACAATTTTACAAAAGATTTGAATGGAAATTGTTATTTAAGTGCGGGCCATGAATTCTTGTTGTCTTCCCGAGAATTACCTTCAAGTACCTGAGATAAAACATGTAAAAGAAAAGGTCAGCGATAACGCCGAGTGAATTCATAGAGTTTAATAAAATCCATCAATTTAACATCGGTATAAAATTATTACCAAAAATCATTTTGTACAATTCATTGTAATAGGCCATAAAATAGCCAAAGTCATTTTATACAAATCCTTATCAAAATCATAATATACGCATTTGCCTTAAAAATCATTATACGAACCATTGTCGTAAAAACATCATACAATACGTTTTACAACGTTGTATAGATTAAATAAAAACCGTTATATGAGTATGGTTATGAAAAACCAAAACACGAACATAATATCAATAGTAAGACCCCGTATTGCTAGTCAGGCAATATATCGTAATCTAGTGCGGATAGCAGTATTTCGTTAATTGGATTATTATAAGCCGCATGACATTGTTACCTTACTACAACAAACAACGGGTAGCTAGCCCGAAACTCATTTTCCCATCTAAATTAGCGTGTCGTCACAAAGGTCACGCTATGTAAATCTTCTCATACATAAATTCGCTTACCAATCAATGTGGCACGACGGGGATCAACCGTCAAGGCGCGAACTGGGGTGATCGTCCCCAAATAATACTATTATATGCATAAGCGTCTACCAAATCACGGTAGTTCACAATTCATGCTAATGGGACTTTTAGTGACATAACCTAACTTTAATAATCCATTTCATTTCATCTATCGGGTCATTTAATCATTTATCGGGTCATACAATCATTCGGGTCCAAATCAATTAAACAGACAATCGGGACAAATAGTGTCCTAATTCATAAAAACTAACATGTTATCTCCCTCGCGGGTTTATAAAACATTTCATAGAACATTTAAAAGAGTGTGAGGCTATGAACTCACGTTGATGTGGGAAAGCGGGTTATCGGCAATTCGGATGTACGGTACGTGCTTCAATCACGGAAACCTAGACAAATAATACTCGTCTTAGACTCTTGTCCAATGACTTTATAAAAATAACAATTATGTATACATATGATGATTTTATATATATATGATGATCAAGTGGGTTTACATATTCTCATTTACTCATTTTAGTGTTATGTATTGGTAACTTTTATACTAGTTTACTAGTTTTACTTATTTACATGTTTTAGGTCCAATAAGCCTATTATAAGTTCTTTAACTTGTATTAATCCATTTTATACTTGTATTATCAGTATTTATGCTTTACATATTGGGCCTAAATGGGTTAAGCCCAATAAATAAGTTTATAAGTGTCTTAGCCCATTTTGTTGTATTATTAGTCCAATAACGTTAACTTAGCCCGTTAATGTCCGTATGTTTTATAGTTCGGGTTTTATCGGTTTTTACTTGTTATATATGTTTATATATCAGTATATGAGTTTATAAAAGTTTACATTAGACGGGTACAACCGTCTAAGTTTTATTTAACAAAAACGTTAATTTTACGGTAATAGCCGAAAAAGTCGTAAAAATCATGTTTATAGTTTTATAACTTATAAAACTTATCAAACTACCATTTTTATAAAATGTCCATTTATTTATCCTTATAAATATTTATATAAATGTATTATATAAGTTAGTGGGTTTTAATTCACATTTTATACTATTTTTATTTGAGTGCTTATATAATACTATTATACTTTAATTTCCCAAAATCTGATTTTTACCTTCATGTTCACCATTTTTACCATATCTTGAGTTCTACAAGGAGATAGAAGCTCATTTTTGGACACCATAAACTAAATGATATGTGCTAAAATTAACTTAGTTTTAGCTACTGCTCAATCCAAATTTAAATATCCCTAACAGTCCGTCCAAAACTGACTATTCAGATTGGTACTCTAAACTTGTTTTGATCATATCTCACTCATTATAATGATTCCATTGCATTGCCAACTCTCACATGTGTACAAGACATATTACTTACTGTATATCCATTATTCTATGCCATTTTATCAGTTCATCATATGATTCTTTACTATTTTATACAGCCATCATTTTAAGCATGATTTTAACCTTTTTACATATAGTTTTTCATCTTTTTAATCATATTTATCAACACCAAATCCTCACACAATACTTTTATCATCATATAATCATCATATACATATACAATAGGAAATAAAATACATGATTACATAATCAAAATAACAAGAGGATGGGGAGGACAATCTTTATACCACCATGATGATGTAGGTTATGATCAAGACATGGATTTTGATGGAGAAACTTGTGATAAACCAAGACCATCTTCAAGACCACCATTCTTCAAGAACTCTTTGTGGAAAATCAGCCCCAAGACTCCATAGAAACTCCTCCTTGGATGTTATAATTTGCACCAATCTTCATCTCTTTGAATGGAGATTAACATATGTTAATTATAACAAATGTTTGTGGTTAAAAATTGTATGATGATGGTGTTTAAGGGTGATGGTGGGACGGAAAAATGAGAGGAAGAAAGGGAAAGAAAGTTGTTTTGCATGTCACAAATGAAAGGAATAACTTAGCTAGTGGTTTTGTGGGATGGGTGGCTTCATTTTGAAGCTAATGGACAAGTGTCCATAAAAATGACACCAAGGGTGTTGGTGTTGCTTACTCTTGCCGTCCAAGAGTGGGGGTGGGACAAGTTTATTCTTGTCTCATCCCCAATTAATTACGGGTACTCCTCGATTCTATTTTCCTCGATTTGCGTGCCCTCGGGTCGTTTTACGAAAAACGTTTTTATAAATTATGAATCAACGGCACAAAACGAATCTAATAAAAATTTTCTCATCAAAAATGGAGTTCGAAAACGTAAATACGTAATCCTAAGGTTTCTGGTTTAGTCGTAAAGGACGTTAAATTAAAATCGTAAGTCCTAATCTCTTCTCGTAAATTTTGTAAGTTTATGAATCAACTCAAAATTAAAATCCCAAAATAATATTTACGGATAAATTTATTTTCTGAAATTTCGGACTGTCACCAAAACGGTGTATGTAAACGTAAGCACGTAACGTTGGATCCTCCGGTTTAGACGTAGTCGATGCAACTTCAAGACGTAAATCCAAATTACTTCCCAAAAATAAGTGAGTTCATAATATAACATTAAAATAATATTTTCAAATAATATTTGTGAATAAAATATCAATCATAAATTGACGGATTGTCACAGCATTTACCCCTAAACAGGATCTTTGTCCTCAAAGATCATCTTACTACTCGCTTCTTATAGAGTTAAAGTCATGTGGGTATTTCCTCCACATTCGGTCTTTTCTCACAAGTGTAATCCATTACAATACGCGAGTTTCATCAAACATAACTACGGGAATAAGATCAGGCTTAATGTTGACTTACTTTCTCTATCCATGATGTTCACGGGTTTTTGATGAATGCAACTTTCCGCCGATCTAAACTTTATCAAGAAGAATTCAGATTTTCACTTGATAGATATTTATCAAGTTCGATTTACGAAACATAATTCACGCAGCTCTTGAAGTCCTTGGGTAGATCCAGCTTATATGCCTTTCAAACCAATCTTTTACATTATCTCAATGGTCCCATACTACGGGGACTTATTCCCCATGATCTTTCAGATCATCAATTCATTTTTCCATAGTTAAAATTTTTGGCATAACTTCGCTACCCATCTGGCACTTCCATATCTGCATTTCATATTCACATAACCTCCTGCCCACTACCGGCTGTCAATAATCAAATCCTAATTTCAACAATCATTTCAGGTCTCGCGGGTCGAGTATTTTGTAAGGTTAGGTTCGCCATCATAGGAAACCTTAAACCTAAAAGACATGTCCAACTCACAATGGGTGTATGTCGGGTGTCTTCATCTCAACTCCTACTTACAGATGCTCTAATATTTAAATCTTAACAAGATTCGACCTCGATCCTAATACGATAGTTTTCAATGATAATCTCTCCAAAGGAAAACGATTATACGGTCTATTACCAAAGGTCAATCATTCAAACATAGAACAGCGCTTATAGTATTTTGTATCGTTACTTTACCTCGTCCCTTCGATTGGGATGGTACACAGTACTCTCATCAAGATTCGTTCTCAATGACTTCTGAGCAAATCTCTAGAAATTCGATGCGAAGCGAGGATATCTATAGATGATCGATACATGCACACCATGTTTACATAACTCCTTTAAATACAAAAGAGTCTATTTCTTCATCAAGAATCTATCATTAACAGGAATGATATTAGCAGATATGGTCAGTCTGTCGACACTGACCAATATCGAATCAAATTGAGATGATGACCTTTGCAATAGCTAGACGTTTACTAATGTATGAGGCAATGTCTGCCTTCATAATTTACCATTAGTACAGCTTCTTTAAATAAAGATACATTAAATCAAAAATGACATGAATAGAATACTTAATCTTACGAGATTCCAACATAACTAAATCTCTAAATCTCCATATCTAGGCAACCACAAGTGGCCTTTTAAACATTTAACGCTTATCGGCTTCTCAATTCTAATGGTTCACATTAGCCGTGAACCCCTTTTATTATCTATATTATCTTTTTTTACAAACATTGTTTATTTTTATATTGTTTGGCAATTTATTTTGCACCTTCATTACTAAGGAACATGTCCTAATTGGTTCTTTATATTCTCTACATAATGTGTCAGTAATTACGTTCATCTTTCATCATATTTTCTAAGTTTTAGTTTCTTCTCAACTATCATTTTTATCCGTTTTACTCAATCCGACGTCTAAAGCGTCGATAATTATTACAACTAATTAAATATTAAATATTCAATTTTTATGAAACGTAAACGTAAAGATTTTAAATTTCTTAGTCCGTCCAATTATATGAAAATGTCCAAAATAATTTTAAATTTAATTAACACATTTTTTTTTGCTGATTTATCGAAAATAATTAATAAGATTCGTAAATGTTTGAAAAATCTTTAGTTATATTTTGGTCAACGTTTTCTTAGTTGAAAAGCAAAAATTATCGTTTCAAATTTCAAGATCATGGTTTAAAAGGTTTCCTCAATTCTTCTTAGGTTGTCTTGAGGTATACACAAACATTTACCCCTAAACAGGAGTTTAGTAAATTATTTGTGTATAAGGGAATAATCCCTTAAAAATCCTTTGTTAAAACATTTGTCAAAACATATTTGCACTTTTCTTTTTATTAATACTTAAAGTCTTAAAAGGGCTCTTAATTTTTGAAGAGTCAATATAGATTCCATTATTTATTAATCACAGGGTTAAATCATGTAAAGGATTAAGTCTTAAATCACTTGTTAATTATTCAAGGTACAGGTTTTCATTGTTCGGCCAATTCAGGGCAATATATAATTAATTATTAACTCATTCTTATTCTTATAAACAAACAAATAGTCCTTAATGATCACAAGCGTGAATTTATCAAATTACAGCCTACACACGTGATTCACCAAATTTATGAATGCTACATGTGTATTAGTCAATCCAAACGACATAACATGAAACTCATAATGTTCATTACAAGTTCTGGGTGTAGTGATTGGAATATATAATCTTTTTCGCGGACGCGAAGTTGATGATAACCATGCCGTGGATCAAATCTTTAAAACATATGCTAGAACCTTGTAAATGATCGAACAAATCTTCCATTTCGAGTTATGGATATCGTTTTCGATTGTCAATTTACTCAGTTCACAGTAATCTATAAATATAAGGAATGATAACACCATAGCTCTTCATGATGACGAGCTCGGTAGAATAAAATCTTTCTCCGACAACTCTCTCAGTTGTACGGCAATTCCTTTAATGCAGATGGTGCTGACGTACAGTGCACATGCCACAGGTGCAGCACCGAGAATATAATCAATACCAAATTCGACTTTCCTAAATGGCAAAAGTCTAGGTAATTTACCAACAAATACCTCCTAAAGTCTCAGATAATGGAAACACCTTTTTTTTATAATAAATTCATATTAGGTTCTTTCTAGATTATAATATCTATGGCTAATTCACAACCATTCACGGTATAATCTCAAGTCTAAATGCAGGATATGGTCATCCATCAAGAATTATTTAGATCACTTTTGATAATCAACATCTTATCATTTAGGGGAATTCTATTCGAGTTCTCATCAATTAAGACAATGTCGTCATGTCATAATCAATCAATCCACTCTACTGGCACTATCAACTTTCCAGTTTCATTGCCGTTGACAAAATGTGAACTTCTCAAAAGACTAATAATAACTCATAATCCTTCACAAATTCAGGGATATATGGAGACACAACTACTATTAAAAGAGTAAGGTCAACGCATAATGTATGCGAGAGAATTTCAAATCAGATACAGACGAAAACGTTAACGAATAGGAATATATCCCATGTTTTCATAATTTGAGTACGCATTCGAAAGCTCCTCGGATCGTTACCCAGGTCATTCCAATGAAATCTAATCAAAAGAAATGATAGGAACGTCGATACATCCAGTCGGGTATCAACACTCGGTAATCAGATACTTTTCCTAAGAATCTCACTACGGGAGAATTGGACAAGAAAGAATTGTCAATTGTCAATTGTCAAATAAGACAATTTCTACAGATGAGTAAATTCGATTCAGAAGAATAGATGCCACAGGCACATATGTAGGTGTCCCTAACACTATGTCCCTATTTTTCACTTCTTGCAGATCTCATAAAATTTAATCTTTCACAATCTTTAAAGAAAATGTAGTGTTTATTAATCAACTTTATGGTGACTACTAATCAGCCTTGCATGGTCCATTCCAAATTGTATGTAGGCGCGCAACTATATACAATTTCAAGATTGACGATGCAATACTCAGTTCGTCAGAATTTTATCATCATGTTTATAATGAAAACATTTTCATGCTTAATTCTTAAATAAGAATCAAAAATAAATTTACAAAGATTTTCTTTGTTGTGAAAACAATTAAGTTTTCCAAGGTGTTTCATAAACAACTTCATTTCGATAACGATCACTATAAATCTCACTTTGAATAATCCTTATAGTGATGAAAATTCAATTTTTCTCAATGGATACGGTTTTATCTTATAAAAACAATGAGTGATCTGCAAAAGAGTGATGAAAGCTTGTTCACCAAGAATTAACTACGATATGGTAGGAAATGAGCTTAGCCAATTAATCATGAGGTTCATGACCTCGATGGCACTTAAAAGAGAATAATTCACAACGTAACTCAATTCGAGATGAGTACTTGTTCAATGGTTGCATCACTAATGCGAACATTAGGATGAAGCAATAAAAGATAGGTAACATCGATACATGTAGAATTTAGCAATCAAAGGTAGTCTTTTCATTAATCACAAACAAGTCAAATTGCACCGTAACACATTACGTGTCACTATGTCATACAATTCCAAAAACTCATCCTACCAACTGATATCTCAGTTAAGTTAGAGATTTTTTTAAAAGATACCACAATGAATACTAATCTACAAGAGCCATTAGGTGTTCCATATGTCCCGGAAGATCCATTGGTCCCCATTCAGAAGAAGATTTCTTCAATTTATTTCTTAGACACTGGGCATCCTCGTTAGTGGACAATGGCCTAGGAACAACCCTTAACACGAATCAACAATCATTTAAAACCTTATAATTTAATCACAGAACTTAACGACTTTCTCTTAAAAATTTCTTATTCCATACGGGTTGATTTTACTTTATTCAAGTTTCAATCAACTTATACTCAAGGTGATATCCTACCTCATTTTCCAGTATTTTCAACCTTATTATTAGACCTTCAAAGTGCAATAAAAGCTCGATATGAACAACACTTAATTTCCAATCCTATAGATCTTTCAACAATAGTTAACAAATGAGTCACTAGTATGATATGACTCACACATTCAATTAGACTTCTCGGAAAGGTACTAGTGGCATGAGACTTTTGGGTAATGGTTCCAATGACAGCCTCAACTGCAACATTCACCCTTTCGATTTCAATTTAAGAATTGGATGACAACGAATCAGATGACACCTTTCTAGGTGGTAACGTTTTGTCAAACTCCACTCTATAAGGAAAGATCGTCATGACATCGATATCAGATTTAATCTCGCCAATTCTTCTTTAATATCATAATCAACTTATATCTACATTTCTACGAATATAAACTATTTGTTGGAATCATAAATATCCACAACTTGGTTTAGATCTAGGATAGCTAGAATTCCTACGGAAATAGCTTCGATTAATTTACTAGGGGATTTAGGGTTCCTTGTGACAATCTACGTCGTATAAATACCTCGTATAAATATTAAAATAATCATCAAACAATCATGTAATCAAATTACATCATATATATATATATATATATATATATATATATATATATATATATATATATATATATATATATATATATATATATATATATATATATATATATATATATATATATATATATATATATATATATATATATATATATATATATATATATATATATATATATATATAACCCAAGTTATATATATATTAAAATAATACATCTCAGTCTGGCCTTGTCGATAACTCGGGAATTCTTCGGCACCGTTATAGTCAAAAGATTTTTAGACATTTTTGAGAAAAATGTTTATAGTTAAAAGATTTTGAAATGTTTTATTCAAAACCTTGGTTTTTAAAAATCTTTCGTTCTCTATAACGAGAGCTCTGGTACCAAACTATACCACCCCCAAATTTATACAAGTCAATACAGCGGAAGACTCGTTGGTGTTACGGGATAGCACATTACTCACATCATAGACAACGCATAAAAATCGCGTCGTTTAATAATAAAAGCATTTCCATTCATAAATATCAAAGTTACATAGGTCCTAAGTCATGGTCATTTCATACAATTTTACAAAAGATTTGAATGGAAATTGTTATTTAAGTGCGGGCATGAATTCTTGTTGTCTTCCCGAGAATTACCTTCAAGTACCTCAAATAAAAAATGTAAAAGAAAAGGTCAGCGATAATGCCGAGTGAATTCATAGAGTTTAATAAAATCCATCAATTTAACATCGGTATAAAATTATTACCGAAAATCATTTTGAACAATTCATTGTAGTAGGCCATAAAATAGCCAAAGTCATTTTATACAAATCCTTATCAAAATCATAATATAGGCATTTGCCTTAAAAATCATTATACGAACCATTGTCGTAAAAACATCATACAATACGTTTTACAACGTTGTATAGATTAAATAAAAACCGTTATATGAGTATGGTTATGAAAAACCAAAACACGAACATAATATCAATAGTAAGACCCCATATTGCTAGTCAGGCAATATATCGTAATCTAGTGCGTATAGCAGTATTTCTTTAATTGGATTATTATAAGCCGCGTGACATTGTTACCTTACTACAACAAACAACGGGTAGCTAGCCCGAAACTCATTTGCCCATCTAAATTAGCGTGTCGTCACAAAGGTCACGCTATGTAAATCTTCTCATACATAAATTTGCTTACCAATCAATGTGGCACGACGGGGATCAACCGTCAAGGCGCGAACTAGGGTGATCGTCCCCAAATAGTACTATTATATGCATAAGCGTCTACCAAATCCCGGTAGTTCACAATTCATGCTAATGGGAATTTTAGTGACATAACCTAACTTTAATAATCCATTTCATTTCATCTGTCGGGTCATTTAATCATTTATCGGGTCATACAATCATTCGGGTCCAAATAAATTAAACAGACAATCGGGACAAATAGTGTCCTAATTCATAAAAACTAACATGTTATCTCCCTCGCGGGTTTATAAAACATTTCATAAAAACATTTAAAAGAGTGTCAGGCTATGAACTCACGTTGATGTGGGAAAGCGGGTTATCGGCAATTTGGATGTACGGTACGTGCTTCAATCACGGAAACCTAGACAAATAATACTCGTCTTAGACTCTTGTCCAATGACTTTATAAAAATAACAGTTATGTATACATATGATGATTATATATATATATGATGATCAAGTGGGTTTACATATTCTCATTTACTCATTTTAGTGTTATGTATCGGTACCTTTTATACTAGTTTAGTAGTTTTACTTATTTACATGTTTTAGATCCAATAAGCCTATTATAAGTTCTTTAACTTGTATTAATCCATTTTATACTTGTATTATCAGTATTTATACTTTACATGTTGGGCCTAAATGGGTTAAGCCCAATAAATAAGTTTATAAGTGTCTTAGCCCATTTTGTTGTATTATTAGTCCAATAACGTTAACTTAGCCCGTTAATGTCTGTATGTTTTATAGTTCGGGTTTTATCGGTTTTTACTTGTTATATATGTTTATATATCAGTATATGAGTTTTTAAAAGTTTACATTAGACGGGTCCAACCGTCTAAGTTTTATTTAACAAAAACGTTAATTTTACGGTAATAGCCGAAAAAGTCGTAAAAATCACGTTTATAATTTTATAACTTATAAAACTTATCAAACTACCATTTTTATAAAATGTCCATTTATTTATCCTTATACATATTTATATAAATGTATTATATAAGTTAGTGGGTTTTAATTCACATTTTATACTATTTTTATTTGAGTGCTTATATAATACTATTATATTTTAATTTCCCAAAATCTGATTTTACCTTCATGTTCACTATTTTTACCATATCTTGAGTTCTACAAGGAAATAGAAGCTCATTTTTGGACACCATAAACTACATGATATGTGCTACAATTAACTTAGTTTTAGCTACTGATCAATCCAACTCTAAATATCCCTAACAGTCCGTCCAAAACTGACTATTCAGATTGGTACTCTAAACTTGTTTTGATCATATCTCACTCATTATAATGATTCCATTGCATGGCCAACTCTCACATGTGTACAAGACATATTACTTACTGTATATCCATTAATCTGTGCCATTTTATCAGTTCATCATATGATTCTTTACTGTTTTATACAGCCATCATTTTAAGCATGATTTTAACCTTTTTACATATAGTTTTTCATCTTTTTAATCATATTTATCAACACCAAATCCCCACACAATAATTTTATCATCATATAATCATCATATACATATACAATAGGAAATAAAATACATGATTACATAATCAAAATAACAAGAGGATGGGGAGGACAATCTTTATACCACCATGATGATGTAGGTTATGATCAAGACATGGATTTTAATGGAGAAACTTGTGATAAACCAAGACCATCTTCAAGACCATCATTCTTCAAGAACTCCTTGTGGAAAATCAGCCCCAAGACTCCATAGAAACTCCTCCTTGGATGTTATAATTTGCACCAATCTTCATCTCTTTAAATGGAGATTAACATATGTTAATTATAACAAATGTTTGTGGTTAAAAATTGTATGATGATGGTGTTTAAGGGTGATGGTGGGACGGAAAAATGAGAGGAAGAAAGGGAGAGAAAGTTGTTTTGCATGTCACAAATGAAAGGAATAACTTAGCTAGTGGTTTTGTGGGATGAGTGGCTTCATTTTGAAGCTAATGGACAAGTGTCCATAAAAATGACACCAAGGGTGTTGGTGTTGCTTACTCTTGCCGTCCAAGAGTGGGGGTGGGACAAGTTTATTCTTGTCTCATCCCCAATTAATTACGGGTACTCCTCGATTCTATTTTCCTCGATTTGCGTACCCTCGGGTCGTTTTACGAAAAACATTTTTATAAATTATGAATCAACGGCACAAAACGAATCTAATAAAAATTGTCTCATCAAAAACGGAGTTCGAAAACGTAAATACGTAATCCTAAGGTTTCCGGTTTAGTCGTAAAGGACGTTAAATTAAAATCTTAAGTCCTAATCTCTTCTTGTAAATTTTGTGAGTTTATGAATCAACTCAAAATTAAAATCCCAAAATAATATTTACGGATAAATTTATTTTCTGAAATGTCGGACTGTCACCAAAACGGTGTATGTAAACGTAAGCACGTGACGTTGGATCCTCCGGTTTAGACGTAGTCGATGCTACTTTAAGACGTAAATCCAAATTACTTCCCAAAAATAAGTGAGTTCATAATATAACATTAAAATAAAATTTTCAAATAATATTTGTGAATAAAATATCAAATAAATTGACGGATTGTCACAGTTACTCAGATAGTGATTATTTTGGAGCTAATCATGATAGGAAATCCACAACAGGAGGTTGTCAATTCCTAGGCAGAAGACTCATATCATGGCAGTGTAAGAAGAAAACTATTGTTGCTACTTCTACAACTAAAGTTGAATATGTAGCTGCTGCTCATTGCTGTGGACAAGTATTTTGGATCCAAAATCAGTTGTTAGACTATGGTTTCAACTTCATGAACACCAAGATCTACATTGATAATGAAAGGACTATTTGCATTGTCAAGAATCCAGTCTTTCACTCAAAAATCAAGCATATTGAAATAAGACATCACTTTATAAGAGATGCTTATGACAAAAAGCTTATTCAGGTTTTGAAGATCCATATAGATAACAATGTAGCTGATTTATTAACCAAGGCATTTGATGCAAAGAGATTTGAGTTCTTGGTAACACATACTGGTATGTGTGACAACCGTGGTTTTGGGTTTGTCACTTGGTCTTACTTTTAGGTTATTTTATGTGTGCTTACTTGAATTGTGTGTTTACGTGTTTATTTTGTGTGAACGAGGTTGGTGTGGTTATCGTTTATGAGTATAGAGTACTCATAAGTAAATCGAGGAACGGTTATTTCATGTTCATGAGCTCACAAGTGGTGACTGTGAAATGAAAATGGTGATATTGTGGTGTTTACGTATACGTATAAGTATTATAGTAATAGTATTTTTTTAGGATTTACGGTTTAGCATTTAGAGGTCTCGGGTGAGGTAATTATCCATATGAATATTTTTCGGGATGGTTTTAAGTCATTTAGGACTTAGTTAAAAAGTTTATTTTAAAATTTGAGATTTTTTATAAAAGTGTATATTTTACGTCTTTTACGGTAAAATGCGTAAATTTGACTAGTTTTACGGTTTTGAGGTTTTGGAAACTTTAGGAGCTGAAATAAATTAAGGAAAATTAAGGTAATATTATTAACATAATATTAAATAATAAAAAAAACGAATTTATTGGGTGTTTGGGTCGGTTTAGACGCACCAAAGAAAGAGAAAAAGGGAAAAAGGGAAAAAAAAAAAAGGAAAGTTGGGTGTTATACTTGGACTAGGATTTTATGTACACACTATATAAGGTTATCTAATAAATAAAAAAAAAACATAAATCCCTGGAGACAAATAAAAATTCTTGGGTTTCATAGCGGAGAATTAGGGTTCTTCAAAAAAATTAGGTTTTCTTCATCTTCCATTGATTTAAGGTAAAAACCTTCATTAACCTTTTTAATTAAATTGTTTTTATGTTTAATTAATCATTCTTATGATGGATTAAGGGTCAAGGTTTATATAAAAACAGTAGATTAATGATGTATTAATCATAATATGATGATCATATAATCTAGGGCTTGTATTAAAAGGGTTATAGGTGATTAATTAGATCAATTTTTTTAAAACCCGTTTTTAAAAACTGGGCAGAATTATAAGTCTATTGTTTTGATCATATCTCGAGTTATAGGAACATTCAAGATGCGATCAAACTAGCCCTGGATAGTTAATTGAGTTGGCTTTCAAAATCAAGAAACGAGAACTAAATTGGTGGTCGGGAAGTGGGTCAAAAACAGGTTACAACAGTTGGAGGTCAAAACAGTTTTGAATTCAGCCTGTTTTCTTTTGAAGTTTTGGGTTGTTTGGGGTACTTAGGGTTGCATTGGGATCTTCTCACGAACATGAGAGATGGTTTATAAATTGTAGTAAGGATCTGCACTTGGGCTAAGATTGTGGTTTAGGGTAAGACCCTCTAATGGTAATGAACTTTTCATACGTTTAAAATCAATGAATTCTGGATAGGTAGCAATATATACACATATATCTGGGCCTAAACAGTAGCTTTAAGGTTAGGGCAAGTGGGAGGTTTTAGCTAACATGTATAAAAGTGTGAATATTCCTTTTACAGAAACCATGGGTATGTTTAAGTGGACTTTTGACTTAAAGTTTTGAGACCTAAAACTTGGACTGTTTTGTGTAAAATTATGAACGGGATAGCTATTAAACTTAACCAAGTTAGGGACTTGTTAAGGAAGGGTAATGGGGTGATTAGAGCTTAACAATGAGGTAATTATACGGGAATAGACTAGATGTCCATCATAGGTTGATGAGCCATCTTAGTGATTGGTTCGTGTATTGATTTTGTGTTTTTGGTTTGTTAGCTTGTTGCTAGTGCGAGGACTTGTGAAGAAGCTATCAGGTGAGTTTCATAGTCCCATGTTTAATATTGATTTTGACTTCCAGATGGGATGGAAGAGACACTGTGTTGAGTTATTTTCTAAATTGATGTTGTGAATGTGTTTGTGATTTGAGATGGACTTGTGTGTACATTATGTGATTAACTGCTATGTGATTTTTGATTGTGTATGTTTTGGATCGGGGGACACGTGTCGTCTCAGTTATTGTGGTTTTACAAGGTAGTGGCCTTGTGGTTTGACAAGGTAGTGGCCTTGTGGTTTGACAAGGTAGTGGCCTTGTGGTTTGACAAGGTAGTGGCCTTGGGATAGGTATATAGTGTGATCATCTATGGTACCATGTTGTTTGGCAAGGTAGGAGCCTTGGATTTTGGTTTGGAATGATTGATCTTGAATGCTAGTTGTTAATACATAATTGTAGCACATTGTCCGTATGTTATTGTGTTGATGGTTGTTATTCACAACTTGTAATTGATTTAGCGTTGGAGTCTAAACCTATGACTCTCACCAACTTTATGTTGACGTGTTTTAGTGTCTCTTTCAGGTGATACTATGGTTAAGCATGAGAACATAAGTGGATAAGATTGGAGAAGCTTAGGAATGCATATAGAAGGAGAATCCCCGTTTCCTTCTTAGTTTTTATTTGTTCTTTTAATAAGTGATACTGTGGCACACATATATTTGTTTGGTTATGTTATTTGTTTGTCTTGGGTAAGCGGTAGGACTGTTACCTACTTACCTAGACTCCTGAGTCTGATGAGATATTGTCATGACTTTGTGTCTCCATTTTATGACATTTCTTATTTCATATAGTTATCTCTATAGACACGCCATGTTGTGATGATATCCATACGTCGCGCCCCATATTCCGCCATGGTGGGGTGTGACAGAATGGTATCAGAGACAATGGTTATAGAGAATTAGGTTGCCTAGTCGTGTAGCCTAGTCTATAGCTTATGGGTCCCTGCATATAGGCGTCATAGGAGTATGTGTTCATTTTATAGTAATTGATGTGTTTGAATATTATTTTCGTAGTATTTGTTAGGTTATGAACTACTATGGTTCATACTTAACTACATGTTATTTTCTTTACGAGTTTTGATTAGTGCGGGTGGAACCATGGTCGTATACGCTAGTCATTGTTGGATTTCGCTTAATTATGTTTTCATGTTCTTTATACATTTTGAATTTTGTCTACGCTGGTTCAGCTGGACTACGAGTTTATGTGTTTCGTGCATTGGCTATGTTATTTTAATACATGGGGTTTTGGATCTTATCTTGTGTGGTTATGTTCTTGTGAGTTGTTGGATTATGTGTTATGTGTAGTATTAATTTCTTATAAGTGTCATCATAGGAGGGAGTACATTGGTGAAAGGGAACATGTATAATTATGGAGGCCTACATAATTATATATGTGCCACAACACCACTGGACTTTCAAGTATGATTGCATGAAATAGAGTTAATACATGCTTGTATAGTATATGTTGGATGGATTTGAGTGTATGTACGCTTATGCCTATGTATGTAAAATTATTTTCTACTTACCGGTTGTATTCTTGGGATGGTTGCTAGCTCGTTTCTCTTTGAGATGTTCAACTTCTGTAGTAGCGCATTTCTCGGGTCCTCATTTCACGTGTTTGTTTGTACGGTACTTTTGGCGTGAAGGATTTTGAGATGGTGGAGATTTCTTTTTGGGGTAACGATGTCTTTTTTTTCGAGTTATACATGGTAAAAAAATAGAACTTGCAAATTGAAAAAAAAAATAGTTGTTGGTAGTCGATGAAATAAGGAGTGTCGGGATCATGTTTCAAATAAGGTGGAATATAAATTCTTTAACATATAAGCATGACTCGGTTATTTTAAAATATTTTGGTTTTGATCACCTAAAGTTATTGTTCTTAAGTTAAAAATTTTGTTCTTATTTAGTGAAATATGTTAAAATCATGTAATTAATAGAGTTTTAATTTTCTGGAATTAAAATAAATTAGGTTCTAGTTTTGGTAATTAATGGGGGGGTTTAGGGTTTAAAAATCGTTTTTTTTTGTATAAATCGGAGTAGGCAGAAACTGTCGCTAAACTGTCAAAATATGTCGCTAACTGTCAGAAACTGTCGCTAATGCCTAGGCAGATTTTGAGAAAAATCGTTTTGGTCATAACTTATTAGTTTTTAAAGGTTTTTGGGTGATTCAAAATCCTAAAATTATGTACTCGGAACATAATTTTCAAATATTCAGAAAGTTTCGTAATTGGTAGTCAGTAGCTTGGTCGAATTAATTGTACAAGTGTTGAGTTCAAGGTTAATTTTCGGACAACATGGGTTAAACTCGTGTATTGGGTATTTTGCTGTAATGAACACTTGGGGGGTTAACATAGAGATGAGTTGGGAAGGAATTTGAGAGTTCTTTAGACCTTATTATACGTGGTTATATTTTGATGAGTTTTGATTTATGGTATTTATGAGTAAGATGAAATCGGGGTGACAGTTTTAAACCCGTTGAGTTATGTGACGGCTCCTAACTTGGTTTCAAGACAGTTCTTGTTTGATGAGTTCGAGATTTAGTTAGGTTGGTTACATAACTTTATGGTTTTGATAAGTTTCCTCCCGGACGGTTAAGGCTCATGTGTTGTTGGTTGAGATTATTTTCGTGTAAACTGAGTTCACGTTTGAACGTGAAGGTTTTATCAGGGATATGCATCCTCGTTCGTTTGCTGAGAATAAGTTTGAGTTTGGGAGTGAATCTCGGGAAGAGATTTCTATTAGGAGGGAGTGATGTGACAACCGTGGTTTTGGGTTTGTCACTTGGTCTTACTTTTAGGTTATTTTATGTGTGCTTACTTGAATTGTGTGTTTACGTGTTTATTTTGTGTGAACGAGGTTGGTGTGGTTATCGTTTATGAGTATAGAGTACTCATAAGTAAATCGAGGAACGGTTATTTCATGTTCATGAGCTCACAAGTGGTGACTGTGATATGAAAATGGTGATATTGTGGTGTTTACGTATACGTATAAGTATTATAGTAATAGTATTTTTTTAGGATTTACGGTTTAGCATTTAAAGGTCTCGGGTGAGGTAATTATCCATATGAATATTTTTCGGGATGGTTTTAAGTCATTTAGGACTTAGTTATAAAGTTTATTTCAAAATTTGAGAATTTTTTATAAAAGTGTATATTTTACGTCTTTTACGGTAAAACGCGTAAATTTGACTAGTTTTACGGTTTTGAGGTTTTGGAAACTTTAGGAGCTGAAATAAATTAAGGAAAATTAAGGTAATATTATTAACATAATATTAAATAATAAAAAAAAACGAATTTATTGGGTGTTTGGGTCGGTTTAGACGCACCAAAGAAAGAGAAAAAGGGAAAAAGGGAAAAAAAAAAGGAAAGTTGGGTGTTATACTTGGACTAGGATTTTATGTACACACTATATAAGGTTATCTAATAAATAAAAAAAACATAAATCCCTGGAGACAAAGAAAAATTCGTGGGTTTTATAGCGGAGAATTAGGGTTCTTCAAAAAAATTAGGTTTTCTTCATCTTCCATTGATTTAAGGTAAAAACCTTCATTAACCTTTTTAATTAAATTGTTTTTATGTTTAATTAATCATTCTTATGATGGATTAAGGGTTAGGGTTTATATAAAAACAGTAGATTAATGATGTATTAATCATAATATGCTTATCATATAATCTAGGGCTTGTATTAGAAGGGTTATAGGTGATTAATTAGATCAATTTGTTTAAAACCCGTTTTTAAAAATTAGGCAGAATTTTGAGTCTATTGTTTTGATCATATCTCGAGTTATAGGAACATTCAAGATGCGATCAAACTAGCCCTGGATAGGTAATTGAGTTGGCTTTCTAAATCAAGAAACGAGAACTAAATTGGAGGTCGGGAAGTGGGTCAAAAACAGGTTACAACAGTCGGAGGTCAAAACAGTTTTGAATTCAGCCTGTTTTCTTTTTAAGTTTTGGATTGTTTGGGGTACATAGGGTTGCACTGGGATCTTCTCACGAACATGAGAGATGGTTTATATATTGTAGTAAGGATCTGCACTTGGGCTAAGATTGTGGTTTAGGGTAAGACCCTCTAATGGTAATGAACTTTTCATACGTTTAAAATCAGTGAATTCTGGATAGGTAGCAATATATACACATATATCTGGGCCTAAACAGTAGCTTTAAGGTTAGGGCAAGTGGGAGGTTTTAGCTAACATGTATAAAAGTGTGAATATTCCTTTTAAAGAAACCATGGGTATGTTTAAGTGGACTTTTGACTTAAAGTTTTGAGACCTAAAACTGGGACTGTTTTGTGTAAAATTATGAACGGGATAGCTATTAAACTTAACCAAGTTAGGGACTTGTTAAGGAAGGGTAATGGGGTGATTAGAGCTTAACAATGAGGTAATTATACGGGAATAGACTAGATGTCCATCATAGGTTGATGAGCCATCTTAGTGATTGGTTCGTGTATTGATTTTGTGTTTTTGGTTTGTTAGCTTGTTGCTAGTGCGAGGACTTGTGAAGAAGCTATCAGGTGAGTTTCATAGTCCCATGTTTAATATTGATTTTGACTTCCAGATGGGATGGAAGAGACACTGTGTTGAGTTATTTTCTAAATTGATGTTGTGAATGTGTTTGTGATTTGAGATGGACTTGTGTGTACATTATGTGATTAATTGCTATGTGATTTTTGATTGTGTATGTTTTGGATCGGGGGACACGTGCCGTCTCAGTTATTGTGGTTTGACAAGGTAGTGGCCTTGTGGTTTGACAAGGTAGTGGCCTTGGGATAGGTACATAGTGTGATCATCTATGGTACCATGTTGTTTGGCAAGGTAGGAGCCTTGGATTTTGGTTTGGAATGATTGATCTTGAATGCTAGTTGTTAATACATAATTGTAGCACATTGTCCGTATGTTATTGTGTTGATGGTTGTTATTCACAGCTTGTAATTGATTTAGCGTTGGAGTCTAAACCTATGACTCTCATCAACTTTATGTTGACGTGTTTTAGTGTCTCTTTCAGGTGATACTATGGTTAAGCATGAGAACATAAGTGGCTAGGATTGGAGAAGCTTAGGAATGCATATAGAAGGAGAATCCCCGTTTCCTTCTTAGTTTTATTTGTTCTTTTAATAAGTGATACTGTGGCACACATATATTTGTTTGGTTATGTTATTTGTTTGTCTTGGGTAAGCGGTAGGACTTTTACCTACTTACCTAGACTCCTGAGTCTGATGAGATATTGTCATGACTTTGTGTCTCCATTTTATGACATTTCTTATTTCATATAGTTATCTCTATAGACACGCCATGTTGTGATGATATCCATACGTCGCGCCCCATATTCCGCCATGGTGGGGTGTGACAGAATGGTATCAGAGACAATGGTTATAGAGAATTAGGTTGCCTAGTCGTCTTGCCTAGTCTATAGCTTAAGGGTCCCTGCATATAGGCGTCATAGGAGTATGTGTGCATTTTATTGTAATTGATGTGTTTGAATATTATTTTCGCAGTATTTGTTAGGTTATGAACTACTATGGTTCATGCTTAACTACATGTTATTTTCTTTACGAGTTTTGATTAGTGCGGGTGGAACCATGGTCGTATACGCTAGTCATTGTTGGATTTTGCTTAATTATGTTTTCATGTTCTTTATACATTTTGAATTTTGTCTACGCTGGTTCAGCTGGACTACGAGTTTATGTGTTTCGTGCATTGGCTATGTTATTTTAATACATGGGGTTTTGGATCTTATCTTGTGTGGTTATGTTCTTGTGAGTTGTTGGATTATGTGTTATGTGTAGTATTAATTTCTTATAAGTGTCATCATAGGAGGGAGTACATTGGTGAAAGGGAACATGTATAATTATGGAGGCCTACATAATTATATATATGCCACAACACCACTGGACTTTCAAGTATGATTGCATGAAATAGAGTTAATACATGCTTGAATAGTATATGTTGGATGGATTTGAGTGTATGTACGCTTATGCCTATGTATGTAAAATTATTTTCTACTTACCGGTTGTATTCTTGGGATGGTTGCTAGCTCGTTTCTCTTTGAGATGTTCAACTTCTGTAGTAGCGCATTTCTCGGGTCCTCATTTCACGTGTTTGTTTGTACGGTACTTTTGGCGTGAAGGATTTTGAGATGGTGGAGATTTCTTTTTGGGGTAACGATGTCTTTTGTTTCGAGTTATACATGGTAAAAAAAATAGAACTTGCAAATTGAAAAAAAAAATAGTTGTTGGTAGTCGATGAAATAAGGAAGTGTCGGGATCATGTTTCAAATAAGGTGGAATATAAATTCTTTAACATATAAGCATGACTCGGTTATTTTAAAATATTTTGGTTTTGATCACCTAAAGTTTATTGTTCTTAAGTTAAAAATTTTGTTCTTATTTAGTGAAATATGTTAAAATCATGTAATTAATAGTGTTTTAATTTTCTGGAATTAAAATAAATTAGGTTCTAGTTTTGGTAATTAATGGGGGGTTTTAGGGTTTAAAAATCGTTTTTTTTGGTATAAATCGGAGTAGGCAGAAACTGTCGCTAAACTATCAAAATATGTCGCTAACTGTCAGAAACTGTCGCTAATGCGTAGGCAGATTTTGAGAAAAATCGTTTTGGTCATAACTTATTAGTTTTTAAAGGTTTTTGGGTGATTCAAAATCCTAAAATTATGTACTCGGAACATACTTTTCAAATATTCAGAAAGTTTCGTAATTGGTAGTCAGTAGCTTGGTCGAATTAAATGTACAAGTGTTGATTTCAAGGTTAATTTTCGGACAACATGGGTTAAACTCGTGTTTTGGGTATTTTGCGGTAATGAACACTTGGGGGGTTAACATAGAGATGAGTTGGGAAGGAATTTGAGAGTTCTTTAGACCTTATTATACGTGGTTATATTTTGATGAGTTTTGATTTATGGTATTTATGAGTAAGACTGAAATCGGGGTGACAGTTTTAAACCCGTTGAGTTATGTGACGGCTCCTAACTTGGTTTCAAGACAGTTCTTGTTTGATGAGTTCGAGATTTAGTTAGGTTGGTTACATAACTTTATGGTTTTGATAAGTTTCCTCGCGGAAGGTTAAGGCTCATGTGTTGTTGGTTGAGATTATTTTCGTGTAAACTGAGTTCACGTTTGAACGTGAAGGTTTTATCAGGGATATGCATCCTCGTTTGTTTGCTGAGAATAAGTTTGAGTTTGGGAGTGAATCTCGGGACGAGATTTCTATTAGGAGGGAGTGATGTGACAACCGTGGTTTTGGGTTTGTCACTTGGTCTTACTTTTAGGTTATTTTATGTGTGCTTACTTGAATTGTGTGTTTACGTGTTTATTTTGTGTGAACGAGGTTGGTGTGGTTATCGTTTATGAGTATAGAGTACTCATAAGTAAACCGAGGAACGATGATTTCATGTTCATGAGCTCACAAGTGGTGACTGTGAAATGAAAATGGTGATATTGTGGTGTTTACGTATACATATAAGTATTATAGTAATAGTATTTTTTTAGGATTTACGGTTTAGCATTTAGAGGTCTCGGGTGAGGTAATTATCCATATGAATATTTTTCGGGATGGTTTTAAGTCATTTAGGACTTAGTTATAAAGTTTATTTCAAAATTTGAGATTTTTTATAAAAGTGTATATTTTACGTCTTTTACGGTAAAACGCGTAAATTTGACTAGTTTTACGGTTTTGAGGTTTTGGAAACTTTAGGAGCTGAAATAAATTAAGGAAAATTAAGGTAATATTATTAACATAATATTAAATAATTAAAAAAAACTAATTTATTGGGTGTTTGGGTCGGTTTAGACGCACCAAAGAAAGAGAAAAAGGGAAAAAGGGAAAAAAACAAAAAGAAAGTTGGGTGTTATACTTGGACTAGGATTTTATGTACACACTATATAAGGTTATCTAATAAATAAAAAAAACCTAAATCCCTGGAGACAAAGAAAAATTCGTGGGTTTCATAGAGGAGAATTAGGGTTCTTCAAAAGATTAGGTTTTCTTCATCTTTCATTGATTTAAGGTAAAAACCTTCATTAACCTTTTTAATTAAATTGTTTTTATGTTTAATTAATCATTCTTATGATGGATTAAGGGTTATGGTTTATATAAAAACAGTAGATTAATGATGTATTAATCATAATATGATTATCATATAATCTAGGGCTTGTATTAGAAGGGTTATAGGTGATTAATTAGATCAATTTGTTTAAAACCCGTTTTTAAAAACTGGGCAGAATTTTGAGTCTATTGTTTTGATCATATCTCGAGTTCTAGAAACATTCAAGATGCGATCAAATTAGCCCTGAATAGGTAATTGAGTTGTGTTTCTAAATCAAGAAACGAGAACTAAATTGGAGGTCGGGAAGTAGGTCAAAAACAGGTTACAACAGTCGGAGGTCAAAACAGTTTTGAATTCATCCTGTTTTCTTTTTAGGTTTTGGGTTGTTTGGGGTACTTAGGGTTGCATTGGGATCTTCTCACAAACATGAGAGATGGTTTATATATTGTAGTAAGGATCTGCACTTGGGCTAAGATTGTGGTTTAGGGTAAGACCCTCTAATGGTAATGAACTTTTCATACGTTTAAAATCAGTGAATTCTGGATAGGTAGCAATATATACACATATATCTGGGCCTAAACAGTAGCTTTAAGGTTAGGGAAAGTGGGAGGTTTTAGCTAACATGTATAAAAGTGTGAATATTCCTTTTACAGAAACCATGGGTATTTTTAAGTGGACTTTTGACTTAAAGTTTTGAGACCTAAAACTGGGACTGTTTTGTTTAAAATTATGAACGGGATAGCTATTAAACTTAACCAAGTTAGGGACTTGTTAAGGAAGGATAATGGGGTGATTAGAGCTTAACAATGAGGTAATTATACGGGAATAGACTAGATGTCCATCATAGTTTGATGAGCCATCTTAGTGATTGGTTCGTGTATTGATTTTGTGTTTTGGTTTGTTAGCTTGTTGCTAGTGCGAGGACTTGTGAAGAAGCTATCAGGTGAGTTTCATAGTCCCATGTTTAATATTGATTTTGACTTCCAGATGGGATGGAAGAGACACTGTGTTGAGTTATTTTCTAAATTGATGTTGTGAATGTGTTTGTGATTTGAGATGGACTTGTGTGTACATTATGTGATTAATTGCTATGTGATTTTTGATTGTGTATGTTTTGGATCAGGGGACACGTGCCGTCTCAGTTATTGTGGTTTGACAAGGTAGTGGCCTTGTGGTTTGACAAGGTAGTGGCCTTGTGGTTTGACAAGGTAGTGGCCTTGGGATAGGTACATAGTGTGATCATCTATGGTACCATGTTGTTTGGCAAGGTAGGAGCCTTGGATTTTGGTTTGGAATGATTGATCTTGAATGCTAGTTGTTAATACATAATTGTAGCACATTGTCCGTATGTTATTGTGTTGATGGTTGTTATTCACAGCTTTTAATTGATTTAGCGTTGGAGTCTAAACCTATGACTCTCACCAACTTTATGTTGACGTATTTTAGTGTCTCTTTCAGGTGATACTATGGTTAAGCATGAGAACATAAGTGGCTAGGATTTGAGAAGCTTAGGAATGCATATAGAAGGAGAATCCCCGTTTCCTTCTTAGTTTTTATTTGTTCTTTTAATAAGTGATACTGTGGCACACATATATTTGTTTGGTTATGTTATTTGTTTGTCTTGGGTAAGCGGTAGGACTGTTACCTACTTACCTAGACTACTGAGTCTGATGAGATATTGTCATGACTTTGTGTCTCCATTTTATGACATTTCTTATTTCATATAGTTATCTCTATAGACACGCCATGTTGTGATGATATCCATACGTCGCGCCCCATATTCCGCCATGGTGGGGTGTGACAGAATGGTATCAGAGACAATGGTTATAGAGAATTAGGTTGCCTAGTCGTGTAGCCTAGTCTATAGCTTAAGGGTCCCTACATATAGTGGTCATAGGAGTATGTGTGCATTTTATAGTAATTGATGTGTTTGAATATTATTTTCGCAGTATTTGTTAGGTTATGAACTACTATGGTTCATACTTACTACATGTTATTTTCTTTACGAGTTTTGATTAGTGCGGGTGGAACCATGGTCGTATACGCTAGTCATTGTTGGATTTCCCTTAATTATGTTTTCATGTTCTTTATACATTTTGAATTTTGTCTACGCTGGTTCAGCTGGACTACGAGTTTATGTGTTTCGTGCATTGGCTATGTTATTTTAATACATGGGGTTTTGGATCTTATCTTGTGTGGTTATGTGCTTGTGAGTTGTTGGATTATGTGTTATGTGTAGTATTAATTTCTTATAAGTGTCATCATAGGAGGGAGTACATTGGTGAAAGGGAACATGTATAATTATGGAGGCCTACATAATTATATATGTGCCACAACACCACTGGACTTTCAAGTATGATTGCATGAAATAGAGTTAATACATGCTTGTATAGTATATGTTGGATGGATTTGAGTGTATGTACGATTATGCCTATGTATGTAAAATTATTTTCTATTTACCGGTTGTATTCTTGGGATGGTTGATAGCTCGTTTCTCTTTGAGATGTTCAACTTCTGTAGTAGCGCATTTCTCGGGTCCTCATTTCACGTGTTTGTTTGTACGGTACTTTTGGCGTGAAGGATTTTGAGATGGTGGAGATTTCTTTTTAGGGTAACGATGTCTTTTGTTTCGAGTTATACATGGTAAAAAAAATAGAACTTGCAAATTGAAAAAAAAATAGTTGTTGGTAGTCGATGAAATAAGGAAGTGTCGGGATCATGTTTCAAATAAGGTGGAATATAAATTCTTTAACATATAAGCATGACTCGGTTATTTTAAAATATTTTGGTTTTGATCACCTAAAGTTATTGTTCTTAAGTTAAAAATTTTGTTCTTATTTAGTGAAATATGTTAAAATCATGTAATTAATAGAGTTTTAATTTTCTGGAATTAAAATAAATTAGGTTCTAGTTTTGGTAATTAATGGGGGGTTTTAGGGTTTCAAAATCGTTTTTTTTTGGTATAAATCGGAGTAGGCAGAAACTGTCGCTAAACTGTCAAAATATGTCGCTAACTTTCAGAAACTATCGCTAATGCCTAGGCAGATTTTGAGAAAAATCGTTTTGGTCATAAATTATTAGTTTTTAAAGGGTTTTGGGTGATTCAAAATCCTAAAATTATGTACTCGGAACATAATTTTCAAATATTCAGAAAGTTTCGTAATTGGTAGTCAGTAGCTTGGTCGAATTAATTGTACAAGTGTTGAGTTCAAGGTTAATTTTCGGACAACATGGGTTAAACTCGTGTATTGGGTATTTTGCTGTAATGAACACTTGGGGGGTTAACATAGAGATGAGTTGGGAAGGAATTTGAGAGTTCTTTAGACCTTATTATACGTGGTTATATTTTGATGAGTTTTGATTTATGGTATTTATGAGTAAGATGAAATCGGGGTGACAGTTTTAAACCCGTTGAGTTATGTGACGGCTCCTAACTTGGTTTCAAGACAGTTCTTGTTTGATGAGTTCGAGATTTAGTTAGGTTGGTTACATAACTTTATGGTTTTGATAAGTTTCCTCCCGGACGGTTAAGGCTCATGTGTTGTTGGTTGAGATTATTTTCGTGTAAACTGAGTTCACGTTTGAACGTGAAGGTTTTATCAGGGATATGCATCCTCGTTTGTTTGCTGAGAATAAGTTTGAGTTTGGGAGTGAATCTCGGGAAGAGATTTCTATTAGGAGGGAGTGATGTGACAACCGTGGTTTTGGGTTTGTCACTTGGTCTTACTTTTAGGTTATTTTATGTGTGCTTACTTGAATTGTGTGTTTACGTGTTTATTTTGTGTGAACGAGGTTGGTGTGGTTATCGTTTATGAGTATAGAGTACTCATAAGTAAATCGAGGAACGGTTATTTCATGTTCATGAGCTCACAAGTGGTGACTGTGATATGAAAATGGTGATATTGTGGTGTTTACGTATACGTATAAGTATTATAGTAATAGTATCTTTTTAGGATTTACGGTTTAGCATTTAGAGGTCTCGGGTGAGGTAATTATCCATATGAATATTTTTCGGGATGGTTTTAAGTCATTTAGGACTTAGTTATAAAGTTTATTTCAAAATTTGAGATTTTTTATAAAAGTGTATATTTTACGTCTTTTACGGTAAAACGCGTAAATTTGACTAGTTTTACGGTTTTGAGGTTTTGGAAACTTTAGGAGCTGAAATAAATTAAGGAAAATTAAGGTAATATTATTAACATAATATTAAATAATTAAAAAAAAAACTAATTTATTGGGTGTTTGGGTCGGTTTAGACGCACCAAAGAAAGAGAAAAAGGGAAAAAGGGAAAAAAAACAAAAAGAAAGTTGGGTGTTATACTTGGACTAGGATTTTATGTACACACTATATAAGGTTATCTAATAAATAAAAAAAACACAAATCCCTGGAGACAAAGAAAAATTCGTGGGTTTCATAGAGGAGAATTAGGGTTCTTCAAAAAAATTAGGTTTTCTTCATCTTTCATTGATTTAAGGTAAAAACCTTCATTAACCTTTTTAATTAAATTGTTTTTATGTTTAATTAATCATTCTTATGATGGATTAAGGGTTAGGGTTTATATAAAAACAGTAGATTAATGATGTATTAATCATAATATGATGATCATATAATCTAGGGCTTGTATTAGAAGGGTTATAGGTGATTAATTAGATCAATTTGTTTAAAACCCGTTTTTAAAAACTGGGCAGAATTTTGAGTCTATTGTTTTGATCATATCTCGAGTTCTAGGAACATTCAAGATGCGATCAAACTAGCCCTGGATAGGTAATTGAGTTGGCTTTCTATATCAATAAACGAGAACTAAATTGGAGGTCGGGAAGTGGGTCAAAACAGGTTACAACAGTCGGAGGTCAAAACAGTTTTAAATTCAGCCTGTTTTCTTTTTAAGTTTTGGGTCGTTTGGGGTACTTAGGGTTGCATTGGGATCTTCTCACGAACATGAGAGATGGTTTATATATTGTAGTAAGGATCTGCACTTGGGCTAAGATTGTGGTTTAGGGTAAGACCCTCTAATGGTAATGAACTTTTCATACGTTTAAAATCAGTGAATTCTGGATAGGTAGCAATATATACACATATATCTGGGCCTAAATAGTAGCTTTAAGGTTAGGGAAAGTGAGAGGTTTTAGCTAACATGTATAAAAGTGTGAATATTCCTTTTACAGAAACCATGGGTATGTTTAAGTGGACGTTTGACTTAAAGTTTTGAGACCTGAAACTGAGACTGTTTTGTGTAAAATTATGAACGGGATAGCTATTAAACTTAACCAAGTTAGGGACTTGTTAAGGAAGGGTAATGGGGTGATTAGAGCTTAACAATGAGGTAATTATACGGGAATAGACTAGATGTCCATCATAGTTTGATGAGCCATCTTAGTGATTGGTTCGTGTATTGATTTTGTGTTTTTGGTTTGTTAGCTTGTTGCTAGTGCGAGGACTTGTGAAGAAGCTGAGTTTCATAGTCCCATGTTTAATATTGATTTTAACTTCCAGATGGGATGGAAGAGACACTGTGTTGAGTTATTATCTAAATTGATGATGTGAATGTGTTTGTGATTTGAGATGGACTTGTGTGTACATTATGTGATTAACTGCTATGTGATTTTTGATTGTGTATGTTTTGGATCGGGGGACACGTGTCGTCTCAGTTATTGTGGTTTGACAAGGTAGTGGCCTTGTGGTTTGACAAGGTAGTGGCCTTGTGGTTTGACAAGGTAGTGGCCTTGTGGTTTGACAAGGTAGTAGCCTTGTGGTTTGACAAGGTAGTGGCCTTGGGATAGGTACATAGTGTGATCATCTATGGTACCATGTTGTTTGGCAAGGTAGGAGCCTTGGATTTTGGTTTGGAATGATTGATCTTGAATGCTAGTTGTTAATACATAATTGTAGCACATTGTCCGTATGTTATTGTGTTGATGGTTGTTATTCACAGCTTGTAATTGATTTAGCGTTGGAGTCTAAACTTATGACTCTCACCAACTTTATGTTGACGTGTTTTAGTGTCTCTTTCAGGTGATACTATGGTTAAGCATGAGAACATAAGTGGCTAGGATTGGAGAAGCTTAGGAATGCATATAGAAGGAGAATCCCCGTTTCCTTCTTAGTTTTTATTTGTTCTTTTAATAAGTGATACTGTGGCACACATATATTTGTTTGGTTATGTTATTTGTTTGTCTTGGGTAAGCGATAGGACTGTTACCTACTTACCTAGACTCCTGAGTCTGATGAGATATTGTCATGACTTTGTGTCTCCATTTTATGACATTTCTTATTTCATATAGTTATCTCTATAGACACGCCATTTTGTGATGATATCCATACGGCGCGCTCCATATTCCGCCATGGTGGGGTGTGACAGTATGCTCAACCAATAATTGTTCCATATGTTAAGGGGAGGTAACAGCTATAAAATCTTTATGCTAATTATTATTCTATAGTGTTTGTTTGTGTTTTGATGTGATTGCAGGTTAGTAGATTAAGATAAAAGAGGTTATAATGATAGTGGAATGCATGAACCGGTGTAATTTTTGAGGTACCATTTTGGAACCAAGTACCGCTAGGCAAATTTGTAGTACCGGGTATGTTCCATGTACCGCTACATAACCATTGTACCGTTGAGGGTCTCTTTTGTAAATTTGGCGGTTTCTTCGCGCTTGGGTTTGTTATTCATATAAATACTAATCCCAATTATACAATTGATTCACCTAATCTTTTATTTTTATACCTCGATTCTATAACCTTCTCTCTTATTTTCGATCATCAAAAATACTAATGGTTGCTGTACAAGTGATCTCTAAGCACAACCAGGTTGCTAATCTTACTCAGAATGATGATTCTCTTGGTTTTCATGAGATACTTGACTTTCTCTCTCGAAGTCATGTACATTTTGCCCTTACTATAAGTCCTGTTGTCTCTATTCCTATTGTTACACAATTTTGGAATACTGCTGTTTTAGGTACTCGTTATAATCAACCTTGCATAAGGGCTAGGGTTAATAATAGAAATGTTTATGTGACTAGTACTGCTTAGGGATAGTTTAAGACTTGATGATGCAAATGGAACTAGTATGTTGACTAACACAGAGATACGTGATGGCCTTGCAGTCATGGGTTATGAGAGTGGTAGGGAAAGTCTTACTTTCTTTAAAGGTTTATTTTCACAACAATGAAAATTACTTTTTCTTGCTATAATTCACTGTTAAAGCTCTAAAAGTACATCTTTTGATCAAATTCCTGCTGCTTTGGCATCAGCTGGTAGTTTTCTAGCAAATTAAAGGGTTTTTAATTTTTCAAGATTAATTTTTGAAGGCATGACTAGAAATTTGGAAGGGTCCAAAAAGTTTTTAATGTATCCTAGATTCATTCAAGCTTTAGTTAATGACCAAATCCCAAACCTACCAGCATCAACAAATACTTGGGATGTCCCCTCTTTCACCAAGAGAACCTTTTCTTTCTTGATAAAGAATGGTAGCTCTTTTTCAGGGACAATAACACCACTATTTGCTAATATGTTAGCCCAACCAGCTAATCAAGAAGGTGAGGAACCTAGCTCAGCTAGTGCTTCTCCGCAAACTCCTTCTTACTAGAACCCCCAATCATTTGAAGATTCATAATCTTCTTATCATCATGGTGGTAATCATCCAAATTCTGATGAGATGATCCACACACCTGCTACTTCAATTGTTGTCGGTGGTTCTCCACAGGAAACAGCAACAGAGGTGGTGGATGTTGCAAATTTAACTGCTTTGTGCACAAGCTTGTCCAAACAGGTACAGGTTTTGCAAAAATAGAAGCTTGCTCAGGATAAAAGATTTGTTGATTTAGAAGCCAATTTGATAAGGCTAAGGAATAAAGTCACTCCTTGGATGAGGCACCACAGGGTAATTCAGAAGGCTGCTCTTAGAAAGCAAAAGTTTAGACACTTTCAAGAAGAATAAACTAAATGCAACCAAACATGGGAGGAATTATGAAGAACAAGGACCTTCTTCTGATATTCATACAAAGATCTCTGGCAATGACATCAATTTTGAAGATGAGGATGGCATTGAAAATCTTGAGGTTAATGATGGCATAGAGAATGATGTGGATTATGTAAGTTTAGAGCATACAGATATGGAGCTTCAACATGAGGAACCACAACAACCTGCTCATGATGAACCACAACCATCTGCTGATGAAGACATGGTGGTAACTCAGCCACAACCTCCATCACCAAAACTACAAGCAAATTGGAGTAGTTTTTCTAAGAAGCTAGAGGAAATAACTGTTAAGTTTCCTGTGTCTACAACTCTACCACAAAGACAATTTTGGTTTCATGAGAAACAGTCTTTCCAAGTACTGTCAAGATCAAGAATAAATGTTGAATCAGACAAGACTGAGGAGTTAGAGATTGAGAAGACATCTTCCAAAGGAGAAAAAGTATTTGTAGATACTTTGGTGTTAGAAGAAAGAAGTGTGTCTATAACTGGTGAAGTAAATTTTGCTGAAGAGCCAAGTACTGCTAAGCCAACTGCAAGTACCGCTGGTGAAAAAGCTTCACTACCATCTTTTGAAGAAAGCCAAACTCCATCTTTTGGAGAAGATGAGACATTAGCACAAGTGTTGCTTGATCTCAAAGAGAAGATCTCAGTTGAGAAAGAAAGGCTAGTAGAAGAAGAGATGAAGACACAACAAGAAAATCTTGCCATTAAAGATAAAGACAAAGGTAAGAAAGTTCAAGCTTCACAGCCCACTACAAAAGGTATTATCATTCAGCAACATTCTAATGAAGACGAAGAAAGAAGATCTTTAAGATTATTGAAGAAATTACCTAAGATAAATCCAAAGGATAAGGGCAAAAAGAAATTACAATCTGAGTCTGAAGATGAAAGTGATTCATATGATGATATAAGCAAAGTCATGAATAAGTTTCATCAATTAGAGCATGATGAAGAGGTAGCTCTTAGATTGCAAGCACAAATCCGTGAAGAGGAGTTACAAGAAGAATTTGCAGCAAAGCAACAATTGCTTGAAGCCCAAAGAGTGCAGCAAGAATAGAACATAGCAGAATATGATAGGATTCAGGCTGAACTAAAGGCAACTTCTTGCAGAATCCTTAGTAGCTAAAGAAAGAGATGATTATGATGAAGAAGAAAAAGATAAGTTGATTAATGATTTGGTAAGGGAGCAACAAAGATTCTTTGTAGAAAAGAGAAGAAGAAAAAAAGTTAAGCCTCCAACTACTATGCAAATCAGGAGTCAAATGATGTCTTATCTTAAGAAGGTTAAGCATTTCACCCATGATCAGCTAGTCATAAAGACTTTTGGTGAAATAAAGGCTTTGTATGAACAACACAAGAGGAGAAAATTGAATTTTGTTGAGATTAGATCTGAAAAGGATAAAAAGTACATTGAAGATGTAAAGAGACATCTACAACAACAAAGACAATTTGGAAGTACCCCCAGACTTGATGCAAGTACTGCTGGACAGAAAGAAGCATCTCCACCTATCAAGACTACATATGATAGAAAGAAGAAAAGGGTGAAGGAAGTTTCAAAATAAGCAAAGACTGATCAAAGGATGGATGAGGGAAATGCAGCTCATAGTGTTGAAAAAGAGACTGAAAATGTACAAGCAGTACATACATAATCAACAGTACTTGAAGAATTGGTACATACTGATTTGGAAGAGGGATCTACTGAGTTTAAAGTAACCTCCAAAGGTATTAAAAGGAAGAAATCAACCAAGAAAAAACAAGAAGCCAATAAAAAGGCAAAGTCTATAGATCAAGATAGTGATGATGATGAAAGTTGTAGAAAGCACTTGAAGATAGTCAAATTTAAAGATCAATGTATTGACACAGAAATCTTTGGAAAGAAGTCATCAATCATAAGATGGACAGGTGCTATGAGACAAGGATTAGAAATTCATGGAATAACTAGAACAGATGGAACATTTAGGATGTTCAGGTTACTAGAAAATATTCTACATATCCTTGACAGACAAGATATTAAAGACCTTAACAGATTTGTTTAAGGAGGAAGTGAAGGTCAAGAAGAAACATCACTATTGACGAATGAATTGAAGTTCCTGTATGAGCCACACAATTGTAATAAACAAATGTTGAATGATTTAGAGAATCAGGTTCCTACTTACTGGAGATATTATAGATCATGTGGTATACACACTTTGGATGCAGATGATGTAACTTATTACATGCTTCAAGAGAAAATATATCCTTTTGGAAGAAGGTTGTTAGAGAGAATGTTGTTACAACAACTAGAGATTTCAGAAGAATCTTATGGTGCTTTTGAGTTGATCAGAATGGTTAAACAACAACTAAAGAATTTGGAAAAAGAAGAAGAAGCTGAGAAAGAGCCTTAAGTGTTTGACTTTCAGTCACACTTCACAAATGGTTCTCAGTTCACCATGTCTAACACACATAAGAACTGGCTAGTCCATAAGCAAACGGTTTGTGGTAAAGACTTCTCAAATCCGTTGAAAGCTGGTAGTTTGCTAAAAACTATATGGTTATAACTCACCATGCTTCGAGACAAAGAGTTGGCTAGTCCTAGGGCAAACGGTACTAAGTAAAGACGTTATCAAATCCGTTGATGGTTGACATTTTACCAAAAATTGTAGGGTTATCAATACACCTTATTCTTTATGAATGAAGTATTGGCTACTCTAGAGTGTACGGCTAACTGGTAAAGAATAAATCAAATCCGTTGATAGCTGATGATTTGCTAAAAATCATGATGCCAATACAGATTGGTTTGTTGTTAACTATTTTATTTCAGGTAAGAAGATACTGGCAGAAATATTGATTCATAAAAAGACTTATATTTGAAGATTACACTCAAGGGGAAGTGATCATATATGAAGACAATATTATTGCTGCAAAAGAATGTTTACAACACATAAGAAGATCATAATTTGAAGACAAAGATGATATTCATGAAGACTTGAAGATTATCTTATCAGAAGAAGATCTGCATAAAGTGTTTGGCTACATTCAGTTGGATACAAATACAAGATTACCAAGTTAAATCCAAGTTTAAAGAGAAAACTAAAGACATGAATTTTAATACATTCAGCACATAGAGAAACAAGAAGAAAACAAGTTATCATTCTTGTTTAGGGGAGGATTGTTGGGAATTATTTGTAAAGTATCAAGTACCGTTAGTGCAAGTAAAAGTATTGTTAGTGTTGGCAAGTACCGTTAGTGTTAACGCGGTACAAAGCAAGTAATGTTAATTATATTGTAAGTACTGCTATATTGATTAGGACGAATGTATCTTTAGAAAAGATATGCCATAGTTATAGTTAGAGTATATCTCATGTGATATACTTAATAGTTTAGAATATTGATAAGATATCGTATGTGATATACTTATCGTAATAGAATATTCTAAGGTTTCTAGGGTTCCTAACACTATAAAAGGAACATATGTATAATGAGTTTATTGTACCTCATTGAAAGTCGATTAATAGAAGATCGATTAGTTAAAAGTAATTCTGTTCTTCTTTGCTTTATAAGTTAGATTCCGCATAACTTATTTGGTTAAGTAAGAGTTCTCAAGTGATCTGGTTTTATTAAAAGCTATTGTACAAATTCTTAACAGAATATAGATCCATTCAAAGGGATTAACAACTACTCACAACAAAAGTACCTAACATTACTCATTTGAAACCTTTTGGCTGTCCTGTTACCATTCTCAACACTAGTGACTATTTGGGGAAATTTGATGGTAAAGTTGATGAAGGCTTCATTATGGGATATTCAGCTCACTCTCGAGCCTATAGGGTCTATAATCTTACTACCAAGCGTGTCATTGAAACAATCAACTTAAGGTATTTTGAAGAGAAGTCAAATCTTCAAGGAAAATCTCCTGATTGGTATTTTGATCTTGATTATCTAAGTGATTCATTAGGATATTTTCGTTTCAAAACTAACCAACATGCAGGTCCACAAGAGTTTGCCCCTTCTAATGCAGGTGCTTCTTCAATCTTCTCGGACTCAGAAGAGGACGATGATATAAATGTTATCTCCTCCTATTCTTCGACCGCTCATTCAGACACTACTGCAACTTCTATTGGTGCAACTTCATAGGTAATCTCTAACTCACAAGAAGATCTTGATATATTGCTCAAGCAACAGATGGATGCTACTACTACAGCTGACAAGGGAGGGTTTGAGTTTCCCATGGATACTCCTATTGTCCTAGTTCCTTCTGGTTATGCTCACATTCCTTCTAGTGAAAGTATTTCTCCTACTGGAAGTCCACTTAGTGATCCTACTTCCACAACTAGGTTCTATGGTTCTTCTGACCTATGAAACTACCATAAGAAGTCTACTACTAAGTTGGATGACATTCATAAGCAACCCATGTCAGGCATCTTCAATTCTGCATCCTATGATGATGACTTTGTTGATGATCTAACAACATGAAACCAGCAGCGGAAGTAGCTACTAATCCTACTCAACGGAGTAACTCCGTGCACCCTACATCTCAAATAATTAGGGATCCTGGTTCAACAGTAAAGACTCGAAGCATGCTTAAGAAAGTTCCTTCTGGTCATCATGCTCTTATGCTATATTGAAGACCAGAAGCGGAATAATCACACATATTTTCTTCACTATTTGTTTGCTTGTTTTCTTTCTCAGGTTGAACCTAGGTCTATCTCACAAGCACTTGAAGATCAAAGTTGGGTAGAAGCTATGCAGGAGGAAATGCAACAATTCTTGTTTCATAATGTATGGATCTTGGTTGATTTGCCGGATGGGAAATCAGCCATAGGCACCAAATGGATTCTTAAAAACAAGAGAGATGCTCGGGGCATTGTGGTAAGGAATAAGGCAAGGCTAGTAGCACAGGGTCACCTCAGCTTGAAGGAATTGATTATGATGAAGTTTTTGCTCCTGTTGTCAGAATTGAGGCAATACGATTATTTTTGGATTTTGCTTCTTACATAGGTTTTACATTGTTTCAAATGGATGTCAAGAGTGCGTTTCTGTATGGCAAGATTGAAGAAGAAGTATATGTCACTCATCCCAAAGGATTTGTGGATCCTCTTCATCCTAAGAAGGTTTATAAGGTTGTCAAGGCTCTATATGATCCTCATCAAGCTTCTAGAGCTTGGTACTTGACTAAGTAATATTCCACTCGTGCAGTGGGTGTAGGGGCTAGCCCATGGTGCGGTCATGAGCGTCTATCTACTTTCTTGTTGAAGCCTGGATACAGAAGATGTACCATTGACAAAACACTATTTCTTAAGAAGAATTCCAAAGACATCATTCTAGTCCATGTATATGTAGATGACATCATCTTCGATTCTACCAAAAAGGAATGGTGTGATGAGTTTGAACAGTTGATGAAGGGTGAGTTTCAGATGAGTGCTATGGGAGAACTTACCTTTTTCCTTGGACTTCAAGTCAAGCAGCAGCAGGATGGAATCTTTATTATTCAAGACAAGTATGTTCATGATATCCTTCAAAAGTTTGATGTGGAACCTCTTAGACCAGCAACAACACCTTATGAAGTTGCCAAGGTCAAACTTAAGAATGAGTCGGATCCTCCTGTCAATGTTCACTTATACTGATCCATGATAGGCTCACTTATGTATTTGACTGCGTCCCGGCCTGATATTATGTTTCAATTAAGTGCTTGATCTAGACACCAAGTAGCACCTACCACCTCAAATTTGAATGTTGTCAAGAATATTTTTAAGTATATTAAAGCCCAACCCAAGCTAGGCTTATGGTATCCAAGGGAATCCCCTTTTGTACTTGAAGCCTACAGTGACAGTGATTATGCAGAGGCAAATAATGATAGAAGATCATCTACTGGTGGTTGTCAGTTTCTGGGCCGAAGGCTTATCTCATGGCAATGTAAGAAACAAACAATATAGCTACTTCCTCCACAGAAGCAGAACATGTAGTTGCTGTTAGCTGTTGTGGACAGGTGTTGTGGATACAAAACCAAATGTTAGACTAAGGTTTCAAATTTATGAATACCAAAATCTTTATTGATAACCAAAGCACCATTTGCATTGTTAAGAACCCTGTTTTTCATTAAAGAACCAAGCATATAGAGATTCGGCACCACTTTATCAGAGATTCCAATGAAATGAAGTTGATACAAGTTCTAAAAGTTCATACGAATGACAATGTTGCTGATTTGTTGACTAAAGCCTTTGACAGGACTCGGTTTAACTACTTGGTAGTCCACATTGGGATGGTCAATCCTTGAAGCCTAGGATTGAGTAGAGGCTAAGCCTATGGGGAGGCTTTTTGTACATGTATACCTATTCATTCTTCCTACTTGTAGATTCTCTCGGCATTTTTCATGGAACTGTGGTGTGTGTGTTGTTTCTGGTGGTTTGTTTAAGTAGCTCCTGGTGGACTTCACTTACCTCTTTATGATTGTATGGTCATCCTAGAAATGGTGTGTTTGTTTCTTGTTCCTTCTAGGAAACACTGTTCATCTTCGTTGACTTTTGTTGACCGTACGCTGCTACTGGTGTGGACTTATTGACCGACTGACTTTTGGTCAACAATAGTTACTTCTGGTCTATCAATTTACCCATTAATTAAGTAAAGGGGATTTATCTGTTAATGGATTGGCTAGCAAGTGATTATTACCATTAATGGTAATATGTTTGAAAGGGCAACCCCCTTAATTAGGGGTCAATGAACAGTTACAAGGGTAATTACTTATAGTCAAAGGGGTTACTTTGACCCATTTATCAGAACCAATCTTTACATACACACGCTCCTACCCATCATCATCATCCATCTTCTTGCAATCAATCAATAATCAGAATCAATGGTTGGACTTCAATATAAGGCAGATCATAACAAAGTTGTTTACCTTGGTGAAGGACCACTTCGTGAAGATTATGCAGAGATTTTGGAGTTCTTGAAGGCCTTACACATCACGTATTCTCTCATTGTTCGTCCCACTGTCTATGATTCCATCATACTTCAGTTTTGGGCTAATGCTGATGTTAGGGGTCTAGTAGGGCAACCCACAGAGATCCATGCCACCATAGATGGCCGACCATTTATGGTGACAGAAGCTGGTATTAGGGTTTCCCTTCATCTTGAGGATGCTGATGGTATCATTTCCATTATGGAAAATGAAGTTATGGATGGGATGGCTTCCATCGAGTATGCTCATGAGGGGAGATTCACCTTTCTTAAGAATCATTTCTCTCCCCAATGGAAGCTGCTAATCCACTTCTTGATTCATTGCTTAAGCCCCAAGGCTGGGAGTTGGGATCAATTTCCCATCCCCCTTGCTACTGGTCTCATATGTCTTTCATAGGGTCGTATATTCAATTTCTCTAGGTATATTCTAGATGGTATGGTTGGGAATCTTTGTGGCCTTAAGAAGAAGTTTCTCATGTATCCTAGGTTTTTACAACAGATTCTGATGTGTGTCCCTAATAATCGTAAAGAGTATGTTCCTGCTAGGTTAATTCCTAAGTTTTATTCCAGTATGAAGCTTGCATATATTGGTTATGAAATACCGCTCACCCCTGCTATGTTGGGCATTTCCCCTAAGGATCCCAATGAGATTCCTCCGGTTGAAGAAGCCCAAGAGGAATCTCATGTGGTTGATGATCCTATGGATGAGGAGATACATGTGGTTGAGGATCCAGTGATTGAGATCCCTCATGAGGATCCTGTTCATGAGGTAGCTACTGAGGAACCTTCTTCCTCGAAGGTTGCTTCTTCTATGGCTCCTACTGTCCCTCATGTATCCCCTTTTCTAACCTCTCCACAAGTTAGTCCTGTCCACCATTCACATGAGGAGCCTTCTTCTTCTTTTGTGCTAGAGGCACAAGCTCCCAGTGTTGACCAAGCTTTTACTTCTGGTCCCAATGAGGCTTCCCCACAACCAAGCTCTCTTGGTCGGGAGGCTGAGGAACCTGTTACTCTCACCTCTTTGCTTACCTTGGTTCACAAGTACTATGAGAAGATACAACCTCTTGAAGTTGTTACATATGTTGTTGTTGCTGCTACAAAGGTAAAGATGGAGCCTTCTTCGGATAAGCCTCACCGGTCTATTCTCAAGAAGTTGGGTCGTCGTGGCCCTGTGATTCCATAGGAGAAAAGGGATCCGGCTAATCTTATTGAAGCCGCTTCTGGTAGCGATGATGATATTCCTCTTGGTGTTAGACACATTGTCTATTGGGAAGTTCAGCCGTCTCTTGTTGTTTCTGGCACGCTCACGCACATGATCAAGACAAAAGATGGTAATCATAAGTACTTCTCTAATCTACAGGACATCTTATACTGGGTGGATCTCAGGATCTATTGTTTCTGTATGGTTTGGTTGATGCTGCAATTCCTGTTTCACATGCCATGTGGCCTGGGTTGGTCCTATGGGAGACTTGAAGATTTTGTTGGATTGTCCTCCTGGCACTCCTAGTGCTGCTATTTGAGCCGATCAACCCCAATGGGTTATTACCCGGTGGAAATTGTATGGTGGGTGTGTTGTTCATGTGTTAGAGCTCGAATCGGGGAAACGCATCTTTATGGTGGTGGATCAAGCTTATCCTCTTGCCATTTCTACCATGGAGGCTATGTTGCAGAGTAGATTGGTAATTTCAAATGCTCCTGCTGGGAATGAGTCGGCTATGGCCACAAGTTTGATCGAGTCCATTCAGGCACGCCTTCTTGCTGATAAGGTTGCAGCTTCTGGTGTATGATTCTGGTATGATGTTCTTGTAATTATTTTACTTGTTGTATTATCTTCACCGATGTGTACAGCTTTCGGTGACTAACCTACCCTTTATTCATTTAAAAAAGAAAAAAAACACAAGCAAAAAGAGAAGAGACAAATATAACCTTATATAATATCTGCTTATACTTTAACAAAATAAAATCTTTTCACACTTGGGCTGTTTGGTTTGTTCTTCTGGTGTTGGCTAGCTTCAACACAACAAATGGTGTTCAACTCACCATGTCTAACCGACAAGAAAGAGTTGGTTCACCTAACGGGTCATGGGTCAAAGGTTTGGGTCGGGTCGACCCACTAACTTGCAATATTTTCCTATCTTTTAACATTTCCAAACGTTTTTATCAGTATTCGTTCGATTTTTACGTTTTAGTCACTTGTTATACGTTTTCGTTAGTATTTTTACGTTTTCGTCAGTAAATTTACGTTTTCGTCAGTACATTTAAGTTTTCGTCAGATATTTTACATTTTCGTCAGTAATTTTACGTTTTCGTCAGTAAATCTACGTTTTTTTCAGAAAATTTACGTTTTCGTCAGTAAATTTACGTTTTCGTCAGTAACTTCAAGCATTCGTCAGTAAATTTAGGTTTTGGTCAGATATTTTACGTTTTCGTCAGTAAATTTACGTTTTCGTCTTATTTTTATGTTTTCGTCTGTAAATTTACGTTTCCGTCAGTAAATATACGTTTTCGTTAGCAAATTTACGATTTCGTCAGTTAATTCACGTTTCGTCTGTAAACTTACGTTGTCGTCAGAAAATTTACGTTTTCTTCAGTTAATTTACGTTTTCGTCCGTAAATTTGCGTTTTAGTCAGTAGATTTACGTTTTCGGCAGTATATTTACGTTTTAGTCATTAATTTTTCATTTTCGTCAGTAAATTTATATTTTCGTTTGTAAATTTATGTGTTTGTCAGTAAATTTACGTTTTCGTTAGTAAATTTACGTTTTCGTCTGTAAATTTATGTTTTCGTCAGTAAATTTACGTTTTTCGTCTGTATATTTACGTTTCCGTCAGTATATTTACGTTTCCGTCAGTAGTTTTTGTTTTCATCAGTAAATTCACGTTTTCGTCAGTAAATTTACGTTTTCCTCAGTAGATTTACGTTTTCGTAAGTAATTTACCGTTTCGTTTGTAAATATACGTTTTCGTCTATAAATTTACGTTTTTGTTAGTAAATTTAAGTTTTCGTCGGAATTTTTACGTTTTCATCTGTAAATTTACGTTTCCGTCATCATTTTTACGTTTTCGTCTGTAAATTCACGTTTTCATCAGTAACGTTACGTTTACGTCAGTAAATTAACGTTCTTGCCAGTAAATTTACGTTTTCGTTTGTAAATTTATATTTTCGTGAGTAAATTTATGTTTTCGTCAGTAATTTTAAGCTTTTGTCAGCTATTTTACGTTTCGGTAGTAAATTTACTGACGATAACGTAAATTTACTGACGAAAACGTAAATATACTGACGAAAACGTAAATTTACTGACGAAAACGTAAATTTACTAATGAGAACGTTAATTTACTGACGAAAACATAAATTTAGTGACGAAAACGTAAATATACTGAGGAAAATGTACATTTACTGACGAAAAAGTTAATTTACATACGAAAACGTAAATTTACTGACGAAAATGTAAATATACTGACGAAAACGTAAATTTATTGACGAAAAGGTAAATTTACAGACGAAAAAGTAAATTTACTGATGAAAACATAAATATACAGAAGGAAACGTAATTTACTGACGAAAACATAAATTTACTTATGAGAACGTTAATTTACTGACGAAAACGTAAATTTACTGATGACAACGTAAATATACTGACAAAAATATAAACTTACCGACAAAAAAGTAAATTTACAGACGAAAACGTAAATTTACTGATGAAAACATAAATTTACAAATGAAAACTTAAATTTACTGACGAAAACGTAAAAATATTGACGAAAACGTAAATTTTACTGAGAAAAAAATAAATTTACTGACGAAAAAGTAAAAATATTGACTAAAACGTAAATTTATAGACGAAAACGTGAATTTACTAACGAAAACGAAAAATTAGTGACGAAAACGTAAATATACAGACGATAATGTTAATCTATTGACGTAAACGTAAATTTACTGACGAGAATGTAAATTTACTGACGAGAATTTTAATTTACTCACGAAAACGTAAATTTACTGACGAAAACGTAAATTTACTGACGAAAACGTGAATTGAGTGACGAATTACTAACGAAAACGAACAATTACTGACAAAAACTTAAATATACTGACGAAAACGTAAATTTACGGACGAAAACGTAAATTTACTGACGAAAACGTAAAAATACTGACGAAAACATAAATTTGTTGACGAAAACGTAAATTTACGGAAAACGGAAAAAAATCAAGGGAACCATTAGACCCATTATTAAACCCATTTGACCCAAACTTAATTTTTACAAAAAAAAAAAAAAAAAAAGATCACTCATTTGACCTATCACTATATTCTTTCTCAACCCATTCAAACTCATAAAATTATACAAAAGTTATTTTGCATTCTTGGTTTTTTTTTTGGAAAAAAAGAGACAAATCCCCACCTTTCATTTATTTTTGATCTAATGGTAGAGGTTAACCTAAGATCTAAAAAAACACTGAGGGTCCATTTTTGTCAAAATGTCTAAAAGTTAAAAAGATGGGCGGAGGTACCAAAGTTGTAAATATGACGGAATAATGATTTATTACTAGTGATATTTCACTAGCGAAAATCAATGAAATATAACTGTTGATTAAACAATGAAATATCACTGGGATATTATGCAGTAACTATGTTAATAAAATATAACTAGTGATATTTCATTGATTTATCTCTAGTGATATTTCATTGTTTATCAGTAACGAAATATCACTTGTGATAATCGGATTTTTTCATATTTACAATTTAGTCCTTCCGTCGTTTTTTGAAAATTTTCGACATTTTGGCAAAAATGGTACCTCTGTGATTTTTTTTAATTTAGGTAATGAATAGCTAATATTTGTTCCTTAGATTCCAAAAAAAACAAATTTCCAAAATAAATGGATTCATAAAATTATGAAATTGACCCATTCCATTACCTGAGCCCAATAGCGTGATTTGCTTAAACAAGGCCCACTGACTGAAATTGTTCACTTAAAAATGGATCCCGTTGGCATTATGAAGTATAAAAAGAAATAATAAAACGTGGCCAGTATTTATATCTTTGTGTCCATTGGATCTGGAGACAAAACTTATTTCGTTTGTATCTTTTATATAATAAAAGAATTAGATTATTAGAGAATTTTAGTGAAAAGTAGAGGTTGTAAAAAAAATAATTGAACCAATCAAATTACTTGATTTTGACACATAAGCAAAATTAAACGATGTGATTGGTGGAAAAAAGTCAAAATTAAATTGAATTTAGTCAAAATTAAAAATTTTGATGGAGGAATTTGATGAAAACACACAAAGATATATGTGTCAAATTTGTGAAAATAAAAACATAAAAAGGGAGGAGGGGATTAATAAAACATTAGTAGTTGAATTTTAAATAAATTAGATGTACTTAAATGTAAACTTCTAATTTTCTATATTTTTTAGTAACTTTATAAAATAAACAAAATACCCCCTTAAACTTTATACCCTCTAGACTTTAAATTTTAAAAATACAACATATATTTTACATTAAAAATTCAACAAATCATATGATTATAAATATTCAAATAAAAAATAAATTATTATTTATTTCAATTTTAACACTTAAGAAAGTTAAACAATACATTATACGTAAGTTATTATTAACATAAATATAAATATCAAAATAAATGTAAGAACTCAGACATCGATGTGAGATGAAACGAGATTCTACATATTACAACAACATATATTTTTTCAAAGTCGTTATATGTTACTAAACACACAATGTCTAGAAAAGAACATCTAACTTTTTAGTTAAAGAAAGTTAAATCCTTTCTGCAACAAATATTTATACAAAATATCAATTACTAATATTATCACATAATAAAAATTATGTAAAAGTCAAAAGGGGACACTTATTTAGGGACGGAAATAGTAATATTATCACATAATAAAAAATTATGTAAACCTCGTGGGTCCATGAAGATTTTAACTATTTAGGTATTAAAAATTTAATATTGTTTTATAGAATAATATTAAGCATCAAAAAATTATAAATTTTTTAAATCATGTACGTGTAAGGTTGATGTAAATGGTTTCTTCATTAATAATTAAAATATAACTATTTAAAAATAAAAATATCAAAAGTAAAAAGAGTATGAAATTCGAAAAATAAAAAATTGATATGAGTTTATATTAATTTACACGGTGCACAAGAAAACAGTAATATAATCAACATATAAACGTTAGATGTTTTAAAAAAGCATATATAATATACATAAAATAATAATAACGAAATTATTATTTAATTTATCTTTTTATTTTCAAACCCCGTGCGTGCACGGGCATTAAAACTAGTTTAAGTTAAACATAATATTCATTTTTAGACGTGTTTGGTTAAGCTTATAAATTGAGTTTTTACGTATATGTTATATAAGTTATGTATGACTTATATATAGGAAGTTTTGTAATTTTTTTAGTAAGATTATATATGGCGTAGTTTTACGAGAGTTTATCGGAGCATAAAATTATTTTTTTTAAATACAAACCTCTTTGGTTGACATAACTTGTAATAGCATGTGAAAAAAATAAGCTAAGCTATTAAACGAAATGCTTCTTGTTGGAAAGTGAGAAATTTTAGGTTCGTTTAGTAAATTTGTTTTAAACAATTTTTTTTCTTGTCCAACAAGTTTTTGTCATATTTTATATGTTAGAATTTGGAAAGTTCTAAGCCATTAGTTTCTTATAAATATAGTTAAATGACATTAATTTTCGTTTTAACTTTTGAATTATAACTTATGGCATTTGAATAAAATCTTCTGCTTTGTTTGTTCGTGTTTATTTGGTTCGCTCATTTGAAATATCCAACACTTCTCGTTTAAAAAAAACGCCAGCCCTAGTTCCAGCGATCCGCTCCAGCTCCCGCTGGTATTTCCAAACATACCGTAAGTGCACGATATGGTTAGGGACGTTCTTTTTTACATATGTAGGCGTGCTGGCATCTTCGTAAAAAAACACGTGTAAACTTCCTGACTAACCTGTCAGATGGAAGATCCACACTTAGACTGGCTGACGTTTTTTGTTCTTGGATGGTTGGAGGGAAACATGCGTACGTGAATCTGACTGAGGTTTCTTTTCTTGTGAAGTTGAATAGTCGGGGTTTTACAACGGATCAGAATGTTTTAAAAGACACCTCATGCAAAACATGTATTGAAAATCAGCATATGTTTATTTTTATTTTACATTTAATACCTTCGGTATCCTTGCACCTGAGGCGGTAGAGCTTCTGAAGAAATTATGTTATAAATAACAACGTTATGACATCTAAATTACAAATGTGATTTTTCATAGAATTAAATTTGTAATCCAAAAAGAACTTGCGGTTGCTTTTTACTATCTACGGCTATATAAGTAGTTTTGTATTACATTTTTCCATCATAATACAATATATCATCGAAACAAAAAAAAATCTAAACACATAAAAAAAGTCATGATTTTATCTTATATAATTAATAGAATACAACACTAAAAATATATAAAAATAAATATAATCTAATTATTAAATGAGAGTATAAAAGTTTTTTTTTATAATATTTTTATATAAGCTATAAAAAAATTTACGTACTAAATTCTTATATATAAGCTTAACCAAGCACTTAGTTTCGATTTATCTATACTACATATAATAGAGATTGAAATCTCTTTCTTCATTAATTACAAAATAAATGAAGTAGTATAACTCTTTTAGCACACTGTACAACCTTTAATGCAAACAATAATACACATTATTACATTATGTTTTTTTTATTAATGTCAAAATTTAAGTAATACAACTTAAGAAGCACATTATGCAACTTTTAATGCAGCCGTTCATCACAATTAAATATCATTTAAGTAACAGCAATATAAGTTAAAAAGCTAGGTTTAAATTTTTTTAATGCAAAAATATATTAAAACTCATAATTAATATTACTCAAAAGTATAACAATATGTTTACGTTATCATAATCTTACTACTTTATAAAAGGTTTAAGACATTCTATTTAAAGAAGTCTTAAAATTTTAAGACAAAAACATTTCTATAAAAAGAAATTAAAAAAAGTTACATCATATTATCATAGTTGTAACACCCATTTAATCAATAACTAAATTAATTAATACTAATATCAAGTATTCTTGCAATAGAAGTTTTAAAATTTTAAACTTTTAATAATTCTTTAATAGGTAATTAATTCAATTGTTAATTATGACCATTTTCAAAATATTCCATGCTTTGAATTTACAAATTCAATAAAAACATTTACCCTACTTTATAAAACATTTAGCACTTTTTATTTTTAAAAATCTTTAAAAAATTAAGTTTTAAACATTTTTTTAATCAAAAAATGTTTCAAGATGATATAAAAAATGTTTAAAAAGCAACAACCTATATATTACATGTTACACTGTTTTTTCAAATGTGAGCCAATAAATATGAGTCAACACTTACATGTTACATTTCTTAAATATGAGTCAACGCTTACATGTTACATTTCTTCAAATTAGTAAGAGTTCTTCATATTACGTAACAACCCATTAATATTCTACAAATTCATAATTTCCCTTTAATGTTAATATAACCATCTTATTGTAACAGCTAATTTAATACTATAAGTCTTTGTAACAACCCATTAACAAAATAAAAACACGTAGATCAATCGAGTTTTTCAAGTTTTCTTTTCGAGACCGAATCCTTAGTTGTTCAGCCTTTTAATTCGACCAAGTGTAATCAATTATGATTAGCTATGATTAAAGGTAATAATTTCAGTTTTTGTTTTTAGGATTTTTAATATATTAATCATGATCTAATACAAGGCTACATATATTGTTTTACATTTTGATATGATGTAACAGGAAGCGAACCTTACGGTGTTAAGGAGATATGTGGGAATACAATAGCGTTCGAACATGTTTTTTTTCATTTTTCTTTTTTTTGTTAGTTTGTATGTGATCATGTCTAAATATATTATCTTTGAACCATTAAAATGGTTATTCTCACAGGTATCTAAAATTCCATGTAACTTTTAATGAATGGCTACACTTAATAACATTTATCTTACATGCAATAGTTCTCAACCTCGCACATCTTTTATACCTTATGGAAATTACATCTGTAAAAAAAATCCAAGCGTTGTTTTCCTTCATTACAGAACATGACAACTTATTATCATAATAAACAAGCTTTAGTATGGTAGGCAAATATAGTTTTCAGGTCAATTCAGAGTCAACCATGTTAGTTTATAATAAGACTTCTTAAAAGATTGTATGAGATGCCCACCTTTTACGAAAAGCACAAGGTTGCAAACTTGCGATGGTGCCGATCACGGTTCATGTCTCACTATCATCTATTCCATTCTTTTACCCCGCTGCATTGCACGGGTACCCTGCTAGTCACTTATAAAGCATATTGACATGTTATTTTTAGAATACTTGAAGTTTTAAGTTACAACATACTAAGCCATTTGTACGACTAACTAAGCTATTTTTAGAATACTTGAAACATGAAATTATAACATATATTGCATTAAACTTATCATTAAAATATCCAATATCCCATTTTACAATTTAAATAACACATGGTATAAGTATTAATACTTGAAAATTTTCAAGTTACAATACATAATGCAATTTGTACAAGCAAAATAAGCATACTTAATAAAAATAGAAAACTTAAAACATGTAATTATACTATTAAAACAACATATCACATTAAATTCTATAATTAAAACATGTAATTATACTATTAAAACAACATATCACTTAAAACACCCCTCACCCTATTTTACAACTAAAACAACACATATTACAAGTATTAATACATAATTAGAAATCAATTAAAACATAAAAGCATAATTTAATACTCATATTAAATCTCATTAATACATAATAATTAATACATAATAATTAATACACAATTAAAAATAATATTAATTAATACTAATTAATTAATATAACTAATAAACCTCATTATATAATAATACAATTATATCTACACATTGTACACCAATTAAAAGCATATATCCATAAGATCGTACGTATTTTGTCTACCTAAAATAATGGCGTCCATAGTTTTGTCCGAACCTAACCAACGAGTCACAATTAGTTCAGCTAGCAAAAAAGTCGTTAGAATAAGAATCGAAAAGGCCTCATTAAGACCGATAAAAACATTCCCATTACATAAATATATACTATTTTTAACGTCCCATAGATCTGTACTACTTATAACAAAGATTGCACTTTGTCTCCAAAATTTAAAATAGTACACCCTTACAAGTTTTTGTGGTATAAACTTGCACAACACAAAAACTTCACAAATTTATTTATGTACTAATTAGGGAGCAATACAAATTAAATGACAAAGTTATTACAAGTTAATATGCAACATGTACAAATAATTATTATTATAAACTATAATTTTTTACATAAAATTATTTAAATTATTCACAAATGTAAGTTTAATATTAAACGTGCGTTTGATTTTGAATTATTCAATTTTTTTTTATAAATTTGCATATTATAAAACACATATCGTGTATATATGTATTTTAGTATAAATTTAGTGAAATACTAATAATTTTGCAAATTAATTCGATTAAATCGTACATATCAAAAGAAGAAGATTTTAAGGTTATTATAATATATGAAAACTGTACACATATAAACTACGAAAATTTTCTATATTTACACGTTATATAATATTATGACGAATGTTACAGAAAGATTAGCAAATACCTTTTAGGATTAATCATCACAATTTCGTAATATTATTTTTATATGGAGTAATTTATTAATGCTTAGAGTTATCCAATTTAAAAGTATCATTATTATTTGTAAAGATATTATCAAAAAATATCTATACTCATAAAATAAACGAAACTTTAATTTTGATACCCGCAGCCGCAACACGCGGGATACCCTGCTAGTATAAACTTGAGTTAACTGCACTTTTGGTCCTTGTGGTTTGGTTCCTTTTCACTTTTGATCCAAAAATTCAAATAATTTCGATTTTGGTCCAAAAGTAAACTATTCCTTCACTTTTGGTCCAAAAATGAAAAAATAGCTTATCAAAAGTGGACCAAAAGTGGAGAAATAGTTTCGATTTTGGACCAAAGTGGAGAAACAGTTTCAAATTTAGACCAAAAGTGAAAAAATAGTTTACCTTTTAGACTAAAATCGAAACTATTTGAGTTTTTAGACCAAAATTGAAGACGGAACCAAACCACAAGGACCAAAAATGTAGTTAACTCTATAAACTTATATAAGTTAATAAACTTATACATCCACTATATATATAAGCTAAAACAAACACCCCCTCTATTCGGTATCAAATTAGGTAGATACGGTTGTGGTATCCTTTAGTTTCCAAATAGTTTTGTTTAAGTCGTTAAAAGAAAAGGGTCATATAATTAATCATTCAAAGTTACGGTAATGTCATGAAAAACAAAACAAGAAACATTATCATCATGTTCATTTAATCATCCTGTTATGTACAAAAAAAATGGTTTGTTCGAACTAGCATGGTACCAGGGTCGGTCCTGAGTTTTCAGTTGCCCTAGGCGAGATGATTGAAAGATGCCCCCACCGAGAGTTAGTTATCGTCGTACAAATCGTGAGGTTTTTCTGAAAAATGCCAGCTAAAGATTACAAACAAGCAAGTCAAATCTTCTAAAGGTTTAAGGTGCGAACAAAACTCTAAATCGGGATAGATTAATCTAGATTATAGGCAAGTAAGCACGAAACCTGCAAATGAGAGCCTGCTGGCGAAGAAAATGCTAGCGAGTCTTGAAACTTTGAAAAACTATTTAACATGTCTTACCCGCATCCATACAAAAATAAAATACATTTCCTTAAAACTTAAAAGATCTAAAAATAAACAATATTGCTAAAATAAACACTCATTTTTACACGCGGCCGACGTAAAATTTAGAAACACTTCGATTTTCTTTATCCATTTGAGTTTTTACATTGGATTTTCGGTTCAAGTTCTCGATTTAAATTTTTTATCCATATCCAACAACAAAGTAAAATAATTAAACTTTTATAATCAAGATATTACGTTTCCATAACAAAGCAAAATATTATGTATTGTAACATAGTTCTAAATAGCTCGTTATAACCCGCCTTAAGGCACGCTAAAACTTGAGGCGTTGCCTCTGCGCTACGCAATAGGTCAAAGCGCGCTACGACATGAACTGCGGTTATTTTTTGAATTTAACTTCAAAAAATGAATATTATTACATGTAAGGAGAGTTTTCTAACTTTAATTATTATTATGTACGACACTTATTATGAACATAATATAAATATAGTATTGAAATACATAAAACAAATAAATATGTTTATATGTTGTACCGCTATAAGCCACGTTATAAAAGCGTTAAAGCTTCGCTTTAGCCGCTAAAGCGTGTAACTTGAACATGTCGCAACACCACGATTCACGCTATTTATAACCATGATTGTACATGGTTTTATTTGTTTTAGAACATAATGTCATAATGTGTAGAAATTTCTTTGAAAGGTATGGAGTCACTTTTTTAAGGTGCGCACCTTTTACATTATTTCTTATAAAAAATTACTTTTGCTATACTTGGCAATAGAATTTTTTTAAGGGTTTGCAAAGAAATTTGGTAAATGTTTACACGCGACACAATATAGTAAATATTTGGAGAAATCGTTCTCGGTACTGAGTTAAGATTTATATAGACACTTAAATTAGCATAAACCTATCCAACCAATCATAATTACCCATTTTTTAAAAAACTCACTTCCCACAACTTTTTTAAAAATTAAATATCTCACAAACGGTAAATCGTCAAACGAAAAAAAATACACAATTGTGACGAGAATTAAATCATCTATTTATCGAGGGGCACATGTATATACTTTCGACGAACTTGTTTTCGACTTTTTTTTCTTAAGTCACGCCTGGAGAGAATCATATATGATTCGTCACGAATCATATATGATTCGTCACAAATCATATATGATTTTCAGAAAATCATATATGATTCGTGATATGAATCATATATGATTTTCTGAGAATCATATATGATTCTCTCCAGATGTGACTTAAGAAAAAAAGTCGAAAAAAAAGTTCGTCGAAAGTATATACATGTGCCCCTCGATAGATAAATGATTTAATTCTCGCCGCGATGATATGTTTTGTTTTACGTAACGATGAACGGTTTGTGAGATATTTAATTTTTAAAAAATAAATTTTTTTGCTTAATGATAAAAATGAATTGTTGTAATTGGTTGGTTGAGTTATGTTAAAATAAGGGTTTATGAAAATCTTTTTCCTCCTAGTAATATATTGTTTTTTCTATGTTAACAGTTGGGCCAACTTTATTGTTTTTTCTAAGCTACTCACGTGACCTAAATAGTCAAAAAAAAAAAAAAAAAATCTCCTTATTCTCTTTCATCTTCCTCATTTTTTTTCCAGCCGATTTAATTCCATTCAAAGCATGACTCTCCTCATTCACTCTCATTCTTTATTCTAAAGCTCATAAATCATCACAGCGTCATTTTACATAATACCGCACAAAAACAAAAAATTGATGCCCCTAGTTTATTTTGATGCCCTAGGCCGTCGCCCGCGCTGCCCATAGCCAGGGCCAGCCCTGCATGATACTCGCGCAATATAACGACGGGTAATAAATAACGATTTTTTAACAATCAATTTAACGTTAAAATATAACAAATGTTAAATTAAAATAAATAAAATCATTAAAAAAACAAAAAAACAAAAAAAATATAAATATATTAAAATAGATGTTGAACTAAAAAGAACAAAAAAATTTAAAAATATGTTGAAATTAGTTTATGAAAAAAATAAATTAGGTAAAGATATTTCAATATTAAAAAATGGGTTTTTAATAAGTTGTTACAAAAGTTTGTTACAAAAAAATTATTATTATGTTTATATTCTTTTTTGGTTTGTAGTTAAGTTTAGAGTTTGAATGTGTATATATACCATTTATATATATGTTCAAATAAAGAATTAAAAAACCAAATACGATACCACGTATTCATAAGCTCCGGTACACTTAGTCATGGACGAAAAAGCGAGACATGACTACAGCGTGTATGGCGTTACAAGCTCTGATGTCGTATTTGTCAGCTCAAATAAGAGCATAAAGGACCACGGCGTGAAATACAGTATCGACCCTCGCATTATGGCTTCACGTTGTGAATTTTAATTATTTTTTTCTTTTATAATGGTGGTGTCAGTATAATGCCAGAATTGTGTTGAAAATCAACGTGAGGTTTTTTTCGCGTTTTTATGTAATATAAAAAAAATCTAACATAGCACGCATTTTTCCTATAATACGAGCTTACGACATGATACCGTAAACCGGGCTCTATAAGAGAGATATTTTAAATAAACGAAAAACTTTATGTTTCTAATGCGAAAGTGGAGTAGAGTTTACGTTAATGTTCGTCAACTTCCACAACGTGCTTCTTCTTCATTGACATTCGTGTTGCTTCTATTTACAGTCATTCATATTAATGCACTTGATTTTTAGATGTGAATTCATATGAACATGTTAAGCATTTAATTATTGATTTAGACGCTTTAACCTCCAAACAAGCCTTTAATATAACTAGACGATTACTCGCGCATAACAGCGAAATTACCTAAAGACGTATAATTAATGATATGTTAATTGATTCGATTATCGAACTCGTGACCCAATAATTGCCTAGCGATAGATAGTTAATAATTTATTAATTGGCCCGATGGTCGAATCGGTACCCGATGACTCGTTCGGGTTGAACCGGTAGGCGAGCTCGTTCACATTGACTCGACCGGATTGACTCGGTGGTCGAACCCGTGTCCCGGTGGTTGAACTCGTGTCTCGATAGGATTGACCCGGTGGTCGAAGCCAGTGACCGGGTGGCTCGACATGATTGACCCGGTTGTCGAACCGGTGACCCGGTGACTCGATCGGATTAACCCGTGGTCGAACCCGTGACTCGAAAAGATTGGCCCGATGGCCGAACCCCCTACCCAGTGACTCAACCGGGTTGGTCCGATGGTCTATCCGTGACTCGATGACTCGACCGGGTTGACCCGTTGGTGGAACCCGTGACCAAGTTACTCGACCGAATTAATCCGGTGGTGGAACCCGTGACCTGGTCTGATAACTTATACAATTGTTTATTGTTTAATTTTTCAATATTTCCTATTTTATCAAATTTATGTGCATTTAATTTTTCAACAATTCAATAATTAATATCCAACTTTTATGCATTTAATTTTTCAACAATTTTATAATTAAGTTATTTTTCAACATTTAAGGTTTTGAGGTTTTTTCTTTATAAGTGTAGAGAAGAGATTTGCAGATCATGGGCTTGTTTGGCAAGAGTTTTTAAAAAAAAAAATTGAAGCTGTTAATTTTTTATTTAAAAGATAATTTCTTTTAAAACAAATAGCTTTTTTGTGAGTTTCAAACTTTTATTTCAAAAAAATAACTTTCAAATGAAAAGATAATTCATGAAACTTTTTAAAATTCTTAAAAGGTGTCAAAATTGTAAAGTTTTTAATAATATTATAATATATTTAAATGTATATTTTTTATTATTTTACATTTTTATATAGTAATCAACTAATTTACTAAACACTTTTATTAAAAAAATCTCCCATTTTTAACTTATTTTAACAGTTTTACAGTTTCAACTAACAACTTACCGTTAACCGATTATATTACATCATACAGTTTGCCCAAATATGTACCAATTTTGAATAAGAAAAATGATGTTATCCTATTGGACCAGTTCTTAACTTCAATACTGTAATTCCGGATCCTATAAATTTTACTGTAATAATGTACGGAGTAACAAAAAGTAAGAAACATGTTGCCAATATATACGGGTTAAATATAGAAGGATGCTATTAGTATGGTTCAATATGTATAGTCAACTGTCTTAACTTCATTGATATATACATCACAAAGATTTACTATTTGGTACACAAAAGCTTGACATGTTAAGAGATTGAAAGAGAGCAAAAATGGCAGTTGCTACCAAAGTGACCATCAAAGTAACATTATTTTCACTTGTATTCCTTGTTATTTACCTGTCGCGAATCGATCAAATTCATGATCTTCAATCTATCACAAATTTGCCATTGTCATTAACCTCGAGGCGTTTGCAAGATGAAGAAGATGTGCCGAAGATCAATGTATATTTCTTTTCGTCTCCTTGTTTTATGTCTTTTACATTTTGTGATATCAACACGTACATTTAGTTGTTATACACGTTGGGTAACCTGATTTTCATATTTATTTGCTCATTAGGAAAACGATATTATACTAGCCAACATTGAACAACAGTTAGCTAGGGCACGAAGGCGAATTCTCAAAGCAACTGTTGAGAAAACCTTGGCCTCGAATCAGACGAATGGGAGTTTTGTATCGAATGGAAGCATTTACAGGAATCCCTTCGCGTTTTTCCAGTTAAGTGTTCCAAAAGAAGTTACTTTCTGAAAAATTTCCATTCGATCATATAGTTATATTTACTTAATATCTATCGTTTAATCTATCTCTGAACTCATATATCCATTTTTATCGAAAAAAATCTTGGGTATAAACACTAGAAACTTAAAAAGAAAGCATTATATGCATGGATCACATCCAATATATTTAACAACAATAGAGATATAAGACATGATTTAATTAATTTAAGTACCAAAAGCTTTAATTTGTTATTACTGGTTGTGGCAAAACGTAAAGAGACGATCTCATCTATAAATGTTATAACGAAGAGATGCTCTCTACTCCAAAGCCGATCTTAGCTTGTGCAAAACTGCTAATTGATCGGGTTCTAACTTACTCGATGAGAAAACAAACAAGTGCTAGTGACCTTGCTTTGTTAGCCCTATAAATTCCACCTTTGATCATTCAGGAGTCATACCGAGATGATGAAGACATTCAAGATATGGGTTTATAAGGAAGGAGAAGCTCCTTTGGTGCATAATGGTCCGATGAGATATGTATATAGTGTCGAGGGTGACTTCATCGAGGAGATGGAAAGAAAAGGAAATCTTTTGGCAGCTAGCCATCCCGACGAAGCACATGCCTTTTTTATCCCCATAAGTGTGACCAACATTGTTTACTACCTTTACAAGCCGGATGAAGTCCACGACTTTAGTAAACGGATGCAAGCAATAGTAGAAGACTACATTGGCATCATCGCAGAAAGGTATCCGTATTGGAACCGTAGCAATGGAGCTGATCATTTCTATGTTTCTTGTCATGATTGGGTACGTGCTTGATATAACTAAATATGCAGAAAGAGTGCAAGACTAATTTATACCATAAGAATTCCTCGACTAAACCGTCTTATGTGTGATGTATAATAGGGGCCATTTGTTTCAAAAGGAAATCGTAAACTATTTGAGAATCTCATAAGAGTTCTTTGCAATGCCAACAAAACAGAAGGTTTCATTCCAAGACGTGATGTATCGTTGTCAGAGATAAACGGGCCTTTCAACAATATCCCAAGCGTAAGTAGTGGCAAATCACCTTATGAACGTTCCATCTTGGCATTCTTTTCAGGTAAAATCCGTGGTCCTATACGAGTTAAGTTGTTCCAACATTGGGGAAACAATGAAGACAATGATATACAAGTTCACCCTCACCTTCCAAAAGGTCAAAACTACACCGAGTTTGTAAGTCAAAGTAAATATTGCTTATGTCCTAGTGGTTTTGAAGTTGCAAGTTCTAGGTTAACCGACGCAATCTACGGGGGATGTGTTCCTGTTATTATCAAGGATCAGTATGTTTTACCATATAGCGATGTGTTGGATTGGAGTCAATTTTCTGTACAAGTACCCGTAGATAAGATTCCAGATCTTAAAAGGATTTTGCAACAGATACCATTTCAAAAGTATATCAAAATGCAAAAAAATGTATTAGAAGTGCAAAAACACTTTCGGCTTAATCTTCCGGCTAAACGATTTGATGTCTTTCATATGATTCTTCATTCTGTGTGGCTAAGAAGACTTAATGTTCAGCTGACTGGAATTAGCTAACTGTGATAGTAGTATTTGTTGTATTTCACCATTATACTGTATTTTTTTGTATTCATATTTTCATAGCTTTATTTTGCTAATTGTGATATACTGGGGTTGTTTGTGTTAGCTGTTAACTCAATATATATTTTCTTAGATAACCATACAAACTTTGTCTTATACAATTATAATACTAATAATGATGTTGTGTGTTTATGCTTATTTGTACATTTATGAGCTTTTTGGATTTCGTCTTAGCTCAAATTTCACTTGCTTATCTAGAGGGCTTATGACTTTATATAGGTCAAATCCGGAAAATTCAGGATTAAGAAATCTAAACCGAAATCTTATAAGCTTGTAAGACAAACAAAGACCCTTTAATTTGGTGTTTTGTATAGAGTTTAGACTTTTGATAACCATGGTTTCTGAAATTTTGACCGACTAATCCATGGGGCTTGAGCACACGACACATGGACTCAAATCTCTTCAAGGAGGTTGGCGTGGCCACTACATTTTTAGAATTTGTTGTTCATGATTATATTTATGCTTTATCTCATTGCATACAGAAGCATACAATGTCAAATTAATTATGCGAAGACTTGATTGATCAAATCCTTGAAAGACTGCCACCTAAATCCCTCCTCGGATTTAGATCCGTTTCCAAATCATGGTGTCATCGTATTTCTAGCGGGAATTTCATCCGCAAGCATGCTTTTTGATGTGCTACAACAGGAACATGGTTTATGTTATATCTAGTCTTATATTATCGCCTAAGTCGTGTCTAGGGTAATCAAGAGTCGAGTAGCCTAGTTTCCTAATAGCTATGAATAAAGGTCGGTTGGCAATGTCTAAGCCCAACCCGACCCGTAGGACTTGTATAGTCGGTTCCCCCTCATCTCTATAAAAGGAGGTGAGGGGGAACAAACCAATTACGTCATTCTTTCAATAAACTAATCGGTAATCGGTTAGGGATATTACCTTGTGTGGGCGTCGATTTCTTTTCTGTCGATTCTATTGCTGTGTGTGTTCACGATCGAGTTCCGCATCTAGTTAATCAGGGTTGTGGGGAATAAACCCTACAAGTGGTATCAGAGCTTTGGTTCGCAGGGTTCGTCTGGTTACTAGGGTCGATCGAAAAGGTCTTGGTGTTTGAGGGTATCGACATCAACAAAGCAGCAGCAACGATCGTCACTTAAAGGATTATTGTTGTTAGAGATCGACAAGAAGATTTGGTGCGATTGTTTTTTTTTCTCTTTCTCTGGTATATTGTTTGTGTCGGCTGAGAGAGAAGAACAAAGAAGACATTGTTGGTTTTCTAAAAGTCAACAAAAATAAAAAAAACACGAGTATTAGTACTAAGGTTTGGTGTGGTTTATTTTGGGCCAACCAAATAACTTTGGGCCTATTGGGTTAAGATTGTTTTTCTAAAAAAAAAAAAAAGAAAAACAAACAAAAGGTTAGTATTATTACTTCGGGTATTACACAAGGGGACTTCGTAATTCGTGATTGTGAGGTTTAACGTATCACAAGGTTTAGCGAGTTATCGAAGGGACTTTGTCGGTTTGTGATTGTGAGGGTTTATCACAAGGTTTAGCAAATCAACAAAGGGATAAAGAATGACGGGAGCCAAGTTTGACATCGAAAAATTCGATGGAACTGGCGATTTCGGGTTATGGAGAATCAAGATGCGTGCTTTATTAATCCAGAATGGATGTGAAGCAGCTCTGGAGGTTTTCCCCGCGAATATGGAAGCTGAAGAGAAATCTAAGCTTGACAAGAATGCTCACAGTGCCATGATTTTGTGTTTAGGTAACAAGGTCCTGAGAGAGGTTACCGGGGAGACGACTGCAGCGGGGGTTTGGTCAAAGCTCGAGTCTTTGTACATGACAAAGTCATTGGCCAACAAGTTGTACCTGAAGAAGAAGTTGTATACATTCTACATGCCGGCTGGACGAAAGATTTCCGAGCATATAGATGAGTTCAACAAAATCGTTCTTGATTTAGCAAATATTGAGGTAAAATTCGAGGATGAAGATCTTGCTTTATTGTTACTCACGTCTTTGCCAGCATCATACGAACACTTTGTGGATACCTTGCTTTATGGACGGGAAGATTTGACTTTGGAGGACGTGATGGCCACACTAAATTCAAAGGAAATCAAAGAAAGGTTCAAGTCGAAGGGGGATGATGGTGAAGGTTTATATGTGAGGGGAAGAACTGATCGCAGGAATTCGCATCAGTCAAAGGGAAAGTCAAGATCGAAGTCTCGAGGTGGAAGACTCAAATGCTTTATTTGCCAATCTGAGGAGCACTTGAGAAGAGACTGTCCGAAGAATAATCGCAAGAAGTCAAAAGATTATGTCAAGAAAGATAATCAACCAAGCTCCAGTGGTTCGATTTACGATGATTCTGAGGTGATGATGGTGATGAGTGCAGAAAGACTGCAAGATTGGATCATGGATTCAGGAGGTTCATATCACATGTCACCCAGGTTAGATGTATTTTTTGATTTTCTGGAATGCGATGGGGGCAGCGTACTGTTGGGCGACAACATGGAGTGCAAGATCAGGGGTATTGGCAAGGTAAAGGTACAACTGAAAGATGGGTCAAGTTTTGTGTTACACAATGTCAGGTACATTCCTGAATTGAAAAGAAACTTGATATCGCTGGGAACTCTTGAAAAAGAGGGATATACCGTAAAATTGCAGTCGGGCAAAGTCAAGGTGATTAATGGTTCTAGGGTTATTATATCTGGAACCAGAAGGGAGAACTGTGTGTACTCTTTGGATGGCCATGCATTGGCCGGTGAGCTTAATGCTAGTGTTGAAGAAAAAGACAGTCTTGTGCAAGTTTGGCATAAAAGACTGGGACATATCAGTGAGGCGGGACTACACGTGCTGGAAAAGCAGGGTTTGTTTGGCAAGAAGAGTCTAGGTAAGCTCGATTTTTGTGAGAATTGTGTTCTGGGAAAGTCACATCGAGTCCGTTTCGGTGTAGGAAGGCACACTACTCAGGGAGTGATAGACTATGTTCATTCAGACTTATGGGGTCCGTCTCAGGTGGAATCATTGGGAGGTAAGAGGTATTTCTTATCTATAGTCGATGATTATTCCAGAAGGGTATGGGTTTATGTTCTCAGGTTCAAACACGAAGCATTTGAAAAGTTCAAAGAGTGGAAGCAGTTAGTAGAGAATCAGACTGGGAGGACGGTTAAGAAGCTTAGGACGGATAATGGTCTTGAGTTCTGTAACCGGGAATTTAATCAGCTATGTACTGAGAGTGGGATTGCTAGACATTTGACGGTTGCCGGGACACCGCAGCAGAATGGGTTAGCAGAACGGATGAACAGAACTCTCATGGACAAGGTACGCTGTTTATTAATACAGTCTGGATTGCCCAAGACCTTCTGGGCGGAAGCGACATGTACGGCCGCATATCTTATAAATAGGTCACCATCAACAGCGATTGAGAAGAAGACACCTATGGAGATGTGGTCGGGACATCCTAGTGATTATGGGATGTTGAGGGTTTTCGGCTGTGTCGCGTATTCACACGTTAAACAAGGTAAGCTCGAGCCGAGAGCGGTAAAATGCGTTCTTTTGGGGTATCCTGAAGGTGTGAAGGGGTACAGACTATATAGGCTTGATAATGAATCGCCTAAAATAGTCACAAGCAGGAACGTGGTCTTCAATAAAAGTGTCATGTACAAAGACACGTTGAAGGATACTGGTGCAGGAAAAGATAAGTCTGTTGAGGAATTACAAGTTGAGGTGGAACTGCAGAGGTTAAATAATCATACGCCTGAGGAAGACCATCCAGGTCAGGAAGATCAAACAGGTCATGAAGATCAGTCAGATCAGGAAGACCAGACAGATCAGGAAGCTGGCGATGATGAAGATGCAGGGGTTCAAGAGATTGATCATCCACCGGATCTCACAGATTATCAATTGGTTCGGGATAGAGAACCAAGGACAAGAACGAGACCGGCAAGGTTTCGGGATGAGAGTAATATGGTTGCTTACGCGTTCGCTGCAGCAGAGGAAGAAGATACTCATGAACCATTGACATACCATGAAGCAGTTGCTTGTGAAGATAGTTCTAAGTGGAAAGCTGCTATGAAAGAAGAGATGGATTCTCTGAAGAAGAACAAGACCTGGGTGTTAGTAGATCATCCAGCTGGGCAAAAGCTGGTGAGCTGCAAATGGCTGTACAAAATAAAGGAAGGGATTGAAGGTGTTCAAAAGCCTAGGTACAAGGCAAGGTTGGTAGCTCGTGGATTCACACAAAGGGCAGGTATTGATTACAATGAAGTATTTTCGCCGGTAGTTCGACACACATCTATTCGGGTTATACTTGCATTGACTGCGTGTAAAGATTATGAGCTGGAGCAGCTTGATGTAAAGACGGCGTTTTTACATGGAAATCTTGAAGAAGTGATCTACATGAGGCAACCACCGGGATTTGAACAAGGTAACAAGGTATGTTTGTTAAAGAAATCTCTTTATGGTTTGAAGCAGTCACCTAGGCAATGGTACAAGAGGTTCGATGAGTATATGCTGAGCAATGGGTTTAAGCGTAGCAGTTACGACAGCTGCGTATATTACAGGAGTTATGCACCAGGGGAGTATATCTATCTATTGTTATATGTAGATGATATGCTGATTGCTTGTAAAAGCAAGGTTGAGATCGCGGCTACCAAGTCTTTGCTTAAAAGGGAGTTCGACATGAAAGAGCTCGGGGAAGCAAAGAAGATTCTTGGTATGGAGATCTTCAGAGATCGGAGTCGCAAGATTCTGAGGGTGTCACAATCCGGGTACGTTTCTAAAGTTTTAAAAAGGTTTAGAATGGACAATGGGGAGTCGGTTCAGACACCATTGGACGGGCAATTCAAGTTGTCGTTGAAAGATTGCCCAGTTAGGGATTGTGATGTTGAAAGAATGAGTAAGGTGCCGTATGCTAATGCGGTTGGGAGCTTAATGTACTTGATGGTATGCACGAGGCCAGACATAGCGTATGCAGTAAGTGTAGTTAGCAGATATTTGGCGAATCCGGGTAAACTCCATTGGGAAGCAGTGAAGTGGATTATGAAATATTTGCAGGGTACTGTAAACGTGGGTTTGGTGTATGGGACAAATCGTGGCAACCATGTGGACGTAACAGGTTTTGTTGATTCAGACTATGCCAAGGATCCGGATAAGGGTAGGTCTCTCACTGGTTACGCATTTTTAGTACATGGATGTGTTGTAAGCTGGAAGGCAACGCTACAACACGTGGTGGCTCTTTCAACTACAGAGGCGGAGTATATGGCCCTTACGGAGGCTGTGAAGGAAGCTATTTGGCTAAGGGGACTCTTGGAAGAGTTGGGCGTGAAGCTCAACAATGTTGCAGTTAATTGTGATAATCAGGGCGCGATTCACTTATCGCGGAATCATGTTTTTCATGAAAGGACTAAGCACATCAATGTGCGTTATCACTTTATCAGAGAAGTCTTGGAAGCAAAGACGGTTGAAGTTCTGAAGGTGGGTACTGAACACAATGCTGCGGATGCCTTGACGAAGGTGGTACCTGGACGCAAGTTACAACACTGCCTGGAATTGCTGAGTGTTGGGATAGGCTAATATAAGCCTAAGGTGGAAATTGTTATATCTAGTCTTATATTATCGCCTAAGTCGTGTCTAGGGTAATCAAGAGTCGAGTAGCCTAGTTTCCTAATAGCTATGAATAAAGGTCGGTTGGCAATGTCTAAGCCCAACCCGACCCGTAGGACTTGTATAGTCGGTTCCCCCTCATCTCTATAAAAGGAGGTGAGGGGGAACAAACCAATTACGTCATTCTTTCAATAAACTAATCGGTAATCGGTTAGGGATATTACCTTGTGTGGGCGTCGATTTCTTTTCTGTCGATTCTATTGCTGTGTGTGTTCACGATCGAGTTCCGCATCTAGTTAATCAGGGTTGTGGGGAATAAACCCTACAGTTTAAACTCCTTATGAGACACCAGATTCACTTCAAGGATGATGTAAAATATACGTATGCGGCAGATCCAACTGACGTACACAATGAAGTAGCCAAGTTCTATAAAAGCCCATGCGAATTTGTTGCTTCATGTCGTGGAATTCTCTGTATGAACAAGATAACAGACAGCCCGTCACTTAGTTTATGGAACCAGTCAATTAGGCGCAAAGTAACCGTTCATGATTATCATTCATATTCTGGAAAGTCTGACGTAATATACGGGTTTGGCTTCGAACCAACCACTGATGATTACAAAATTGCAGCTTTATCTTATGGAGATGTACAAAGCTCGTATGTTTACTCCTTGAAGACAAACTCTTGGACAGACATTCAGCTCCCTACTACGTTTTCTCAAGTGATTTCATTGGCGTGGTTTGTGGATGAAGCATAGCATTGGGGGTCAAATGCGAATCAAATGACATACCCCATTATTGCATAATGACATTAAATTTGAGAACACATGTTTTTGGCATGATTTCTTTGCCAAACCCGAGTTGGGAAACTCAAAGATTAGCAATCATCAAAGAATGTCTAGCAGTGATTTCGAGTGATGGTTATGAAAGCCGGATGTGGATTAGAATAGCGAAGGATCTTAGAAATAAAGTACTTTTATTAGGCCCGAGTTTAGGCACATTTAGATATTAGGTTTTTTATATGTTTTATATAAATTCCGCTATAACTCATTATTAACACATCAATACAATGTATTCTTTAGTTTATTATTGTTTTCCCCAACTCTGTTTACATGGTATCAAAGCAAGAGTTTGTCTCCAATTAGGGTTTAGGGTTTAGTTCCAATTAGGGTTTGTTCTGTATCAAAGCAAGAGTTTGTCTCCAATTAAGGTTTAGGGTTTAGGGTTTAGTTCCAATTAAGGTTCTAGGTTTTGTTGTGAAGAACGGTACATAGTGTGTTCATATCCATTGAAATTAAGGTTGATTGAATTCCAAACCCTAATTTTCCAGATCCATTTTTTGTTGTAATTCCGACCAGAACCCCGATAAGATCTGGCCGGATCTGCCAAGTCTTTTTGTTTTAGTTTAGTTAGGGTTCTCCGGTTTAGTTCAGATTTGAGGGACAATATTTATTAGGGTTCTGATTCATGGTTATGAATAAATTTGCGGTTGATATTGTTGCTGATTTCTGATTATTTGTTATGGTGATTCAAATGATACTGATCTTCAGAATCTTTGATATGGTGATCTGATTATGGTGATTTGGGTGGTACCGTTGCTGATATTGGGCTATGAGTTTTGAAGTGAGGTGTCTGAGGTTGGTCCCGGATGAGACTACATGATTTTGGTCATGTTCTTTTTTTTTATTTATGGACTCAAATTAAGTTTTAGTTAGTCGAGACCCGAACATGTTAGTTCTGGTTGCTTCGTTATTTGGTCAGTGAGACGTGTTCTGACACACTGCTTCGTCTTTTGAAGTTCTTTGGTTAGTGAGACCTCAGTTCAGGTTGCTTCCTTTTTGGTATTTTTTGGTTAGCTGAGACCTGCATTGACTGGTTGCTTCGTTATTTATAAAATTATTCTTAGTCGAAGCCTGTCTTGCCTTGACAAGCTGCTTCGATTTTTTTTGGCAAATTTGGTTAGTTGAGACCCGAACATATATGTTCTGGTTGCTTTGGATTCTGTTAGTTGAGACCTCTTGGTTGCTTCGTGTTAGTTGAGACCTCTTGGTTGCTTCGTGTTAGTTGAGACCTTTGGTTGCTTCGTATTTAGTTCGATCCCAAGTGAGATAAATTGTGTTTGTTAAAGATTTGGATTATTACTTCGTTGAAGACTTCTGCTTATGGTTTTACGTTTTATATTTGTAACAAGCTGGGCATGATAGATATATATACTCCAGCTTGAGGGGGATGTTAGAAATAATAATACTTTTATTAGGCCCGAGTTTAGGCCCATTTAGATATTAAGTTTTCTATATGTTTTCTGTAAATTCCGCTATAACTCTTCATTATTAACACATTAATACAATGTAGTCTTTAGTTTATTATTGCTTCCTCCAACTCTGTTTACATGGTATCAGAGCAAGAGTTTGTCTCCAATTAGGGTTTAGGGTTTAGTTCCAATTAGGGTTCTAGGTTTTGTTGTGAAGAACGATACATAGTGAGTTCAGATCCATTGAAATTAGGGTTGATAGAATTCCAAACCCTAATTTTCCAGATCCATTTTTTGTTGTGATTCCGACCAGAACCCCGGTAAGATCTTGCCAGATCTGCCAATTCTTTTTGTTTCAGTTTCGTTAGGGTTCTTCGGTTTTGTTCTGATTTGAGGGACAGTATTTATTATGGTTCTAATTCATGGTTATGAATAAATTTGCGGTTGATAGTGTTGCTGATTTCTGGTTATTCGTTATGGTGATTCAAATGATATTGATCTTCAAGATCTTTCATCTGGTGATCTGATTATGGTGTTTTGGGTGGTACCTTTGCTGATATTGGGCTATGAGTTTTGAAGTGAGGTGTTTGAGGTTGGTCCTGGATGAGACTATATGATTTTGGTTATGTTCTTTTTTTATTTATGGACTCAAATTAAGTTTTAGTTAGTCGAGACCTGAATATGTTAGTTCTAGTTGCTTCGTTATTTGATCAGTGAGACGTGTTCTGACACGCTCCTTCGTCTTTTGGAGTTCTTTGGTTAGTGAGACCTCAATTCAGGTTGCTTCCTTTTTGGTATTTTTTGGTTAGTTGAGACCTGCATTGACTGGTTGCTTCGTCATTTGGAAAATTATTCTTTGTCGAGACCTGCCTTGCCTTGACAAGCTGCTTCGATTTTTTTGGCAAATTTGGTTAGTTGAGACCCGAACATGTATGTTACGGTTGCTTTGGATTCTGTTAGTTGAGACCTCTTGGTTGCTTCGTGTTAGTTGAGACCTCTTGGTTGCTTCGTGTTAGTTGAGACCTTTGGTTGCTTCGTATTTAGTTCGATCCGAAGTGCGATCAATTGTATTTGTTGACGATTTGGATTATTACTTCGTTGAAGACTTCTGCTTAGGTTGTACGTTTTTATATTTGTAACAAGCTGGGCATGATAGATATCTATACTCCAACTTGAGGGGGGGATGTTAGAAATAATAATACTTTTATTAGGCCCGAGTTTAGGCCCATTTAGATATTAGGTTTTCTATATGTTTTCTGTAACTTTCGCTATAACTCTTTCATTATTAACACATCAATACAATGTAGTCTTTAGTTTATTATTGTTTCCCCCAACTCTGTTTACAAAGGATAATAATGATGCATCTTGGTCTGAATCTTTGTAAATAACAAGTTTCGGAGTTGAGGATTCTCGAGCGTATAATCCTTCCACGAGGGATTTTTCTTTGATTCTAGTTTATTCAGATTCTACCTTCACAATTGACGAGGGTATCGGTGGGGAAACCCTTGAATTGATGGACAGAGATATTTGTTAGATGCGACAACCAACCGATAGACCAGCTTTCTTTTTTCTTCTGAGGTATACGAGCTTGTGGTGCTAGATTACCTAATTATATTACATAATCCTTATGCTTGTTTGAACGACAAATCTTCATAGAAGATATGGGACTTTTTGTGCATTGCTTGAACGACAATTTTTTTAACATTTCATAATGATCATGAAAAGAAACGTCTAATCTTTTTAGCATGCCAACTTTATTGTTATTTTTCTATTATCGGTTACAAACACTGCATAATTAATGACCGATCGTACTTTTAGAACAATTTTGGTAATACTGCTACCATACAATATCCCATTTTTGACAGGTTTCTACAACTTGCTCGTCTATCATAGTCAACATTTATCTTTTCACAGCGGGGTAAATCGTGCAATGATTAATTTTTCCATGGGTGGTTTGTTCTATACTAAGAGGTGAAATATTATGGTAGTTTTCACTAAATACGTGGGTAAATCGAAATTTTGTTTTTTTATTTCGAAAAATAAATTATTTTGAAATTTTTTTCAGTAAATTATTTTTCGAACAACTAATTTTTGAAAGAAAACTTTTTATTTTGTTTAATTTTAAAAAAATTTGGAGAACTTTTTCTTATAAAATTTGAAAAGTAAAAGTTTTTGAAATAAATATATATAATAAAAATGTGTATAATTTTATATACTTAATTAAATATACATAGTATTAACTTTTATATATTCTTTGTTCTGATTTATTATTTAAAAATACTTTTTTTTGAAATTACGTTTTTTTTCGAAAATATGTTTTTTTTTCAAGAAAATACTTTTTCCAAACAATATTTTTTTGAAAATTTCTTTTTTGAAGAAAAACGTTCTAGTTTTTTATAAATTTAAACTTTTTGGAGAACAAAATTCAAAAAAAATTATATGGACTCAAATTTAATTTTTTTTGAATTTTTTTCAAAAAAATATTAAAAAAATAAATAGTTTTCTTCAAAAAAAATTCAAAATAAATTATTTTTTGAAATAAAAAAACAAATTTTCCATTTTTTTTCAAAAAAGTGTATTTTTGAAAATAACCAAAATACCCCTCAATTTTTTGTGTAGTTAATTAGAAATGTAGATGGTGTACTGAATCTGTAAGAAAAAGAAACCACAAGGGCTAATTCTGATGAAAAAAAACTTAGAGACCAGTAGTGTAGGATTCAATAAACCACATGGACGATTTATGTAATTCTCTCTACTTATTTTAAACACATCTTATTGATTAATTATGGTGTAAGTTTATAGGTCATATAATTTTATATTTATTTAATTTAATATCGAGGTTTTAAAAAAAATAAAGATTAACTTTTACTAGTGTAGATACATATAATTCCATACTATTGTAATACACAACATATTGTATATATGTTTTAATCCATCATGTAACCTAGTAATATGTTTGTTCTATAATTAATATAATTTCAAAAAATACTTTTAAAAACACAAAAATCTTGCGTTTGCCTATTCTCATTTTTAAAAACCCACAATTGTGACTTCATTTTGGTCTTTACTAGTAAAATTATACAAACCTGCACCATGCTCACCCCTAGTAAAGATACTGAGTTATAATTAAATTATGCTTTTGTTTTTATATTGGTCAAATGACACATCCAATCTTCTTCAAGTTTAGATAAATTTTCTGTTCTTCTAAGTTAAGTTTTAGCACATTTTATGATGATTCATGAAGTTCTAAATATTTTTTATAAGATAAGATGTCATGTATGATTTTCTTTAAAAAAAATATTAGATTATAACGTTTGTTACTTTAAATATAATCTAGAACGTTTACTTTCTCTAAAATAATATTCTCAATTAAAAATATAAATTTTCCCAAGATATGCCTTTTGTGTAAACTTTCTACTCGAAAAAGTATGTTTTACATACGTATAAAGTCTAAAATCCTAAATACTAAAAACAAATGTATTAAAACGGTTAAAAGATGGTTAGAAAAAAACATTCTTTCATGCAAAACATTTGTACTCAATTTCCACCATTAAAACATAAACTTAAGTTCTTTTCTCTATGAAAACTTCAAAATTTTGATTCTTGTCATACCGAAGTCACATACATCCTTCTAAATCATTTGATACCATTTAAAATAAGTTTATATTTATAATAAAGTTTAAAAATTAAAGGCCTCTTTTAGAGAGGGCTCTGCGTGGTTATCACCCTTCACATACTTAGGTTGTGTTTGGCAAGAAGCGATGGTAAACTTTTTTAGAAGGTGAAAGGTGAAAAAGATCATTTTGATTTTTAATGCTTGTTTGGCAAAAGGAGCGGTGAGCGTTGTGATTTTTTTAGTCGTTTGGTAAAGGAGCGGGAAGTAGTGCTACTTTTTATGAATGCTAGTTTTTTAATACTTCCTTTAAGGAGTTGTGACAAATAAGCGATATGCTATAACAACTACTGGTCACAGCTCCTACTCGCTGTTGTGCTCATTTCAACAAACACACCCTTAAATTCAGCCTTATTAATCATCAACATTTTCCAATACTTCTTGATCATTAACCTTTTTCACTTCTTGATTGTCAACGTTTTCAACTTTTTTGTCATTCAAGTTTTTCCCTTCTACCCGTTCATCAACATTATCGACTTCTTAACCCACTTCTTCTTTAACATTTACATTACATTTTTCCACATATTCGTGATCACTAAATATTATCAGTTCTTGATTATTAACGTTCGTCGTGTCTTCTTGATCACTAAAATCGTCTACTACTTAATTATTAGCCTTTTTCCGATATTTCTCATTATCATTAGTTTGATTAATGTTTTCCCATCTTCTTGGTCACTGTTACGCCCCCATGCTTGAAGTGGGTCGGAGCAATCAGGCCACTACTATATATCTTAGGATTAGGGTTTCATTGTTATGCTTTATAAATAATATGTCATTGTTATCATTGTAATCAGTCGATCAAATTAATCAAAAGTAATTCTCTAAGTCTTCTTGTCTCTCTTTCTTACGGAACCAGCACACGCTATAGTTGTGCCCTATCCCGATACTACCTGAGAGGGTCGTAACAATTGGTGCTCTCGTTGAGAGTCCTCAACTCGTTGAGGGGTTTTGATCTAGGGTTCCAATAAATAAATTAAAAAAAACTGTTCATCGGTGCTACTGTTCACCGACGGCTACTGTTCATCGATTACTGTTCATCGGGGGGACTATTCACAACACTGTTCATCTACCGGCACTATTCATCCGGTATTGTTCATCGGGTACTGTTCATCCAAAAAAATATTAAAAAATATATTTTTTTAATTTGTTTTTCGGTTGCTATGACATCGGGCAACAGCGATTGGGACGCGCTATCTACGCTCTTGCAGAAGGGTATGGTGGTCGATTATGAGAGTAAGTTTGTGATACTTGCAGATCGAGTTACAGAGATGTCTACGAATTTACTTATATATTTTTATACATATGGACTTAAACCACTCTTACAATGTGCACTCTCAAAGTCAGCGCCTACAACTTTAGGGGAAGCTTCTTAGCCCGTATAATGGAGATGCGTTTTGAGGCAATTGCAGGAAATGGGCTCAATGTTGAAGAGAAACTAGATACCGTTCTATCATGGCAAAGTGAAGAAGTTTCACCTGTGATTAAAGGGTCGTTATATGATGATGAAGATGTTGGTGTTGATGAGGTTAGTGGCGCACTAGACGGTGTTTTTGATATTGGTCAGAGTAATATGGAAGGCATGAAAGTTTGTAGTGAGTTTGGCCAATTTTCAGAAAATAAAGAAAATGTGGAAGATGTTGGAGGTGGTAGTTTTGATGATCATTTGCATGAAATAAATTTGAGTCTAAGCGAGGAATTAGCGGACAATGGGGTTAGTCCCATACCCAGTTCTTTGACCGCTCATGGAAGTCAGCGAGTTCGTCACCTATGGGAAAGAATTGGTATCGATGATATTCACGGGTTCATGAATAATGGGCGCATCCACAAATTTGTTCAACCGAAGGCGTGGGAATCGATGTCAGACTCCCTATCAGCGTATTTTTCATATCACCTTGAGGGCAAGGAGAATTTTGAAGGAGCTAGAAGTATTAGAGCTTGGGCAGCGGAAGTGGGAAGAATGGTTTTGTGTTATGTCCAAGGTAGCATGATGAGGAAAAGGAAAAGGGCGTTGCTTGTGGTAGCGGAAGGCAGGGTAACCGCGAGAGTGAAAGGCGAGGTTGCGGTATGATTAGAATATGGGATCCCGGAATCAAGTTTGCTTTTCAAGACATTACCTTGAGGGCAAGGTGATTTCTAAGGATTGAGGAATGTTACGCCCCATGCTTGAAGTGGGTCGGGCCAAACGGGCCACTACTATATATCTTAGGATTATGGTTTCATTGTTATGCTTTATAAATACTATGTCAATGTTATCATTGTAATCAATCAATCAAATTAATCAAAAGTAATTCTCTACGTCTTCTTGTCTCTCTTTCTTACGGGGCCAGCACACGCTATAGTGGCGCCCTATCCCGATACTACCCGAGAGGGACGTAACAATTGTTTTTTTAGAGAATTGGTTAACTTTTGATATTAGTGAGAGTAATTGAATGAGTGAGGAGTCAACTGTTACGACTCTCTCGGGTAGTATCGGGATAGGGCACCACTGTAGCGTGTGTTGGCTCCATAAGAAAGAGAGACAAGAAGACTTAGAGAATTACTTTTGATTAATTTGATTGATTGATTACAATAATAACAATAACATAGTATTTATAAAGCATAACAATGAAACCCTAATCCTAAGATATATAGTAGTGACCCGTTTGGCCCGACCCAATTCAAGCATGGGGCGTAAAATTTCACCAACATCATTGACTTCGACAACTTGATTATCAGCCTTTTTCGGTACTTCTTCGTGATCATAAACTTTTTCACTTTTTCGGTACTTCTTCGTGATCATAAACTTTTTCAGTTCTTGATCTTGATCAGCGTTTTCAGTTTCTTCTTTACGATTCACGTTTTTCGCATCTTTTTTTATTATTACGAGCATAATTGACTTTTCTTAATCTTCAACGTTTCCAACTTCTTTTTTCTCATTCACATTAGGATTTTCCACATCTTTTCCATCATAAACGTTTTTCCCAGCTTCTTGATCATTAACTTTTCACCTTTTTCTTGACCATTAACGCTTTTCTCCCACTTTTTGATTGTTAACGTTATCTCGTGCTTCTTGGCCATTAACGTTTTATCCTACTTCTTGATTATTAACATTTTCTCTCGCTTCTTGACATTTAAAGTTTCCCATATGTTCTTGATTATTAAGATTGTCTCCGTTAGCAACCACTTATAGATTTGGAACGACAAGGAGTTACTAGACTCGTCCCTCACAACATCAATCGTTCCCTTGCCATTATACATACCTTTGTTACATTGTCGACATTGAAAATCATCTAACCATATATCGTATTACAATATGAAGCCATAAACCCACCAGCGCTTGTATATGCAACATCACCAAGATAATATTTGTCTACGACACTAAGTTTGTCATAATATTAATTCACTTACGAGAGAACGGATAACAAAAATAATTGTCATGTTATGCGAGAATAATACATACTTGATGGAGGAAACGGGAAGTTAGAGTTTGGAATAAATGCTACTTCTATCAAAACTCTGTAGGTTTATATTACTCATAACAATTACGTAAACCCCTAATTAAGATCAAAGAACACATAGCAGAAGCGTTTAACAAGATCATAATTAATAACGCATTAATAATTAATCGAGTTAGTGTTACATACCTTTTAGCTAGAGCAATTCCACAAGAACACCGACAATCACGAATTAGGGTTTATATGAAGAACACCAAGATATAGTTTATAGTGAAACTATATTACATTCTTGTACACACGTAATGCAACGAATCAATCGTGAGGCTAGTACTAATAAACCAGAGCTTCAACTCTTACGAATAATAGCTAAATCGAAAACAAACCGAAACCCTATAAGGGGTGTTTGTTGCGATCGCAAGAAGAGAAGTAGAGGAGAGGGACAAAAAATAATGAAGGCTTATGGGGTATTTATAGACTTGACAAAACTTTTAATCCAAGTTATAAACGATTAAGGAAAGTAAAAACTATCCCCTTCTCCCCCTCTATAACCGACGGTCAACACCCCCTTTGGGGTGTCTTCTGGAACCTTCCGTTTCTCCTTCTTTTAGTTTCCATAACGCTCGTTTACACTTGAATTTTAATTATTAACGAGCGTTAGTTAAGCTCGGTTTATATTTAATAAATATAATAAATATATTTATTAAAATTAATTAATCCTTTACGTATTGTGTGCAATCCTGTAATGCCGAGTTCGATCCTATCACATGACTATTTAACTTTATGTCCATAAACTTTCAGCTCCCACTTGGACAAAATTCGAATATCGTGATCACATTGATTAGCGTCTAGTTACAATAACAATGTCACTAGTACAACTCGAGTAAGGTCTCCTGGACAAAACCTTTTAATGATACATCATCATTATTATTATCCTTTCATTTCAAATACAACGTTAATAGGATATGGATCTCAGTCATTCCTTTATTAACCATTCTGTTTCTCGTTTACGGATATAGTAAGATTACCAAAACAAATTTGAGTGTGGCCACACAAACATCTTACTACTCCCCCGAGGGGCCCAGTTGTATTATACTTCAAAAATAATTTTGAAGGAAACAAATCCCATTTGACTACAAGTGAAACTTACGAACTTTGCAACACTTCTGAAAATAACCCTTATAGCTACCAATTAAGTTTAGCGTTAGGTTATCTCACAGAAACACACTACATTCATGACAGTTTCCTAGTATCTCAGGTCTAAGGATAACTAATTATGATTTACTTAATGACAAAGATCCATAAAGTAAAATCATATAGTTGGGATAAGTCCAATATTTGATTCATCAAATATCTTTTAAAATTGACCAATATACTTTCAAGTATACTCTGTCATTATTTTGAATTGTCTTAGTTTAATAATACTCCCATATTATTAATCGACAACGGACATTTAGAACATAAAATTTATTCATGGATTAAAACATGTAAAATAGGATACAAAATCAAATAACATAAAGTAAACGAAACTCAATCTTTATTTCATCAATTCAATAATGTCTTAACATCCTTTATCCAAATACTAATCAACAGATTTATTGGTTGAATTCGCTAGCTAGTTGCAGCCTAATCGCTTTGGCGTGCTTAACTACCTTTGGTCTGGGCAAAGCCTTAGTAAAAGGATCAGCTACGTTATCATCTGTGTGAACTTTTATTAATTTTATTTCACGAGCTTCCAGTTGTTCTCTTACGTAGTGATATCTACGTTTAAAGTGTCTGGCGCCTTTCATGACTCCAGGATCATTGGCAAATATAATTGCAGCAGAATTGTCGTAATACATATCAATAGGTTCTTTAATTGAAGGCATCACTCCAAGATCTCCAATAAACTTCCTAATCCAAACAGCTTCCATTGCGGCTTCTGAAGTGGCCATGTACTCCGATTGAGTTGCATGCATAGCAATGGTTGTCTGCTTCTTGCTCTTCCAGTCAACTGCTCCTCCATTGATGACAAACATGTAACCCGTCTGAGACTTCGTATCGTCTTTATCACATTGCCAGGACGCATCACAGAAACCTGTAGCATTCAGTTATGTGTCTGGTTTACCCCCGAATACCAAAAACATATCTTTCCTACTCCTCAAATACTTTAGTATATGTTTAACAGCAGTCCAGTGGAGCTTCCCTGGATTCTGTTGGTATCTACTGACCAAGTTCTAAGCAAACGCCACATCAGGCCTTGTGCATCTTACAACATACATAATAGATCCTACTACCGAAGCATAAGGCACCTTCTGCATGTAAGCCACCTCTTCGGGTGTTGATGCATCTAACTCATGACTTAATTCATGCTTAACTTCCATAGGTTGAAAACCTTTCTTGAAATTATACATGTTATACTTCTTTAATATCTTTTCAAAATAAGCATCTTGACTAAGACCAATTAACTGTCTTTTCCTATCTCGATAGATTTTAATTCCCAGAATATATGCAGCATCTCCCAAATCCTTCATAGAAAAACATTTACCAATATAATCCTTAACTTCCTTAAGTCTTGGAATGTTACTTCCCATGATTAATATGTCATCGACATATAAAATTAGGAACACTACGTCACTCCCACTAGCTTTACGATATACACATGGCTCATCACGATTTTGAATAAATACGAACTTTTTGATTTCTTCATCAAATAGTTTATTCCATTGACGTGATGCTTGCTTCAAACCATAAATAGATCTTTGAAGTTTGCACAAGCGTTTTGGATATTTAGGATCAACATACCCGTCCGGTTGTTGCATATAGATTTCTTCATCTAAGCGACCGTTCAAGAAGGCAGTTTTAACATTTATTTGCCATATCTCATAGTCATAGTATGTTGCCATAGCTATGAGAATCCTAATTGCTCGTAAGTCTGCTACCGGAGAAAATGTCTCCTCGTAATCTACGCCAAAAGTTTGAGTAAAACCTTTAGCTACTAAACGTGCTTTATAGGATTGTACTTCACCATCCATGTCGGTTTTCTTCTTGTATAACCACTTATTTCTCACTACTTTAGCATTTCTAGGTGTATCAACAAGAATCCAAACATCATTGATTTTCATGGATTTCATTTCCTTATTCATCGCATCTATCCATTTAGACTTTTCTGGATCAAGCATTGCGGATCGATAGTTAGCAGGTTCACCAAGATCCCCTACTTCCTCCTCATCATCCCCTATGTTAAGACATAGTTTTCTTGGCGCACGTATAGTCCTTGTAGACCTACGTAGAGGAATTAATTCCGGTGGAGCTCCCAGACTTTTTGGCTCTATTGGAATTACTTCGCTAGTATTTTCAGAAGGCAATGTATCTTCTTGAATTTCTTCAAGATAATAATTTCTCCCACTGAATTCTTGATTTACAAGATCATTTTCAAGGAAGTCTCCATACCGAGCCACAACAACTTTGTTCTCAGCCGGATAATAAAAGTAGTAACCCATAGTTTCCTTAGGGTAACCTACAAAGATACATTTTACTGAGCGTTGTTGGAGTTTATCTCCAGAGTCACGTTTCACATACGCCTCACAACCCCAAATTTTCAAATAAGACAAATATGGCCTTTTGCCATGCCATAGTTCATATGGTGTCTTATCAACGTTCTTTGTGGGAACCATATTCAGAATACGAACAGTAGATTCTAAAGCATAATCCCAAAAGGATAAAGGTAAAGTTGTAAGATTAAACATAGATCGCACCATATCCAATAATGTACTATTTCTGTTTTCAAATATACCATTTTGTTTTGGATTATATGGAGAAGTAAGTTTCTGAACAATTCCGTTCTCACTAATATAATCTTTAAACTCTTGACTTAAATATTCACCACCTCGATCAGAACGAAGAGCTTTAATCTTCTTTCCTAGTTGCAATTATACTTCCGCTTTAAACACTTTGAATGTTTCAAATACCTCATGTTTATACTTAAGTAAATAAACATAACCATAACGGCTATAATCATCCGTAAATGTTAAGAAGTAGCTAGCACCTTTCTGTGACACATGTCTAAGTGGTCCACACACATCAGTGTGTATCAAACCAAGTAGTTCAGTAGCCTTTCAATATTACTATTAAAAGGTTTCTTGGTCATCTTTCCAGAGATACAAGACTCACATTTATCAAATGATTCATCATTGATATTTTCCAAAAGACCATCACGTTGAAGCTTTTGTATACGAGTCTTCCCAATATGGGTAAGTCTACAATACCAAAGATAAGAAGAGTTCTTGTCTAACTTTCTCTTCTTATTCATGCTAAAAACAGAATTAATCTTTCTCTTGGAATTATTATCATGCATGTTAATTTCAAAAACACCATTCACAGAAATTGCATCAATATAGAATAAACATCTTTAAAACAGAAATTCTATTATTATCAATAGTGTGAATAAATCCAAGATCCAACATACATGAAAAGGAAATAACACCCCTAACAATTTTAGGTGCAAAATGACAATTATTTAATCTCAGTACTAAACCCGAAGGTAAAACTAGATTAAATGTTCCTATAGCTTCAACCGCTACTTGTGCGCCATTACCCACATACAGAAGTTATTCCCCATAGGTAAGCTTCCTCTCCAACTCAAATCCCTGCATGGTATTACAAATGTTAATACCACATCCCGTATCATGTACCCAGGAATTTGATTTGTATGTAAGATTAAATAACTCTATCAAATATAAGTTACCTGAAGATGTTGCAGTACTAAGCTCGGCCTTCTTCTTCATTTCTCGCAACTCCTCGAGATAAAGAGGGCAGTTCCTCTTCCAGTGACCACTTGCTTTGCAATGGTGACAAGTCTCATCCTTCTGAGATTTCTTCTTGAAAAAGTTCTGCTTAGGTTTAGAATAAGTCGCAACTTGTTTGCCCTTATCACCCTTGCCTTTGCCCTTGCCTTTTCCCTTCTTGTTGTTCTTGTGCGGTTTTTGCTTATTCACTCCACCCTTTTGTACATAAAGCACATGAGGGGTAGGAGCAGATGTACTTGCCTTGTCCTTTAGACCCTTTTCGTAGTGAATGAGCATTGCGTGCAAGTCCTTAACTGTCTTCCCCGCGCAATGCATATTAAAATTCCAAAAGAAATCATTAAAGTCCCGATTAAGAGACCTATTGATTAGGTTAATTGCCATATCATTGTCGTAGGATTTCCCTAGTGAGATGAGTTGTTCCCTATAACCCTTCATCTCTTGATAATGTGCACTAACGGATTTCCCAGGGTCTTGCTTACAACTGTGCAAAGCATCTACCAAGTCGTAGATCTCCACAGCCTGAGGCTTCTCATACATTGCCTTGAGCTCTGCAAGCATTTGATTTGGAGCAAATAGCTCAAATTTCCTTTGTAAGAAATGAGCCATTTTTCCGAGCATTAAACAAGCCACATCATTGTGCTTCTTAACCTCTGCCTCATAATTCAGTCTTTCAACTGGAGTAGCAATAGGGCCAAGGGGCGCAGGAAACGCCCTGGTCAAGTAATCAGAAGTTCCCGCTACTCTCAAGACAATTCTTAGTGAGCGGTACCAATCGTTGAAGTTTGGTCCAGTTAGTTCCTGACATTCAAGATAAGTCTTGAAGGTAGATCTCAACGTGTTGTTATCGGGTTGAGCCATTTCTACAGAAATTAGTTCAAAATATTAGTATTTTCGATAATACCATTCAAGAAAATAAAATTACCCTAGTAATTAAAACCATAGTATTTTCCTTGAAAACTAGAATCCACATTGACATAAACTTATCACATCCGTTGATCTGCTAGTGATAAATGTACTCAACATGGTAACTTGTTGAACAATAATTGACAAACAAATTTGTAATTTCTAAATATTTTTAGGGATTTACGTTGCCAAAAGTCATTTTGCATCGTAAACATGTTTCATCCCTACTTTATGCCTTAAGTTTCCAGATCTCACTGAGTAACTCAATCAAGTCAATTAATCTAAAGAACGTAAAACCTTCATGTGCAATCTTATTCAGTCATGAAGTTTTCTCTCCATTATAATATCGTCCAAGATCTCACATGACGACATTGTAACTTCAAGTGTTCGTCAATTAGATGGCATAAGACTTAAATTTTAAAGGGTATTGATTTTTGTGTCAAAATCATGTATGGAGAAGCATGCATACATCTCCATATCATAAGTTTAATAAAATAGTTTAGTAAACCTTTTGGTGAGACTAAAATTTTGTCATATATTTGCAAGTTGAGGTATTGGTTAAACCAATTAAAGATTTTATCCACAAAAATTCACGCCTCACGTTCCTAGAAATTGGCTAAAGCACAAAGCAATAACCTTATTCATTGTGTTTCGGATGTGAATTTGCGGTTAAATCAAACTTAAGGAATTATGTAAATAATAATCGTAGGTAATTCTAACTTTGACACACAGGCAAGCCGGGAATTTGGTCAGCGCTGAAGCATAACACCTCCTTCCTTAACCGGGTCCATGACCAGCGGTGCGTTATACCCACTTTATAGTTTGTCAAAATTGAGTAGGCCGTTAAGTTATTATTGAAATTCCAATCAACGCAAATCATATGTCAATTAGATCTCAAAAACAATTCATTATTTTTTATATGATTTAGTCCATATTAATTTTTCTTGTAAAAAAAATACCCTTGTTTATAACATACAATCAATATAAAACGTATGAAAACAAGTAGGTACAAAAAAAAATTAAATCAAATAGCCACATGCATAACAATTTATTCAAAGAACATAAAATCTAGGGTTTTTATAAACATAAAAGGTCTTCCCTAATTTTAAAACTTTGAATCAAATAAAGCAAATAGCATATAAAATCCCATATGATCCGTGAAAACATGCATGTTCATCATGGATCTCCCACATAATCTTAACAATTAAATCTCTCTACGGATCGTAACCATACATGACATAACAATTTACTTCATGCAAACATCTGAAGATAATCACCATGTAAATTTTTTAGGGTTTCAAAAAAAACTTTTTTTAATTAAAAAAAATTCGGCTAAGCCGACTTAATTTAAAAAAACAAAACCCTAATTTTAATGAAAACCTAAAAAACATCATGTGATTTTAAATCAAATCAATTTTAGTTAAAAAAACTTTATGTTAGGACCATTGTAATAGTTAAATGTAATAGGTAGAGTAGGAGGTATGTAGTTCCTCCTGGTCCTAGTAGTAGTAGTAGGAGTAAGTCGTGCTCCTGGTCCTGGTCAAAGTCAAACTTTATTATTTGTTTATTATTCTGTTAGGATATGCATGAGATATGTTAGGAAAGGGTATGCATATCAGTTTTACACGTTTTGTTTAATGCTGTATTAGGGTTTCCTTGTAGTATAAAAGGAACCTTAGGCAGAAGGGTTAGAGACACCTTCACCAAACGTAGTTCTAGTCATTATCAATATTATAAATCCTTAGAAAGGATCAAGTCTTTATAGTTATTCTGTTCTTCTTTATTATATTTGTATTCTGCATTTATATTGTGTATAGAGTCTCTTTGTGGATTGACTTGTGATTGCAGAAGTCATTCACCGTTCCTGACAGGCTGCAAGATCTATATCTAGTAGATCCAACAAGTGGTATCAGAGCCTGGGAGGGTCTCTATACACGAAGAATTAAGTTTTCTTATTTCTGATATTTTTGTTTTATCATGTCTGCCTCAACTTCTACTCAAACAGGAGAAGACAGCACTCCTAAAATTGTGCAACCTCAGCAGATCGTTGCTACGGTTTCCAACACGAATGGTAAATTCCCTCTTCTGAAAAAGGATGAATATGATAGTTGGGCAATGAAGATGGAATGGTGGATCACCAATACTGATCAAGACCTTTGGAAGATTATTCTAAATGGGAACAGCAGGAAGCTAACTGGAAGAGACAAGAATGGTAATATTACTCTTCTTGACCCTAAATCTCATGAAGAAATCATAGCTCTTCAGAAGGAGGTCAAAGCAAAAACAATTTTGCTTCAATCTCTTCCTGATGATCACATGGGTGACTTCTACCATTTGGATGATGCCAGAGAGATCTGGAATGGTATTAAAGCAAGGTTTGGTGGAAATGAGGAGTCCAAGAAAATGCGAAGATCCATGCTGAGAGATGAATTCACAGAATTTAAAATCTCAGAAACTGAAGGTTTACATCAAGGGTATGACATGTTTCAGAAGATATTGAGCCAACTGAATCAACTTCGTTCAAAGCCTGACGATGGTGATATTAATGCAAGGTTTCTTAAAGCCTTACCCTACTCGTGGAATCAGGTGGTGATCTCTCTCAAAGCCAAAGGTGGGCTTGACTATCTCAACTTTGATGATTTATTTCATAATCTCAGAACCTTTGAACCTCATGTGAGAGGATATTCAAGTGACTCTTTTCCCACTCCTGCTAATTCTGCCTTTGTGAGTTATATGGCATCCAGTCCCATGTCATATGCTAGTAGCCCAAGTAATACTGTGTCTTCTCAACATACTTTTCAGCATACTTCTGCTCCTGATCCTACTGCCAAGTCTGGTAGTATGGTAGAAGTCGTTCTTCATTCGTTTGTGGCTGATTTTGATGCTCAACAACAACTTGCTTTTGATGACTTCAAACAGGTCGATAAACTTGACCTGGATGAAATGGATCTTAAATGGTAGATGGCCATGCTCACCCTAAGGGTTCACAAGTTTGAGAAGAAAGCAGGTCGAAAATTAAATTACAACCCACGAGAGCCAGCAAGATTCGACAGAAACAAGGTTCGCTGCTACAACTGCCAGCAACAAGGTCACTTTGCAAGGGAATGCCTTAGCAAGAATGACCAGGAGAAGAGCAGGTACTCAACCTTTAAGGTTCAGGAGATAAAAGATGACAAGAAGGCATTGGTATCTGTTGACTCTATGGTCAACTGGAATGATCATCAGGCTTCCACTCTAGAATCAGCTGAATCCTCGACTGACGTGTTTGCAATGATTGCTGGGAATCTCTCTGATGCAGAAGAAGCATACGAGTTTGCTCTTATGGGCATCTCACCTCAGGTACAACATTGTCCTCTTGGTTGTCATGATAAATACTCAGAATTGTTGTCCCAATTTAATGAAGTAAATGATCAAAATGATAAGTACTTTTTAGAGGTTCAAGCCTATAAGGCTTCTTTAAACACATTGGAACAACAAAAGAGGTGGCTACAAGATACTCAACGTGAGTATGAGGATAAAATCCAGATACTAAGCATCGATTTAGAAAACACAACTAATATGCTTAAATATACAGAAAAATTAAGAGATGCCAGTATCAAAGAAAAACAGGAGATGCAAGAAAAATTAGATGCTACAATGTTAAGATTTGAAAAATGGCAAAAGGCACCTAAAAATCTTTCAAAATTAATTGATAGTAGCATGTCTGGTAGGACTAAAAGAGGGTTAGGATTTGAAAAATATATTGATTCAGAAGATGTGTTTGATTTATCTTTTTCTAGTGTCTTTGATGCCGACAAAGAGGAAGAGGGAAAACCTAGTTACAATAGGTTTAAACCAGCAGCAGAAATGCATGCTGTCCCTCCCCCTCTTACTGGAACTTTTATGCCTACTTCATGGCATAATGACTTGGATGGATCACAGATGCATGAGTCCCCAAAAAGTTCTACTAATTCTAATGACTTTGTCTCGTGTACTTTCAGTGACAAAGCCAGTGACTATGCATCTAGTGGTTCAAGTGAAGAGTCAAGACCTACAAGTTCCAAGTTCAATGATCATGCTGCTACTGGTGCTAGGATGTGTGAAGAAAGAGTTGCTCTTAAGTCAAGTGTGTCTGGTCCTAGTTTATTGGGTCCTAGGAAGAATGTTTCTCCTAGAGTTGTGTGTAATAATGTTGGCAGTATGAAACAATATCATTCTAATAAAAGGTCTATTAAAACATGTTTTGTTTGTGGGAGTGCATTTCATTTAATTAAAGACTGTGATTTTTATGACACACATGCTTCTGTTAATCATGCATTTCCTGCTCCTGGTCCACCAGGAGCTGCCCCATATACCACTAGAAGACTCAATCCTAGTGCTCAATCATTTTCTTCTTCTAGAAGGTCCTCTCCTTTAGCTTCTGATCATTGGAGAAACATTGGATTACAAACCACCAGTAATTATTTTCAAAATTTTAATCCAATTTATCCACACAATTTAGACCACACGTATTTTGGTTTGGGATGTTTGGGAACTGCTGTTAAGCCCTCAGCAGGTTGTTCTTGGTCAAATAATAATACCCATATGATGCAAAGGCAACCAAGGAACAACGGTGGATCTCATCAATCTTCTTGACACTCTACTAAAGATCCACAAGGCAGGCTCAAACCTGGTAAGGTTTGGGTCCCCTTAAGACACTAACTTTTGCATTTTTATTATCTTGTTGTTGTAGGTTACTTCATACCAAGATCCTAATCTAGGCATTGTTGATAGTGGTTGCTCCAGGAGCATGACAGGAAATAAAAGTCTTCTCTCTAACTTTGTACCATTTCATGGCAGCAAGGTCTATTTTGGTGGGGGTGAAGGCAGGATCACTGGCAAAGGAACAATTAAGACGCCTAATCTAAATTTTGAGCAGGTCTACTATGTGGAAGCACTTCAGCACTTCAACTTGATATCTGTCTCTCAGATTTGTGACAAGAAGCAGTTTGTTCTCTTCACCGATACTGATGCACTAGTGCTCTCCAAAGACTTTCAGCTTCCGGATGACTCACAAGTTCTGCTCAGAATCCCTAGAAGACACAATCTCTACAGCATCAAGCTGAATGAAGTCACTCCTACTGGTCAACTAGCATGTCTAGTTGCTAAAGCCTCAGAAGATGAAGCCACTCAATGGCACAGAAGGATGGGGCATGTGAACTTCAAGACCATTCACAAACTTGTAAATCTGAATCTGGTCTCTGGTTTACCTCCCAAGTCATTTAGGAATGATATAAATTGTATTGCTTGTAGCAAAGGCAAACAGCATAAAGCATCCTTCAAGGCCATTACTGCTCTTAGTCTTATTACTGAGCCATTGCAGCTACTACACATGGATTTATTTGGTCCTACTTCCATTAGAAGCATTGACCACAAACAATTCTGTCTGGTGGTAACTGATGGTTACAGCAGATTCAATCGGCTGCTTATTTTCAAGCTGGTTGGAAGTGGGACAGGGTTCGAGCTTTGTCTTTTGATGAGCTCAAGGCGCTCTATGAACGTATGGTCAAGCATCAGAGTCAACCCATTCCGGAACGATTTATCTACCGTCCCCCTCCTCGTGTGGTGACCACCTCTTCCCCAGCTGTTACTACTGGTCCTACATCTGCTCCTACTCCTGGTTCTGCTGCTAGTCCATCGGTTTTTGTTGCTACTTCAGTTGGTACCACCACTTCTCCTTTGGTTGCTCCTTTGGGTTCTTCTTCAGGTCCTACTACCACCACCACACATGCTACAACCACCACCTTTGCTACCACAACCACCACTGCTACACCTGATATGGCATCACCATCACCACCAGTTCCTGGTTCTGACCCTATTCCTTCATCTAGTGCAGCTCCTATTGATCCCTTGGGTGGGCAAACTAATGCGTCTTCTTCTCCTGCTCCCACTGCTGCTGTTGAGGTAAAGGTAAAGGTTGAACCCACACCTAGTGATCCCACACCTAGACGTTCGTTTCGCCAGAAATTGGCTCGACGTGTTAGACGTGGCAAGACGGTCCCTTATGAGAAGCGTGATCCTGAAAATTTGATTGATGTCGCTTCTGACAGTGATTCTGATTTGCCTTTGGGAAATGGACATATTACTGGTTGGACGGTTGAGCGTTCCACGACTCTTTCTGGTATGGTCTCGCATAGAATTACTCTTAGTGATGGGTCGGTGCGGTTAGCTTCGGGTCTGCAGGGTGTGTTGTCTTGGGCTGATCGTAAAGATCTTATGGCTTTATATGGGTTTGTGGATTCTGGCATGCCTTTTGATCCCATGGCTGTGTCTTCCTGGCCTGGTCTGCGAGTATGGGCTGATCTTAAGTTGATGCTTGATGCACCTCCTCATGCTCCTGTTTCTGGTATATGGAAGGATCAGATGCAATGGGTTATTCAGCGATGGAAGTTGTATGCGGGGTGTGGTGTGCATATGTTGGAGTTGGAATCTGGTCATATGGTTTTCATGCTCACAGACATAGATTATCCTTTGACGATTGCTTCAATGGAGGCTATGTTGGCTAGTCACTTGCAAATTTCAAATGCTCCATCAGGGAATGAGTCCTCTATGGCAACAGCATTGGTGGAAGGCATCCAGGCTCGTTTGAAGGCTGATAAGAAGGCTGCTTTTGGTCTTTGATTTGGTTGGGTTGTAAGTGTTTATGTTTTGTATTTTTTGTTCATTTGTTCTTATTATCATTCTTTTCACCAATATGTAAAGTGATTGGTGAATTTCATTCTTTATAGTTTAAAAAAAAAAAAAACAAACAAAATATAAATTTTTAAAAAACAAAAAAAAACAAAAAAAAAATTATATACTTTTTATATAATATCTGCTTATACTTTAAACACATCTTGGATTCTATACTTGTGAATATGATACCATTTGCTGCTTCACACTATGGGTTCTGGTTACTGAATTGTGCTTGTGTTGGTTACTGGTTTCACCTGGTGTTGGACTTGGTCCTCACAACAAATGGTTCTCAACTCACCATGTCTCGTCGACAAGAAAGAGTTGATTCACCTTGAGGGTACGGCTCCTGGTGCGATTCTCAAATCCGTTGATGGTTGCCAGGTTACCCAAAACTGGATGGTTTTCACTTGCCATGGTCATAGACTGAAAAGTGGCTAATCCAAGGGGGTACGGCTCTTGGTAAAGATTTTATCAAATCCGTTGATAGCTGTAATAGCTTGCTTAAAGCTATAGGGTTTTCAACTCACCGATGCTTCATTGCTGAGAGTTGGCGAGTCCAGAGGGGTACGGCTTGTGGTAAAGACATATCAAATCCGTTGACGGCTGTGATGGTTTGCCTAAAATCATCAGGGTACTCCCACTCACCATTGATTCACGTTCTAAGAGTTGGGCTGGGTTCTAGTCTCCCAGGGTGATGCTTATTCCACCAGAAAGACTGGCTAGCCCAAGAGCGAGCAGCTACTTGGTAAAGGCTCATCAAATCTGCTCATGTTGCTGACAAGATTCAACACGATGCTGATTTGTTCCAAGCTTTGAAGAAGCTTCTAGTGTTTCATTTTGCGGCGGTTTTTCTGTTTCTTATCTTGCTGATGCCGTTATTACTTTTGCTGATTCAATCCTCGAGCTTTCTTTGCACGTTTTCCAGGAAACTTGAACTCAACAGGTCAAATTCAAGTTTAGGGGAGGATTGTTAGGACTATTGTAATAGTTAAATGTAATAGGTAGACTAGGAGGTATGTAGTTCCTCCTGGTCCTAGTAGTAGTAGGAGTAAGTCGTGCTCCTGGTCCTGGTCAAAGTCAAAATTTATTATTTGTTTATTATTATGTTAGGATATGCATGAGATATGTTAGGAAAGGATATGCATATCATTTTTACACGTTTTGTTTAATGCTGTATTAGGGTTTCCTTGTAGTATAAAAGGAACCTTAGGCAGAAGGGTTAGAGACACCTTCACCAAACGTAGTTCTAGTCATTATCAATATTAGAAATCCTTAGAAAGGATCAAGTCTTTATAGTTATTCTGTTCTTCTTTATTATATTTGTATTCTGCATTCATATTGTGTATAGAGTCTCTCTGTGGATTGACTTGTGATTACAGAAGTCATTCACCGTTCCTGACAGGCTGCAAGATCTACATCTAGTAGATCCAACACTTTAGATCTCGATAATTATAACATGTTAAAACGGCTCTCGATGCCACTGTAGGTTTATATTACTCATAACAATTACGTAAAACCCTAATTAAGATCAAATCACATATAGCGGAAGCGTTTAACAAGATCATAATTATAAACACATTCATAATTAATCGAGTTAGGGTTACATACCTTTTAGCTAGAGCAATTCCACAAGAACACCGACAATCACGAATTATGGTTTATATGAAGAACACCAAGATATAGTTTATAGTGAAACTATATTACGTTCTTGTACACACGTAATGCAACGGATCAATCGTGAGGATAGCACTAATAAACCGGAGCTTCAACACTTGCGAATAATAGCTAAATCGAAAACAAACTGAAACCTTATAAGGGGTGTTTGTTGCGATCGCAAGAAGAGAAGGAGAGGGGAGGGACAAAAAATAATGAAGGCTTATGGGGTATTTATAGACTTGACAAAACTTTTAATCCAAGTTATAAACGATTAAGGAAAGTAAAAACTTTCCCCTTCTCCCCCTATAACCGACGGTTGACACCCCCTTTGGGTGTCTTCCGGAACCTTCCGTTTCTCCTTCTTTTAGTTTCTATAACGCTCGTTTACACGTAACTTTTAATTATTAACGAGCATTAGTTAAGCTCGGTTTATATTTAATAAATATAATAAATATATTTTTTTAAAATTAATTAATCTTTTACGTATTGTGTACAATCCCGTAATCTCGAGTTTGATCCTATCACACGACTATTTAATTTTATGTCCATAAACTTTCAAACTCTTGAATCATGAGATGCATTTCCATCCAACCCAAACGAACGTGTACATCATATAAAAGTCACATACCCCTAAAATATTTTGGAAACATTCACATTTTCCTCTTCCTCTATAACACATTTGTTGATCGACAAGCACAACTCTATGTACAAGAGTTCCATCGAGTGGCATCAATTGACTCCTAGATAAGAAAGTTGATATATGAGAAATTATTCTTATGCTACATAGATTTAGAATATACTTTAAGTAAAACATATCGTGAATATTTCTCTTAAGTTTTTATGTCGTTGTGAAGTATTTGCTTTAATAGATGTTGGCTGTATGTTTTCTCTTGCAAATTGGAATATCACTCGTAGTAGTTTATGAAAACATTCATGAATAGTTTGTGCGGAGTGTTGAAACCTCCGTTTAATCATTTTAAAGCGTTCATTATGACCTATAATTGTTAGAAACATTTCCGTGTTCTCTTCAACGCTTATATTTCTACTATTTTGCCGCAAATGTTTTTCTTTGAAATGGTTACATTACAAAATATATGCATCACGAGATACATGCATCAAGTCTTGACATTATGTATCACTTCTTGTGAGTACGTATGACCTATTAAGCTAGAAGTGTTATCTTTTATCCTTTATTTGTTGAAGATTTTATTTTCATGTACTAATATATGATAACAAAAGTAGAAGGTCATCCTTCGAATCCATATATCACCTTGCAGTTATAAAAGAAAAACAAAAATTTTAACAAGTACTTCTTAAATGACATCATGTTCGAAATACTAGAATCGAATAATCTCGTAATAAAAATCATAATAAGTAAGAACACAACTATGTTTATACATACATGTCACTTATTTAAAGCATGTCCAAAACTAGCTCATAGCATTACTTAGCAAACAAATTGTCAGAATATTAAAACACATGGCACTCAAATTTAGAGTAAAGACACAAAAACATCCAATGAAATTTTGACTCTTATTCAATTAGTCCAATATCCCATACTTGCGTCCAACATTCTTAACTAAATTATCCAAATCCCATGGCTTTAAGAATGTGAAGAAAACAAGAGAAGGCTAGGGAGGGGTGGAAAGAGGACTGTTGCGACGAACGTAAGAGAAACGGAAAGAAAATAGGATGCTAAAAGTGAAGAAACACTACTACAAAACATGTCTATTGCGACGGTCATATCTGTCGGAAATCCGTCGGTATTAGTCCTTTCCGACGGATTTGTGACGGGATAAGTGTGTCGCTAAATACCTCCTAGGAAATTTATATCCCTCGGAATTCTCTCGCAAACAGCGACAGAAAGCGACTGTTGGTAAAATTTCACTCAGAAATCTGTCGGTAATTGTTTTTGGCGAGTTTCTGTCGGGAAGCCGTCGATAAAAATATTCCTCGGAGTTCAGTCGGAAAATATACAGCAAAGCGTCACAAATCTGTCACTATTGTATGCTTTGATATCATAAAAAGAGGCCAAACAACTAACTAGACATAATCAAGCTAGAATTTATGTAATTATCATAAAACTCAAACAGCAAATAAAGTCTAGCTCAGTTGGATGGATGCATTTGGTTATAATCTTCATGTGGGGGAGGTCAGGGGTTTGACTCCTGTCATTCCCTATATGGGGGATTTTCCCATAATTGGTAGCCGGGTTTGCATCACATCGCAATACCTTGAAGCCCCTTAATGGGAAACTGGATGGCTAGCATGGGGTTGATATTCTCTTCGTGAGATGATACGAACTCGGGTTGAGAGACTTGGTGCCTCGGTGGCACGCAAGATACTCCGCTGCACCAAACTGCCGTTAAAAAGAAATCATAAAACTCAAACAAACTTAATATAAAAGCCAAATAACATAAACTCAAATTGATAATTCATAATTAAGCTCAATTGATTGTCGTTATCCCTAAGCAAAACAAAAATTAACAAATGAAATCAAAGGAAAGGGTGTGTTCAGTTGATCGAGCATGTGTAGCTTGTGTAACTTGTACGTGTATAGCAGCCAGCAGCTTCAGTTGGTTCTTTTAAATTGCTTCATGTCATCAGATTTTAGACGAAAGGTAAATACAGTCGTATTTGATTCCGTGTGATGATTATTGTTTTCCAGAAAACTAAAAAAAGGAAACAAGCACTATTAATACTAACAAATAATTAACTTGATATTGATACTTGACAATGAAAAGAATAGTAACAAGAGGATTGTGAAAAAGCACAAGTAGAACAATACGATAAACGTATATAAGCCCATAAGTCTTAAAATAAGTCACAAAATTATGACTTATGAAATATAAGCCCAAAATAAGCCAAATTTTGGCTTATATTTCATAAACCTCAATTTTGTAACTTATCTCGTTAATTATTGGCTTATATAAGTTTATCATATTATAATAAACTTAATAGGCCCATAAGTCTCAAAATAAGTTACAAAATTGACGCTTATGAAACATAAGTCCATTTCGGCTTATGTTTCATAAGCTTAAACAAACATCCCCTTACTTGGTATTAGTTTGATCTAGATATAGAAAGTCACACCAGAATGCGAGATTAACAAATAGCTATTGACTTACCTATTGCATTTGAAATTTAGACACCATGACACACCCCTTTCCATTTAGCAGGTATAGGACCAAGACCATCATCATTGAAACTCTCAGACTCTGGCCATATCTCATTATCGAACACGCCGATGATGTAGTTGCTCTCAACCAAAAGGTTTCGTTCAATATGTTCTGAAAATCCCATATAGTCCCACGAGTGTGTTGTCTGTAGATAAGCCTTGCGATTGGGAAGCACAGACTCGACCCCATCAAAACCTGTTAAACAAGTACTCAACTGTCAACTAACCATAGTATTAATGCAAGTGCAAATACACAATTCAGGGCCACTTTATAGAATAAAGTGTATATGTATAGATAATGCGCTATATAAGGAAATGCAGTCTTTTTTATTTGTCTGCATTACATGATGTGTGGGTAAAGTGTCTATGTGAATGAAGTATTATTAAGAACTTCCTGAGGAAATACAGTTTCGTTTTTGTTCCGGACGAACCATTTTAACAACAGTATATGACCACACTCCTCTGTCCTGAATTAATGATTAATACAAGTATGTGTGTGCGTATAAAGGAGCAATGCTAGATGCATATGACTCTACCTTTTTTTATGGCCACCTTCGGCACTTGGTTGGTTTCAATAGCAATGCTAGATGTGTGTGACTTTGGCCTGCATTATAGATGTAATAATCAGCATACGACTATGTGTGTGCGTATACAAACATGCAGACATCAGGAATATTTGTCATTTGCATTTATCAGTGAAAGAGAGAGACACACAAACACAGATTGAATTTTGGGTAAGAACACCATAAACCATGTGTTCTATCCGTTATGCATTATACTCATAAAACAGAACTGAAACTGATACAGAGCATATAACAAGACTTTTCTGCATATTTTATCCCCGAATGCAAGCAAGGGGAGAGCATCATATTCTCTACAGATGAGTGCAAGCTACACAAATAGTCATGTAAGCTTCACATAGATTTAGATAACAAAACATGATCAGGACATTGGTATCTCCTTATAAGAAATTTGTTATTCCAAATATAATTAGATTCCTTATTCCAAGAGTACAAGAACAGCCGGATAATATATGTAGCTCATATACATAAAAATACACAAAGGAAAGACAGTAGCATGTGACCTGTGTCGACTTATTTATACTTTGTGCAGAGATACATCAAGTTTCATAAGGAATACAGATCCCGAGTTTAAACTTACTGTTTAGACATCCACATTAATTGCTATCATTCATAAAAAGTTTCATACTTTATACAATTATATACATATACTTGCTAATGCGAGTACTGGTTTTGAGGTACCTCACTTAATAATTCCGAGCATGGGAGTCAGCCTGCAGCTACAGTGGACAACAGCGAAGTAACGCCAACATTAGTTTCAATATTAGGCTGCGAAACAATCACCACTACACTTATAACTAATAAATGATATACATACATAAATTTGTATGACGGAAAACAACCCTCAATAAAGTCTTACTTCAGCCTTGTGTTTTAGTAAAAGTTTTACAGCAAGATGTTGGGCATGACAACAGCCCAAACTAGTGGGGTGCCAGAATCACTTTGTGAATCGAAATTCACACCAACAAAGAGTAAGCAAAGCAATGGAGTAAGAACTTAACGATTATACAAGAAATGCTAACCTGAATATCAAATGAGCGTTATCTATGAGGTTAAACGTTATACAATCACATTTTCTATATCCGACACAATCCTCTTAACCTTCTGCTCCAAAAACGCAAGCTTCCCGTGCAACTTACTCGGATACTTAAGAACACTCGATCCTTCAAGAGAGTATGGATTTACTCATAAGTCACAAGTTTAACACCAGATGTTAAAGGCGAAAAAATGTGAGGGTCGATGTGAAGTAAGCTAATAATAGTTTCCATATGTATCGTGTATATGACACATTTTGACATAAAAGATAATGGATCTAATATAAAGAAAGAGAAGTCTTAACCCAACTTCTTTTTTTGAGTAACCATGGTTTTCGACACATTGACCGACTAATCCACGGGGTTTCGACCCATCGCCACACAGACTCAAACCAGATAAGCCCTCCCTTTTCAGTAGGTTGGCGTGGTCACCTCAAGGTTGTTTGCAACTAGAAAGAATTGAACTCGAGACCTCACACATATCAGAGTGATAGCCACAAACCCTTTTGTAATCTATAATCCTAATCTTCTAAATGATACTCTCTTCTCACGAAGTACCTATTTTAATATAGAACAGTTATCCTTTGTGGCAGCAAAGGTTGTTTACAATCACCGTGGACTCAAAACGCTAATCTTACATCACGTGATTATCTAAAGATAAAGCCATCTAACTTAAAGGACACTTTTATGAGTTTTATAACTGGATGTTACTAAAATTTATCAGCATAAAGCATTCCTAAACAGATTTTAGTTATCCGCATAAACCAGAATGTAATTTTGCTTACGGATATCCCATTCTCAAAATCTGATTACTTTCTTACATCAATCTTCCTATTTCTAGCATACGCTACTAAAACACGCATACCATAAACTCATTTTGCTAACAAATCAATCCTTTTTAACATCACATTACTGTTAACAAACACTAACGCCTCTTAAACCACATCACAAAACTAATACGCGCTAACTACACATTAACAACCTATTATAAGTGTATTTTCAAAACTAACATACACTATAACAAACTTAACAATCAACTCACAAATCCTTCCTAACAACTAACTGAATTAAATCACTTGCTTTAGATATATGCAATTTTTACTATCTATATCTAATAAATTCACAAATCCTTCCTACTGTATCAAATCACAATGAAACTTCAAATCTCAAATCATTTAGCATTTAGCAATAAGCTCATATTGGCTAATATACTCAAATGCTAACTGAATCAGATCACTTAATCTCATATAATCAAATAATTTAGCAATAACTTAAATTATAGAAAAATTAAAATCGATTTCGGACCTTTAAATTAGGGTAATCGACAGAGAGCGATGGTTGGAGACGATGGCGGTTGATAGCGATGGTTGGAGACGATGGAGATGTGTGTGAAATGAAAATGTTAGACGATGGCGTTTGTAGTGTTTAGAAGACTTTTTTTTAAGTGTTTGTAAAAATTTAAGTGATTTTACGTTAATTCTATTTTTTTAAAGGTGATTTTGTGCAAGAATTTTTTATTTTTTTTTTTGTGAAAAGTGATTTTATGCAAAGTCTTTTTTTAAGCAACAAAATTTTATAAGTTTTAAAAAGTGATTTTGATAATAATTTCTCGTAATAAAAAATGTATTTTATTTAAATTGGATGTATTTTTAGTATAATCTAAAAACAAGATAGGCTAACAAGTTTAACGATATTTCATGTTACTTAGCAAAAATTTACTTTGCCACACTACAAAGTTCTCTTCGATAATCCGCTGCAAAATGATTTTATTCTAAATATTTTATAGAAAATTATGTTTAGTTTTAATCGGGATGAGCATGGTACCTGTTTTGTATCGATTTCGTAGCAGTTAGTATTATCGACTTTTTTCGAATATAAATTTGTGGTATCGGTATCGTGCCGAACGGGATTCGGATATCGGTACCGGGAAATTAGGTTCTATTCCCATTTTTTGGATATCCCGATTTGGTACCAACCCCGTATCGGATTAGTGGTCCCGTATTTTTTCACCTTATTCCGTAGTCCGATACCGTGGCGAACGGGATTCGAATACGGAAAATCTGTACAGTTTTGGTTCGGTTTCAAGATTCGGGTCAAAATGATCATTCTAGTTTTGATGATAACTTTTATTTCAAGTTTTAATCAGTTTTCATTGTTTTTAACATATTTTATATAATTTTATATATAGTTTTAGTGATAACTTTTATAAAATATAAGGGTAAAAAAATAAAAAGACGTTAATGGGTCAAATTTGACCACTATTTTTAGTTAGCTATCTCATATTCGTTTATAACATTTACATTTAGTGAAAAATATTTATGAATATGATACCTTAATGACAAACTATAAAAATAAGTTTTTTGTTTTATATTGTTAATAGAAAATAAGCATATAAATATAATATAATATAAGTGTTAACCCAAGCTTTAAGAATACTTTTAGACCAATCTAATATGATACGACTTACGGTAGTCATTTATGTATAGTTAAAACTTATCATGAACTGAAAGAAATAAAGCAAGTCAAAAAACATAAATATTAACATTTTTCCGACCACTTTGTGATGTATAAGTAGAGTTGTCGGTAGCCCGTCGGTAATCCGTCGCAAAATAAACAAAAAAACCGACCGATTTTCTACGAAAACATTTCCCTCGGAAATCCGTCACAAATGTGTCTGAAAATCTTCGCAAAAGTTTGACCAAATATTCGTCAGTAATTTCCGACAGATTTCCGTCCGTCGGAAATTCTGTCGCTGTTGCTCTTTTTCTAGTAGTGAAACTGGTCACACTTGATGAATTCGTAGTTGATTATGCATGCCACGTCTTACATTTTATGTAACGATATGATGCTTGTCGTAGGAAGATTAAATGACCTTTTGAATTTAATATAAAAACTAAAAGTCTTTCTCATGCTCATGCTCTAAAAGCATGTTATAATTCAATCATCTAACTTAGTTTATAATAGTCAAGTGTTTCCATTTGGTTAAGAGAAATGTTAGAACTTGAAAACCATAAAATAGATGCAGGTTATATTAGAAATAGAAAAATAAGATATACACTGATCTTGTCAATCCTTGGTAATGTTTTAAAGTTAGAGTGAATGGAACGTCACGTCGTGCCTGGCTTTGGCCGGCGTGATCACACCGTGAAAAACCGCGTGGAGGACGCCCTGTCTGTGGCCACGCCCGTGGAAACGAGTTTAAAAAAACCATTCTACCTCCTTGTGGACATTTATATTTAAAACCTCCAAATTTTGTTTTTGCCAAATTCTACCCCCACGCTATATACTCGTTGGGTTTGAATTTTTTAAAAAAAAAATTAAAAAAAGGGTCCAACGGCTATATAGCCGTTTGAATTCAATTTTTTTTTCGAAACTCCTCTATATATTCAAACCTACCTTTATTTTACATTTTAACAAACAAAAATTACACACACAAAAATAATAGCGTACCAATCTTCCGCGTTTGACATTGATGATGAAACCGACATTGAAATGTTGGTTAGCGCGTATAATTACTTGCAAGAACAAGAAAACAAACCTCGGCTCACCCGAAATATTATCGAATGTGATAGTGAGAATGCCGAAGCTCAATTGATGGCGGATTACTTTGTCGATGATTGTAAGTATCCGTTACACATTTTTCGTAAAAGATATCGTATGAGTCGAACATTAATTTAGAAAATTGTCCATGATAATGAAAATTATACGGCGGATCCTCTTCCAAAACACTTTGATTACTTTAGTGTTCGACCCGATTGTACCGGTCGAATGAGTGCAAGTGTTATTCTCAAATGCACTGCCGCCATACGCCAACTGGCATACGGCAGCGTGCCCGACCAGTTTGATGAATATTTGCAGTTGACCGAACATACTGTTACTAAAAGTTTGTTTTTTTTAATATGTGTATTATGGATTTGTACATGAACCACTATTTGAGAAAACCAACTCTTGAAGACATTCATAAGATTTATACGAGACATAATAATGTTCATGGTTTTCCGGGAATGCTTGGTAGCATTGATTGTATGTACTGGAAATGAAAAAATTGTCCAGTATTATGGCAGGGACGATACGGGACGGGTGATAAGAAATACCCAACAATTATGCTTGAAGACGATTTGTGGATTTGGCATGCGTTTTTTGGTGTAGCGGGTGCAAATAATGATATAAATGTTTTAGACGTTTCTCCGTTATTTGACAACCTTCTTAATGACGTGGCACTTGTAGCTCCGTTTAGAGTAAATGGGGTTACGTTTCAGAACGGGTATTACTTAGCCGACGGGATTTACCCAAAGTGGACTAGTTTTGTGAAATCGTTCTCGGTTGCAAGTCAACCAAAAAACATACATTTTAAAAGGAAAAAAGAAGGAGTACGAAAAGATATCAAACGTGATTTTCGTGTTCTTCAAGGACGTTGGGGAATATTACGTCAACCGGCTCGATTATACAGAGTAATCATCATTAGTAGAGTCATGTATAGTTGCATCATACTGCATAACATGATTTTAGAAAATGGCGATTGGTCAAGAAAATGAAGCTGAATTTCGTGTTGATGATTCTAATGATTTGTATGTTAATCCATCGGCAAGAATGCAACGTCGTTGGATAGATAGACATGACACGAACCGTACAAAAACAAAAGAGTTACGAGATAAAAGTTCGCATCTTTCACTTCAACGGCACCTTATGGAACACCTTTGGGAACGACGTTTACAAAATGAAGATGAAGACGAAGAAATGGAGGATTAGTCTTTTTATTTTATGTCATTTATATTTTATTTTTATTTGGTATGTTATGTTTTATTTATGTTGTAATGTTTTTTATTTGAATGAATAAAGTAAATTAGGATTTGAATAAATTTAATTGTTGAGGGTAGTTTATGAAAAAAAATAGAAAATGAGCAAATTGATATGGAAATGGTGTGATGATAAGATTGATTTTTTTTATGTGGAATTGAAACATGACGAGGTATTTTTTAGTATGGAAGTGTGACCACTCCATTTGCTCTCTTGGTTTGTCCATATAAGATGCGTGGCGGAAGCCGTTTTGGCTCACGTTACTATGCGTAGTAATTAAATTGTTTATTGTTTTGGCATCTTCGTGTATGACCCTTCTGATACCTTTGCAGAATCGGGTTGTTTATGACCCTTCTGATTTGATGAAAACATAAATATTTAGGATCGTCTTCTTATCAAGTTTGACAAGCACAAAGTCAGCTCCTGCAAGTATATAAACTTCTAAACCCTGCAAATCAAATGTGGGATTATTCCAGTTGACCCAACTTCCATCTTTTTTGCATGCATTTAAAAAAGCCAATTGACACAAATTACACATTTACCAACCTTATCTTTGACTATGATATAGATGAACCACCTCCTCCCTGCAGTTAGTTTACTCTACAAGCACTAACCAATTTCTATTAATACCAACTCACCATAAGCATTTATTTGTAAGTAGCTTTGAAACAAAGATTGGTTGGAAAGAGTGATGCGGGTCTATGTCAAAGTTAAACATTTATAGGGTTTAAAATATTTAATAGCTACGTATTTTTTTAAATACTACGTAGCATCGTACTCGCGCAATGCAGCGGCGAGTACCCGATGACTACTTTTTTAGTGAACAAATATTACAATTTTACTAAGGTTCAAATTAAAGTTAAAGTTATAAAAAATTAAATTAACTTAAATAAACTCATTAAAAATGAAAAAAATTAAAATTTAATAAAATTATATCAAAATATATGTTGAATTAAAGAGAACGAAATTTTAGAAAATATGGTGAAATTAGATTATAAAAAAATAAATATATCAAAAGATATTTCAATTTAAAGATAAAAGTTTTTTAAATTGTTTGTTACTAAGGTTGTTACAAAAGTTTGTTATAAAAACATACGAATAGATGAGATCAATTTAACAAAATATGATCTAAGGGTTTAAATTTAACCTTCATATCTTAATTTTTGGTTTGGAGTTACGTTTGAAAATTTTAGGTTCGTGATTAATATTGGAGTTAAGATCGGAGTTAGCCTCTTTATATAATAGTATAGATATAGATATTCATATAATACATGTACTTATAAAATTGCCAAGATAATACTTGAACTTTCGGTTTACCTGTTAATATGGTACCTCAAACTTTTTTCTACCTATTCTACCCTTCAGCCCAATGCCAAATTTTACATCGTTAGTCCTTTAACTACGGGTGAGCATGGGGTGGTTTGGGGCGGTTTTATGCTAAAACGAAAAATCAAAACCGTAAACTTCAGTTTTTACATATCGCAAACCATTTGATTTCGGTTTTTTCGGCTATCGGTTTTTTTCTTTGTAGCGGTTCGGTTTTGGTTTTTTTCTCTTTTGATTTTACGCATTGGGTTTCTTTGTTGGGAATAAAATGAAGCCAAGACACTTAGACGATGACAAGAGGAAATTGGACGTTGATAGGAAGAAATCAAGCGTTGTCAAGTCAAGCATTGACAGGAAGAAGTCAAGCGTTGATAAGAAGAAGTCAAGCACTGATAGGATACTTAGTCTACACGTTTTATGTTTCTAGTAAAGATATGTTCGACAATGTATTTCTTATGTTTATCTTTACCTAAAATAGCTGATACGTAGACTCTTGTACAAGGTTCCTTAATCTATAAAAGGATGCCTTTGGGTTTAGTTTAATATGTGTTTTACACTTTCAATGTACGCAAGTTCGATTAATCAATCAAAGTGAAAGTTTGGTTATTCTGTTTGTGTGTTCTTGTTTAAGTATTAATTCCGCATAATACTTAAATTGTTTTATATACAACAAAGTTTCTCTAAGTGTTTAACTTGATTCATTCTCGTTTACACAAGCTAAATCGATCTAAGTTTGGGATCAACAAGTGGTATCAGAGCTTGTTGAGAAACTTTGATCTAAAGAACACAAAACCCTAAAAACCGTAAATCGCCAAAAACCCTAATTTTTCAAGAAACCTTAAAAACCAGACAACATGTCTACTCCAGAGTTGACCTTCTCCTCAAGTCATAACCTAAAAATCCCCATGCTAGACCCTCACAACTTTGAGCTATGGAAGTTCAATTTTGAGCAGTACCTTCAAATCCATGACCACACTCTATGAGAAATTATTGAATTTGGAAACACATTCGATAAGGCTGCCAAGATTCAAGATGCTATTACTCTAAGATCAACTCTAGGATCAAGTGAGGAGGATCGAAAAGAAAAACCTACAGATGGGAGAGCTGTCTCAACTGAGGACATTGCAAAGAGAAGGAATGACATGAAAACTCTAAGCATTCTCAAACTTTCTTTGGGACCAGCCAATCAACACAAATATAGAGGTTTTGAGTCTGCTAAATAACTTTGGGCAGCCCTTCAAGTCACTTATGGTGGTAATGATGATACTGCCTCAGAGAAAAAGAAGCAACTCTTGCATGAGTATGTTGTGTTCAAAGCTCTTCCCAATGAAAAGCTAAGTGGGGTGAGAAGCAGACTTCTTGACATCACAAGCAAATTGTCATTTATGGGAACAGTGCATGATGATGCTGATATCATCACCACTTTCCTTAAAAGTCTTGGTGATGCCTAGAAGATTGAAGCAAGGTCTATGATTACTAATAATGCTCACAAAAGTTCCACTTTTGATGATGTCTACAATAAACTGAGGATTGTAGAGAGTGAAATCCTTTTGGATCAAGGAAGAAAATCTACCAATGGAAATATGGCCTTCTTCTCACATAGTGAAGGTCAATTTGATCAAAGGGATTCATACATGCACCCGGTTACTGGATCACCTTGTGTCAACGTTGGATCAAGCTTTGTCAGCGCCCCACATTCAGACGCTGACACATACAATGTTGACTCACCAAGAGTTAAGCCTGCTGGTATTGATCTAGACACAGTGTGTGCATACATTGCTTCATTGCCCAATGGTTCAGTGATTACATATGAGGACCTTGAGCAAATTAGTGATGAGCATTTGGAGGAGATGGACATAAAGTGGAATATGGCACTTACAAGCATAAGGGCCAATAGATGGAATAGGAGACTCAGGAAGAAGATGACCTTTAATGCTAAAGACACTGCTGGGTTTGATAAATCCAAGGTTGAGTGTTACAATTGTCATAGAATGGGTCACTTTATGAGAGAATGCAGATCTCCAAGAGGATCTGATGCTGGAAAGCCTTCAAGCCAAATCATCAAGGTTGAAGACACAAAGGCTATGGTTGTCATGCAAGAGATTGATGGTATTGGCTGGGACTGGAGATTTTTGGCCAAAAATAAGGAAGAGAACAAAGCCTTGGTTGCAGAAAAGGAGGAAGAGGAGCATGTTCACTATGCTCTCATGGCACATTCTTCATCTTCATCAGACAATGAGGTATATGATGATGCATTTTGTAGTAAAGGTTGTCGTTTAAACACTGAAAAACTTAACAAAGAAATTTTAAAGTTAAAATCAGATGTTTTTGATGAAAAATGCAAGTTATCTAGCTATCAACTTGCACTTGTTCAAACTGAAAAGACTGTGTTTGAATATAAGAAAATAGAGCTTGACCTAAAAGATCAAATCAATGTTTTGACTCATGACCTCAATGCTAGTATTGAGGTAAGGGACATCTTGGAGAGATCCAATGGTGTTATACAAGCTAAGTTAGAAGAGGCCATCAAAAACAAATATAATGTAGATCTTAAAATTAAAAGATTTGATATAGCTTCTCAAACCCTAGAAAAATGTGTTAGTGAACAAAGAGACTCTAGGGATATGATTGGGATTGGGATGAAAGAGTATGTAGGTGTTCCACCACCTGCTGGGAACTTCTATGGTGTCCTTAGAAAGGATTTGTCTTGGACTGGTATTCTAGAACTCCAAGAAGATGAATTTATTCCTCCACCAAGAGTTCTTACTCCAGTAGAGGAATATAAGCAAAAATTGACTGATTTGGACCAATGGAAGAAAGCCAATCCTACTTTATTTGTTAAAGGTAGCATGCTTAGTGATAGCCTAAATGAGTCTACACCCATAAAAGTGACCAACCCTACTACTGGAAAGACTGTTGACCTTGGCTTAAACGTTGATAGAAAACCTAGTATTAAATATGCAAAATTGTATAGAAAACCTAGGTCACCAAAAAGTCAAGTTAGTGATAATGGGACAGGTTTCTTTTCATCTAGACCTAGAGTTATGTCTAGAAAAGACTGTTATTACTTGTGGGAGATTTTCACATTTGGATTATAAGTGTGTCAATGCTTCAAATGTCAACGCTGATAGAAAGTCAACCATGGTCAAACCCGACCTTTTGTTTAGAAAAGTCCACAAGTCATTAGACCAGCTCCATTCTTTACTAAAGGGTCTAATACTTATGGACAAAGACCTTTTGAAAAGACAAATACATGGTCTAACAGACAATGGGTTCCTGTAGCAAACCCTAGTTTTGGCGCTGACAAAAGCAATCGCAGCGTTGTCAAAAACAATTTTAACGTTGACAGGAATGTTAGACCAAGTAATAACAAATACTTGCAACCAAAGGGAAAGGGGTCTAAAGCTTCTTCTATCCTATCTTGGAGACTCAAGCAAGACCAAAACCCTAAATCAGATAGGATTTCTATGACCTGTAATAGATTTCATTATATTTCAAAGGTCATAACTAAACCAATTGGGGTTAACTGGGTGTTTAATCCAAAAAGGGATGAACAAGGGGTTGTTATAAGGACTAAGTCTGTTCTTGTTGAACAACCAAATGAATCCAAGTCTGCTCAGGCTTGGGTTCCCAAAGAAAACTAATTTGTTTTCTTTATGTGCAGGGCATTCAAAAGCAGGTTAATGATCATGGCTATTGGGATAGTGGATGCTCTAGGCACATGACGGGGAAGGAAGACTATTTGACCAACTTTACCCCCATTAAGGATGGTGACAAAGTGTACTTTGGAGGAGGATATGGAACCATTACTGGCAAATGCACTCTTATCACCAACAATTTGTGTTTTGAAAACGCATTTCTGGTAAAAGAACTTGATTATAATCTGTTTAGTGTATCACAAGTTTGTGATAACAAAAATAAGGTTCTTTTCACTAATACTGAATGCTTGGTGTTAAGCAAGGATTTTAAATTACCTGATGAGAAATTCATTGATTATAGAACACCTAGGCATAAGGACATTTATAATGTGAATTTTAATGGAATTAGGATGAATAATAATCTGTCATGTCTGTATGCTAAGGCTTCAGTTGATGAGAGTAATCTTTGGCACAGAAGGTTAGGGCACATAAATTTTAAGAACATCAATAGACTTGTGAGACATGGTTTAGTTGATGGTTTGCCTGAAAAGGCTTTCCACAATGACCACTCTTGTGTTGCATGCCTTAAAGGCAAACAGCACAAAGTCTCCTTTAAGTCTAAACTTGTGCATTCTAGTTCTAAACCACTTCATTGTTGCATATGGACTTGTTTGGTCCAACTAATATCGAAAGCTTAAATGGTAAATCTTTTTGTTTTGTCATAACTGGTGATTTCTAGATTTACTTGGACTTTCTTTTTGGCTTTGAAAAGTGAAACTGCTAATGTTTTGATTAACTTTATTACCCAAATAGAGAAAAAGACTTGGAATAAGGTTAAGATTCTTAGAACTGATAATGGTGGTGAGTTTAGAAATAAGCTGTTAATGACTTTTGTGCCAAGAAAGGGATTACTAGGCAGTTTAGTGTAGCTAGAACCCCACAACAAAATGGGGTGGCTGAAAGGAAGAATAGAACACTCATAGAAGCAGCTAGGACAATGTTGGCTGATGCTCACTTTCCCATTGCATTTTGGGCTGAGACTGTGAATACAGCCTATTATGTTCAGAATAGGGCATTAATCAACAAAATCCATAACAAGACACCTTATGAGTTATTTTGGAATAGAAAACCTAATATTGGTTTTCTTAAACCCTTTAGATGTCATGTAGTTGTACTTAATACTAGTGATGCCTTAGGAAAGTTTAGTGCTAAAGGTAATGAAGGCTATTTTATGGGCTATTCAGTGCAGAGTAGAGGATATAGGGTTTACCTTAAGAAAGAAAAACGTATACTTGAAAAGGTACATGTTAGGTTTTTAGAAAGTAAACCTAGTGATCCTGAGAGTGGACCAAATTGGTTATTTGACTTGGAACCTCTATCTAGAACCTTAAATTATATGCCTGTTACTAATCCAGACATTGTGAAGGTGAATTCAAATGTTGTGGAAGAACCAGTTGTTGAAATTTCAGGTATACAGGTTGATAAGGAGATGGGATCACATGCAGACAAATCAGCTCCCATACTTGAGTATGTCACCATTCCTATATGGACAGATGCATTTGCTGCTGCTGCTGGAAAGGAAAAAGTTGGTCCATAAGAAACACCAGTTGATGAAAACATGCATGAATCTTCAAGCGCTGACAAAGGAAAATCTGGCGCTGACAGGCCAAATTCAGGCGTTGATGGCTCAAACGTTGACAACCCTAATTCAGGCGTTGACAACTCTTTTGACCATTTATTCTCTGCCAGTGTTTTTGAACAAGGTGCACTTTCAACATACATGGAGAGGTTCATTCAGATGATGATGAAGAAGAATTTGAAGATGATATTGGCAACTTGGAGACTGAAATTGAAGACAACACAATTATTAAAGGATGAGTGCTTACATCTACTATAAAGAATCACCCTTCTTCTCTAATTATTGGTGATGTGATGTATCCTGTACAAACTAGAAGGTCTCATCAGAATCATGGAGGATTTATTGCCAATATTCACACGAAGGTTGATACCCCTCTTGTTCAGGCATGTTTGTTTGCTTGTTTTCTGTCACAACAGGAACCCAAGAAGATATTTGATGCTCTCAAAGAACCAAGTTGGGTGGAAGCAATGCAAGATGAGCTTCACCAGTTTGCTATTCAAGATGTTTGGGATCTAGTTGATTATCCCAGATATGTCAGACCTATAGGGACAAGATGGATTCTTAGAAACAAAAAGGATGAGAGAGGAATTGTGGTCAGAAACAAGGCACGTTTAGTTGCTCAAGGCTATACACAAGAGGAAGGGATAGACTATGAAGAGGTTTTTGCACCTGTTGCAAGGATTGAAGCAATAAGGATTTTCCTAGCCTATGCTTCTTGCATGGGCTTCACAGTTTATCAAATGGATATGAAGAGTGCTTTTCTTTATGGCACAATAGCAGAGGAGGTTTATGTTATGCAGGCTCCTGGTTTTGAAGATTTTGAACATCCAGACAAGGTGTATAGAGTGAAAAAAGCAATGTATGGACTTCATCAAGCCCCAAGAGCATGGTATGGTACATTGTCCACCTATCTGGTGGAAAATGGATTCAAGAGGGGCACCATAGATCAGACTTTGTTTACAAAGAAGATTGGTAAGGACTTTTTACTTGTTCAGGTCTATGTGGATGATATCATCTTTGGCTCTTCAAGTCCAAAGATGAGTGAATACTTTTCCAAGCTCATGACAGACAAGTTCAAGATGAGTGCAATGGGAGAGATGCACTTCTTTCTAGGGTTACAAGTTCAGCAGAAAGAAGATGGTATCTTCATCTCTCAAGACAAATATGTAGCAGAGATCTTGAAGAAGTTTGGCTTTTCTCCACATGAAAAACGGGCTAGCACACCCATGGATAGGGAACACCCTTGGGGAATGGTTGGAGATGGAAAAGAGGTGGATGTCAGGCATTATAGATCAATGATTGGGTCATTGATGTATCTTACAGCTTCTAGACCTGACATTATGTTTGTTGTGTGTGCATGTGCACGCCATCAAGTGACTCCCAAAGAGTGTCATCTTCATGTTGTCAAGAGGTATTTTAGATACCTTAGGTGCTATCCCACCTTGGGATTATGGTATCCAAAGGATTCTCCATTGGAGCTTATTGCTTATTCAGACAGTGATTATAGGGGTGACAAGTTTGATAGAAAATCCACAACTAGTGGATGCCAATTTCTTGGGAGTAGGTTGATATCTTGGCAATGCAAAAAACAAACTGTGGTGGCTAACTCTACAACTGAAGCATAATATGTAGCTGCAGCTGCTTGTTGTGGACAAGTCTTATGGATTCAGAACCAACTGTTGGATTATGGGTATATTTCATGCATACCAAGATCTTTGTAGACAATAACAGTACTTTATGGATTATTAAAAATCCTGTACATCATTCTAAAACAAAACACATAGAAATTATACAACATTTTATAAGAGATTGTTTTGAAAAAGGTTTAATACAACCAGATAGGGTTGACACAGAAGAAAATGTGGCAGATTTATTAACTAAACCTTTTGATACTAGGAGATTTCAATACTTGGTAACAAGTATTGGAATGATCAATCTTACCTAATATGTGTTTTTGGGACTTACTGTAAAGTATGTACAGGGTATGCATTGTTATTGGTCTTTGTACAAAATTAGATTTTCCACTTTATTTGTCTAACGCTGACAAAGGTTATTTTAACGCTGATAAGTGTTAAACTGACGTTGACAGCAATATGTTAGTTTTGTGGTTTTTGATCTAATTATGCAGGCATTGTTAGCATTGTACAAATAGATACAGAGTTGCGTATGGATCCTTGGAGCTTACTTGGAGCATGTTCAAGTTTATGGATGATGGTTGGAATATTTATATTCCTATCTTGACATAAATTTTTATTGCATGTATTTTATTTGGCAACTTGTATATCTTATTTTAAGGGGAGGTTTAGGAAACCTTTAGGACTTTTTGGGTATTCATATAATACTCTTATCACAATTCTATATTGTGTCCACTGGTGAGTACGAGTTAGTTTACTAAATCGTGAGGCACTGTAGCATGCAAAGTTGATATACTTTGCACGCTGCCAAGACTTTTTGACCTAGAATTGGATGTGGTCTGTTGGGAGACTTGGGTATGATTTTTATTGGGCTTACCTGGGAAGTTACAAAGGATTTTATAAGATAACTTCGTTGTTAATAACTTTGGTTAGCAAAGGACACTTGAGGACAATTATGTCTATCTTGCTTAAGCAAGTGTGCATGATTGGACAATGCTTGCCACCCTATGGTGATTTTTAGTCTATAAGTTATCTTCACTAGGATAAATTACTTTGTTAAGGTTCTTTTTTCTTTTATATTATTTTTATTTTTGGACGCTGACAGTTTTATTTCCAAACGTTGTTAGGACCAATTTTAATGTTGACATGGTAAAATCCAACGTTGACAAGAATATAGCCGTTAGGCGTTGTTAAGTTATTTTTGACCGTTGATAAACATTAGGTCCTACCCAGTTGTTATTTTTGACTAAAATTTGGGCCGTAATTTTAGGAGTTGGTAACTTTTTATTGATGCACAAGATAAGTTATATATTTTCAAGATTTTAATCATTATATTTTGAAAATAACTGCCTCATCTTTGACCAATCACATGTTTTCACCTCTCCTATATATTTGGATCATTCTTTTGAAACAGGGTAACTGCTTATTCTTGTCTAACTAAATTTTCACACACATTCATCTTTCATAACATTTATCACAGCTTTCTACATCAATGGCGCCTAAGTTTAAACCAAGTGATTTGGAATTGGGGTGTAGAAGTTAGCACAACATGGTTGCTTATTTAGAGGCTGACAATGCTCTGTTTCCCTAATATACTCAGATGGTGGAGTATTTAAATGCATCCCCAATAAGGTATGCGCTTTCTCAAGCTCCTCTTATCCCTGTCACTCATATTAAACAGTTTTGGAATATTGTCACTTCCTCAACAGTTAATAATGTGACTACATTGACTGCTATAGTCCATGGGCTTCCATGGGTGGTTACTAAAGCTTTGGTTCGCCAAGCTTTGCATCTTAATGATGCAGATGGTATAACCACCCTACCCATTGGTGAGCTAGAACAAGGACTTCAAGCTTTGGGTTATCCTTTGCCTGAAGAGGGCACTTTAAACAAATATTCAAAACAGGAATTCCCCAAGCTTGGAAGTACTTGATACATGTCATTCTTCAATATTTGAGTCCTAAATGTACTGCACATAATGAAATTAACCGTTCAATTGGGAGTGCCATTGTGTGTATTGCTACCGGGCAAAAATATAATCTTTCTAAAATGATTTTTGATTGCATGTGTCATAACAAGGGTAGCAAGATGACTCTTGCTTACCCAAGGTTTCTACAAATGGTGTTTGATGAACAAAGATATTGCACTAGGGATCACAATGATTTTTATAAGATCCTTGTTCAAAAGAAAGCAATTTTTTGAAAGATGAATACACCCCCTCATCGAGACTTACCCTTTACCCAAGCCATGCTTGCTATTATTGCATCAGCACAACCTCAACCGGACCCACTACCACAACCAGACCCATTACCTGAACAACCACCATCACCCCAGCATATGGAAATTGACCAAGATCCCTTCAACGCTGACACGTTAAATGTTGGCGTTGACATTCTAAATCCAGACGCTGATACACATTTACAACAAACCCAAACACCCCTTAACCTTCAAACTGAAACCCAATCCACATCATCTTCTACACCCCCTAATTTTAGGTTGGAAAAACGCCAAAGGACTACTGAAGTGTTCTCCTCTAGTGGTCCTAGCCATGTTGCAGAGAGAACCACCACCACAAGTGTGGTTGGTGACATGGGTGGGGCTAGGACTATTGGTACTAGCTTAGATGCAGGCCAAGCCAGTCCTAACATCATTAAGACCCCATCCATGCCTCATGACTTTACTTTGGGAGGTTAAATTCCCATTCTAGAGGAGGGCAGATTGGAACCTTACACATTGTTGGAATTGACAGCTGTCTACATTAGCTTGCAAAAGCAAAATGCATGCCTTGTACATATTGTCTCTACACAAGGCCTTGAACTCAAGCAATTGAGGGAGAGGATTGTTGTTTTGGAAGCCGCTGAGACTAGGAGAAGGCAGACAAGAGTCCTTTCATCAGGGGAGGATTCTTACAAAGGGGAGGAAGCTACTGAGCCATTTAATTTAAGCGACAATGGCTCAGGTGGTTCGAGTGGTGTGGAGATGGCTGAAGCTTTGACCAGCTTGAAGGAGAGGCCGGTTCTTGATGTTTCACTGGCAACTCCAACGAAAATATCATTTATGGAGATGCTGGAACAGGTTTCAAAGCCAAGCGCTGACAAGAGTAAGTTGCGCGTTGACAAGCAGGTTTTTGACGCTGACAAGCTAAACGCTGATAGGAGTAAGTTAGGCGTTGACACACAGGTTTTCGACGTTGATAGACCTGCAGATATGGTTGATGTATCCCAGTCATCAGCTATCATCAAGGATGTGTCTACACAGGTACCATCATCATCTTTACCCACCATTGATATATTAGATAAAGGTAAAGGGATTATGGTAGAAACAGTAGTTCCCAAGGATGCAGCCCAAGTAAAGTTTGATTCCATATTGGCTGCACAACTTGAGAAAGAGGAGAGGATGAAGGAAACTTCTATTGAGAGTAAGGAAGGCAGTGATGATGAGAGTACAGATTCAAGTGTAATGATTATTAAAGAACCATAGAGACTTGAATATGGTGATGAGTTGGCAAAGGAAAAGATTGTAGAGTTGAAAAATCAGGTGGATTATGAGATGCCTGAAGTTGCTCAGATGTACTTTGCATGGGAGAATAAGGTAATGGAGAATCCAGACATGACTTTATCAGATCAAATTTGGGGTTTGGAGATTCTACTAAGAGTTCAAAGGGATTGCAAGGTGATTCTGAAGTATAAAGCTAGCAAAGTTCTTTCACTGACTAAGAAGGATAGAAGGGAGCTCTACTACATGTTGCTCAGATGTCATCAAGGAGGTTGAACTTTTAAGAAGTTGCAGGGATTGTCTTTTGATGAGTTAGAATATAAAGCTTATCCTATATGGGCAAGTGTTCAAGAGCAGAACACTATCTGACTTCTTTCAGATGAAAGAAATGAAGAACTTGCAGAAGAGATGCAGATCCAACAGGCTTTGGTTACACCAAGACCATTGAAGAAGGGAGTTCCACTTGAGTTCCCAGAAAAATTGGATAGAGTGAATCCTAGTGAAGTTGTTATTAGAAGGAGTATTAAGCTCTCATCCTTGGAAGCTTCACATATGGTAGAGGTGTTACCTCATGATTCCAAAAACCCTATAGTTCACTATGAGGAAGATGCAAGTCGGTTTTGGATGATTGGCAGATATGGGAAAGAGGTACATACTTTCACTACTCTTATGTCTTTGTTTGCAAGCCTGGATAGGGAAGACTTGGCAGACCTTTGGAGGTTGATGCAAGCCAAGTATGAGACTGAAGCACCTACTTCAGTCAATGGAATAAAGATTTGGTCAACATTCAAGAGGATGTGTGAGCCAAATGATTAGGATCCAGTATGGAAGGATCTTGATGATGTCAGTGGACTTCAATGGCGTCTACATTCAGCAGCTGGTGTGTATCATTTGAGTACTACAAAGTTTTCTGAGTATCTTCTTGTGGATGCTGAATATCCTATGTCAAAAGAAGTTTTGAAGAAAATGGTGTCGACACAGCTGGAGATGGATTACACAAGTGACGTTGGCAAAGATTTGATTAGGTTTATTTACTTCCAACTTTATAAGTAATTTGTATTTGTAAGAATCCTCCTTGTACTTAGTTTTTATTCAGAAACTTGATTACTAGAGTAGATATCAAGTTTAGGAAGGATTGTTGGGAATAAAATGAAGCCAAGACACTTAGACGCTGACAAGAGGAAATTGGACGTTGATAGGAAGAAATCAAGCGTTGTCAAGTCAAGCGTTGACAAGAAGAAGTCAAGCGTTGATAAGAAGAAGTCAAGCACTGATAGGATACTTAGTCTACACGTTTTATGTTTCTAGTAAAGATATGTTCGACAATGTATTTCTTATGTTTTTCTTTACCTAAAATAGCTGATACATAGACTCTTGTACAAGGTTCCTTAATCTATAAAAGGAGGCCTTTAGGTTTAGTTTAATATGTGTTTTACACTTTCATTGTACGCAAGTTGGATTAATTAATCAAAGTGAAAGTTTGGTTATTCTGTATGTGTGTTCTTGTTTAAGTATTAATTCCGCATAATACTTAGATTGTTTTATATACAACAAAGTTTCTCTAAGTGTTTAACTTGATTCATTCTCGTTTACACAAGCTAAATCGATCTAAGTTTGGGATCAACATTCTTATTTACAGATAACCACATCAATAGTCAATTTCACATTCGACACAAACTAAACTCATCATAATTGCAAGTTGCAACCAACAATAATAGTTTCAGTCTGTTACATACGTTATATAGCAATATTAGTTACCATCGAATTATATAAAACCAAAAAATGATAATAAAATAATAAAAATTCTTATGTGGCAATATTAGTCTGAGATGGAGGGATGTTGAAATTCTAGCTTTCTTATCAAAGAAAGAAGCTAGCAGCTAGAGATACAAGTCATCTAGGTCTAATTCGTTAAACGCGCGGTCTGGGGATGTTATGCTAGTATCAATCGGGACGTTAGTGATGAGGATGAAGAAGATATGCACGCAATTCCCAGACAAATTGGGAGGGACAGAGCTAGGAAAGAAAAAGAAACGGGATCCTTAAGCATGAACGACAAATAAAAGTTTTTAAATTAGTGCGAGTAACGTTTTTATTAATTTCGTACGTTTATGTTGTTATTTATATTTTTAGTTTATAAATAAAAATAATTAAACAAAAATAAGGTACGAGGTGGCGGTGAGTTTCCCAGCATCATTACGGTTTAAAAATAAATTTTATAGGTGGAGAGAGAAAGCTGAAATGACGCTGACGTAAAAATAAGTTTACCATCATCACTCTCTTTAATCTTATAATTCAAAAAAGAAACTCCAACCATGATGATTTATCTATTGTATTTTTTTTATCTTAAAGGGTAGTGTGATCCATGTCACACCCAGACAAAGTTGTTAACTGTAAGTTGTAAGTTGTAATTTGTTTACTAAAAAGTTGTTAACATGGGTTACAAGCTGTGTATATTTTTAATAAAAGTGTTTGGTATATTAGTTGTTGACTGTAAAATTAAGATGTAAAATGACTTAAAAAGACATATTCAAAAAAAAATTATAATATGGTTGGAGGGTATATCAGTAATTTACAGCTTTAACCGCTCTTGACAATTTAAAAAGGTTTATAAATCAACTTTTTATTTAAGAGCTACTAGTTTAAAATAAAAAATTAACAGCTCCAAAAAAATTATTATGTCAAACGGAGCTATTAAATTGGTTTTTTTATAGAAAAACTAACAGCTTTAGAAAAGCTTTTACCAAACATAACGTATGACTATAGCCAACAAAGTTACTTTTTTTATTTTTAATTAAACTGTTTGCTTGCAACTAGAAATGGGGGGAAAACGGTTCATGAATCCAAACCCAAAAAAATCAAAACTGAACCGGTTTTTCTTATACCAATCTGACGGTTCGTAACCAGTGTACAAAATGGTCGGGATCGGTTGCGTTAAACCAAACCGATTTAAAAACCGATCCGGTTTGCCCACCCCTACTTGCAACTAAAATACTACAGTAATTGTTAATTTGTGTATCTTGTTTAGGCAAGATGACATCATGTTACACATTTACTTAGTAACTTTCATGTGATATAGTTGACATCTTTTCATCACACTGGAATGAAGAATCATCCAACAATACTGGGGCACAACAGTATGGAAGACGCTAGTTTCCTTCAAAATATTGTTAACTCAGTTGCCACTGTAAGCAAATTTGATCTACACAGGGCCGAAATACCAGCGCAATAAACCCACTACCAAACTATTATTTAGATGTTATAATACCGGAGAGGTGGAGTAACATTTACAATTTGAATTTACAAGCTCTACCGACTATTTGACCAAGTCAGAATCCACAGAAGAGTAACATCCCCAATAAGGGGAAGACATTAGACACGGCTAGGTAAAAGATATCAGAAACAAAAAAATGTAGAACCTATATTGATTTTTAAAGATCAGTATCCTCAACAGCATGCCAGTCACTTGACTCTTCACTCTCTGAATGTATTTCACGGTACATTGAACGGTTTGCTTTTGCTCTTGCACTAAGACGAACCCAGTCACTGTTTTCACTTGCAGAAGAGAGCCTGCTACTTATCTCCACATCACTAAAAGAAAGCCTCGCGTCACCAGTTTGATCACCTTCACTCTGTTTGGTGCTATTTGCCGTACTGCCCTTTTCGTCATGTGTATTCTTCTGGTTTCTCAATTGTTGCAGAAGTACCTCACCCACTTGATCAATCTATGGCAGAAAAATAAGCCGAGCTAAAATTAGTACAGTATAACTTTTAGAACAGAATACTGTTATATTTAAACAATCACATGGTCAAAGCGAAGTATTATGAGTATCAATCAGATACCCAAGAGATCCTTTTTGTGGATGCATATATGAACCTTAATATGATCACATATTTGCCTTGAGAAAATCTAGCCTTACCTCTGGAGAGTGCTGGTGGCGTTAAGAGAGTGGTGGTAGCGACAATGGTGGTGGTCAGTGATGGTGGTGGTAGGTGAAGACACACATATACATACGTCAATCTATTACTTTGAATCCATTACCCCCAATTTACAGAGGAATTGTTCATTACCCATTAATGGATACTGATTACCTATACTTTCATAAATCAAGCACTACTAATCATTCTCTTTCCCATTCCTTAGCCCCCAATACTCTTAACCAAGCACACCCTTAATTTTCATACAAATCAAGTCGAGCTGAACTTTATATCCGAGTATTCATCGAGTTCAAGCCTTAAGTGTAAAAATAATCGAGCTCGAGCTCAATATTTAAAGCTTGGTCGAGTCCGATCCAAGTTTCGAGCTCGAATTTTAATATTCGAGTCGTGCTCGAGCTTAGCAATACTCGACTCAACTCGTTTACATCCTATTCTTTACTACTGTATATAACTATAGCCAACAAAGTTACTTCGTTTATTTCAAATTAAACTGTTTGCTTGCAACTAAGATACTACAGTAATTGTTAAATTGTGTATATTGCCTTGTTTAGGCAAGATGACATCATGTTACACATTCACCTGGTAACTTTCATGTAACGTAGTTAACATCTTTCCATCGTATTGGAACGACGAATCATCCAACAATACTGGGGCACAACGGAATGGTCGTATGGAAGATGCTAGTTTCCTTCAAACAATATTGTTAACTCAGGTAAGCAAATTTGATCTACAAAGGGCTGAAATACCAGCACAATAAACCCACTACCAAACTATTATTTAGACGTTATAATACCGGAGAGGTGGAGTAACATTTACAATTTGAATTTACAAGCTCTACCGACTATTTGACCAAGTCAGAATCCACAGAAGAGTAACATCCCCAAGACGGGGAAGACATTAGACACGGCTAGGTAAAAGATATCAGATGCGAAAAAAATGTAGAACCTATACTGAATTTTAAAGATCAGTATCCTCAACAGCATGCCAGTCGCTTGATTCTTCACTCTCTGAATGTCTTTCACGGTACATTGAGCGGTTTGCTTTTGCTCTTGCACTAAGACGAACCCAGTCACTGTTTTCACTTGCAGAAGAAAGCCTGCTACTTATCTCCACATCACTAAAAGAAAGCCTCGCGTCACCAGTTTGGTCGCCTTCACTCTGTTTGGTGCTATTTGCCGTATTCTTCTGGTTTCTCAATTGTTGCAGAAGTACCTCGCCAACTTGATCAATCTATGGCAGAAAAATAAGCCGAGCTAAAATTAGTATAACTTTTAGAACAGAATACTGTTATATTTAAACAATCACATGGTCAAAGCGAAGTATTATGAGTATCAATCAGATACCCAAGAGATCCTTTTTGTGGATGCATATATGAACCTTAATATGATCACATATTTGCCTTGAGAAAATCTAGCCTTACCTCTGGAGTTGCTAGAAGCCGAACGTCATCCTCATTCAACCGTGGAATCAACAGGATAAAGTAGATCATCCAAAATTGTTCTTCACTCATGCAATTGAGCATCTTATGCTTCAAAGTAGTGAGATCAGGTACCAACTGTTCTATGGCCGTGGCATGATCTTTCTGAACGTCGGACATGTTAAAATCTGTAATAAGATGAACAAAATGTTTAGCAGCCAAGATAGAAAGTACTGAAGGGGGTAAACATGTAATTCGAGTATTATAATTTTTTTAAAAAAAGGAACATTTGAAGGGCGATATTTTATGATAAAACATTAGAACGACTAATCAAATAGGCTAGCATTCCTAGACATGTGGTACATAACACGTCAGATACTCAATCGAGGCCAAAAGTATAAACATAAATATACAGGCTAATTGTGACCAGAGATCTGTGGAGTGTAGGTGGAAGTATGTGTTTCATGATAGAATTTAGTTGTTGCATTTCAAAACCTTGTACTGTAGATGCTCACAGTAAGTCGTAATTATAGTTTACAAAGTATAAGTTGGTTCTAATAGAATACGTCCTGTTTTGTACGAATTATTAGAAAACAAATCATAATCCATTTAGCTGGATTAGTTGGAATCAAAGACCTAATCATGTTTCGTAGTCTCTCGCTTCAGATATCATATGAAATCCGACTGTCATAACAAGTCATAGAATTGGCCTTATTCCCATCTATAATTGTCAGGCAATACCAACACGGTTTCTAGCAGCCTAATAGATTATACACAAGTGAAGGATCCATTTCCAACTTAAAATGTAATAAACACGACATACATAATTGCCTATTAGATTATACAGACTGCATATATTAAATGTAATACACGCAGCATACATACTAACAGATTTACGTACTGGATATATATATATACGGAGTACTAGACTTGAGCCTAACACGAATATCCAAACTATGACCTTTAACGAGCTACCTTATTTGTTGCCTTGCGTATTCAAATCACTTTTTTGGGGGTTCTCGGGTTGTTGTTAAAAACGCTTGTCAGTTTCTGTTACGATCCCACATCGGCCAAGTATGCGACTGGCTGATGGTTTATAACGTCTAGCTAGCTTTTAGGAGGAGCGGACACCTAGACTTTATAAACCATAGCCAATCCCATACTTGGCCGATGTGGGATCGTAACCTCCTCATAGTCAGATAAATACTAGAATAAGAACTCTCAAACTAATGATTCAGAACTGCTTATTTCACACCAGTTTGCTTATCTGTTGTAAAACCTAAAACGCAGAAATCAGATACACAGCTTTAATAAGCAATCCCAAACACTTCCGTATATCAACATGATCTCACATGATTAGTCCGATCTTAGTCCTTTTATGGCCCTTTAAATAGACATCATGTTTCCTCACTCGAACTGATATTACTATCTAGCCTCACTGTTAGAGTGTTAGTCTATCGACAAATACATCACAATTACAAGTTGTATCATGTTAAAACTCCTAATACCCAATTAGATTTTTCAAACCATGATTTCCTAACAAGCTTAGTATGATCATCAGTGCAAATACACATATCTTAAGGTCCCTGGATTATCCGAACAGGGAAAACCACATCCGTTTACCGTTTATACTACAAGTGCAACTAATAACAATGATCATAGATTTAAGTTTCAGAACAATCACCAGTAACGAAGTATAAACATAATAAACAAGAGCATAAACATTAGTAAAGAAGTCTACCATACCCAAATCACGATTCATGTATTCAGATAGTAAATAATAAATTAATGTCTGTCATCAAGATTCTATAAACTAACTTAAAGAAAACCCCTAAACATGTCGATATTAAGTCCACAACTGCAACCCATAATCCTAATCGGGCATTAAATACCCAAATTTGTGTTTGTAACTCGGTACATTGGGTACTAACCCGTCTAAAATGATCGTTGGTAGACTACAAGTAAAATAGACAGATCATGATGTCTAAACAGGATTAAAACTACAAAACATGTTAAAACTCCAATTGCAACCAAAAACCTATTCACGCTTCTAAACTCTGAATACCTAATAAATAGTACATCCACATTCTATTAACTAACTACAACAACAATACCCGATCCCACTAGTCTCGGGTGTGGGGTCTGATGTAAAGTGTCTCATCTCTACCCATAAAAGACTCCGACTTAAAAAGTCTATTAACTAAATACGCATTAAATGTAAACTAATCAACAAATCACAACTAATAAACAACATATCTTAGAACAATACAACTACAGCAAACATCGTACTCATGCTTCTAATAAGCTATAAATGCCCCCATTAATATTCACTTATTTAGCTGGATTAGTTGGATACTTAAATCAAAGACCTAATCATATTTCATTGTCTCTCGCTTCAGACATTATATGAAATCCGACTATCATAACAAGTCACAGAATTGGCTTTATTCCCATTTATAATTGTCAGGCAAAGCCAACACGGTTTCTAGCAGCCTAGCACTCAATTAGTCAGTTTGAATAGCTGATATAGGTAAGATAGTAGAAACAAGTGGGAGGTTCCATTTCCAACTTTAAATGTAATAAACACGACATACATAATTGCCTAATCGATTATACAGACCACATACATATTAAATGTAATCCACGCAGCATACATAATTGCCTAATAGATTAACGGACTAAATATATATACTACTAGACTTAAGCCTAACTTGAATATCCGAATTACGACCTTTGACGAGCAACCTCAATTGTTGCGATGCTTGTTCAAATCACCTTTTTATGGGTTATCATGTTTTTATTATTTCGACATAGTCGGATAAATAGTGAAATACGGAACTCTCAAACTGATGATTCAAAACTGCTTATTTCACACCAGTTTGCTTATTTGTTGTAACAAAACAGGAATCAAATATAACAGCTTTAATAAGCAATTCAAACACTCCCTTACATCAACATGATCTCACATGATTAGTCTGGCCTTAAACCTTTTATAACCCTCAAATTGACGTCATGTTTCCATACTTGAACTAATATTAGTATCTAGCCTTACTGATGCATTCTACCAAGTAACAGTGATCATGTATAGATCTCAATAATCACGATTCGTGTATTCATATTATAAATAAGCAATTAATGTTTGTCATCAAGATTCTATAAACAAACTTAAAAGGGTCGTCAAGAGATTTATATTGAAAAGCCCCAAAATGTGGATACCAAGTCTAAAACTGCAACCCATAATCCAAATCATGCATTTAGATTTACATAACCAAATTTGGTGTTGGCAAATTGGTACATTGGGTACTAACCAGTCTAAAATGATCGTTGGTAGCCTACAAGTAAAATACACAGATCATGAAGTCTAAACACAATTAAAACTACAAAAACATGTGAATACTCCAATTGCAACCCAAAAAGTTATTCACGCTTCTAAACTCCAAATAACCAATAAAATAGTGCATCAACATTCTATTAGCTAACAGCAACAACAATACCCGATCCCACTAGTCTCGGGTGTGGGTATTATATAGACAGTCCCATCTCTACCCATAAAAGAGCCCGGCTTAAAAAGCCTATTAACTAAATGTGCATTAAATGTAAATTACTCAAGAATCTATATACAAACTGAGACTAACCATCAATACCACAAATCACAACTACTAAACAACATAACGTAGAACACTACAAAAAACATCCTAATCATGATTCTAAACTATAGATATTAAATACACCATACATATTCACTAATCACAACTTAAACAACTTAAGATAGCCAGGAAAAAGTATAGAAACGCCCACAAGAATACTTATTAAGGTGTGCACATCATAGTAAAGAACTCGACTTTATGCTCAGATGGTGTTTGTTTCGGCTTATATAGCGGGCTTATGGCTTATTTGGCTCTGGCCTTATGTTTCATAAGCTCAACTTTTGTGGCTTATTTTGAAACTTTTCATCTTATATAAGTTTATTGTGTCATAACAAACTTATATAAGCCAAAAAGTTTCAAAATAAGCCATAAAAATTGAACTTATGAAACATAAGCTGAAAATCAAATAAGCAATAAGCCCGCTATATAAACCAAAACAAACACCCCATGAATACCTAGTCAATATTCACTAGTCATAAAAAAGTCAATACAATAAACAACATCAATTAAAAAGATAACCTTTGTTCAAAAGCTAAACGCTCACTGCCCAACAACACATCTAAATGTTAACTAAACGCTCCAAACATCTCGTCACAAAACAAGTCTAAATGTTAACTAATCAAGATTCTATAAACAGCCTCATAACTATCATTAACAACACAAACTTTATAAAAAAAACACACCTTTATTTAGCAAAGAAGCCGGAAACTCGACCCAAAATTCGGGCCTAACCACAACTTCACCCACAAACTCCACAACTTCACTCGCAAACTCCACAACCTCATCATTACCCCACACCTTTATCACTAACATCACCAACCCCAATAAGAAACCATATCTTTATTCTTAAGCTAAACCCTCAGTGCCAAACAAGCATTAAATTGTAACTGCTAAAAGCTACTAAACGCTCATAAAATGTTAACAAATTAAGATTATATACACAAACACATAAACTACTCTCTAAATGTTAACTAATTAACGATCATAAACAACTCAATGTAAACGTTCATTGCCAAGCAAGCATTATATATACGCTAAGCTACTAAACGCTCCAAACTAATCAAGATTCTACAAACAAACTCATAACTATCATCAACAACACAAACTTTATATATAAAAAAATAAACAGGCACACCTTTATTTCGCAAAGAAGGCGGAAACTCAACCCAAAACTCAGGCCTCGCCGCAACCCCAGTCGCAAACTCCACCACCTCATCACTAACCCCAACACCTTTACCATCATCGCCAATCCCTTTACTATCAAAGAACAAGCTAGCAGCAAACTTATGCAGCTCATTAACAGCCTTTTTAGGAGACAACAAAGAGACAACACTTTTCTTAAAAGTAAGACTTAAATCAGCCAAGTCATTCTTAACACCTGCATAACCATGAGTGGAGAGATGGGTGTTGTTTTCAGGTGAAGTGGAGAGATAGGTTTGTGGGGTGTAAGGGGTTAGTGGTGGGGGTGCTAGGAATGAAGTAAAGGTGGTTAATTGACGGTTTAATGATTGTTTTATTGAGAAATCTTGGTTGTTTTTAATGGAGTCTTGGTTGTTTTTGTTTGGTGGTGACGAAGACATGGTTTAGAGTTTGGTCTGTGTTTTTTTTTTAGGGTTTTTGGTTAGGAAGATGATGAAGATGGTGAAGACATTAATGGAAGTATTGAGTTTGGGTTTGATGGTTTTATGTGTTGTAATCTAGTTAAAAGAGAGTTGTGTGAAGTGTTGTAGAGAATATTGAGAAGAGAGTTTTTGTTCATTAAAATAACTTGTTTAAATTATTTAATTCCGGTTTAAAAAAACTGTTACATACTTTGAACACCAATTTTTTTTTATACTAAAAATGGTTTATAAAGAATGATATTTTTACCTTTTTTATTATAAATGGATGTATTTTAAACTAAACTCAAAAAAAAATATTATTATTAAAAAAGGTAATTTTAAAATTTTTTCCAAAAAAAGTTTAATATTCTTTAGGAAAAAAAAGGTTAATTTTTTCGAAACCATTTTAAAAAAATAAATTTAATTACACTTTGTTCGGAAAGAAATTTAAATTTCCAAAAACATTAAAATCTTTTTGAAATTTTTTTTTTTAAAAAGGTAAAATTTTATTTTTAAAAAGTAATTTTAATGTTTTCTTTTAAAAGTTTAATTTTTTTCGAAATAAGAAATTTAATTTTCTAAATCATTTTTTTGAGAAAAAATAAAATTATATTTTCTTCGAAAAAGGTTTACAACGTTAGGGAACTTTTTAAAAAATAGGTAATTTAATTTTGATTCAGAAAATGTTTAATAATTTTTGTAGCCATATTTTTTACATTTTCCAAAAATTAAAAATATTTGCAAAAAATTTAAATCACTTTTTCGAAAATTTTATATAGTAAAAAAACTTAATATTTTTTTCTTTTTTTTCGAAAAATAATTAATTTTTGGAAAATTTAAAAAATTTTCACAAAGAAAGACTAATTTTAAATTTTTTCAAAAAAATAATTTCGAGAAAATTAAATTTCTTTTTTAAAAAAAAGTTAAAGTTTGTTTAGAAAAAAAATTTAAACTTTTTTTTGAAAAAAAATAAAATTAATTTTCTTTAATAATTAAAAAAAATTGAGTTTAGTGCAAAATACATCACTTTATAATAAAAAGATAAAAATATCATTCTTTATAAACCCTCGTTAGTATTTAAAAAAATATATTTGCATCATCCGTCTAAGGGATGTATCGTACCCAAAGTATGTAACAGTTGGATGTATTATGTCTAAAGTACTGACAAGAGATGTAATCCAAACTTTTTTTAAACCATTGTATTTTGTACTTCTCTCTTATTTAATAGATAGGAGTAGTAATTTGGGTAAGCTGATATCACTCTAAGCTTAAAATATTCTTTTAATTAAGATAAAAAAAATACTTTTTTAGTTTACTTATTAAGTTAATCATTTGATTTTAGAGTATTTATTTAGAAGATTGTCGTTGCTAGTGTCAAATAATAACTAGTGATTCGATTTTATAGTACATATTCAAAAGATAATCGATATATCTGTGGAGCAGAACTCCACAGATTCTTACTTTGAAAAAAAACCTCACGAATAGACTCGAACCTAAGACCTATAGCATGTGTTAACAACCTCCTCAATGATACCTTTATTGGGCAACTGTGCTAAAACAATTGGTTAAAAAAATACTTTTTATCTTTCTTCTTTAAGATAGGAAACGATAAATCTTTGAACGACAAAAAATTTATCTAACGCGATAAAATGTTATTTTCGATAGACGTTATTTCGATATATTTTCGATGAAAAAAATTCTCGAGTTTTTTTATTACGTCTGAAAAAAATCAAATATGATTTATATCAAAATCACATTGTGATTTAGTAAACTAAAAGAAAAAGTCTAAAAAATAGTTCGTCGAAATTACATATAAGCGTCCATTTATAAAAAAAAAGATTTAATTCTCATAGCGATTATACGTCTCGTTTTGTATACCAATTAAATTTAAAAATTTTAATAAAAAATACGAAGTAACGTTTAAATTTGATATGAATATGTATCTTTTTTCCTTTTTATTCTTTTTTTTATGATCGACTAACTTACGATATTTGATCTTAGCATGACATGAACTAGTTATAACTTCCGTAAACGTACGAGATTACAAACAAATCATACTTAATATAATATTTTAGTTTTATGTTTTTTTCGAACGGCAATGATTGAATTAAAACTAGCAAGAAGCTAGAAAAACAATTACAAAGAAGAAATCTCTAAAAGATTTCGTAACCAATTGTTCCAAGAAATAGAAGAACTTTTGTTTCTAGTTAAATACCACCTATAAGAAGAATCGACTATCTTATCAAGTAAATTACTTCGTTTATGAGTATTGGTACCAAAGAGCATCTCATTTCGGAAGCTCCATAAGGACCAAAGGACGACGCTACAGATCGTATCCACGATACTTTTGCGAGACGTAGATATGTGGAGCTCGTCAATCCATGTGAAAACCTCTTGAATGTTAAAAGGACTCGGAGGAGCTATGCCAATCCAATCGAAGATTTATTCCAAACCTCCGTAGCAAGGGAGCAGAACCACAGAACGTGATTATGGTTCTCAATGCCAGAGTCACAAATTGGACAGTTAAGAGAGTCAATATAGATCCCTTTTCTGCTAAGATTCCACCTGGTGGGGATGCGATCACGACGAACCCTCCATATAAAAATATTGATCTTCTTGGGAATAAAACGATTCCACCTGGTTGCCAAATCATCCGATAGGAGATAGAGGTGATCAATGTGCATACGAGTGGATTTAACCGTAAAGGTTCCATCAATGTTCCACCTCCACTTATCTTCCATATCATTTAGAGTATAAATAGACAAGGCATGGTAAATAGTGGAAAGATGAACATCGTTAGTACCTCCCAAGATAGGTCTGATCCAACTTAAAGTCCAGCCATTATTCCAGCAATCTGTAACCGTGCATTCCTTATTTAAAGCTAGACGAAACAGCCTTGGATATTGATTTTTCAACGAAGAATTACCAACCCAAGTGTCATGCCAGAATTTTGTAGAGACACCATTGTTAACATGTCTTTGCAGGAAGGAATGAGTTATAAACCCTTTCTCATGCATAGTATTTATGGATCCAACAATTCTACCCCAAACGCCATGGTTATGCACATTTCTGAAAAAAGTACACGTACCTCCATTTTGACCATGAATAGAATTGATCAACCAAACCCACAATGAAAGAGGATTGTTGAAAAAACGCAACGCCACTTTTGTATAAGGGCATGATTCAAAGATTAAAGACTGCCAATACCAATCTCACCATTGTCTTTTAACGCAAGGGCTAACTTCCACGCGATCCAAGGAATCTTTTTAGAAGAACCGTTATGATACATGATTTTTTCTATGTTGAAAGTTCGATTCTCGGAATCTTCTCGAATTGATTGAGGCTTTAAGTGGAATGATTGTTCTTGGTTACTAAATAAAAGGGTTTGGTTTTCTAATCTAATAAAAAGTGGAAATGAAAATTTAAATCAAAGATAATTAATTTAATGATGATTAATAAAAACTTGAATTTAACTTAGAATAAAATTAAAATTAAAATAAGGAAACAGTAAAGAAATAGTAAAGAAACAGTAAAACTTTAAATTACCCAAAAGATAACTGATTCGGAAGTTACTGTTCATTCAGAACTTGTGCTTCATTCGGAACTTTGTGCTTGGTTCGGAACTTTTGGACTCATCTGGAACTCACTGATTCGGAAGTTTTACATTCATCCGGAACTTACTGATTCGGAAGTTCCCTATGTTCCGATTCGGAACTTTTGGTAAAAAATCGGTTCGGAACTTATGCCTTGGTTCGAAAGTTACTGATTCGGAAGTGATTGGTTCGGAAGTTTTTGGCTTCGTTCGGAACTTTTTAAACTGATTCGGAACTTAATGCTTCATTCGGAACTTTGGTTTGGTTCGGAAGTTTTAACTTGGTTCGGAACTTTTTAAAGGTAAACTCATTCGGAACTTTTAACTGACTCGGAACTTTTGAAAACAAAACTCATTCGGAACTTACTGTTCACTCGTTCGGAACTTCTGGGAAACCCAGATACAGAAACTAAGCCGAAGAACAAGGAAACACGATTTTGATCCAAAAATCACCAAGTTTTTCACCAAAAACTAAAATAAATCAATCACAAAGCATCTACTAACCATAAACTACTAATCCCATCAACAAAAACACAAATCCCAACAACTTTTGAAGATCAAATCAAGAAAAATAAAAACTTAAAAACTTGAAGATAAAGATGATGATGAACAAGATAAAATAGAAAGATTAAACAAGAACTTTGTATTGAATGATTAATGTTTTGACAAGATAAATCAAAGATTAAAATTACAAGATGAGAAAATTAAAGATTAAAATCACCAATCACCCTAATGGTGATGGTGATGAAACGGAACAGAGAGAAAAAGTGGGGAAGAAGAAAAACTAAAAAAACTTCTCTAAATGTGTGAGGGGAGGGCTATTTATAGCCTTGTCTTTTGGTTGGTGAGTGGGCTTTCTCCCGTTCTTCTTGTCTTTTCGTCTTTTCAGAAAATTTTCCGTTTTCGATTCTGATTCGGGATTTATTGTCGATTAATTTTAACTCGTCTTTTAATTTCTTCATTTAATAGACTCGAGTTTCTTCGACTTGTGTAAATCTTCCATCTTTGGTCCTTTTCTTCGATAAATCTTCGAATAGGCCCAGTGACTTCAAATCTTTTGCATCTCTTGGACAATAGACTTTATCTTGAGTCTTTTTCTTCAGTAAAACCCGTGCAATCCCATGTTTTCTTCAATATTCATCCGGTTGGCTCTGAAAACACAATAAACACAAAAACCACGCATAATTCCAAACAAATGATATTAAATACGTGTTTTGGTCTTATTTTAGCCAGAATTAAGTAGTAAAAGGATGGGTATTTACACACCTATCAAATCCCCTACACTTAACCATTGCCATGCCCTCATGCAATGCTTAGTGATAAAGCAATTTTACATTTTTCTCATAATCAATCAACCTTGGCCTTATTCAAACACTACTAAACAAAAACTTAAAGTACTAAAAGAAATTAAAACTTTAAAGGAAACAAAAGGATAGAAAACCATTTTCACTTGAAAATAGCTACATGGAAATAACTTGCAAAGAAATTGATGACTTACATTAGGGCTTTGGTGCTGCGAAGATTTATCACCCTCAAGTTTCACGTTCCCCAAACTAAGCTTAAAAACGAGATCATTGTTATTATAAGTTAGCAATTCAAACACTTACACACATGGCTTAATTAAATGCTTAAACTCCCTTATTCCTAGGTGTATCTCTTATATTTTATTTTTGTCTTAGAATGATCATGAAGATGCATTTTTGGACTTATTTCGATAGTTTATTAGGGCTGAAAGCAAAGTAGGATGATTTGATCAATAGTTAGCTAAAGGACAAAATCTCTTAAAACTGCTTCTCGGGATATCAAAAAGTTCATATCTTGGCATAACTTGGTTCACGATTTGAGACCTTTCTCGGGCCGATATTTGGCATGTACTTCATACTTCATATCTTCGAGAGACGTTCTTGAGATAATGGTCTTCTCATCATAATAGAGTTTCTTCACTTGGAGACTTTTGAGGGGTACTCCAACTTTGTTGACCACGACTTCATGATTATTTCTTCAATCTCTAATTGGGATTTTGAGATACAACGATCCGCCTCCTTTTCGGACTTGGATCTATTTATCCTCATACCTTGTTAGGGTCTTTTCGGATAGACTTCTCCATGATCTTTATGGGAGTTGATTGTTTTTCGTCGTGAGTCTTGATCCTTCATACTGATTTAGGAATAATGCTTTTCACATCACTTTGGATCTTTAGCAATAAAATTGAATCCTCAGGCCTTGTTAGGGCCTTTTCGGACTCGCCAATCTTCGCGCCCCGCTTCATAAGTTATGCCTTGGCTATGAACTCTTATCATTACCGAGCAACTTTTAAACGATCTTGGGCTAGAAGCTAAGTAACTTTTCAAATCGTACGACCTTACTTATTGCAGATAAATTATTAGCAAGTGATGGGAGAATAGGCAAATAATTACACCAAGTGAGCTTGTGCAAGAATACCGACTTATAATCGACTCTATCATTTCTCGTCCTCCACAATTTAAAATCTCAAGTAATGAGACTCGTGGATGCTTAGCCTAATAAACCAATTAAGGTCTACATGGTTAAGGATACTAGCTAGAATGAACTTAGATAAGTCTATTCGAGTTGAGTCAAAATAAACGCAACGGGCCTAATATGTCAAAGATTTAAAAACTAGCTACACCACTTTATTAAAATTTTTGACTTTATTGCGGGATATATACATATGAAAGCAACGATAAGAATTTAAAAATTACGACTAAATGGCCAAAGTTAATAAAAAATTTGAAAAATGTTGAAAAATATGATTTTCCGGTTAATTGAAGGCATTTTCATGGAAAAGTCCACTTAAAACTTCGATAGAAGTCCCCCCTACACTTAAGATAAACATTGTCCTCAATGTTTAAGCATGTGGGAAAAGTTTCCCCTACACTTATGACATTTTGCACGTTGGTTAACTCAAGTTAAGGAAGAGACGACTAAAGTGATCAATTTCAAATGTGAGTATGAAGAAAATTGAATCACGATAGTTGAGAGATAGAACCGGATTTCGAATAACACGGGAGCACGGTTCTTCAAAAATTCCAAGAGTGCACTTATCCCTGTAATCACACCACACAAAGACAAACACGTATAGAAGTCCCCCCTACACTTAGGGGATTAAAACATAAAAGGATAGATACTCGGGCTGCCTCCCGAGGAGCGCTTGTTTTTGATAACCGAGTCACGAGCCTGACTCGACCCAAAATTAGTTCATGGGGAACGTGGTGAGGGATGGAATCACATCCTGAGAGGTGTCCTCACCAAAGTACAACTTCACTCGTTGGCCATTCACCTTAAAATTTGGTCCATTAGGTTGAGCGAGCTCGAGAGTACCATATGGAAAAATTTGGGCAATGGTGAATGGGCCGGACCAACGAGATTTGAGCTTTCCCGAGAAGATTTTCAACCGAGAGTTAAAAAGTAAGACCTTGTCTCCAACATGGAACTCTCGGTTTTTGATCTTGGAGTCGTGAATGAGCTTAGTTCTTTCCTTATAGATCAAAGAATTTTCATAAGCCTCATTACGGAGTTCATTCAGCTCATTGAGTTGGATCTTGCGTAGGTCACCGGCTTTGTTAATATCAAAATTAGCCCACTTCAAGGCCCAGTAAGCCTTGTGCTCCAACTCAATGGGGAGGTGGCACGCTTTCCCGTACACAAGACGATAAGGCGTACAGCCGATCGGGGTCTTGTAAGCAGCACGGAAAGCCCACAAAGCATCATCAAGTTTATCAGCCCATGAGGCACGATGCTCTCCCACGGTTCTTTCAAGAATTCGCTTCAGTCCTCGGTTGGATATTTCAGCCTGGCCATTAGTTTGTGGGTGGTAGGCTGTGGAAAGACGATGGTTTACACCGTACTTAGCCATGACTCGAGCAAATTGGTCATTGCAAAAATGAGTCCCACGATCACTAATAATGGCACGAGGCACACCGAATCTAGCGAAACGAGCTTTCAAAAAGTTACAAACCACCCTTGCGTCATTAGTAGGTAAAGATTTGGCTTCAACCCATTTGGAGACGTAGTCAACGGCTACAAGGATGTATTTGTTTCCTTTAGAAGAAGGGAATGGCCCCATAAAGTCGATACCCCAAACATCAAAGATTTCACACTCTTGAATGAAATTCTGAGGCATCTCGTCTTTATGTGTGATTTTGCCTTGCTTTTGGCAAACATCACATTTTTTAACCATATCGTGAGCATCACGATATATGGAGGGCCAATAAAATCCCGAATCAAACACTTTTTTAGCGGTGTAGTTGGGACCAAAGTGACCACCGGTGGGTCCCTTGTGGCAAGCATCAAGGATTTCAGACGCTGCCGGTCCGTCAACACATCGGCGGATAATCAGGTCAGCACATTGTTTGAATAGGTAAGGGTCGTCCCAAAAGTAAGTCTTGATGTCGGTGAAGAACTTTTTCTTTTGCTGGGACGTCAACCCTTCCTTGAGAATTCCACCCGCCAAGTAGTTTGCAAAGTCCGCAAACCACGGGGTTTCATTCGGCTTCGAGTTTATAGACATTAAGGTCTCCAAGGGAAAAGAATCATTGATTTCTTTGGTCGGATGATCCCCTTGGTAAGGATCCTCAAGTCTGCTGAGATGATCCGCGGCTAGGTTTTCAGCTCCTTTTTTATCGCGAATTTCGATTTTAAATTCCTGGAGCAGCAAAACCCAGCGAAGAAGTCTTGGTTTGGAATCTTGCTTTGTCAACAAGTACTTCAGCGCGGAATGATCGGTGTACACAATGGTGGTAGAGAGGACAAGATAGGGGCGGAATTTTTCAAAAGCATAGACAACAGCTAAAAGCTCTTTTTCGGTTGTCGTATAATGCAATTGTGCCCCCGTCATTGTCTTGCTAGCGTAATGGATCGGTTGGAAGTGTTTGTTCACTCTTTGTCCAAGAACCGCTCCAATAGCAAAATCACTAGCATCGCACATCAACTCAAAGGGAAGCTCCCAATTAGGGGTAACCAAGACAGGTGCCTTAGTGAGCTTATCCTTAAGCGAGTTGAAGGCTTCAAGGCACTCTTTGGAGAAGATAAAAGGAGTATCTTTTTCCAAGAGATGGGTCATCGGGCGAGCGATTTGAGAAAAATCTTTGATGAATCGACGATAGAAGCCCGCATGACCCAGAAAACTTCTCACACCTTTCACGGTTGAAGGTGGAGGCAACTTTGCGATAACATCGACTTTAGCACGGTCTACTTCAAGACCGGCTTTCGAGATCTTATGTCCAAGCACGACGCCTTCTTTTACCATAAAATGGCATTTTTCCCAATTTAGAACAAGGCGAGTGTCTTCGCACCGCTTTAGCATACGTTCTAAATTGGCAAGGCAAGCAGAGAAGGAATCCCCGAAGACCGAGAAATCATCCATGAAGACTTCCATGGTTTGTTCAACCATGTCATGGAAGATAGCTAACATGCACCTTTGGAAAGTCCCGGGCGCATTACATAAGCCAAAAGGCATTCTTTTGTAAGCGAAAGTGCCATAGGGACAAGTGAATGTAGTCTTCTCTTGATCTTGGGGATCGATGGGTATTTGGAAATAACTCGAGAAACCATCAAGAAAGCAGTAATATTCATTACCGGCTAATCGTTCAAGCATTTGGTCCATAAAAGGTAGAGGGAAATGATCCTTTCTCGTGGCATCATTGAGTTTGCGGTAGTCTATACAAACTCTCCACCCAATAACGAGACGAGTGGGAATCAACTCGTTGTGTTCATTGGGAACAACGGTTATTCCGCCCTTCTTGGGCACACAATGGATTGGACTAACCCATGGGGGATCCGAAATAGGGTAAATCATACCCGCATCAAGAAGTTTGAGAACCTCTGTTTTGATGACTTCATGGATTTTTGGATTCACCCTTCGTTGGCTTTGAATTGTGGGCTTAAAGTCGTCCTCCATGAGAATTTTGTGTGTGCAGAAGTGAGGATCAATTCCACGAATATCCGAAATCTCCAAGCAATAGCCTTCTTATGATCTTTCAACACGGCGACTAGTCGGGCTTTCTCTTCATCCGTCAAATCCTTAGCAATGATGACTGGCGACTTCTTCTCTTCTTCGAGGAATACATACTCAAGATGGGGCGGCAACTCCTTAAGTTCCAAATCCGGAGGATTTTCGACGTGAGGCGTATTCGAAGTCGGAGTATCGATAGCAATGACAGTGGGAGATGGAGGAGAAGGATTGTCTTCTTTAAGAAGGTTAGCAATGAAGCTGAGATCATCAGCCCAATTGGTAGAAGAATCGTCATTGTGTAAATTCACATCTCCCAGGGCGGCTTCCAAATCTTTCCAAAGGAAATCACTTTGTCCAAATAGAGATAGTGATGAGTCGATAGAGGAAACGGTCTCAACATGGGGAAGAGAGGTAGGAATATTTTTACAAGCATCTTTGAAATGTTCTTCACAAGCCTCATCAAGAACGTCAATACAATTAACACTCTTGTAAGAATAAGGCTGTTTAGAAAGCTTTCCCATGTTGAAGACTACTTTATCGTCACCCACTCTCATGATAAGCTCACCAGCTTCAACATCGATGAGAGTGCGACCGGTCCTCAAGAATGGACGACCAACAATGAGTGGCACACGGGGGTCCATCTCGTAGTCGACGACAACAAAATCAGCAGGGAAGGTGAATTTGTCGACTCCTACAATGACGTCTTCGGCTATCCCCACTAGATAAGCAACCGTACGGTTAGCTAATTCCAAAGTCATTTTGGTGGGGACTAGCTCTGGGAGAGATAATTGCTTCCAAACACTTAGAGGCATGAGATTAATACTGGCACCTAGATCGGCTAGGGCCATGCGATTCTCTACTCCCGGGAAATTGCAAGGGATAAGAAAACGACCCGGATCACCAAGCTTGGTTGGTAATTTCCTTAAGAGCACTGCAGAGCAGTTCTCATTAAGTTGGGTGTTGGCAATATCGAGGAGCTTTTCCTTGTCGCTCAGAAGATCTTTAAACATTTTGGCATACTTGGGCATGTGAGCGAGAGCCTCAGCGAAGGAGATATTGAAATTCAGTTTTTTGAACATTTTTAGGAAGTTCGAAACTTGAATATCATCCTTGCTCGTTTGCTTCTCTTTCCTCAACCTAGATGGATAAGGTATATTGGAAGAAGATGAAGACTTTAGGGGAATAGGATCACTCACAAGCACGGGTGGAGGAGGGGAAGGAGAAGGAGGAGGAATAGGAGCAGGTGACTCGTTCTCCTTAGTCACAATCACCAGTGGAGGTATAGGAAGCTCGGGTTCCTTGGTACCTTTACCACTTCGAGTAGTGATTGCTTTCATCTCCCCTCTTGGGTTCGCAACGGTGTTACTCGGAAGAGTACCCGAAGAAGAGGGTTGATTACCTTGGAAGAAACTAGCCATCATGTTCCGCAAATCATTAGTTTGGCTATCCAACGTGTTTCTCATGTCAGCTCTCAAATCGTTTCCTTGCTTGACCAAGTCTGCCTTCAAATTGCGCACTTCCTCTTGGAGATTTCCCACTATCACATCATTGGTTCTCATGTAGGTTGCAACCTCTTGGTGTAATGTAGTGGTGGCTTGGTTGGGAGGAGCATTGTATGCAGGTGGTTGGTAAGCAGGTTGTTGGTAGACTTGATTGTTACGTTGAGGTGGTTGTTGTTGCTTGTGAGGTGGAATGTATGGTTGTCGAGGTTGTTGTTGTTGTTGAGGAGGGCGGTTAAGGTTTTGTTGTTGGTTTGAGTTGTTTGGGGGAAAACCGGGTGGTGAGAGGTAGTTGTTGGAGCGGTAGCTAAGCAAATTACGGTCACCTTGAGGTCTAGCTTGATAAGCAGGTTGTTGGTAGGTGCTATATGCCGCATTCACATTCTCAGCAGGATAATCTTGGGTGGCGGTACAAGTGGTGTAAGAGTGAGGACCACCGCATATCTCACAAGGTTGGCTGACAGCGTTCACTTGTGCGTTTTTGGCGTTGTTGCTGTTGTTGTTGCTGACGGTGTGGGTGACAAGCGATTCAAGAAGCGTGGTGATTTTGTCAAGTCGTTTGTCGCTGTCATTAGTGCTAGCACTAGCAACATTGGTCCTAACACTCTTGGTTTGCACACGAGATTTGTTCTCAATGATATCCCAAGCAGCATTGGAAGTCTTAGCCAATAGATTACCCCCCGAGGCATTGTTCAGTGAATCTTGGTCACTCATGCTTAAACCATTGTAAAAAGTATTGATTTGATGTACTTTGGTAAAACCATGTTGTGGGCATTTTCTTAAAAGATCTTTAAAGCGATCCCAAGATTCACTGAATGACTCGTCGTACTTTTGTTCAAAATTTATGATCTCATTCCGCAAAGCGGTAGTACGAGAGGGTGGAAAAAAGTAGTTGATAAACTTTGTTTCCAAATCCGTCCACGAGAGAATACTCTGTGGCGGTTCCTTAGCAAGCCAATGCCGGGCTTGTCCCTCTAAAGAAAAGGGAAAAAGTTGTAACCTTATAACTTCTTGTGGAACGCCATTGAACTTGACCGTGTTGGTGAGTTGTAGAAATCTCTTGATATGGTCATGTGGATCATCAATGGTTCGTCCCAAGAATGGTTGAGCGGAGACCATCTGGATAAAGCCTGATTTAAGCTCAAAGTTGTTGGCGGCAATTGGAGGTATGACAATTGGGTCCGTATTGCCATCGACATGAGCTTGCAGCAGTTCAATCATCGGGCGATTATCCGGAAGGTGCTCATTGTTGTTGTTATTGTTCATGTTGTTGTTGTTATTGTTTGGAGGTGGTACACCGGCCATGTCTAAGTGATCGAGAGGCTCGGGCTCTTGATATGACGTGGAACGAGTGCGCATACACCTGCAAAAGAACGAACAAAGAGAAACAAAGCAAAAATATTTTTGGTTTTGATGTTTTTTAATTTTTTTTGTATTTTTGAAAGTTTTATATTTTTTAGTTGTTTTTGAAAATTTTCTTGAAAAAGTAACGTTCACGGGGAACGGATCCCAAAATCCAAGTTCTCACAAAAAACTTTTGATCTTAACGAGAAGAGCCGGCAGCGGCGCCATTTGATATATGATTTTTTCTATGTTGAAAGTTTGATTCTCGGAATCTTCTCGAATTGATTTAGGCTTTAAGTGGAATGATTGTTCTTGGTTACTAAATAAAAGGGTTTGGTTTTCTAATCTAATAAAAAGTGGAAATGAATATTTAAATCAAAGATAATTAATTTAATGATGATTAATAAAAACTTGAATTTAACTTAGAATAAAATTAAAATTAAAATAAGGAAACAGTAAAGAAATAGTAAAGAAACAGTAAAACTTTAAATTACCCAAAAGATAACTGATTCGGAAGTTACTGTTCATTCGGAACTTGTGCTTCATTCGGAACTTTGTGCTTGGTTCGGAACTTTTGGACTCATCCGGAACTCACTGATTCGGAAGTTTTACATTCATCCGGAACTTACTGATTCGGAAGTTCCCTATGTTCCGATTCGGAACTTTTGGTAAAAAATCGGTTCGGAACTTATGCCTTGGTTCGGAAGTTACTGATTCGGAAGTGATTGGTTCGGAAGTTTTTGGCTTCGTTCGGAACTTTTTAAACTGATTTGGAACTTAATGCTTCATTCGGAACTTTGGTTTGGTTCGGAAGTTTTAACTTGGTTCGGAACTTTTTAAAGGTAAACTCATTCGGAACTTTTAACTGACTCGGAACTTTTGAAAACAAAACTCATTCGGAACTTACTGTTCACTCGTTCGGAACTTCTGGGAAACCCAGATACAGAAACTAAGCCGAAGAACAAGGAAACACGATTTTGATCCAAAAATCACCAAGTTTTTCACCAAAAACTAAAATAAATCAATCACAAAGCATCTACTAACCATAAACTACTAATCCCATCAACAAAAACACAAATCCCAACAACTTTTGAAGATCAAATCAAGAAAAATAAAAACTTAAAAACATGAAGATAAAGATGATGATGAACAAGATAAAATAGAAAGATTAAACAAGAACTTTGTATTGAATGATTAATGTTTTGACAAGATAAATCAAAGATTAAAATTACAAGATGAGAAAATTAAAGATTAAAATCACCAATCACCCTAATGGTGATGGTGATGAAACGGAACAGAGAGAAAAAGTGGGGAAGAAGAAAAACTAAAAAAACTTCTCTAAATGTGTGAGGGGAGGGCTATTTATAGCCTTGTCTTTTGGTTGGTGAGTGGGCTTTCTCCCGTTCTTCTTGTCTTTTCGTCTTTTCAGAAAAGTTTCCGTTTTCGATTCTGATTCGGGATTTGTTGTCGATTAATTTTAACTCGTCTTTTAATTTCTTCATTTAATAGACTCGAGTTTCTTCGACTTGTGTAAATCTTCCATCTTTGGTCCTTTTCTTCGATAAATCTTCGAATAGGCCCAGTGACTTCAAATCTTTTGCATCTCTTGGACAATAGACTTTATCTTGAGTCTTTTTCTTCAGTAAAACCCGTGCAATCCCATGTTTTCTTCAATATTCATCCGGTTGGCTCTGAAAACACAATAAACACAAAAACCACGCATAATTCCAAACAAATGATATTAAATACGTGTTTTGGTCTTGTTTTAGCCAGAATTAAGTAGTAAAAGGATGGGTATTTACACACCTATCACGTTACTTCCCCAAAATAAATTCGCTCGGATAGATTCAAGTTTCTTGTTCACAGTAATAGGCATAGGGAAGAGAGAAAAATAATACGTACCTATGGAACCCAAAACGGAGGATATGAGCGTAGATCTCCCTCCGGTGGAAAGGATTGATGCTTTCCATTTAGATAAACGTTTGGAGAACTTTTCTAAGATGGGATCCCAACTCTTCACCTTGGCTATATTACAGTCCACCGGTGAACCCAGATAATTGAAGGGGGTTTTCAAAGCATTACATCCGGTGCAAGCAGCAAATCGACTGACTTCGTCAAAAGGAATCCCAATACCGAAAGGGTTGGATTTAAGGAGGTTGATTTTAAGGCCAGAAACCTGATAAAAACAATCCAAAATAGTGACCAATCTTTTAATGTTGGACTGGGACCATTCTCCAATAAATAAAGCGTCATCTGCAAAGATTCAAGGAGTTAATCTTAATGCCTCGATAAAGATCAACGAACATAGCATCTTCAATGGCTACGTGAAGGCCTTCCATAGCAATGATGAACAAAAAAGGAGATAATGGATCCCCTTGACGAAGCCCACAGCCAATGGAAAATTCTCGAGTAGGGCTCCCGTTTATAAGGATGGAAGAAGTAGCCGAGGCCAAACAGCCCAGGATCCACTTAACCCACGTCTCATTGAACCCCATAAAACGTATAACTTGGATAAGTAAATCCCAAGAAATGGTGTCGAAAGCTTTTTCAAAATCAATTTTGAAAACAAGGAGATTACGGTTCCTACTTTTGCACCATTGAATCACCTCATTAACCATCAAAGGACCATCCAAGATCTGGCGGTTTTGAATGAACGCGGATTACTCTTGGCTAATAACAGTATCAATAACCCTGGATAGACGATTCGCCAATACTTTAGCTACAATTTTGTACTGAGCTCCAATAAGGCTGATCAGACAAAAGTCACTCATGATCATAGGATTGGGGACCTTAGGAATGAGGGTAATAAAGGAACTATTGCATCCTTTAGGCCAAATACCTGTATTGAAAAATTGCTGAACAAACCCCACCACTTCGTGTTTGATAATGCTCCAGTATTTCTTGTAAAAGGCGAAGGTAGAACCATCCGGACCTAGGGACTAGTCAGAGCCACAGTCCCAAACAGCTCTTTGAATTTCAGATTCAACCACACTGAAACTGAGAAGGTGGTTTTGGTCTTCATTAAGAGATTTGTAAAAGGGACTACGATTAATAATCTTCTCCGCATTCTTCTTTTGAAATTTAGATTCAAAAAAGGAATAAAAAACAACTTTGATCCTTTGAGGATGCGTAAGCCACTGACCTTCGTGTTTAATCCCATGGACATTATGATATTTGCGTTTCTGATTAACAATGGCATGAAATAACTTGGTATTTTCATCCGCCTCTATGCCCTACCTGATCTTAGTTTTTTGAGAAATATTGGAAGATTCCTCAGATTCAATCTTTCGAAGTTCTGAAAGCCAATTGCTCCGTTGAGAATCGATCATCCCATCTCCATTCCCAGTAACAACATTATCATCGAAATCCTTAATCTTCTTAATAAGATTTCCCTTCTCCCGAGATTGAGCTGAAAGCCGTTTTTTTGACCATTCTTTAATGATGGGCTTCAAGATCTTGATCTTATTTTTAAACCTGACAATAAGATTATGATTACGATTAGGAGTGTAATGCTCCCAAAAATTGATGATGATGTCACGAAGATTCTTGTCGTCAAGCCACAAATTGAACAATTTAAACGGGATAGGACCAAAGTCTACAAAAGATTGAAATAAAATAATGGGCCTATGGTCAGAGATATGACAATCCAGAACTTGTGCCGCATAATTGTGCATACAGACAGAAGTGGTATCCGTAGTGAGAAAACGATCCAATTTACTTAGCTTATCACCATGATTGTTAATCCGAGTGAACATATGCCCCCCAAGAGGAATATCCCATAAGTGACCATCACGAATGAACTGGTTGAAGGTGTTGGCAGAATGAGGGTTGAAGATGGTACCAATTATCTCATAATCAAGTCGGACCACATTAAAATCACCAAAGATGAAATAGTGTCCAGGGTTCTGCTCCTTAAACTGAAGGATATTATGCCAAAGCAACTCCTTTCCCCTATCATCCTGCGGAGCATAAACATTAATCATAAAATAATGAATCTGGGAATGAACCCATGTACCTTCAACAATGATATAATGATCAGTGGAAATTGCATTCTGCTTAGAGAACATATTTGAATCCCAACTAGAGATCAAACCCCCTGATCTCCATGTGGACGGACTTACAAAATATTCAAACTAGAAATTACCCCATAACGATTTTACTTTAAAGGTATCAATCTTAGTGGAGTGCGTATCCTGAATGCCAAGGAAAGCAATGTTGTGTTTGCTACAAAGTCTGGCAACAACTTTGCATTTATCCAGTCCTATACCACAAGTATTGAAAGACATCACATTCATTTATGGTCTGGATTAGCTCCAATACTATCAATGAAATGCTTCAAGTCCTTCTTACTCCCTTCCATATTTTATCCCAAGACGTTCCCCATTTCAATATTAGAAATGAAAGCTTCAATCATCGATCCACTGTTACTAAATGATTTAGATTGTGTTTGCGTACTCGAGACTTCTTTGTAAAGGAAGAGGAAGAGGAAGCTGCTTGTTTGTTACTGTGTTGTTTGGGTCCAAAAGAAGATTGTGTACCATTAGATTAGTGTCCTTCCATACCAGGGGCTGTGATAAGAGACCTGAATCGTCATTATGTTGATGGTGGTATTCCTTAAAGTCGGGGGCTGCATCATGTTCCTTATCAGCTTGTTCCTAAACGGTCTCTAAATGTTAACATATTAAGATTCTATACACAAACACATTAATGATCATAAACAACTCGATATAAAAATGGTAATTGCCAAACAAGCATTATATTGTAAACGCTAAGCTAATAAATGCTCCAAACTAATCAAGAATCCATAAACACCACAAACTTATATTTAAAAAAACGCACACCTTTATTTCGCAAGGCAGCCGGAAACTCAACCCAAAACTCAAGCCTAACCGCAACCCCAGTCGCAAACTCCACAACCTCATCACCAACCCCGACAACTTTACCATCACCAATCCCTTTACTATCAAAGAACAACAAGCTAGTAGCAAACCTATGCAACTCATTAACAACTTTCTTAAGAGACAACAAAAAGACAACACTTTTCTTAAAAATAAGACTTAAACCAGCCAAGTCATTCTTAACACCTGCGTAACCATGAGTGGAGAGATGGGTTTTGCCAAGTTGATGCAAGATAAATTCCAAATGAGTGCAATGGGTGAACTCAACTTCTTTTTGAGGTTACAAGTTCAACAGAGGAAAGATGGTATTTTTATCTCACAAGACAAGTATGTTGCTGAAATTGTGAAGAAGTTTGGAATGTGTGAAGGAAAGAAAGTCTCCACTCCCATGGATAAGGAGCATCCTTGGGAAAAAGATGGCCCATGGAAGCCTATTGATGTCAGGAACTATAGGTCCATGATTGTATCTCTCATGTACCTTACAGCTTCAAGACCTGACATCATGTTTGCAGTATGCTTATGTGCAAGATACCAAGTGACACCCACAAAGTGTCATCTGTTTGCTGTGAAGAGAATCTTTAGGTATCTGAAGTGTCATACAACTTTAGGACTTTGGTATCCCAAGGAGTCACCATTTGAGCTAGTGTCCTATTCAGATAGTGATTATGCTGGTGACAACAATGATAGGAAGTCTACAACAGGTGGATGTCAGTTTTTGGGAAGCATGCTTATATCTTGGCAGTGTAAAAAGCAGATTATTCTGGCCACCTCCACTACTGAAGCTGAATATGTGGCAGCTGCTACATGATGTGGACAAGTTCTTTGGCTTCAGAACGAACTGCTTGATTATGGGTACAATTTCCTTAAAACTAAGATATTCATTGACAATAACAACACTATTTGCATAATTAAAAATCCTGTTTTTCATAGCAAGACTAAACATATTGAAATCAGACATCATTTCATTAGAGACTGTTTTGAAAAAGGATTAATAGTCCCAGAGGAAATTGACACGGAACTTAATGTTGCTGATCTTTTGACAAAAGCTTTTGATGTAGGGAGGTTTCAGTATTTGGTTGCAAGTATTGGAATGATCACTCCCTAAAATTCGATGTATGACTTGTCTTGTGTATTCAGGATTGTATTATTGTTGTTGTTGTACATGTGTTAGTCACTTTTTCCATTATTCTTCATTCCACTTCTTTTGAACAAAGTTTCCCCTGCTGGGGTTAATCCCCCTGCTAAGGCATTTTTCCCTGCTAAGAGTTTTTATCTTAAGTTGGGTTTGTTCTTTTTAAGTGGTTATATGTGGTTTTAGACTAACATTTTAGAGATCATAATGGAGCATACTATATTATGAGAGAATCAGGTATATGCTCTATGTTTCAGGGGAGGTTAGGTCACACCATTAGGACTTAGGGTATCCTTAGGATACTCATATATGATTCTAGATCATATCCACTGGTGAGTAGGGGTTTGGGACAATGAAGACTTGTTGCAAAGCCTGTTGGAGTTCTGAAACCTTGAGACACTGTAATGTGTACTCAAAATTCTTTATTGACCAGCTTGCTACCTCATTTAATATTTTTAGTGCATATTGCCATGACCAACTAACCATAACAAGGAAATGGTAGGGATAGAGTCTAGGGTATGCTTATTTCATTGGGTTGACCAAGTGCAAGGTTGCTTATGTGCTAACTTTTTTTGTTTGGAACTTTACTGAATGGAGGACTCTTGAGTTTCTATGTATCTAACTTGTTTTTACAAGGGTGTGCATTAGAGCAGAGCTGCTTAGCATTGATCTATTCAGGTTAAGTCTAATACCCTTACGATAGTTTCCCCTGCTTTAATTTTTAATACCCCTGCTAATACAACTTTCCCCTGCTTTGCAAAAAATTCCCCTATTTGACCGTTGACCGACAATACCGTTGCCCTGCTTATAGCCGTTGGGCCTGCTTGCTAAATTTTTAGTTAGGAAATATTTTATTCTTTTCAAAAGATATTTAAGGCGCTTTCTTTGTTGATTGGTAACCTTTTTATTATTATTTCAAATAAATTACTTTCTTAGCAAGATTTATTTCTGATCGTTTTGCAAATTGATAATTCGGTCCAATCATAGCTCTTCAGTTCGCCTTTATAAACTCAATTCTCTTAACCAGCAGGCCTAACTCTCTCTCTCGATCAAATCCCACTACTTTTTCACAAACATAAACCTTTTAATTCTTAACATGTCTTCCATGACTCTCAAAATTGCTCCTAACCATAATCAAATTGCTCTTTTATCTCAAGAGCCTGTTGAATTCACTGATGCTGTTGCTTACCTTAAATCTTTCTATTTCATGTTAGCTCTTGTAATCAGTCCTAGAATATACACCTCACACATCCAACAGTTTTGGTCTAATGCCAAGACTGAAACAGTGGATGGAGAGGTAAAAATTAAGAGCCTAGTTGATGGCCATCCCAAGGTGGTTACACTTGCCTCCATTCGAGATAAATCAGTCTTGGATGATGCGGGTGGGGTGGTTGTCTTACCAGATGCTGAAATGTTTGAGGGTCTCACAAACTTGGGGTACAACTTTTCTGATGATAAAAAATGTAAGTTTACTAAAGGTCAGTTTACACCCATTGGAAGTTTTTGATTCACACTATTTTACAATGCTTATCATCTAAAATTACAGCTTTTAATGAATTTAGGAGTCAAGTTGCTTCTGCCCTGATTTGCTTGGCAACAGGGCAAAAATATTGTTTTTCTCAAATGATTTTTGAAGGCATGATCAAAAGGTTACAAGCCATTCAAAATTTTGTATGTATCCAAGGTTAGGAATTTTGTTGGATATGAGGAAACATGGTAAATTTTGTCACAAGGACTATTTTGAAGCTAACCCCTATACAACCAAATTGTTCACCACTCTTGAAGCACCCACCATACAATTTTTTGGCAGGGCAGTTCCCCTTACACAAACCATGATGGACCAGATCAGAAGAGATCTGCTTCCAAACCAAGAGCAGCCCAAACCACTCTTGTTGATGTCCCTGCTAGTGATGCCCCTGCCAGCCAACTTCCCCCTGCCAACCCACAACAAGAAAGGAGAACCAAAACCAGGTTTGCTAGTTCTCCCTTGCCTGGTGAACCTTCACAAGTACCAGAGGGGAGAGTCTCCAAAAGGTTAGAGCACACTGGGGGTTTGGCTGCCATTACTGTCTCATCCCCAAGGGATGAGCAAGATAGTGACACCATAAGTAAGTCATCTCCCTCACTCAGTGATACCCAAAGCGGAGAGCAATCTCCTCCTAGGGTTGAGATCAGACTGAAACCACTATCCATCATGGAATTGACGACTATGTGCATTAGCTTGAAATAGAAAAATGCACAACTGGTACAAACTGTCAAAAAGCAAGGTCTGGCTATTAATAATTTGGAGAACAGACTTGCTACACTTGAGGGGATGAGAAGACCAGTGCTAATTATTTCTACAGATGAGGATGCTTCCAAAGGGGAGGAAGTTCCTGAAACATATGAGTCTACTCAGTGGTATGCATTTCCTAGTGGTCAGGATCTAGGACAAGAGAAGGTGGCAAGTGATGAGAAAGGGAGTGATAAGGGGAGTGCCACAAAAGATATAGCCCAAGCTTTGTTGAATATGGGAAATCAAGAAAAAGCCCCTGCTTCTACAAAAGTTTCCCCTGCTATAATTGATCCCCCTGCTGTAAGTCCTTCCCCTGCTAAACTCATTACTCAAACATTTGCTAGGAAGAAAATAAGGCAACCAACTCAGAAGGAGATAAAGATTGGAGAACCTGCTCCCAAATCAATACCAGCAGTGGATCCAAAAGACAAAGGAAAGGGGAAGATGATTGAACAGCCCAAGAGGAAGTATAAACACAAAACACCTGAACAACTGAGGGCTCAAGAGGAACATGATGAACATGTGGCTCTAAGAGTACATGAAGAAGAGCTACACATGCAAGAACAGAGAATGAAACAGATGAGAAAAGGGAGCACAACTAGAGCAGGAACAGGTACAAATGAGGCCCAGAGAAATGCTTAAACAGGTTGAAATCATGCATAGAGAACTAGATGACAGGGTACCTCATGTTAAAGAATTTCTGGAACAATGGGACAAGGAGTTGGTGAATGCTCCTTTGGAAGAAAGGTATGAACTACTCCTTCTGGTCTTCAATTTTCAAAAGGATTACTTGGAAAGAAGAATGAGTCAGATTTAGAAGGAAAGATAATTGAAGTCTGAAAAAGGGAGGCTGACACACTACAAGGTTATGCTTAAGAGATTCAAGAGGTGGTCTGATGCTCACTTCAAAGATATGACTTTTGAGGAAATAGAGAGGGCAGCCATTCCAGTACTAAGGGAGACAAATGTTGAGGACTTCATAGGCATAGGTACTCCTGAAGAGGCTGAGTATCTCAAGAGGAGAGAAGAGATGGTAAAGAAAGCTAGGGAGGCTAGAAAAAGAAAGGCTGAAGAAGTGGCAGTGGAAACAACACAAGCAGGTGCATCAACTCAAGCAGGTGCATCATCCCAAGCAGGTGCAACTTTTCCAGCAGGTGAAAGATCTGTTCTTAATTCACAAAGAGCAGCCAAAAGATTAAAAAGGATGGAAAAGATTGGTACAGTTACTAAAGAAAGTCAACATCCTTCCAATGAAGAAATAGATCAACATTTGATTGTGGAAGAGAATGATGAAATTGCACCAAGTGAGTTTGGGAAGAAATACACCATAGTAGAGTATGCAGTTCATGAGCACAAAGGAATGTCTTGGTGGAAACTTACTAGAACTGACAACATAGCACAAATCTTTCTAAGGTTAGATCTGTTATTTCAAATATTGGTCAGAGAAGACTTAGATGATCTATGGAAGGTTTTGAAGGGGGCATTTGCTGCAAATCCTCCTACTTTGGATGGTGTAGAGAAAGACTGGGTAATTTAGGATTGCATGCACAGGATGTATGAGCATGAGTTGAATGATCCTCTCTTTAATGCAGTGAATGGGACAAAGATGCTGTACTGGAAGTTGTTTACCAATTCCGGTGTTTATGAGGTGGTCATGTAAGGTGTAAGTGTTTATTTGCTTAATAATCGTTGTTATCCTTTCACTCAAGAGACCTTGAAGAAGCTGGCACAGGCTGATTTAATTGTGTATGCCAAAGAACCTGTTGCTTATGATTTGGTAAGATTTATTCATAGTCAACTTTGGCCAAGAAGTTTGTAAGCATCCTCATCAACCAGCATTTATTCAGATTCTTGTCTTTAGGCTAAAGCACAAGTTTAGGGGAGGATTGTTGGGAATAAATGTATGAGTATTAGTTCCCCCTGCTGGTTGGTCAGAGTTTCCCCTGCTAGAGTAAGTTCCCCCTTGCTAAATAACAAAGGCAGGGGGATTGGTCCCCCTGCTGAAAGTCAAAGACCCTGCTACAAGATAAACTTGGAAGAGATTATAACGCGTTTCTGTTACTACTCCATGATAGTTTTCTAGTTTGTTAGTAGTAATATTGTACGTGAGTCCTTGTGCTATAAAAGGACTCACTAGGGTTTCATGTAAATATATCTCTCTCTGTTCATTTCATTTCATACTTTAAGGTTGTATAACCCTAATACCATTATTGGGTATTCGTATACCTTTGATATATTAAAGTTTAACGTTTGATCTTAATATTTGTTCTTGTGCTAAACACTATATTCCGCATCGTGTTTAGTTACTTTGTGTATTGTAAAGTTTCTCTAGTGTTAGTTGGAATTCATTCTTTCTATCACAACCCTTAAACAAGCTAAGGTTTAAGATCTGATTTTAGGATCAACAAGGGTGGTTTGTGGGGTGTAAGGGTTTAGTGGTGGGGGTGCTAAGAATGAAGTAAAGTTGGTTAATTGAGTTCTATAGTAAATGCTAAAAGTACTTAACGCTATCTAAATGTTAGAAAATTAAGATTCTATACACAAACACATAAACTATTCTCTAAACGTTAACTATAATAAACGCTAATTGCCAAACAAGCATTATATTGCAAACGCTCCAAACTAATCAAGATTCTATAAACAACACAAACTTAATATTTTAAATAAAAAAACGCACACCTTTATTTCGCAAAGAAGGCGGAAACTCAACCCAAAACTCGGGCCTAGCCGCAACCCCAGTCACAAACTCCACCACCTCATCACTAACCCCAACACCTTTACTATCATCACCAATCCATTTACTATCAAAAAACAAGCTAGGAGCAAACTTATGCAGCTCATTAACAGCTTTCTTAGGAGACAACAAATAGACAACACTTTTCTTAAAACTAAGACTTAAATCAGCCAAGTCGTTCTTAACACCAGCATAGCCACCACCTGTGGAGAGATGGGTGTTGTTTTCAGGTGAAATGGAGAGATGGGCTTGTGGGTTGTAAGGGGTTAGTGGTGGGGGTGCTAAGAATGAATTAAAGGTGGTTAATTGACGGTTTAATGATTGTTTTATTGAGAAATCTTGGTTTTTGTTGGTAATGAAGTCTTGGTTGTTATTGTTGGTGATGATGAGGAGGACATGGTTTAGGTTTAGGTTTAGGGTTTGGTATGTGTTTTTGTTAGCGTTTTTAGTTAGGAAGATGATGAAGACATTAATGGAAGAAGTATTGAGTTTGGGTTGTAATCTAGCAAAAAAAAGTTGTGTGTAAAGTGTTCTAGAGAATTTTTAGAAGAGGGTAGTATTTTTTTTAAGGTGAGTTAGAACAGTTAATAATTTAGTTATTTGATTTTACAGTGTTTATCTAAAAGATAGTCCATGTAAAACTCAAATAATAACACAAAAGATAATAGTCCCTCTCAGCCTCGAATCCACAAAAGCAGAACCTCACAGATTCTCATCTTGAAGAAAACCTCCCACGAAAAGACCCAAAACTGAAACATCTCGCATGTATTAACAACCTCTCAAAAAATATCTTTATTGGCCAACTGTACTAAGACATTTGGTTAAAAAAAAAAAATACTCTTTTATCTTTTCTACTTTAAAATAAGTTATCTTAGAAACGATAAATCTTTGAGCGATAAAAAAAATTATCTATCGCGATAAAGTGTCTTTTATTTTTTATAAAAGTTATCTCGATATACTTTCGACGAAAAGATTTTTCTCGACTTTTTTTCGTTACGTCTGAAAAATCAAATATGATTTGTATCAAAATCACATTATGATTTAGTAAACTAAAAGAAAAAGTCAGAAAAAATAATTCATCGAAATTACATATAAGCGTCCATCTATAAAAAAAGATTTAATTCTCATAGTGAATATATATGTCTCGTTTTGTGTAACAATTACACTAGCAGGGTACCCGCGCGATGCGGCGGCGGGTACACTGGGACTAAATTTTCTTGAGAGTGAATGTTATTCGGTTATTCGTCTTTCATATCAATAATTTATGGATGACGATAGTTTTCATCTAAAAACATGTCTCAAAAACGTAATTTGATATAAAGATATTATTACTTGTGACGTATATGTAATATGTAATATGTGTAACTTTATTTTCATAACTTAGTTAAACGAGAGAATTGACATTAGTTCTTTTGAACATTTGAATGAAAATATCAACCTAAAAGTAGTTTGTACATATGATTGCAAAGAAAAAGGGAGAAAGGAGATTTGTACAATGTGTTGTTTTGCTTGTAAATTGTGGTGATTAGGTGTTTTAATTGTATTATTAATTATGTTTATTTAAGTATAATTAAATGTTTTGTATATATTAGAATATAAAAAGTTGTACATATGTATTAAAATCTTTTATTACTTAAACGTTTTCTTGGTTGCACTAATATATTGTACATTATGTTATATTTTGTTAAGAGAGGGTCTAATCTCTTTTACTAGTATAAGATAGTATGATTTAAGGTTTTTTTTTAAAAATACGGAGTAACGTTTAAATTTGATATGAATATGTATCTTTTTTTCCTTTTTATTCTTTTCTTATGATCGACTAACTTACGATATTTGATCTTAGCATATATGAAATAGTTATAATTTCCATGTATGCACGGGATTACAAATAAATTAAATTTAATATAATATTTTAGTTTAATATATTGATATATCCAAATATGTATTTAATATTTTGTAGTTATAATATTATTAGGTTTTAAAGTATAAGGAGTATTTGCTAATTTTTAAACTTATTAAAAAATATAAAGAATTGTAATTTTTTACTTAAAATTATCTAATTTATTTAAAATTTAAGCACTAAAGTATTATTCATTATCTCATTCTTTTTATTTTTTTTCTAAAATTTGACACATGTAACTTTAAGTCTTTTTTTCAAAAGATTAGTTTTTAAAAAAAATATATATTTTTAAAAAATTTTTATTTTAAATTTTGCTTCAGAAAAAAAAAGATTTAATCTGACAAAGTTTTCCATTTGGATGGATTAGTGTGACTATTTTTAGGTTTCTAATAATAAACACAGGATACGCATCTCTCGCATTTTATGAACGAGAATCGTGGACTTAAACCAAATAAGCTACCTTATGGCTGAGCATGGGAGACCTAAAACCGACTCGGACCGGAAAACTAGACCGGATCGAACTGAACCGAACCGTATAATTTTGGTCCGGGTTTCGGTCCAGGGTTTTAAAAAAATTCGGTCCGGTCGATCCGGTCCGGTCCGGTTCGGTCTTACAAAAATCTTATCGATTTTGCCTAATAGGATCGGACTGGACCGAGTACCGAACCGAATCGGACCGACCCGGACCAGACCGGACCGTACTTTTTCGGTCCGGTCTCTGTCCGGGATTTCGGACCATTTCAGTTCTCGATCTGGTCCTAGACTGATGCTCAGCTCTAAAGCTACCTTTGCGCGATTATATAATGGTTTCTTACTTTATTCTAATTGGTCTTCTAATATTACGAGGACGTGACAAAACAAAACAACAAAAGTATGATTAAGAGTTAATATTTCAGGTAGTGTTCGGAATGAGGCTTTTTTGGGCAAGAGTGTGTTAAGTACAAAATAAATGATATTTATTTATTTATTAAAATTTTTTCTTACTAATAAGATTTATAATTAATTAAGTCATTATAACTTATTTTTTACTAAAACACAATGAATATAAAAATAAATAAAAGAAACTCATAATTTTTGTTTACTCTTTTTTCTACTAAAAAAGAGTTACATTAAAAGTTATATACTTTTGTTTACTCTTTTTTGGTAAGAATAGATTTTTAATACTCTATTTATTACTTACTTTTTTTTTTTTTAAATTAAGAGTTGATAAAAATAATTTTTAATAACTCTTTTTAATAGAAATTCGTAGAAAATATTTTTAACGCTCATTTATTATTTGTTTACTTTTATAACATTTAATTTAATAAACATCTATTATAAATTTTTTAGTGGTGATTTATTTCCCTAATCATAGTTGCGTTCCATAAATCTAGTAGTACCTTGCGCCAACCGGAGCGGCTTTAGTTTTGATCTTTTGCGCCTGTTGTCTTTCTTAATTATGGTGTGGCCCAATAAGCTATGTACCTGCTTTAGCAGAATTTGGATGGTTATAATATAAAAAGAGATAAATAATAGCTGGGTGTCTGGGTGATTAGGGGTGTTTTCGGTTTGGTTTTCGGGTTGTTTGATTTATTCGGTTAATTTTTTTTTCAATCTGAAAACCGATCAAATCGAACTTGATTTTAACCGAACCGAATTTGAATTCAGTTCGGTTCTCGGGTTCACCCGAATAATCCAAACTATCCAAAATTTTTCTAAAAAAATATATAATTATTTAAATATTTAGAAAAAATTATTTTAAGTATAAAAGATATATATTTATATTAAATTTTAATAATTATTTTGTATATAAAAATATATATTTTTGTATAAATTTAGATTTCGGATCCAATTGTCAAACCCATATCTAACCCGAAAATTAAATTTGTAATTAGATTCGGTTAAGTTATGACCGATAATCCAAATTTTATTTTCGATCCGATTTTAAATTGAGTTCAATTCAATTTGGTTTTTGTTTTCGTGGATTAAACTCAACCAACGAAAACCCGTAAGGGTGATGATAACTTGTGTTGGTTTGGTTCAAGAGTTTCGACCATTAATTTTTAAGTTGTTATTATGTAACGCTAGCCATATACCATCACTTTTGTTCGGTTTTGTCGTTTTGATACATTATGCTATAAAACAAAAATCCCAAAAAGTTGTTCAATGACCAAACTCCCAAGATAAAACTTATATATCTACTTTATTTATACTTTTAAGAGTGCCCAGAATCGTTAGCCTAAAAGTAGTGTTAAGATGTCACGTAAGATTTTGAGGTTTTTGGTACTAGAATTTCTTTGACATTATATTTTTTTTAAAAGTGGTTAGTACGAGAAAAAGTAATGTAAAAATGATATAATGAAAATATATACCCACTTTTATTACAAAAAAATAAAAATAAAAAACAAAAAAAATTAAGGCCAAGTGATATAATAGACCCATATATAACTACGAGAAGACTTGACGTCATACGTGAAGCGATGCGTCAACATCAAATTAACACCAAAAGGCTATCAAACGAGTGGTCAGCAACCGTTCCTCCGCTCTAATAGTGGAGTTGTTCTATTCTTTCATACAGGTAATGTTTAAAAATCGAGCTATCAATCAATCTTATTGAGTTATTAAGATACTGATTCAATCAGCTTAAACATCAAGTGAATCCAATTTTTTATAACAAAAAACAAAATATATTTACGATGATAAGAAAAATAGTACATAAACCATGAAATATTACACATTATTGAACCTAAAATCATTTACAAACAAATATATCATATAAAGTAAAATGACGTCACAAATATATAATTAACGTACTTAATTCATAAAAAACACGGAAAATTTTAAAACCCGATCGAGTTTCAAGAATCAAATTAATCCGAATCACTGCAAACCCGATGGTCCGGTCAAATTTCAAAAATATAAAATCGAATTTCAAAAATGTAAAACGTATTTTTTCTTACCCTTTTTGACCAAAACAGTTTAACCGATTGAATCGACCGAGTCGAACCAAACAGGTTACGGGTTTCAAATCATGAGCTATAGGTGACTTATAAATTTGGGTGTCGAAAAAGTCGACCCGACCCGAACCCGAATAAACTTATTCTGGTTGGGTCACTCGGGTCCAAAAACGTATTTGGGTCAATTAAGGTTGACCTGAATTGACCTGAGTTCTAATTAAGTTTAGGTTTATATTTTTTAGCTTTGACCCGAACTGACTTGACCCGATCTCGACCAATCCGACTTGACCCGATTCCGACTAATCCGACTTGACCAGAATTGAATAATACTTTTTACATTGTATTAATACTTAAATAAGCCACTTTTTACACTTTTTCGTTATACCCGGTTGAACCGAACCCAAATTGACCCGAACCCGAATGACCCAAATTATAATTAAGCTCAAATTCAAATATAATTTTTTTAATCTCAACCCGAATTAATCCGATCTTAGTTAACCCGAACCTAACCAGGACAACCCGAACCACACCCCTACTTACAAATACATATAGTTCCTGTTAAAAAAATGTATACTTACATACATACCTTTATGCATATACATGTATGCATGCATGGACTATGGATATGTTGACCAAGACGGCAAAGTGTACTACAGTACAAGTTTCACATTTTCAATAGTACTATTTCATTTCATACACACACTTTCACACCAGACACACAGACAAACAAACAGACATCTTTCTGAACTAAACTCTCTCTCCCATAAAAACATTTCAGGTACATCCATCATCTTCTTTCCTTTTTTATTCAGCTCTTGACCATTAACTATGAACCTCATCCTTATAATTTGCAGTTTACTTTTAGACTTTAACTTTGGCTTAACTATAGTATTACAGTACTTATAGTTTCAGTTTCACATAATTACTTGCTTCTTGCTTATGTAATACCACTTCTGTCTCGAACTTTGACCACCTATATTTGTATTTGTGTTATATAATACTTATATGAGTAAATACAGTTTTAAAATATATTTTCATTAGTATATTAATACTTATGTCCATCTCATAGCAAGTGTCCCTTTGAAATTTTCAAATACTTTGCTATTAAACTTTGATCACGAATATTTGTATTTGTGTTATATAATACCGAAAGTTATATGAATATATATGGTTTTTAAATGTATTTTCATTGATATAACTTTCATTACGTATTAGTAGTACTATATAACACAAATAAAAATATTTATATTCAAAGTTAAATAAAAAAAATTAAGAAAAGTTCAAGTGGACATTTATTATATACTCGCTTAGATATAAGAATATATGTTTAATTGAATTTGTGTATCTTTGTAGCTAAAGTTGATATTAGTGAAAACTTATTGCTAATGCAGATAAGTGTGGATTAATTTGCTGAGTAATGTCGCTAGGGGGGTCTCAAAATAGCTTGCGAAAAGCTATCGGGGCTATTAAGGATAGTACTACTGTCAATTTGGCTAAAGTCAATAGTGACTATAAGGTATAAATGTATTTTGGAAGATTTTTTTTAAGAATGTTTGTTATCTTGTGCTAGTTTTGATATTTTTATGTTTGTGTCGATTATCTAGAAACTGGATGTTAGTATCGTTAAGGCGACGAATCATGTTGAGTGCCCACCAAAAGAGAAGCACGTACAAGGTATGTGTTATAGGGAGATAGGATAGGATGGTGAAGTTTTGACAAGTATTTCATTTTATAGAAGGGGGTCTTGATGCTTATCTGACCCAGCAACACTTTTTTTGCAGTTATATTTGCAGCTATCTCGGGTTCACGGCCTAGAGGTGATGTAGCGTATTGCATCCAGGCTCTTGCAAGAAGATTGTCAAAGACGCGTAATTGGGCGGTATGTATTTCTACCACCGGATCTTTTTTAGTGTGAAACTGTGATTCATGCTCAGGTGGCCTATAAGCTCGCTTGTCACCTTAGTTGTGCCAATATGGCAGCAAATATAGATACAGTCCTGAAAAATGCCTTAATGCACCTATTAGAGTTTGTCATCGTTTCTTAAATTGTTGACAAAACGAGTTAGCCAAAAACATCTTTGATACAAATATGTAATTTGAGTTTACTTACGGTTTTGACCCGTTAATAAAGACTTCGCTTACGGTTTTGACCCGTTAATAAAGACTTGGGGCAAAATCCCTATCAAGCTAATATCTTTCCTGACTTATTTGCTAAGTTATGATATATGACTATATACGAGAGATACTACACTAGTACAGTCTACAGACCATAAAAAACCGTCTCTTGATTGTGCTTTATGACAGTTAACTTTCCACAAATTTGATTCACTTTGTAGCTTACATGGTCATATATTCTGTTGAATATTGGTGTGTTCATGTTAACGCTGACCATATGTTTTTGTTCAGGTTGCTTTGAAAACTTTAATTGTTATCCATCGGGCCTTGAGGGAGGTGGATACCACATTTCAAGAAGAGCTTCTTAGCTACGGAACTAACACTTTATTTAACTTATCTCACTTCAAAGACGATTCTAGTCCTAAAGGTACCATAAAATGTTACTGTACTTTTTCATGAAGTTAACTACAGTATTATGTATAAGAGTAAATACATCGTTGGCAAACTATATCGACTTTTTGCTCAGCATGGGATTATTCTTCTTGGATCCGGACTTATGCTTTATATTTGGAAGAGAGGCTGAATTGCTTGCATGTCTTGAAGTACGACGTCGAAACAGAACATATAGTAAGATTACTTCTGAAGTGCTACTTCATTACTTCTTTTGAGTTCTGAATCAAGAAAGCATCAGATGCTAGTATTATCTCTGTGCAGAGAACAAGGGATCTAGATACCCCCGAGCTGTTTGGACAATTATCAGCTTTGCAGCAGCTTCTATATCGTGTCTTAGGCTGTGAGGTGTTGTTACTGCGGTTTTTACAAATACTTTGGGGTATGTTTAAAAATTCACCATTATAGTCTCTTATTGGACCAATGTGGTTCTATGCAGCCACAAGGAGCAGCAGTTCATAACTTTGTGATTCAGCTAGCGTTTACAATGGTTAGTACTTAGTAGCATCTAATTTTGGTGCCATTTATCTCATATGGGTATAGGATTATATATATTTTAAATTTTGGATCAGGTTGCTTCTGAAAGTGTCAAAATATACAAGGCGGTTAGTGAAGGTACACAAACTTTTGTTGACAAGGTAAGCTGTAAACTTGGCCACAAGCCTTTTAACTATAATGGTTCAGTGTACTCGACTTATGTAAACTTCACCATGAACAGTTCTTTGAGATGAAACGATATGATGCGGTTATAGCTATGGATATATATAAAAGGGCAGGGATGCAGGTACTGCTTTGGTAAACTTTATTTATGGCCTATTAAAGGTTGTGCTTACTCTTAGATTTATGTATTCATGTGTTTAGGCTGAGAGATTGTCCGATTTTTATGAGATGTGTAACAGTATTCACATTGGGCGTGAAAATGAATTCATTAAAATCGAGCAGGTATGACTGTTGATTACCATCTCGTAACATGTTGGTTAAACACTTCATCTAGTTCTTCAATTTTCTTACTGGTGTTTTTGTGTTCGTTAACATGCAGCCGTCATCATCATTCATACAAGCCATGGAAGAATATTTAGATGAAGCTCTTCGTGCTCCAGCCGTTTGTAAGGATCTGGTAGGGCTATTTGTCACCATATACAAAAATAATTCGTTGCGATTTTGCCTATTTCACACACTTTTTCTGCGATTTTGCCTATTTTAACCAAATAGCCAGTTGATGGAGAGCCAAAAGAAGCGGTCGCTACAGAACACCAAAAATATGCAGAGGTTCAGGGAAACCGCCCATCTTCACCTCCAGCAAACCCACAGGCACAAGCTGAGCCAGTTAAAGCGGAAGCTCGTCTCGTTGAATCACTGCCAGATTTACTGGTAATATGGTTAGTCAATTGATTTCTTGATTTATGTTCTTGGATCCATGGTTAGTGACCGTTCATCATTCTTTCTAGGATTTGGAGGATCCCCTTGAAACGGTCACTGAAATAGACCAGAAAAATGCTACAGCTATGACTACTATTCCAATATGTAAGTGAGTTTTATGAGTATAATTTACTTTATATAAAGTTTGTTCTGACAGTGCTGTAATTGCAGCTGATCAGCCAGCTTCGAATGTCCCAACGTCAGTTGATGGAAATGCAGGATGGGAATTAGCTCTTGTTAGTGCTCCGAGCTCTAATGAGATTGCTACAATTTCAACCAAACTGGTAAAATCTTATAAAAATCCATATTTTCCAAGAGGGTTAAGTCCATATATTAGCAATTTACTTTCAAACTTTTACACATCTAGGTAACGAAACACACATATTACTAATATGACCAATAAAACCGGCTAAATTTGTTAAATATAGGTATTATGACCTGCTAATTTTCCACCTAGATAAATAATTAATATTTATTTTCCATATACACTTTTTTAATTTCACCTCATCATCATTTACGAACACAATTTCTCTCCCCTAGTACATATAAATAACACCGCCTGCCATTCTATCTCAAATCTCAACCAAAATTCTATTCAATAATTTCAAGATGAAAATTTAACAATACATCATAGCAGCTCATCGGTGGGATGTTAGCTTAATTCGGCCACAACTTGGCACCGTTGCTCAGCCGTCGCTGCTCAACCATCGTTGCTCAACCGCCCATCCTCTCGCTGTATATTCTAGATCCGTCAACACACGAACAAAATTTAACAATACATCATAACAATTCGTTTCCTGTTTCAAAATCTATGATGGGTTATGATGTATGAATACTTTTAGATTTGTTACACTCGTTGATAAAACGGTAGATCTTATTGTGGTTCACGAGAACGGTTGGTTGTTGTTGAAATCAGATTGTTTTTTTATTTCTTGACGTGATCTAATTGAAGTAGTTAAATAACAAATGATATACTCGAATATGCTTTAATATAGATGTGTTTAATGTAGGTATATTTGGAACCTTGGATCTGGATTTAACATGGTGATGCGAATATGATTTTCGCATAAAATGGATAATCTTTGAAAATTTGCCACAGCTGGATATTGATGAAGATGATATAGTGATGATAAGACAAATTAACAAATAAGATATGACACGCAAGCAAAGATATAAGCATAAAAATTAATAAAAATGACAATCAATTAATTTTTACATGCTGAACCGGTAGTAGGTCATCATATTGCTGATAATAAAACAATTTTGAAAGTTAATATACTAAATTAGTAATATAATACGTTGGTTACCTAGATGTGTAAAATATTAAAAGTAAATTGCTAATATATGGATTTAACCCTTTCCAAGAAGTTGCTTCTTAATTTCTGGTATGTTTTTATGGTTCTTTTTGCGTGAATTAGGCTGGAGGGCTGGACAAACATACTCTTGATAGCCTCTACGATGATGCAGTAAGAAGAACCAACCAGAGTGTGAGTTACAACCCATGGGAACAACAAACACGAAACCCGTTCTATGGCTCTAACATGATGGCTGCACCACACGATGTACAGATGGCAGCCATGGCTCAGCAGCAGCAAGCTTACATGTTGCAGCAACAACAAGAACAACAAATGATGATGATGAGCCCACCTATGACACAACAAGGTTCAAACCCGTTTGGCAACCCATTCGAGGCTAGTCCTAGTCTTAATCCTCACCCTTACAAGCCAGGTGTGCCACTTCAACCTTCTAATCAGTACAACGATTTAGTCTAAAGTCCCTTATAATTTGCTGTAACTCACTCTAAAAATAGTCGGCTAGTGACATTTTATAGAAAATGACTTAGGAGGGTAGACGGGTAGGATTATACACGTTATCCATTCTTTTGGCATCAAGGAGGGAGAGTACTGTTTAAAATCTAAAGGCATATTCTTTATGTTTCCTATCCTTTTGTAGCTTTTCTCAGATGAAAGTAGATGTTTGTAAAACTTATTGATTAGTTTATGTTAGATATTATCGAGTACTTGTATTAATATATAAACAAACGTGTCGAGCTTAAACTTATAACTGTAAAAGACATGTAATGATCTGTCGCTTCTGTAAAATTAGACATGTAATGATTGTACTACTTTGTAACGTAGATACAAAAAATACAGTATGTCAATGGTGATGTCTAACAAATAATGCTACTATGACAATTAGCCGAATCCAGTCAACTGAACATTAAGTCTTCGTAGGCACACAGAATGAAGAATCATGTGAAAGAAATCAAACCGTTAAGCGGGAAGGTTAAGCCTAAAGTCTTGTTGCATTTCTAATACATTTTTTTTTGCATTTCTATATACTTTTGAAATGGTATCTCCTGCAAAATGCTTATAAAATCAGGAGTCTTATCTACGGGTACGTGTACAGAAAAAAAGACTCCAATCCAACATATCGCTATATGGTAAAACATACTGATCCTTGATAATAAGAGGAACACGTCCCCCCGTAGATTGTGTCAATTAACCTGGAACATGCAACTTCAAAACCACTAGGACATATCAATATTGTCCTACCCTTTTGGATACCTGGGTGGGTTGCCGACATGGGCGTACCCACATGGAAGCCGGGTGTGGCACGGGCTACACCCGATTTTAGGCCACGAAAGAAAAATTTGTTAAAATAATAGGTTACTTACGATACGTGCAACACCTATTTTTATATAATGTAAGATATCTTTAGTACTAACATTCATAGAAAAATTTATGCAACACCCAGTTTGTGGGTCCGCCTCTTTGCCGACTTAACATTGTGAGCCGACTACTTTGGATAGACCGGAGTCATTGCAGAAAAACCTCCATGGCCACCCCCAAATGTACATAGATTGGTTATGCTAGATATTTTAGCTAGCTAGTACGTACGTTCTCAATCATGACAATGTACTAAAAATAAAAAAGGCATGTGCTTCATCGGGATGGCTAGCTGCAATAGTAATTCCTTTTTGTTCCATCACCTGGATGAAGTCACTCACGCTCAACTGCTATATAGAATATTTCATCGGACCGTCGTGCACGAAAGGAGCTTCTCCTTCCTTATAAACCCATATCTTGAATGTCTTCATCATTCTGGAATACGAATCTTCAAACAAGATTCCATAATCACTAATTTAATTTATTTAAGTTAGTTAATATGGATCCTGGATTGAAGATCGATACAAACGCAGACACATTTTCAAAAGCTACAAACAAGGTATATTAACTATCAACATTTCCACGAACCACTAACATTTGCCGTTCTAAAATAAAAAAACTATCAACATTTCCATTCTTCAACCTATGTGGGATTGAATGTGAAAATGACAAGAAAAATAAAAATAACAAGGTACTAATCTAATGCCGAGTTCCGAATATTAAAAATAAATCATTTTGCTCTTTGAACAAGATGAGCTAATTGGGTATATGAGGGCATCTCTGTGTTTTAACATTTAAAAATTCTTTTCGGACTAAAGGTCGTTAATTAACTTTTAAATTTTGTTCAGTATACTTAATACGACTGAATATGTGTCTTATTTACTTGTTATCAGTTATTTGATACAATTAATAAATGAGTCGTGTTTGATTGAGGTTATAAAAACCACATGAACATGTCAACCGAAAGATGACTTGATTGTCCCCAGGTTAGTGGTCGACATATTGTGCATCTTAGAGCAGTTTGGAGTGGTTGATAGGTGTGTAAACACCCATCCTTTTACCACTTAATTCTGGCTAAAACAAGACCAAAACACGTATTTAATATCATTTGTTTGGAATTATGCGTGGTTTTTGTGTTTATTGTGTTTTCAGAGCTAACCGGATAAATATTAAAGAAAACATGGGATTGCACGGGTTTTATCAAGGAAAAAGACTCAAGATAAAGTCTATTGTCCAAGAGATGCAAAAGATTTGAAGTCACTAGGCCTATTCGAAGATTTATCGAAGAAAAGGACTAAAGACGGAAGATTTTCATAAGTCGAAGAAACTCGAGTCTATTTAACGAAGAAATTAAAAGACGAGTTGGATTTAATCGACGACAAATCCCGAATCAGAATCAAAAACGTCAACTTTTCTGAAAAGACGAGAAGACAAGAAGAAAGGGAGAAAGCCCACTCACCAACCAACCACTAGGAGTATAAATAGATACTCCCTTCACACAATTAGGGAGTTAGCTTCATTTTTCTTTTTCCAGTTCTTTGTGGTTCGTAGCATCACAAACACCATTAGGGTGTTTGGTGATTTTTCATTTTCTTTTTCAATCTTGTAATCCTTAATCATTAACCTTGTTACTCTTCTATTAATCAATCTATTCCATCTTTTCATTCATCTTGTTCTTCATCATCATCTATTGCAAGTTCTTAAGTTTTTATTTAATTCAAGTTTGATCTTAAAAAGTTGTTGATTTAGTGTTTTTATTGGTGGAATTTGTTACTTATGGTATTTAAATGATTTATGTTTGATTTGGTTAAACCTTTTTGATTATTGAGTTTGATTTTGATAAAATTCGAGTCCCTGTTTTGCTGTTACTGTAACTGATCTTTGATTCCCAGTTCTTTCCGAACAGACCCAATATTCCGAATAGGCGAGACTTCTATTTGCCTTATTCGGAATTTTGGGTATTCCGAATGGAGTTTTAACTTTCTTTTACTCGGAATATTTTAAATATTCCGAACAGTGTTGATTTTCCGCATAAGGGTAGATTTTCCGAATAGCACCAATTTTTCCGCATAAGCCTAATTTTCCGCATAGAGATGTTTTCCGCATAGACCATATTTTCCGAATAGTGCTTCTTTTCCGCATAGAGTAATTTTCCGCATAGGGTATAATATTCCGCATAGAGTATTTTTCCGCATAGCACCCTTTTTCCGCATAAGCTGATTTTTCCGTATAAGGTTATTTTTCCGAATAGAGTTCTTTTATTCCGAATAGGGCATCTTTTCCATTTATTCCGTATAGCACTCATTTTCAGTAAGGGTATTTTTCTGCTTTATCATTTAAACTGTTTTTGGATCTTCTGTTTCTGGCTTTAATTTTTATTTGCTTCATTTATTTAGAATAGAAAACCAAATCCACTTTTTGTCACCAAGAACAAATCATTCCACTTTTAACTGAGATCAATTCGAGAGGATTCCGAGAATTTAATTGAACCCACACCAAAAAGCTTGTATCAAATGGCGCCGCTGCCGGCTCTTCTCGTTAAGATCAAAAGTTTTTTGTGAGAACTTGGATTTTGGGATCCGTTCCCCGTGAACGTTACTTTTTCACAAAAATTCTCAAAAACACTAAAAAATATAAAATTTTCAAAAAAATCCTAAAAAGTAAAAAACATAAAAACCAAAAATATTTTTGCCTTGTTTTTCTTTGTTCGTTCTTTTGCAGGTGTATGCGCACTCGATCCACGTCTTATCAAGAGCCCGAGCCTCTCGATAACTTAGACATGACTGGTGTACAAAACAACAATAACATACCACCTCCGAACAACAATAATAACAACAACAACCCACCTTTCAACAACATGAATAACAACAACAATGAGCCCCTTTCGGATAACCGCCCCATGATTGAATTGCTCCAAGCTCATGTCGATGGCAACACGGATCCAATTGTTATACCACCAATTGCCGCCAACAACTTTGAGCTTAAATCAGGCTTTATCCAGATGGTCTCAGCTCAACCATTCTTGGGACGAACCATTGATGACCCACACGACCATATCAAGAGATTTCTACAACTCACCAACACGGTCAAGTTCAATGGAGTTCCACAGGAGGTTATAAGGTTACAACTTTTTCCCTTTTCTTTAGAGGGACAAGCCCGGCATTAGCTTGCTAAGGAACCGCCACAGAGTATTCTCTCGTGGACGGATTTGGAAACAAAGTTTATCAATTACTTTTTTCCACCCTCTCGTACTACCGCTTTGCGGAATGAGATTATAAACTTTGAACAAAAGTACGATGAGTCGTTCAGTGAATCTTGGGATCGTTTCAAAGATCTTTTAAGAAAATGCCCACAACATGGTTTTACCAAAGTACATCAAATCAATACTTTTTACAATGGTTTAAGCATGAGTGACCAAGATTCACTGAACAGTGCCTCAGGGGGTAATTTATTGGCTAAGACTTCCAATGCTGCTTGGGATATCATTGAGAACAAATCTCGTGTGCAAACCAAGAGTGTTCGGACCAATGTTGCTAGTGCTAGCACTAATGACAGCGACAAGCGATTAGACAAAATCACTACGCTTCTTGAATCGCTTGTCACCCACACCGTCAGCAACAACAACAGCAACAACGCCAAAAACGCTCAAGTGAACGCTGTCAGCCAACCTTGTGAGATATGCGGTGGTCCCCACTCTTACACAACTTGTACCGCCACCCATGATTACCCTGCTGAGAATGTGAATGCGGCATATGGCACCTATCAACAACCTGCTTATCAAGCTAGACCCCAAGGTGACCGTAACTTGCTTAGCTACCGCAGCAACAACTATCTTTCACCACCTGGTTTCCCTCCTGCCAACCCAAACCAACAACAAAACCTTAACCGCCCAAATCAACAACAACAACAACCTCGACAACCATACATCCCACCTCACAAGCAGCAACAACCACCTCAACGAAACAACCAAGTTTACCAACAACCTGCTTACCAACCACCTGCATACAATGCTCCTCCCAACCAACCCACCGCTCTTCACCAAGAAGTGGAAACTTATATGAGGACTAACGATGCGATAGTGGGAAATCTTCAGAGAGAGGTGCTCAACCTGAAAGCCGACTTGGTCAAGCAAGGAAATGATTTGAGAGCAGATATGAGAAATACGTTGGATAGCCAAACTAATGATTTAAGGAACATGATGGCTAGTTTTTTCCAAAGTAGTCAACCCTCTTCTTCGGGTACTCTTCCGAGTAACACCGTTGCAAACCCAAGAGGGGAGATGAAAGCAATCACTACTCGAAGTGGTAAAGGTACCAAGGAACCCGAGCTTTCTATACCTCTACCGGTGGTTGTGACTAAGGAGAACGAGTCGCCTGCTCCTATTCCTCATCCTTCTCCTTCCCCAATTTCTCCACCTCTTCCTTCTACCCCTCCTCCACCCGTGGCTGTGAGTGATCCTATTCCCCTAAAGCCTTCCTCTTCTTCCAATATACCTTATCCTTCAAGGTTGAGGAAAGAGAAGCAAAAGAGCAAGGATGATATTCAGGTTTCGAATTTCCTTAAAATGTTCAAACAACTGAATTTCAATATCTCCTTCGCTGAGGCTCTCGCTCACATGCCCAAATACGCCAAAATGTTTAAAGATCTTCTGAGCGACAAGGAAAAGCTCCTCGATATTTCCAACACCCAACTTAATGAGAACTGCTCTGCAGTGCTCTTAAGGAAATTGCCAACCAAGCTTGGTGATCCGGGTCGTTTTCTTATCCCTTGCAATTTCCCGGGAGTAGAGAATTGCATGGCCCTAGCCGATCTAGGTGCCAGTATTAATCTCATGCCTCTAAGTGTTTGGAAGCAATTATCTCTCCCAGAGCTTGTCCCCACCAAAATGACCTTGGAATTAGCTAACCGTACGGTTGCTTATCCAGTGGGGATAGCCGAAGACGTCATTGTAGGAGTCGACAAATTCACCTTCCCTGCTGATTTTGTTGTCGTCGACTACGAGATGGACCCCCGTGTGCCACTCATTGTTGGTCGTCCATTCTTGAGGACCGGTCGCACTCTCATTGATGTTGAAGCCGGTGAGCTTATCATGAGAGTGGGTGACGATAAAGTAGTCTTCAACATGGGAAAGCTTTCTAAACAGCCTTATTCTTACGAGAATGTTAATTGTATTGACGTTCTTGATGAGGCTTGTGAAGAACACTTCAAGGATGCTTGTAAAAATATTCCTACCTCTCTTCCCAATGTTGAGACCGTTTCCTCTATCGACTCATCACTATCTCTCTTTGGAGAAAGTGATTTCCTTTGGAAAGATTTGGAAGCCACCTTGGAAGATGTGAAGCAAAACAATGACGATTCTACTGCCAATTGGGATGACGATCTTAGTTTCATTGCAAATATCCTCAGAGAAGACAATCCTTCCCCTCCATCTCCCACTGTTATTGCTATCGAGACTCCGACTTCGAATACGCCTCCCATCGAAAATCCTCCGGATTTGGAACTTAAGGAGTTGCCGCCCCATCTTGAGTATGTATTCCTCGAAGAAGAGAAGAAGTCGCCAGTCATCATTGCTAAGGATTTGAAAGATGAAGAGAAAGCTCGACTTGTCGCTATGTTGAAGGATCATAAGAAGGCTATCGCTTGGAAGATTTCTGACATTCGTGGAATTGATCCTCACTTCTGCACACACAAAATTCTCATGGAGGACGACTTTAAGCCCACAATTCAAAGCCAACGAAGGGTGAATCCAAAAATCCATGAAGTCATCAAAACAGAGGTTCTCAAACTTCTTGATGCGGGTATGATTTACCCTATTTCGGATTCCCCATGGGTTAGTCCAATCCACTGTGTGCCCAAGAAGGGCGGAATAACCGTTGTTCCCAATGAACACAACGAGTTTATTCCCACTCGTCTCGTTACTGGGTGGAGAGTTTGTATAGACTACCGTAAACTCAATGATGCCACGAGAGAGGATCATTTCCCTCTACCTTTTATGGACCAAATGCTTGAACGCTTAGCAGGAAATGAATATTACTGCTTTCTTGATGGTTTCTCGGGTTATTTTCAAATACCCATCGATCCCCAAGATCAAGAGAAGACTACATTCACTTGTCCCTATGGCACTTTCGCTTACAAAAGAATGCCTTTTGGCTTATGTAATGCGCCCGGGACTTTCCAACGGTGTATGTTAGCTATCTTCCATGACATGGTTGAACAAACCATGGAAGTCTTCATGGATGATTTCTCGGTCTTTGGGGATTCATTCTCTTCTTGCCTTGCCAATTTAGAACGTATGCTAAAGCGGTGCGAAGACACTCGCCTAGTTCTGAATTGGGAAAAATGCCATTTTATGGTTGATAAGTGTGTAAACACCCATCCTTTTACCACTTAATTCGGGCTAAAACGAGACCAAAACACGTATTTAATATCAATTGTTTGGAATTATGCGTGGTTTTTGTGTTTATTGTGTTTTCAGAGACAACCAGATGAATATTGAAGAAAACACGGGATTGCAGGGTTTTACTGAAGAAAAAAAGACTCAAGATAAAGTCTATTGTCCAAGAGATGCAAAAGATTTGAAGTCATGGTGCCTATTTGAAGATATGTCGAAGAACTCGAGTCTATTAAATAAAAGATTATAAGACGAGTTGGAATTATTCACCGACACTTCTCAAATCCAAGTCGGAAACGTTTATTTAAAGACGCATAAAGACTTAAAGAAGAAAGAAGAAAAAGAAGCCCAAATCAAAGCCCAATCAAAAGCCCATCAACACCATACACACGCCTATATAAAGCCTTCACCTCACAAATTTTCACACACTTAGTTTTAGACTTAATTTTTAGTTTTTCATTTCTCTAGTTTTCTAGAGAGAGAAAGTTCCATACTTTCTCTCACTAAACTTTTCCTTTGTTTTTCATCTTTTAATTCAAGCTTACTTGTACTTTTGATTTAATTAATCTTAATCAAGTTTATGCTTTTAAGTTCTTTAAGCTTTTCCTACTTTTCTTGATTTGTCAAAATCCTTGATCCGATTGTTGAATTCCATACGGTTTGGATTATTGGATTAGCTCGTGTTAAAAGTTTAATGTTTACTTGTTTCTTCTTAAGCTCTACGTAAATAAGCCATAAGCCTTCCATGCTTTTTGGCTTATTGTTTGTTTAAGTTCATTGTTTTCGGATTTCTTCAAGTTTTAATCATTCAAAAGTTTTGTTTATTAAGTTTTAAAGTTTCTTAATTTCAAAAGTTATCAAATTTAATCTTGTTGAAGTGTTAAAGTTTCGGATCACTTGGCCTATTGCTTTTGCTTATTGAGATTTTAAGTTTCCTTCAATTTCGGAACAAGATTCCTTCCATCGCAAAAGAGGGGTTTTAACACATTCCGACGGATCATCATTGGTTTGGTATCGCAATAACCCAAAAAGGGGTTTTACTTTGCGATAGGGTGTAAGTTCCCCCTATTCCGATCTGGGATTGCGATCGCATATTGCGATCGCACATTCCGACGGGTTTAGGTCCATTTTCTAGTCGAAACTCTGGCCAAATTTTGTCTTCCATATTCCGATAGAACTAATATTCCGATCTGGGGCATTCTGATAGCCTCATTCCGACAGCTTGATTTTAGAGTATTGCGATGGTGATTGTTAGAAACATTCCGATGAACTTTCACGTGAGATATTCCGATGGATCATCTTAATTGCATTCCGATAGTAGTAATTTTCAACGTTCCGATAAGAACAAGTTTTTTAAGCATTAATTCAATTAAGTTTTCAAAGTAATTTTCTAATCTTTCCTTTATGTTTTCAAGCACTCAATTTTAACTTGTCAATTTAGTTAATCTTCCAAAGTTTTAAGTTACTCAACGCCATTTGCATTTAAGTGTTATTAGCTTAAAAATAGATAAACAAACCAACTCCTTTTTAGTAACCAAGAACAAATCATTCCACTTAAGGCCGAGATCAATTCGAGAGGATATCGAGAGTAAAATTAGAACCCATTGCAAAACATATGTATCAAATGGCGCCGCTGCCGGCTCTTCTCGTTAAGATCAAAAGTTTTTTGTGAGAACTTGGATTTTGGGATCCGTTCCCCGTGAACGTTACTTTTTCAAAAATCTTCTAAAACAACAAAAAATATAAATTTTTCAAAAATCCTAAAAATTAAAAAGACAATAAAAACCAAAAATATTTTTGCTTTGTTTTTCTTTGATTCGTTCTTTTGCAGGTGTATGCGCACTCGATCCACGTCTTATCAAGAGCCCGAGCCTCTCGATAACTTAGACATGGCTGGTGTACAAAACAACAATAACATACCACCTCCGAACAACAATAATAACAACAACAATCCGCCTTTCAACAACATGAACAATAACAACAACAATGAGCCCCTTCCGGATAATCGCCCGATGATTGAATTGCTGCAAGCTCATGTTGATGGCAACACGGATCCAATTGTCATACCTCCAATTGCCGCCAACAACTTTGAGCTAAAATCAGGCTTTATTCAGATGGTCTCCGCTCAACCGTTCTTGGGACGCACCATTGATGACCCACACGACCATATCAAGAGATTTCTACAACTCACCAACACGGTCAAGTTCAATGGCGTTCCACAAGAAGTGATAAGGTTACAACTTTTTCCCTTTTCTTTAGAGGGACAAGCCCGACATTGGCTTGCTAAGGAACCGCCACAGAGTATTCTCTCGTGGACGGATTTGGAAACAAAGTTTATCAACTACTTTTTTCCACCCTCTCGTACTACCGCTTTGCGGAATGAGATTATAAACTTTGAACAAAAGTACGATGAGTCATTCAGTGAATCTTGGGATCGCTTTAAAGATCTTTTAAGAAAATGCCCACAACATGGTTTTACCAAAGTTCATCAAATAAATACTTTTTACAATGGTTTAAGCATGAATGACCAAGATTCACTGAATAGTGCCTCGGGGGGGTAATCTATTGGCTAAGACTTCCAATGCTGCTTGGGACATCATTGAGAATAAATCTCGTGTGCAAACCAAGAGTGTTAGGACCAATGTTGCTAGTGTTAGCACTAATGACAGCGACAAGCGATTAGACAAAATCACCACGCTTCTTGAAGCGCTTGTCACCCACACCGTCAGCAACAACAACAGCAACAACGGCAAAAACGCTCAAGTGAACGCTATCAGCCAACCTTGTGAGATATGCGGTGGTCCTCACTCTTACACAACTTGTACCGCCACCCAAGATTACCCTGCTGAGAATGTTAATGCAGCATATGGCACCTATACTCAACCTGCTTATCAAGCAAAACCTCAAGGTGACCGCAACCTGCTTAGCTACCGTTCTAACAACTATCTCTCACCACCTGGTTTTAATCCTAACAACCAAAACCAACAACAAAACCTCAACCGTCCTCCTCAACAACAACAAACTCGTACACCATACATCCCTCCTCACAAGCAGCAACAACCACCGCAACGAAACACCCAAGTTTACCAGCAACCTGCTTATCAATCACCCGCATACACTGCTCCTTCAAACCAAACCCCCGCATCACATCAAGACATTGGAACCTACATGAGAACTAACGATGTGATCGTGGATAATCTCCAACAGGAAGTGCGCAACTTGAAAGCAGATCTGATGAAACAAGGGAATGATCTAAGAGCTGATATGAAGAACACTATGGATAGTCAAACGAATGACTTGAGGAACATGATGGCTAGTTTCTTCAACAGTAATCAACCCTCTTCTTCGGGTACTCTTCCGAGTAATACCGTTGCGAATCCAAGAGGGGAGATGAAAGCAATCACCACTCGCAGTGGTAAAGGTACCAAGGAACCCGAGCTTCCTATACCTCCACCGGTGGTTGTGACTAAGGAGAACGAGTCACCTGCTCCTATTCCTCACCCTTCTCCTTCCCCAATTTCTCCACCTCTTCCTTCTACCCCTCCTCCACCCAAGGATGTGAGTGATCCTATCATCCCAAAGCCTTCCTCTTCTTCCAATATACCTTATCCATCTAGGTTGCGGAAAGAGAAGCTCAAAAGCAAGGACGATATTCAGGTTTCTAACTTTCTTAAAATGTTTAAACAACTGAATTTCAATATCTCCTTCGCTGAGGCTCTCGCTCACATGCCTAAGTACGCGAAAATGTTTAAAGATCTTCTGAGCGACAAGGAAAAGCTCCTCGATCTCGCCAACACCCAACTTAATGAGAACTGCTCTGCAGTGCTCTTAAGGAAATTGCCAATCAAGCTTGGTGATCCGGGTCGTTTCCTTATCCCTTGCAATTTCCCGGGAGTAGAGAATTGCATGGCCCTAGCCGATCTAGGTGCCAGTATTAATCTCATGCCTCTAAGTGTTTGGAAGCAATTATCTCTCCCAGAGCTAGTCCCCACCAAAATGACTTTGGAATTAGCTAACCGTACGGTTGCTTATCCAGTGGGGATAGCCGAAGACATCATTGTAGGAGTCGACAAATTCACCTTCCCTGCTGATTTTGTTGTCGTCGACTACGATATGGACCCCCGTGTGCCACTCATTGTTGGTCGTCCATTCTTGAGGACCGGTCGCACTCTCATTGATGTTGAAGCCGGTGAGCTTATCATGAGAGTGGGTGACGATAAAGTAGTCTTCAACATGGGAAAGTTATCTAAACAGCCTTATTCTTACGAGAATGTTAATTGTATTGACGTTCTTGATGAGGCTTGTGAAGAACACTTCAAGGATGCTTGTAAAAACATTCCTACCTCTCTTCCCAATGTTGAGACCGTTTCCTCTATCGACTCATCACTATCTCTATTTGGCGAAAGTGATTTCCTTTGGAAAGATTTGGAAGCCACCTTGGAAGATGTGAAGCAAGACAATGACGATTCTACTGCCACTTGGGATGAGGATCTCAGTTTCATTGCAAACCTCCTCAGAGAAGACAATCCTTCCCCTCCATCTCCCACTATTATTGCTATCGAGACTCCGACTTCGACTACGCCTCCCGTCGACAATCCTCCGGATTTGGAACTTAAGGAGTTGCCACCCCATCTTGAGTATGTATTCCTCGAAGAGGAGAAGAAGTCGCCCGTCATCATTGCTAAGGATTTGAAGGATGAAGAGAAAGCCCGACTCATCGCTGTGCTTAAAGCTCATAAGAAGGCAATTGCTTGGAAAATTTCCGATATCCGCGGAATTGATCCGAACTTTTGTACTCACAAGATTCTCATGGAAGATGACTTCAAACCCACAATCCAGAACCAAAGAAGGGTTAATCCTAAAATTCATGACGTCATCAAACAAGAGGTTATCAAACTTCTAGATGCTGGCTTGATCTACCCAATTTCGGATTCGCCATGGGTAAGTCCCGTCCATTGTGTGCCCAAGAAGGGCGGAATAACCGTTGTTCCCAATGAACACAACGAGTTGATTCCCACTCGTCTCGTTACTGGGTGGAGAGTTTGTATTGATTATCGCAAGCTCAATGATGCCACGAGAAAAGACCACTTTCCTCTTCCCTTCATGGATCAAATGCTCGAGCGTCTAGCTGGTAATGACTATTACTGCTTCTTAGACGGTTTCTCCGGGTATTTTCAAATTCCCATCGATCCCAAGGACCAAGAAAAAACCACATTCACTTGTCCCTATGGAACATTTGCTTACAAACGCATGCCTTTTGGTTTATGTAATGCTCCTGGGACATTCCAAAGGTGTATGATGGCTATCTTCCATGACATGGTGGAAGACACTATGGAAGTATTCATGGATGATTTCTCGGTCTATGGCGATTCATTCTCTACGTGCCTTGCCAATTTGGAACGTATGCTCAAGCGGTGCGAAGACACTCGCCTAGTTCTGAATTGGGAAAAATGCCATTTTATGGTAAAAGAAGGCATCGTCCTAGGACATAAGATCTCGAAAGCCGGTCTTGAAGTAGACCGTGCTAAAGTCGATGTTATCGATAAGTTGCCCCCACCTTCAACCGTGAAGGGTGTGAGAAGTTTTCTGGGTCATGCGGGCTTCTACCGTCGATTCATCAAAGATTTTTCTCAAATCGCTCGCCCGATGACCCACCTCTTGGAAAAAGATACTCCTTTTATCTTCTCCAAAGAGTGTCTTGAAGCCTTTGACTCACTTAAGGATAAGCTTACTAAGGCACCCGTCTTGGTTACCCCTAATTGGGAGCTGCCCTTTGAGTTGATGTGCGATGCTAGCGATTTTGCTATTGGAGCGGTTCTTGGACAAAGAGTGAACAAACACTTCCAACCGATCCATTACGCTAGCAAGACAATGACTGGGGCACAATTGCATTATACGACAACCGAAAAAGAGCTTTTAGCTGTTGTCTATGCTTTTGAAAAATTCCGCCCCTATCTTGTCCTTTCCACCACCATCGTGTATACCGATCATTCCGCGTTGAAGTACTTGTTGACAAAGCAAGATTCCAAACCAAGACTTCTTCGCTGGGTTTTGCTGCTCCAGGAATTTAAAATCGAAATTCGCGATAAAAAAGGAGCAGAAAACCTAGCCGCGGATCATCTCAGTAGACTTGAGGATCCTTACCAGGGGGCTCATCCGAACAAAGAAATCAACGATTCTTTTCCCCTGGAGACCTTAATGTCTATAAACTCGACTGCTGACAAAACCCCGTGGTTTGCAGACATTGCAAACTACTTGGCGGGTGGAATCCTCGTTGACGGGTTAACATCCCAGCAAAAGAAGAAGTTCTTCAAAGACATAATGACTTACTTCTGGGATGACCCGTATCTTTTCAAACAATGTGCTGACTTAATTATTCGCCGATGTGTTGATGGACCGGCAGCTTTCGAAATCCTTGATGCTTGCCACAAAGGACCCACTGGTGGTCACTTTGGTCCCAACTACACCGCCAAAAAAGTGTTTGATTCAGGATTTTATTGGCCCTCCATTTATCGTGACGCTCACGATATGGTTAAAAAATGTGATGCTTGCCAGAAACAAGGCACGATCACACATAAAGACGAGATGCCTCAGAATTTCATTCAAGAGTGTGAAATCTTTGATGTTTGGGGTATCGACTTTATGGGGCCATTTCCTTCATCTAAAGGAAACAAATACATCCTTGTTGCCGTTGACTACGTCTCCAAGTGGGTTGAAGCCAAACCCTTACCTACTAATGATGCAAGGGTGGTTTGTAACTTTTTGAAATCGCTGTTCTCTCGATTCGGCGTTCCTCGTGCTATTATCAGTGACCGCGGGACTCATTTTTGCAACGATCAATTTGCTAGAGTCATGGCTAAGTATGGTGTCAATCACCGTCTTTCCACCGCTTATCATCCCCAAACCAATGGGCAAGCCGAGATATCCAATCGTGGATTGAAGCGAATTTTGGAGCGTACTGTGGGAGAGCATCGTGCCGCGTGGGCCGATAAGTTAGATGATGCTCTGTGGGCTTTTCGTACTGCTTACAAGACCCCGATCGGTTGTACACCTTATCGTCTTGTGTACGGGAAAGCATGCCACCTTCCCATCGAGCTGGAGCATAAGGCGCACTGGGCCTTAAAATGGGCTAACTTCGACATCAACAAAGCCGGTGATCATCGTAAGATTCAACTCAACGAGCTCAATGAACTGAGAAATGAAGCTTATGAGAACTCGCTGATTTACAAAGAGAAGACGAAGATCCTCCATGACGCAAAAATCAAGAACCGAGAGTTCCATGTTGGTGATCAAGTCTTACTTTTTAACTCTCGGTTGAAGATCTTCTCTGGCAAGTTGAAGAGCCGCTGGTCTGGTCCATTCACCGTCGCCAACATCTTTCCATATGGGACAATTGAGCTTTCTCAGCCAAATGGACCCAATTTCAAGGTGAATGGCCAGCGTCTGAAGCTGTACTTTGGTGAGGACATCTCTCAGGAGATGATTCCATCCCTCACCACGTTCCCCATGAACTAATTTTGGGTCGAGTCAGGCTCGTGACTCGGTTATCAAAAACAAGCGCTCCTCGGGAGGCAGCCCGAGTATCTATCCTTTTACGTTTTAACCTCCTAAGTGTAGGGGGGCCTGCATAGGTGTTTGTATTTGTGTGGTGATGTGATTACAGGGATAAGTGCACTCTTGGAAACTTTGAAGAACCGTGCTCCCGCGTTATCCGAAATCCGGTTCTATCTCTCAACTATCGTGATTCAATTTTCTTCATACTCACATTTGAAATTGATCACTTTAGTCGTCTCTTCCTTAACTCGAGTTAACCAACGTGCACAATGTCATAAGTGTAGGGGAGACTTCTCCCACATGCTTAAACATTGAGGACAATGTTTATCTTAAGTGTAGGGGGGACTTCTATCGAAGTTTTAAGTGGACTTTTTCATGAAAATGCCTTCATTTAACCGGAAAATCATCTTTTTCAACATTTTTCAAATTTTTAATTAACTTTGGCCATTTAGTTGTAATTTTTAAATTTTTATCGTTGCTTTCATATGTATATATCCCGCAATAAAGTCAAAAATATTAATAAAGTGGTGTAGCTAGTTTAGGAATCTTTGACATATTAGGCCCGTTGCGTTTATTTTGACTCAACCCGAATAGACTTATCCAAGTTTATTCTAGCTAGTATCCTTAACCATGTAGACCTTAATTGGTTTATTAGGCTAAGTGTCCACGAGTCTCATTACTTGAGATTTTAAACTGTGGAGGACGAGAAATGATAGAGTCAATTATAAGTCGGTATTCTTGCGCAAGCCCACTTGGTGTAATTATTTGCCTATTCTCCCATCACTTGCTAATAATTTATCTGCAATAAGTAAGGTCGTACGATTTGAAAAGTTACTTAGCTTCTAGCCCAAGATCGTTTAAAAGTTGCTCGGTAATGATAAGAGTTCATAGCCAAGGCATAACTTATGAAGCGGGGCGCGAAGATTGGCGAGTCCGAAAAGGCCCTAACAAGGCATGAGGATTCAATTTTATTGCTGAAGATCCAAAGTGATGTGAAAAGCATTATTCCTAAAGTCAATATGAAGGATCAAGACTCACGACGAAAAGCAATCAACTCCCATAAAGATCATGGAGAAGTCTATCCGAAAAGACCCAAACAAGGTATGAGGATAAATAGATCCAAGTCCGAAAAGGAGGCGGATCGTTGTATCTCAAAATCCCAATTAGAGATTGAAGAAATAATCATGAAGTCGTGGTCAACAAAGTTGGAGTACCCCTCAAAAGTATCCAAGTGAAGAAACTCTATTATGATGAGAAGACCATTATCTCAAGAACGTCTCTCGAAGATATGAAGTATGAAGTACATGCCAAATATCGGCCCGAGAAAGGTCTCAAATCGTGAACCAAGTTATGCCAAGATATGAACTTTTTGATATCCCGAGAAGCAGTTTTAAGAGATTTTGTCCTTTAGCTAACTATTGATCAAATCGTCCTACTTTGCTTTCAGCCCTAATGAACTATCGAAATAAGTCCAAAAATGCATCTTCATGATCATTCTAAGACAAAAATAAAATATAAGAGATACACCTAGGAATAAGGGAGTTTAAGCATTTAATTAAGCCATGTGTGTAAGTGTTTGAATTGCTAACTTATAATAACAATGATCTCGTTTTTAAGCTTAGTTTGGAGAACGTGAAACTTGAGGGTGATAAATCTTCGCAGCACCAAAGCCCTAATGTAAGTCATCGAATTCTTTGCAAATTATTTCCATGTAGCTATTTTCAAGTGAAAATGGTTTTCTATCCCTTTGTTATCTTTGAAGTTTTATTTCTTTAAATTTTTGTTTAGTAAAATTTAAATAAGGCCAAGGTTGATTAATTATGAGAAAAGTGTAAACTTGCTTTATCACTAAGCATTGCATGAGGGCATGACAATGGTTAAGTGTAGGGGATTTGATAAGTGTGTAAACACCCATCCTTTTACCACTTAATTCGGGCTAAAACGAGACCAAAACACGTATTTAATATCAATTGTTTGGAATTATGCGTGGTTTTTGTGTTTATTGTGTTTTCAGAGACAACCAGATGAATATTGAAGAAAACATGGGATTGCACGGGTTTTACTGAAGAAAAAAAGACTCAAGATAAAGTCTATTGTCCAAGAGATGCAAAAGATTTGAAGTCATGGTGCCTATTTGAAGATATGTCGAAGAACTCGAGTCTATTAAATAAAAGATTATAAGACGAGTTGGAATTATTCACCGACACTTCTCAAATCCAAGTCGGAAACGTTTATTTAAAGACGCATAAAGACTTAAAGAAGAAAGAAGAAAAAGAAGCCCAAATCAAAGCCCAATCAAAAGCCCATCAACACCATACACACGCCTATATAAAGCCTTCACCTCACAAATTTTCACACACTTAGTTTTAGACTTAATTTTTAGTTTTTCATTTCTCTAGTTTTCTAGAGAGAGAAAGTTCCATACTTTCTCTCACTAAACTTTTCCTTTGTTTTTCATCTTTTAATTCAAGCTTACTTGTACTTTTGATTTAATTAATCTTAATCAAGTTTATGCTTTTAAGTTCTTTAAGCTTTTCCTACTTTTCTTGATTTGTCAAAATCCTTGATCCGATTGTTGAATTCCATACGGTTTGGATTATTGGATTAGCTCGTGTTAAAAGTTTAATGTTTACTTGTTTCTTCTTAAGCTCTACGTAAATAAGCCATAAGCCTTCCATGCTTTTTGGCTTATTGTTTGTTTAAGTTCATTGTTTTCGGATTTCTTCAAGTTTTAATCATTCAAAAGTTTTGTTTATTAAGTTTTAAAGTTTCTTAATTTCAAAAGTTATCAAATTTAATCTTGTTGAAGTGTTAAAGTTTCGGATCACTTGGCCTATTGCTTTTGCTTATTGAGATTTTAAGTTTCCTTCAATTTCGGAACAAGATTCCTTCCATCGCAAAAGAGGGGTTTTAACACATTCCGACGGATCATCATTGGTTTGGTATCGCAATAACCCAAAAAGGGGTTTTACTTTGCGATAGGGTGTAAGTTCCCCCTATTCCGATCTGGGATTGCGATCGCATATTGCGATCGCACATTCCGACGGGTTTAGGTCCATTTTCTAGTCGAAACTCTGGCCAAATTTTGTCTTCCATATTCCGACAAAACTAATATTCCGATCTGGGGCATTCCGATAGCCTCATTCCGACAGCTTGATTTTAGAGTATTGCGATGGTGATTGTTAGAAACATTCCGATGAACTTTCACGTGAGATATTCCGATGGATCATCTTAATTGCATTCCGATAGTAGTAATTTTCAACGTTCCGATAAGAACAAGTTTTTTAAGCATTAATTCAATTAAGTTTTCAAAGTAATTTTCTAATCTTTTCTTTATGTTTTCAAGCACTCAATTTTAACTTGTCAATTTAGTTAATCTTCCAAAGTTTTAAGTTACTCAACGCCATTTGCATTTAAGTGTTATTAGTTTAAAAATAGATAAACAAACCAACTCCTTTTTAGTAACCAAGAACAAATCATTCCACTTAAGGCCGAGATCAATTCGAGAGGATATCGAGAGTAAAATTAGAACCCATTGCAAAACATATGTATCAATGGTAAAAGAAGGCGTCGTGCTTGGACATAAGATCTCGAAAGCCGGTCTTGAAGTCGACCGTGCTAAAGTCGATGTTATCGCAAAGTTGCCTCCACCTTCAACCGTGAAAGGTGTGAGAAGTTTCCTGGGTCATGCGGGCTTCTACCGTCGATTCATCAAAGATTTCTCTCAAATCGCTCGCCCGATGACCCACCTCTTGGAAAAAGATACTCCTTTTATCTTTTCCAAAGAGTGCCTTGAAGCCTTCAACTCGCTTAAGGATAAGCTAACTAAGGCACCCGTCTTAGTTACCCCTAATTGGGAGCTGCCTTTTGAGTTGATGTGCGATGCTAGTGATTTTGCTATTGGAGCGGGTCTTGGACAAAGAGTGAACAAACACTTCCAACCAATCCATTACGCTAGCAAGACAATGACTGGGGCACAATTGCATTATACGACAACAGAAAAAGAGCTTTTAGCTGTTGTCTATGCTTTTGAAAAATTCCGCCCCTATCTTGTCCTTTCCACCACAATTGTGTATACCGATCATTCCGCGTTGAAGTACTTGTTGACAAAGCAAGATTCCAAACCAAGACTTCTTCGCTGGGTTTTGCTGCTCCAGGAATTTAAAATCGAAATTCGCGATAAAAAAGGAGCAGAAAACTTAGCCGCGGATCATCTCAGCAGACTTGAGGATCCATACCAAGGGGATCTTCCGACCAAAGAAATCAATGATTCTTTTCCCTTGGAGACCTTAATGTCTATAAACTCGAAGTCGAATGAAACCCCGTGGTTTGTGGACTTTGCAAACTACTTGGCGGGTGGAATTCTCAAGGAAGGGTTGACGTCTCAACAAAAGAAAAAGTTCTTCACCGACATCATGACTTACTTTTGGGACGACCCTTACCTATTCAAACAATGTGCCGACCTGATTATCCGTCGATGTGTTGATGGACCGGCAGCGTCTGAAATCCTTGATGCTTGCCACAAAGGACCCACCGGTGGTCACTTTGGTCCCAACTACACCGCTAAGAAAGTGTTTGATTCGGGATTTTATTGGCCCTCCATTTATCGTGACGCTCACGATATGGTTAAACGATGTGATGTTTGCCAAAAGCAAGGCAAAATCACACATAAAGACGAGATGCCTCAGAATTTTATACAGGAATGTGAAATTTTTGACGTTTGGGGTATCGACTTTATGGGGCCATTCCCTTCATCTAAAGGAAACAAATACATCCTTGTTGCCGTTGACTACGTTTCTAAGTGGGTTGAAGCCAAAGCTTTGCCTACTAATGACGCAAGGGTGGTTTGTAACTTTTTGAAAGCTCTTTTCGCTAGATTCGGTGTGCCTCGCGCCATTATTAGTGATCGTGGGACTCATTTCTGCAATGACCAATTTGCTAGAGTCATGGCTAAGTACGGTGTAAACCATCGTCTTTCCACAGCCTACCACCCACAAACTAATGGCCAGGCTGAAATATCAAACCGAGGGCTGAAGCGAATTCTTGAAAGAACCGTGGGAGAGCATCGTGCCGCATGGGCTGATAAACTTGATGATGCTTTGTGGGCTTTCCGTACTGCTTACAAGACCCCGATCGGCTGTACGCCTTATCGTCTTGTGTACGGGAAAGCGTGCCACCTCCCCATTGAGTTGGAGCACAAGGCTTATTGGGCTTTGAAGTGGGCTAATTTTGATATAAACAAAGCCGGTGACCTACGCAAGATCCAACTCAATGAGCTGAATGAACTTCGGAATGAGGCTTATGAAAATTCTTTGATCTATAAGGAACGAACTAAGCTCATTCACGACTCCAAGATCAAAAACCGAGAGTTCCATGTTGGAGACAAAGTCTTACTTTTTAACTCTCGGTTGAAAATCTTTTCGGGCAAGCTCAAATCTCGTTGGTCCGGCCCATTCACCATTGCCCAAATTTTTCCATATGGTACTCTCGAGCTCACTCAACCTAATGGACCAAATTTTAAGGTGAATGGCCAACGAGTGAAGTTGTACTTTGGTGAGGACACCTCCAAGGAGGTGATTCCATCCCTCACCACGTTCCCCATGAACTAATTTTGGGTCGAGTCAGGCTCGTGACTCGGTTATAAAAAACAAGCGCTCCTCGGGAGGCAGCCCGAGTATCTATCCCTTTAACCCCCTAAGTGTAGGGGAGGACCTATTTTGGTCATTTGTGTTTGTGTGGTGATGTGCTTACAGGAATAACTGCAATCTTGGAAATCTTCGAAGAATCGTGCTCCCGTGTTATCCGAAATCCGGTTCTATCCCTCAACTATCGTGATTCAATTTTCTTCATACTCACATTTGAAATTGATCACTTTAGTCGTCTCTTCCTTAACTCGAGTTAACCAACGTGCATAATGTCATAAGTGTAGGGGAGACTTTTCCCACATGCTTAAACATTGAGGACAATGTTTATCTTAAGTGTAGGGGAGACTTCTATCGAAGTTTTAAGTGGACTTTTCCATGAAAATGCCTTCATTTAACCAGAAAATCCTGTTTTTCAACATTTTTCAAATTTTTAATTAGCTTTGGCCATTTAGTCGTAATTTTTAAATTTTTATCGTTGCTTTCGTATGTATATATCCCACAATAAAGTCAAAAAAATAAAAATATTAATAAAGTAATGTAGCTAGTTTAGAAGTCTTTGACATATTAGGCCCGTTGCGTTTATTTTGACTCAACCCGAATAGACTTATCCAAGTTTATTCTAGTTAGTATCCTTAACCATGTAGACCTCAATTGGTTTATTAGGCTAAGTGTCCACGAGTCTCATTACTTGAGATTTTAAATTGTGGAGGACGAGAAATGATAGAGTCAATTATAAGTTGGTATTCTTGCGCAAGCTCACTTGGTGTAATTATTTGCCTATTCTCCCATCACTTGCTAATAATTTATCTGCAATAAGTAAGGTCGTACGATTTGAAAAGTTACTTAGCTTCTAGCCCAAGATCGTTTAAAAGTTGCTCGGTAATGATAAGAGTTCATAGCCAAGGCATAACTTATGAAGCGGGGCGCGAAGATTGGCGAGTCCGAAAAGGCCCTAACAAGGCATGAGGATTCCATTTTATTGCTGAAGATCCAAAGTGATGTGAAAAGCATTATTCCTAAAGTCAATATGAAGGATCAAGACTCACGACGAAAAGCAATCAACTCCCATAAAGATCATGGAGAAGTCTATCCGAAAAGACCCTAACAAGGTATGAGGATAAATAGATCCAAGTCCGAAAAGGAGGCGGATCGTTGTATCTCAAAATCCCAATTAGAGATTGAAGAAATAATCATGAAGTCGTGGTCAACAAAGTTGGAGTACTCCTCAAAAGTCTCCAAGAGAAGAAACTCTATTATGATGAGAAGACCACTATCTCAAGAACGTCTCTCGAAGATATGAAGTATGAAGTACATGCCAAATATCGGCCCGAGAAAGGTCTCAAATCGTGAACCAAGTTATGCCAAGATATGAACTTTTTGATATCCCGAGAAGCAGTTTTAAGAGATTTTGTCCTTTAGCTAACTATTGATCAAATCGTCCTACTTTGCTTTCAGCCTAAATAAACTATCGAAATAAGTCCAAAAATGCATCTTCATGATCATTCTAAGACAAAAATAAAATATAAGAGATACACCTAGGAATAAGGGAGTTTAAGCATTTAATTAAGCCATGTGTGTAAGTGTTTGAATTGCTAACTTATAATAACAATGATCTCGTTTTTAAGCTTAGTTTGGGGAACGTGAAACTTGAGGGTGATAAATCTTCGCAACACCAAAGCCCTAATGTAAGTCCTTGATTTCTTTACAAGATATTTCCATTCTTTTTGTTTATCTTAAAGTTTTAATTTCTCTTAGAATTTTGATTCTTATTCAGTAGTATTTGAATAAGGCTAAGGTTGATTAATTATGAGAAAAGTGTAAATTTGCTTTATCACTAAGCATTGCATGAGGGCATGGCAATGGTTAAGTGTAGGGGATTTGATAGGTGTGTAAACACCCATCCTTTTACCACTTAATTCTGGCTAAAACAAGACCAAAACACGTATTTAATATCATTTGTTTGGAATTATGCGTGGTTTTTGTGTTTATTGTGTTTTCAGAGCTAACCGGATAAATATTAAAGAAAACATGGGATTGCACGGGTTTTATCAAGGAAAAAGACTCAAGATAAAGTCTATTGTCCAAGAGATGCAAAAGATTTGAAGTCACTAGGCCTATTCGAAGATTTATCGAAGAAAAGGACTAAAGACGGAAGATTTTCATAAGTCGAAGAAACTCGAGTCTATTTAACGAAGAAATTAAAAGACGAGTTGGATTTAATCGACGACAAATCCCGAATCAGAATCAAAAACGTCAACTTTTCTGAAAAGACGAGAAGACAAGAAGAAAGGGAGAAAGCCCACTCACCAACCAACCACTAGGAGTATAAATAGATACTCCCTTCACACAATTAGGGAGTTAGCTTCATTTTTCTTTTTCCAGTTCTTTGTGGTTCGTAGCATCACAAACACCATTAGGGTGTTTGGTGATTTTTCATTTTCTTTTTCAATCTTGTAATCCTTAATCATTAACCTTGTTACTCTTCTATTAATCAATCTATTCCATCTTTTCATTCATCTTGTTCTTCATCATCATCTATTGCAAGTTCTTAAGTTTTTATTTAATTCAAGTTTGATCTTAAAAAGTTGTTGATTTAGTGTTTTTATTGGTGGGATTTGTTACTTATGGTATTTAAATGATTTATGTTTGATTTGGTTAAACCTTTTTGATTATTGAGTTTGATTTTGATAAAATTCGAGTCCCTGTTTTGCTGTTACTGTAACTGATCTTTGATTCCCAGTTCTTTCCGAACAGACCCAATATTCCGAATAGGCGAGACTTCTATTTGCCTTATTCGGAATTTTGGGTATTCCGAATGGAGTTTTTAACTTTCTTTTACTCGGAATATTTTAAATATTCCGAACAGTGTTGATTTTCCGCATAAGGGTAGATTTTCCGAATAGCACCAATTTTTCCGCATAAGCCTAATTTTCCGCATAGAGATGTTTTCCGCATAGACCATATTTTCCGAATAGTGCTTCTTTTCCGCATAGAGTAATTTTCCGCACAGGGTATAATATTCCGCATAGAGTATTTTTCCGCATAGCACCCTTTTTCCGCATAAGCTGATTCTTCCGTATAAGGTTATTTTTCCGAATAGAGTTCTTTTATTCCAAATAGGGCATCTTTTCCATTTATTCCGTATAGCACTCATTTTCAGTAAGGGTATTTTTCTGCTTTATCATTTAAACTGTTTTTGGATCTTCTGTTTCTGGCTTTAATTTTTATTTGCTTCATTTATTTAGAATAGAAAACCAAATCCACTTTTTGTCACCAAGAACAAATCATTCCACTTTTAACTGAGATCAATTCGAGAGGATTCCGAGAATTTAATTGAACCCACACCAAAAAGCTTGTATCAGTGGTCGTATGGCTCTCGCGCGAGACTCCGTGGGTTGGCGCCATGGCTGTCGCATCGTGGGTACCGACCCACGCGGTAGTTTTTTTTTTGAATTTAAAGGGTATATACCTTTTATCGCACCACAAATCACTACTCCCATTAAAAAGTGATGTCATAACATTTCTCATGTCATAATCCACTTTGCTGATGTGTTATGTATAAATGTGTTAAAGTTTGTGAAGATATAAGGGTTTAGTGTTTGTGATGATTCTTAGATATCTGACTTGAATCGTGTAAGATCACTTTTCGTATAAAGTATTCGACCCTATTGGTGCTTGGGTTACACAAAATCTTTATCGGGATAATTCAAGCATAAACACTTTGATTCTAGACACAAGAGATCAAAGCAAGAACATAGAGGAATTGTGAATTTCGTTATGTTCATATGAGATCAATATCTGTTAATGAACACAAGGAAAAGATAGTTACAAGCGGTTACATATGAACAGTTACAATTGTTCACCAACAGACCTGTTGGTTGGAGTTTGAGTTTGACGGGAAATTAAGGTAAGCCCTTAATATCAATTCGTAAATAATCGTGTTTAGGTTTTGGGGCGCTGCCCCAAACCCCGCGAGGGGCGTTACCCCCTCGACCCCTGCCAGGTCAGCGGGCAGCGGGACCCAGCAAGGGGCTCTTGACCCCGCAAGGAGACGCAACCCCCTTGAGCCTGCATCTTCGTCGTGGGCGATAACATATTAGCTCAATGAGTGTGCACTTCGCAATTCCTATAACTCGTGTCCGAACCGAATATAAAATCTCATTGATCTCTAGTAAATTTCGATTAACTAAAATAGTTAATGACACTAAAATCACCAATACGGGTGTTTTTTATTTGCTCAAATGAGTCCGCTTCTTATCTTATAAGATGAAATAGAAAATAAGGATAAATTATAATATTTTTGTGGTTAAAGTTCAAAGTAGAGAGTAGTTTATTAAGAAAAAAAGATAAATGGAGTAGTTACTATTGGATGACCATAACGTATACAAGATCGAATCGTATCGAACTAAGAAACCAATCGAAACCGAACATGGCTGAACCGGACTAATCGGACATGACAAAACCTATTTTATTCCGGTCCTCGGTACTAGGGCTGAGCACGATAGACCTAAAACCGACCCGGACTGAACCGAACTGAACCGGACCGAATAATTTCGGTCCGGTCCTCGGTCCGAGGTTTTGGACAAATTCGGTCTTCGGTCCGGTCCAGTTCAGTCTTACTAAAATCTCGTCGATTTGGCCTAATAGGACCGGACCGTTTAGTTTCGGACCATTTCGGTCCTCGGTTCAGTCCGATTTATTCGATTGGGTTCGGGTTTTGACCTATCATTAAAAAGACAAAGAGATAAATAAGACCCAAGTACTCACAAGTAGAAAAAAAAACACACACTCACAAGTACACCTGAACTAGAAACTGAAAGTGAAATTCCGGTAAGGGTTTTTGAATTTTTTTTTTTTTTTTTGGTAACCATGATTTCCGACTCATTGGACGACTAATCCACGGGGTTTTTGAAAATTGAATTAGGTTAAAAATTAAATTATGGGTTCGGAGGTAGTACTAGATTGTGTAATGCCTTACATAAAAGACAATGATGTTCTTAATGTTGTCTCATTAGTTTCTAAGAAATTTTTAGATATCGATTCCAAAACGCGTAAACACGTAACCGCACACGTTCATTTCCTGCGCGATCCCTCTCGTTTAGGTCTAAGGTTCCCTAACCTAGAGTCTCTCACCCTTAACTCTTATTCCCATGGATATTTTAGAGCTGACAAATGTCATGTTCCGGTCACCCCGTGGATTGAGATAGGTGTTAAGTTTGAGTGTTTGAAGTCTCTGTCTATCCGGAACATGGTTGTGTCTCCTTGTGATCTCCGGGTTTTGGCGAAGACCAGAGGTGCTAGTTTAAGGAGTTTAGTGATTTGTAGGTGTAAAATGTTTACAGAGGATGGTTTAGAAGATGTCGCTAGGGATTGTATTGATTTGAGAAGCTTGCGTTTAAATTTGAATGTCATAGATGGTAATGCGGATGGGAAATGGTTACGTGAGTTGGCTTTGCGTAACTCGGTTATGGAGTCATTAGATTTTCATTTCCCGTTTGATGATTACGACAAGAAAGATGTTGCACTTCTTGCTAAGAGATGTAGCGACTCTTTAGTATCTCTAAATGTTTATCCGAATTTTTTAATTGATTTCAAACAAGTCTTTAAGCATGCTAAGAAGATGGATCACTTTGGCATCGGGATTGTTGATAATCATGAGGACCATAGTGGTTTTGAATTCCCCCCGAATATCCGTGGTTTACGTGTTGAGGAGTTGCACCAAGCTTCATCCCATTTTCTATTCCCTTATCTCCATCAGCTACGGGAATTGGTTCTCACATATGTTAGTACTGAACCAGAATGCCAATGTTACTTTTTTGAGAGTTGCCCAAATTTGGAAGTTCTACATACCGAGGATATATGTGAAGATATCGGATTTCAATTGATTGGTCAGTTTTGCAAGAAGTTGCGCAAACTTAAGCATGGTGGTGGGGTGACTCACGTGGGACTCATAGCTGTGGCACAAGGATGTCCCGATTTGGAGTATTTAGAGGTTTGTCTCTTAGATGTTTCAAATGAAGCTCTCGAGTGTGTAGGAACTCATTTGAAGAATCTGCGTGATTTTCGTATCTCGTGGGGTAGTCTAGACGGTATAACAGATTCACCTATAGACAATGGGGTTCGAGCGATGCTTATGGGTTGCAGCAAACTCGAGAGGCTGGATTTCGGGCTTTGTGCCGGTGGATTGACGGACGTGGGTTTAGGATATGTTGGGAATTATGGTCATAACCTGCGATCTCTCTTTCTAAGACATACAGGAGAATCTTATGTAGGACTTCGGGAGCTATTGAAAGGGTGCACGAAACTAAGAAAGCTAAAATTGAATGGTTGTCCCTTTAACAAGCAAGCAATGGCCAGTTTTGTGTTTAACGTAAATCAATCCATAAGGTATGTGTGGCTCGAGTACGACTCTCGTGATGTTTCGGTACTCACTCGTCTAGTGGTTTCTGCTGAGGTAATACTACTCAATTCTTGACTAGTAAATGTTTTTACGAGGTTGTATGAAGTTTTTTGCAGAACAGTTTCATCCATTTATTTTAATTCTTACAAAAGGTAAAGTGTTACCTATGATTACAAAAACAACATTATTTCAACAATGGGCAGCTTTGTGCATAAATTATTGTTACTAAGGGTAGTGAAAAAGGATAGCTTGGTGCCTTGATCAGTCTAAGTAACGGGTGAAAACATCCCCTTTTTTGTCTAGTATTTACTAAAATACATTATTAGAGATTCATGTGTTAGTTAGGATTACTAAACCACGTTTTTTTTACAAGAATAATCTGAAATTTTCTAGGATATGATTTGATAGGGTGTATGCATTAGAAACAATCATTTCGATAGTTCTGATATTTCCTTTTTACCGTGTAAACATTTGACGCGTTTGAGATTAAAAGCCAACTCAAATGACCCATTTTTATATAAATCGGTTGGGACTGTTGTGTAGCAGTGTAAGAGGGTCTTCCGATTAGCATCCTATATCGGATAAGCTGATAAGTCACTTTAGGACGTCTAAGATTATAAACTAAGTACGTGATCCCTTGGCTATGAGTTCTAAGGTGATAAGCCGTATGCATTTCTTAATGCGAGCTATATTGACCTTTTTAATTTTTGGCTTCTCTGAGCTCATTAACTTGAATTTAAGGCTTCTTAATGTCCTTAAGCTCTAAGTTTAAAAGGTTGGGGACTCTGGAATGAGCTTATTAGAATTTCTAAGTCTCAATAAGCTGATAACCAGATAAGCTTATCCAAACATCCTTGATAGGAATGCTATTGTAGGTTCATTTTATCTCGAGAAGATCGTGTTTTAGGGCCACTAGCTTTCTAACTCGATTTTTGTTCAAGAAAATGTCTAATAATCAGGGCTCGTCTGTTTTCTACTAACTGTTTTAGTCTTTGTCATATGATACTGACTATGAATTATTTGTTTGTTATGTATTCAGGTTGTGTAACCCGTGATATAAACACGTTGGAATTGGACGTAGATAGAATGTGGCTATATGAGGGCTTTAACTAAGAATCTTGCTCGTATGATCCTTTATGCCTTTAGTCTATTTGCTGTTCTTGTTTATTTGTTGGATAATTTAGGACACGAGATATAATATACATTTATCAAGTTATGCCGAGGGTGTCTGGCTTAGTGGCTTTGCTTAATTTTACCGGAAAATATGATGCACTAATTTGTTTATTACACTTGAGCTTGTGGCTTGTTTACGGCCATAAACTCTAAAATGATGAGCCTTCTGCGCCCAAACGAGTTAGTTCTATGTTTTATTCAAATTTCAGTAAGATAATAGAAATGCCCCCAGTTTGTGATCCTCCCGCGTTTGACACTGCCACGTCCCTGGTTTGACCCTTCTAGGGCCCAGTGGTTTAACCATTCCCGACCCGAGTTTGACGACTTTGACCCTGGTCTGACCCTTCCAGGACCGATTTGACCCTTCCAGGTCCGGGTGTTGACCCTGTCATGCCCAGGTTTGACCATATCCGACTCGGGTTTGACCATCCAACCGGAGTTTACTGGCCTGACACTGCCCGACCTAGCCCAAACCGGTTTGACCGGATGTGTAGTTTATATTATAAAAAGGTATTACATAAATCGTCAATTTTCAGTACGAAAGACGGTTTCTAGTTAAAGTCCTTTAAAACTTTGTCAGTTTTAAGCTTTCAACTCCTTCTTTGGCCATTCTTTTCCCACAAGAAAAAATAAAACATCTGTCAGAGAAGTTCTCTTTCAAAACTTTCTAGTGACGTTATTCATTTTGATGTTATGACCTTCGTTGCAGGTACATACAAAACTGTATCTTAAACTCGCTGAAAAACTCCTTAGGTTAGCTCTACAATTAGTAGCAGATGGAAGTGATGCAGGATCCATAAAGATAACATACACATCCTCCACATATGATATTGACACCCCTTTAATCCGCAATATGGTCGCCAATAGTATCAGGAATGAAAAACAGGACACATTAGGCGGAACCTCTGAGAAGCCACTCAAAATCATAGTCCGAATAGCAAACGTTGAATCACGTTTCATCACTGCAGTATCCGAGTTTCGTGATATAAATACGCAAGGGTTGGTGAAAGATGGGGTACCACATTTGACGAAAGAATGTGCTTTTGAGGTGGATGTGAGTTTGAGAGAAATATTATACTTTGTAGACAAGTTGATCAGGGTATTACCATTAGTCGTGTTACAAGTATATTGTGTGAAAGAAATGTGAAGATTAATTCGATGTGTGTTGGTACGCCTGCTCCAAGTAAACAAGCGGTCATGGTGATTGGTATTGATGAGAAACCGAGTGATGAGGCTTTGAAGAAGATTGGTGAGATTCCGGCTGTAGAGGAGTTTGTTTTCCTTGTGCTGTAGTCTTGATTTGGTCAAAATTCTTGGTGAGAAGATACCATATTCAGTATGTGGGGATTATTTAGTTTCTTTTGCGTAGACGTTGGCGGTCTTATTCTAATGTTTTGGCCAAACCATGTTGGACTTGCTTGTGTTGGTACATTGATATTGTAATGTTTGTTTCTTTAGAGATTTTACGCTTCAATGTACACCTTTTATCATATCTCCAGAAAAAAAGTTGAAATTGGCTGCGTTGATGAATAAATGACTTATAAATACAGCTCACGACCTCGTTTTTGTATCTCTTATAACTTAACATGTAGGTGTCTTCCCCCCTCCTACGGCCTCCTTTTGTATCTCTTGTGCAGGTCCAGGAAATAGATGGTGAAAAGTTAAGAAGAAACTTGTTTGTTGGGTGTGATGTGGAAGCAACCAATGATGACAGATATTTATCATGTCTGGAAAGTTTGAGCTTTTCAAAATCTAGCAATACGGTTGAAATGTTATTGAAATATATGAAGTTTGAAGCACCAAGGGGAAAACATGTGCCGTAAGCTTAATTAGATTCATCTAATTTCGTGGTAGCTATTTGTGAATTTTAATCAGCACAGGGAAGTCCTTAAGACTACAAACATGGAATCAGCAAAGGGAAGTCCACAAGGTTCTTTGCGTTTAGATTTTTTATAATTTACTACAGAAGCTGCAACTTTCTCTTGTTGGGAGGTTCCGACACCGTGGAAGTTCAATTTCTCTGCAATGTGCCAGAGATTTCAGTTTATATTAGCAGATATCTATATGTTTTCATAAAATATTGCATGTATCCCTAAATTCTAAGACCAATAACTATCCTATAGAGCTAGAAAAATGGGCGAATTTGGAAACAGCGCGAAAAACTTAGCAATATTATAGGTTTTACGATTATTTGAGATGTTTTGTCACTGAACTTGGTTCTTTTAAAGTTTTGCGACATTTTTTAACAGCCAAACAAAGATTCTATCTCTTCAGATGATTACATTCGTATGTATTTTCAAGCTTAGATGCCCTACTGTTGCATTCCGAGTCTATGGTCCTCTTATAAAGATTGTGTTCTCTGCTTGTGTTTATCATTTTAGTTTTCTCATCTTAGGTATAGTATAAAGAGAAACCAAATAATCACGACATTGGTTGGAAGCTTCTAGTGTTTTGCCCTTATTCTTGTTTGGGGAAAGCCTGAATTTATGTAACTTATTTGTTCAAATTAACTAATGTACGCAAGATATTTATTTTTTTTATTCCGGATATACGCAACATAATTTCAAATACGTACTAATCAACGCAATATTGACCAAAATGTGACTTGTTTGACTAGTTACCACTTAGAAAAGTTACAGTTTGGTCCTTTGGTCTGCGTGGACTTTCACCGTTTGTCCTTTGACATTTTTTTCATTAGAAAACTTAGTAATGATACCTTGACTTTAATACACGTATTTTTATACACGTTTTTATACACACTTTTTAAACGTGTTATTATATACACGTTTTATACGCGAAAAATTCTGAACTTTAACAGACGATTTCAACGTCAAAACTTAACCTGTAAACTCCGAAAAACTTACATTTAGTCAATGTATACGTTCTCTACAACTTTCATGTTTATGTTTTTCATGAAAACGACATTTAGATGGTCGAAACCCCGATTTAAAACTATGACAGCAATACCAGTCTTTTCACAGTTTTTTTAGATACGTAATGGAATCGATCTGGTGTACTTATTAAATTTTCCATTTTTATCATACTACTATTTTTATAAGGTTTACACTTTCTTTTATGATATTTTACGTATAGAATGTCTATATTTAGTCATTGATAGGTTTAGAGACTTCAAAATAAGTATTTAGCACTAACCGAGACCGTCGAAATTCGGATTTACTTAATTACCGAAAATACTAGTATTGTTGTCATAGTTTTAAATCGGGGTTTCGACCATCTAAATATCTCTTTCATGAAAAACATAAAACATGAAAGTTGTAGAGAACGTATACATTGACTTAACGTGAGTTTTTCGGAGTTTACGAGTTAAGTTTTGACGTTGAAATCTTCTGTCAAAGTTCAGAATTTTTCGCGTATAAAACGTGTATATAATAACACGTTTAAAAAGTGTGTATAAAAACGTGTATAAAAATACGTGTATTAAAGTCAAGGTATCATTGCTAAGTTTTCTAATGAAAAATGTCAAAGGACTAACGGTGAAAGTTCACGCAGACCAAAGGACCAAACTGTAACTTTTCTAAGTGGTAACACCCATGAGTGTATGTTTTTGTTTGACGCAAAAATATATGATATGTTTAAGTTTAACATAGCATTTGAATTAAATATATTATTGACGCAAAAATATATACAACTTCTTCTTAGTTTTATATTTTGAATAAATCAATGTTTAATATACAACTTCTTAATTAATGTTTTTCACGGATATCAATAATTTACTAAATACCATCATTAATGTAAAAATATCTCATGTCACGACTAGGGATGAGCATTTTGATCCGAATCCTGATTCCGAACTCGAACCGTCCCGAAATCGTACCGATTTCTGGTACTCAAATCCCGTTCGGTACGAGACCGAGACTATGAAATAAGGTGAAAAAAGATTCAGGACCACTATATTGGTTTAATGTCATAATTTTGTCTTAAACTTAAAAGTAACTTTTTGTCTTAAACTTAAAAGTAAATGAACTGAAAAATAGATACGGTAACTTTTGGTGGGTAGGTCTTTGAAAGTTACAAATTTTTTGAAATATATTATTGTGTTTTGACGACATCAAAAGTTTTGTTAAATATAAAAATACAAATAAAGTCCAAAGTTTTGTTAGACGGAAGAGTACAGTGAATCAGTGAACTCGTCGTGGGTAACATGGCGATACGTGGCAGTTCGCTATGCCTCGTCGCCACTCACTACCACATCTATCCTTTATTTGTCGGATTGCGTTGGTGATTCGTCGATTAATCTACGTGAATAAAACAAGAAAGAAACGGGCCCATTCCCTCACTTTTCTTTTTTCTTTTTTTTGGAAATTGTTTTGTGTTTGAGTGTGTGTGTATTTGTGTATGTGTTTTGCAAAGTAGAAAGATCAACAAAGATAAAAAAAAAATAAAGATGAGATCTATTTCTAATGGAATTATTTTAAAAAAAAATATTTATGTTTTTAGTCTTTATGTTGTTTGTTTGTCATTTTTTATTAATCTTTTTTAGAAAGTGTGTTTTAAATAACTAAATTAATAATACTTAATTTTGAGTTTTATAAAGTTAAATTTATTTTGTTCGAAGAAATAGAAAAGAAACTAAAAATGTGAGTAGTGGGACCCAAATAACGAGAAGAGAGAAAGGTTATGAGTGAAAAGATATTCCTATGTGTTGTGTTGATATGTGAAACGTTGAGGTGACTTCAATGATACCAACCGAAGAGAAAAGTAAAAGGAAATAAGGAGAGTAAAACTCGTGGTTGACTAAATTAAATTTGTTGGGAGACTTGTTATAAGATTGTGTTAATCGGCGACCTCACTTAACCGATTCAAAAGACACAAAGGACGAAATATATTATATTAAAAGTAGGAAAAACATGTAAACGACCTGGTTGTCTGATGACTTCCGGATTGTGAATCCAATCTTCTATGTGTCATTATACGAATGGTTGCATTTGTATGTATTTTTCTCTTTTACCGCTATCTTCTCTTTTCTTTGAAACCATCATATTTATCACTGACATAGAAGTGTTTTCAAATGCGGTGATGGTGGTAGGGCTGTAATCGAACCGGACGAACACTTCATTTTTTAATTTTAGTCGAACAAATAAACGAACACGTACACTACACATATAATCGAACATAATATGTTGTTTATGTTCGTTTATTTAAATTTGAACTTGTTCATTTTCCTTTATGTTCGTTCATTAATAAATTAAACGAACGTAAACAACTATAAATGAGCATAAACGATCATAACATAAACATAAACGATCATATATAAACATAAACGAACATAAACAAGTGTAACTAAAGTTATACTGTTAGTTCTAGTGGCGTAAAAATCCCCGCTCATTTGAAGACCAGTGTTAAGATGTCACTTTTCAAGTCTTAAATTATTATATTAATATATTATTGTTATGTTTATGGACTTTAGAATACATTGTATAAAGTTTATTCTTTTAACATGTGGGATGTGAACGGAAGTAATCGAACGAAATAAATGAACGTAATCGGAGGGACATAATCGGACGTTCACGAACGTAAATTAACGAAAACACGTTTGTTCATGTTCGTTCATTTAACTAAACGGAAAAAAAAATCTTGTTCATGTTCGCTTATTTATTAAATAAACGATATTTTTGCCAAATGACCGGCAAACGATTTACTGAACGTTCAGTTCGTTTACAGCTCTAGGGAGGCAAAAAGTGAGGATGAACTCGGACAAAGGGAGAGGTGGGTTGGAAAACTAACTATATGGCGATTTTGAATGATAAGTATGAGGGTTAAGTTGACAACTAATTAAAGTGTTATGACTAATATTACTTTATTAAACCTATTCTGGACCGACTTGTAAAAGATTGAGAAGTCTGCGTTTTAGGTTGATTTGGAATCGCGACTGAATCAAAGTTACAGGTAAGTCTTAAGGTTGTGGATTATCAATGAAATAAGATAACGCTATACATTCTTGTTCCTAGTCGTTTAAATATGTGATGGTATATAGGTTTACAGATGCTTGTACAATATACCTAGTTAAGGGGGGGGGGGGGGGGGGACCAACTTTCTTTTCTGACATAATCAGGCGGTTTCCATACTTTAGTGTTGTTGTTCCTATTTAAAGGACACTGAGACCTAACTTTAGTGGAAGTGATCCTAGTTAAAGGGTGATTGTGGTAAAAATACGCTTTTAGGAAAAAGACGTATAAATGGTAAGTATTAAGTGATTGATTTAAGAAAATCAAACACTAATAACCCACGTAAGTTCATTCACCAAGGATCAATAAAGTGTGTGTTAAATTTGTAAGTTTTGGATTAATATTAAGAGAAAAGGGGGAAAGAAGATGACGGATTATGGTAAAAATTACACTAAGATGAAAAACGCGTATTCACGCAAATCTAGGCAAAAATGAAACTTACTCTAAAAATTCCCAAAAAATTCCTAAAAATATGACTAAAGTCCATTGTCATGTTTATGTTGTGCATGAAACAAGTAAAAGAGTTAGGAATGTTTAACTATAGAACTAGAGTAAAATGCATATATGGTCACTGTGGTATGTCTTTTGTGCGTATATCCTACTTGGTGTTTTGAAACTGCAGGCGTCATACCTGTGAGAATATGTTGAGTCCATTTTGCGTATATCCTACTTGTCTTTTCTTTTATTTCTTTAAGATTCACGGTTTATAACATTTTTACAACCGACGAATTCATAGACCCGATCCATAACAACACAACCACCATGTTTCACAAGATAAGTAAATAATAATACACAACGCGAAACTCGAAAAAATTTGAATCAACTTCACTTGGGTAACATGTTCATCAGCTACGTGATCAAAGCATAAACCTTAGTTTTGTTGGCCCGATCCATGTGATAGTCTGACTGTCACCATGTTTCACACATATACCAACTCCTTATATAATGGTCTAGCATGATTTGATACCGAGTTGTAACTGATGGGGAGGTAAAGAGATGGAGAGTAACGAAACCAAAATAACATTAAACTAGCAGTTACGAAATGGAACTAATCTTATGGATAGATGACGAGCTTAACAATTTTATCCCAAATGCATTCCAGAACCTCTTCGTATGTAGAGCGCCTTGACATGTAGATGTGGATTGTGACATTGAATTTGGTCATCATAAATACTCCTAACTAAATTATGGGTATAAAAATTGTCTGTTGTAATTAGGTAACAAAAAAGTTAGTGATATAGATTAGGCCTTGTATTATTATGGATTGGGCTGTGATTCTTAAAAAAACAAAAGAAAAGACAATTTTATCCTTTTGTTAAATCATGGTAACGGTCAAAACATATGCTCCGTTACGTCAATGTATCAAAATGAACTCAATCTATTCTCATAGGTATTACGCATGCAGTTTCAAAACACTAGATATGATATATGCAAAAATGACATACTATGGTGACCATATATGCATTTTACTCTATAGAACTACTATGTTTCTTTATCCATAACAAATGATATCTAGGTTGAGGTGTGTCGGTGCATTAGGTTATACGAGGACAGTAGTACAGACACTCATGTAAGGTACGTTTACCATTACGTCTTCCTAACATAATGGTCAGCTTATCATTGCACGTATGTTCTAGAACCAAATTCGTATTATTTATTGTTAGCACACTCTAAAAGATAGTAAAGATATCGAGGTAGCCTAGTTGATGAGAAAAAACTACTACGTATTTTTTTTTCTAGTACTTATGGTTGCTTGTAGCTGTTAAAAATAAACCTGATCGATAAGGGGAAATAAAGATAGGCCATGGCTTAATAAACATTTAATTGAATGTTGATTAATATTTTGTTCACTAGTATGTTTCCATAGTTACACTTTATGTGTTAGTAGGGATAAAGTATGAAAGTCTGTTAATATGATACATGAAGTTAGTAGCCGTCTCAGTCTTTGTTTACCTAGCTCATTTTGGACATTTTGAGGGTTGCCGCTTCCCCAACATTTTCAATGTTCTGGACATTTTGAGTCTTTGTTTAACTAGTACATTTATACGCATAACTTTATCATACGTTGCTTTCTGGTTTTAGGGTTATACTGTAGATTATCTTATATGCAGAAATATAAATAAATGTAGATTGATTAGTATCATGAAAATCTCTACTGTTTCAAAAGGCTTAGTATTGTATGGAATGTTTGATTAATGGTTCTCTAATATGTATCTTGATTGTGAAACTCCTTTGTTTTGGTGGATCCCAGATCTTATTTGGTCGCGGGAGGTGAATATATAGAGTTTGGGTCACACATGACTAGTAAGTATCATAACATAGTTTCATGTGAAATAAATTGTGCAATCATGTTATCACTTTGTAGGATAAGTGGAGAAATATGAATCCTCGTTCATCGTCACGCGCGGTGGAAGTGGAGCAGCCCATGGAAGTTGCAGTTGCACCAGTTGCACCAGTTGTTGCTATGTCAGAATATGACAAGAAACTTGAAAGAGCCCTGCAATGGGAGGCAGAAGCTCGGGAGGCTCTTAGATTGGCCAAACTCAGTTGTAAGTTCCACCTCCCCCTTTTACTCACCCTTGAGTAACTTCCTAATGAAATTATAAATGTGTTATTATTATGATCTTGTTTTTAATCGCTTCCTTATTACGTGCTTTGATCTTTAATTATGTTTTTATAATTGTTATGAACTTCATAATCCTTCAAATTGTTTACCAACTAATATAATACGTAAAAATAAAATTTCATCGCAAATACGTAAAATTTAGATATTTTGTAAAAAAATTTCGAGAACTGGGTTGACCCGTTTTTTCGACCAGAACTGGGTCAACCGGTTGACCCGGGTTTGAAAACATTGTGTGGGACATAAATTTATAAGAGTATTAGTTATTGTAAATTTGCTATGGGAGTAGAACAGGTAGTTTTTTCTTTTTGGGTATACTTGGTTTTTATGACTCTTCATCTCGTTCATATTTGTCACTCTACCAATGTGGGATCTTGTGAATTTTTCTACTTGTTTTGTTTCATAATAAGTAGAACATTTCAAAACAAGCTATTTATCAGGGGACTTGCAGTTTACAAGTGTATTAGTTGTTGTAATGGAGCTATGGAAGTAGAACTGGTTCATTTGGTGATTGATTACTTATGTTTCAGTGTTGTTGCGAAGTTATACTTCTATTACGTTTATTCGTTGTGTATTTCTTAGTAGTACAATAATCAAGCCATACAATTGGTTATGCTATAATGACAACAAGAACATTGGATATGGAGTGGAAAATGAGATCATTGCGTGTTTCTTGTTCCCGCCCTATCATTCGCTTTATATTATGGACTTTAGAGCTTCGCTAAGTTTTGTAAGTTTGCATGTTTGTAATCTCTCTTGGCCCCATTCAATATTTACATGGTTAGCTTATAATCGTGTTCACCTTTTAATCGGTTAGTCTGGTTCTAGAAGTCTGATCGCTGCAGAATATAGTGATTTTTTATTCGGTCTCGTGCAGCTAATCACAGGGAACAGAAAATTTTACAGAGGCTTAGTGTATAAAGGCAATATAAAATGGATGAACTTAAAGAAAGGACTGATTACTACATTTCTCAACAACTCATTCAGGTACAGTTCAATGATAAACGCAAAAAATTATCATACCATAATAATTGTAACTAGAGGATGTTTAGCATTGTGTCAAAAGTTATTATGCGACATGTACTATTCACAATTACATATAACTATAACAAAATAGGCTGCAAGAGATTGTGTTTGGATATGCTCTTTATAGTTTAAAGTTGTGATATTAAGGTGGTGTTTGGGAAATTTTGATTACTTGATAATTTATATGTAAATTGACCCACAAGGCCTCAAGTATCGGCATAATAAAAGTCGGTTCTGGTGCAGCTACTCTATACGGGTTATTCGTCTGAGTAAGGTTCACCACACACAATAAAAATTGACTATTTAATACCCGAAACAACAATATACACATAACCACTTTCTAAGGTTGGGGGAGTGGTGTCTCAAAAACCCATTGCCACCTCAGCTTTCTACTAACCCACCAAAAACTCACTTTTTCAAGGTTACTAAGAAAAAAAAACTCACCTCCGCCTCATATCCACTTTATATAAAAATATACCCCACTAAAATATCCTACACTCACTACTTCTAAAAGCCACAGGGTGTTTCTTCACCTTTCGAAAACCACCCAGCCCCAACTTACGTGTGACTTATGGTGAGATTTATGGGGTGGGTTTTGGCCAGCAAGGACTCACTCGTGGGTTTTTTACCCACTCCCCCCAGCCTAAATGCAATGAAATTATCTTTGGCATTTTATACGGCTTTTTTGGAAGATTCTTTTCTTATTAGGCTTTATCCCTTCGTATACTGCTAGAAATGCGTCAGATTGATATTTTTGTGACCGGGGCTTGGCATTAGTTTAGTTACCATTTTAGTTGGGATAATCGGACACTATATTCTGTTACTAACATAGTGATTAATTTCATACTGCTAGAAATGCGTCAGATAATCGGACACTGATTTCAACCCATTTTGCAAGAGCAACAATTGTATTTGTACTTGCGTCCAAATTGAGGCCTAAAAGTGTTGCTTTTTGACAAATCACAACAGAACCCTTACACCACAGAGAAGAGCAGTGATGTTGAACTTCAACAATCAAGTGGTCTTCATAAACGAAATCAGTCAACTACTAGAGCTCCTGGAAGTAATGCAGGCCAACAACCCGCTAAAAGGAGGAATTCCCCTTCATCACTTACTATTGTCTCCATTGCAATGTTGCAAATAAAACGAAGGACTCGGTACATCCTTCAAATATAATGTCCCATGTTCCAGGAACTTCACAGTTGCAGTTGTTAATTTGAATGAAAAAGATGAGTCCAAAGTTAAGAAACTATTTGGTGCTAGCAGTTCCATGGCTGATGTGGTGAAAGAAAAAGTAACTCGAAGTAAACTGACTGAATATCCTTCTAGTCATTAGAGGTCATAAATTTGTGTAAAGACGATAAGGTTGTAAGATTGGTGAAGATTTGTAATGGGGTTTTCCTCGGTTGTTTGTTGTGTATGTTTAACCAAATTCCTGCAATGGTCCGGATAAGGCAGACTTTAGGACTTTCGGTGTCGTCGTCTAAAATTTTGTCTCTTGTGTTATGTTAGTTGCTTCTTCCATCTCAAATTAATAGTTTATGTTTTTTTCTTATATATCAGTTTAATTATCTACTATTTAAAATAAATATGAAAGTCCAATCGAGTTTACTGTATTATGCAGGTTGAAATTGATATTAAAATTTTTAAGGATAAATTAATTAGTTAATTGTCAATCTAAAAAAACAAGAAAGCGATTTTTTATCAAAGGATAAATATTTTAAAACATAGGCAATATTAGGCTACTTTATGATTTATGATTTTAAGTGTAATTTGTTTCCTTTAGTTGAATCGTGGAGCATACATTTTTTCGATGATTTTGTATTCATATCAAGTAACTTAGATGTATAAAGCAATACCAATTCCGTCTTACACTCGAGAATAAATTTAAAAGGACCAAGGCTAAAAACATTCTTACTTGTCTTAGAAAATAGCTTTAATAAACCTTTTTCTCATTTACAATTCTCTTAATTTTGTCATTTACAAAATCAAAAGAATCAAGAACAAGAATAAAAAAATTAAAACTAGTAATTGTGTTAAAAAAAATTGAGCGGCACCTCAAACTAAAATCCGACCGTCACACTCAATAAATTAAAGAAAGGGAATTGGTTAATTAAAGCATGGATTGGACCTTATTTTATAGACTCTTCAGTTCTTTCATATATTTCCTTCCAGCGATGTGGGACAAACTTTTTTGTGGGCTTTTAAAACTTTAACAAGTAAAATGAAGCCATAATATTAACTAAAAAATTTACCGCATCAATTATATACTACGAAACAGTTGCGACGTTATATCTATCATCGGGATGTTTAGCTACCACAGTAATTCATTTTCGTTCCATCATCCTCATGAAATCACCCTCGACACTATATACATATCTCATCATACCATCGTGCACCAAAGGAGCTTCTCCTTCCTTATAAATTAAACCCATATTTTGAATGTCTTCAACATCTCAGTATAACTGCTTAATAGTAAAACAAATAAAATTAACAAGGTACCTAAGTTTACAATTGACTCGGTTCACATTTACAGAATTAATAACGATTTCCCAATATTGTTATTATGTGACAGGTGTAGTGTAGCTTTGCTCTGCATATAAAATTAGTTGATAAAGATTATTCGACTGGTCAAACACATGAACATTCTGATTTTTTTTTTACTTGTAATCTTCATCTACATTGTGATTTTTTTTTCTTTTTACTTCTAATGTTGTAACACCCACTTTGATAAGTGGACCGTTATGCGTACTTATAGCGTGTCATCATGCAAGGTAATATGTACTAAAACATACATGGTCATAAGGAAAACCTTAATTAAACATCGGTTTCCAAACATAAGTCCAAAACATAAATAAAGTAAATTAACTAGGAGGATGAGACAAGTGTCCAAACAAGCATAAGTATATGAAGGCAAAAAGGAGAAGAAATCTAAGGCATCTTTCATCCTATGCACGTCCTCCAAATACTCAAGTCTTTCCATGGGTATCTGCCGTTTTGGGACATGGAAAGGAAAGTAACGACTGAGCAATACGCTCAAAAAACGAATATAAAACATGGTATGAATGGCTAAAATATAAGTAAAGACTGAAAAGCAGCAGAAATATATAAGTCTTGGAAAACCTAGAACATGTTCATAAAACTGATTTTATAGTTTAAAAAGACTTATGTTTTAATATGAAAACTGTATTAATTAGCCAATAGCTCATATAAGTCATAAGGTTCCACCGTGCATGAATACTTGGAGTGGAGACCTCGTTATGCAATTAAAGGGGTTGCCTCTAATTAAATAGTCTGGGTAGGAGAGATCAACTCTTTGTGAAGGATGCAAGGCACACATCGCATTCATCATAAAAATCCTGTAAAACATGTAACTAGGATGCACCCATACGTCCCACATGATAATATAATATAATGGCCAAAACTGAAAAGGGACGCCACGAGCAATCACTCCGTCGTGGGGAAGTCATAACACTGGTGCCTCTAGTGTTATGGTTATGGTACATCTATAACTAGGTGACACTGGTCATGCATGTATATGGCTTAGGCATTTAAACTAACATAAGTAATCAAACATATAAAACAATACTGAGAAAACAGTTGGCTGCAAACGGGGAATCCTAATAAGGAAAGAATGTCCACACTGAAGGACGGGGAATCCGTACCTTGTGTCCAGTGAACGAGGAAAGACGAAAGGATGAATGTCCTACTCCAACCTCACTAATGCCACATAAATAGGGGACATGTATAAGTATTCGGATTATTGAGTACATAACTGATTATAACATGTTCTTAGTTTGTTTTATATGTTCTTGTCTTGTTTACTGTTTTAAGTATTTTACTGAGTTAATCATGTATTTCATGTATTCTGATTAATTATTACCTTGTATTGTTGTATTATTATACTTGTTGTGTAATAATAAGTAACTTTCTAAAAATATTAGGTTTTCTAAAATAGAAAGTTTCCAAAAACAGAAAGTTTCCAAAAGTATATCAGTTTCTAAAAATAGATAAGTTTCTAAAAATATAAAGTTTTCAAAAATAGTAAGTTTCCTGAAATAGAAAGTTCCGATATTTAGAAATAAGTTGGATTAATAAGCTAATAATATAAGCTTAAGTTTACGGGTTTAATATCATAAGTCATGTAATTTAATAGTATATTTTATTAATAATGCATGATAATTTAATAAACTATAGGTTATACGATTTAATTAAATATATGCATGATTTAATTAAATTAAGACATATAAAATACTTAGCTTAATCATATATTAATAATTTATTAATTATAATCTAAGTCATAATTTATTAATCAATTATAGTCCATATTTTAATAATTAATTAATACTATGGTCTAAATTAAATGGTAAAATACTTAGGTTAAAACATGTAATTTATTAAAAATAACATAACCTAAGTCATGTTTAAATTAAATTAATTATAGTCATGTTTTAATTAATTTAATTGGTCTTGTAAAAATACATAACTTGTAAAAATATACAACTTGTAAAAATATACAACTTGTAAAATTAGTCCCGTGCCCGAACCCGTGTTTTAATTTAGACCGAACCATGAACTGGACCGAACCCCTTGAACTGGACCGAGCCCAAAACCCCAACAGTGGCTACCAGCCTAGCCGGTGCCACTGCTCGAGTCATTTTCCCACTGGCTGACTGCCGGTGGTTCCCCTTGGTTTGTCTCGGCTACCCACTGCACGCAACGAAGTTCCCACTGGCAGTAGGCCTGTGTTTTCCCCCTGCTTGAACCAAACAGCCACCGGCTTGAGCCGGTAGTGCTGCTGTGTTGCGCCAAGACCCAATCAAACCAAACGGTACCCCGACACAAGTCGGTCCCTTGTTCCTTGCTGCCGAACCAACACAACCACGCCGAGACCCATTGGTCTCAGTTGTTTGTGCCATTCGAACCAAGCCGATAGCCTAGGGCTCTCGGTTCGTGTGTTTCGGCCGAACAAAACCCCCACCAAAAACCCTCTTTACCAGCTAGCTAGTACATTTGTAACACTAAGACTTTACTGATTATCAATGAGGTTGTGTTTTATGAACATCATCACTACATATACTATTCTAAAAGCACTTTTTTACCCATAAAGCTAATCTAGCAACTAATATTCCACATTGAACTACCGCTGAAAATGCTAATACAAGAAAATAAGTCGTTGCCAGATGCAGTGCAGTATGTCGTTAGTTGGACGTGTAGTGCAAAGAAATGTGTATATGTCTTTGCTAAACGACGTTATTTAAGTAAGGAGAAAGTTCTTTGGCTCTAACACGAAGTCTCTACAATACTTGACATGTACTTTCGAAGTGGAGCATTTGTCGCCACCATCTCTCCCAATCTATGTTAATACAAATCTTCAGTTAATATTAAGTTAATCTTTGTGTTAATAATCCACAAAAGATGTGAATTGGCGAAAACACGTTCATTTTGGATGTCTTTTGGCACAAGCCGTTGTCCAACTCCACAAAATTTACCTTCGACAATTTTCCTGGCCCACCAGAGCATCTAGTGGAGTAGGTCCTTTTTATGGAGTATCTGGAGATGGAGAAACAGAATTTTGCATGCTCAATCAGAAAGTAAGGAGACCTCAATTCGCCATGAGGATTTTTTCTCTTCGCTTTTAAGGATGTCACTACTTTGGATCTCAAATCGAGCCTTCCATTAATAAGTTCATTTGGGAAAATTGGATTTAAACACTAGGTGTTTTGGTGTAATCTTGTAGGCTTTTAGATTTTAGAGTCATTTTGTGTTAGTTCCTATAATGGCTCTACTTTAGAGCCTTTCTTTTCATTGTACTTTTTTTTTCTTGCTTTAACCTAATAATATCATCGCTTTTCAAAACAAAAAAAAAGAACTATTCATCTTTTATTCATAAAATCTCCCTTTTAGTCTTTTTAATATGATTTCAAGTGTGGTCTGGTTACATTAGTTGCAGCGTGCATCTGTTATACATTTGTAATTGATTTTGTACATTGCGTATTTTCAAGTCAAGCAACTTTAGAAATGAAAAGGCCAAACTTAAGTGATAAAACATTTTAATATTGTCTCAAACGGTCACCATTTTATCATGCATAAAATGAAATCATCTGAAACAATAAAAAAATATTTGAACTTTAATTTTTAAAAATTTGAGCACCCAATCAAACTAAAAACCAGCCTAAAGCCGGTCAATAAAGAGGTAAGTATGTTTCTTACTTCAACAAAAAGATATCCGCGCATCCAATGCTTGTGATTTTAAGAGATTATGGAAGATTATTTTTTTCATAATCTCTTATAAGCTGATATGCCAAACAAAGATTGTTTTTTAATTGACTTATCTTTTTTTCAAAAAAATAATAAGAATCTTTTCATAAGCTTGGTGCCAAACATACCACTAAGGGTATGTTTGGTGTATATAATTGTTGCTAAAACTGGAGATGGTGCTGGAGATGAAAATAATGCTAGAGATTATGAAAAGAGATTATTATAAGCTACATGATAGCTTTTAATTTTAAGAGATTATGAGAGATTATTTTTTTTATAATCTCTTATAAAAGCTAATATGCCAAACAATGATTATTTTTTAATTAACTTATTTTTTTCAAAAAAATAGTCATAATCTATTAATAAATTTGATGCCAAACATACCCTAATAAGGATAAAGCCTTGCAATCATAATCTTTAATAACTTTCTTGCTAAAATAAGTCGCAACACTTCTATTTTTGATATAAATCGATCTGAAAATCAAACCATTTCATAGCAACAATAAAAATATTAAAACTAGTTAATTGTGTGTAAAAATCTGAACCACTCGTCATGCCAAACAATTCAGTTTATATATATAAAAACATAATGTGACTGAACTGTGAAGAAACCCAAGTTATTTAATCATGGCATGATGGACCTCTCTTTATACATTCTTCATCTCATTCATATTTGCCGCTGTAACGATGTGGGACAACCGCACTGATGTATTTTTTCCTACTTGTTTCAGTTCATATAATATGTGGAACTTTTCAAAACATTCTCCAACTAAGCAACAGTATAAGAACTATAGATTTAGTGCTTTGATCAAGAGTTAAGCATTTGAATGTTAAGTCTTCTTAATTAGTCACACAGAATGAAAAATAATGTGAAACACATCAAAATGTTTTTCTGGATAGTTAACCATGAAGTGTCTTTGTACATAACCCAAGGATTGAACGATTCTAAGGTGATCGTCCACCACTTACGATTGAGGTACCATCGTATTCCACGTTGATCTTCCTCATTGACACATCCCTATTTGGAACAAAACCTTCTGACACGTTGGCATTCGAAAGCACTCTTGTGATATCCTTAAAGAGTTTAGTGTTTCGCTTCGAACCATGTGAACCCCGTAGCACATATGCATGAAAATAGCCTATAAAACTCTCGGTAAGTCCCAAGGTTGATCCTTTAACCGGTGTGTGAGAATAATAAAAACCTTATAAAACTCTATTAACACTGTCATGTCCATGTGTCTGATATGTACGTGGGATAGAAGTTCATAGCAGTTATAGTTATGAGTTTAGTTCCTTGAATTTAGCACTACTTTGTTTCAATATAAGTTGTTATTATCTATCTATCATTTGGAATATATAAACGGTTCTTTTCCTTATCTCTCAATTCACTTCCTCTTTTTCTTCTTTATAAACATCTCCTCTTTCTCTAACCATATCAGTGTCTTAATCTTATTTTATGCAAATCTAAAATTAGTTAGATTTGATGCAAATCTAAAATTAGTCTTGTGTTAACCTTATAAAACATTTTGACGGCGCGAAGTCCTTGGCGCCAACCCACGGAGTCCTGCGCCGTGGAAGATTTTCGCGCCATGGCTTGGCGCCAGCCAACCACACGACGACTCCATCTGCTCTTAAGATGTAAGGGCGAAATTTAAGTGAAAACTTTTAACTATTCTTGCCAGAAAAGCTTTATTGATTTCAATTTTGTTAGAAATAGATTTTATTTTATTATATTATAAAATTAAAACTATCCATAACCGAATTAATAATAATAGAACTTATATTATGCTATAAAATCTAGACCACCTGTTTAAGAAAAACCAGTAAGCCTCTAAACTTGCAAAAAGAGTCGATATGATCAGTCGAAAGAGACAATATTGTTGCTTAAATGAAGAATGGATTGGACCCTCTTTTATAGACTCTTTATTTCATTCACATCTTTCACTCGAACGATGTGGGATAAATGTGTATTTTTTTCTACTTGCTTCACTTTAATTTGTGGCTTATTAGTAACACAAAATATCAAAATTAGGAATTGCACAAGATGACATGAGGTATCCAAAGATACATTCATACATCGGAAGAAGAATGTTATTGGTATACATTAGAAAGATGTAGATGATCGTTTTAGTAATATTCTCACTTTGTCGTTGCAATGAGACCATTTTGATCTTCATATGATCTTGTGTTAATATTTCCAAGGTGGTCATTGTAACAATAGAGATGTTGTACATGAGACTTATCACTAGGTCGTAAAACTAAATGAAAAGATATTACTGCAAGTAGCTATTATTACTTCCGTTGTTAGATGATGAGTTAAGTGGTGTGCTAAAAATATGATATGACAATAAGGTGATGATATGTGGAACAATATGCACTTCATATTAGATGTTGGAAATGTGCATAACCAATCATGACAAGAAACATAAAAATGTTCTGCTCCATCGCTACGGGATCAATAAGGATACGTACCTTTGTGCCATGACGCCAATGTAGTCGTCAAATATGTCTTGTATTCAATATCGGAAACCATAGGGTTCTTTATGTGTGAAGAGATAGTGAACGCTTTTTGCTACATGATACAACTTGTTGGCACATGACGTGCACGTGTATATCACCTGCAACTGACTTAACAACAAAATTGCGCCAAAACATCCTTTTCAAATAGTCATTCAACATTTGTAAACACAATTTCTCTACTTCTAGTAATATGTAAGCTACTCTATAACATTGCCAAATACTCGATGAATTGTTAAATGGTTGGCATCAGATTTATTGTTAAAATGTACTACGCGATATGATTATAGTATGTTTGTGTTAAAATGTGATTCACGAATGGCAATTTGTGACGGTCTATTTCATGTTGTTGCGGTAATTCTCACCCCTGTTTTATATGACATATAGCAAAACTAAAATCAAGTAAATGTGGAAATGTGAATCCTCTCGTTTCTATAAATTATTTTGGTACATTCGTAATGATCGTCAATTAAGAATATTCAGAATTAACGAATAAATAAAGAAACGTGATGTATACATATATATATGGGAAAATCAAACTAGTACAATTCATATATCTAGAAATTTTAAATTATACAAATAATTTGTATGAGTGAATTTTTTTGTAACCATAGTTTTTGTTTTAAAGGTTACCGGCCGGATGAAAATGTATGTATCAAATAAAGGTTTAAGTACAATAGAATATGATTGAAATACCATATTAAACTAAAGCAAAAACATGAACTATCAATGTCTAGGATATGCCCAAACGATATATTACCAACACACAAAAAACTAACAAAATATATGTAATTTTTTAAGTGTGATTTGTCTTCTTCGGTTAAGGCGTGTACATAGCTTTGAACTAACATTTTTCTGTGATTTTCACATGAGTCGAGTAACTTTAAAGACGTATATCAGTTGAGTGACTCCATAGATGCATAAAATGATATCAATTGAGACTTACAATAAAGAATACAATATAAAAGGGCCAAAGCCTTGTATTGGCTTATCGATTCGTAAAACATTTTACTTTTTTTTACAAAGAAAGCATTAATACATTTATTGAAGCCTAAAAAGGAATTTTATTTTATAATTTATAAAATAAAACCCGCCCAAAACAACATTAAAAATGGAAATTATGTTAAAACAAAACTGATCGACAGTCTAGGAGTGAACCAGTGGTTAGACAAGTTCAATGAACCGGCCAAAATATGTACAAGCCGGATAAGAACCGTCAAATTAAAGGACCTCTCTTATTAAGCTCATGGACCACCATTTTATAGATTCTTCATTTCATTCTTATATGTCACTCGAGCAATGTGGGAAAACCACATTTGTGCCTTTTTCCACTTGTTTCATTTCACAATGTAAACTACTGTAAACTTTTCAAACAATATTTATACAAGACAAAGTATAAAAATTTGGATGCTAAATTTGTATTATGTACTAAATGAACCCATCTATGATTGAATGTCTTCATCATATGATTCCAGAATGATCAAATTATAATATTAAAAGTTAAAAATTATATTTCAATGGTAACTAGGGTGGAAGCGAGCCGAGTCCAGCTTTAGCTTGGTTCGTTTAAGTTTTACAAAGCTCGAGCTCGAGCTCGGCTCATTTCGAACCTTACTATTTAGGCTCGGGCTTAACGCGTGGTATGCTAGTCAGGCTCGGGCTTGGCTCAAACTCGACTCATTTATACTATTTGGCGATGTAAAATTTAGACTTGGCATAAGCTCGGCTCGTAATATATCTAAATTAGGCTCGTTGATAAGTCTGTTAATAAGCTCGCATATAAAACATTAGGATCGTTTAGGTTCGCGAGCCCAAACGAGTTGTGTACCTGAAGCTAGATTTTGAGCTCATTTAGCAAACGAGCAGCAATTTAGGCTTGAACGCGAGCTCAAGCTCGTTTGGGCTCGACTTATTCAAACTTTTCACCGACCTGATCTCAAACTTTTTACGAGCAGCTCGGCTCATTTACACCCTATTGGTAAGCATGGGATATATCATTTGAATAAGAAAGTTTAAAGTTGATATTAATGTTCAAGTGTATTTTGTATATGACTTTTGAACGATCAAAATGCTACGGAGTACAAAAGAAGTTGGAAAATAGAGGGCTAACAAAGTTTTCATCGTATATGTTTTGTGCAAAGAAGTTTAGAATTAATATGAATCTTCGTGTGAAGGGCCAAAACAACATATATTTTTATGAAGATAAATCGAATATTACAGTACTTTAATTAACAAAATAGGAAATAACATAAACAAATAAGAAGGAATAATGATGGAGCACTTGACATGATTTTTTTTAAACAGATTCGTCGTCTGTTAATTATGGTACAACGTTCAAAACTGTGGTACTAGACAAACTTGCTTGAAATAAAGACTTGTGTGTTTACAATCTAAAAGACCGCTTGGATATGGTGGTAATGGAGTTACATTTTTCTAATGAATGAGCCATGGTCTAGTTTATAGTCTAAATTAGGCTTGGTCATCAAAACAATATATCTCTTAAAAATTAAGTTTATTTGCAAATCAGTTAGTTAATAAGTTATCTTTTGACAACATAAAAATCTTGATAAAACTTGTACAGAACCCTTATATCAATTTCTAATATAAATTTGTACAAATTTCTCCAAAAAAAATCAATTCTGCGACAAAAAGAAACCCGGATCAACACAAAAAATAATTGGACCGTAGGCGTGATTTCGAAGTTGCAATCGTATAAGCGGATGCTTCAACCTCATTTTCGCCCAAAATCTTGAAATTTGACCCCCTACGTGCGCGCGCGTAAGTATTGGCGTAAAACCAACCAAAGAGATTTTGAATGTCAATACCATAATTTCCTTATAACTCATTCTCATTTCTTTTTCTAGGCAATGCGGCACATTTCATTTTCTTAAATTTAGTATTTCGCGTTCCTCATTTTTAAACACAATATCTCATTCATATTTACTCAAATTTAGATATACTTTAGTTCGTTACTAATTACGACAAACATGTATAATATGCTATATACATATATTAGATTATATTATATTCAAACTTTACAAAAACACACTCGACATGCTATAAATATATGGCCTATATATGTGAAGTTATATTCGACATTCTATGAGTACAAACAGCAACGTGCTTAGCTGGAAGGTATCTCTTGCAAATGTCCAAATACTTCAAAAGGTATCGTTCGCACTGTCATGTCCATGTGTCTAAATTTTATTTTACGCAAATCTAAAAATAGTTCGATTTTGATGCAAATCTAAAATTAATCTTGTGTTAATATTGATTATTAAGTTACAATTTTTAAGTATGGTCTGTTTACATTAGCATGGTATTTGTTTTATGAAACATCCGTTAGTGATTTCGTAGATTTTAATTTTTCAAGTCGAGTAACCATAGACAAGAAAGAGCCAAATCTAAGTAAAAACTTTTAACTATTCTTGCCAAGAAAGCTTTGACACTTTTAATTATCTTATAATATGTTTGGATTTTATAATTCATTTTTTATAAAATCTAAACAATTTATAAGAGAATCGAAACCACCTGTTTAAGAAAAACCAGTGAGACCAATCAATAAAGAGGACAAACGCCTCTAAACTTGCAAAAAGAGTCCAAAGCATCAATCGACCTAGGATGAGCAAAAGAACCGAAGAACCGGATTAGAACCGAGAACTGAACCGGAACTAGAACCATAGGTTCCAGTTCCAGTTCTTGATTTCGAGATTTTTCGGTTCTTGGTTCGGTTCGGTTCGGTTTCACCGGTTCTCGGTTCCGGAACCAAATACCCAATGTTATAAAAATATTGTATTTTTTTATATACAAGACTCAAAAGCCCAATATCCTACTAGCCTGCTTTCACAAAAAATCAAACCAAACACCTTAAACCCTAATTTTTTATCCATAAAAACATAAACAACTATCATGATTATCAAATCAATGGAAGTAAGTTTTATGCTTATTTTTTATTTGCATTTAATGTATGTCTTGTTAGTATAAAATTACTAAACGAGAAAACCTATGACAATAAAGAACTTGAGAGCAAGGTTGATGGTATGGTTGAAGAGGTTAAGACTAACATGGGAGAGTTTTTTGGAACGTATAAAAAATGTTTGAATTTTTATTGTGGAATTCGAGTATAGGTGAGCATAAGGAATCCAACGTAACATCCCTTAATGATGAAGACAATGACTTCTTAAATGATTATTATAGTGTTGATGCTAATAGCTCATATAAAACCGAATTAGAGTTGGATATGTATCTTAAAGAGCCGAAGTTTGAGTTATGTGAAGGTCAAAGTCTTGACATTCTTCGATGGTGGAAAGTAAATGTTCCTTAGCTCATTTTCTGATTAAGCTGTGAAACTATAGAATGTTTATTTATTCGAGCTTATGTTTTAGTTGTTAAATGCTACTACTGTTTTCAACGTAAATGGTTGTAAATGCGTAAAATATTTATTTTTTTGTGCTTTTATTTGGCTTAATTGAATTTTCTTCTAGAAGATCGGTTCTTATGCGGGTAAAACCAAAGAACCGGAACTGGAAGTGAAACTGGAATCAGAACTGGAACCGAAAATATATTTGGTTCGGTTCTTGGTTCCTACTTTTTTCAAAATTTTGGTTATCGTTTGCATCGGTTCGGTTTTAGTTCCATCGGTTCTGGACCCATGTTCATCCCTAAATCCACCGATGTGGGATAAATGTGTAATTTTTTTCTACTTGTTTCGCTTTGGGGATTTTTAATAACACAAAATATCAAAATTATGAATGTACAATAGGATGGAAATTAAAGAAGAATGTTATTGGTATACATTAGAAAATGTACATGATCGATCATTTAGTACTAATAATCTCTCTTTGTCGTTGCAATGAGTCCATCTTCATCTTCATGTGATCCAAGGCAAGAAGGCCAAATTATAAATTAAGAGATGTGGTACATGAGATTATCACTAGGTCGTAAAACTAAATGAAAGGTGATCAGTATTGAAGGTGGTTATTACTAACGCAAATGGCACAAAAAGGTATTCAAGTTGTGGTATGTTTCTAATCAAAGTACTCTACTTTTTTTTGTGCACATAAAAGATGCCAACTTTATCTTATAATCGATTTGGGTTTTTTTTCACTTCTCGTTAAAAAATTAACGATCATTTCGTTATTTCCATAGATGAATTTTTTGTGATTTTCGAGGGAGAATTTGTGCCATTTGCCCTTATTACTACGGTTGTTAAATGATGAGTTAAGTGGTGTGTTAGAAATTGGATACCATAATAAGGTGATCATTATCGTAAGTGGTTATTACTGCAGGCTTTACCATATATAGCTTTATTGCGTGTTTTATTTGTGTTAAGGAAAAAATCAAATACAAAATGTACTCAAGTACCACATAACTAGAGACAAAGGCTCGTGGACAAGCTTAATCACATATAGCTTTTGTCAAAGTCCTACGATGCTCAGGTACCACATAATGAAGCATAGTGTGAAATACATCAAATTGTTTTGTTGGATGGTATCTCTTAATGTCCAAGGACTTCGAAAAAGGTATCACTTGCAAACTATATTCAGTAGCCTGACGTTGATTTTGTTTTTTTTTTAATTTCGTTAGATGAGACTATGAGAGTGATGATGGTACTTGAGTGTAACACGTTGGTTGTGTTAAAAATATAAACCACACGTCTAGTCAAAATCCAGCAATTCAATATATATCAAGTCAAACAACCTACAATTAACCGGCTCAATATCCTAAAGCCGGGTTTGAACTTTACACTTTTTTGCAAAGAAAACTTTAATACGTTTTGATGGTGCCTTGGGAAAGTATGGTTTATATATACAAACTCAAGCCATCCACATATATGATAAAGCCGTGTTAGAACTGTTAAACTAGGATATACCAGTTAAAATATGACTCGATTGACCCTCTTTTTATACACTCTTCATCTCATTCATACATGGCACTCTAGCGATGTGGGAACACTTGTGTATTATTTTCTACTTGCTTCATTTCATAATCTATCCTATAATATATTCTGTACTAACTTTAAAAACAATCTAGTGCTGGTAAAATAAAAATAAAAAGTACATACAAACACAAAGTATAAAAATCTGGATGTTCAAGAGTTAACTAGTTGAATGCTAATTTTTCTTAGCCAGGTAGAATGAAGAATCATGTGAAGTACATCACACTGTTGCAGCAGCAACAACACAACAAGGTTCAAAACCATTTGGCAACCCATTCGAAACAAATTCTAGTCTTAATCCTCACCCTTAAAAGTCAGGTGTGCCACTTCAAACTTCTAATCAATATAACGATTTAGTCTAATATCCCTTATAATTTTCCAAAACTTACTAAAAATGTAGTCACTACAACAAATTTAGTGTTTGTTCACACTTTTTTCTTCGCACTTTAAAAAGTGTGAACTTTATTTGTAAAATATTCACACTTATAAGTGTGAAATATTAAAAAGTGTGAAGTATTAAAAAGTTCACACATAAAAGTGTGAAGTATTAAAAAATTCACACATAATAGTGCGAAGTATTAAAAATCATCGCACTTAAAAGTGTGAAGTTATTTGATACACCCAATTTGTTCACAGCAAGAACACTAATTAAAGTGTGAACAAGTGGTATAATAAGTGTGAAAAATCAACTAATTTGTTGTAGTGAGTTGACTATAGTGACATTTTATAGAAAATTACTTAAGACGGGAAACTGGTAGTATTATACACGTTACACATACTTTGTGTCTTTTCTCTCAAACATATAATTTCTCTTTGTAGCATATTTCTGCTTAGTTCTGGAAAACTTTTCATAATTTTCAGTTTCTAATTTTCTTGAAAAGAAAAATGTTTTCTTATCTAAAAAAGAGTTGAGAATTTTGAAAACTTGTGTAAATGATATTTTTCAGTTTCTCAAAAAAATAAACAATGTTTATAAGAAACTATTTTCAACCATTTTTTTTAATGATCAACTTTTTTTCACGTTTTTGCTAGTTTTTTATACGTTTTCGTCTGTTTTTTCCCGTCTTCTTTTTTCATATTTTCGTAATTTTTTTTTTACGTTTTAATTAGTTTTTTTACGTTTCATCAATGTTATTACGTTTTGTCTATAAATTTACGTTTTCGTCAGTATATTTACGTTTTCGTCAATAAATTTACGTTTTCGTCAGTAATTTTATGTTTTCGTCTATAAATTTACGTTTTCGCCAGTAAATTTACGTTTTCGTCAGTAAATTTACGTTTTCGTCAGTAAATTTATGTTTTCGTCAAAAAATTTATGTTTTCGTCAGTAAATTTACGTTTTCATCTGTAAATTTACGTTTTCGTCAAAAAATTTACGTTTTCGACAAAAAATTACGTTTACATCAGTAAATTTATGTTTTCGCCTGTAATTTTACGTTCTCGTCTGTAAATTTACGTTTTTGTCATTAAATTTACGTTTTTGTAAGTAAATTTACGTTTTCTTGAGTAAATTCACGTTTTTGTCAGAAAATTTACGTTTTCGTCAGTAAATTAACGTTTTTGTCATAAAATTTACGTTTTCGTCAGTAATTTTACGTTTTCGTCGGTAAATTTACGTTTTCGGCGGTAATTTTACGTTTTCGTCATTAATTTTACGTTTTGCCTGTAAATTTACGTTTTCGTCTGTAAATTTACGTTTTCGTCAAAAAATTTACGTTTTCGTCAAAAAATTTACGTTTTCGACCAAAATTTACGTTTCCGTTAGTAAATTTATGTTTTCGTCAGTAAATTTTCGTTTTTCATCAGTAAATTTATGTTTTAGTCAGTAAATTTACGTTTCCATCAGTAAATTTACGTTTTCGTCAGTAAATTACGTTTTCGTCAGTAATTTTACGTTTTCGTCTGTATATTTACATTTTATTTAGTAAATTCACGTTTTCGTCAGAAATTTTAAGTTTACGTTTTCGTCAGAACATTTTAAACTTAATTTTACTGACGAAAACGTAAATTTTCTGACGAAAACGTTAATTTTCTGACGAAAACTTAAATTTACTGACGAAAACGTACATTTTCTGACGAAAACGTAGATTTATTGACGAAAGCGTAAAATTACTGACAAAAACGTAAATTTACAGACGAAAACATGAAATTACTGACGAAAACGTAAATTTTCTGACGAAAACGTAAATTTGCTAACGAAAACGTAAATTTACTGACAAAAACATAAATTTATTGACGAAAACGTAAATTTACTGACGTAAACGTAAATTTACTGACGAAAACGTAAATTTACAGACGGAAACGTAAATTTTTGTCGAAAACGTAATTGTTTTGACGAAAACGTAAATTTACAGACGAAAACGTTAAAATTACTGACGAAAACGTAAATTTTCTGACGAAAACGTAAATTTACTGACGAAAACGTAAATTTACTGACGAAAACGTAAATTTACTGACGGAAACATAAATTTACTGACGGAAACATAAATTTACTGACGAAAACGTAAATTTACGGACGAAAACTTAAATTTCTTGATGAAAACGTAAATGTACAGACGAAAACGGAAATTTTCAGAGATTGACCCTTTGCTTGATAACATTGTTGACTACCAGAAACTTATGGGGAAACTTATTTACTTAACCAATACTAGGCCTGACATTCATATGGTGTACATTGTTTAAGTCAGTTTATGCACTCTCCCTTGAAGTTTCATCTTAAAATTGCCTTTAGAATTTTAAGATACTTGAAGGGATCTCCAGGCCTTGGTATTCATATGGTCAAATATTCTGGTATGTCTCTCAAAGCCTATTCTGATGCAGACTGGGCTAAGTGCATTGTCACTAGGAGGTCTGTAACTGATTATTGTGTTTTTGTGAATGGTAATTTAGTATCTTGGAAAAGTATGAAGCAACATACTCTCTCTAAATCTTCTACTGAAGTAGAGTATAAGGCTCTTGCTTCAGTCACTAGTGATGTGATTTGGATCCTAAAAATTTTGGGTGATTTGAAATGTCATAACCTTTTACCTGTGGATCTTCACTGTGTTCAGCTTAGGGGTGTAAACGATCCGAGCCGAGTCGAGTTTTGGTCTAAACGAGCCAGGCTTGTTTATTAACTGTCTGGCTCGAGCTCGGCTCGAGCTCGAATAAAAATTCATAATCTGGCTCGAGCTCGAACTTGAATGTTTTTTTGTTGTTCGAGCTCGAAGCTCGTTTACCATTTTTAACTTTTGTTTAGACTAACTTCTATTATAACATATATAGTTTGATAGACTCGTTTATTAACTCAAGCTCGACCTTGAAAGCTCGTTTATGATTCTTAAAATGATACTAATACTTAATGAGTAAGCTAAGGTGTATGTAACTTATATACTTATAGACTTATCATTAAGCTCGAATAGCTCGTTCGGCTCGTTAAGCTCGAATAGCTTGTTCGGCTCGTTAAGCTCGCTCGGCTCGACACAATTAAACGAGTTTTCGAACGAGCCGAGCTTAATATTATTTTTCGTAGCTCGGCTCGCCAAATTAAACGAACACTAATATTTGTTCGAGATCGGCTCGAGCTCGAGAGTATTAAGTTCGAACTCGAGTTAAACGAGCTCGAGCTCGAGTAGCTCGTTAAAAGCTCGACTCGTTTACACCCCTAGTTCAGCTATTAAAATAGCTGCCAACCCTATTTTTCATGAGAGAACTAAACATCTTGAACTTGACATTCATTTTGTGAGAGAAAAGATTTTAAATGGTGTAGTTAAAACTGTCTAAGTGGACTCTGCAAATCAAATTGCACATGTCCTCACTAAAGGGTTGGACTGGTTTATACCAAAAGTTTGTTAAAAAAGACTTGGTATGATAAATTTGTATATCAGATTGGAGATGTTAAAATGTTGGACCTAATCTGTTAACCCTTTATAACCAGAAGGACTTATTGTGTCTATTTCTTTCTTTCAGTTATGTTGATTGGACTCCTTGTGCATGCTGTTTGTGAAGTGAGGGACTAAAGATGGGAAGTTACAATCTTCTTTGCTGGGCTCACGCCCATGTTGTCCAAGCCCATGCCTAACGGCTAGATTAGCCCACCTCTCTCTCATATTAGGGTGGAGCGTGTCTTCATTGTTATTAGGGAAAATCACTTAGAAATGTAGTAAACTTACCACTTTTTATGGTTGTGTGTAATAAACTATTTTTTTTCTCATTGTGTGTATTAAACTTTTTAATATCGATTATTGTGTGTATTTTGAGACGATTTTTCCTTTTAAATTGACCAATTTACCCTTCAAAATTTGAAAAAAATAGGGGTAAAATAGTCACAAAATACTTACAATGATATGAATTTAAAAGTAGGGTAAAATTGACCAATTTATCGCCTCATTCACAACTGTGTGTTTTGATAAAAACACACAACTGCTCTCTCTTGTTCTTAATCTCAGAAACTTTAGTTTGTTCTTCTTTCTTTTAATGTTTTGATTGTAAAACTATTATCATGTACATAATAGAGCTACACATAAGTAGCACTGCTTGTGTTTTTACTTATTATGTTCTCTTTTAATCTTGGTTAATAAAAGTTAAAGTGTTTGAGGCATCCTGATTCATGTTTTTCTACAATATCTTCGTATTGTTTAGACCTTTGGGAAGGTAATCATAAACTTGAATATCATTATCTTCTTTGTTTCCCCAACATTCAAATTACTTTTTCCGTACATAACCTGATTCCCACCCGCAAAGAATGCAAGGATTGAACGTTGGTTTTCTCTTTGTAGCGTTGGTTTCTCTTTGTAGCGTCTTTCTTTTTATGTTTAAAATCTAAAGGCATATTCTTCATGTCTTTCTTTTTAGAAGGTTTTCAATCCTTTTGTAGTTTTTCACTGATGAAAGTACGTGTTTGTAAAACTTATTGATTAGTTTATGTTAGATATTATCGAGTACTTGTATTAATATATAAACAAATGTGTCGAGCTTAAACTTATAACTGTAAAAGACTTGTAATGATTCTCTCTTTTTTGAGATCGTATAAATTAGGCATATAGATAGTTTTGACATCTCGTCAATAAAAGTATGAAAATACGATGGTACTACTTTGTAACGTGGATACAATATATACACTATGTCAATGGTGAAGTACAACAAATATTACCATCACAATTAGCCGAATCCAGTCAACTGAACATTTAAGTCTTCGTAGCCACACAGAATGAAGTATCATGTGAAAGACATTGAATCGTTGAGCCAAAAGGTTAAGCCTAAAGTGCTGTTGCACTTTTAAAACCCTTTTTTTGCATTTCTGTATACTTTTTAAATGGTATCTCTTGCAAAATCCTTATACGATCCGGATTATTATCTACGTGTACTTGTACAGAAAAGTGACTACCATCCAAGACATCGATATATCGTAAAACATGTAGATCCTCGATAATAACAGGAACACATCATCCATAGATTGTGTCTATTAACCTAGAACTTGAAACTTCAGAAACACCAGGACATAAGCAATACTTACTTTGAGTTACAAACTTGGTGAGGGTGAACTTGAATATCATTATGTTCATTGTTTCCCAAATGTTGGAACAACTTAACTCGTATATGGGACCATGGATTTGACCTGAAAAGAATGCCAAGATAGAACATTCATAAGGTGATTCGCCACTACTGACATCGATCTCGTCTTAGAATGGAACCTTCTGTTTTGTTGGGCATCGCAAAGAACTCATAAGTTCGTATAGCATATAGATTAGTCATGGTACATATTTTGGTTATCTGGTACGTTCTTAATCATTTCAAGAAACATATAAGTGATAGCTTCATTGCTACAGTTCCAAATACATATGCATAAAAGAAGCACAAACATATATTTCAGACTTTGGTCATTTTATCAAGGCATAAAATAATGAACATAGATATATTTAAGAATTTGACTACGTTTAAAAATTATATTTTATACTGCATGTAATGGGTGATCCATCTTGTGGTCCATTGTCTCGTCTGACGCGTCTTCTCCCTTATGGCATCTATCATAGAATGCGTCTCTCGTGGAAAACAACCCACAACTTGGTCGCACAGTAGAAGAAGAGGTTTCAAACCTATTCTATTTAGAGACGGGTTGTTCAGTGTTTTTCAAATAAACCGAATAATAATCATAATAAGATAACCAAATTCTTATGATTTGTTTTAAAACCGAATCGAATCTTTCTATTGCTGGAGGTGGTGAAAACAAATAGAAAAGATCAGTGAATACTTAGATGGAAAGCTCGGTTATCCTAACAACCCACCCTCCTCTTCTTACCGATAATATGTGCCTAATGTCTATCAATGCAATTGATCTTAAACCTTTTATGAGAAGGCCTAGTGCTTTATAACTTTGGTGGCTTTATAAAAAAATAGAGAAACCAGTAAATACTTGAAGCGGGAAAAATTAGTAGAAAACAAATAGAAAGAAAAAACCAAGACAAGTAAATACACAACAAACAAGTGTTTGTTGTGTACTAGAAAGACCTGATTGACTCATAATTCACAAGATGAAATTATAAAGCGTTCAATACTTGTAATTTCAAACCATGTGGGACAAACTATTGAAATATATTGCAACAAATCATGTTAAACATTAAAACAAACCTAAGACCACAATAAAAACGATGTGACCTTAATTGAAAAGCTTGAAACCCCGGCCTTTCATCGTGCACTTGTAAGGATGTTGGTTTTATGTTTTATATTTACATACATGTTTAAAAGCTTAAATAAAAAAGAACAATTTAGAATTGTTAAACACACAGAGCTGCACACATGTTTGTCGAAAGAAAAATTAGTGATCTGCATTATGCAGTCTAAGATAGATAGGATGCTTTATAAGACTGCTAAACAAACATATTTGTGTTGCGGATATAGTGAAAAACACTTGTCTCACTAATAAAAATAATGATTCAAAGCCCTCTACATACACAGGCTTACAAAGTTACAAATTATAAACTGTTTCGGCTGGACATAAACAACTTCAAAAAAGTGAAGAATTATAAGCCACAACTTATTTATCATTTTATTTTTAACGCTTCAATAGAATGACCATCATGGTGAAAAAATGGTATGTTAAAAAAGTGCTTCTTCACGGGTTCTTGTCTGACTCTGATCACTGAATCAACATAATTATACAAAAGAGAAAAGAAATGCTGATTGATTAATAGCAAGTACTAAATGCTAGTATTGCAGAATGAAGCTTAGATCATATATTAGAATTTTGAATTAAAACGAGGTTGTAAAGTTAAAATAGCATCTACGCTTTATATTGGCAAAGTATAACCAAATAACTTTTCTATATACCTTTCAGTTAACTAATCGTGTTTGCTGATACTTCTCCATACTAGATTTCATTTTTGCGGATATTGTCAGATGATCGTTTTCTTGGTGTACTCTTAGAGGTGTTAGCTGGGATGGTTGGATTCAACATCCTTTTTTTTATTTCCTTTTAACTCTAGCTCCTTGCTAGTTTTTATCAATAAAATTTGCTGTTAAAAAAAAGCAATGTTCTAATAATGGTATATACCTCAATCAAACAAACGCGTAGAAATATGATACTATATTGTATGGTCATGCATGTATCTTAACCAATTTAGTCTTGTAAAGTTATGAATTCCATCTATGGGATACTGCAAAGCTGCAACTATACGCGATTTTTTACAAAATTTTTGAGTAGAAACTACTTCCATAGTTTTATCAGTCACATCATCGGTCATAATGTATTTTATAAACCACTTTTTTTCCTGGGCACATGAATTAAATGAGACCATCTTGAACGTTTAAAACTCACACTATGAACAAATTTGGAGAGAAAACTTATGCGTTGGTTGCCATTGTGATATCGTTAAAATGAAATATAAACTTAATATATAGTTGGTGGAATCGAGATTGTTAAGATGTATTGACATTTACGTAATAATATGAAAACGAGTTCATCAATTTATGTCGGGCTTTTTTTCTTTCAATCTAAGTGCTCTAGATCTAATTTAAACTATACCAAGAAGTTCATCAAACACAATAATGCTAGATAGTTATACAAGTTATCTTGCAGTTTGTTCCTACCACTTCAATCTTGTCAAGTTGCATCAAACCTTTGTTCGTGCAACACTTGAACTATCACAGTTAAAGACGAGCCTATAGACACATGCAATAGATGCCCATAGCCTAAAGTGTTCATCCCTACATAGAGCATGGACATTATCGTTAAGTCACAAGGTTTGATCCTTTAACTAGTAGTGAAAAAAGCAAAAACCTTCAAAACTCTTCTAACATTGTCATGTCCATGTTTGATAATTTTATATGCAAGTCTAAATTAGTTCGATTTTTATGCAAATCTAAAACTAGTGTTAATTTCATTTATTAAGTTACAATACGATTTTAAGTGTGGTATGTTTACAATCGTTGCATCGTATAGGTTTTAAACATCCATGAGTGATTTCGTAGATTTTTGATTTTCTAGTCAAGTAACTTAAAAGATGAACGCACGAAATTAAAAAGTTTTGACTTATATTGCAAATCAAGCTGTAATGCTTTTATTTCTGCTTTAATGTTCTCATTTTATTACTATTTATAAAATAAGATCCATAAAAAACAGAATAAAAAATATTAAAACTTGGATTATCTTAAAACAAAAAAGTCTCGACCGCAGTTGCACAAAAACCAGCCGTGAAGCGGATCACTAAAGAGGTAAAAAAAGCCTCTTAACTTGCAAAAACCGGGTCCAAACGTCAAAACTGAAGCATGGATTGGACCATCTTTTAAAGACTTTTCATTTCATGTAATTCTGTCACTCCAGCGATGTGGGACAAATGAGTATTTTTCTTCTACTTGTTTCAGTTTGTGACTTTTTAACCTCAAGCAATAAAATCAAGCTACAATTTTTATTTTTTTATTTTAACATACGCTACAATATTAGCTAAAGACTTATCTCATGGTTTCAAGTTATGAGTACCTACTCATGACGTTACCCTGTTTTGATTACCGTTTAAGCACTAAACAGGTATAACAACCGGTTCGGTTTCTGATTTTGTTTCAAAAACATCGTCAAATACTCACTGAATTGTTAATTGTTTAGCAGCCTATCTTTACCACACTTGGCTAGGGACATGAGATACCAACACTCTTTTTAATATGCTTTTCATCCTATCCTCTTCTTTAACAAAATGTATTACATTAGATGATTTGCATGATCTATGTCGTTGTATTATGAACATTTTCATCTTCATATGATATTGTGCTAATACGCGATCCAAGAAGATTAATGCTAAAGAAAAGTGAGTGCCTAAGGTGATGTAACATTGTAACATCGGTATAGAGACTTACCAAGTATGTTTAGCAGTGACTTCACGTAGCTCCTTCATGGATTTTGGTTCTCTCAGATAGCTAGTACATTTGTAACACAAGACTTCACTGATTATCAATGAGATTGTGTTTTATGAACATCATCACTACATATACCAACCTGAACTGGTTAATGAAAATTAACGGAAATATGCACAAAGCTTCATGTCAAACAACATATGTAGACGATATGTTTCATTCCAACATAGACAATCAAATAACCGATTAAGGCATTCGGTCTTCTTGCAAACAAAGCTTCATGTCAAACAACATATGTAGGCGATATGTTTCATTCCAACATAGACAATCAAATAACCGATTAAGGCATTCGGTCTTCTTGCAAACAAAGCTTCACTACAACAATCCAGCCCTTTCCCATCGGGGTTTTCCCCCGCGACAGCATGTCGCTGGGAAAACCCACTAAACGACAAAACGAGTCCGACGTGGAAAATTTGCTCGTAGAAATTTTGACCAAATAATATCAAAAAGTTTCCCCAGCGACATGTCGTTGGGGAAACGTTGACTAAGATTTGACCAAACAATTTCACAAAAATGTAAGCGGGAGATTATCCTGCCAAGTTTTTCCCAGCGACATGTCGCTGGGGAAACTTTTTTCACAGACTAATCCGAGTGATTAGTGTTAATGAATTGTTTATTCTATGGTACAAAGTTTCCCTAGCGACATGTCGCTGGGGATACTTTCAGGATTCCCTCCAAAAGATTTTCGTTAACGCGCCTTTTTAACAAACGAAAAACAAAAAGTTTCCCCAGCGACATGTCGTTGGGGATACGTACAATGTTTAATATTCTATATGTAAATATTCTATATGTAATGCATATTTAAAATTTTAATATATATAAAATATATATAAAAAAATATAGTTCTTAAAATTTAAAATACTATATGTCTTTTTATGATAAAAAAGTGAGACAAATGGTTAAATTTTTCCGCTAATATTTTCCCGCCAATGTTTTCCCGCCAACATTTTGCCCGCCAAAAGTTAACATTCATTGATAATTGCTAACATTCATTGTTAATATTAATTAAAATTTGTTAACATTTATTGAGGCTTACAAACAGACACGCCTAAACATAGCTTTATTCTACACGGACACTTAAACACGCGCTTAATTAAACATGGATATTAAAACGATAATAGACTCATAAACACGAAACAGGTACATCATAAACTAGTTCAAATGAATGTTCCCCATGTCATCGTAAAGGCCGTGAAGTAGTGCAGCTGAATCCACTGTGTGCCTATCGTAATATTCGTACAACTCTACTGTACTCTCAAGTACCTTAATCATTCTATTCAAGCGCACACAGTTTGCACACGTTGAAGAGCTTGGAGAAGAATTTGGAATCGTTGAAGGTCTGGGAGAAGAGCTTGGAGTAGAAAAGCTCGTTGAAGGTCTCGAAGAAGAGTTTGGAGGCGAAAAGCTCATTGAACCTCCAAGAGAATTGATTAGTAGTTGGACGCGTTCGTCTTTCCATAAAAAAATTGCATCCATATGAAACTGGAGGTTCAACCTGTGAACGTGGGCAAGTGATCGAAGTCGAAGTGCCGGTCAAAAATAACCTAATCACCTTATACTAGATAGGGTAAGTGGGTATCGATCCACGAGGACTATGTGGTTTTAGTTTAAGTTTTGAGGTGATCACTGATCAATAAAGGTTTTGATTTTGAAATCTGACTACTAAAATACTTTTGATAATAAAAATGCGGATTAAAAATTAAAATAATTATTAAGCTAATAATAAAGCTAGAAAAACAAAATAAAGATGTAAACAATCTATTATATCTAAAGATTCAGTCCCTTCATTGAATGGGCAGTAATGATGCTATTTTGGTTATCTGATTTTTGCTTTAAAACCCTCAAACGGAACCTAAGGCATACAAACGGTTTGGTGTTTCTGAAGGCATTAATACAGGATCATATGAATAGATACAAACGATTTGCAGTTATCTAATCATTACTCCAGCATCATATGAAGAGTTTTGCTGGAGTTACATCGTTTAGTAATTGTATAAATTGAATACAGAAACGGCCAAAACATAATACATCTTCGGTTTCTTTGATCTTTTGATAGGTATCCATTATGTCGAAAAAGGCTATTGATGGAATGTCCATGGACGCTAAACAGCCCAATGCTGAATTGAAAACCTGTATTGACACAAAGAAAAATGTTGGTGAGCCCAAAGTTGGTGGCGTAGGCAAAGCTGTTGGTGAGTCCAGTAATGGTGCTCAGCCTACAAAAGAGTTGTTCTTGGATGATCTTTCTGTTGATGTTACAGGCACAATTATAGTGATGATGTGTAGAATGTGGGATGTGACTACTACTATGAATCATTATATAAGCACTGATTTTGTTGTATCTGATGCAAAGGTATATTAATGCTTTATTATATATTGTAGAGTATATTTACTGTGTCAATGATATGAAATCTTACAAATTGTAATTGTAGGGTAGTGCAATCCATTGCAGCGCTAAATCAACAATAGCTCATAATTTCCTCAAGTTAAAAGAAGGGGTTGTTTATTCAATAAAAGATTTTGTCGTAAAGAAGAATAAGGATAGTTACCGTATATTCAAAGATCATGAGTTTATGCTTGAATTTGATGGTTCAACCTCTATAAGAAGGTCTTCTGTTAAGCCCGTTGGCTTTGTGAGGCATCCTCTTCAGTTAGAAGAACTTCGCAACCTGGAACCTACAGATGGGAAATACTTGATGGGTAATATTTTTTCATATGTTTTTTAATTATAATTTTTATTCTGCTTTTATTCATGTGTTTGTTTGTTAATCGCAGATGTTGCTGGATATGTCACAAATGTTGGCAGAACTAACAATTTAAAGACAGGATCGAGAAATCTTGACTTTTACATTTCTGATGGAAGGTTAGCATAACTGTCTGTATTTGTAACATTTTTTCGCGTTATTCAGTCTATAATGAAAATTACTTTTATTGAAACAGAAACTTACAGATACGTGTCACACTCTGGGGAAACCTTGGTGATTCTCTGATAGAGAAGAAGACAAAACATTCTGGCCTGTTTCCAATTGTCGTGACTTCAGTTAGTGCTAAAATATACAATAGTAAGCAAGATTTTAATTTTCTTAATGTATTCCGCATGTACAAAATATTGCAAACGTGCTTAGATATTTTTATTTACCTTTTAGATAAGCTACAACTATCAAGCAGCTCCTCCACGCTTTTGTTGGATGATCTTCAAATTCCTGTTTTGAAAGATCTAAAAAGTCAAATTCGGTAATTAAGCATGGAATTTTTATTTTCATGTATACACTATTGCATGTATCGCATCTTGCCTAATAATATGCTATAATTTTATATTTATGTTCCAGTGATGATGAAGAAGGGTTGGGCCCGGAAGTTATGTATATTGATCCCTCCCAACCTAGACATGGAACTTTAGAGAATCTATTGATATGGGCGCGCAACAAGAGAAATGATGTATATTTCTTCCTATTAATTTTTATTTATATTTACATCAGAATTAATAATAAAATTATATTGCTTTCATTACAGACTGCAGTATTCCATTGTCGGGTCAGGATTGATCATATTAGGACAAGAAAAGGGTGGAACTTCCCTTCCTGTGGTAGTGACACTTGCAAGAAGGGTATAACTCGCAAGGATGGAGGATTTTGGTGTGAGGCATGTTGCAAAGCTGTAGAGTATCCAGTTTTAAGGTAACAATCAGTTTAAGAATGAATTACATTTCTTTTGTAAGTATTAGTTTAAGAATTGATTATCTTGCAACTTAAAAAAGTTCTTAATTAAAATTGACTATGCATCAATCATTTGTAGGTACCGTCTTGAATTAGATGTATCTGACAAGACATCGTCTACAGTGATTGTATTTTTTGATGAGGTCGCTAATCAATTGGTCAAGTGTACCGCTGAATCAATATGTGACTTTGAGAATGAGGTATCATGATATTGTTTAATTTATAATTCGTTGAAGTATAGTATAATACTTACTTTTGTATACAGGATGGTAATGGTGATCAGAACTTGCCAAGAGCTCTATTGAATATCATTGGTGGCATCCACACTCTAGAGCTTAAATCCCACTCTTACTTTGAACATGGGAATTATGAAAGTTTCACATGTTGGAAGATTATTCCTGACGAGGTGATGGATAATACTGAAACTCCCTCTAATGCTCTTTCTCCTTCTACGGATGTTAAGTCTTCAAAGTTGAAGAGATTGGCAAACGAACTGTCCGTACCCACACCTGCAAAAAAATCAGAGGAAAAGAAAGCTAAAAGGTACCATATAAAGAAGTTTTATAATAATTACAATATCAGGATCAAGACTTATTATTCACATGATATGCTTCTTTCTATTGTTGTAGTATTCAACTTGATGATACAGATGATGAAGTCACATCCGTTTGTGATGAAAACGAGGATTCTGACTCTGTTGCAGTACCAAATCAAAGGCGAAGGTTTATCTCAAAAATCCTTTCGCGTATTTTGACACTAACTTTATATTTTACTAATTTAATTTCCTCTATTATTCTTTCAGGAAAATAGTATATGATACAGAATCTGAATAGATACTCTGATGTGTTTCAAGATTGAAACAATGGAAGAAGGTTCTTAAGGATTAGCTTTAGGGAAATAAAACAGAAACTTGAAATACATTTGGTCTTTTATTTGTTTTTAAGAATTTGGGATGTTGTTTGTTTGTTGGAAATATTTTTGTTTTTTGTTTGATTTTGGTATGATCATAATCTTTTTTATCGTGCACTATAACTCGACAAATTTAATTGCATCAGCAAAAACTCAAGCAGGTTAATCTTAAAAATCCTTTTTCCTATTTTGACTTTATTTTTATAATTAACTAATTTATTTAAGTCTATTATTCTTTCATGAAAAATGATCTATGTGTCCGAGATGAAGAAGATGTTGTTCTTTATTTCAAGGATGAAGCCATGAAAGACATTGCTAAGAGATGACCTTTAAGGGAATATAACAGAATCATGAAAAATGAACTACCACTTGAAGAAGATGCTATCAACTATTTAGTTATGAGTTTGATCTTTGTATTATTCTCTATCAACTATTTACTTATGAGTTTGATCTTTGTATTATCCATCATTCAATTAAATTAATATTCATTAAGATGTATTTAAATCTTATCTTAAATTAACAGTTTCATATTCTCAACATTAATTCAAGTATTGTAACTCTATATCATTGAATTACTATATATACAACTTATCATACCTACCTTAGCATATAATCTAACCATGTCAACACAAACACCTAATTCAAACAGCAAAGAGATCAAGGATCAAAGTTTAGCAGGAATTACAAAGACTATAAACAAGCATGATGAAAAAGTTCCACCAATAGGAAGAAGAATCATATTGCCTTCAAGCATGAAAAGTAGAGACACATACGAGTCGCTTATTAACGACTCAGTTATTCGCAAGCGTCGGAAGCTCAACATGGAACACCCAACAACTCCATAGACTATAAGCAAAACTGGATTAAATAAGCAAAACCCATCAGCATTAAGCTTCTATGTTATACCCATTTTCCAGTTTGAATAAAAGATGTTTGTTTCAATCATGCTTTGTTTCTCTTATTGATGTTTGTTTCAATCATGCTTTGTTTCTCTTATTATTTTCATCTGTTTATATTCTTATAATTGCAAAAAACATAATCTGGCAACAATTATGTCTTCCAATTATATAAATAAGTATGTTTAATTAAAAATGTCTTAAATAAAGCTTTAAATTAAGTTGTTTTCACAATAAATATGAAAATTCAGTTTAATAATTCCAAAGGTCAAGTATTGAATAGACTCAATTACAAAATGCAGTTTTTGAAAATCAAACATCATGTTCATGTAAATCATTTGACATTTCTGAAATCACTATGAATCAAGGTATGTTTAAATTTATTAATTTCATATATTTAGTTTTTTAATCTACATAAAATTCTGTTTATGCTAACCAAACAGGAAGACATCCTAACACTAGCCATACACCATGTTTATCAAACATGCTTAATAATTTCATCACAATTCGATCAAAAACAATTATCATGCGCGATGGAAACGTGCAGAATTATTGTGGTCTGACGCTAACAAACAATCTTATTCAACAAGAAGGTAAAGGAAGCAATACACATTTATCTATTCAATACTCTAATGATTTACATGAACTATAATGCATACATGTAAACAGGAACACTACAACTTGCAAACAATCCTAATGTAACAATAGCAGGTATTTTATTTATCTGTATTTTTTCCTTTCAAAAAAACAATTTAAAAAAAATACCTTTATTCAATTATATATTCCAAACATGTTCTTTCCAGGAACCTCCCGTCATCGAACACCTAGAAGAGTACCGAAACAAGCTGGGTTAACATCTAAAGGTAATTTTTATTTATATTAGAATTTCCAAAAAAAAAATTATTTGTAACTAAAATAACAACCTAACCTTCAATATAACATCAACCAGGAGCTCCCGTATCCTACAGTAACCTTGGACCTCCATCCTATCAATGTAGGAATTGCCACGCAAGAATGTGGTATGAGGAAAGAAATAATAAAAGTCATAGAGCTGTCAATCCAACATTTTCTTTATGTTGTCAAGAGGGGAAAATACTCTTACCTAAATTCAAAGCAACACCACCACCTTTAGACTACCTCCTTGACTTTGCTAATTCTGCTACATCAAAATTTAGAGAACAAATTAGGATTTATAACGGCATGTTCTGCTTTACATCATTTGGAGCTAGAATAGATCATGCAATAAATAATGGAAGGGGGGTGTATACATTTAGGATAAATGGTCAAAATTATCATCGTATTGGTTCTCTACTTCCGCAAGAAGGCCACCAGCCAAGATATGCACAACTTTATTTTTATGATACACAAAATGAAGCAAAGAACCGGATGTCTGCTTTTCTAAATAACGAGATAGGAAATGAAGTGAATGCAACAATTGTAGCAGACTTGATATTCATGTTGGACAGATTTAGTCCAAATGCAAAAGCATTCCGAATGGCACGGGATTGGTGCCATTCTCATCAATCTGTCAATTTTGAATTACACCTTCTTACTGACCGAAAATCTACAAAGCAATATAACGCCCCAACTGTGTCTGAAGTAGCAGCGTTGATCACAAATGATTTTGGGGATGGTGAGCCTATTAGGGATATTGTTATCAATAGTAAACGTGAATGCCCCAAAAGAATCTCAGAGTTACATCCATCCTACATGGCACTACAATATCCACTATTATTTCCTTATGGTGAAGATGGTTTTCATGAGGAAATCCATTACTATAACAACAACGGCGCACGGAAAACAAACAGAGGGTTTGTGACAATGAAAGAATACTATGCGTACATTATTCAACACCGAGCTAACCAAGGCAATACTTTGCTAAAAGGCGGACGCCTTTTTCAACAATACTTGGTTGATGCTTTCACTTCTGTTGAAGAACAAAGACTCAAATGGTCGAGAAATAATCAAGATACCCTACGAGTTGATCTCTATCACAATTTGAATGATGCCGTTACAAGAGGAGACACGAATGCAGCCGGACTTGGAAGAAGAATAGTTTTGCCCTCAAGTTTCACGGGAGGTCCAAGATATATGATGCAGAATTATCAAGATGCGATGGCCTTATGCCGAACATATGGCAATCCTGACCTATTTATAACTTTTACATCAAGTCCTAGATGGCCAGAGATTGCAGAAATGTTGGCTGATATTCCTGGACAAAAAGCACACGATCGTCCGGAAATTGGAACTCGAGTTTTTAAAATGAAACTCACGGAAATGTTAGATGATCTGACGAAAAAAGAAATTTTTGGCAAAACACGTGCAGGTAATAAATTATTTCAAAAGTACAATCAATGTGATCATTTCGCGATAATTACTAAATTTTGCTAATATATTGCAGTTGTTTATGTCATTGAGTTTCAAAAGAGAGGACTCCCGCACGCACATATACTACTATGGCTTGCAGAAGAGTGTAAATGCAAAACGGCAAGTCAACTTGACGATATCATATCAGCTGAAATACCATGCCCAAAACATGATCCAGATGGATACAAAGCTGTGACAGATTTTATGCTGCATGGCCCGTGTGGTATAGGTACATCATGCAACGTTGAGGGAAAGTGTTCAAAACGATACCCAAAGCAATTTAATGCAGAAACAATACTTGATGAAGATGGTTACCCAGTTTACCGTCGAAGGGATTCAAAAGTTAGTATTGTTAAAGGGAAAATCACATACACAAACAAAAATGTGGTGCCTCACAATCGATATCTTCTGCTCAAATATCAGGCCCATATTAATGTTGAATGGTGTAACAGATCAAAAGCAATTAAGTATTTATTCAAATACTTAAACAAAGGACCAGATCGAGCTACAATTGTTGTTCAAGAGAACGTTCAACACAATGGTGAGGGTGAACCAGATCAGGTAATGGTAGTTGATGAAATAAAAAATTATTTGAGTTGTCGATATTTAGCTCCATGTGAAGCTGTATGGCGGCTATTCTCTTTTGATATTCACTATTCTTACCCATCTGTAATGAAACTGAATTTTCATCTACCGGAGCAAAACGCAATAACATTGCGTGATTCTCAGAATTTACCAGCACTACTTCAACGAGAGGAAATTAAAACAACCATGTTCAGAGAATGGTTTGAATTAAACAAACGAGATAAGGCTGCTCGAAAGCTGACGTATGCTGAAATTCCAGAACACTATGTGTGGCATGAACGGGAGAGAGTTTGGAAACCTCGAAAGCAAAAAAAATGCATAGGCAGAATCTATTATTCAAACCCAGCATCAGGAGAACGTTACTATCTCAGAATGTTATTGAATGTTGTCAGAGGTCCTAAAACGTTTAAAAAAATGATGACAGTTCACAAGACATTATATACAACGTTCAAAGAAGCGTGTTTTGCATATGGTCTTCTCAATGATGATAAGGAGTGGACGCACGCTATACAAGAGGCTCGATTATGGGCATTAGCACCACAGCTACGAGATTTATTTGTTACGATATTACTTTTTTGTGATGTAAGCAGACCTGTCAAGTTTTGGGAAGAGAATTGGGAAACATTGTCAGAAGATATTTTGTTTAACAAACGAAATCTTTACAGATATCCTGATCTACAGCTCTCAGAAGAACAAATAAAGAATTACTGTTTAATGGAGATTGAATCCTTGCTTAATCGAAATGGTCGATCATTAGCAGATTTCCAGGATATGCCGCGGCCAAATACAAGTTTGCTAACAACTATGGATAACAGATTGATAAGAGAAGTAATGAATTTCAATATGAAAGAAAGCAAAGTAGAGCATGATAAACTTCATTCTCAGTTGAATCCAGAGCAAAGGGCAATCTACGAAGAAGTTATTGATTCTGTAAGTAGAGAGAAGGGACAATTTTACTTTGTGTATGGACCTGGAGGAACAGGAAAGACTTTTTTATACAGGACACTCATATCAAGATTACGATCAGAACGTAAAATAGTGCTTGCTGTTGCTTCTTCAGGTATGTAATTTCTATGCTTTTAATATAATACATTATACTACATAAATGATAAATATCTATAGTGTTTTTCTGTAAGAAACTAAAAAATAATATGAGCTTTTAAATGAACTCAGGGATTGCTTCATTGCTCCTACCAGGCGGGAGAACAGCTCACAGCAGGTTTGTCATACCACTTGAATTAATGGAAAATAGCACATGTGGTATCAAACAAAACACGCATTTGGCAGAATTAATGCAGTCTGTCGAGTTGATTATTTGGGATGAAGCGCCTATGACTCAAAAGTATGCCTTTGAGGCATTAGACAAGACACTGAAGGATATATTGGGGTTTCAGAATGAAGGAAAAAGAAATAAAATGTTTGGAGGAATAACAGTTTTATTAGGAGGCGATTTTAGACAAATTTTACCAGTCATACCGAAAGCAAAAAGGCCTGAGATAGTACAATCATGCATAAACCAGTCATTCTTATGGAATTCTTGCAAAGTGTTTACTCTTACACGTAGTATGCGAGTAAATGAATATACCTCATCAGGCGAGATAGATAGAAGCAAACAAGAGTTCAATAAATGGGTTTTGGATGTAGGTGATGGGATTTTGCCAACAATAAAAAAAGAAGCAGAAGATGAAGGAACGTGGATAGAAATTCCTGAGGAATTCATTATCCAAGCTTGCAATTCTCCTTTGGAACAGATTGTCAATCAATCTTATCCTGATTTTGAAGCTAGGAGAAGTGATGAAAATTATCTAAGAGAGCGTTCAATTCTAACCCCTCGAAATGATGACGCTGACGAGATAAACAACTATATGTTTAAAAAGTTGCCAAGTGAAAGTGTTACTTACAATAGTGCTGATGAAGTGTGTAAGGCGTCTACAGATACCTTAGATCAACACCAACATTACCCTATCGAGTTTCTAAACTCTTTAAAATTCCCAGGCATGCCACCTCATGAATTAAATTTGAAAAAAGAATTGCCTATTATGCTTTTGCGTAATGTAAATCCAAGCATGGGATTATGCAATGGGACACGACTGATCATAACTGATTTTGGTCAATTTGTCATTCGAGCCCAGATTCTTACATGATCAAACGTGGGAGAAAGTGTTCTTATCCCAAGAATAACTCTCACATCTACGCAAACACAATGGCCATTTATCATGAAATGAAGGCAATTTCCTGTCAAGCCTTGCTATGCGATGACTATAAACAAAAGTCAAGGGCAGTCACTCAACTATGTTGGTGTTTATTTACCCACCCCTGTTTTTAGCCATGGTCAACTCTATGTAGCTCTATCTAGAGTAACTTCACCAAAAGGACTAAAAATTTTGATGACTGAAGATGAAGACCCTGAGCTCAAAAATCGAACACGAAACATCGTTTTCAAGGAAGCTTTTAACAATCTATGTTAACAGTTTTCTTATTCATAACAGATTGTATCCAGTAACAATTCAATTAAAGTTATCTTCATTTTGAATAAAATCATAGTCATATTTTTTCTATTTCTTTTAATTTCATGTTGCTATTAGATAAATCAAATCAAACTCAAACTAGAAAAATGAAAAAACATAATTTAATTAAAGATAAAAAGAAAACATGCCTTTTTTTGACTTCTTCAATGATTGGATAAAAAAAACCTGCAAAGAAAATACCCAATTTAATTTCAAAAAGTTAAAAATAACAGAATTGATAAAGATGCAATAAAATGATAGATGATCATTTTCAAAAAGAAGAAATGAAATGATAGAAGTTGTTTTCAATTAAATAAAAACGACAGTTACATCAAATCTAATATATAGGAGTGTTTGGAATAACAAATAAAAGTCACATAATAATTTCAATAATGATAATGCAAAAATTAAAATCACAAAAACACAATTTATAAGCCATAAATAGAAACGATTTAACATTCCATTCCATAATCATTACATAATTTCCAGGATTACAAGATCATACCCAAAAGACTAAAACATTCACTAAACAGAAAGGATTACTACATGATCATTATCTTAACATCCCCAAAAGAAACACTAAAGATGCAGGCTTAATCAGAAAGGTCCATCATCTGTGCTTGAAACTGGAGGGCATTCATACGAGTCCTAGCCCTAGCCAACATTCCATTCAAAGTAGCAAGCTTTTCAGTTTCAGTATCACGCAACTCCCTCAAATACCCTAAACTTTCCAAATCAACTTCAAGTTCATCATCTTTGTTTTCAAACTCAACAATCATCAAACCAATCCTAACCAAATTATTTTTAACATTTTCAGCCTGCCCCCTCAACATCGTAGCAAAGCTTTCCTCATTCACAGTCATTTGATTAAAGTAAAAACCCATGACTTTCCCAGTTTCAGTATGACCACAGATATCCTTAATTTCTTTCAAAATCAAATTAGATGAACTAGGGTTTGCCATTGATAAGCAGATAAGCTTAAGAAATTATGATTAATTTTAGTTTGATTGTAACTATACAATTGGAACTCATCATTATATAGAAAACAAATAACACAGGTTAATGATGAAAACAGTACCTAATTAATGCAAAGACGACCTTTCGTTAATCCAGATTGACCTTTACTGTTGAAGATTAAAAACGATAATCGTTTGGAGTCATCTAGAAGAGGCAGAAGAGAGGATTTGAGAAGATACGTGTTTCATTTTGCCACCATGAATTTTGCTTCCTTCCTTTGTACGTTTAATTTTTTTAGTCTTAATATACTTTTAGTAATTTTGTACGTTTATTTTTTTTTGTTACGTTTTTTTTTCATGTTTATACATTTTTAAAAACCCAATGCATTATACAATATTAACAACTTAAACCCTTACAAAATACAAAGTTAACATAAATATGTAAAACTAAAAAGTTAAATTAAATAATTACAAATACTTTTTATAATTTGTTCAATAGCAACATATATCATGCCCCCAAGAAGAGCAACCCATGCCCCTTAGTGCAACGCACGGGTTCCGGATGCCTCGTTAAAAGAAAAATTTAATCCCTTCCAGCTCCTAATATTTATGGCTGATCACACTTATCGATTATTGAAACTTTTTAGAACCGATTACAAAGATTATTTTGACTTAATATGAATGAATTAATGTCGGTATTTATTATGTTCATCAACGACTTGCAATAATAAATCTTATATTAATCCAGCCAATAATTATGTTTTAACAATTTATTTAGGTACAACTTATGTTGATTATACGACCATCTTTTTTTTTAACTAAATAAAATAAGTATGAATCGTTAACTAACAATAAATTGTCTCACACAAATAATTAAACATAATATTAAATCGATAAAAATAATTTATAAATAAATCATAAATCAATGTAATAAAAATATGATAATCCAAAAGTAATGATTAAACCATAAATAAAGTTACCGGAAGGAATTACAACAAAATTAGCCGGACATTGCGGTGTATCCGACCCGCTGAATAGGGTTCATCCTTTATTACTTGTTGGAATAACTAGCACCTTTTTCTTTTCTTCTTGTTACTTCTAACGCACCAACACCTTCTTTTTCTTATATTACTCCTCGGCGAACGTGCAAACAAACAATAAAATAGTATAATGATTCTTTTTTTTATGTTGCTGCGTTCACAAGGACAATCGTTCTTTTTTGTTTTTAAAGTGACGGATGTGTTCTAAAAGTCAATTGACTTCCTCCCCTTTTGCGCATCAATTGATCCATTCTTTTTATACTTTGTTCTACGTCGGTTGTTGTAAACAAAGCCCAAGCCCGTGACTTTTTTTTTCTTTTATTCTTTTGTCATATAATAACTTTGGTCCAATAAAAAAATAACCCAACACCAATAATTGCTCGAACAAAGTCCGGACAAATAAAGGATGACCGAAAATATTGCGGCGCGCTCAAATCTTTTTCTCCAATATTTCTTCTTCATTTATCAGCGCTCACAATGTCTTTTCTCCAAAAAATTAATTAAGCGGCCATTTTACTCCATTTCGCTCGTAACCTATATAATCACAAAAGACACTCAAAGTACATATATAACGACAAATAAATACACAATTATGCTAAATTAACATGCTATGAGGTGAATGCAAAATACACCGATTAACTCCTCTCAACTTAACTTTTACCGTCTCGTGTAAAAATAAAATAAAAATATACAAGCATGTTAATTTCATAATTTTTAATCATACTATTGAAATTTAATCAAAAAGATCACATTCAACCTAATACACTAATAACCATCATACATGACAAATAACCCAAAATGATTACCAATATTTTTGTCCTTCTTAAACACTTAGCATAACCATTCCCATTTACTCCATTTACTTTATGTTTCATATAATTAACCATGTGTCCAACGTACCTAATGCACACCTATAATCAATATAAACATTAATCTAAACAAGAGGTGAGAATATCTTACACCTTTTATAACGTTGGAGTTTTTATACCATAAGAGCACATCATAAGCTACCATACTTTAGCTTACATACTTTCACTTTCTTTTTTTTTTCTTTTTTTCACTTTTTTTTTCATTTCACACATAAGCTCTTCTTTTTAGCCATTCGGGACCGTTTCTTATACAAGTCATCCCGAACGCTTTATACACTCCTTTTAAGGTTGATATAAAGACCAATTATTCAGAAAAATGAATATCTATCATATAGGTGCATACTAAGACACATTGGCACATGAGAACCAGTTAATTAAGTCTGTTAAATTAAATAGGAACAGTTATACTTCGTGCCTACTGGTACATCATATGATGGAATTATCTACCACATAGTATAGTTATACGATGCACTAAATTAAACTAATCTTCCTAATTTCATTACAACAATACAAGGATTGAGTTATTTCACATAAAATTGTCTCAGCTAAGTGCAATGCTATCCATCATAAAAATTGGCGTCTGACCCATGCTAACAACTAAAGTATCACCTTGCGCGGGTGACGAACCAGATAGGCAAGCCCAGCATATGACTACCACCAATAATTATGACAGTTCTCCAACTCTTTTCTAAGGCCACCGTGCGCGGGTGGCGAGCCGAATAAGATCAATTTCAAATGTCTTAACCCAATAATTACATTACCATACTGCATATTATTTATTTAAACTTTTACTCGATCTAAGCACAGGTAAGTAGAGGGAATTCAACCAGCGTGGTTTGATCATCTAAATTATACATATGCCTAACTACATGCAAACAATCAAATCAATTTAATAACCAAATTATACAATGGAATCGGGTGCACCTGATAATTATGGCCAAATCTTCTAGCTTGCTCCAATAAATCATCCACAAGCTAATCTTTAGAATCTGCAAACACTCAACAAACATATATGTAGAAGAAACCTCTACATCTAATTAGCACAAGACTCTTATAATGTGATTTAAAATTTTAAAAATTTTCAATTTTTCCCAAAAATCACATTTTAATCAATTTTGACCAAAATTTCACACAAAAACATGTAACACATGTGCCACCCCCCTCAACTTAAAGCATTGCATTGTCCCTAATGCAAAAACTTTAAATTGAAATTTTGGTTAAAAATCAATTTGACAAACTCACACAAAAAACAAAAACCTAACTCACTTTCGTAGGAATCACGGTTGCATTTAGCGTATGCAACAAGCCTTTAAACCACTCGGTAGCCCGACTGGACGAGTTTTGTCTCGTGAGGGTTTGTAGTGAACACACCCACAAAGTTCCACAAACCACGGGTTGCCTCCCGCGAAGCGCTAAGTTTACCGTCTTCAGCCAGACATAACTCGTATGAGCTATTGAGACGGTTGGAGTGGTTCCAAGTAAACCACATCCACCGTATCCATCTGATCACTTTCTAACTCAACATACGGCTTTAAATGGTGTCCATTAACTTTAAACGACTCTCCACCCACCATATTTTTATTTCAATGGCTCCGTATGGAGAGACTTGAGTCACTATGTATGGACCCGTCCATTTACTTCTCAACTTTCCAGGAAAAAGCTTAAGTCTAGCATTGAATAACCAAACTTTTTGACCAACCAAGAAGGATTTCTTGGTGATGTGTCGATCATGAAAAGCTTTGGTTTTCTCCTTATAAATCCTAGAACTCTCATAAGCATCCAGTCTAATCTCATCTAGTTCAGATAATTGAAGTTTCCTAGAACTACCTGCTTTCTCTAAATCTAGATTAACGGTCTTAATCGCCCATTCAGCCCTATGCTCTATCTCAACCGGTAAATGACACGCCTTGCCATATACCAACTTATACAGTGACATACCAATAGGAGTCTTAAAAGCCGTCCTATACGCCCACAAAGCATCATCTAACCTCAAGGAACAATCTTTCCTATCACTACGGACGGTCTTTTCCAAAATTCGCTTAATCTCCCAATTAGATACTTCCACCTGTCCACTAGTCTGTGGGTGATAAGGGGTAGCTATCCTATGATTAACTCCATAGTGTTTCAGTAATTTCCCAAATCTAAAGTTCTTAAAGTGGGAACCCCCATCACTAATTATAGCCTTAGGAATTCCATGTCTAGCAAAGATATTCTTCTTAACAAACTTAAGAACTACACTATGGTCATTGGTTCTAGTAGCCTCAGCCTCTATCCACTTAGACACATAATCAACTGCCACTAAAATGTAAACATTGCCATGTGAAGTGGGGAATGGTCCCATAAAGTCAATACCCCACACATCAAAGATCTCAACAACAAGTATGGGATTCATAGGCATTTGATCACGCCTTGAAATCCCTCCAACTTGTTGGCAACGAATACACGCTTTCACAAAAGACTGGGCATCCTTGAATATAGTCGGCCAAAAGAAACCGCTTTGTAGGATCTTATGCCCAGTTTTCGTAGCACCAAAGTGACCTCCACATGCATAAGAATGGCAATGAGCCAATATGTCCATATGCTCATGGTCGGGAACACATCTCCTAACAACTTGGTCAGCACACACCTTATAGAGCTCCGGATCCTCCCAAAAATAATGCTTCAACTGGGAGAAGAAGTATTTTCTTTGTTGCTTGAACCAAAAATCCGGAAGCTTTTTAACAGCTAGATAATTAACTATATTTGCGTACCAAGGAACCTTAGAAACCTCAAATAAACTTTCATCCAGAAAGCTTTCCTTAATCACATCAGAAGGGTTGAACGGCGGAGGAATAATTCTAGACAAATGGTCGGCAACTACATTTTCTGACCCCTTTTTATCCCGGATTTCTAGATTAAATTCCTGTAAAAGCAAAATCCACCTAAGCAACCTCGGTTTTGTCTCTTTCTTAGTCAACAAATGTCTTAAGGCACTATGATCTGAAAATACTATCACCTCAGAATGCCCCCAAATATAAGACCTAAACTTATCAAGAGCAAAACCCACAACTAACAACTCTTTTTCAGTAGTGGTGTAATTCATTTGAGCTTCTGAATAAGTCTTACTAGCATAAAAGATTACAACGTGTTTCTTATCGACCCACTGTCCTAGAACCGCCCCAACGGCATAATCACTCGCATCACACATGATCTCGAAAGGCTTCGACCGGTCAGGTGATTGTAGAATTGGGGCTTCTACAAGCTTTTGCTTAAGCATATTGAATGCTTTAAGACATGATTCATTAAAGTCAAAGCGTGCATCTTTTAAGAGTAGATTGCAAAGAGGCTTTGATATAGCACTAAAATCTTTAATAAATCGCCTATAGAACCCGGCATGACCAAGAAAAGATCGTACACCTTTGACGGTAGTGGGAGGAGGAAGAGTTGAAATTACCTGAACTTTGGCACGGTCAACCTCAAATCCTTTTTCAGACACAACATGCCCTAATACAATTCCCTCTCGAACCATGAAATGGATCTTCTCCCAACTAAGCACCAAATTAGTCTCGGTGCATCTTTTTAACACACTTTCAAGCTGATCAAGGCAGCTTTCAAAGGATTGACCAAAGATGGAGAAATCATCCATAAATATCTCTACAGATTCTCCAACCATGTCAGAAAAGATACTCATCATACGCCGCTGAAAGGTAGCGGGTGCATTACACAGGCCAAAAGGCATTCTTCGAAATGCAAACGTCCCGTATGGACACGTAAACGTAGTTTTGGCCTGGTCATCAGGATGGATGGGTATTTGATTATAACCAGAGTACCCATTCAAGAAGCAATAAAATTTCTTACCCGAAAGCTTCTCAACTATTTGATCAATGAAGGGTAGTGGGAAGTGATATTTAGATGTGGCATTATTCAGCTTACGGTAATCTATACAAACTCTCCACCCAGTAACTGGTCGGGTTGTGAGCTTTTCCCCATTCTCGGTTTCAACAACGGTGATTCCGGCCTTTTTAGGCACCGTTTGAGTAGGACTTACCCATTTACTATCCGAGATGGGATAGATGATACCAGCATCTAACCATTCAAGAACTTCCGTCTTCACCACCTCTTTCATATTAGGATTCAGACGCCTTTTCGCATCCCTTGATGGCTTAATATCTGGGTCCATAACAATTCGATGCATACATAATGAAGGGTTGATCCCTTTCAAGTCTGCAATCGTCCATCCTACTGCTTCTTTGTACTTGGAAAGCACTTTTAGAAGTGCTTCCTCTTGTGATTCAGAAAGATCAGAAGCAACAATGACGGGTAACGTATCATTAGGACCTAGAAAAGCATATTTAAGATTGGATGGCAAAGGTTTTAATTCAAGAGTTGGAGGCACCTCCAAAGACGGCTTCGTAGCCGTGTCAAAAGTAGAAGGTAAGGGCTCCACTTTATACGACTAAGGTGGTTTTTGATGGTCCAAAGAACTGACCAAACACTCTTGAATCTCTAGAACTTCAGCAACATCAAGAATCTCCTCATTATCACCAGTTAGATATAATTCCAAAGGATCATCTTTAAGCATACGGGATGCATGCTTTTGAACTTCCTCATCAATCACATCTACTTGGTAACATTCATTCATTGTAGGAGAATTCATAGAATTAAACACATTCAATCTTATCTTCTTATTACCGAATGCAATATCCATGGCGCCAGTCCGACAATTAATCCTAGCATCTATCGTGGCTAAGAATGGGCGCCCAAGGATAATAGTTGGTTGAACATCTTTGTATTGTGACTCGGTGTCCATAACAAAGAAGTCAACTGGGTAAATGAAGTCATCAACTTTCACAATAACATCCTCTAAGATACCTCTAGGAATTTTGGTAGATCGATCGGCTAAGGAAATAATGGTGTCTGTCTTACGAAGAGTTCCTAAGTCATACTTATCGACCAAACTAGCAGGAAGGATGTTGATACTGGCACCAAGATCAAGGAGCGCCTTCTTAATGGCAATATTTCCGACCACAACTGAAATCAACGGTGCTCCAGGATCTTTGAATTTAGGAGGAAGAGAGCTAGATAAGACTGCACTAACATGCTCCGTTAGGTCAATCTTTTTAGGCAAAGACGCCTTCAGCTTCCTCTTTTGGGTACACAAGTCCTTTAAAAACTTGGCATATGCAGGAATTTGCTTGATAGCATCAATAAGGGGAAGATTGATCTTAACTTGCTTGAAAGTCTCCCACATATCCTCAGCATGAGGACCCTTTTTAGCTAACTTTGCAGATGTCGATTTCTCCAAAGCCGTAGGGTAAGGTGTGCTGGACACACCACCCTCCTTAACTTCGGGAGATTCAGTAGCTTTAGGATTCGGTGTTGTTGGTTTAGGAAAATCATTTAACAAATCATTTACCAACTCAGAACTGGACTTAACATTATCAGAATTTTTACCTTCAACAATAATTTCATCTTCAGTAACGAAATCCTCGACATCAGGAGAATTTGGAATTCCCTTGTCATTGTTGTAGATTTTACCGTTTCGAAGAGACGTCACCATATTCACATGCTCATTTCCATTTTTCTTGTGTGCGGGATTCATGGTGGGGTAGCTCGGTAGCCTTCCCTCATCTCTTTTGCTTAATTGATCCGCCAATTGACCAACTTGTCTCTCAAGAGCTGCAATAGATTTAGTAGTGGTCTCGTGTCTTTGATTAGTGACCTCAAATTTTCTATTAATCTCTTGATTGTTGGTAGACAATGAATCCATAAGCCTATCAAATTTTCGGTCAAGGTTCAAGAGACGGTTATCATCTTGGCCTTGGCCCTGATTTGGATATTGTTGTTGTGGCCTATGATTGTAAGAATTTTGTTGGAAGTTAGATGAATCGCCACCCTCATACCTTGGTTTGTAACCATAGTGTTGTTGTTGGGCATTATTAGGGCGATTGTCTTCATCTTTCCAACGGAAGTTGGGGTGATTGCGCCATCCAGGATTGTAACTTTCGGAGAATGGGTCATTTCGTGGGCGACCACCATAGACTCCATTTACCTCATCATTTGGTGGCGCTCCCCAACTTTGACAATTATCGACAGAGTGACTTGGATCACCACACATTGAACACCCACTATGAGACACATTAGACACATTTGGTCCACCTTTTCCTAGATTTTTCAACAAAAGATCAACTTTCTTACTTAACTCGCTAATTTCAGAATTTGTGCCACGTTGGTTAGACACATAATTGGCGGAAGATGGGTGGTTGTTTCGATCCACTGAAGCTTGGGTCTTGGAACCTTTGCTTAGTTTTTCAAAAAACTCCCATTCTTCCTCCATAGGTCGCGAGAAAAACATACCCCCACTAGTGGCCATCACAAATTGTTGGTTGTTATAATCCAACCCATCATAGAAGACTTTGACAAGCTCCCATTTTGGAACATCGTGATGAGGGCATGTTCTTAATAACTCCTTAAGTCTATTAAATGCTTCATGAAACTGCTCGCCTGGGATTTGACGAAAGGATTTAATCTTATTCCTAATGGCAGCAGTTTTACTTATAGAATAAAATTCCTCAAGAAAAGCAGATTGCATTTCAGACCATGAGTTAATACTACCTGGCTCAAGAGATGAGAACCAGTCCTTAGCTTGATCTTTAAGTGAGAAAGGAAAAAGGCGAAGTCTTACCTCATCCTTGGTAATGTTATTAACCTGATGTGTGTCAGTAATTGAGAAGAATTCTCGTAGATGTGCGTATGGCTCCTCACGACCTCTAAACACTGGAAAGATTGCTATGAGGTTCGGCTGGATCTTGAAGTTACTTGTCACCCCTTTAACCGGATCCGGATAAACGATAGGCGAGGGATCCTCGAAGATCCCCGGTCTGTAATAAGAATCAACACCCCGTGGTGGAGATTCTTCTCCGCTACTACTTCCACTAGCACTTCCGCCAACATCTTCGTCACCCGGCATTTCAGCGAAAAGCTCTGCTAAACCTGAAAAATCAAGATTAGTAGAAAACTGTCGAAACGTCTTCCTTCTTAACCGTGCACTTTTCTCAACCTCAGGATCGTAAGCTAACGGTGATGTACGTCCCGATCTGCGTGTGCGCATACACTAACATGCACACTCACAAGAAACAAAACAAAACAAACAAAACAAGAAAAATAAAATCTTTTTGTATTTTTGTATTTTATTAAAGAAAAATATTAACAAAAAACACTTAAACGAAAAGCTCACTGAGTCCCCGGCAGCGGCGCCAAAATTTGATCGAAGTCGAAGTGCCGGTCAAAAATGACCTAATCACCTTATACTAGATAGGGTAAGTGGGTATCGATCCACGAGGACTATGTGGTTTTAGTTTAAGTTTTGAGGTGATCACTGATCAATAAAGGTTTTGATTTTGAAATCTGACAACTAAAATACTTTTGATAATAAAAATGCGGATTAAAAATTAAAATAATTATTAAGCTAATAATAAAGCTAGAAAAACAAAATAAAGATGTAAACAATTAAAAGAAAAATTTAATCCCTTCCAGCTCCTAATATTTATGGCTGATCACACTTATGGATTATTGAAACTTTTCAGAACCGATTACAAAGATTATTTTGACTTAATACGAATGAATTAATGTCGGTATTTATTATGTTCATCAACGACTTGCAATAATAAATCTTATATTAATCCAGCCAATAATTATGTTTTAACAATTTATTTAGGTACAACTTATGTTGATTATACGACCATCTTTTTTTTAACTAAATAAAATAAGTATGAATCGTTAACTAACAATAAATTGTCTCACACAAATAATTAAACATAATATTAAATCGATAAAAATAATTTATAAATAAATCATAAATCAATGTAATAAAAATATGATAATCCAAAAGTAATGATCAAACCATAAATAAAGTTACCGGAAGGAATTACAACAAAATTAGCCGGACATTGCGGTGTATCCGACCCGCTGAATAGGGTTCATCCTTTATTACTTGTTGGAATAACTCGCACCTTTTTCTTTTCTTCTTGTTACTTCTAACGCACCAACACCTTCTTTTTCTTATATTACTCCTCGGCGAACGTGCAAACAAACAATAAAATAGTATAATGATTCTTTTTTTTTATGTTGCTGCGTTCACAAGGACAATCGTTCTTTTTTGTTTTTAAAGTGACGGCTGTGTTCTAAAAGTCAATTGACTTCCTCCCCTTTTGCGCATCAATTGATCCATTCTTTTTATACTTTGTTCTACGTCGGTTGTTGTAAACAAAGCCCAAGCCCGTGACTTTTTTTTTCTTTTATTCTTTTGTCATATAATAACTTTGGCCCAATAAAAAAATAACCCAACACCAATAATTGCTCGAACAAAGCCCGGACAAATAAAGGATGACCGAAAATATTGCGGCGCGCTCAAATCTTTTTCTCCAATATTTCTTCTTCATTTATCAGCGCTCACAATGTCTTTTCTCCAAAAAATTAATTAAGCGGCCATTTTACTCCATTTCGCTCGTAACCTATATAATCACAAAACACACTCAAAGTACATATATAACGACAAATAAATACACAATTATGCTAAATTAACATGCTATGAGGTGAATGCAAAATACACCGATTAGCAAGCATAGTACGGTCTACCAAAGGAATCATCTTTCCACGATTGTCGAATAACTACATCTCCACGTCCACACCTACACGGAAAACCTTCATGCTTCAACATCTTCATAATAATAATAATGTGTTTGTGATTATAAGTGTGTGTGTGTGTGATCTGTTGGTGGTTGTTATGATAAGGAGTGTGTGTGGTTGTCCTTTTATGGTAAAAAAAGTGAGGGAAATGGTTATCATTTTACCGCCATTGTTTTCCCGCCAATATGTTGAACCCTATCTAATACATTGCACCTCTAATGTTGAACCCTATCTAATATATTGAACATCTAATGTTAAACCCTATCTTATACAATGAACCTCTAATGTTGAACCCTATCTAATACATTGAACATCTAATGTTGAACACTATCTAATACATTGAACCTCTAATGTTGAACCCTATCTAATACATTGAACATCTGATATTGAACCCTATCTAATATAATGAACCTATAATGTTGAACCCTATCTATTACATTGAACCTCTAATGTTGAACCCTATCTAATACAATGAACATCTAATGTTGAACCCTATCTAAAAGATTGAACATCTATTGTTGAACCCTATCTAATACAATGAACCTCTAATGTTGAACCCTATCTAATACATTGAACATCTAATGTTGAACCCTATCTAATACAATGAACCTCTAATGTTGAACCCTATATAATACATTGAACCTCTAATGTTGAACCCTATCTAATACAATGAACATCTAATGTTGAACCCTATCTAATACATTGAACATCTAATGTTGAACCCTATCTAATACAGTGAACCTCTAATGTTGAACCCTATCTAATACATTGAACATCTAATGTTGAACCCTATCTAATAGAATGAACTTCTAATGTTGAACCGTATCTAATACATTGAACCTCTAATGTTGAACCCTATCTAATACAATAAACCTCTAATGTTGAACCATATCTAATACATTGAACCTCTAATGTTGAACCCTATCTAATACAATGAACATCTAATATTGAACCCTAACTAATACATTGTACCTCTAATATCGAACCCTATCTAATACATTAAACCTCTAATGTTGAACCCTATCTAATACATTGAGCATCTAATGTTAAACCCTATCTAATACAATGAACCTCTAATGTTGAACCCTATCTAATATATTGAACGTCTAATGTTGAACCCTATCTAATACAATGAACATCTAATGTTGAACACTATCTAATACATTGAACTTCTAATGTTAAACCCTATCTAATACAATGAACCTCTAATGTTGAACCCTATTAACTTCTAATGTTGAGCCCTATCTAACACAATGAACCTCTAATGTTGAACCCTGTCTAATAGATTGAACATCTAATGTTGAACCCTATCTAATACATTGAACCTCTAATGTTGAACCCTATCTAATACAATGAACATCTAATGTTAAACCCTATCTAATACATTGAACCTCTAACGTTGAACCCTATCTAATACATTGAACATCTAATATTGAATCCTATCTAATACATTGAACCTCTAATGTTGAACCCTATCTAATACATTGAACCTCTAATGTTGAACCCTATCTAAAATTAAAATATATCATTATAAAAAATTATTATTATTAATCATTTAAAAGTAAATTACATAAATGGTATATAAAAAAAATACAGTTATATAAAACTTATTATTATTAATTATCTAAAAGTAAAATATACAATTATATAAAAATAAAATATACAACTATATAAAATTTATTATTATTAATAATATAAAACTAAATTACATAAATGTTATATAAAAAAAATATACAATTATATAAAACTTATTATTATTAATTATCTAAAAGTAAAATATACAATTATATAAAACGTATTATTATTAATCATTTAAAACTAAATTACATAAATATCATATATAAAAAATATACAATTATATAAAACTTATTATTTTTAATTATATAAAACTAAAACATACAATTATATAAAATTATTATTATTAATCATTTAAAAGTAAATAACATAAATGGTACAAAAATAGGTTTCCCAGGTTTCCCTAGCGACATGTTGTTGGGGAAAAGTATGTTTATTAATTTCAGAAATCCCTCCAAAATTATTCATTAACGCGCTTCTTTCACAAAACGACAAAATTAGAGTTTCCCCAGCGACATGTCGCTGGGGATAGATTTGTTAGCATCAGCAAGTTATAAAACCAGATGGCACAAACGAAAAATTATAAAGTTTCCCCAGCGACATGTCACTGGGGAAACTTTCGTCAAAAGTTAAAGAATTTTCCCTAGCGACATGTCGCTGGGGAAAAGTTTGACCAATTCTTATCCTCAAAGAAACGAATCACAGAAATCACACAACACTTATCTATTTTTCATCTTCTTCTCTGTGTATAACTCATCCCCAATCATCAACAATCACAACCCCACCACTACCATCAACAATCACATCACCACTCATCCCCGCTACTCATTCCCGCCACAACCATCAACACCATCAACACCACTTACCACCACCACAACCGCTGCTATCACCACCATCACCACCACTGCTTCTATCACCACCACCACTACTATCACCACATGCATACCATCAACACCACCACAACCACTTACCACAACCACTCACCACCACCGCCCACTACCGGATTCACTACCACAACCAATCTTCTTCTAAATTATAATTCTTTTTCTAATCCCTCCAAATGATAATTCTTTAAATGTGTAAATTTATTTTGATATTTGGATTTGTGCATGCTTGTATTATTTTGTTCATGAATTTCTACATGTTATGCTAATTGTACCTGTATACAGATGGCTGATGTTGCAGGGGGACACGGCGGGGACGGTGGTGGCGAGGATCCTTCACGTCCACGTCCTCCATCATTCGGTTGCGGGGGTTCCTTCGTTAACCGGGGTAAGAATTTCTGGATTATTGTAATACAAATTTGATACACATATTGAACTTGTTTGCCTTGAACTTTTATGACTTTATCACTCACTTGATTTTGCAGGAAAAGGAAAGCAAAAGCCCAATTTGGGCGGGAGAAGAGCCGGCAGGGAGAATACCCGGGACAAGACCCGTTTCCTGAAATTACTAGATGCGGTGGCCGCGAATCACAACCGGCCAGTCGATATCGACTTTGTACCCGCTAAAGATAACCTTGTTACACATGTCGGTCCCTACGCAGAGCATTGGGGAAACTTATTCGGGGTGGTCGTTAGGGAAATACCTTTGTATTACCCTTTGTGGAGCAAGGTCCCCGAAGGGCACAAGGCGGCGGCCTGGGAAGCTCTTGGGGTAAGTTATCATTTTATGTTTATTTAATTATCGTGTTCATTTATTTAGTTATGTATATTTATTTAAATTCTTTTTTTATTATATCATATAAATAAATAAACAAATTTAAATAAATATATAAATTATATATCTAACTCTGTTTTTAATGTGTTGCATTGTCTATATTTATTTAAATTCGTTTATTTATTTATATCATATAAATAAATAAACAAATTTAAATAAATATATAAATTATATTTCTAACTCTGTTTTCAGTGTGTTGTATTGTGTATATTTATTTAAATTTGTTTATTTATTTATATAATATAAATAAATAAACAAATTTAAATAAATATATAAATTATATTTTTAACTCTATTTTCAATGTGTTGTATTGTGTATATTTATTTAAATTCGTTTATTTATTTATATCATATAAATAAATAAACAAATTTAAATAAATATATAAATTATATTTCTAACTCTGTTTTCAATGTATTGTATTGTGTATATTTATTTAAATTCGTTTATTTATTTATATCTTATAATAAATAAACAAATTTAAATAAATATATAAATTATATTTCTAACTCTGTTTTCAATGTGTTGTATTTGATTGCAGAAAAAATACGATCTCGAGCCGCACAGGAGCACCCCTCGGTGGTCGAATATTGAAAATACCATTAAGGCCAGTTACAAAAAACATACAACACCAACAAGGCCACTCTAAAGCGAGATTATTGTGTAGAAGACCCCGAGACTAGAGAATACGATGTGGATCGAATTAGGCGGAACATACCCGACGAGCACTCAGTTGAAGAGTGGGAAAAACAAATAACATTTTGGACTGACCCTGCTAACAAGAAGCGATCCTTAACAAACAGCCAAAATCGGTCTAAGGCAACACTTCTTTCCCGGCATGGTTCTCGGTCGATTCCTCGCACTCGACAGCTCATGGTAATTATTATTATTATTATTATTATTGATTTTACATTATTATTGTTTTTTATTTTTATTATGTTATTATTATTATTATTGATTTTACATACATAGTATTATTGTCGTTTTTAATTGGATTGATCTTACTTGCGTGTGTATGTACAGAAAAAGGCGTCCGAAACCCAACAGGAGCCTTCAGAGATCGACATGTTCTATCGTCTGCACACAAATGAAGATGGTGTATTTACAGATGAGAACTCTCTCCAGTTGTATGTAAGTATTCTTTTCAAAACACACTTTAATGAATCATTGATTAATAATCTAGCAACCCGACTAATATATTTAGTATCTTGTGTTATTGTCACTACACAGGATCAAATAAGGGAGCTAGAGGCGACGAGTGAGCAAACCACTGCCGAGATCAACAGGATGGTACGAGGAGGCAAGTTTCGCGGCCACCATCCTGGCGTGGGTATAGTATTGCCGGGATACGTCAGTTCTAGTCCGAGCTTTTCGTCAGCACCCCCCGACACTCGTCGGGATGTTGATTTCCTGATGGGCATGCTGAGAGACGACGAAAGGTATAAAGACTATTTTTCGAGATATGAGAGTGCTGGTGCCAGCAGGAGCGAGAGTCGCTAGGGTGATGATGCTGAGGATCGGGAGGGTGGCGAGGATGGTGGCGAGGATGGTGGCGATGACGCGAGCTAGTCGTGTCATATATGTGTTTGTTAGTATGGTACATTGTTTCTTTATGTTCATCTTGACTTGTTTTCCTATTATCTTAAATTAGAACGCTTGTTTCCCTTGTATCCTTAACTATCCGGACTTATTCCTAGTATCCTTGACTAAATTAGAACGTTATATTATATTTTGGCGCAAGTTTGAACTTATTCCGCGTTTGTGTTGATTTGTATTTCAAGTTTACTTTATATGTGTCTTTTGGTGAGCAAATACAGGCTTTTGTTACAGGTTTTGGAGACTTTTTCCAGAAAAATTCCGGAAAAAATCTGGAAAACGCCTGCTGTGCAGGCAATTTATAAAAAAGACGTGCAGAGGTTTCCCCAGCGGCATGTCGCTGGGGAAACTTTGGAATATCGTTGACAAGTCAAACGCAAAGCGTTGACAAGTCAAACATATCGAAAGTTTTCCCAGCGACATGTCGCTGGGGAAACATTGGATAAACGTTGACAAGTCAACCACAAAGCGTTGACAAGTCAAACGTAAGGAATGATTCCCCAGCGACATGTCGCTGGGGAAACTTTGTATATAGCTGAAAAGTTTAAGTTTAACTTAATTTTTGCTGATTTAATAAAGAGTTTCCCCAGCGACATGTCGTTGGAGAAAATCTTACCACCGTGGCAATCTATTTTTTCAGGAAAAGTCCGTGGGACCCGCATGTCGCTGGGGATACCTTTCTCATCGAGCATACCCCAGCGAATTTTCCCCAGCGACATGTCGCTGGGGAAACGTATCCCCATTAAAAAGTCGATGGGGAAAAGCAAAAAAAATCGTTGGAGAAGGAGTCGATTGTTGTAGTGCTTTAATACACTTACTTTTATTTAAAATATTTTAATATTTGCAAAATTAAATCAATCTAAAACAGTGATAAAATGTTGAAACTTTAATTGTTAAGAAAAACATTAATACATTTATTGATAAACCATTTTATTCTTGTTACAAGAAAAGTTTTAACAGATTTACTTTTGCTATAATTATTTTGTATTTCGTCATTCACAAAATACAATCAATTAAAACAAAAATAAAATATTAAAACTTTAATTGTTAAAAAAATTGAACAAGCTTTCAAACAAAAAACCAGCCTAATGTCGTTCAATAACGAGGTCAAGAAGCCTCTCAGTTTGCAATGACCGGGTCACTCTTAACAAAGGCATCGATTGAACCCCTTTTATAGACTTTTTATTTCGTTCATATGTGTCACTCCAGGGATGTGGGACTAGAGTGTATTTTTCTTATTTCAACAAAAAGATATTCATGCATCTAAGATTGTCTATTTGTAAAAAATATTGTATCATTATATACTTTCATATTTTCTGGACGTGCATTCACGGCATAAAAACCATATTTTCCTAGCGACAGATAACTAACGATATGCTAATTGACTTGGTGGAAAAATCGTAACTCAATAACTCGACTGGATAGACTCGGTATTCAGAGACCGGTGACCCGATGACTCGATCAAGTTGACTCTATGGTCAAACCCATCACTCGGTGACTCCATTAGATTCACCCGGTGATCGAACACTTAACCCAGTAAATATAATAATTTTTTATGTGGTCTTAAAGGTAAGCGAAAATTCATGAACTTAAAGAAAGGACTCATTACTACATTACTCAACAACTCTCATTCAGGTACAATTCAAAGATAAACGCAAAAAACTATCATACTATAATAATTGTAACTAAAGGATGTTTAGCATTGTGTCAAAAGTTATTATGCGACATGGACTATTTAGAATTACATATAACTATAACAAAATAGGCCGTAGGAGATGGTGTTTGGATATGCTTTATATAGTTTAAGTTGTGATACTGTTTGGGAAATTTTCATTACTTGATAAAGAAAATAATGTGTAAAGAACAGAAAATTTGTTAGAAATTTGACAAGAATGACTAGAAAATAAAAATATCGAGAATTTTGGGAAAAAAATTGATGCCGCGACTTTTCATTCATATCTAAATAACAAAAATAGTATGTAAATAATGGAAATCCGGTGGAAATTTGTCACAATTTTTCACGGATGGCTAAACAACAAAAATTGTGTGTACATTGTGGGAATTTCGTGGGAACTTTGCCACGAAATTTTCATGAATGTATAAATTACAAAATAATATATAAATAGTGAGAAATCTATGAGAAAGTTGCAACGACTTTTGAACGCCTTTCCCACGAAAACTTAGTCAACAGTTTTGTGAGAAATCAGTGAGAAATTTATCATTGTTTTTCCGAGAATATTTTTCTTGTCATTTCCGTGGGAAACGTGTGAAAATTATGTGTTCAATTTTTCATGGTTTTTTTATCTGTGACAAAATTTGGTGAGTAAAAGTTGTTTTTCTAGTAGTGAATGTAGTCCTCCGTTACTACTTTCTTCCGTTTACTGAAATCGTGGATTTCGTCTGGCTTGTAAAGGTAGTAATTAATGTTGGTTATGCTTACATGGGAATAAAGAAGGCTATTAGATGGTTATGTATGGCCCAAACCCGATTGTGGGTTTGGGTCCATTAGGGTTAGGTTTGCTTATTCATAAGCCATATATGTGTTATAAATATATTACCAGTCTTCATTATGTAATCATACAAAATATTCAGTCAATAATATCAATAGTATTTTACATGGTACTAAAGGCAGTTTAGATCCACCAACAAAATTTCTCATCCTTCGGTCATCGGCCTACATGTCGGTGATCCGGAGGAATCCTCATTATTTTTCGCTTTATTGTTTTTTCTTTTATTAGGATCGTTTCTTCGTATCCATTGCATAAACCCTAAACCCTAGCTGGCAAAACAAAAAATTATGTTTAGTCACCTTCAATCAACCATTTTTTTCCTTCATTTATTTGTGTTCGCTGTGTCGAATATCTCATTGCCATTTTTCGAAAATAATTTGTTATAAAATTACCTCACCAACCTAAAGGCATAGCAAGCCACGCAAAAGAGGAAACTGCAAGCAGTAAACAATTATGTCGTAGAATACAATTATATTTTCACTCAAACAAAAAAAAAGATGAAGAAAAGAAGATCCGGTTCTCAGCATTTATTCCAGCTTGAACGTTCGAAAGCCTCTCGTTCAAACCGCAGGGGAGTATTAGACGGTTATGTATGGCCCAAACCCGATTGTGGGTTTAGGCCCATTAAGGTTAGGTTTGCTTGTTCAATAAGCAAGACACGTTTTCAAAAACTACAAATAAGGGATATTAACTAGCAACATTTCCTTATCATTCATCTCCTTGATCGCCCTCAGCACTATATACATATATCATCGGACCATCGTCCACCCAAGGAGTTTATCGTTCCTTATAAACTCATATCTTGAATGTTTTCATCATCGCAGACCTCCGTATGAGTATGAATCTTGATCGATCAAATTATAATCTAACAAGTTAGATTCTGGACGACCATCCTGGTTGAAGATCAATACCTATCAAATTATAATATCGAATGTCTTATCATATCAGACCTCCGTATGACCAAAAAGTTAAAATTTGGACAGCCACAAAGCCCTTATATTTCATGGTTCACTAAGAGAGAGATCAGTTTTCGTCATTTCTGTTTTTTAAGAAAAAAAGTTTAGTGTTGACACGAATCTTCAAAGATGAAACCGTATCACTAATTTTTCTTAAATTAATGACACATGTTGCATGATTGAAAATCAATACCAGTCAAGACACATTTTCAAGAGCTAGAAATAGATTATATTAACTAGCAACTTTTCTTTCTTCAACCTATGTGGTACAAAATATGAAAACCGAAAAACAAGTAAAAATAATAGGGTACTCAATTAAGTTTATTGTTGACTCATGCACACTTACTGATCTAATGCCTGAGTCCGGAATATTGTTATCATGTCACAAGCACTTGATATTTTTCGATGAGTAAAGTAAAAACCAATCATTTTGCAGTATACGAGGGCATCTCTATGTTATAACATTAAGAAATTAGTGTGGAAACTAGAGATACGTAGCCACGTAGGATATATTTGTTAAAAGACCGATATACGTAACATACTAATTTTATAAATAAACGTCGTTAATTAATTTTCAGATTTTGTTGGATATATGCCATGTGATCGGGTATGTGACTTATTAACCTATTATCATTAAGAAAAGTAACATGTTTGGTCTTTATGATCTGCGTTAAATTCTACCATTAGCACTTCGATTTTTTTCAAAAAAAATTATTTTGTTCTTTTTTACACAACTTTCGGCGTACTTTAAAAAAAAAGTCAAATAAGGGTGTTTAATGAACAATATTTAAGTCATGTATGTGTTATAAATACATTGGAAATTTTTATTATGTAATCACGCAAAACATTCAATCAATAACATCTCTAGTATTTTACAAACCCACAATAGGGTTTGGGCCATACATAACCGTCTAATAAAGGCATGTGCTTCATCGGAATGGCTAGCTTCCGTGGTAATTCCTTTTTGTTCCATCACCTCAATGAAAATTTCCAATGTATTTATAACACATACATGACTTGAATGTATTCAGCATTCTCAGACCTCCGTATTCAAATGAAATGACTAACAAGTGAAATGAATGTATTCAAATAAGCTAAAAATTATATAGATCTTGATGATATTACCTAATTCTAATAAATTATAGATGAGGATGATTAAATTACAAAAGAGATTATGATATAATAGATCGAGGATAATCAATTTGTGATTTAGATCGTGATGATAGATCGTATATTTGTGTGTGTGTTTTTTGTGTGTTACGATAAGAGAAGAGAAAGAAAAGACACGGTGAAATGTACTTAGGAGGTGGAGTGGGTGGAGCGAAATAACAAAATTACCCATCCACTTTTTCAGTAATAAAAGTGGAATTAATCTCGAGTATTAATTTATATCGGATGGAAGGTGGGATTGGTCCCCTTGTATCAAAGGGATACAAAGTATCTAAAATAACCCTCCTTATTCTTTATTTATAGATAATAACTTAAAAAAGGAAAAGAAAGAATGTATGAGTTACTATATCATTTTGTAATCAGTTTTCTACAAAATATTTTTTAGAAAACAAGGAAAACAGAAAACGCGTTTAAATCATCGTTTTCCAAAAATATTTTCTAGAAAATGAAAAATCCCTTATTTACCCTTTTGCACACAAAACAAAAAATATATTTTTTTGTTTTCTAGGTGTTCCTTTAGACAAACAGAAAATTCATTCCCCCCTTTGTTTCCTTTATAGTTTTGGAAAATAGAAAACGCAGACACATCTCCAATTAAACGCGTTTTTCAAATTTTTAAGGGTGCGTTTAGTTGAAAAATATTTTTCATCATTTTCTATTTTCTTATTTGTAGAAAAAGAAAAGGGATTTTCTTTTCCACAAAACATTTAAAAAATTTGTAAAACGCGTTTATTTGGAGAAATATGTGTTTTCTATTTTCCAAAAATATAAAGGAAACAAAGGAGGAAAATGAATTTTATGTGTCTAAAGGAAACCCTACAAAAACAAAAACAAAAACAAAAAGAGTTTTTTTGTTTTGTGTGCAAAAGGGTAAAATAGGTATTTTGCATTTTCTAGAAAATATTTTTGAAAAACGATGATTTGAACGCGTTTTCTGTTTTCTTTTTTTTCTAGAAAACATTTTGTAGAAAACATGGTGTTTTCCATCCAACTAAACGCTAGCTTAAATGTTTTGTGGAAAAAAAAATCTTTTTTCTTTTTCTACAAAAGAGAAAATAGAAAATGATGGAAAATGTTTTCCATCTAAACGCACCCTAAATATTTCGGAGCCAAAGCTAAACCTTTTAAACATCATTTTGTGATTTCTTTGATATTAAACATTTGAGTGGCAAAGATAATCTTTTAAATATTCTTATAAAAATAGTTTAAGTATAATTTTATGATGAAGTAAAAGTTTTGTTTTAATATTAATAAAACAAAGCAATTAAAACATCATAAAAAATATTTAAACTACCAATTGTGTGAAAAAAATATGGAAGTCAAACCGCTTCAAATTTGAGGTCAGATGTGTCAAACCAATGACATTCTATTCTTAAAACAAAGCACAGATTGAACCTCCTTTATAGAATTTTTATTTCGATCAATTCAGTCACTCCAACGATGTGGGACAAATGAGTTTTATTTTCTACTTGTTTCACTTTGTGGCTTTTTAACCTCAAGAAATAAAATCAAGCTACAATATTAGCTAAAGAGACTTATCTCATGGTTACAAGTACCTACTCATGAAGTTACCTAGTTTTTATTACCGTTTGAGCACTGAACTTAACTCGTATAGGACCACATATTTTACCAGAAAAGAGCGCCGAGATGGAATGTTCATAAGGTGATTTGGCACTACATACACTTGGGATATTGTTGAAAGGCCGGTTTTATCTCTGAACATCAAGACATCTCTTCTTATAATGAAACGTTCTATCTTAATGGCATTGCAAAGAACTCATAAGTTTGGATATTATATAGATTATTTACGCTACGTATTTTAGTTATTTAGTACATTCTCAATCATAGCAAGAATTATAGAAGTGATCAGCTTCTGTGCTACGGTCCCAATAAGGATACCCTTTTCTCGATGATGTTAAAATGTAGTCTTCCGCTACTATTTGTGTCGTGGACTTCATCGTATAGCTATAAACATTTTTTCCAAATGATTTTGTATTCGTGTCGAGTAACTTTAAAGTTTAAAGATGTATAAAACGATACCAAAGCCGACCACTCGCAAATATATATAAAAGGGCCAAGGCTAAATTGTTTTACTTGTCTTGGATAAATAGCTTTAATAGACTTTTATCTTACTCTAGATAGGTTTGTTTTTATCATATATAAATTCAAACCAATAAAGAACAAAATTTAAAAATATTGAAACTAGAAATTGTGCTAAAAAAATTGAGCCGCAAGTCAAACTAAATCATGGCAGTCAAACTCGATAAATAAAAGACATTGTATTGACTAATTGGCTAATCAAATAATGAATTGAACCAAAAGAGACTCTTCAATTTATTCATATCTTTCACCCGAGCAATGTTGGATAAATTTGTTTCACTTTGTAGCTTTTAATTTTAACAAGTAAAATTAAACCACAGTACTATCACATCAATTATACTCAATAGCTTAAAGACCCGTGGAATCACGGGATGTCTTATAAAATTTAATTCGTAAGAAGTGTTATGAGAAAGTAAATTAAGAGAAATACTAAATGAATATTGTAAGCATGAAGAAATAAAGAAAAACCGAGAGTAAACATGTATCATTACACGGTAATGTTATGATTTTACAAAAATTTAAATAAAGAGTTTTATGGGTTTTTCAATTCCAAAGTTGATGATCTTGAGTATGACATGATATTTGCCATAAATGTGTAGTTGGTTGTCAAATACCAATGGGTGAACACACCTATTTTTTAACATAAAAATGCATCAAATATTAGTACACAAGAGAAGAAATAAATATAAATGAATCAAATATTATAGATTCCTAAAACAGGTTGACAAACTATATAATTACCGAATTGACCCGTTAAAACAATTTGTAATTACAGAACGACCCGTTAAAACAATTTTGAATTGGGGAAACAAATTAAAAAAAAGTAATAACCAAAACAGACAAAACTTTAGTACTATTATGATATATGGACCCGTTGGAAGAAAAATAACGGTAGATACCAATTGTGAATTATGTGTTTCTCACCAACTATAACAAATACCAGTTGAAACTTTCGACCCATGTTTTTGGTAAGTAGAGAACTCTACAACTACATTTGATAGAGAGAAGTAAAAGTATTTTTGTCACATAAAAGATTTACCTTCGACTTAGTAACATGTTAAGCTCGTCCAAGTGGAGAGATCCATGATAAACACCTGCCTGTAAGACAACCGAAATATTTCACCAAATGCTTACAGTGGGAAATCAAAGCAAAAAAATGGGCGAAAGAATACCTCTCGACAAAGAAGACAGTTTTTTGCAGGCTTTGTTGCCTTCGGTCCATGAACGATTCTTGACACGGATTTTCAGGCACACATGAAGTAGAAGATGTGTCTGCGAGTCAATACACAAGATCAAATAGAGTATATTGTTAAATAAAATGAAGAAAAAAATATAAATAATCCACCTCATATAAAATTTGCAAAATGTTCTTGTACATTTAATGTATATCAACTAAAACTCACAAATCAAAATCCATTACAACTATGAACTATCGATTCTAATCACCTCGACGTCAAATCAAACTTGAACAAAACACTATACAAATCAATTTAGAAAATCAGTTTTCCCCAAATATTTTTTGGGTTTTGCTACGCAATGGAATTGCACTATGGGCCACTTTCAAGTTTCAAATGTTTTTTTCAGGGTTAGTGAGATCCCTTTTTGCTTGTAGTATAAAAATATGCAGATCTTTTGACACGTTATTTAACTCGTCCAACCTACCCGTGAACCAAACTTAACTTACCGATGTTACCAAACTAAATGCTTATGTGCGTTGACATGTTATTTAACTCGTCCAACTAACCACTTTCTCATGATGCTTTAAGGTGAACTAACAACCAACTTATAATGCTTATGTGTGTTGTAATAGGATATGCAAAAGAATTCGACAAACCTTCACGTTTGGTCGAGAGGCCCTCACTTTTCGGGGCACTGGTTCAGGAATATGCAAACAGATCATCTGGTTTATAAACAATGTATATTCATGAATGTATATTCATGAATAATGTGACTCCTTATGTGATGCCAAAACCCCAAAAGCATAATGTCAACATGAACAGAATATTTATTTATCTGAGCATTTAGTCTACTATAAAATCTAGGCAGGTACCAACGTTTTATATACATTTGTTATTTAGTATTTACACTAATTTTATGAATACGTCGACCAGTGAAATCGACACCATCAAAACAGTAGAGAATATATTTCAATGTACCATAATTCACTGGTAATGACTACGTAAATATGTTCCTCAAATATACACTTCAATATGCACGCATCAGGAATTCTACCACGTCTTGGAGTCCAAGCATGATCTGATGTCGAAGCATTATCCGACACAACTGCACCTTTTGCCTTTGGAAGCATATGGAGACACTAACACTGAATGTTTTAAGGAAGATACTCACCTACCCGTTTTAGATTTTCCTGTGATAAGAATAAGAAATGACAAAACGTGTCATGGCTTATCTCTCATAATGATAATAAGTTGAAATAATAGTTATAACAATATCAAACATGGGTCTACTATTTGAAGTTGTTACAAAGATCTTTATAAGTGTTTGGCATATTCTGGTTTTTTAAGGTTGTGCAAATATAAGGGCATATACATTAGTGTTACCCCTAAATAATCATAAAATCATATACAACTTCAATATACAGTAAAACGAAATAATCACGGGGTTGTTTGGCAATGCACATTTTACTTCTAAATAATGAGTACTATTAAACATGATGAGCAAATAACTTGCAAAAAAACACACCTTTGGAGTACACACTTATAAAACTTTTAATTGAGATCATGCATTGTGATACATTGAGTTGTTCAACAAATCTCACATGGACCAATGGATCATTAAGTTCCGTGTATGCATTGCCGATCTAATAAAAACGGTCAATAAAGTTAAGATTTAAAAACAACATGAGGCTATCAAAGTAACATTAATTTCGTACGCGTTGGAAACATCGAGTCCTTTTCCTAACATGCTCATCTATCTTCCTTAGATGATTTGCTTTTTTATCTTTCTTGAAACAGTCCAAACGACAGGTGCTTGGCTCCGAGCACATTAGCCCATTAATGGAATATTCAGGCCAATAATTTAATCATTATGCAACGCTTCACTATAACGGATGTATCGATATATCATTACGGTTTACAAACATAGCTTAAGATAGGACCTACATAAACATAAATTCAAATCAAGAAAAACTATACACACTTCAAATCTGAAAGTAAGTTGATACTATTTTGATTACATAAATTAATGAAAAGTCATGTTGTAAGAATGAGTAACAAAACAGTACCTTAAATAAATGGCAACATTTGAAGTGTTGTATAGATTTTAAGGAAGAATAATTACAAAATGGGCTAATGTGGTTAGCAAGCGCTGATCCTACACTCATTTCAAAGTTTTACCATTTTAATAACTCATGTACTACATTTTAATAACTCATTCTTGGTTTATACACATAGATGTGACTATGTGAGATTCATGATAGAATTAGTGTGAGAAGTCTTCGACTGTTTGCCTCATTCCAGAATGTCGTTATTTTTCACGTTGTGCGATACACTTCTTAGTTACCAATTTGTGGTCAAACTTATCATAAGAAAAAAGGTAATATGTGACGACATAAGGTAAAAGTAACCCTAAGCACAAATATTTTACATCATCAGGTTCTGGAAAAATCCCATCGAATAGATTTAAGAAAATAAAAAAACTATTGGGCAACCTCATAAACCCCGAAAATTTATAACAGAACAAAATCAACAATTCATATTACCGAAAATATCGGCAAATGAATCTACAAAATTTAATTGAAACAAATGACTCCTTTTACTAAGTAATTAGCTAACCAATGTCACCAACCGACCACCAACGCCACACACCAAGGACAGCGGCAACGAAGTGATCAGGGCATCGAGTGGTATAGCTTTTCATTTGGGTCAAGTAACACACAACATTGGTAACAACAGAAAATGAAGCTTCTTCCTGTGCCTTAACCAAGCTAATGAATGAAAAAACAGACCAAACACATCGACACTATGTACATATAGAAACAAAACCCTGAAAGCCAAACACTAAATCAAATTTTTGAGAGAGAGAGAGAGAGGTAGAGAGAGATGGGAAGTGAGGGAGATCTGTTTGTAGAGAAGGATTACGAAACATCGAGAAAGAGAGGTTATGCTACGTGGAGTGCAAGTGAAACAAACACAAAAGGCGTGCTTTATATAGAGATAACATAACCCTAATTGAAAAAGGCATTAATTTCATCAGAATAATTGATTTACGGTTACCTATTTTAGGAATGGAGCGTAGAAGATCTCATCAGGTCAATCATACTTTGAATAATTTTTAAGTTTAGGAATGGAGCGTTTTTTGATATACTTAAATTTCTGTCTTAGCATTTAAGATTGAATAGTTTTAGGAACAATTCGGTTTTTGAAATTTTCATTCACATCTCTCTCTTAAAGTTTGCATTGAATATGTTTTTGTCACCAAATTCATCTGTCAAACCTTCTAGTTTTACCATTTTAAAAACCAACATTAATAGTGATTTATGGTGTTGCTTTAAAAAACCATGCATTATAGTATTGTACAAAACAACTATTTATAGTGGTATTTTAAAAGCGTTTTAATGCATTGAGCTTAAAAGGCTTATATATATTAGATTTGCCATTAAAACAAATTTGAGACCAGATTTAAAACCGAAAATGAGTTACGTTCTAATCTTACAAAACGTATTTAATTCTTTATATGTTACAAAAATGATTATAAAAACTAACTATTTTATCATTTTTTTGTGTGATATACCCACAAAATTAAGTAACATATAAATACGATACAAAATAAATTATTTTATAAATACAATGTTTTAAAAATACATTAATAAACGATAATTTATACTCCGTACTACGTAAATGATAATAACATCACACGATTTTATGAGTGCTTCCTGCGTTTTTTAACATTGTACGATTTTATGAGTGCTTCTTAATTTCACAAAAACAAAATGTTTCACAATTGCACAATGTATAAAACTGAAAGTTTATAAAGTTTTGTTTAAAAAAATTTATAATTAGTTTGTTTATGGTAGGCATTTTAATGCAAAACTGGTTGTATTTTTAATAAAAATTTATACTTAGTTTATTTATGGTAGGCATTTTAATAAAAAAATTTGTACAAAACCATTTATATACAAAACTGAACGTAAAAAATGATGTTGCATTGGAATACTTGTACTTAGTTTATTTATGGTAGGCATTTTAATTCTTCCATTTAATGCTTATGCTTTAAAGGGTTGTAACATATTCTGTTTTATTATATAAAATAGATTACAAAATAGTTTTCACGTTAAATCTATCATTCAGCATTATAATGATTTTACAAATCTATATAAATAGTTTCGATAGGCTTTATAAATATAATACATCGGGATGGCTCGCTGCCATGGTAATTCCTTTTTGTTCCATCATCCCGGTGAAATCACCCTCGACATACCTCATTGGACCATTGTTTTACTATTTCTCATCGGAGCATTGTAAACCCATATTTTTTTAATGTCCTCAATATCACGATATGACTCCTGAGTGATCAGATTATAATCTAAAATGTTAAAATTGAGTGGGCTAGATGAAATTTATAATCTAAAAACTTAAAAGTTGGAGGCCTAACAATTCATCTGCGTATATTTCATGTGTTAGCCTCTACATAGAGTATGGATATTATCGTCAAGTCACAAGGTTGATCCTTTGACTAATGTATAAGAAAAACAAAAACCTTTAAACCTATGTTGCACGGAAACGCCCCTCGGGTGCCGTGCCCGTTCCGGAAACGTTTCGGAAACGGGAAACGTCTGGAAACGCCCGGAAACGTGGTGGAAACGTTTCCCAAAAAAGGGAAACGTTTCATGAAGATCGGAAACGTCGGGGACATATCAGAAACGCGAAAGGAAACGTTTTTCAGACATTTGACACGTTTTCAGTGGTGTGTTCTGACGAAAAAGTAGCAATTTATAATGAACTGTGATATGAAGGAGAAAGAGAGGGTGACTGTTAAAGATGACATACGTAGGGCTTTCTTTTTATTTGTTTTGTTTATATGGGCTAACTAATAAAATGGGCCTGTTATTTAATTACACAAAAATATTTTGTTATTTAATTGAGCCTGTTATTAACTACTTACTACTAATCAGTAGTATATAAATGAATGGATGACCAATTTGCAATACTTTGTATAAATTATATAAAGTAATTAATTTAACTTACTAAATAAAATAATGAATTAATAAAATGCACAAACGTTTCCAACCGTACCCGTTTCCTCAATTTTGGGACATTGACGTTTCTAAGTACCCGTCCTCGTACCCGTCCCCGTTTCCGTATCCGTCCCCGTGCAACATAGCTTTAAACACTTTTAGATCTTTTTGCAAAGAAAGCTCTAATACTTTTATCTCCGTAGAAAAACAAAAGTATATTAAAGCTATTTATCAAAGACAAGTAAAGTTTTAATATCTTTTATTTCCATTAAGGATAAAACGGATTTTATAAATTACAAAATCAATTCTATCAAAATTAGTATAAAAAATATTAAAACTTTAATTTTTATGAAATCTAAACAACTCGTTAAACTGAAAACCAACAGTGAAGCCGATCAATAAAGAGGTCCAAAAGCCTCTAAACTTGTAGACACTGAAATTATTAAATGAGAGCATGGATTGGACTCTTTTTTATAAACTCTTCATTTCTCGCATATCTCACACTCGAGCGATGTGAGACAAAAGTGTATTTTTTTCTACTTATTTCACTTTGTGATTTTATTCTTCAGCAAAAAATACCATCCATGTTATTTTATATCTATCATCCTTGATTGTGTATTTGTAAAAAAACATATCTAGATTTATATACTTTTACATATTTGTATAAGTATTTTTAATAACTATATTACTTTCGTATCAAAAAAAGAAAGGCTATGGTCGTGCTTTACAGCTTACAATGTGCCCAAGATTTATGTTAAGAAAAAAATCCTTATAACATTAATACATGATTTTTGTTAAAAAATCAAAGACAAATATACTTTTGTATCAGATGAAGAGAGGTTGTGGTCGTGCTTTACAGCTAAGAACGTGCCCAAGATTTATGTTAAGAAAAATCTCTTATAACATGAATACATGATTTGGGTTGAAAAACGAGACAAATATACTTTTGTATCTGGTGGGAAAAATCAGACAAAATATACTTTTGTATCTAGTGGGGAGGGGATATTGTAAGCCTTTACGGCTAACAAGATACCCAAGACACCTGATACTGAAGTTAGTTTACCATCAATTACTCTACTTTTAATGATCCTACCATATATACCTACTTTTTATTATAAAGTCCAATGATGTGGGATGTTTAGATCACTTTTCAAATTTTTATGCGTAACATAAGGGATGACAAGAGATATGTAATTTATTCACGTTAAATTTTCATTTCTTTTTAAATGCAAATCTTTTGACTAAACTGTCCACGCTTACATACCGTATAAAAGTATTTACGCTTATAATCTGGGCTAGGGTGCATTCTAGTTATAGTGTCAGTCAAGATTTCATGGTGAATTTAGTGTGTGTTTTGCATCCTTCACAAAGAGCTGATCCCTCTTACCCATTACCATATTAATTAGAGGCATCCTCTCTAATTTGCATGACGAGGTCACCCCTCCAAGTATTCATGCACGTCGTTGACTTCATGACCTATATTGACTTTTGGTATATTACACTAATACAGATTTTCATAAGTAAACATAAGCTATGTTTTCAGAACTAAAACCCGTATACATGTTATACGTCTAGGTTTTCCCCGGACTTATTCATTTTCGTTGCTTTCATGCTTTATATGCCCTTATTATGCTTTCATTATTTTATGCTTTCCATGCTTTATTGTATATTCGTGCACTGGGCGTTATGCTCAGTTGTTTTCCATTTCCATGTTCCGAAACGGCAGGTACCCAAGGTCGCAAGTAGGATCTCAAGAGTATGTGCATTCGAATGAAAGCTATCCAACCTTCTATATCTTATGCATTTACCATACTTTATCTTACTTTATCTCATGTTGGACATTGTTTATTCCTTTTCCTTTACAATACTTATATTTTCTTGTGTTGAGTTACTTAGACTACCGATGTTTGTTTCTGGTATTTCCATTTATGGTCATGAATATTTAGACATTTACCTTGTATGCTTTGATGACACGCCATATATTACTGTGATATTCCATTTTACCAAATAGGTGTTACAATCACATTTCATTTATTTTGACGACCTAGTGATCATCTCATGTACCACATCTCTTTAGTTATAATATGGCCTTCTTGGATCAAATATTGACATAATATCATATGAAGATGAAAATTAACTCACTGCAACGACAACGAGAGAATATTAGTACTAAACAATCATGTACATTTTCTAAAACATACCTAATACCACCAATAACATTCTTCAATCGATGTATCTTTCCATCCGATTGTGCAATTCATAACTTTGATATTTGGTAACTGGCAAGTCTTTAGCTAATATTATAGGTTGTCTTCTTTTAATGTTAGTAATAAGTAAGGATGAGCAAAAGAACTAAAGAATCGGACCGGAACCGAGAATCGGACTGGAGCCACGAAGAACCGAACCAGAACCAGAACCGTTGGTTCCAGTTCCAGTTCTTGTTTTTGTGATTTTTTGTTCTCGGTTCGGTTCGGTTCCACCGGTTCTCGGTTCCGGAACCAAGTACCCAATAATTATAAAAATATTGTAATTTTTTTACGATACTTAAAAGCTAATATCATAGGTAATATAAAAAAACAAAACTAACCCGCTCTCAGAAAAACCAAACCAAACACCTTTAACTCTAATCTTAATCATTTGAAACATAAACAACTGTAATCATTATCAAATCAATAGAACTAAATCTTATGTTGTTTTTTTATTTGCATTCAAAGTATGTGTTTTTAGTATTACTGATATATGTATGTCTTGTTAGTACAGAATTACTAATCACTAGATTTTTATAATATAAAAATTGGTTTGTATGTTATAATTGGTTATATGGTACGTTCGATAAGTTTGAATAATTTGTGATTCTTTGATTTTAGTTTTTAACAAGAAGGTTTATATAATATAACTAGGCATATAAAATAGATTCCTTTTGTAAACATAATGTAAAATAATTAGTAATCTAATATTTTTATTTTGTATTGCTTTTTAAGGTTATACAAATTTTATAAATATTGAGCCTCGTAACTCTGATTCGAATTTGGGTAAAAGAAAAGTAGTGCACCCTATGAAACTATAAAATGTTTATTTATTTGAGCTTATGATTTAGTTGTTAAATATTATTACTTTTAACGTAAATGGTTGTAAATACTTAAAATAATTATTTTTTGTTAGTATTTGTTGACTTAATTCACTTTTAAAAAAAATTTCTTCTAGGAAATCGGTTCCTATACTGGTATAACCAAAGAACCGGAACCAGAACCGAACCAATAAATATATTTGGTTCGGTTTTTGGTTCCTACTTCTCTCAAAAATTTGGTTCTCGGTTCCACCAGTTCCGATTCCAATTCCACTGGATATAGATCCACGCTCATCCCTAGTAATAAGTCACAAAGTGAAACAAGTAGAAAAAATACATATTTTGTCCCACATCCATGGAGTAAAAGATGTGAATGAAATGAAGAATTTATAAAACAAGGTCCAATCCATGCTTTTGATGAATAATCGATTTGACCATCGGTTTCCTTGTTCAACTGGTGGTTTAGACTTTTTAACAATTCAAGTTTCAATAATTTTTATTCTGTTTTGAATAGATTTGATTTTATACATGATAAAAATTTGTTTTTTCAGAACAAAAATCAAAGTATTAAAGCTTTCTTTTCAACTAGACATCTTTAAAGTTTTTACTTAAAAATCCAAAATCTAAGGAATCACCGCAAATTTTAGATTTGCATAAGCATAGTCAGTAACGGAAGAGAAATGTGTGTTGGAATAGCAAGTCAAATTGGTCAAGAGTTGCTCTGAAAATGAAACTAGTAGTACTAAATTGTTAATTTGGACAAAATCGTTGAAGGAGTAAACTTTGTGACGAGTCATTTTGTTACATGGATAGAGTTAATTGGCCTTGGGGGGGGGGGGGGGGGGGGGGGGGGGGGGGGTTTGAAACAATGAGGGGGCACTCACCAGCTGCTGCTAATTCAGCTTCAGCTTCTTCACGTTGTTGGGAGCTCATGCCATTCCATATACGTGGTGGTGCTATATAAGAAACATTACAAGGGTCAAAATTAGACATATAACTATAAAACCATTATTGTTATTATAACTACCATTAAGAGGTTTGCATGATCGATGATTGAGTCATTCGAGAAGGGCAATGGTATCCTCGGTCAAAACCGGCATGCTGATTCTCACATTATTTGGATCTCCAGATGGATAATACCGAATAGGTTTATCACGACCTTTTACTTCTTCCATGAATATAATGCATTATTATTTGAAATCTGCGGGACTCATGATTGGTATACCACCAAATGGCTTTCCCTTTCGCTTTCGATTAGGGTTACCATCACCGTGCTTCGTGAAACCAGGATAGATGCTAGGGTTTGTTTCCAGCATCGTGAATGAAGAAACAAGTATTGTGGTTTGATTTTACTTGTTAAAATTAAAAGCCTACAAAGTGAAACAAGTTTATCCCACATTGCTCCAGTGAAAAATATGAATGAAATGAAGAGTATAAAAGAGGGTTCAATCCATGCTTTATTAGCCAATACTTTGTCTTTTGTTTATTGAGTTTGAATGCCCGGATTTAGTTCCATGGGCGGCTCAATTTTTTTTAACACAATTACTAGTTTCAATATTTTTAATCTTCTTTTTGATTGTTTTGATTTTATATATGATAAAATCAAACATTTATGTAGAAGATAAAAGTCTATTTAAGCTATTTCTCCAAGACAAGTAAAACGTTTTAGCCTTGGATCTTTTATATATATTCGTGAGTGGTCGGCATTGGTATTGTTTTATACATCTTTAAACTTTAAAGCTACTCTACATGAATACAAAATCACTGAAAAAATGTTTAAAGCTAGTAGCGGAAGACTACATTTTGACATCAGCGCAACAAAAATGTATCTTTAATGGGACCGTAGCCTGATAAGCTGATCAATTCTATGTTCTTGCTATGATTGAGAACGGGTTGGATAACTAAAATATGTAGCGTATATAATTTATATAATATACAAACTTATGAGTTCTTTGCAATGCCAATAAAACAAAACGTTCATTTCAAGACGAGATGTCTTGATGTTGAGAGATAAACATGCTGTCCTTTTAACAATATCCCAAGTGTAAGTAGTGGCAAATCACGTTTTGAGCATTCCATCTCGACGTTTTTTCAGGTAAAATATGTGGTCCTATACAAGTTAAGTTGTTCCAATATTGGGGCAACAATGAAGACAATGATATTTAAGTTGACCCTCCCCTTTAAAAAGGTCAAAAACTACACGGAGTTTGTACTTCCATCAGTGAAAAACTACAAAAGGATAGAAAACATAAAAAGAAAGATGCTACAAAGAGAAACTATATGTTTGAGAGAAAAGACACCAAGAATGTGTAATGTGTATAAATGTATAATACTACCAGTTTCCCGTCTTAAGTAATTTTCTACCAAATGCCACTATAGTCAACTACATTTTTTGTAAGTTTTGGAAAATAATAAAAGATATTAGACTAAATCGTTATATTGATTAGAAGTTTGAAGTGGCACACCTGAGTTTTAAGGGTGAGGATTAAGACTAGAATTAGTCTCGAATGGGTTGCCAAATGGTTTTGAACCTTGTTGTGTTGTTGCTGCTGCAACAGTCTGATGTAATTCACATGATTCTTCATTCTATGTGGCTAAGAAAAATTAACATTCAATTAGTTAACTCTTGATCAAATAACATTAGCTCTTTAATGTCTTTCAGTTGGAGTACGTGTGTATATTTGTATTTAGTTTACAAATATGAATGATACGGAGAGTGTATAAAAAGGGGGTCCATCCATGTATAACTATTTTTAATGGAGGCTGACTTTTGGTTTCTGCCTTGATGGGCTTTTCATATTTTTGGCACAATCACAAGTTTTACTATTTTTAGTGTTGTTATTGCCATCTTGAACTTAATGGTTGAGTTTATAATATACACTCAATTTTTTGAATAACATCATTAAAAAGTATTGGAGCTTTCTTTGCAAAAAAAATATAAAGTATCACTTCAAAATTTTAAAGTTGAAGGCTTTGGCCTTTCTAACCCGGCTTTAAGATAACTGCTAGATTGTGACTACACAAGTAGTTCAGAACTTCATATTATACTCAAAGACCATCATGGTTTCATAGTCTCATCTTACGAAACAAACATAAAATAAAAAATCAGACCATCTTCAAGCCACCGAACATACTTTGCAAGCGATACCTTTTTCGAAGTATTTGGAGATTTGCAAGATGTACACCATACAACAAAAGGATCTGATGTATTCCACACGATTCTTCATTACGTCTTCCGTTACAAAGACTTGGCATTCTAATTTCTTCTATATCTCTAACTGAATCCATTTGATGGTTCCTATATCTTGAACTTAATGTTTGATTTGTCAACCATGGTATGTGTTGGAAAATGTTTTGCAAAATATGGTTTTTGCAATACTTTGAAAATAATTTTATATATGTATATGTTATATATATTCGTAGTACTTATTAGCTTCGCATTCTCCTCGAAGAGAGCTTCGCAACGAGCTAAAGTATGTCCAATATGGAGTTAATATGAATGAGATATCGTGTCTCAAAGTGAGTCACGTGAAACACAATATGTGGAAAAATATTTGTCCCACATCGCTTGAAACATGAAGTGAAAACATGTTTATAAAGAAATCCTAGTTTCTATCCTACAATATTCATTTGTGGGTTTTTACTCCCACGCCTACGCGCACGCAGGGGTGCAGAAAGTGGTATTTCTAGGCCAAAAACGGGGGTTCGAAGCTACTGAACTTGTGCACGAGCGCGCGACCTGCGGACACGATGCAGCTCCGAAAACTGGCTTTGGTGCGGGCAAATTTTAGTATCTTTTTTGCTGCGAATTCGATTTGTTTTTCCATAAAATTATGTACATCTATTTTAGGAATAGATACATAAACAAAATATTTTGTGTTAAAAAGACAGACAGGAAATCTGTTTTAGTTATAACAGATTTTCCCGACTGTGGTATATATTTTCTTTGAGAACAAGTAAAGTTTTCAGTATAAATATAACTCATTCTCATTCAGTTTTCACATCAAAAAAAACGTAGCTTTTTCCTTACTCCATTATCAGACAGTTTTCCAGCAGCTCGTCGATCAGAAACACGCAAGGCTTCTGTGATCTTTCAGGCAAGTTTGTTAAGTCCGGCTGTACAACAGTTTTAGACGTTGTACCCTGGGAAACAGACGGCGAATCTGTTTTAAGGGAAGCGTGTTAAACACGTGCCTCGTCTTTGTTTTACTGATTTCTTCATTACTGTTAATTACTTTCTGTCATTTAAATTCTGTCAATTTAGTTTCTGTTATTTTATTGTAAATTCGATTTTATAATAAAAGTGTACACCGTTTCCTACAATCTTAAAACAGATTCTGTTTAACAGAATTAAAACTTTTATTAAAATCGGATTAATAATTTTATTAGATTTATTTATAAACTGTTTCTGCCGAAACCAGGATTGAGTTTCACTGGAAATCAGTTTTAATTATAGATTTTTATTAACAGTTAACGTTTTTTTTAGCAGTTGTTCTAATCAGTTTAGTGAAACCAAGATTGTGTTTTTGTTAAACTGATATTTTTAATAATTGCATCTGATTCAATGAAACCAAGATTGAGTTTCTTTGAAACAGATCTACTATAAGTATATAGAGATCACGATTGAATTTCTTATATACAGATTTATAACAGTTGTCTAACTGTTTGTGTTTTGATCTTGTTTGATCTTTCAGAATATCTATTAGCACTCCTGAAATTCCTGCAACTACTACTGTGAAAGTAACTGCTGCGCCAGTTACCCACACAGTTGCTAATCATGCTGAAAAACCAGAAAAATTCAATGGACATAATTTTAAGAGGTGGCAGCAGAAGATGTTCTTCTATCTCACTACTTTGAACCTTGCGAAGTTCTTAAAAGAGACTGTACCTCAGGTGGAACCTCCTAAAGAAGGTGTATCCGAAAATCAACAAGCCGTGCAAGCTGTTGAAGCATGGAAACATTCAGACTTCTTGTGTCACAACTATATTCTGAATGGTTTGGTGGTCTCTTTGTACAATGTGTACTGCAAGACTAAGACTGCCAAAGAATTATGGGAGTCGTTGGAACGCAAGTACAAAACTGAGGATGCTGGTACAAAGAAGTTCGTGGTAGCTCGCTTTTTGGATTACAAGATGGTTAATTCAAAGAGTGTGATAACTCAGGTTCAAGATCTGCAGGTTTTGCTACATGACATTCATGCTGAGGGTATGACTTTGAGTGAAACTTTTCAAGTTGCTGCTATCATTGAAAAGTTACCTCCAAGCTGCGTAGACTTTAAAACTACTTGAAGCATAAGCGAAAGGAGATGACTGTTGAAGACTTGGTTGTTCGTCTTCGTATTGAAGAGGACAACAAATACGTTAACATGTGCATCACTTGGATTACTAGTATATCTACTCAGCCTGCTAACAGCATATGCTAAGTCAGGTCGGGTACATGTCATCAAATACATTAACATGCCAATAATTCTTGAATACTCTAATTGGGCAACACCTACGCCTCTATTTTTAGATAGATGCAAACTGGTGTCTATTGGAGTTCTAGCTAGGCCGGAATCCCCCCGCATTATGAGTATTAAGAATTTTGTCCACGTAATGTGCTTGACTTAATGCAAGTCCACTTTGAGTTCGTATGATCTTTATTCCAAGGATCACATCAGCCAAACCCATATCTTTCATGTCAAACTTTGATTTCAACATATCTTTAGTAGACTTGATCATCTTGTCGTTACTACCAACGATAAGCATATCGTCGACATAAAGACACAAGATTACTGATACTTTGGTTTTGTATGGGGTTCAGATAAGTTCTCGGTATCTTCTCGAATTGATCGCAGCTCTATGTGGAAAGATTGTTCTTGGTTACTAAAAAGGGTTGATTTTGGTTATCTAATTTCTTAAACTAAATACAAGTAATTAAAATTGTCGTTGAGAAGGATAGAAGTCTTAAAATTAAACTACAAATAAGAGCGTGCAACCTTGGAAATTAAAACTTAACAATTCAAAAACTTAAAAACAAGTTTGAAATAAACTAAGTAAAAGAGCGGGAAAAACTAGGTTTGAAAATTAAGCAAAAACAAAACTCAGACCTGAGTCCGATCGTAATGCGATCGTACTCAAATCAGTAATCCAGATCGCAACACGATCGTACCCCAAACAACACAATGGATCGTATTCACCGATCACACTCGATGCGATCGCAAGAAGTAAAAAGATCGCACTCAATGCGATGATACCAAAAGAGATGGATCGTACTCTCTAGTACGATGGGAGGGGACGATCGTACTACCAGATCGCAACGCGATCGTGGTTCCGGATCGTAACAAACCGATCGCACTCAATGCGATCGAAGCAGGAACAAGAGACCCGATCGCACCCCAGATCGCAGTGACTGATCGTGGGCGGGGATCATACCAGGGAAAGGACCCAGATCACAGTTAATGCGATCGTAACAAGTGAAACCCTCCTGCGATGGAAAAGATGTCCAATCAAGGAAAATAAGCTTAAGTCAATAAGCAGTAACCTATAAGCATTCTCAAACTTCGAAACAAAGATAAATCAGCACATTTTCAAAGACTTGTGAATCTAAACGTGAAACTTAATAAACCGAATATAAAATGATAAATAGTTTAGGAAAACGTAAAGGTAAATAAGCCAAAACAATCAAATAAGCCAATAAGCATCAAGGGCCTATAGCTTATACATGTACGAGCTTGTGTAGGAACAAGAAGGATTAACCTTTAATCACGAACTCATCAAATCTCCCAAACCGTATGAAATGAACCAAACGGATCAAAGATTAAGGAAAACTAAGAAATGTAGAAGGAGATTAAAGAACTTAAAAGCTTAACTTGAATTAGATTAGTGAAATCCAAAATACAAAAGCTTAAAACTTGAAAGATAAAAATGGAGAAAAGAAAAATCTTAATGAGAGAAAGTTGAGAACTTTCTCTCTCTAAAACTAGAGAAAAATGAAAAAAATGAAAAACTAGCTAGCCCCCTCCTAATGTGATTAGGAGGGTATTTATAGGGAGTTGGGAAGTGCATGTGTGGTGCTTCCTTCTTTCTTTTTCTTCTCGACTCGATTTAATTCATTTGTCTTTCTCGATGTCGTCTTGGGATTAATTAAACTCGTCTTAATATTTCTTCATTTATTTAGACTCGAGTTCCTTCGACATATGTAAATCTTCCATCTTTGGTCCTTTTCTTCGATAAATCTTCAAATAGGCCCATCGACTTCAAATCTTTTGCATCTCTTGGACAATAGACTTCGTCTTGAGTCTTTTTCTTCGATAAATCCCGTGCAATCCCATGTTTTCTCCAATATCCATCCGGTTGGTTCTGAAAACACAATAAACACAAAAACCACGCATAATTCCAAACAAAAGATTTTAAATACGCGTTTTGGTCTCGTTTTATCCGGAATTAAGTGGTAAAAGGATGGGTGTTTTCACACCTATCAATTACATATCCAATATTTGTGTCTTTGACATAAACACACTTGTCGCATTCATTAATTTTGAATCCACCCTCTAGCATGGCGTGATCAAACTTCTGATGCCATTGTTTTGGAGCTTGCTTTAAGCCATACAATGACTTAACAAGCCTACAAACTTTGCTCTCTTGTCCAGGAGCCATGAAACCCTTGGGTTGGTTCATGTATATTTCTTCTTCTAAATCTCCATTTAGAAAAGCCGTTTTCACATCCATTTGGTGAACTTTTAAATTTCTTAATGCGGCAATAGCAAGAATCATCCTAATAGAAGTTATTCGCTTAACAGGCGAATAAGTATCAAAGTAATCTAGACCTTCGCGTTGTCTAAAACCTTTGATCACCAATCTTGCTTTGTACTTATCAATGGTGCCATCAGCTTTCATCTTCTTCTTGAAGATCCATTTATAGGCTAGTGGTTTACAAACAGGAGGTAAATCCACGAGCTCCCAAGTATTATTTTGTAAAATAGACTCTATTTCACTATTAATCGTTTCTTTCCATCGAGGCCCTTCTGAGGAATTTATAGCTTCTTGATAAGAAGTGGGTTCATTTTCTACCATAAAAGAGACAAAATCGGGTCCAAATGATTTCTCGGTTCTCGCCCGTTTGCTTCTTCTAGGTTCAACCTCTTAATAACTGACTTTTAGTTGGTTAATAAAAGGTTTTGCTTGCAAGATCTCTCTTTGCGTTGCTCGTACCCAATTGATATATATCGTTGTTTCGTTCTCGGTATCTTTTCGAATCGATCACGGTCAATAGTGGAATCGTTGTTATTGGTGACTAAAAAGGGGAAGCTTTGGTCTAAAACTACTAAACTGATAAAGACAAGTAATAAAATAACTCTAGAGACTAGAAATAAAAATAAATCCAGACTTTAAATGAAACAGTAGAAAATACCTTATGAAAAATAAAACTAGAACTTCTCTTATTCGGAATGCTTCTTGCTATGCGGAATGAACTGCTCCGTTCGGAATATTTTGTTCTATGCGGAAAGTACCCCCTATGCGGAATGTAGGGCTATTCGGAAAAATATCTCTTATGCGGAATAAATGGAAAAAGCCCCATTCGGAAAGTTTGGGCTATGCGGAATAATTTGGAAAAAACCCTTATGCGGAAAAATCACTTATGCGGAATACTTCTGCATATCCTATTCGGAATAATTTGGGAAAACCCTATTCGGAATAGTGCAGCTATTCGGAAAAATATCTCTTATGCGGAATAACTGGTATTCCGAATAACAATGAAAAATCTACCTCTATTCGGAATGACTGAAATATTCCGAATAGCCAAAATAATAACCTCAATTCTGAATAAATAAAATATTCCGAATTACAAAGAAAATCACCACTACTCGGAATAATTGAAATATTCCGAATAGCTAAGAAAACTAAACCCTTACTCGGAATAAATGCAAAATTCCGAATGGATACAATCCCAGATTCCCTATTCGGAATCTGGGCGAGATCAGAAAGGGCAGCGAAGAACAGGGAAGTTACAGAACACGAAATCAAGACTAAAAATCACTAAGTTTTTGATCCAAACTTTAACCAATTTTACCACTAATCTTTTACTCAAAGAAAGCTTGAATCCAAACAACAAAAATCTCAAAACCCACTTACTTTTGACAATCAAACCCAACGAATGAAATTCAAGAACTAAGAATCCAAAAGATATGAAGAACAAGATGATGGAAAGATTAAAGGATGATTTGTATTAATGAATTAAGATTCAACAAACAAGAAAAGGTTAACTTACAAGATTGAAAGATAAATCAAACAAAGATTAAAACCACTCCTTAAGGGAGATGGTTCCTAAAAACTAGGAAGAAAAAAAACTGAAAAGGAAGATGTGGAGTCTTGAATGGGAGGAGTATATATAGGCTTCTCCCTTGGTTGGTGAGTGGGCTTTCTTCTCTTCTTTTTGTCTTCTCGTCTTTTCAGAAAAGTTGACGTTTTCGATTCTGATTCGGGATTTGTCGTCGATTAAATTCAACTCGTCTTTTAATTTCTTCGTTAAATAGACTTGAGTTTCTTCGACTTATGAAAATCTTCCGTCTTTAGTCCTTTTCTTCGATAAATCTTCGAATAGGCCTAGTGACTTCAAATCTTTTGCACCTCTTGGTCAATAGACTTCGTCTTGAGTCTTTTTCCTTGATAAAACCCGTGCAATCCCATGTTTTCTTTAATATTCATCCGGTTAGCTCTGAAAACACAATAAACACAAAAACCACGCATAATTCCAAACAAATGATATTAAATACGTGTTTTGGTTCTTGTTTTAGCCAGAATTAAGTGGTAAAAGGATGGGTGTTTACACACCTATCAAATCCCCTACACTTAACCATTGCCATGCCCTCATGCAATGCTTAGTGATAAAGCAATTTTACATTTTTCTCATAATTAATCAACATTGGCCTTATTCAAATACTACTAAACAAATATTAAAGCACTAAGAGAAATTTAAAGTTAACAAAAGGATAGAACATAGCTATGTGGGAACAACTCGTAAAGAGATCGAGGACTTACATAAGGTCTTTGGTGCTGCGAAGATTTATCACCCTCAAGTTTCACGTTCCCCAAACTAAGCTTAAAAACGAGATCATTGTTATTATAAGTTAGCAATTCAAACACTTACACACATGGCTTAATTAAATGCTTAGACTCCCTTATTCCTAGGTGTATCTCTTATATTTTATTTTTGTCTTAGAATGATCATGAAGATGCATTTTTGGACTTATTTCGATAGTTCATTTAGGCTGAAAGCAAAGTAGGACGATTTGATCAATAGTTAGCTAAAGGACAAAATCTCTTAAAACTGCTTCTCGGGATATCAGAAAGTTCATATCTTGGCATAACTTGGTTCACGATTTGAGACCTTTCTCGGGCCGATATTTGGCATGTACTTCATACTTCATATCTTCGAGAGACGTTCTTGAGATAATGGTCTTCTCATCATAATAGAGTTTCTTCACTTTGGAGACTTTTGAGGGGTACTCCAACTTTGTTGACCACGACTTCATGATTATTTCTTCAATCTCTAATTGGGATTTTGAGATACAACGATCCGCCTCCTTTTCGGACTTGGATCTATTTATCCTCATACCTTGTTAGGGTCTTTTCGGATAGACTTCTCCATGATCTTTATGGGAGTTGATTGCTTTTCGTCGTGAGTCTTGATCCTTCATATTGATTTTGGGAATAATGCTTTTCACATCACTTTTGGATCTTCAGCCATAAAATTGAATCCTCATGCCTTGTTAGGGCCTTTTCGGACTCGCCAATCTTCGCGCCCCGCTTCATAAGTTATGCCTTGGCTATGAACTCTCGTCATTACCGAGCAACTTTTAAACGATCTTGGGCTAGAAGCTAAGTAACCTTTCAAATCGTACGACCTTACTTATTGCAGATAAATTATTAGCAAGTGATGGGAGAATAGGCAAATAATTACACCAAGTGAGCTTGTGCAAGAATACCGACTTATAATTGACTCTATCATTTCTCGTCCTCCACAATTTAAAATCTCAAGGAATGAGACTCGTGGATGCTTAGCCTAATAAACCAATTAAGGTCTACATGGTTAAGGATACTAGCTAGAGTAAACTTGGATAAGTAAACTCGGGTTGAGTCAAAATATACGCAACGGGCCTAATATGTTCAAGATTTCAAAACTAGCTACGCCATTTTATTAATATTTTTGACTTTATTGCGGGGTATATACATATGAAAGTAACGATAAAAATTTTAAAAATTACGACAAAATGGCCAAAGTTGATTAAAAATTTGAAAAATGTTGAAAAGTATGATTTTCCGGTTAAATGAAGGCATTTTCATGGAAAGTCCACTTAAAACTTCGATAGAAGTCCCCCCTACACTTAAGATAAACATTGTCCTCAATGTTTAAGCATGTGGGAAGAGTCTCCCCTACACTTATGACATTGTGCACGTTGGTTAAATCAAGCTAAGGAGGGGACGACTAAAGTGATCAATTTCAAATGTGAGTATGAAGAAAATTGAATCACGATAGTTGAAAGATAGAACCAGATTTCGGATAACATGGGATTATGGTTCTTCAAAGATTCCAAAAGTGCAATAATCCCTGTAATCACATCACCATCCAAAAACAAGCAACCTATATAGCTCCCCCTACACTTATGATGAAAAACGGGACAGGGGGATAGAAACTCGGGTTGCCTCCCGAGGAGCGCTTGTTTTTGTTTACCGAGTCGCGAGCCTGACTCGGTCCCGAACTAATTCAAGGGAAACGTGGTGAGGGATGGAATCATCTCCTTAGAGATTTCCTCACCAACGTACAACTTCAAACGCTGGCCATTCACCTTGAAGTTAGGCCCATTTGGCTGTGAAAGCTCAATGGTACCATAGGGAAAGACATTGGCGATGGTGAATGGACCAGACCAGCGGCTCTTCAACTTGCCTGAGAAGATCTTCAACCGAGAGTTAAAGAGTAAGACTTGATCACCAACGTTAAACTCTCGGTTCTTGATTTTAGCATCGTGGATAATCTTGGTCTTCTCCTTGTAAATCAATGAGTTCTCGTAAGCTTGATTCCTCAATTCTTGAAGCTCGTTGAGTTGAATCTTCTGAAAATCACCGGCTTTGTTGATGTCGAAGTTAGCCCACTTCAAGGCCCAGTATGCCTTATGTTCCAGCTCGATGGGGAGGTGGCAGGCTTTCCCGTACACAAGACGATAAGGTGTACAACCAATCGGCGTCTTATAGGCGGTACGGAAAGCCCACAGAGCATCATCAAGTTTATCGGCCCATGAGGCACGATGCTCTCCCACAGTACGTTCCAAAATTCTCTTCAATCCACGGTTGGATATCTCGGCTTGACCGTTGGTTTGAGGATGATAAGCGGTGGAAAGACGGTGATTGACACCGTACTTAGCCATGACTCTTGCAAATTGATCGTTGCAGAAATGAGTCCCGCGGTCACTGATAATAGCACGAGGAACACCGAAACGAGCAAACAGTTGTTTCAAGAAATTACAAACCACCCTCGCGTCGTTAGTGGGTAAAGCTTTTGCTTCAACCCATTTAGAAACGTAGTCGACAGCGACAAGGATGTATTTGTTGCCTTTAGAAGACGGGAATGGCCCCATAAAGTCGATGCCCCAGACATCAAAGATTTCACATTCTTGTATGAAATTTTGAGGCATCTCATCTTTATGTGTGATCTTGCCTTGTTTTTGGCAAGCATCACAATGTTTAACCATCTCGTGAGCATCACGATAAATGGTGGGCCAATAGAATCCCGAGTCAAACACTTTTTTGGCGGTGTAGTTGGGACCAAAGTGACCACCGGTGGGTCCTTTGTGGCACGCTTGGAGAATATCAAAAGCTGCCGGTCCGTCAACACACCGACGAATAATCAGGTCAGCACATTGTTTGAATAGAAAAGGGTCCTCCCAAAAGTAAGTCTTAACATCGTTCAAGAACTTCTTCTTTTGTTGGGATGTTAACCCTTGGATGAGAACACCACCCGCTAAGTAATTTGCAATATCGGCAAACCACGGGGTGCCATCAAGATTGGGATTTATAGACATTAAGGTTTCAAGGGGAAAAGAGTCATTGATCTCTTTGTTCGGATGGTCCCCTTGATATGGATCCTCAAGTCTGCTCAGATGATCCGCGGCCAGGTTTTCAGCACCCTTCTTGTCACGAATTTCAATGTTGAATTCTTGAAGGAGTAAAACCCAGCGGAGAAGTCTTGGCTTAGAATCATTCTTAGTCATCAAGTACTTCAACGCGGAATGGTCCGTGTATACGATGGTGGTGGATAAAACAAGATAGGGGCGAAATTTCTCAAAAGTATAGACAACAGCTAAAAGCTCTTTTTCGGTTGTCGTATAATGCAATTGAGCCCCCGTCATTGTTTTGCTAGCGTAGTGGATTGGTTGGAAGTGTTTATTCACTCTTTGGCCCAGAACCGCACCAATAGCAAAGTCGCTAGCATCGCACATCAATTCAAAAGGCAGCTCCCAATTAGGGGTAACCAAGACCGGTGCCTTAGTTAGCTTATCCTTGAGAAGATTGAAGGCTTCGAGACACTCTTTCAAAAAGATAAAAGGAGTATCTTTTTCCAAGAGGTGGGTCATCGGGCGAGCGATTTTAGAGAAATCCTGAATGAATCGTCGATAGAAGCCCGCATGACCCAAAAAAATTCTCACACCCTTCACGGTTGAAGGTGGAGGTAATTTGGCTATGACATCAACTTTAGCACGGTCGACTTTAAGACCGGCTTTAGAGATTTTGTGTCCTAGCACAATGCCTTCTTTTACCATAAAATGGCATTTTTCCCAATTCAGAACAAGGCGAGTGTCTTCGCACCGCTTAAGCATGCGTTCCAAATTGGCAAGGCAAGCAGAGAAGGAATCCCCGAAGACCGAGAAATCATCCATGAAGACTTCCATGGTTTGCTCAACCATGTCATGGAAGATAGCCAACATGCACCTTTGGAAAGTCCCGGGGGCATTGCATAAGCCAAAAGGCATTCTTTTATAAGCAAATGTGCCATAGGGACAAGTGAATGTTGTCTTTTCTTGATCTTGGGGATCGATGGGTATTTGAAATAACCCGAGAAACCATCCAGAAAGCAGTAATATTCATTACCAGCTAGACGTTCAAGCATTTGGTCCATAAAAGGTAGAGGGAAATGATCCTTTCTCGTGGCATCATTGAGTTTGCGGTAGTCTATACAAACTCTCCACCCAGTAACGAGACGGGTAGGAATTAACTCGTTGTTTGCATTTGGCACAACGGTGATTCCGCCTTTCTTAGGCACACAATGGACTGGACTAACCCATGGTGAATCCGAAATAGGGTAAATCATACCCGCATCAAGAAGTTTGATAACCTCTTTTTTGATGACGTCATGGATTTTAGGATTCACCCTTCTTTGGCTTTGAATAGTGGGCTTAAAGTCGTCCTCCATGAGAATTTTATGTGTGCAAAAGTGAGGATCAATTCCGCGGATGTCGGAGATTTTCCAAGCGATAGCTCGTTTATGCTTCTTCAACACAGCGACAAGTCGGGCTTTTTCGTCTTCTTTCAGATCCTTTGCGATGATGACCGGTAACTTCTCGTCGTCTTCTAGGAAAACGTACTCAAGATGAGGCGGTAGGTCTTTAAGCTCGAGAGTAGGAGGATCCTTAGTAGATGGTGAAACTAACGATGGATCATCATTAGTCACCTCTTTAGGAGTAGGAGGAGACAATGGGTCCTCATTGAGAAGTCTCTCAATAGTACGAATATCTTCATCCCAATTGGTGGACGAATTATCATACTTAATATCGAGAGGACCCAAGGTAGCTTCGAACTCATCCAAGTCACTTTCTCCAAAAGGAGTAAATGCCGGAGCAATTGAGGCAACGGTCTCAACATTGGGTAGAGAAGAGAGAGTACTTTTGCAAGCATCATGAAAATGTTCTTCACAAGCCTCATCGAGAACATCAATAGCATTAACACTCTCATATGAATAAGGTTGCTGAGAAATCTTACCCATGTTGAAGACAATTTGATCGTCACCAACTCTCATGATTAATTCGCCTGCAGCTACATCAATGAGAGTGCGACCGGTCCTCAAGAATGGACGTCCAACGATTAATGGGACACGAGGGTCCATCTCGTAGTCAACGACGACAAAATCAGCCGGGAAGGTGAATTTATCAACGCCAACAAAGACATCTTCGGCTATCCCCACTGGATAAGCAACCGTACGGTTGGCTAATTCCAAAGTCATTCGTGTGGGGACTAGCTCGGGGAGAGATAATTGCTTCCAAACACTTAAAGGCATTAAGTTAATACTGGCACCTAGATCGGCTAAGGCCATGCAATTCTCTACTCCCGGGAAGTTGCACGGAATCAAGAAGCGACCCGGATCACCAAGTTTGGTGGGTAATTTCCTTAAGAGCACTGCGGAGCAGTTCTCATTAAGTTGGGTCTGAGCAATGTCAAGAAGCTTTTCTTTATCACTTAGAAGATCTTTAAACATCTTAGCATATTTGGGCATGTGAGCGAGAGCCTCGGCAAAGGAGATGTTAAAATTCAATTGTTTAAACATTTTTAGGAAGTTTGAAACTTGAATATCATCCTTGCTCTTTTGCTTCTCTTTCCTCAACCTTGAAGGATAAGGTATATTGGATGAAGAAGAAGGCTTTAAGGGGATAGGATCACTCACAACCACGGGTGGTGGGGAAATGGGGATAGAAGGTGAAGGAGGTGGGGAAAGTTGCTCTTTTTCCTTGTTCACAATCACGGGTGGAGGTGTAGGAAGCTCGGGTTCCATATAACCTTTTCCACTACGAGTGGTGATTGCTTTCATCTCCCCTCTTGGATTCGCAACGGTATTACTCGGAAGAGTACCCGAAGAAGAGGGTTGATTACCTTGGATGAGCGAACTAATCATATCACGAAGGTGAAGAGCTTGATTGTTAAAAGAGTTTTGCATGTTTGCATTCATTGCATCATTGTGTTTGGCCATATCATTCCTTAGCTCGGCTCGAATATCGCTCCCTTGCTTTGCCATTTCTCCCTTCAAGTTGCGGACTTGACTCTGTAGATTCGTCACCAACTCACGATTAGTCTTCATGAATGTCTCGACTTCTGGATTCACTGCCATCGGTTGATTGAGAGGTGGAGCCTGGTAAGCTTGAGAATTTCCTTGAGTTGGGTATGGGTTTCTTTGGGATTGATACTGATTGTTTGCACGAGGTTGGGATTGATTGTAGCTTTGTTGTTGGTTTTGGTTTGTAGGAGGGAAACCGGGGGGAGCAAGATAATTGTTGGAGCGATAACTTAGCAAGTTACGGTCTCCTTGAGGGCGAGCTTGATAGCCTCCCGTGGGATAAGTACCGTATGCTGCGTTAACGTCTTCAGAATAATTTCCGTGAGTAGAAGGACAATCCTTATAAGAGTGAGGGCCACCACATGTGTCACAAGAAATAGCAACGGCTTTAGCCTGTTGAAAGTGGTTTGTGGCCATGGCCATGAAATTCTTGTTCATTTCGGCAAGTTGTCGAGAAATTTCAGACATTTCAGGATTGGAGGTAGTAGAAGAAACATTGACTCTCGAGTTAGATCTTGAGGATGCGGATGAATCCCAATTCTTGTGGTGAGTAGTCATGTTTTCAATCAACTCTCGACACTCCTCCGGTCTCCTTTTCATAAAAGTACCACCGGCGGCGGCATTGATCGTGTCACGATCACGAAAGGTAAGACCATTGTAGAAGGTGTCAATGAGAGTGACGGGGAGCATATTGTGATTAGGACAGCGGTTGATCAAATCATTGTAACGTTCCCAAGCATCGAAAAGCGATTCATCATTCTCTTGCATAAATCCACTGATTTGGTTACGAAGGCTAGTGACCATGGATGGGGGAAAGTAGCGCGATAAAAAGCGTTGAGTCATGTCGTTCCACGTATGAATAGAATTCTTAGGAAGACGGTCAAACCATTTTTCGGCGTGGTGAGAAAGCGAGTGTGGAAAAAGTTGAAGGCGAAGGTCATCCATAGAAACACCGGGGCACTTCATGCTTTGGGTAATGGTAATGAATTTGTCGAGGTGTTTGTTGGCATCATCATCTGGAATTCCGCGAAATGGATTCGTTTGTACTTGTTGTATCATGTGATGCTTCAACGAAAACTCCTGAGCCGTGACATGCATCGGTGCAATCGGGCCTCCTCGTCCGTTCATTGTGGGTTGACATAGCTCCTCCATGGTTCGTAAGTCGGGTGGATTATTCATATTTGGGTGGGGTGGGTTATTATTATTATTGTTGTTTTGGGGGGGTGGAATATTGTTGTTGTTGTTGTGCACACCGGCCATGTCTAATTGTTCGAGAGTCTCGGGCTCTGAATAAGACGTGGATCGAGTACGCATACACTAAAAAGAAAATGCAAGAGAAAATATTTTTGGTTTTTATAGGTTTTATATTGTTTTTGTATTTTTGGAAATTTTATATTTTTTATGGATTTTTGAAAATTTTTGTGCTTGAAAATAACGTTCCCGAAAGAACGGATCCCAAAATCCAATTTTTCTCACAAGAAACCGTTGATCCTTACGAAAAGAGCCGGCAGCGGCGCCATTTAATAACTGACTTTTAGTTGGTTAATAAAAGGTTTTGCTTGCAAGATCTCTCTTTGCGTTGCTCGTACCCAATTGATATATATCGTTGTTTCGTTCTCGGTATCTTTTCGAATCGATCACGGTCAATAGTGGAATCGTTGTTATTGGTGACTAAAAAGGGGAAGCTTTGGTCTAAAACTACTAAACTGATAAAGACAAGTAATAAAATAACTCTAGAGACTAGAAATAAAAATAAATCCAGACTTTAAATGAAACAGTAGAAAATACCTTATGAAAAATAAAACTAGAACTTCTCTTATTCGGAATGCTTCTTGCTATGCGGAATGAACTGCTCCGTTCGGAATATTTTGTTCTATGCGGAAAGTACCCCCTATGCGGAATGTAGGGCTATTCGGAAAAATACCTCTTATGCGGAATAAATGGAAAAAGCCCCATTCGGAAAGTTTGGGCTATGCGGAATAATTTGGAAAAAACCCTTATGCGGAAAAATCACTTATGCGGAATACTTCTGCATATCCTATTCGGAATAATTTGGGAAAACCCTATTCGGAATAGTGCAGCTATTCGGAAAAATATCTCTTATGCGGAATAACTGGTATTCCGAATAACAATGAAAAATCTACCTCTATTCGGAATGACTGAAATATTCCGAATAGCCAAAATAATAACCTCAATTCTGAATAAATAAAATATTCCGAATTACAAAGAAAATCACCACTACTCGGAATAATTGAAATATTCCGAATAGCTAAGAAAACTAAACCCTTACTCGGAATAAATGCAAAATTCCGAATGGATACAATCCCAGATTCCCTATTCGGAATCTGGGCGAGATCAGAAAGGGCAGCGAAGAACAGGGAAGTTACAGAACACGAAATCAAGACTAAAAATCACTAAGTTTTTGATCCAAACTTTAACCAATTTTACCACTAATCTTTTACTCAAAGAAAGCTTGAATCCAAACAACAAAAATCTCAAAACCCACTTACTTTTGACAATCAAACCCAACGAATGAAATTCAAGAACTAAGAATCCAAAAGATATGAAGAACAAGATGATGGAAAGATTAAAGGATGATTTGTATTAATGAATTAAGATTCAACAAACAAGAAAAGGTTAACTTACAAGATTGAAAGATAAATCAAACAAAGATTAAAACCACTCCTTAAGGGAGATGGTTCCTAAAAACTAGGAAGAAAAAAAACTGAAAAGGAAGATGTGGAGTCTTGAATGGGAGGAGTATATATAGGCTTCTCCCTTGGTTGGTGAGTGGGCTTTCTTCTCTTCTTTTTGTCTTCTCGTCTTTTCAGAAAAGTTGACGTTTTCGATTCTGATTCGGGATTTGTCGTCGATTAAATTCAACTCGTCTTTTAATTTCTTCGTTAAATAGACTTGAGTTTCTTCGACTTATGAAAATCTTCCGTCTTTAGTCCTTTTCTTCGATAAATCTTCGAATAGGCCTAGTGACTTCAAATCTTTTGCACCTCTTGGTCAATAGACTTCGTCTTGAGTCTTTTTCCTTGATAAAACCCGTGCAATCCCATGTTTTCTTTAATATTCATCCGGTTAGCTCTGAAAACACAATAAACACAAAAACCACGCATAATTCCAAACAAATGATATTAAATACGTGTTTTGGTTCTTGTTTTAGCCAGAATTAAGTGGTAAAAGGATGGGTGTTTACACACCTATCACCTCTTCTTCCTCGGGTTGATCTTGTCTCTCATCTTGGAGATCATTATCATCGCGTTGTCTCTTATCTTGGACAACTGCATCATCTATTCTAGATGTGCTTCCATTTTCCTTCTTTAAACAAGGAAATATGTTTTCAAAGAAGGACGCATTCCTTGATTCCATAATTGTGTTCTTGTGTATATCTGGATTTTTCAAATCTTGTACAATGAAACGATACGCACTACTATTCTTAGCATATCCAATAAATATACAATCCACAGATTTAGGTCCAATCGTTTGGGTCTTAGGTGTCGGCACAGCTACCTTGGCTAGACACCCCCACACTCGTAAGTACTGGTATGATGGTTTTCTTCCCATCCACAATTCATATGGGGTTTCCTCTTTATCCTTACGGGGTATCTTGTTTAAAAGATAAGTAGCCGTAGAATGGCTTCCCCCCACATGTCCCGGCTCAAACCAGAACTTAACAACATTGCATTAACCATCTCTTTCAAGGTACGGTTCTTCCTTTCGGCAATACCGTTTTGCTGAGTTGAATAAGGAGCAGTGAACTCATGTTTAATTCCATGTTTCACACATAGATCAGCAAAAGGAGACACATATTCACCTCCTCTATCACTTCGTACAACCTTGATTTTCCTACCAAGTTGATTCTCAACTTCGGTTTTGTATAGAACAAACTTGTCTATAGCTTCATCTTTACTTTTCAACAAGTAAACGTAGCAGTACTTTGTGCAATCATCAATAAACGTGATGAAGTACTTATTGCCACCTTTTGTGGGTAGTGATTTCAAATCACATATGTCTGTGTGTATCATATCAAGTGGTTCGGTTTTTCGTTCAACCGATTTGAAAGATGATCTTGTAAGTTTGGCTTCGACACAAGTTTCACACTTATAATTTGAATCAATATGAAAATTTGGTATGCCATCAAATTTAATCAAACGACGCACTGAATTAAAATTAACATGTTCAAACGGCCATGCCACACATTAGAAGACTCAATGATTCAACATATGGCTTAATGATTCAGGAAGAAAGCATATGGCTTAATGATTCAAGATGAAATCATAAAGCATAATGATTCAACATATGTCTTAATGATTCAGGAATTTGTTGAAGAAAGCATATGGCGATAAATGACAGAATTTATTGAGAGGTTAAACATATGGCTTAATGATTCAGGATGAAATCATAAAGCATAATGATTCAAGTTGAAATCATAAAACATATGTTTTTAATGATTCAAGATGAAATCACCTATGTGAGAGAGAAGTGGGGTCGCTTCGAAGGAAATTATGGGGGCGCAATTTCTAAGAGCTCTTGCAGAACCAGAGGAGTGTTCATGACCATAACGAACACGACTATGAGGACTTGACAAGGTCAGGGAGAGTCTTGTGTGAGTGTGTATTGTCGTCTACGTAAACAGAGGCTGAGTTCAAGGACATCGCGTCTACTCAGATCTAGGAGACTAAGTGCATCTCACAAGGGAAGGTTCAAAGGGTTACACCTACATATCCTATGAAGGACTTAACCGCAGAAATTTTGCCGAAACTTTCGTGTGTTTTCGACCGATTCCCATTCATGTGGGGGATTGTTGGAAAATGTTTTGCAGAATATGGTTTTTGCAATACTTTGGACATAATTTTATATATGTATATGTTATATATATTCGTAGTACTTATTAACTTTGCGTTCTCCTCGAAGAGAGCTTCGCAACGAGCTAAAGTATGTCCAATATGGAGTTAATATGAATGAGATATCATGTCTCAAAGTGAGTCACGTGAAACACAATATTTGGAAATGTATTTGTCCCACATCGCTTGAAACATGAAGTGAAAACATGTTTATAAGGAAATCCTAGTTTCTACCCTTCAATATTCATTTGTGGGTTTTTACTCCCACGCCTACTCGCGCGCAGGGGGGTGTAGAAAGTGGGATTTCTAGGCCAAAAACGGGTTCGAAGCTACTTAACTTGTGCACGAGCGCGCGACCTGCGGACACGAATGCAGCTCCGAAAACTGGCTTGGGTGCGAAATTATGTACATCTATTTTAGGAATAGATACAGAAACATAATATTTTGTGTTAAAAAGACAGACAGGAAATCTGTTTTAGTTATAACAGATTTTCCTGACTGTAGTATATATTTTCTTTGAGAACAAGTAAAGTTTTCAGTATAAATATAACCCATTCTCATTCAGTTTTCACATCAGAAAAAACGCAGCTTTTTCCTTACTCCATTATCAGACAGTTTTCCAGCAGCTCGTCGATCAGAAACACGCAAGGCTTCCGTGATCTTTCAGGCAAGTTTGTTAAGTCCGGTTGTACAACAGGTTTAGACGTTGTACCCTGGGAAACAGACAGCGAATCTGTTTTAAGGGAAGCGTGTTAAACACGTGCTTCGTCTTTGTTTTACTTCTTTCTTCATTACTGTTAATTACTTTCTGTCATTTAAATTCTGTCAATTTATTTTCTGTTATTTTATTGTAAATTCGATTTTATAATAAAAGTGTACACCTTTTCCTACAGTATGTAAGGTGGAAAATCCTAGCCCAAATTATAAGCGTAATAATTTTATGCATGTTTGTAAGCGTGAACAATTTTATCAAAAGAGTTGTATTTTAAAATAATGAAGATGTAATGTGAATAAATAACATTTTTCTTGTCATCCTCATGTTACGCCCATAAATTAAATACTTTAGTTTTACAGACGAGCAAACATGACACGACTTATAATTTTGTCAATTGACTCAAAAAAACTATCCAAACTTTAAAAGACACATAAATGTACTATGTATATTATAGAGGAGTTTGGAAAGAGATCTAAACATCCCACATCGGTGGACCTTATAACAAAAATTGAATATATATGTTAGTTAGGATCACTTGGAATAATTAATGGTAAACTAATGGTAGCATCAGGTGACGGGCGTGTTAGTAGCTGTAAAGCCGACAACACACTCTTTTCATCTAATACAAAAGTATATCTTATCGTTGATTTTTTATAACTGATATAAAAGTATATATTTTGTTCAAAAAAAAAAATATAAAAGTATTTGGAACTGTAGCAGTGAAGCTGATAACTTAATTAAAACCACCCAGGCCCACAAAAATAAACTCACGCTAGGTGAGTTTGCGTATATTTTTTTTGCTCTGTGTGAAGTCACGCGCGAGTTAAAAGGGAGGAATGGTACCCACTCGTGAGTTATGGTAACTCGCTCGTGTGTCAAGCACTCGTCTAGTCACAATCCAGCAGTTCAATATATCAAGTCACACATCCTGGAACAAACCAGATATAGCCGGAACAGTAAAAAATATGCAAGGGACTTTATACTTTTTTTCAATAGAAAGCATTAATACTTTTTAATGTTGTTTTCGGCATGACTGATCTTATATTTACAAAATCAAGTCGTCCAAAGACAACGCTAAAAATATTGAAACATGTAACTGTGTGAAGAATATGAAACGCCGGTCAAGGCAGAAACCGGCAGTCGGACACATATGTGCAAGCCGTGTTAGAAATGTTAAACTAAGGAATATTAGTTACACGAGATGACTGTTGGCGAACCCACTTTTTATACACTCTTCATGTCATTCATATTTGCAAACTCTAGCTATGTGGGACAATCGCACTTGTGTATTTTTATTTTTTTCTACCTGTTTCATTTCATAATCTACCCTATAATAATCTGTACTAACTTTTTAAAAATAAGCTAGTGTTGGCAATCTTTTAAAAAGTATTCACAAAGACAAAGTATAAAAATATGGATGTTCAATTTATGAATTAAGGGTTTTGCTAACAAACACCCATGGGTGGTTTTTATACATTCCATAATTATAAATATTTCCAAATTTAAACTACTTATCTCTATAAATGTATGATTATAACATATATAATTAAGGTAAGTAACTTTTAATATGGTATATATTAATTAGTAAGTATATTAAACATGGTATATTTGAGATTCATAATTTTTGATATTTTAATTATGGAATATATAAAAACCACCCTGTGGGTGGTGGTTAGCAAAACCCATTAATTAAATAGAAATATACACATTCCAACTAAAATACAGTATAGGACTAAAAAAATTTTTTTTTTGGAAAGGCATCAATTATATTAAACAACAGAACAAAAACAAAGAAACGGTAAAGAATCATGTGAAATACATCAAACTAGTTTGCAGGTAGTTAACCATGAAGCGTCTTTGTACTTCCGTCACCTGTTTCTGCATTTCCAAATACTTCGAATAAGGTATATCTTGCAATATCCTTTTGAGGTCCGGAATCATATCTACGGGTACTTGGCACTTGAACATAAAACTGACTCCAATCAAACACCACTATATGGTAAAACATAATTACTCTTGATCATTAACGGAACACATCCAACGTAGGTCTCACAACTACATATCCACGCGGACATAGACAATACTTTCATGAGTATTGTTTAGAACTTTGGTAAATGTGGAAATGTAAATGATCTCGTTTGTTATAACTTATTTTGGTACGTTCATTGTGATCGAACTAGCAGAGTATTCGCGCATTACGGATATTTTGTAACATAACTTATATTTTAATTTAATGTTTTTTTTTACAACATTATCCCAAAAAACGACAATTTAAGGTTTGAATAAGTTTATCAAATTGGCTAGCGGAACCGATGGTAACTTCGATTCCCGGTTGAACCCATTGGTCTAATTCAATTTTCATTATATAAATCATCATTTTAAGTAAACAACATATTATATGTTTGTAAATTTATGCTTTGAATTAATTGGTGTATAATATGAATATATAATAGTATTTTTAAATAATAATGTTTATTATTTAAATCTTATTTACTATTAATTAATTTTATTTTCAAATATGTATTAATTATTATATATTTATTATTTTTAATACAATTATTTAATTATGTTTATATTAATATGGTGTTGTGAAATCCATATTTTATAAAACTGATAAACCATACTAATTAAAAGTGATAACATTGTGATTCTTTTTATCTTTTTAACAAAAAAATAATAATAAATTTAAATTAAACTTTTACTATCTTAAGCCCACGTGGTGCCATCTGAGCCACAAATAACATATCACTGGCAACAAAATTACTCTTGTAATTCTTCATCTTGTTTAACAAACTCATGCTACAATTTTCGGCAGATTCTACACTATATATTTTAATTAACTCGTTTTAATTCTAACTTGTATCCCAAAAATTTCTATTATATCACTTATAAATAAATTTGATATCCAATGTGGTTCCCATGCACCATATGTCCGCCTCTGAACACCAACTAATCAAACGACACCGTATTTAACTGGATTTAACCACCGTATATCTTCATCTCAAACGTCATCGGAAATTCGATCAGCTTCTACTATTAAACTTGGATTGGGTAACCGGATATTCGAGGTAGAACCGGCTCGATACGCATATCAAGACCAATGAAATCAAACAGGGAGTAAACGAAAATAAAAGGCTACATGTATTGAAAAATTATTTAGTTAAGTTACTAATTCATTATGTGATTTGTTTTCTCTAGATTTTAAATATTTAAGGGCAAGACCTTTTAAATATTTTTGTAAAATCAGCTTAAATATATTTTTATAATGTATTGAAAAATTTGGTTTATATAATTTATTTTTTATAAAAACAAAATTTATCAAAACATCATAAAGTAATGGTGTTAAAAATATGTGAATATTGAAGTGAAATGTGTTAAACAAAGACATTTCAACTGTTATAAAACAATGCACGAATTGGACCTCCTTTTTATAGACTCTTCATTTCAATCAATTCAGTCACTATGTGGGACAAATGTGTATTTTTTCTACTTGTTTCTCTTTGTGGCTTTTTAACCCCAAGAAATAAAATCAAGCAACAATATTAGCAAAAGACTTATCACATGGTTTCATGTTACGAGTACCTACTCATGACGTTACCCAGTTTTGATTACCGTGTGAGCACTGAACCGATATAACAGCCGGTTCGGTTTCTTATTTGGTATCAAAAACATCGTCAAATACTTGGTGAATCGTTTAAAGTTAAGAAGCATTTCTTTAGCTCACTTGGCTAGCGACATGAGATATCAACACTCTTTTGAATATGCTCTTCTTTAGCAGCAAAACAAACATATATTAACTAATACTCCGTAACTAGTAGAGTATGTCGGTGAGGTGAAAACCTAACGACATGTACTACAATATTCTTACGAAAATTATTAATTACATAATAGGTATGGGAAGATACATCAGGTAAAAAAACTTGCTTCAAGAATGTATTGATAAAGCGCGTCACCTTTGAAGGAGATTCTTGTGACCAACTTTTCAGTGTTTCGCTTGTTGAGCTTCTCCGTCTGTTGCCATTGAAAAAAATGTAGTTACTTAAGTGTGCATAAAATAGATTGTTGTGAGATTGTAGTATTTGTGTGTTTTATGTGCAATAAGGGGTGTACCCATGTATGGGGAATAAGCATGTACTCGCAGTATCGAGGAAGGTTGGTGCGGTTGGTTAGACTTGAGCTTTCATTGTCGTTGCTAACTTGGCTAGTGATAGTGGAAACGAGAGTTGGGAACAGGTTACGCTGTATTTTTAAATTTTATTTTTGTATTAGTTAGTGGAATCGACATTGTTAAAATTTGCAGATGCCGATAGCCTATATACACATAATGAAGACGCGCCTATATACATACACAGCCAATAGATGCATCAAACCTTTGTTCATGACAACACTTGAACTATCAACTATATAGTTAAAGACGAGCCTATATACACAGGCAATAGATGCCGATAGCTATGTGGGACAAAATTGTATTTTTTTTCCTACTTGCTTCACTTTCCTTATACGTTTTATAAATATCTAAATTACATGTAACATAACCATGACGCTACCTAGTGTTCATTACCAGTTGAACGACTAAGCCAGTATGATAGCCGGTTTGATTTTTCATCCTGTTTCTAAAACAGTGCCTGATCGATGAAGCCACAATTAGACAAACACGTTTTTGAAAATTTCCCTCGCCTCTTCTTTTTGCTAATTAGTAAAACAAACAAATAACAAGTGGCATATATTACAGTAAACATTACATGATGTACATGATCGTTTAGTATTATTCTCTCTTCATTGGGTTATTATCACCATCTTCATCTTCTAGCATTATTATTAATTATATGTCTGGTGACTCTGTACTAACATTTGATCCAAAAGGCCACATTGTAACTAAAAAGATGTTCGTACATGAGATGATCACTAGGCCGTATAACTAAATGAAAGGGAAGGCTTAAGTGTCATGTAATCGTGAGTAACAATTAATTGCTTATGAATTAATTTCAGACGGGGTTTCTATAGGTAGACTAACTTTGGACGAGAATTTTTCGAAATTAATCGCTAAAATTCTAAAATCCTAAAATTATTTATTACAAAAAACTAACAATCATATATCATTCATATAATATAATAAGCATATGCATAATATCCATTACACACTTGGGTCACAGTCAAAATATAAAGAAAGACAAAAAGATAGGAAAAAAGGTCCGGATGAGGAAGTTGTCCCGACTCTCCCAGTGCTAACCAAACACAAATATAAAAGAAAAACAATATAAATTAGTTGGTTTTCGAAATTTTATTTAAGTTGAAACAAACACCAAACAATTTAAAAAAAACATTACCTTTTTTTCGACTGTGACTCGGGTCTTAGTTCTCGGCTGTGACTCGGTTATACGCTAACTCGACTGTGACTTTGGTCTCGGCTACTACAAACATTAAAGAAAAAACTTGTGCGTATATCATACTAAGCCCTAAATAAGCCGAAATCCCTATATAAGCTTATATCAAAATAAATGAGCTCATAAGTCCCAATATAAGCCAAAATTAAGCCGAAATCAATTAAGCATTATATAAGCCGAAATTATGCGGTCATTACTCAATATCTATGATTAAGGAAAAATTATAACACAAATAATTATTGTCTTAAGAAACAAAATTAAAGACAAAATGTTTTCAAGAATAACAGAACTAGAGACAAAGACTCGTGAACATGCATTTACCACATATAGCTTTTGTTCAAGTCCAGTGATGCTAAAGCTGGCTTCGCCCTCAATCATTCTTATTCCAATGATCCTAAATTCCAGCAATGTCGGCTGCTTAGATCCCTTTTAAAAAATATGTAGTAGTACATTTATAGCGTCTTTTAAATGTTGGGATAGCGGATCCAGAACTTTTACTTATATGTGACACACAAAAAATCCAATTTTAAGGTGCTATTAATCAATAATACTAAGTCGCTCAATTTAGATATCACAAAGTAATTTTGTTAACAAAAAACTAACTTTGAACGTCTTAAAATCAAGTGGTCGCATTGTTAGCCCAAAAGGCCAACCATAAACATTTATTTTCACCTCAAAATGCAGCTATCATGATTTGTCATAAAGGACTTTATTGTCTATCACATCTATGCAAGGTCGTCCAATGAATTTGAGAAGCAACAAGACTCAAATAAATAAAATGTCTTTTAGTTTGAACCTACAATCATTTTGATGGAGAGCATCACACATCACATAAGATACATTGGGATACAAGAACTTTGTGGCATACTAATGTGTTATGATATAGAAAAACAACCATATGAAAGCATGTCGAAAGAAAAACAAATCATTTAGGTGGAGAGAGCATCACACACCACAGGACATACATTGGGACAAAAGCCCTTTGTTGCATACTACTATGTTATGATATAGAAAAACAACCATTGCATGTTCTGTATGTCGAAAGAAAAACTATCAACACGTTAAATATTATCAAAATTCTAAAACCAAAATATACTAACGTGTAAGGTTTTTATAACTTCAAATTCCTAATTTGCTCATTCTTTAGTTAAGTTATAAAAAAAGGCTTACATTGTCACTTTTGAAAACCTATTTGCACATGTATGATTGTATGTAAATAATGGTAAACTGAAAGAAAAAAAGTATAAGAATTATAAACTGAAAGGGTCAAAAGGATTAAAAGGTATACATTTCAAGGGTCAAAAGGAGAGATAACTCAAAGTCATCATACTTTATCTTCTTCCTCCTATTACATACCCTCCATGACTGTTCTATGAAACATTTTAATGTAGCACCAAGAAAAAACTGTTTTTTTCATACAAACGTTTAGTGCTCTCCGAGATTTTTTATGTGTGGCACGTGTCACACCTGGCCAAGCAGTGGATCCGCCCCAGTATGTCGAGTCTATTGACTAAATGTCTAAACTATAAGTGATATTTGATTAGCATGTTGGTCGGTAAAATAAAGTATTTAGTTTATGTATGACACGAGGGATGACAAGAAATATGTCATTTAACCACATTATTTTTTTAAATTTTTTCAAGATACAAATCATTCGAGTTGTTGGCCTTGCAAAGTACTCTAATGACGTTATTACAACCTAAAAGTTATATTTATAATCAAAGAATGTATGAAATTTAGCATAATACTATCATAGTAAGTTTCAGAATCTTGGAAATTCGCTAGCCGTGAATTTATCAACTGAAGTGCAACTGAGAAAAGTGGTCGAAGAATAATATGCAACTGAGACACTTACTCGCAAGATATTTAAATACACGAGTATTTGTCGTCATAACACGCGAATACGCGATCGAAATATAAAGAAGTAAATAATCATAAGTGGTTCTCAAACAAGTTTATATCATGTATGTTAAATAACATGAGTGAATCCAAGTTCATTCCTTAAAAGTGAAATTAAAATGGCTTATATAGTCAAACGTGTTTAAAAACTATTTTACATGACATCTCTGCACTAAAGGAATATAGAGCTCGGAGGTTCTCTTCATCGAGGAGATGGGAAAAAGGATACTTTCTAGCGTGTAAGCTTCGGGATGAAGGACATTGATAGGTGTGAAAACACCCATCAATTTACCACTTAATTATAATAATAATTAAGCCAAAACGTGTATTTAATGTCGTAAAAGTCGGAATTATGCGTGGTTTGTGTTTTTGTTGTGATTTAGGACCAAAATGTGAAAATGGAAGAAAACACGGGATTTCACCGACTTTTATCGAAGAAAAAGACAAAAGACGAAGTCAAAAGATCAATAGTGCAAAAAGAACGGAAGTCAAAGGCCTATTCTGAAGATTTATCGAAGAAAAAGACCAAAGACGAAAGTTTAACGAAGTCGAAGAACCAAATCTAATTAATGAAGAAATTAGAAGACGAGTTCATTTTATCTATCGACAAATCCCGACACAAAGTCGAGAATGACGAGTTTATTATCAAAGACAAAAGACGAAAAGACAAAACAAAGAAAGAAAGAAGCACAACCACCATACACCCCCCCCCCCCCCCCCTTCCCTATAAATACCACCCTTAACCTCATTTTAAAGGTGTTAGCTAATTTCACCAATTAGATCTCCACTTAATTTTATGCACTTTTCATATTGTCATTTACATACTTGTCTTATTTTTCAAGTTATTTCATGTAAGTCTTTTAATTTTGTTTTGAATCTTAATCTTTTATTTCAAGCTTTTTAATCATCTCATTCTACTTTTCTTGTTTGTTTGATCTTAATCTTTTTCATCATCTTTGTTCGTGTTGATTTCGTGTTCTTTAATCATCCATTTCGTCATCTTTTTACATAAAGTTCTTAGCTTTTCGTGTTCTTTGGTTCGTGTTTAAAGTTTTTATAAGTTTTATCATTGATCTAGTATTCTTGTTTAGCTTATTGGTGTTTTTGTTAGCTTATTGTCCTTCAAAAGTTGCGAAAATAGTGCTTAAATTCGTCCTTTTACGAGTTCCCCTTTTTTAGGAAAATCTGATTCAATTTAACAATTTTTGTGTATCGCGAAATTGAATCTTTTTTGTGTATCGTGAAATTGAATCTTTTTTGTGTATTGCGAAATTGAATCTTTTTTGTGTATTGCGAAATTGAATCTTTTTTGTGTATTGCGAAATTGAATCTTTTTTGTGTATTGCGAAATTGAATCTTTTTTGTGTATTGCGAAATTAAATCTTTTTGTGCATTGCGAAATCATACCAAGAGTGTATTGCGGATTTGAATGATTTTCATCATTGCGAAATCATATCCATTTTCATGCATTGCGGAATTGTTTAATTTCCTTTATTGCGGAATTATTACCATTTTGGCATTGCGGAATTATTTCAATTTTTATGTATTGCGGAATTATTACTTTTTTTTCCAAATTACTTTTCGAATTTATTTTCCCGCCATTTTTACTTAGCTTTATTTTAACTTGTCTTTCTTTAGTTTATTTTAAAAGTGTCTTATTTTAACGTTTACTTTTTTCATAAAGTTTTAAGTTTTTAAAATTGCTTTTAATTAGTTTATTTTACTTGCTATTATATTTCTTTACTTTGAGTTTTAATATTTTGTCATTTACATTAAAGTTTCCATTTTTATTTTAAGTTCTTTTATATTTTGTCATTTATTTTTAAAGTCATTTATTTTTAGTTTAATCTTTTCAAGTCTTAATTTTTAGCTTTAATTAGTTATACACAACGACAAAACTTTTCTTTTATTCACCAAAGACGACTGAGTCGCACTTGAAACCGGGATCAATTCGATTAGACCAATTCAAAGAACATTTTAACCTAGCAAAATCTAACTTTCAAATGGCGCCGCTGTCGGCTCTTTTCGTGAAGATTAACGGTTTATTGTGAGAGACGCGTTGGATTTTGGGATCCGTTCTCTTGGGATCGTTATTTTCAAGCATAAAAATTTTCAAAAATCCTAAAAATTATAAAATTTTCAAAAAATCCATAAAAACTAAAAAAGATATAAAAATAAAAAATATTGTATTTTCTTTTTAGTGTATGCGTACTCGATATTCGTCTTATCCTGAGCCCGAAACTCGTAGAGACTTAGATATGGCCGGTGTGCATAATAATAACAACCCACCTCACCCCAATATGAATAATAACAACCATGAACCTCAACCCGACCTCCGTACGATGGAGGAGCTATGTCAACCGACTATTAATGGACGTGGAGGACCGATTACGCCGATGCAAATCACGGCTCCTGAATTTTCGTTGAAGCATCACATGATCTAACAAGTTCAAAATACTTTCCCATTTCGCGGATTACCGGATGATGATACCAACAAACACCTCGACAAATTCATTACCATCACTCAAAGCATAAAATTGCCCGGTGTTACCATGGATTTTCTTCGCCTTCATCTATTTCCACACATTTTATCCCACCATGCCGAAAAATGGTTTGATCGTCTTCCTAAGAATTCAATTCATACATGGGACGAAATGACTCAACGATTTTTGTCGCGCTACTTTCCACCATCTATGGTAACGAGCCTTCGTAATCAAATCAGTGGTTTCACACAAGACCCTAATGAGTCTCTTTTTGATGCTTGGGAACGTTATAATGTCTTGATCAATCGTTGTCCTAACCATAATATGCTCCCCGCCACCTTAATTGATACTTTCTACTACGGTTTAACTTTTCGTGATCGTGATACGATTAATGCTGCCGTCGGTGGTATGTTTATGAAAATAAGACCTGAGGAGTGTAGAGAACTTATAGATCACATGACCACTCATCACAAAAATTGGAATTCATCCGCATCCTCAAGAAATAACCCGAGATTCAATGTTTCTTCTACTTCATCAAACCCTGAGATAGCCGAACTCGCCTAACTCACCCGCCAACTAGCTGAGATGAACAAAAATTTCTTAACCATGGCTACGAACCAATTTCAACAAGTTAAAGCTGTAGCAATTTCTTGTGAGACTTGCGGCGGTCCTCATTCATACACTGACTGTCCTTCTACTTATGACAATCTGGAAAATGTGTATGCGGATCACGGTAACTGTAGGATATTGTAAATCTTGCTTATGTTTAGAGAGAGAAAGAGAGAGAAAGATAGATGATTTCACACACACTTCTAGAGAGAGAAAGTGAATAACTATGTGTAAAAATGAATGAAACCATACCCTCTCCATCTAAGGAGAGGGTTTATATACCCAAGCCATTGAGATGGGCTTGGGCTTACAATGGGCCACCGGCCTACACATGTTGTAGGCTTGGCTTGGACTTGTTTGCTTGATATTAACTTAACTAAACTACGAGCTACTACTTAGACTATTGTTGGAGTGACTGATCCTTTCTAATACGTAAAACGTATTTCCAACAATCTCCCCCTATGTGCTTCCATATGACCTTGTCCTCGGCAATTGTAGCAAGTCACAACCTTTTGAGGACCAATAGTGCTTCCATTACCACTAGCTTGAGAATTCACAGCTTGAGCGTTCACGGTCCTTGTAGGAGGTCTATATGAATTTTGCCTTCCCTGAATGGTTTGCACCGTCACTTGACCATCTTGAATAGTGGCTTGTTGTCGAGGATTTGAAGAGGTGCAGAGCTGATTGTTTGTTGGTGGAAATCCTCTAGTTGCAACAAGTTTTGACAAGTAGGCAGTGAGATGGTTTAGAACATCAGTTGGCGTATCATTTGGAGTAAAGACTAGTGCTTCAATTGGTGGAAGTTCATTGGAGTAGAAGGCTTGTGATGGTGTTGCTTCAATTAGAAAATATCCTTGCTGAGGAGTATAGCCCATTGGAGAAGTGTTAGCTTGTGAGGGAGATGCCTGATGTGTTGGTTGTTGTGGATAAGGCTGTTGATGAACACTTTGTTTAAATGCTTGCCGTGGCATCATTAGTGGTTGATAAGATGGTTGCTGTGGTTGCTGATAGGTATGTGGTGATGACTGCTGCAAGTATGATGGTTGTTGATAAGTGTAAGCCATGTTTTGTTGGGGAGTCATTTGTTGAGAAGCATACATGGCAAGTGGATCACGAACTTGTGGTGTTGACAACCGAGCCTCGATCACATGACATTCCTGTTGTTGAAGAAAAGCTTGAAGTTGATCCACATTGGTGTTATGCAAATCCTTAGCCAATTTGACAGCCGTCACGTACTTGCTCCATTCAGAAGGAAGAGTATTTAAATACTTGGTGTTTAGCTGAAATGTCGGAATTGCCATGCCATAAATATTGAGCTCGTTCAACAATAAAGTGAATCTCAAGTAGTAATCATTGAGAGTCTCCCCGGGAACATAGACAAACTTATCAAACGTATCATATAGCTTACACTCTCGTTCTTGTTTATTTAACGAGTTGCCTTGCATTAGAACACGAATTCTATCCCATAACTCTTTGGCAACTTTATGTTTACTGACGAGTTTGTAGACATCTGGAGGAAGGGCTTGGAGAATGATGTTTGTAGCTTGTTTATCACACTTATCTTGAATCTTATCATCTCCAGTTAAATCACCCGTTGTGCAAGGACGATTAATAGTACCTTCCGTCACAGTACCATATACCAATGGTCCATTGAGAACCGATGCCCAAATGAGATGTCCATTCTCTTTGTTCAACATATAAAGTTCCATTCGGGAAGCCCAATCCTCGTACATAGTTTTCACCAACATTGGTGGACGATTATCCGTACCCGAGAGGATGGACTTATCCGTAAGAGATGTGTACTCCATTTAGATAAGTTAAGATTTACAAAAGTTGATTGAACAATGAGAGAAAGTAAATGTGTTTGTTGTGAGTTGAAGTCGAGAAACAATGTTAAAATCCCCTAAAATATGTTCTCGATGACCAAAAAATTCCACGACGAACAAAAACACACGAGTTTGAAAATTTTTAAGGAATAATTTTTTAATCTTCGGAATAGTGATCGGAATAACTGATCGGAATACCCTGTCGGAATAAATCTATCAGAATAACCAATCGGAAAACCTGTCGGAATACAACTATCGGAATACCCGTCGAATAACCTGTCGGAATACCACTATCGGAATACCCGTCGGAATGACCTGTCGGAATACCACTATCAGAATACCCGTCGGAATAACCTCTCGGAATACCACTATCGGAATACCCTTCGGAATGACGATCGGAATGTGAAAACCCTTTTCCGATGGAAGCTGTCGGAATATCTAAGCCCTTTTCCGATGGATTCTGTCGGAATAATACCCACTTTTCTCGGACAAAACTCAACCAATTCGAGATTTTAAGCCAAAAAATGATCAAAACACCCCAAAATTTTGTGTTTTTAGCCAAAGTAATATGCCAAATCTCTACCTCAACTATGTAGAAGATTTGTATCAAGAAAAAACCATAAAAACACAAAAAAGAATTGGTTCGAATGTATTTGGATCAAAATAGGCGTATGAATCAAGAACACAAACACATAAACCAAACAATCATCCCATGGCTCTTGATACCATTTGTAGGATATTGTAAATCTTGCTTATGTTTAGAGAGAGAAAGAGATAGAAAGATAGATGATTTCACACACACTTCTAGAGAGAGAAAGTGAATAACTATGTGTAAAAATGAATGAAACCACACCCTCTCCATTTAAGGAGAGGGTTTATATACCCAAGCCCATGAGATGGGCTTGGGCTTACAATGGTCCACCGGCCTACACATGTTGTAGGCTTGGCCTGGCCCTTTTTTCTTAATATTAACTTAACTAAACTACGAGCTACTACTTAGACTATTGTTGGAGTGACTTATCCTTCTAATACGTAAAACGTATTTCCAACAGTAACTATTCCACGGAAGGCTATCAAGCCCGACCTCAAGGTGATCGTAACTTGCTAAGTTATCGTTCCAACAACTTTCTTTCACCACCTGGTTTTTCTCCTCAAAACCACAACCCAAACAACTTTAATAGAAGCAATCCAAACCAACCTCGAGCTTCTAATCCATATCCACCACCCGCTCACCAAGCTCCACCCCCACTCAACCTACGACAGTTAATCAAGATGTTGAAACTTTCATGCGGACCCATGGAGAGGTGGTTAAGAATCTTCAAAGCCAAATCATTAACCTGAAAGGTGATATCACTAAACAAGGGAATGATATTCGAACCGATCTTAGAAATGATATGTAAACTTCTTTAAGCAATCAAACGAATGATTTGAGGAATATGATGGCTAGTTTCTTCCAAAGTAATCAACCCTCTACTTCGGGTTCTCTTCCTTCGAATACTGTGACCAATCCTAGGACTAATGTGAGTGCAATTACCACAAGAAGTGGGAATACCCATGAGGGACCTTCCATCTCTTCGCCAATAAAGGAGAGACAAGGCCCGAAGGTCATAATGAGTAATCCTACTCCCCCTTCGGTGACTCCTCCCTCACTCGCTTATTTTGACATTCCTCCATTGAATGATTCTTCAATTCCCCCACCCCCTCCTTTCATTTCTACACCTTCCCCTTTGGTTCTTACACCACTTCCTTCCATCCCCACCCCTCCACCTAAGGTTGCTCAAGAAGCGAGTCCTTCCCCTCCTAAACCTTCAGCATCTAGGCCTAATATTCCTTACCCTTCTCGGTTAGACACGGCTAGATTACTAACCAAGGATGACATTCAAGTGTCAAACTTTTTGAAAAAGATTTCTGGAGTGAACATCACCATTAGCCTTGTTGAAGCTCTTGCGCAAATGCCCAAATTTGTTAATATGTTTAAAGATTTGCTTAATAAGAAGGAAAAAATGGCAGAGTTTGTCAATACTCGATTAAATGAGAATTGTTCTGCAGTCCTTCTTAAAGAACTCCCGGAAAAACTTGGAGATCCCGGTCGTTTTGTGTTACCTTGTACATTTTCCAAAACCGAATAATTTACTGCCTTAGCCGATCTTGGGGCAAGTATTAATTTGATGCCATTAAGTGTTTGGAAGAAGTTATCATTACCCGATCTTACACCAACAAAGATGACTCTTGAGCTAGCAAATCGAACTCTTGCTTACCCCGTTAGTATTGTCGAAGATGTGTTTGTTAAAGTTGGTACCTTCACTTTTCTGGTCGACTTTGTTGTTGTTGATTATGAAATGGACCCGCGTATTCCGTTAATACTTGGATGACCATTCTTGAGAACCGGAAAAGCTTTAGTCGATGTTGCCAAAGGTGAACTAATCTTAAGGGTCGGGAATGATCAACAAATTTTTAAGATGGGGATGATTTCAAGCAAATCCAATGGAAGAGAATCGATGAAAATGATTGATGTGCTTCAAGACGAGTTTGTCACTACTCCATTGGAAACTACAAAGCTTGATGTCAATGACTTTACCGTTTACAACAATCCTCTTTTCGAGCCTATCTATGATAATCCACTTTTTCAAGAACATGTGGATGATTCTAATGATTCTCGTCCCAATTTGGATGCCCCACCAATATATGATGCTCCACCAATCTATGATGATGATTCTAGTTCTGATGTGGATGATTATGATGATTTTTCTTCAGAGTATAAAGATATACCAACTTATGATGACTTTGATGATGTTGATACTCTTTCGAGTGATTCTTCAAATGATTTGTATCCTAATGATGATTATGCTCCTACGTTTGATGAAGATCCTCCACCAACAATGCTTGATCCTACTTTGGATGATTACTCATTTGAGGAAGATTTTGCTACTTTTCTCAATACATACTTTTCCAATGAGAATGATTCTCCTCCTTTGGACTTTGATTATGGTCTTTATCCTCCTTCGGATATTAAGAAACCCGTTTCAAAGGAGAAGAAACCGGAAGACACCAATATCCGTAGTACCTATGTCTTGACACCTCTCTATCCACCTTCTTCAGATGAGATTGTGCGGTTTATGGGCGAATCTTCAAGGTCTACTGAGTCTAAGTCCCCCTAAAGGAAAAGGTGTTCGATCCAGGTATCACAATCCTTCAGCCATCTCAGTATCCATCTGATGAAATAAAAAGAAATACTTTTGGAAAAAATGGCGATATGCTTGCACTTCATCATACTTTCTACCACCATGCTCAACAAATGCTTAAGGGAACCTTGCCTACTCTTCTTTGGCTTGTCTTGTTCACCTTAAGCTTGTTCTATTTGATGGACGAGAAGCATGTATTTGACCCCGGTGGATGTTCTTCAAGCTTCTTACCATTGTAATCAAGGTCGAGTCAGGCTCACGACTCGGTGAACAAAAATAAGCGCTTCTCGGGAGGCAACCTGAGTATCTATCCTTTTTATCCGTTTTTATAATAAGTGTAGGGGAGACCCTCGTATGTGTTTGTTGTTTTCTTTCTTATCATGTGTAGGGATTCGAGCTTTCAAAGATCCATTCTTGATAACTTTTGACGACCCGTGATTCCGTGTACCCGTCTTCCCGGTTCTATCCTAAACTCTTTTGATTCACTATTTTATATTCTTCAATATTAAAATAGGAATCACTTTAGTTGTCTCTTCCTTAGCAAGATTTAAACAATGTGCACAATGTCCTAAGTGTAGGGAGTTTACTCCCACATGCTTAAACATTAAGGACAATGTTTATATCAAGTATAGGGGGGACGTCTATCGAATTTAAGTGGGATTTTCCTTGTATTTGTCCTCATTTTAACCGAAAAATTGATTTTTCGACATTTTTCAAATTTTTTTATCTATTTTGACCTATTAGTATTTTCTTTTGTTATCGTTATTTTCTTTCATTTAATTTAAATTTTAATAAATGGTTTTAATAAGTTTAGATGTCTTTGATATATTCGGCCCGTTATGAGTCTTTTACTCAACCCGAGTTCACTTATTTGAGTTTACTCTAGCTGGTATCCTTAACGTGTTTAAGTCAAATTTTGCTAGGCTTTTATATAGGGAACTTTAAAACGCGAAAGTCTTAACTCTTACGGGTTAAGAACAAGAACTTTTCGCAAGTTCCTATAATTGATCCTAGAAAGTTGTTTATCAAGGGAACTTTAAAATGCAAATTCTAAACTTGAAAAAGTCTAAGAAGATCCAAGATCCTATAGATGACTTGAAAACCCAAAACTTTGATTTAATAGGCTAAGCATCCACGAGTCTCATTCCTTGAGATTTTAAATTGTGGAGAACGAGAGATGATAGAGTTAGTTATAAGTTTGGCATTCTTTCATGAAATCATGTGAGTTAGTTATGAGCTTTTTCTCCCATCGCTTGTTAATAAATTTAATTGCAATAAGTAAGGTCATACGATTTGAAAAGTTACTTAGCTTCTAGCACAAGATCGTTTAAAAGTTGTTCGGTATTAATTAGAGTTCATAGCCAAGGCATAACTTATTGAAGCGGGATGCGAAGATTGGCGAGTCCGAAAAGGCCCTAACAAGGCATGAGGGCTACATTTTGTTGCTAACCAAAAGTGATGTGAAGAATCATTTATCAAAAATAAATTTGAAGGATCGAGACACACGACGAAAAGCAAATACTCCCCTAAAGATCATGGAGAAGTCTGTCCGAAAAGACCCTAGCAAGGTATGAGGATAAATAGATCCAAGTCCTAAAAGGAGGCGGATCGTTGTATATCAAAATCCCAAATAAAGATTGGAGAAAAATGAAGAAGTCGTGGTCCAAGTATGAAGAATCTCTCAAAAACTTCAAGTGAAGAAATTTCTATTATGAAGAGAAGACCATTATTTAAAGATCATCTCTCAAGATTAGAAGTATGAAGTCAATACCAAATATCGATCCGAGAAAGGTCTCAAATCGTGAAGCGAGTTATGCCAAGATATGAACTTTATGAGGTCCCGAGAAGCAGTTTTAAAAGATTTTGTCCTTTGGCTAACTATTGATTAAATCGTCCTACTTTATTTTCGGCCTAAATAAACTATCAAAATAAGTCAACAATGCATCCTCGTGATCATTCGAGACAACAAAAAAAATATAAGAGATACACCTAGGAATAAGGGAATCTAAGTAAATAAATGAGCCACATGAGTTTGTGTTAGTTTTCTAACTTTTAATAACAATGATCTTGTTTTTAAGCTTGGTATGGGGAACGTGAAACTTGAGGGTGATAAACATATATGACATCTGAAGCCCTAATGTAAGTCTTCGATCTCTTTACTTTTTCTCCCTTCAAGTATTTTGTTATTTTCTATCTTTTTAGTTTCATTAATGTCTTATGTTTAATAAAGGCCAAGGTGGGTTAATTATGATAGAAAATGTAAATCTTACTTTGTAACTAATGCATTGCATGAGGGCATTGCAATGGTCAAGTGTAGGGGATTTGATAGGTGTGAAAACACCCATCCTTTTACCACTTAATTATAATAATAACCAAGCCAAAACGTGTATTTAATGTCGTAAAAGTCGGAATTATGCGTGGTTTGTGTTTTTGTTGTGATTTAGGACCAAAATGTGAAAAGGGAAGAAAACACGGGCTTTCACGGAATTTTATCGAAGAAAAAGACAAAAGACGAAGTCAAAAGATCAAGAGTGCAAAAATAACGGAAGTCAAAGGCCTATTCTGAAGATTTATCGAAGAAAAAGACCAAAGACGGAAGTTAAACGAAGTCGAAGAACCAAATCTAATTAATGAAGAAATTAGAAGACGAGATCATTTTATCTATCGACAAATCCCGAGACAAAGTCGAGAATGACGAGTTTATTGTCAAAGACGAAAGACGAAAAGACAAAAGAAAGAAAGAAAGAAGCACAACCACCATACACTCCCCTTCTCTATAAATACCACCGTTAACCTCATTTTAGAGGTGTTAGCTAATTTCACCAATTAGTTCTCAACTTAATTTTATGCACTTTTTATATTGTCATTTACATACTTGTCTTTATTTTTCAAGTTATTTCATGTAAGTCTTTTAATCTTGTTTTGAATCTTAATCTTTTATTTCAAATTTTTTAATCATCCCATTCTACTTTTCATGTTTGTTTGATCTTAATCTTTTTCATCATCTTTGTTCATGTTGATTTCGTGTTATTTAATCATCCATTTTGTCATCTTTTTACATAAAGTTCTTAGCTTTTCATGTTCTTTGGTTCGTGTTTAAAGTTTATATAAGTTTTATCATTGATATAGTATTCTTGTTTAGCTTATTGGTGTTTTTGTTAGCTTATTGTCCTTCAAAAGTTGCGAAAATAGTGCCTAAATTCGTCCTTTTATGAGTTCCCCTTTTTTAGAAAATCTGATTCAATTTAACAATTTTTGTGTATTGCGAAATTGAATCTTTTTTGTGTATTGCGAAATTGAATATTTTTTGTGTATTGCGAAATTGAATCTTTTTTGTGTATTGCGAAATTGAATTCTTTTGTGTATTGCGAAATTGAATCTTTTTGTGCATTGCGAAATCATACCAAGAGTGTATTGCGGATTTAATTGATTTTCATCATTGCGAAATCATATCCATTTTCATGCATTGCCGAATTGTTTAATTTCCTTTATTGCGAAATTATTACCATTTTGGCATTGCGGAATTATTTCAATTTTTATGTATTGCGGAATTATTACTTTTTCCTCCAAATTAGTTTTCGAATTTATTTTCCCGCCATTTTTACTTAGCTTTATTTTAACTTGTCTTTCTTAGTTTATTTTTAAAGTGTCTTATTTTAACGTTTACTTTTTCATAAAGTTTTAATTTTTTAAAATTGCTTTTAATTAGTTTATTTTACTTGCTATTTTATTTAAATCTTTACTTTGAATTTTAATATTTTGTCATTTACGTTAAAGTTTCCATTTTTATTATAAGTTCTTTTATATTTTGTCATTTATTTTTAAAGTCATTTATTTTTAGTTTAATCTTTTCAAGTCTTAATTTTATCTTTAATTAGTTATACACAACGACAAAACTTTTCTTTTATTCACCAAAGACGACTGAGCCACACTTGAAACCAGGATCAATTCGATTAGACCAATTCAAAGAACATTTTAACCTAGCAAAATCTAACTTTCATACATGCAGTTCTTATTCCCTTGAGTGTAGCCGAGATTGTTCATGACCTATTCAACCCTTCATAAATCATTACTTTTCGAGAGTGAATACAAGACATACTTGGAGACTATGTGTCATTGCACAAAATAGTACCTTTATTAGAACCATCCATATATGTTTCGAAATACATGACTATTAGCATAAGCTATTTCTTGTCATGATTGGGTACGTAGATTTAAACTCATCAAATTTTGATAGAACCATCCATATATGTTTCGAAATACATGACTATTAGCATAAGCTATTTATTTGTTAGATATCTAGCTAATGTTTTATGCATATGTGCTACAGGATCCACATGCCCCCAGCCCCCGAAACGAAACACTAAACTCTTTAAGAATGTCACAAGAGTGCTTTGCAACGCCAACACCTAAGGTTTTGTTTCTAAATAGGGATGTGTCAATGACGAGATCAACGCGTCATATGATGGTAACCCAATCGTAAGTGGTGGACAATCACCTTACAATCGTTTAATCCTTGCACTCCATGGTTATGTACGATATCACTTCTGAACTTCCAGCAAAACAGTTTAATGTATTTCATATGATTCTTCCTTTCGTATGATTGAGAAGACTTAAAATTCAATTGCTTAACTATTGATCAAATCACTAAATCTATAGTTCTTTACTGTTGAGATATGTGATCGTTTAGCCATCGGAAATACGTGAGCCTATCGGGGGCACACACTCAATATGGAGAACACACTTTTACTATACGTTTTATTATTTATAATTAAACGTTTAATAAAAAACTTGACTTATTATTTAATTAACGGTGGTTAAAATAATTAACGGGCTTGAATTAATTTAATACGAGTGCGTTATTTAAATTTGGAAGGAAATCGACTTCTAGAAACCCCTAAGGCCAATCGGACGATTTTTTTGTATAGGGGGTTCTAGAAGATTTTTGGTTATTGGTTTTTGGTATGTTAATATTCAATAATATTTGATTAAGGAATCTTTTCCTTAATTGATTTTCTTGGAGTGGGGAACAAGTAATTTGAGGATGTGGAGATTAGTATAAATACAATCCCATACCCCTCATAATTTTTGTCTCTCCCTTGCCTCCTTGTTGCGTCCGATCGACCCAGCACACACACACCAAAACCATACAAACTTTTCCTTTAACCCTAAAATCACATAAAGGTTGAACCTTTATAAGATCAATCCTTTTTTGATGGTTTTCTTATAAAGTCTTAAGCTTTATAACTAAACTCTAGATCTCTAAATCTAGGTTTTAGTTCTCCTCTTGGTGGTTCGACATACATAAACCCTAATTAGGGTTTATGTGATTTTTTGGTAATCAATCTTGTAACATCTATAAACCGATCCTTACATAATCCCAATTAGGGTCTTGGATCTAGGGTTTCTAGTTATAAGATTATACACTTGTTGTTTGAGAAGTGAAGTTACTACTAGCATCGTAGTGATGTTCGTTTGACGTGTCGTGTTAGCAAACGATGGAGACGGTAATTTAACCGTTAAAGTTCAAGATCAAGATCAAGACGCATTAATTGATTTATTCAATTAATTAAAGGTTGGTTATAAATTGTTTTTCTTATGTGCTTAATCATGTATGTTATACTAGATCCATTCCGCTGCGTACTCATAGTTAATGGTTAACTAGTATTCAAAATTCCAACAGTGGCATCACGAGGCAAATCGTATGGCATTCATGGGTTACACATAGAATGAACACGCTATATGTAACACCCCACTTGGATAAGTGGACCGTTACGTGTATTTATGGCGTGTCATCAAATCATAAGGTAAATATCCTAAAACATTAACTGAACATAACGGAAATACCAGAATCAAACATCGGTAATCCAACCTAAGCTCAAAACATGAAAAAATAAAATACTGAAGGAAAGGACTAAACAATGTTCAAATAAGCTGAATAATGTAAGAAGTGCATAAACTAAGAAGTCCGGATAGCTTCCATTTAATGCACATGCTCTCAGAATCCTAAGAGCGTCCTGGTGTACCTGTCGTTAGAACATGAAAGAACTACGGCTGAGCATAACGCTCAGTGAACGGATATAAAGCATGATAAGGAATTACTGAAATGAAACAGATGATAAAATACTGGAGCTGTAAGACTGATAAGTAAAGTTGCAGCGGAAATCTGTGTATAATCTGTAAGGTCAGATTTATAAATAATAAAGCTGAATTGTTATCTGTTAAATCTGAAAACATGCATTTATTGTATTTTAATTGCCAGAGCTTATATAGGTCATGTGCTGTAACAACGGTGCATGAATAACTGGAGGGGTGACCTCGTCATGCTGTAGAGGGGTGACCTCTAAATGCTGTAGAGGGTGACCTCTAAATATTGTTCTGGGTGGAGGGACCAGCTCCAATGTGAAGGATGTAGAGCACACACCACATTCACCCTGATAACTTGTAAACTGATAAGCTTAGGATGCATCCATACGCCCCACTAAAAATACTGATAAAATGGCCAAACTGATATGAGTAGGACGATGCAGGATATCACTCTCCTGCATGTGAGTCACGACACCGGTGCCTCTAGTGCCATGGTTACGGTACCTCCATAACTAGTACATAAACTGGTCATGCTTGTATATAATGCTCAGACAATTTTTTTAGTTATTAACATGATTACTGATAAGCTTAAACACATACTAGGGAAAACATTTGGCTGCAGATGGGGAATCCTAATCATGCATAGGAAAGGAAGTCCTTACTGAAAGGACAGAAAATCCGTACCTCGTGTCCAGTAACCGACCGAGATCAACAGACAAGAAGTCTTCTCTGATTTTACGCGAGCTACATGGATAAAGGACGCGAATAAGTAAACTAATATTCGTTTATTTTATTTACCTCAACTGTACTTAGTTAATTTATTTATTCTTGTAATACTGTTAATATTTAAACTGATAAATCTGAATGTTCTAATATTTCTGATTAGCGTATTCCTGTTCATTTATTAATTACGGTAAAACACGTACTCTGACGTTATACTAATTCTATATTAGTAACCTGTTAAAAATAGAAAGTTTCCTAAATTAGAAAGTTTCCAAAATAATTTAATTCCTATAATGAAATTATACCCTTTTAATTTTATAAAACTAGTTTATATTTAACTTTTTTTTTGAAGGAAAAAAAAAAGTTAAATATTTTTAAAACATTCATTTAAAGTAAAGTAATTTAAAAGGTATAATTCAAAAATCTTTATTTTTCTCATTTTAAATGTATCCCGAGCCTACCAAGATATCCCTTCTCGGTCGCACTAAAACAATTCAACAAATATATATAAAATCTGCCTACTAGAACTAGCGACAGAAAAACCTGTCACTAATACCGTGTGACTAAAACTGAGTATCTAAAAACTGTCATTAAATGAATCTGCGACAGAAATTAGCGTCGCTAATCTGTGGCTAAAGTCAGAACCAAAACCCTTTTATTTTCTGTTTAACAAGTTCCCACTGCTCTTCATCTTATTCCCATTGTTTCTTACGGTTACCCACTGGTTTTACAGTCCCAAACACCCCTGTTACAAACCCAAACGCCCCCTGTGTACATGATTAATCCCAAACGCACCCTGTTTGTTTCAGCCTGCTGCCGAGGACATCCAGACCACCACCGAGACCCCTTGTGGTCTTGGCTGGGCCAAAATAACAACACACCGAGACCCCCGATGGTCTCGGTTCACGTGTAACATCAAAACCTGACACCTTTTCTTGTTTATTTTCTATAATTCGTTTGTATAACTTCTTTTAAATCCAAATCGTGATATAACTGAATTTAAGGGAAAGGAATTGATTACCGCTGTGAGCTTGATAAAGGGATGACATAAACACACAAATCAAGAATGAAATCAAGCCCAAAAACTCCTTTTCTTGTTTTTTTTTCTTCTGCCGTCGGTTTTTTTTCACACACCAAACGAAACGATATTTTTTTTGATCGACTGCTGTGGGAGAGGGTTAAAGTCTCGTATAGTTTTTTATAAATGGGCCTAGGCCCATGCTTTCCTTTTTACAATAACCAAACCGGCCATAAGGCCCTTTTACTTTTCTCATTATTATTTTTTTATGTGTTTTTTTTAAATGGCCGGCCCATATTTACTTATATAATTTACACATTTTTTTAATCGTATTTATTATTCCCGCGCGTTTTTAGTTTTGAGAACGTATAGCTTCTGCGTATTTAATAATTAAATACGGGTTTTACAATTCTTCCCCTCCAAAAGAGTAATTCGTCCCCAAATTAAAGATACGACTATACTGGGTTTTACACTATATCCGCTTGAAAACTCTCCTTTTTTATGTTTTTATGACAATTACATGCATACTTGTCATAAAGTTTTAATCTTGATCCTGATAATGGTTAAAATTGGGCAGGTTAAATTGAACCGGTTAATAATTATGATTGTTTTATTATCCGTCAAAGACCTTTGCATCTCACTTTTGTGATACTTTGCACGTCATCAAGTACCTTGCTCAAAAACTTGATGAGGGTCTTTGGTCCTCAATTTGGGGAAGACTCATTCGAGACTTGGATCTTATATGATTTATCGCTTTCATATAGAGTTTGTCTTCTTCTTCTACCCCCTTCTAGTCTGTTTTTATGTGCTTATTTGTTTTCCATTATGAATTGCAAAACGTAATAATTCAAGATTCTAATAATCATAAAAACGGATCTCTACTTATATCGAAACTAGCTTTAAAAGTATGTCATATTAATACACTTTTTCCGTGCGAATCGGCTATGTGTTATTTGTTAAAACTTGTTTTTTTGAACAAAGATTAATATGGACATAAGATCTATGAAACTTGTTTTTATTATAATCTAATTGTTTTGCGAAATCATATTGTCACTCGAGTTGGGCTTACATACCGTAATGATGTCTTATAAACTATCTTCTCAACGACGTGATTTGCAAAATTAATTGGTTTATAATACTTAAAAACATCATGTTTTTTGTGCTTTACTAATGATGGACTTGCTATTGCACTACGTGCTCTAGTCAAGCTATATAGGGTTTGAACGATCTTTAATCTTTTCCCGTGTCATGTACATGTTTCGGCATCTATATGATAATTATCCCAAGCACTTGCGCCCTCGGGCGCATGAAGAGTAGGATATAGGGTTTGATCCTTCTTTAATCTTTTCCCGCGGTAAACACGCCTAAAATCAAAGTTAACAAAACGTTTTCTTAACTTGTGTTAAAAGGATGATTGCATGCATCTTTTTACACACTTTTGACATTTGTTTTCAAAACTTATGTGATACCTATTTGAATTTTTAAGTCTATGCCATCCAATTTAATAGCACTTGTAGTCCTTTTTCGCCATCTGGTCAGACCTAGGGCGAATCATGCACCCAAGGAGATTTTTGTCACTGGTCAGACCTTTGCCAATTATTGCCTGCTTTAAATTGGTACTACTTAAGTCGAGTTCTCGGTCAGATTCGGAACCCGAGGCATAAGATGAGATGAAACATACTCATGACTTTATTACGTGTAGAACAAGTTTGTTTTGAGATGTTCATTAGTACTCGAAAGAGTTGTGAGAACATCCCATTCAAACACTCTACAACAATAAACTTCATGAATCATCTCATAATTCTAAGAGTTGCACTTGTAATGCAATTAACGCTCGGCGCTTACCTCTGCCCTACTTGATATTAGACGGTCAGACCTCTAATATTAAGTGAGAGTGCAAGTAAGGATCTTAGTCTTATTAGTAATTAATTGGGTAGTTAATTCTATTAAGAATTTAATTATCGAAAATACTAAATTGAACTTTCTATGTTCCGATTAATTGTGTTATTGCAACATAATTCGTAAACACGAGATGTTTTCTTATAGAAAACAAACACAGTCTCTTTTCTTGGTAAGAAAAGCGAGACTTACTCCTATCTGTTCTCATTAGTTGACAAGAATAAAATAGGATCATAATCGAATAATGATTGATTGTATTTAAACTCATTTTTAATATTTCATTATCCTAACCTGGTTATGAAATCATTGAAAGATAACGAATTTTGTGTATCTAATGTCTATAGATACCAAAATAAATGACATCTTACACTTGTCAGGATGTATGAGTTTAAATCGCAAAGAGTAAAGAATTTACTAGCACTTCGCTAGGTATCTTTCTTGACTCTTGTTATTCCTTAAAGTGCTAAATACCCTTGTGGCTATGTAGACGATAAAGGAAGAATTGCATGCTAAATAGTCAAATTAATTGAAAGCATGAACGGCTAGTCCCTCATCTACACAAGTAGAATTTCATATACTTTGTTCAAATACCTAAGTACATGTATACTTGTAGGCATTTTTTCAGAGATAAGGAAGTCAATAAATTGCTTTTTGCCTTCTACTGGTGATGTGATATTTTTAATGTTGACAAATTCACTGGGAGCGTTGCAGTTTATTACTGAAATAATATCCATGTAATATTGTCAATTTCAGTGGGAGCTACAAGATTTTTTCTTGTTTAGTCACCCATATTATTTCAAACTTGCTTTGAAATAATTTATCACTTTCAAATATGAACAACCATTACTTAAAGGAAATTGTATTTTATTTTATAAGATAACACGCTGCCTTTCTGATGTCGCTTTCTGAAACGTTATCTATAGAATAATAATCCACAATTCATTGTCTAAAGTTATGGTTCTAAATCTACTTATAATATCAATGACATTATCATATTGTTTACACAATCAACCATATGTTGTATTGCTTGTCTTCATAATATGATGTTGTGCCTTACACAAGTGGGAGAAATTGCAAAGTGTGTGCAAGGAACAACATATGATTAGTTTCATTTACCCAAAAGATAAGGAAGCTAATAATTCTACTAGGACTTGAACATACAAGATGTTTGTTGTCCTACTACATTCATTGTCATGATATAGTGGAAAGCTACTTCGATAATTTACTACATGTTATAGTAAATACAATTATGGTTAAGATATAATAATCATAATTTTGAAGTATAAAAATTAACTTGAAATTACTATTGAACTTAAGAGTTTGCGTTCATGATTACTTTAGTTAGTATAATTATGTTTTCTTGATAACACATAATTATAAAGTCCTTGAATTACTCACCGACTTATAACATAAAGTATGTAGTAAATAGTTATGTCTTCTTGTTAACACATAAACATTGGATCTTTGAATTATTCAAAGACTTATAATGTATACTTGATATGTTCTGTTTTCTTGTAAACACATGAGCATATAATTCTTGAACTGCTATGTCTTCTTGTAAACACATGGTTCTCGCATTGTTCAAGAAATATACATTATAGCATGTACCTGGATTTAAAACACTGATATTGTAATTTGGTACATGATCCAATTGACAAAGTATTTCATCCAAATAGAATTAAGTTATCTATTGAATTCTGATGTAGTCTCAGAATTCCAATACTCATAGAATACCTAATATTATGGTATGTCTAAAGAGTTGAAACAAACTATATTCATATAGTTTGATTTATGATAGCTTTAATTATTCTACCTCCATGATCTATCAAGGTTAGAAAATTACGTGTGTCATTGATACACTCAATATAGTTCAAACCTAGAAGGTATTCAAGACAACCTCACAGTTGAAAACCCCAAATTTATTAGGGACTTTCGGTTGTTCCACTCAAACCAATCGTATCCTAAAACCTCTTATGGTTTTTCGATTTTCTACACTTCCTAGCTTGACGGTTGTAGTTTTGGTGTTCCTCCTAGCTTGACGTAACACAAACCTTTCTGAAGGTTATTGGTTAAAAGAGTGATACAAGAATTACGGTTCATACTAGAAACCCTAATTAGGGTTCTTGGGAGAAATCCCAATATGTATTGATTAAAAGTTCTTTAATTTGTTAATATCTTTTGAAGCATAGTATTAACAAACTTGAGATAAGAATTTAAAATGTGTTTTGTAGTCTCTCTATTAAGAACAATTTATTGTTTCTTAAATACTTAGTATTTAGAGAATGATCTCTACTTACAAAAGTAAGTGGGAGTTAATCATTTCAAGAGCAAAATACACAACCTTTAAAATCCACTTGTTGATGTCATATTTTGGTTAAGCCTGGACATGTCAAAATAAAGTATATGTTACTCTCATTCATAAGTCTGCAAAGATACCTCATCACTTGATTGATATTTTAATATCAATGCTGAGGAATATAAGTTAGGAGAGCTTTGTAATCTACTAACTGCTAATGAATATTATCATATCTTGAATCTTATAAATGTCTTAGAAATATGAATGATAAGATGCAGTCCTTAAAGGGAAAATCAATCTCCTAAAATTGATTGATGTTTCCTCTAATTATAAACCTATGAGGTTAGATGGAGTTTCTTTTAAAGAATGACTGACAAGGACAAAATGGTATACATTATTAATGCATGGCTAAGAATAGGAAGCTTTTAATTATACTCAAGCAATTGACTATGATTAAATCATTCTTCTATGCACGCATTAATTAAATAAAGATAATTGAGTTTCATATATGTTTCTATGTATATGGAATATGTCAATTAAACTTTGTAGTTCTCCTTTATGATTACCTTTTAGCGAGGATGGTGTATAATCAAAAGGATTAATGAGTCTATAAAATCTTTATTGAGTATACAAGATAGATAATCCAAGTATAGATTAATTCATTCATCTAGAAACTAAATCTAGAATTTAATTCAATATAATTTTGGTTAATTTAGATAGTTTGGAGTACACTTGACATTGAGTGGGAGCACTATGTTTTTATTTAAATTCATATGTTATATAACATATTGAAGACATCATTCCATATAATCTAGATGTAATCCTTAAGTTCGGAATGAAACTTCTTTGAGAATTTATGGATTAAAACAAATGAATTTGGAATAAAATGTTTATTGAAATAAACATATGCGGTAATTAAGTCCAAGACAATGTAATACATCATTCAAAGTGAGTCTTCATTGATATATTTCACTTGACATAATTTATAACATGAATGGAAATCTTATGTTTTTAACTAAGGATTCATTATGTATATATCATACTGTGTATACGACTTGTTATCAATTTTGTACAAGAGAAAAGTAAGATGATAACAACAATATCTAATTGAGAGTATTTAGATTATTGTTAATACAAATGATTACGAATTATAAAGCATAGTGATGTATGTGTACACTGATGCTAGAGGATAATCAATCTAGTAAAGTGACATGTTATCATTTATGATAAGTCTACTAACTAGATATGCTCAAAATGAGCATTGTTGCATTACACATTAAGAAATGAGAATACTTTACATTTTAAGAAACTGTAAAGATGACTGTCAGAATATCGTTGATTTTAAATATCTTATACAAGGTTTGACGATATCCCCTACTATGAAACTTGCAATAGTATGAGCATGTAAGAAAAGACACTCATCTTGTTTTCTAAATCTTTCACAATTGTGATATTTGAAACAAGTATTCGGAAACTTTACTTAGATAACTATTTAGCTTTCTTGTTAAGAATAGTCGAGAATGTTGGAAAATTTTGACTTCAACTTGCTAAAATTAGTTTCATGCATATCTATTTTAATATTTGGATAATTGGGATGGTAAGACAATTATTATTTTCTGATAAATAAAGATACTTGGTATTTGTTATTCATTCATATAATTATTGTTGTCCTATATTTGTATGTTTAATCCTTAAATATTTGATTATTCTAAATATGTCCATTGTCGGTTAGCAATACGGGAATATTGTCTACATTAAGACAAATGTGACTGTTGGTTATATTCTTTGAATATATGGACGGTTCCCGCCAAACTCATGTGTTATTCATAAGGATGCATATTGGACACCCAGAACTTTCGAATCGTTACTTTTGGATCCTTGTCATGAGTAAGATTTCGAAAATGGTGATTAAGTCATCATCCTTAGACTTGAGATGCAAACAAGTTTGTGCATGTGTGAATATCACTTCTTGATTCTATGTCCAACGCTAGTTCGCCAGACCTAGTTATAAAGACTTTAATTGGAAGTGTTGTGAAGCAGCATCCACAGACACTTGCAGTCAATATAGAATTTAATCCTCCCCTTGATATAGTGCAGATTAGTACCACTGGGCCCTCTGAAGAATTAATCAGATAATTGTGTGGCCGCACCCAAAGAGTAAATCAAGATGATACTTGTTTACATTTGGTATATCTGAATTAACTTTTATAACGAGAAACTAAAATTTAAACTACATGGAATGAGTTAGGATCCATATCCATAGTTTAAACGGTACTATAACAAAGGGATGATTATTAGCAAGTCGCATAATCGTATACCATTAATAATTTTGAGATATTCTTCTTGAAACTATACCTCAGTCATTTCCGGTTATAATAAAGTATTGCTAGATATTTTATTATGGACGTTGTATGTCTAAACTCTCACAAGTGGGAGCTGTTAGGATATGCGATCGTTTAGCCATTGGAAATACGTGAGCCTATCGGGGGCACACACTCAATACGGAGAACTGAAGAATATTGATAATCTTATGAATCAATGAAGTGGGTTGAAGATTACTAGAGAGAGAAACTAGTGAGAGAAATATGTGTTTTTCATTCAAATGGGAAAATGAAAAAATCAACAACCAACCCCCTTCCATGGTGGAAAGGGGTATTTATATCCAAGCCACTAACAGGCTTGGACCGACCCATGACAAGCCCATGGGCCGGTTTCTTACTTAACTAAATAAGCAAACATTAACTACGAGCTTTACAACATTAATAATATTGTGGAGTGACCGATACTTCTAATATACGTTTGCAACGTATTTCTAACAATCTCCCCCTAAGGGAGGTCACTCCACGTTACACAGTTCTAAACCTAGCATACTATACTAAGTCTTCGTTCTTCAGCACGTAGTCTTTTCTTCTTTTCTTTTTGTTGTGAATATGTTGATTTGATCCTTTAGGCTTTGGCTTGAGAGCAGTGTTCTTTTGACCAATCACGTGCGATCTTTGCCTTCTTGTGAATCTTGCCTCCTCGTGACTCCATGTTCCACACACTTATGTCTTTTGTTGAATTCTCGAAAGCTTCAGAGTTTGGTACAGCGGAAGACTTTATTTTGTACTTTCTTGAATTTTGCTGAACTTTGATGCAGAAAAACATAAGCATGTGGGAACGACTTCAGCTGGTACACCGCAACGCCACCGTCTTCGCAGCAACATGATAAGACACGAATGAAATGGCTTAGAACATTTCATTCTAACATCGGTAGCGTTTTACCTCCGGTCGGTGAAGACCGTTGGACGATATTAGATATCGTACCTGTGACGGATAGTTTCAATTAAGTAACTTCCTGACAGGATTTCGCGGGTAAACCCGTTCTCTTTATTCGACGATCACTAAGCTTGACTGCGAACATAAAGAGTGAATCACTTGGATAAATTATCCTTGTGATTGAAGCCATCAATTCATGAAACTTGGAACAAGTGAATTTCAATTAAGATTTTCACCATCGTTGCTTTCCAGTTATCACGAGCTTAATTCATAAAGAATCTTGCACGTCACCTACCAAGTGTTGTTTGATGTTAACACTAGAAGGATTTCCACTCGTCACTGTGAACACTAAAGAGTGTCACTCTGAGTGTTCTGGCAAGATCATATGATAATGCGTAGAGGCCTGAAACGAGTTTAAGTTCAATTAAGAATTAAACTACTGTTTCTTTCCAGTTTTTCACAATATTGGTTCTTAAAGAACCGCACGTGTAACCTACCATGAGCTTGTTTGATGTTGGCTCAAGCAGGATTTCCATCTTCATGGTAATACTTGCGTATTACTCGGATGTTCTGGCAATATTACAAGAATACTGCGTAGGACTCATAAAAATCTCTTACTTTTCACAGTGTGTGAGAAAGCAAGGAATAAATGGAAAGTGTCCTAATGAGACTTTTGATGATCTCGTGGCTCTAGACTTGATAGTGCGTTTTGATTTAGTGAGCGATGGCTGGAGAGGAGTGCCACCTTTTCAATATCAGTCTATTCGGAGTGAATAGACCAATAGATAACGTGTTGATCTCCGTGTGATTAAAACAAATACCTTTTGAGAGATATTTGAGTTAGCTGGGAAGGGTTGTGCATTGCATCACTGGGTCCATGATGTCTTTCTTCAATATCGAGAATCATTAACAAATGATCTCAATAGCATATGTATTGACCCGGTTTCTGCCTAAAGTTGTAAGGAGGGCTTCTTTCTTTACACCCTTTATCTTTACAATTCTTTTTCATTCTTCAACCCCTTCAATGCTTACCAATACGTCATAACTAGCACCTTGTTGTGATTGTTCCAGTGCTAGCTTAAGTACTTGGTCGGCATTCAGCTACGTTCACAATCTTTCTCCATCTTTCCTAGGACTTCTAATTCTATCTAGGGAATTGTCCTTGGGAAGATTCCATCGGCTCTGATGAATCATTGGACTAAAACCTATTCCTACCACCCTTTTGTCACCACATCTGTCGTGAATTAAGCGTGTTTTGGGAAAGTATAGTCACCATGAAAAATCCTTGAAAATCACTTAAGGTACTAGTGATATTGAAATCAAGAGTTTTGTACCTTAAGTGTTTTGTTTATAAAAAACGCTCCCCCTTAACACGTGCTTTACACATATTAAGTTGGATTATCGTTAAGTCTTTTTCATCTTTTAGCCAAGTATCATTTAAGTCTCTTTAATCCCATTTTCTCCCCTTATCCAAAATATTAACCATTAATAGTTGGGATATTAAATGGATTAACCGGTCTTTGGGTAAAAATGGAATCAATTTTTGGCCATCGAACACATTAATGCTCCCCCTAAAATTAATAAGGGTTAGTTGTAGTGCTTTAGTATGATATATTTTGAAATATTTAGAATCTCGTGAGAAATTCTTGAAAAATTATCATACCTTAACACTACATCAAGCCGTAAAAGCACAATATTCACAAATTTACATATTCACAATTAAAAACCAATATAGAGTAGACCTGAGATGTACGATCCATTAGATGGATCGTTGCAGTAACTTGTGGTGCACTCCATATGGTCTACCACCAACGAATCTTTCTAAGCTCATCATCAATCTACGTTCCCGGAGCTTTTCATCAATCTTCTTGATCACATATTTCGCCATTTGCCGATAACCCGGATGCCAATCCTCAATCATCTCTGGTAAAGACCCACCAGAATTAAGATGCTCCAATTTTCCTCTGACGTATATGAGAGTCCCATCACTGTATTTATAAAGCTCACCTACCCTCATAAACTTCATGATCCCACGACTGTTCAAGTAGAAAATCCCGTAACTCGGAACGGTAATGCTGGTATAGGGACATCTGTTGACATGTTGAGGTAGAACTTGATTCATTGGACGGGTCAGGTTAAGCTTCCTTTGGTAGCTTTCAACTCCCAATTGAAGATCTTCAACTCGTTTCTTGATAACAACGCTTCGTGTGTACATACGAAGTGTTGTATTCAAGGCAATGATTTCTTCACGAGTAAGATGGGTAAGTTGATCACGGGTCATTATCAGCAACATGTCTTCGATATCTTCAAGGCGAATGATAGAAAAATCTCCCTGTTGTATTGTGTATTCTCTGTCATCCTCCCTTTTTAGACGAATCTCTGTCACGTGATGATAGCCATTCTTGGCTACAGTTTTCAGTCCCAAAATACTTGAGATGCGAATATTGGATTTGACAATGCTTCCTGAATTGGCTAAGCAGCAACCTCTGTACGCCCTTCGGACTCGCTCGTCCCAATGTGATGCACCTATAACAGCATACATATCATAATTACGATTTACCTTTGGGACCCAGAGTCGGTTTACCTTTTCCTCGATCCAGGGTATTCTCCCCCAATTAGCAGCTTTCAACAAGGTCAGGGAGGTTGCGTACTTAGATGATCCCTTGAGGAGATAATCAAGATCATAAGTGACAGAGAAGTCAAGAGCAATTTGATTATCTTGAGAAGGATCAAGTGGAGGTGGAGCTCTTTCTGACTCATGAAGGCCTGGCCTTTGAACGGTATTAAGAGCTTTCAGGACCTCGTCAGCATAATACTCGTACTCCATGCGGCTTAACCTGGTTTTAGCGTGAATTCTCTTATCTTTTAGCGCTCTTTTCACCAAAGACGGAGTGACCGAAGATTTAAACTCATGAGCCAAAAATGCACACAAGTCTATCGGACTACGGATACGGAGATATAGAACATCTCTGTCAGCGTCTGTGATTGGATCATATTTAGCAGCTGCCGTGATCCAAGCTTGTGGCGGTGTAGTTTCGTCAATCTCCAATGTATCCGCCTAGTCCCGTGTGCTTAACTCGGGAACAGTAGATTGTGGTTCTTGTTGTAGAGGAGTAGAAACATGAACACTTGCTGGTTCTGATTCATGCATTTCGGCGGTGTCATGAACCGGCGAGTGTTGTGCAGATTCAGGTTCAGTTACTGATTCTGCAATCACAGGAGCAACAAAAGAACTAACAGGATTAGTGGTAACAGGTATAGAAACAGAAACAGATGTACCGGGAATCGATGACGCAGTAGTAGCATTCACATCATGGCGCCACTTGGTTCATCTTGATTCCGTAGAGGTGGACTTTTCCTTTTGGGCAGCATCTTTCTGAGACTTGGTACCAGACTTAGATGGTTTCTTTGTGCTGACAACCTTGTCCCCCGTTTCAGGCTGATCATGTTTACCACCATCATCCTCATCGTCATCCCCATTGCTTCCCTTATCACTCTCCTCATTTAGATCACCACCATCACCATCATCATCATCATCACCATCCTCATCATCATCACCATCCTCATCATCATTACCATCATCGTCACCATCATCATCATCTTCTTCTTCTTCTTCTTCACCGTTACCCTCCTCTTGTTCACTATCTTCCTTTTCCTCCTCAGGCAGAATGTGGTAAGGTACCACACTTCCAAACATCTTAAACAACCGATCATCCTCCAAGATAGCTTCATTGAGTGCTTTGTAGAGTGTCCGTTGAACTTTAGACTTGTCAAAAGATCCAACTTCCTTCATGCGAGCTTTGAGGATCTTCTTTAATTCAAAATCCGTTAAGTCATATGCAATTTTGTAGGCGGATTCGGAAGGGTTGGACGACTTGATCATCAAATTATCAGCCGCAAGTTTCCTCATCTCATCACGCATCTTTGGCATAAGGGCCTCAACAGATTCATTCACTCTCTCCAATATAGATGCTTCAAGTAATTCTTTCTGCTCCTTATATTTATCCTTTATGGCTCGAAGTCTCGTAAGACGTGCTTCACTCTTTTCAGCTTCATCCTGTTTGACCCGAGCAAGTTCTTCTGCATGAGCTTTACGTGTCATTTCCATCTCTGCAGTGAACTTAGCTATCATCTCTTCTTGAGCTTTCTTGGATGCCTCTTCACTTCGCACTCGTCGAAGTAGCTCTTCTCGAAGTTTATCCATCTCTTTTCTTTGACTGTCCGTGTGTTTATCCAACATCTCTGCCATTACAAATGCAGCCATTGAAGATGGTACAGAGCTACTCTGGGTTGTTTGAAGAGGCTCGGTTGTGACTACAGTACTGAGGATGGAAGTTGTTGGAGGTGGAAGGAATGGTGTTGGCACCGGTCGGGTTGGTAAAGGCTGGATTGGTGGAGGTTGAGTTACGAGAGGCTGTGTAGTCACAATGATTGTTGTAGCACCGGACTCCTTCTCAACACTTGCTGTATCAGCAATGGATGTCTCCTTCGATGCTGAATAACGTTCGGGTGATCCAAACTCATTAATATCATTTGGCTCCTCGTATTCTTCTTCAACGTCCATCTGTGCACCCGAACCACTACCGCCCGTGTCTCTCCTACTCTTTTCAATAGCCATCTTCATTAACTTTTTCTCAGTCTTGTCGAGAGTAGGATCGTCATCAACATCTTCTTCGTCGTGGAGAACAAACTCGTCAGCCGTGCTCTTACCCTTATTAGCCTCAGTCTTTTTCTTCTTGGTTTTGGGTTCAGATAAAGCAACTGTTTGCTTGCGTTTACCTTTACTCTTGACCGTAGTAGACGAGTCTTCTCCTGTTTGAAGGCTTGCTTTTTGCTTCTTGATTTCTATTAGCAGTAGCTTGTAATCAGCAGAAGCTTCAATTTTATCTGTCAGAAGATAATCGGGAATAGGACCAGGATTAACAGCACCAGAGGGTCCTTCATGCCTTAGGTCCACAGTGTCATCAGCCTCTTCAGTGTGGTGACGACTTGCTGCACACTTATCAATAGAGACATCATTCTTCATAAAATAATGAATTATAAGCTTGATAAACCGAGGGTAAGGAAAGAAATTAGCCTTCAGCTTCTTGTTTTGGAAGAGTTGAAAGTTAAATTCTTCCCACAACAAGGATGCATAATCTGTATTTAAGCCTTTGTACATTCCATAGAAGATGTTCATAATTGGACCACGCACAACATCATGCCCACTTGTTTTAGGTGTAAGACATCTACTGAGAATACCAAAGATAGCTCTCCAAGGTTGACCCACTTTGGAGGTGGTAAAATCGGACACAACTCGTAGATCAGGACATCCAAGAGCACTGAACATCTCCATGAGTTCGTCTTTGTCAGGGTTCCTTGAAAATGACAACCCTTTGGGTGTATCCCGAATTCCAAATATCTTGCGGAAGTCTGAAGCGGTGAGTGTCTGTTGCTTGTTGTCGAGGGAGAAGGTGATCTTGTTTGAAGTACTGTCCTTGGTAGCCCAGAATTTATACATGTAATCAAATGGCACCGAAACAGTACTCCTTAAAGCATTCTTGAAGTGAGATTGATCAAGGATTGCTGAGGCGACTTTGAATCCATGGTGAGTGGATTTAGAAACTTGCTTCAGCCGGTAATTGTTTGGTATGAACTTGAGGGCTTTTTCCTCGGCAATTGCGGCTGCACTAGCATCTTGGAGTTCTTGCACTGTTGGATTAGTCATGGTGTCTGCTTAAGATAAGACATAAAAGGTTGATACACATAAATATATATATACCATTATGTTGTTACTTCTAAGCATGACACATTTCATTAAGTAATTATAACAAGCAAACAATTATCCATCCAACAATCCTTCATTCGGAACTCCTTCATTCGGAACTCCTTCATTCGGAACTCCTTCATTCGGAACTCCCTCATTCGGAACCCCTCATTCGGAACCCCCTTCATTCGGAACCCCTTCATTCGGAACCCCTTCATTCGAAACTCCCCTTCATTCGTAACTCCCCTCATTCGGAACTCCCCTCATTCGGAACTCCCCTCATTCGGAACTTCCTCATTCGGAACTTCTTCATTCGGAAGTCCTTCATTCGGAAGTCCTTCATTCAGAAGTCCTTCATTCGGAAGTCCTTCATTCGGAAGTTCTTCATTCGGAAGTTCTTCATTCGGAAGTTCTTCATTCGGAAGTTCTTCATTCGGAAGATATTGGTTCGGAACTTACTGGAAAAGAGCTGGTTCATGTGTTTTAACAGTCGACTAAATATATTAAGAACAAACCCAGATTTTTACCAAATTACCCGAAAAGTTTTGTGATTTCTACTAAAAGAAGTAAAACCCAATACTTATCTACTAATCCCAACAACAAAATCACCAAAAACTTCAAGAATCAAGATAGATTTTTCTAAAGAACACTAATACAATAAAAAAACTAAAGAACAACACAAATCATTACCTTAAATCACCCCATGGCTCTTGATACCAATTGAAGAATATTGATAATCTTATGAATCAATGAAGTGGGTTGAAGATTTCTAGAGAGAGAAACTAGTGAGAGAAAGTGAGAGAGAAATATGTGTTTTTCATTCAAATGGGAAAATGAAACAATCAACAACCAACCCCTTTCCATGGTGGAAAGGGGTATTTATATCCAAGCCACTAACGGGCTTGGGCCGACCCATGACAAGCCCATGGACCTGTTTCTTACTTAACTAAATAAGCAAACATTAACTACGAGCTTTACAACATTAATAATATTGTGGAGTGACCGATACTTCTAATATACGTTAAAAACGTATTTCTAACAAGAACACACTTTTATTATACGTTTTATTATTTATAATTAAACGTTTAATAAAAAACTTCACTTATTATTTAATTAACGGTGGTTAGATTAATTAACGGGATTTAATTAATTTAATACGAGTGCATTATTTAAATTTGGAAGGAAATCGACTTCTAGAAACCCCTAATGCCAATCGACCGATTTTTTTGTATAGGGGGTTCTAGAAGATTTTTGTTTATTGGTTTTTGATATGTTAATATTCAAGAATATTTGATTAAGGAAATCTTTTCCTTAATTGATTTTCTTGGAGTGGGGAACAAATAATTTGAGGAGGTGGAGATTAGTATAAATACAATTTCATACCCCTCATAATTTTTGTTTCTCCCTTGCCTCCTTGTTGCGTCCGATTGACCCACCACACACACCAAAACGATACAAACTTTTCCTTTAACCCTAAAATCACATAAAGGTTAAACCTTTATAAGATCAATCCTTTTTTGTGGTTTTCTTATAAAGTCTTAAGCTTTATAATTAAATCCTATATCTCTAAATCTAGGTTTTAGTTCTCCCCTTGGTGGTTCGACATACATAAACCCTAATTAGGGTTTATGTGATTTTTTGGTAATCAGTCTTGTAACATCTATAAACCGATCCTTACATAATCCCAATTAGGGTTTTGGATCTAGGGTTTCTAGTTACAAGATTATACACTTGTTGTTTGAGAAGTGAAGTTACTACTAGCAGTGATGTTCGTTTGACTTGTCGTGTGAGCAAACGATGGAGACGGTAATTTAACCGTTAAAGTTCAAGATCAAGATCAAGACGCATTAATTGATTTATTAAGTTAATTAAAGGTTGGTTTTAAATTGTTTTTCTTATGTGCTTAATCATGTATTTTATAATAGATCCATTCCGATGCGTACTCGTAATTAATGGTTAACTAGTATTCAAAATTCCAACATTTATTGTCTTTCGGTTGGAGTTTGTTTATCTATTATCTTATACTTTGTGTTGCATAATTCTTTAAAAATTTACCAGTAACAATCCACAAGTGTGGTTGGTTGTCCCACATCGTTTCAGCGGCAAATATGAATGAGATGAAGATGGTATAAAGAGAAGGTCCATCCATGGTTCCATAATATGATCATGTTTAACTTGAGGTTCTCTAGCTTCACAGTTCAGTAACTTTTTTCATTTAACCGTTGGAATTTGGCTTGACCATTATTTCAGATTTTTAAATACAATTAACAAGTTTTAGTATTTTTATTGTTGTTATATGATGGCTTGATTTTATAAATGATAAAATTAAGTTTTTCTATAACATCAATGAAAATATTAAAGCTTATTTTGCAATAAAAGTTGAAAGAAATTACGATCACAAGGTTTTTGCCTAGTTAGTAATAAATATAATGTCACAATAAAATACATTTCGAATCTGTACAAACCTTTTTGAAAACATTTTTTCATAGATGAGTACAAGATTTTGGCAGACCTCATCTACTTTGTGCTCGTTTTGCTCGGTGTCACTGCCCGCTCATTCGCTCATTTTGCCACATCTGGTATTTATCTATATAACATGTAAAGTGTAGTGTCATTTCTTATAAGTGAAGAAACTAACATTTTCTATTATTGATTGTAAACATTGCCTTTCTTACACAATATAAACAGGTTACGAGTTTTACTATCAAATCAACCCGATCAAGTCACTAGATCACAGGCCCGAACACCAAGTCAACATGATGAAGTCAACTAGTCACAAATTCTACTACGGGTCAACCCGATCAATTTACCGGGCTACAATTGGCCCGCTAAATAATTTAGCATAAAGTAGTTAACTATCTAGGCAAATTACGTTACTAGGCAGGGTATACGTCTACTAATATAAATGTCAAAACTAACTTACAAACTTCTGTAAACTCATAACATTCAATATTTAATATTTTTAATGTATTTGTGTTACAAATTGACGGGTTAAAATTAAGTTGAGATTTTCAATCAAAACTTATGATATTTATTAAATAGTACAGTCGTGTCGATCTGTTTAAAATTCAAACTAGTTTAGCTTTCATTTGAACCTGATTATGTTCATGCCGTTCCTGAGTTGTATTTCAGATTGTATTAGGAATTGTCACCCCCGATTAATTAGCATGAACTAAATTAGATGCAACTAAGTTACATATGAAAATATAAAAATATAAATCCTCTCGTTTTTATAAATTACTTGGGTAAATTACGTGTGATCGTCAATCATGATTATCCGTGTATGTTAACTTTTAAGCATACACAATTAGCTAGTTTTGTTCAAAATATTTTTAAAAAAATAGTTGGCAAACGATATAGTTTAGAATTTTTTTAATTAGTAAAAGTATTATCTTTTTCTTTATAAAGCAAAACCCAAAGTAGGGACTTTTCCAAGAGATTCTTTCCTTAGTAGGAAATAATCGTTTTATTTATTCCTTTAAAAAAGTGTTTGTGTTACTTAATTTAGTAAAAATTGTCTAATTTTCGTAGTTATTGTTTATTAACATTAAAATTCGGGTTAAAAATATACGTGTCAAAAATGAAAAGAAAAAAACTTATAAAAAAGCGGGTGGAATAGTATAAAACTTTAGGGTTGAAGCTATCATTTGTAAAACTTTAGGGGTTAAAACTCGTGTTTGTGAATCTTAAATCCCTGCTCGACCATTTATGCAGTCATTGACCAGAATATAAAGTAACGCAAATTATAATAATAACAATAATCGATTGATCATAGAGATGAATGATAAATCTTCCTTCCGGATTTTATTACGCATCTGCACAAGTTTACGCATAACGATCCCTCATCTGCTATCAATTTTCAGGTTAGATTATTACAATATTCAAAGAAATCGATATACTCTGTTTAGAATATCTGATAATTGAAGTCGTTATATTTAATATGTTAATACTTCTTTGATTTTTGGTCTCCATCAAACTAATCAAAACCTAAAACACCAAAACCTAATAACTTTCCTAAAAAGTTGTTCGACCAATCCGTCCACTTCCACTAATGCTACCGCAACCTAAACGACAACCGAATTCTGGTCACTTCCATCACTGCTACGACTAAATTTTACAAATGTGTAACCTGAAGTATAAGAATAAAATGTTAGTTTTGAATGACACTAAAGGTGTTTGATGTTATGCTTATGATAACTTTTATATTAACTTGGGTTAAAATTTATTATTATTTTTATGCACAATTTGGATTTCCTTCTTGATGTGGGTTTATGTGATTTTTTAGATTTATGATATCTTTATGAGTTGTGTAGGGGGTGTTTGGATATTTGTTATAAAATTGATTAGTATGATATGGACAATCAAAATCAAATAGTAATTGAGTAAAGTATAACATGGTGTTTGGTTTTGTATAATGAAAACGCGGCGATAATAGGATAGAAAGTAGTCGGCTACAAGTAGGTTTGTTACCGCAATGGATACTGTTTCGAGTTTTGGACAAGCCTTTTCATTTTGAGCATCAAATTACTGGCATAGTTTATGTATTATTATTACGAAAAAGCAATAAGTATCCTAGATATTGGTTTTTCACCTTTTATCTTACCGGAATATATATATTATAAAACGATTGAACATTCTTCAATAATGCAGTTTGTGAGGTTTCTATGCATTTGAGTACAATTTAGATGACTGTCAACACTATTTTATTTTCGTATACATATTTTATTGGAAAAAGAGACGGGTTGATTGGGTTCTTTAACAGGTCCAAACATGGTTTTTTGTACGCATTGACAACATGACTTGAGTTGGGTTGATTTTATTCTGATCTCTTTTTTGTAGCATCAAATATGGCAAAAAATATTACTCCTTATGTTTCAAGAACTATATTATTTTGAATAAAGTAATATATTATTTTTTCATGCTGTAAAAGCTAATCAAAGGTAGAGGTCAAACCAACTCTTCCCATTCGGAGTGCAGGGAAAATTTATCGTTTAGTGGTCGTAAAAGATGTAAATATGCTGATTTAGCATGCTCATTGCCATGTCTCCGAAAAGACTCCCTCAAAGAAATCTAGAGGGAGTGAAAAATCAGATAGATCAAGGGGTTTTCGTAATAATAAGGATGCAGATGTTTCAAAAATATCATTTAATTGATATGATTAGGAGGATTTGGAGATTCATTAGATGGAGAGTAGCAATAGACGGATGAAATTCAATGAAAGCTACAACTCTAGCTCATCTAACCTAATATCAGTTAATTGCTAAGATTATGAAGATCTGGAGATGCATTAGATAGAGAGTATCAATAGAAGGATGAAATTCAATGACAACTACAGCTCCGGCTCATCTCACTTTCATAATGCGAAATCTGCAGCAGATGCTGGGGACTCGAGAAAAAAACAAAGCTAATCTAATCAGCCGGGCTGACAGATTTCATCCCCACGAAAGTTTTAGTATCATCCGATGGGAAACCTTGATGAAGATGTTGGAATGCCCTTTGAAACAAGACATAGTACCGATACAAAGTCCACACCTTTGCATCAATTGTGTAGCTTTTGGAGGTCAAGATCAAGGATATTTTGGAGGTAAGGTTACTAATCTATTTTTCTGTTTTTTGTTTATAGGTTAGAGGTTTGATATAATTCATGGTATGTTTAATTTCAAGTTTTTGAAATTATTATTATAGCATATTACGGGATATCGAAATTATATCATCAGTTGTTTTGTTTATTTTATATAGATTAATCAATCCCGCAGTTAATGATAATGCACCAAACGAATTTTATCATCATTTTAAGCTTTTCACAACACAACCATTCATACACTTTTTATAAGGTATGTTATTTAACAATTTCTGAAGACGTTAAAGAATTAGCTGATGGAATTAATCATCAGGAACAGCCATATGGAGATCTTGAGTATAATTTACTCTAAAGAGTGATTGTTTTAAACATCTTCCATATGTCGGTAAGTTATTGCGAACGCTAATATTACCACCTCGAATAAACAATTTGTGAAGTATTACTTTACCTCAAACTACAACTGTTTAAAAGCGTGCAATTTGTGAAGTATCGCATTACCTCAAACTACGAATGTTCCTAATAGTGAGATAATAGCTTGATTAGGAGTTTTTTTGAGAGCTTATTTCAGAAGCTAATAACCTTGATTCGTGCTAATTAAGCGCTTTTGAATTACCTTTTTCAGTAGCTATATTAGCCTTCACACCATACTATTAGGGGTTGTTTGGATGACTTTATTGTATCAGCAAATAAACCTTGCCATGCTCACCTTAACCACTCTAAGTATTCTGTTTTGCTAGGGGCTGTTTGGGTCCAATTCCAACATCTTATACCATCTGCGATAATAACTCAATTTGATAATATACCATTTGTATTCATATTACAATGCAAAAAAACATATATAAGTTATCTTATAGGATGTTCATGGGCTTTATTGAGCATCATAAGTGAAAGTTTGATTTACGTTTGGTCTTAGATAGTTGTATTCAGGTACAAGGGATTTGATCCATGTCAGTGTCACACTCATCAATATATGCTTCTAGATCTTAACGAGTGAACCAACACCATATTTCTAGATCCGTGAGCTCGAAATTGAAAAGAGCGCCTGGGATATCTCAGGGGGTTGGTGGTTCGAATCCATCCGGATCTGTCACCTAATAAAGGTGTCTATTGGTGTTAAAGAAAGTCAAGTTATAACTCCTATGATGTGTATTGAGTTTCGAGTATAAGCATCATATTTTGTTTTTATTATATAGTTTAGGAGTAGCTGTAGTATTAATAAGCATGACAGGGTGCCATATTGCTATATATAAAAAAATTGGATGGAAATAGTTATAAAGCTAATGGTTCAACTGTTCAAAATTATGACAAATGGTATATGAGTTTGGTCGTGACCTGTATTTTTTTGTTGAGGTTTACTAAATTGTTCCCATTTATGATATTTTAATTTGAATAACTGTACTGGGGTTGCAGGATTACAACAACGACTCATGTATCTTATTTATGTGTATCAGTGGACAACTTTTTTGTTTAAGGATGTTGCTAGGACATCAGGCAAGATGTCAACTGAAATAAGCCCTTAAGACGGGAAAATAAGCTAACTCAAACGCTCCAAAAAGTATCATTTTTAATTTTTATAAAATTATTTTGCTTTTCCTTTTTTTGCTTAGAGTTTTTTTAAGTTAAGAATTCATTCGTTGAATGTTATGGTGATGAAGTGTAATAGATACTTGGATTGATACTTGGGTTGCTCTTGGATTTGTAGTGGGAAAAAGGATCAACGGTTCACACAGGGGCTGGTGTTTAGGAGGTAAGTATATCTTGGCATTCTGTGGGGGATGTGCAGGTAAGTCTTATCAAACTCCTATTTGTCAACGATGCAGAAGCAATAAAGATTATGCAAAAGGAAGTGAGAAATTTTTCTAATGTGGTATGTGTAGAGCTAAGTTATAGCCAAAATAGTAAATGTTGCCTAATTTTGAACTCTCTTAAATCATACTGTATTATGTGTGATCGAAAGAAACCTTGAATTTCAAGTGAGCTTTACATTTGATACAGGAAATGATTTATACGTAAGAAATGCATGATGGCCTTTTTTGCATTTCTATGTGGTATACGTAAGAAATGATTTCTACTATATTAGTGACGAGGAAGACATTATTATGTGTCGGATATTGGAGGAATAGATTTCCAAGTGTTGCGGGTACATTTAGCACTTAGCAGGGAAGTTAGGTACCATATCTCAAGAGTTTGTTGAGGCGTCAATTCCTACAAGCTTGATATTTCGAACTTCTATGGTCGAGCAAGACGGATTCCTCGAGCTCTTATGAGAATCTGACAAACAAAAGAGACTAATCACACACAAAAGTTGAAGTTTGCAATTGGTTAGATTTTATTTTGCACAATTATGTTAATTATTAGTATTTAGTTTCGAGCTCTTTTTTTTAACGACATATTTAGTTTCGAGCTTAGTAATGAGTATCCAGTTTCTGTAATGATGGTAAACAATCTACCATTTAGGCTATATGACTTATAAAGGGTTCACCTTGTGGTTGTAATGCTCCCATGAAAGTCATGTATCCGTGTAGTGTTATATAAATGTTATAAAGTAAACCTTGAATAGCGTTGCCTATTACTTGCAAACAATAATAATGCATAACTAAAGTTTTAGAAATAAACCCGTGCGTGCACGGGTATTATAACTAGTACAGAGTAATAGCTACGTCGAAAATGACTTTTTGGTTTGTCAAATAAAATTGATCTTGCGGGTAAAATTTTAATTATTTAAAAATTTCAAATGATACTAGTACTGTAGTACAACCAATATCTATGTAACTACGAAAAAAGTTAGATTAACTGACGGAATTTAATGGTGACCAGGAAGACCTTCGTGGCCTTTCAAATTTTTTTAGACGCAAATGCATTTTTAGGGCTTACATGTTATAGTGGTTGGCATTATTAGTACCACTGTTAAATGTAAATATAACAAATATGCTACAGTTTGCCCCATTCAGCTCAACCTGTCAAGTTACATTACATCCATGAAGAAAACTATTATACATTTACAAATTACATTTGTTGTTATCATATTGTAACCAATGTTTTGAAACCCGGTTTTAGATCGACCCGGTCAAGTCATTAGGTCCGAGTCAACCCGGTTTGATCCAAGTCAAACCGGTTTTTTTTAAAAAAAATAATTTAAGTTTTAAAAATTAACAAAAAAATACATAAAATTCACGAAAACTTCCGCATATTAAAAATATAAATTATTTGTCAACTAATATAATTTAAAAATATAATTTCATCGCAAATATATAACATTTACATTTGGTTTTTTTAGAACATGAAAAAATCGAAGCCAGACCGGGTCTCGAGAACCGAGTTGACGCGGGTCACCCCAAGCCCGGCGAGTCAACCCAGGTTTGAAAACATTGATTGTAACCAGTTAAAAATATAGATGATGCCCGTTTGCCTTCTCCTACAATATAAACTTTAATTCTTATATAAGCTTGGTTTTATATACACAAAATATACCAAACGTACGTTTAGAAGTAAAAAGATTATTGCACATAGCAAAAGTACATAAAACATAAACATATATCGTAAATAGATATAAGATATTCGTGCATAACATATTACGTTTATTCACTGTGTTTTTTTCTCGTAGATATGTTGCTATATTCAAGAGAATAGTTTACCGTTAACGTTCGCCACTTCTATATGATGGCTTTACCATGTACTATGTAGTCAGCGCATGTTACATGCCACGACATTCCAACTTGAATATATAAAAGACATGTTTATCTAATTTTAGGCTAGACCATATATGTGTAGTTCTTGTGGGATACTCTCACTCAAAATCATTATATATAAGACGTACTTATGATACTTGATCGAAATCATTGTAGGGAATGGCTTGATTTTATTTTGTAACAGTTGGTTGCAATTGGTTTTTGCTATAATGACAACAAGAACAATGAACATGGAGTTGAGGATGAGATCATTGCGGGTCTTACCTATGTTTCTTTTGTCCGCTCTATCATTCGATCTATATTATGGACTTAATAGCTTCACTAACTTTTGTAAGTTCGCATCGTTGTGAACATGTAATAACTCTTCACCCCAATTTCAAGATTTTAGCTGGGATAACCGAACAATTGTTTCAGTCGATACTGATATAGCGATTATCTTGACCCATTTTGTAGAACTACGACCCTTGCCCAGAAGCAAAAGCAGCAGCAGCAGCTGCATCTTTCTTTGCGTCCAAATTGGGTGCGGATTCGAGGCCTAAAAGTGTTTCATGTAAGATAATATATTATTATAAGATGATATATTATCCAATATTATGCGTGACATGATAATATCAAATTAAATATAGATTATTTGCACTTAATGATATTTGATATCTTTCCTGTTATAATTGTTTGCAATGATGGAAATGCTAACCTAATAGTTCCTATATAAACTAGTCCTCTCCCTGCCCTAAACACACACAGAAAAATACACCGTAGAATTATTTTGGCTTTCCATCAACCTCTCTACAATAAAGTGGGTCAAGGGAGAGAAACTAGTTTATGCTCTAAGGTGTTATTCACACCATATCAACACCATCTATGACTTCTGGTATAGGGGCGGATCTACGTATTGACCACCTGTGGCACGTGCCACACATAACTTTAGGGGACGTAGTGTATTTATATGTGATTTTTTTTGTTTTTTTGAGTGTGCCACACCAATTTTGGGAGTATAACGTTTCTAGGTTTCGTTAATGAAGAAAATGAGGAGATAGAAGATGAGAAACAGTGGAGTTAATGGTTTTTATTAATAATCTATTTATTTTTGTCCATTAGTTAACGTATTAGTAGTGCCACGTGAATGCGTGATGTACCTTTTTTTCTTATCTTATTAAATGAGACTCTGTATTAAATGGATATTTGTTTATTTGAAGTTTTGGACAAGTTGAAAAGTATAATGTATGAAGTAATAAACTACGTAGTACATGCTTCCTACTTACTAGTTACTATGTATATAAGCTTGTTTTGTGTTTGAGAAGTTTAACAAAAACTACGTTTACATGAACAAATTACTGTAATAAATAAGAAATATCGGCGAAGCGTAGCGAGCCGAAATCGGTGCCACACATGGTGAGAGACGCTGGATCCGCCACTGTTCTGGTATACTATCTTTTCATATAACTTTATGTGGTTATTATCTTATTCTAAGATCTTGTGGCATAATGATTTAATGTGTTTAATGTTAATGTGTATACATTATAATAATGTTCTTACATGTGGTATTAGAGCCAAGGTTTTGAATAAGATAATGATTCATTTTTTTTCTTTAAATCTTATTTGACATTCATTTTGATCTGCTTGGTATATGTTTACTTATAAAATTCGGTTGAATGTTGTGTTTAAATAATTGCTTATAAGTATTAAATGCTTCTGAGATCACACATGTATCACGAGTCATAACATTGAGCAACCACTTAGCAATTATTTTGTCAGAACTATACTAACATACGTTTATTTTGATTTGATGCTATTAGTATATAATTTTTTTTAGCATCTACTATCCAGTTTTTTTTCTTGTTTCATATGATTAATTGAGGTCAAGTTTTTCTCTTCCGCCGTATATTTGTATAAATTTTGTCAACATGCGTTTTTTATGCTAATGAATTAATGAGCAATATTAATTAAGTTTATTCATTACGTACTGTGATCAACTTAGTTGCATGATGATTCAATATGATAGTATATGATATCTGATTTACATGTGACCATTTTAATGCATTTTTTTAAATTTATTTGTCTCTTTGTGTGCATGTGATGTTTACTTTTTTCATGTTATGCATGTCTTCATGTGTGATATATATTGTATTGGTTATAAAACAGTACTCTTTTGTAATCTTAACGTAATGTTTTGTATGATTTCATTATGCTTAATAATAATATTAATCGACATATCATAGAACCTTGATGTTACATCATTTAAATCATGTATTGCTTATAAAATTTGCATGTCTTTAATTCTTCGTTGTTTTTCATTAAAGTCATTTAATTCATTATATGACATTAAGATGAGATTAAATTGTTAGTCACCAAAGTGATCAAGTTAATTTCAAGTTTTAGTCATATGATGTTATTTTATATAAAGAATGTTATTATATATTTTATTAGTTAATAGAAATTATAAATTTTACCCAAAGGAAAATTTGTTCTTCTATAACTAATAAATTGGAAGTTGAAAATTGATTACTTTTGTCATGTGTATGTAGTTATCCAAAGATGCTTTATACATTTGACAAAGTATATTTTATTTTCTTTTAAAGTTTTATTACATTCTAATAATAATTATGATATATTGTTGTGTTCACCCAAAGGAGACCAATAATATGTATTTAAATTATTTATCTCAATTTTTTTAACTAGTAAGCATATACATTTTTTTGCAGCAATTAACCTTCACTCTCAAGCTTCTTCTGTTATCGTGTTAACCGGTGTGAATTTCTCCGAATGGAGCGAACAAGTCACTTTCCATGTAGGTGCTTTGGATCTTGACTTGGCGCTAATGGAGGATAAGCCTGCTGACATTACTGATAAAAGTACAGAGGCTCAAAAATCATACCATAAGGCATGGACAAGGTCTAACAGACTTTGCTTGAACTTTATGCGGATGTCAATTGCCAACAACATTAAGTCTTCTCTTACTGACATTGAAAATCAGAATGCTAAAGATTTTCTTACGTTAGTGGAAAATAAGTTTCGTTCTGCTGACAAGGCACTAGCAGGGACACTTATGGCTGAACTCACTACCATGAAATTTGATGGTACAAATAGTATGCAGCAACATGTCCTTGACATGACTAATAACACGGCAAGACTTAAGGCACTAGGTATGAATGTGGATGACTCTTTCTTGATGCAATTTATTATGGATTCACTTCCTTCTGAATATGGACCGTTCCACATCAATTATAACACATTAAAGGATAAGTGGAATATTGATGAACTGTCTAGTAAGCTTATTCAAGAGGAGTCAAGACTAAAGAAACAAAGAGTTCATTCCGTTAACTTTGTGAATCAAGGATTTGACAAGAAGCTCAAACCAAAACCCAAGAACTTTAAGAAGAAACAACATGGTACAACCTCGAAGTTTGCCAGTGCTGAAAAGAAGGAACAAAGGGACGACAAATGCAAATTTTGCAAGAAAGAGGGACATTTCCAAAAGGATTGTCTTAAGCGTAAGGCTTGGTTCGAAAAGAAAGGTATACATTATGTTTATGTATGCTTTGAATCAAACTTGTCGGAAGTTCCTTCTAATACTTAGTGGTTTGATTCTGTTGCTACTAATCACGTTTCTAATATTATGCAGGGATTCCTTACAATCCAAACCACAAGCCCAATTAATAACTTACTCTTTATGGGGAACCGAATGACGGCCCCGATTGAAGGCGTAGGGACTTATCGACTGAAGTTAGATACTGGGTTTCACTTGGATCTAATGAATACTCTCTATGTACCTTCAGTTTCTAGAAATTTAATTTCTATTCCGAGACTTGATGTTAGTGGTTATACTTTTGGTGGTGGAAATGGTCGTTTTAATTTATATAAGAATAAATCCTTTATTGGTTATGGTATTCTTATTGATAATTTATATAAATTAAAGCTTGATGATGTTTTTTCTGAATCTCTATTTACGTTTGAACATAATGTTGGAATGAAACGTAGCATGGTGAATGAAAGTTCTGCATTCTTGTGGCATAAACGTTTGGGTCATATATCCAAAGAAAGATTACAAAGATTGGTGAAGAACGAGATTCTACCAAATCTAGACTTCACTGATTTTGGCTTATGTGTGAAATGCATTAAGGGTAAGCAAACCAAACATAGCAAGACAGGTGCCACAAGAAGCATCAATCTCCTTGAGATTATGCACACCGATATTTGTGGACCATTTGATACTCCATCCTTCACTGGAGAAAAATATTGTATCACCTTCATAGATGACTTTTTACGTTACGGATATGTCTATTTGTTGCATGAAAAATCTCAATCTATAAATGCCCTCGAGGTATTTGTAACTGAGGTTGAAAGGCAACTAGATAGAAAGGTGAAAATCGTAAGATCTGATAGAGGTGGTGAATATTATGGAAAGTATGATGAATCTGGACAGTGTCCTGGTCCCTTTGAAAAGTTCCTCGAGAATCGTGGTATATGTGCTCATTATACTATGCCAGGCACACCACAACAAAATGGTGTGGCAGAAAGGCGAAATAGAATACTAATAGAGATGGTTAGGAGCATGATAAGTAAAACCTCTTTACCCAAAAGTTTGTGGATATATGCACTTAAAACCACATTGTATCTATTAAATAGGGTTCCTAGTAAGTCAGATCCAAAAACTCCTTTTGAGTTATGGACTGAAAGGAAACCTAGCCTGAGACACCTGCATGTTTGAGGTTGTCCAGCAGAAGCACGGGTTTATAATCCATAGGAAAAGAAATTGGATTCTCGAACCATTAGCGGTTACTTCATTGGTTACCCAGAGAAGTCCAAAGGGTATAGGTTTTATTGTCCCAACCACAGTTCTAGAATTGTTGAAACATGCAATGCCAAATTTCTAGAAAATGGTGAAGTTAGTGGGAGTGTTGAAAATCAAGTTGTGGATATTAATGAAATAAGGGATGATGATCCATCTTCCATACATGCTCAAAAATCCACACTTGTACCAGATGTTGTTCCTGTATCTCAAAATCAAGAACAACATTTAAATAATGAAGAAACACCTCATGAAGAAAATAACTTACCGACTCAAACAAGTGAACCAGTTGGAATAGCTTTGAACAAACCTACAAGGGTTAGAAAGTCAGCTATCCCTGACGATTATATTGTTTACTTGCAAGAGACAGATTTTGATAATGGTATTGATAATGATCTTGTATCTTTTTCACAAGCCATTAAAAGTGACAAGTCTAAATTATGGATTGACGCTATGAAAGAAGAGTAAAAATCAATGGCTCAAAATAAAGTCTGGGATCTTGTAAACTTACCAGAAGGTTCTAAACGAGTTAGGTGTAAATGGGTCTATAAGACCAAACGCGACTCTAAAGGCAATGTTGAAAGATATAAAGCTAGACTTGTAGCCAAAGCTTGTACTCAGAAAAGTGGCGTTGATTACCATGAGACTTTTTCACCCGTCTCAAAGAAGGATTCTTTGAGAATAATATTGGCATTAGTGGCTCATTTTGACTTAGAGCTACATCAAATGGATGTGAAAACCACTTTTTTGAATGGAAATCTTGAGGAAGAAGTTTATATGGAACAACCTGAAGGGTTTTCCATTGATGGTAAAGAAAATATGGTGTGTAAATTAAAGAAATCAATATATGGACTTAAACAAGCTTCTAGACAATGGTATATTAAGTTCAGTGATACCATTACATCTTTCAGTTTTGAAGAAATCATCGTTGATCGATGTATATACCGCAAGATCAGTGGGAGCAAGTTTATATTTTTGGTTCTATATATTGATGATATCTTGCTTGCGACTAATGACTTTGGTTTATTACATAAGACTAAAGATTATCTTTCTCAGAATTTTGAAATGAAAGATATGGGTGAGGCATCTTATGTGATTGGAATTTCAATATTCCGTGATAGATCTCAAGGTATATTAGATTGTCTCAAAAAGCCTATATCGATAAAATTCTTGAGAGATTCAATATGAGCAGATGTTCTGATGGTATCGTCCCTATTCAAAAAGGAGACACGTTTAGTCTTAAACAATGTCCAAAGAATGATGTGGAACGAAAAGAAATGAAAACATTCCATATGCTTCAGTTGTGGGCAGTTTAATGTATCTACAAACTTACACTAGACCCGACATCAGTTTTGCGATCGGGATGCTATGTAGATATCAAAGTAATCCCGGTATTCATCACTGAAAAGCTGCAAAGAAAGTATTAAGATATCTTCAAGGAACAAAGGCTTACATACTTACTTATAAGAGGTCTAATCACTTGGAAGTGGTTGGATATGTTGATTCTGGTTATGCTGGATGCAAGGATAGTGGAAAGTCAACGTTTGGCTATGTGTTCAAACTGGCTGAAGGAGCTATTTTCTAGAAAAATGCCAAACAATCTATCATTGCTGCATCTACTATGGAAGTAGAATTTGTAGCTTGATATGAGGCTACCATTCATGCATTATGGCTGCGGAAATTTATTTCAGGGCTTGGGGTTGTCGACACTATAAGCAAGCCGCTGAAAATGCATTGTGATAATACCGCGACAATTTTCTTCTCTAAAAATGATAAGTACTCCAAAGGTGCAAAACATATGGATATTAAGTTCTTTATCGTCAAAGAGGAAATTCGGAAACAAAGAGTGTATCTAGAACATATTAGTACGGATCTAATGATTGCAGATCCTCTTACCAAGGGTTTACCACCAAAGGCATTTATGCAACATGTTCCTAGGTTAGGTCTTGGTTGTATTGATAACTAATTATGGTATTCTAAGCACTTTTGAGCTCAATAAAATGTTTCTAATTTTATTTCTTATTATTTATGTTATTATGCATGCATTTGTGCTTTAATAAGAAATGTTTATGAATTATCATAACAATTATGTAGATTATATGATTGTTTATATATAACTTATGAATCTAACATGATGTACTCATAATGTTGTGATTTATGGAAGGGAGTATACGAGTATACTGTGTATGACCGACATAATCCTTACTATGTAGTTAGTTGTGTCAAGATACTTATGATGTATAACGGTTTTAAGATTAAATTGCTAGCCTTATGTTATACCATTAAGAAGTATCATGTCAAGTGGGAGAATGTAAGATAATATATTATTATAAGATGATATATTATCCCATATTATGTGTGACATGATAATATCAAATTAAATATAGATGATTTGCACTTAATGGTATTTGATATCTTTCCTGTTATAATTGTTTGCAATGATGGAAATGCTAACCTAATAGTTCCTATATATAAACTAGTCCTCTCCCTGCCCTAAACACACACAGAAAAATACACCGTAGAATTATTTTGGCTCTCCATCAAGCTCTCCACAATAAAGTGGGTCATGAGAGAGAAACTAGTTTATGCTCTTAGGTGTTATTCACACCATGTCAACACCATCTATGGCTTCTGGTATGCTATCTTTTCATATTACTTTATGTGGTTATTATCTTATTTTAAGATCTTGTGACATAATGATTTAATGTATTTAATGTTAATGTGTATACATTATAATAATTTTCTTACATTTCATGGGGCCAAATCTCAACATAATTAACCCATACGCCACAGAGAAGAGCAGTAACGTCGAGCTTCAACAATCTAGTCGTCTTTGTGAACTAAATTAATCGAATACTAGAGCTCCTGGAAGCAATGCATGCAAACAATCAACTAAAGAAGTGGCTCAATATGAAGAAAATGAGGTTTCTAAGAATTCATCAGATGTGCAACTTGTTGTTAATCAATGTTACATCTTTAGGTGCTCAAAATGGTGGTTGGATTGGTCGAATTGCGGCATTGCTTGTGGGAGAGGACCACACAATATGTCGCAATTTTCATATGCATAATGGTATGTGCATTCATATACATTTCATGTTCTCAACTTTAATTTGCTAATAAATTCACCCTTACATCTGAAATTTATTTTACTAGTTTTACAAGTCTTACAAGAAATGAGGAATTCCCATTCGGCTCTTACTATTGTTCCCATCGCAATGTCGTGAACCAAAGGAATCTGTAATTCCTTCAAATATAATTTCCCATGTTTCATGGACTCCACATTGCAGTTGTTAATTTGAATGAAAAAAATGAGTCAAAAGTTGAGAAACTATTTGCTGATGTGGTGGAAAAGAAAGAAGAAACTCAAAGGAAACTCATTGAGGACCCTTCTAGTCATCAGAGCTCATATATATGTTCAGCGACGATATGGTTGTAAGTTCGGTGAAGATTGGTAATGGGTTTTTCGTGGTTTGTTTGTTGTGTAACAGAAAAATGAATTTTGACGATGTATCACTATAGCGGGATGATGTTGTGCTAATACATATGTAACATAAATTTTTTACCAAACTTTTGGTTCGTGAGCAGAGAATTTAATCCCCATTCTCTGTTCACGTGATCGCGATGGATACTTAACACAAGGTCCTATCGCGATGGATACTTAACACAAGGTCCTATTATGAACAATATAGTACATTTCTAGAGATGGGTTGTTAGTGTAACAATTACCCTAATAATTAGGTTATCATTGTAATAACCTAATCGTTAAAGAATTAATTTCTGGTTTGTAAACTCACCATTTTAAGAAAGAAGCTTACTTTCAAGATTAGTGAAAATTATGTTTTAGTTTGGTTGGTTTTTTCACACTTAAGTGCTAAAAATCATTTCTTAATTCTTCATTTCACACATAATCTTTCACTTTTTCAACACCCACTTCCATCTACCATTCAATCTTTCACATTTCACACATAATTTATGCTTAGTAAAAACCAGTTTTGCAAAGCAAGTTATAAAAGGCCGATTAATCGCTGATTACACGCCACAAGTACATTTACTTTGTCGATTAATGTACAAGGATCAAACAAATAGATCAACTGTGGTCAACGACGATTAAAGGTGGTCAAAACTGCCGGAAACCTTCTAATATTGTCAGAAGTATATAAAACGTACCGTAAACTTGTTTTGATCACTTATAGTACCTAATTGAATCTATTTTAAGGTTTCTTTAGAAAAAATCTTGCCAATAATATCAAACACTCGCCGAAATACACAAAACATGACGGAATCCAAAAATGTCAATTCGATTAATCGCACCTGCCTTAACAGACTACAAGCTAAAAGGTGATTAGCCAACCGGCTAACCATTCACGATGTTTGCAACCTTGGTACACACAACTGTAAAATGGCCATTCTTGTTCGTTAGTCACTAGAAAATTCGAAAAATTACACTTATGCGCTAGGATTGTATGCAAAACCAAAAATTTAGTCTCTTGAATAACTTTTTTTATTGAGTTACTCTATAATTTAAAGTGTGATTTGTTTTCTTTAATTGCATCATATAGCTTTAAACATTGTTTCAGTGATGATGTATTTAACGTCAAGCAAGTGTAAAACTATGTCAATGACAATATATGGAGACACGTAGGGGCTAAAGATAAAACATTTTACTTATGTTGAAGAATAGCTTTAATACATTTTAATCTAGATACTGACAAGTTTGATTTTATCACTTATAAAATCAAAATAATCAATAACAAGATTATATATATTAAAACTAATAATTGTTATAAAAATATGGACTGCTTGTCGAACCAAAAACCACCTCTGAACAAAACTGGCTGTCTGGAATGTGAAGCGAAAGAGACCAAATAATTTGATCAAGAAATCATCCTCACTTTATAGACTCTTTCATTTCATTTATTTTTTTACTCCAGCGATGTGGGACAAACGTGTGGTTTTCCTACTTGTTTCACTTTGTTGGATTTCTAACTTCTACAAAAGAAACCAGGATACAATATTAGCTAGAAAACATTATCACATGAATTATTTATTACTGCACGAAATAATTTCCATGTTATATCTATCATCCATTATTGTATATTCAAACCAAAAACATTCAGCTTTACGTTTAGTATATCTTTAGGCTTTATAAATAAAAATTACACAAAGCCGATGAATCGGAGTGACGGACGATTCAATTTCCAATTTGGTTTTGCTAAAAAAGAAATCACTAAGTGTTTAAAGTATAAACCAATTTATCTTAAGATTCTAAAAGCACAAGTTGTTGCATTTGTCCTTCGTCCAAATTGGGTGCACATTCAGGCCCATAAACACAACCCATAAAACACAGAGAAGAGCAATGATGTTGAACTTCAACAATCAAGTGGTCTTCGTAAACGAAATCAATCAATAACTAGAGTTCTCGGAAGCAATACATGCCAACAACCCGTTAAAAAGAGGAATTCCCTTTCATCACTTACACTTTGTTCCCGAGTTTATACAGAGTTTATATTTTGGAGTGAAAGAGAAACGTTTGGGATGGTAATGAAAAAAAAATTGTGTTCCCTAGATTTTCTAAAAGAGGAGTGGAAAGTAAAGGAGAGTAAAGTTGATTTTAAGGCTTTTTTTGTTTACTTCTTTCTCATTTCCAACTCAGGAATACAAAATAAAAAATCATTTCATATTTCTCTCATTTTTCCCTCTCCATCTTACTTCTTTCCGTTTTATACTCGGAAACAGAGCGTTACTATTGTCCCCATTGCAATGTTGCGAATAAACTAAACGATGGGTACACCCTTCAAATATAATGTCCCATGTTTCAGGAACTTCACGGTGCAATTGTTAAATTGAATGAAGAAAATGAGTCCAAAGTTAAGAAACTATTTTATGCTAGCAGTCTCATGGCTGATTTGGTGGACGATAATAAAGTAACTCGATGTAAACTTTCTGAAGATCCTTCTAGTGATTAGCGCTCTCAAATATGTGCAAAGACGACATGGTTGTAAGATCGATGAAGATTTTGAAAGGGTTTTTCTGGGTTATTTCTTGTGTATGTTTAAGCAAATTCCTGCAATGGTCCAAATAAGGCAAACTTTAGGACTTCTGCGTCGCCGTCTAAAAATTTGTCTCTTTTGTTATTTTTGTTGCTTGTTACATCTCAAAATAATAGTTTATATTTTCTTTTTCATATATCCCAATTTAATTGTCTATTATTTGATGGTGGGTCATAAAAATAAACTGGCTATTTAGTTTATTTGTGGTATCTTTTATTTAGTTTTCATATTTTGTGTTATCTTTTATTTAGTTTTTTTATTTTATGTTTTTGGGAAAATATTGTTATCTTTTTTCACAAGTTTAGTTTTCTTATATAATTAGGACTTTTTGTATTGAATTATTATTGAGTTATGAATAAAAAAAACAGACTTTTAGTCTTCTGATAATTGACTAAATCCAGGTTAGGGTTTATTGTTCGATTTCATCCAAATAATCGGGTATTCGTTGAATCAACGATTGTTGGCGTTTACCTAATTGTCGGTATTCTTTTTGAATCAACGATAGTTGGAAGGATTGTGTCTGGCATTCTTTTGGAATCAACAGATTCAATTATCTATCCTTATTGTTCGCTACATCAATTGGTATCAGAGAGCCGAAGTTCCTGTTTAAGATGTCTTCAAGAAGAAGTAGGAATGTTCATGATGTGTATGAACAAAAAATTAGAGCATCGTATTATGACAAAGATGGAGGAGCGAATGGATCTATTCTTTGATAAATTGACTAATCGGATGAAACACTTATCGTAACGGTCGGGGTATTTAACATGGTGAGTCAGAACCCGAAGATGATGATGATGATGTCGCTTGTGGTGATTATGAAACAGCCCCGGTTTATGATGAAGAACCAGAGGAAGAGGAGTATCCTTTTGTTGACAATTATTAGAATTGTCAAGAAGAAGAAAATGATGTGCCATCTTCAAATGTTATGTTAGGTGACGAAGAAGAGTCAATGGCAGTTTATGATACTGATCTTGAAGATGTCATTGAGGAGGAAGAAGGATTTTTTAGGGAAGGAAGATTTGATGGCAAAGAAGACAACATCGAATATGTTATAGTTGTGGCTAATGATCTTAGTGTTGATTATTCAAAATCCGCTGTTTCAAAACCTCATGAGTTAATTTGGTTGCCAAAAGGTAAATGGGTGGATGTCGGTATCATGATTGAAAAAAATATATATCAAGAAGCCGCACCCATGGTTGGTAAGTTTGCTTTTAAGACGATTAAGGTTCGAGGTCGATTCATTATAAATAAAGGGAATTTGATGCAGGGGATACAAATTTGGATGCTACGAGTACAAGGTACGAGTGAGATAAACTCGAGGACGAGTTTTTTGAAGTGAGGGAGAATGATGGTGGGTCATAAAAATAAACTGGTTATTTAGTTTATTTGTGGTATCTTTTATTTAGTTTTCATATTTTGTGGTATCTTTTATTTAGTTTTCTTATTTTATGTTTTTGAGAAAATATTGTTATCTTTTTCCACAAGTTTAGTTTTCCTATATAATTAGGACTTTTTGTATTGAATTATTATTGAGTTATGAATAAAAAAACAGACTTTTAGTCTTCTGACTTTAATCCAGGTTAGGGTTTATTGTTCGATTTCATCTAAATAATCGGGTATTCGTTGAGTCAACGATTGTTGGAGTTTACCTAATTATCAGTATTCTTTTTGAATCAACGATAATTGAAAGGATTGTGTCTGTCATTCTTTGGAATCAACATATTCAATTATCTATCATTATTTTTCGCTACATCACTATTTAAAATAAATATGAAAGTCTAATGGATTAACTGTATTATATACATGGTTGAAATTGATATTACTAATTTTGAAGAATAAATTAATTAGTTAATGAGGAATAAATTAATTAGTTAATTGTAAACTATCAACTTTAAAAAAACAAAAAAGAGATTGCAATAATAGTTTGTTTTTTTATAACGCGTGTTTTTTTCTTAAAGGATAAATATTTTAACGCATATGCAATATTAGGCTACTTTATGATTTTAAGTGTAATTTGTTTCCTTTAGTTGAATTGTAAAGCATACATATTTTCGATGATTTTGTATTCATGTCGAGTAACTTTAAAGATGTATAAAACAATACCAATGTTGATTTACACTCGAGAATAAATCTAAAAAGGCCAAAGCTATATGACTCGTGAATGATCACCAATCATGTTTGAAGAACAATGGCCAATCCAAAACATGACTGTGCGAGCTTCAAATAGGCTATATTAACTAGCAGCATATCCTTTCTTCAACCTATGTAGGATTGAATGTAGACATAGTAAAACAAATAAAAATTATACTTTTTTATGAATATGACTGCGAAGCCCTGCAACACCAAAGAAGACATGCCAAATTCATAAATTCTGCGAGGCAGCTGCTTCTTATAAAATGAATGGTTCGGACCCAGTCACACCTACCGAATTGAACATGATATGCTTGTTGACATTGAGCCCACGACCATTTAGTAAGGTCTAAGCTTCCTAACATATTAGGAAACCTTTGTTTTTCTTCGTGTCTAACGTATATTTTTCGACATCCCTACGCGTAAGCTTTCGCAAAAACCCCATTACCATATAAATCCATTAACTCGTTACAAAAAGCCCTCAGACAATCTCACAAGAATTTTTTCTCCTGATTTGTAGATATTCGTCTAATAATCAGGAACGGCATCGTATGCTAGTTGATGAATTGCGGAGGTACAATAATTCACTAAAGATGAAATGCCAAATTTTCCAACATTGTAACTTTGTTGAAAATACAGACACTTGTTACTCAAAAATCGAACAATGTGTGTGAATAGTTTTCGGCTCATTTGAAATTTGCTTACGCAATTTTTCGGAATTGTAAAAGGGTTCTACAACGTAGTCGCCTTCATTAGACGGTCGTGAGCACATTGGCGATCTCTATGAATATGGCTTTGTGTTTCTTGAGATTGTAGGAGTGGAAGTTTCAGTAAGTACAATGTGTTGTCCCAACGTTTTCTGGATCGATGTTATATCGTTATTGAGTTGCAAAGTTTATATGAATAAGTAATATTTATTAAGCCAACCATGTAATGTTTTACATACGTTCGTTTATATAGACATCGAATGGGTACGACTCCAAACGATGTGTCTGTTCATATCACAACCGAAATAACTGTCATTCGGTTATTAACTTTCTACTTGACACTATTGGTCCTTATAGTTTTAACTAACTATATACATGAAGCAATAAACTAGATTATCGGTTCACATTCTCCTCCTTAATCTTGATTGTTGCTTCGTCCTAAATCTTGAACTCCGAGCATTTGTCGCATTGTCATGAACTTCAATCTTGGTAGAGCCTTCGTTAAGATATCTGCTCTTTGTAGTTCTCCACTGACGTGCTCCACATTGATGTGCCCATTCTCTACACATTCTCGAATGAAATGGTAGCGAATATCGATGTGCTTACTCCTTCCGTGAAAGACTGGGTTCCTTACGAGTGCTATTGCTGAAACGTTATCGACTTTCAACGTTATCTTCTTCTCTGCCCATCCTGTTAATTCACTGAGTAATCTTTTTAACCATAAGGCTTGACATGCTGCTCCAGTAGCCGCCATGAATTCTGATTCACATGATGAGAGCGCCACTGTTGGTTGTTTCTGAGTACACCAAGTAATAGGTGCCTCTCCGAAGTAGAATACTATACCAGTAGTTCCTCTTCCTTGATCAGTGTTAATACCATAACTGTTGTCGCTATAACCTGTAATCTTGCAGTCGCATTCTTTCTTGTATATTATGCCATGCTCCTTTGTTCCTTTGATGTATCAAATCACTTGTTTTACCGCCTTCAGGTGATGATCCTTTGGGTCTTGCATGAATCTGCTAAGTAATCCGACTGGATAACTAAGATCTGGTCTTGTATGTAGCAAATACCTGAGACTTCCAATTAAACTTCTGTAATAAGTTGCGTCAACTGAGTTTCCATCTTCCGCCTTGACCAACTTAGTACCGGGATCCATAGGGATCTTTGTTTCGTTGCTATCCATCATACTTGTCTCCTTTAAGATCTTGTTAATGTACCCTGTTTGCTTGATTTTGATCTCTCCTCCTGTATGTGTAACTTCTATCCCAAGGTAATACGCTAATAAGCCTAAGTCGCTCATTTCAAACTTGTCCTTCATTTGGGATTTAAACATGTCTACTTCCTTCCTTGGAGTGCCTGTGATTATCAAGTCATCTACATAAACTCCAACTATCAGTGTAGAAGTCTTGCTTCTCTTTGTGTAGACTGCTTGTTCGAGATTGCACTTCTTAAAATCTAGTGATTTTAAGGTTTGATCAAGCTTCACATTCCAAGCTCTTGGTGCTTGCCTTAACCCATATAATGCCTTAATGAGTTTGTAAACTTTTCCTGAGTTCCCTTGCTGTATGAACCCCTCAGGTTGTGTAACATAGACTTCTTCCTTCAAATCTCCATGTAAAAATGCCGATTTTACATCTAAGTGGTGTACTTGCCAACCATGATATGCTGCTAAGGCCAATATCAAACGAACTGTCTCTATTCGTGCTACCGGTGCAAATACTTCATCAAAGTCTATTCCTTGTTCTTGTACATAACCTTTTGCTACTAATCTTGCCTTGTATTTGATGATCTTCCCTTCTGCATCCTTCTTGGTCTTATAAACCCACTTGAGTCCTATTGCCTTTTGATCTGGTGGCAATGTGGTGAGGGTCCATGTGTTATTTTTATTGATTGAGTCCAACTCAATCTCCATGGCCTCAATCCACTTCTCATTTGTTGATGCTTCCTTGTAATTACGAGGTTCTTCTTCCATAAGTAGTAAATTCTGAATTTCTACTTCTTCTGTGTTTTCATATAAGTTATTTAGACTTCTAAAACCTCTTTTGGGTGTATGATCAAATCTATTTCCCAAGTCTTCTGTCGATCTAATAGTAGATTCTTCTTCCTCTTCTGGAGGTTGGTTGTAGGTGTGGTTAGGTGTGATTGGTGAGTTAGGATCATCATTTGGATCCTCTTCATGATGTAAATTCTTGTCATTGTCAACTCCTTCTTCCACAAAACTAGCCCAAAATGTGTCTTGTGTACTTGTATCTTCTCTATCCTCATTCCAATCCTATGGTTTCATTTCCATAAACTTCACATCCCTACTAACATGTTTTCTCTTTGCTATTGGATCATATAACCTACATGCTTTTGATCCTTCCTCTATTCCTAAGTAAAGTAGTGGTATGCTTCTATCATCCAGCTTTTTCAGGTGAGGTTTTGTTATCTTTGCATAAGCTATGCATTCAAATATCCTTAGGTTTTCCAAGTTTGGTTTTATGCCATAGAGTGCCTCAAATGGCGTTTTATTTTCCAGGGCTCTTGTAGGTACCCTATTGAGTATGTATATGGCGTGTCTAACCGCTTCCGCCCAAAAAGTTAAAGGTAACTTCATTGCTTTCATCATACTCCTCGTAGTTGATAATACTGTCCTATTTCTCCTTTCCACTACTCCATTCTGTTGTGGTGAGTAAGGTGCTGTCAACTGTCGTGCTATCCCATTTTCTTTACAATATTTTGTGAATTCATTTGATGTGAATTCACCTCCTCTATCAGTTCTTAGCATTCTCAGCTTTAATCCCAACTTCATTTCTATCTGTTGCCTAAATTCCTTAAAAGTACTAAATGCCTCATCTTTCGATGTTAGAAAGTAAGCCCACATAAAACGTGTACAATCATCTACTAACAAGAATATGAGATTCTTGCCAGAGTGTGTAGGTGGACTTATGGGACCACACAAGTCTCCATATACTAAGTCCAACGGGTTTTCTGATCTGAATTTAGCTTGATTTGGGAAAGGTGCTCTGCTTTGTTTTCCTAACACACATGCATCACAAATCTTTCCAACATGGTTTATCCTTGGTACTCCTTCCACTAGATTCTTCCTAGTCATCTTGTTGATATCATCAAAATTTAGATGACCTAATCTAGCATGCCATAACCATGCTTGCTCATCTATTCTTGCTAAGAGACATATAGGGGCTTGTACTTGTAATCTAATACTGTAAAGCCGATTCTTTGATCTTTCTACCTTCATCAACAACTTCTCATGCTTATCATATACTGCCAATATATTTCCTTCCATAATGACCTTGCAACCTATTTCTGTAAGTTGTCCTAAACTTAGTATGTTGCTCTTCAGGTCTGGTATATAGTATATGTCTGATACTATCTTTTGTTCCTGGTTTCTACAACCTAAAAGAATGGATCCTTTCCCCTTTATTTGTACATATGACCCATCTCCAAAACGTACTTTCCCTGACACGTTTTCATCAATATCTCTAAAATGGCCTTTGTTACCCGTCATATGGTTACTTGCTCCATTATCCAAGTACCACATATTTGTATCTCCTGAGGTGTATTTTCCTTCTTGAATTTGTTTCTCATTCAACAATACTTCCTCATGTGTAGCCATTAGTAGTGATGGTTCGTCATCTTCTAAGATAAGGTTTGATTGTTCCTGAGTTGTTGACTTTCCTCTACAATCTCTTTTATAGTGTCCAAATTTCTGACACTTATAACATTGTACCTTACTCAAATCTCTTTCACTCTTACTCTTGTCTGAGTTTCCTTTGTGATTTGAGTTTCCTTCTCGTGAGTTACTTCTGTTTTTATTATTCTGCCAGTTTTTATGTGAAAACTTTCTACCTCCACGTTTTCCAAAACGTCTATCTTTTCCCGAGTGTTCGCCTTGTGCGAATAATAAGTTTTCCTGGCTTTCCACTTGTCCTCCCTTTCGGAGTTTTATCCTTTCCTCAAATGCCTTGAGTTTTCCAGTGATCTCATCTAAAGTGATGTCGTCCAGATCACTTGTTTGTTCTATGGATGCTACTATCTGAATAAATCTATCAGGTGTAGAATCTAGCAATTTTCGTACTAGAAGAGATTTATCCAAAGCTTTCCCTAATTCTTTTGCCTTCGTGGCATATCCGTTTATCTTGGCCATAAATGTATCCACCGTGTCTTCATCTTTCATCTGAAGCGCATTGAATCCAATCATCAATGATTGTAGTCGTGCTTTCTGCACCTTTTCATCTCCAACGTGTTGCTTCTTCAACGAATCCCATAATTCCTTAGCCGTTTCACAACTTGCTACTTGTAAAATCACGTCTTCTGTCAACGCTTGATATAAGAAGGCTATCGTCGCCTTGTCCTTCTTATTGTCTACCTCCGTATCATCTTTGGGCTCTATCGTCTCCCACAGACCGTGTGCCTCTAATATAACCTTAATTTGTATAGCCCAAACCGTGTAGTTTGTGCCTTTTAATTTAGGGCATTGGTAGTGTGTCGTGGGTGCTTCGTTTTTAGATGATTTTGAGGTATCTTCGTCAACCATCTTGAAAGTTTTTAATATCTTCACTTTCGTTTAGGAATTATGTGTGCTAGTGTGGTACTTTCTAATAAGGGATTATATATAGGTATCGGGAATCCTAATATATCTAAAGTAATAATTCTATATTACTTCTAATTATTCTAAAAGTCGAGTATGAAACTTGTGACCTTGGTGTTGTGATTTGCACACAACTTTTTTCCCTTCGTTAAACCACGCTGCGTTCTTTCTCCCTTTTTTTTCACGTTGCTATTTTCCCTTTTTGCCTTATCCGACAAAAAATCAAACGCTGTCCGATATCCTTTATCTCCTTTCTGTCCGATATCCTTTTTCTGCTTTCTGTCCGATATCCTTTTTCTTCTTTCTGTCCGATATCCTTTATTTCCTTTCTGTCTTGTCCGACAAACCTTCCAGCGTTCTACCCGATTTGGTTTTTCTTCACCAAATCTGTTTTTCTTTCTCAAACACGTATCCTGTTTGTTCCCGCTCTTATCCTTGTGGTTCCCCTTGTGTTACACGACACTCTATTCTGATTCTATATCACTTCGTGATATAAATCCTTCCACAAAAAGCGTTCCACGCGATATGGTCCTCGCGTTTTTTCTGACTTTGTTTCTTGTTGTATCCGGATTTAAACAAAGTTTCCCACTCGTTTTTTTACCCAAACGAAGTGTATCCTTCTTGTTTATCTGTGTTGCAATACCCCCAACACAACGACAAGAAATCCCAAGGGTTGTCCCCTTCCTCTCGTTTCTTCGAAGCAAACGAGGCGTTCTTCCTTTCCCTTCGCTGTTTCAACGAAGTTTTATCCCACCGTATCGTGGTGTTCACGTTTGCAACCCTACGCACAAAGTGGTCGTGCACTACCCTTTTCTGCGTTCTCCTTATTCACACGCTGTCTCTCTTGGAAGTATAGAGAAACACGCTTTCCTGGACTTCTCGTTCTTGAGAATCAAACGATGTTAACACTTGCTCTTGATGCCAAATGTTGTCCCAACGTTTTCTGGATCGATGTTATATCGTTATTGAGTTGCAAAGTTTATATGAATAAGTAATATTTATTAATCCAACCATGTAATGTTTTACATACGTTTGTTTATATAGACATCGAATGGGTACGACTCCAAACGATGTGTCTGTTCATATCACAACCGAAATAACTGTCATTCGGTTATTAACTTTCTACTTGACACTATTGGTCCTTATAGTTTTAACTAACTATATACATGAAGCAATAAATTAGATTATCGGTTCACACAATGACGTGTTTAAAAAAATTGAAGACTAAACTATTAACTTCTGTTTAGTAATTTATTATCAAAAATCATATCCTCAAAATTTATTTATTGGTTTTAGAGATAAGTGTTCGTGGAAAGTATGTTTGTTTGATAAAAGATAATTGTGGTATAAAAGAGTTAAATTGGTATAATCATATAGTGGGGATTTAACTTATAAAAATATGTCGTTATTTATCACATTTCATTTCATTTCTCATTTTGGTTTCTGACAAAAACAATGACCGAAGTCAACCAACGAGAAGGGCGACCAAGCATTACGCTCAATTTTAAGGGTGGTTTGGTTAAGCTTATGAGTGGGGCTAGGCTTATATTATATAAGTCATTTATTGTTTATATATCATAAGCTTATAAGTATATGTTATGAGGGTGTTTGGTTAAGCTTATAAGTGGGCTTAGGCTTATATTATATAAGCAAATTATGGCTTTTATATAATAAGCTTATAAGCTTTTCTTAAGTGTTTGGTTTAGTTTATATAACTAATATGATAAAATGACAAAAATATACATAAAAGTAAAAAGGATAATAATTATTAAATAAAGATATAAAAGTCTTTTTAAGTAATATTTTTATATAAGCACAATTAACCTTACATAAGCCATAAATTGTTGGTTTACCAAAACCTCCTTATATAAGCTTATAAGTCAACTTATATAAGCTTAACCAAACACTTGGTTTTGGCTTATAAGCTTATATAAGCTAATAAGCTTATAAGCCTACTATATAAGTTAAAACAAAGTGTTTGGTTAAACTTATTAAAATTAATAAAGTAAAATGACAAAAAAACATATGAATATTAAATTATGTAGTTATTAAATGGGGGTATAAAAGTCTTTTTATATATAATAGTTATATAATCCCACACTTTGTTATAAAAGCCTCAAATATTGGCTTACCTAAACTCCTTATATAAGCTTATAAGCCTACTTATATAAGCTTAACCAAACACTTAGTTTCGGTTTTATGCTTATATAAGCTAATAAGCTTATAAGCCCCACTATATAAGCTAAAACAAACACCCTCTAAGTAGATTCAGTAATTAAAAAAAAAGTTTACTACATCATTTTCTGATTTGTTTACTAGAGATCAATGTTTTCGAATCTAGGTTAATTCAGCCGGGTCAACCGGTTGACCTAGTTTTGGCCCAAAAAACTTGTCATATTGACTCGGGTTTCATATTTTTGAAACCCGGTTAAACCCGTCGGGTTTGGGGTGACCCAGGTGAATCCCGGCCGGGTTTCGATTTGTCGGGTTTTATAAAAAATTTATATAGTATAAATTTTACGTATTTGCGACCGAATTTTATTTTTATATATTATATTGATTGGTAAACAATTTATATATTTTCAATATACGTAAGCTTTTATATATTATTTTTATTAATTATTAAAAATATGAGAAAATATTTTTTAGAAAATCGGGTTGACTGGATCGATTTAATAACTCGGTTTCAAAACATTGCTAGAGATGAATAAATATTGAAGGAAACTTTTTAAACGATTCTTGTAAAACAGCTCAAATATGTTTTTAGAGAGTTTCAAATGAATCTGTTTTAATTATTTTATTAAAACAAACCGATTGAAACCTCATAAAAAATATTAAAACTGGTAATTGTGTGAAAGAATTATATGAACCAATTCATACAACTTCATAAATGATTCTATTCTGTTATTGAGTAAAGGCACTGGATTGAACCTCTTTTTATAGACTCTTTATTTCATTCACATCTTTCACTCCAACGATGTGGGACAAACATATATCTTTTCTACATGTTTCACTTTGTGTGTTTTTAACCGAAAGAAATAAAAATCAAGCTACAATATTAGCTAAAGATTTATCACATGGCTTACATGTTACGAGAGTATTCATCATGTTACCCAGTTTAAATTATCATTTGAACAATGAACCGTTATATCAGCCGGTTCGGTTTCCGATTTTGGTTTCAAGAACACATTGAATTATTAAATGTTTAGCATCATATCTTTTTATGATATTGTGCTAATACATGATATAAGAAGGCCATATTGTAACTAAAGAGATGTTCGTACATCAGATGATAGATAGGTCGTAAAACTAAGTGATGAGGGTGACCAAAGATCAAATGATCCATGGAAAGTTACATCGTCAAACATTTGGTCGAGAAGGGGAAGGACGTGACCTTCTCGAAAATCATTTTTGTGAGCAGAACCGACTTTCTCAATGATTGGAAGACCAACTTCGTGATTTTCATGGTTTATGTCTAAAGCCAGCATTTGTTTTCTATATTCTGAGAGAGCGGGGCGGTAGAGAGAAGAGAATTGCTGTTAGTCAATATATTAATGCCTTTGGGCTTGTGGTAGTTACTAGTTACCACAAGCCCAAAGGCAATAATGTATTGACTAACAATTGCCGGTGTAAACACTGATCTCTATAGTGTTCTTAGCATTAATCCGCTAAAGAAGTGGGTTCAAATTGCCCATTAGATTCCTATATTTCATATGATAAGTAAAACATTTAGAGAAAATAACATATACACAAGTCATATATTAAGGCTAAAGATGAGTGTCTAAGGTGATGTAACTTACGTATAGAAACTTACCAAGCTAAGGACGTGTTTATCAGTGACTTCACGTAGCTCCTGAATGGATTTAGGCTCTCTAATGGAAAAAAACTTGTTTCGAAAATGCATTGATAAAGCGCGTCACTTTTGAGGAGACTCTTGTGACTAACATATTTGTGTCTCGCTCGTTGAGATTCCCCGTTTCTTGCTTTTGATAGTTGATAATAGATAGATTTGACTTTTACGTACTAATATGAACGCGAGTTTATCAATTTATGAGATTCTTCAAGAAGTTCGCGATAATGCTATATGTTAATTATGTTACTTTGCACTTTGTTCCCGCCACTTCAATATTTCTCAAGTGGCATCAAACATTTGTTCATGACAACACTTGAATACACACTTACATGGATGGAGCCAAGGTTCTGTAGGATTCTGAGACACCCTTTGATTTTTTTATGTAGTATTAATTTTTTTTGAAACATTTGATTTTCTAAAAATTCATTTTAAATGCATCGGTCTTTAGAAAAGTGTTTTATTGTTACACTAAAAAAAAGTATACACCCGGTTATATATGTTATTGGTTCCGTTTCTAACAGTAAGACCAAACTTATATACACATGGATAGATGTCAATAGCATAAAGACATTATGGTATGCAAAAACGAGTACGTATGTTAAATGGAAAATATGAATTTAACTTAGAGAAGTATTGATCCCTACATATAGTATGGACAATACATTGTTGTTTAAGTCACAAGGTTGATCCTTTAACAAGTGTGTGAGAAGAACAAAACCTTTAAAACTCTTCTAACATTGTGATTAACATGTGTCTTAATTCTATTTTATGCAAACCGAAAGTTAGTTCAACTTTTATGCAAATCTAAAATTTGTCTACTATATGATTTTAAATGCAGTTTGTTTACATTAGTTGCATCGTCACACCCCGCCTTGACGGAAACACGGGGCGAGACGTATGAATATCATCATAACACACGGTGTTTATATAAAGAAATCTAAATGCAACATAACATAAAAAGAGACACAAAGTGTCATGACAATATCTAGCTTTAAAGGAGTCTAAACAATGGAGTGAAATGTCTTACTCAAAAGTGCAAGACAAACAAAACAAAACAAACAAGTGTGATAAGGTACATGCAAACAAAGACAAAAGAACATAAAACTAAAGGGAAGTGGGTTCAAGACAAAAGAACATAAAACTAAAGGGAAGTGGGTTCCCGAAATGTATTCTAAAGCCTCTAGACTCTAGATTTTAGTATCTGTCAACATAAACATTTGTGATTTTGTAGACTTCAGATTTTCGAGTCGTCCAATTTTAAACATGAAAGGGGCAAATTAAAATGAAAAATAAAAACTTCTGACTTTTCTTGTAAAAAAGGATTTTAACACTTTTAAGTCTGTTTAAATAATGTTGGATTTTATTATTTATAAAATCAAAACAAATCAAAACCGAGTTGAAAATATTAAAACTTAGATTGTGTTAAAAAAAATAACAAGAAAGCAGTAGGGAGACCGATCAACATAGAGGTAAAAAAAGGCCTCTAAACTTGAAAAAACTGGTTCAAAAGTGTCAAACTTAACCCAATTGAATAATGGATTGGACCTTTTTTTATAAATTCTTCATTTCATTCAAATTTTTTAGTCCAGCGATGTGGGACAAATGTGTATTTTTTTTTCTACTTGTTTCACTTTGTGGCTTTTTAACATTAACAAGACAACCGATAGTATTAGCTAAAGACTTACCAGTTACAACACCAAACATGAATTGCACAACAGGTACGGAAAAGATACACCGAAAGAAGAATATTACTATGTTATTGGTATAGATTAGATGATGTACATGATCGTTTATTATAATATCTTCTCTTCTTCGTTGCAATGTGAGCATTTTCGTCTTCGTATGATATTGTATGTAACATGTGATCCAAGAAGGACATATTATAACTAATGAGATGTGGTACATGAGATGATCACTAGGTTGTAAAAGTCTAACTAGAGGTGGCTAATTGGGCGTTACCTCTTTTTGCTCAGACTCAACATATGATCGGCTTTCTTTGACTGTATGCAGTAAAAAGAAGAAACATATTGTGATGATAATCTATATAGTGATGATATGCAGTAGAAAGACGACAATCATATAGTGCAAAACCGGTCCGATAGTTCAGCAGGTTATTAAGATGAAGTAATGTAGCTAGGTAGAGGAGTGCATAACACAACCTATAAAAACATATATTTGATCCGGTTATCAGCTCCATTCCTTTCACAAAATGGCATGCGTTAAACTTCTAGCTTATTTTTTAAAATTTGAATTGTGTCATATCTACACTTACTTTTCAGTATTAAAATACCATCTTATTATATGGTTTAGGGGTAACCAGGTCGATATTGATCACGTTTCGGACGAGCCATTTCTTAGTTCAAATAAGATAGGTATCAGACATGTTATAGGCTTTTTACTAATCTGTTCATGAAAAGATGGGAACTCTATTAACGCACCTTCAAAACAGCAACTCCACATGAAAGCTTCACTAATCTCTCTTGGATCTTCTTCTTATCGTAATCAGTAGTGGTAAGTTAGCTATTGAAACACATTTACTCGCAACAAATTTAGCTACACGAATACCCGCAATCATAACGTGTGAATGCCCAATAAAAGTATAAAATCGCATATCAAATAAATAATCAATCAATAAAAGTTAATCAAAGTCCATTACCATAGAAGTGAAATTAGAAGGCCTCTATAGTCACAGACACACACGTTTGAGAACAGTGTCAGATATTTTGTAAGTTTGAACATCTCAATACTAAAAAATAATTACATCGTAACATCGATAACTTTACAAAGAAACTCTCAACATTCTATTAAATTGAGAGTAAAGATATGATGAGAGATCTCTAATATATATGTCTACATTGATAAAAATTTGTTATCGTTGTTTGCAAATTTTAAAAAATGTGATGGGTCGTAGTTAATTTATGCTTAGTAAAAACCAGTGTTGCAAAACAAGATCAATAAGGTCGATTAATCGCTGATTACATGCTACAAGTTCACCAACTTTGCCAATTAATGTAACAAGGTCAAATAAATAAGTAAATTGTACTTATAGTATCGAATTAAATTTATTACAAAATATCTTTAGAAAAAATCTTGGCAATAATATCAAATTTCAATTCGAATAATCGTTGATTAATCCGATTACAAGCTACAAAGTGGTCAACTGCTCAGCTAACGATTCACGATGTTTGCAACCTTGGTACAAACAGCTGTAAAGTGTCTATCATTGTTCGTTAGTCTCTTGAAGATCAAGAACCCGATAATGATCAAGAAGATATGCGATACGCCAATAATCAAGTAGTCGATACAGTTGAAGATCAAGAACCTGATAATCGTAATGATCAAGAAGATGTGTAAAACGTTCACGATCAAGCAGTCGAGAATGTTAAAAATCAAGAACTCCATAATGTTGATGATCAAGAGGGAGAAAATAATGAAATCAAGAACGTTGAGGATCAAGAAACTAAGAACGTTGAAGAGGGTTTCAAAAGTGTTAAAAATGAAGATACATGACCTGCTTTCGAAGATTGAGGATAAGTGAACTAATGCTTCAATAGTTTTTTTGAGGAATTTAGGAAATTAGATGATGTTACATATCATTAGTTTTTGGGGTAAGATGATTTAGGTTCGTTTTTTATTTATATATATATATTCTTTCAAATGTAAAAACTAGTAATTCTTTTGTATAATGGAGTTTAAGGTTTCATACTTCATGTATTGCATTTCTGTTTCTTTTGTATGAGTTAAATTTCACATTCATGCATGTTTGTATACATATATACGTGAAAAAGCTTTGACACAGACCGATAAGCTGCAGATGACTTCTGTGAAAAAAATTGGTTATGTTGAGTTGGCATAAAAATAAGTTGGCAAAATGGCAAGTGCTACAAAGGTTCACTAAACTTGATCCCTTTGGTTTAAGAGATGAGGGGCTGGGAATGTGCTAGTCGGGTGAATGTGTGTGATAGTAACTTACTAATTGCAGGCCTGAAATAATATAAGGGTGTCGGCATTGGAGGATGTGGTGTAAGTAGACGTTGGCGCGGTAGTGCGGAGGACTTGGAGGAGATATGAAACTTTAAGGATTCAGTATGGGCTTAACAGATTCTGGGGTAGGGAGCTTTTAACCAAAAAATTATAATCAAAGCGTCCATATATTTAATTGTAATCTTCAAAGCTAAGTATACATATAATCTTATTACTAAAAAGTATCAACCTCTGGTAGAATTGTTCGACTTACTATAGCAAAATATCAAAAAAAAAAAAAAATACGTGCATGGAATAGTTACACTACAATATAGTACATTACAAGCAAAGTCACTAATTGAGTGAGTTTAGTTGGACATTAAGGTGGTGTTTGTTTCAATAAGATGTTTTAAGTCTGAATCTGACTACCACCTCTTACTGGTAAGAGGTGGTTGTAATGTCTGACTCTGACTGAAAAAATGTTGTTTGTTTTTTCATAATTGTCTGAATGGTTCATTTTTTAGGGTATATATTCAACAATTATAATACAATGAATAAGTAGCTTGTGTAAGCATGCAACAAAACACTTTTATCACGTACCTAGCCCAATAATAAACGCTTAAGTTAATGATCTCATTACATATTCTAAATTTTAACATAGTAAAAACTATTACATGAATTGTCTTAAAATAATACATAAACTTAACATAGTGAAGATCATTCAAGTAACTTATCCAAAACAAAATAATTTAAATCCTTGATTGCATTATTTGTGCTGCTATTTCATCTCGTAAGTTAATCATGTATTGTTGATCGGCTTCGCTCCCATTAGGTTGAACAACTTCAACATCATCATCGTTATCATCACGTACATTAACATTAACATGTATACCACCTTCATCGTATTGAGCAAAAAAGTCATCGCTTAAACCCTCCTTCCTTATAAAATTATGAATAGCAAAACATGCAATAGTAATATCTCTTTGTTTAACCAAAGGAAATTTAGGCATTCTCTTCAATATTGGAAAACGTGCTTTTAAGACACCAAATGCACGTTCGACTACGTTTCGAAGTTTTGCATGAGCGTGATTGAATTTTTCTTTACTCGTCATTGCACTTTTACGACGAAAGTCTCCCAACCAATACCTAACGTTGCGATATGGAGCCATAAACCCGCGTGTGTGCTTATAGGCAGCATCACAAAGATAATATTTATCTGGAAAGTAAACAAATTAATATTTTTATATACTCATACCTACGTTTTTATAAACGGATTTTAAACTTAAATACCTGCTGGGGGAATCGGAAACTCATATAGTGGATCATCTAAAGCTTCGTTAAGTATTCTTGCGTCATGTGCTGTACCTTCCCATCCAGCAACAATATAGGTAAAGATCATGTTGAAGTCACATATAGCTAAAACGTTTTGATAACAATCACCTCTGCCTCGTGCTCTGTACACATTCTGTTTATGAGACGGAACAGAAGCATGTATTAAAGTTCCATCGAGTGCCCCAACAGCTCCCTAATTACAAACAACAAATTATTAAAACAATATCAATTTTTTTTGAACATAAAACACTCTCAAATTAAGAGACATGTTAGTAATAAATTCAGTAGTTACCTTAAACATTCGACGCTCCCTTCTATTGTTTCCTGGAATGTTTGGATTTGGATTAAATGTTGTCGGTCTTATAACCTCGTCAGCAAATACTAGCATCTTATCTAATACCTCGTGAAAGCAATTATGAATCGTTTCCTTCGAGTGTTGAAACCTACGTTTCATAACAGAAAAACGTTCATTGTGACCAATTATCATAAGAAAGATCAACATCTTCTCCTCAACCGATATATGTTTACTATCTTTCAACCAATTCCTTTCTTTAAAATGATTGCATAGACGAACAAACGAGTCACGAGACATCCTTATCAACTCCATACATTGCAAATTATTTCCTTGTAAAAGCTCCTGTTTATATTGATGTCCGGACATTGTTGAAGTATTATCCCTTTTACGTTTCCTTGCACTTCGCCGAAAATATTTAAAATAAAAGTAAACAATAGCGATTAATGCTAGTTTAGTTTTCGCATCCATATGACCTGTAAAAACAATACACACAATAAGAAGTCTCACTAAATCATTTCAGTTTATACAAATTCAAAGATCATACATACATATCATACATAGATTAACAAAGATATCATTCAAATTCAAAGATATACTACATATTTCATTTCATAAGGTGCAAACAAGTCTTGATCAAACAAGTCATAACTGATCAAACGCTTAAAACACATCATAACTAATCAAACAAGTCATATTCAAGCTAACATAAGACTCTATCCAAATGAAACTAACACGTCTGAACTAGTCTTATTCTGGTCCTATAGCCAATTACACGAAACATTCATCTCAAAAACCCATTTGACGTGCGTTCATCTCAATCCATCTCTTTAAGGCATTTGGTATTGACGGTAACAACATCCATGCCTCCCTGTAACTCTTTGACTTACAAAAGATACCCGACGCCACCAAATAGATTGGATCTTCAGGGTCCAACCCGATGCTGTTCAACTTTGCATAACACTCCTCCATAGTAGGACCTTGGTTTTCTTGAGCAGCAATGTTAGTAATTGCATTCTTCATGGTTTCCTCCAACCCACTCAGGTCCGAATCTTTTCTCCTTTTTTTCTTTTTCTTACCTTCACCGACATTTGGTTCTTTAGATGAACCACCTTCAAAGAAAGATTCAGAACCCGCATCAATGCTTTCATGCTCACAGGCTGCCCGAGAACCCCCTTCTTCGAGCAAACTGTTCACGTCATCCTCAACTTCAACTAAGTTGACACTCGAAGTTTCGTTAGAAGGCTTTCGTTGAGCAATAGGTCGACGAATAGAACCACTTGCAGCACACTTTCCAAATAAGATACCACAAAGTTCAGGATACAACAATGGACTAGTCTTCAAACTACCACCGTACTTGAATTTCTAAACAAAATCCACAAAGTACATATTAATTATGTTGTCATTACTATATTATATGTAAGTATTACGTTTAAAGTATTCATGAACCCACCTTGCTTACTTCTTTCCACTGTTCATTTGTTAGAGTGAATTTATTTGTATCTTCGTTGTAGATATTTCCCGTTTTTGCTCTTAAATAAGCCCAAGCTTGATGTTTTCCTTTGTAGTAATCAAATTTGTTTTTCAATTGTTTTTGGTTGGTGGTTATGCCAAATTCTTCCTTGAGCTTTCTGATAACTACCCCCCACGACTCAACATGTAGGCTATTACCTTTAGCCTTTACCCTATTGACCTCATCGATACACGATTCCATGAAAAACTTGTACTGTTCGGGAGTAAAAGTTAGGTTAGTGTCACCCATTCCTATAAAAAAAACAATGAAAACCAATAAGATTCATGTTCTGTTTTTTCTTCGGGTATCGGCAAAATGCTCTTGTAGTATGTCTGTATGCATGTGTCATTTCAATATAGTTACAATTCCTTACCATTATAAGATTCATGTTCTGTTTTTAAAAAGGATACAGACAATGAATGTCATACTGATAAGCCGATAACCAAAACAGTGTAAGAAGTAAAATAAAACAGCACTGCAACATCAACACTTGAATAACCTAGTAACTTTTGATTCAAAGATCTCTCTACAGATTGTGACAGAGGATAAAGAATATTTCAGTGGGAGTTTAATTCAGACCAAAAAAGAAATGGTTCCTGTAATTAAGGTTTTGAGGCCGAATACCAGCAATCAACATTTCACTTTGAAAGGTATAACCACCTATGGAATGGAACCAATTTCAAGTTTTAGAGTTTGCCTTTAGTCGTCTGTTTCGATATATGGTCCAATGAAGGAATGGGGCGGGTCTAAGCGATGGAACCAAACCGGTGTGATTAGAGGCATTAGAGGGGTAGGGGCAGAGGGAGTAACCCCATCTAACAGGTCCAGGGTTTCACTAGTTTTCCTAATTAACCAAGGCATATGAACGAATAAAAAAAAAGCCAGCCAACTTTTACAAGGAACTAATTGGTTGCTATGTTGTAATGGAACTCGTAGCCCATTCTTTTCACTCAAGCAAATTCACAGTTAAAATGTGTTCTTATGACACACACTATGAAGGTGCTATCCACCAAAATCTTATCTTACATAAGGTTACATCTCAGAAGAATCCTCGAACAGTATGCAATGCTCACCAGTTGCTAGATATATTGAAAACTGTTGAATATTCTCTGAGTTTCAGTACTGAGATAGCAGCTATTGCAACCTTAAATAGGTGTTCGAGCATAGATGTAGAAACAAAATATCATCGAACCCTTATATACACAGAGGATGGTACATTTATAAACAGAAAAGATTCTAAGCATCATCCATGTACCTCACGGAATTAAAAAGGACAGTGTAAAAACTTTAACTGGCTATCCTACCAAAAACATAAAACTTTTCTAGTTAGGTACGACTATTATGACAGGTAGAATTTAGTAAAGGCTATCCATCAAGTATAACTTGCACATTTGTAATACAACAGGAACGGCTGTAAATTTTCTTTTTAATTTAAAGGGCAACTAATCATGTCACAATGTAACAATATTCTCAGACTTAAACCCACAATTCTTTGGTTGGACTTTGGAGTACACGAGATACACAAGTGATGTGAGTATAACTAACCTAGTCATCTAAGACCTACAAGATCTCACCTGTATGTTCCGTGTTATACTGACCTTAACAGCGAAAACCACATTTGTTTACCCGTTTACTACTATCATCTGTGTCGTTAGGTGTGTACATTTGGGGGTGGCAAGGGAAGGGTCAGAAACGGTCCGGGGTTAACCCGGTGAGACAGTGTACAACTGAATGGCTATAAATTTTCTATTTAATTTAAAGGGCAACTAATCATGTCACATGAGTAAAGAGTTTGAATACTTTCATCTGTTTGATCTATGTGTTTCTGGCAAGGATCCTATAAACAATCATCTTACCTTCTTAAGCACACAGCAATAATGTTGACCGGGAATCTTACGACATTAAGGTAAGTTATTGAGGAATCTTACGACATTAAGGTGGTGGGACAGATGAGTGGTAAAGCTCTTAAAAGGCTTTCATGATATCCAGACTGCCAGGAATGATTATAGGTTTTTTATGACGAGTGGTATGAATCGTGAACTTTTGTATTGGTTCATAGGTATTTTACACATTAAGCTGAATACTGTGAAGGAAGCTTTGGAAAAAGAACGGTTTGTCATCAAAGCTATGGCCCGAAGCTGAAAACTGTGATTTATAAGCAACTTCAGGTTCACCACTACTTGCTACATATATCGTTTATTTCTCTAAATGCTGCTGTAGTATGGTTTTTATGTGTTACAATCGCTAAAGGGGGTGTTTCAGATTTCTTCAAAACAAATTATGCGTTTGCAATACTGCATTCTAAACACTGCAAAAAACCCGTACAGTTATATGCTTACTGCAAATGCTACTCATTACTTTGGTTTGACCGATCTTGATCAGCTTTGTGATGTCTTGAAAGATATTGTGATGGTGGAAGTAAACTCCTCAGGAGAGAAGGTGATGAAGTTGGTCGGCCAAGACTCCTTGGAGAGAAAATGATAAAGCTGGTCGACAAAGACTCCTTAGGACAGGGTGCCTACGATTTAAGAAGAAGGAAGTTTGAAAGCTTTTATGATCTACTACACAATCCTAATAGATGTAAGATTGATGAGGCACTTGAAAGATGTCCCATGGGAATTGCAATGTCTGACTTGTCTGATATAGGTACCAGTGTCAAATCACCGGTCTGTGGTAAGAGGACTATTCAGGAGCTCTTTTTGGAGCTGGGCAAACAAAAAAAGGTGTTGTTGCTTAAAAATCCAGGAAGCATAGAGAAATATGTGATGTCTTTTCATGTGGCAGAATGGAAACAAAGAGGCCTTTTGAAGTATATTGTTAAAGAATTACTCGATCAGCTTTGTGGTGTCTTCAAAGATATTGTGATGGTGGAAGTCAAGCCCTCAGGAACAAAGGTGATGAAGGCGGTCAACCAAGACTCAAAGGAAGAGAAATGAATAAAAAGATAATAGGGTTGCCGAAAATATGAAGAAGATGATGATATTTTACTTTCTCTTTGGTTAAACACATACTGTAAATCCTTTCAACAAGTAGTTCGAGTGAGTGAGTCTAGAAACTTTCAACAAGTCTCGAAAAGATTTTATTTTTATGGAATTTTGTGTATCGGAGATTAACCACCAAGAGGGCTTCTCTGGAATCTATTTCTTCTAGAGTCGGGAATGGAATAACATCATCAATAGGTGCACTCTCGCTATTCGTAGGATTCTCACTCTAGATGACTCTTCTCTACCGTTCCTAACCCTACCAAAGCTACTCGACTCGTGCTCATTCTTTTTTCCTTTTCATTAATATCAACAACTACACATTATATGCTAAAAAACATAAGACATAAACACGGAATCATACTACGCTAATGTTTCTGCTAATGATTCCTTAAAACAACATAAAATATTTTAAACATAAACCTCAAATTCATATATTATCCCCCAAATCCAAACACCTCAAATTCACTCAAATTAAAATGAAATCATCCAAGCAATTTATAAAAAGGATTCATTTTTAAACATAACCCTTTATCAAATTCGCATGAAATATAAACAAAATCAATCAAATTCGTATGAAATAAACATGTAAAAAGGAAAAAAAACATACCTATTAATCGGGTCAGCAGCTGGTGGAAAAGGATGAAGGAGGATAGATGGTGATGGTGAAGGTGATGGTGGATAGAGATGTCGATAAAAGATTATGAAACCATGGTGGAAAGAGATGCAGGTGAAGAGTATGGATATTTTCAGATCTGCTCACCCTCTCTGAGTCTGACTCAAAATATATACTTTAGAACCTCTGAGTCTGACTGAAAAAACAAACAAGAAAAAAGTCTGACCGCGTCTGACCGGTCAGAGTCAGACACGAGTCAGACGTTTTTTGAAAAAACAAACACACCCTAAGTCTTCTGAGCCAAACAGAATGAAGAATCATGTGAAGAACATCAAAGTGTTTGGCTGGCATGTTTACCATGAAGTGTCTTTGCACTTCAAGTACCCTTTTCTGCATTTTCAAATACTTCGAAAAAGGTATAGCTTGCAATATTCTTTTTAGATCCGAAATATTATCCACGGGTACTTGTACAGAAAACTGACTCCAAGCTAAGACATCGCTATATGGTAGAACATAATGATCCTTGATGATCACCGGTATGCATCCCGTGTAAATTGCTTCTGTTGCCCTAGAGCTTGCAACTTCGTATCCGCTTGGGCATAGACAATACTTACTTTGGCTTAATAACTGGGTATAGTTTTTATCTTTTGGAAGGTGATTATAAACTTGAATGTCATTATCAGAATTGTTTGCCCAATGCTGAAACAACTTTTTTCGTACAACACCATGATTTCCGCCTGCAAAGAATGCTAAGATTGAACGATTTTCGGGTGATTGGCCACTACATGCTTTTGGGATATTATCTAATGGTGCGTTGATCTCAGTCATGGACACATCCCGCCTTGGAATGAAACCTTCTGAGCTATTCGCATTGCAAAGCACTCTTATGAAATTCTTAAAAAGTTTAGGGTTTCCCCGTGAAACAAATGGTGCCTGTTACACATATGCAAATATGTGTTTAAGTTGATAAAAGTAGTACTAACAAACGAATGGCTAGTTAATCAACTGGAAAATTGCATAGAAATTATTAGAGAGTACATACCCAATCATGACACGAAACAAAAAAGTGATCGGCACCTTTGCTACGGTTCCAATAAGGATACTTTTCCGCAATGACACCAATATAGTCTTCAACTATTGTTTGTATCCTCTCAATAAAACCAATGTTTTCACTAGGTGTGTGAAGGTAATAAACGATGTTGGTTATACTTATGGGGATAAAGAAAGCATGTGCTTCGTCCGGATGGTTAGTCACCAAAGGATTTTCCTTTCGTTCCATCTCTTCGATGAAGTCACCTTCGATACTGTATATATATTTCATTGGACCATTATGCATCAAGGGGATATCTCCTTCTTTATAAGTCCATATCTTGAATGTCCTTATCATCTCATTGTGACTCCTGAATGATCAATCATGTAAGTAATAAAGATTGAACATCTGCTGTAGTATTTTCTGGCTCGACTCTTTCCTTGTTATCTAGTCGCAAACACGTACAGTTCAAACAAACAAAAGAAGACATATGTATGAAAGAAAACACTTAACTGAAAAAAGGCGAATGGATTATTGTAAATTGCCATTCTTTCATGGATGTAACTCCCATTCTTTTCGCTTGAGGCAACCTTCTTCTCAATAATTGCTTTGCGAATTTCACTCCTCGCTTTAGCTAGCTGTTCTTCAACTCTTGTTAATGTAATATCGGCTTTCTAGCAAACAAAGTAACACATATCAAAACATGTTACAACAACAACGTTATACATATGACACAAATCAACAAGATTAATGTTAGATAAATTGCAACATCATATGAAAATACCTTGACCTTTGGTACATGTTCATCTTGCTGAAGACCAAGACCGGAGGTTGATGTTACATAAATGGCAAGAAAAATAAGTGAACATAAGGTTAATGTCATGGAGAATTTGTTACTAGCTCTCAATATATACGGGTTAAGTTTATTTTCACAAACACTTAAATTGGGGAAAACAGTTCTTATATAGTTAGCGAAAATGATGCATAACAATTGCAACAAAAACTATATGAGACATGTGTCCTTAAGATGTTGGACAATAGTTCTACATTTTAATTGCACATGAAACCATCAAGCTCGATGAACACTAAAGTCAAAAGCCAAAGAATGCGGAGTACGTATTCTATGGTAACTTGTAATTTAAACTATATCTAATTGCACATGAAACATTTATGTAATAATTAATTAGTAATGCTCATCTATATACTTTATACTGATATTTTAATTTTCTTTCAAGAAAATAATGAGAAGGGTTATTTTGGATATTTGTATCTCTTAGATATAAGAGGATCAATTCTCATCTTTTATCTAATATAAATAAAAGATTAAGATTAATTTTTATTTTATTAATTAAAAAATAGAAGGTATTTTAGTAATTTCATCATTCCCACCTAATACCACTTCCCACATCCAGAATCAAATGTATTATTCGTCTTTTCTCTTCTCTCTAAAACACACACAAACACATACTCGAACAAATCTCTGATCTAAATCATGAATTAATCCATCCTCGATCTATTATATCATCACCTTTTTCGTAATTGAATCATCCCCATCTACAATTCATTAAAATTAGGTATGTAATATCATCAACATCTATATATTTTTTTAGTTTATTTGATGTAAATAAGCTTATTTTTAAGCTTATTTGACATGAATTTATATACGTACTAGTTAAGATTTTATGTTAATAACATGATAACTTTTTTTAGCTTATGAATTTATTTATTTTCAGCTTAATTTGATATGATTATAGATGTGTTAACTTATTTGATGTGTTATAATTAAGCTTATTTGATGTGTTATAATTAAATTTAATGTGAATAAACTTATTAGAAGAATTATATGAATATTAGAATCTAGTTATGTGAATAAGCTTGTAAATTGAGTTTGTTGAAGCTGTAGGATAAGCATAAGATGAGGTATGTAAACAAGCTTATTAGGAGAGTTGTAATGAAACTGTAGGCTATATTGAACAGATGTATCAAATATGATACCTCAATACATGATATATGATAAAATATATCATATATGATATATGGAGGTATCATAAATGATAATATGATAATGTGCTTGAAAATAAGATACAAGCAAGTATGTGATCTCTTGATGGGTTTTAAAAGCTAGTTGTGTCTATGTTATCATATATGATAATTTGTTTGAGATTCAACTTCTGTGATATATCTTGTATGATAATCTGTTTAAAACCAAGACCAAGTCTTTTTATTTGGGTACAAAAAGTTGTTTTCAAAGAATCTTGAAGAACTCAATCATCTCAAGGTCAAAAAACGAAAATAAAGAAAAAGAGTTATGTGAATAAGCTTGTAAATTAAGTTTGTTGAAGTTGTAGGATAAGTATAAGATGGGGCATGTGAACAAGCTTATTAGGAGAGTTGTAATGAAACTGTAAGCTATATTGAACAGATGTATCAAATATGATACCTCAATACATCATATATGATTAAATATATCATACATGATATATGGAGGTATCATATATGATAATATGATTATATGCTTGAAAATAAAATACAAGCAAGTCTGTGATCTCCTGATGGGTTTTAAAAGCTAGTTGTGTCTATGTTATCATATATGATAATCTGCTTGAGATTCAACTGATGTAATATATCATATATGATAATATGTTTGAAACTAAGACCAAGTATTTTTATTTGGGTACAGAAATTGTTTTCAAAGAATCTTGAAGAACTCAATCATCTCAAGGTCAAACAACTCAAAATAGAAAGAGAGTCGTGAGGCCAAAGTGAGATGTAAAAAGACAATAACAAGAAGTGGAACATCGAATTCCCAACTCAAATAGCAAGATCAAGTGCATGAAAATGTCAAAGACGAGTGCCAAGTTTGCAACAAAAATGTTGATGCATGAGATCAACATCCATAGCTTTAGGAATTTGACTCGTTTATCTTTTAGTAATTTCCTTTTGTTGATGTAATAATTTAACTTTGTAATTCTACTCAATCATTATGATTTTGGTTGATGGTGAAACATCTACGGATGTAACTTATGGATGATGACTATTTTGTTAATGTTTTGTTCATATTTTATAAGCATATTTTTTTTACCTTTTTTTAGTATCATATATGATAATACATTATTATATATGATCATGCATGTAACACTTGAATTCTGTCATATATGATACTATATTATCATATATGATAATGCGTTATCATATATGATACTAAAAAGGAAAGTTTCATAGATTATCATTTATGAAACATCATATATGATATGCACAACATATCAAATATGATACGTTAAATAAAAATGTAAACTACAAATATCATATATGCTAAATCACTAAAATATACATGGTTTCTAAAACAACATAAATTACAAAACTTCTTCAATAAAAATAATCAACTGCTTTTTAATCCATGTACACCTCACACATACGCGTGCACATCCTCTTACTTTTGTTTCAAACCAGACAATTGCAACATCCCCTCGTTGTTGTGTTAGCACAGTATGCATTTATAAAGAAAGGAGATAACATATTAGGCACCATGTTATCAGCAACTAAATCATATATGATATAAGGCAGGTTTGAAGAGCTTAAAGAGATTTTGTGCAAAATTAGTCATAAATTCTTATTTTTCTGTGATATGTTAGATAGATCATATATGATACTTCATATATCATATATGATAAACCCTAGATAGATCATGTTATATAACTATCATATATGTAAATGAGGTATCATATATGATACATCAAACTTACAGCTTACATCATCAACTTAATTAAAATGCCTAATAATTCACACTAACATAAGCTTATTCATACCCCTCATCACTTATAAAACCCGATAATTCACCAAAATAAGCTAATAAGCTAGCTTATTCGTAACTCTCCTCTAAATTCTAAGGTTATTCACGTAACTCTTCTCTATCTTATATACTTATTTACATAGCTCTCATATCCTCTAATCATAAGCTTATTCGTTTGAATCAGATTATTCATAGTAACATAATTGTTCACATAAATCACATAATAAGCTTATTTGTAGATAAGAACAATAAATTCACATAGTTCTTTCAAAATAAGCCAATTAAAAGCTTATAAATTCAAGTGATGATAAATTAATAAGCTTACTAACATAAAATAAGGTAAAATAAAAATAATGTACACTAGATGACGATGGACCGAATTGATCGAACGATTCGTGATGATGAATCGATCAATCAATTCATGATGATGGATCGATCGTCGTGATGATCGATTAGATGTTTGTGATGTTATTGATGATCCATCGAAGAAAAGAAGAAGATGATGGATGGATCTGGTGTTGTTTGGTAGAGAGAGAAAACACACACTCGTGTGTATGTTAAATGAAAATTTATTAAAAAAAAGGTTCATATAGTGAGCGGATGAAATGACGAAAATACATTTGTAGTATAAAATGAGGATTTAATCTCAGCCATTGGATGATCGAATGATGGAGGGTGAAGATGAGTCCACCTTTAATAAGTTTAGTATTCAAAAGAACTTAAACAAAAAACAATTTACAGTTACTTGTACTACTCCTATCAAATAATTAAGGAAACATTTTCGTATGAGCTAAAAGTTCAAGTTATATATATATGCGACACATATTTAAAAAATTGTTATTAATAATAAAATGAATTCAAGAAGCATTGGGATATCTAATGGACTTTGTGATGAAAAACATCACAACAACAAGAACAACACGTCCAACCACATACGCCGACTCTTCAATGTTGACAGTCATTAACTACAATCTTGTTGTAAAAAAATATTCTCAGTATTCAGTAACATCGATGTAAACTTGCCGTGCCTTCTACGTAAAACTTTACACATGATTTAACTCAGGTTAATAACCCTCTCGGTAAACATCCATGTTCATGTTTAGCATGCATGTGAGTTTCAGGAATGTGTTGATAATATTGAAGTTAGCGTGAAGTCAACAGTACGGGACTACATTTTACGTGGAGCCAAAAGCCGATTGCTGAAACAGGAATGTTGAAGAAGATAGACCGAGTCATGAGTAATTTGTATTTCACTAGTGAATTTCTAGGTTCATATACCATACAAGATCTCAGATCATTCTCCATTCGTGCTAAGAATTGTTGGGATTTAATCTGTGTTTAGATCTTCGACTTGATCAAAATATATTGAATATTTATATTAATATGTATAAATCTGTCATCTTAACTTGTTCGTTACAATCGAGTTTCTTTTCATATGAAACTAAACGGTGCGCTAAATAGATGTAACGATTCATGTTAAACTGTTATAATGGTTGGTAGTCGTAATAAATGCCAAATAACCGTTGTTTCCTAACTGCTATGTAACTGCCTATTATTGGGGTTTTGGGATTAACCTAGTAGGCTGAGGAAGTCAGCCCAACATCTCCCCCTTAATCAAAAATGCCGTCGTCATGTTGATTTCATAGTCCAATAAGTTGCCTCATCGTGAAAAATCTTATTTTTGGTAGTGCCTTTGTGAGTATGTCAGCCTTTTGATGTTCGCCAGTTATGAATTCTACTTGTATGCCATCTCTTTCAACGTATTCTCTAACGAAGTGGTATTTTGTGTCAATATACTTTCTTCTTCCATGAAAAACTAGGGTTTTCATCAGTTGTATGGCTGATTTTTTATCCACCATTATGGTAATCTTCTCTTCTCTTGTGTGAGTAAGCTTGCTAAGTAGTCTCTTTAACCATAATGCTTGTGTTGTTGTTGCAGTTGTGGCTAAAAATTCTGATTCACATGATGATAATGCTACAGTGGCTTGCTTGTGTGTACTCCAGCTAATAGGTGATTCACCATAGTAAAATATAATGCCAGTAGTTCCTTTGCCTTCTTGAGTGTTAACTCCGTAGCTACTATCACTGAATCCTTATATTTTGTTTCCTCCATTATGCTCGTAGGTGATTCCATGATCTTTTGTTCCTTTTATATAACGTAGTACCTTCTTTATTGCCTTCATATGTTTCTCTTTTGGTTCTTGCATGAAGCGACTAAGTAATCCCACAGAATAACTTAGGTCGGGTCTTGTATGAAGTAAGTACCTTAAGTATCCAATTAGGCTTCGATATTCGGTTGAATTGACCAATGTTCCTTCAGTTTTCTTTGTTAATTTTGTTCCAGGGTCCATTGGTATCAATGTTTCATTGCAGTCAATCATTCCAGCTTCCTTTAAGATCTTGTTTGCGTAGACAGATTGCTTAATAGATATGTCACCTTTTGTTTGTGTGACTTTTATGCCTAGGTAGTAAGCTAATAATCCTAAGTCGCTCATTTCCAATTTTTCTTCCATTTGAGCTTTGAATTTGTCAATCTCCCTCTTAGGTGTGCCAGTAATGATTAAATCATCCACATAGACTCCTATTAGTAGGGTTGAGTCTCTTGTGATGTTCGTGTAGATGGCTTGTCCCAATGCACACTTCTTGAAATCTAAAGACTTCAAGGTGTTGTCTAGATTTATGTTCTATGCACGTGGTGCTTGTCTTAATCCATAAAGTGATTTTCTTAATTTTTAGACTTTCCATCTTTCTTTATAAATCCTTCAGGTTGTGCAACATATACTTCTTCTTTTAAATCTCCATGTAGAAATGCAGATTTTACATTGAGGTGATGCACTTCCCATTTTCTATTAGCAGCTATGGCGAGTAATAATCTAATAGTTTCCATTCTTGCTACAGGAGCAAAAACTTCTTCAAAATCTATGCCATGCTTTTGTATGTAGCCTTTTGCTACTAATCTAGCCTTATGCTTGATTATCTTTCCATTTGCGTCTCTCTGGGTTTTAAACACCCATTTCAAGTCGATTACTCTATGTCCATTAGGTAGAGTTGTAAGTTTCCATGTGTTATTTTTATTATGGAATCTAACTCATCCTTTATTGCTTCTACCCATTTTTGGTCGGTTGACGCTTCCTTATAATTCTTGGGTTCATCCTTTTGCTAGTAGTAATTCCTCAGTGTTTTCATAAACTTCATTCAATGATATATTACCTCTTACAGGTGTATGGTCAAGTCGTGAGTGTGAGCTTGTAGTTGCTCTTGATTCACTATCGCTTATGGTGAAGCTATTTGGTGTAATTTGGGAATTTACTTGAGATGACCTTGTTGATGGTGTTTGAGTTGTGTGAGAATGCGTGGGTTGGATATTTGTTGGTGATGCATATCCATCATCGTCGTAATTATTAAAATTATCCTTTTCGTTGTTTGGTTCGTCTTTACCCCTTGGTTCGATTTCATGAACATAGTGATCATCTTCGTCAAGATTGTCGATTTTGAAATCAACCCATTCAGGTTCATCGTTTATATACTCGTCTAAATAATCGCTCCAATCCCATGTTTCAACCTCTTTAAATTTCACGTCTCTACTAAAACAAATTCTTCGTGTTATTGGGTCAAATAGTATTTAAGATTTTGATCCATATTCGGTTCCTAAATATACCAATTTGGTGATTCTATCATCTAGTTTTGTTAGATGTTGTGATGGAACCTTTTCATATGCTATGCAGCCAAAAATCTTTAGGGTTTCTAGATTTGGCTTTCTTTGCTTTATTGCTTCGTATGGAGTAATATCTTCTAGTGCTCTTGGGGATGCACTATTTAAGATGTATATGGCGTGTCTAACAGCTTCATTCCAAAAATTTTGTGGCATGTTTGTTGCTTTATTTAATGCAATGATGCCTAAAAACGTTATTTGCATTTTTCGGTCTCGCTTTGTTTTAATTACGACAATATGTAAAAACAAGCATTTACGAAAACAACGAAAAACGAATTCTTGAGTTCAAGTATTTTTCATTTCAACCATTATCACTTAAAATTCACTTTTTAAAACTCACTTTTTATGAAGTGTGACAAAGTTTTTTTTATTAAACTTTCTTTTTAAGAAAATGTTTTATTAAATTAATTATTTGAAAATTTGAAATTTGAAAATGGCATATCTTATCTTGGTTTGGAATATCCTTTCAGGATATTTTTATCACCAGATTCGAACCAATCCACTAAAAGACAAAAAGGAGCGGAGTCTATGCAGGCGGTTCCTTAGCACCTATAGCGGTTCCTTATCGATAAGGAACCGCGGGCTCCAATAAGGAACCGCGTGCAGATATAGCCGTTGGATGTTTGTCTTATAAATAGTGGACCATTCTCAAACTTTCAAACCACCTCTTTTGCACATACATTTCCAGATTCTTTCATACTTCTTAAATCACTCGAATCCTTGATCATTTGTTTGATTACTACTTGTTTAGAAGTGAACCTTTCTCCTCTCATCTTTTCCTCTCAAAGTGCAAAGAGAAGAACACTATCATTCTTGAAGTGTTGTGTCTACCTCAAAAGATCCATTGAAGATCCAAACTTATTCATTCATTGTTGTGTCATTGTTGTGAAGATCCAAGTAGTTATGTCTATTTGGAAGTTGTGTATTTATTAAGGGTTAATACTTAGTCTTTAAAGTATATTGGTGTAGATTGGTCCTAGCTAAGATTAGGGCTCGACTTTTAGCTTAGAGTAAGAAATTGGTTAAGCGACGTTGTGTACGGTTTCTCCACCTTAAGGAGCTTATTGATTCGTTAACTCTCGAGTAAGGTGTACTCGAGGAGTGGAGTAGGAACGAGGAGTGAGCTTCGTTGTCGAACCACTATAAATCCTTGGTGTTTGGTTTGATCTTTCCTTCCGTTATCTCTTTACATTCATTATTCTTTATACTTATGATTATTAGTTTAGTTGCACTATACCTTGTTCATATTGTGTATAAGAAGGTTTCACATAAATACTCAAGCTTAAGTTTTTTAAAGGATTTTTATAAATTAATTTTTAACAAGTAATTTTAAGAAACTAGTCAACCCCCCCTTCTAGTTTCTACAATTGGTATCAGAGCGTGGTTGCTCAAGAATTTTTAAAATATATTGTATTTCAAAACTTGAATCGATCTATGGATTCCAACAAGTATCTAGAAGGGCAATCCATGCAAAGATCACCTCTTTTTGAAACCGATTGTTTTATTTATTGGAAAAATAGGTTTGAGACTTATGTGAAATCAAAGTAGTTAGATCTTTGGCATGTTATTACCATTGGTGATTTTTTACCATTCCAATATAATGAAGTTTCTAAAAGTAAAGAGATAGTCACTTTTGACAAAGCTAATGATGATACTAAAAGGAAACTTGCTAAAAATAATGAGGCTAAAATGGTGATTTATAATGCTTTACCAAAGAAAGAGTACGAAAGGATTTTTATGTGTGAAACCGCTAAAGACATTTGGAACACTATTTTAGTAACCCACAAAGGTAATAGCCAAGTCAAAGAAAGTAAAATCGATCTTCTTGTTCAACAAGATGAACATATTGTCATCTTAGAAGATGAAACTATTGATAGTGCATTTGCTAGATTTAACACTATTATTACTAGTCTAAAAGCACTTGATGTAGGTTTTTCTAGCAAGAACACAGTTAGGAAGTTTCTTAGGGCATTACATCCCAAATGGAGAGCTAAAGTCACGGCGATTGAAGAATCAAAGGATCTCGCTAAATTATCACTTGATGAACTCATTGGTAACTTGAAGGTTCATGAGATGATAATTTTGAAGGACTTAGAAATGGTGAAAACTAAGAGTGAAAGAAAGTCTCTTGCACTCAAAGCCAAGAACACAAAGTGACCATGAAATCTCCTCGGATAGTGATGATGAGGAATATGCCTTGGCGGTTAGAGACTTTAAGAAGTTCTTCAAAAGACGAGGTCAATACGTGAGGCAACCAAACAACGACAAGAAATCCTTCTCCAAAAACCATTTGCTAAAGATGATAAAGGTGATAGGAAATGTTTTAGATGTTGTGATCCGAATCATTTCATCGGTGATTGTCCTAAGCCTTCATGCGACAAAAACCACATGGCGTTTGTTGGAGGCTCATAGAGCGATAGCGGTGAAGATGTTGATGACAATCCCAAAGATGAGAAATGTCTTATGGCTCACACTTCTAAAGAGGTACATTATGAAACCGAATATTATAGCAATGATAGTTCTTCTCTAGATGTTAATGAATTAGAAGGTCAATACAATAATTTACATAAACTTAGCATTAAATTCATCGAAAAGAACAAAGTGCTAAAATCAACTAGAACTAAGCTTGAAAATGAGATTAGTGAACTAAAAGAGAGATTAGGTTTTGTAAATTGTGAAAACCTTAGACAAGAAAATAAATATCTCAAGAGTACCTCTATTAAATTGGAAAACTTCATGAAAGGTACTACTGCTCTTGATGATATGTTAAACAAACAAATTCATTCTAAGGAAAGACTTGGGTTGGGATATGACACTAATGAAGCATCAACTAGTGAACCAAAACAAGTTAGATTTTTAGAAAAACGTACCCCTGTACGTGGTTCTCCAGTATACTGCGCGGTTCCTTATGACTATGGAACCACGGATGGAGCTAAAGAACCGCGAACAGAGGATGATTTTTGTGAAAATCCTGAACTTTCTGAAAAGTCTATTTTAGGTGAAGGGGCAAAACATCTTTTTGTTAACAAGGTTAAAGTACCTATCCTTGATAAAAATACCCTTGGTAAATTTTATAAGCCTTTAAGTAAAGCGTTAATGGGAACTAGAAACTTGTCTAGACAAACATCTACTCCTCCAAGAGTACGAGATGAATCTAAACCTAGCAGTAGAACACCTACACCACAAAGAGATGATCAAGCTAAGTCACGACCTAGAAGTAAAACTCCAACACCTAAGAGGAATAACAATAATTCTAGATCAAGGTCAAAGACACGTAGGAGAAACTATGGAAAACAAAATGGCCATATGAATTGGAATAATTTTCAACAACAATACTTTTCCCCATGGGGAATGTCTCCTTCATTCATGCATCCCAATCAAATGAAAGGGATGTTTGGAACTAACAATTTTGGACCCATGAGATATTGGGGACCAAATGTTTGATCTTGTGTGTTGTTACCTAGATATGCTTGGGAATCGATCTAGAGCCCGACGAGTGGATTAAGGATAGTGGTTGTTCTAAACACATGATGGGTAATCGAAGTTTATTCTCACACTACAAAGCATATGGTGGAGGTAACGTTACATCCACTAGTAATCGACGTGGTAATATCATTGGCAAAGGTACGGTCTCTCTTGACTCTATGACTATAAAAAATGTAGAGCACGTAGATAACTTAGGTTTTAACCTTCTAAGTATAGGTCAAATTTGTGACAATAAGTGTAAGGTCATCTTTTCGGAATATGATATGGAAATCTTAAAAGATGGAAAGGTCATTCGAAAAGGTGTTAGAAAGCATGGGCTTTATGTCATGAAGGTCAATAGGAGGTCAAAGAACAACTTATGTCTAGCGACTTTAGATGATAGTTCCACTCTTTGGCATAGGAGATTAGGTCACGCTAATATGCGTTTAATTCAATATTTAGTCTCTAAGGAGTTGGCAAGACATCTCCCCAAGATGAAATTTGATAGTCACATTTGTGATGCTTGCAAAATTGGGAAGCAAGTTCACTCAAGTCACAAAGCCAAGAATTTGGTTTCGACCTCTCGGTGTTTAGAGCTCCTACATATGGATCTCTTTGGACCTTCTTCCATACGGAGTTATGGAGGTAACCTTTATACCCTAGTTATAGTGGATGACTATTCTAGATTCACTTGGACTAGATTTTTGGCATCTAAGAATGAAGCTTTTGATAACTTCGAAACCTTTAGTCGAAGAATTCAAAATCAACTAGTATGTTCAATTGTCTCTATTAGGACGGATTATGGTAGGGAATTTGATAATGAAGTGCAATTCGATGCCTTTTGTGAAGCTCACGGTATTACCCATAACTTCTCAGCTCCTCGCACTCCACAATCAAATGGGGTAGTCGAAAGGAATAACATGACCATCCAAGAGATGAGTAGGACGATGTTAAATGAGCAATCTTTGACTCAAAATTTTTGGTGCAATGCCGTTGACACATCAACCTACATTCTCAACCGAATTCTTATTCGACCTTTTCTAGGAATGACCCCTTATGAGATTCTTAGAGGTAAGAAGCCCTCATTGGAATACTTTAGGGTGTTTGGAAGCAAGTGCTTCATTCTCAACACCAAAGACTACCTTACAAAGTTCGACCCAAAGTCTTATGAAGGTATCTTTTTAGGTTATTCTCAAACTAGCAAAGCCTACATAGTACTCAATAGAACCTCGGGTGTAATTGAAGAATCACTTAACGTGACATTTGATGAAACCCCTCCTTCATCTAAGACACCACCTTTGGTAGATGATGACTTAGATGAAATAGATATAGTTAATGCCAAATATGTTAGAAACATAGGAATTGAATACCTTAGTTGAAAAGGGAGTAAACATTAAGGAGTCTAAGGATCATGCTCTTGATAACTTCATAGGCGAATTAAATCAAAGGAACCTAAGATCTCAAGTCCAAAATCAAAGTAACTTCTTTTGTTTTGTCTCCTTGATTGAACCAAATAATGTTAAAGAAGCTTTGATGGACGAGAGTTAGGTCATCACTATGCAAGAAGAATTGAATCAATTCATTGCTAATGATGTTTAGGAACTTGTTCATCCACCTAGAAGTTCGACCATCATAGGAACCAAATGGGTATATAGGAATAAGTTAGACAAGAATGGTGTTGTGTCTGGTAACAAGGCTAGACTTGTAGCTCAAGGCTATAATCAACAAGAAGGTATTGATTATGACGAGACATACGCACCCGTAGCTAGATTAGAATCCATTAGAATCCTTTTAGCTTACGCTTGTGCTTTAGAGTTTAAGCTTCAACAAATGGATGTAAAGAGTGCATTTCTTAATGGTTTGATCAATGAGGAGGTATATGTTGCTCAACCTCCCGGCTTCATTGATTTTGAGAAATCGGATCATGTTTACAAGCTTAAGAAAGCTCTTTATTGTCTTAAACAAGCACCCAAAGCTTTGTATGATAGACTTAAAGTGTTTCTTGTAAAACATGAGTATACCATGGGGATGGTATACGCTCTTTACATAGAAGAAAGGTTCTCACCTCATTATCGTACAAATAAATGTTGATGACATTATATTTGGTTTAACTTATCAATCATTGTGTGTTGACTTTGCCAAAATCATGCATGACGAGTTTGAAATGAGTATGATGGGAGAACTTAACTTCTTTTTAGGACTCCAAATTAAACAGGGACGATGGTATTTTCTTTAATCAATCCAATTATGTTAAAGAAATGCTAAAGAAATTTGGATTAGAAGACTCTAGACCAATGAAGACCCCTATGGCCTCAGATACTAAACTCACTGTAGATGATGATTATGAGTCGGTAGACAACACCAAATATAGAGGTATGATGGGTAGTTTGTTATACCTAACGGCAAGTCGACCGGATATCATGTTTAGTGTTTTCCTTTGTGCTCGCTTTCAAGAGGCTCCCAAAACCTCTCACCTTGAAGCGGTTAAGCGTATGTTCTGATCCATTAAGGGTACTATGCATTTAGGATTATGGTATCCTAAAGGGACCAGCGTAGAAACCATCGTCTACGCGGACTCGGATCATGCGGGAGACTATGTGGACCGGAAAAGAACTAGTGGAGTTTGTACCTTCATGGGTTGTTGTTTAACTTCTTGGTTCTCCAAGAAACAAACCGCTCTTGCTATATCCACCACGGAAGCCGAGTATGTGAGTGACGGTAAAGCTTGTCAACAAGCTCTATGGATGAAGCAAGCGCTTGTTGATTACGGTATTTCTCTTGATGATGTTCCCATCATGTGCAACAATAAGGGTGCAATAGATCTTAGCAAAAATCCCGTGCAACACTCGCGAACTAAGCACATAGAGATTCACCACCATTTTCTTAGGTATAATGTTCAAAAGGGGATCATTTCGATTGAGAAGGTACCCTCGGTAGAAAACTTAGCCTACATCTTCACTAAGCCACTTAAGAGGGAACCTTTTAATTACTTGCGTCTAGGTCTAGGTTTAATGGAACATATTCCTTAATTGCGCATCTTAATCGAGTCTTATTCTCGTTTGAAATCTTTTCTTTCTTTGAGTCTTTGTATATCACAAAATTCTTGTTGAGATTCTTCTCTTCCCTTTTTTAAAATTCTCAAAATTCTTTCAAAAAGTGTCGAAAAATATTTTTGCATTGTTAATTTAATCTAAAAACGTTTTTTATAGCTTCTTACTATTCATAATGAGCTGACATAATTCATATGTATGGGTCTCTCAAATATAGCAAGAACAAAAGGAAATTATGAAGGATCATTGTGTCATGACTTTGTGTCTAGTTCTACACACCTCCTACATTGATTTTATTAAAAATCCATGTATTTTGGGTCAAAACCTTGTTTGGTGAGCTATTGTGTGTTTTCTTTGTCTATCTTTACTTCTTAGCATATCTCCATGATTAGTTAGACTAGAAAAATAGGATTTGTTGAATTGGAAAATCCTCCCTCATCACCAAACTCAACCCACTGTGGGCGGTTCTTTATTGACACCGCGGTTCCCCAGTGATAAGGAACCGCCAGCTGAGGTAAGGAACCGCGCCCAGTACTTTCTTTTTCGGGTATTCCTGAAACTCCAAATTTGTTCCAACACTTTTTGGAATCTTTATTTCAACCCTTTGACCACCCCCCAAATTATCTTGGGCTTTCTCTATTTAACCTTAAGCATTTTGCATCCTTTCTCAAATCAAAATGTCTTATTCCCCAAATGAAAGCTTTGATTCTCATCCATTCTCTCCAATTGATTTTAATCCCAATTCACCCAAGAACACTCAAAATCACATATCTTCTCCTTCTAAGAATGTTGATTGTGGAACTTCTTATCTTCCACCACTAGCCTTTAGTGTTCTACCTCCTTCACATGATACTGTCATGCATCATGGAACATATTGTCATTGTTGTCAATATCAACATATTGCTATGGCTCATATCTATGAAGAGTTTAATTACATCTAGAGTATCTTAGTCAAACATCCTCTTCACTATAACTATGAGATCTCTACCAAGCCACCACCACCTCCTTCCGCCACTACCTTGTCTTTTATCTAAGCATTGGTTGCTTATCTTCAAGACATCTAGTTCAAGCAAATCTTAGGGTTCTAGTTTAACTATGATAAGATTTATGCTTTTCTTTTGGCTTATTTTATTTCTCATGCATCTTTGTATGTTTTATTTCCTTGTATCTTTTATCATGTTTTCTTTTAGCATGAATTATCTTAGATCTTTGTCTCTTCTAATTTTTTTGTGACCTTTGCTATATATATTTTTGGGTGTCTCTTCTCTACTACTAACCCTTCTATGTAGCTTGTCACCATATATCTATTCCTTGGTACCCCAAGCAAGGGATTAAGCACCAAGGGGGAGCATTTGCATAATCCGGTTCTTTTCTTCTTCAAAGACTTTTGCAACCTTTTTTCTTCGACAAAAGGGGAGAAATGATAAACTCGTCTTCGAAAATCTTGTTTTATTAGATGATTGAGTTTATGTATTGTCGGAATCAAAAAGGGGGAGATTGGTAATGCATTGATGCCTAAAAACGTTACTTGCATTTTTCGGTCTCGCTTTATTTTGATTACGACAATATGTAAAAACAAACATTTACAAAAACAACGAAAAACGAATTCTTGAGTTTAAGTATTTTTCATTTTAACCATTATCACTTAAGGTATGAACAAACAAGTACTTATCCTAATTAAGTGATCAAGGATTTAATCTTTTCTTAAAACTCGCTTTTTATTAAGTGTGACAAAGTTTTTTTATTAAACTTTCTTTTTAAGAAAATGTTTTATTAAATTAATTATTTGAAAATTTGAAATTTGAAAATGGCATATTATATCTTGGTTTGGAATATCCTTTCAGGATATTTTTATCCCCGGATTCGAACCAATCCACTAAAAGACAAAAAGGAGCGGAGTCTATGCAGGCGGTTCCTTCGCACCTATAGCGGTTCCTTATCGATAAGGAACCGCGGGCTCCAATAAGGAACCGCGTGCAGATATAGCCTTTGGATGCTTGTCTTATGAATAGTGGACTATTCTCAGAATTTTAAACCACCTCTTTTGCACATACATTTCCGGATTCTTTCATACTTCTTAAATCACTCAAATCCTTAATCATTTGTTTGATTACTACTTGTTTAGAAGTGAATCTTTCTCCTCTCATCTTTTCCTCTCAAAGTGTAAAGAGAAGAACACTATCATTCTTGAAGTGTTGTATCTACCTCAAAGATCCATTGAAGATCCAAACTTATGTTGATCCCAAACTCATATCTTAAACCTTAATAGCTTTTTAAGGGTTGTGATAGAAAGAAAATATTCAATCTAACACTAGAGAAACTTTGCAAAGCAAAGTAACTAAACAAGATGCGGAATATAATGTTTAGCACAAGAACAATATGATTGAAGCAAACGTTGAACTTTAATATATCAATGATATACAAATACCCTAAAATGGTATTAGGGTTTACAAAACCTTAAAGTATGATAATGAAAGACAATAGAGAAAGACACATTTTGCATGCTAACCTAGTGAGTCCTTTTATAAGCGTAAGGACTCACGTACAAGATCACTACTAACAAACTTGGAAAGTATTAAGGAGTAGTAACAGAAACGCGTAAAAATCTATTCCAAGTTTATCTCTGACAGCAGGGCCTTTGACTTCAGCAGGGGAATCAATTCCCCTGCCTTTGTTATTTGGCAGGGGGAACTTACTCTAGCAGGGGTACGAATAATCAACTAGCAGGGGTAACAAGTATACATAGATTTATTCCCAACAATCCTCCCCTAAACTTGTGCTTTCCCCTAAAGATAAGTTTCTGAATAAATCCTAGTTGATGAGGATGCTTACAAACTTTCTGGCTAAATCTGACTATGCATCATCCTTACCAGATCATAAGCAACAGGCGTTTTAGCATCTACAATCAAGTTAGCCTGTGCTAGTTTCTTCAAGGTCTCCTGAGTGAAGGGGTAATAACGATGATTGATCAAGTACACACTTACTCCTTCCATTACTACCTCATAGACCCCAGAATTGGTAAACAGCTTCCAATACAACAAATCTCCTTTATTCACTACATCAAATATAGGATCAAATAACTCATGCTCATACATCCTATGCATGCACTCCCAGATTACCCAATCCTTCTCCACATCGTCCATGGTAGGAGGTTTTGCAGCAAAAGTCTTTTCCAAAATTTTCCACAGATCTTCTAAGTCCTCACTATCCAAGGTTTGAAACATGACATCTAGACTTAGAAATGTCTGTGTTGTATTGTCAGCTCTTGTAAGCTTCCACCAAGTCCTCCCTTTGTGTTCATAAACAACATACTCTATGATAGAAAACTTCTTTCCAAGTTCACTATGTGAGATATCATCATTTTCCTGCAGAATTAGTTGTTTATCAATTTCTTCATTTGAAGGACGTTGAGACTCCTTAGTAACTGTGCCAACTTTCTCCATTCTCTTGAGTTTTTTAGCTGCTCTTTGTACATTAAGTACAGACTTCTCAATCTCTGGAAAACTTTCACCTGCTTGATGTAATGCCCCTGCTTGTGATGATGCACCTGCTTGGGATGATGCACCTGCTTGTGTAGTTTCCAAAGCTGTTCCTTCAGCCTTTTTTTTCTTGGATTCCCTAGCTTTCTGTAACACTTCACTTTGTCTCCTAAGATACTCAGCTTCCTCAGGAGAGTTCATAGTCATAAAATCTTCCACATCATATTCTCTTAAGACTGGTTTGACTGCTCTTTTTATAGCTTCAAAACTCATATCTGTGAAGTCCCCATCCTTCCACTTCTTATGTATCTTGAGCAAAACTTTGTAGTGTTCAAGTCTCCCTTTCTTAGAACTTAAATACTTCTCTCTCTAAATTTGATTTGCCCTCCTTTCTAGATATTCAGTTTGATATTTATAAACAAGGCAAGTCAATTCATACCTGTCTTCCAAAGGAGCATCTATTAACTCCTTCTCCCATTGATCTAGAAATTCTCCAACATGAGGCACCCTGTCATCCAACTCTCTATGCATAATTTCAATCTGCTTGAGCATATATTTAGGCCTCATCTTTTGCATTCTCTGATCCTGCATATCCATCTCTTCTTGTTGTAGCCTGAGAGCTACTTGTGCATCATGTGCTTCTTGAGCCCTTTGCTGTTCAGGAGTTCTATGCTTGTATTTTCTCTTTGGCTGTTCAATCATGATTCCTTTTCCTTTGGATCCACTGCTGGTGCTGATTTAACTCTGGATGCAGGTTCTTTGATAGTAATTCCCTTCTGAGCAGGTTGCTTTCTGTTCTTTCTAACAAAAGTTTGAGTAATAGGCTTAGCAGGGGAACGACTTACAGCAGTGGGATCAGCAACAGCAGGGGAAAATTTTGAAGCAGGGGCTTCTTCTTGATTGCCCATAGTTAGAAATGTTTGAGCAATCTCTTTAGTTGCACTCCCCTTATCACTTCCCTTATCAGCACTTCCTTTCTCAAGCCCTTTCTCAGCACTTGCTATTTTTCCTTGGACACCACCAGGATATGAATAGTACTGAGTAGACTCTTCTATATTTGGAACCTCCTCCCCTTTGGAAGCATCCTCATCTGTGGATATGATAAGTCTGGGCATTCTCCTCCCCTCAAGTGTGGCAAGTCTGGTTTCCAGGTTATTGATAACCAGACCTTGCTTTTTGACATTTTGTACAAGTTGTGCATTCTGCCTTTTCATGCTCATGCACATTTTCGTCAAATCCAAAATGGTCATAGGTTTCATGCTGCTCTCAACCCTAGAAGGGAATTTCTCCCCTTTTTGGATATCATGGAGTGAGGGAGAGGACTTACTGATGGTGTCACTATCCTGCTCACCCCTTGAGGATGAGACAGTAGTGGCAGCCAAACCCTCAGGTTGCTCCAAACCCTTGGAGACTCTCCTCTCTACTACTTGTGAAGATTCACAAGGCAAGGGAGACCTGGCAAACCTGGATTCGGATCGCCTTTCATGTTGTGGATCAGCAGGGGGTAGAGTACTGGCAGGGGAATCAGAAGGTTTGTGTTTAGCTGGTTTTGTCTTGGCTTCTTCATGTTTGATTTGTTTCATCATAATTGAAGTAAGTAGAATGGACCTGCCAGAAAACTGTGGTGATGGTGCAAGAAGTGTGGTGAATAGTTTGGTGGTATGCTTGGTTGCTGAAAAGTAGGTTTTGTGTGTTATTGGACCATGTTCACTCATATTCAGCAGAAGTTCTATAAACCTTGGGTACATACAAAACTTTGAATTGCTTGAAACATTTTTAACCATTCCTTTGAAAATCATTTGAGAAAAACAATACTTCCTCCCTGTTGCTAAACAAATCAGGGCAGAAGCCATCTCACTACCAAATTCATTGAAAGCAGTGGTTTTTGGTGACAAACATTGCAAAATTGTATGAATCAAATATGTTGAGTCTTAGGATCTAGACTCATCTGGGATATCATGATCATGATTGTAATAAGCACAGCGGAACATAACGAACACAATCATAACCAAGAACAAGGCTTTCACTAATAAAGATTACTATTAATAATACTACTAACTACTACTCCTGGTGCCTCATAGGATTGACACCAGGAGGAACGCACACACACCTTTAGTTTACATTGTATATGAATCAGTGAATAACCATGTGTGCCTAACCCTCTTTATATAATAGAGGTACTAGGGTTACATCACAACCCTAGCTTACTTACAAAGCTACCTATTTATTATTAAGTCCTTCATCTTCTTTTGTCATATCAACTCAAGATATATAAGTCCCAACAATCTTCCCCTAGTTGATTTGATAAAACCAGTAAGCACAAGCTTCCCCTGAAGCAAATATAGATGAAGGCTAAGCTTCCCCTCGATCCATGCATTCTTCCCCTTTTTGTCACATCAACTCAAAAGGGATCGTCTTCCCCTCAAGAAATGCATGTCGAATCTAGTAGGCTTCCTTGGAGTGATCACTGATGAAGAAAATCAAGTATAACGAATTTTATGAAGAAGTGAAATATCTCAAACTTGTGTCTTATATCATCTCAGTTTTTATTACATGGGACTGAGAACCCCCACAACTATAAGCCAGCTGTTAGCTATAACAATATATTTAATCCAAAGATAAGGTGTATTGCTCACCAACATTTTTTGGTACATGGGAACTGGTAACCTTCACAACTATGAGCCAGTTGTAAGCTGTAACAATATATTTAGTCCAAAGACAAGGTGTATTGCTCGCCTAATTGAGATATAAGAAGATAACAAGTTTGTGAAAATCAACTCCAACATCAAATAAGCAATAATCAACTGTCTACGTCAAGAAACCATAACTCACCAGTAGGAACCATAAGCGAACCATCTCTTGCATCTTAAACTCAGTAGTACAGATCATCCACTCATTCAGTGTGAAAAAGACATGCTTATTACAATAACATGTAATAAAATGTCTTTGTATAATTCTTGTAATCAATATATGCATGGCGATCACATGCAATGGCCGATAGTCTCAGTGAGCTCTGACGGATCAACCAAAAACCACTCGATGCTTATGATCATGCTAATTTTGTGATGATCATATCATGAACTGTATGGTATCATATGCCCCCCAAATATTTGTAAAAGAGCATGTAACTGTCCCAATCAAGAATTATAGCATAAACTAAACTTTGGAAATAAACCATATACCTCTTCATAGTTCAAGATCACCAGTGGGAACGACCAGGAGGAAACGAACAGTAGGAACCAACCAGGAGGAACCAACCAGTAGGAATCGACCAGGAGGAACCGACCAGTAGCAAGAAATAACCAACCAGAAGCATCTCAAAAACCCTTCTTTTCATTTTTCTTTTTTTTATTTTTTTTTTCAAAAGCTGTTGCTACTTCAAACATATTTTTCCTCCAATATATTTGTGACACACCAGCTGTCACTAAGTCTGTTGCTGTTGCTGATGCCTTGTATCTCATTAAACTCCACGAATGCAGCCCATCAGAAAGCCCAAACACTTGGCAGCCCATTAAAGTAAACATGGGCAATCACTTGTAGACGCATAATCAATATTCCACAAAATCAGAAAAGACATTATGCCATAATATTTATGGAATGACAATTCTTAATCAACCACACGTATTTGACCTCCTAAAAATCAGCCAATACGTAACTTCCTTGTTTTGCTGCCTTAACATGAATATATGAATAGAAGATATCTTTCCTATTAAGCAGCCATAAATGTTGCACCATAACTGACGTATATATTTTTTTTGCATGTCAATATAGTGCCTATAAAATAGGTAAACAAATCATCCTACTAATCACACCATAAAATCTGGAAATGTGTTGAACTGAAAGTTGAAACAGAAACACCCCCCCCCCCCAATAAATCACGTACGCCTTACTCAACTGCTTTCAAAACAGATATCCTAGAAATCAGGAATGCATGTTTCTTTCACACGTCTTTGACCATATCACAAATCATGTTCAAAGATATCCAATATTAACATAAACATATATCACGTCCAAAGGCAAACTATTCGAATCCTTACCTTGTTTTGGAACACATATCGGGAAAAAATCAACCAATCTTGTGAATCTGATCTGTGTGTATTGTCACGTGCCTTTTCTTCCATTGTGAATACTTTGCAAGTGCCACAATCCTTTCCCTGGAATGAAAACTAGGACCACAGCTCATGTGTACATCTTGGCAGCAGTTCACACGTGAATATATCACGTTCAAAAATATACTACTGTTGATTGAACGTGGACCACATAACCAGTTGCAGCCATGTTCTTGTGATCAGCAGGACACACCTAGGAGTAGCAGTACCACCAATCACATGGATGACATCTGCAATCAATTCTCTTCCCCCTATTCTACGTCTTCATTTTTCTGACACAGCCATATGAGAACAAGTACATGCTTTAAAGCTGCCTTCATAGCAGTGGTCTAGGGTTTTAATTGAACGAAACCCTAAGAATGAAAAATCACAACAACAATAATGGCAGAAAGTTATAATTCTGCTAGGGTTCATCATTGATCAATGATCAACTCACCAAAGCTAGCAGAATCATCATAATGAACACGAATCTGCCTTTCTCACAACCGCAAGGATATCATATCGATCTAGGGTTTGAAAACCCTAAAACGAATCACATCAGCCAGAAATATTCATCACCTTATATCATTCTAGGGTTCATCGTTGATTCACGAATCAACTCACCAAAGCTAGAACAATCACCATCATTCCAGCAGCAATAACATAGTAGTAACGGCATCAGATGAACAGCAACAATCATCTAGGGTTTGTTGGAAAAAACCCTAGATCAGCAACTTGATTTATTTAAAAACAGAAAATAACATGAAAACCTTGTAGATCAACCAGATCGAGAGCCAACAAGCTCTGATACCACTTGTTGAGTCTTAGGATCTAGACTCATCTGGGATATCATGATCATGATTGTAATAAGCACAACGGAACATAACGAACACAATCATAACCAAGAACAAGGCTTTCACTAATAAAGATTACTATTAATAATACTACTAACTACTACTCCTGGTGCCTCATAGGCTTAACACCAGGAGGAACTCACACACACCTTTAGTTTACATTGTATATGAATCAGTGAATAACCATGTGTGCTTAACCCTCTTTATATAATAGAGGTACTAGGGTTACATCACAACCCTAGCTTACTTACAAAGCTACCTATTTATTATTAAGTCCTTCATCTTCTTTTGTCATATCAACTCAAGATATATAAGTCCCAACAAAATACTTCCAATGTGGGGCAAACTGACCTTTAGCAAACTTACATTTTTGGTCTTTAGAAAGAGTGTAACCCAATTTAACAAGACCCTCAAAGATTTCAGCCTCAGATAGGTGGTTATCCCATCCTCATCATCAAGAAGAAGATTGTCCCTGATGGAGGCAAGTGTAATTACCTTGGGATGACCATCTATAGTGCTTTGAATTGTAACCTCTCCATTCACTGTTTTGGTCATGGATTTAGACCAGAACTGCTGAATGTGTGAGGTGTAAATTCTAGGGTTGATGAGAAGGGCCACTCTAAAATACGAGGACTTTAGAAAGGCCACAACATCAACAAACTCTACTGGTTCATCATGTAATAAAGCGATTTGATTATGATTAGCAACAATTTTGAGAGACATGATAAAGTTTGAAAATGTTTTAAAGGTTTATAAAGGTGAGAGGTAGGTGGGATTTAGTCGAGGGAGAGAGATGGACCTGCTTGTGAAGGGAATTAAGTTTTTATAGGCGATTTGAAGAGCTGTGATTGGACCAAATTTTCAAATTGCAAAAATATCAAAGATAAATCTTGATAAAAAAGTAATTTATTTGAAATAATAAAGTAAAGATTACCAATCAGCGAAGAAAGCACCTTAAATATCTTTTAAAAACAATAAAATATTCCCTAACCAAAATTTGTGCAAGCAGGCCCAACGGCTATGAACAGGGTAACGGTATTGTTAGTCAACGGTCAACAGGGGAATGATGTTAAAGCAGGGGAAGCAAAAGGTGAAAGCAGGGGAAACCTTCCTAGGGGTATTAGACTAGTCATGGAGAGACCAATGCTAACTAGCTCTGCTCTAATGCACACACTTGTATACACAAGATAGATACATAGAAACTCAAGAGTCCTCTATTCAGCAAAGGTCTAAGCACAAAAAGTCAACACATAATTCACCCTACACCTGGTCAACCCAAGAAAATATGCATACCCTAGTCACCATCCCTACCTTTTCCCTTACCTATGGTCAGTTAGTCTTGGCAACATGTACCACACATCTGTACCTGAACAGCAAGCTGTTTTGATAGAGAAGTGCAAGTACTCATTACAGTGCCTCAAGGTTTCAGAATTCTGACAAGCTTTGCAGCAATCCCTCATCACCCTTAACCCTTACTCACCAATGGATATGATCTAAGATCATATATGAGCATCCTAAGGATACCATGAGTCCTAAAGGTGTGACCTAACCTCCCCTTAAACATAGAGCATATACCTGATTCACCAATGAGAATAGTATGCACCATATGGAACTCTGCATTGTTAGTCTAAAACCACATATAACCACTTTTAAAAAGAACAAACCCAGTTTAAAGAGAAAAACTCTCTTAGCAGAGGAATGAACCCCCAGCAGGGGGATCTGTGTTCAAAAGCAGTGGAATGAAAAGTGATGGAAAAATTGACTAACAGTTATACAACAACAGCAATAAAGCAACCCTGAATATACATGACATAATAGACATCAATTTTTAGGGAGTAACCATTCTAATACCTGCAACCAGGTACTGAAACCTCCCTACTTCAAAAGCTTTTGTTAAAAGATCAGAAAAATTAAGTTCTGTATCAATTTTATCAGGGACAATTAGTCCTTTTTTCAAAACAATCTTTGATAAAGTGATGTCTTATTTCAATATGTTTAGTCTTGCTATGAAAAACAGGGTTCTTAATAATGCAAATGGTGCTGTTGTTGTCAATAAATATCTTAGTTTTAAGAAAGTTATACCCATAATCAAGCAGTTGATTTTGAACCCAAAGTACTTGACCACAGCATGCAACAGCTGCTACATACTCAGCTTCAGTTGTTGATGTGGCCATAATAGTCTTCTTCTTACATTGCCAAGATATAAGTCTGCTTCCCAAAAATTGGCATCCCCCTGTTGTAGACTTCCTATCATTGTTGTCACCAGCATAGTTACTATCTGAGTAAGATATCAACTCAAATGGTGACTCTTTGGGATACCAAAGTCCTAAGGTTGGATGGCACTTTAGATACCTAAAAATTCTCTTTACAGCAAATAAATGACACTTTGTTGGTGCCACCTGGTATCTTGCACATAAGTAGACTGCAAACATAATGTCAGGTCTTAAAGCTGTGAGATACATGAGAGACCCAATCATAGACCTGTAGTTCCTGACATCTATAAGCTTTCCAGGACCATCTCTGCCCCATGGATGATCTTTGTCCATTTGTGTGGACACCTTCTTTCCCTCAGACATGCCAAACTTCTTCACAATCTCAGCCACATATTTGTCTTGTGAGATAAATATCCCATCTTTCCGCTGCTGAACTTGTAACCCCAAAAAGAAGTTTAGCTCTCCCATGGCACTCATTTGAAATTTATCCTTCATCAACTTGGCAAACTCTTTGCTAAGCATAGAGTTAGTGGATCCAAAGATGATGTCATCAACGTAGACCTGTACTAGCAGAAGGTCACCTTTTTGTTTCTTGATGAACAGGGTCTAATCAATCTTCCCCCTGCTAAAGCCATTATCTAAGAGATATTTAGAGAGAGTCCCATACCCGGCCCTGGGAGCTTGGTGAAGTCCATACATAGCCTTTTTCACCTTGTAAACCTTGTCTGGATGTTCTGGGTCTTCAAACCCTGGAGGTTGCATAACATAGACTTCTTCATCAATGGTGCCATATAAGAAAGCACTTTTTACATCCATTTGGAAGACAGTGAAGTCCATAAATGAAGCATAAGCAAGGAATAATCTAATGGCTTCAATCCTGGCAACTGGAGTAAATACTTCCTCATAGTCAATTCCTTCTTCCTGTGTATACCCTTGTGCCACTAGTCTTGCTTTGTTCCTGACAACTATCCCCCTTTCATCCTTTTTGTTCCTGAGTACCCACTTTGTCCCAATGGGCCTTGCCCATTTTATACAATCTAATAGAATCTAAACCTCTTGAATGTCAAACTGTAAGAGCTCCTCTTGCATGGCTTCAACCCAGCTTGGGTCATTTAAAGCCTGAAAAATCTTCTTTGGCTCTTCTTGTGACAAAAATGCAGTAAACAGACAACACTGCATGTTGTCATGATTAAACTTCATGGTGATGTTAGTAATGAAGTTGTGATCCTTTGCTGTATACCTTGGATGTCTAGGGGCTTCAGGATCACCAATGATTTGAGAGATAGGGTGATCCTTATTGATTCTGTAGGTAGGCTGCATGATTACTTCTGTTTCATCTTCTTCCAAATCAGAATTGATGGGGCTATTTTGATTGGGAAAGAAGTCCTCAAAAGAAATTTCAAAAGATACAGCATGACCTAGAGATGGGTGCTGATGAGATGAATGTAGCTTTGAGTAACTTGGACCTCCACTCTTAATTATTCTGCTTCCATTGCTGGATATAATAGGACCATAAGATATAGGTGTAGATGAGGAAATGAGTGGGGATTCTCTTTCTTCATCATTAGTATCATTAGCAGCAGGATCCTTTGTGGCAGGGGAAGCAATTGATATAGCAGGGGAATCCTGGATTCCACTGCCTTCAGCCATTCTGCTGCTTTCAGAAAGTGACATAGAAGGGGATGAGGTTGGCTGTTCTTTTCCTAGAGAAGGATCATCTTCTTCACCAGCAGCTTCAATAGGAAATAGTGAGGGTACATTCATGTACCTCAGTGGTGACTTCTTTGCACCAGTTGGTTCTTGTGTACCTGAAATGTTAGTATTCTGCAATGCAACAAGTACATAATTCATAGATTTTGAAAGAACCTCTATATCAAAGAACCAATCAGGACCTGTTTGAACATCTTCAGGCTTGTCTTCAAGAAAATCCACATGAAGATTTTCTGTGATTTTGCTTGTCTTCTTGTTAAAGACCCTATATCCCTTGTTGTTTAATGAATAACCCACAAAATATCCATCATCTCCCTTTTCACTGAACTTGCCTAGATTGTCAATAGTGTTCAAGATGATCACATGACATCCAAAAGGTCAAAAGAAGTCAATTAAAGGAGGTCTTCCATTGAACAGCTGATAAGGGGTCTTGTTGTGTGCCTTAACCACCAAGGCCCTGTTTTGTACATAATAAGCAGTGGATACAGCTTCAGCCCAAAAGATAACTGTAAGTTTGGAACCAGACAGCATAGTTCTTGCAGCTTCAATGAGTGTCCTATTCCTTCTTTCTGCAACTCCATTCTGTTGAGGTGTTCTTGCAATGATGAATTCCCTCTTGATTCTTTTGTTTATGCAGAAAGAATCTAGTTTCTGATTTTTGAACTCACCACCAGTATCTGATCTCATGGTCACTACCTTCATGCTTTTTGATAGTTCAATCTGATTAATGAACCTAATGAGTACATCAGCTGTGTCACTCTTTTCAAATAGAAAGAATGTCCATGTGAACCTTGAAAAATCATCAGTAATCACTAGGCAGTACCATTTCTTCTTTATGCTTGCCACATAAGTAGGACCAAAAAGATCTATATACAGTAGTTCTAATGGCTTGGTAGTGGACATACTTGTTTTTGATTTGCAAGATGCTCTGTGTTGCTTCCCTTTCAGACAGGCAGCACAAGTATGATCATTGACAAAGGACTTGGAAGGAAGACCATGAACCAGATTATATTTCACCAGTTTGTTCATGTTCTTGAAATTAAGATGACCAAGTCTTCTATGCCATTTCTTACACTCATCAACTAAGGCTTTGGTAATGAAACATGTTTCATTGTCTTGAAGAGAGATGTCTTTGAGATCAATTGTGTACATGTTCTTTTGTCTTGGCGTTCTGAGTATAATAGGAGTGTCTGGTGGTAAGACAAACTCCTTTCCTAACACCAGGCATTCAGTGTCAGTAAACAAGACAAAATTCTTGTTATCAGTCATCTGTGACACACTGAAGAGATTGTACTTAAGTTCTTTCACCAAGTAGACATTATCAAAGGTCATCCCATTGGTGACAATAGTTCCTTTTCCTGTTATTGTTCCATGCCCATCTCCAAAAGAAACACCATCATTGTCATGCAGGGGCACAAAGTTAGACAGATAAGATTTTTGTCCAGTCATGCTTCTTGAGCATCCACTATCCCAATATGCTCTATCATCCTTTGTCTTCTTTGTCACCTACAAAAAGAAAACCAAATTAGTTTTTCTTGGGGACCCAAGCCATTACAGACTTGGATCTACCTCGTGTATCAATGTAGGATAGCTTATCAAAAACTAGAGATACACCATTAGACTGAGCACCCCTTTTGGGTACCCAAACCCAACGAGCTGAGGCTTTCATAGCTTTTCCCCATCTAACCATGTTCCTAGAAGGCAAAACTTTGCTAGCAGGGGATACCCCAGGTTTAGCAGGGGAATCCCTATGCTTAGCAGAGGGAACCCATCTTTTGTTTTGGCCTCTATTTATGTATTGGTGAGGTCTAGGGCCAGATCTATATGCATTATGAGGTGTTGGGTTGGTCATGGAAGTGCTGGGCTTGGCATGGACATCATTCACCTTTCTAAGAGCAAGAACAACATATTTGTCAGTAACCCTGTTTCTTAAGGCAGGGGCAACATATTTGGCAGGGGAAAAGGATTTTGCCCCTGCATTTAGAAGAATGGCTTTAGGTTGCATATCCTTTAAAGGATTTGCAGCCACAACTTCCATTGGTGCCTTACATTCTTGATAAGTGTGATCAAAACTGCCATATGTGAAGCAGGGCTTTGTGTTTATCATAAAGTCTTCTCCTAATTGATGAGACTTTTGGTCATTCCAATTTCTTTGATTACCTCTGACAGGCCTGTACATACCAGCATATTTAATGGTGGACTTAGGGGACTGTGATCTGGTTTTAGATTTGGGTGAACTACTCTTAGAACTAGAATCACTACCAAAAAGTCCTCCTCTTGAAAATAGAACAGGGTTATCAATTTTCCATTGTTTTAAAGCAATCTGTTCCTTTTCAAAGTCTCTAATAATACTAGTTTTCACTAGTGGCTCTTCAGTATCAAGACTATTAGGTATGTAAGCACTCAAGTCAAACTCAATATCATCCTGTTTTTGAAAACAAGGGAGACCAATCCAAGACAAGTCTTTTCTAGGAAAAGGTGCATGAATATTGGTAGGAGGTGGTGGTATGGTAGCATGCTCATTTTTAACCCTAAACCCTGTTTTGTCCCTAGGAGATTGACCAATTTCAACTGCTTTAGTTAAATCTTTTGATGCTTTTCCAAATTTTTCAATAGTTTCATCATCAATCTTTTTGTTAGATTTAAAATTTCAAGTTCAGCAGTCAACTCCTTAATGGAGTTATTATTCTCCTTAGCATCTCTTTCTAGAATCACAATGTGATCCCTATAATCACTTTCTCTTTGTTTAAACTCTCTTATTGTGGACTCTAACTGTTCTAAAGCACGTCTATAATTATCAAGATCATTATCACAATTGATATGGTCAGCTTTAAACTTTCTGATTTGATCATTCAATGACTCAGTATTTTTCCTACAAGCTTTAGTGCAATATGAATCATCGTATACCTCATTGTCTGAGCTAGAACTTGAGATGGCCATAAGTGCAAAATCTTCCTCTTTTTCCTCAACAATCAATGCTTGATTTCTTTCCACATTCTCTGTCATGGCACTCCAATCCCATCCACCTGCTCCATCTATCCCCTGCATGGCTACCATGGCTTTAGCACCAGAATCATCATCTCTGGTTTCCTTCCTATAGTTGTTCCCAGTCTTAGGTCCTCTGCATTCCCTAGCAAAATGACCCTTCTTGCCACAGTTGTAGCATTCAACCTTTGTTTTGTCAAACCCAGCCACATCAGAGGGATTGATTGAGATCTTCTTTCCATACTTTTTGTAAAACCTGTTGGATCTAATGCTAAGCAGAGCCATGTTCCACATGATATCCATCTCCTCCAGTCCTTGCTTACTGATTTGACCTAGATCTTCATGCAACACAGTAGATCCTTGTGGCCCTTGGGATGCTATGAAAGCAAAAGCAGTGTCAAGACTGAATGTTGCAGGCCTTTCTTCATCATAAGATGATCCAGACCTGGTAGCTGGGGAATAAGTAGCATGGCCTACTTCTATTCCACTGCTTTTGGAAATTCCACTGCTTTGAGATATGAATGCCATGTTGGCAGGGGAATCAGTAGATCCACTTGAGTTGGTGGGAGTCGTTCCTTTTGACTTCATCTCATTGACAACAGGTTCAAAAACTTTCAAGTTATTGTATATGTCATCAATGTTCTTGTTATCCAAGTCGTCCTTATTCTGCCAAATTGCCTTGTAGACAAACCATTCCTTCTGGAGACTGTTAAGGAACCTGGTATTCACTTGCTCTCTTGTCACCTCAATATCAAAGAACTCCAACTGGGCCACCATATCTTGAAGCCTATTGTAAATAGCGCCAATTGATTCATCACCAATTGCTTTGAAAGAAGCAAAATCATCAAGCATTTGATTCTTCTTCTTCTTCTTTGTGGCTTCATTTCCTCCAAAGGTTGTGCCTATGGCTTCCCATAGTTCCTTAGCTATTTTGTACTTTCTGAATCTTAGTTGATGTCTATCAGGTAGAGCCAACAGCAATGAGTTGTGAGCTCTGACATCATGCCTTCTGGCCAGTATTTCCTTATCACAAAGAGCAGCAGATTTCTTCTTGTCCTTACCTTTGGAACTTTCACCTTTCTCTTCTTCCTTGCCCTCTTCAACTGCCACCATTTTGTTGAATTGATCACCAAACTCTATGATCTCCCAGAGAACGTAGTGTTCCATTTTGAGGTATTGTTGGATTCTGAATTCCCATAATTCAAAGTTTTCAGGATCCAACATGGGTAATTTGAGGTTATTATGATTGTTGCTGTTTGAGGAAGAGTCTGAAGACATGGTTGGTATGAGGTTTTTGTTCTTGGTTTAGACAAAGTTTCTCAACAAGCTCTGATACCACTTGTTGATCCCAAACTCAGATCTTAAACCTTAATAGCTTGTTTAAGGGTTGTGATAGAAAGAAAATATTCAATCTAACACTAGAGAAACTTTGCAAAGCAAAGTAACTAAACAAGATGCGGAATATAATGTTTATCACAAGAACAATATAATCGAAGCAAACATTGAACTTTAATATATCAATGATATACGAATACCCTAAAATGGTATTAGGGTTTACAAAACCTTAAAGTATGATAATGAAAGACAATAGAGAAAGACACACTTTACATGCTAACCTAGTGAGTCCTTTTATATGCATAAGGACTCACGTACAAGATCACTACTAACAAACTTGGAAAGTATTAAGGAGTACTAACAGAAACGCGTAAAAATCTATTCCAAGTTTATCTCTGACGGCAGGGCCTTTGACTTCAGCAGGGGAATCAATTCCCCTGCCTTTGTTATTTGGCAGAGGGAACTTACTCTAGCAGGGGTATGAATAATCAACTAGCAGGGGTAACAAGTATACATAGATTTATTCCCAACAACTTATTCATTCATTATTGTGTCATTGTTGTGAAGATCCAAGTAGTTGTGTCTATTTGGAAGTTGTGTATGTATTAAGGTTAATACTTAGTCCTTAAAGTATATTGGTGTAGATTGGTCCTAGCTAAGATTAGGGCTCGACTTTTAGCTTAGAGTAGGAAATTGGTTAAGCGACGTTGTGTATGGTTTCTCCACCTTAAGGAGCTTGTTGATTAGTGAAATCTCGAGTAAAGTGTACTCGAGGAGTGGAGTAGGAACGAGGAGTGACCTTTGTTGCCGAACCACTATAAATCCTTGGTGTTTGGTTTGATCTTTCTTTCCCTTATCTCTTTACATTCATTATTCTTTATACTTGTGATTATTAGTTTAGTTGCACTATACCTTGTTCATATTGTGTATAAGAAGGTTTCACATAAATACTCAAGCTTAAGTTTTTTTAAAAGGATTTTTATAAATCAGTTTTTAACAAGTAATTTTAAGAAACTATTCAATCCCCCCCTTCTAGTTTCTACAACTTTCATCATACATCTTGTCATAGACATTATTGTTCTATTTCTTCTTACTACTCCATTTTGTTGTGGTGAGTAAGGTGCGGTAAGTTATCGTGCTATTCCATAGTCTTTGCAATATTGTGTGAATTCATTTGAAGTGAATTCTCCTCCACGGTCAGTTCTCAACATCTTTAGTGTTTTCCTTAACTCTTTCTCTATTGTCTCCTTGAATTCTTTGAAAGTATCAAAAGCTTTATCTTTTGTAATTAAGAAATATGCCCACGTAAATCTCGAATAATCATCGACTAAAAAGAATATGTATTTCTTTCCATTTGTGGTGTGATTGGTCCATATAAGTCTCCATATACTAAATCTAGTGGTGGTGTAGATCTATTTTTTGCTTTCTTTGGAAATGGCGCCCTACTATGTTTTCTAATTAAACAAACATCACAAATTTGTGTTGTAGGTTTAATGATAGGTATTCCATGGACTACGTTATTTTGATTCATCGTTGTGAGTGACTTATAGTTTAGGTGTCCTAATCTTGTGTGCCATAACTATGATGTGTCTTGTAAGTTTGCTAATAGGCAGACAGGTGTGCCTATCCTTAGATTTGCCTTGTAGAGTCGGTTTCTTTGTTTTGTGACTTTCAAAAAAATCTTGTTATCCATGTCATAAAGTCGTAATTCTTCGTTTTCCATTACCACTTTACAACTAATTTTAGTAAATTGTCCAAGGCTCAACAGGTTGCTTTTTAGGCTTGGGATGTAATAGACATGTGATATGATTCTTTGTTCGTCATCATCACATTCTATTATTGTTGAACCTTTTCCTATTATTTCTATGTATGAATCGTCTCCAAATCTTACTTTTCCACTAACCTTCTCATCTAAAACTTTGAAGTGTTCCCTTACTCCAGTCGTATGGTTACTTGCCCCATTATCTAGGTACCATTGACTATCCATGTTTGTCTCTTTATATCCTGCATTAGTTTGGTGTAGCGAGACCCTTTTCTCTTCAACTTCCTTAAACGTTTCCTCTTGTTTTGAGGTTCTAGTATTGCCATTAGGAAGGTTGGCTCCAAGTCTTCTTCTTCGACTAGGTTTAAGTGTTCATTTGCTTTTACTTTTGAGCGACACTTTGATGCTATGTGCCTAGTCTTGTCGCATTTAAATCAAATGACTTTACTATTCCTTGATTTGATGAAGTTATTTCTAAAATTATTTTGAAAAGTTTCTTTGTTTTTCTTCTTAGTCTTGAATATGTGTGGTTATTATTATGTGAAAACTTGTAGTTTCCACGTCCACATCTTCTAATATTCTTTCGTGTTGTGTGAACATCAATTTTTCTTGATTGTCCACCTGTTTATCCTTCTTGTGTTTAATTCTTTCTTCGTAGGTCTTAAGTCGACCAATCGTTTCTTCAAGAGTCATTTTTCCTAAATCTGAGTATTGCTCGATTGATACGACGATTTGACAGAACTTCTCAAGTACAACATTTAAGAGTTTTTGAACTAGTGTTGAATCCTCAAAGACGTGTCCTAAGCCAACGGCTTTGTTTGAGTATGTTGTCAATTTTCCTGTAAAGGTTTCAATTGACTCATCTTCCTTCATTTGTAATGTCTCAAAGTCGGATTAGAGCGTTTGTAATCTCGCTTGTTGGAATCTTTCCTTCCGCATATGCCTTAATTTAAAGCATTCCGAATTTCTTTGGAGGTCTTGTGCTTCTATATTTGAAGCAATTGTTCTTCGGGTAAAGATTGATAAAGAAATGCTAGTGTGGTCTTATCTTTCTTATTATCAATTTGGGTGGTATCCGTTGGATCTACCATCTCCCATAAACCATTCGCTTCTAGAATGATTTGCATTTGAATTTCCCATAATGGATAATTCGAGGATTTAAACATAGGACATTGTAAGTGAGGTGTACTCGTGGTACTAGCCTCCTTCTTCGAACCCCCTACATCTTCTTTTTTCATTATCTTAATTATCTTAATGATAGTGACTAAAAAATTTTCTAATTAAAATTGTTAATGCAATAATGCCTAAAAACGTTACTTGTATTTTTCGGTCTCGCTTAGTTTTGATTACGACAATATGTAAAAACAAGCATTTATGAAAACAACGAAAAACGAATTCTTGAGTTCAAGTATTTTTCATTTTACCCATTTTCACTTAAGGTATGAATAAACAAGTACTAACCTAATCAAGTGATCAAGTGATTTAATCTTTTCTTAAAACTCACCTTTTATTAAGTGTGACAAGTTTTTAATTAAACTTTCTTTTTAAGAAAATGTTTTATTAAATTAAATATTTGAAAATTTGAAAATGGCATATTCTTTTTTGATTTGGAATATTCTTTCAGGATATTTTATAATCAGATAAGACCTCCACCACTAAAGGACAAAAAGGGAGCGGAGTCTACTCCGGCGGTTCCCTAGTGCCTAGGCGGTTCCTTATCGATAAGGTACCGCCGGCTGAGATAAGGAACCGCGGGCAGATATAGCTGTTGGCCCTTTGTCCTATAAATAGTGGACCTTTCTCAGAATTTCTCTTCACCTCTTTTGCACATAATTTCCAGATTCAAACATACTTCTTAAATCACTCAAATCCTTGATCATTTGATTGATTACTACTTGTTTAGAAGTGAATCTATCTCATCCATCCCTTCCTCTTCAAGTGCAAAGAGAAGAACACTATCCTTGTGAAGTGTTGAGTCCACCACCAAAGATCCTTTGAAGATCAAATCTTATACATTTGTTGTTGTGTCATAGTTGTGAAGATCCAAGTAGTTGTGTCTATTTGGAAGTTGTGTATGTACTAAGTATAGTTGTGTAGATTGGCCATAGCTACGATTAGGGCTCGACTTTTAGCTTAGAGTCAGAAACTGGTTAAGCAACGTGTATGGTTTTCTCCACCATAAGGAGCTTGTTGTGTAGTGAACTATCAAGTAAGGAGTACTCGAGGAGTGGAGTAGGAACGAGGAGTGAGCTTCGTTGCCGAACCACTAAAAATCCTTAGTGTTTGGTTTGATCTTTCCTTACCCTTAACTCTTTACATTCTTTATTCTTTGTGCATATACATTAGTTAGTATTAGTTTAGTTACACTATCATTGTTCATATTGTGCATAAGAAGATTTCACATATTTCCTTAAGTCTAAGTTTTTGAGAAAAAGGATTTTTGAAAACCATTATTTAACAAGTAAATATAAGAAACTATTCAACCCCCCCCCCCTTTCTAGTTTCTACAATTGGTATCAGAACGGGTTGCTCAAGTATTTTTAAAGTATATTGTATTTTAAAAAACTTGAATCGATCTATGGATTCCAACAAGTACCTAGAAGGGCAATCTATGCAAAGACCACAACTTTTTGAAACCGATAGTTTTATTTATTGGAAAAATAGATTTGAGACTTATGTGAAATCAAAAGATTTAGATCTTTGGCATGTTATTACCAATGGTGATTTTTACCTTATCAATTTAATGAAGTTTCTATAACAAAGGAATTGGTCACTTTTGACAAAGCTAATGACGATACTAAAAAGAAACTTTCGAAAAATAATGAGGCTAAAATGGTGATTTATAATGCTTTACCTAAGAAAGAGTATGAAAGGATTTTTATGTGTGAAACCGCTAAAGATATTTGGAACACTCTTTTAGTAACCCACCAAGGTAATAGCCAAGTCAAAGAAAGCAAAATCGATCTTCTTGTCCAACAATATGAACCATTTGTCATCTTAGAAGATGAAACCATTGATAGTGCTTTTGCTAGATTTAACACTATTATTACTAGTCTAAAAGCACTTGATGAAGGTTTTTCTAGCAAGAACAATGTTAGGAAGTTTCTAAGGGCCTTACATCCGAAGTGGAGAGCAAAAGTCACGGCGATCGAAGAATCGAAAGATCTCTCAACTTTATCACTCGATGAACTCATAGGCAACTTGAAGGTTCATGAGATGATAATTTTGAAGGACTCGGAATTGGTGAAAACCAAGAGTGAAAGGAAGTCTCTTGCACTCAAAGCCAAGAAGGCACAAAGCGATCATGATAGTTCCTCGGATAGTGATGACGAGGAGTATGCATTGGCGGTGCGAGATTTCAAGAGATTCTTCAAAAGACGAGGTCAACACGTGAGGCAACCCAACAATGACAAGAAACCATTCTCAAAGAATCGGTTTACCAAGAACGAAAAAGGTGATAGGAATTGCTTTAGATGTGGTGATCCAAATCATTTCATTAGTGAGTGTCCAAAGCCCTCACGCGATAAGAATCACACGGCATTCGTTAGTGGCTCTTGGAGAGATAGCGGTGAAGATGTTGATGACAACCCCAAAGAGGAGAAATGTCTTATGGTTCACACTTCTAAAGAGGTACATTCCGAAACCGAATATTATAGTAATGATAGCTCCACCTTAGATGATGTTGAATTAGCAGGCCAATATGATAATTTACACAAACTTAGCCTTAAATTCATAGAAAAGAACAAAACCTTAAAATCAACCAAAACTAAGCTTGAAAATGAGATCAATAAACTTAGGGAAAAATTAGCCAAGCTTGAGAATAATAAAGAAGTTGATTTATGTTGTGTAAGTTGTGAGAAACATAGATTAGAGAATGAAGATCTCAAGAGCACCTCCATTAAACTGGAAAAGTTCATGAAAGGTACTAGTGCTCTTGATGATATGTTAAACAAACAAATTCATTCTAAGGAAAGACTTGGTGTAGGTTTTAACTCAAATGAAGCATCAACCAGTGAACCTAAACAAGTCAGATTTTCAGAAAAACTGTCTGTTGTACGCGATCCCAGATTGTATGGGGCGGTTCCTTATCACTATGGAACCGCCGCCCTAGATAAGGAACCGCGGCCAGAAAGAATTTTTGCTGAAAATATTAAACTTTCTAAAAAGTCAAATTTAGGTGAACATCCTAAGCATCTTATTGTTAACAAGGTCAAATTACCCATACTTGACGACAATGCCGTTGATAAGTTCTATAAGCCTTTGAGTAAACCTCTAATGGGAAATAGAAGTTTATCAAGACCATCTTCTACTCCACCAAGATTACGGAATGAGTCTAGGCCTAGAAGTAGAACAACAACACCTAGAAGAGATAGTCAAAACAATTCACGACCTAGAAGTAAAACTCCAACACCTAGAAGGAATGACCACAACTCTAAACCAAGATCAAATACACCGAGGAGAAATAATGAACAACAAAATGGTTATATGAATTATTATCCTCCTCCCTTTTGTTCCCCATGGGGAACCCCTCCTCCATTCATGCATCCCAACCAAATGCAAGGGATGTTTGGAACTAACAATTTTGGACCCATGATATATTGGGGACCAAATTTTTGATCGTGTGTGTTGTTACCTAGATGCTTGGGAATTGATTTGGAACCCGACGAGTGGATTAAGGATAGTGGTTGTTCTAAACACATGGCGGGTAATCGAAGTTTGTTCTCGCGCTACAATGCATATTATGGAGGTAACGTCACATTTGCTAGTAGTCTACGTGGTAATATCATTGGCAAAGGTACGGTTTCTCTTGACTCCATGACCATTGAAAATGTTGAGCACGTAGATAATTTAGGGTTTAACCTTTTAAGCATAGGTCAAATTTGTGACAATAAGTGTAAGGTCATCTTTTTGGAAAATGACAGTGAAATCGTAAAAGATGGAAAGGTCATTGGAAAAGGTGTTAGAAAGCATGGGCTTTATGTCATGAAGGTCAATAAGAAGTCAAAAGACAACATATGTCTTGTGACTATAGATGATAGCTCTACTCTTTGGCATAGGAGATTAGGTCACGCTAATATGCGTCTAATTCAACCTTTAGTCTTTAAGGAGTTGGTAAGACACCTCCCCAAGATGAAGTTTGATAGTCACTTTTGTGATGCTTGCAAAGTTGGAAAGCAAGTTCACTCAAGTCACAAAGCCAAGAATTTGGTTTCAACCTCTCGGTGCTTAGAACTCCTACATATGGATCTCTTTGGACCTTCCACCATACAGAGTTATGGAGGTAACCTTTATACCCTAGTTATAGTTGACGACTACTCTAGATTCACTTGGACTAGATTTTTGGCATCTAAGAATGAAGCTTTCGATCTTTTCGAAATCTTTAGTCGAAGAATTCAAAATCAACTAGGATGTCCAAGCGTGTAAAACCCGCATGCTTTTACCATGCATAGTACCTTAAGTTTGTACGTACTGGTTAAAAACTTTCCTAATATAGCATGATTACGGTTACGTATTAGGAGTTTATGTATTACGTACGTGTTAGAACACGATAAGTATTTTATATGAACGATCACGTAATAATTATTTAGCAATAATTAATCACGAACATACGATCACGAGATCACGAGCGTAATTAAAACACGAGATATTATTAATTACGTATATATATTTAATACGAGCGTAATTAAATATATAAGTGTCAGATATTTACGTAACGAGAACTTTTAAAACACGAACATAATTAAACTTAAATGTGTACGAAATTACAAGACACGAAACGAGGTACGGGACCCCCACAAGAAGTCCCTACCCGCGGCCAAAATAAGGACAATGGGCCAAGCCCATTGTCAATTTTACTAAAAGGAAGGGTTAAGAGTTTTTACTACTCAAAATTACTTTTACCGAAGAATTTCAAGAAAACCTAAATCCCTTCCTCCTCCTCCTTTTGTGCCGCCACCATCAAATCACCATCAAGGTGATTTCTTTGATCTTGGATCTTGTTAATTTAGTGTTTGTTCGTGTTTGTTCTTCACCCTCTTGATCCACGAATACGGTAAAACCTTTTTAAACCCTTTTCTTTTTAATGAATCTTTTATTAATTATGAACACGTGATGTTTTTCATAAAAACACATTAATTAAACCTAGATCTAACATGTTTTGGTCATTAATTAATCAAAGGGGTCGATCTAAGGGGTGTTTGTTTTGGGCCGCAGGTACAACCGACCCCAAAGGGGGCTCGGTTTGTTTTTAGCCGACCACCACCAAGACCTTTTTGGTCTTGGTTGGTGCGTGTGGGTCCCACGGCAGCAAGGGGGTACCCCGATTTGGTTCGGGGTACGGTGTTTGTTCATATCCGGTGCATGTTTTTAAGCTTAGATCCGGATCATGATTATGTTAGTTGTTTATGTTATAAACTTATGTTAAGAATTAAATTAATAAAGATGTAATTAATTTAATAACATGACTTAGGTTAACTAATTATTAATAAACATGAATTATTTTAACCTAAGTATTTTTATTATTAAGACTTATAATTAATTAATTATTTTAAAAAAACATGGATATAATTAATTAATTAAACATGACTTAGGTTATATCATTAGTATTTAATAATACATATTTTAACCTAAGTATTTAATATATTTAATTAAAACATGTCATACTTTAATTAAATATTATAACCTATAGTTTAATTAAACTACATGAAATAATTATTAAACTATATAATATATCATATGACTTAGGAAATAATCATGAAAATACTTAGGCTTATTTACTTAGCTTATTTAACCAGCTTATTTCTAATTATGGAAACTTTCTATTTTTAGAAACTTAATTAAATAAGGCAACTATTTTATTTATGGAAACCAGCTATTTTTAGAAACTTATTTAATTAAGGCAGCTAATCTATTTATGGAAACTTTCTATTTTTAGAAACTTATCTATTTTAAGCAGTAAATCTATTTTTGGAAACTTTCTATTTTTGGAAAATTTCTATTTTTGGAAACTTTCTATTTTTGGAAACTTTCTATTTTTGGAAACTTTCTATTTTTGGAAACGTTCTATTTAAGGAAACCTGCTACTTTTGTAAAGTTACTTATTATTACACAGTAAGTATAATAACACATGAAATATCAGAAATACTTAATCAGAATGAACAGAATATAGGATTTAACACAGTTTAAGGCTTTAAACAGTGTAAATAGTAAGAACACATAAAATAAGCTAAGACATGATATAAAACCAGCTATGTATATAGTAAGCAGATACTTATTTCATGTACGTATTTATGTAGCACTAGTGTTTTGGAAGTAGGATTCTCGCAGTTCATCGTTCTCGTTCACTGGGCATAAGGTACGGATTCCCGTCCTTTCAGTATGGACATTCTTTCCTTATTAGGATTTCCCCGTATGCAGCCAACTGTTTTCCCGTAGTATAAGTATGAGTTTGATTGCTTATGTTTAAATATGATTACCTATAGCCATATACATGCATGACCAGTTTCACCTAGTTATGGAGGTACCATAACCATAACATTAGAGGCACTGATGTTATGACTTCACCACGGCGGAGTGATTGCTCGTGGCGTCCCTTCAGCTTTTGGCCATTTATTTATATTTATCATGTGGGGCGTATGAGTGCATCCTAGTTACACGTTTTTATTCAGGATTACATGGTGAATGTGGTGTGTGCCTTGCATCCTTCACAAGGAGCTGATCCCTCCTACCCATAAAACCAGTATATTAAATTAGAGGCAGCCCCTCTAATTTGCATGATGAGGTCACTCCTCCAATTATTCATGCACGGTGGATATTCATGACCTATATTGGCTAATGGTAAAATATGAAAAACAGTTTTTATAAGATAAACATAAGACTTTCAAACTATAAAACCAGTTTTATTAAGACTTAACCAGGTTACTCGGGACTTAGTTTCTTCCGTTGTTATTATGTTATATGCTTATCCTATTCATGCTTTATTGTACATCCGTGCACTGAGCGTATTGCTCAGCCGTTTTCCTTTCTATGTTCCCAAAACGGCAGGTACTCAGGGACGCTCGTAGACACTAAGAGTACGTGCATATGGACTGGAAGCTGTCTAGCCTTCTTTACATTATGCATTTCTTTTCTTTATGATACTTATGCTTTGGACATTGTTTCGTCCTTTTCCTTTACTATACTATGTTTGTGTGTGATGAGCTTTACTTTTGGACTACCGATGTTTGATTCCGGTACTTTCCTTTATATGGTCAAGAAATGTTTAGACATTTTACCTTGTATGCTTTGATGACACGCCATAATTGCTGTGATATTTCCATTTCCAAAATGGGGTGTTACAAATCGTCTCTATTAGGACGGATCATGGTAGGGAATTTGATAATGAAGTGCAATTTGGTGCCTTTTGTGAAGCTCATGGTATTACCCATAACTTCTCAGCTCCTTGCACTCCACAATCAAATGGGGTAGTTGAAAGGAAGAATAGGACCATCCAAGAGATGAGTAGGACGATGTTATACGAGCAATCTTTGCCTCAAAAGTTTTGGTGCAATGCCGTGGACACATCGACTTATATTCTCAACCGAATTCTTATTCGACCTTTCCTAGGAAAGAACCCCTATGAGATTCTTAAAGGTAAGAAACCCTCATTGGAATACTTTAGGGTGTTTGGAAGGAAGTGCTTTAACCTCAACACCAAAGAATACCTTACCAAGTTCGACCCAAAGTCTTACGAAGGTATCTTTTTAGGTTATTCCCAAACTAGCAAAGCCTACATAGTGCTCAATAGAACCTCGGGCGTAATTGAAGAATCACTTAACGTGACTGTTGATGAAACCCCTCCTTTAACCAAGACACCACCATTGGTTGATGATGACTTGGATGAAGTAGAAGTAGTTAAAGCCAAAGAGGTTAGAAAAATAGGAATTGAAGACCTTAGTGTTGAAAAGGAAGTAAACATTAAGGAGTCTAAGGATCATACTCTCAATAATATCATTGGTGACTTAAATCAAAGGACCCTAAGATCTCAAGTCCAAAACCAAAGCAACTTCTTTTGTTTCGTCTCCTTGATTGAACCAAAGAATGTTAAAGAAGCTTTGACGGATGAGAGTTGGGTCATTGCGATGCAAGAAGAATTGAATCAATTCGTTGCTAATGATGTTTGGGAACTTGTTCCTCCACCTAGGAGTTATACCATTATAGGAACCAAATCCGTATATAGGAATAAGCTAGATGAGAATGGTGTTGTGTCTCGTAACAAAGCTAGACTTGTAGCTCAAGGCTATAATCAACAAGAAGGGATTGATTATGACGAGACATATGCACCGGTAGCAAGATTAGAATCCATTAGAATCCTTTTAGCCTATGTTTTTGCCTTAGACTTTAAGCTTCAACAAATGGATGTAAAGAGTGCGTTTCTTAACGGTTTGATCAATGAGGAGGTATATGTGGCTCAACCTCCTGGCTTCATTGATTTTGAGAAATTGGATCATGTTTACAAGCTTAAGAAGGCACTTTATGGTCTTAAACAAGCACCCAAAGCTTGGTATGATAGACTTAAAGTGTTTCTTGTTAAACATGAGTATATCATGGGGATGGTAGACAACACACTCTTTACAAAGAAGAAAGGTTCTCACCTCATAATCGTGCAAATATATGTTGATGACATTATATTTGGCTCAACTTGTCAAGAATTGTGTGATGACTTTGCCAAAATCATGCATGATGAGTTTGAAATGAGTATGATGGGAGAACTTAACTTTTTTATAGGACTCCAAATTAAACAAATGGATGATGGTATTTTCTTTAGTCAAACCAAGTATGCTAAAAAAAATGCTAAAGAAATTTGGATTAGAAGAATCTAGACCAATGAAGACCCTAATGGCCTCGGATACTAAACTGACCGTAGATGATGATTGTGAGTCGGTAGACAACACCAAATATAGAGGTATGATTGGTAACGGCAAGTCGACCGGATATCATGTTTAGTGTTTGCCTTTGTGCTCGCTTCCAAGAGGCTCCCAAAACCTCTCACCTTGAAGCGGTTAAGCGTATTTTCCGATACATTAAGGGCACTATACATTTAGGATTATGGTATCCTAAAGGGACCAGCGTAGAAACCATTGTCTCGGACTCGGATCATGCGGGAGACTATGTGGACCGGAAAAGCACTAGTGGTGTTTGTACCTTAATGGGTTGTTGTTTAACTTCTTGGTTCTCCAAGAAACAAACCGCTCTTGCAATATCCACCACGGAATCCGAGTATGTGAGTGCCAGAAAAGCATGCCAACAAGCTCTATGGATGAAGCAAGCGCTTGTTGATTACGGGATTTCTCTTGATGATGTTCCCATCATGTGCGACAATAAAGGTGCTATAGACCTTAGCAAGAATCCCGTGCAACATTCGCGAACCAAGCACATAAAAATTCGCCACCATTTCCTTAGGGATAATGTTAAAAAAGGGAACATTTCAATTGAGAAGGTACCCTCCGAGGATAACGTAGCCGACATCTTCACTAAGCCACTTAAGAGGGAACCTTTTAATTACTTGCGTCTAGGTCTAGGATTAATGGAACATATTCCTTAATTTCTTTCCTTTTATTGAGCCTCTTATTTTCTTTTGAGTCTTTTATCACTTTGAGTCATTGAGTCTCCTAAACTCTTCTTGAAAACCTTCTCTTCTCATTTTCAAAATCCTCAAAGTCTCTTGCGAAAATGGTCAAGAAATGTTTTGACATTGTTAATTCAATCTAAAAACGTTTCTCTTTGATTCTTGCTATTAATCTCGAGCTTACATAATTAATATGAATGATTCACTCAAACATAACAAGAACAAGATGGAATCATGGAGGATCATTATGTCATGACTTAAGGTCTTGTTTTACACACCTCCAACATCGATTTTATTTTAAAATCCATGTATTTAGGTCAAATCCCTATTTGGTGAGTTAGTATGTGTTCTCTTTGTCTATCTTTGCTTTTAAGCATATCCCTATGATAAGTTAGGCTAGAAAATAAGATTTGCTGAAAAATCTTCCTTCACCAACCAAAACACAACCTCTGTAGGCGGTTCCATATATGAACCGCGGTCCCTTATCAATAAGGAACCGCCGGAAGCAATAAGGAACCACGTACAGTGCTTCCTTTTTTGGGTATTACTGAAATTCCAAATTTGTTCCAACACTTTTGGGAATCTTTGTTTCAACCCTTTGACCACCCTAAAAATACCTTGAGCCTTCCCTATTTAACCATAAGCATTTTGCCACACTTCACATCCCAAAATGTCTTACTCTCCTAATGAAAGTCTTGATTCTCCTCCATTTTCCCCAATTGCTTTCAATCCCAACTCACCCAAGAACACTTCCAATCCAAATTCACCCAAGAACACTCTTAATCACATTTCTCCTACCAAGAATGTTGATTGTGGAACATCTTTTCTTCCACCACCACCCTTTAGTGTTCTTCCTCCTTCTCATGATAATGTCATGCACCATGGAACATATTGTCATTGTTGTCAATATCAACATCTTGCTATGGCACACATCTATGAGGAGTTGGGCTACATCAAGAGTCTCCTAATTAAGCCTCCTCTTCACTTTGATTATGAGATCTCCACCAAGCCACCACCACCACCTTCCGCCACTACCTAGTCTTTCATATAAGCATTGGTTGCTTATCCGCAAGACACCTTATTCAAGTAAATCTTAGAATTCTAGATTAACTAGGATTAGATTTATGCTTTTGGCTTGTTTCCTCTTTCATACATCTTTGTATGATTCTTTTTATTTTATATGACTTCACTTGGATCTTAGTCTTTGTGGTTTCTTCTCTTTTTATTTTTTTTGTGACCTATAGCTATTTCTTGTTGGTTGTCTCTTTTGTTCAACTAACCCTTCTATGTAGCTTGTCACTGTGGTGTCCTATTGATCGTTAGACTCAATGGTTATGAACCATTATATCTAGGTTGATCATCGTTCATATGATAACATAGCGGAATAAGAACAATGATCATAACAAGGTGTTTAGGCACAAAGAACACGAATTAAAACAAATGGGTTGCTCATTATATTAATAATAAACAACCACTAGACGTGTATACATTGAATCCCACGTCTAGTGCAACACACACTTTAGGTTTACATTGTGAATGAATGATATGAATAAAACCTAAGACTCTTGTTCCTTTTATAGTGGAAGGAACAGAATCTACAAGAGATAATATCAAATAAACATCTAAATCTTCTATTTAGATAAACTATATATTGTGTATATCATAAATAATATACTCAATATATTCCCTAAATAGAATTCTCCATCAACGTGTAAACATCTGTCAGCGTCTCAACACTTTCCGTCAGCGTCTCAACTAGCGGTGTCAGCGGCTTTGACAAACGTCTTGATGTTTTCTTCGTTTTGAGTTTCTGCCACATCAACTCATATAATTTTAGACCCAACAATCTTCCCCTAGTTGATGTCGGCAAAACTCTTATGTGTATCTCTTGTAAGTTGTACATGATCTTCAAATTGCTTCCCCTCAAGTGTAGCATGCGTATCTTCCCCTTTTTGTCACATCAACAGGGAAGTAAACAATGTAGGCAATCTTGAAGATTCTCCAAATGTAGGCTCTATGTAATGATCCTGAAGAAAAATAAATAAAGTATTCTTGATGTTGAAGTAAAATAACCCAATCTTATGTTCCATGTCTTGTTTATCCATGTGATGAAGAACTTATACCAGATTGAGAAAGAATATAAGTAGACCTCGATCCCTTGTCAATATTCTCATCCTTTGTGGGACACTGAGCACGATAATGTAACTCCTTCAAGTGTTTATGACAAGTCTTCGTCACCAACCATGTAAAGCACGAACAAGTTATCTTTAAAGTCAGTGGCTAGAAGTCCATGACTTTAAGATATGAAAGAACACAAACTCGCGAAAATCTTCTTCAATCATCAAACTTACCATAAGAATTCTTCCCCTTAAGCTAACACCTCTTCATGACGAATTTGAATGAAATAACATCGTCATACCATATGTAAAAGTGTAATGCTGAATAACTCTTTTGCAAGGCTATCCCGATTACATAGTTTAAATATCCATCAAATTCCCACGAATAATTGCTAACTCGCGTTAAAATCATTAATCTATTTAAATATATCCGAGCCATAAATATCAACTTGATATTCTGAATAAAACGGAGATTCCATGTACCTTCGTGTGTATAATCCTCCTTTTTGTGTGCTTAAAACGTATCCATTTTCTCAAACAGCAGCAAACCTTGTGTTGTCCAATATCCTCTTCTGTCCAATATCTTTGGCAGATGTATTGTCCAATATCGGACAATACCTATCAGCGTTGAAGTTCATATATCGGACGACACTATCAACTCTATCAGCGTTGACTTATTCCTTGTCAGCGTCAAACTTCCTTCTGTCAGCGTCTACGTAAGCTTTGTCAGCGTCCACATCTTTTCAGCGTCAAAACGTACTCTGTCAACGTTGAAACAAATGAATTTGTTTTCATGTTCTATGTCCCACGAATAATCTATGACGTATAATCCCCATAATGAATGTTTCCAAGCCGTAACCTTTAGACCAATCACATTCATCACATCGTGTGAACACACGATACATATCTTCCTTTAAATCGTGTGAACGCATTCTTTTCCTCCAATCAAAATCAAGCAACCGTGTGAACACTCAATTTCTTTCATTATACGCATGACCAATTTATTCGCGTGTAACATAAACAATTCATATAACCGTGTGAATACAAATCCTTTGACCAATGAAAACCTTCTAACCGTGTGAACACATGGTTAAGAACCAATCAGAATCAAGCGGCCTAACCTAATGTTACCATGGAGTAGCATGTAGAGGAACCAAATATTAGGGTTTTGTTTTGGCTGTGTGAATGCAAGTTTGAAGAGATCGTGTGAACACACATGCATCATCCAATAGAAAAATCCTCAATCGTGTGAACACATATCTTGAATAGCCAAAATACGTCGACTTGATTAAATAAACATAGGAGATCCTAAAAATCAGGAAAGAATAATTCCTTAATTTTGTATCCAAGTCTGACTATTCTTCTAATCAAAAAGCAACTCACATCCTTTTCTTTTCTTCCTTATGCAGATAATAACATTATACAGACAACAACGTTACTGTTTCCCTCCTTGGATAATAACTGCATAATTCTAGGGTTTCAAATCCTAAATCATGATCTAAGACTTCACAGCATCGATCAATCTAGGGTTTTGTAGAATGAGCATTGAAACCCTAATTTTCAGCATATCTTCAATCTTTGCTGCAAACATGTTGCTAGGGTTCATCACTAGTCCATGAAGAACTAATTCCCCAAAGCTAACAACATGTCTTCTTTTCTGTATAAAACCGATCTAGGGTTTGTAGAAACCCTAAATCATGATTTCATGCAAATCTGAAAATCTGAAAATCACTCATCAGCCAACTTTGACGCCTAATAACTTTTGCCTGGGGATAAAACTCGACAATCCCTCCAGTGGATGTTTAGATCTATGTATGTAGAACACACATATAAAATTTCGTGACGATCCAACGGTTCAATCAAAAGTTATGACCTTCTGAATACTGCTGCGCACACAAAAACGTCCAGAAAAACTCTATACGAATTTTTCTTTTCTTCACCATACACGAACACCTCGTCGGACCTAGATATCAAGAGCCTTAGGCTCTGATACCAATTGTGGTGTCCATTGATCGTTAGACTCAATGGTTATGAACCATTATATCTAGGTTGATCATCGTTCATATGATAACATAGCGGAATAAGAACAATGATCATAACAAGGTGTTTAGGCACAAAGAACACGAATTAAAACAAATGGGTTGCTCATTATATTAATAATAAACAACCACTAGACGTGTATACATTGAATCCCACGTCTAGTGCAACACACACTTTAGGTTTACATTGTGAATGAATGATATGAATAAAACCTAAGACTCTTGTTCCTTTTATAGTGGAAGGAACAGAATCTACAAGAAATAATATCAAATAAACATCTAAATCTTCTATTTAGATAAACTATATATTGTGTATATCATAAATAATATACTCAATATATTCCCTAAATAGAATTCTCCATCAACGTGTAAACATCTGTCAGCGTCTCAACACTTTCCGTCAGCGTCTCAACTAGCGGTGTCAGCGGCTTTGACAAACGTCTTGATGTTTTCTTCGTTTTGAGTTTCTGCCACATCAACTCATATAATTTTAGACCCAACAGTCACCATATCTCGATTCCTCGGTGCCCCAAGCAAGGGGGAGTAAGCACCAAGGGGGAGTCTTTGCAAAGTCCGTCTCTTCAACACCGACTTGTGCAACCTTTTTGCTTCGACAAAGGGGGAGAAATGAATAAACTCGTCGTCGAAAATTTTGTTTTTGTGTGGTTGAGTTTATGTATTGTCGGAATCAAAAAGGGGGAGATTTTTAATGCAATAATGCCTAAAAACGTTACTTGCATTTGTCGGTCTCGCTTAGTTTTGATTACGACAATATGTAAAAACAAGCATTTACGAAAACAATGAAAAACGAATTCTTGAGTTCAAGTATTTTTCATTTTACCCATTTTCACTTAAGGTATGAATAAACAAATACTAACCTTAATCAAGTGATCAAGTGATTTAATCTTTTCTTAAAACTCACCTTTTATTAAGTGTGACAAGTTTTTAATTAAACTTTCTTTTTAAGAAAATGTTTTATTAAATTAAATATTTGAAAATTTGAAAATGGCATATTCTTTTTTTGATTTGGAATATTCTTTCAGGATATTTTATAATCAGATAAAACCTCCACCACTAAAGGACAAAAAGGGAGCGGAGTCTACTCGGGCGGTTCCCTAGTGCCTAGGCGGTTCCTTATCGATAAGGTACCGCCAGCTGAGATAAGGAACCGCATGCAGATATAGCCGTTGGCCCTTTGTCCTATAAATAGTGGACCTTTCTCAAATTTTCTCTTCACCTCTTTTGCACATAAATTTCCAGATTCAAACGTACTTGTTAAATCACTCAAATCCTTGATCATTTGATTGATTACTACTTGTTTAGAAGTGAATCTATCGCATCCATCCCTTCCTCTTCAAGTGCAAAGAGAAGAACACTATCCTTGTGAAGTGTTGAGTCCACCACCAAAGATCCTTTGAAGATCAAATCTTATACATTTGTTGTTGTGTCATAGTTGTGAAGATCCAAGTAGTTGTGTCTATTTGGAAGTTGTGTATGTACTAAGTATAGTTGTGTAGATTGGTCCTAGCTACGATTAGGGCTCTACTTTTAGCTTAGAGTCGGAAATTGGTTAAGCAACGTGTACAGTTTTCTCTACCATAAGGAGCTTGTTGTGTAGTGAACTCTCGAGTAAGGAGTACTCGAAGAGTAGAGTAGGAACGAGGAGTGAGCTTCGTTGCCGAACCACTATAAATCCTTAGTGTTTGGTTTGATCTTTCCTTACCCTTAACTCTTTACATTCTTTATTCTTTGTGCATACACATTAGTTAGTATTAGTTTAGTTACACTATCATTGTTCATATTGTGCATAAGAAGATTCCACATATTTTCTTAAGTCTAAGTTTCTGAGAAAAAGGATTTTTGAAAACCATTATTTAACAAGTAAATATAAGAAACTATTCAACCCCTCCTTCTAGTTTCTATAAAAATATTTTGACACTTATAGTGTCCAGGAAAATATATTTATTTTTCTAATGAGATCTCTAACGCCTAGCAGGCTATTTAAATTCTAATAGGTGTAATTTTTTATATAAAAAATTGTCCTTAGAAATTTCCTATTGTTCTAATAGTGAATAAAACTAAGGTTAATTACTTCCTAAAATTATTCTAAATATAATAAATAGTGAAAAGCACTAAAAACTATATCTAAATGTGTTATTTAATAAAACCTACTTAAATTTTAAGTATGTTTTGATAAATAATCTAAACAAAATTCTATAAGTCATATATAAATTTTATAAAACCTACAAAAATTATCTGAGATGGTGGTATTTAAATGGTTTTGATAAAACCTGTTTGGGCTTTTGGCCCGTCGAACCCTTTGGTGCAATTTATAAAATCCCGGTCCAGTATCCTTTGGGTATCCTTATACCCGGTCCTATTTGCTTGTTGTGTTATTTATTAACACACTTTTGTGTGTGTGTAATAAAACGTACTCTCTCTCTCTCTCTCTCTCTCTCTCTCTCTCTCTCTCTCTCTCTCTCTCTCTCTCTCTCTCTCTCTCTCTCTCTCTCTCTCTCTCTCTCTCTTCTTGTTTCCTCCGTCCCCTTCGTTCCTCTTTATCTCTCTGTGACAAAGATGATCTTGTCAATCTGGTCTTATGATAATTATTTTGTGAATCAATGGTGGATTTATAATCCTCCTTTGATCTTTCAAGCGTCCTTAATTTGAATCGCTTGATTCTCTGATTTGTTCTTTTGAAAAATTAGGGTTTCACAAAAAAATTGGGGATCTGGTCTATTATTCGGATATATCGAATCGTGATGATTCTAATTGGGTTTTCAAATCCGTAATTGTGGATTTGATTGGGTTTGCCCAATTTTTCGAAAGGATGTGATATCCGAATCTGGTGAGTATTTCTGTCTATGTTTCGAATCATGTTCTTAAAATCAATCTGTGCCTAATCTTTGATTAGCAAAAAATAAAATAAAATATGTGCCTAATTTCTGGGAAGGAACCCCTATTGCCGAATCAATGATTCAGGCGATGGGTTGGACTTTTCCTTTTGATTAAAAACAACAAGACAATTATTATGATTTGTGTTTTAAAAGTTTGTGCAAAAAAAACTGCGAAAATTTTGTATGGTTGTTTTTTGGATTCGAATCAGAAAAATGGTATATGATGATTTGGTTCTATAACCAAAAGTTCTGATGCCAAATGTTGGGATTTAATCTGTGTTTGGATCTTCGAACTTGTATCAAAATATACTGAATATGCAATTTATATTGATATGTATAAATCTGTCATCTTAACTTGTTCTTTACAATCGAGTTTCTATTTATATGAAACTAAACGGTGCGTTGAATCGATGTAAGGATTCATGTTAAACCGTTGTAACGGTTGGTAGTTGTAATAACTGTCAAATAACTGTTTTTTTCCTAACTGCTATGTAACTGCCTATTATTGGGGTTTTTGGGATTAACCTTTAGTTTTTTCGTTTCTTTGTCGACCGCTCTTTGACTTTGAATTATTCGATTTTTTTATTGACTTCATCTTCAACTCACAATCAAATATGAGACAGAAGAACTTCTATAGAATCCACATCTACACTCATATTTGATTAGTAGGAAAATTTAGATATATCTTTAGCGCTACTGGCGGGAATTTCGCCCGCATCTGATCCCCAATTCTTGTTCACTCTGGATGATCGTGTTGGGTGAATTGTGACCTCGTACAATCGTGTTGAGGAAGTCGGCCCAACAAGAATTCAGCAAGTCATGAAAATAAAGCCAAAGCCGTTCAAGATATCGAATTTTAAAAAATTATAATTATCTATAAAAATGTTAAAAGAAAAGGCTATGTACATTTATTTTTGTGGAAATTCAAAATTTACACTCTTGTGATATGTTATTTGTTAATTGCGGTTGTTTTAAAACTGATAATGAAACCCCCAATGTCACATACATACAAGCTAGTAGATAACTCGCACAAGTAGTTAAATTGTACAATAAACCGACCATAGCTCAGTTGGTAGAGCGGAGGACTGTAGTTGTTTAGCTGATATCCTTAGGTCACTGGTTCGAATCCGGTTGGTCGGATATATTTTTCTTTTTTTAATGAAACCGGTTTCAGTAATCAATTTGAGATTGCCTATATTAAACTGTTTATTCTTGTTAGATTCAAAATTACATATTTAAGGTTAAAGGAACCGAGATGTCGTTACTAACATGTTCATATGCTTTTGAGTTGTCTGAATAATCAAATCCCAAACGCTGCAACCTCGTATCCCTCTCGGAGAATGTTGGCATAAATGTGAAAGATGAAGAGGGTCATCCCTCCGGTATGCGTTTCTATCAACCATTGCTACCTATGTTATGAGATAACAAAACAGACTGCTAACCAATGTTCATGTCTGTGTTTGTGTGTGTGCATTTTGATTCTTTCTCAGGTTCAGCTGAAGAAATACAATCCTATCAACTCGACAAGTCTGTTCTTTTGACTATGGGCAAGAATTTAGATGATGGTTATAGGGCAGTTAGTGCAGTCGACAATACACACCTAAAACTAGATGCTGCATTTAGGGATGTTAAGAAACATAGTGGGGTAAATGATGGACCATCATCTCATACCGTAAGTTTCTCATTGCAAACTTTACATGATACCGAGTGGCACATTTGTTAAATTTAAGATTAACATCAATTTTCATAGATAACTCTGGAAACTATTTCCGTTGAAAGGTGAAGGATAACCAACAAGTAACGAAACTTTTAGTATTCGATCAAATTGAATATTATGCATGTACTAATGTCACGTTTGCTGTTACTTATCATAACGATCAATGCCCAAGACGATATAATGTAACTATAATCATCTGTAGAACTTTTCAAAACAAGCTAGTACTGGTAAATTCCTTAAAAAGTATCCACAAGACAAAATATAAAAAATATGGATGTTCAATTCGTAACTTAAATACCAAAAATGTACAAACTCGATTCAACTGATATACAGTAAAGAACAATAGATTTAGTTATTTGATCATCGGTTAAGTAATTGAATGTTAAGTCTTCTTAGCCATATAGAATGAAGAATCATGTGAAACACATCAAACTGTTTTGCTGGATAGTTAACCATGAAGTGTCTTTGTACTTCCATCACTCCTTTCTGCAATTCCAAATACTTCGAAAACGGTATATCTTGCAATATTTTTTTGAGGTCTGGAATCTTATCTACGGGTACTTGAACAGAAAACTGACTCCAATCTAACACCTCACTATACGGTAAAACATAATTACTCTTGATCATTACCGGGACACATCCCACGTAGATTGCTTCCGGAGCCCTAGCACTCGCAACTTCATATCCACTAGGACATAGACAATACTTACTTTGAGTTAATAACTCGGTATAGTTCATACCTTTGGGAAGGTAATCATAGACTTGAATATCGTTATCTTTTTTGTTTCCCCATGATTCAAATAGCTTTTTCCGTACATAACCATGGTTCCCACCCGCAAAGAATGCCAGAATTGAACGATTGTAAGGTAATTGTCCACCACTTACGCTGGGCATACCATTGAATGGCGCGTTAATTTCCGTCATTGCCACATCCCTATTTGGAACAAAACCTTCTGAGGTGTTGGCATTGCAAAGGACTCTTATGACATTCTTAAAGAGTTTAGTATTTCGCTGCGAAGCATGTGGGCCCTGTATATGCATAGAAATTGTACCATTAGTAAAAGGTTTAACATTAGGTAGAGATCTAACAAATAAATTGTTTATACTAACATATAAACGTATTCGATACGATCGTTCTATGTTGATTTGTCGAATTTAAATGTACGTACCCAATCATGACAAGACACATAGAAATGATCGGCACCATTGCTACGGTTCCAATAAGGGTACTTTTGTGCAATGACACCAATATAGTCTTCGAATATGTCTTGTATTCGCTCTCGAAAAGTAGCGATTTCTGAAGGTTTGAATAAGTAATGAACAATCTCGGCTACACTTAAGGGGATAAGAAACGCATGTGCTTCATCTGGATGGTTTGCCGCAACAAAGTATTCTTTTTTTTCCATCTCTTCGATGAAGAGACCCTCGGAGCTATATATACTTTTCATCGGTCCCATATGTGCTAACGGCATCTCTCCTTCCTTGTATGTCCATATCTTGAATGTCTTCATCATCTCAGTACGACTCCTGCAGATTCAACCAAAATGTAAAAGTTAGAAACAGAATGTCCAAATCTCCAATCATCTCAGTAAAAGACGAACATTTTTAGCTTATATGCAAGAATTTAAATTCTTAAATAAATACGAAAAAAGTTACACGAAAACCTAAAATTATCGAAAAAAACAAATCGTTTGCATATAAACAAACATACATATTGTAAGAAATTAAAGTAAATAGTTAGTAATATAAACATGAAAAATCGAACACTTAACTGGAGAAAGGCAGCCGGTTTCCTATATACGGCTCCTTCGGATATGAAACCTTCATTCTTTTGAGTAGACGCGGAGGTGTTGTTAACAATCGCTTGCTGAATTCTGGCTCGTGCTTTTGCTAACTGTTCTTCAATCCTTCGCAATCTAACATCATACTTCTGATGAACAAAATAAAAGACAAATTAGAAATTTTAACATGACTCCAGAATATTAAAACATATAGTGTCATTGAATGATAAACATACTTTGATCTCGGGTGTATCTTCATGTCGCAATAATCTGGAAGTCGATGGTGATGGCGAATTAGAGACGATAGAGATAAGATTCGAAGTTTGGTTTATAGAAGATAAATAAACTATGAGAAGAATAAGGGCAATTAGGGTTATTGTAATGGTGAGTTTTGTAGCAGCTGCCATGTTTTGCTCTCCCTATTAATTATTATGCATGTCACAAAGATATAGCAGAGAATGAAATGAGAAACACGTCAGCTTTTGAAATGAAGATGATATGCACCAATATGTATGTCAACTATATTAATTACATCAGAATCATATACTGAAATACAACCCTAAAGCCATTTTTATAATTATAGAAACTTACCCTAATTTAAAATAACATTATGGAAAGTTTGAGATTTATGTAATAGTTAAATAAGTATGTTATATCGAGGACGAAATTTGACAAGTATTATTAGAGGAGTCAAAATATAAGAATTTTTGTCTGATGTGGTGATCAATCATATCACCCTCGATCCCTCTCAAATGTGCATATCAAGACATAAAGCCTTGTTTGTCACGTTATGATCGATCGACATCCTATAAATATACGGCCTATGTAGTAAGTCACGTTATAAATCGACATCCTATGAATATGTGGCCTATATGTAACGTCCTAAATGTATATCTCCGTATGTCATCATTTGATAAGGAGAATGCGTTAGAGTGATATTTTATGAAATAAACATGGGAAATTTCTAAATGAAAAAAGACTAATATTTATATACGATAATTTTGCAACTAATATGAATCGCATGTAACATTTTCGAAAACTTCCAAGAAATTTATTTCTAATAACTAAAGAAATATTTTTAAGTAAAAGAATGTTAAAAAAAAAGGCAATTTTATGGTTTTTTTTATTTTTTTAGAAATTTCATATATATTTAAATATATATTTAAAACATTATATATTATATATGAAATTAAACACACAAATAAGATGACATTGACAATATTCCATGTAGAAAAGCTTGAACCAAAGTTCCAAACTACGTTTTTCATGATTTCTTTCGTGTTTCCATTTCTCAATTTCTCATCAAAATTATATTCCATGATCGACATCCTATGAATAACTCCAAAATGAATTACTCCGTATATTATCATTTGATAGGAGAATGTGCTAGAATGCTATTTTTGGAATATATATCATTTTTTAATATTATATGAGCTACAAATAAAATATAATATTTATCTTGACCATGAAATCTCTCGTTCTAATACTTGATTCATTCAATGGTAGTACGTTTCGGGAATTAATATTAACTTAAACTTCACTCTACTTTGCTACTTGCACATTACACATTTAAGCACACACACCAAATTCCAATAAAGTTTTATTGACTTATTCTAACATTAAACTTGTTAAATGCAAGTTGATCATCATCACATATAGTTGAAGTAAAAAAGAAAACTCTTAAAAGATTTTATATATTAGCTGATAATATTTTAAGCTAAGTGAATAAAACTAAGTTAATTTGTTGTTGTTTTGGAATAAATTTGAAACGCTTTAATGTTAGCATACATACACTTGACTGGATTTAAATATACCACTTAGGTAATGGTAATTCCGGAAGTACTCTAGTACCCTTCCTTGGGGCGGAGCTCTTCGGGATCAAGAAGGGTCCTAACCCTCCTAAAATCTGGGCTTGTAATATAATTTTTTTATGTACCAAAGTTAATTTTGTAGTTTTATTAAATGGCCCTCCTCAAATTGTCAGCTCATTTGTTAAATGGCCCGAAAGTCCTTCAAAATTAAACTATCATATTATATACTATTAGTTAATAGGCTTTGATCCACACTGCTTGTGCATTTTTCTATAAACTTGATACTCACATTACTGAATTTGAAACTTAATTTTTTGAAATCTCGGCCCTCTCGACAAAATTCTTCAAGCTCCACCAATATACTTTCGGCTTAGGACGTGCTTTCACACACCTTGATTCAGGATTAGGTATTATTGTTGTTGTACGTAAGCAATAGTTATGGAGCTCATGTATAGTTACATATATGTATTTTACGACGTATATATATCCCACCAAGCTAGTGTATCTAACCTATGAGCTCATCCCATGCATATGTTGAGTACAAAACGAGCAAAAAATGGCCCTATTTTTCATAATACTAATTAAAAAAGTGAACCTAATTTGACCTTTAAGTTGACTTCAAGTTATTAATATTCATGGAATTCATATCCATTGGGCAAAGAAGATGCGTACGTTGTGGGAATGTCAAATTAAAATGTACGGACTATTTTTTTTAGGATTTAATAATAATTTCTTCCTTGATCCATGGTTTATCAAAATCAATACTTCGTACCTCTCAAGTCTCATCTAAGAATTATTTTTGAAATATTGTTATAGGTATACGTATTTATACAAAAGTCGAATCGACCTCAAGTCAGTGTGTTGCTCGATTATTGACGTTATGACAGTATGATACAATAGAAACGTTGCATCATTTGTGCATACTTCGTACTATAATCTTTAGTACTCCATCATGGCGAATCGTGGAAACTGCATATATACTACCATTACACAGTGGATGACTTAAATCATGCGATTCCAGATCTTCTGAAGACATGCTTTGATTTGATGATGGTTCAAAATAGCCGTGAATGTTTATGGACTTAAAATTAATAGTCGTGAGATAGGATCGAACTCGGGATCACGGGATTGCACACATAACGTAAAGGGTTAATTTATTTATTAAATATATATTTTATATATTTATTAAATCAAACCAAAGCTTAACTAATGATCGTTAATAAATAAAAGTTAAGTTTAAACGATCGTTATGGAATTAAATAGAAGCTAAAAGAAGAAGGAAAAATTACACAAACACCCCTTTAGGAGGGTGTTAATCGGCGGCTACAAGAGGGGACAAAGGGAAAGATTTTGTTTTCTTTTTCGTTTATAACTTGGAGCCCAAGGATTGCCAAGCCTATATAAACAAACCCCTAGCCTCATAATTTTTAAATCCCTCTCTCTTTTTCTTTGCCTTGATCGCGGGCCACACACACACCCCAACTTAGGGTTTCGTTTGGTTTTCGATCAAGACTATTTTTATCTAGTCCTAACCCCTCTCTAGGGTTGTTGGGTAGATATTCCATAAGCGTTGAAGCTCGGTTTGTTCGTGCTAGACTAACAGTTAACCCGCCGTATTACGTGTGTACAAGAACGTGATATAGTCTTATTTTAGACTATATTCTTGGTGGCGTTCGTGATCAACCCTAGTTGTCGTTTGTTCCGTCGTCTTGTGGATCTTGCTAGGATAAAGGTATGTAACCCTAATCTTGATTAATTATAATTGTGTTAAATTAATGATCTTGTTAATTTGCTTCCGCTGTATGTGCTTTGATCCATATTAGGGTTTTAAATAATTGTTATGAACTATATAAACCATCAGTGGTATCAGAGCCAGGTTAACATGATTATAATTATCGAGATCTAAAGATTATTTTTAACTAATAATTGTTTTGTGTTAAAAATACATGTTTTTTTTTGAAAATAAAATTTAGGGTTTTGATTTTGTTTTTTTATTTAAAAAAACCGATTTAAAAAAAAGGGTCGGTTTGTTTTGTTTTTAGCTGATTAGAAAAAAGATAGTTTTTTTGTGAAACCCTAAAATTGCATGTTTTGATCTTTAGATAATTACATGATTAATTGTTATGTCATGTATTTAAGGTTACGATCCGTAGTGATTTAATTAATTGTTAAGTGATTTGGGTGGAATTTTGATGAATTGCATGATTAATTGTTATGTTGTGTGAATTCATGTTTCTATCCATAGAGATTTAATTGTTAAGTTATATGGGAGATCCGTGATGAACATGCATGTTTTCATGGATCATATGTTTTATGTGGTAATTGTTACGTTTTTTTTGCTACATGCTGTATTTGATTCAATAAATCTAAAATTAGGGAAGACTTTTATATTAATATAAAAATCTAGATTTGATATTATTTATTTATTGAATAAATCGTATGCATGTGGCTATTTGATTTATTTATTGCACATATAAATTGTTATTATGTGTTTATGATTTAATTTTTTTTGTACCTACTTGTTTTCATACGTTTTGTTTTAATTGTATGTTGTAAACAAGGGTAATTTTTACAAGAAAAATTAATATGGACTAAATTATATTAAAATAAATGAATTGTTTTGAGATCTAAATTACATATGATTTGCGTTGATTAGAATTGCAATAGCAACTTAACGGCCTACTCAATTTTGACAAACTATAAAGTGGGTATAACACACCGCTGGTCATGTACCCGGTTAAGGAAGGAGGTGTTATGCTTCAGCGCTGAACAATTTCCCGGCTCGCCTGTGCGTCAAAATTGGAATTACCTACGGTTGTTATTGGTATAATTCTTTAAGGTTGATTTAACTACATTAATTCACATTCGAAACACAATGAATAAGGTTATTGCTTTGTGCTTTAGCTGAGTTCTAGAAAAAGTACGGTGTGAATTTAGTTTTGTGTAAAATCTTTAATTGGTTTAACCAATACCTCAACTTACAAATATATGATGAACTTTTAGTCTCACCAAAAAGTTTACTAAGCGTTTTATTAAACTTATGTCATAGAGATGTATGCATGCTTCTCCATACATGATTTTGACACCAAAATCAATACCCAAAAAAATTAAGTCATGTGCCCTCTAATTGACGAACACTTGAAGTTACAATTGTCGTCATATAAGATATTGGACGATGTTGTAATGGAGAGAAAACTTCATGACTGAATAAGATTGCACATGAAGGTTTTACGTTCTTTAGATTAGTCGACTTAATTGAGTTACTCAGTGAGATCTGGAAACTTAAGACATAAAGAAGGGATGAAACATGTTTACAATGCAAAATGACTTTTGGCAATGTAAATCCCTTAAATGTCTAGAAATTGCAAATTTGTTTGTCAATCATTGTTCGACAAGTTACCATCTTAAATACTTTCATTGCTAGCAGATCAACTGTTGTGATGAAATTATGTCATTTTGAATTCTAGTTTTCAAGGAAAATACTATGGTTATTATTACCGGGGTAATTTTATTTTCTTGAATGGTATTATCGAAATACTAAAATTAAATTTTGTAAATTCTTTTACAAATGTATTAATGCAACGTTACACCGTAAACATGGTTTATTCATTTATTGGTCTACAAACCGTATGGTTGAGGATAGAGTCAATTTACAAATGAAAGATAAACCTAAAACTCTTTTTTATGAGTAAAGAATGAGTAATAAAGATTTTAGAAATGTCAAATTTAAATCCATAACTCATAGCAAACTTTAATAGTTAAGAAAAGTGCATATTTTGAGTTATTAAAAGTTACCGCTAATTGGTTATAAGGCAAACTAGAATATTTGTCTAGTAGTTGTGCTTTGACCATTTATAGGCACTACATACTATTGTGGGGTTGGTAGACCTATTAAGGAAGAAATTGCATGTCAAGTCTTTCAAGTTAAAAAGCATTTGATGGATAAGTCATCATTTACGAAGTAGAGTACACTCTTAAACACTATAAATAATTGTTGCGAATGTGTTTTTCAAAAGTGTAAGAAAGTAAACACAACACTAATTATTTTCACCGATTATGAAACATTTTCAATGTTGTCAAGTTCAGTGGGAGAATTGTGTTGTATTACTGATTTTGAGTCTATTAAAACATTCTCTAAGTCAGTGGGAGTTACAAGCTTTGTTGTCTTGGTAATAACCCATGTTATCTTTAGTATGTCCTAAGATAATTACTTTCGAATTGTTGACATTAATATCTTCAAAGATAGTTATGTACTGATTCTTGTTGATTAAGTGGTTCTACATCTACTTATAAAAGATAATATATGTGGCACAATCATATTTTGTATAGACGAACGTTAGACGTGATGTTTATCTTATATATGAGGTTGTTCCATCCACAAGTGGGAGAAATAAACATTGTGTGCAAGAACAAACTCATAAAGATATGATTCTAACAATCTAATTAATAATTAGATGAAACTTAGATCATGTGTCAATATGATTAGAAGACTACTTAAAAGTATGTATATCATTCACATTAAGAAACAATTGTTGTTTTGATTTAGTCATGTGAAAGCTTGTACTAAATTGTAAACTCAAGGGTAAAACATCCACATGTCGTAAGATCGGGCGTGGAATGTTTTGGAGTTTCTTAAAATGGACAAATTCATGGAATGACATAAGATACATAGAGTAATCTTATACTACCAATGAAACCTAGTGGTGTTCATATAATAGTATAGGAGTGAATTAACTTGAAAAGATGAATGAAACCTAGTGGTGTTCATGATTTACTTTAGTTATACATGTTTATGATTTATTGTATAAAGTCACAAACATAAAGTCTTGAAAGACGTATAATATAAAGTAAGACGTTAATGTATTGTCTCTATTTCACTAAAGACATATACATGTAATGTGTAATGGACTTATAACTTTTATGAAGTGACTTTGTATTATAAGTACTTGAGTTATAAAGCATGCAAAATGGTTAGAAAATCTATTATACCATTAAGATGATTTAGTTGGTATATAGGTAAGCCTAAAGATATATATGTATCTTAAATATTGATAAGATTGACTTATAATATTTCTCTAAATGAAATACAACATTATGATGGTATGTTCAATAGGAGAATCAAGCTCTCAATTTGATGGTGATGATTGATTCAAGATAACTATATCTTCCTTTTTTCCAAAAAGAAATCAAGGTTAGAAAGTTGAGTATGACTTGATCTAAGAAGATTAATAAGATACCATTATATATGGAATGTGATGAATCACGTTATATCTTAAATGGAGTTCGGATTTTTCTAAACTACTTATGAAGTGGATTGTTTAGAAAATAAATAGTATGGAACGGCCATTGTGTTTTGTAATGTCTCATATAGATAACGTTGGAGTGTTGATCTATTTACTATGTATTTAAAGAGTAATTTTAAGTTACTAAAAGCAAGTGGGAGTTTTGATTTTGAAAGATAAAATTACAAGATACATGATCTTCTAAAATACACTAGTAATTATCATGAGGTAGACGTGTAAATGCTAAACCTCAAGATAAAGGAATTTATGTCATAGGTCCGTAAGGATATCTCGGATATGCGATTTATATGCTGAGAATTATGAGTTACAAATAATTACTATGATTTATTACCAAATATTGTTTTGGGTAAACTACTCATACTATGATTGTTATAGATGTTGTCCAACAAGATAATCAAATTTCGGTTTTGGTTTATCTTAAATAGTGTGACTAGAAATTGAAGATGAGTTTCGTCAAAGGAAGAAAAACGCCAATTGTGGTGGTTTAATCTTTGTGTCAAAATTATATGGACAAAATTGTACACATATTTAATGTATGTATTATGAATAGATTATTAGTCACACTTAAGTAATTAATTGTGATTGAGTATTCTTTCCTAAATGCATTAAATATATAAAGATTTTGATGGTCATATTTTAATTGACAAATTTGGATATGTATGAACTATTTCTTGAATGACTACTTGAGAAAGGACTTAAGTAATCGAAATGAGTTTATTACTTCAAAATAAATCTTTGGAAAAGTACAAAAATGCAATTATCTATTAATGGATAAAAGCATGCATCTAGAAGATTATTCTTATGTTTAATTTGAAATCCAAGATTGGATTTAAATTTGAATAAGATGATTTCTAAGTATTCCTAAAAGCTAGTGGGAGTATTATGGTTATTTTCTTAATTATATGTGTCAAATAGACATGTAAGAAAGTAAGTTTTCATTCAAATTTAATGTTGATTTGGTTCAGATTTGAGATGAAACTTTACTTTGAAGATTTAGAAAATAAGATGTACATAACCTTGGAACAAATAAATTTATTTATTTATGCGGTGGAAATACAACGTAATATGCCATGTAGTAAGTTAACATGGATATTTAGGACATGAAGAAATCTAAATCTGGTTTGAGAAATTTTCATGTGTGTCGTGTTGTATTTATATCATGCTTTAAATACATGATGATTTGAATATATTAATCTATTTAAGAAGTTATTAAATAACTTGTGTAATGAATATTCTGAAGGAATATGTTTGGAAATAGAATAACATCCCAAATCTTGGATCGGCTTCCATATTCTATAGATGAATAATTTGTCAATCGTTGTGCAAATTATTATAGCCAACAAACTTAAAGATTTTGGTTGGAATCAAACATTACATAATAGATATTAAAGGTAACGTATTTATATCTTTTATGACAAGTTGTAAAACTTGAAAAGATATAATTGAGGTAACACTCAATGTTAGTCATGGGATCTTTGGAGATGACATGTTGATTAAAGTTGCATTATACATTAAAGAATTAGAATACTTTGAGCTTCAAATGTGTTTTGGAAGTTTAGGAAATTGGTGATCAAGGATGTTTCACAATTTTGATACTATGTGGCAATATCAAATTGTTTGAATGCACATGTACAAGAGTTTCAATGAATTGAATTCTTGAAGAAAGTATTCTCAAAATTCCAATAGGTCAAGATTGGTTATTTTATGCTTTGCCAAACAAGTAATGTCATTACTAGAGGCATGATGCATGTACCAGTTTTTTGCATTGATCTATTTTTTAGTATTTGGATAAAGGATGTAAGACATTATTGAATTGATGAAATAAAAATTGGATTTCGTTTATTTTTCTGTTATATGATTTTGTATCCTATTTTACATGTTTTAATCCATGAGCATTATGATGTTTCTAAATGTCCGTTGTCGATTAATAATATGGGAGTATTATTAAACTAAGACAATTCAAAATAGTGACAGAGTATACTTGAAAGTATATTGGTTAATTTTAGATGATATTTGATGGATCAAATATTGGACTTATCTCAACTATATGATTTTACTTTATGAATCTTTGTCATCAAGTAAATTATAAATAGTTATCCTTAGACCTGAGATACCAGGAAACTGTCGTTTTACCGGGGTAACCCATTACCAAAAAAAAATACCAGGAAACTGTCGTGGATCTAGTGCATTTCTGTGGAATAATCTAACGCTAAACGTAACTGGTAGTTATAAGGGTTATTTTCAGAAGTGTTGCAAAGTTCATGTGTTTTGCTTGTAGTCAAAATGGGATTTGTTTCCTTCAAATTATTCTGAAGTATAATACTGCTAGGCCCCTCGGGGGAGTAGTAAGATATTTGTGCGGCCGCACCCAAATTTATTTTGGTGATCTTGCTATATCCATAAACGAGAAACAAAATAGTCAATGAAAGGAATGACTGAGATCCATATCCTTATTAACGATGTATTTGAAATGAAAGGATAATAATAATGATTATATATCATTAAAAGGTTCTTGTCCAGGAGACCTTACCCGGTTTGTACTAGTGACATTGCTAGTGTAACTAGACGCTAGTCAATGTCATCACGATATTAGAATTTTGTCCAAGTGGGAGCTGAAAGTTTATGGACTTAAAATTAATAGTCGTGAGATAGGATCGAACTCGGGATCACGGGATTGCACACATAACGTAAAGGGTTAATTTATTTATTAAATATATATTTTATATATTTATTAAATCAAACCAAAGCTTAATTAATGATCGTTAATAAATAAAAGTTAAGTTTAAACGATCGTTATGGAATTAAATAAAAGCTAAAAGAAGAAGGAAAAATTACACAAACACCCCTTTAGGAGGGTGTTAATCGGCGGCTACAAGAGGGGGCAAAGGGAAAGATTTTGTTTCCTTTTTCGTTTATAACTTGGAGCCCAAGGATTGTCAAGCCTATATAAACAAACCCCTAGCCTCATAATTTTTAAATCCCTCTCTCTTTTTCTTTGCCTTGATCGCGGGCCACACACACACACCAACTTAGGGTTTCGTTTGGTTTTCGATCAAGTCTATTTTTATCTAGTCCTAGCCCCTCTCTAGGGTTGTTGGGTAGATATTCCATAAGCGTTGAAGCTCAGTTTGTTCGTGCTAGACTCACGGTTAAGTCGCCGTATTACGTGTGTACAAGAACGTGATATAATCTTATTTTAGACTATATTTTTGGTGGTGTTCGTGATCAACCCTAGTTGCCGTTTGTTCCGTCGTCTTGTGGATCTTGCTAGGATAAAGGTATGCAACCCTAATCTTGATTAATTATAATTGTGTTAAATTAATGATCTTGTTAATTTGTTTCCGCTGTGTGTGCTTTGATCCATATTAGAGTTTTAAATAATTGTTATGAACTATATAAACCATCAAGCCGCTCAAAAAAAAGTTTCCGTTACTGCATCCAGATTATGTGTGGAAAGATCCAAGATTTGTCGCAACCAATAACGTGTACACAAACTAGTTAAGTTACAACTATATCATATAAGGTATCTTCAACTATATTGCAACAGAATGGAGCTTTGGGCATCTTATGTCAATCCTTATTCATCAACACATGAGATAACTATCATATCCTTGACATATCACACATGTTTAGTGCCATCATTGTTAAAACCCCATGTGTAAAATTCTAGCAATAGAACTTCATCTCCCTTGAAAGCATATGAACTCGACATTTTATTAGTATCTACACAAAGAAAAAGTACAAAATATATTACATGTGGATTGTACCACTTTGTAACTTAAGTATAAGAAGTAATACATACTTTGAAAAATCCAAGATGAAAATACTGTAAATACTACTAACAATCAATCAAAAACTTTGTAACTGGATGTTCAGTCTTCTTAGCCACACTGAATGAAGAATCATGTGAAATACATCGAAGTTTTTAGCTGGAATGTTGAGTGTGAAGTGTTTTTGCACTTCCATCACCTTTTTTTGCATTTCCATATACTTCGAAAAAGGTATATCTTGCAATATTCTTTTCAAATCTGGAATGTTATCTACGGGTACTTGTACGGAAAACTGACTCCAATCCAACACGTCGTTATATGGTAGAGCATAGTTATTCTTTATAACAACGGGGATGCACCCCATATGTATTGCTTCTGTCATCCTAGCGCTTGCAACTTCGTAACCACTAGGACATAAGCAATACATACTTTGACTTAGTAACTCAGTGTAGTTTTGACCTTTCGGAAGGTAAGTGTGGACTTGCATATCATTATCAGTATTGTTTCCCCAATGCTTGAATAACCTATTGCGTACAAAACCATGGTTTCCGCCTGCAAAGAATGCCAAGATTGAACGATTGTTAGGCGGTTGTCCACTACCTACGAGTGGGATATTGTTGAACGGCCCATAAATCTCTGACATCGACACATCCCGCCTTGGAATGAAACCTTCTGATGTGTTGGCATTACAAAGCACTCTAATGAGATTCTCGAATAATTTAGGATTTCCCATTGACACAAATGGCCCCTAAAAATTAGACGAAAAATTCACATAGATTAATCACAAGATTTGTAAGCACTAGCAATACTAACTTTTTAAGTTACGAGAAGTGTACGTACCCAATCATGACAAGCAACATAAAAGTGATCCGCACCATTGCTACGGTTCCAATAAGGATACCTTTCGGCGATGACACCTATGTAGTCTTCGAGGATCAATTGCATACGTCTTTGAAAACCAATCGTTTCTGCAGGCTTATAAAGGTATTGAACAATGCGCGTTACACTTATTGGGATAAAGAAGGCATGTGCTTCATCGGGATGTTTGGCCACCACAGGGTGTCCTTTTCTCTCCATCTCTTGGATAAAGTCACCCTCGATGCTGTATATACACTTCATCGGTCCATCATGTAATAACGGAATATCTCCTTCCTTATAAATCCATATCTTGAATGTCTTCATCATTTCATTATAACTCCTGAATGATCAATGAACAAGTTTAGATTCATTATATCAGTATAGGTTTGAATTCCATAACTTGAACAGTATTATGACGAAAATTTAAAGGAAAATACTACTAGTAGAAGATAATGAGAAATGCTTGAGAAAGGGCATAGATAAGAAGCTGTTTAGATAATTTAAACCCTTAACTGAAGAAAGGCTGATGGATTCTTGTACAATGCTCTTTCTGAAATGAAGCTCCCGTTTTGACGACCTGATGCAAAGCTCTTCTCAACAATAGCTTTGTGAATTTTGCCCCTTGCGTTAGCCAACTGTGCTTCGATTGCCAACCTAATTATATCGTTTTTCTAACAAGAAAAAAAATCCAATATAAGCTTATAGTTTCTTATCAGAGATACTAACATATTGAAACGAAACGAAAACCATTGAAGAAGCTAAGATGAAAACATTACTTTGAAGTTAGGTGCATCTTCATGTTTCAGAAGTCTTGAGGCAGACCTAAGTGACAAATTGGAGACAGATAGAAGATTGTGCGCTTGATCCTTAGGTGATCTATAAATAACAACACAAAGAAGTGAAAATACGGCCAACGCGACGATTGTGACATTAGTAGCAACTGCCATTTTTGATTGCCCTATTGAAGTTCTCTACATGTCCAACTTTTTTGTATATGTGTTTGTGTGTCTATATATACACAGAGAATAAAGGAGATAAAGATGACTTAGAAATGCATAAAGAATTACCATATATGTACAACGGCAAGGTTAAGTTTAATCTGATCAAAAAATTCGTTACTCTGTTAATCTATGTGGATGTTAGTCATGTTACATTGCCCCACGGTGTCGCATAACGTGATTATATGCTGCTACGTAGTGTTAATTCTAGTAAAACACCATGTTTTTTCTCTAATAAGTAATGTTTTTAATCTTTGTTTGATTACTGAAAACTAACTTTAACCTTTGATTTAAATCCCTATGCAGTATGCACCGTTCGAAAATATGGTGCACCCGTTCACTTCTAGCCTGGTTCCGCCACTACATGTTTGGTAAAACTCGGTTATCTTGTTTTAAGGACACAGATTAGTATATTATATACTCGTAATATTGCATGTATGCCGCGATCACTCCCACAATTCTCATTAATCATCCAAAACGCTAGACTGAATTTGTATTAGGGCATGAGTCGATCTCACAATCGTATTTTGGACTAAGGTAGCTAGCTAATGATACAGCACATAAGGTCTCATGGGTGATTTTTGCATATATTGAGCTAAAAATAGAAAACGTTACATGTGTAGCACATGGTGAACCTACGTTGAAAGATGAATATGCACGTTTTAACGAGCTAACTATAACTTAAGCTCCACTCTACTTGCACATTCAACACTTAAATTTGGTAGATAAAAAATTAAAAGATTTGTTAAAATACGATGTTCATAAATTGATATGTGTAGTTAACACTTATTATAAAATTATAATGTGCCAAGGAAAAAGTGCTTATTTGTCAAAATTAAGTTATTTTGTTGACTTCAATATGATCAGGTCTCAATGGTTCTGGATCCAATTTGCACCGATTAGGGCAAAGAAGGTGCAGTACGTTGTGGGAATGACCAATTGGTTTATTCTATTTTTTTCTTTGGTATTGTTAACAACAGAAGTATTTTTTAATGCATCGTTTACACCATCTAAACTTTGGACCAATAGATTCTATCGTGTTTAACTTTTAACTTTTTTTTTTTCGTGAGTCCAAATTCTTTTAATCCACTTATTTTATACTCACATCAAATACTCTTTTTCTACTGAAACACTAATTAAGACCCTCAACTAGAACCACTTTAAAAAGTAAACAAGCTCTTAATGGTTTAAGGTTTTGTGATGAGCTTCAATCAAGCTGGTTGATACTTGATAGTCGGTCAAAAGTTTAAAAACCATTTATTAAAACTAAATATATCAATACTAACAAAATAAATTATTCGGTTTGGAATTGAATAACAACCAATTGTCGTTACAAAATTTCTGATATTTCTTCACTAAAGTAAATGTGAAAAAAAATAAAAATAGCTAAACGTCTATCCTTATGAACTCTAATTTAAAAAAAAAAATATTTACTCAATACTGTATTTAGTAAGCAAAATAGTAAAAATGTTAATGACTCTAACTTTCATACTCCGTTGAAAGTATCTTTTGTATAACACGCTTTCAGCTTGTTATACAAATGTGCAGGGGCTGGACCTGCACATTTTCTTAACAGTTTGATATTGTTTTGTATGGTTGGTCTTATTTAACAGTTATGCATTCTGGTTATCTCTGTATAAACACACTATTGATTCTCTCTCTAGAATTTAGGATTTATGGTATTATTAAGTTGTATTGTTCGGTTAACAAGATCATCTTGATCTTGTAGTTGTTCTTATATTAAGAGTTTTTATTCAGCTTTACTTGTAAGTGTGATTTTGTATTATAGTGTTGCATCTACTTGAGGACAACACATTCTTTCTATTGTAATAATTGGTAAACAGTTAGTTGATGACTCATCTAGAAGTAATTGAATAAATCACCATAAATGGGAAGTTTGTTGGGTGATTATGTTGGGTGATTATATTTAACAGTTATGCATTCTTGGGGGGAGTAAAAATTGGAGTACTCCTCTCTAGCTTATTCGTTTCATTCGTCTTGTTTGGTTATTTCTGTATAAACACATTATTGATTCTCTCTTTAGAATTTAGGATTTCTTGTATTATTAAGTTGTATTGTTCGGTTAACAAGATCATCTTGATCTTGTAGTTGTTCTTATATTAAGAGTTTTTATTTAGTTTTACTTGTAAGTTTTGATTTGTATTATAGTGTTGCATCTATTTAAGGACAACACATTCTTTCTATTGTAATAATTAGTGAAAAGTTAGTTGAGGACTCATCTAGAAGTAATTGAATAAATCATCATAAATGGGAAGTTTGTTGGGTGATTATATTGGTGTTTGTGTTGTGGATCTTTATTTTTATATGCTATGAGAGCTAGCAGTCACCTTAATTGTTAGTTCTTGATGATTGTAAAATTAAGGTTTGGACATAATTGGGGGTTTTGATCCTATGCGTGTTCTAGGGTCTTCTGGTGGTTTGATCTTGATTCAGTGTAGTTAATTAAGGAGTGTCGTTCTTGAACTATGTGGATTAGGGTTTTATCTGAAACCCTAAATTGACAAATTTAGGGATCAATCTTTAGGTGATTCTTGGAGTATTTCTAGGACATATTCTCTCTTCTTGACTAAGTGAATCCATAAGGTGAGGGAGTTTAGTTTTTTTTGTTGGTTCTCTGGATTACTTACGAGCTTTATAACACCTCTCACGCTCTCTTTATCTTTTTAGTTCTTTTCTCGCTTAAATTGGTGGAGATTAGGACTAGAGGCACTCTTAGAGTTGTGGTTGTGGTGTTGGGATATTTGCTTCTTGTAGTTTGTTGTTGTCTTGATCCTCTTAGTCGGTTTTTTGCCCTTGACATACAACTTTAGTGACAAGGAAGCTTGGGACACTAACTTACTAGGAGTTTTTTTTGTTTCTTTCAGTTTAGTTGGTTATTTTTCTTGTTTTTGTATTGCCTTATTGTTTTGTTTGGTCTGTTGTTGGTTGTATTTGCCTGTCTATCTGCTTCTTATTTGTTTTATCATGGGTGATGTTTTGATCAATGCTCTTGATGTTGGTAAACCATTGTTTCTTCAGAAGAATGATCATACTAATTTTTCTATTGTTGGTGTTAAATTGACTAGATCTAACAGTTATAAAATTTGGTCTACAACTATAAAATTACTCTTAAGGGTAAAAATAAAATAGGTTTTGTTGATGGTACATATGTTAAACCTCTTACGAGTCCTGTGTTAACCTAACAATGAGAAAGTTGTAATGTTATTGTTCTTGGTTGGATTCTTGGGTCTTTACCCCAAGATCTTTATATGGATTAAGTTTATTCTGAATTTACTTCTAAAGTTTGGGAAGAGTTATATGAAAAATATGATAAAATAGATGGTATCGTTATCTTAATCTAGTGCAATTAATAGTAAAAAAACAAAGATAGTTATTTGTTCTTGAATATTATCATACTTTAAACTCTCTTTGGAGAAAATTTGATATCTCGACTTTGGTGCCTACTTATACTTATGCTACTCATGAAGAAGTGATAAAGCATAACCAGTTGGCTAGGCTTATGCAGTTCCTCATGGGGCTTAATAATATTTATCAACATGTTAGGAGCAATTTGCTTGCAATGGGTCTTTACCTGATGTAAAGGATGCCTTTGCTATTGTGTCTAGAGAGGAGTCCCATATGGGACTTGGACCTAATAAATTATCTGTTACGAATCTTGCTGCTTTTGTTGTTAAAATTTATAACCAAAATAATAATTCTGAAAATAAAAGAATTAATACTAATAACAACAATAACAGAGAACCTAATCCTAATCTTGTATGTAAGCATTGTGGTTTGACTAGTCATACTATTGAAAGATGATATGAGTTATATATTTATCCTCTTAGTTTTAGGAAAAACCCTAATTTGTCTAAACAGTATTGTGTTGTTAAGAAGTTTAATGGTAATAATTAAGTTCTTGCTCAAAATGCTTCTATTTCATCTAGTTCCTTATCTAGAAGTTTTAAAAATAAACAAATTAGAAGATGTTAAGTCTGATTAATGACTAGCCTTCTAATAATGTGTCTGGCAATATGCCATATATAAGATCTAGTTTTTTAATGCTAATACCTTTTTAAATCTTCGCACTCAAAAGTTCTTCTATGATAAAACTAATAGTAAAATATATAATATCACTCTTGAATGGAATATTGATTTCGGTGCTAATCAACACATGATAGTTTCCCTTTATAATTTGTTTGATTTTGTTGATATACTTTGCTTGAAATTAAGTATAGGTCATCCTAATGGTACTATGGCTAAGATCACTACTATTAGGAGTCTTAGATTGACTAGAAATATGATTTTGTTTGATGTGCTTGTTGTGCCTGAGTATACTGTGAATTTGTTATATATAAATAAAATGATTAAGGATAGTAAGTACTTTTGTTGGTTTTGATGAGTCAATGTGTTATATTCAAGAGTTGAAATTAGGTAAAATTATGAGGACTATTAGTGAATCTGGTGGATATTTGATAGTGATAGTGATGGTTGTCTAGTATTGGTGCCTATAATTATGGTATTATGTGTTTTGTGTCAAAAAAATTATGACATTATAGGCTTGGTCATCCTTCTGACGAAGTTCTGCATATCTTGGTGGATAAAATTTATTTTTAAAGGATGATCATATGTTTACTTGTGACATCCGTCACAAGGCTAAACAGACCATCCTTTTACTATGAGTAATCATAAGTCTATTGGTTTGGGGGAACTTGTACATATGGATATTTGAGGTTCCTACAAAATTACTAGTAGGGATGGGTATAAGTATTTTTTATAGTTGTTGATGAATTTAGTAGAGTTGTTTGGGTTTATTTGTTCAAATCTAAACTTGATGTTTTTTGTTATATAAACATCTTTCTAAAAATGGTTTCAATTCAATCTAGTTTGAAAGTTAAGATCATAAGGTCTGATAATGAAACTGAGTTTGTAATTGCTAAACTTAGCAACCTCTTTAATAAATATGGCATTATTCATCAGACCTCTTATTCCTATACTCCTCAGCAAAATGGAATTGTTGAGAGGATACACAAACATATGTTGAATGTTGCCCGAAGTTTTATGTTTCAACCGGGGGAGGGGATTCCCTTAATTTAATGGCATGATCGTATTATAACTGCTACCTATTTGATAAATAGGTTGCCCTCATCTATCTTTTTGTTGCTTCCATGTATACTATAGTGTAAGAAACCTAGTCTCTCTCATTTAAGAGCCTTTGGCTACCTTTGTTACTCAACTGTGTTTAATAACAATGACAAGTTTTGTGTCAAGTCTAAAAAATGTGTTTTATTTGGTTTTTCTAGTATAAATTCTTTAATAAATTGTATAGTCTTGATAAAAAAAATGTTTTTTTTCAAGGGATGCTAGATTTTACGAAACTGTGTTTCTTTTAAAAATGCAAATTTCTAATGATAATTTGTTTAAAAATATTGTAACTTCAACTGAAGTTGAGCATTTAAACTTTTTTTAGGCAAAAAGTTCTCAAAGTCCCGATGATGATGGGGACACATCTAATGAGGATGTAGTGTTTGTGCATATTCTAGTTAATGTAGTGGGATAATCGCAGTAGATTTAGCTCCCTCTCTAACTTAAATCGATGATAATGTCACATCTAAGCGCACTAGTCAAAGAATAAACTATGGTGAAGCTTCTAGTATGAATAGGGACGTGCCACAGACAGAGGTGAGGAGATATGTAAGGAACAAAATTTCTCATGGTAGGTTCAGTGACTTTGTTGTGAATATTAGTGTTAAGTATGGTCATGAAAAGTATGTTTCTTATTCTAGATTATCATACGTGAATTATTATCTTTCTACCGCTCTTAATAAGTTTGTTAAACTTAAAACATATAATCAGGCTTGATGTGATAATAATTGGTTTGATGATACGTGGGTCCTAACTGATCTTCCTTTGGGAATAAAAGATATTGGATGTAAATAGATTATAGAATTAAGAATAAAGCCTATGGTGAGGTTGATAGATATAAGGCTAGGTTAGTGACCAAGGGGTCTAGTCAAAGAGAACGTCTTTACTATGAAGAGACTTCAGTAATGTAATGAAAATGGTTACTATTACATGTTTGATTGGTTTAGTTATGTCTAATGGCTGGCCTCTTTATCAATTGCATGTTAATAATGCATTCTTATATGAGGAATTCTACATGGTTTGCTTCCTAGATATTAGGATAAAAATGAAAGTAAATTGTGCAAACTTGTCAAATTCTTATATGGTTTAAAACAAGCTCCTAGGCAGTAAAATGAAAAACTTACTTGTACTTTGATTGATAATTCTGTTACTTACAGTAAAAAATGATTATTCTTTCTATGTTAAAAGAAAAATGGGACATTGATTAGTTTGTTTGTTTATGTGGATGACATCGTTATAACTAGTAATATTCAAAGTGAAATTGATTAGTTCAAAAAGATTGAGTTCTAGATTTATGATAAAAGATCTTGGAATTATTAAATCTTTTTTGAGTATTGAAGTTTTGGAAAATTATATTGGTCTTTGCTTATGTCAAAGGAAATATTTTATTAAGTTGTTAGATGATTATGGGTTGTTAGGATGTAAGTTGTGGAATCCTAACACGACTCCTTAGATCATTATTAAGGCTCATCTAGGAGAAAATAACAATGAACATAGGAATATGCAAAGCGGAAATAGCATAATGAACAATGTTACTAAACAAGGTTTTCTTTATTCATAAACTATAAACTACTAACACATACACACACACGTTTTTCTACTAGACGACTCTCAAAGGAGTTCTATTTCTATTGGATACTAATACTAAACACCTTGCCTCTCTTTATATACTAGAGATGCTAGGGTTTACAAGAAAACCTAGCTTACATAGGAAGCTAACTTAATATTTCACATTAAGTCCTTGTTGTTTCATTTTTCTTCATTTGTGCATATGTAGTTTTGTAATCATCAAATATGAGATCTCAACAATCTTCCCCTATTTGATATTACAAAACAATCTTCATGAATGAGACAACCTGCAATGCTTCCTCTTGACTTAAGATCTTTTTGAACATGCCACCACACATAATAAGTTGCACATCTTCTTCCCCTTTTTGTAATCATCCAATAGGGGTCTTCTAAAGATAAGCAACTTGTGAATACTTCCCCTCAAGTGGTGCATGTATATGGTAAAACATTTAATCAATAAGCTTCCCCTGAGTTCCCCTGAAACTAATAAGTTTACCTTCTCTTAAAAAAACTTTCATAATTTATGTGATTAACCATATCTCCCAAAACGCAGCAATCACTATCATCCTTTATATAAAGAACCTCAAACCAGGAACCATGTGAATAAACAAGGTGCGACGTGTTTACACACCTTGGGACCACAATAGTTTGGATGATGAGCAACACAAAGCCTTCACACAAACCAAAAATAAGTATCAATTTTCTATCACATGCCTCTATAAGCTACATAGAATAACACATATAAAGCAAATACTATATGTATCACAAGTTACAATCAAATACGTTACACTTCTACTCGTCTTCTCACACACAATAACAGTTACAAAAGCAATTATTTCAAGGATCGCACCAATACCAATATCCTTTAGATCTACGGTTCTTTTACAATTTAATCAATGGTTGAAACCCTAGCAATTTAATTCACACCTCTTTCTTTTTCAGTCTAGTATCTGATCACAACAATCTTCTTGTTGGTACAAATCAATCAACAACACCAAGCAACATCATTAACACGAATCAGATCCTCATCGAACCACCAGGGACTTCTTGTTTTTTGGGTACCCTAATCTTGGTAAATCTCTGCTCGATCTTGATGTTATAGTGGTTGTTGCTTTAAAAAAATAAGGTTTGCTAGAAAACCATAAAATCACCAAAGATGCCTTTATTTATTTGAAAACCAAAAAATATACATGTCTAAAAAAACCTAGTACGAATCCCAAATCAAGAGCCACGAGGCTCTAATACCAGTTTTGAAATCCTAACAAGATTCCTTAGATCGTTACTAAGACTCGTCTAGGATAAAACAACAATGAACATAGGAATATGCATAGCGGAAATAGGATAATGAACATTGAACAAGATTTTCTTTATTCATAAGCTATAAATTACTAACACATACACATGTGTGTTTCTACTAGACGACTCTCATATGAGTTCTAGTTCTACTGGATACTAATACTAAACACCCTGCCTCTCTTTATATACTAAAGAAGCTAGGGTTTACAAGAAAGTATAGCATACATGGGAAGCTAACTTAATATTTCATAATAAGTCCTTGTTGATTCATATTTCTTCATTTGTCATATGTAGTTTTGTAATCATCAAATCTGAGATCCCAACATAAGCCTGCTGCAACACCAATGCAGCAGAATATTATGCTTGAATTTGACGAGACTAAAGGTGATAACTATGTAGATAACATGGCTAAATATCAAAAACTTGTAGGAAAGTTAATCTACTTATCTATTACGAGGCGTGACATTGCTTATGCTGTTCATTCTTTAAGTCATCATATGCATACCCTACTTAAGTCTCACTTTACTGTTGGTTTAAGAGTACTTAGATATTTGAAACAAACACATGGCTACGGAATTCAATTTAAAAGAGATATAAAGTTTAGTTTGTATACTTATTCATATGAAGATTGGGCTAAATGTCTTAAAACTAGAAAATTTGTTTCTTGTTTTTTTATATTTTTGGGACAATCTTATATATTAAAAAAGTAAGAAACAAGCAACAATATCTAGGGCCTCTGCTGAAGTCGAGTATATATATTTGGCATCTACTACTTGTGACATTATTAGATTGCTAAAGTTCTAAAGACTTAGATATTGAGGGCTTGTTTCCTGTGAGTTTGTTTTGTGCTAGTAGCTATGTCATTGAGAGAGCTGCTAATCTAGTTTTTTATGAGAAAACTAAACATTTTGAAATTAACTTGTGTTTGGTATAAGAGAAAGTTCCTTCTCGGGTTATTAAAACTTTGAAGCTAAGAATGATGTTGATGTTTTTACAAAAGGGATGAGTGTAGCTCCACATGCCGAGTTGAATGACGAGCTTGGTTGATATGTTCAAGCCATAAGCCTGAGAAGGGGTGTTGAAAGTATCCTTTATATAACATGCTTTTAGCTTGTTATGTTGGTATAAACGTGCAAGGGTTGATCCTACACATTTTCTTAACAGTTTGGTATTGTTTTGTATGTTTGGTCTTATTTGGCAGGTTATGCATTATTGGAGGGTTGAAGTGGAAAATAGGAGTATATATACATCTCCCTAGCTTATTCGTCTCATTCTCTTGTTTTGTTACCTCTCTATAAACATACAACTGTTTCTTATCTCGAATTTAGGGTTTCTCGTATTGTTTAATTGTATAATATGTTTAACAAGATCACCTTGACTTGTAGTAGTTATTAGGGTATTGAGAGTTTGTAGTGTGGTTTACTTGTAACTTGGTATTACACTATATATGTATACTAGGTGAGTACCCGCGCATAGCGGCAGAAGTTAAAAAATGACAGATAATTAACGATACACTATATTGTGGCAAAATGTAATTGAAAAGACTTGTAACAAGCGATAATTCAACTTTATAAAAGATAATAAACAAATAAAACGTTGTGGCATGACAAAGTGAACATATAAGAAGAAACCGTAGGTGATGAAATATAGAAAAATGGAGACTAAAAAAGATGAAGATGAACCACTACTTTGGCACGGGGGCCCTAAAATAATCCCTTGAGAGTGGAACCAATTGGGTTATGGTCCAAAAATGAAGAAGATTCAGAAGAGTACGATCCCACTGGTTTAGTTTTTGAGGGTTGCAGTTAGACCTTTTACGTATAAAAATCGTGTTAGAGAGATTGTTTTAATTAGGCACGCAGCAGAGGGTGACGGAGAGATTGGTGACGGTAACGTCATATATTCTAAAATCTTAAATAGCCTTGTTAATGTTTGTTATATTATAGGTAGAAGGCTAGAAGGCATGCTAATTCATGTGCTTGGAATTTGCGAGTACAAAAAAATGTACATTAAAAAAATTGCGATGGGATAAAAAGTATGTTCCGAATTAATCTTGGAACAAAAGCCGTCACAAAATTATTAGATTCCTATTTTAATAGAGTATTGATCTCAATATATATCGGATTAGCTTAAAAAGACAAAAGTATAAAGTGTAGGCTGGTCATAAGATCCTAAGAAAATGTTATTCCTTAGGCAGGTAAAACTCCAATCCGATAGCGTGCAACCACATAGACAATGTAGTAATATGTGAAACCAGTAATATCATGTGAAAAAAGAAGGTTATGACTCAAAGTCATATTTACACAAATGACAATATAAACGCGTAAATGTTAGATAATTTTTTGTTACGGATAGCAGTAGGATAATTCCATTAAAGTGGCAGTAGAATAAGTCTAAGCTTGTATAATCAAATGCATGTAATCTTTTTTAAAAAGCATACAGAAACAGGAACCATCCAGATCTGATAAGCAAAAGTATGTAATTTTTTCTATTTGAGTAACTTAGGGAAATCAGTTTAGCAACTCGAATTTTACTATGACCACATCGCACCACTACTTTTAGTCAATCGGAGTCTCGGGTGAGAAACAATGGATTCACCTCACATATTATTGATTAGCTACACCATCTCTTTAAACTTTTCATCTTCACCTTGTTCCTGCTATCAAAATCATATGTGCAACAAACCAAAATCATATCGGCGACATAAAAACCTGAAATTTACCTATTTCGTAAGCACGAGAACATCAAATTGAGAAAGTCAATATTGAAAATTTAAGGGGTGATTGGTATTACATGTTTCTAGCTTTATACTGAAATACGTAGTTAGTTGCAGCACCGTCTCCACTTTCTAACCTCTTCCCCTGAAAAGATTAACCGACGTATTTTTTGTTAAATAGTTTATATGTGGTAACCTATGCAATTGCAATGAAACTTTGCCTTTCAGAAAGCTTGGAAATGTAAAATATAAGCTAAAAAACTTACCTGGAAGACAATTTCGGATAAGAAAACACATCATCTAATACAGCATCACAGTTGCCATAAACCTCTACAGATTCTAGGAATTGTTTTGGAAAGCAAAAGCGGGTGCCTTATTGAATGACACTATTACAGCAAACACAAAGTCATATTCTCGACCACATAAATCCCTGATCTGTCACTGCAACAAACACAATATCATGTTAGTTCTTATTGCAAACACCTGATTCAACAATACAATTTATAATGAAAAAAATTAAACTCATACATGTCAATAAAACCCATAACCACCTAACATACAAAAATCAAAAAGAAAAATTAACTAAATAATGACAATAAAAAGCATGAAATAATCATTTTAATACTATCTAGTTGTGAGTTGCTGGTCTAATTTGTTAGTGTAACTAATAAAGCTTGTGAATGGATGTAGGAATATTAGATTATAACTAACCTTGTAAGTTGCATATGACACAACTTCAGCAAGAGTCATCAACTAAACTCTTGACCACCTGCACAAAACACACACCCCAAATTAATTGTAAATCATGAAGACGGTGAAGATAGACAACAAACCGTACCGAAAGAGTAAATCTTAAACATTAATTCTACAAATAAACATTGCTTATTGATTATATTATCATATCACAAATACATTATTATAGATTAGACGACGTAAAAGCAAAAGTCATACTAAGCTTTGTAATTGGATATTACCACGACCATTCCATCGTAAGGTTTCACCATCCATTGTTTCAAACTGCACTGGTTTACATATGTAGAAAACAAAAGAATGTGAATTGTGGATCAGAAAAATAAGCAAATAACCCAGTATAGCTATAACAAAAACTTTTTAAATGCAAATAACATAATCTTTGCCCAATAACAAATATGTATATAGGTTACAAATGAGATGTTGTACGAAATATTATGTAACTCTTACCCAGAATGACGTCACCAAAGACTTCTTTACGTTCAACTTCAGTTATTGCTTAGGTCCATGGTAAGTTCCATCTCATAAGGTCTTATATATGCAACCTGGAATTTGTGCCTAAAACATGAAAACCATTTTGTTATCTAAGAGTTTTATGACATACGATGAAACTTGATCTAATCCAAGACCACCATCCTAAATAACCTAATCGAAACCACCCGCCAAAACCACATAGACCTATACTGGTAATGGTGGTGGCGGTGGATTCGAATGAGAGAGGCCAGATGCGGCAGCAGTAGGAAGATGTCATTGATTTGTATAGAGGAAGTTTGAGACCACCAGCCTTAACAACCTAATCAAAACCACCTGCCAAAACCACATAAACCTTTATTTGTAATGGTGGTGGCGGCGGATTCGGATGAGGGAGGCCGGAGGTGGCAGTAGTAGGAAGATGGGATTGATTTGTATAGATCACACGTTTTCCCCTAAATAACACACCACATTCTATATATATCTCTAATATTCAACTTTGCAAAAGAATGATTTTACAGCTCAAATCATAATCCTTGTTTCTCTAAGGATACGTTTTCCCTTATATGGTTAAACCTTTCCATAAATTCCAAATTTTTCAACATTACCATAAATTTAGCCTTTTTCAACTTTCAACATTCAACAAATCCTATACACCCTTTATAGGGTACTAGACGAATACCCGCGCATAGCGGCGGAATGTCTAGCGGCGGATAATTCACAATGACTCATTTTATAGTAAATGCTTCTTGAAATCCAAAGTGAATTTTTTAAAATAAAAATAGAAACGTTCATAACATCCATCAGTTCTTAACATGTAGATCGATTCATGAATCTGGCTTTAGGATCATTTTGAAACTGGACCTCTTTTAATTTTCAGAATGAGTCGTATGGTGAAAGCTTTAAGATTTACATTGAATTTGTAATATTTTTCTTGTTTAGATGAAATGTTGAAAAATTTTAACTTTTCAACAACTGGGATAAAAAGTTTTATAGGGTATATAAACTTTTACTTTTTTAGTAAGGCTCACACATTTTTAACCATTTTATGTTTTCAATATTTCAACCAAAAAGATACATCCTTTATAAGATAGTAAAGGTATGAAATTTCTATAACTGCTATATTGACTATATGGTACTTTTGTTTAACCAAATCCCAAAGACTTCAATATATGTAGAAAATAGTACTTTTAACATAATAACGATTCATAATATAGGAAAGCTAGTGAATAAAACGACTTAGATACTCTTGTTATTCATACCATTTTGACCAACTATAGAAAGAATTACAGTAATAATTAAAGTTTTATAATTGAGTATTCAAATAAAAAGGTTGATCGTGTTATAAATGTATTTAACCATATTTCTATCATACCAAAAATATAAATTCAAAAGAAATGCATTAAAAGGTTTCATCATTCATCATTCATCAATATGCACGTCTATTATTTTTCAAACGAGATTTCAAATCAAGTAGTAAAAATCAACTGTAGCCATCTATAACTAAAAGTGACCTAACTGACATTTGCAATTTACTATGAACTATGAACTATGAACTACAAAGCTATATAATTTAGAATTAATTCTCTAAAAATTACAAGTTTACTTTTTTATAAGAAGTAGTAATTGATGTAGAACAAGTGATAACATAACAACTTTCGATTTTGATGAGACATAACTACCACAAATTGATTTTTGAAGTTACACGAATTTTATGAGTTTACAAGTCAACTTCATAGCTTTATATTATACCATGTTTCATTCCTGAATACTTTCTATCGGACAAATCATGCCTATATATACACCAATCATTGTTTTCAAAATCAAAAGTTGTTGTCATTTATAAATTAGATTTTCAAGAAAATTAAAATTTCAAGAACTAAGGTAAAACCCTCTAAGTAGTTTGTACTACGGAGTACTAATCACCAAACACATACACGTTACATAGATATACTGTAGTAATTTTTATCATTTCAAAAATATCTAAAATATTCAAACAAAAAAAAGCAAGTACGTGTGAATATACAATAAACCCAACTCCCTTTCACGTCGTAAAGGCTATTAACCCTTTGAGATTGGAGTGATTTGTTTGAATATGTTTCTCATCTTATGCTACTTAGCAGATTCTGGTACAACGGCCGCTGTTATATTTTCTAATAAAGACATAAACAAATTTAGGCGATGGCGAGAGTATCTTTTTTAGACCTGAACAAAAGAAACATCTTGAAACTAATTAAATCCTGATACATAAACCTCAAAAAATAAAATAAAAACACATACATGTGGTGGTTTCAGTGGTGTTGCGGCGTTCGGTGGTGGATGAGTTAGAGTGCTGGTGACGCTCGGTGGTATAAGAGTTTGGTTCCATACAAAAAAGACAATAAATATTGCAAAAAATACTGCAACAACTATTGTTAACTTGTATAAATAAACATACAGAAGACCTATCATGGAGTAATATATAAGCTAAATGCTGGATACCATAAAATAGATACCGTAAACAATTAAGAATGAACCAACATACCATTGGCTTTGTTGTTTGGAAAAATCCACGAATAGCATAAACAAATCTCATCGCATTATCAACTTACACAAACGCACACATTGAGTTCTTGAATAAACTTGTCCAAGCCAATAATTTGTGAAGGGTTATAGGCTTATGGCCCAGTAATACAATAAACTTTCAAATCATGTGTGCAAAGAGCCTCGTATGTCCAAAAAAGTCATTTATGATACTCCCCATATCATGATGTTAGAGTATTGCCGCACATTTCAAGATTACAATATAAATGAAGATAAGAAAAACAAAATTACAATTACAACTGCTACTCCTACTCAATCTTAAAATTAAAACCAAAAACATATCCTTCATAGCATGGCATACGATCTAACTTTTACTATTATCATTCTTCTCACAACATAAGGTTAGCCCACGTTTCTTTTTTCTTATGATAGATTCACCTCATGACATCAACTTCAAATCTGAGCTTATAAAAATCAAGCCAAATAAATATTACAGTGTTAGAAAAATAATAGATTAAACAAACTGCAAAAAAAAAATCACAAAAAAGGTTGACATTACCAAAAGGGAGATGATGTATTTGAATTATGAAGTATTATGGTTTGTTTATATAGGCGATGGGAAAGACCATTTCCATATATACATTGTTAAGTTTTTATTCATAATATTGCTTGTTACTGGAGAAATGTTTCTTTACGTACGCATTTCATTCGATATACAATAGTTTAATTTTTTGTTTTGAGAATAAAATACTCTAGTTTACAGCTACTCTAGTTTACAGCTAAAATTTTGTGTGTGAATGTTTACAGCTAATCATTCGGTTACAATGTGTAAATGTCAAACCTTAATGATACTTTCAACATTTCCTAACTAATCAAGTTTTTAATAATTCTATAATTAACAAAGTTTTCAACATTCAAGAAAAATGTCAAAACACTTTATAGGTAGTAGAAATATAGATTCACTATTTCCATATATATCCAATTGTTGAAAATTTTCAATTTTTCAACTTTTCAACTTTTCAACAATTGATATACACCTTTTATAGGGTATATAGATATAGATATAGATATTTGCCATAAATTTCGTTTTCTTAAAAATTTTAGCGAAGGTGAACGAGAACACGATAAAATTTTATCGCGTAGTGTATATATTTGCTAGAAATATCGTTTTCTTCAAAATCAACCCGGTCCTAATATTATGTGTTATATAAATAATTGTATTAAAAATTGTGTGCACCTGATAATTTGATACTATAGCTGCCCTGTATACAATGACTTAGACTCATGCGCTGGTTCGACTGCCATTCCAGATTTTTTGAATACATGTTTTGATGGATGATTCAAACTAAAATTTATATTATTTTGGGGTTTTAGAAATAAGTCTCCTAAGAAAGAGACATTATGTGATAATGTTACAGTCTTTCTTTCTCTTGGATATAGTCAATAAGAGGAAGATGTTTATACCTGCTCGGATTACAAATCCAAAATCTGCTATTGTAATCTTGTTTTTTTCGCTCTATAGCTACTTGCTAGAGTGCGCAATTATTAAGTAATTTAGGAAAATAATTTAACTACCTAGCAAGTGCCTATTGCCAGCAGTTTAAAAAAACATGCCCCTTCAGTAATTACTCCATCCAGATTGATGAATTATTAGTGTTTTCACGAATCCAATTTCATTAGATGTTATCAAGTTTACCGACGTTCACAAGTGGAAAGATCAGATATTTTTCGCAACCAATGAAGTCTACACACACTAGGTGTCTTCACTGATACTGCAACAGAATGGAACCTAGGATTTCCGGATGGTGTTGCATAATTTGTTAGAAGGTCTTGCATATAATCATTTCTATTATCATAAGTAATAAAATTTGCAGAATAAATCAATTTTAGGCTAAACTGAAGTAACACAAAAATGTTCCGCGTGTTTCACATGCCAAAGATGGTACTCCTGAAAAAAAAATTACACTTTATAGCCTAAAATCGTGAAAGTTTATGGACTTTAAAATCGATAGTCGTGTGATAGGATCGAACTCGAGATCACGGGATTACACACATTACGTGAAGAGTTAATTTATTTATTAAATATATTTATTATATTTATTAAATCAAACTGTAGCTAACGATCGTTAAGTAATTAAAAGTTAAGTATTAAACGATTGTTATAGAATGTTAAAGAAGCTAAAAGAAGGTGTCGGAAAGTTCCAGAAACCCTCTTTTGAGCACATGTATATCCGGCCAAATAAGAGGCAAAGATAGGGATGAAAAGTTTTAGGCTTTATCTTGTTTAAACCTTGGAAGATAAGTTTCCAAGGTGTATATAAACAAACCTTAGGGCCTCATAATTTTCCACTCCATTATTCTTCTTTCTTGCTCTAAACCGCCGGCCATATATACACCCTTTAGGGTTCATCTTTGATTTTCTAAAAGCTATTTTAGATCTAGTCCTAGCCCCTCTCTAGGGTTGTTGGGTAGATCCTCCATAGGCTTGGAAGGCTCGGTTCTGTTCGTGCTAGACTCACGATTAGCTCATCGTATCACGTGTGTACAAGATCGTGGTGTGATCTTATTTTAGATTACATCCTGGTGGTGTTCTTGATTTATCTTTACTGGTGATCGTTCTGCTAAGAAAAAGGTATGTAACCCTAGCCTTGATTAATTATAATTGTGTTATATAAAGATCTTGTTAATCTGCTTCTGTTGTATGCTCTTTGATCTATGTTAAGGTTTTTTTATAATTGTTATGTTAATCATAAACCTTCAGTGGCATCGAGAGCCGTTTTAACATGATTATATTTATCATGATCTAAAGTTTTTTTTTAACTAATATTGATTTGTGTTAAAATTACATGTTGTTTTTTAGGTTTTATAAAAATTATGGTTTTGTTTGTTTTTTTTATTGTTTTAAATACGGCTTTGCCGATTTTTTATAAAAAAAAAAAAATTTGTAAATCCTAAAATTACATGGTATTTAACTTTAGATGTATGCATGAATTAATTGTTATGTCATGTGTGGTTACGATCCGTAGTAGTTTTTTAATTGTTAAGAGAATATGGAAGATCCGTAATAAACATGCATGTTTTTTTTACGGATCATATAATTTTGATTGCTATTTGCTTTATTTGATTCAAAGTTTTAAAATTAGGGAAGACTTTTATGTTCATAAAAACCCTAGATTTGATGTTCTTTGAATAAATTGTTTGCATGTGGCTATTTGATTTAGTTATTTTTTTGTACTACTTGTTTTCATGCGTTTTTTTTAATTGTATGTTGTAAACAAGGGTAATTTTTTTTAAGAAAAATAATATGGACTAAATCTTATCAAAATTAATGAATTGTTTTGAGACCTAAATTACATATGATTTGTGTTGATTAGAATTGCAATAGCAACTTAACGGCCTACTCAATTTTGACAAACTATAAAGTGGGTATAACGCACCGCTGGTCAAGTACCCGGTTAAGGAAGGAGGTGTTATGCTTCAGCGCTGACCAAATTCCCGGCTCGCCTGTGCGTCAAAAATTGGAATTACCTACGGTTGTTATTGGTATAATTCTTTAAGGTTGTTTGGTTTAACCAATACCTCAACTTGCAAATATATGATGAACTTTTAGTCTCACCAAAAAGTTTACTAAGCGTTTTATTAAACTTATGCTATGGAGATGTATGCATGCTTCTCCATACATGATTTTGACACCAAAATCTATACCCTAAAATTTAAGTCATATGCCCTCTAATTGACGAACACTTGAAGTTACAATTGTCGTCATATAAGATATCGGACGATGTTGTAATGGAGAGAAAACTTCATGACTGAATAAGATTGCACATGAAGGTTTTACGTTCTTTAGATTAGTCGACTTAATTGAGTTACTCAGTGAGAACTGGAAACTTAAGGCATAAAGAAGGGATAAAACATGTTTACAATGCAAATGTTTTTGGCAATGTAAATCCCTGACATATCTAGAAATTGCAATATGATTTGGCGATTATTGTTCGACAAGTTACTGTGTTGAATACATTTGTCACTAGCAGATCAACTGATGTGATAAATCTATGTCAATATGGATTCTAGTTTTTCAAGGAAAATACTATGGTTTTATTACCGGGGTAATTTTATTTTCTTGAATTTTATTATCGAAAATACTAATGTTTGAACTTATTTCTGTAGAAATGGCTCAACCCGAAAACAATCTGACAATAAGCTCGGCGTTCAAAGCATTTTTTGAACGGCCTGAACTTACTGGCCCTAATTTCAGTGATTGGTACCGCTCACTAAGAATTGTTCTGAGAGCAACGGGTACCATCAATATCTTGGAAACTCCTTTTCCGGAGGATCTTGCTGAAGGAGCAACTGATGCGGAAAGGCTTCAACACGCTGCTAACGTTAAGAAGCACCATGAGGTGGCTGCTGTAATGTTAGGGAGAATGGCTCCATCACTTCAAAGGAAGTATGAGCTAGCTTCTCCTCAGCAAATGCTTGATGAACTCAAGGCTGTGTATGAAACGCCGCAAGCTGTAGAGATCTATGATCTGGTTGATGCTCTACATAGTTGCAAGCAAGCTCCTGGTAAGTCCGTAAGTGACCATTATATGGAGATGAGGGGTTATATGGAACAACTCATCGCACTAGGACAACCCTTTGATAATAATATGGCTATTAACTTGATCAATAGGTCCCTTAATAAGGACTTCAATGATTTCGTTCGTAACTATAATATGCATTGCACGGGGAAGACAGTTAATGATTTGCATGCAATGCTCATTGACTTTGAAAAGGGTTTGAAAGATAAGGCACCCACTGTTACTTATCAAGTACTTTATGTACAAAAGGGTAGAGTGTCGAAACCAAAACCGCAAGTGAATAAGAAGCAGAAAGGAAAAGGCAAGGTTGATAAGAGCAAGCAAGTTGCGACTACATCAAAACCAAAGCAAAACTTTGCTAAGAAATCTCTGAAAGATGAGACTTGTCACTACTGCAAGATGACTGGACACTGGAAGAGGAATTGCTCTCTCTATCTCCATGAAATGGCAGAACATAAGAAGAAGGCTGAGCAAGTTGCTGCAGCACCATCTTCAGGTAACTTATTTATGATAGAGTTATTTAATCTTTCATACAAATCAAACTCCTGGGTATATGATACGGGATGTGGTATTAATATTTGTAATACCCTGCAGGGATTTGAGTTGAAGAGGAGACTTACCTATGGGGAACTGTTAGGACTATTGTAATAGTTATATGTAATAGGTAGACTAGGAGGTATGTAGTTCCTCCTGGTCCTAGTCGTAGTAGGAGCAAGTCCTGCTCCTGGTCCTAGTCGAAGTCAAACATTGTTATTTACTTAATATTCTGTTAGGATATGCATGAGTTATATTAGGAGAAGATATGCATATCAGTTTTACACGTTTTCTTGTAAGCGGTATTAGGGTTTCCTTGTAGTATAAAAGGAACCTGAGGCATAAGGGTTATTCATTCATTCACAAAACGTAGTTCTAGTCTTTATTAATATTAGAAATCCTTAGAAAGGATCAAGTCTTCATAGTTATTCTGTTTCTCTTGTTTATATTTGTGTTCTACATTCATATTGTGTATAGAGTCTCTTTGTGATTTGACTTGTGATTACAGAAGTCATTCACCGGTCCTGACAGGCTGCAAGATCTATATTCGTTGAACCCAACAAGTGGTATCAGAGCCTGGGAGGGTCTCTATACAACAAGAATCCAGTTCTCTTATTTTTAACAATCTGTTTATCATGTCTGCCTCAACTTCTACTCAAACAGGAGAAGAAGGCACTCCTAAAATTGTCCAACCTCAGCAGATCCTGGCTACGGTTTCCAACACGAATGGAAAATTCCCTCTTCTGAAGAAAGGTGAATATGACAACTGGGCAATGAAGATGGAATGGTGGATCACCAACACTGATCAAGATCTTTGGAAGATCATTCTAAATGGAAACAGCAGAAAGCTTACTGGACGAGACAAGAACGGTAATATTACTCTTCTTGACCCTAAATCTCATGAGGAAATAATCGCTATTCAGAAGGAGGTAAAAGCAAAAACAATTTTGCTTCAATCTCTTCCTGAAGATCACATGGGTGACTTCTACCATTTGGATGATGCCAGAGAGATCTGGAACGGCATAAAAGCAAGGTTTGGCGGAAATGAGGAGTCAAAGAAAATGCGAAGGTCCATGCTGAGAGATGAATTCACAGAGTTCAAAATCTCAGAAACTGAAGGCCTGAATCAAGGGTATGATAGGTTCCAGAAAATATTGAGCCAGTTGAATCAACTTCGGTCCAAGCCTGATGATGGTGATGTTAATGCAAGGTTTCTTAAAGCCTTGCCCTACTCTTGGAACCAGGTGGTAATCTCTCTTAAAGCCAAAGGTGGGCTTGATTATCTCAGTTTTGATGATTTGTTTCATAGGCTCAGAACATTCGAACCTCATGTGAGGGGATATCCGAGTGACTCTTTTCCCACTCCTGCTAATTCAGCCTTTGTGAGCTCTATGGCATCTAGTCCCATGGCATATGCAAGTAGCCAGAGCAATAATGTGTCTCCCCAGCATACTATTCAGCATACTAGTCCCATGTCATATGCATCTAGTCCCATGTCTTCTGCTTCTGATCCCCCTGCCAAGTCTGGTAGTATGGTAGAAGCTATTCTTCATTCTTTTGTTGCTGATGTTACTGCTGAACAACAACTTGCGTTTGATGACTTCAAACAGATCGATAAGCTGGATCTGGATGAGATAGATCTTAAATGGCAGATGGCCATGCTTACTCTGAGGGTTCACAAGTTTGAGAAGAAAGCAGGAAGGAAGTTTAATTACAACCCTCGGGAGCCAGTAAGATTCGATAGAAGCAAGGTTCGGTGCTATAACTGTCAGCAACAGGGTCACTTTGCTAGAGAGTGCCCTAGCAAGAATGATCAGGAGAAGAGCAGGTACTCCGCTTTCAAAGTTCAGGAGGTTAAAGATGACAAGAGAGCATTGGTATCTGTTGACTCCATGGTCAACTGGAATGATCATCAGGCTTCTACTCTGGAATCAGCGGAATCAACGACTGATGTGTTGGCAATGATTGCTGGGAATCTCTCTGATGCAGAAGAAGCAGAAGAGTTTGCTCTTATGGGCATCTCACCTCAGGTACAACATTGTCCCCTTGGTTGTCATGATAAATACACAGAACTGTTGTCCCAATTTAATGAAGTAAATGAACAAAATGATAAGTATTACTTAGAGGTACAAGCCTATAAAGCTTCATTAAACACATTGGAACAACAGAAGAAGTGGTTACAAGATACACAACGTGCATATGAGGATAAAATCAGGATACTAAGCATTGATTTAGAAAACACTACAAATATGCTTAAATATACAGAAACTGAAAGAGATGCTAGTATCAAAGAAAAAGAGGAGATGCAAGCTAAATTAGATGCTACACTGTTAAGATTTGACAAATGGCAAAAGGCACCTAAAAATCTTTCAAAATTAATTGATAGTAGCATGTCTGGCAGAACTAAAAGAGGCTTAGGATTTGAAAAATATATTGATTCTGAAGATGTATTTGATTTATCTTTCTCAAGCGTCTTTGATGCCGACAAAGAGGATGAGGGAAAACCTAGCTACAATAGGTTTAAACCAGCAGCAGAAATGCATGCTGTTCCTCCTCCTCTTACTGGAACTTTCATGCCTACCTCATGGAATAATGACTCGGATGGATCACAGATGCTTGAGTCCCCCACAAGTTCTACTAATTCTAACGACTTTGTCTCATGTACTTTTAGTGACAAAGCCGGCGACTCTGCATCTAATGGTTCAAGTGAAGAGTCAAGACCTACGAGTTCCAAGTCGGATGAACATGCTGCTACTGGTGCTAGGAAGTGTGAAGAAAAAGTCGCTGTCAAGTCAAGTGTGTCCGGTCCATGTTTATTGAGTCCTAGGAAGAATGTTTTTTCTAGAACTGTGTGTAATAAAGTCGGCAGTATGAAACAGTCTCATTCTAATAAAAGGTCTTTCAAAACATGTTTTGTTTGTGGCAGTCCCTTTCATTTAATTAAAGATTGTGATTATTATGACACACATGCATCTATTAATCATGCTTTACTTGCTCCTGGATCACCAGGAGCTGCTCCATATACTACTAGAAGACTTAATCCTTGTGCTCCAATGTTTCATACTTCTAGAGTATCCTCTCCTTATATGTCTGATTCTTGGAGAGAAAATAGATGCCAGACAACAAGTAATTATTTTCCAAATTATAATCCAAACGATGCGCATTATTTTGACCACACGTATTTTGGTTTGGGAAATTTGGGAACTGCTGTTAAGCCCTCAGCAGGTTGTTCCTGGTCAAATAATAATACCCTTATGATGAATAGGCAACCAAGGAACAATAGTGGATCTCATCAATCTTCTTGGCATTCTACTAATGATCCACAAGGCAGGCTCAAACCTGAAAAGGTTTGGGTCCCCTTAAGACACTAACTTTTGCATTTTGATTATATTGTTGTTGTAGGTTACTCCATACCAGGATCCTAGTCTAGGCATTGTTGATAGTGGCTGCTCCAGGAGCATGACTGGCAATAAAGGTCTTCTCTCAAATTTTGTACCCTTTTATGGGGGCAAGGTTTATTTTGGTGGAGGTGAAGGCAGAATCACTGGCAAGGGAACGATAAAGACTCCCAATCTCAATTTTGAGCAGGTCTACTATGTGGAAGCACTTCAACACTTCAACTTGATATCGGTCTCTCAGATATGTGACAAGAAGCAGTTTGTACTCTTCACCGATACTGATGCCCTTGTGCTCTCTAAAGATTTTCAGCTTCCGGATGACTCACAAGTTTTACTCAGAATCCCTAGAAGACACAATCTCTATAGCATCAAGTTGAATGAAGTCAACCCTACTGGTCAACTAGCATGTCTGGTTGCGAAAGCCTCGGAAGATGAAGCCACAAAATGGCACCGAAGGATGGGACATGTCAACTTCAAGACCATTCACAAGCTTGCCAATTTGAATCTGGTCTCTGGTTTACCTCCCAAGACGTTTAGAAATGACATAAATTGTGTTGCCTGCAGCAAAGGCAAACAACATAAAGCATCCTTCAAGGCCATTACTGCTTTAAGTCTCATTACTGAACCATTGCAGCTTCTACATATGGACTTATTTGGTCCTACTTCCATCAGAAGCATAGACCACAAGCAATTCTGTTTGGTGGTGACTGATGGTTATAGCAGGTTTGCGTGGGTGTTTTTCATGGCTACCAAAAGTGAGACCTACTCAATTCTTCGAGATTTCCTTACCTTAATAGAGAATCAGTTGTCCAAGAAAGTTAAAGGTATTCGATGCGACAATGGAACCGAGTTTAAAAATAGAGACCTCATCACACTTTGCAATACTAAGGGCATCAAAAGAGATTATAGTGCTGCTCGGACTCCTCAACAGAATGGTGTGGCAGAAAGAAAGAACCGGACACTAATAGAAGCAGCAAGGACTATGCTTGCCGATTCCAAGCTTCCGACCATGTTCTGGACAGAAGCTGTTAATACGGCCAGTTATGTTTTGAATAGGGTGTCTATTACCAATCCACACAAGAAAACACCTTATGAGCTGCTCACGGGCAAAGTTCCCAATATTGCTCATTTGAAGCCGTTTGGGTGTCCAGTCACCATTCTGAATACTAGTGACTCTTTGGGGAAGTTTGATGGCAAGGCTGATGAAGGATATATTGTGGGATATTCAGCTCATTCTCGGGCGTATCGTATCTACAATCTTCAAGCCAAACGAATAGTTGAAACTATTAATCTCAGGTATTTTGAGGAGAAGACAAACATTCAAGGAACAGGTCCAGAATGGTATTTTGATCTTGATTATCTTAGTGATTCGTTAGGATATTTTCGTTTCAAAACTAACCATGATGCAGGACCTCAAGTGTTTGCAACTTCTGGTACTGGTGTTCCTTCTAGTCTCTCTGATTCAGATGATGAGGATGACATTTTTGTGGTTCTATCCTATTCCACCACTGTTTCTCCTACTCCTCCTAGTGATGCAACTCCATTGGAGGTACAGGATTCCCAGGCAGCTCTTGATACTCTTCTAAAGCAACAACAAGAAGCTACTAAAGCGGCTGCTCAAGGTAGCTTTGAGTTTCCCTTGGTTGATCCTTCAGACAGATCTGCTCCTAGTACTCCAGCTTCTGCTCCTAGTGCTAGTCACTCACCTACTGGTACTCCGGCTAGTGAGTCTGCTTCAAATACACGTTTCTCCAGTCCTTCTGATTTGGGAAATCATGAAAAGAAGTCTTCTACCAAGCTGGATGATATTCATAAACAACCAGTAGACGGGATTTTCCAAAATGCTTCATATGATGCTGATTTCGTTGGTGATCTCGGTAACATGGCACCAGAAGTGGAGGTTACCTCCAATCCAGTTTTGCAATCACATAAAGATCATCCCACCACTCAAATCATTGGAGATCCTGGTTCTACCGTTAAGACACGCAGAATGCAGCAGAAGGCCTCGTCTGATCATCATGCTCTTGTGGGCTATATTGAGGATCAAAAGCGTAATAATCATACGGACTTTCAACACTGTTTGTTTGCTTGTTTTCTTTCACAGGTGGAACCTAGGTCTGTTTCTCATGCTCTTGAGGATCAAAGTTGGGTGGAGGCTATGCAGGAGGAAATGCAGCAATTTTTGTTTCAGAATGTTTGGGTTCTGGTTGACCTACCAAATGGGAAGACAGCTATCAATACCAAATGGATTCTCAAAAACAAGAAGGATGCACGGGGAATAGTGGTCAGGAATAAAGCTAGGCTTGTCGCACAAGGACACACTCAAATTGAGGGCATTGATTATACTGAAGTCTTTGCGCCTGTTGCAAGGATTGAGGCCATTCGTCTGTTTTTGGCTTTTGCTTCGTATGTTGGCTTTACGGTGTTCCAGATGGATGTCAAGAGTGCATTTCTCTATGGAAAAATTGACGAAGAAGTGTATGTTACTCAACCTAAGGGGTTTGTTGATCCACTTCATCCAAAGAAAGTCTACAAAGTGGTCAAGGCTCTTTATGGGTTACATCAGGCTCCTAGAGCTTGGTATGAGCGTCTCTCCACTTTCTTGTTAAAGAATGGCTATAGAAGAGGTACTATTGACAAAACACTATTTCTTCGGCGGAATTCCAAGGATATTATCCTTGTTCAGGTTTATGTGGACGACATTATCTTTGGTTCCACTAGGAAGGAGTGGTGTGATGAGTTTGAACACTTGATGAAAGGCGAATTTCAGATGAGTGCCATGGGAGAACTGTCATTTTTCCTTGGGCTTCAGGTCAAGCAACAATCGGATGGAATTTTCATCAGTCAAGATAAGTATGTTCATGAGATTCTTCAAAAGTTTGACATGGATCCTCTTCGTCCAGCAGCAACTCCTTATGAAGTTACTAAAATCAAACTCAAGAATGAGCCAGATCCACCCGTAAATGTTCATATGTACAGGTCTATGATTGGCTCTCTCATGTACTTGACTGCGTCACGTCCGGATATTATGTTTGCAGTAAGTGCTTGTTCTAGACACCAGGTGACTCCAACGGTTTCGAACTTAAATGCAGTTAAGAAGATTTTCAAGTATATCAAGGCTCAACCTAGATTGGGTCTATGGTATCCTAGAGAATCCCCATTTGTGCTTGAAGCATACAGTGATAGTGATTATGCTGGTGCTAATAATGATAGGAAGTCAACTACTGGTGGTTGTCAATTTTTGGGTCGTCGGCTTATTTCATGGCAATGTAAGAAACAGACAATAGTAGCTACTTCTTCAACAGAAGCTGAATATGTGGCTGCTGCTAGTTGCTGTGGTCAAGTTCTATGGATCCAAAATCAGATGTTGGACTATGGGTTCAATTTTATGAATACTAAAATTTTTATTGACAATCAAAGCACTATTTGTATTGTGAAGAATCCTGTATTTCATCAGCGGACGAAACATATTGAGATTCGGCATCATTTTATACGCGATGCCAATGAGAAGAAGCTGATACAGGTTCTTAAAGTTCCTACGGATGACAATGTTGCTGATTTGTTGACTAAAGCTTTTGATGGTCCTCGGTTTAACCACTTGGTGGTTCATATTGGGATGGTCAATCCTTGAAGTCTAGGATTGAGGGGAGGCAAAGCCTAAGGGGAGGCTTTGTGTACATATTAGGTTAGTCTAACGTATTCGTAGTTTTTAACAACATACTTTTTTTGGTTCTGGTGGTGTGTGGTGTTTCTGATGAAGGATTTTTGCTCACTTCTGATGGATATGGCCTTACATGACTGGCTTCTGGTCCTTTTTGGTCAGCTTCTAGTTATGATTGGATGCTTTCTGGTGGTCTCAAATCCTTCCCAGTATAGTAGTGTTTGGATATGGGTGCTGGTACTGGTCTGGCTACTGTTCATTCCTTTTGTACTTTATTAATCACGTTTTGCTCCTGGTCCGACTATTGTGCACTTTGACTTTTGGTCAACGCTTCCAATACTGATATTTACAAGTTTGAATTCACCAAATCAATTGGGGGTAAGTTATTATGTTAAAAAGGGCAAGTGGTTAGTATGCCATTATGGCATAATTTAAAAGGGCAACCCCCCATTAATAGGGGTCAATGAACAGTTACTAACTTCTTCTTATATGGTCAACATACACTCATTACAATTAAAACACACACAAAAACCGCTACTACTCCTCTCATTCCAATCTAAATCCTTCTTCAATCCATTCATCAAGATCCATGGCTGCTCTTGCTTATCAACCTGCTCATAATCGTGTTGCTTATCTGGGGGATGGTCCTAATAGTGAACATTTTGCTGATATATTGGAGTTTATTGAGGCTTCTAACTTAAGGTATGCATTTACTGTTTGTCCTACCATATATGATTCTGTGGTACGTCAATTTTGGGCGTCTGCTGAACTGGTAAATGTGGCTGGACGTCCACGAGCGATCCATGCTACCATAGATGGACGTGCTTATGTGGTCACTGAAGAATCTATTCGCTCTTCTCTTCATTTTCAAGATGCGGGGGGTGTTGTCTCACTTCCAAATGCGGAAGTTTTAGAGGGTATGGCTGCCATAGGTTATGATCATGGGGGGAGGTTTAACTTCCAAAAGAATAGGTTTTCCCCTCAGTGGAAGCTTCTGGTTCACTATTTAATACATTGTCTGAGTCCCAAGTCGGGGAGTTGGGATGCGTTCCCTACTCCTTTGGCTACTGGTCTTATATGTTTAGCCCAGGGTAGAGTGTTTAACTTTTCACATTATATCTTTGAGGGGATGGCTAGTAATTTGTCCACTGCGGGATCTAGGAAGAAATTTCTTATGTATCCTAGGTTTATTCAAGAAATACTTGTTTGCATTCCACGAGATAGGGCTGAGCATGTACCATCTAAGCTGACAGCGAAAGTGTATTATAACATGATGAATGGGTTTCATGGGGATTGGAGGCCCCTGACTGAAGCCATGATGGGTTTGGCTCAGGGTCCCATAGGTCAGGAGGAGGAGGCTCCTGAGTTGGTTGTGTTAGATGATGACCCCATGGAGGAGGAGGTGGCTCCTGCTGGTAATGCCACTCCTGTGGTAGAGGAGGAGCTCGTTGAGGAGGTGGTGGTTGAACAACCATCCCCTCCCAAGGCTGGTCCTTCCTCGGCTCCACACAGGTCTCCATTTGTGGAGACTCCACCTCCTAGTCCTGCCTCACACTCGACAGATATCCCCTTTGCTGCTAGTACTCCACACGTTGACCCCAATGTTGCTTCGGGCTCCCGTGATGCTTTCCCTGATCCAAGTTCTCTTGGTGGGCAGGCAGAGGAGCCTACTACTAATCTGACATCTTTGCTAGATCTTATGCACAGGTACCATGAGAGGATGATTTGCTTGGAAGCTGACTTGAACCAACATCGGAAGCTCACACGGGAATTTGTTCTTCCTCTGGCCGATCGTATTAAGGTCTTGGAGAATCAACAGCGTCGTCGAAAGAAGCATGTGGTTCTTTCTGAGTCTGAGGATGAGGCTTCGGAGAATGTTGAGGATGGCTTGACATTGCTGGCTAAGGCTGCCTTTGCTGATAAAGTTTATGATGATCTGCCTGGTCCTCCAATGTCCTCACATGCTCCTTCTTCCAGTACTGTTCCTCCTTCTATGGGTGGTGCTTGTGGTGCTTCTGATGCTGCTACTGGTTCTCATGCTGCTCCTTCACATGATCCTAAGGGCAAAGCTCCAATGACTGATCCTCCATCTCCAACCCGCAAGCGCTCTCGTCGCCAGCTTGAAGAAGACAGACTTGGTGAAGAGGCTGCTCGTAGGGTTCAGGCTGAGCTTGATGCGGAGGACATTGCTGCTGAGGAAGAGCTCCGTGAAAGAAGGCGTGCGCAAATTCAGCATGATGCTATGCACTGGACTGATGGCGAATGGATGCAAGTGTTAACTGTTCTCACTCGGGATTATGCTCAGTTTAAAGATTTGTTGGGAGATGATGTTGATGAACACAACTGCATTCCGCGTGCTATGGTAATGATGCGTAAGCATCAGTTGACTCTTGCTGAGGAACTAAAGAAACAGCGTAGGAACAGACCTCTTTCTAAGGCTGAGCAGCGCCAGCAGATGCAACGGTATGTCAAATTTCAGTCTGCTGCTCATTTCAATGCTCCTTGGTCTTGGGCACGGGTACGGACTTTGACTTTTGATGAGCTCAAGAAATTGTATGAGAACATGGTGAGGCGTGCGAGTCAACCTATACCGGAAAAATTTGTTTACCATCCTCGTGGTGTGACAGCTTCGATGCCTGCTCCTTCTACTGTTTCTTCATCCTTGCCCATTCCTGGTTCCACTGGTAGTTCTTCTGGTTCTGGTGCTGTTTCTGTTGGTCCTTCTACTACACCCTTGGTTGCGCCTATTGGTTCTACTACTGGTCCTGCTGCTACTATCTTTGTGACAACCACCACCACTCATGCTACCCCCAACACACCTGGACCTTCCACCACTCCTGCTCCAGCTAGCACTTCTGTTGATTCCACCATCCCTGCTGCTGCTCCATCTGAGGTGCCATCTTCATCACCACCAGTTTCTGCAACACAACCTACTCCCACTTCTGATGCAGCTCCGAGTGGTTCTTTGGGTGGACATGTTCATGAGTCTACTCCTACTGCTTCTCCTGCTGTTGATGAAGTTTAGGTGAAGGTTGAATCCACTCCTTCGGCTCCCACGCCTCGACGTTCTACTCGCCAGAAACTTACTCGTCGTGTTCGTCGCGGTAAATCAGTTCCTTTTGAGAAGCGTGATCCTGAAAACTTAATTGATGCAGCTTCGGATAGTGATTCTGACTTACCTTTAGGCAATGGTAGCATTGCGGGTTATGCGGCTGAGCGGTCTCCAACACTTCCTGGTGGTGTCTCCCATCGGATCACTTTGAGTGATGGGACTGTCCGATTGGTTACGGGTTTGCAGGGTGTGTTATCATGGGTTGACCGTATGGATCTTATGACCTTGTTTGGGCTTGTGGATTCTAGTATGCCGTTTAATCCTATGGCGGTGTCTTCCTGGCCTGGTATGCGTCTTTGGGCTGATCTCAAACTGATGTTGGATCCTCCTCCATCCGCTACTCCTTTAGGCGTATGGAAGGATCAAATGCAATGGGAGATTGTTCGCTGGAAGCTTTATGCTGGTTGTGGAGTCCATGTGTTGGAGTTAGGTTCTGGTCTTGTGGTGTTTATGTTGACTGATGTTGTGTATCCTTTGACTATTTCTTCCATGGAAGCCATGCTGGCAAGTCATTTGCAGATTTCTACTGCTCCTACTGGGAATGAGTCGAGTATGGCTACGTCTTTGGTGGAGGGTATTCAAGCACGGCTGCTAGCGGATAAGAGGGCAGCTTCTGGTCTCTAAGGTGATTGGGTTGTAAGTGTTTTTCCTTTATTTTGATTCTTTTCACCAATGTGTATAGTGTTTGGTGATTTTTATACTTTATAGTTGAAAGTTCATAGTTAAAAAAACAAAAAAAAAAAAAAAAAAAAAAAAAAAACAACATTTTAAAAAAAAAAAATATATATATACATTTTCTATAATATCTGCTTATACTTTAACACAGTTTAGCTTTTATACTTGTACATAATATCCCTTGGATGGTTTGACTTGTGGTTCCTGGTTTGCGATTGTTCTGGTTCTTGGTTTCACTTGGTGATGGACGTGGTCCACACAACAAATGGTTCTCAACTTACCATGTCTCATCGACAAGAAAAAGTTGATTCACCTTGAGGGTACGGCTCCTGGTGCGATTATCAAATCCGTTGATGGTTGCCAGGTTACCTAAAACTGGATGGTTTTCACTTGCCATAGTCTTGGACTGAAAAGTGGCTAATCCAAGGGGGTACGGCTCTTGGTAAAGATCTTCTCAAATCCGTTGACAGCTGTAATAGCTTGCTTAAAGCTATAGGGTGTTCAACTCACCGATGCTTTATTGCTAAGAGTTGGCGAGTCCAGAGGGGTACGGCTTCTGGTAAAGACGCATCAAATCCGTTGACGGCTGTGATGGTTTGCCTAAAATCATCAGGGTACCCCCACTCACCATTGATTCACGTTCTAAGAGTTGGGCTGGGTTCTAGTCTCCCAGGGTGATGCTTATTCCACCAGAATGACTAGCTAGCCCAAGAGCGAGCAGCTACTTGGTAAAGGCTCATCAAATCTGCTCATGTTGCTGTAAAGATTCAACACGATGCTGTTTTGTTCCAAGCTTTGGAGAAGCTTCTAGTAGTTCGTGCAGCTGTTCTTCTGATTCTTATCTTATTGATGTTGCTGTTTGTTTTGCTGCTACAATCCTCGGGCTTTAGTTGCACGTTTTCCAGGAAACTTGAACTCAACAGGTCAAATTCAAGTTTAGGGGAGGATTGTTAGGACTATTGTAATAGTTATATGTAATAGGTAGACTAGGAGGTATGTAGTTCCTCCTGGTCCTAGTCGTAGTAGGAGCAAGTCCTGCTCCTGGTCCTAGTCGAAGTCAAACATTGTTATTTACTTAATATTCTGTTAGGATATGCATGAGTTATATTAGGAGAAGATATGCATATCAGTTTTACACGTTTTCTTGTAAGCGGTATTAGGGTTTCCTTGTAGTATAAAAGGAACCTGAGGCATAAGGGTTATTCATTCATTCACAAAACGTAGTTCTAGTCTTTATTAATATTAGAAATCCTTAGAAAGGATCAAGTCTTCATAGTTATTCTGTTTCTCTTGTTTATATTTGTGTTCTACATTCATATTGTGTATAGAGTCTCTTTGTGATTTGACTTGTGATTACAGAAGTCATTCACCGGTCCTGACAGGCTGCAAGATCTATATTCGTTGAACCCAACAGGAACAATTTCTGCAAGTGGGCAATGGCGCACAAGCAGCAGTTGAAGCTATAGGAATATTTAAATTAGTTTTACATTCGGGTTTAGTACTGTCTTTACATAATTGTCATTATGCACCTACAATTTTTAGGGGTGTTATTTCCTTTTCTAGTATGTTGGATCTTGGATTTACTCACACAATTGATAATAATAGAATTTCTGTTTTCAAAGATGGTTTATTCTATTTTAATGCAATTTCTGTGAATGGTGTTTTTGAAATTAACATGCATGATAAAAATCCCAAGAGGAAAAATAATTCTGTTTTTAGCATGAATAAGAAGAGTAAGTTAGACAAGAACTCTTCTTATCTTTGGCATTGTAGACTTGCCTACATTGGGAAGACTCGCATACAAAAGCTTCAACGTGATGGGCTTTTGGAAAGTATCAATGATGAATCATTTGATAAATGTGAATCTTGTATCTCTGGGAAGATGACCAAGAAACCTTTTAATAGCAATATTGAAAGGGCTACTGAACTACTTGGTCTAATACACACTGATGTGTGTGGACCACTTAGACATGTGTCAAGGAAAGGTGCTAGCTACTTCTTGACGTTTACGGATGATTATAGCCGTTATGGTTATGTTTATTTGCTTAAACATAAACATGAGGTATTTGAAACATTCAAAACGTTGAAAGCCGAAGTATAGTTACAACTAGGAAAGAAGATTAAAGCTCTTCGTTCTGATCGTGGTGGTGAATATTTAAGTCAAGAGTTTAAAGATTATTTAAGTAAGAATGGAATTGTTCAGAAACTTACTTCTCCATATACTCCACAACAAAATGGTGTATCTGAAAGGAGAAATCGTACATTATTGGATATGGTACGATCTATGTTTAATCTTACAACTTTACCATTATCTTTTTGGGATTATGCTCTTGAAACTGCTGTTCGTATTTTGAATATGGTTCCCACAAAGAAGGTTGATAAGACACCATATAAACTATGGCATGGCAAGAAGCCATATTTGTCTTATTTGAAAGTCTGGGGTTGTGAGGCGTATGTGAAACGTGACTCTGGAGATAAACTCCAACAACGCTCAGTAAAATGTATCTTTGTAGGTTATCCTAAGGAAACTATGGGTTACTACTTTTATTATCCGGCTGAGAACAAGATAGTTGTGGCTCGGTATGGAGACTTCCTTGAAAATGATCTTGTAAATCAAGAATTCAGTAGGAGAAATTATGATCTTGAAGAAATTCAAGAAGATACATTGCCTTCTGAAAATACTAGCGATGAAATTCCTGTAGAACCAGAAAGTCTGAGTGTTCCACCGGAATTAATTCCTCCACGTAGGTCTCAAAGGGCTATACGTGCGCCAGACAAACTATGTCTATACATAGAGGATGATGAGGAGGAAGTAGGGGATCTTGGTGAACCTGCTAACTATCGATCCGCAATGTCTGATCCAGAAAAGTCAAAATGGATAGTTGCGATGAATGAGGAAATGAAATCCATGGAAATCAATGATGTTTGGATTCTTGTGGACGCGCCTAAAAATGCTAAAGTAGTGAAAAATAGGTGGATCTATAAGAAGAAAACCGACATGGATGGTGATGTACAATCCTATAAAGCACGTTTAGTGGCTAAAGGTTTTACTCAAACTTTTGGCATAGACTACGAGGAGACATTCTCTCCTGTAGCAGACTTACGAGCTATTAGGATTCTCATAGCTATAGCAGCATACTATGACTATGAGATATGGCAAATGGATGTTAAAACTGCCTTCTTGAACGGTCGCTTAGATGAAGACATCTATATGCAACAACCGGAAGGGTATGTTGATCCTAAATATCCAAAACGCGTGTGCAAACTTCAAAGGTCTATTTATGGTTTGAAGCAAGCATCACGTCAATGGAATAAGCGATTTGATGAAGAAATCAAAAAGTTTGGATTTATTCAAAATCGTGATGAGCCATGTGTATACCGCAAAGCTAGTGGGAGTAATGTAGTGTTCCTAATTCTATATGTCGATGACATATTGATCATGGGAAGTAACATTCCAAGACTTAAGGAAGTTAAGGATTATCTTGGTAAATGTTTTTCTATGAAAGATTTGGGAGATGCTGCATATATTCTGGGAATTAAGATCTATCGAGATAGGAGTAGACGGTTAATTGGTCTTAGCCAAGATGCTTATATTGATAAGATATTGAAGAAATATAACATGCATAACTCTAAGAAAGGTTTCTTATCGATGGAGGTTAAGCATGAGTTAAGTCATGAGAAAGATGCATCATCACCTGAAGAGGTGGCTTACATGAAGAAGGTACCTTATGCTTCGGCTGTAGGATCTATTATGTATGTTGTAAGATGCACAAGGCCCGATGTGGCGTTTGCTCAGAACTTGGTCAGTAGATACCAACAGAATCCAGGAAAGTCCCACTAGACTGCTATTAAGCATATTCTAAAGTATTTAAGAAGTACGAAAGATATGTTTTTGGTATTCGGGGGTAAACCAGACACAGAATTGAATGTAACAAGATTCTGTGATGTGTCCTGGCAATGTGATAAAGACGATACGAAGTCTCAGACGGGTTACGTGTTTGTCATCAATGGAGGAGCAGTTGACTGGAAGAGCAGTAAGCAGAAAACCATTGCTATGCATGCGACTCAATCTGAGTACATGGCCGCTTTAGAAGCTGCAATGGAAGCTGTTTGGATTAGGAAGTTTATTGGAGATCTTGGAGTGATGCCTTCAATTAAAGAACCTATTGATATATATTGCGACAACTCTGCGGCAATAATATTCGCCAATGACCCTGGAGTCATGAAGGGCGCCAGACACTTTAAATGTAGATATCACTACGTTCGAGAACAAGTGGAAGCTCGAGAAATAAAATTAATAAAAGTTCACACAGATGATAACGTAGCTGATCCTTTTACTAAGGCTTTGTCTAGGCCAAAGGTAGTTAAGCATGCCAAGGCAATTGGGCTGCAACTAGCTAGCGAATTCATGCAATAAATCTGTTGATTAGTATTTGGATAAAGGATGTAAGACATTATTGAATTGATGAAATAAAGTTTGGATTTCGTTTATTTTTCTGTTATTTGATTTTGTATCCTATTTTACATGTTTTAATCCGTGAGCATTATGATGTTTCTAAATGTCCGTTGTCGATTAATAATATGGGAGTGTTATTAAATTAAGACAATTCAAAATAGTGACAGATTATACTTGAAAGTATATTGGTAAATTTTGGATGATATTTGATGGATCAAATATTGGACTTATCCCAACTATGTGATTTTACTTTATGGATCTTTGTCATTAAGTAAATCATAAATAGTTATCCTTAGACCTGAGATGCCAGAAAACTGCATTGAATATAGTGCATTTCTGTAAGGTAACCTAACGCTAAACGTAACTGGTAGTCATAAGGGTTATTTTCAGAGGTGTTGCGAAGTTCATGTGTTTTGCTTGTAGTCGAAATGGGATTCGTTTCCTTCAAATTATTATTTGAAGTATAAATACAACTGGGCCCCTCGGGGGAATAGTAAGATGTTTGTGTGGCCACACCCAAATGTGTTTTGGTAATCTTGCTATATCCGTAAACGAGAAACAGAATAGTTAATGAAGGAATGACTAAGATCCATATCCTTATTAACAATGTATTTGAAATAAGAGGATAATAATAATGATTATATATCATTAAAAGGTTTTGTCCAGGAAGCCTTACTCGAGTTGTACTAGTGACATTGTTAGTGTAACTAGACGCTAATCAATGTGATCACGACATTCGAATTTTGTCCAAGTGGGAGCTGAAAGTTTATGGACTTTAAAATCGATAGTCGTGTGATAGGATCGAACTCGAGATCACGGGATTGCACACATTACGTGAAGAGTTAATTTATTTATTAAATATATTTATTATATTTATTAAATCAAACTGTAGCTAACGATCGTTAAGTAATTAAAAGTTAAGTATTAAACGATTGTTATAGAATGTTAAAGAAGCTAAAAGAAGGTGTCGGAAAGTTCCGGAAACCCTCTTTTGAGCACATGTATATCCGGCCAAATAAGAGGCAAAGATAGGGATGAAAAGTTTTAGGCTTTATCTTGTTTAAACCTTGGAAGATAAGTTTCCAAGGTGTATATAAACAAACCTTAGGGCCTCATAATTTTCCACTCAATTATTCTTCTTTCTTGCTCTAAACCGCCGGGCATATATACACCCTTTAGGGTTCATCTTTGATTTTCTAAAAGCTATTTTAGATCTAGTCCTAGCCCCTCTCTAGGGTTGTTGGGTAGATCTTCCATAGGCTTGGAAGGCTCGGTTCTGTTCGTGCTAGACTCACGATTAGCTCATCGTATCACGTGTGTACAAGATCGTGGTGTGATCTTATTTTAGATTACATCCTGGTGGTGTTCTTGATTTATCTTTACTGGTGATCGTTCTGCTAAGAAAAAGGTATGTAACCCTAGCCTTGATTAATTATAATTGTGTTATATAAAGATCTTGTTAATCTGCTTCCGCTGTATGCTCTTTGATCTATGTTAAGGTTTTTTTATAATTGTTATGTTAATCATAAACCTTCAAATCGGGTGTGACACGTGCCATACCCGGCTCCCAAGTGAATCCTCCCTGAATGGAGCTTAATTTGGACATCTTATATTAAGCATCATTCGTCAACATGAGATTAAGAGTTATATGGATCTATCATTCTTCTTAAAATGTTGTTACACATTTTCTGTGTCATCATTAATTATATTCAAACCTTATTTGATTGTACACAATATATTACATGTGGGTTGTACCACTTTGTAATGTAAGTATCAAAAGTACATCCGAAAATCCAAGAAAAAAAAAATACTGAAAATAAAACGATCATTATGATCAATTAAATCAATCAAAAACTTTGTAACTCGATGTTCAGTCTTCTTAGCCACACGGAATGAATAATCATGTGAAATACATCGAAGTTTTTAGCCGGAATGTTTAGTGTGAAGTGTTTTTGTACTTCCATCACCTTTTTTTGCATTTCCATATACTTCGAAAAAGGTATATCTTGCAATATTCTTTTCAAATCTGGAATGTTATCTACGGGTACTTGTACGGAAAACTGACTCCAATCTAGCACGTCGTTATATGGTAGAGCATAATTATTCTTGATAACGACGGGGATGCACCCCATATGTATTGCTTCTGTTAACCTAGCGCTTGCAACTTCGTAACCGCTAGGACATAAGCAATACTTACTTTGGCTTAGTAACCCAGTGTAGTTTTGACCTTTTGGAAGGTAAGTGTGTACTTGCATATCATTATCAGTATTGTTTCCCCAATGTTTGAATAACTTATTTCGTACAAAACCATGGTTTCCACCTGAAAAGAATGCCATGATTGAACGATTGTAAGGGGGTTGTCCACTACCTACGAGTGGGATATTGTTGCCCGGCCCATAAATCTCTGACATTGACACATCCCGCCTTGGAATGAAACCTTCTGAGGTGTTGGCATTGCAAAGCACTCTTATGAGATTCTCAAATAGTTTAGGATTTCCCCTTGATACAAATGGCCCCTGTAATTACATCATATACAGAAAATTCGCATAGATTAATCACAAGATGTGTAAGCACTAGCAATACTAGCTTTTTAAGTAATAAGAAATGTACGTACCCAATCATGACAGGCAACATAAAAATGATCAGCACCATTGCTACGGTTCCAATAAGGATACTTTTCAGCGATGACGCCTATGTAGTCTTCAAGTATCAATTGCATACGTCTTTCAAAACCAATCGTTTCTGCAGGCGTGAAAAGGTAATGAACAATGCGTGCTACACTTATTGGGATAAAGAAGGCATGTGCTTCATCGGGATGTTTAGCCACCACAGGGTGTCCTTTTCTCTCCATCTCATGGATAAAGTCACCCTCAAGGCTGTATATACACTTCATCGGTCCATTGTGGAATAACGGAATATCTCCTTCCTCATAGATCCATATCTTGAATGTCTTCATCATTTCATTATAGCTCCTGATCGCATGATAAGAAAAGGTTAGAAACTTGAGAATGGAAATTCATGTGCATTATACGTCAAGAGTTTATTTTGAAAAACGTAATATATACGTCAAGAATCGGCGTTGCGGGTAGCCTAATATATAAACAGTATTTCAGGATGAAAATGTGTGCATAAATTTTTTTGAAGGAAAAATACTAAAAGATAATACGAAATTGAGTGTATATATGATTTTAGAGAAAAAAAATGCATGAATAAGCTCGCAAAAATTAGGATATTTACTTATTTAGATCGATAGTTTAAATACTTAACTGGAGAAAAGCTGATGGATTCTTGTATAATGCTCTTTCTGAAATGAAGCTCCCATTTTCACTACTCGGTGCAAAGCTCTTCTCAACAATAGCTTTGTGAATTTTGCCTCTTGCGTTAGCCAACTGTTCTTCGATTGCCAGCCTAATTATATCGTTTCTCTAATAAGAAAGAAAATCCAATATAAGAATCTGGTTTCTTATACAAAAATACTGAAATGAAAACGAAACCATTAAAGAAGCTAAGATGAAAACATTACTTTGAAGTTAGGTGTAGCTTCATGTTTCAGAAGTCTTGAGGCAGACCTAAGTGGCGAATTGGAGACAGATAGAAGATTATGAGCTTGATCCTTAGGTGATATATAAATAACAACACAAAGAAGTGAAAATACGGCCAATGCGATTGTGACATTAGTAGCAACTGCCATTTTTTATTGCCCTATGGAAGTCGTCTACATGTCCAACTTTTGTGGATATGTGTGTGTGTTATATATACATAGAGATTGAAGGAGATAGAGATGATGTAGAAGTGCATACAGAACTAAGTACAACTGTAATTAAGCTTATATAATTTAATATGAAAATTTGTTGATTTGTTATCTACGTGGATTTTATGTGCTTGCTGGGGGCGGAACCAGGAGGTTATCACGGTTTCATGGGAGATTAGTGAAATGTATCCTAGTAAAAAAAAAACAAGAATTTTTCTATTGCATCTGATCGTAAAGAAATTATGTTTCTAATCTTTGTTTCTTACTCTACTACTGTATTAGTGAAAGTCTCAACCTTACGGTTTAAAGAAAACAAATGTGCATCAAGTCGCTTATAGCCTGGTTCCGTCACTACATATTTGGCACAAGTCAGCAATCTTGTTTTGAAAGACAGATTATTATTCCAGTAATATCATGCATATGCCTCAAGTCACACAATTCTCATGCATGGATTACCATTTACCCACGTAACGCTAGATTAAGTTCTTATTTCTGGCACGAGTCGATCTCAGAACCATGTTTTGGACTTTTCGAAAGGTAACTAGCTAAGGATACAACACATAAGGGCTCAAGGGTGCTTTTTACATATTTTGAACCAAAATGAGAAGACTTACACCCATGGTATGGTGAATATGCGAGTTTTAACACAATGAAACTATAAAAATTCGTAATATTATAAGATTTTGTAGTATTGCGTACTCAAAAAACTTTTTGTAGGTAAATTTAAAAGCAAGTAACACATAGACCAAAGAAGATGATGTACGTTTTCGGTCTTTCAATAATAACGATTAACTAATAACCATAACTTAAGCTCCACTCTATATGCACGTTAGACACTTAAATTTGGCAGATTTTCAAAAACAAATAAGGTTTTGTTAACGGATATATATATAACTTTGTTATAAGTTATGTATTTTTGTTGACTTGAATATGATCAGGTCTCAATGGTTGTAGATCCAATTTGCACCGATGGGGCCAAAGAAGGTGCAGTACGCAGTGGGAATGACCAATTGGTTTATTTTATTTCTTTCTTAGGTATTGTTTGATTATAAAAATATCTTTTAGTGCATGGCTTACATCAGACCATGTTCTCATAACTCCAAATGAATTCAAAACGAGTTCAACTTTGTGAATTCGTGAAAAAAGATTTAACTCTTTATTTACAGATCTTGTTTTATTTGTAAAAAAAGCATATTCATCTTTGAACTAGGTTCACCATGTGCTACACACTACGTATAAAACAAACAAAGGATTTTTAGAGCGGAAAAAAGAAATACTGATAATTTTCATGCAGTCATAAGTGAGGTTAAAAAACTCAAACAAATGAGTTTAATTGTAAAGTAATCTAGAAGTGTGAGAAAGTTGCTGAAACTTGGATGATATAGTTTTAAATACCCTTCAAGTAGCTGTGTTGGATACAAGGGTGTTTAGGATCGATAACAGTGTTTGTGATGTGCAGAGGTGAATGTTATGATTTTAAGGAAGTACACATGCCCTTGTAATTTGATCTTTGATAAAATTATATATAAGATCATTTGGATTGCAGTGCAATTCTAATGAAACCTGCGTAGTTAAAAGCTTCACCCTGACACCCTAGATCATATGGTAGGTTTCCTGTTATGTCTTGTGGAATGCCACCTGGATAAAGCCATTCTATTAGACTGTTCTAACTGCCAATTGTGATGATGAAGCTATAGTTGATAACTAGATTGGTACATGTGAGATGGCGAAATGTAGTCGAGGCACGCCCCTATTCCGACGAAAAACAGCCCAAGATGTTTCATTGAGTACATTAGTGTGATGCCAGTAATGGAAATGTAGGATTGTGTTAGAGAGCCGGAACAAAAGTTTGCTCTTAATTTGATGATGCCCCTTTGTAAGAGCATCATGATACTAAAAACTTTCTGAAAGATATTAATGGAATTCTCACAAATTAATTGCTGAGTATTCAAGTTTCACTTGTTGAGAAGTTGAGGGACTAATGTTGTCAGTTGTGTATTCTGTCTAACCCTTCACAAAGTTTTTTTTCTTGTTTGTATGTTTGTGTATTGTGCGACTAGATGCGTCAATTTGGTAAAGTTCTTGGGCTATATAAGTTGGACTCACAGCTAGCGTTTCACTCATTCACTCAGCCGATATTATTTGTTCTCTCCCAAAGATATCTCATCTTCGTGTTCATATTGTTCATATAGATCAAATCCGTCTTGATCTATATTAATATTAGTTTTGTATTGATTGATCATTCATTGTGATCAATATTGAGTCTTAGTTTTTGTATTATGTATAACATTGATCTACTGGTAAGTGAATCAATAGGTGGTTGATTGGATTCACTATTAACTACTATTGTTTTTACATGGTATCAGAGCCTTGGTTGATCGTGTTTGCGTGATTCGTGGTTCTTGAGTTGTTCTGTTTTGGGGTTTCTTGTGGATCTTGGATTGGAAGCTTCTATTAAGCTTGTGGTTGTTGTTGTCGTGATTGTTTGGTGGTTAATTGCAAGATTTCAATTAATCTTAATTAGGGTTTCTTGAAACCCTAATTTAATTTTTCGGGGGTTTTGTGATCTTGAAGTGTTTCTGGTATTCTAAGGGTTGTTGCTTAACATTCGTGTTAAGATCTTGTGATTTGGGGGTTGTTTGATATGTTATCCTCTAAATTAAGTGAATCTAAAGATAACAGATTGGTTCCGCTACGTTCTTAGATTGCGTGCTCTATAACACCTCGCTCTCCTTTATTTCTTGCTTTTTTAATTCTTCTTGGTTCTTGATTGTATGTTTATCTGTTTTTTTTTGCAAACACTTTGTGTTTATTTTATTTTTTCATGTTTATTGGTTTTTATCCTAGATCTCTGACTTGCCCTTGACCCATCACCCTTGAGGGATTTGGGATCCTGGGAACTTAGTTGTCTTTGATCGAGTTTTATTTCCTTCATTGTTTTTTTTGTGTTTGTTGTTCTTTTTTTATCATGTCTTCTAGTGATCTTGTTTTGATAGGTAGTCTTGATGTTGGTAATGTGTTGCATCTTCAAAGTAGTGATTTTAATTTGAGTACTACTGTGTCTGTCAAATTAATTGGTACTGAGAACTATAGAATATGGTATGTTGCTATGAAATTGCCTTTAAATATAAGGAATAAGATTAGCTTTGTTGATGGTACTTCTACTATAAATATATATGCTAAAAGTGAACCTCTAGCTAAACAATGGGATAGATGTAATTCCATTGTGCTTTCTTGGATTTTGAATTCTGTTTCTGAAGATTTATTTCTTGGTCAGATTTTTTCTAGAAATGCTAGTGAGGTTGGGGCTGAATTAAGGGAAACATGTGATAAACTTGATGGTTCTATTATTTTAAAATCTGTTTAATTAGATTCATAACTTTAAACAAGGTGAATTAACTATTTCTGAGTATTATCATAGACTTAATTCATTGTGGAGAGAGTTTGATATTATGACAAAATTGCCTAAATGTTCTTGTGCTGCTAGTGAAGATGTGCTTAAACATAATCAATTAATGAAACTTATGTAATTTATTATGGGGCTTAATGAAGTTTATCAACCTATTAGGAGTAGTCTCTTGTCTAGAGAGACTCTTCTTGAGGTTAAAGATGCTTTCTCTATTGTTTCTAGAGAGGAGTCCCATAGAGGCATTGCCTGTTCCTCTTTAATGTTGTTGTTAAACCTCAGGTGTCTGGTTTTGTTGTTAAAACTAATGATGGTCTAATAATAACAGTAATAACAACAAAAGATTTGATAATTAAAAGGCCTAACAATTCTGGTAATAACAATTTTGTTAACAGAGGTCCTCCCATCCTAATTTGTCTTGTAAGAATAATGGTAAGATTGGTCATACTGTTGATAGATGTTTTGATATTATTGTTTATCCACCTGGCTATGTTAAGAATGTTAATACTGCTCCTACTAAGGCTAATGCTTATGATGCTAATAGTTCTGCTTCATCTAGTGAAAGTTGTACCACTTTTAACTTCACTAATGATCAGATGATGAAGTTAATGCATCTTATCAAAGAAGTGTCATTTGGATGTGTGGTAGCCAATATGTCTGGTAGTTGTAGTTTTATGAATAAAAATGTGTTTTCCAGTGATAAGTTCAAATTCTTTTACAATAGTAATTCTGGGTTGAATAAGCTTACATTGGGTTGGATTATGGATTCAGGGGCAAATCATACATGACTGTGTCTATTAAAAACATGTTTGGTGTTATTGATATTTCAAACTTGAACTTAACTGTTGGTCACCCAAATGGTACTATTGCTAAAATCAAATATGTTGGTAACCTCGGGCTTTCTGAGAAAAATTTGTTGTTTGATGTGTTGGTTGTTCCTGAATATTGTGGTAGTCTTTTATCAATTAACAAGTTAATCAAAGATAGTAAAATGTTTGTTGGTTTTTTTGAAACTAAATGTTATATTCAGTATTTACATCTCAATCAATTTTGGGGACTAGTAGTAAGAATGGTGGCCTATACTTATTTGACTCTCCTGTTATTTGTCAAAGTATATGTAATTAGAATGTTTCTTGTCATGTGTCTAAGTCTTTATGGCACTCTAGGCTTGGTCATCTATCTGATCAAGCTATAGATGTGTTGTATTCTGATCTTAAGTTCACTAAGGATTCTTCTGTTGATCATCTTTCATAAGGCTAAACAGTCAAGGGAGCCTTTTCCTTTGTCTGATCATAAGACCACTCAACTTGGTGAACTTCTTCATTTGGATGTTTGGGGGCCTTACAAGGTTATTAGTAAGGATGGTTTTAGGTATTTTCTTACTGCGGTTGATGATTATACTAGGATTGTTTGGATTTACTTGATTAAAACTAAAGATGAAGTTTATAACCATGTGTTAAGTTTTATCAATTTTCTTTTGAACCATTTTAAGTGTAACATTAAAGTTTTTAGATCTAACAATGGCATTGAATTTGTTAATAACAAAATGAGTCATATGTTTTACAGTCTTGGTGTAATTCATCAAACTCCTTGTGCTTATACTATTCAGTAAAATAGCATTGCTGAGAGAAAGCACGTCACTTGTTAAATGTGGCTAGAATTTTATTGTTTCAAAATGGTATTCCTTTGTATATGTAGAATGAATGTGTTTTAATTTTTGCTTATCTCATTAACAGGTTGCCTTCTTCTGTTCTCAATGGCAAATCTCCTTTTGAGCTTGTGTATAATGTCAGACCAAAACTCTCTCACTTAAGGAGTTTTGGTTGCCTATGTTTTTCATCTGTTTTAAATAATTCTGACAAATTTTCTCCTAGATTTGAGAAGTGTGTTTTGATTGGTTTTTCTACTTCTAAAAAGGCTTATAAAGTATTATTGAGTCTAAAATTTTGTCTTTTTTAAGGGATGTTAAGTTCTATGAAACTATTTTTCTTTTTTTTTAATAGATGATTCTCTTTCTGATGTTATTAGTGATTCTTCTTCTAAAAATGTTGACTCCTTAAATTTTTCAATGAAACTGAAAGTCCCTTAATATGACAATTGTTGATAAACTATAACTCTTGTAACCACGAAACACAATGAAATACTTTTCAAACGTGTAATGCTTTATTAAGTATTATAAACAAAGTATTACAAAGTGCTATGAATACACTCGTTGAATGACAACAAGATATGAACCCTAGAAACAAGTAAACTAGATTCGAGACTCAAGTTTACAAGGGAACCAATGAGACGCTGGTAGACAGCTGGGGGCTCAGAGGTTCCAAGGTGAGAAAGAACTTAGATCAATTATCCAAGCACAAGGGTTGAGTTAATTCTTCTTTCTCACTCCTATTTATAGTGTACGAGGTTGCTTCCTTAGTGGGAGTAGTTGATACGTGTCACCTTCTGAATGGAAGAGTACAACGTATTAAATGCATGTCCAAATCAAGACATACCTTTAAACAACTTTAGGTGAACAGTTCTTCCAACTGTTCACCTTTTGTCCCACTGGGTCGTACTAGGCTTTATCTTGAATCTCTTGTTTTGTCCCGCTCAAAACACTTGGAAGATTCTCCTGCCTAAACTATAAAGGATTGGATAAGCTTTGCTTATCCCAGACTTCTAGGGTTCTTAAGTGATCTCTGAGTGTTGTCAACTCAGAGATCCTTGAACACCAGTACATTCTTTCAACATCCCAGCTATCCATAATCGCTGGTGAGTCTGACTTCAGATTGTCTTCGACTTCTCTGACGTTGTCTTTGACTTGAATGTTCCTGGTGCGCCAGCTGAGGCTTTGCCTTCCACTGGTCTAGTCTCTGTCGCTGGTCCTCTCAGCGATCAGCAAACACTTAGTCTAATTAAACAAATCTAGACTGGGCCATAGTTAAAACTTTCATTGGCCCAACAATCTCCCCCTATTTGTTTATAAATTATACTAAGTCTAAAATTATTATAAGTGAGTACACAACTTCTTCTTACACATAATTTAACAAACATACCTCAGAGTTTTATTAAACATAAAGAACCTAGTCTATTACAAAAACACCCAGAGGTGTAAACATAAACAATATAAAAGGTTCCTTAGCGATCGAGGCCTTGATCACAGATTCTCTGGGCTTCAACTTTGTCATTCCTAGAGTTGATGACAAGCTCAACTTCAAACTCAAAGTCCTCAGCTGTTTTGCAATTCCTTAGGATGCCCTGTTTGAGTCTGATGAGCTGGATGGTTGATGCCAGATGTAGTTCATTCAACCGCTGAAAGCAATACTCACAATTACCATTCATAAAGACCATACCTGTCTCTGGTTCTGAGTATACTTGGCCCCTACTGGTTTGGTGATCTCTTTGGGCAGAACCAAGTTTCTGTGCATCCCATCAACAACAATGTTTTCAGTAACCAACTTCTCCACCAGAGGCCCCATTTGGGTTTTCCTTTTCCTTTGTCATTGAGAAGGTTGTTGTTGTGAGAGTTGAGGAGGAAGGGGTACTTTCAGCTTCTTTGCCGTGTCTCTTACCCAATTTAGCTTTGCTTGAATGTTCTTCATCATTTGGGCAGCACCAGGCCCAGTCTTCTTTTAGGCAAGAGCCAGCATTTCTAACCATTCAGAGAGGCCCAGATCTCTGAGTTTAAAGTCACTGGAGACTTTGTAGTTGGTTAGTTGGTTCTCTTTGTAAAGGGTCATCACCACCTTTTTGTTCTTGTTGGTGTAACATGCATACTTGGTGATTTGACCAGGTTCAGCTCTCTGGTTTACAAGTCTTTCATATTCCTTTAGAAGGTTGCTCCTTTTAACCTCCAATTCTTTGAGCTTCACCAACTGAGCTTCCTTTACAGCAGGAGAGAGTTTGTTCAGAGCTTCTTTGCTTTTGAGTTCAGCCGCTCTGATGTTTGCCAGCCTTTGGTGTTCCAGGATTTGAGCTTTTGCCTGCTCTGGGGTGAGTGGTGGTTCATCAACGATCTTGAATTTGTTTAGATCCGAGTCTTTGGAGAGCCTGGCTGTAGATCCACCTTCTTCTTGGAGGGAGTGCAGGGTTATTTCAGGTTGTTCAATAGCAATTCCTTTTCCCCTATCCTTTATTGCATCAGTGTTGGGGTTGAAGGATCTAAGAGGTTGTGGTGTAGGAATCACTGTTGAAGGTTTTGGTTGTTTGAGTGACTGCTCCCCCTTAGGTGAGGCAGTGTCTTCTTCTTCTTCAGAGGTGGAGGTTGCTGAATTCTCCCCCTCAGGCATAGCGCCGGTAGTAGCTGTGCCTGAACCAGGCTTAAGGAACTTAATGAATTCTTGATGAACAAATAAGCAGATCTCTTTAAGTTCCTCTTGTAACAGCTCTTGAAGAAGTTTTCTTGAAGGCTCAGACGCCTTAGCAATAGCTGCAACATTTGCTTTGACAACTGATGTGAGGATAGATGGTATGTATTGCTGGAGGCTCTGGTCAATAACAGTTGGGAGGTGAGCTTGCAAGGCACTTCCCAGTAGTTGCGGAAGTAAGGCAGTCATAGAGGACTCCACAGATGAAGTTAGTGAAGTCTCTAGTGTTGTGGTGAGCTCCTCATCAGCATGGGTTAGGGTTTGTAATTCAGAGAGGATGACATCATTTGTGATTTTGGGCTTGGTTTTACTAATGTCACCCCTCTTAATCCAGAGAGCCTTAGCAGCGAGTTCCAGAACATCTTTCATTCGAGGAACATGGACAGGCTTGAGCTTTTGTAAATGTTCTAAGTGTTGCTTGGCCCCTAATTCCATGACATTTGGTAATGTTGGTAAGGGAACTGGGGTAATTCTCCCCCTCAGACATTTGGTAATGTTTGAAGGTAATGGTCGCCTTTTATCGCTGCCCCTAGGAAGACTGAGGGTGATTATTCAGTCCCCCCAAAAGAATAAATTCTTTGGGACTCTTTTCAAATGAGGGGACCTAGAGACTGCGTGAAGTACAGAGACTCTGGGTCGGGACCTATAGCATGCTCAAGTTGGTATGGACAAGAGCACAGTCCAGAGGGTGAAGGATCATCGGGGTGTGTTATGAGCACAAATGAATCATATCCTTGTGTTAAGACAGAGTGTACAGATAATCCTAAGAGTTCTAGGTGCTGACACAGACACTCTATGGGTTGAGGCAAACCCTAAGACTTCATCACTCTCTCCTACAGAATATTGAGAGTGATTGTATGTGAACCTCTAAGAGAATAAAATGGCAAACTAATACCTGAGAGATATCAGCGTTGAGAAGGTTCTTAGTCGTCTCTGCTGACTGGGAGACGCTAGACTCAGGTTGTTTGTCAGCAGCAGGCTCTTCAACCACATCCACCAGAGAAGGGGATGGGTTCTTCTTAGTCTTCTTGGACTTGGAAGGATTAACAGAAGGGGTTTCAGAGGAAAGGGGGATGTCTTTCCTCTTCTTCTTCTTTTCCTTGGGCACCTTGGGCTGAGAAGAATACTGCACAGAGGTCTTTTACAGAGACTTGTCAGTTGCTCTTTCAGCATTCACCTCATTGTGAGGGATCAAGGGCTCTCCATCAGCAACTAGTAGCCCAGCGACCTGCATCATGTGCCTGTTGAGAGGAACTTCGTCTTCCAAAGGAGTCTTTAGTGATGCAGCAGTGATGTGATAAGGAGAGAAGGAGAGAAGTTCATCATTAGTATAGCCTTCACCCAGCATATCTTCTAAGAGAAGAGAGAGATATCTTGTGTAGCAGATGGTGGCCAGTCTGTTTTTCTTCCCTTTGTTTTCTAGCTTAGCAATGAGGTCAGAGTAAATTATGTGAGCGATCCCTATATCTTGCCCCCAAATTAAGCTGTAAGCAATCGCCTGCTGGGCTCCATTAAGTTGATCATGAGACCCCTGGTTTCCACCCAGACATTTCACAATATATAACATCAGCGTCTTCCAAATAGGTGAGAAGTAGTTCTCTTTGATCAGGGATTTGGTCTGGAAACCTTGTGTGGTGAAGGGTTTATCATTGTCATCATGAGGACGAAGGGTAGCCAGAGCCTTCTTCACCGTGGCGCTGGCAGGCACAACAGACATGCCTTCATTGACTGGAAGTCCAATGACTTTGGCAAAGGTATGAAGATCAAAGGTGAGAGGTTGGGGATGAGTGGAAAGGTTGAAGGTGATGTGTGAAGAGGTTGGATCAACTTCCGCGCTATACTAGAACTCCTTCAAATATTGGTGGTAGCATGTGGAGGGTACTCTGGTTATGGCTTCAAAAATGGTGGAGTTTTTGAGGAAGGAGAACAAAGGTTGGTAGAGTGAGTTCGTGTGTTCCAAGAGAGCTACACAATTGTTTAAGGCAATTTTGCCATCGTGTATCCCAAAATCAACGTTTGAGGCGGCAAGGACGGTGAAAGCGGTGTTAGATGATGAAGACGCCATTGTTGAAGTGAGGAAGAAATAAAGGTTTTTTGAGAAGATGAATAGTATGTGTGTGTGAAAATAATGAGTAATGTGAGTTTTGAAAAGTGAGTCAAAGGTTTTGATAAAATAGTTAGCCGTTTTATAATTAAAGCATTTAATGCTAAAAATTACCTTTTAGGAAAAGTGGGACCCCTTGACTCTTCATGTGATATTTCTGTCCCTTGGAAAGCGGGAAAGTTGTTGACAATAAAGGTTAATCATTTGAATTAAATATGGGAATATATTAAGTCCCATTGGAATGTAACTACCTCGTTACATTCAATTCCTTTTAATGCCCAGAGACAGAGATCAGAGATCAGAGATCATTTATCAGATTTGTTTACCAATATTGAGCATACCCAGCTCAACAACCAACCTAGTAAAACTTGGCTCAGCCAGAAGTTTGGTGAATATATCAGCGAGTTGGTATTCAGTGGGTATAAAATGAAGCTCAATATCACCTTTTAAAATATGTTCTCTGATAAAGTGATACCTGATGTCAATATGCTTAGTTCTGGAATGAAGTACCAGATTATTTGAGATGGTTATAGCACTTGTGTTGTCACAGAATATGGGAACCTTTTCATAAATGATCCCATAATCAGCCAGCTAACTTTTCATCCAGAGAACTTGAGCACAACAACCAGCGGCCGCTACATATTCAGCTTCAGCTGATGACATGGCCACAGAGTTTTGTTTCTTGGCGCTCCAGCATACTAACTTTCCTCCAAGGATTTGACAACTCCCAGAGGTGCTCTTTCTATCAAGACAGCACCCAGCATAGTCAGAGTCTGAGTAGGCTTTGAGGTCGAAGCCTGATCCATTAGGATACCAGAGACCCAATGTGGGAGATCCTTTTAAGTACCTGAAAATTCTTTTGACAACTACAAGGTGGGATTCCTTGGGGTTAGCTTGGTACCTAGCACAGAGACATGTGGCAAATTGTATGTCTGGTCTGCTTGCTGTGAGGTAGATCAGTGACCCAATCATGCCTCTATATAAGGTCTCATTAACAGAGACCCTTGAGTCATCAGCTCCCACGTTGTTGGGAGGAAACATGGGGCATTTCACTGATGCACAATCAGACAGATCATACTTCTTGAGCAAATCCTTAACATATTTTTCTTGACAAATGGAAATTCCTTTTGAATTTTGTTTAATTTGAAAGCCCAAGAAAAAAGTTAATTCCCCCATCATGCTCATTTCATATTTTTTGGTCATTAATTTGGCAAATTGTTTGCTCAATGTAATATTGGTTGAACCAAAAATTATGTCATCCACATAAATCTGTACTAAAATGACATCACCCTTAGACCTATAAGTGAATAGGGTTTGATCAATGGTACCTCTGACAAATTTATTTTCAAGTAAGAATTTTGATAGGGTTTCATACCAGGCTCTAGGCGCTTGTTTCAGCCCATAGAGTGCTTTGTGAAGTCTGCAGACGTGATCAGGATACTCACTGCTTTCAAACCCTAGGGGTTGATAGACATATACTTCCTCTGCAAGCTTCCCATTGAGGAAAGCACTCTTCACATCCATCTGGTACACCGTAAACCCCATATAAGCTGCAAAGGCTAGGAAGATTCTGATAGCTTCCAATTTGGATACTGGTGCAAACGTTTCATCATAGTCAATCCCCTCAGATTGATTATATCCCAGCACCACAAGCCTAGCCTTGTTTTTGACAATCATGCCAGCTTCATCCCACTTGTTTTTGTAGACCCATTTAGTTCCAACCACTTGCTTCCCAGCTGGAGCTTTTACCAGAGTCCACACCTTGTTCCTCTTGATCTAATTCAACTCATCTTGCATGGAAACAACCCACCCTTCATCTAGAAGCGCAACAGCCACATTCTTAGGTTCATCCTCAGAGAGAAAATCAGCGAAAAAGCATTCATTTGCTGAGGCGGTTTCCAGAGATCTCAATTTGCCTCTGGTGGTGACTCCCTTAGAGGGTTCACCAAGAATATTCACCAAAAGAATATCTTGGTTCCTACTCCATTTGGATTGAGGAGCAGGAGTCTCTGTGGGTTCAGGAGTCACAGCAGGTTCAATGAATGCTGAGGGTTCTTCACAAATTATTTCTTCATCCATAATCTCTTCATCAAGAGGAGAGATTAGTTCGATGAGATCAGCATTCACAGTAGTGGGTGGAGTGATTTGTTCAGCATTTTCAACTTCTGGAGTGATGTCAGAGATTGAATGAGGATCAAATGCATAAACATAAGGGAAGTCCTTGTAACCGCCTTTGGATGATTCCTTAGGATGTGAGAAATCATCCACTGGATAAGATTTAACTTCATTGAAGTGAATGTCACATTCTTCTGAGTTGGTGTGGTTGATGAAAGCATCTGCTTCATTGAAGGTGACATGGATAGATTCTTCTAATTCTTGCTTGCGGATGTTGAACACTCTGTAAGCTCTGGAAGTGAGAGAGTAACCAACGAAGAATCCATCATTAGACTTTTCATCAAATTTTCCCAGATGATCTCTGTAGTTGTGAATGAAAACAGGGCAACCAAAGACATGGAAGTAGCTTACATCAGGGGCTCTCTTCCTATATACTTCATAAGAGGTCTTGCCATGTCTCTTCACAATAATGGATCTGTTTTGTGTATGACAAGCTGTGTTCACAACTTCACCCCAAAATTGTTTAGGAAGTCTTGATTCGCTGAGCATTGTTCTAGCAGCCTCTATGAGGGTTCTGTTTCTTCTTTCAGCGACACCATTTTGCTCAGGAGTGCCTAGGTTAGAAAAGTTCTGTGATATTCCCTTTTCATCACAAAAGGCTTCCATGGCATGATTCTTGAACTCAGTGCCATTGTTTCTGATAGCCTTAACTCTGCAGTCATTGAGATTCTCTATTTCTCTGATGAAGGACATTATTCTTTCAGCAACATCACTCTTTCTTTTGAGAAAGAATACCCAAGTGAATCTGGAGAATTCATCTACAATGACTAGTGTATACTTGTTGTGATTAAGGGATTGAGGTTTTACTGGTCCAAATAAGTCCATGTGAAGGAGATGGAGGCACTTATTTATGGAGAATGATTGTTTAGTCTTGAATGAGGCTCTGTGGTGCTTCCCTTTCTCGCACGCTGAGCAGGGTCTGTCTTTGGTAAAGGTCAGAGAGGGAAGCCCAGCTACTAAATCATTCTTGGACAGTTTGTTAATGTTTTTGAAGTTGAGATGGGAGAGTCTTTTATGCCATAGCCAATTTTCACTATTAGATGCTTTGGCATAGAGACAAGTGTTTGTCCCTTCTGGACAAGATGTCATGTCGATGACATACATATCCCTTCTCCTGGGTGCAATAAGAACAACATCATCATTTTGATTGAAAATTGTTCCTTGGGTCTTGGTGAATAGAACTTTGAAGCCAGCATCGTAGAGTTGACTAATGTTGATTGGGTTGTGCTTTAGTCCATTGACATAAGCGACCCTTGTGAAGGTTATTCCATTACAATCCACTGAGCCATAACCCTCAGTAGCCCCTGAGGAGTCATCTCCTAAGACTACTTTAGGACCAGACTCCTTTTTATATCTATGCAGATATTGTTTAACCCCTGTCATGTGTCTGGAGCACCCGCTATCCAGATACCAAACAGATTTCTTCAGATATTCCTGCATAGATATAACAAATCCAGATTAGTTTCTATGATGAACCCACTTTTCAGTGGGTCCATGCTGTCGCTGACCAGCGACATTGGTCCTTCTCTGGTTACCTCCCCCTCTTTGGTTGCAATCCCTGGGTTCATGACGCATGCTTCCACAGATGTCACATCCAGGATAATGCTCGCACTCATCAGAGTGATGGTCAAAGAAACCACAGTACTTGCAGGGGGGTTAGGTATGTAACCCTGAGAGTTATCTCTGGGTTTAGGCTTAGCCTTTCTTGAGGGTCGATGAGGAGTTTTAGATCTCATTTGAGTTCTGGTTCTTTGAACCGCAATGATCTCCTCATGCTCTCTGGATGTGTGTTCAGTGGACTCGCATGTGATACATTTAGGTTTCTTAGAGCAATCCTCAGATGAGTGATTCTTGAAACCGTAATGCTTGCAAGGTCTGAACAAAGCTCTCCCCTTGGAGCTACTAGAACCTTCACCAAGAGAGTTAACAGATGGACTATTAACTCTGGAGTTGATTTGTTCTTTCAACCCTTTTACCTCTTCAATCATGGTGAGGAGAAGTTGCTTGGTGGGAGAAAGCTCTTCAGGGGGAGGAGTGGGTTTGTTGGAGTCCTTAGCCACAAAAACCTTTTTATTCGCTTTGTCAGCGACTTTGAGAATTGAATTCCCAGGGGTTTTAGTTTGAGGTTTTGGGCCAAGCAAGGAATCAGATGGGTTGGCACCAGCGAGTCTTGGTGGGGCTGGTACCTCTGATTCTTTGTCAGAGTTCTTCTCATCCACAGAGGTGGAAGAAGGAGAAGAGACATCTGATGGGACAAATTTGACATTGGGAACAGGGATATGTTTTCTGAATCTACCCTTTCCCCCAATAGCCTGAACCACATCACCAGGTATGGATTCAGCGACTATTTCTTCCACTGTGGATTGAGCCAAATTCCATTTCTCAATGGTTTTTCTAAGTTCAGAATTTACATCAGACAAAGACTCATTTTCAATGGATAATTTGCTCACTTCATTTTGAAGTTGATTAGCAAGATTCACAAATGGTTTAAGATTTGTTAATTCAGATTGGCAAAGTTTTAACTCTATTTTAAGATTATGAAACTTGTTTAACAGGTTTTTTCTTTGCTCTTCCACAAAGTGGAGGTCAACCAAGGTATAGTCACTGACATGGTCTCTATCAGGACCTTCAGTCATAGATAACATTCTTTGTACCTTTTTCATGGTGATATCCACCCATTGACCAGATCGTGCTTCACTTTTACCCACAGCGGGTTCTTCATCAGAGACAGCCATAAAGGCTCTAACGGTGGTGGTACCTTCATCCTCAGAGGTGAGAGGTTCATCATCCCAGTCGAATGAAGCAGCGATCAGACCTTTTTCAGTCTTCTTAACATCCTTTTTCTTTGCTGCATCATCGGCTTTCTGATTGAGTTTTAGCAACTCAGCTTTCAAGGCTTTGTATTTGACTTTGTAGTCCTTCTTCCCTTCTGAGTCAGAGAGAGAGGTTTGCTTGAAAGGTGAGGTGGAAAACTTCTTCTTGCCGTTGTTGTTGCTGGATGAAGGGAAGCTTGGAGAGGAGGTTTTGTTTGACCAGCAATCCTTTTGATAGTGACCAGTCTTTCCACAAGTGTAGCATGACACCTTGGATTTATCAACCTTTGCAGCTCCAACTCTACAAGATCTCTTGTAGTACCTCTTTTGATCAGCTAAAAGAGCTCTATCATGGAACTCAGCATGTAATTCATCAAGAAATTCTTGACTACTTCTGGTGTCCTCTTCAATGTCAGAGTCGCTGTCCTGAAAGGAATGGTTAGCAACAAGAGCTTTTGAACCAGTGATACTGGTTGTAAATCTGTCAGTCTCTGATTTATAAATGAAGTCAATTAGCCCTTCTTCATAGTTATATCTACCAAACAATTGGGCTAAATTATCATTCTTTATAGCATTGTTAGCTCTTAAGGTCTGATTTAGGCTAAGCCATTTTCTAGGTAAGCTATTGACAAAAGTAGCATTAACCTCAGCCTTAGGTAGAACAACTCCATTGTTTCCTAAATCATTCAACAAAATCTTAAGCCTAGTATAAGTTTGAGCAACAGTTTCTGTTTCCAAAGCTTTAAAAGCATTAAACTTAAGTCTAAGGGCTTGGATTTTGGTTTCTTTTGTTTCCTCTCGACCTTCATACCCTAGAACTAATTCAGTCCACATCTCCTTAGCAGAGTTGCATTTAATGATGGACTTCATAATGTTCTTGGGTAGGCAAGAGACTATGATACTTGTGAGTCTCTTGTCCTGGTTAGCCAGACGTCTATCCGTTGGAGACCATTCCTTAACAGGTTTCTTAATGGGTCTTTCAGGGGTAGAGGAAACGACCAGTGGTACATATGGACCATTTTCTAAGATTTCTATCAAGAAGGGTTCTAAGCCATCTAAATATATAAGAAATTCACTTTTCCAACTTGAGAAATCCTCTTCATCGAATGCTGGTACATTGGACACATGTGACCCCCTCGAACATCAAGTAGTTGGGGAAGGTCATCATCATTATTACCAGTGCTTACAACTGGTGTAGGCATGGTAGTAGATGTGGTGGCCGGTATGGTGGTCGAAGTGGTACCTAAACTGGTTTGACCAAAAGGTGGAGGAGGTATAGTATCAGCCATATTAAGATCTTGATTTTAAAAACTAGAACGGTTTATGAAAAGTTTTATAAATCAAACCGCTCTGATACCAATTGAAAGTCCCTTAATATGACAATTGTTGATAAACTATAACTCCTGTAACCACGAAACACAATGAAATACTTTTCAAACGCGTAATTCTTTATTAAGTATTATAAACAAAGTATTACAAAGTGCTATGAATACACTCGTTGAATGACAACAAGATATGAACCTTAGAAACAAGTAAACTAGATTCGAGACTCAAGTTTACAAGGGAACCAATGAGACGCTGGTAGACAGCTGGGGGCTCAGCGGTTCCAAGGTGAGAAAGAACTTAGATCAATTATCCAAGCACAAGGGTTGAGTTAATTCTTCTTTCTCACTCCTATTTATAGTGTACGAGGTTGCTTCCTTAGTGGGAGTAGTTGATACGTGTCACCTTCTGAATGGAAGAGTACAACGTATTAAATGCATGTCCAAATCAAGACATACCTTTAAACAACTTTAGGTGAACAGTTCTGCCAACTGTTCACCTTTTGTCCCACTAGGTCGTACTAGGCTTTATCTTGAATCTCTTGTTTTGTCCCGCTCAAAACACTTGGAAGATTCTCCCGCCTAAACTATAAAGGTTGGATAAGCTTTGCTTATCCCAGACTTCTAGGGTTCATAAGTGATCTCTGAGTGTTATCAACTCAGAGATCCTTGAACACCAGTACATTCCTTCAACATCCCAGCTATCCATAATCGTTGGTGAGTCTGACTTCAGATTGTCTTCGACTTATCTGACGTTGTCTTTGACTTGAATGTTCCTGGTGTGCCAGCTGAGGCTTTGCCTTCCACTGGTCTAGTCTCTGTCGCTGGTCCTCTCAGCGATCAGCAAACACTTAGTCTAATTAAATAAATCTAGACTGGGCCATAGTTAAAACTTTCATTGGCCCAACAGAAACACATATTGGTGACCTTGCTCCTAGTCCCTATGTTGAAGCGAGAGACTTTGACTCATCCTATGATGATGGCAATGACTCATCGTTGCCTAGAGTTAACTTTGTTAGTAGAGGTGACTTTGCAACATCCATGGGTGAAAATACTTCCTCTAGGGGAAATGTCCCGTCTCCTAATCATGGTTTAAATGTTTATAATGAGATGGCTAAGAACATAGTCAAGTGCAGCAACAAGTTAGGAGATCTGAAAGATCTTCTAAGATGCTTGTTAAGTTTAATGACTATATTATTAGTAGTAGTAAGTTGTATGGGTTAGAAAAATATGTTTCTTATGCTCAGTTAAGAGGTGATAATCTATGTTTTTCTACCAATATTAATAAGGCCTATGAGCCTATTTCTTACTTTGAGGCTAGTAAATATCCTAGGTGGATTGAAGCCATGAACAATGAAATTGAAGCTTTGAATAGGAGTAATACTTGGACTATTTGTGATTTGCCTAGAGATAGAAAACATGTTACATCTAAATGGCTTTGGAAAATTAATATAAGTCTACTAGTGTAGTTGAGAGATATAAGGCAAGGCTTATAGCTAGAGGCTTTAGCCAGAGGGAGGGATTTGATTACATGGAAACTTTTAGTCATGTAGTTAAAAACACTTTGAGATGTATGCTTAATATTTTTGTTTGCAAAGGTTAGGATTTACTTTAATTTGATGTTAACAATGCTTTTCTCTATAGTGATTTAATTGTGGATGTTTATATGACTCTTCCTCGTGGCTTTAATAATGATAAGAGTAAAGTTTGCAAGCTTAATAAGTCTTTTTTATGGATTAAAACAAGCTCCTAGACAATGGAATGCTAAATTGACTAGTGCTTTAACTGAAAATGGTTTTTTGCAGTCTAAGTATGATTATTCTTTGTTTACCAAGAGTTGTGATAATAAGTTTGTTGCTTTATTGGTCTATGTTGATGACATAGTTATAACTGGGAATGATGTATCTAAAACTGAAAAGTTTAAAGAGTTTTTAAAATCTAAGTTTCAGATTAAGGACTTGGGAAAGTTAAAAAAAAATTGGTATTGAGGTTCTTGATAATGATAAAGGTATTTGTTTATGCAGAGGAAATATTGCCTTGAGTTGTTACATGAGTATGGTTTATTGGTTGCAAAATATGTTGATACTCCTTTACTTGAGAAAACTACTTTGAGTCATGTAGAAACTAATGATGATAAATTTCTTGTTGATATTGGTAACTATCAAGGATTGGTTGATAAATTGATTTACTTAACCAATACTAGACCTGATATATCTCATGATGTGCACTACCTGAGTCAGCATATGCATGCTTCTCTTTCATCACATCTAGATGTTGCCCTGAGAGTCCTAGGATATCTTAAGAAAGATCCAGGGAGTAGTATTCAGTGTTGGTGTTTACTTCGTCCCAACCAGGGTAAGATAATCAATCCTAGCTACGTACCAAAACAATGGTTACTGGATATCACTTGGAATCGTGTGATCACTTTCCAAAGTAAATTATTCGATCCTAATGCCTGGGTATCACGAATACCTACTTGGGATAAGACCAAATGCAGTTAGTGATTTAGGCACAAATCTCTAACCCTTTTGCTGTTATGTGTTTATGTTTCTGTGTATTCTTCATGCAAGTCATGATCACCTATTTATAGGTGTAGCACTCAAACCCGAGTCAATAGAATTAAGAGGAATTAACGGCCAATTAATCTCCTCTTAATGTGCTTTATAATACCAGGAAAGTGGTTACAAGACCAATTAAACGTGGTCATTAACTCCTCTTGAATGAGTCAAAGACCGTTACTAGTGTAAAAGTTCAGCTCCAGCATTTGTCTATTCTTCAGACCCACTGAAGCATCAGCTACCCCTAAAGGGTGTTCCCGCTGAAGCCTTCAGTACTAAAGAAGAAACGCTGATGAGTAAACACTGAAGACAAGTCTTCAGTCAAGTTACTCCCTGATGAATACCTTCAGTCTAGAGTTCAACTCACTGAAGATCATCAGCAATGCTGAACAACAAGTTACCCACTATAAGAGTCTGGGTGTTCAGGGACTTATGGGTGTACACTCCGTACCTCCTTACCCATTCACCAGTATGAACTGAACCCACAATTGAACTATATTCCCAACAATCCTCCCCAATATAGTATAATTCCTTTTGCATGAAAATTAACATTAACAAAACCAGTGCATAAATGAAAATATCCTAAGGATTGAATTTCCATCTTAGTACAATACTTCAAACATTCGAGAATCAGGGTGTTCTAAGAATTGAACCCTTCAACTACTTTGAATACCTGAAGATAAAATACACACAAGTTTTCAAATACATAACAACTCCTGACACTACTAGCCATGTGTCCATATCCAAATTCATAAATATTGTAAGAGCCAAGTCCATGCCCCCTGAGGCGGCGAAACCTCAACATTTACATGGGTGGTTCCTCTTTAGTTCATGCTCTTGCTTCAGCACTTTTTCAAAGACATTAACCATTGAGAATTTTATAACTTCATCCTCCTTCAGCAAGTACAAACACATCCTTAGGATGATCTACATGTGCTTCAGTCCCCTGAATGTTCAGCTTTCCACATTGAACTCAGCTCCCAATTTTCCTTAGGAGGGAGTTGGGTGTCCTAGCATTCAGTGACTAGAGTGGACTTTTAAACCCATCCCTTCAACAGACTTTATAACCAAGTCTCTAGCCAATCCCTTCGTCAAGTGATCAGCTAAATTTTGTTGAGACCTCACAAACTCTATTGAAATCACCCCATTCATGATTAACTCACGAATCATGCTATGTCTAACACCTAAGTGTCTAGACTTACCATTGTACATTTGGCTATATGCCTAAGCCAATGTAGCTGCACTATCACAACGGATAGAAATAGGTGCCATAGGTTTGACCCACAATGGAATCTCAAGAAGCAAGTTCCTCAACCATTCAGCTTCTTTGCCTGCAACTGCTAGAGTCACAAACTCAGATTCCATGGTAGAACCAGTAATGCAAGTTTGCTTCTTGTATGCCCAAGAAATTGCACCACCACCAAGTAGAAATACCCATCCACTGGTGGATGAATTATCCTTAGTATTGCTGATCCAACTTGCATCAGTGTAACCTTCCAACACTGAAGGATATTAATAACTGGATTTTACTCGTATGAAAGATCGTTATTCCGAGCTTTTCGAATTGATTACTAATTAAAAGTGTGACTCAGTCGTTCTTGGTGGACAAATAAAATGGGTTGATTATCTATTTTAAACTATAAACAAATATAAAAATGTCATTGAGTAAAAATAAAAGCTTTAAAAATTAAATTAAAAATTACTAGAGATTTCGGGAAGCGTGCAATTTTTAGAAATTAAAACGTAATAAATTTAAAACTTGAAAACTTTGTAAAACTTAAAACTTTGTAAAAATAAAGTAAGACAAAACTCGTTTAAAAATAATACTAAGTAAAAATGCGAGAAAAGTTAAATTTGAAAACTAAGATAAATAGAACAAAAACATAAGTCAGATCGCAACACGATCGTACTCAGATCGCAGTGGTGGATCGCACTCAAGAATGAGGGATCGCACTATTGGATCGTACTTGGTGATCGCACCAAGTGATCGTAGCCTACGATCGTAACAGTCGATCGTAGCCTAGATCGTGGTCAAGCAATCGCACTCAATGCGATGGAAACAAGCGATCGCACCCAAGGCAATCGTAACCACAGATCACACTCTATGATCGTACCCACGATCGCAACAAGTGATCGTGGTATGGATTAAAGAGTGTGATCGTAGTGAACGATCGTACTAAGGATCGCAGTAATGGATCGCAAGTAGAAACCCTACGGGTTTATGCGATCACACTTACTCGATCGTACTGGGTAAAACATCAAAGTTGTTACGATGGGATTCAAAAGTAGAATAAGCAAAAATCAATAAGCACAAATAAGTAAGACGAATAAGCACCTAACCAAACCTTAACCAAAGAAAAACAAGCATAAAATTTAAAAACTTTTAAAACACGAAATAAGCAAACTTTATAGAATAAACTAAAAGATTAAACTTTTAAGAACACTCAAAAGTAAATAAGCTAAATACTAAATAAGCCAATAAGCATGATAAGCTCAAATCTTAATCCGTGTAAAACTTGTAAATCTTTTAAGACACGAATCAAGAAACTCACAAAAGTAATGAACTATTATGGCGTCTAAAGAAAGTAGATGAACAAGAATGATGAACACAAATTGTAACTAACAAGAAAGATTAAAAAGGTGAAGATTGAAACAAGATTAAGCTTTAAAAGTAAAGGTTTGATTAAAACAAGAAAGATAAAAGATGAAGTTTTAGTGAGAGAAAGTTAAACACTTTCTCTCTCTAAAATGAAAAACTACAAAAAGGAAATAAACTAACTAACACCCTCCTAATGTGTTATTAGGAGGGTATTTATAGAAGGTGGGGAGTGCATGTGTTGTTTCCTTCCTTCTTTCTTCTAGTCTCGACTCGATTTAAATTCTTTGTCTTTCTCGACGTCGTCTCGGGATTTGTCGATATAAATTGAACTTGTCTTATAATTTTCTTCTTCTATTAGACTTGAGTTCTTCAACTTCATTAAACTTCCGTCTTTAGACTTTTTCTTCGAAAAATCTTCAGAGTAGGCCTTGGACTTCCGTTCTTTTTACACTCTTGATATTTTGACTTCGTCTTTTCTCGTTTTCTTCGATAAAAGCCCGTGATAGCCCATGTTTTCTTCCTTTTTCATATTTTTATCCTGAAACACAATAAAAACACAAACCACGCATAATTCCGACTTTTATGACATAAAATACACGTTTTGGTCTTGTTATTATTGGAAATAAGTGGTAAAAGGATAAGTGTTTTCACACTTATTAAATCCCCTACACTTGACCATTGCAATGCCCTCATGCAATGCATTAGTTTTAAAGCACGGTTTACATTTGTCATCATAAATAACCTACCTTGGCCTTTATTAAATACTAAACTTTAAGGAAACTAAAAAGATAGAAATATGTACAAAATAAGTAAAGAAATCAAAGACTTACCTTGGGGTTTTGGTGTCATGAATGTTTATCATCCTCAAGTTTCACGTTCCCCGTACCAAGCTTAAAAACAAGATTATTGTTATTATAAGTTAGCAAACTAACACGAACTCATGTGACCCAATTATTTACTTAGACTCCCTTATTCCTAGGTGTATCTCTTTTATTTTATTGTTGTCTTTAATGATCACGAGGATGCATTGTTGACTTATTTCGATAGTTTATTTAGGCTGAAAATAAAGTGGGACGATTTACTCAATAGTTAGCTAAATGACAAAATCTTTTAAAACTGCTTCTCGGGACCTCTTAAAGTTCATATCTTGGCATAACTCGCTTCACGATTTGAGAACTTTCTCGGACCGATATTTGGCAGCGACTTCATACTTCGAATCTTGAGAGAAGTTCTTGAAATTATGGTCTTCTCTTCATAATAGGAATTTCTTCACTTGAAGTTTTTGAGAGATTCTTCATATTTGGACCACGACTTCTTCATTTTTCTCCAATCTTTATTTTGGACTTTGATATACAACGATCCGCCTCCTTTTAGGACTTGGATCTATTTATCCTCATACCTTGTTAGGGCCTTTTTGGATAGACTTCTCCAATCTTTATTTTGGACTTTGATATACAACGATCCGCCTCCGTTTAAAATATTCATGACTTTGAAAAATTTAAAACCACTTTATTGAAAATTTATTCTAGCAAAGAAAGTAAATAACGATAGCAAAGGAAAATTACAAGGCCAAAATAGATTAAAAATTTTGAAAAATGTCAAAAAAATCATATTTTCTGGTTAAAATGAGGACAAATTCATGGAAAAGCCCACTTACTTCGATAGAAGTCCCTCCTACACTTGATATAAACATTGTCCTCAATGTTTAAGCATGTGGGAGTAAACTCCCCTACACTTAGGACATTGTGCACTTTTTTTAAATCTTGCTAAGGAAAGGACAACTATAGTGATTTCAGTGTGAACATATAAGATATGAAATATTGAATCACGACAGTTTAGGATAGAACCGGGAAGACGGGTACACGGGATCACGGTTCGTCAAAATTCATCAAGAATGGATCTTTGAAGCTTTAATCCCTGCACATCATAAGAAACAGGACAACAAACACATACGGGGCTCCCCCTACACTTATTATGAAAACGGTAAAGGATAGATCAATGGGTTACCTCCCGAGAAGCGCTTGTTTTTGTTAACCGAGTCACGAGCCTGACTCGACCCAGAACTAATTCAAGGGAAACGTGGTGAGGGATGGAATCATCTCGTGAGAGATGTCCTCACCAAAGTACAACTTCACGTGCTGGCCATTCACTTTAAAATTGGGCCCATTTGGCTGTGAAAGCTCAATGGTGCCATATGGAAAGACTTTGGCGACGGTGAATGGATCAGACCAACGGCTCTTCAGCTTGCCCGAGAAGATCTTCAACCGAGAGTTAAAGAGTAAAACTTGATCGCCAACGTGGAACTCTCGGTTCTGAATCCTTGCATCATGGATAATCTTGGTCTTCTCCTTGTAGATTAATGAGTTCTCATAAGCTTCATTCCTCAGTTCATTTAGCTTGTTGAGTTGAATCTTTCTAAGATCACCGGCTTTGTTGATGTCAAAATTGGCCCACTTCAAGGCCCAGTATGCCTTATGTTCCAGCTCAATAGAGAGGTGGCATGCCTTCCCGTACACAAGACGATATGGAGTGCAACCAATCGGCGTCTTATATGCGGTACGGAAAGCCAACAAAGCATCATCTAACTTATCGGCCCACGAGCCACGATGCTCTCCCACAGTACGCTCAAGAATTCGCTTCAATCCACGGTTAGATATCTCGGCTTGACCATTTGTTTGAGGATGATAAGCGGTGGAAAGACGGTGATTGACACCGTACTTAGCCATGACTCGAGCAAATTGATCATTGCAAAAATGAGTCCCGCGGTCACTGATTATAGCACGAGGAACACCGAATCGAGCAAAAAGTTGCTTCAGAAAGTTCACAACCACCCTCGCATCGTTCGTAGGAAGAGCCTTAGCTTCAGCCCATTTTGATACGTAGTCAACGGTTACGAGGATGTACTTGTTCCCTTTAGATGATGGAAATGGCCCCATAAAGTCGATGCCCCATACATCAAAGATTTCACATTCTTGTATGAAATTTTAAGGCATCTCATCTTTATGTGTGATCTTGCCTTGGCATTGACAAGTGATCGACGTCGAAGTGCAGGTCAAAAATAACCTAATTACCTTATACTAGATAAGGTAAGCGGGTATCGATCTACGAGGACTATGTGGTTTTAGTTTAAGTTTTAGGGTGATCACTGATCAATAAAGGTTTTGGTTTTAAAATCTGACAACTAAAATACTTTTGATTATAAAAATACGGATTAAAAATTAAAATAATTATTAAGCTAATAATAAAGCTAGAAAAATAAAATAAAGATGTAAATAATTAAAAAAAATGCAATCCCTTCCAGCTCCTAATATTTATGGTTGGTCACACTTATGGATTATTGAAACTTTTCAGAACCGATTACAAAGATTATTTTGACTTAATATGAATGAATTAATGTCGGCATTTATTATGTTCATCAACGACTCGCAATAATAAATCTTATATTAATCCAACCAATAATTATGTTTTAACAATTTATTTAGGTACAACTTATGTTGATTATACGACCATCTTTTTTTTAACTAAATAAAATAAGTATGAATCGTTAACTAACAATAAATTGTCTCACACAAATAATTAAAAATAATATTAAATCGATAAAAATAATTTATAAATAAATCATAAATCAATGTAATAAAAATATGATAATCCAAAAGTAATGATCAAACCATAAATAAAGTTAACGGAAGGAATTACAACAAAATTAGTCAGACATCGCGGTGCACTCAGCCCACTGCGTATCAACCATCGCAATCTTTTTTTTATATGTTTTATAGTCAACCATAGTGAATGATGTCCCACTTCCTTTTGAGTTCTCTTTTCTTTTCCCACAAAAGTCAATCCAACTCCTTTTTTTTAATATGTTTCTTGCGGCACAATTTGTATCCCACAAAAGAAAAAAGAATCTTTCTTTTTTTTAGCCGTCTTTTCAATTCGCCCCCTAACTGATTTTTTCCTCCAATCGGTGCCTTTTTTTCTTGGTTTTTATCCCTGCGTCCCACTTTGGTTTGTCTTTTTTTTTCTTTTATACTTGAGATTAATGTCGGTAAAGTATTGGGCCATTGGGTCCAAATGGGCCAAAAGTATTTTTTTTTTCTTTTTTTTAATCCTTTTGACATATAATAACTTTGGCCCAATAAAAATTAACCCAACACCAATAATTGCTCAAACGAAGCCCGGACAAATAAAAGATGACCGAAAATAGTGCGACCCGCTCAAATCTTTTTCTTCAATATTTTTTCTTCATTCATCGGCGCTCACAATGTCTTTTCTCCAAAAAATTAATTAAAGAGGTCATTTTATTCCATTTCGCTCGTAACCTACATAATCACAAAACACACTCAAAGTACATATATAACGAAAAATAAATATATAACTATACTAAATTAACATGCTATGAGGTGAATGCAAAATACACCCATCAAATCCCCTCATGCTTAAAGCCTTTACTTGTCCCAAGTAAAAATAAAATAAAAATATACAAGCATGTTGATTTCATAATTTTTAATCATACTATTGAAATTTCATCAAAAAGATCACATTCAACCTAATACACCAATAACCATCCTACATGACAAATAATCCAAAATGATTACCAATATTTTTGTCCTTCTTAAACACTTAGTATAACCATTCCCATTGACTCCATTTACTTTATGTTTCATATAATTAACCATGTATCCAACGTACCTAATGCACACCTATAATCAATATAAACATTAATCTAAAACAAGAGGTGAGAATATCGTACACCTTTTATAACATTGGAGTTTTTATACATAAGAGCACATCATAAGCCATCATACTTTAGCTTACATACTTCCACTATTTTTCTCATCATTGTTTTTTTCTTTTTTTTTCTTCACAATTTTTTTTTTTTCATTTTTTTTTTCATCACACATAAGCTCTTTTTTTTAGCCATTCGGGACCATTTCTTATACAAGTCATCCCGAACGCTTTATACACTCCTTTTAAGGTTGATATAAAGACCGATTATTCAGAAAAATGAATATCTATCCTATAGGTGCATACTAAGACACATTGGCACATGGGAACCGGTTAATTAAATTTGTTTAATTAAATGGAAACAGTTATACTTCGTGCCTACTGGTACATCACATGATGGAATTATCTACCACATAGTATAATTATACAATGCACTAAATTAAATTAATCTTCCTAATTTCATTACAACAATACAAGGATTGGGTTATTTCTCATAAAATTGTCTCAGCTAAGTGCAATGCTATCCATCATAAAAAATGGCGTCTGACCCATGCTGACAACTAAAGTATCACCTTCCGCGGGTGACGAATCAGATAGGCAAGCCTAGCATATGACTACCACCAATAATTATGACAGTTCTCCAACTCTTTTCTAAGGCCACCGTGCGCGGGTGGCGAGCCGAATAAGATTAATTCTACGTGTCCTAACCCAACTATTACATTACTATATTTCATATTATTTTATTCAAACTTTCTACTCAATCTAAGCAAAGGTAAGTAGAGGGAATTCAACCGGCGTGGTTTGATCATTTAAATTATACATATGCCTAACTACATGCAAACAATCAAATCAATTTAATAACCAAATTATACAATGGAATCGGGTGCACCTGATAATTATGGCCAAATCCTCTATCTTGCTCCAATAAATCATCCACAAGCTAATCTTCAGAATCTGCAAACACTCAACAAACATATATGGAGAAGAAACTTCCACATCTAATTAGCACAAGACGCTTAAAATGTGATTTAAAATTTTAAAAATTTCCAATTTTTCCCAAAAATCACATTTTAACCAATTTTGACCAAAATTTCACACAAAAACATGTAACACATGTGCCACCCCCCTCAACTTAAAGCATTGCATTGTCCCTAATGCAAAAACTTTAAATTGAAATTTTGGTTAAAAATCAATTTGACAAACTCACACAAAAAACAAAAACACTAACTCACTTTCGTAGGAATTACGGTTGCATTTAGCGTATGCAACAAGCCTTTAAACCACTCGGTAGCCCGACTGGACGAGTTTTGTCTCGTGAGGGTTTGTAGTGAACACACCCACAAAGTTCCACAAATCACGGGTTGCCTCCCGCGAAGCGCTAAGTTTACCGTCTTCAGCCAGACATAACTCAAAAGAGCTATTGAGACGGTTGGAATGGTTCCAAGTAAACCACATCCACCGTTTCCATATGATCACTCTCCAACTCAACATACGGCTTTAAACGGTGTCCATTAACTTTAAAAGGCTCTCCACCCACCATATTTTTTATTTCAATGGCTCCGTATGGAGAGACTTGAGTCACAACGTATGGACCCGTCCATTTACTTCTCAACTTTCCAGGAAAAAGCTTAAGTCTAGCATTGAATAACCAAACTTTTTGACCAACCAAGAAGGACTTCTTGGTGATGTGTCGATCATGAAAAGCTTTGGTTTTCTCCTTATAAATCCTAGAACTTTCATAAGCATCACGTCTAATCTCATCTAATTCAGATAATTGAAGTTTCCTAGAACTACCTGCTTTCTCTAAATCCAGATTAACGGTCTTAATCGCCCATTCAGCCCTATGCTCTATCTCAACCGGTAAATGACACGCCTTTCCATATACCAACTTATATGGTGACATACCAATAGGAGTCTTAAAAGCCGTCCTATATGCCCACAAAGCATCATCTAACCTCAAGGACCAATCTTTCCTATCACTACGGACAGTCTTTTCTAAGATTCTCTTAATCTCCCTATTAGATACTTCCACCTGTCCACTAGTCTGTGGGTGATAAGGGGTAGCTATCCTATGATTAACTCCATAGTGTTTCAGTAATTTTCCAAATCTAAAGTTCTTAAAGTGAGAACCCCCATCACTAATGATAGCCTTAGGAATTCCATGCCTAGCAAAAATATTCTTCTTAACAAACTTAAGAACTACACTATGGTCATTGGTTCTAGTAGCCTCAGCCTCTACCCACTTAGACACATAATCAACTGCTACTAAAATGTAAACATTGCCATGTGAAGTGGGGAATGGTCCCATAAAGTCAATACCCCACACGTCAAAGATCTCAACAACAAGTATGGGATTCATAGGCATTTGATCACGCCTTGAAATCCCACCAACTTGTTGGCAACGAATACATGCTTTCACAAAAGACTGGGCATCCTTGAATATAGTCGGCCAAAAGAAACCGCTTTGTAGGATTTTATGCCCAGTTTTTGTAGCACCAAAGTGTCCACCACATGCATAAGAATGGCAATGAGCCAATATGTCCATATGCTCATGGTCGGGAACACATCTCCTAACAACTTGGTCAGCACACACCTTATAGAGCTCCGGATCCTCCCAAAAATAATGCTTCAACTGGGAAAAGAAGTATTTTCTTTGTTGCTTGGACCAAAAATTCGGAAGCTTTTTAACAGCTAGGTAATTAACTATATTTGCATACCAAGGAACCTTAGAAACCTCAAATAGGCTTTCATCCGGAAAGCTTTCCTTAATCACATCAGAAGGGTTGAACGGTGGAGGGATAATTCTAGACAAATGGTCGGCAACTACATTTTCTGACCCCTTTTTATCCCGAATTTCTAGATTAAATTCCTGTAAAAGCAAAATCCACCTAAGCAACCTCGGTTTTGTCTTTTTCTTAGTCAACAAATGTCTTAAGGCACTATGATCTGAAAATACTATCACCTTAGAATGCCCCCAAATATATGACCTAAACTTATCAAGAGCAAAAACCACGGCTAACAACTCTTTTTCAGTAGTGGTGTAATTCATTTGAGCTTCTGAAAAAGTCTTACTAGCATAAAAGATTACAACGGGTTTCTTATCGACCCGCTGTCCTAGAACCGCCCCAACGGCATAATCACTCGCATCACACATGATCTCGAAAGGCTTCGACCAATTAGGTGATCGCAAAATAGGGGCTTCTACAAGCTTTTGCTTAAGCATGTTGAATGCTTTAAGACATGATTCATTAAAGTCAAAGCGTGCATCTTTTAAGAGTAGATTACAAAGAGGCTTTGATATAGCACTAAAATCTTTAATAAATCGCCTATAGAACCCGGCATGACCAAGAAAAGAACGCACACCCTTGACGGTAGTGGGAGGAGGAAGAGTCGAAATTACTTGAACTTTGGCACGATCAACCTCAAATCCTTTTTCAGACACAACATGCCCTAATACAATTCCCTCTCGAACCATGAAATGGCTCTTCTCCCAACTAAGCACCAAATTAGTTTCGGTGCATCTTTTTAACACACTTTCAAGCTGATCAAGGCAGCTTTCAAAGGATTGACCAAAGATGGAGAAATCATCCATAAATATCTCTACAGATTCTCTAACCATGTCAGAAAAGATACTCATCATACACCGCTGAAAGGTAGCGGGTGCATTACACAGGCCAAAAGGCATTCTTCGAAATGCAAACGTCCCATATGGACATGTAAACGTAGTTTTGGCCTGGTCATCAGGATGAATGGGTATTTGATTATAACCAGAGTACCCATCCAAGAAGCAATAAAATTTCTTACCAGAAAGCTTCTCAACTATTTGATCAATGAAAGGTAGTGGGAAGTGATCTTTAGATGTGGCATTATTCAGCTTACGGTAATCTATACAAACTCTCCACCCAGTGACTGGTCGGGTTGTGAGCTTTTCCCTATTCTCGGTTTCAACAACGGTGATTCCGGCCTTTTTAGGCACCGTTTGAGCAAGACTTACCCATTTACTATCCGAGATGGGATAGATGATACCAGCATCTAACCATTTAAGAACTTCTGTCTTCACTACCTCTTTCATATTAGGATTCAGACGCCTTTGCGCATCTCTTGCTAGCTTAATATTTGGGTCCGTAACAATTCGATGCATACATAATGAAGGGCTGATCCCTTTCAAGTCTGCAATTGTCCATCCCACTGCCGCTTTATACTTGGAAAGCACTTTTAGAAGTGCTTCCTCTTGTGATTCAGAAAGATCAGAAGCAACAATAACGGGTAGCGTATTATTAGGACCTAGAAAAGCATATTTGAGATTGGATGGCAAAGGTTTTAGTTCAACAGTTGGAGGCACCTCCAAAGACGGCTTCGTAGCCGTGTCAAAAGTAGAAGGTAAGGGCTCCACTTTATACGACCAAGGTGGTTTTTGATGGTCCAAAGAACTGACCAAACACTCTTGAATCACTAGAACTTCAGCAACATCAAGAATCTCCTCATTCTCACCAGTTAAATATAATTCTAAAGGATCATCCTTAAGCATACGGGGTGCATGCTTTTGAACTTCCTCATCAATCACATCTACTTGGTAACATTCATTCATCGTAGGAGAATTCATAGAATTAAACACATTCAGTCTTATCTTCTTATTACCGAATGCAATATCCATGGCACCAGTTCGACAATTAATCCTAGCATCTATCGTGGCTAAGAATGGGCGCCCAAGGATAATAGTTGGTTGAACATCTTTGTATTGTGACTCGGTGTCCATAACAAAGAAGTCAACTGGGTAATAGAAATCATCAACTTTAACAATAACATCCTCTAAGATACCTCTAGGAATTTTAGTAGATCGATCGGCTAAGGAAATAATAGTGTCTGTCTTACGAAGAGTTCCTAAGTCATACTTATCGACCAAACTAGCAGGAAGGATGTTAATACTGGCACCAAGATCAAGGAGCGCCTTCTTAATGGCAATATTTCCGACCACCACTGAAATCAACGATGCTCCAGGATCTTTAAATTTAGGAGGAAGAGAGCTAGATAAGACTGCACTAACATGCTCGGTTAGGTCAATCTTTTTAGGCAAAGACGCCTTCAGCTTTCTCTTCTGGGTACACAAGTCCTTTAAAAACTTGGCATATGCAGGAATTTGCTTGATAGCATCAATAAGGGGGAGATTGATCTTAACTTGCTTGAAAGTCTCCCACATATCCTCAGCATGAGGACCCTTTTTAGCTAACCTTGCTGATGTCGATTTCTCTAAAGCCGTAGGGTAAGGTGTGCTGGGCACACCACCCTCCTTAACTTCGGGAGTTTCAGTAGCTTTAGGATTCGGTGTTGTTGGTTTAGGAAAATCATTTAACAAATCATTTACCAACTCAGAACCGGACTTAACATTATCAGAATTTTTACCTTCAACAATAATTTCGTCATCAGTGACGAAATCCTCGACATCAGGAGAATTTTGAATTCCCTTGTCATTGTTGTAGATTTTACCGTTTCGAAGAGATGTCACCATATTCACGTGCTCATTTCCATTTTTCTTGTGTGCGGGATTCATGGTGGGGTAGCTCGGTAACCTTCCCTCATCTCTTTTGCTTAATTGATCCGCTAATTGACCAACTTGTCTCTCAAGAGCTGCAATAGATTTAGTAGTGGTCTCGTGTCTTTGATTAGTGACCTCGAATTTTCTATTAATCTCTTGATTGTTGGTAGACAATGAATCCATAAGCCTATCAAACTTTCGGTCAAGGTTCAAGAGACGGTTGTCATCTTGCCCTTGGCCCTGATTTGGATATTGTTGTTGTGGCCTATGATTGTAAGAATTTTGTTGGAAGTTAGATGAATCGCCACCCTCGTACCTTGGTTTGTAACCATAGTGTTGTTGTTGGGCATTATTAGGGCGATTGTCTTCATCTTTCCAACGGAGGTTGGGGTGATTGCGCCATCCAGGATTGTAACTTTCGGAGAATGGGTCATTTCGTGGACGACCACCATAGACTCCATTTACCTCCTCATTTGGTGGCGCCCCCCAACTTTGACAATTATCGACAGAGTGACTTGGATCACCACATATTGAACACCCACTATGCGACACATTAGACACATTCGGAACACCTTTTCCTATATTTTTCAACAAATGATCAACTTTCTTACTTAACTCGCTAATTTCAGAATTTGTGCCATGTTGGTTAGACACATAATTGGCGGATGATGGGTGGTTGTTTCGATCCACTGAAGCTTGGGTCTTAGAACCTTTGCTTAGTTTTTCAAAAAACTCCCATTCTTCCTCCATAGGTCGCGAGAAAAACATACCCCCACTAGTGGCCATCACAAATTGTTGGTTGTTATAATCCAACCCATCATAGAAGACTTTGACAAGCTCCCATTTTGGAACATCGTGATGAGGGCATGTTCTTAATAACTCCTTAAGTCTATTAAATGCTTCATGAAACTGCTCGCCTGGGATTTGACGAAAGGATTTAATCTTATTCCTAATGGCAGCAGTTTTACTTATAGAATAAAATTCCTCAAGAAAAGCAGATTGCATTTCAGACCATGAGTTAATACTACCTGGCTCAAGAGATGAGAACCAGTCCTTAGCCTGATCTTTAAGAGAAAAAGGAAAAAGGCGGAGTCTTACCTCATCCTTGGTAATGTTATTAACCTGATGTGTGTCAGCAATTGAGAAGAATTCTCGTAGATGTGCATATGGCTCCTCACAACATCTAAACACTGGCAAGATTGCTATGAGGTTCGGCTGGATCTTGAAGTTACTTGTAACCCCTTTTACCGGATCCGGATAAACGATAGGCGAGGGATCCTCGAAGATTCCCGGCCTGTAATAAGAATCAACACCCCGTGGTGGAGATTCTTCTCCGCTACTACTGCCGCTAGCACTTCCGCCAACATCTTCGTCACCTGGCATTTCAGCGAAAAGCTCTGCTAAACCTGAAAAATCAAGATTAGTAGAAAACTCTCGAAACGTCTTCCTTTTTAACCGTGCACTTTTCTCAACCTCAGGATCGTAAGCTAACGGTGATGTACGTCTTGATCTACGTGTGCGCATACACTAACCTGCACACTCACAAGAAACAAAACAAACAAACAAAACAAAACAAAACAAGAAAAATAAAATCTTTTTGTATTTTTGTATTTTATTAAAGAAAAATATTAACAAAAACTTAAACGAAAAGCTCACTGAGTCCCCGGCAGCGGCGCCAAATTTTTGATCGACGTTGAAGTGCCGGTCAAAAATAACCTAATTACCTTATACTAGATAGGGTAAGCGGGTATAGATCTATGAGGACTATGTGGTTTTAGTTTAAGTTTTAGGGTGATTACTGATCAATAAAGGTTTTGGTTTTGAAATCTGACAACTAAAATACTTTTGATAATAAAAATACGGATTAAAAATTAAAATAATTATTAAGCTAATAATAAAGCTAGAAAAATAAAATAAAGATGTAAATAATTAAAAGAAAAATGCAATCCCTTCCAGCTCCTAATATTTATGGTTGGTCACACTTATGGATTATTGAAACTTTTCAGAACCGATTACAAAGATTATTTTGACTTAATATGAATGAATTAATGTCGGCATTTACTATGTTCATCAACGACTCGCAATAATAAATCTTATATTAATCCAACCAATAATTATGTTTTAACAATTTATTTAGGTACAACTTATGTTGATTATACGACAATCTTTTTTTTAACTAAATAAAATAAGTATGAATCGTTAACTAACAATAAATTGTCTCACACAAATAATTAAACATAATATTAAATCGATAAAAATAATTTATAAATAAATCATAAATCAATGTAATAAAAATATGATAATCCAAAAGTAATGATCAAACCATAAATAAAGTTACCGGAAGGAATTACAACAAAATTAGCCGGACATCGCGGTGCACTCAGCCCACTGCGTATCAACCATCGCAATCTTTTTTTTATATGTTTTATAGTCAACCACAATGAATGATGTCCCACTTCCTTTTGAGTTCTCTTTTCTTTTCCCACAAAAGTCAATCCAAATCTTTTTTTTTAATATGTTTCTTGCGGCACAATTTGTATCCCACAAAAGAAAAAAGAATCTTTCTTTTTTTTAGCCGTCTTTTCAATTCGCCCCCTAACTGATTTTTTCCTCCAATCGGTGCCTTTTTTTCTTGGTTTTTATCCCTGCGTCCCACTTTGGTTTGTCTTTTTTTTTCTTTTATACTTGAGATTAATGTCGGTTAAGTATTGGGCCATTGGGTCCAAATGGGCCAAAAGTTTTTTTTTTCTTTTTTTTTAATCCTTTTGACATATAATAACTTTGGCCCAATAAAAATTAACCCAACACCAATAATTGCTCAAACGAAGCCCGGACAAATAAAAGATGACCGAAAATATTGCGACCCGCTCAAATCTTTTTCTTCAATATTTTTTCTTCATTCATCGGCGCTCACAATGTCTTTTCTCCAAAAAATAATTAAAGCGGTCATTTTATTCCATTTCGCTCGTAACCTACATAATCACAAAACACACTCAAAGTACATATATAACGGAAAAATAAATATATAACTATACTAAATTAACATGCTATGAGGTGAATGCAAAATACACCCATCAACAAGCATCACAATGTTTAACCATTCATGAGCGTCATGATAAATGGTAGGCCAATAAAATCCAGAGTCGAATACTTTCTTGGCGGTGTAATTGGGACCAAAGTGACCACCGGTGGGTCCTTTATGGCAAGCTTCAAGGAATAGTAAAGCTGCCGGCCCATCAACACATCGACAAATGACAAGATCCGCACATTTTTTGAAAAGGTAAGGTTCGTCCCAAAAATAGTGTTCAATGTCTTTAAAGAACTTTTTCTTTTGTTGGGACATTAACCCTTCCTTAAGAATTCGACCCGCTAAGTAGTTTGCAATGTTCGCAAACCACGGGGTGTCATCAAGATTGGAATTGATAGACATTAAGGCCTCAAGGGGAAAAGAGTCATTAATCTCTTGAGTCGGATGATCCCCTTGATAAGGATCCTCAAGTCTACTTAGATGATCTGCGGCTAGGTTTTCGGCTCCCTTCTTTTCACGAATTTCGATTTTAAATTCTTGAAGGAGCAAAACCCAACGAAGAAGTCTTGGCTTCGAATCTTGCTTAGTCAACAAGTACCTCAACGCGGAATGATCGGTGTACACGATGGTGGTGGAAAGGACAAGATAGGGGCGGAATTTCTCAAAAGCATACACTACAGCTAAAAGCTCTTTTTCGGTAGTTGTATAATGCAATTGAGCCCCCGTCATTGTATTGCTAGCATAATGGATTGGTTGGAAGTGTTTGTTCACTCTTTGGCCCAAAACCGCTCCAATGGCAAAGTCGCTAGCATCACACATCAATTCAAAAGGTAGCTCCCAATTAGGGGTAACCAAAACCGGTGCCTTAGTTAGCTTGTCCTTAAGAAGATTGAAGGATTCAATACACTATTTAGAAAAGATAAAAGGAGTATCTTTTTCTAAGAGGTGGGTCATCGGACGAGCGATTTTAGAAGAATCTTAAATGAATCGACGATAGAAGCCCGCATGACCAAGGAAACTTCTCACACCCTTCACGGTTGAAGGTGGAGGTAATTTAGCAATCACGTCAACTTTAGCACGGTCGACTTCAAGACCGGCTTTGGAGATTTTATTTCCAAGAACAATGCCTTCTTTTACCATGAAATGGCATTTTTCCCAATTAGGAACGAGACGAGTGTCTTCACACCGTTTGAGCATACGTTCTAAATTGGCAAGGCAAGTAGCGAAAGAATCACCATAGACCGAGAAATCATCCATGAAGACTTCCATAGTTTCTTCAACCATGTCATGGAAGATAGCCATCATACACCTTTGGAAAGTCCCAAGAGCATTGCATAAGCTAAAAGGCATTCATTTGTAAGCAAATGTTCCATAAGGACAAGTGAATGTGGTTTTCTCTTGGTCATTAGGATCGATGGGAATTTTAAATACCCGGAGAAACCGTCTAAGAAGCAATAATAGTCATTACCCGCTAGACGTTCAAGCATTTAGTCCATAAAAGGAAGGGGAAAATGATCCTTTCTCGTAGCATCATTGAGTTTGTGATAGTCTATACCAACTCTCCACCCTGTAACGAGACGAGTAGGAATCAACTCGTTGTTTTCATTCGGGACAACGGTGATTCCGCCTTTCTTAGGCAAACAATGGACCGGACTAACCCATGGTGAATCCGAGATAGGGTAGATCATTCCCGCATCAAAAAGTTTGATAACCTATTATTTGATAACGTCATGGATCTTAGGATTCACCCTTCTTTGGCTTTTAATAGTGGGTTTAAAGTCGCCCTCCATGAGAATTTTATGTGTGCAAAAGTGAGGATCAATTCCACGAATATCAGAGATTTTCCAAGCAATCGCTTTCTTATGATTCTTCAACACGTCGATAAGTCGATATTTTTCGTCTTCTTTCAAATCCTTTGCGATGATGACGGGTAACTTCTTATTGTCTTCAAGGAAAACGTACTCGAGATGAGACGGTAGGTCCTTAAGCTCTAAATCTGGAGGATTTTCGATGGAAGGTTTAGTTAAATTCGGATCATCGATAGAGATATCCTTAGGAGATGGTGGAGAAATATGGTCCTCATTGAGAAGTTTCTCAATGGTACGAATGTCTTCATCCCAATCGGTGGGAGAATCGTCATATTTTAAGTGCATATCTCCCAAAGTTGCTTCAAATTCTTTCAAAAGGAAATCACTTTCTCTAAATGGAGTTAGTGATGGAGCAATAGAGGCACCGGTCTCAACAATGGGTAGAGAAGAAGAACCACTTTTACAAGCGTCTTTGAAATTCTCTTCACAAGCCCCATCAAGAACGTCAATGAAATTAACACTCTCGTTTTCAGAAGGCTGCTTTGAAAGTTTACCCATGTTGAAGACGATTTTATCGTCACCAACTCTCATCCGCGGCTACATCAATGAGAGTGCGACCGGTCCTTAATAATGGAAATCCAACGATTAATGGAACACGGGGATCCATCTCGTAGTCAACGACAACAAAATCCGCCGGAAAGGTGAATTTGTCGACACCGACGAAGACATCTTCGGCTATCCCCACTGGATAAGCAACCGTACGGTTAGCTAATTCCAATGTCATTCGTGTGGGGACTAGCTCGGGTAGAGACAATGGTTTCTAAACGCTTAAAGGCATTAAGTTGATACTAGCACCTAGATCGGCTAGGGCCATACAATTCTCTACCCCGGGGAAGTTGCAAGGAATAAGAAAGCGACCCGGATCACCAAGTTTGGTGGGTAATTTCCTTAAGAGCACTGCGGAGCAATTCTCATTAAGTTGGGTCTGAGCAATATCAAGAAGTTTCTCCTTATCACTGAGAATATCTTTAAACATTTTAGCATATTTCGGCATGTGAGCGAGAGCCTCGGCAAAGGATATGTTGAAATTCAGTTGTTTAAACATTTTAAGAAAGTTAGAAACCTGAATATCATCCTTGTTCTTCAACTTCTCTTTCCTCAACCTTGAGGGATAAGGTATATTGGGTTAAGATGAAGGCTTTGGAATGGAATTCTCACTCACATACTTGGGTAGTGGCGGGGTGGAAGTAGAAGGTGGAGGAATTGGAGAAATAGAAGGTGGAGGAATTGGAGAAGTAGAAGGTGGAGGAATTGGAGAAGGGGACTCGTTTTCCTTTGTCACAATCACCGGTGTAGGTGTAGAAAGCTCCGGTTCCTTTTAACCTTTTCCACTTCGAGTGGTGATTCCTTTCATCTCCCCTCTTGGATTAGCAACGGTGTTACTCGGAAGAGAACCCGAACCAGAGGCTTGATTACTTTGGAAGAAACTAGCTATCATATCCCTTAAGTCATTTGTTTGACTGGTCAAAGAGTTTCGCATATCGGCTCGAATATCATGCCCTTGTTTCACCATATCTCCTTTCAAGTTGCTGAGTTGTCGCTGAAGATTCTGCACTATCGCATCATTAGTCCTCATGTAAGTATCAACCTCTTGATTAAATGTGGTGGGTTGGGTGGGAGGAAGAGCATGGTAGGCAGGTGGTTGATAAGCGGGTGGTTGGTGAACTTGATTGTTTCCTTGAGGTGGATATGGGTTTCTTTGGGTTTGATATTGATTTGGAGCTCGTGGGTGATTTTGATTGTTGTGATTGAGGTTTTTTTGGTTTTGAGGGGGGAAGCCGGGTGGTGAAAGGAAGTTATTTGAACGATATTTGAGCAAATTGCGGTCACCTTGAGGACGTGCTTGATAGCCTCCCGTAGAAAAGTTACTGTTGGCGGCATACACATTTTCAGGATTGTCATGAGTCGAAGGACAATCGGTGTATGAATGAGAACCCCCGCAAATTTCACATGACTGATTCAAAGCATTAACTTGCGCATTGATGGCTTTGGTATTGTTAGCGGTTTGTAGAGCAAGTGTTTCAACAAGCGAAGTAAGCTTATCAATTCTCTTGTCGCTCTCACTACTACTAGCACTAGCCACATTAGTCCGAACACTCTTAGTTTGCACTCTAAACTTATTCTCAATAATGTCCCATGCGGCATTAGAAGACTTAACCAAAATATTACCCCCTGAGGCACTATTTAGTGAATCTTGGTCATTCATGCTTAAACCATTGTAAAAAGTATTAATTTGATGTACTTTTGTGAAACCATGTTGTGGACACGTTCTTAAAAGTTCCTTAAAACGGTCCCAAGATTCACTAAATGTCTCACCGTACTTTTTTTTCAAATGTAATGATTTTATTCCGCAAAGCGGTAGTACGTGAGGGTGGGAAAAAGTAGTTGATGAATTTAGTCTCTAAATCCGTCCACGTAAGAATACTTTGTGGCGGTTCCTTATCAAGCCAATGGCGGGCTTGTCCCTCTAAGGAGAAAGGAAAAAGTTGCAAGCGAATCACCTCTTGTGAAATCCCATTATACTTAACCGTATTAGTGAGTTGAAGAAACCTTTTCATATGGTCATGAGGATCATCAAGTGTTCGCCCCAAGAATGGTTGAGCAGGGACCATTTGAATTAAGCCGGATTTGAGCTCAAAGTTGTTGGCTTCAATCTCGGGTATGACAATAGCATCGGTGTTGCCCTCCACTTGCGATTGAAAAAGCTCGATCATTGGTTGATTGTCCATGGTGACAATAGGTGGAGTAATGACTTCGGCTTGAACTACTTTCTTCTTACGAGCACGGGTACGCATACACACCTACAAAAGAAAAGGGAAAATAGACAAGAAATATTTTTGGCTTTTTTATGTTTTTCTATTTTTATTTGTTTTTTGAATTTTTGAAAAAATTTTAATTTTTATGGATTTTAGAAAAAAAAATTTGCAAGAAAAATAACGTTCAAAAGTGAACGGATCCCAAATTCCAATTCGTCTCTCACTAAAAACCGTTAATCTTAACGAAAAGAGCCGGCAGTGGCGCCAATTTAATAACTGGATTTTACTCGTACGAAAGATCGTTATTCCGATCTTTTCGAATTGATTACTAGTTAAAAGTGCGACTCAGTCGCTCTTGGTGGACAAATAAAATGGGTTGATTATCTATTTTAAACTATAAACAAATATAAAAATGTCGTTGAGTAAAAATAAAAGCTTTAAAAATTAAACTAAAAATTACTAGAGATTTCGGGAAGCGTGCAATTTTTGGAAATTAAAACGTAATGAATTTAAAACTTGAAAACTTTGTAAAACTTAAAACTTTGTAAAAATAAAGTAAGACAAAACTCGTTTAAAAATAATACTAAGTAAAAATACGGGAAAAGTTAAATTTGAAAACTAAGATAAATAGAACAAAAACATAAGTCAGATCGCAACACGATCGTACTCAGATCGTAGTGGTGGATCGCACTCAAGAATGAGGGATCGCACTATTTGATCGTACTTGGTGATCGCACCAAGTGATCGTAGCCTACGATCGTAACAGTCGATCTTAGCCTAGATCGTGGTCAAGCAATCGCACTCAATGCGATGGAAACAAGCGATCGCATCCAAGGAAATCGTAACCACAGATCGCACTCTATGATCGTACCCACGATCGCAACAAGTGATCGTGGTATGGATTAAAGAGTGTGATCGTAGTGAACGATCGTACTAAGGATCGCAGTAATGGATCGCAAGTAGAAACCCTAGGGGTTTATGCGATCACACTTACTCGATCTTACTGGGTAAAACATCAAAGTAGTTACGATGGGATTCAAAAGCAGAATAAGCAAAAATCAATAAGCACAAATAAGCAAGATGAATAAGCACCTAACCAAACCTTAACCAAAGAAAAACAAGCATAAAATTTAAAAACTTTTGAGACACGAAATAAGCAAACTTTATAAAATAAACTAAAAGATTAAACTTTTAAGAACACTCAAAAGTAAGCTAAATACTAAATAAGCCAATAAGCATGATAAGCTCCAAGCTTAATCCGTGTAAAACTTGTAAATCTTTTAACACACGAATCAAGAAACTCACAAAAGTAACGAACTATTATGGCGTCTAAAGAAAGTAGATGAACAAGTATGATGAACACAAATTGTAACTAACAAGAAAGATTAAAAAGGTGAAGATTGAAACAAGATTAAGCTTAAAAAGTAAAGGTTTGATTAAAACAAGAAAGATAAAAGATGAAGTTTTAGTGAGAGAAAGTTAAACACTTTCTCTCTCTAAAATGAAAAACTACAAAAAGGAAATAAACTAACTAACACCCTCCTAATGTGTCATTAGGAGGGTATTTATAGAAGGTGGGGAGTGCATGTGTTGCTTCATTCCTTCTTTCTTCTAGTCTCGACTCGGTTTAAGTTCTTTGTCTTTCTTGACGTCGTCTCGGGATTTGTCGATATAAATTGAACTTGTCTTATAATTTTCTTCTTCTATTAGACTTGAGTTCTTCGACTTCATTAAACTTCCGTCTTTAGACTTTTTCTTCGATAAATCCTCAGAATAGGCCTTGGACTTCCGTTCTTTTTACACTCTTGATCTTTTGATTTCGTCTTTTCTCGTTTTCTTTGATAAAAGCCCGTGATAGCCCATGTTTTCTTCCGTTTTCATATTTTTATCCTGAAACACAATAAAAACACAAACCACGCATAATTCTGATTTTTACGACATAAAAAATACACGTTTTGGTCTTGTTATTATTGGAAATAAGTGGTAAAAGGATAAGTGTTTTCACAATTATTAAATCCCCTACACTTGACCATTGCAATGCCCTCATGCAATGCATTAATTTTAAAGCACGGTTTACATTTTTCTTCATAAATAACCTACCTTGGCCTTTATTAAATATGTAGAAAAGCTAAATGAGATCCGGTGGTCTAATGTGGTGGTAAGTGGTGGTGGAAGCCATTGTTGGCTTGGAGAGAGAGAAAGAGAGGTTGAGAGTAAAAGTGTGTGTGTTCCTCAAATGAACAAAATACAATCAACACCCCTCCTTGGAAGCTAAGGAGGGGTATATATAGTCACGCACTTTACAACAATCCTAGTCTAGTCTAAATGTGCGTGACTATGATAACTAACGGGAATTCTTAAATGTCGTCACATAAAGTGAGTTTCCAACAATCTTCCCCCATGGGACGACGTGTAGAATTCCTTACAATATTCTACCTATCAAGTACAAAATAATTAAGAACAAGAGCTTCCATGAAGCATCCAATGCTGATGAAGTCTTCTGAGGCCTTCGTCTTCAAAACGACTCATCTTTAAAGTAACTTGTAGAAGAAATACTGTAACGGCACGAGCTAAGTAACCCATACACTTCTGGTTAAGGAGAAGCTTCTGAATTAGCTTCCCCCTAATTCATGCCACGTAAACTTGATGTAGAAGCATTTTAAATAGCTTCCCCCAAGTAGATCAACAACTTTTCATCTCACGCTTGAATAGTTCTTCTGAATTTTTCTTCCCCCTGAGAGTTCAAGTTATGCATACCAGAAAGAATCAAGACACTTCTTCCCCCACATAGTTGAAGAAGGTAAATCAATCCCAATTATGAAGCTCAAATACTGAAGTGGACACTTTATCCCATTCATGAAGTTGACATCATAACACCAGAGTCAATCAAGTCCGGGAAATGCACACGTCTTCTTCCGGAGATGCACCAGAGTCAATTAAGTCCCAGGAATGCATATAGGATAATGATGATGTTTAATTGCAACAATCAAACAATTAAACCTCGAATCAGTAGTGTACCGTTTGGAGATTGATAACGACACGAGTTAAAACACTGATTTTCTCTGCGGCTATGACAAATGTCATCCCGGAATATCTTCAAATCAAAAGAAGGTATGAAGTTCATCACGTGTACTCGTTGTGCGTTCAATGTGTCTTCTTCTTCCCCCTTGATGGTTTCGAAACTCGGAACCATCAATAAATTGTACGCACGTGAACCTGAAATCTCGTGAGAATAATAAATAAGCTGAATTATATATTTTGTGAGAATCAGATGTTGATCGAAAATCTCTTCTCATAAACTCTCCATGGCCACCTTTACCATACCACATGAAAGCAATTTGAAGTTACCACTGAAAGAATGAACCGGATACATCAAACGTGAAGCTGAATAAAAATCCTTCGATCTTGTGACTTAAGCTTGCACTATTGTTGAATGAAGAACGGTGGAGAAATCTCTAAGTACTCAATGCATCACTGAAGAAGTCTATAAGCACGAACACCTCTTGAAATTATCCACGTCGACTACGCGCGTGACACTGAGTACAACAATGTAACCCCTTTAAGTGATAGTTATCCGAGTCATCAACCATCCACCCCGAACCCGGAAACCAGATAACCAAGTCTTCATTCTATGATTAAGCACGAGCAAGTTATCTAGTAAAAGATAAAATAAATACACGCCTTCGAAAAATCCGTCTTCAACGTCACGTAATTAATACCCGATCAAACAAAATCTGAAGCTACTAAAAAATCGCCCATTTTTCTTGGTCTCGTCAAAATAAATTCTTGTCACATTAGTCACTTCATTTTGTCGCGTCACATTTCTCGTCAGCCCATCAGTGTCAAGAAAGAATTAAAGAACCACAAATGCGACAAAAAAAACTACAAATTCAAAAAAGGAATTTGCTTGTTTGAGCATCTATTCTCCTTAACAATGTCTCGACACTACTTGTCTCGACCCGATGACACAATGAAATCCCGACAATATGCACAAATTTTTTTTTTATTCAAAATAGTTAATTTTGAAATAAAATTTGTTTATATTGTGTGATGAAACAAACGGGCCATCATTCCAATTTGCCAAAGTCAGTTAACCAAAAACGAGTTCCATGGCCCAATATAAAGTAAACTAGTTCCATGTGAATATAACCTTGAGTCCAAGGCCCAATTCGTGTCAGTCATGACCCAAGAAGTAGACCCGATCCACTGAATTGGAGATAAACAACTTTCACTACCCTAAATCAACTCACACATAATCCTTCACATAGATTACACCGCCCCCCATTTTCACTCCCACCAAACTTCACCTTCATCTCTCCCAACACACCTCGAATCCTCCGTCCCTTCCATGAAATCACCCAAATCGCCATCCCCATCTAATCAACATCACCTTTCTTGTAAACTCCGTCCCTTAAAAAAATCCTCTAATCTCATCTTAATAAACGAATAAATCAACCGAACCATGAAATCCAACAAATATTCAACTTCAAGATCTTTATGAAAAGATCTCAGGTAGGTATGATTTTGTTTAAATCGAATGAAAGAAAGATTATAACAGCCTTGTTATAAATCTTCTTTAAATTCGAAGATTAAGAACAGATTTATGATTGCATGTTGGGTTTTGATTAACAAAAACGAAACAAATAAATGGCTTATAACATAACTGTTATAAATCCTTAGTTGAGTTCGTAAATTAAATTAGATCTGAGGTGATTTAATTTCGAGAGTTTATAAGACGAAATAAAGAATGATTTTAACAAAGTTGTTAAAAAATCTTCTTTGATGTCGTAGATGATGACAGATCTATGATGAGATCGTCGTGTACTTGTTAGATCTGAAAAGATCGACACATGCATAACGAATAATCTGAGATCATGTTTATTAACTGTTTTCTATTTTGAGTGATGATGATTATAGATGGGTTAGGTGTCGATGGGTGTAGTATAGATTGAAGGTGTTGAGGAGAAATAAGGTTGGATGTGAGAAGGTCGACTCAGTGAGTTAAACTCAGTTGGGTTGACTGAATCAATGAAGAGTTATGGCGACTCAGTGAGTGATCTGAGTCAACTCGGTAATTACCGAGTTGACTCGGTTGGTTGATATTGGTGTTAAGTCACATTTTTGTTCACAAGTCTTTAACAAAAACAGGCCAATCGGAATGTAAAAACAATCCAATCGGAATGTTTTAGTGCGTGGTCTCATCGGAATAGTTTGTTTTATGAGTCATTATCGGAATCAAATTAACACCCCAATCTGAATAATCAATCCGAAAGTTCAATCTGAATGTTCAATGGGAAAGACCAATCTGAAAGTTCAATCAGAAAGGCAATCTGAAACCCAATCTGAATGTGCAATAGGAAACCCAATCTGAAAACCCAATCTGAATGTGCAATAGGAAACCCAATCTGAAAAGGGTTTTGAAGGACCCTAAAATAGTGGATCTGCAAACTTGTCCTTTTCTAACTGCATAAACCCAGAAAGATGAACCCAGAAAGATAAGACTTACCATGAAGATTATGATAACCGTGACACAAAAATATGATAAGACCCCAAAGACCTGCTACTGTTTGGACAAATGGACTGAATAAAATGACGTGACCCCAAAAAAAAATTTGTGATAATGGACAGAAACAATATAAACGAGACACAAGAAATAATTAAACCACCAAATCGCATATATAAACACGATCCAAGGATAGAACCGAGGCTCTGATGCCAAATGTAGAAAAGCTAAATGAGATCCGGTGGTCTAATGTGGTGGTAAGTGGTGGTGGAAGCCATTGTTGGCTTAGAGAGAGAGAAAGAGAGGTTGAGAGTAAAAGTGTGTGTGTTCCTCAAATGAACAAAATACAATCAACACCCCTCCTTGGAAGCTAAACTTTAAGGAAACTAAAAAGATAGAAATATGTACAAAATAAGTAAAGAAATCAAAGACTTACCTTGGGGTTTTGGTGTCATGAATGTTTATCATCCTCAAGTTTCACGTTCCCAATACCAAGCTTAAAAACGAGATCATTGTTATTATAAGTTAGCAAACTAACACGAACTCATGTGGCCCAATTATTTACTTAGACTCCCTTATTCCTAGGTGTATCTCTTATATTTTATTGATGTCTTTAATGATCACAAGGATGCATTGTTGACTTATTTCGATAGTTTATTTAGGCTGAAAATAAAGTTGGACGATTTAATCAATAGTTAGTTAAAGGACAAAATCTTTTAAAACTGCTTCTCGGGACCTCTTAAAGTTCATATCTTTGCATAACTCGCTTCACGATTTGAGACCTTTCTCGGACCAATATTTGGCAGCGACTTCATACTTCGAATCTTGAGAGACGTTCTTGAAATTATGGTCTTCTCTTCATAATAGGAATTTTTCACTTGAAGTTTTTGAGAGATTCTTCATATTTGGACCACGACTTCTTCATTTTTCTCCAATCTTTATTTTGGACTTTGACATACAACGATCCGCCTCCTTTTAGGACTTGGATCTATTTATCCTCATACCTTGTTAAGGCCTTTTTGGATAGACTTCTCCATGATCTTTAGGGGAGTATTTGCTTTTCGTCGTGTGTCTCGATCCTTCATATTGATTTTCGATAAATGATTCTTCACATAGGATCTTTAGCAACAAAATGTAGCCCTCATGCCTTGTTAGGGCCTTTTCGGACTCGCCAATCTTCGCATCCCGCTTCAATAAGTTATGCCTTGGCTATGAACTCTAATTAATACCGAGCAACTTTTAAACGATCTTGTGCTAGAAGCTTGTTGGAAATACGTTTTACGTATTAAGAAGGATCGGTCACTCCAACGATAGTCCATGTAATAGCTCGTAGTTTAGTTAACTTTCGTTATTTAACAAACAAGTTCAAGCCTAGCCTACAACTTGTGTAGGCCGGCCCAAACGTGTAAACCCAAGCCCATTACAAGGCTTGGGTATATAAACCCTCTCCTTTGATGGAGAGGGTGTGGTTTTTCATAATTTACACATAGTTCTTTCTTAGTTTCTCTCTCTAAAGTGTGAAATCCACCATTTCTCTATCTCTTTCTCTCTCTAAAAACATAAGCATAGATTTACAAATCTACAAATGGTATCAAGAGCTTGGGATGAAATATAGGTTTGTTTTTGTGTTGCGTATTGTTTTCTAAACAATTCGTATTGTATAAGTGTGTTTTTTGCCGAAATCTTCAAAATTTTTTGGTTTGATCGTAGTGATAGGTAGTGTAACATAGGAATTTGTGCTTAAACGTGTTCTTGGTATCTTGGTTTTCATTAAAACTTCAGTTTTCTTGGATCAAAAGTGCAAAAAAGGGTGTGTTCTACATTCCGAAATTTCAGCAGCAACATCCATCGGAAAGTACAACTGTACTTGGGCCTCCATCGCAATAACTTAACCATCGGAAAGGGTTAGGTTTCTACATTGCGATCGTTGGATTTTTGTCACTTATTCCGATCTGAATCATTCCGATAGCTATTGCGATCTGAGATTCCGACGGGTATAAGGAAGTATTTTAAGTCGTTACTCTGCTCGAATTTTGTCAGCCACTTTGCGATCTGAATATTCCGATAGGGCTTTGCGATCTGAACATTCCGATACCAACAACATTTCGACAGTGCTATATTCCGATCTGGTTTTACGATCTGACATTCCGATCTGGTATTACGATCTGACATTCCGATCTGGTATTACGATCTGACATTCCGATCTGGCATTCCGATAATCACAATTTTTTCCATGTGTGTAATTTTGACTTGGAATTTTTGGTTTATAGAGAACATATTTTAGGGGATTTTAACATTGTTTCTCGATTTTAACTCACAACAACACAAAAATACTTAACCTTATTTCATTGTTCGATCAACTTTGTAAATCTTAACTTATTGAAATGGAGTATACATCTCTTACGGATAAGTCCATCCTCTCGGGTACGGATAATCGTCCACCAATGTTGGTGAAGACCATGTATGAGGAATGGGCTTCCCGAATGGAACTTTATATGTTGAACAAGGAGAATGGACATCTAATTTGGGCATCGGTGCTCAATGGACCATTAGATTATGGTACTGTGACGGAAGGTACGACCACTCGTCCTCGCACAACGGGTGAGTTGACTGGAGATATGAAGATTCAAGATAAATGTGATAAGTATGCTACAAACATCATTCTCCAAGCTCTTCCTCCAGATGTCTACAAACTCGTCAGCAAACATAAAGTTGCCAAAGAGTTATGGGATAGAATTCGTGTTCTAATGCAAGGCACCTCGTTAACTAAACAAGAACGAGAGTGTAAGCTTTATGATACTTTTGATAAGTTTGCCTATGTGCCAGGGGAGACTCTCAATGATTACTATCTGAGATTTACCCTATTGTTGAATGAGCTTAACATCTATGGCATGGCAATTCCTACCTTTCAATTGAACACCAAGTATTTGAACACTCTTCCTCCAGAATGGAAAAAATACGTGACGGATGTTAAATTGGCTAAGGACTTGCATAACACCAATGTGGATCAACTTCAAGCTTTTCTTCAACAACACGAATGCCATGTGATCGAGGCTCGGTTGTCTACACCTCAAGTTCATGATCCACTTGCAATGTATGCTTCTCAACAAAACATGGCTTATACTTATCAACAACCATCATACTTGCAGCAGCCACCACCACACATCTATCAGCAACCACAGCAACCATCTTATCAACCACCAATAATGCCACAGCAAGAATATCAACAAAGTGTTCATCAACAAGCTTTTCAACAGCAACCACCATATCAAACATCACCATCACAAGCCAACACTTCTCCATTGGGCTATACTCCTCAGCAAGGATATTTTCCAATTGAAGCACAACCAGCACAAGCTTTCTACTCTAATGAACTTCCACCAATCCAAGCACCGGTCTTTACTCCAAATGATACGCCAGCTGATGTTCTAAACCATCTCACCGCCTACTTGTCAAAACTTGTTGCAACTAGAGGATTTCCACCAACAAACAATCAGCTCCGCACCTCATCAAATCCTCGACAACAAGCCACTGTTCAAGATGGTCAAGTGACGGTGCAACCTATTCAGGGAAGGCAAAATTCATATGGACCTCCTACAAGGACTGGGAACAATCAAGCTGTGAATGCTCAAGCTAGTGGAAATGGGAGTTCTATTGGTCCTAAGAAGGTTGTGACTTGCTACAATTGCCGAGGACAAGGTCATATGGCTAGGGAATGCACTCAGCCGAAAAGGAGGAGGGATGATGCATGGTTTCGTGAGAAGATGTATTTGGTTGATGCTCAGTCTAAGGGGAAGATTTTGGATTCAGAGGAGTTGGCATTTCTGGCAGACCCAGGGGCAGCAGATACTGAAGGCATTGCAGTCGTTTCCACTTCTAATGCAGCTTATCAAGCGGACGATCTTGATGCATACGATTCGGATTGTGATGACATTCACTCTGCCCAAGCTGCTCTTGTTGCTAATCTCTCTCACTACGGTTCTGATGTCATCAGTGAGGTACCAACCACATCTAATAATATTGATGATAACCAACATCAAGTTGGGCATGACAATGACAACCTTGAACAGCATTCGGGAACTAGTAACTTAAATGATGTGGTACCCAATCCTACACATTTGAGTGAACCTCAACCAAATGCTACGACGGGTATGGAATCTTATGCTCAACATGATTTGGTCATGGTGCCTAAACATATTATTGATCAAATGCATATGGCCCTCAGACAATCCGTAGATACGAATTCCACCCTAACTGCTGAGCTTGCGTTGCATAAAGAAAAGGTCAAAACTTTTGAAATGGTCCCTCAAGCAGAGAAAATAACATGTTCTGAATTTGACCAATTTCGTTTTGAAAAGATTGAACACTTGAAAGAAATAGAATCATTAAAAGCTAATCTTTTCAATGAATTAAAAGAAAAAGAGTCGGTTGTCAATGATTTTCAGAAACTTAAAATGGATTTCGAAACTCTCGAGTCTAAAAAGGTTGAATCGGAAATTAATGCTACCAAACTTCTTAAATTCAAAGAACAACAGCTTTTAAAACAATACGCTTCCACAGAAAAGGTTCATCTTTTAACTAAATCATTTAAAGAATTCGAACTTAAACGTCTTCAAGATTTACCACCTAATCCCGGTTATGCAAAACAAGCTCAGGAATATATTCCCGGCCTTTATGACATGACCATAATTGGCAAATCGAAAGAAGCACCTTTTGTTCGTAGTACTGAGGAGACACAATCACTTGGGGATGAAACTCATTCTAAAATGCTTTCAAAATTCCATACAATTGATTATGATCAACATAACAAAGATCAATTTTCGAAAAAGACACGCATTCGCTTACAAAAGGAATTAGCAGAATTAAAAGTTCTTGTGCCCCAAAGTTTGTCAAATAAAAACCTTCCTAGTACGTCTCCTACACTCGTCAAAAAGGATTTAACGAAGTTAATTCCACCGGTAAGTAAGGCGTCCGTTAACTTAAATACGGTTCACCAACACTTAGCCGATTTTGACAAGGTCATTTTGGAACGTACGACGGCCACGGCCATAACGGAAGGTGAATGGAACTTTGAGCACACTAGAGCTGCGTTTCGAGATGAAATTGTTCCGTTAGTAAAGAATGTTAAAGCTTGTCTTCGTAATATTGATCAAGATTTGTTTTTGGAAATAGAAGAAGTTAGACGTGTTTTCAATGAAATGGAAGATGCTTATGAAAACAGTTTACTTGAAATAGAACGGGTTTCACGCCATAATGATCTGCTTCTGAATCAAGTGATGTCTCATGATATAGTTTCTGTTTGTGTGAATACAAGTGTTGATAATGATTCTATTGTGCATAATGATGAATCTGTGGATACTGTGGTAGATAGTACTTGTCACGAATCTGACGCTGAATTTTTAAAGCTTCAAGATTCATATTCTTCGCTTTCAAAACGTTTTGATGAGATTCAAACACATTGTATTTCGCTTGAATGCAAGCAACAATTTATTCAAGAAATCTTTGAAACGTCATTCGAAGGTGTTAATATCGATGATGCAAATTTTGAAAAGAATTTTCGATTGAATTTACAATCAAAACAGCATCAGCCAAGTGACAAAGTTGCTAACTCTTTGCCGATAGAAATAGAGAAATCTAAGGAGCTTAACTGTGTGAACGTACTTGAGGCCGCTGAGAATCTTAAACTGGATCTAGATAATCGAGTTTCCAAGATTTTGTCCAAAGTTGATAACTTAAAACAGAAAAATACACGACTCTTCGATTCAGTACAGCCCGCATGTGTTGATACCACTGCACAGAATCAATCATTGATTGAACAATTGAATCGAAAGTCGATGGAAATATCTGATTTGAGGGAACAAATTTGTGATAAGAACCTGGTCTTGGCTGAGTTAAAGGAAACACTTCGTACTCTCAAAGGTAAGAATGTTGTGGATAACGCAGCCACTATCTCAGCATCGTCCTCTAGTGCAAACAAAAGAACCCTTATAGCCGTCACACCACTTAACAAGGGCCCTAGGACTAAACCATCTCAAACTTTGGTCACTAAAGATAAGGCGGAATTCAAACCAGCTTCTAATATTCCCGTGTTGCCTTCTACAGGAGTAAGCGCCACTACTAAGGCTCAAAGATCTAAGCTTAAAAGAAACAAGAAGAATGATAGGATCTTGCCCCCATCTAGTAGTCAAGTGAAGAAGAAAGTAGAAGCCCATCCTAGGAATGTTATTTCTGTTTTGAATAAAAAGAATCATGTAGCTAAACCTAAAGGCTCTGCGGTTGTGCAGCGTTCTAAGCCTACTGTGAATTCTAATTTAAAATGTTGGAATTGCAATGAATGTATGTTTTCTAGTCATCATGATTCTTGCCTTATTGACCATGTGAATGAGATGCAGGCCCGGAAAAATGGATTAGAATGGAGACCGACTGGGAAAGTGTTAACCCAAGTTGGCTGGATGTGGTGCCCCACTGGTAGAACTTTCACTATAGTAGGAAATATGTGCCCTTTGACTAGGATCACTCCCACTACAGCGAAGAAAGCGTGCCCTTTAACTAGGAGTACCAAGGCTACCAAAACACAAGCGTGTCCTTTAACTAGGAACACTAACACTACTGTAGGAACCAAGTACCCTTTAAATAGGTCTACTCCCACTGTAGTGCCCGCGAATAATCCAAAACCCAAGAAAGTTGGAACAGTAAAACCTGTTAGTGCTAAAACTCACATTAGAAAACGCAGGAAATCTAAGGGTCTCAAAATTGTTAGCAATTCTGATAATTCTATATCTGTATCTGCTAACACTCAGGAACCAATAGTTTCCAATGCATTGTCTACTGTTGTTATTGAAAACAGGTGGTCCAAATTGTTCTCTGGTATTTGGACTCTGGTTGCTCCAAGCATATGACCGGAGATCGCTCTCAGCTCAGAAATTTCGTCAGCAAGTTTCTTGGTACGGTTCGATTTGGAAATGATCATATTGCAAAGATAATGGGTTATGGTGAATATCATATTGGGAATGTTATAATTTCAAGAGTGTATTACGTGGAAGGTCTCAGTCACAACTTATTTTCTGTGGGATAATTTTGTGATGCAAACCTAGAAGTTGCTTTTCGAGAGCATACCTGCTTCATTCGTAATTTGGAAGGGGTTGATTTATTGAAAGGAACTCGAGGGAATAATTTGTATACTTTGTCTCTACAAGACATGATGGCCGCGTCTCCCGTATGTCTTCTCTCTAAAGCATCGAAGACTAAGTCATGGTTATGGCATCGACGGTTATCTCATCTTAACTTTGACGCTATTAATCACTTGGCGAAAAACGAACTTGTTCGTGGTCTTCCTAAACTATCATTTCACAAGGATCATTTGTGTTCCGCGTGTACAATGGGGAAAAGCACTAAGAAAACTTACAAACCCAAGACTGAAGACACCAACCAAGAGAAACTTTATCTGTTGCATATGGATCTTTGTGGGCCAATGCGTGTTGAAAGTCTTAGTGGCAAAAAGTACATCCTCGTTATTGTGGATGATTACTCTCGGTTTACATGGGTGAAATTTCTTAAAGCAAAAAATGAGGCACCTAAATTCATCATCGGATTTCTCAAGATGATTCAAGTGCGTCTCAACACTACTGTCCGACGCATTCGTACAGATAATGGAACCGAATTTGTGAATCAAATCTTGCGTGATTATTATGAAGAAGTTGGCATCTCTCATGAAACATCCGTTGCACGCACTCCACAACAAAACGGTGTCGTTGAAAGGCGAAATCGCACACTTATGGAAGCTGCTCGAACGATGTTAATCTACGCAAAGGCTCCATTGTTTTTATGGGCAGAAGCAGTATCTACAGCAGTGTACACCCAAAACCGGTCACTAATTCGTAAACGCCATGGTAAAACACCTTATGAGCTTCTCCATGGAAAAGTACCAGATTTATCATATCTTCATGTATTTGGTTCTCTTTGCTATCCAAACAATGATGGTGACAATTTGGGAAAACTTCAACCAAAGGCTGATATTGGTATTTTCATTGGTTACGCACCCGCAAAGAAGGCATACCGAATCTACAACCGTAACTCTCGCAAGATCCTCGAAACTATGAATGTTGATTTTGACGAGCTGACAGCTATGGCTTCTGAGCAAAGCAGCTCTGAACCCGCACTTCATGAAATGGGACCCAGTAATATTAGTTCTGGTCTTGTCCCAAACAACCCTACTTCATCATTTATACCACCTACTAGGAATGAATGGGATACGTTGTTTCAACCGTTCTTTGATGAATTCTTTACTCCTCCAACCATTGTTGCTCCAGAACCTGAAGTAATAGCTCCGATAACCGAAGTTGTCGCTCCAGCAACCGTTGCACAATCTGACACATCTGCACCTACAATTGGTCAAGATATACCTTCAACGAGTAATTCTCAACCAACACATGTAACAACTACCCATGTCATGCCTATTGATGATGAAGAGGATGACGATGATCACGATTTGGAATTCGCTCAAATGCGTGAACTTCCATTCTTTGGTGTATCTATTCCCGACCCTAATCACGCCGGGTCGTCCACCTCAGAGGAAGCTCCTTCTACAGTTTACTCCAATCCACGGATTCGTGAACATGACAGCAAGTGGACAAAGGATCATCCTATAGATTCTATTATTGGTGACCCTAATCGTCCGGTATCCACACGAAGTCAGTTACAAGAAAGTGCAATGTTTTGTCACTTTGATGCTTTTCTCACTGAAGTTGAACCTAAGACATGGCAACAAGCTTTTACTCAATCCTGTTGGATAGAAGCTATGCAAGAAGAACTTAACGAATTTATACGTCTTGATGTATGGGAACTTGTCCCATGTCCAGATCAAGTGCAGTTACTCACTTTGAAATGGGTTTACAAGGTGAAACTCGATGAGTTAGGCGGAATATTGAAAAACAAAGCTCGACTAGTAGCTCGTGGATACAAGCAATTATTGGGCGTCGATTTTATGGAATCCTTTGCACCTGTTGCCCGTTTGGAAGCTATTAGATTATTCCTCGCTTATGCAGCCCATATGAATATGATCGTCTATCAGATGGATGTGAAGACGGCATTTCTTAATGGTGAAATCAAGGAAGAAGTCTATGTTCAACAGCCGGATGGTTTTGTGAACCCTAATTATCCTAATCATGTGTACAAGCTTAAGAAGGCTCTCTATGGGTTGAAGCAAGCTCCTCGCGCATGGTATGATCTTTTGTCACAATTCCTCATTACGTAAGGCTTCGCTAAAGGCAAGGTGGATCCTACGCTGTTCATTCAGAAACGAGGTAAAGATATGATTATGGTACAAATATATGTTGATGATATTATATTTGCAGCCTCGACCCAAACCTTATCGGATGAGTTTGGGACACTCATGTCTTCCAAGTTTAAGATGTCAATGATGGGCAAGGTATCATTCTTCTTAGTTCTTCAGATATCTCAGAGTCCCAGAGGCATCTTTATTAATCAATCCAAATATGCCCTTGAATCGCTTAAGAAATATAAGATGGAATCTTGCGACCCCGTGGACACTCCAATGGTGGAGAAATCTAAGCTTGATGCAGATCCACATGGAGTTGCCGTTGATCCGACACTTTATCGTGGATTGATCGGTACTCTTCTGTATATCACAGCCAGTCGACCTGATCTTCAGTTTGCTATATGTATGTGTGCCAGGTATCAAACTAGGCCTACTGAGTTACACTTAGCTACTGTTAAAAGGATCTTTCGATATCTTAAAGGAACCATTAATCGGGGACTTTGGTATTCGAAGGACTCTTCTATTGCACTAATGGTATATGCAGATGCGGATCACGCGGGTTGTCAAGATACAAGGCGTAGCACGCGTGGAACATTGCAACTACTAGGAGATCGATTAATCAGTTGGGCATCGAAAAGGCAGAAAAGCGCTGCAATTTCAAGTACGGAAGCAGAATACATAGCTATGTCCGGTTGCTGTGCTCAAATTCTTTGGATGAGATTGCAATTAACCGATTATGGTCTAGGTTTCAACAAGATTCCGATGTACTGCGACAACAAAAGTGCAATTGCCTTATGCTGCAACAATGTTCAATTCTCCCGGTCGAAGCATATTGACATTCGCTACCACTTCATCAAGGAGCAAGAGGAAAATGGAGTAATAGAGCTTTACTTTGTCCGATCTGAGTATCAATTGGCGGATATTTTCACGAAGGCTTTAGATCGCGCTCGAATTGAATTTTTGGCCGACAAGCTAGGAATGAGAACCTTCTCGCCTGAGACTCTTAAGGAACTAGCAGATGAAGCGAAAGAATAGTAGTGGTAAAACTATTCTCCGTATCCTTGGTGATCATTTGTATATATTGTTTATATTTTGATCCACAAAAGCAAAATACAAAAATATAAAACCATATAAAAACCATAAAAATTGAAAAATTCATTAAAATCCAAAAATATTTTTACTTTATTTTTCAAAGGCATGTCTTTTGGTACGATAATATTTACGGCTTTAGAAATGTTGATTAATATCGACACGGCGCCATAAATAGAGTTCGTACAAAAGTTGTAAATATTTCATAAAACATGCCTAAATGGCTTGTAGTTATTTCAGACTGCAACCCGGTTTTCACATTAAAGTCAAGTATTTCTTATGAAAGCTTTGGCTCACAACGGGAATTAATTTTCTCGGGCGAGGTTTACTTTAAAACCTTGTAAGGGATCAAGTTTACTTTATAACTTGGTCTAACACAAATCTATGTACGTTTCAGTGCATTTATTTGTTAAAACAAGAGAAGTCTTGTTTTTATGAAGCTATCATCTCTACAACCATGCTATCTACAATTGGTATCTACATACTCGACGATGCGACTACTCAACCGACGACTACAGCTCTTTCAATAGAACACGGGTCAACAATTGAGGGGGAGCAATTGTCAAGCATTCAGAATCTTCGATGCCGAACGTGTCAAGTTCACAAGTTGGTGTCAAGACAACAATACCAGTCGTACACGTGGTGTCAAGAGATGACTTCAGACGTGACGAGGCGACCAACATATGCTGACAAGAACCATTTGATCTTATCATTTGATGTTCTCATCTATCAGGTCCAACCTTGTCAATTCTTTTCTAATATGGTGAATATGTGATCATGTTACAAATCGGTATCATATATCATACATTTGATACCATGAAGATAAAAAGGACTCGCATTTTTCTTCCCAAAACCTTTGTTAAAACTTCATTAAATCAATTGATATTAAAAACATCGATTGGGTTAATATTTTTAATATGGGGGAGAAAATGTGATTTAATATGGGATATTATCACAAATGGTTTGACTTAATGTGCTGGCTCATCCCGACATGTGCGAAATGTTTTCGAATATCGTGACATATGTTAAGGGGGAGCAAAACGGATTTGCATATCAAAATGGATTTTCATGGTGACATATACTTACCCAAAACCCATTTATTTCACGACGATGAAGATTGTGGTGACATAAGGATGGTAGGATAGGTTAAGTCCTATGATTCTTCCAGAACCGGAGGAATCTTCCCAAGGACATTCCATAGCTAGAAATAGTAGTCCTTAGGAAAGGTGGAGAAAGAATGTGAACGTAGCTGAATGCCGACCAAGTACTTAAGTTAACACTGGAACAATCACAACAAGGTGCTAGTTATGACGTATTGGTAAGCATTGAAGGGGTTGAAGAATGAAAAAGAATTGTAAAGATAAAGGGTGTAAAGAAAGAAGCCCTCCTTACAACTTTAGGCAGAAACCGGGTCAATACATATGCTATTGAGATCATTTTAATGATTCTTGATATTGAAGACAGACATCATGGACCCAGTGATGCAATGCACAACCCATCCCAGCTAACTCAGATATCTCTCAAAAGGTATTTGTTTTAATCACACGGAGACAACACGTTATCTATCGATTTATTCACTCCGAATAAATTGGTATTGAAATGGTGGCACTCCTCTCCAGCCTCCGATCACTAAAATCCAAAATGCACGATCGAGTCTAGAGCCATTTGAGATCATCAAATATCTCATTAGGACACACTTTCATATTTCCTTTCCACTTCACACACTGTGAAAAGTAAGAAAGATTTTAAGAGTCCTACGCAAAATCTTCATGATCTTGCCTGAACATCCGAGTAATACGAAAGTATTTACAATGAAGATGGAAATCCTTCTTGAGCGAACATCAAAAAGCTCATGGTAGGTGACTTGTGCGATTCTTTATGAATCAAACTTGTGATAACTGGAAAGCAACAACTGTTTAATTCTTAAACTGAATTTAAACACGTTCCAGGCCTCTACGCAATATCTTAGTGATCTTGCCAGAACACTCAGAGTGATACCTTAGTGTTCACAGTGATGAGTGGAAATCCTTCTAGTGTTAACCTCAAACAGCACTTGGTAGGTAACTTGCAAGATTCTATAACGAATCAAGCTCGTGACAACTGGAAAGCAACGATGGTGCGGTTCTTAATTGAATTTCACTTGTTCCAGGAACATGAATTGACGGCTTCAAATCATGCGGATATTATTATCCAAATGATTCACTCTTTATGTTCGCAGTCAGCTTTGGACGGTCGAATAAAGAGAACGGGTTTACCCGCGAAATCCTGTCAGGAAGTTACTTAATTGAAACTATCCGTCACGGGTACGATATCTAATATCGTCCAACGGTCTTCACCGACCGGAGGTAAAATGCTACCGATTTAGAATGAAATGTTCAAAGCCATTTCGTTCGTGTCTACTTATGTTGCGACATTTGAAGACGGTGGCGTTGCGGAATCCAAGAAGAAGTCGTCCCTGCATATTCATACCTTATGCACTTAATACCTCATCTTATTCAAGAAAGCCTAAAAGTTAAGTCTTCCGCTGTATCAAACTCTGAATCTTTCAAGAATTACTAAGGTATAAGTATGTGGGATGTGAGGTCACGAAGAGGAGAAGATCACAAGTGATAGATGCACAAGATCAAGGCAAGAGATTAATTCTCAAAGATTGATATCAAAGATTACATTAGCATGTTCACCAGAAAAAGAAAAAGAAAAGGAAAGACGAAGACTACGAGCTCAAGACAAGCATAGTATGCTAGGTTTATTTCATTATTGTAACACGGGTAACGCCCTTGTTTGGAGTGACCTCCCTTAGGGGGAGATTGTTGGAAATACGTTTTACGTATTAAGAAGGATCGATCACTCCAACGATAGTCCATGTAATAGCTCGTAGTTTAGTTAACTTTCGTTATTTAACAAACAAGTTCAAGCATAGCCTACAACTTGTGTAGGCCGGCCCAAACGTGTAAACCCAAGCCCATTACAAGGCTTGGGTATATAAACCCTCTCCTTTGATGGAGAGGGTGTGGTTTTTCATAATTTACACATAGTTCTTTCTTAGTTTCTCTCTCTAAAGTGTGAAATCCACCATTTCTCTATCTCTTTCTCTCTCTAAAAACATAAGCATAGATTTACAAATCTACAAAGCTAAGTAACTTTTCAAATCATACAATCTTATTTATTGCAAATATATTTATTAACAAGCGGTGGGAGAAAAAGCTTATAATCAACTCACAAAAATTCACGAAAGAATACCAAACTTATAATTGACTCTATCATATCTCGATCTCCATAATTTAAAATCTCAAGGAATGAGACTCGTGGATGCTTAGCCAATTAAATAAATGTTTTGGGTTTTCAAGTCATCTATAGGATCTTGCAAATTCTTAGACTCTTTCAAGTTTAGAATTCGCATTTTAAAGTTCCCTTGATAAACGACTTTCTAGGATCAATTATAGGAACTTGCGAAAAGTTCTTGTTCTTAACTCGTGAGAGTTAACACTTTCGCGTTTTAAAGTTCCCTATATAAAAGCCTAGCAAAACTTGACTTAAATACGTTAAGGATACTAGCTAGAATAAACTTAGATAAGCAAACTCGGGTTGAGTCAAAATATTCACGACTTTGAAAAATTTAAAACCACTTTATTGAAAATTTATTCTAGCAAAGAAAGTAAATAACGATAGCAAAGGAAAATTACAAGGCTAAAATAGATTAAAAATTTTGAAAAATGTCAAAAAATCAGATTTTCCGGTTAAAATGAGGACAAATTCATGGAAAAGCCCACTTACTTCGATAGAAGTCCCCCTACACTTGATATAAACATTGTCCTCAATGTTTAAGCATGTGGGAGTAAACTCCCCTACACTTAGGACATTGTGCACTTTGTTTAATTCTTGCTAAGGAAAGGACAACTATAGTGATTTCAATATGAACATATAAGATATGAAATATTGAATCACGACAGTTTAGGATAGAACCGGGAAGACGGGTACACGGGATCACGGTTCGTCAAAAGTCATCGAGAATAGATCTTTGAAGCTTTAATCCCTGCACATCATAAGAAACAGGACAACAAACACATACGGGGCTCCCCCTACACTTATTATGAAAACGGTAAAGGATAGATCAACGGGTTGCCTCCCGAGAAGCGCTTGTTTTTGTTAACCGAGTCACGAGCCTGACTCGACCCATAACTAATTCAAGGGAAACGTGGCGAGGGATGGAATCATCTCATGAGAGATGTCCTCACCAAAGTATAATTTCACGCGCTGGCCATTCACTTTAAAATTGGGACCATTTGGCTGAGAAATCTCAATGGTGCCATATGGGAAGACTTTGGCGACGGTGAATGGACCAGACCAACGGCTCTTCAGCTTGCCCGAGAAGATCTTCAACCGAGAGTTAAAGAGTAAAACTTGATCACCAACGTGGAACTCTCGGTTCTTAATCCTTGCATCATGGATGATCTTGGTCTTCTCCTTGTAGATTAATGAGTTCTCATAAGCTTCATTCCTCAGTTCATTTAGCTCGTTGAGTTGAATCTTCCGAAGATCACCGGCTTTGTTGATGTAAAAATTGGCCCACTTCAAGGCCTAGTATGCCTTATGTTCCAGCTCAATAGGGAGGTGGCATGCCTTCCCGTACACAAGACGATATGGAGTGCAACCAATCGGCGTCTAATATGCGTTACGGAAAGCCCACAAAGCATCATCTAACTTATCGGCCCACGAGCCACGATGCTCTCCCACAGTACGCTCAAGAATTCTCTTCAATCCACGGTTAGATATCTCAGCTTGACCATTTTTTTGAGGATGATAAGCGGTGGAAAGACGGTGATTGACACCGTACTTATCCATGACTTGAGCAAATTTATCATTGCAAAAATGAGTCCCGCGGTCACTGATTACAGCACGAGGAACACCGAATTGAGCAAAAAGTTGCTTCAGAAAGTTCACAACCACCCTCGCATCGTTCGTAGGAAGAGCCTTAGCTTCAACCCATTTTGATACGTAGTCAACGGCTACGAGGATGTACTTGTTCCCTTTAGATGATGGAAATGGCCCCATAAAGTCGATGCCCCATACATCAAAGATTTCACATTCTTGTATGAAATTTTGAGGCATCTCATCTTTATGTGTGATCTTGCCTTGGCGTTGACAAGCATCACAATGTTTAACCATTTCACGAGCGTCATGATAAATGGTAGGCCAATAAAATCCAGAGTCGAATACTTTCTTCGCGGTGTAATTGGAACCAAAGTGACCACCGATGGGTCCTTTATGTCAAGCTTCAATGATTAGTAAAGTTGCCGGCCCATCAACACATCGACAAATGACAAGATCTGCACATTGTTTGAAAAGGTAAGGGTCGTCCCAAAAATAGTGTTCAATGTCTTTAAAGAACTTTTTCTTTTCTTGGGGCGTTAACCCTTCCTTAAGAATTCCACCCGCTAAGTAGTTTGCAATGTCCGCAAACCACGGGGTGTCATCAAGATTGGAATTGATAGACATTAAGGCCTCAAGGGAAAAAGAGTCATTGATCTCTTGAGTCGGATGATCCCCTTGATAAGGATCCTCAAGTCTACTTAGATGATCCGCGGCTAGGTTTTCGGCTCCCTTCTTGTCACGAATTTTGATTTTAAATTCTTGAAGGAGCAAACCCAACGAAGAAGTATTGGCTTCGAATCTTGCTTAATCAACAAGTACTTCAACGCGGAATGATCGGTGTACACGATGGTGGTGGAAAGGACAAGATAGGGGTGGAATTTCTCAAAAGTATACACTACAGCTAAAAGCTCTTTTTCGGTAGTTGTATAATGCAATTGAGCCCCCGTCATTGTCTTGCTAGCATAATGGATTGGTTGGAAGTGTTTGTTCACTCTTTGGCCCAAAACCGCTCCAATGGCAAAGTCGCTAGCATCACACATCAATTCAAAAGGTAGCTCCCAATTAGGGGTAACCAAGACCGGTGCCTTAGTTAGCTTGTCCTTAAGAAGATTGAAGGATTCAATACACTCTTTTGAAAAGATAAAAGGAGTATCTTTTTCTAAGAGGTGGGTCATCGGGCGAGCGATTTTAGAAAAATCTTGAATGAATCGACGATAGAAGCCCGCATGACCAAGGAAACTTCTCACACCCTCCACGGTTGAAGGTGGAGGTAATTTAGCAATCACGTCAACTTTAGCACGGTCAACTTCAAGACCGGCTTTGGAGATTTTATGTCCAAGAACAATGCCTTCTTTTACCATGAAATGGCTTTTTTCCCAATTAAGAACGAGACGAGTATCTTCACACCGTTTGAGCATACGTTCTAAATTGGCAAGGCAAGTAGGCGAAAGAATCACCATAGACCGAGAAATCATCCATGAAGACTTCCATAGTTTCTTCAACCATATCATGGAAGATAGCCATCATACACCTTTGGAAAGTCCCAGGAGCATTGCATAAGCCGAAAGGCATTCGTTTGTAAGCAAATGTTCCATAAGGACAAGTGAATGTGGTTTTATCTTGGTCTGTAGGATCGATGGGAATTTTAAAATACCCGTAGAAACCGTCTAAGAAGCAATAATAGTCATTACCCACTAGACGTTCAAGTATTTGGTCCATAAAAGGAAGGGGAAAATGATCCTTTCTCGTAGCATCATTGAGTTTGCGATAGTCTATACAAACTCTCCACCCTATAACGAGACGAGTAGGAATCAACTCGTTGTTTTCATTGGGGACAACGGTGATTCCGCCTTTCTTAGGCACACAATGGACCGGACTAACCCATGGTGAATCCGAGATATGGTAGATCATTCCAGCATCAAGAAGTTTGATAAGCTCTTTTTTGATAACGTCATGGATCTTGGGATTCACCCTTCTTTGGCTTTAAATAGTGGGTTAAAAGTCGTCCTCCATGAGAATTTTATGTGTGCAAAAGTGAGGATCAATTCCACGAATATCGGATATTTTCCAAGCAATCGCTTTCTTATGATTCTTCAGCACGTCGATAAGTTGAGATTTTTCGTCTTCTTTCAAATCCTTTGCGATGATGACGGGTAACTTCTTATTGTCTTCAAGGAAAACGTACTTGAGATGAGACGGTAGGTCCTTAAAATATGACGATTCTCCCACCGATTGGGATGAAGACATTCGTACCATTGAGAAACTTCTCAATGAGGACCATATTTCTCTACCATCTCCTAAGGATATCTCTATCGATGATCCGAACTTGACTACACCTTCCATCGAAAATCCTCCGGATTTAGGACATCTCCCAAAGTTGCTTCAAATTCTTTCAAAAGGAAATCACTTTCTCCAAATGGAGTTAGTGATGGAGCAATAGAGGCAACGGTCTCAACAATGGGTAGAGAAGAAGAACCACTTTTACAAGCGTCTTTGAAATGCTCTTCACAAGCCTCATCAAGAACGTCAATGAAATTAACACTCTCGTTTTCAGAAGGCTGCTTAGAAAGTTTACCCATGTTGAAGACAATTTTATCGTCACTAACTCTCATGATTAATTCGCCCGCGGCTACATCAATGAAAGTGCGACCGGTCCTCAAGAATGGACGTCCAACGATTAATGAAACACGGGGATCCATCTCGTAGTCAACGACAACAAAATCCGCCGGAAAGGTGAATTTGTCGACACCGACGAAAACATCTTCGGCTATCCCCACTGGTTAAGCAACCGTACGGTTAGCTAATTCAAATGTCATTCGTGTGGGGACTAGCTCGGGTAGAGACAATTGTTTCCAAACGCTTAAAGGCATTAAGTTGATACTAGAACCTAGATCGGCTAGGGCCATACAATTCTCTACCCTGGGGAAGTTACAAGGAATAAGAAAGCGACCCGGATCACCAAGTTTGGCGGGTAATTTCCTTAAGAGCACTGCGGAGAAATTCTCATTAAGTTGGGTCTGAGCGATATTAAGAAGTTTCTCCTTATCACTGAGAAGATCTTTAAACATTTTAGCATATTTCGGCATGTGAGCGGGAGCCTCGGCAAAGGAGATGTTGAAATTCAGTTGTTTAAACATTTTAAGAAAGTTAGAAACCTGAATATCATCCTTGTTCTTCAACTTCTCTTTCCTCAACCTTGAGGGATAAGGTATACTGGGTTGAGATGAAGGATTTAGAATGGAATTCTCACTCACATCCTTGGGTGGTGGAGGGGTGGAAGTATAAGGTGGAGGAATTAGAGAAATAGAAGGTGGAGGAATTGGAGAAATAGAAGGTGGAGGAATCGGAGAAGGGGACTCGTTTTCCTTTGTCACAATCACCGGTGTAGGTGTAGGAAGCTCGGGTTCCTTTAAACCTTTTCCACTTCGAGTGGTGATTGCTTTTATCTCCCCTCTTGGATTAGCAACGGTGTTACTCGGAAGAGAACCCGAACCAGAGGCTTGATTACTTTGGAAGAAACTAGCCATCATATCCCTTATGTCATTCGTTTGACTGGTCAAAGAGTTTCGCATATCGGCTCGAAGATCATTCCCTTGTTTCACCATATCTCCTTTCAAGTTGTTGAGTTGCCGCTGAAGATTCTGCACTATCGCATCATTAGTCCTCATGTAAGTGTCAACCTCTTGATTAAATGTAGTGGGTTGGGTGGGAGGAAGAGCATGGTAGGCAGCTAGTTGATAAGCGGGTGGTTGGTGAACTTGATTGTTTCCTTGAGGTCGATATGGGTTTCTTTGGGTTTGATATTGATTTGGAGCTCGTGTGTGATTTTGATTGTTGCGATTGAGGTTGTTTTGGTTTTGAGGGGGAAACCGGGTGGTGAAAGGAAGTTATTTGAACGATAACTGAGCAAATTGCGGTCTTGAGGACGTGCTTGATAGCCTCCCGTAGAAAAGTTACCGCTGGCGGCATACACATTTTCCGGATTGTCATGAGTCGAAGGACAATCGGTGTATGAATGAGAACCCCCGCAAATTTCACATGACTGATTCAAAGTATTAACTTGCGCATTGATGGCTTTGGTATTGTTAGCGGTTTGTAGAGCAAGTGTTTCAACAAGCGAAGTAAGCTTATCAATTCTCTTGTCGCTCTCACTAGTACTAGCACTAGCCAAATTAGTCCGAACACTCTTAGTTTGCACTCTAAACTTATTCTCAATAATGTCCCATGCGGCATTAGAAGACTTCACCAAAATATTACCCCCTAAGGCACTATTTAGTGAATCTTGGTCATTCATGCTTAAACCATTGTAAAAAGTATTAATTTGATGTACTTTTGTGAAACCATGTTGTGGACACGTTCTTAAAAGTTCCTTAAAACGGTCCCAAGATTCACTAAATGTCTCACCGTACTTATGTTCAAAGGTAATGATTTCATTCCGCAAAGCGGTAGTGCGTGAGGGTGGGAAAAAGTAGTTGATGAATTTAGTCTCTAAATCCGTCCACGTAAGAATACTTTGTGGCGGTTCCTTATCAAGCCAATAGCGGGATTGTCCCTCTAAGGAGAAAGGAAAAAGTTGCAAGCGAATCACCTCTTGTGAAACCCCATTATACTTAACCGTATTAGTGAGTTGAAGAAACCTTTTTATATGGTCATGAGGATCATCAAGTGTTCGCCCCAAGAATGGTTGATCAGAGACCATTTGAATGAAGCCGGATTTGAGCTCAAAGTTGTTGGCTCCAATCTCGGGTATGACAATAGCATCGGTGTTGCCCTCCACTTGCGATTGCAAAAGCTCGATCATTGGTTGATTATCCATGGTGACAATAGGTGGAGTAATGACTTCGGCTTGAGATGCTTTCTTCTTACGAGCACGGGTACGCATACACACCTACAAAAGAAAAAGGAAATAGACAAGAAATATTTTTGGCTTTTTTATGTTTTTCTTTTTTTTTTTGAATTTTTGAAAAAAATTTAATTTTTATGGATTTTTGAAAAAAAAAATTTGCAAGAAAAATAACGTTCAAAAGTGAACGGATCCCAAAATCCAACGCGTCTCTCACTAAAAACCGTTAATCTTAACGAAAAGAGCCGGCAGCGGCGCCAATTTAATAACTGGATTTTACTCGTATGAAAGATCGTTATTCCGATCTTTTCGAATTGATTACTAGTTAAAAGTGCGACTCACTCGTTCTTGGTGGACAAATAAAATGGGTTGATTATCTATTTTAAACTATAAACAAATATAAAAATGTCGTTGAGTAAAATAAAAGATTTAAAAATTAAACTAAAAATTACTAGAGATTACGGGAAGCGTGCAAAATTTGGAAATTAAAACGTAATGAATTTAAAACTTAAAAACTTTGTAAAACTTAAAACTTTGTAAAAATAAAGTAAGACAAAACTCGTTTAAAAATAATACTAAGTAAAAATGTGGGAAAAGTTAAATTTGAAAACTAAGATAAATAGAACAAAAACATAAGTCAGATCGCAACACGATCGTACTCAGATCGCAGTGGTGGATGGCACTCAAGAATGAGGGATCGCACTATTGGATCGTACTTGGTGATCGCACCAAGTGATCGTAGCCTACGATCGTAACATCGATCGTAGCCTAGATCGTGGTCAAGCAATCGCACTCAATGCGATGGAAACAAGCGATCGCATCCAAGGAAATCGTAACCACAGATCGCACTCTATGATCGTACCCACGATCGCAACAAGTGATCGTGGTATGGATTAAAGAGTGTGATCGTAGTGAACGATCGTACTAAGGATCGCAGTAATGGATCGCAAGTAGAAACCCTAGGGGTTTATGCGATCACACTTACTCGATCGTACTGGGTAAAACATCAAAGTAGTTACGATGGGATTCAAAAGCAGAATAAGCAAAAATCAATAAGCACAAATAAGCAAGACGAATAAGCACCTAACCAAACCTTAACCAAAGAAAAACAAGCATAAAATTTAAAAACTTTTGAGACACGAAATAAGCAAACTTTATAAAATAAACTAAAAGATTAAACTTTTAAGAACACTCAAAAGTAAATAAGCTAAATACTAAATAAGCCAATAAGCATGATAAGCTCAAAGCTTAATCCGTGTAAAACTTGTAAATCTTTTAACACAAGAATCAAGAAACTCACAAGAGTAACGAACTATTATGGCGTCTAAAGAAAGTAGATGAACAAGAATGATGAACACAAATTGTAACTAAGAAGAAAGATTAAAAAGGTGAAGATTGAAACAAGATTAAGCTTAAAAAGTAAAGGTTTGATTAAAACAAGAAAGATAAAAGATGAAGTTTTAGTGAGAGAAAGTTAAACACTTTCTCTCTCTAAAATGAAAAACTACAAAAAGGAAATAAACTAACTAACACCCTCCTAATGTGTCATTAGGAGGGTATTTATAGAAGGTGGGGAGTGCATGTGTTGCTTACTTCCTTCTTTCTTCTAGTCTCGACTCGATTTAAATTCTTTGTCTTTCTCGTCGTCGTCTCGGGATTTGTCGATATAAATTGAACTTGTCTTATAATTTTCTTCTTCTATTAGACTTGAGTTCTTCGACTTCATTAAACTTCCGTATTTAGACTTTTTCTTTGATAAATATTCAGAATAGGCCTTGGACTTCCGTTCTTTTTACACTCTTGATCTTTTGACTTCGTTTTTTCTTGTTTTCTTCAATAAAAGCCTATGATAGCCCATGTTTTCTTCCTTTTTCATATTTTTATCCTGAAACACAATAAAAACACAAACCACGCATAATTCCGACTTTTACGACATAAAATAAACTTTTTGGTCTTGTTATTATAGGAAATAAGTGGTAAAAGGATAAGTGTTTTGACACTTATTAAATATCCAGTATATGACAAAAAATAATCCATTGTTCCTTTCAAATACTTCAGTACTCTCTGAATTGCTTGCCAATGCTGAGTACTAGGATTACTAGTATACCTACTCAGTTTACCCGCAACAAATGCAATGTCAGACCTAGTACTAGTCATGGCATACATCAAGCAACCAATAACCCTTGAATACTCAAGCCGGGAGACAGCCTGACCATTGTTAGGCATCAGTTTCTCATTTGTATCCATAGGTTTACTCACTGGAGTACAATCAAAGTGATTAAATTTCTTCAGCACCTTCTCAATGTAATGAGACTGAGAAATCACAATACCATCACTTTCATGTTTAAACCTTATGCCAAGGATAACATCAGCCTCCCCCATGTCTTTCATGGAGAACTTTGATGACAAAAATTCCTTTGTCTGATCAACCTTAGCTTGGTAAGTACCAAAGATTAACATGTCATCAACATATAGGTAAATGATGACTCCTTCACCAGATTCATCAAATTTTCTATATACACATTTGTCAGCTTGATTAAGTGAATAACCATTAGACAAAACCACTTCATCAAATTTCTGGTGCCATTGCTTAGGTGCCTGCTTCAGTCCATACAAGGACTTGATCAGTTTACACACCTTGTGCTCATTACCAGGCATGATGAAACCCTGAGGTTGGTTCATATAAACCTCCTCATCCAAATCACCATTTAAGAATGCTGTCTTCACATCCATCTGATGAATAATCAGATTGTGAATACTTGCTAAAGCAATCAGCATTCGTATGGTACTGATACGTGATACTGGAGCATAAGTATCAAAATAGTCTATCCCTGACTTTTGTTTAAAGCCCTGAATGACTAACCTTACCTTGAACTTTTCAATAGTTCCATCTACCTTCATTTTCCTTTTGAAGATCCATTTGTTACCAAGTGGATGACAACCTGGAGGTAGATCAACCAACACCCAAGTGTTGTTGCCCATGATGGAATCCATCTCATCATTTATTGCTTCTTTCCAGAAAGCAACATCCTGGGACTTCATTGCTTCATCAAATGTTTTGGGATCATCCTCAACATTAAAGTAATCGGAGTATTGGTCTGAGACCTCATCCCTTGTACCTTCATCCAAGTATAGTTGAAACTCAGGCCCAAAATTCCTTAGAGTCTTATGCCTTGTGCTTCTTCTAAGCTCATGCTCAGGTTGCTGAACCACAACCTCATCAGTGACCCTTTCCGGTTCCATTGAATCACCAATGTCCTCAGCTCCAGTAGGAGTCCTGAGGCTTGGTCTAGGGACTGATGAGAACCTAGTCTCATCAAAGTTTACATCCCTTAATTCAATGATTGAGTTTATTTAAACTGAATCATTAGGTTCAATAACATATAACCTATAAGCCTTGGAATGCTCAGCATATCCAACAAAGATGCATTCAATGCCTCTTTCACCCAAGGTTTTCACCTTTGGATCAGGGAGTCTTACAACAGTCGTACAACCCCAAACCTTGAGATAGTTCAAGTTTGGTTTCCTTTTAGTCCAGAGTTCATAAGGGGTAATTCTGTTCCTTTTGTTGGTAACCCTATTTAGTACATAGCAAGCTGTTAACATAACTTCACCCCAAAACCCTTGACTCAATTCTGAATAGGATAACATGGAATTAACCATCTCTTTTAGTACTATATTTTTCCTCTCAGATATACCATTTTGCTAAGGGGTATAGGGAGCAGTCGTTTCATGGATAATACCAACAGACTGAAAATACTGAGCATCCATGTACTCATCTCCCCTATCAGTCCTTAATCTTTTGATTTGGACCCCTTGTTGTAATTCAACTTCAGTTTTAAATACTTTAAATTTATCTAATGCTTCATCCTTAGTATGTAACAAGTAAACATAGAAAAACCTAGAAGCATCATCAATAAATGTTACCAAGTATTTTTATTCCCTAATGAGGGAGTAGCATGCAAATCACATAGGTCACTATGGATTAGCTCCAAAACTTCAGTTTCACGTTTTACATCTTGAAATGGTTTCTTAGTTATTTTGTTCAGTATGCAAGTCTGACACTTTTCAGTGTCCATGTCAAAACCTGGGATTAACCCATCCTTAGACATATCTTGCATCCTCTTAAAGTGGACATGGCCCAGCCTAGCATGCCATAGTGAAGAATCCTTCAGTTTACTGGTGGACACAAAAGCTGAACAAATATTTGCACTACCAGCACTAACTGAGTTAATAGTGGTGGTTGTTTTAATATTAAGCTTGAATATTTGATTGCTCAAATAACCAAAACCAATAAACACACCATGTTTGTATAAAACAAATTTATTAGATTCAATCACTTGTTTATAACCACAATTATTCAAAACACTACTTAGAAACCAAGTTCTTCCTAATATTAGGAACATGAAAAACATTAAACAAGTTAACAATCTTTACAGAACTAAACTTAAGATCTACACAACCACGTCCATGCACTAGGGCTGTTGACTCATTTCCCATGTGAAGAATAGATCCATCATTCAGTGACCCATAAGTCTTGAACCATCATCTATCTTTACACACATGAACAGTTGCTCCAGAATCAACCCACCACGCAACATCATCATCCTACACAAAATAAGCTTCAGATACATATGTAACATAATAAATCTGGAGAGATTCATTAAACATATTCTGACCTTTCAGTGTTGTGTTGTTAGAACCAATCACTGAACCTTTTGTGCCTGATCCACTAGCTTTGCTGCCAGTATCAACACCTTTGCAATCCCTTTTGAAGTGTCCAGGTTTCCCATACTTCTAGCAAGCCACTGATGACTTCTTGTTAGGATTTACTTTGGTGTTATCTTGATGCTTACGTTTTCCCTTGTTGTTATTGTACCTAATAGAGTTGTTATGCTCCACCATATTGGCAACTGATGAACCATCAACATTGTTGCTCTTTGGCTTGCCACTTTCATGCACCCTAAGGGATTCCTCAATGCGCAAATGACTGCCCAACTCAACTAGAGTTAATTCCTCCTTCTTATGTTTCAAGGTATGCTTGAAATCTTTCCAAGAAGGAGGTAATTTTTCAATGACACAAGAGACCTGAATGGTCTCATCCATGTTCATTTTATGTTGTGTAAATCTACCAAGTATTCCAAGAAGTTCATTGTATTGTTCCATGACTGGTCTTGAATCAGTCATTTTGTAATTTGTGAAATCACTCACAAGGAACTTCTTACTTTATGCATCCTCAGCCATATATTTCGCTTCCAAGAAATCCCATAGTTCTTTACCAGATTCAAAATTTTGGTAAATTTAAAATAAGGAATCAGACATACCATTGAGAATAATACCACGACAAACATAATCGTCATTCTCCCATTTGCTCCTTTTCCTCAGTTCCTCCAAAGTAGCATCATCACCACCATCAGGAATGGGAGTAGTCAGCACATGCACCACGCTCATGGTAGAAAGAAGAAAGTGCATCTTCTTTTGCCATCTTCTGAAATCCACCCCTTCAAACTTATCCAGCTTGGAGAAGTTAGCCACCATATGCTTCATAGCAGCCGCCATTGATTATCACAAAATAATTTACTTTGATTGATGGTGTTTACTTCGTCCCAACCAGGGTAAGATAATCAATCCTAGCTACGTACCAAAACAATGCTTACTGGATATCACTTGGAATCGTGTGATCACTTTCCAAAGTAAATTATTCGACCCTAATGCCTGGGTATCACGAATACCTACTTGGGATAAGACCAAATGCAGTTAGTGATTTAGGCACAAATCTCTAACCCTTTCGCTGTTATGTGTTTATGTTTCTGTGTATTCTTCATGCAAGTCATGATCACCTATTTATAGGTGTAGCACTCAAACCCTAGTCAATGGAATTAAGAGGAATTAATGGCCAATTAATCTCCTCTTAATGTGCTCCATAATACCAGGAAAGTGATTACAAGACCAATTAAACGTGGTCATTAACTCCTCTTGAATGGGTCAAAGACCGTTACAAGTGTATAAGTTCAGCTCCAGCATTTGTCTATTCTTCAGTCCCACTGAAGCATCAGCTACCCCTGAAGGGTGTTCTCGCTGAAGCCTTCAGTACTGAAGAAGAAACGCTGATGAGTAAACACTGAAGACAAGTCTTCAGTGAAGTTACTCCCTGATGAATACCTTCAGTCCAGAGTTCAACTCACTGAAGATCATCAGCAATGCTGAACAACAAGTTACCCACTATAAGAGTCTGGGTGTTTAGGAACCTATGGGTGTACACTCCGTACCTCCTTACCCATTCACCAGTATGAACTGAAGCCACAATTGGACTATATTTCCAACATTCAGATCAATAGTTATGGTAATCTTAAGCTTAGAGCTTATGCTGACTCTGATTGGGATAGACGTCTAGCTACAAGGAAGTTTGTTTCTGGATATTGTTGTTGATCCCAAACTTAGATCAATTAGCTTTGTGTATACGAGATTAGATCAAATAATACACGTAGAGAAACCTTTGTATATACTTTATGAATCTAAGTGTTATGCGGAATTTAACACTTAAACAAGAACACACAAGATGTAAACAAACTTTCACTTTGATTATCATTGTCGAACTTGCTTACAATGAAAGATGTTTATGAACGAAAACTTATATTAAAACTTAACCTAAAGGCCTTCTTTTATAGACACAAGAAGCCTTGTACAATAATCTACGTATCAGCTATTCTAGGTAAAGATAAATATAGAAAATACATTTTCGTTTCTATCCTTACTAGAAGTATTCTAGAATATAATAAACGTGTAGATTATATCTTCCATCAGTGCTTGTCTTCAATGTGTCAACGCTTGACTTTAACGTGTCAACGCTTGAGCTGTCAGCGCTTGCTTTGTTCTTGTCAACGCTTGAATTGTTCTTGTCAGCGCTCAAGTGATCTGGCCTTAATTTATTCCCAACAATCCTCCCCTAAACTTGATATCCACTCTTAAGATCAAGTTTCTGAATAAGCATTAAGGACTAGGAGGAGTCTGACAAACCTTCTCATATTGATAATGAATAAATCTGATCAAATCTTTTGCCACGTCACTTGAATAATCTATTTCCAGCTGAGTGTCCTTCATCTTTTCCAAAACAACCTTGGATATGAAATACTGAGCATCCACAAGTAGATACTCAGCAAACTTTGTAGAACTCAAATGGTATACACCAGCAGCTGAATATAACCTCCACTGAAGACCACTGAGGTCATCTTCAAGATCCTTCCAAATTGCAGGATCTTCATCTTTTGGCCCACACATTCTTTTGAATGTGGTCCAAAGTTTTATTCCATTAGCTGAAGTTGGTGCTTCAGCCTCATACTTGGTCTCCAGCAACCTCCAAAGGTCCACCAAGTCTTCTCTGTCATAACTTGCAAATAAAGATATGAGAGTGGTAAAAGTGTGTACCTCCTTGCCAAATCTGCCAATCTTCCAGAATCCACATTCATCTTCTTTATAGCTAACAATTGGATTCCTGGAATCTAATGGTAACACTTGCACCATATCTGAAGCTTCCAATGGGGAGAGCTTGAGGCTCTTTCTTATAACTGCTTCACTTGGATATAGTGGATCCATATCTTTTGGAAACTCAAATTTAATTCCCTTCTTCACTGGCCTGGGAACCATCATAGCTTTCTTGATTTCCATTTCTTCTGCAAGTTGCTCCTTTCTTTCATTTGAAAGAAGTCTGAGAGTGTTTGCTTCCTGCACTCTCACCCAAATAGGATAAGCCCTGTTTTCCAACTCATCAAATGTCAAAGCCTTCAACTTCTGATATGTCCATCCAACTCCATGACATCTGAGCAACATAAAGTAGAGCTCCCTTCTATCCCTTTTCAACTCTAAGAGAATATTGCTTGCTTTGTGTTTCAAAATTACCTTACAATCCTTCTGAACTCTAAGAAGAAGCTCCAAACCCCATATTTGATCTGAAATGGTCAAGTCTGGATTATCCATGCAGCTTTCTTCCCAAGCATTGTACATTTGAACCACCTCTGGCATGTCAAAGTCAACCTACAATTTCAATTCTCTCAGCTTCTCTTTAGCCAACTCATCTCCATACTCAAGCCTTTCAGGTTCTATAATCATTACACTTGAGTCTGAGCTAGCTCCATCACTTTCTTCTTCTGAAGTCACAACAAATGGTGACTTTTCCTTTTCATCTTGTTCCATCATTTGTTCAGCCAATCTTCTATCAAATTCAACTTGGGCTGCATCTTTTGGAACAAACTCTTCTACCATTTTACCCTTACCCTTATCTGATGGTGCAATGGTTGGTAAGGTAGATGGTAATACCTGAGTAGAAACCTCCTTGATGATAGACGATGACTGGGATACATCACCTTCATGTGCAGGTCTGTCAACGCCCAAATTTATCCTATCAGCGCCCAAAATACTTCTATCAGCGTCCAAATTTTCCTTGTCAACGCTCAAATATTTTCCCTCAGCGCCTTGTGTAACCTCTCTCAACATAGCTGTAAATGATAAATTTAAATTGGTGGGAGAGACTAAGGACTTATCAAAACCTGTTTGTTTCTTTAAAGTTGTAAGGGCTTCAGCAACATCCATTGATTGACCATCCTGGCTGCCCTTATCACTCAGATTTATTTGATCTTCCTCCCCTTTGGAAGACTCCTCCATACCCCTCCTAGCATGATCACTTTCCAAAACAACAATCCTCTCCCTCAATTGCTTGAGTTCAAGGCCTTGGGAGCTGACAATTTGTACTAAGTCTGCATTTTGCTTTTGCAAGCTAATGCAGACTGCCGTCAATTCCATAAGAGTCATTGGTTCCAGTATGCCCTCTTCTAAAATGGGGATTCGACCCCCCAAGTCAGATTCATTGGGCATGGATGAGGACTTAATTATGGTGGGACTGCCTTGGCCAGCTTCTAAGCCAGAACCAATAGTTCCAGCCTCATCCAGGTCACCAGCCACACTTGTGGTGGTGGTTCTCTCTGCTTCATGGCTAGGACCACCAGAGGAGAACACTCCAGTAGTCCTTTGGCGTTTCATCAACCTATATTCAGGGGGTGTGGAAGAATGGGTAGATGTGGGTTGGTTAAGGGGTGTTTGGGATTGTGAAGGTTGTGTGTCAGCGTTGGAAGTAGGCACATCAACGCCAACATTTGATGTGTCAGCGTCAAAGGGTTGTTGGTCAATTTGCATTTGTTCAAGTGAGGGTAAAGGTTCAGGAATAGGTTCAACTTGTGGTTGAGGGTCAATTTGAGGTTGGGGGTCTGGTTGGGGTTGTGCTGCTGCAATAACAGCAAGCATGGCTTGGGTTAAAGGTAAGTCTCTATGGGGTGGTGAATCCATCTTCATAAAAATAGCTTTCTTTTGCTCAGGGATTTTATAAAAATCATTGTGATCCCTTGAGCAGTAACCTTGATCATCAAAAACCATTTGCAGAAAACGGGGATAAGCTATAGTCATTTTTGTCCCCTTGTTTTTACACATCCCCTTAAAAATCATTTTAGAATAGTTATATTTTTGCCCCGTTGCAATGCACACAATAGCACTTGCAATGGATCTATTGATCTCATTGTGTGCAGTACATTTGGGACTCAAACATTGAAGGAGGACGTGTATGAGGTACTTCCAGGCTGGGGGAAATTCCTGCTTATGATACTTGTTTAGAGTACCTTCATCAGGAAAGGGATATCCCAAAGCCCTAAGTCCTTGTTCTATTTCATTTATGGGAAGGGTGGCTATATCATCAGCATCATCAAGATGCAAGGCTTGGAGTACCAAACCTCAGTAACCACCCAAGATCTCCCATGAATAATAGAAGTCAATGTGGTCACTCCATTAACTGTTGAGGAACTGACAGTGTTCCAAAACTGCTTAATGTGTGTGACTGGAATGAGTGGTGCATGAGAAAGAGCATACCTTAATGGGGATGCATTCAAATACGCCACTATTTGTGTGTATTGGGGAAACAGGGCATCATCAGCTTCAAGATAAGCAATCATGTTATGTTGTGATCTGAACCCCAATGCCAATTCTGCTGAGTTAAACTTTGGTGCCATTGATGAAAGCTGTTAATTTTAAATGTAGAAGATGAAGTTGATAAGAGAAAAGTGTTAGACAAGAATTATAGATACCCTGCTTAAAATAGGAGCCAAATTTATAGGAGAAAAAGAATGCATGTGAGTGGCCCAAAAATAGGCAAAGATTTTCAAAAATCAATCATGAAAATATTGAAAAAGTTATAAGTTATCTCATGCATTAAATGAAAGTAACAACTCCTAAAATTACGGCTTGAAAATATGTCAAAAAGTAACAACTGGGTAGGTCCCATTGAGTGTCAACGGTCAAAAATAACCTATCAACGCCCAACGGCTATAATCTTGTCAACGTTTGCCTAAAGCCATGTCAGCGTCCAATTTGGTCACAACAACGCTTGGAAAATTCTTGTCAGCGTCCAAAAATAAAATTATTTTAAAAAGTGAAAAATGACTTTAACAAGTAATTTATCCTAGAGAAGAAAACCAAAAGCTGATAATTATCATAGGGCGGCAAGCACTGTCCAGTTATGCACACTTGCATAAGCAAGATAGACATAACAGTCCTCTAGTGTCCCTTGCTAACCAAAACTCTTAACAACAAAGTTACCTTATAAAATCCTTGTTACTCCCAGGTAAATCCCATATCAAAATCATTCCCAAGTCTCCCAACAGACCACAACCAATTCTAGGCCAAAAATATCTTGGCAGCATGCAAAGTTGATATACTATGCATGCTATAGTGCCTCATGATTTAGTAAAACTAACTCATACTCACCTGTGGACACAATCTAGAATTGTGATAAGAGTATCATATGGATACCCAAACATCCTAAAGGTTCCTAAAACCTCCCCTTAAACTATGATACAAAAAGTTTGCTAAAATCATGCATGAACATAAAAAATTTATGTCAAGATAGGAATGAAACATTCCAACCATCATCCATAAATAAAAACTTGTCCAAATGCTTCTCCATTGATCCATAAGCAACTCTGTATCCAATGGTATACTGCTAACACCATCTGCACATTTAGATTGAAAACCACAAAACTAACATTGTTGCTGACAACGCCCCGATAACACATGACAGCGTTGAGGGAAGCTTTGTCAGCGTTAGACAATTATATTGCTGACAACGTTACAAAAACACTTATCAGTGTTCAAGTAACCTTTGTCAGTGTTAGAAAAATATAGTGGAAAATCTAAATCATCAATAAGACCAATATTAATAATGCATCATCCTGTACATACTTTTACAAAAAGAATCCAAAACACATATTATGTGAGATTGACCATTCCAATACTTGTTACCAAGTATTGAAATCTCCCAGCATCAAAAGGTTTAGTTAATAAATCTGACACATTTTCCTCAGTGTCAACCCTATCTGGTTGTATTAAACCTTTCTCAAAGCAATCTCTTATAAAAGGGTGTCTAATTTCTATGTGTTTAGTTTTAGAATGATGTACAGGATTCTTAATGATGCATAAAGTACTATTATTGTCAACAAATATCTTAGTATGCATGAAGTTATACCCATAATCCAACAGCTGGTTCTGAATCCATAACACTTGGCCACAACATGCAGCTGCAGCCACATACTCTGCTTCAATTGTAGAATTAGCCACCACTGTTTGTTTCTTGCATTGCCAAGATATTAACCTGCTCCTAAGAAACTGACATCCACCAGTTGTAGATTTCCTATCAAACTTATCACCTCCATAATCACTATCTGAATATGCAATCAGCTCCAATGGTGAATCCTTTGGGTACCACAAACCAAGACTGGGATAGCATCTTAGGTACCTAAAGATCCTCTTCACAGCATAAAGGTGACATTCTTTGGGAGTCACTTGATGGCGTGCACAAGCACACACAGCAAACATAATGTCAGGTCTGGAGGCAGTAAGATACATCAAGGATCCAATCATGGATCTATAGTGCCTGACATCAACATCTTTCCCATCTCCAATCTTTCCCCAAGGGTGTTCTCTATCCATAGGAGTAGTAGCCCTCTTTTCATGTGGAGAAAAGCCAAACTTCTTCAAGATCTCAGCAACATATTTGTCCTGGGAGATGAAGATACCATCCTCTTTCTGCTGAACTTGTAAACCTAGAAAGAAGTTCATCTCCCCCATAGCACTCATCTTGAATTTGTTTGTCATAAGCTTGGAGAAATCCTCACTCATTTTTGGATCAGTAGATCCAAAAATGATATCATCAACATAGACCTGCACAAGCAACACATCCTTGCCTTTCTTCTTTGTAAATAGTGTCTGATCTATAGTGCCCCTCTTGAATCCATTGTCCACCAAATAAGTAGACAAAGTACCATACCATGCTCTAGGGGCTTGATGAAGGCCATACATAGCCTTTTTGACTCTATACACTTTATCTGGATGCTCTGGATCCTCAAAACCAGGAGGTTGCATCACATAGACTTCCTCAACAATAGTTCTATAGAGGAAAACACTCTTGACATCCATTTGATAGACTGTGAAGCCCATGCAAGAGGCATAGGCTAGAAAAATCCTAATAGCTTTAATCCTTGCAACTGGTGCAAAGACCTCCTCATAGTCTATCCCCTCCTCTTGTGTATAACCTTGAGCCACTAACCTTGCCTTGTTTCTGACCACAATACCTCTTTCATCTCTTTTGTTCCTGAGAACCCATCTTGTCCCAATAGGTCTGACATATCTAGGACAATCAACCAGTTCCCAAACATCCTGAATTGCAAATTGGTGAAGCTCATCCTGCATTTCTTCCACCCAACTTGGTTCTTTGAGAGCATCAAATATTTTCTTGGGTTCTTCTTGTGACAGAAAACATGCAAACAAACATGCTTGCACAAGAGGGGTATCAACCTTCTTGTGTATATTGGCAATAAACCCACCAAGACCTTGATGAGATCTTCTAGTCTGAACCGGAGTCATAATATCACCAATGATCTGAGATGTGGGGTGATTCTTCATTGTGGAAGTGAGAACCCCTCCTTCAAAAGTCTGGTGTCCTCAACCTCACGCTCCATGTTGCCAATATCTTCTTCATCAGACTCTCTTTGATCAATGTGAACTTCTTCAAGAATTTTGGAAGGTCCACCTTGTTCAAAATTGGAAGAGAAAAGATGCCCATAAGTGTTGTCAACGTCTGAATCTTGGTTGTCAGCGTCTGGGTTAACAGCGCTTGAAATGTTGTTGTCAACGTCTGAGCCATCAACGTCTGAATTGGTCTTGTCAGCGCTAGATTTGCCTTTGTCAGCGCCTGAAGAACCATGCATGTTTGTATCTGGTGGTATTTGGAAACCACCATTATCTTGTCCAGCAGCAGCAGCAGCAGCAAAAGCATCTGTCCAAATGGGAATTGTGACATATTCTAATGTAGGAGATGCCTTTTCTGCTTGTGATCCAACCCTCTCATTAACCTGTGTACCTGAAACATTAACAACTTGTTCCTCCACAACATTTGAAGTTACCTTCACAATGTCTGGATTAGTGACAGGCATATAATTTAAAGTTCTAGATAAGGGTTCCAAATCAAACAACCAATTAGAACCACTTTCAGGATCACTAGGTTTATTCTCTAAGAACCTAACATGTACTCTCTCAACTATACGTTTGTCCTCTTTAAGATAAACCCTATAACCCTTGCTCTGGACTGAATACCCCATGAAATAGCCCTCATCACCTTTTGCACTAAATTTCCCTAAGGCATCACTAGTATCTAATACTACTACATGACATCCAAAAGGTCTGAGAAAACCAATATTAGGTTTTCTTCCCCAAAGTAACTCATAAGGTGTTTTGTTCTGAATTTTGTTAACCAATGCTCTATTTTGCACATAGCATGTTGTATTAACAGCCTCATCCCAAAAGGCTATTGGAAAGTGAGCATCAGCCAACATTGTTCTGGCTGCTTCAATTAGGGTTCTATTTTTCCTCTCAGCAACCCCATTTTGTTGTGGGGTCCTAGCAATACTAAATTGCCTATTAATTCCTTTCCTGGCACAGAAATCATCTAGCTTCTTGTTCCTAAATTCTCCACCATTATCACTCCTAAGCATTTTAACCTCATTGCCAGACCTTTTCTCAATCTGAGTGATAAAATCAATAAGAACATCAGTTGTATCACTCTTCATAGCTAGAAAGAATGTCCAAGTAAATCTAGAAAAGTCATCTGTGACAACAAAGCAATATGACTTACCATTCAAACTTTCTATATTTGTTGGACCAAAGAGGTCCATGTGAAGCATATGAAGAGGTCTGGAACTAGTATGCACCTGTTTGGACTTGAATGAGACCTTGTGCTGCTTGCCTTTAAGACATGGAACACAAGAGTGGTCATTGTGGAAGGCCTTCTCAGGCAAACCATCAACTAAACCAAGCCTCACAAGTCTATTTATATTTTTAAGATTTATGTGCCCTAGTCTCCTGTGCCACAAATTACTCTCATCTACTGAGGCCTTAGCATAAAAACAAGACATATTGGTATTCATTTTAATCCCATTTAAATTCACATTATATATGTCCTTATGCCTAGGAGTTCTATACTCAATATATTTCTCATCAGGGATCTTAAAATCCTTGCTTAACACCAAGCACTCAGTATCAGTAAAAAGAACTTTATTTTTGTTATCACATACTTGTGATACACTAAACAGATTATAATCAAGTTCTTTTACCAGGAAGACGTTCTCAAAACGCAGATTATTGGTGAGAAGGGTTCCTTTGCCGGTGATAGTTCCATAACCACCTCCAAAGTATACCTTGTCACCATCTTTAATAGGGGTGAAATTTGTCAGATAGTCTTCCTTCCCTGTCATGTGCCTTGAGCATCCACTATCCCAATATCCATAATCATTGATCTGTCTTTGAATGTCCTGCACATAAAGAAAACAAATTAGTTTTCTTTGGGAACCCAAGTCTCAAAGGACTTGGATTCATCTGGTTGTTCAATAAGAACAGACTTAGTTCTCACAACAACCCCATTCTCATCCTTTTTAGGATGAAATACCCAGTTAACCCCAATAGGTTTTGTAATGACCTTTGAAATGTAATTAAATCTATTGCAAGTCATTGAAATCCCATTATTATTAGGGTTTTGATCTTTCTTGGGTCTCCATGTTAAGCTTGAAGAAGCTTTAGACCCCTTACCTTGTGGCTGCAAATATTTAGGTCTGGTCACGTTTCTGTCAGTGTTAGAATTTGTCCTGTCAACGCTGAAATTACCCTTGTCAGCGTTGAACCTAGGGTTTGCTACAGGAATCCATTGCCTATTTGACCAGGTGTTTGTCTTTTGAAATGGTCTTTGTCCATGAGTGTTAGACCTTCTAGAAAAGAATGGGGCAGGTCTAATCACTTGTGGACTTTGCTGCACACAAGGTTTGGGTCTGACAACGTTTGACTTTCTAACAACGTTGACTTTCTTCCAGTCAGCGCTGAAATCGTTCTTGTCAGCGCTGGCTTTGGGAGCGTTGACACACTTGTATGCCAAATGTGAAAAGCTACCACAAGTATAACAGGCTTTCTTAGACACAACCTTAGGTCTAGAAGAGAAGAAACCTGTTCCATGTTTGCTAACTTGGCTCTTGGGTGACCTACTATTCCTATACATCTCTGTATATTTAATGGTAGGTCTTCTAACAGTGTTTGAGCCTAGGTCAACAGCTTTACCAGTGATTGGGTGAGTAACCTTAATGGGTGGTGATTCATTGGGACTTTCACATAGCAAACCTCCCTTAACAAATAAAGTAGGGTTAGCTTTCTTCCACTCATTTAGGTCAGTCAATTTTTGTTGATACTCTTCCACTGGAGTGACAACTCTTGGTGGAGGAATGAATTCCTCTTCTTGGCATTCTGGTATACCAGTCCAAGACAAATCCTTTCTAAGGACACCATAGAAGTCACCAGTTGGTGGTGGAACCAGAGAGTAATCATTCATCCCAATACCAGTCATGTCCTTAGGATCCCTTTGTTTAGCTACACAGTCTCCTAGGGTTTGGGTGGCTCTATCAAATCTTTGAATTTTGAGGTCAACATTATCTTTGTTCTTAATGGCCTCATCTAACTTAGCCTGTAATTCACTATTAACCTTTTTCATGATGTTTCTAATATCCATACTACCCTCTAACTCATGTTTTAAGATATTGATCTTATCTTTTAAGTCAAATTCCATTTTCTTATATTCAGAAACGGTTTTCTCAGTTTCAGTAAGAGCTAGTTGGTAATTAGACAATTTACACCTTTCAGTACTCATGTCATCTTTTAGTTTTAACACCTCTTTGTTAAGTCTTTCAGTGTTTAACCTACAACCTTTGCTACAAAAAGCATCATCATATACCTCATTATCAGATGAAGAGGAGGAGTGTGCCATGAGAGCATATTCAACATGCTCTTCTTCTTCAATATCAGCAACTAAAGCTTTATCCTCTTCAGCATTCTTAGCCAGATAGCTCCAATCCCATCCTGTACCATCAATTTCTTGAACTGCAACCATAGCTTTGGAATCCTGAGCTTTAACAACCTGACTTGAGGGTTTACCAGCATCAGATCTTCTAGGAGATCTGCATTCCCTCATGAAGTGCCCCATACGATGACAGTTGTAGCATTCAACTTTGGATTTATCAAATCCAGCTGTGTCTTTAGCATTGAAGGTCATCTTCTTTTTAAACCTTCTGTTCCACCTATTTGCTCTTATACTAGCAAGAGCCATGTTCCACTTGATGTCCATCTCTTCCAAGTGCTCATCACTTATCTGCTCAAGGTCCTCATATGTAATCACTGAACCATTGGGCAAAGAAGCAATGTAAGCACAAACAGTATCCAAATCCAAACCAGCAGGTTTAACTCTTGGGGAGTCATTCTTGAATGTGTCAGCGTCTGAAAAGGAGACGTTGATAGGACTTGTTCCAGCGCTGACATATGATGATCCAGTAACTGGATGCATATAAGAGTCCTTCTGATTGAATTGACCTTCACTATGAGAGAAGAAGGCCATGTTGCTGGTGGTAGATTTGCTTCCATGCTCTGAAAGAGTTTCATCTTCCAACAATCTTAGTTTGTTGTAGATGTCATCAAACGAGGAGCTCTTGTAAGTATTGTTGGCAAGAATAGATCTTGCCTCAATCTTCCATGCCTCACCAAGACTTTTAAGAAAGGTAGCATTGGTGTCAACATCACCAACTTGTGTCCCCATGAAGGACAACTTGCTTGTGATGTCAAGCAATCTGCTTCTCACACTACTCAGTTTTTCATTGGGTTGAGCTTTGAAGACAGCATAATCATGCAGAAGTTGCTTTTTCTTTTCTTCCTTAGTGTCTGCATTTCCACCATATGCAACTTCAAGAGCTTCCCAAAGATCCTTAGCAGATTCATAGCCTCTATATTTATGCTGATTTTCTTGTCCCAAAGAGACTTTCAGAATATTTAGGGCTTTCATGTCAACCCTTTTCTTTGCAATATCATCAGCAGCTACAGCTCTACCATCTCCAGGTTTTTCTTTCTTATCCTCTTTAGGGCATCCTTCAACAGCTGTTCTTTGACTAATGGCATCAAGAATCTTTTGAGCCTTATTGAATGTGTTTCCATATTCAATAATCTCCCAGAGTGTGTAGTCATAGATCCCCAGATATTGTTCAAAGTTGAACTTCCATAAGTCAAAGTTGGTTGCATCAAGCATGGGAATCTTGATGTTTGGTAAGGGTGAGGAGGAAGAGGTTATTGCTTCAGACATGATGTTGTTATGGTTTCTGAGAAAATTAGGGTTTTGGTGTTTTTAGGGTTCTGGTGTTCGTGTATGGTGTTCTTTAAAGATCAAAAGTTCTTCAACAAGCTCTGATACCACTTGTTGATCCCAAACTTAGATCGATTAGATTTGTGTATACGAGATTAGATCAAGTAATACACGTAGAGAAACCTTTGTATATACTTTATGAATCTAAGTGTTATGCGGAATTTAACACTTAAACAAGAACACACAAGATGTAAACAAACTTTCACTTTGGTTATCAATGTCGAACTTGCTTACAATGAAAGATGTTTATGAACGAAAACTTATATTAAAACTTAACCTAAAGGCCTTCTTTTATAGACACAAGAAGCCTTGTACAATAATCTACGTATCAGCTATTCTAGGTAAAGATAAATATAGAAAATACATTGTCGTTTCTATCCTTACTAGAAGTATTCTAGAATATAATAAACGTGTAGATTATATCTTCCATCAGTGCTTGTCTTCAATGTGTCAACGCTTGACTTTAACTTGTCAACGCTTGAGCTGTCAGCGCTTGCTTTGTTCTTGTCAACGCTTGAATTGTTCTTGTCAGCGTTCAAGTGATCTGGCCTTAATTTATTCCCAACAATTGTGTTTTTCTGGGTGATTCTTTAATCACTTGCAAAGTAAAAATCAATCTACTTTGTCTAGATCTTCTGCTGAAGCAGAGTATAGAAGCATGGATTCTACCACTTGTGAAGTGATTTGGTTGTCTAATCTGTTAGGTGATATGAGTCTTAAAGACTTGTTACATGTGATGTTATATTGTGATAACAGTTCTGCTTTATAAATTGCTACAAATCCAGTTTTTCATGAAAAGCCTAAACATTTTTAAATTGATGTACACTTGGTCAGGGAAAAAGTGGCTAGTTGTGTGATTAAAACTGAGAAGATTCATACTTCTCAGCAGATCGCAGATGTGCTTACCAAAGCACTTGGTTCTGCACAACATTATGAGTTGTGTAGCAAGATTGGCATGTTGGATATGTTTCAAGTTGTAAAACTTGAGGGAGGGTGTTGAGTATTCAAGTTTCACTTGTTGAGAACTTAAGGGACTAATGTTGTCAATTATGTATTTTGTTTAACCCTTCACAAAGTTTCTTTTCTTGTTTTGTATGTTTGCGTATTGTGCAGGGACTAGATGCGTCAATTTGGTAAAGTTTTTGGGCTATATAAGCTGGACTCACAGCTAGGATTTCACTCATTCACTCAGCCGATATTATTTGTTCTCTCCGAAACATATCTCATCTTCGTGTTCATATTGTTCATATAGATCAAATTTGTCTTGATCTATATTAGTATTAGTTTTGTATTGACTGATCAATCGTTGTGATAAATGTTAATTCTTCGTTCTTGTATTATGTATAACATTGATCTACTTGTAAGTGAATCAAGGGGTGGTTGGTTGAATTTACTATTAAGAAAAATGATTATTGTGCCTAATAATGATGCTTAATTATGTGCCTAGTGATTTGATTGGTTGGTTTGAATAAATGATTAGTGGAGATTTGGAGAGAGAAAATATACAATACATATACAAGTAATTTATGCATTAGGCATGTCTTTTAAGTCTAAATAGCATTAGGGGGTGTTTGTGTTAGCTTATATAGTAGGCTTATAAGCTTATTAGCTTATATAAGCTTATAAACTGAAATCAAGTGTTTGATTAAGATTATATAAGTACGCTTATAAGCTTATTAAGGGGTTTTTGTAAAAATTTGTGGCTTATATAAAGGTAGGTGGCTTATATAAGAAATATTATATGGAAAGACATTTATACCCTTATTTAATAATTACATTCTTTTTATTTTTATGTACTTTTTGTCATTTAACTTTATTATCTACATAAGTTAAACTAAACACTTAACTAAGGCTTATAAGTTTATTATATATAAGCCATAAATGGCTTATATAACATTATATAAGCCCAATATATAAACTTAACCAAACACCCTGTTGAAGCATAGTTTGGCTAGACCGGTTCAACGACTCTCCTGGGTCGTTCGTCGTGCTACCCGGTCCTGAGTGATGCTGCAAACAATAGAAGAACCGGTTAGACGTGGACCCGAGGCCGGAGCCCCCGGGTCCACCTCCGACGGTCAAGTTAGTATTGTGATGATATATTGTAGAGAGGTGTGTTTAGAAGGGATCACCTGATGATGCAGAATGAGCCCCTACCCCTGTTTATATAGGGATAGGGTTTCTTGAAGAATAAGTAAGGTCTATGGGTCGCGGGCCTGTTGGGTCGCGGGCTTATTGGGTCACGTGCCCTTTAGGTCGGGCCTTATACCGACTATACGTCGACATGTCCCCCAGTCTAGTATGATATGGTTCCTGACCATGTTATGCTAGACTCATTCATATGTCACGCTTACCAAATAAACGTGTATGGCTTGCTGCTAGGACATCCTCGTGGTGGGATACCTTTAGCAAAAAGATGATGGGAAAACTATGCGAATAGTGAGCGCAGCCACTATACGTCATCATGTCCCCCAGTCTAGTATGCGAGGATTCACCAAGGTTACTAGTCTCTACACCATATCCGCTACCTGTAAGCGTATCCATGTCAAAGAAATGGGGAACTTGTATACGTAAGACGGGTGGTTGTGCTAGAATGCTTGGTTTCCTGTGGTTAGACGGTAAGGACCCCGTAAGAAGAAACATGTTCTATAGTCGGGGTAACACTGCATTTGCAAGGTTTTATTCTTATTCATCGCTAACGCGAGGATGACAAGAAGGTTTTGTGAAAGTAGAGGTGGAACCCGTATGTTGCATCGCGAATACATTGAAGGCGAACTTCTTATACCCACTAATGATGCAACATAGTGCGAATATTGCATCCGGCTTAAGGCCAACAGAAGACGCACTTCATATGGTATAGCGCAAGGCTTTATGGTAATCAACTTAACACACGACTCGCGATACCTATTACGTGGTAAGTGTGAACACGATATCCGACTTTAGCACACAATAGGTTAGCAAGACCTCTTGCATGCTAAGTGAGAATACAGAGTTAAGCATATAATGTAACACCATTGATACCGTGCGCGGTATCGTTTGCACACATACCTGACATGCCCGCTCCGGAGAGTCTTGTGGTGGCGGATGACCGCACAAGATAGCTGATTTTGTAGTAACATATTAGTTACGGTGCGCCTACAGTGAGCCCTAATGCTCGCGCGGAGGCTTAGATACTCGTATCATTAATAACGCTGGGGTTGCAACCCTCTTACGCGGGAGGCAGGTTCATGACCTGCATGAACCTGCGGCAGATACCTGATCCGTCATTTTGCGAACGCGCGATTCGGCTTAGTACCGGGCTTGCAATGCCACTTACATACTTAGTTGTGGATATCGGATCCACAACAGCAGGTTTCTGACCTGACGGATACCTGATCCGCGCAATAATATTTACAATGCACAAAGTAGTATTCTACATACTTAAAAATATAAATGCTAAAGTACAATCAAATAAGATTATGTCAATGGTATTGTGATACCCCTATAGCCCCCCAAGTTTAATGGTGCTATATCTACTAGTAATATTAAACTTATATGTAAAATATCCGAAAAATTTGAACGATTTTTAACGCTTACCCCTACGGGACACGGCCCTCGTGGCTTAGGCATTCTAGAAAGGTGGTGGATCCTACCTTAATATAGTCAATATTTATAAAATAAAACACAAGGCGTATGTTTATTATATGATTAAACTTCGCACATTAATATGGCGAATATGTATGAAATTCGGTTTAAACAATAATAGGTATAAGATGTTGTCCACAAATGTAGAAATACGTAAGTCATAATCATGACGAGGTACGGGTGTGTATGGCGAATGTTCAGACGGGCAATCCAGTAAGTCGTTTAAATGCACAGGTTACTGCGACGAAATTTAAACAAAGTAATACGCTTGAACGCGCGGATTGCCACGGCCAAACTAAATAATGCGTCCGACGGGCGGATTGCCGCGACTGAACTAAATAAAATAATATGTTTGGTCACGCGGATCGCAACGACCAAATTAAAATATTATGTTTGATCGCGCGGCTCGCAGCGACCAAACTAAATAAAATAAGATGTTTGGTCGCGTGGCTCGCAGCGACCAAACTAAATAAAATAAGACGCTTGGTCGCGCCGCTCGCAGCGGCCAAACTAAATAAAATAAGATGCTTGGTCGCGCGGCTCGCAGCGATCAAACTAAATAAAATAATACGTTTGGTCGCGCGGCTCGCAGCGACCAAACTAAATAAAATAATATGTTTGGTCGCGCGGCTCGCAGCGACCAACCTAAATAAAATAATACGTTTGGTCGCGCGGCTCGCAGCGACCAAACTAAATAAAATAATACGTTTGGTCGCGCGGCTCGCAGCGACCAAACTAAATAAAATAATACGTTTGGTCGCGCGGATCGCAACGACCAAACTAAATAATACGTCCGGACGGGCGGATAACCGTGACCGAACTAAATAAAACAATATGTTTGGTCGCGCAGATTGCAACGACCAAAATGAAATATTATTTTAAATAGGGCGGACTAACGTGAAAGGACGCGACTCATAACATCAGATTTTTAAAAAATATATATTCTAAAAACGTTCGGATGAGTGTGGCTGGACGTACCATGACCACGGATAAAGAGATCGGGTCCCGACATATGCGAAAAATTAAATCAAAAGATATATATAATATCTTCTTGCCAATTTTAAAAGATATACGCAATATCTTTTATTAATATGAAAATTATTTATAATTTTTTTTAAAAGATATAGGTAATAAAGATATTGAAAAATATCTTTATATAAATTGAAACGATCACGTAATATTGTTATAAATTTGGATATATCGGAATATACCTTTACCCAATCTAAATAATATCTTTTAATAATTTAAATGATATGTGTGATATCTTTTATTAAAATAAGCAATATATCCAAACTCGCGGATTAACATGAAAGGCGCGGCTCATGACCGTGGTAAAAAAATAAAATATGCCCAAACGTTCGAACTATCTCGCAAGGATGGGGTCCCTGACCGCGAACATAAAATAAAATAGGTACAAATGCCAAATATTAAAGGTTATGCTATCATGGCGGACCGAATATCATGGAAAAACTTCGTTACCAAATTCAATTTGTTACGATCTACTAGTAATAGTAGCAATATTATAATGGTATAATATTGAAATAGAGTTGAAGATATCCATGACTTAATATTATCTCTGTACATAATATACTAGTTTTAATACCCGTGCACGCACGGGTCTTGAATATAAAAGATAAATAAGGTAATAATTTCGTTATTGCGATTTTATGTACTTATATATGTTTTAATTTTTCATTATGTGATAATATTAATTGATATTTTTTGGTAAATATTAATTGATATTTTGTATAAATACTTATTGCATAAAAGATTTGAATTTGTTTAAATGATATTTTAGCTATCTTTTTCTAGACATTTTATGTTTAATAACACATAACGACCTTGACAAAAATATGTTGTTGTAATATGTAGAATCCCGTATATTTATTTTAATCTAACACCGATGTCTGAGGTATTTATATTCATGTTAATAATAATTTACGTAGATTATTTATATATAACACCGATGTCTGAGGTATCTTGCATTCATTTTACTATTTATATTCATGTTAATAATAATTTATGTAGATTGCATTGTTTGATTTTATTAACTGTCAAAATATAAATAAACAATAAATTGTGTTCTTATTGAATATTAATAATCATTTGATTTGTTGACTTTTTAATATACATGTTGTATTTTTAAAATATAAAATATATATGGTATAAAGTTTAAGGGGTATTTTGTTTATTTTATAAACTTCCTAAAAATATGAAAAAATATAAGTTTACACTTAAATCTATCTAATTAATTTAAAATTCAACCATTAAAGTTTTAATTAATCCCCTCCTTTTTTAAGTTTTTTTATATTCACAAATTTGACACATATATCTTTTTGTGTTTTCATCAAATTCTTCCACCAAAACATTTAATTTTGACTAAATTTCATTCAATTTTGACTTTTTTGGCCAATCACATTGCTTATTTTGCTTATGTGTCAAAATCAAGCCATATGATTGGTCCAATTATTTTTTTTACAACCTCTACTTTTTACTAAAATCGCAAAAAATCTAATTCTTTTATTATATAAAAGATATGTGATCAAATATTTGAAGTTTTAGTGCACGATGTCAAATAATAATATTACAATGATGGTAACATTGTGCGACGGCTCACAACTCTAAAAGAACCAAATTTATTTATGAGCTTTTTTATTTTTGCAAAATATACAATTACCATATAAAAGTTTGTGGGGAAGATCTACTTAATATATAGATTTGTCTTCCTAGCGAGTGAACATACAATTAGTGCAAAGAATATCTTACAAAATTGTGATAAAGGTATCCAAAAACATCAAATATCATTTGTGTCGTTTCCTTTTATTCACTTGGAAGGAAAAGTCAAACATAAATGGCTATTGGTTTTTCTCGTACTTATTCACTACAAGAAATCTGGGAACAGGTGACCGAAGTTTCCTTGGCGACAAAATGTCGCCAGGGTAACCCTTTCCCTGGCGACAACGCTGACGTGGCAATAAAGCAGATTTACTTTTTGGTCAAAGTTTGACCAGGGTATCCTTGGCGACATGTCGCCAGGGATAATCCGTCCAAAATCAGATGCCAAATGAAAGAGCGCGAAATCTTCCCTCCAATTTATCCCTGGCGACATGTCGCCAGGGAAACTTTGTCCAAAATTATCCCTGACGACATGTCGTCAGGAAAAATTCGTCCATCGTAATTAACAATAATTATTTTTTGATAATAACCTGCCAAATTTATCCCAGGCGACATGTCGCCAGGGAAACTTTGTCAAACGTAATTAGCTTCAAAGTTAAGCAGAAGATGTGTGGCGGGCTTTTACCCGCCAAATCTCAAAAGTTTCCCTGGCGACATGTCGCCGGGGAAACTCCCTGTCATATATATAATTAGTTTTTGCTTGTTATGAAAAAATATTAATTATTCCATATAACTATTATTTTAACTATCGATCCGATGTTATTTTATTTTTGCGACGTTTACATAATAAAAATGAGACATTTATAAAACAAATATTTGTTTATTCCAAATAATTATTATTTTAACTATCGATCCGATGTTATTTTATTTTTGTGACGTTTATATAATAAAAATGAGACATTTATAAAACAAACATTTATTTATTCCAAATATTACATAAAACCTTTTGTAATATCACATGGGAGACTTACAGACAAACACTCCTAAACATAATTTTATTCGTCACGGACACTTAAACACGCGCTTAATTAAACATGGATATTACAACGATATTAGACTCGTAAACACGAAAAAAAACACATCACAAACTAGTTCAAACTAAGGTTCCTCATGTCATCGTAAAGGTCGTGAAGTAGTGCAGCTGAATCCATTGTGTGCCTATCGCAATTTTTGTACAACTCTACTGTACTCTCAAGTACCTTTATCATTCCATTCAAGCGCACACAGTTTGCACACGTTGAAGAGCTTGGAGAAGAAATTGGAATCGTTGAAGGTCTGGGAGAAGAGCTTGGAGGAGAAAAGCTCGTTGAAGGTCTTGAAGAAGAGTTTGGAGGAGAAAAGCTCATTGAACCTCCAAGAGAATTGATTTGTAGTTGGACGCGTTCGTCTTTCCATAAAAAAAAATTGTATCCATATGAAACTGGAGGTTGAACCCGTGAACGTGGACAAGCATAGTACAGTCTACCAAAGGATTCAGTTTGCTACGATTCTCGAAGAACTACATCTCCATGTCCACACTTGCTCGGAAAAGCTTCATGCTTCAACATCTTCATAATAACAATATGTTTGTGATGATAAGTGCGTGTGATCTGCTGGTGGTTGTGATGATAAGGAGTGTGTGTGGTTCTCCTTTTATGCTAAAAAGTGAGGAAAATTGTTAACATTTTCCCTCCAATTTTTTCCCTCCAATATTTTCCCGCCAATGTTTTCCCGCCAATGTTTTCCCTCCAATATTTAGATGTTCACCCATCCATCAAATCCATCAGCTGGACAAGTGTTGCATACTGAAACCTCATGCATGAGTGTATTTGGATGAGTCAGTATGTGTTGGTTAGGCGTTAGATTTTCAATGGATGATTCGACATGTCTTGGTTACACGTTAGATGTTCAATGGATGAGTCGGTATGCATTTGTTAAACGTTAGATGTTCAATGGATTAGTCGATATGCATTTGTTAAACGTTAGATGTTCAATGGATGAGTCAGTATGTGTTGGTTACACGTTATATGTTCAATGGATGAGTTGGTATGCATGAGTGTATTTGGATGAGTTGGTATGTGTTGGTTACACGTTAGATGTTCAATGGATGAGTCGACATGTCTTGGTTACACGTTAGATGTTCAATGGATTAGTCGGTATGCATTTGTTAAACGTTAGATGTTCAATGGATGAGTTGGTATGCATTTGTTAAACGTTAGATGTTCAATGGATGAGTCGGTATGTGTTAGTTATACACGTTAGATGATCAATGGATGACTTGACATGTCTTGGTTACACGTTAGATGTTCAATGGATGACTCGACATGTCTTGGTTACACGTTAGATGTTCAATGGATGAGTTGGTATGCGTTTGTTAAACGTTAGATGTTCAATGGATTAGTCGGTATGCATTTGTTAAACGTTAGATGTTCAATGGATGAGTCGACATGTCTTGGTTACACTTTAGATGTTCAATGGATGAGTCGGTATGCATTTGTTAAACGTTAGATGTTCAATGGATGAGTTGGTATGCATTTGTTAAACGTTGAAATGTTCAATGGATGAGTCGACATGTCTTGGTTACACGTTAGATGTTCAATGGATGAGTCGGTATGCATTTGTTAAACGTTAGATGTTCAATGGATGAGTCGGTATGCATTTGTTAAACGTTAGATGTTCAATGGATGAGTCGGTATGCATTTGTTAAATGTTAGATGTACAATGGATGAGTAGGTATGTGTTGGTTACACGTTAGATGTTCAATGGATGAGTCGGTATGTGTTGGTTACACGTTAGATGTTCAATGGATGAGTTGGTATGCATTTGTTAAACGTTAGATGTTCAATGGATGAGTCGGCATGTCTTGCTTACACGTTAGATGTTCAATGGATTAGTCGGTATGCATTTGTTAAACGTTAGATGTTCAATGGATGAGTCGGTATGCATTTGTTAAACGTTAGATGTTCAATGGATGAGTCGGTATGTGTTGGTTACACGTTAGATGTTCAATGGATGAGTCCGCATGTCTTGGTTACACGTTAGATGTTCAATGGATGAGTCGGTATGTATTTGTTAAACGTTAGATGTTCAATGGATGAGTCGGCATGTCTTGGTTACACGTTAGATGTTCAATGGATGAGTCGGTATGCATTTGTTAAACGTTAGATGTTTAATGGATGAGTCGTTATGCGGGGCCCACTTAGTCACCAGGGAAATCTAAAAAAGTCGCCAGGGAAACTTTCCCGCACCAGCTTTCTTTGGCGAATTTTCTCTGGCGACATGTCGCCAGGGATACGTTTTTTCTGGCGACATGTCGCCAGGGAAACGCTCGAAATTTTGCCAGGGAAGGACTGGAGATTTGTAGTGATTATAGAGTTCATGTATATATCTTATACCTTAAGATGCATGACCAAGTTCGATATGCATGCAAAATAATATACAATCAAATTGACAGCATCACATAAGAAGTCACGAAGACATGCGACTTCATGTTTGAATTTTATGTGTTCTCTTTTTCATGGCAGTCAAAAGAATAAAAGATAAGGTTTAATACTTATAAAACTTTCGTGAACAATTCTGCTATAGATCCAAAATCGCTTGGCAGAATGTGCAGAATAAAAAACAAATATGCGAGGGTTTCGGATATACCGAATTTTGGCATCGATCTTTGTTTTCTCGTGGTGTGAGAGCCCGTGACATAGTTGTGTAGGGTCCCACGGATGGCGCTAACTTGTTGAAGCATAGTTTGGCTAGATCGGTTAACGACTCTCCTGGGTCGTTCGTCGTGCTACCCGGTCCTGAGTGATGTTGCAAACAATAGAAGAACCGGTTAGACGTGGACCCGAGGCCGGAGCCCCGGGGTCCACCTCCGACGGTCAAGTTAGTATTGTGATAATATATTGTAGATAGGTGTGTTTAGAAGGGATCACCTGATGATCTAGAATGAGCCCCTACCCCTGTTTATATAGGGCTAGAGTTTCTTGAAAAATAAATAAGGTCTATAGGCCGCAGGCATGTTGGGTCGCGGGCTTCTTGAGTCACGCGCCCTTTAGGTCGAACCTTATACCGACTATACGTCGACACACCCCCTTACTCAAAATACCATTGTTTTTACATTAATACATGTGATGCCGTGTGTATATTTTATGATGCTTGCAACAGTTATCAACTAATTAGCACAATATCATAAAAAAGCTTAATACATCAATGAAAAAAACTGAATTTCGGAAAGTGGGTCCCGACCTTTGTTGACTAGTCAGCCAAAAAATCAATAACCTTCTTAAAAGATCATACATTCCAAACTTGTAATAAACATGTAAAAAAATAAGATTGAAAAACTCTACGTATTAAATAAAGAAAATTTTTCAAAAATCATACCTATGGTACACTCCAAAATCACAGATCGTCCATACTCAAGTTAAATACACCGTTCCTCCCTAAAAATTAAGCTAGTAACTGTTGGAATTTATAAAAACCTTTATCATATTAACACATTAATGATCACGAGTACGCAGCGGAATATAGGATCACGTATAGACAAGTAATTAACATAAACGATAAAGAATCACGTACCTTTTAGCGATGGATTAAACACCTTTATCGAACCACCAATATAAACGAAAACCCAAAGATCAAACAATGATCTCTCTAAGAGTACGCACACAATACGTTATAGCAAACAATTAAGTATGCTAGTACCGATAATGATAAAGCCGATTAATATTTGTTAAAACAAATATTCACAAAACCAACAATTTAATGTTAAGTTGGTGTTGATTGCACTAAACCCAAAACCAGAATCGTAAAACCTTTGCCTTTTGTATTGTTGGAATAATGACAACAATTGATCATTATATATAATGTATGATAGGTCGGTTATTAAGAAACCATATCATACATTAATAGCCATACGTCATAGCCATAAGGAATTAGTTTCAAATTGCTCTTTGTTTTATAATTAACACTTCAAGTTAACATTTAACTATGGTTTATGAAATCCTGTTAATTAACTAATTAATTAACGTTTGCAATAACTTATCACTAATTAATATATTACACATAATATATTAACATATAATTGTTTTACGTATTAACGCGTGCGTCTCCTTAGGCTCGGGACGACTTCCGGACATATATTATTTACGTGGACATATTCCTTCAGCTCCCACTTGGACATGTACAATAATATAATATAATAACATTGGTTAGCGTCTAGCAACACGCCAATGCTCCCGGAAACTCTCGAGTGTAGTTTTCCATAAAGTACTTTTAAATGACTTAAACATTTATAATCCCTTTGTTTCTCAAATGCCATGTTAATAATGGATATGGATCAAAGTCATTCCATTTTAACTATTCTGTTTCTCGCATTACATAATTAATATAGATTACCAATCTAATCGAGACAAATCTAGATTACCATTGGGTATGGCCATACAAACATCTAATTAATTAACGAGGGGCCCAGTAGCATTATTCTTCAATCCTAGTTGAATGAACAAATTCTATCTTGACTACACGTGCCTCTTACATGCTTCAAGATACAAATGATTATAGTCTTTATTACTACCTTATTCAGGATAGCGTTAGAACTATAGCAAAAAGTACCATCCACATATATAAGACCTGCTTGCATCTCAAGTCAAAGGATTTAGTAATGTAAATCATTTACAAGTTTCACTTAAAGACGCCGATCCATAAAGTGATTGACTTGTTAGTAGGAGATGTCCAATATACAACTTTTGGATATCGTATGAGTTGGTGAACCGTTCTTGCATATTCTACGAATATTACCATCTCTCATATATGTCTTAATTTAATTATATTCCCATATAATTAATTGACATAGACAATTTAGAATAACATATTATTCAAGGATTTAAACATGCAAAAATAGGACCAATAAATATTAAAGAAAACGAATATATCCAATACTTCAATTCATAAAATAAATATTGTTTAACAATATCCTTTATCCAAATACTAAAACAGATTACATGAAACTACTAGCAGGACGAAGTCCCATGCTCCTAGCATGTTGAGTAAGCTTTTTACCAGGTAAAGCCTTCGTAAAAGGATCTGCTAGATTATTATCTGTATGAACTTTAACTAGATCAATTTCACCCAATTCGATACATTCTCGAACATAGTGATATCTCCTTTGATAGTGTCTGGCGCCTCTCTGAACTCCCGGTTCGTTAGCTATGATGATTGCACTTGAATTGTCACAATACATCTTTATAGGTTCTTCATTGGTAGGAACTACACCAAGTTCTCCAATAAACTTCCTCATCCAAACAGCTTCCTTTGCAGCTTCAGAAGCAGCAATGTATTCAGATTCTGTGGCAGACTGTGCAGTAGTACTTTGTTTGGAGCTCTTCCATACTACCGCGCCTCCGTTCAAAACGAAAACATACCCAGTTTGAGATTTAGTGTCATCTCTATCGGTTTCAAATCCAGCATCACAATAACAATTAACTTGTAGCTCAGTAGCTTCCAGATTTCCACCATAAACCAAAAACGTATCCTTAGTATGTCTTAAATACTTAAGAATATTTTTCACAGCAGTCCAATGACTTTCACCTGGATTTTGCTGAAATCGGCTTGTAATATTTTGCGCAAACGCAACATCAGGTCTAGTGCACCTCACAGCATACATAATAGATCCTACAGCCGAAGCATAAGGAACATTTTGCATACGCTTCATCTCTTCAGATGTAGTAGCACCTTGTGTTTTATTTAAGTCAGTGTGCACTTGCATAGGAATGAGACCACGCTTGGAATTATCCATTCTATACTTCTTCAAGATCTTATCAAGATATGCATTTTGACTTAGTCCAATTAACCGCTTCGATCTATCTCTATAGATTTTGATTCCAAGGATAAATGCCGCTTCCCCTAAATCTTTCATAGAAAAACACTTCCCAAGATAGGTCTTTACCTCTTGTAAACTTGGAATATGATTTCCCATAATGATTATGTCATCAACATACAAGATTAGGAAAACAACATTACTCCCACTAGCTTTTTGATATACACATGGCTCATCTAGATTTTGATCAAAACCAAACTTTTTGATTTCTTCATCAAATCTTTTATTCCAGCTTCTTGATGCTTGCTTAAGTCCATAAATGGATCTTTGAAGCCTACATACTTTTCTGGGATGCTTAGGATCAACAAAACCTTCCGGTTGTTCCATATAGATTTCTTCTTCCAAGTAACCATTCAAGAACGCGGTTTTTACATCCATTTGCCATATCTCATAGTCATAGTACGATGCTATAGCTATGAGAATCCTAATAGCTCTCAAATCTGCAACAGGAGAAAAGGTTTCCTCATAGTCAACACCATAAGTTTGTGTAAACCCTTTTGCTACAAATCGAGCTTTATAGGTGTGTACAATGCCATCCATGTCCGTCTTCTTCTTGTAAATCCATTTACCCTTTACGACCTTCGCATTGGGTGGTAAATCTACAAGTCTCCAGACTTGATTATCATACATAGATTGCATTTCCGCATTCATAGCAACAATCCACTTATCGGATTCAGAGTCCAATATTGCATCTCTATAGTTAGTGGGTTCATTAAGATCCCCTAAACTATGTTCCTCGACTTCTACATTTAGACATAGTCGTTCAGGTGCTTTGATTGTTCTTTTTGACTTACGAATGGGGACAACATCCTCTTCTTGAGTTACATCAGGTGCAAGACTTTCTTCCTCAATTGGATGTTTGCTAGTAGTTTCAGAAGGTAAAATATCTTCATCCTCTAGTTCTACAATCCTCCCACTCTCTTTTTGAACTATGAGATTCTTTTCAAAGAAATCTGCATACCTCTCAACAACTATTTTGTTTTCAGGTGGGTAGTAGAAATAGTAACCCATAGTTTCCTTAGGGTAACCTATGAAGACACACTTAACCGATCTTGATTGAAGTTTGTCAGGCGTGTGACGTTTCACATGAGCCTCACAACCCCAGACCTTTAAGTAAGACAAGTTAGGAACTTTTCCATGCCATAGTTCATATGGAGTCTTGTCAACCTTCTTGGTTGGAACCATATTGAGAATGCGTGTAGCAGTCTCTAGAGCATAATCCCAAAAGGATAGTGGCAAAGTAGAAAGACTCATCATTGATCGAACCATGTTTAGCAAAGTTCGATTTCTCCTCTCAGAAACACCATTGTGTTGTGGTGTGTAAGGGGGAGTCAGCTGTTGGACAATTCCACTAGCCTTTAGATAATCTTTAAATTCTTGACTAATATATTCACCACCACGATCTGATCGAATGGCTTTAATAGTCTTCCCGAGTTGATTTTCTACTTCATTTTTGAATACCTTGAATGTTTCAAAGACTTCATGTTTATGTTTAAGTAAATAAACATAACCATAACGACTATAATCATCAGTAAAGGTAATGAAGTATGTAGCACCTTGCTTTGACACATGTCTAAGTGGACCACATACATCGGTATGGATTAATCCAAGTAGATCTTTCACCTTTTCCGTTTTATGCGAAAAAGATTTCCTTGTCATCTTGCCCGATATACAAGAAACGCATTGATCAAACGGTTCACTATCCGTTGAGTTTAAAAGTCCATCATGTTGTAACTTTTCAATTCGCTTCTTGCTAATATGAGCAAGTCGACAATGCCAAAGATAAGTAGAATCTAAACTTGCTTTAGATTTCTTATTGCTAATTGAATACATTGAATTCACAATTTGCAAAGTAGGATCATGCATATCAATTTCATAAATACCATTAACACGGATACAATTAAAATAAATCATATCATTAAAAGAAACGGTCATACCAGAATCCGTAAATTTATGAATAAATCCTTTATTATGCAAACAAGAAACTGAAACAACACCTCTAGTTATAGTAGGTGCATAATGACAATCATCCAAAACAAGAATTAAACCATTAGGTAAAACTAAGTCAAAACTTCCAATAGCTTCTACTTCAGCACGTACGCCGTTTCCAACATACAAGTAGACAGCACCTTGCTTCAGCTTCTTTGCTCCTCTAAGTCCCTGTTTTGTGTTACAAATATTAGTACCACAACCAGTGTCATACACCCAGGAATTTTTAGAACAAGCAAATAATTCAATAGTATAAATACCTGAAGAAGTGGACGATCCAACTTGCTTCTTCTTTTTCATCAACTCAGCTAGATAAACAGGACAGTTCCTCTTCCAATGTCCAACCTCTTTGCAGTGGTGACATGTGGAATCTTTTGCCGGATGCTCTTTCTTATAAGGTTGAGGCTTTTTAGGTTTAGGAGGATAAGAATTTTTAGGACCCTTATCCTTACCTTTACCTTTAGCCTTACCTCCTTGCGGTTTGTACTTCTGGATCCTACCACCTTGGATCGCCATCACTTGTGGTGTAGAAGAAGATGCAACATTTGACTTCTTGTTCTTTTTAACTCCTTTCTCAAATTCAATAAGCAAAGAATGAACTTCACTAATTGTCTTCCCCATGCTTTGCATATTGTAATTTTGCACAAAGCCCTCAAAATCACTCGAAAGTGAATTGAGGATCAAGCTGACAGAGACAGCTTCTGGAAGAACATAGTTGAGAGTTGCCAAATGATCCAAATAGCTTTTCATCAATAGAACATAATCGCTAACGGATTGACCCTCTTCCTGCTTGCATGAATGGAAAGTGTGTACTAACTCTTGTAGTTCGACACCAGGAGGCTTTCCATACATCTTTTGGAGCTCAGTTATCATGTCCTTAGGACTTTTGTATTCAAATTGCTGATAAAGCGATGGAGACATAGTTCCAAGCATTAAACAAGCAACTTCATTATGACGATCATAAAGAGCATTCCATTCTACTAATTGTTCATTAGTAGCATTAGCACCAGGATGGTCAGGCAAAGGATTGTCATACACATCCTCTAGTTTCTCCACACGCACAACTAGTTTGAGCGCGCGTAACCACTCATTGAAGTTAGGACCAGTAAGTTGTTGCTTCTCAAGCATCGACCTGAAAGCCGAACTGTTTTGTTTGGTTTGGGCATTATTCATTGCCATCTACAAATAAACAAAGTTCAATAATTTAGTATTTTCGATAATACTTCCTTTATAGAAAATTAAATACCCATGTCTATAAATAAACAATTAATTTTCTAAAAGCTAGAATCCACCAAGACATACCACCACGTTGATCTGCTAGTGATGATGATATTCAAGGGGTAATTGACGTTCAATAATTGCATCCAATACAACTTCTAGAATTATGGGACTCAACTTTATATCCATCACTTGTGACAATTCAAAAGTGAAAAAGTGAGCATGTTTATCCCATCTATTGCCACGAGTTAAGGTCTCACCTATCTTAACTTGTTTAAGTCGTCCAACTAAAAACTATGATTATATAGCACCGACGTCTCACAATCGAGTGTATTATATCACCTTGGGTTACAAAATCACCACAGTCTAACGTATGGTGAAAGAGTAAGTGCAAGTGCTTTTACACGTTGGATGGCAAATAAACTTATTTCAAAGGGTATAAATTTTGACAATTCAAAAACATGTACAAAGAAGCATGCAACATCTTTGTATCATGATAATTTATAAAATTTACTCAATTCGTTAATTATTAATATCACTTATTTAACTTACAATTCAATTGAATAAATAGTGATATCATAAAAATTGACGATTCAACATGTATTCTATTTAAAGAAGTTTAATTTTATCACGGGAAAAGATTAAAGAATGATTAAAATCATTCAAACCCTAGACCATTTGCGGCTTCCTAAATAGTATGCAAGATAAGGAGACTACAAATAGTCAGGTATTATAGGGCAATGGTATCTACAAGACCGAAGTCTTGATGAGTCTTCCCGAACCTTAGCCTTGCAACTAGATAGTACTTTTGCAAATTACGTCATTAATAAAATTTTACAACTTTAAAGTAGAAAACAAATTATAAACTTGATTCTTGCTAATCACGGCGTGAGTTAGATTTAAAACCATGTAAGGGCGACTCGTTTGTTGCCACATATGATCGTGCAAGAACAAGATTATAATAAATCAAATTTCATATAGTTTTAGTCCGGTTTATTTTTATTTTTCGAAAAACCCTTTGCTTGAACCATGATACATAACAATTATAATCAAAAGCAAAACAAATAAACATTAACCTAAAACATATACCCAATTAACAATTAATCACATACTTCATGCTTACCACATCTATCATGACTTCAATTAAATTAATTAATTAAGAACACATGATCCATGGTAAACTTGCATGATTCCCATGGATCGAACCAAAAATTTAACAATTAACAACGTGATAAATAATGACTACTTAACAATTAACAACGACTAATTAACAATTAACAACATATTTATCAACAAAAATTGCATACAACTTAGGGTTTGTCTAATTAATTTTATTAACCCTAATTAGGGTTTATGAAAAACTAATCATCAAATAAAATAATTCAAACGCCATCATAATAAGTTTACACAATTTTATCTCTTTCGTTATTTTTAATGTAATTAAAAGCTATACGAACGGCTCGTGATGCCACTGTTGGAATTTATAAAAACCTTTATCATATTAACACATTAATGATCACGAGTACGCAGCGGAATATAGGATCACGTATAGACAAGTAATTAACATAAACGATAAAGAATCACGTACCTTTTAGCGATGGATTAAACACCTTTATCGAACCACCAATATAAACGAAAACCCAAAGATCAAACAATGATCTCTCTAAGAGTACGCACACAATACGTTATAGCAAACAATTAAGTATGCTAGTACCGATAATGATAAAGCCGATTAATATTTGTTAAAACAAATATTCACAAAACCAACAATTTAATGTTAAGTTGGTGTTGATTGCACTAAACCCAAAACCAGAATCGTAAAACCTTTGCCTTTTGTATTGTTGGAATAATGACAACAATTGATCATTATATATAATGTATGATAGGTCGGTTATTAAGAAACCATATCATACATTAATAGCCATACGTCATAGCCATAAGGAATTAGTTTCAAATTGCTCTTTGTTTTATAATTAACACTTCAAGTTAACATTTAACTATGGTTTATGAAATCCTGTTAATTAACTAATTAATTAACGTTTGCAATAACTTATCACTAATTAATATATTACACATAATATATTAACATATAATTGTTTTACGTATTAACGCGTGCGTCTCCTTAGGCTCGGGACGACTTCCGGACATATATTATTTACGTGGACATATTCCTTCAGTAACGCATATAGTCCCTATCGTTAATTGTTAACCGTTTATCTCGTTAGTGGAGGGGCAGAACTGTCTTTTCATTTGTTTCCTCTTTTCCTTTTCATTTCCCACCTGTTACACTTTACACACACTTATATCACACACAAAACTCCCCCAATTTATAATATATATATATATATATCTAATCCTAAGTGATCCATCAAAAACCCTAATTAATCGCAATAAAATGGACGTGACATAATGGAAGATTAAACTCGATCATGGGAAATACCAAATGCATGTGGAATATGGTATGCATTTTAATCAATTTTGCCTTAATTTATAAAAATTTTACATTGAAGATTGAGTCAATCAATTTTGCCCTAATGTTAGGATTTATGTTGAATTCATTGTCTTTTACTGATTGCATTTTCAGAAAAAGATGTTGCCTTGTTTTCCTTAAGAGTACAATATGTTGGAAAGTTCGAATATGTTGGAAAAAAAAGAAGGTATGTTAATGGCTTAGTTGCTTATGTTGATTGGTGTGATATAGATAAGTTTTCAGTTCATGAACTTGATGGGATAATGGAAAAATTAGGATATGTAAATGATGAAGCCATTTACTATCATTTTATGATTTCTGAGACTGATTTAGAAATAGGATTAAGAGCCTTAGGTAATGACTTAGATGTTCTTAGGTTAGTAGGTATATCAATGACAATAAGTTGATCATGCTTTACTATGAGCACTTATATACTAGCCTAGACACATATAATTCTCCACCTGACCCTTTGCCTACAACAAATCAGAATGTTCAAGAGCCTGACCTTTTGCCTACAACAAATCAGAATGTGAATACCAATGAGACTGTTGATGGTATAATGGAAGAGTTGTTGTCCATGAACTATGAATTTGATTCATTTGAAGACAATATGACAGCTACTTTGAATGTTCAACCAAGTGTGAATGAAGAAGAATGCACTATGGTGGTTAATAATGAACCTGAAGAAACATTGGTTGAGGGGGAAATAGTAGTTGAGGACAAAGAAGATAGTGAAACAAAATTCAGAAGATTACGAAGATTACTTATTTGATGAAGATACTTATTTAGAAGAAGTGAATGTAGACATGGTTGATTATCACTTCAATATAGATGCAGATGTTGATTAGGTTAGACACTCAGATGGTGGTCAATAAATTGTTTTCTTTTTAGGGTTTCAAAGGGTAAATGGTTATGGATAAGTGGTGTGAGGACTGTTGATTTTTATAAGAAAAAATAGGTGGTTGAGAATTTACTCATAGTAAATGAAGTATTACATTCACTCAACTACATTTACCACATACTCAACTACATTTACTTTACATTTAACTGTATCAGGGTTTTAACAAGTGTAACATAAGATGGCAAATTATATTTCATTCATTCACCCAAAATCCATCATACATTGTGAGTTACATATGACCTTTACATTGATTACTTCGGCCAAGAGGTAAACAATTAAAACAGAAACAAACACTAACCAACTAATCTTCAAGTACTTTTTAAGCTTTCAAACTTTATTTGTCAATTCTTTGATACTAGCTTCATGCCTGTTTCTAGCCCTAAGCAATCTAGGTATGATTTAAATAGAACGAGCACACATGGGTGGATCAACCCAATCAATCCACCTACAACGTGGACCCTGTAAAAGATAGTAGGCACAATTAATTTTTTTTTAATAAATTAATTTGGTTTTTATGATTAGAAAATCTTACATGTATGGTGCAAGCATAGAAACGACGACCTGGATGACCATCAGTCCAAGAGATTTTGATAACGGCAACTCGGCCACATGAGTAGAAAACCATTTGTGAGTGTCAATTTGGTGTTCTAGGGTTTTTTATTTTTTTGGTGTTCTATGTGATTTGATCTATATTGGGGGAGATTTGTGTTTGATATAAGTGTGTGTGAAGTGTAACGGGTGGGAAATGAAAGGGAGAAGAGGAAACAAATGAAAAGACAGTTTTGCCCCTTCACTAACGAGATAAATGGTTAATAATTAACGATAGGGACTATATGTGTTACTAGTTTCATTTTTAGGGAGGACCGGTGTATTTAATTTGAGTTAGGGACGATCTGTGATTTTGGAGTATACCATAGGGACGATTTGTGAAATTTTATCTGGCTGACAAATCTTTAGAGCACTAAGTATGGTCCTATGTTGTGAGATGGTGTTATGGAAAAAGTGATTGTCACGTCAGATTCTTTCACTATTACACCAAAAGCATCATAACACCAAAAATGATGCTCACTGGTTAACACCAAACTCTCTTGTGTTATGGTGATTTAATTATTTTCTAAAAGTAAATTATAAAACTTAAACTAATTTTTTATTAATAAAAAACTGAAGTATATTAATATAAACTAGAATTAATTTTTTATTATTAAAAACTAAAGAAGAAAAAAATTAAGTTTTTAGCTCAAAATCAATACTTATAGCACAAGCTCAATACTCTCCTAAAATTAAAAGCCCTTTTGGAGTCCTGATTCGTCTTGTTTACCAGTCTCCTTCTCCAAGAGGGTATAGCCTTCGCGTCCTCGCGTCGCGTTTTTGCGACCATTTGGGTTGCAAGAACGTCGCGCGAGACGCGAAAACGCCATTCGGGGTACGGTTGCTCGCGTCGTCGTGCGGCATTTTTGCGTAAACGCGAGTTGTGTTCGGTGCTCTCAAAGTTCTAGTTAAAAAGTTGATTTCTATTATATAATTCAATGTAAGAACTTGAATCGTCCAATCACAAATAATTGTTGTGCTACTATGGGTTGGCTAAGAGTACTAAATATTGTGGTGTCAAGTCAAAAATTATTGTCACGTAAGCAAAACATCTTTTTGATATTATAAACATTTTGTGTTTCTTTAATTTATATCAAGAAAAATATGATGTCATGAAAAAAAATTGATTCTATAAGTCAACACATACCTCATTAAATACATAAAAAAAGGAAAATGATACTTCTTCCTACTTTTTGTTCTTACATATCCTCCTACTCATGAAATTAAAACAAGTGGAAAGATCAATGAATGAAATTAAGAGAGAGAACTAGTGCACTACACATATTATATGATTGCATAGGTAGGCATATATGTAGACACATTTAGTAGAATGATTTAGCATTACTCTAAAAAAATAGTTTGTTTTTTTTTGCAAAGGCCGATGGCTTCAGCGAGACCATCTTTGCACCACTTGTGAAGTTGTGGTGTCCTAAGCCAAGCAAATCTTTGCGGCAAAACCCTTGGTACAAGGCTTTAATACCTCAATAACACATGCTTTAACAATCATCTTTAAAGTTGTGGTTAAACTTCGTGAATTAGTCATGTAATTTGTCAAAAATCATGATTACTAATAAGAATTAATGTCATGATATAAAGTATTAATTAGGGTGTTCATAATTTAGGTTTGACCTACAAAAACTAATAACCGAACCGAATCGAACTCGAACTAATACTCGAACCGAAAATTGAATTCGGGTTTTGAGTTATAACCGAACCGAACCGAACTACAAATATAGATTTCGGGTTGGATATGGGTTTGACAATTGGACCCAAGAACCGAACCAAAAACCGAAACTATACAAATATATAAAAAAAAAATAGATATTTATATATATAAGATAGTTATTAAAACTTAATTGAGGAATGCTACATCCACATAAAGTTTACAAAAATAAATCCACATAATGATGTGTAAGTTAATTAGTAGATGCACATATGTGAAAAAAACAAAATGTATGAGAGAGAGTATCAATCATATTTATGACACATCATTGTGTGGATTTATGTTTGTAAACTTTATGTGAATTTAGTATTAAAATATAATTTTAATATAAAATATTAATTTTATACTTTAAATATTTTATTTTACTAAATATCTCTATAATTATATACATTTTTTAGAAAAATCCGGATAATTCGGATTATTTGAATCAACCCGAAAATCGAACTGAATTCAATTCGGTTTTTGGTTCATTTTGGTTGAAATATAGTTCGGCAGTTGGATTTTCGAGTTGACTCAGAAAAAAATTACTACCTCCGTCCCAAATTTATAGTCTCTTTTTCGTACGTTCCAAAATTATTGTCTCATAGTAAAATAGATACGAAAGATTAGTTAAGTTATTATATTAACCTTGATTGAAATTGTTATTACAAATTTTAAAAAAGAATTTAATTAATTATATAAGTGTAAAACTGTCATTATGTCAAAAAATAAGAAAGAATGTTGTAATAAATATGTTTTTTTTGTGTGATTTTTTCGAGGAATAATAATAATTTTAGGACGGATGGAGTAACCGAATAAGAACCGACTGAAGGACGCCGTTAGTATTAACGTAACGTGTTACAACAAACTGCTGTGCTTCTGGTACATAATTTTGGGTCAATAAGAAGTTTATCATGTTTTGGGCTTATCTACATGAAATGGGCTCTTTAGTAATTAAAAGAAAAATCTTTAACGGTACCAAGTGTGTTAAGACTGAGTTAATTAATTACAAGTTAAATTATATATTAACATAATTTGATTTGAAAAACACTCAAAAACTAATTATCTGATATTTTATAACAAACGTTATAATCACATTTCGACACTATATTTAAAAATCACGTTTTGTAATAATTAATTAAGTTATTATGCATTTTTAAAATGAATAATATATTTTTAATAAGTGATCTTAAACACCTTTTAGTGTATGCTAAAAGAAAAACAATTATTCAATGTGAGTTGATTGGTTATATCCGGTTATTTAGGATACCTTGTATCCTTTGGATACAAGGGGACTGATCTAAGTCGTTCATCTCATCTCATCCAACAGTCTAGATTAAAAACAAAAAAAAAGCGGAGGGGTAGTTTCGTCATTTTACCCCTCCCACCTAACACCCATACCACCTGCCACATCCCAGATCTGGATCGATCTTTCTTTTTTCTTCTTCTCTCTAAAACACACACAAAAACACATACATGTACACATATTCAGGTCTTAATCTATCATCACAAACATCAAATTCATCAATAATCACCATCGTAAATCGATCTTCCGTTCATAAATAAGGTAAAGTTCATTTGATCTGTTTTGAATCATCTTTTTTTAGCTTATTCGATGTGAATAAGCTTATAATTCATCTTATTTTTATAGCTTATTTGATAAGTTACGTGAATTTAACATGTCGAATGATAAGGTAACTTGATGCTTAATGTGAATAAGCTTATAGATTATCATCAGCTTTATTATGATGAATTATAAGCTAACTTATTAGCTTATTTTCATGAATTATAAGGTTTTATGGCTTAATCTCGCTAAACATATTTAGTGTAACCTCTTTGTGAAGTATCATATATGATATACTATATCATATATGATATAAGCTAAAATATCATATATGATGAAATATATCATATATGATTGTTTGGTTGAAAATTGAATTAACTCTTTTTTTTATGGATTAATCTGGCTAGACATATTTAGTATGACTTGCTAATGAAGTATCATATATGATATGCTATATCATATATGATTTAAGCTAAATATCATATATGATCAAATATATCATATATCATTATGTGCTTGAAAATTGAATTAAATCTTCTTTTTTTGTGTAGAGAAGGCTGTTTACAAGGCGTGTTGAACATTACAATCATACAAAAGGCCAAGAAGCTTAATGAAGAAGCTCATGAATTTTTCTTTCACGTTTATTGTTTGTTTTTTTCTTGTAATCTCCTAATGGAGTTTTGAAGTATATGAACGATTTTGTAATCAATTGGTATCTCGTACAACATCTTGTTAATATGATTTAACTTTCTTGGTATTATGTCATGATGATTTTCATAAATTAAGTCATACGGAGTATATGATAATGCACTATCATATATGATACTCAAGAAAAACTTGGATATATTAAATAAAGAATCTGATGAATTAATGATTACAAAAAAGAGTAGGCACAATTAATAATTAAACACTTGTTCATAACATAAAAAATGTACTTTTCAACAGAATCATATATGATAATTCAAACAGAACGTAACCTAATGTAAAATCGTATATGATGTACCTCTGATATCATATATGATAACCCTTTATACAAAATCAAAAAATGAAAGAAAAAACAGATTACTAAATGATGAATTCATGAATGACGTCTACTTAATCTTGATCCTTAAAGCATATCCATGCACATCCTCTTGTAATAATCAACATCTTCACTGCTTTGCTCCAAATCGTGCAATCGTACCATCTTTGTCTAACTGCATTTATAAAAGAAAGAAAAGAACATATTATGCAACATTTTAACACCAAAACGAATTACTCATATATATGATAGAAGACAAGTCCTCAAGAGTTTATATTGATTTTTTAAAAAATACTCATACAAAATCTGTTTTTTCTTATGGTTTGTTTAATATATCATATATGATAATTATATCATATATGATATATCTGTCATATATGAAAAGTGATGATATATCATATATGATATATATATATATATATATATATATATATATATATATATATATATATATATATATATATATCATATATGATATATCAAGCTTATTGCAGCCTACATCAGCAAACTTAATTCAACTTACATAAAATACTTTATGATTTGTCAAAATAAGCTAATAAGCTAGCTTATTCATAACTCTTGTGTAATTTGTAAGCTTATTCACATAACTCCTATGTAATTCCCAAGATTATTCATAACTCTTATCTAATTCAAAATCTTATTCAAACAAATAAGATTATTCACATAAATCACCTATTAAAAGCTAATTAGAATAAATCGATCAAAATAAGAACAATCAATCGGAATAATTCGATCAAAATAAGAACTATCAATCGGAATATTTCGTTCAAAATAAGCTAATGATAATAAGTTAATAAGCTTATTCTAAATCGAATAATCTAAAAAATAAGAACATATTATAGACAAACATGTTATGAAATCGTGTTAATTAATCGATCTAATTGATCGATTGTGATGGATTCATGATGATGTTGTGATTATTCGCTTCAATTAATAGAGAGAGAAAGTGGATCGGGGGGGGGGGGGGGGGGGGGGGGGGGGGGGTAGAGAGAGAAGTAAAAGACGGGGTGTGTGCTTTTTTATAAGAAAGATGGAGAAAGTTGTTTATATAGTCGGCGGGTGAATTAACGAAAATACCCCTATAATGTAAAATGGGGATTTAATCTCAGCCCTTGGATGAGATGGAGATGGATGGTGGGTATGAGTCCCCTTGTATCTTAGAAAACTTTGGTATCTATAAAAAACTTAAATCATATCTATATGCTTGTATGTAATAGGATGTCATGTAATCATTTAAGAGTTGCGTAGTGGCTAAAAGAGTTTGTAGCTATTACTTTAAAATATGTGAGCTCTTACGTTCAACTCATAGTTATCTGTTAGGTGCCAACAATTTTGAAATAGTCACGTCAACTTTTTTGAAAAATGAAAGATTTATCTGGTTTGAATCGGTGTAACAGTGGATACAAACCTCGTAGATTATTCAAACAACGTGTCAAAAATCATGATTAATAAAAAAAATTATATCATGATATGACGTATTAGAGGCTTAGGTACAGTTGAGCCGCCGTGCTCATGCCGTAGGAAAAAGTGGTGCTACATCATTACTTTTTCCCATAAAACTAAAAAAATGGCTCCCTAGTATAAATGTAGTGTTTTTAGAAAGAAAAGAAAAAATCCGACGGCGCAAGAACACCCACAACACGAGACACGATACAGTCTCTCACGCTGTAGGCTCGCGTTTTCGCCCACCATTTGAGCTGACTATTTCGAAGCAAACTTACAAAACACTATATATGGTATGACTTGTTGCGTTTTCGTCTGACGCCGTGGGGAAATCACCTCCCACGACGCACTCTAACCCTCTTAACGTAACGTATTACAACAACCTGCTCCGCTTCTGGTACATATTTTGGGACAACAAAAAGTCTATATTGTTTTTGTGCTTATCTACATAGTATGGGCTTTAGTCCTTAAAAGAAAGAAGCTGGCCAAGAATAGAGAGAGAATAAGCCAGCGGTAGCTCTGGGTCTGTTTGGTAAGAGTTTTTCTAAAGCTTTTTATAGAGCTGTTAACTTTTTTTGTTAAAAAGATAATTTAATAGTTATGTTTGGCACAACATTTTATTAGAGCTGTTAGCTTTTTATTTTAACCAAATAGCTCTTAAATAAAAAGCTGTTTCATACCGCTTTTTAGATGTCAAGAGCTGTTAAAGCTGTAAATTACTGATATAACCTCCAACCATATTATAATTTATTTCAAGATGTCCTTTTAAGTCATTTTATATCTTACTTTCATAGTTAACAGCTAATATACCAAACACTTTTATTAAAATTAACAGTTTTTTAGCAAACAGCTTACAGCTTACAGTTAACAGCTTATAGCTTACAGTTAACAGTTTACAACTTACAGCTAGTTTTGCCAAACATAACCAAAATGTGTCGTCTTGGGTAATGCCTTATTGGTATGTTCGGAAAGGCTAATAATCTGTTTTGAATAAGCAATCCCAAACACCCTCTTAGTTGTACATTTGTTGAATACTGTTTTGTCAATTTTTACAGTAAAGTGTGGATAAAAAAGTGAGTGTGCCAACCAACTCCGATAGAGAAATGGGCAAATGGTTGAACAATCATTGTGACCAAACTTGATAAACAAAAAGTAAATAGATGATTTTTCGACACGTGTAACATCCAGTTTTATGTAATGTGAATCGACTTTAGTACTAATAATTCTAAAAATATTTGTGCAACACCCTATTATAAATTTTAGATCCGCCACTGAACATAAATGTAGAAATCTACCAATATATCCTCCTTATTTTGTTCAAATGAGGATGTTCCGACAGTGAAGTATGGAAACATTATTATTCATTTGCAATAAAAACACACAAGTAGATGATGAAATAATCAATTTGGTCAAAGGATTCAGTCATTTATGTGCATATACAAATGACAAACTTAAAGAAAAGAAGACTGTTCTTATTAAGATTATTTGGTTTCCAAATGAACAAAATAAGAGTGTTAGCATAAGGGCCTAATGACACTATAAGAGCATTAGGTATTGGGGAGCCGTAAGCTTGTATTAAAGCCTATGGCTCCACTATTTTTATTTGCGCGAACCCTTATCATTGACGGGGTTACCGGTTTTAGCCATAGGGTCGCGTTATAGGGCTAAACACACGCTTACTATACGCTGAATGCGAATCACAATTCACACACTAAACATGTTACTAGTAACTTTTACACTAGTATTTATGACGATTAAACGGTTATTGTGTCTAGCTAGTTATTGTCTTACGATTGGGACGTTACAAATGATCTCAAAACGAGTCTCCTAAAGTGCGGTGAGCTAGACTCGTACATCTTATAAATAACGACTTCATGATTCTGATCATAGTACTATTCTGTATGTCAACGTGAACGCCAAGAATCTGAAGTAGATAAGCATATCGATATCAAATCTAGCTTGCGAGAAGGACACCATTATAAAACAAATGAAATAATTTCTATTCACTTAGGCCAACACTTTAACATGACATGGCCTGTTTAATGGTACAACAGTATGATAACATAAACATTGAACAAAATAATGGTAAAATAAATTGAATACAAAATTATAGCATTACTATCACTATACAATCGCCAACTGATGTTTTAAGACGTGTATCATAACGATCCAGACTCAAACCACACGTTGTAAAACATCAACTAGATGACTGTCGTTGAATTTATATTGAGGTGGCTGTACTAACAACCGCCTTGACCCCATGATTCAATAAACACCTGGGCAGCAGCATAATGAGCCAACGCACCCATAATCACAAAACAATGAAATATTTGATGACTATGACCTGCCAAATCAAACCAACCAGGCAACCATCTTTCTGGAATCCTAGTAACGTAAAACATAGTGCCAGTCAAATAAGAAAGTGCCATAGCTGATTCAAAGATTAGTGTGGCGTTTCTCTGTGGCTCATCCCATTTCAAGATACAAGCATGGATCGATGGTATTAATCCAAATAGACCCATTGCCATGAAGAGAACAGCACGAAAGGAACGATATTTTCCACTAGAGAGTTTTGGTGATAGTAGGGTCATAATGGTAAAAACACCCATGGTGGTGACCCCGCCGAGATAGATGAATTGCCAAAGGGGATTGCATTGGAAGATGTAATAGATTGGTGGAAAGAAAGAGGTGATGATCATGACTGTGATACCGACATAATCTAACTGAAGTAGTTTAAGGTTTAGGTGGTGTGAGTGGCAGCCAAAAAGGTGGCATGTGCTGCTGGAAAGAAGGCAGAACATTGCTCCGGCTAAGAACACAAAGAATGGCCACCGCGTTTGCGACATCAGGGGCGCATCTATGTCCAAATCGAGTGGTGATCCGTGCCTCAAGTCTATGAGTTTTGGTGTATCCTGTAATAATTTCATGCTTCTGGTTAATAGAAATTTTGAGAAGGAAAGACAAAACAGAGTTTGTTGACTTTTTTAGTCAAATAAGTGTATATACTTATTCGAAATTTTAATAAACTTATTATCATTTTGAATATTAGAAATGCTGTTTTAGATGATGCAGTTTATGAAGTTTACTTCCATACTTTTATTTTCCAGAATTCTTAAACACGCCTACAATGTTTGCAATTTATAGGATTAATCATTTGACCAAATAAAGTCAGAAACAGAAAATGTTTCGATGGTTATAATTTTATCGAGTCCTTACCATTATTGAATAATTTGAAGCGTATGCACCTTGATTTAATGGAAATGACCTGCAAAAGTAGATACAAATTTAATCCTGAATCAAGATAGACAGTTGTAAACAACTATAATTATTCAAGAACGCTACATAGAACATTGTTTTTTTGTTTAGCGACTCGTGGCCTACAAGAAGTATACGTGTAATTGGAAAGAACATAGAGATCACATGAATCTGTTTTTTTATACATTTATCTTCATACTATATGTTCTATATTGTGATTTCATATTCCCTAGACAAGTAAACAAGACCCAAAATCACATTTTCATTCACTCCTCATACTGCATATATGACGAAAACGTGACCACCATTTCCCAACAATAACGCGTTTTCAATTCTAAAATGGGTAGGTTTTGACCAAAACACCTCTTTCTTAAAACTCAAGAAGGATGACACAACGTTCTGAAATACCCTCTCTATTTTTTAAATTTTTCGGTTTGTTTAAACATGTATACAGATCTAATAAAACAGAAACCAAAAGATTGAGAATCTTGACTGCTTTACATACCATGTTAATATATTGAGAAACTCGGTTACTTGAGGTACATGCATCATGTTTGCAATAGTTAACCCCACGAATACAACGAATCCAATCAAGTGCCTGCACAAGAAAAAGAACACATTAAAATCCAAATATGTCATTAGTAAAATCCCATCTCCATTCCAGAATGAAAGCTTTTAATTACCATTAAACCGTAACTTCATTTCTACCATTATAAGCTATGCAACCTCTTTAACTTACTTCATGGACTAATATACTGATTAAAGGTATGGAAGGGACACATTCTATCTAGAATGCTACTTAATAAGCTACTAGTTATCGTGCTTACCGAAAAGTGTTATCTAAAGCTCTTTCAAACTTAAACAGCTTAATATAATCACAAACCAAACAACCTTAAATGACAAAGATATTGACTTTTATAAAGTACTGTAGTTAACAATAGTATAGCATGAATTTAATACAGATAAAATACAACCCAAAAGGTGTTTCAATGATTGTATATGACTTTTGTGGTACCATACCATATTGTTAAAGCTCATAAAGAAAAGCTTATGGTCCATTCAAAAAAAATGTACAACTCATAACAGGCATACAGGCATATACAATCAATGGCTTACACACAATAATTCATCCAAAAAAATTTAAACTCATTAGGCTTATTTTATGCTTATCTGCTTATTTGACTCAGGCTAATATAGTAATATTCCATAAGCATGTTTTTCCCAGCTAACTTTTTAGCTTATGAGCTTATTAAATTTACAAATCATTATGCACATTGTGCAACCCTTCTTACCACATCAAACCCAATAATCTTTACTTTTTTTTTTGCCTTATTTGACTCAGGCTAATATTTCATAAGCTCAATTTTTCCAGCTCACTTATTACCTTTTGAGCTTATTATAAGCTTATTTTGAAACTTTTCGGCTTGTATAAGCTTATCATGACATGGTAAGCTATCCGAAAAGTTTCAAAATAAGCCACAAAAAGTGAAGTTGCAAAACATAAGTCCAAAAACCAAATAAGCCATAAGCCTGCTATATATGCCAAAACAAACACCCCTAAACAACTTAAATCTGGAAAATAAGTCTAATACTCGCTTAATCCCAAAATTATTCTCCCCAAAAAAAACACACGGTTTAAGAAAAGTACATTTATTACCGTTTCCCCGTAACACTAATGCAATCAAAAAATAACAAAAACACATTTAAAAACTTTATAAAAAAGAAAAAACTTACGTCCAAACATTAAGAGTCTCATTATGCCAATGAAACAAGCTAAAAAAAGCTTGTTTCAAAGGCCAATCAGCTCTATAATGATTCAAAATAAACTCATTATCCTTCATGTATTCAGGCAATTCATCAAATCTCAATAAAGGGTATTCTTTTTCATCACTTTTCATCATCATTTTCTTGATCTTTCTGGAATTTTTTGAACTTTTTTGGTGTGAAACTGGATCATGGGTATGTTTGGATTTCCTTAATTTGACAGAATCTTGATGTTGTGTGTTCATGTTTTTTTTTTCTTTGAAGAAGACAATGTCAAATGTATGTGTTTTTTTTTTTTTTTTTTTGAATGTGTGTGTTTTGTGAGCTGTGAGATTTGAGGAAGGGGTATTTATGGAAGTTGAGAAAGAAGCAACTGCTGACAGCAAAAACATTGAAGGCAAACCACAACAATATTCAAGGCTAAATAATGTTAAATTATTAGAAAATGTTTTTTTTAATTAGTTTTGAAAATTGGAATAACTTTGTTTTAATTAATGTTTTGAAAATTAGTTGTCAGGATTGTGGTGAGTAGTGTGAAATTTTTGGATTTAAAATGTTTTAAAATTGTTTTTTAAAATGAGTCGGTTGAGTTATGGAGTTAAGATCAATGTTTTAAAACCCGGGTTTTTAGTTGATTCGGTCTATTGACCGGTTTACGCTTCAACCGGTTCAACCGGTTAAATCGTCGAGTCAACCCAGTTTTATATATATATGTATAATTTTTATATATTTAATATATAATATTGTAATAATTTTATAACTTATTTTACGTCAAGTTAAATCGATGAAAACTATTTAAATTTTTAGTTTAATATTTATAACATTATAGCAAATGTATGGAAAAAACAATTAATTTATGTTTATAATTTGTATTAAACCATAATAAAACGATATTAGTTTGTGTTTTAAGTTAGCTTTTTTATTTTAACTAACAATAATCGCTAATATTTAAATTTATCTTTAAAGTTTAGAAATGTTTATAGAAAAAAAGTTTTTGAAAATAATTTTTTATAAAAATTTGTGACCTGGCTGGGTTTATCAAACCGGGTCAACCCGGGTTAATGAAAAACCGGCGGTTCAATCCGGTTCTCAAACAAGCAAAAACCCGGTCACATCCGGCCCGATCTCCGAGCCGGTTCACGGTTCAACCGGTTCAACCGGCCGGGTCAACTCGGTTTTTAAAACATTGGTTAAGATTTAATCGGTATAATTAACGATTTAATTGGATTTTTTTTATCAAAACCAGTTTTTGATCACTTAACTGATTTACGATTCAACCGAATGGGTCAATCATGATTATAGATAGATGATTTCAGTTGTCAATGTCACTATATTGCAAGGTTGCAAAAATGATGAATAGTGAGCAGTCAATTTTTTTATAATTTGTAATCGCTCCGGCGTAGATAGATTAATTGGATTGATATCTTTGAGAAGTTTTTAGTATTTACTTCGAGTTTTGGGTATTTTTGGTGCGTTTTAAATATTTGCAAGAAAATAAATCTTATAGCCGTAAACATCGATTATAAGTGATAAAAACAAAGATTCTGATGTGATTTTGATATTTTCGACAAGATTTATTTATTTAAGTTTATTCACTGTTGACCACCATTGATCAATTTTTTTACCATTGCACAAACCTAAAAGGTTAGGGTTTGATACTGCCGTTGATTAATCAGTCTTGTAAACATTTGTTTTCAATAATAATAAATTGTAATCAAAATGGTTGAATCAATGGAAAAGCCTGATTTAATACGTTACTACCTCTGTCTCAAAATTATAGTCCACTTTACCTTTTTGAGTTGGCTCAAAGTAATTGCCCACTTCTAAATATAGATAGGAAGTTTAGATCGAGAAGGTCGGGTTTTGCTTGGAAGGCGTACATGAATGTGAGGGTTCTCGGTTTATTCATGTTGGTCTTGTTGGAGTACCCACCAGCAAGGGTGTAGTATGTGTCAGAGTATAGAATCGATATGACACTACACTGGTCGAGAGTTGGGTCGCTCCCTTGATGAGTCCAAAGCGGGACGAAATCATCGAACTTTTATTATACGCGGGATGGATAGCTGGTCCTTATTGATGTAAGGACGCCGCGTGTGGTCTAAAGGACGACTATGTGACAAGTGGTATCGGAGCCAAGTCGGACCAGGCGGACCGAAGCAAAATCTTCAAGTTGTTCTCCTAAAAAGTGCTCGGCTGCGCAAAGGTGGTGGAAGTGAGTTCCCGAGATATTGAAGAGTCAATACGATGTGGATGAAGTTCATAATATCGCATTCGATGGAAACCAGAGAGAGTAATGGACTAATTCAAATGGTGGATGTCAGTCGCTGAACGCTAGGACCCAAAGAGTTGAAAGTCGAATGTCCCTTTAAGCCACGAAGTTAGAGTAAAGCCAAAAACATTTTAGGCTAGTCGTTCGTCGGTGCAAATGACCATGCACGAGGTCGTGCATGAATTGTGGTGGGAGAATATCACGCGCCAAATTTTTTAAAGTCGGGTTCTTCTTAGAAGGCGCACATGAATGTGCGAATTTCTGGTGTATTCATGTTGGTCTTGTTGGAGTACCAAAACGGTAAGGGTGTAGTATGTGCCACTAGTAGAGACTCGATATGACACTACATTGGTTGGGTGTGGGGGTCGCTTCCCTGATGAGTATAAAGTAGGAAGAAACCAGTGAACCTCTATTATACGTGAGATGAATGACCGATCCTTATCGGTGTATGGACACCACGCGAGGTCTAAAGGGCGATTTCGTGACAAAAAGCTGTAATTATTATTTATTTTTTAAATTGTATGTTTTTTTGTCAGTGAACAGTAATTCTAAGACGGAAAATATATTTTTCAGTTAAAAGTTTGAGTCGTTTCGTATCATATGATTTGATAGTTTCGTTCTTTCGATTGCTTTGATATCACATTACTTTGATAGTTTCGAACTTTCGATTATTACAAAAGAATTAAAACTAATCATGCAAATCGATTATACGGAATAAATATATAAGGAGTGTGTCTTAGAGGTGAGTTCTACATAGAACATGAATCAATAAAAGAAGAAATGAATAAATCTCAACCATTCATTTTTTCATAAAAAAATAAAAACTCATATTTCACATTTTTCTTAAAAACACCATATCTTTCAAACGATAAATCGTCAGATTACGAAAAATACACCATTGCGACGAAAAAATTCTTATCTTTCAGTAGATAGGCATTTTGATATATTTTTGACGATTTTTTATTATTGTGATTTTCGACTATACAAAATACATGTGATTCGGAAAAATTACTTGTGATTTTTTTATAAAAAAAATAAATTTTTTTACAGAATAAATAAATAATTTTTATTATTATTTATTAGTGTAATTATTTACATAGTCGAATGTAAACACGTAACAAGTTACGCCACTAGCTTTTTCATATAGTTTCAATGATTTTTTGTTGAAATTTTCGTCAAAAAAATTACACATAATTTGTAAAATCACTAGTAATTTGTAAAATCAATTGTGATATGTATTTCTAAAATGCATGTGTGATTTCATATATCGCATGTGATTTCATAAATTTACATGTGATATTAAAGTAACAAATCACGTGTGATTTTAGAAATCCTTAAATTGTAAATGATTTTACAAATTCACGTGTGCTTTATAAAGTAATAAATCACATGTGGTCCGTGAGTGCGGAAATTAAAAAAAATCGTCGAAAGTATATAGAAGTACGTATCATTAAAAAGAAAATTTATCACAAATCACATGTGATTTGGTAAAAATCATGTCTTTTGACACAAATCCCAAGTGTTTCAAAAAATTACTTACGGTTTGGCGAAAATTTTGATTTTGGATTTAGTATAAGTAACTTGTTATTCGGATTAATCACATGTAATTATCATTAAATCACATGTAATTTAAGCAGAATTACATGTGATTAAAATTAACTCATAACTAATTCAAAAGCAAATTTGTTTTATATATTTTACATGAATCACATGTCACTACTAGAATATTGAACAACAGCGATGGAAATTAGCAACAAAATTAGTCCGTCACAAAAAAATGTTGTCTAATGAGGGATTGGCGATAGAATAACTACAAATTTGGGTTTGATAAAATTTGATAATTCCCTCTTAATATGTTTGCGTGTGTCCCGCCCAAGTATTTCACTAAAATTTTCATTCTCCCTCTATTTTCATTATCTCCCTAAAAGTTTTAGTCACCCAAACAAAAATATGATAAACATACAGTTTTTAACTTTTCATCTCATTTTATATTTTCCAAAATAGTCTCCATCGCCAACAATAAACCATTCAAATTCTACAATGGCTTCCATTCTTCCATGTCATGGACAACAATTACAAGTCATTTACTAACAATTTCAAGTCTAATAGTCTACAAATCAGGTATTTTAATGTTGTACATCTTCATTTCTATAACTAATTTGCGGTGTAAATGGGTCAATTTCTTGATTTGCTGATTTTCGAATTTAGGGTTTTTTTGAACCCGTATTTGTATAACCTTTTAACATTAGATCTGATATCATTGATCCGTATCAAAAGTGTATTTCGTGTATTAATTTCTCATTCCATGCTTAATTCAAAATATTACATCTATTTGTTATAGGACTTGTGATAAATCGTATGGTTATGGAAAAAAGTAAATAGTTTGCATAGTTATTATAAAAAATGGCCTTCTAACCTAAATGGAAAATGGTGAAACTTAATTTACGGTTATTTGAGTAACCAGTGTGTGTTTTAGTAGTGATACAGGACAATTATGATGACAAATTTGGGACTAAACAAGAAACTAAAATAAAGTATCATAATTACAAATGTGTAATGCTTGATGAAGCACTGTTATGCTATTTAACCAATCTAAAGCCGACACTCAACACTGTTTGCATTCTATTTCTAACAAATGCAGAAGCTTTGAAATAACTAAACTAGTGCATTAAGGCGCATTTCATTCTATTTGCACTAATTTTTCACTTGAGACAGTTGTGGTAATGCGAAACTCATTTTTGGGTTTGTTGAAATTTATTCGGGCGTTTTGTTTTTATATGGAGTTAGTTTTATCATAATTTGTTGTAATTGTTAATTTAAGTGGTTATTTTTGTGATTCGATTTTATATCGTGTTAACTTTGAAGTTGTCTCAAGATTTTCTATGCAAAATAGGTGTTAGCTATGTAAATTAATGGTATTAGAGATGCATGATGTGTCAAATTGGACTGCCAACGTGTATATGTTTCTAATAGTATATTTAGTCGCGTTATAATATTTTACAAATTAAATTAGTTGTTCCAAAACATGGCCTCAGGGAATTCCAAAATAAAATAGTACGTAGTAATTTTAATTGCAAACAACATTTTGAACATAAATGAGCTTCTTTTTTGAGCTAATAAATCTTTCTAAGTCACCTGTATTGTTACTTGTTTATTTATATTTATGAACTTCTTTTTAAATGCAGCTAACCTACACACTTTATCCATTTTCGAGGCCCTTCGGTGGACAAACAGTTGATCTCATTTTTGACTCTGTTTTTTATACCTCCAAGAACTGGTATATTTTATATGTTAAGCATGTAAGCTTAGTTATATCTAAGGTACTGCGTTCCCTTTTAAGTTCTATACCAATTGAATCTCTTGTGACTGGACATCCCCAAGGATTTTTTCAGATTTTATAAAAATATATTCTCAACTCTTACTAGAAAGTAGAAATTATACAATTATGAGACGAGAGATTTCTAGGAACAGATCAGAACTCCAACATATAGAACTTCTACATCCGTTAAGCTATTGAGTTTTGTTCTTTTGCATTTGTTATTTTCATGTGTGTATGCGCTTCTATGGTTTCTGCATTCTTCCTTCATTTTTTCGGGGCTTCTATGGTTTCTTCAAGGTTGCGTCTCAGGTCTGCAAAGTTATGTGTATCCGTGGTTTTGTGTTTTCTTCATGTCTTCCTAAAAGTTCACATTTTCTGCTTTTAATTCTCGTGATATGTGATTCAGTGTGAAAGTCTACAAGTGGTCTGCAAGTCTCCATCTTTGAAAGTTTGAAGGCTTTGTATTCTTTTTAGATTTTGTTTATGGTTTTATAGGTTGGTTGACTTGTGTAAATGTGGAGGTCCTTGTCCTCTTTCTTTGTCCTTTGTTAACTGAGTGAAGGTTATGGATTTTCATTTACATTGGTCTGGTGTTAGTTGTTCCATGGGGTCAAGTTTTGTTTGCCCCTTATTTTGTGTTCGTGGATGTTCTCCCATTTTCTGAGGTTCTATATTTTTTCACGTCTTAGTTCGGCTAATCTGTTTGATTAAGAAGCTGTAATGCCCTCGTATTGTATCTTTTTGCTTGTTGTCGTAATTGATTTCGTTGTTGCCTTTCAAAAAAAGCTTCTACATTGTTGCTATACTATAATAATCTTTTTAACATCTTGTTGACTGACTCTATTAACTCTTTTCTTTAAGATGTCTTTGAAATGATCAGCTCTGTATCATGCTTAGTTCAGACACAGTTCTGGTCTCTAGGCTTCGGGCAATGGAACCAAATAACCTGACGGTTGTTGGTGATGTTTATGTCCACCCATAAGCAAAAGTACGTCCAATGACAAAGGTAAAAAACTATTCATATATGATTACTTTTAATTGACATCTTGTTAATTTTGAATATGATTTTATATAATATATGTATGCTCTTTTGTCTACCCTTTGTCGTTACCGTTGAAACAAATTGGTCCAAATTTTGCATATGTTATAGTTGCAGGTGTAAGGCTCGTAGATTATATCATCTTCGATGATGCTGAAATACAGGTACATACATGAATGGGCAGTAATCTATAAAGCACGATCCTTCCATCTGAAACTGATAAATTACATTTGGTGTTTCTATTCAAAAGGAAAATGCATCTGTGATGTTTACAATTGTTGGATGGAAGTCATTAGGGAAATGGTCTTTGTTCAGGCAAGCTCTAACATTTTACTTTACTGGCCTTTCAATGTTTATTGTGTTTTGAAACTTGTAATGACTACTAAATTTTGTATATTCTTAGGGTCCTGATATTACAAAACTTAATAAAGGAGTCACCATTCTCCTGTGAGCACCTTGCTTACCTTTCATCCCATTTTATTTATATGTTAAAAACACTGGCAAACTCAATAATATGCGTTATTCTTTATGTGGTTAAAAGCTTGTTGCCTTTTTTTCTTCTTTTTAGTTTTATGAATAATTAGCATTACAAATTTTAATAAAAATTTTGCGATACTGTTTATAATAATCCACTTAATATTTTGAAAACATGTGGGGTTGAGCTGAACACACTCAATTTATATATTGAGTTGTTTCTTATTCTTTATAATTTTTTGATGTATTAAACATGATTATAATAGTTAATAATACTAATGATAATGTTTCTCTTAGAAAAGCATAAAGGCTACTAGGGGTGGGAATCGGGTTCTGGTTGGTCAGGTTCGGGTTATTCGGATCGGGCCAAAATCGGATCAAGGCTAAAATAATTTACTCGAACCCGATCTGATTTCAACTCGGGTTACTAGGGTTCGGGTAGGGTCGGATTTAGTCGAGTCAATTCGGGTTCGGGTCAACCTCGAATTCAGCTAAATTTTAAAAAAAATTACATATTTTTTAATAAAAATTGTATTAAATTTAAATCTATAAAAAAAACTATTTGGCTCAATCTAGTTGACCCGAACCCGAATTAGACATAATTTTTATACCCGATGTCCGAACCGATTTTGAATTCGGGTTAGTCTCGTTGACCCAATTAACCCGAATTAAAAATTGAACCTGAGTAACCCGATCCGAATATGCTCGGGTCGAGTTTGGGTCGGGTCGTAAGTATTGACTCCCCGAGCTACTGCTATAGAATATGTGTATCTAATATAGCATTACAGCAAAGAAAATTTATTTATCGTTTGAATATATTTTGAATGGTTTGCTTGTTTCCCTTTCAATTAAATATATTTGTTTAATTCAATGGCGTTTTTGAGATAAAATGTAGCCAAATGACTTTATTTTGGAAGTTTGTCTATATTTTAACATATGCATACCAGGATAAAAGAATTATTTTGTGTTTGTTGGTCGCAGGGGGAAGCGGTGACGGTTAAGGATTAAGTGGTTGTCACTAACAACGTTGTGCTACCAAATAAAACTCTCAATATAAGCATACATCAGGAAATCATACTCTAAGCGTACAAAAGATGGTCTTAGGGAGTTCCAAAATAAACAATGAGGGGAGGATTTTTGTGAAAGCCAATATAGCCTTAGGGAGTTCCAACTAGCTCTTAAATATTTGTAGTAAGATTTTGGATCTTAGCACTGTAGAAATTTTGTTATTTGAAAGTTTTTATTTGAATGTTTAATCGATATTTTATGGATTTTAATATCAATTTTATTTTGAATGATATGCAAATTTGGATTATTATGCAAATTATTCTTCATAGCACATCAAATTTAGCGACTAAAAGTTTGTCGCGAAGCCGTCACTTGATGGTCAAATCAAATTTGGTTGAGGTAACTATTAAAAAGCTCTTGTGAGGGGATGGAGACCGACATTCTGTCACTGAAACTATAAAACTTTTGTCGCTAAACTTGTTGCTAAAAATTTGCGAGGCCCTTTTTTGCGACGGACATGATCAGTCACAACTGTGTCGCTGAAGGGCTTTAGTGACAGAATAGCAATGAAATCTTTCGTTGCTGATGCCTAATTTTCTAGTAGTGTGTAAAAACACATAGAGAATCACATGTAATTCAAGTAAAATTACATGTGATCAAAACAAAATCACATGTAATTCAGAAGCCAGTTTACTTTATATATTTTATATGAATGACAACAAAACATTTTTATATATTGACAGAATTACATGTGATTCAAACAAAATCACATGTGATTCATCTAAAGTAGGTTTGTTAGAAGAAGTTAAGGTTTCGAAATATTTGAATCACATGTAATGCAAGCAAAATCACATGTAATTATCATAGAATTACATGTGAATCAATGCAAACAAAATCACATGTAATTATCATTGAATTACATGTAATTCAAGCAGACAATTTAATATATTAACAAGATTGCATGTGATTAAAAAAATCACATGTGATTCATCTAAAGTGGGTTTGTTAGAAGAAGTTAAGGTTTCAGAATGCTTTAATCACATGTAATGCAAGCAAAATCATATGTAATTATCACAAGCAGAATTACATGTGATTCAAACAAATCACATGTAATTTAGAAGCCAATTTGTTTTATATATTTTACATAAATGAAAACAGATAATACATAATTAAAAAAATCACATGTGATTCAGCTAAAATGGGTTTGTTATAAAAAGTTAAGGTTTCGGAATGCTTGAATCACATGTAATGCAAGCAAAATCATATGTAATTATCACCGAATCACATGCAATTCAAGCAGAATTACATGTGGTTCAAACAAAATCATATGTAATTTAGAAGCCAATTTGTTTTATATATTTTACATAAATGAAAACAAATAATACATGATTAAAAAAATCACATGTGATTCATCTAATTTGGGTTTGTTAGAAAAATTTACGGTTTCAGAATGCTGGAATCACGTGTAATGCAAGCAAAATCACATGTAATTATCACCGAATCACATGTAATTCAGAAGCCAGTTTGTTTTACATATATTTTTTTTGGTAAAGGGGACTTCACCCCGGTAAATGAACATATTTTATATTAATGACAACAAACATTTTAATATATTGACAGAATTACATGTGATTCAAACATTTTAATTTAATTCACATAAATCACATGTGATTTTAAAATAATAACGAAAATATTTTTTGTCATTTAATAGACGGTTATTTTCACATACTTTTAACGATTTTACAATGTTGAAATTCTCGTAAAAAAATACACGTGATTTTCACAAATCGCATGTGACATTGAAAATTCAAATGTGGATTTTAAAATAATAAATGAAACATGAGTTTTCGAGAATCACATGTGATTTTTTTTACGAAATTTTTTAAAAAAGTTCACCGAAAGTATATAGAAGTGCATATCCATAGAAAGATAATTTAATTCACGTCGTGACGGTAATATTATTTTTTATAGCGATTAACGGTTTGAGATATATTTAATTTTTAAGAAAGAGGATGAAAATGTGTTTTTTAATTAAATTTAAAAAGATTAATATACACCATTAGATTTGATTTAAATTGATGGTAGAGATTGCTTCCTTTTTTCTTTTTTGGATGCATGTTTCTTAAGAGCAAACGGTGTCACGGCGAGGGGCCCTCGCCGGTCCGAGGTGGCACCCTCGCCGGTGCTCGCCGTGACACCGACCCCCCCCCCCCCCCCCCCTTCACCGCTCCCTATTCGTCAAACTTCAACGAGATGAAAAGGAGAGATTTGTGAGCGCCACCTGCAAATATATCCGTTAGACCAGGATCAAAGAAAAAATTAGAAGTTGCTTGAAGAAGCTTTGAGGTATCAGCTATTCTTCTTTTGCCATTTGCTACGACTCTTTTAAAAATCAAACACAAATGAATTACTCTTGGAAGGAAGAAGAAGAAACTTTATATAAACGTTGCTGGTTAAACCTTCGAGTGTGTTTTGTTTTCTTGCAAAATAAGCCAAACACCCAACCGCTTTATTATCTTTTTCTTTTCCTTTTTCTATTTTCTCCCCTGAGAGGATAAACACCCGTAATTTGTATGTTTATTTGAAGTATTTGTAATTTTTAATTTTATGAAATGAATTTTTATTTTGTGTGAAAAATGAAAAAAAAAAAAAATGGTGAGTGGTGGGACCCAAATGAAGAGGAGAGAGACTAGTTGTGAGTGAGGGGGTGTTTAGTTGATTTTTTTGTTTTGGTTAGTTGGTGTGATGTGCCGCTGAGGTGACACAAGTGAAGAGTGGTTGCCTAGCCGTGACACCTTTTACTGTAAGGAACTTTTGTGTGTGTGTGTCTTATATGTGTCTTATATTAAAAATGTTAGATCGTTTTCTTATATAATATTGGGTTAACTTTGTCGAGTTATCGGATATTGGGTCAAGTTATCAAGTTACGAGATCGATCACCGGTCAACCGGTCGAGTCGTCAGGTCACTGATTTCACCACCGAATTAACTCAGTCGAGTCACCGGTTTACTAATTCGATAATCAAATTAATTCGTTCAAATCACCAAATTACTGATTCGACTACCAAAATCAATTAATATATTATCGCTAAATCATTTTCGTGCACCTATATGAGTTTAATGTATACGTTAGAGTTTAGACTCTGTCAGTGAAGATTCGAGTGTCCAAATTATTTACTTTATACGAATTTCGTTCGAATGATTGCTCTTAAAATTGCATGTGATAAAAAAGCAAGTTGTGATTTTTATGTGTGGATGATATAAGGTGTCTATCTATCAAGTAGGTCATCAACATTATTTCAAGAATGGCACCTCATTTTAGGTTTGAAAGTCAACTTCACATTTGCTAGCTTTCATAAATCTAAGTCAAGATAACAAAATTTATTTCTCTATATTTTTCTATCAATATTTTCCTTTTGTGGGAGACCAATAAGATCAAATATAATATAAAAAATTAAAATAAAAGCGGCAATATATAAATTCAAAATAAAGGTAACTACTAGGTAAGATTTACTTGCAATGTGCTAGCATTTTGAGTCACAAACGAAAACATATATTATATCGAAAATATCATTTATTACAACAGCATTTATAGTTTAAAACACGTATCTTACCAACGCGTTTGATACACAACATGTAATAAATGCACAATTGGGAGATATATTATCTATTGAAGTACCGAGCAAAGTCCTGCAAAAGATTAGTCCACTCGTTTTAATGACGGTAAGAACTCTTCGTCATAGACTAAAAAAAATGTATAAATAATTTTATCATGGTTCCAAGTTCCAACTACCAAAACTTAAGACTTTCCTAGACTCTTATAATGAGTTTCATTGAAGATTTGTAGGTTACAGTTGAAGTCTTAATGTCGAGGAAGTTATATCTGAAGTCAAAGGGTTCATCGGATATTTAATTTTTGCAACTCGGCAACTGCCTTTGGCTACACGACGCGGTCGTGTACTATTTTTAGTTTGCTTCGATAGTTCATAGCTTATCACGATCGATGAAGCCGATATAGCACACCAAAGACGACTCACACGACTGCCAAGTTGATTGAGAGTGTCTGCTTATTCGAGCTTCTTAGAAATGCATAGTAGGGTTTTAGACTTTTAGTCAAGTGTCACTTGATTAAAACAAATTTGATTATGACACTTTTTTTAGCATAAAGGAAAAGAGAAAATCTATAAAGTGACCCCATCATCTCACCTTGTAAAATTATGTACATGTGATACTCATATAAGTTTGATTCGACTGAATTTATATAAAAAAACTAAAAGTATTATTTAATTAAAAATTAATAGGGCTTACGAGCTGAGTATTTTGAAGCTCAAACTCAACATAAAATTATATTCGAGTAGCTCGAACTCGAGCTCAAATCATTTAAATAGAGTCAATTCCAAATAATTTACGAGTTGATTTCGAGTAATTTATAAATCAATATCGAATAACTGTTGACAGATGTCTCAGACTCGTTCTACATCATGTGAACACTTTTAGATATTAAAATATTAATGTAGGTAGGAAAATTAACCCATCCATATCATTATTACATACATAATTTGATGTTTACTTATGGGCAAAAATAGTTGACCATATAATTGATGGTTTATTTGGGTTTAGAAGTTGACCTAATTCTATTGCTGATTTATTAGACATGCACTTGTCAGATAAAATTTATTACACAATTTATGAATCTTAGGTTTGAATTTCTACACGTAACGGTTATACAATAAAAAAGATACAAAAATGTTTCCTTAACTAGATCTTCCTTTGTCTTGACAAAAACTATGACCTCAAATTAAGCATGAACGACATTTAAAATGTTCAATAGGTGACACGTACGACAACATTGATATCTATAATACTACAATTCATGGTTATTAAGGTTATCTTTACGTCTTGAAACTTGTTACCCGAATGAATTAAATGATCACTTTTTAGGCTAATTGTAAACGATTAATGCTCATTTTGGTATCCCATCTAATACTTCGATCATATTCATTAAACAATATTAGCACAATACTAGCATGTACTCGCGTGATGTGGCGACATGTATCTTATAATTAACTGGAAAAAGGTTAAAAATAATTTCGGTAAGGTCAGATTCGCTTATTTGCATAGGTTTTAGCTGGTTATTTTCAGTTTTTGATTAAACTCGTTGACTTTTTCCGATTTTAAAACTATATGTACCACCAATTTGTAAGTTATATGAAAAAAAAAATTGTGTTTTAATAGTTGTACAATATGTATAATAAGATGTATTATTCAATTTAAAAGCATTTTTAAAATATTATTAATTAAAGTGTTTAATATATCATTAATATGTATTTGTAACTATAACATGTATTAATTAAAATTAATTTCAAAAAAGTGATGGTAATGATTTTTTTTTGTAATTATTCTATGCTAAAACAGTTGTACATTTGACTTTTGAACTTGTATTACTTAAATATATTTGAGTTGTGCATTAAATAAATGTACAACATGTTGTTTTAGTTGTAATACTTAATTTTTGTGCATTTATGAAAAACAGAATGCATAAAATAGTTTATATGTTGTATAGATAATCTATGTTTTTCATAGTACTTGCAACATGTTTGACCCTTTAGATTGTGTTTCACTCCTGTCGTTCTAAAATAAGTGTTCACGTTTAATTTTGTCGATCTTTTTTTAGACCTTGATCGTAAATATGTTTATTTATGTTATATAATACGTGATAAAAAATATATTAATGAAAATACATTTAAACCTATATTTATTCATATATTTTGCATCAAATATTATATAACACACCCAAAGATAATTAGGGTCAAAGTTACACACAAAAGAGTTCGAACGTCAAACGTACACACTTATTTTACGACAGAAATAGTATAAGATACTTGCAATATTTTAGGGTTTTTTCGCCTTGTGACGACGCTATGGCAATGCTAAACCACATCGTAGTTTGGTGTTATAGGATTTTTAGCCATGAGGTGTTACGTACAAATATCTTATATGTATTTAGGATATATGTTTATGTTTATCTATTTATTATCTTTTATGTTTTATGTTTATCTTCTAAAGTAGTAGTATTTAAGGTTTTACAATGTAATCATTTATGAGTCAATCAAAAGTTAATCAATAAATCTCTAAGTCTTCTTGTCTCTCTTTCTTACGGAGCCAGCACACGCTATTGTGGTGCCCTATCCCGATACTTCCCGAGAGGGTCGTATCAATTGGTGCTTTCATTGAGAGCCCTCAACTCGTTGAGGGTTTTTGATATAAGACTCCAATTATTAAAAAAAAGTATTGTTCATATCCGAAGTTATTGTCCATCCGGAGGAGTTACTGTTCATCCGAACTATTCATCGCGACTACTGTTCATCCAGTTAATGTTCATCGACTACTGTTCCTCCGGTGCTATTCATCACAAAAAATTATATTATTATTATTTTTTCGATTTATTGTTTATGGCATCGAACATTAGTTATCGGGATGCATTATCTAAACTCTTGCAAATGGGTACGGTGGTCGAATATCAAAGTGAGTTTAAGTATCTTATAACTCGAATAACAGGTATATCTGAAAGTTTACTTGCCTCGTTTTATATATTCGGACTTAAACCAAAGCTACAACTAGAATTATTGAGGTTTTACCCGAAACCTATAACATTAGGCGAAGCCTTCTACTTAGCCCGTATAGTAGAGACCCGTCTTGAGACAATTGAAGAAGAAAAACAGACCATTAAAAAGAAAGCGATAGATTCTTCTACAACACCATAAATTGCACCTGAAGTTACAATTGAAGTTGCACCATGCCTTGCAGTAGAGGCTACACCAGAAGATGTGGGTAATGTTACATCCGCACCTAACAAAGATCACCTTGAGCTTGTTGGGGAATCGCAACCTACTAATGAATCACAACTTATAGTTGATGAATCGCAGCTTATGATAGGTGAATCGCAACTTATGGTTAGTGAATCGCGGCTTGTGGTTAGTGAATCACATCTTATTGGTGATGAATCACTCAAGAGAGCCATGTGGTTTGTTACATCCGAATGGAAGGAGTGTGGAGCAGACTTACAAAAATTGTTACTTCCCGAGCCAAAGAACAAGTTGAAACGGAGTTTGAAAATGGTTAGGACACGTTTCAAAATTTGGGACCCCGAAATCAAGAGTGTTTTTCAAGACGTCACCTTGAGGGCAAAGTGAATTCAAAGGAGTGGAGAATGTTACGCACAAGTATGTATTTAGGATATATGTTTATATTTATCTATTTAGTATATTTTATGTTTATGTTTATCTTCTAAAGTAGTAGTATTTAAGGTTTCACAATGTAATCATTTATGAGTCAATCAAAAGTTAATCAATAAATCTCTAAGGGTGTGTTTGTTTTTGCCAAAAATGTCTGAACCACGTCTGAATCTGACCAGTCAGACGCGGTCAGACGTTTTGGTTGTTTGTTTTTTTGGTCAGAGTCAGACGCGGCCAGAGGTAATATATCTGACTGAGTAAGAGGCGTTGGTTATGTCTGACTGGTTTTTAACAACTAAAATCACCTTAAACTTTTCAACCACCACACAAATTTGAGACTGATTTTTTTTGTGAAAATATAGAACAAAGAAAAATATATAATCTTAAACAAAAAAAAAAAAAGATCTCAGGTTCTTTTTATAGGATTTGTTACAAAATTTTCAGAAATTTGAGTTAAACCAATCATCAATCTATACTTTAAACATAACAAGAAAACCATTACAAGACACAAGACTCTTGGTTTTGTGTCATTGATTTGTGGTTGTAGTTTACATAGTAGAACAAAAAACAAAACAATAATAATAAAGATGATTAAACCTTACCATATACTTTATTTCGTGGCTTGGTTTGTGTCTTGAATGAGGTACAGTGACAAAGAGATAAAAGAAAAAGAAACGATGTGTTTAGGAAGACAACATATATGGAGTTAGGTTTAGGGTTATGTAAATGGGGTTGGGCTTATTATTTGGTTAACATAGATTGAGCTAGAATTTTATTTTGATATTTTGGGTAATTGTTTGAGTAGAAAAAACATAATTAAAAAAAAACGTGTCTAATTTTATACGGAGGATGATGTTAATTTTGTGCGTGTTGACCGTCGAGCTAGTTTTTGTGAACCGTATCATTTAAAATATACTTAAAATTAGGTAATTAAAACCATTCAGACATTTAGAAAAAACAAACAAAATTCTTTCATTCAGATTCAAACTTTTTGACCACCTCTTACTAGTAAGATGCGGTAGTCAGATTCAGACCCAAAACATCTTAATGAAACAAACAGCACCTAAGTCTTCTTGTCTCTCTTTCTTACGGAGCCAGCACACGTTATAGTGGTGCCCTATCCCGATACTTTCTGAAAGGGTCGTATCATGAGTTTGGCGAGTGTTGTAGGTTTTTCTTTTCTTGTTTTACGAATGGTATTTTTTAATTTTTATTGTAGTGTGTTTTACGAATTTATTTGAGATTGCGAGTATACGTCATATTGATGTCAATGGTGTTGAGGTTGCCGTGGATAACATCGCATAACATTAACCGCATTTACAGCTTTTAAGTTTTAAATAAGTGGTATAAATCGCATAAAGTATTTTACGAAATTTTAATTTGATAAGTGAAAAAAAACAAAAAGATATCACTTTGGCATTTTAAGAATGAACCTTTTTTATTTTGTTTTAATGTCGACGATGTTGAGGTTGTCGTGGATCTTTTAACTACTGCAAAAGTTATCAACTTACCACATAAGCCTTGGCTTATTTATTTATTTTGGTACTAGTGATTAGTCAATGACCAAAAGAAAAGTAAACTCAATTTGTAGGTAAGAAATAGATGACCTATCTTACCCTCAAGAAAACATCAAACTTAACTTGCAAAAGTCATGCAAATCAAATTTTGACTTCCAAAATTCAAGTCAAGTAAACCCAATTTGTGGTGTCTGAATTACATTAGGGCTTTCTGTGTAGGCAATACGTCCGAAAGCGGGTACGTTCTATTGGCATCGAGTTGGATGCTAGAATTACAATTACCGACCCCCGGCCCTTCAGTATAACGAACTTATGAATACCACCAAGAAAACCTTGAAAACCACCACTTTCGTCAAGTCCATATATACCCCGTCGAAGATACAAGTACCTAGAGACGGTACATCACTATAATGATAAGCATTATTGCGTTAATATTAGATATACGGCCATACGGGCGTGTAGAAATTCTACATGGCCTATTTTTGAAACTACAAACTATATTTGTGACAATGCATGAAAGGTATAGCTTTCAAGATTAATTGACAGATTCTGGAGACATAAAAGCAAAATAATATTCACTATCACAAGTTTATTGACATATAAATGCAAAAAGGACTCGCAAAAAGGACTTGCTTCACGTTTTCTGTGCAGAAGCACTCGCTATCACAAACTGTGTGGTGTCTGAATTACAAAGATGATGGTTTCGTACGAACAACTGTCGGTTTCTGCCAACTGTTGCAAGATATATAACTACCCTATGAGCTGATTCAACAAGCAAAACTGGTTGAATGGTAACAGTGGTCATCTAAGCAGAGACGACAGCTTTTAAAAATCTGAACGATGGAATGTATATAAGCTCCCAAATAAATTTGGCATCAGAAAATTCGTCCATACCCAATACATAGATAACAAAAGTTCTATAAAGTTCCTATTTTTTGCAAAGTCCTTGTGGACTAATCCCCACCATCCAATCCATTTATCATCTAACGGCTCAAATTAAAAAAAAAACCCACTCAATCCCTAAAATAAACGGTTTTATATTCTAACCGTTTCATTTCTCACACTCCATCCTCCATTAACACAGACAACCGCGCCTCCATTAACACACACACAAAGCCTCCATTAAAATCCCTATAATCCGCCGGAAAACACACACACACAATCCGCCGCCATTAAAACACACACAATCCTCCATTAAAACACACACAATCCTCCATTAAAACACACACACACCATTGATTCCGATTAGAAACTTTTGATGTTAATATAACCCTAATTAGTTGATTCCGCCATTGATTCCGATGGATATCCGTGCAGAACTGGCTCTGGCTGCTATTAATGCGATTGGTTAGTAAACCCTAACCCTAGTTTTCTGATTATTTATTATTTATTATTTATTATGCTTATTTGTTGATCTGCCTGTTATTAATCAGTTATTAATCAGTTTTTTTTATGGTATCCCTATAATTAATCAGTTGTTATGGTTATTCGTTATGGTTATATGTTGTTAGTGGCGATTACATTTTCAATGCGTAGAAGCATATGTTAAGATGATGGCCTAGGAAAGAAATGAAATGCCGAAATAGTTTAGTATCCGTGGTTAGTTATCGACTGTATGCTAGTTAGCGGCGAATCATTTGTTAGTGGTGACTCTTAATGTTAGTGGCGACTCGTAATGTTAGTGGCGACTCGTAGAAGACCTTCCTTAGAAGTTGTCGCTCGATCGAAAGGTCTTTTTTTTGTAAGTTGGTTCACATCTTAAATTTATGATTCATTCATATATGTTTGTTAGCGGCGAGTCATTCATATCTGTTTGTTAGTGGCGCCTCTTAATGTTAGTGGCGCCTCTTAATGTTAGTGGCGACTCGTAGATTAGTTAGATTATGATTCATTCATATCTGTTTGTTAGCGGCGACGCGTAATGTTAAGCTTACTGAATTTTATTCATCTTTTTGTTGCAGAGCTAACAGAAAAGGACAAAAGAAAACGTCATTCACCTTCAAAACGTAAATTTCTACCTAAATTCGAGATTGCCAAACGCAAACCTTCAACTGTTACAAATAAACGTCTAAAAGTGGATGTTGCGCAGGTAAAAGTTTAATAGTGTTTTTAACAGTTATCTGAGCCTGATTCATACATATATTCTGAGCCTGACTCATGCATGAGTCAGGTGACATATGCATGAGTCAGGTGACATATGCATGAGTCAGTTGACTCATGCATGTGTCACTTGACATAGTCACGTCAAGTTTATATGATCTTTTGAGTTTTATGTGGATTGGATTCTCAGGCTGATGTGGATGTTGCGGATGTAAAAGAAGCTGGTGTGGATGTTGCGCATGTTAAAGAAGCTGGTGTGGATGTTGCGCATGTTAAAGAACCTGGCGTGGATGTTACACAGGTAAAAGAAGCTGGTGTGGATGTTGTGCAGGCTTTGATCGGTCTTAAAGAAAGTGGTAGTGGCCGTGGCAGTGAGAGTGAGAGTGAGAATGAGACTGAGAGTGGGAGTGGTAGTGGTAGTGGGAGTGGGAGTGGGAGTGGGAGTGAGGGTGGGGATGATGGTGATGGTGGGGGTGATGGTGAGGGTGGGGATGATGGTGAGGGTGGGGATGATGGTGATGGTGGGGGTGATGGTGGCAGTGAGACTAAGAGTGAGAGTCAGAGTGATGGCGATGGTGGTGATGGTGATGGTGATGGTGAGAGTGAGAGTGATGGTGAGGGTGAGGGTGGGGGTGATGGTGAGGGTGGGGGTGATGGTGAGAGTGAGAGTGAGGATGAGAAAGTGGACAGTCAACAGGGGTCGGATGATGGGAGTGGGATTCAGGATGATGAGGAGACAAGTGAGGAGGAGATTATTATTACTAAGACTAAAAGGATTGGTAAGAAGTCAAGATCTAATTTTCATCCTAAGTTAGATCTTAAGAAGGAGCTAACAGAAAAGGTTAAAACAAACCCTTCTAAGAAACAGGAGGTTAAAAAGGAAATGCAAAAGGAGGTCAAGCCTCCTAAAAAAGAGATGGTAAAACAGGAAGTGAAAAAGGAGGTCAAGCCTCCTAAAAAAGAGATGGTTAAACAGGAAGTGAAAAAGGAGGTTAAAAAAGAGTTCAGGCCTTCTAAGAAGCGTAAGGCTGTTAAAAAGGAGGAGGATGATGAAAAGCCTTCAAAGAAGATGAAGGAGGGGGAAGAGGGTGATAGTACATTGCCTCTATTTTGTAGGAATGTACCTTCTTCCTTTTTTGAATGTGTCCGTGATGCTAATGTGGCGGGTATAGAAGAATTCATGGAGGAGATTGGTCTTGGTGCATTGTGTATTCACAAGATAGATAAATTACCTAGTATTTTGGCTAGGTATGTGGTTAAGAAGTTTAAACCAGAAACCTACAATCTGGAGCTTACAAATGGTAATATTCATGTCACACCTCAGACAGTAAAAGATATTCTAGGACTTCCTCTTGGTGGTACTAGCATTTATGATTTACCTGAAAGAGAGATGGATGATGAGTTTGTTAGGACATGGATTAAACAGTTTGAGCCAAGGAAGTTGAGAAAAGTCGGTCCAGCTGATATCGCGTTGAAGGTGATTGAAGCACATAAAATTGACTTTATGTTTAAAGTCAACTTTCTTGAACTTTTTGCGTTGGTTTTTGGGAAAGGTGAAACAATGAATGCTTACCCAAGTTTGATTGTTGTTCGCCGAATTCGTGAAGATACAGATGTTAAGAACATTGATTGGTGTGGGTACATTCATAGGTGTCTTGAAACAAGTAAACTACCGACGACTTTGAATGGCTATTACAACGGACCATTGTGTTTTCTAATTGTAAGTGCATTAATCTATTTTTTATGTTTTCTGATTTAATTATATATAACATATATGTTTTTCAGATAACAAACATGTTTTTTTGTTTACAGCTTCTGTATTTAGATGCTACCAAGTGTGAGCGGGTTCCAGTTATTCGGTTGAGGCCAGCTATTCAAAGTTGGAACACAAGACTCATGATTAGCCGCCAAACTGTTGAGTTAAATGACGATCTTATGGGCAAATTGGAATTGTATGTATAATGGACTCCGTCTGAAGCGAAACAAAGTGAGGGTTTTGTTTCAAAGACTGATAGTGTTGGGACTGCAAAGCCTGCTAGTGTTGGGACTCCTAAGCCTGATAGTGTGCCTCCTACTGGAAAAATGGTTAGTATTAGCTTATTTTTATGTTTTTATTTTTATGCGACACCCTGACTCATGCATGTGTCGCCTGACTCATGCATGTGTCGCCTGACTCATGCATGTGTCGCCTGACTCATGCATGTGTCGCCTGACTCATGCATGTGTCACTTGACTCATGCATGTGTCATATAAATTTGCAAGTGTTTTTTAAACACTTGTACATTTGAACATTTATGAATTTTCATTTTATATACAGAAAATGTTGAAGGATGTTGAAGAAAAGCTTTCTCTTATATCTAGAGAAAAAATTGAACTTGAAACCATGTTGAAGAATGCCAACACACAGTTTTCCCATGACGAAGATCTTCTAGTGTTGTATGATAGATATAAAGGAGTTTTTGGCGATTCTATTTCGATAGATATTGCTGTTAAACCTGCTGGTAACGAAGATGTTGGTAATGAAAATATAATACTTGATGATAGGTGGATTGATGAGAACATTGATTGGTATGCAGAGGTGATGGATCTTCTTGTTGACATATATCTTAATGTACTTTGTTATATCCTTGTTAGTTTTAAACTTTTTAATAAGTTGGCTTCTCATCACATGACTCATGCAAGAGTCTACATGAGTTCATGAGTTGCCTGACTCATGCATGAGTTGACTGACTCATGCATGAGTTGCCTGACTCATGCATGAGTTTCCTGACTCATGCATGAGTTTCCTGACTCATGCATGAGTTGCCTGACTCATGTATAAGTCACTAACATTATGTGAGTTAGCATTAAAGTTTTTTTAATATTTCAGGAGGATGCGTATTTTGGGCCTCGGGATCATGAGCCAGTTAATGACGATCCTGTGCATCCTAGCACTCCTAAAAAGGTGGTTGCACGAAAGCAGTTTGCTAAGCGGAGTCCATACTTGCCTTCCCCTTTTATGCATCAGTGTTGTGATACTAGTAAGCTTCATAGGGTTGAGTTTGTTTTGGGTAATTCTTTATTTGCGATGGAAGAAGAAAAATAGTAAGCATATTTTTTTTCTTTTTTCTTTTTGTGAACTTCATGTTTTTAGATTATCATATGATTTATTCTGATTGTGTTCCTTTTTTTTAACGTGTAGTGAAACCATTTTCCGAGCAGAGCCTGTGTATGGTTATGTATTATCAGCTGTTCGATTAAATTTGGAAACATTGACACCAGGGTTGTGGTTAGATGCAAGTGTCGTTGATTGTTTGGTTACCATTCTAAATTTTGAGGAGTCACGGAAAGAGAATCCAGAACCAAGAAGAGTTTTTATGCCAACTAGACGTATTGTAAGTTTCACATGAAATATATCTTTTAGATTTTCAATAATTATTATCATTGTTTGGTAATACTGTATTTTTGTTAAACGCAGGTACAAGGGATGATAGACAAAACAATGTCTGATGGTGAACAGTATAAATTGTTTTCAGAAGTCATTTCTGCGTATTTCAAAAATGATGCTGCTTCACTTTCTTTATCCGATACTGAATTGGTATTTTTACGTTCTTTTTTGAATATATAGGCACCAAGTTTTTATCATTTTGAATTTACATATAATACCTTTTTTTTGGTCAAAATAGGTTTTCTTTCCAATTTGTGCTTCAAATCATTTTTTTGTTGTTGTTTTCTGCCTCAACAAACCTTCATCAATGATTATACTTGATAACATTCATGTTGGAAATGCAAATGCACCGAAGTACAAACGAGTCTGTGATCCTTTGGTAAGTTGTATACTTGATTATTGTCATTACTGTTTTATATGTTTTCACCTTAACTCATGCATGAGTCACTGACTCAAGCATGAGTCAGTGACTCATGCATGAGTCAGTGACTCATACATGAGTCAGTGACTCATACATTGTAAATAACATGTTTCCCCCTAAATTGTTTGTTGTGTAGAAAAAAATATTCGCTAGATATCTCAAAGAAGTTAATCATCCGAAGCACAGTACTGTTTCTAAGCTCAAAGGACGCAATCCGCGTTTGAAATTGACTACTAAGGTTAACCAAGTGGATTGTGGTGTCTTTGCGATGGTACATTTGGAGTCTTATCAGGGTCCTGCTCCTGAAGAATGGGATGTTGGTTTGGTAGAAGAGTCGAGCATACAGGAAACTCTTTTGAAGCGCTTGAGGTACAGGTTTGCAACAAAAATTTTGTTGCACGAGCTCAATGCTGAAAGGCATAAAATGTTTGATTTGGCTTACAAATTTGAGATGGCACATGATGAGCAAAAAAGGATCTCGATTATTTTGAATGCGATCAATAACAGGGATGTGCGTGATCCTCCTATAAATGCCGAGAGACCTGCAGCCCAGAAAGATGTAACCGAGAAGGCAGCGACCGCGAAGCCAGCAGTTGAGCAAGCAGCCAAGAAACCTGCAGCCGAGAATCCTGCAGTTGAGCAAGCAGCCAAGAAACCTGCAACCGAGAATCCAGCAGTTGAGCAAGCAGCCAAGAAACCTGCAGCCAAGAAACCTACAACCGAGAATCCTGCAGTTGAGCAAGCAGCCAAGAAACCTGCAGCCGAGAATCCAGCAGTTGAGCAAGCAGCCAAGAAACCTACAGCCAAGAAACCTACAGCCAAGAAGCCAGCAGTTGAGCAAGCAGTCGTGAAGCCAGTAACTGAGGAGGCAGCAGCCGTGAAGTCAACAGCCGGTCAAGCAGTAACCGAGAAGGCAAATGTTGATGCAACAGTAACCGAGAAACTAGTTGCCAAGAAGAAATCTGCCAAGAAGAAACCAGCTGTCTAGAAATGTTGATCTACTTTGTAATACTTTATGATATTAAGTAATACTTGATTCTGATATCAGTTGTACTTGACTTTTTCGAACGAAGTTTGAAGTTTGACTTTGAATAACCTTGTTTGTTACAAGATGTGCAATATCGTTCCGTGTTTTTGAACACATATAAAACTGTTCGTGAATGAATATGTGTTTGTATATGTTTGTTATTGTCATGTGACTCATGCATGAGTCATGTGACTCATGCATGAGTCAGGCGACTCATGCATGAGTCATGTGACTCATGCATGAGTCATGTGACTCATGCATGAGTCATGTGACTTGCATACATGAGTCATGTAAACACATACAAACATATATTACTATGACACATGCAAGTCACATGACTCATGTATGCAAGTCACATGACTCATGCAAGTCATGTGACATGCAATGCCTTGAAAAAGTTGCAAGAGTTACCTCGTATAAGGATTTCTTGGGGTATCGGCATGATTTTAGGCTCTTTCTTTTGCAAGTGTTGCAAGAGTTATCTCGTATACATGAGTCATAGTAGTATATGTTCCATTTTTGTCATGTAACTCATGCATGAGTCACATGACTCATGCATGAGTCAGTGACTCATGCATGAGTCACATGACTTGATATTTCAATACACAAATATTTCAATACACAGATATTTCAAGAGTACTAATATAGGAGTAATCATATTCATAGCATAATCAGATATTCTACAATGGTTTTCAACAGTTCAATAAAAGAAAAATAGAAAATTAAAAACATATATTCAAACAGTTTTTGTACTTGGTTCTCCTTTTTCCTGTGCCTGTTTTTTAGCAGCTGCAGCGATCTTAGCTAGTTTTGCGATATAGTATGGATTTAGTGGACATGTCATTTTTGTATGCTCGTTTGTCTTCTGTTTACAGTAACCACACGCACGAGGTGTTTCTTTTTAGCCTTCATAGCTATTTCTCTTGCACTTTTTATACGCGCTCCTCTACGACCACCTTTGAGCCTAGCCCCAGTTGGATTTTTAATAAGATTTTTCTTTGGTTCCTCAATTGCATATATATCTTCAATAACGTCCTTTGTTTTCTTTGAAGGGGGCTTAGGCACTAAAACTTGATATTCTTTCTTTATATTATCCAGCTTTTGCACATATTCCGCCAGCTTTTCTGCATCTTTACTCAACCAAAACAAGCACTCGTCTACGTGGAAGTTAGCCTCATTTGTTAGTTTCTGAATTGTTTCGTTCTTCTCCCCGTATCTGTTTGTGTTTCTTCTTAATGAAAGCGGTATCAAATCCCTTCTCCAACGCCTTAAAATGTTCTTGTCCGGAATTTCTTCAATATCACGGTTCTTGAAAACACAAAATATGTGGCGACAAAGAAAACCATAACGCATAAAATGCCTACAAGTGCACTCAACAGATCCATCTCCAGGATTACGGAGAACCTTAAACATATACATGAAACATATTAATAAGTGAGCATAACACATATGAGTCACATTGACTCATGCATGAGTCTGCGCGACTCATGCATGAGTCAGCGTGACTCATGCATGAGTCAGCGTGACTCATGCATGAGTCAGCCTGACTCATGCATGAGTCAATGTGACTCATGCATGAGTAATTCATGTATCAGTTAAATGTTTCACTAACCTTGTAGGTTCTTACTTTGTCTTCTTCCTGTACAACCATCTCTTTTCCTTCTTCTGTATACAGTGTTCTATAAGCACCCGCTCTCGTGTCTCGAACCTTAACCGTCTCAATACCCTCTTCCGTCTTAAATTCTTGTATTTGGCATGACCAAATTGATTCTACTATTTCAGCTTGAACCAAGAGAAATATTGTTCTAGTATAAACTTTACGTGCATGTTCTTCGATATTTAACTTCGTTTCAGGATTTGGAGCCGCGTCCCATGTTTTGAAGTCCAAAACTTCTTGCTTATGTCTTTGCCTTTCGATTGCCGATTCAAAGCACATCAAGAAATTTACTAATGTTGACCCATGATTTGTGAAACTCTTAAAGAATGCATTTTCACTTTCAGATCTTGAAGTAGTTCTCATTAGTCCAAACAGTGGTGAGTCAATAAAATAAGCCGGCAACCATAATTTACGAAGGTCATACATCTTTGTCATCCACTTGTGTGCTTCCAATCCAAAGCGTTCAATAAGTTCAAACCATCTTTTTTGAAACTCTTCTGGCTCAATGAACATATTCCACACAAGTTTGTTGAAACGATCTTTAAAATCAGTTTCCTTGTAAATCTTTTCACATATCTGAAAATGAAGAATGTATGAATGTTAAGATATTTTGATATCATGTATTCACACTGACTCATATATGAGTCATGTGACTCATACATGAGTCATGTGACTCATACATGAGTCATTTGACTCATACATGAGTCATGTGACTCATATATGAGTCATATATATATTTATAACTCATGTATGAGTTATCTGAAAAATAACAAATAATCAGTACCTTTGCTGGGATTTTCTGCAAGATATGCCACATGCACAATATGTGCTTAGATTCTTTCAAAACCGCTTCAATTGCTCGTTTCATTGCCCCATCTTGATCCGTTACGATCATTTTTGGTTGTTTTTTGTGAGCTGTCATGAATGATGTTAGTAGCCACGTATAAGCTTCTGTATCTTCTCTTAAAAGCAATCCAGAGCCAACATTGACGCACTTTCTATGGTTATCTATCCCAGTGAATGGTACAAAAACCATGTCATACCTGCAAAACAGATACATTAAAAAGATATAATATTTCATACTATGACTCATGTATTATTCAGTGTGACTTGCATACATGAGTCACAGTGACTCATGTATGAGTCATTGACTCATGCATGAGTCACATGTGATTTATGTGAAAAAGACAACTTACTTATTTGTTCGAAAAGTTGCATCAAAAGATATAATATCTCCAAACTCCTCGTAGTTGCGTTTATCAACTTCGTCTGCCCAAAACATCGCAACTAATACGCTATCTTCAATCTTATACTAAAATGTAAATCCCGGAACAAACTTCATCCTATTTTCCATCTTGTTAATAAGCATTTGTGCATCACTTTCTCCTATAATTGCATTAACATCCCTGATGTGATTCTTAAAGTCATCACTAGTGCCATGAACATACTGAGATCCGCCTTTGATGCCAGATAACAAGGTATGTGCCTTTGTTGCGCCAAGTTTCATTGTTGAAGCTCTGACTACAAACAACCTTTCCGTTTGAGTCATCTTTCTTTGTTTCTTCGTTAGATGCTTATATTCTTTAGGAATCATGGGATGATTGTGCTTAGCAACAAACTTAGTCACAACATACTTTTTCTGGACATAATCTAAATCAACTTTTATTTACGCCATGCAACTTGTTATACGGTGCCTCGTGTGCCTAGTTTGTTTTCCACTACTAACCAATGTGTTGATATTTATATCTTTTATATTCCCATGTCGGTTACACGTGATGTATTTACTTTTTACTTCACCACTTCTATTTCTTTTTTGTGTGTATTTTTTAACTTCAAATCCTGCTTTTTCAGCATAAGCTTCATAAAAGTCAATACTCTCCTCTATCGTTTTAAATTCTTTATCCTCAAGAGGCACGTACTGCTCATCAACATTTGGTTCCCAATATGTCGATCCTCCGGGTGACTCAAAATGAATGTATAAAGTAGGTTTTGGTGAATTATGAGCATCTGTTTCACAATCCAATAAAAGAATAGTTCAGGAATTGTATGAGTCATATATGAGTCACACTGACTCATGTATGAGTCACACTGACTCAAATATGAGTTATGTGGCTCATCTGTTACATAACTCATGCATGAGTCAGTGTGACTCATGCATGAGTCAACGTGACTCATGCATGAGTCAGTGTGACTCATGCATGAGTCGGCGTGACTCATGCATGAGTCAGTGTGCCTCAGCAACTACATTTTCAGTAACATATCTATTTCTGGTACAAAGTTATTACCTGTATTGGCTTCTACATTTTCTATAACATCAACATCGCCAACCACATTTTCAGCTTCTACATCAGCATCTTCTTCAATAGCATCAGCAAGTACATTTTCGCTAACATCATCAGCAACTTCTACATTTTTTCTAATATCAGCAACTACATTTACTGGATCATTGTCACTTGATGTGGAGGTTGTGGAACTCGCTGGGAGATGGTCATTTGTTATGGAGGTTGTCGGAAGTTGGATGTTTGTTGTGGAGTTGGTCGTAAAAGCGTCGTTTGTTGTATAAATCGACGGGAAAGGGTTGTTTGTTGTGTAGGTTGCTGGAAATTGTTCGGTTTGTTGTGTAGGGCGCCAAAAACGTGGGTTTCGTATGGAAGTCGTCGGAAAATGGTGGATACGCTGTGGAACTCGCTGGAAAAGGGGTGGGTTTCGTATAGAAGTAGCTGGGAAACGATTGTTTCGTGTGGGTCTTGCCGTAAAATAATGGATTCTTGTGGGGGCTGCCGGAAAAAGATTGTTTGCAGTAAAGGCCGCCGGAAAAAGGTGGGTTGGTGTGGATGACGCAGGAAGAAGGTTGGTTTGTTGTGGTGGTCGCGGGTAGAAAGTGGGGTTGTTGTGGTGGTCGCCTGAAAAAGGTGGAGGTGGTGGAGGTGGTTGTGGTGGTCGGCCGTTAGGTGGAGGTGGTGGAGGTGGTCGCCGGTTGGAGTGAGGATCGGGTTCCATCACCGGTGGTGGAGGTTGTTGGATGTTTTTTTTTTTTTTTTTTTTTTATAAATAAAGGTAAGTTATAAGAAAGAGGGTTTTAATCACAGCCCTTAGATCATTTAGAGATAAAGGGTAGGGATTTATCCATAGAGACTTTGTTTAATAAGGGAGTGTGGGGATCTTTTCCCATACATAGATACACCGTCTCGTGAGACTAGCAAAATTTGTTTGTCACGTAGTTTTACGAAATGTTCAATTGTTCGTCAGATGTCTAATACGGCCATCGATAATGACACAATAACGAGATTTTCGAAAGTGGTCCATAAGGAAGAGCATTAAAAGATTCTATTGGAAAACTCAGATTTCAATTTGTATGGCTTGTATTCAATCAACATGGTGGTGGGGTGCAAACTACTAAGATGCGCAAATGATCCAAAACCGCGACCAGTAGTAGTAGTTCTAAAACAGGCCTGATATTTATTACATGGAGGGTTTGGGAACGTGACGCCAATACTTGGATAAGAGCACTGGGTATCATGGCGCCGTGGGGTGCCAAATCCACGGCGCGAGTCGCGTGACCACTCCCCAAACCCAAAAAACCCACGGCGTCCGGCTGCTACGTGACCCAACTCACGCCGCGTGAGTCTTTGTTTCTGATTTTTTTTTTTTTTTTTTTTTTTTTTTTTTTTTTGTGTATTGGGGAAGAAAGAAGGGGTATTGTGTGTATTGTGGGACCCACATTCATCCATCACTTGGAGTGATGACTCCCCACTTTTTTTCATGTGAGTGAGTGGATGAGTTTCGATGACGTGGCACCCGAAAAACGGCTCACTTGGAGCCATGACTCCCTGCCCTCTAACGTTAATCTTCCTTCCATTTTGGCAACAAATAACATGACAACGGAGAGCTTGGATTGTCGTCATTTTCTTAACTTCCTTTGCAGGAGGAACCTACCACAGTTACAACAATGTAATAAGTATGAGGTCTTCGTGCAGAAAAACATCCTCTGTTGATTTATAAAGCCCATGTAGTAATAGTGAAACGTCTATTTCAACCCATTTACTCATGAATGGGTCAAAACAAGAGTATTTAGCTAAAAGAAGGACGAGTTGACAGTCACCTAGAGTCCATTTCTAATCATTACTGTAATAAAACTGTTTCTGTAAGCACAACTAAGGCGTTAACTATTTTAATGAAAAGACAATTAAGAAAGGGAAGATAGTTTATGCGGGTCAACCTGACTGCTCGTATCAACCCACTACTAATACGAGACGTGTTTTGACTTGACCCGTTTTACCCATTCCCCGACTCACCCATCTTGCTACAATGCTACAACTAGTTACAGTGTGTACGTATAAACAGCGAACGTTATGGACAAAGATTATAGATATCAGGAATTCAGGACTTCTGCTAGTGCTGGTTGCAAACATTAAAAGCATGACAATAGTCGGTTGTAGCCTCTTCATTTTCTTAATAACACGTCTACAAATTTTTGTTCTCAGCCTTTTATCGACAATAGAAGAACTGAAGAAGCCAAACCTAACCAAAGTCTTCCTGAGCAGTGAGCCCTTCACCGCCCCATCAGTATTCAATATGAGAATGATAGTAGAGATCGAGCAGATACAAAAGGATTCTCTTCAGAATGTGTTGATGTGTAGTTAAAATCAGCACCACTATTGCAGATGAAAAGCCTCAAAATCATAAGGGTTCTGAATTGTCGTCGTCGTCATCATCATCATTCTTTAGCCATCCCGGATTGCTATTCGTGAGAGGTAAGTTTTGCAATGTTCTGTCCACAAGAATAAGTGAATGTTTCGTAACCCGTTTGACCTGCATTTTGCCAAAACTTGCTTATCTACCACTATTTTTAATACAGCATCAGTAAGTCAGTAACGGATTGCGGATTACGGGGACTAACAAGTAAACCACTGTGAACTTGTGAAGTACCTGTGATGGTAAATGCGGTCAGTTTGCAGCTTGTTTTGAATAACTCGCAAAACAACAATTAACTACAGGATCCATCATTCTTTGTGGCTTATAAGTTTATTTTATTTCCGCTAATATTTCATAAGACTTAATTTCTTAGCTTATGGGTGTTTACTAAATTAAGTGGCAACATATAAACCACTTAATATGTTGAGTTTCTCAATCAAAAAGAATAAAAGGTTTAGGCTCACTCTTTTTTTCCACTAAAAGGTTCAAAAGGTAAAAGAAACAGCCCCTTATAATATTTCATAAGACTTAAGATCTAAATACCACTTAAACACAACGACTCCTGCATATTGGGCTCGCCAACTTTAACTGACAATCACATTCCACAAAGCCCAACACTAAAAGCCCAAGTTAACAACTAATTGGTGCCAAATACACAACCACTTTCCTGCCAAAAACACAGATATAACATACACACCGGATGTTGAGACATACGATTAGGCATACATTTAGGCATACCATTTAGGCATGTCAATCAATCAATGCTCTTTCCGATAACCCTCATAACTAGGGATAAAGCATTTCGATCCAAATTCCGGAACCGTATCGATTCCCGATATACAATCCTGTTCGATACGGTACTAAGACCATGAAATAAGGTGAAAAAACTAGTACCACTAATTCGGTACGGGACCGGTACCAAATCAGAAAATTCCCGAAACAAAACGGGAAAAACCCGATTTACCGGTACCAATACCCGTACCACTAATTTATGTTCGGAAAAAAATCGATACCACAAATTCGGTACGATACCGATACCGTGCCCATCCCTATATAATTATTTCTCATTTTTCCGACGCAATCACTTCACACAGAAATGGCTCGCCATCGTTAGACTCCCCTTGTCAGAAACACACATGCCGCCTCCAGCAGCACTCTATCGGCCGAAAATACACCCAATAGTACACCGGGTCGCACTACTCGTAGCCGTTAATCAAGATGATACGACTCTCTCGGGTAGTATCGGGATAAGGCACCACTTTTAGCGGGTGCTGGCTCCTTAAAACGAGAGATGAGAGGACCAGACATTTGTTTAACTTTAACTTTGATTTATTGATAAATGATTACATTGTGAAACCTTAAATACTACTTTAAAAGATAAACATAAATAATAAAACATAAATAATACTACTTTAGAATTCTCCCTGGAGATCCCTTTGGGGGCTGGGTTTGCCCGCTATGCGGTGCTCGAACTCGGGGTGCTCGTTGAAATATTACGAGTAGGCGTCCGTTGAATTATTTGCCGTTTCCAAAAATAAAAGATACTAAAATGATAAACATAAAACATAATGATATATCCTAAATAATAAAAAGATATTGATGCGTAACATTCCTCGCTCCTTCGAATTCACCTTTCCCTCAAGGTGACGTCTTGAAAAACACTCTTGATTCTCGGGTCCCAAATTTTGAGACGTTTACTAAGCATTGGCACGCTCACCTTCAACTTGTTCTCTAGCTTGAGTAGTAACAATTTCCGGATTGGCACTCTACACTCCTTCCATTCGAATAGAACAAATAACGTGACACTCTCAGACGATTCATCAACAACAAGCCGTGATTCACTAATCTCAATTTGAGATTTCCCAGCCATAGGTGCCTTCGATTCACCAACAATAGGGTCACCAATAATAAGTGGTGATTCAACAACAATAGGCTGCGGTTCACTAACAACTAGTTGTAAGTCACCAATAATTGGTTGCGGTTCATTGACCATGATAAAACGACATCTAACTTTTCTTCAATGTTAAGATTTTTCTCCGCAATCGCTTCGAAACGAGCCTCCATTATGCGGGCTAAGGAAAAGGCTTCTTTTAAAGTTGTAGGCCTTATCGTTAAGAGTGCACATTGTAAAGCCGGTTTAAGCCCAGATGTATAATAACATTGAAGTAAATCTTCAGAGATCCCCGTTGCTTGATTTGCAAGTATCACAAACTCACTTTCATATTCGGCTATGGTATGCCTATGCAAGAGCTTAGATAGTGCGTCCCGATTGTTGTTGCCCGATGCCATAGTAACTCGAAAAAATATATAAAAAATATTTTTTTTCTCACTGATGAACAGTACCCAGAATGGTGCAGATGAACAGTAACAACGCGATGAACAATACGGATGAACAGTACCTCGATGAGCAGTACGGATGAACAGTACCTTGATGAACAGTGTTCGCGGTGAACAGTACCTCGAGTGAACAGTGTTTTCCGATGAACAGTAACCTTTTTTTAAAAAAACCTTGATCAAAATCCCTCAACGAATTGAGGGCTCTCAATGAAAACACCAGTTGATTCGACCCTCTCAGATAGTATCGGAATAGGGCACCCCTTCAAGCGTGATGCTAGCTCCTTAAGAACGAAAGAATAGAAGACCAGACATTTTGTTTAACTTTAACTTTGATTTATTGATAAATGATTACATTGTGAAACCTTAAATACTACTTTGGAAGATAAACATAAATAATAAAAGATACTAAAATGATAAACATAAAACATAATGATATATCCTAAATAATAAAAAGATGTTGATGCGTAACACAAGACAACATTACTCTTTTATTTTAGATATGTTTTCATTCTTTTATATTATCTCAATATAAGGTGTTTATTTGGGGGCTTACATGTGAACTTATAGGTTTATTCGGCTTATATTTCATAAAACTCTATTTTTCCCCTTATATTTCATAAGACTTAACATCCAAAATACCACTTAAACACAATCACTCTCTCGCATATTGGATTAGCAAACTTTAATTGACAATCACATCTCGCAAAGCCCAAGTCAACAACTAACTGGCGTTCAATTCACAACCACTTTCTCACAAAAACACAAATATAACATATTACCCCAATTGTCGCTAACCGTCATAACACCACGATAATCTTACCACTCGAGAATGGCTTAGTGGGAATAAGGCTTTTGTTATCACTCTAAAATATGTGCAGTATCAGGTTCAATTCATGTTATTAGCAAACAACCTTTAAGAGGATGCGCCAACTAAGGTTTATCTTGTTTAAGTCTGCGTGGCGATTGATCCAAGCCCTCTAGATTATTTAGCCATAATATCAAAACCGCGGTTACCAAAAAAACACCAAGATAATCCTTTCTCATTTTGCCGCGGCAATTAATTGTGTCGCCACCGTAACACTCCCCTTGCCGAAAATGTACCTCTTGCAACCACCCGCCGACCGAAAACACACCCACTAGCATAGCAGGTCACACTACTCGTACGTGCATTATTCCTCTTTTCCCTATTCCAATCAGCAACACTCTTTGTGGCTTGCAGTATATTTGTTTTAGATCTACTTTTATTTTAATATATTATTGTCATCTTATCGTTTTCAATATTTTTATCTCGTGTATACTACACTATAGTGGTTTTTGGAAAAATGTATTTGATAGAATGAAATATCGTGTCACAAAGTAGACACACAAAACACAAAATCTGGAATTTGAGATTTTGTTTTCTTTAATAAGTTGTTAGATTTTGTATCTAACTATTTTTAAAACTGATTTAACTTTGACAAAGTTTTAACAAAATCAGCTTATATATTTAAAATATATAAAACTGATTTAAACTTTGATAAGTTGATTTAAATAAATGGGATATCTCATACTGATTTTAAACTTTGTAAATAAGTTAATTAAATTAGTTTAAGTAAATAAAATATATCCAAGTAGGTTATAAAATAAACTAATTCTCATTCAGGTTTGATTAAGAAAAATGCAGCTTCGTAGCAACCGAATTCCAACAATCTTTTGATTAAAAACGTATGACTGATTATGTGATCTTTCGGGAAGTTTGTTAAGTTTGACAGTGCAACATACTGTTTCGTATGTTGTACCTTGGGAAACAAACGATGAATATGTTTGCAATGAAGCGTGTCAAACACGTGCCTCGGCTCTTTTATGCTAAGTGTGTCTAACACGTGCCTCGACTTGTGGTGATATAAAAGTCATTTCACTATTTTACTATTTTATATAATTATCGTTTATAATTATGTTTTTATTTATTTTTCTATTAATTTAATTATAGTTATTTATTTGGTATTTGATTAAAAGTGTTACAGTTTCCCTACACTCATAAAACATATTTTGTGTAACATAATTAAAATGTTTTTTGTTAAAGTCATATTAATTTAATTAACACTTTTTTATACACTAGTTTCTGTCGAAACCAAGATTGTGCTTCTTTGAAAAATGAGCTTTAAGTCAACCAGATTTTTATTAACAAATTTGGTGTTACAAATCTATAAACTAATTTTGAAAAACAATTTTTGAGTCAGTTTAGGTTGAAACCAGGATGAGTTTCTTTTCAAACTAATCTTTTTCTTGTTTATTAAATTTGGTAGAAGTTTATGTAAACTATACCGAGTTTAGTAGATACCAAGTTGTTTTAACATTTCTAAACTATATTGTGTTTACATATTGTCAAGTTTACTAATGGTAACACTACTAAAACCTTAGTGAATCTTGTAAACATAATTGGTGCGTCATTTGCTCGCATGATTATAAATCATGATGAATTTATATTCATTTGAACCAAGTAGAGTTTCTTTGAGACAAATCTCATAAAATAAAAGTTGTTATATTATGAGATTAGTAATACGTAATCATTGAAACCAAGTGGAGTTTTTTTAAACAAATCTCATAAATGCATGTTGTTATTTTATTAGATTATTGGGTATTCAATAAAATCAAGAAGAATTTACTTGAAACAAATCTTGATAATTATACAAGTTATTATTGAGTATCAGATATATGCACCATTTTTACTAAATTAGTGAAAGTAGTCGTTTGACTTGTCTAGTTTATTTTTAACCGGGTCGAGTTTAATTACAAACTAAATATAATTCTTGAAATTTTATATAGTTTAAAAATATATATATAGAAACCTATGTAGAAATAGATCATGTGAAATTGGTCTATTAAGATCTTCTTAATGAAGATTAACAACATCGTATTACATATGTGTTTGTGTTAAATTCATTATGTTATCGTCGATATTCTTTAAATAGTTTGTTGAAAGACTTCTTTTAAACTGGTTTCGTATAACGGATCATACGAAACATTCGTGTTTTTAGACAAAAGTCAATTTAATTTGTTTTTGGTTAAGAAAGACTATGTGATTTAGTACATTGTTAATAAATAGCAAATTAGTTCTCAAACTAATCATGAAACATCATATTAACAATATATTTAGAATGTCACAAGTGACATCTAAAAGATCTGCTCCCGAACTTATTAAAAGAGGTACTGTTGGGACTTAGATATCTTGAGTTGATATGACAAAACAAGATGAAGGACCTAATAGCAAATAGTTAGCTTCTATAGTAAGCTAGGGTTGTAATGTAACCCTAGTACCTCTATTATATAAAGAGGGTTAGGCACACATGGTTATTCACTCATTCACAAACAATGTAAACCATAGGTGTGTGTGCGTTCCTCCTGGTGTCAAGCCTATAAGGCACCAGGAGTAGTAGTTAGTAGCATTATTAATAGTAATCTTTATTAGTGAAAGCCTTGTTCTTGGTTATGATTATGTTCTTTATGTTCCGCTGTGCTTATTACAATCATGATCATGATATCCCAGATGAGTCTAGATCCTAAGACTCAACAAGTGGTATCAGAGCTTGTTGGCTCTCGATCTGGTTGATCTACAAGGTTTTCATATGTTATACTCTGTTTTTATATAAATAAAGTTGCTGATCTAGGGTTTTTCCCAACAAACCCTAGATGATTCGTTGTTATGTTGCTGCTGATCTATCATGTTGCTGCTATTCATATGATGTTGTTGTTGATGTTGTTACTGGTTCTTGAATGATCATACTGGTTGTGGGGAGTTGATTCTTGAATCAACAATGAACCCCGTATGATCATGATGACTGTTTCAGAATGATAGTTTCCTTAACAGATTTGATGCAACTAGGGTTTTATGCAAACCCTAATTCTGGATCACGTCCTTGTTTTCCTGTTGGTTTTGTTGTGTGGTGATTTTTAAATACAGTAAACATCAGGTGTGATGCTTATCACGCTGCTATACCAAGTTATTAGGGTTTTTCTAGAACCCCAGAAGTATCATACGAATGGAGCAGCAGATGGAAGTTGTGCAAGGATTTATAAGTGACGTAACAAGAAAAGTAATGCAATGGTCTAAGGTTGAAACCGTGACTGTCAGAAGAACCTGATCAAAAGCTAAGAATGTATCACAAAGGTATTAGTTTTTGTCTTCTTGCGGTTACATGGTTTTGCTTTTTGATCTAACTATGTTCACGTGGGGATAGTATTCACAAGAGATAAGGTTAGCTTGTTGGTAATGAATATTCAAGGTATGGATTGCTTATTTTCAAAAAGAGATATGCGTTTCATTTTATGGGATCCTTACTTTTGACGTGGTCCTATTTTGACCATGATTTATAATATTCATATTTTGTGCGAAGAATAAATCCAAACATGTGGGTCAGGGCAGTTATGAGGAAGTGTTGTTTTGTCCGTACTATATACGGTATTGGCTTAACATATTATGCTATAATTATGAGGTATGGGATTCAGTTTCCATTTTATTATGAACGTGATTTATGGGTCATGAATAATTCTTGACCATGATATGTGGGAATTGAACGTGTTTCTTCTAAAGGATAGGGTCAAATACCATTTCTTAAAGATAGCTGATTTTTAGGGATTTAATATTTCTCATTCCATATATATGGTCACATTTATCACAAAATATCTCGAGAGTTTTTGACGTCTGCTGGTTCTAGCTGTTTTTTTTAATTTGGACGAGGTTGGTTTTGGAAACAGTTACTTGTCCCTGATTTTGTGGATATGGTGATGCGAAAGTTTGGACAGGGTCAAACTCTTATTTACGAATAGAAAAGACGTGTGAACAATTATGGGTGGTATTGCTGACAAGGTCAAACATTTGTGGTAATATTATTGTTCCATAATTACTTTAATTCTTATCCTATAAACAAATTACGTGGATTCATAATGGGATGCATTCGTGGAGACATACAAGGCATCAAAAAACAACAACAACTCAGCTTAGCGACAGGGTGGTGACAGAAAGAAAAAAAATGGAAAAAAAGAAAAAAAAATGAGAAAAAAAAGACTGGGGTTTGAGATGCTACTGGTAGGTTATGCTGTTCCTACTGGTGACCTATGGTTCCTACGGGTCATATATTGTTCGTGGTGGTTTTCTTCTCGGTTCCTCCTAGTAATATTTGATGTGTGAGAACACGGAATTTCGATAATTTTCTTTTAACTATTATACGTGCTTATTCACGCTTTCGCCACATTCCCTAATTATTTTACAGTGATACGTGTCATCCTCGAATTTTAGTTAAATATAAAATTTTATGAATTTCGCTAATTTATGATATTATTAGCAAAATGCCCAAACTTCATGTTTGTAATTTCTATGAGGTTTTATCACATTTTATATGTCTTAATATTGACTCTTTGCCTCAAAAATAATAAAAAACGACATCTTGAGCAATTACGGACGCAATTGTGAACTTTTGCATTTTTGCGTTTTTCGGCTGTCGGACTGGGTTTTCGGGTCCGAACGTCGCAATAAAATTTATTTTTATATGATTTCTAGTTATTCTTGACTCCTTGATCCAAATTAGTGAAATCCGGGCCAAACGAGTGTTTACGAGTAATTTTATAGAAATTTCGTTTTAAAGATAAATGAGTCTCGGTTTTCGTCGGAAACGACACATTATTTAAACCCGTAAATTTTAGAGAGTTTAGCACTAAAATTTTGGGCCATTTTGGAGTATTTTCGGCTGGAATTAATCTTAGGGAGCCCATATTGTTTTTTTTACCATTATACTTAAACAAGGATACCGAACAAACACATCTACAAAATATTTGACAAAAAAAAACACAGTTCTTTCCTCTTGCTCCCTATGGCCGACGAACACAACACCACCCCCAACCATTTGATTTTTTTTGAACTAAGGTAAATTTACACTAATTCCATGTTTAATCTTTGATTCTTAATCATTCCCATGTGTTAATTACAACATGCATTAACTTTTTGCATGAAATAAAAAATCATCAAATCTTATGATTTGTTGATGTTTTTATGAAATCCTATGTTTATTTTTGTTGTTCCAATGCATAAAACCTTATTTTGTTGGATAAAACTTTGATTTGGGTATGTTATTATGACCTAGGGCCACGAAATTTTTTATGATCAAGGAGGAAGGAATCGAGGTTGTTTGTGTTTTGGTTGATTCATACTAGTTGTGAAGGTATAATCCTAACTAGTGTTTTGATTTTGATGTTGTTAGCATTTTTGATTCACTTTGGTCATTGATTTTGAAATAATGGGTGAAACCCACTGATATTATGAATACTTAGGGCATATTAGGACTTAGGACACTTGCGTGGCGATTTGGTATAGCTTAAGAGTTGCTTGTTCGCGATTAGGTTGCTAATTGGGGTCGTTTTGATAGTATGGAAATCACCACAGAAACAAACAGGTCATGGCAAACTTTTCTTAAACATATGACCTTGTTTTATTTGAAAAATGGATACCCACTGATGTGCTTAGTATGTGGTGAGTTGGATGGAAACGGGAAGTGTCCGGATGTGCCCGGAACGGCCGTTTTACTAAACTATGTCAAATCTGAATGTTATGCTTAAAACGTGGGTAAATTGACTTGGGTAAAAAGGATGAATTTTTGATTTCATAACTTTTTACAGTAGGTTCAATCATAATACAACTTCTCTTTTTGGTTTGGTGTCAAAACCTTATACCATTTGGGATTTGTGCTCAAGTTACCGAAGGCATCTTAAGACGTTTACAACTTTCTGTTTTGATAGTCTGCCACTAAAAATGGAATTCCCGTTGATTAAAAATAGTTCTAGGTCTGTTTTTACCCAACTTAGAAAGGTAAGAGAAATACCTATACATGTCAAGAAATTTCACCTCCTGTACTATTATAGATTTTTACATATGACCAATTCTTCAAAGCTATTTTCAGAAAACTGAATTCAGCCCAATATTTTTACATTATGAACCGAGCCTAAAACGTGTTTAAAACCCGCATAAAATGCTTGGACCATCATATAAGGTTAATTTCATGTTAATACAGTAGGTTCAAGGTATTTTGGTTAATTTCACCTTAAGCTTAGGTCTCGCCATCGCACGCAAGTTTCCTAGTCATACTATGTCCCGCCACTTCTAAAACGTTATTGCTTCATTGAACGCATTCTTATTACGCGTCACCATTGCATAGGTCCGTGAAGACTTCTTTTTGCTCAGCCCCTTTTACCTCGTGATTACTTACTAAAGGTGAGTTCATAGCCCCTTTTACTACTTTATTCATGTTTTACAAATGCGGGGTGAGAAATACATGCGTGGAATACGTGCAGTAGACTTTTTACAGTATTACTTTTACTAGTATTCAATCAAGTATTCAGTATTGCTCTTACAGTTTCATGATTTACTTAATGCCTTAGTACCTTAGTCAAAAATCCTCTATATCATGAACCGTTAATTCACATATCGCAAGCGCGACTGTTGTGGATGGATCCATCGGGATTGACAATCCCCGTCATGAGTACCGACGCATATACATTCGTTTATACAAGTATTTTGACTAGATACTTATTAGAGGTCCCCAGTAATACATATGTTAACGCTTCGGTGTCATGAGCTATTGCATTAAGTGAAGTACATTTAAATTGCACATTGGTCCAACTTTCTTTTCTTTAATATTACATGTTTATATGGAAAACATTGCTTGTATTCCATAACTTATTCTATTAAACCTATGAATTTCACTCAGCTTTATGTTGACATATTTACATTTTATTTCTCAGGTAATGCTAATGCTTAATTTTGCTAAGGATGGGAGCCCGCAGGATCCGGCAGCTGGACGATTCCATGTCATTATTGGTTGAAACTTTTGGGAAAACTAATTATGCCATGTTAATCATGCCAAATAAAAGTACTTTTATGCACTAAGACTATTATGAGTATGTTGGTAAAATTATGTGACTCTTGTTGATGTCATATTATGCAAATCTGGGACCATATTTATATATTTTATTCCGCAGCTTTTGAATAAATTTGTGAAGTGTGTCATTTTATTTGCTCTGTCTTTTATTTACCTTATTGCCATGTATGTTGTTACCATGATGTGGGACCCCAAAATGCTTACCTGTCCTGTTACCAGATTTTTGGGGTCTTACATGATGGTTCCTCCTGGTTGAATCATCGGTTCATACTAGTCGGTTTCTACTGGTTCGTACCACTGGTCGGTTCCTACTAGTTTGTTCCTCCTGGTAGGCGTATGTTCTTGTTGACTTGATTATGGTTCCTACTGGCTTGTTGTATACTAACTTTTTTTGGTCGGTTTTGGTTCCTACTAGTCAAGTAAGATTGCTACTACTCTGATTTAGTGACTAGTCTGATGTCACTACTGTTACTGGAGGAGGAGTTCTCAGCCATCATCATTTCGTTGTGGAGATTCATTGAAGAAGACATTTGCTTATCACTTATTTTTTGTTGTAGTTGATTTTCACAGGTTTTGTGTTCTTATCATATCTTAAAAGGAAGGGAGTACCTTTTAAGATAACTTGCTTGGTTTGTATGGTGACGAAGACTCGACATATCTAGCGAAGGGGTACGATCTATTCATATCTTAAAAGGAGTAGGTGTGAGAACTGGGACCATATTTATATATTTTATTCCGCAGCTTTTGAATTAATTCGTGAAGTGTGTCATTTTATTTGCTCTGTCTTTTATTTACCTTATTGCCATGTATACTGTTACCATGATGTGGGACCCCAAAATGCTTACCTGTCCCGTTACCAGATTTTTGGGGTCTTACAGATTGGTACCAGAGCCATGGTCATAGTGAATTGAGTCGTTTTAAACTTAGTCTATGACCCATATTTTTCAAGAAAATCCTATGAGTCTTAGTGCCAAACATGGAATCTGCCAAGATGTTCAGTATCCGCACGGGTAACTCTCTAATCCTTACTATTGCTTGAGTTATACCTATATTGAGACTTGTATAATTTACTACAATATTCATTACTTTATTCTTGTATTCTTCCGATTTTTCTGTACCGACTATTTCTAACGACTCGCTTTTATCGTTTGCGCGAGTTTTCGCGATAACTCCAGTTGGATATTCTAAGTGTTTTAGTCGATGCGATCTTTCTAAATCTCGCTTTGCTACTCATTTATGTCACCATTTTACTTGACATTTGAACATTGTTCTAAATTTCATGTTTCACTAATTATTCTTCTTTCGAATTCGAATTATAATATTCGCTTACATTTCGGAAACGTCATGCTGATTTTTAGCTAAACGTCTAGTTCGTGACGATTGATTGGATTACAGCTTTTCGCATATAGATTTCTAATATTCTTCCTCGTTTAAAATATCCTATACTTGGGAGCGCGACTTATTGATATTTCGTCTTTTCTTTGGTATCTATTACTCCCTCCGTCCCAAATTACTTGTCCAATTTTGACTTTTGTATTCGATTTTGACCGTAAATTACTTTTTTTTGTGTTATATAATAATTAATACAAAATATATGTATGAATTGAGTGTTTAATGTATTTTCGTTGGTAGAATTTTCATCAAATATTATATAACACAAAAATAATAATTTGCGGTCAAAGTTAAATAAAAAAGTCAAAAGTGGACAAGTAAATTGGGACGGAGGGAGTATGAGTTTGGAAGAGATCGCACGCCTATGAAGTTTTTACTTCGTATATTCAAAATTAAGTCAAGAACGTTGTCCGTTTCTTTTGTTTATAGTCTTGTTGACTAGTATTCTTTAAACGCCCTTCTGCCAATACTTTCATTCATTCTTATGAAATGTGTATTTTTCGTCGTTTTGGAATCCATAACCCATGTGCGTATTCGAAGTGGTAAATGAAAATTTTTGGTGAAACAAGTTAGACAATAAGGAATTGGCGACAACTGAAAAGCTAAAAAAATCATGATCCAAACGCCCCCTTATAAAATTTAACGCGCTGCAGAATTCTTTAGCACGCATAACGAAGTTCAAAACTTTTATATATTTCATTTTTAGCCGAATAAAATGATAAATCTTGTTTAGCCGATCGTTTTGATATAAAATTCGACTTCTAATTCTTTATAACGAATATTTTGTGGCAACTGGAAATTTGAGAAAAATAATATAAATAAAGTTTGCTGATGTACACGCATTTCGAGGTCCGAAATAAGGTCAAATTTTATTTTTCAGTTTTACAGAATAAAAGAGCTTATTTTTACGCTCGTTTTGGTTATTCGCACACCCTTTAACTCATCCGCATTAAGAAGTTACAGCCGAAATACGGTTGAAAACCCATTCTGGACCAGCAGGTATGCTTGGTGTTTTGCTACAGGTTAGGACCCATTTAACCCTTATGTTTTGCCTTGGGTAGTTAGTATACATTATAAGCTAAGCCTGGCCGCTGAGCTTGCGTTAATAGCCATCAGCAGTTGAATTTTATGACTAAAACGGTGATCGCTAATCTTATAACCGATTTTCTAAAGTTTTAACTTTTCTCTAAGATGAATTTTTTTCTTTTCATTTGGAAAACTGAGATAAATTCATATATCTAGGAATGTCGGGTATGAAAACACCTTTCCGACGGTATAAGGTTCATCGTCTATCTCTTCATAACGAAGAAATACCGGGCATTTTAGAAACTAGTCTTATAGGGAGCAACCGACTTAAACTAGCGTTTGGTTTAGCGTGCTTGGTATGGTTAATGAGTGTTTAGCCAAGATTTATCACTTGAAACATTTGAGAAACATATAATGATGATTTTTGATGCAAAGGTTTAGTGCCGTTAGCTACCTTTGAGTTTATGACACATAAGTGGGTATTGTTGACTAAATTGAAAAGTTACAAAATTTTGATTATATAGCTGCTGTCATAGGTATAACTGTGTCGTAAATGTGTATTCAGCCTTCGGATAAAACTACAAAGTTGTCCGGAATGATGTTTTTAGTCACCTTCTCGGAAACGGAAGCTCTAAAGTGGGCATTTGACCCTCAAAAATGTAAAATACAGACTGTAAGGTTTGACTTTTTCGTGCAGAATGTGTTTTGGTTTTTTATTTTTAAAAAGGTATCTAGACTTCAAAACTTTTCTTAAAATTCACCAGATATTAACTTCATGATGTGTATGACTTCTCTGAATTTTTGTAGAATTTTTCCAAGAGTCTAAATAGGATTTTTAAGCCTCGCGAAAAGAAGTTTTCTGCATTTGTTTTCATTAAGCGAGTAAATGACTAGTTCAATACCCAAACGCCCCTTAAGCAAGCCTAAACCTTATGGAATGGATTTGGGTTGATAAATACTGATTCTTAGGATGTTTAACATCATAATTGAATTGAAATTGAGGTCTAATGATTAGTAATTCGCCTCGAGTCGAAAAAGCCAAAAGTTGACTATTTTCTATACGGTTAGTCAAAACTTATAAAAATGAGTTCTAAGCTATATAGCTTGATGAAACAAGTTTGTATGACCATATTTTGTTGTATTCCAGTAACTTACATGTATTTTTACAACTTTTCATTATTGGGTCATACTCGGGTCATACATTGACTTTTGTTGACCTTTTACGTATTAGATCGCGGATAATTCTTAAAGTATTACTATTGCCTTTCTTCAGCCGAATCTCTATCTGAACGCATATGAAATTCTTTTGTCCTTTATTTTATACATGACTCATTTGCCATTTCATTTTACCTTTCTTTTCTTCTATCGCACCATTGATTTGGGTCAAGGTTTGAAGTTCTTGTTTTTACATCATTCGTTATCATCTTGACACGTGTTTCATGGTGATTCTGACTAAACCTTTTGAAACTTATCAAGTTGTAACCATTTCATTGATTGTCTTGATCTACTCTTTATTACCCTGATGTAACTCACTCGCTATTTTATAAGTTGTTCTATAAACCCAAACTGGTTTTGTTTGCGAATCATTTTATAAAATGTTCCACTTGGGCCTTATTAAATACTTGAATGTTATCTTATAAAATTAACTTATATTAATTTTACTATGTGTTTTCACAAATTGTTCAAACAATTGGTCTCGTAAAGAATTCTTGCAACAAAATTGTTGATTTAAACATCTAGCCAATTAGTACTGGCGAAAAGTTTCATAAATTAGTTTGATTCCATATACATATTTTAAATCATATGATATGTAATACTGGTTTGACGAAGCTGAGCATTGCATTGCTAGTCCTAATTTATGCATGGCCTGATCACCTATGCGTAATTTAGAAGGAGCCATGCGAGGCCAAATAGTAGTCACCTAAAATATCTTGTCAAAGAACTTTTACTTGTGTTTCTAATTTTTTTTTTTAGATAAAATAAAGTTTAGAAAACTATTACATCCTATGCGAGTAGCACCAGTTCGCGACATACCCATATAATCCCTTATCTTATCTTGAACAAAGTACATGCCTCAAGCACATATATCCTTATTCAACGATCTTTGTTTTGCTGGTTACCTCATCTTCCTTCGTGACATAGTTCTCGTTACAACTTGTCTAATTTCTTACCATTGATACCAGACTTGAAAGTTTCAACGTTGTTATGCTTCTACATCGATCGACCTCCTCTATCTATCTTTATAGACCTTCGAAACATCTCCGGACGCGAATAGTGATTTATGACTAGAAGTGAACGATGATTTCGTGTATTTGTCATGATGTGAGTTAGACTCTGTTGTCTTGAAATTTATTTGTGTAAACCATGTGATGACTTCGCTCTCTCATTGCTAATGTTGTTCATTTTACTGGAATTACTCTCAAGTGACTTCTTAATAATTTTTATTGGTTCGAAAACTTGTTGTGTGGCTTTTCTCTTTCGATCGTGTATCGACCATCTAGAATTAAAAAAAAACCCGTTGTTGGTGACGCCAACCACACTCGTGAATTAATCATTGCTAACTCCTTAATTTCTTATTTTCGTATCATCGATGCATCTATCCTATCATGTTCATTAATAAAATGATACGAATTATGTTTGATCCCCTCGTACTATTACTCGTATACTAATTGTTGATTCTTATTCGATTCATACTCGTTTGCTATCTTGTCACATCTTGAAAACTCGGATATGTCACATGTTTACCATTTGAGACATTAAACACCTATATAGATTTCTATAAATTATTCTAAACTTTAAGAACGTTTTACACACTTTATCAAGTGTTTAAATTACCAAAATATCCGTTTCAAGTTAAATATAAGATCTATACATCCTCTCTGGTAGAATTATAACTAGTTTTTGAAAGGATGTCAAGTTGTATCTTTTAAAGTATTTGATTGTATCATACTTTACTTTCGACCTAATGAAATTATCATTTTAATTTATAATTTCTAACAATGATATAAAAAAAACAAATTTGGAAATTTGATTTTTTTTCTAATGGTAACGATAAACCTGAGTTTTTAACAATAATTTCATACAGTCATCCCAAAAGCTCTTAAGCTGATTGAAATATTTATTTGAACTAAGTTACTTTTACTTCGAAATCCTGATCAAGAAAAGATATAGCAACTGGTTACTCACTAAATATATATATAGTTTGATTTCAAATCACTAAACCGTGTAAAGTTTTATTATAATCAAGAAAATACTTAAGCCAAATCGAAAGTAATACCAAATCCTAGACTGACAACTTGTAATCCAAATGTCTATATGTAATTCATATTTCCCTTCTATTTTTCTATAAGTAAATTGTCATGCTTTACAGTTGCGTGATTTGCGATTCCTTGTTTATTAACCATCTTGGCTCATTTTAGAGCGCCTTATCCGTTTAAGCAATTATTGTGTTCATGTTATCTTTTGATATTTCTCCGTACTGAAAGGTCATTATTTTAATCCAAGTTTGAAATTATCGAACGTATTGGCCCAATGGCTCATCGTTTGAGCTCACCGCAAGAACTAAGTTGCGTTCATAACGTGTTACACATTTCCAACCTTAAGAAATGTTTGGCCGAGTCAGACATTCAAATACCATTAGAAGAGATCAAAGTCGACGACAAAATGTATTTCGTTGAAGAGCTGATCGAAATTGCGGACCGACAAGTCAAGAAACTTAAGCGTAGTTGGTTTCCAATCGTTAAAGTCTGTTGGGACTCGCGACGTGGCGCTGAATTCACTTGGGAAAGCGAAGAGCAATTCAAAGTCTAGTATCCTCATCTTTTTCCGTCACCTACTGCCTCCAGTTAAACTATGAGGGACCAGAGTTCCTTTAGGGGGGAAGACTGTGAGAACATGGAATTTCGATAAATTTCTTTTAACTGTTATACGTGCTTAATCACGCTTTCACCACATTCCCTAATTATTTTACAGTGATACGTGTCATCCTCGAATTTTAGTTAAATATAAAATTTTATGAATTTCGCTAATTTACGATATTATTAGCAAAATGCCCAAACTTCATGTTTGTAATTTCTATGAGGTTTTATCACATTTTATATGTCTTATTATTGACTCTTTGCCTCAAAAATAATGAAAAACGACATCTTGAGCAATTACGGACGCAATTGTGAACTTTTGCGTTTTTGCGTTTTCCGGCTGTCGGACTGGGTTTTCGGGTCCGAACGTCGCAATAAAATTTATTTTTATGTGATTTATAGTTATTCTTGACTCCTTGATCCAACTTAGTGAAATCCGGGGCAAACGAGTGTTTACGAGTAATTTTATAGAAATTTCGTTTTAAAGATAAATGAGTCTCGGTTTTCGCCGGAAACGACACGTTATTTAAACCCGTAAATTTTAGAGAGCTTAGCACTAAAGTTTTGGGTCATTTTGGAGTATTTTCGGCTGGAATTAATCTTAGGGAGCCCATATTGATTTTTTTTACCATTATACTTAAACAAGGATACCAAACAAACACATCTACAAAATATTTGACAAAAAAAAACACAGTTCTTTCCTCTTGCTCCCTATGGCCGATGAAAACAACACCACCCCCAACCATTTGATTTTTTTTGAACTAAGGTAAATTTACATTAATTCCATGTTTAATCTTTGATTCTTAATCATTCCCATGTGTTAATTACAACATGCATTAACTTTTTGCATGAAATCAAAAATCATCAAATCTTATGATTTGATGATGTTTTTATGAAATCCTATGTTTGTTTTTGTTGTTCCAATGCATAAAACCTTATTTTGTTGGATAAAATTTTGATTTGGGTATGTTATTATGACCTAGGGCCACAAAATTTTTTATGATCAAGGAGGAAGGAATCGAGGTTGTTTGTGTTTTGGTTGATTCATACTAGTCGTGAAGGTATAATCCTAACTAGTATTTTGATTTTGATGTTGTTAGCATTTTTGATTCACTTTGGTCATTGATTTTAAAATAATGGGTGAAACCCACTGATATTATGAATACTTAGGGCATATTAGGACTTAGGACACTTGCGTGGCGATTTGGTATAGCTTAAGAGTTGCTTGTTCGCGATTAGGTTGCTAATTGGGGTCGTTTTGATAGTATGGAAATCACCACAGAAACAAACAGGACATGGCAAACTTTTCTTAAACATATGACCTTGTTTTTATTTGAAAAATGGATACCCAATGATGTGCTTAGTATGTGGTGAGTTGGATGGAAATGGGAAGTGTCCGGATGTGCCCGGAACAGCCGTTTTACTAAACTATGTCAAATCTGAATGTTATGCTTAAAACGTGGGTAAATTGACTTGGGTAAAAAGAATGAATTTATGATTTTATAACTTTTTACAGTAGGTTCAATCATAATACAACTTCTCTTTTTGGTTTTGTGTCAAAACCTTATACCATTTGGGATTTGTGCTCAAGTTACCGAAGGCATCTTAAGACGTTTACAACTTTCTGTTTTGATAGTTTGCCACTAAAAATGGAATTCCCATTGATTGAAAATAGTTCTAGGTCTGTTTTTGCCCAACTTAGAAAGGTAAGAGAAATACCTATACATGTCAAGAAATTTCACCTCCTGTACTATTATAGATTTTTAGGTATGACAAATTCTTCAAAGCCATTTTCTAGAAAACTGAATTCAGCCCAATATTTTAACATTATGAACCGAGCCTAAAACATGTTTAAAACCCGCATAAAATGCTTGGACCATCATATAAGGTTAATGTCATGTTAATACAGTAGGTTCAAGGTATTTTGGTCAATTTCACCTTAAGCTTAGGTCTCGCCATCGCACGCAAGTTACCTAGTCATACTATGTCCCGCCACTTCTAAAACGTTATTGCTTCATTGAACGCATTCTTATTACGCGTCACCATTGCATAGGTCCGTGAAGACTTCTTTTTGCTCATCCCCTTTTACCTCGTGATTACTTACTAAAGTTGAGTTCATAGCCCCTTTTACTACTTTATTCATGTTTTACAAATGCGGGGTGAGAAATACATGCGTGGAATACGTGCAGTAGACTTTTTACAGTATTACTTTTACTAGTATTCAATCAAGTATTCAGTATTGCTCTTACAGTTTCATGATTTACTTAATGCCTTAGTACCTTAATCAAAAATCCTCTATATCATGAACCGTTAATTCACATATCGCAAGCGCGACTGTTGTGGATGGATCCATCGGGATTGACAATCCCCGTCATGAGTACCAACGCATATACATTCGTTTATACAAGTATTTTGACTAGATACTTATTAGAGGTCCCCAGTAATACATATGTTAACGCTTCGGTGTCATGAGCTATTGCATTAAGTGAAGTACATTTAAATTGCACATTGGTCCAACTTTCTTTTCTTTAATATTACATGTTTATATGGAAAACATTGCTTGTATTCCACAACTTATTCTATTAAACCTATGAATTTCACTCAGCTTTATGTTGACATATTTACATGTTATTTCTCAGGTAATGCTAATTGTTGTCCCATATATTTGTGATTGATTAAGCAATGAAGAAAGAAAGAAAATAGATGAAGAAGAGATGAATTCCTAGAGAGAGAAAGTAGTGAGAGAAAGTAGAGAGAGAGATGATTAACTTGGTGAGATTAGATTAGAGAAAAGAATTTGTTACAAATGACCATCCACCCTCCTAACATGCTAGGAGGGTAGTATATATAGTCCACCCACATGCTGGCTTTAATGGACTATATATTGGGCCGGGCTTGTCTTTTTGGACTTTAATTAGTTTAAATCCAAGCCCGTAAACCACGAAAAAATAACTACTTATTACAACGTTCTAATAAATATTACAATAGAAACACATGACCGAACATTCTTGTTTGACTCAATATTTTGAGGCTAACAATCTCCCCCAATGTGAGGTCATTCCTCTTTGATATTTGGATTCCAATGGAGATTTATGAATTTCGTCATAAATGAGTCTTGAACGTGTAACAGTAGTTTTGTTCCTTTATGCTGTGATCTTTGAGCCTTTGTCGTTGTCTTTCGACTTTGTCTTTAAGTCTTGAGATCTTCAAATCATTCTTGACTTGTCTTTGCCATCTTGTGATCTTGTGTCTTTATCCACATGCTCACACTATCAATTGTTGGATAAGTCTTTGGGCATGAATATGTGGTTGTGAATCTTTGACTTTGCTGAGTACACCGTGACGCCACCTTCTTGAGACAAAACATAGACACGGACTGAATGGCTTTGACATTCGTCCTAAATCGGTAGCGTTTTACCTCCGGTCGGTGAAGACCGTTATACGATATTAAATATCGTACCTGTGATCAGGTAGATTCAATTAAGAATCTCCTTGACAGGGTTTCGCGGCAGTACTAGCCGTTCTCTTTACTCGACCGTCTCAAAGCAAGACTGCGAACATAAAGAGTGAATCAATTGGATAAATATCCGCTTGATTAAAGTCGTCAATTCAAATTCCTGGAACAAGTTTGATTCATTAAGAATCTTACCATTGTTGCTTTCCAGTTGACACAAGTTTGATTCATAAGAATCTCACAAGTTACCTACCGTAGCGCTGTTTGATGTTGACGCTAGAAGGATTTCCATTCGTCACTGTGAATATTAATAAATATCACTCTAAATGTTCTGGCAAGACCATAAAGATATTGCGTAGAAACCTGAAACGAGTTTGAATCAATTCAGAATCAAACCACTGTTGCTTTTCAGTTTTACATATGTTCAATTCATAAAGAATCTTGCATATGACCTACCGCAGTGCTGTTTGATGTTAACACTGGAAGGATTTCCACTCATCATTATGAATACTAAGTAGTATCACTCTGAGTGTTCTAGCAATATCGCAAGGATATAGCGTAGGACTCTCTTGATCTTCATCCGTGTGTCCTAACGAGATTTGATTGATCTCTTGTCTCTAGACTCGATTTGTGCACTTTTAGTGGTCGGAGGCTGGAGCAGATGCCACCTATTCAATATCAACTATCTCGGAGTGAGAAAGTCAATAGAAGACGTGTTGATCTCCGTGACAATAAAACAAACTTCTTTTGAGAGAAGCCTGAGTAGCTAGGAAAGGGTTGTGCTTCACATCACTGGCTCCATGATGAGTTTGTCTTCATGATGTGTTGACCCGGTTTCTGTCTAAGTTGTATGGAGGGCTTCTTTCTTTAGACCCTTTATCCTTACATTTCTTTTTCATTCTTCAACCCCTTCAATGCTTACCAAGACATCATTACTAGCACCTTGTTGTGATTGTTCCAGTGCTAGCATCAGTACTTAGTCGGCATTCAGCTACGTTCACATTCTACTCCATCTTTCCTAAGGACTTCTAATAATCTATTGGATTGTCCCTGGGAAGATCCCTCCGGTTCTGGTTGGATCATAGGACTTAAACCTAACCACCCTTTTGACACCAATAACGTCGTGAATTAAAGATGTTGTGGGTATTTGATCGTAACCATGAAAACCACTTTAATTTCTAACAAAGTGTTTGAAAAACATTTAACACCTTGCTAGTTTTGTCGTTTTAGAAATGCTCCCCCTTCACATGTGCATCGATAATCGAAAGTGTTTCGCACATGCAGGTAAGAGTTAAAGTGCTTGAGTCTTATATTAGATCACATTTGAATCACATTTTCTCCCCCTATCTCTAATATATAAAATCTTTTGATATTAGAGATACCAAATTTGATTAAAATATATTTTGAAAAAAATAGTCTTGAAATCTCTGGGAGAAAGATGTGTTAATCTTTTGCATGAAGTTAAAATGCTCCCCCTCAAAAATTGATCCAATTGAATTGTCATTATGAGGATATGATCCACATTTCGCTTTTTTAAGATGGGAGTTGTTGAACACACAATTTTTGAAAGATTTTGAATATCATTGAAAAATTCTTGAAAAAATTGTGTTCAATGCTTTTTGAAAAATCAATTCTTTTTGTCGAAAGGTTTTTCTAAAGCATAAACTTGAGTTCATAGACTTTGAATGTCTTGACGAATCCACTCAAGTGTAAGAAGATTTAACTTCTTTTGCTAAGGGTAAGAGTACAAAAGCGTACACTCCCCCGTGAATTTAGATCCGGGTTGCAATCTGAAAGTGATTACAAGCCATTGTGTTGAGCTCAAAACATTGAATGTTTTGTGACTAGCTCAACCCGTGATAGATTGCTCTACCCGTTTGTTTGGATATGGTATCTTTAAAGATACACTTTCCTTTATTTGAGGTCCGAGTTACAGTCTGACATTTAACTGTAAGTCGTTTACATGAGCTTAAAAACTTTGAATGTTTTTAATGAGAGCTCATGACCGAGAAAATTTATTTTCCCGTTGTTAAGGATAAGTTATCATTCGTGATCAACTTTCCTTTCTTGGAAGTACGAGTCACAATCTGAGGTAATTGTAAATCATTGAAATGACATGTTTTGAAAAATATTTACAACTTTCATTCGAGCTTTATGTACACACCCGTGTCGTTATTGAGCGACATTTCTAGGTACGTCCATATTATCGATACTGAAAGACATGTCGAGAAGAATATTTTTGGTATTTCGAATGTTTTTCCATTTTTTAATTTGTTTTTCTATGGATATTTACGTTTTATTATATTTTTTGTTTTCTCAAGTTTTTCGAAAATAATCTAAAATAGACTTTTGTACAGCAGAAGAAGGTGATATCGAATATACAGAATTGGAACCCTTTGAAGAAGGAGAAGTGGGTTCAGAATCTACTGTTGTACCTGCAATCACAGAAGACGAGTTTGCACAAATACTAGAATTAGGAGTAACAAATTCCTTTTCAGCGTGTAGAACAGTAGCATTAGTGCTGGTGCAGGTGTCATCACTCTTATCTATTGGAATCCACTTAAGACCAACTTCTGTGAAGATCCGACCCGTTGGTTTCCACTGAAGACTAGATTTAGGAGTAGCTTTCTCTTGCACAGCGGAAGACTTCTTTGGAGAGAAACTATGTCCTTTTTGAATCCACGTTTCAGATTTGGTGTGGTTGCGTTTCTTTACGACGGGTTTGTATCTCCTTGTTGTCTTATGGGATTCAGTATTCGATCTTCGTTCAAAGGAACGAGATTTGACCTCATAGAGGTATTGCAAAATGCAATGGTCATGATTTCCATTGTGAATGCCCTTTTTGCAAGTGGGACATACAGGGAATTTTGGATTCACGAAAGTACTTGTATTCCTTTATTTTCCAAATCGTTCAGGCGTAGTGTTTGAAACACGACTATTCATGGATGGTTTCCAATTCCTAGATTGCTGAAGAGGGATCCTAGGTTTTGGTTGACTACCATTAGGAGTGTGTAGAACTCTAGCGGGATTTGGTGAACTAGGTTTGTCATACACTGGTTTGTCTTTATGAATCTTCCCTTTTTGTTTCGCATCCTCTAGGTTGTGGGTATGAACGAGGTCATTTGAACCTACAGATTCCTTTGTGGACGTGAATGTCATACGTTTTGGAATAGTCCTAGAAGTGCTAGGTGCATTCACATGGTTAGGTTTAGCAACAGTGTGCTTTCTAAATGGAGGAACATAGGATGATATGGATGGTTTTGGAACACTTGGTTGCACATCAGTCTTAGGGGGTAACCTAGATTTCATATGAGAAGAATTGGAGAACGGAGTCGGTTTTCCTAATATAGACAGCTTTAGATCCTTGTAGGCATTGGGTTGTCGAACAACAGGTTTCTTAATGCTAGGTTCCACGATTTTCCCACCCATTTTAGCAACGAGTTTCTGCAACTCTACTATCGCTCTGTCCCTGTCTTGTAATTGAGCTTTCAACCCTTTAATTTCCAAATTCTGTTCATTCATTTCTCGAAATGTGTGGGAAAGTTTTTCTTGCAATTTATTATCATGTGGAAAACTACCAACTTCTTTTTGCAGAGCAAGTTCAAGTGAATGACAATGTTTTTGAAGGAAATCAGTTTTGTGTTGAAGTAACTCAAAAGCCTTTTTGTCAACATTTTCTTTACGTTTCGAAAGCTCAATTTCAAGACGTTCACATTCTTTGATCTTATCAAGATATTGGCATGCAACTTCAGAATATTCATCAATATGAGCACAAGATGTAAAATAAGCACACATAACATCTTTAGAAACGCATTCTTGCAAGAGTAAATCATATTCATCTGAGAAATCAGACTTCTCCATTTGAAGATCATCAATGTGTTTCTCAATAGATTCAACATATTTTAAATCATCAAACATTTCAGTCCGAATGAACTCCTCAAGTTGAAGAACAGTTTCTTTAATCAACGCCGTGTTTGGAATTAAGAGTTCTTTGACAAGCAAGGTAATATCGTGCGGAATCGGACGTGTCCACTCAGCATTTTCACGTTTTGCCTAGTCTCTTTCAACAATAGATTTAACGTTATCTATGTGGTGTTTAAGAATACCTAATGTTTTCCTACTCTTGCTTTTAGATTCATCTAGAGGGAGGTAGTTTATGTATTTGTAAACATTAGATTTCTTAGGGGAAAATGCTTTCTTCCATTGAATTCTCTTTTGTTTGCATTCAAGGAACACTTCCTCACGAGTTTTCTGAGTTTGTTTATTGAAAAGGCCATAAAGACTATTCTCATAAGCATAATTATATGGTTTCACAAACTCCTTATTAACAAGTGGTTGACTATCATCGTCCCAAAGGACAGTCTCTTCACTATCGGCACTTACCGGCATGCAATCAAGATCGGTCCTTTCAGTCTCATCAAGATAGAGACACGGGTTCGCAACTTGAGCTTTGGCAAGGCACTCAGGACTTGCAAAGCTAGCTTGACCCTTAAACATCGATGGAGGTGCTAGCATTCTTACGGATTGAATAGAATCATGCGTTTTATAAACAATGTTCTTCAAAAAGTCGACTTGTGCTTCTAGTTTCATAACTTTTTCGGTTTCTGTGGAAACCTTGGTTTCCGGATCTTTTAAGCTACTAGGAATGATCATTGTTCATATGATTAAACAATCAAAGCGGAATTAGAACAACAACCATTAACAAGGTGTTTAGGCACGAAACATGAATTAAAACACAATTGGATTGCTAATTATATTAATAATCAACAATCACTAGACGTGTATACATTGAATCCCACGTCTAGTCGACACACACTTTAGGTTTACATTGTGAATGAATTATATAAAAAACCTAATAACCCTTGGTTCCTTTTATAGTGTAAGGATTAGGGTTTACAAGAGATAAAATCAAATAAACATCTAAATCTTCTATTTAGATAAACTATATATTGTGTATATCATAAATAATATACTCAATATATTCCCCAAATAGAATTCTCCATCAAATCCATCAGCGTTGACTTTTGTTGACTGCGTTTGACTTTTGTTGACTTCTGTCAACGCCTACATTGCTCTTGTCAACGTCTATATTACTCTTGTCAACGCTTGAGTAAATGTCCTTCGATTTTGAGTTTCTGCCACATCAAATTTTTGACCCAACAATCTTCCCCTAGTTGATGGTGGTAAAACTCTATGTGTATCTCTTGTAAGTTGTACATGATCTTCAAGTTGCTTCCCCTCAAGTGTAGCATGTATTTCTTCCCCTTTTTGTCACATCAACAAGGAAGTAAACAATGTATGCAATCTTTGAAGATTCTCCAAATGTAGGCTCTGTGTAATGATCTTGAAGAAACATAAATAAAGTATTCTTGATGTAGAAGTAGAATAACCCAACCTTGTGTTCCATGTCTTGTACTATCCATGTGACTAAGAACTTATAGAGGAGATATAAGTAGACCTCGATCCCTTGTCAATATTCTCATACTTTGTGAGACACTGAGCACGATAATGTAACTCCTTCAAGTGTTATGACAAGTCTTCGTCACCAATCATGTAAAGCACGAACGAGTTACCTTTAAAGTCTATGACTGGGAGTCCACAACTTTAAGATATGATAGAACACAAACTCGCGAAAATCTTCTTCAATCATCAAACTTACCATAAGAATTCTTCCCCTTAAGCTAACACCTCTTCATGAAGACCATCATTACCTCATGAATTGTTGCTAACTCACTTTAAGATCATTAATTCCGTTTAAAAATATCCAAGCCATAAATATCATCATGATATTCTAAATTAAAATGGAGATTCCATGTACCTTTGTGTGTATAATCCTCCTTTTTGTGTGCTAAAAACGTACCAATTTTCTCAAACAGCAGCAATCATTGTGTTGTCCAATATCCTCTTCTGTCCAATATCTTTGGCAGATGTATTGTCCAATATCGGACAATACCTATCAGCGTTGAAGTTCATATATCGGACGACACTGTCAACTCTATCAGCGTTGACTTATTCTGTCAGCGTCAAAATTCCAAACGTCAGCGTCAAACTTAAACTTTGTCAGCGGCTATCTTTTTGGAAACCCACGTTGTGAACTATAAGCTTATATGTTTCCTTTTTGCTTTTCTTAAGAAAAACTAGATCAAAGGTATATATAAGCTTAAACAAACCATCCAGTATCTTCATAATACATGTATCACGTCCAAAAATAGATACATGTGATTTCCTTCTTTTTCTCCAAACGTGATCATTCTTGGTATACAAGATACCAAACCAATATCTTTTTACAGCCACTTGACGACAAAGAATCTTGTTCACACAACTAATACCAAATCCAAATTATCCCATATCTTTTTCACTTCTTAACTCGTTCTTGCTGTTTTGTTCGTGTGAACACTAACTTCTCAACCAATCATATGCAGAGGATCGTGTGAACATGTGGTTGTCCACCAATAGGATCAATTCCTAAACCTTAGAAGATATCGTGTGAACACAAAGTTTGGAAGTAACGTCACTTGCTATTTAATATTTGATCATGTGAATCGCAAGTCTACCGTAACAATCCAAGATATCCTCTAATCGTGTGAACACAGGTTCATCAATAAGGATTGACCAATAGAAATCTTCTAACCATGTGAACACATTGTAATATGTTATGCGAATAAACTCAATTTGCTTTTTAGGATACAAATACTCCTTCTTCTTTGTCAAAGGTCACGGGACCACAAAACTTTCTTTTGGCAGCCATCATAACGTCACTTTCCTTTTTGCTAGTATCACTTTTACTTAATAGCCATCATAGACATGTGATCGAGCAGTATATATCAAGATAGCAAAAGTGCACACTTCCTGATCACGTATGCATTCTTCATTCGTCGTATGTTATCACACACAACACACGTGAATCTCCCAAAACCTGCTGTTTTAATCCTGGACCATCAGCAGTCCAAATCAAACAGTAGATCCATACGTATTTATCAAAGATCTAGAGCTTCAACAAGAACAAATCTAGGGTTTCACCACAAACCCTAATATCATAGCCATGACGAATTGACTTGAATCACAATAAACTTCTTCTTTTTCTGTTTAAGAATGATCTAGGGTTTGGAGAAACCCTAAATCATGATTTTATGCAAATCAGAAAATCTGAAAATCACCTCATCAACCAACTTTGACGCCTAATAACTTTTGCCTGGGGATAAAACTTGACAATCCCTCCGGTGGATGTTTAGATCTATGTATGTAGAACACACATATAAAATTTCATGACGATCCAACGGTTCAATCAAAAGTTATGACCTTCTGAATACTGCTGCGCACACAAAAACGTCTAGAAAAACCCTAGACGGATTTTTCTTTTCTTCTCGAAACACGAACACCTTGTTGGTCCTAGCATCATGAGCCACGAGTCTCTGATACCAATTGTGGAAACCTTGGTTTCCGGATCTTTTAAGCTACTAGGAATGATCATTGTTCATATGATTAAACAATCAAAGCGGAATTAGAACAACAACCATTAACAAGGTGTTTAGGCACGAAACATGAATTAAAACACAATTGGATTGCTAATTATATTAATAATCAACAATCACTAGACGTGTATACATTGAATCCCACGTCTAGTCGACACACACTTTAGGTTTACATTGTGAATGAATTATATAAAAAACCTAATAACCCTTGGTTCCTTTTATAGTGTAAGGATTAGGGTTTACAAGAGATAAAATCAAATAAACATCTAAATCTTCTATTTAGATAAACTATATATTGTGTATATCATAAATAATATACTCAATATATTCGCCAAATAGAATTCTCCATCAAATCCATCAGCGTTGACTTTTGTTGACTGCGTTTGACTTTTGTTGACTTCTGTCAACGCCTACATTGCTCTTGTCAACGTCTATATTACTCTTGTCAACGCTTGAGTAAATGTCCTTCGATTTTGAGTTTCTGCCACATCAAATTTTTGACCCAACAGTTTCTTTATCATATCTACTTTTGAAGTCTTGTTTTAACGCATCTACCTCTTGTTTCTTATCCTCTAGAATTTTAGCAGAATCAGTAGTGGTCATAGAGAGCTTTTGTTCAAGTTCATTAACTTTGGTATTGGCAAGGTACGTTTTTTGACGTTCATCCATTAAGAAAACATTATATTGACGCTTCTCTTTAGCTAATAACTCAAGAGTTGTATTATATTTGTTTTCAAAATCGTCCTTTTGATTTTTTAACGCACTTCCCTTGTACCCCTCAAGCTCTTTGGTTTTCTGAAGGAGCTCATCTCTATAGCTTTCAGTCATCTCAGTAGATTTGATAAGAGCAGCTTTACATTCTTCAAAACTTTGAGTGAGCGTAGCGTTTGCCTTCTTTAATTGCTTTTGACTCTTTTTATTTTCAGTGACATCTTTTTGTAAAGTAGCAATTAAATTAGCAAGCGCAATACGTTCCTCTTCATCATATTCATTTGCATGTTGATCATCCTCAGACTCATTATTGCACATGTCTGATGAATCAGGTGTGGTATTGCTATCAACCGTTTCCATCATACACGTGTCATTAATTATAAAACCTGTAAATTTCAGGTTTTGACTTGTGAACATTATGTACGTCACTTCATGATATCTAAATATTTTATACCATTTTTCCTTGCATGAATCATTTAAACCATCACATGCATTCCATAAGCATACATCATCTTAACAAGAAAACAATTATATCACAATTTTATTGTGACTATGCATTTTTATCACAAAAGTATGACTACGTTTGTATGACTATATTTCAGTAATCATACAAGGCAACAAATGACCTAATGTGAAGAACTTTGAGTCTTTTGAAACATATGGTCACTTGCATGCATCTCACTGATTTTCCCCAAGAGCAACGTCATGATCACAGTATATGACTGATTACCTATTTATATATATAAGCAATGGTGGATTTAAATAATCTATATATATATATATATATATATATAATTTTCACTATAATTGACTTCAGACTACCCTAACTATCACTTTTACATATAGACATTTAATAAATCATACTATGGATATATCTTATACGTAAATGTAATAATATAACCACCTAGGGACCATGCTTTCACCAAAAGGCACTAAACGTAACCAAAACACTTAAAACCCGAGCTTACTCCAAATGCTATGACCTTAAATCATTTGACACATACTTAAACATGACTACAAAGCAAGACGAACCCAAACCTACACGAAACTACATATACACGTACATAAATACTTAACCACAACCCTTTTACACCAAAACCTTACATCCCTCACAAATCTTTCTAACTTAACATTAATTTTAAAAACTAAATACACAAACTAGTTTTTCTCCTCACTAACACTACCAAAACCGCCGGTTTTGGTTTCCTTCCTTTTAAAACCATGGGAAACTTGTACTAGTCTAGCATTTTAAGAGTGTACTAAGTAATGATTTAGGAGCTAAGTCACCTCTTACTCTTTCTTGTCTTGAGCCGTGTATACCTCCAACACCACACACAATTTTGTACAATCTTAACCCATTATTACCTACACAAGACACACCCCCCCTTTCTTGGAAACCTCCATGCCACGGCTACCCCTAAAAACCCTACAACCTTGTACAAATATGGAGCATTTAAGGTTGTGTACTTCCTTGTACAAATCAAACATAACAAATCCTTACCTATCTCTCTCTTGCCGTGTCTCAACCCCAAACCACATCTCCTTTACTTCACTCTTGGCTATATATCACCTTGAGACACTCATTTCTCTCCTTCACCACAAAAATTCGGATCAAAGACCCTCACATGATACCTAGACTAAACCAAATCTCAACTTACTACATTTACTACCAAATCAAGCATTGAAGACTAGACGTAAAGGCTACTAGGATTCGTGTGACTATAAGCCGCCGCATTCTCATCTCCTTTTGTCTACATTTTGTCCAAACAAGTAAGCAAGAACTTTCTCTATTACTTTTCCTTAACCATTTTTGCGTTTCATGCATACCCGTGCTAAACAAATGATGTTAGGGATACATGCACACGTTAAAAGTTCATAGTCACGCTCTAGACAACATATAAACTCGCGGCATAGATGAAAGTTGGAAAGTCTTACATTGTGAATCCTTAAAAGCATGAGTATACGAACCTATAGGAGCCTTAGTATATCCTTTGCCTTAAATATATGAATAAGCCGACTCTTTAAAACTCCTATAAGCATATATTGTTAAATAAGCCGCGACATAGTAAAAGCTTATAAGCTAGTTCTTTTTCCCATAAGTTGTATTAAGCCAAGACATGAAACCTATAAAGTCACAATAGTTAAACTTATATATGAATCATTTTTAAGCCGAGTGTTACCCTAAAAATAAGCTAACTAGAAAAACCTTGTAATAATAAATATAAGCCGAATCCATAAGGCCTTAGAATAAGCCCATAAGCTTTCAAAAACAATAAGCTTATAAGACACAAAAATATAAGCCGAAATTATATAAGCTTACAAATCATGAAAATATAAGCCGAATATATATAAGCCTTCACTAAACCACTTTTTTTTTATTTTTGAAACCAAAGCAACTAATAAGCCCATATAGCAAAATTACTATAGGCCCATTAGTGAGAATTTAACACTTACTAAATTACCACAAGTTTTTACTAAGCCCAAAACTTTTTACCTCAACCGGATGTAAATGGGCCGTGTAGCCCAATAAGAGAAACAAGTGTTTACTTTTCGTGCCAAATGTGTAAATTGGTGAAAGATGGACCCGAAAGTGAAAATATTAAAATAGGAAGTACTCTTGTTACTTTTTACTACTTGGTAAAAAAATACTTAACCTATTTAAGCTTAAACACACAAACCGTGACCCTCAATGGGCCACTTTAGCCCATCTAATTTAAATTAGTGACTTTGTGGGCCAAATGTGCCAATTGCCAAAAGATGTGGCCAACTTTGAAAACCAAGCGAAACCTTTAATCATTTTCGTGACTCTTATAAAATACAAGGGCCGGTTATGCTACTTTTGAAATTATAGGGTACCGAGAGTCAAACCGTGAGTAACAATAAACTACAAGGACCATTTGTGACATTTTTGAAACTTAAACCAAGCCCTAATCCTACTTATTCTCATGCCGTGGGATTGGAGGGGGGTATTTTGCCATTTCCCGAAAGTTTATCAAGCCCTAGGGGGGCGTTTTCATAACGCGGGATAACCGACAAGGACTAACAATGTAATAACCATAACGGATAAAAATATATGATAAGATTTCTAAACTATATATTATTTACAAGTGTAATCCCAATTTAATTACTTAAAGAGGGTTATCATAAAACAGATTATTTGAATTAATTACAACTATACGATATTAACAAAACCATTTAACTACCTCCTTTGTGAAACCTTAAAAACATAATAAGGTATAAAGATTTTTCTTCATTTTAAATTAAATAAAACTTATGGATTTATTTAATTTACGATACCTTTTTCCTCAAACACAAATTAATAAACTCGTATATTTATATATATTATTTCTTGAAAACAATATATATAAATACATCCTTAACTTATTATAAAGGAATTAAGCCAACGTATCAATCTATAATCTGTGATCATGCATTTTTATATGTACATTCATCATGCGTTATTATTTTGCATTCACTGAAACAATTAAATTACTTAGGTAATTTCACTGCTTTGTGATCATACTGCGCCAGTACATTCAGTGACATCATCACTACATCATCACTACTGAGGTGAGTTCATGGCCCCATCTTTACTGTTTTATAACTGGGGGAGAAAACATACAAACGTTTATTTTTATGCAAGCATGCACAGACAACAACAATTTATTGCCTACTGTTTGCCCCATTCCCGTGGACTGTAATAGTTAATAGTGTAGCGCGAAATGTATGGATAGATCTATTCGGGTATTGACAACACCCGGCCTGTCGTGATCAGCTGTCACGTGATGCTTAGGCCAAGCAGCAGGTTTATGTCATTGTCGGATTAAGGGAAACAAACATCAGGATAGACCCAATGGGCGTACTGAGAATCATGTCTAGCTTCTATTACAGGGCAGTAGGAACTACTGTAGTATTGGGCTGTGATGTCCTGCTACCTTCGTGATGCTTTGCATATTAATACTTTAATTAATTAAACCTGTGAATTCACCAACCTCGTCTTGACCCCCACATTTTTACTTTTATGTTTTCTCAGGAAAGTAAGCAGGTTCATGCATTGGATTCCAGCATTTTAGGAAAGCATCATGTTGACCATTGGGCTGGGATATTTGTTGGGAATAAATTAAGGCCAGATCACTTGAACGCTGACAAGAACAACTCAAGCGTTGACAAGAGCAAAGTGAGCGCTGATAGCATAAGCGTTGACAAGTTAAAGTCAAGCGTTGACAGATTGAAGACAAGCACTGATGGAAGATGTGAGCTACACGTTTATCATATTCTAGAATACTTCTAGTAAGGATAGAGACGACAATGTATTTTCTATGTTTATCTTTACCTAGAATAGTTGATTCGTAGCTTATTGTACAAGACTTCTTGTTCTATAAAAGAAGATCTTTTAGGTTAAAGTTAATAATCAGTTTTCATAAGTATTCACAAGTTAAACCTCTTTCATTGTAATCAAGTACGATCATTCTAATACAAGTGAAAGTTTGTTTAACATCTTTGTGTTTTAGATCAAGTGTTAATTCCGCATAACACTTAGTTACTTTATTCATAAGCAAAGGTTTCTCTACGTGTAGTACTTGATCTAATCTCGTATACACAAAGCTTAATCGATCTAAGTTTGGGATCAACAAGTGGTATCAGAGCTTGTTGAGAAACTCTTGATCTTTAAGTAACGCAAGAACCCTAAAACACCAAACCCTAAAAACCCTAAATCTCTCAAAACCCTAAAAACATCATGTCTGGCACAAATCAGCCTTCTGCTTTGCTACAAAACAACTCCACAAACCCTAGTATCAAAATTCCCATGTTTGATGCCAGGAACTTTGAGCTTTGGAAGTCTAACTTTGAGCAATATATAGCTATTCATGATTACACTCTTTGGGAGATTGTTGAATATGGGAACACATTCAACAAAGCTCAAAAGATTGCTGCTGCTATTGCCGCAAGGGTAGCTCTTCCTAATTGTCCTGAAGCTGATAAGAAGGAAAAGCCTGAAGATGGAAGAGCTGTATCTGTTGAAGATATAGCTAAGAAAAGGGTGGACATGAAAATCTTGAACATCATGAAACACGCCTTAGGTCATGAGAATCAGCACAAGTACAAACGCTTTGAGTCTGCAAAAGAGCTTTGGGAAGCTCTTGAAGTAGCACATGGTGGCAATGCTGACACAAAAGATGAAAAGAAGAAGCAACTCATGCATGAGTATGCTGTCTTTAAGGCTCAACCAAATGAGAATCTCAGCAGTGTGAGAAGTAGATTGCTTGACATCATAAGTCAACTTTCCTTCATGGGAACACAGATTGATGACCCTGACTTGAATGCTACTTTTCTCAAAAGCCTTGGTGATGTATGGAAGATTGAGACAAGATCCATTCTTGTCAATAACACCCACAAGACCTCCAGGTTTGATGACATCTTCAACAAACTAAGACTGTTGGAGAATGAATGGCTTTTGGATAGTGATAATAAGTCTTCCAGTAGTAACATGGCTTTCTTCTCACAAAGTGAAGGCCAATTTGACTCCATGAACTTCTATGGACATCCAGCCACTAGATCTCAATGTGTCAACGCTGGATCTCAGTCTGTCAGCGCTGGATCATATCCTGTCAACGCTTTATACTCAAGCGCTGACACACACAACTTTGGCGCTGATAGAATTAAACCTGCTGGTTTAGATCTAGATACTGTTTGTGCATTCATTGCTTCTTTGCCCAGTGATTCAAGGATTACATATGAAGATCTTGAGCAGATAAGTGATGAGCAATTGGAAGAGATGGACATCAAGTGGACTATGGCTCTTGTAAGTTTAAGAGCAAACAGGTTTAATAAAAGGTTCAAGAAGAAGATGACCTTTAATGCTAAGGATGTTGCTGGTTTTGACAAATCAAAGGTTGAGTGCTACAATTGTCATCGGATGGGGCACTTTATGAGGGAATGTAGATCTCCAAGAAGATCTGATGCTGGTAAGCCTTCAAGCCAAATGGTTAAGAGCCAAGATCCCAAGGCCATGGTTGTTGTTCAACAAATTGATGGTGTTGGAGGATGGGACTGGAGCTGGATGGCTAAGGATGAGGAAGAGGACAGAGCTTTGGTTGCTGAAGTTAAAGAAGAGCATGTTGAATATGCTCTCATGGCACACTCCTCCTCTTCTTCAGATAATGAGGTATATGATGATGCTTTCTGTTCTAAGGGTTGTCGTCTAAATACTGAAAAACTAAATCAAGAGATAGTAAAATTATTAGATGAGGCAAGTACTGAAAGATGCAAAGTATCTAACTATCAAATTGCTCTTACCCAAACAGAAAAGACAGTAGCTGAGTATAAGAAAATGGAGTTTAATTTAAAGGATCAAATAAATATCTTAAAACATGAGTTACATCAAAGTAAAGATATTCAAGATATAGTAAACAGGGTTAATCTTGATTTGATAGCTCAGTTAGATGAGGCTAACAAAAATAAAGATAATGTGAGTCTTAAAATCCAGAGATTTGATAAGGCCACACAATCCCTAGGAGAGTGTGTTAGTAAACAAAGAGACTCTAAGGACATGAGTGGGATTGGGATGAAAGATTATACTGGTGTTCCACCACCAGCTGGGGATTTTTATGGTGTCCAATCAAAGGACTTATCTTGGACTGGCTTGCCAGAACTCCAAGAGAAGGAATTCATTCCTCCACCTAGAGTGACTTCCCCAGTTGAAGAATACAAGCAAAAACTGACTGACCTAGATGAGTGGAAGAAAGCTAACCACACTTTGTTTGTTAAGGGAGGGTTGTTGTGTGAAAGTCCAAATGAGCCCACACCAATTCTGAGTCATGATATTGTGGAGTCCAATGATCCTAAACCTATTAAAATCACACACCCAACCACTGGCAAAGCTGTTAACCTTGGCCCACAAACTGTAAGAAAACCTAGTGTTAAGTATGTAGAAATGTATAGGAATACTAGGTCACCAAAAAGCCAAGTTAGTAACCATAGAACAGGCTTCTTTGCTTCTAGACCTAAGACTATGTCTAGAAAAGCTTGTTACTCATGTGGTAGCTTCTCACATTTGGCATACGAATGTGTCAACGCTTCCAATGTCAACGCTGATAGGAACCATTTCAGCGCTGACAAAAGTCAACATAGGTCAAACACTGTCAGACCCAATACCTTTGTGAACAAAAGTTCACAAGTTGTTAGACCAGCCCCATTCTTTTCTAGAGGGTCTAACACACAAGGCCTAAGACCTTTTCAAAAGTCAAACACTTGGTCCAATAGGCAATGGGTTCCTGTAGCAAACCCTAGGTTCAACGCTGATAAAGGCAATCGGGGCGCTGACAAAAATAATTTCAGCGCTGACAGACACACTGCTAAACCTAGGTATTTGCAACCACAGGGAAATAGGTCTAAAGCTTCTACTAGCTTAACATGGAGACCAAAACAAGACCAAAACTCTAATTCTACTGGTGTTTCTATGACATGCAACAGGTTTCATTATATTTCAAAAGCCATGTCAACACCAATTGGGGTTAACTAGGAATTTCATTCAAACAGGGATGAAAATGGGGTTGTTATGAGAACCAGGTCTGTTCTTGTTGAACAACCAGAATCCAAGTCTTCCAAGGCTTGGGTTCCCAAAGAAAACTAATGTGTTTTCTTTATGTGCAGGGCATTCAGAAGAAGATCAATGATTATGGATATTGGGATAGTGGATGCTCAAGGCACATGACAGGGAAGGAAGACTATCTGACAAATTTCTCTCCTATTCAAGATGGTGATAAGGTATACTTTGGAGGGGGCTATGGCACCATCACAGGAAAAGGAACCCTTGTCACCAACAATCTACGATTTGAGAATGTCTTCCTGGTAAAAGAACTGGATTATAATTTGTTTAGTGTATCACAAGTGTGTGATAACAAAAATAAGGTTCTTTTTACTGATACTGAGTGCTTGGTGTTAAGCAAAGATTACAAGCTCCCTGAGGAGAAATACATAGATTTTAGAACACCAAGGCATAAAGACATATATAATGTGAATCTTAATGGAATTAAGATAAATAATAAAATGTCATGTCTGTATGCTAAAGCCTCAGTAGATGAAAGTAATCTTTGGCACAGGAGATTAGGGCACATAAACTTTAAAAATATCAATAGACTTGTGAGGCTTGGTTTAGTTGATGGTTTGCCTGAAAAGGCTTTCCACAATGACCACACTTGTGTTGCATGTCTTAAGGGCAAGCAGCACAAGGTCTCATTCAAATCTAAACAGGTGCATTCTAGTTCTAGACCACTTCACTTATTGCATATGGACCTCTTTGGTCCAACTAATATAGAAAGTTTGAAGGGTAAATCATATTGTTTTGTCATCACTGATGATTTTTCCAGGTTTACATGGACTTTCTTTTTAGCCAAGAAAAGTGAAACTGCCCAAAGTCTGATTAATTTCATTACCCAGATTGAAAAGAAGAATGGTAATGAGGTCAAAATTATTAGAAGTGACAATGGGGGTAAGTTTAGAAATCAGTTGTTAGATGATTTTTGTGCCAAGAAAGGGATTACTAGGCAGTTTAGCATAGCTAGAACCCCACAGCAAAATGGGGTTGCTGAAAGGAAGAATAGAACCCTTATTGAAGCAGCCAGAACCATGTTGGCTGATGCCCACTTTCCTATAGCCTTTTGGGCTGAAGCTGTTAACACAGCTTGTTATGTTCAAAATAGGGCATTGGTCAACAAAATACATAATAAGACACCTTATGAGTTACTTTGGGGAAGGAAGCCAAATATTGGCTTTCTCAAGCCTTTTGGATGTCATGTAGTTGTTTTAGAAACTAGTGAGGCCCTAGGTAAATTTGATTCAAAAGGTGATGAAGGCTACTTCATGGGTTATTTAGTGCAGAGCAAAGGATATAGGGTTTACATTAAAAAGGAAAAACGTATACTTGAAAAAGTACATGTTAGGTTTTTAGAAAGTAAACCTAGTGATCCTGAAAGTGGTCCAAATTGGTTGTTTGACTTAGAACCTTTATCTAGAGCTTTAAATTATATGCCTGTTACTGATCCAGACATTGTGAAGGTAACTTCAAGTGTTTTGGAAAAGAGAATTGGTAATGTTTCAGGTATACAGGTTGCTAAGAAGGATGGATCACCAGCAGTTGAGTCATCTCCCACACAAGAATATGTTACACTTCCTATATGGACAGATGAGTATTATGCTGCTGCTGCTGCTGCTAGAAAAGATAATGGTGGTGTCCAAATACCACCAAATACAAACATGCATGGTTCTTCAGGCGCTGACAAAGGGAAATCAAGCGCTGACAAGAGCAATTCAGACGCTGATGGATCAGACGCTGACACAAACAGTTCAAGCGTTGTTAGCCCAAACGCTGACAAACAAGGATCAGACTTTGACAACACCTTTGCACATCTTTTCTCTTCCCATTTTGAACAAGGTGGACCTTCCAATGTCCATGAAGAGATTTCTGTTGATCAAAGAGAGTCTGATGAAGAAGATATTGGCAACATGGAGCGTGAAGTTGAGGACACCAGACTTTTTGAAGGAGGAGTTCTTACTTCCACAGCAAAGGATCACCCCTCATCTCAGATCATTGGTGATGTTATGGCTCCAGTTCAGACAAGAAGATCCCATCAAAATCTTGGTGGATTTATTGCCAATATACACAAGAAGGTTGATACCCCTCTTGTACAAGCATGTTTGTTTGCATGTTTTCTGTCACAAGAAGAACCCAAGAAGATTTTTGATGCTCTCAAAGAACCTAGTTGGGTGGAAGCAATGCAGGATGAGCTTCACCAATTTGCTATACAGGATGTTTGGGAGCTGGTTGATTGTCCTAGATATGTGAGACCAATTGGGACAAGATGGGTTCTAAGGAACAAGAAAGATGAAAGAGGCATTGTGGTCAGAAACAAGGCATGTTTGGTAGCTCAGGGATATACACAAGATGAAGGTATAGATTATGAAGAAGTTTTTTTCTCCAGTTGCAAGAATTGAAGCTATCAGAATTTTCCTAGCTTATGCCTCTTGCATGAACTTCACTGTTTATCAAATGGATGTGAAGAGTGCTTTCCTCTATGGAACAATTGTTGAGGAGGTATATGTCATGCAACCTCCTGGTTTTGAAGATCCTGAGAATCCAGACAAGGTTTATAGAGTGAAGAAAGCTATGTATGGACTTCATCAAGCCCCTAGAGCATGGTATGGTACCTTGTCTACATATTTGGTGGACAATGGATTCAAGAGGGGCACCATAGATCAGACACTATTTACAAAGAAGAAAGGAAAGCATGTGTTGCTTGTGCAGGTCTATGTTGATGACATCATTTTTGGGTCTACTGATCCAAAAATGAGTGAGGACTTTTCCAAGCTCATGACAGATAAATTCAAGATGAGTGCAATGGGTGAGATGAACTTCTTTCTAGGATTGCAAGTTCAGCAGAAAGAAGATGGTATCTTCATCTCCCAAGACAAGTATGTAGCTGAAATCTTGAAGAAATATGGTTTTTCTCCACATGAAAAGGATGCTTCCACTCCTATGGATAGGGAACACCCTTGGGGAAAAATTGGAGCTGGAAAGGATGTGGATGTTAGGCACTATAGATCAATGATTGGCTCATTGATGTATCTTATAGCCTCAAGACCTGACATCATGTTTGCTATGTGTGCTTGTGCACGCCATCAAGTGACTCCCAAAGAGTGTCACCTTTTTGCTGTGAAGAGAATTTTTAGGTACCTAAGATGTTATCCAGATCTTGGCTTGTGGTACCCAAAAGATTCTCCATTGGACCTTATTGCATATTCAGACAGTGACTATGGTGGTGACAAGTTTGATAGGAAATCCACAACTGGTGGATGCCAATTTCTTGGGAGTAGATTGATATCTTGGCAATGCAAGAAACAAACAGTGGTGGTCAACTCTACAACTGAAGCAGAATATGTAGCTGCAGCTGCTTGTTGTGGACAAGTCTTATGGATTCAGAACCAGCTGTTGGATTATGGGTATAATTTCATGCATACCAAGATTTTTTAGACAATAACAGTACTTTATGCATTATTAAAAATCCTGTACATCATTCTAAAACCAAACACATAGAAATTAGACATCATTTTATAAGAGATTGCTTTGAGAAAGGTTTAATACAACCAGATAGGGTAGCCACAGAAGATAATGTGGCTGATTTATTAACTAAACCTTTTGATGCTGGAAGATTTCAATATTTGGTAACAAATATTAGAATGGTTAATCTCACTTAATATGTGTTTTGGAACCTTTTTGTAAAAGTATGTACAGGATAATGCATTGTTATTGGTCTTTGTGATGATTTAGATTTTCCACTTTATTTTTCTAACACTGACAAAGGTAAATGTAACGCTGTCAAGTGTTATTTTGACGTTGTTAGAGATATTATTGTCTAACGCTGACAAGAGTTCCTTCAACGCTGACAAGTGTTGTCGGGGCGCTGTCAGCAACAAATGTTAGTTTTGTGGTTTTCAATCTAAATGTGTAGGTGGTGGTAGCTTTATGCCATTGGATACAGAGTTGCTTATGGATCTTTGAAGAGCTATTTGGACATGTTTTTGTTTATGGATGATGGTTGGAATATTTATATTCCTATCTTGACATAAATTTTTAATGTTCATATATATTTTGAGAAACTCGTGTATCATAGTTTAAGGGGAGGTTTTAGGAACCTTTAGGATTTTTGGGTATCCATATGATACTCTTATCACAATTCTAGATTGTGTCCACAGGTGAGTATGGGTTAGTTTTACTAAACCATGAGGCACTGTAGCATGCATAGTATATCAACTTTGCATGCTGCCAAGACATTTTTGGCCTAAAATTGGTTGTGGTCTGTTGGAAGACTTGGGAATCATTTTGATATGGGTTTTACCTGGGAGTAACAAGGATTTTATAAGGTAACTTGGTTGTTAAGAATTTTGGTTAGCAAGGGACACTAGAGGACTGTTATGTCTATCTTGCTTATGCAAGTGTGCATAACTGGACAGTGCTTGCCGCCCTATGATAATTATCAGCTTTTGGTTATCTTCTCTAGGATAAATTACTTGTTAAGGTCATTTTTCACTTTTTAAAACAATTTTATTTTTGGACGCTGACAAGATTTTTCCAAGCGTTGTTGTGACCAAAATGGACGCTGACATGGCTTTAGGCGAACGTTGACAAGATTATAGCCGTTGGGCGTTGATGGGTTATATTTGACCGTTGACAATCAATGGGACCTACCCAGTTGTTACTTTTTGACATATTTTCAAGCCGTAATTTTAGGAGTTGTTACTTTCATTAAATGCATGAGATAACTTATAACTTTTTCAATATTTTCATGATTAGTTTTTGAAAATCTTTGCCTATTTTTGGGCCAATCACATGCATTCATCCACTCCTATAAATTTGGCTCCTATTTTTAAACAGGGTATCTATAATTTTTGTCTAACACTTTTCTCTTATCAACCTTCATCTTTTATACTTCAACTTAACAGCTTTCATCAATGGCACCAAGATTTAACTCAGCAGAATTGGATTTGGGGTTCAAGTCTCAACACAACATGATTGCTTATCTTGTTGCTGATAATACTTTGTTCCCTCAATACACACAAATGGTGGAGTATTTGAACGCATCCCCATTAAGGTATGCTCTTTCTCATGCACCACTCATTCCAGTCACACACATTAAACAGTTTTGGAACACTGTTAGTTCCTCAACAGTTAATGGAGTGACCACATTAACTTCTATTGTTCATGGGAGATCTTGGGTGGTTACTGAGGCCTTGGTACGCCAGGCCTTGCATCTTAATGATGCTGATGGTATAATCATTCTTCCCATATCTGAAATAGAACAAGGGCTTAGGGCTTTGGGATACCCTATTCCTGATGAAGGTACTCTTAATAAGTACCATAAGCAGGAATTTCCCCCAGCCTGGAAGTAACTCATTCACATTCTCCTTCAATGTTTGAGTCCCAAATGTACTGCACACAATGAGATCAATAGATCCATTTGTGTATTGCAACAGGGCAAAAATATAACTGGTCTAAAATGATTTTTGAAGGAATGTGTAAAAACAAGGGGACAAAAATGACTTTAGCTTATCCCCGTTTTCTGCAAATGATTTTTGATGCTCAAAGATATTGTTCAAGGGATCACAATGATTTTTATAAAATCCCTGAACAAAAGAAAGCTATTTTTACCAAGATGAATTCACCACCTCATAGAGACCTACCTTTAACCCTAGCCATGCTTGCTGTTATTGCAGCAGCACAACCCCAACCAGACCCCCAACCTCATATTGACCCTCACCCACAACTTGAACCTATCCCAGAACCTTTACCCTCACCTGACCAAATGCAAATAGACCAAAATCCCTTTGACGCTGACACATCTAATGTGGGCGTTGATATGCCTATTTCCACCGCTGACACCCAACCATCACAATCCCAAACACCCCTTAACCAACCCACATCTACACCTTCTTCTACACCATCTTCCACACCACCTGAATATAGGTTGTTTAAACGCCAAAGGACTGCTGGAGTGTTCTCCTCTGGTGGTCCTAGCCATGAAGCAGAGAGAACCACCACCACAAGTGTGGCTGGTGACCTGGATGAGGCTGGGACTATTGGTTCTGGCTTAGAGGCTGGCCAAGGCAGTCCCACCATAATTAAGTCCTCATCCATGCCCAATGAACCTGACTTGGGAGGTCAAATCCCCATTTTGGAAGAGGGCAGACTGGAACCAATGACGCTTTTGGAATTGACGGCTGTCTGCATTAGCTTGCAAAAGCAGAATGCAGACTTAGTACAAATTGTCAGTAACCAAGGCCTTGAACTCAAGGAATTGAGGGAGAGGATTGTTGTTTTGGAGAGTGCTCATTCAAAGGGAGGTATGGAGGAGTCTTCCAAAGGGGAGGAAGATCAAAGAAATCTGAGTGATAAGAGCAGTCAAGATGGTCAATCATTGGATGTTGCTGAAGCTCTTACTACTTTGAAGGAACAAACAGGTTTTGATACGTCCTTGATCTCTCCAACCAATTTAAATTTATCCTTTACAGATATGTTGAGAGAGGTTACACAAGGCGCTGAGGGAAAATATTTGAGCGTTGACAAGACAAGTTTGGACGCTGAGAGAAGTATTTTGGGCGCTGATAGAGGAAATTGGGGCGTTGACAGATCTGCATATGGAGGTGATGTATTCCAGTCATCATCTATCATCAAGGATGTTTCTACTCAGGTATTACCATCTACCTTACCAACAATTGCACCATCAGATAAGGGTAAGGGTAAGTTGGTAGAAGAAGTTGTTCCAAAGAATGCAGCTCAGGTTGAATTTGATAGAAGATTGGCTGAGCAAATGATGGAACAAGGTGAAAAGGAAAAGTCACCATTTGTTGTGACTTCTGAAGAAGAAAGTGATGGGGCTAGCTCAGATTCAAGTGTGATGATTGTTGAACCAGAAAGACTTGAGTATGGTGATGAGCTTGCTAGGGAAAAGCTGAGAGATTTAAAGTTGCAGATTGATTTTGATATGCCAGAGGTGGTTCAGATGTACAATTCTTGGGAAGAAAGCTGTATGGATAATTCAGACTTGACCATTTCAGATCAGATATGGGGTTTGGAAATTCTTCTTAGAGTTCAGAAGGATTGTAAGGTGATTTTGAAGCACAAGGCAACAACATTCTCTCTGAGTTGAAAAGGGATAGAAGGAAGCTCTATTTTATGTTGCTCAAATGTCATGGAGTTGGATGGACACATCAGAAGCTGAGGGCTTTGACATTTGATGAGTTGGAACATAGGGCTTATCCTATTTGGGTGAAAGTGCAGGAAGAAAACACTTTCAGACTTCTTTCAGATGAAAGAAAGGAGCAACTTGCAGAAGAGATGGCAATCAAGAAAGCTATGATAGTTCCCAGATCAGTAAAGAAGGGATTTTTACTTGAGTTTCCAAAAGATATGAATCAACTATATCCAAGTGAAGCAGTTATTAGAAAGAGCCTCAAGCTCTCCCCATTAGAAGCTTCAGATATGGTGCATGTGTTACCACTAGATTCCAGGAATCCAATTGTGAGTTATGATGAAGATGAATGTGGATTCTGGAAAATTGGAAGATTTGGCAAGGAGGTACACACTTTTACCACTCTCATATCTTTATTTGCAAGTTGTGATAGAGAAGACTTGGTGGACCTTTGGAGGTTGCTAGAGACCAAGTATGAGGCTGAAGCACCAACTTCAGCCAATGGAATAAAACTTTGGACCACATTCAAAAGAATGTGTGGGACAAAAGAAGAAGATCCTGAAATATGGAAGGATCTTGAAGATGACCTCAGTGGTCTTCAATGGAGGTTATATTCAGCTGCTGGGGTATACCATTTGAGTTCTACAAAGTTTGCTGAGTATTTACTTGTAGATGCTCAGTATTTCATATCCAAGGCTGTTTTGGAAAAGATGAAGGACACCCAGTTGGAGATAGACTATACAAGTGACGTGGCAAAGAATTTGATCAGATTTATTTATTACCAATATGATAAGGTTTGTCAGACTCCTCCAAGTTCTTAATGTTTATTCAGAAACTTGATCATAAGAGTGGATATCAAGTTTAGGGGAGGATTGTTGGGAATAAATTAAGGCCAGATCACTTGAACGCTGACAAGAACAACTCAAGCGTTGACAAGAGCAAAGTGAGCGCTGATAGCATAAGCGTTGACAAGTTAAAGTCAAGCGTTGACAGATTGAAGACAAGCACTGATGGAAGATGTGAGCTACACGTTTATCATATTCTAGAATACTTCTAGTAAGAATAGAGACGACAATGTATTTTCTATGTTTATCTTTACCTAAAATAGTTGATTCGTAGCTTATTGTACAAGACTTCTTGTTCTATAAAAGAAGATCTTTTAGGTTAAAGTTAATAATCAGTTTTCATAAGTATTCACAAGTTAAACCTCTTTCATTGTAATCAAGTACGATCATTCTAATACAAGTGAAAGTTTGTTTAACATCTTTGTGTTTTAGATCAAGTGTTAATTCCGCATAACACTTAGTTACTTTATTCATAAGCAAAGGTTTCTCTACGTGTAGTACTTGATCTAATCTCGTATACACAAAGCTTAATCGATCTAAGTTTGGGATCAACAATATTTACTTCTGTTTTACAATAAATGTGGTTTTCTTTTGGACAAGATACAATGTGTATGATTAATTCATGTAATATGTTTTTGAATGATTTTATGATCATCGCTCTATATGCTATGTGCTATCGATCCACCCAAGTAACACCCCAACTACTTCTCCGCTGCATTTGACCAATCTGGGGGTGTTACATTAATGGCATTGGGTAGATCACTATGCTCAGGAATATCACCAAACACATTATATTCATCAGTAGTGTGTACCTTATCGATTGGCTTAGTGTCAAAGATAGGGCCATTGTCATCTTCAGTGACTTTGAGAACTTCTTCAACCTTTTCCATGTACGAGTAATGTGCATCGAGCTCTTGATCAGAATCTTCATCATCAGTATCATCAAGCATTGCTCCTTCCTCAGCTGACAATTTAACCCCTGCTTCCATCTTTTTGCATAGCAGCATCTTTTCCTTGTGATAGCTGGAGTCTCTAACCCTTTTCGGCTTCCTGCATTCCTTTGCCATATGCCCATAACCTTGGCAATTAAAACATTGAATCCCACTCTGCTGAACCACTTGACTTCCAACCGTTTCCCTATTCCCAGTAGCAGCAGCAATCCTTTGAGCATCATACTTGGCAGTTTGACGATCATACCTTGCAGAACCCTCAACATGTGTTGGATTATGTCGATCATACCTAGAAGGACTTTCACCACGTCGACGTGTGTCATACCTTGGAGGACTCTCAACATATCGGTTCTTGGTGTTAGATGATGTGCGAAGATTGTTGTTGGTGGGTTTGTAGATTTTCTTGTAAGTCTTCATTATGAAAGCAATTTGTTGTTTCATCTCTCGGTTCTTTTGAGCTTGGTCTTCATCACTATCTTCTTCAGATGAGGACTCAGATGGTGGTGATGGTGCTCTTGGCGCTTTACCTCGAGATTTTGTGGAAGATGAAGACTTAGATGATGTGGAATATCGTGGTGAGGATGATGTATTGGAGTATGGCTTAGGAGCACGAGAGTGAGGATCTTGAACATGTTGAGTGGTAGTCAGTAAAGCAAGTTGATTAGCCGTCTTGGCAACACGTTCAGCTCGAATCTCATTTGATTCATTCTGAAATTGCTTCAAGATGTCAAAGAGTCGATGATATGAGTCCTCGTCTAACTTTTCTTGTTGTTTCACCAAAGTGACGAATCGTGTCCACTCGGGTTGAAGTTGTTGAACAAATTGAACATTGACTTGCATGGTGGAGAATTGCAGGTTATTTTTTGTCATGTCATTCATCATTTTATAAAACCTGGAGTAGTATGAATCAATTGATTCTCCATCCCTTGAAGTAAACTTGCCAAAATTCCAAAACAAGTTTGTTTTGACATCTTGTTTGTTGAGTGATTCTCCTTGTTGCAAGCGTTCAATAGCTGTCCACATTTCATGTGCTGTCGGGCATGCATCAACCGTGGAGTAAATATCATCTCCAATCCCACTTAAAACCATATAGATGGCTTCCTTCTCCGCATCATGCCAAGCATAATTTTCAGGTGTGAGATCAGCTCTTGTTTCATCACGTTCACTTGCAGGTATTGGATCAGTAGTATTTGTGGCTGCTCTTGGAGGAATTGAGATCTTCTTGAATATATATGGTCCATGAGTAATACATTTCCTCAAGGCATCACCATTAGGTCTTGTGTCAAGGTATCGTATGAAACGTGATTGCCATTGAGCATATCGACCAGATACAAGCATTGGTGGTCTCTCTTTGTTACCCACCACCATTATGTTGTTGTTCGTCACACGATATTCGGCAGTAGAATCCATCTCAATATTCTCTGAAATGATGAAGTGAAAATGGATCTTAAGTATATTTGTTGTGATTGTTGTGGTTTAAATTCCGAAAATTGCAATTTTTCTCCAGTCCGACAATAAATTCTCCAGTCCGACAAAAACGGTAGACCAAAAAGTTTTGTATCGCCAAATTTTGAAATTGAGCTAGAAATGTCCTAAAACTAGTATGGAAAAAATTTGAATTTACTTGAAGGAAAAATTTTAACTCTTTTTTTTTTTTTTTGATTTTCGTGTAAACGATATTCCGAAACTAGTCTAGATAGTGGCAGAGTCTAAAAAATACTCAAACAAAAATTTAGCAAAAACACATCATCGGAATCACTTCGTCGGAATGTCTAATCGGAATGTCCAATCGGAATGTCTTATCGGAATGTCTAATCGGAATGTCTAATCGGAATCCCTTGTCGGAATACCAAATCGGAATGATGATCGGAAAGAGCTTGTCGGAATACGTAATCGGAATGATGATCGGAAAGACCTTGTCGGAATACCAAATCGGAATGATATCGGAAACTTGGTCGGAATGTTGAAACCCTTTTCCGATGCTACTGATCGGAATCCCAATCGGAATCTATAACCCCTATTCCGATTACACCAATCGGAATAATAGTGCTGTTACGAGATTTTGGGGTAAAAAAATGAATTTTTCGACAAGAAATCCGCGATTTTAACCAACCAAATGCGACCAAATCCCTACCACAGCTATGTAGAAGATTTATATCAAGATTTAGAGCATAGAAACACAAAAAGAATCTTGAATTCGAGATGATTATAAGATAAAATCACACAAACCAAGTAAAATCAACAACGAATCACAAAACTATCCCATGGCGATTGATACCAAATGTTGTCCCATATATTTGTGATTGATTAAGCAATGAAGAAAGAAAGAAAATAGATGAAGAAGAGATAAATTCCTAGAGAGAGAAAGTAGTGAGAGAAAGTAGAGAGAGAGATGATTAACTTGGTGAGATTAGATTAGAGAAAAGAATTTGTTACAAATGACCATCCACCCTCCTAACATGCTAGGAGGGTAGTATATATAGTCCACCCACATGCGGGCTTTAATGGACTATATATTGGGCCGGGCTTGTCTTTTTGGATTTTAATTAGTTTAAATCCAAGCCCGTAAACCACGACTAAATAACTACTTATTACAACGTTCTAATAAATATTACAATAGAAACATATGACCGAACATTCTTGTTTGACTCAATATTTTGAGGCTAACACTAATGCTTAATTTTGCTAAGGATAGGAGCCCGCAGGATCCGGCAGCTGGACGATTTCATGTCATTATTGGTTGAAACTTTTGGGAAAACTAATTATGCCATGTTAATCATGCCAAATAAAAGTACTTTTATGCACTAAGACTATTATGAGTATGTTGGTAAAATTATGTGACTTTTGTTGATGTCATATTATGCAAATCTGGGACCATATTTATATATTTTATTCTGCATCTTTTGAATAAATTCGTGAAGTGTGTCATTTTATTTGCTTTGTCTTTTATTTACCTTATTGCCATGTATGCTGATACCATGATGTGGGACCCAAAAATGCTTACCTGTCCCGTTACCAGATTTTTAGGGTCTTACATGATGGTTCCTCCTGGTTGAATCATCGGTTCATACTAGTCGGTTTCTACTGGTCCGTACCACTGGTCGGTTCCTACTGGTTTGTTCCTCCTGGTAGGCGTATGTTCTTGTTGACTTGATTATGGTTCCTGCTGGCTTGTTGTATACTAACTTTCTTTGGTCGGTTTTGGTTCCTACTAGTCAAGTAAGATTGCTACTACTCTGATTTAGTGACTAGTCTGATGTCACTACTGTTACTAGAGGAGGAGTTCTCAGCCATCATCATTTCGTTGTGGAGATTCATTGAAGAAGACATTTGCTTATCACTTATTTTATGTTGTAGTTGATTTTCACAGGTTTTGTGTTCTTATCATATCTTAAAAGGAAGGGAGTACCTTTAAGATAACTTGCTTGGTTTGTATGGTGACAAAGACTCGACATATTTAGCGAAGGGGTACGATCTATTCATATCTTAAAAGGAGTAGGTGTGAGAACTCGTATTTTCACGGTAGTTATTTTTTTCTTTTATTCATGCTTCTTGAATTTTCAACATGTTACATTTTCTTGTATTCTTCATATTTAAATCCTGAGATCTTGATAATTTTAATAAATTATATTTTAAGTATTTTCTAATCTCTGATAATACTTTATTCGGAATTATAAAAAAATTTATTTTATTTTTCCATATTTATTTAAATCAAAACTTTTGATTTAAAGCACCTGCGCGCGTTTTACAAAAAGTTTACCCGATACGATGGAACGAGAACCGATGGCTATATATTTCGACTTTTTGAAGTCAAAATACTATGTTTCTATTAAATATTTTATTTTCGTATTATAACTTGCACCGAGTCGGAACGATTAGCGTTTTAAGAAATTGAATCGGCCTAGAAGTGTTTTTAATCTTGGACTTTAGTTAGTTACTAATAAGAGTTAGTGGATCAAAAAGCCCACTTTTCCCCTCCTCCTTTCTCTGTTCGTAAAACCCCAACCTAAACAAAACACAGACACATAATTTATAAAAAAAACATTTTCTCCCTTTTTTCTCTCTAAACCGACGAACCATTAACAAAAACAGCCAATCCATCACTTTTTGTTGATCAATTACGCAATTAAACTACACCAAATCATTCATATATCATTCCTCATCAAAACCCATCTTCAAAACCCTTCATGCAATGGAGTTTAGTGAAATCAAGAATCATCATACTTGGTGTTTTTAGTGTTTGATCATGGAATTAAGGTTGTATTGTGTTAATTAGGGTTTAGGTATTCATAATTATGTGTTTAGAACCGTAGTTGTAATCTTGGCTATTAGTCAAATTGAATTATACCATGCATTTAGTATTTTGAGTAAGCCTTGATTTAGTATTGATCATGTTATGATGATTTTAGGTAGATTTGAGTAGAATTTTAGTTGTTATGATGAGCTAAATTAGTGCCTAAATTCGGACAGCAGGTTAGCCGGTCCAAAACCCCCATATTTTTCATTGTTACCTGCACTTTTTATAGCTTAAATAGATTCTTTAGTCCTTTTACCTATTAGTGGCGAGTTGGATACCCACACAACTCCTCCGGATGAGGAAGTTATGATTAAATTAAGATTTTATAAGCAAAATTCGGACAGCAGGTTTGTGAGCACAAAAGTCACATATTTTCCCACTTTAGGCTGTGATTTTATGTCTTATATGGATTCATTGACCCTTTTACATGTTATTAGCGAGTTGGATGGGCGATCAACTCCTCCGTATGAGTGAGTTATGGTCGATTTACGGTTGTGAACTCAATCTGACCCAACAGACTTGTATAGCTTTTTGCTCCAGGTCATGGATCATATATATGACTCTTAAAGACGTGGTGAGTTAGTATACATTATAATCTAACGAACGCCGCTGACCTCGCGTCGATAGCTATCACCAAATGGTTTTTATGACTAAAACGGTTAACCCGAGTTTGTAAACCTAAATTCTGATTTTGTAAGCTTCAAAGAATGTAACTTTCCCGCTACTTGGTGGTAGCTATTTACTCGTGGTTAGAATGGGCCGAAAGTAGAGTCTTGAGGCTTTCCAATGGTAGAAATCTCAGGCCCTTAAACCTTATAGGTTAACGGGTTATTTTATCCCAAGTTTGGCTAGTGCAGTTTGACCATTAAGTGCTTACTGGGTGGATGTTAGTGTTTTGGACTTTTAGAAGTTCCGTAAACTCTTAGATTGAATGGTTGGACATTCTGGAAACCTCATGAGAGACCCGTTCAAGTGGAGAAAATCCCATAGTCGTTGGACTTATGGATTGGGATCTACGCCCTTTACAAAACAGCTATACTAGAAAATGTGACTTTACGCCTACGGTTAAATAAATTGTTGGCGTTTTTAGGTGCAAATCACTTGGGTTACTTGATTTGAGACCTTAGGATATTATGTTATGCATTTTTATACAGGTTATGTGTCATGAAGGTCATGACCACACTTAAACTCGGTTGGCTGTGCAAGTTATATACATATTATATTTTTACAAAATATTTTGATACAATTGTTTTATATTTTTATAAAACGCATACTTAAGGGTCGTGATCACTCTTGTAGGTTGCGGGTTGCCCTTGGAGTATTTCCCATTGCCATCTACAGCCCGGTTCTCATATCCATCACACTTGTACTAAGGTACTCTTGGCACCATTGTATTGCTTTGATTTCTATTTGATTAAATGCTTTGATTATGAAATTAGGGTTTTTGTATTTAGACCATATGCTACTGATGTCAAGGTGGTATTATGATCATGATAGGTCTTGTGTACTTGTAGAGGCATTGCTTAGGGTGTGCAAGTGTTTAGGTGATATTAGAAGTAAATTTGAGTGTCAAAAATGAGGTTAAGAATGATAGCAGATTACTACAACCATTCATGAAATTTAATAGCAAATAATACCTGCAACTTTCTTTATTTTTGGATAGCCTTAGTTTTGTAGTACAATTGGTGAGTTGGGTGGTTTTTGGAAGTGTACGGATGAGTAAAATATGATCTTTTTATCAAAACTAGTCAATACCGATATGTGCGCCAAATTTGTGTTTCGGGTCAAAGCATAAAAAGCTAAAGTGTGTATTTTTATGACTTATTACAGTAACATAGGTCAAATGTGAACATTTCCAACTGGTTTCAAGTTAAAATCTTTTACGGAATGTAAATGATGATCAAAATGGTTTTATGCAAATTTTTGTAGAAAAGGTCAAATCTGAGTAGTCTGCACTAAAACTGCATTTCCTGTTGATTGGTAATAGCTTTGATAGTGTTTCATAAAGATTTAAAAGGTAATAATTTTATCTTTCCAGGGCCATAAAGTTTGAGTTTATAGCTATTATAGAACTCTAGATATGATACAATCTTTACAGCATGTTTCTGAAAATTTAGTGCAGCCAATTTGTTAACGTTAATTTTCGACTCAAAGTGTACAAGTGTTTGCTACTTATGGGTTTGATGAGCATTGTTAATGTTTATAAAAATGATCATACAGTGGGTAAGTAGTGTTTTTAAGTCAAAATTGATTCGAGTCAATAGGTTGCAATGCCTTGCGAGTTATAAGATGGTTTATGTACTAATAGTAACCAAAGCGTTTTCTAAACGTTATTTTTGTATCTTATAAGTTTTCGTGCCCCGTCATCGTAGGTCTTGGATGACTTAAAGTTTCTTGATTTCTTGTTGTTACTACTCAGCCCTCAAGTTCCATATTGATTCACCTCGTAGCTAAGGTGAGTTCATAGCCCCTTTTACTACTTGTACATTGTTTCTAAACGCGGGGTGAGATTTTACATGGTGGAACACATCCATTTAAAAAAACTGTATGCTATCCAGAACTTGTATGCTATTCAGACTTGTATGCTTTCCAACAGTTTTCATTGATATTATTGCTTATAGTTAATAGCCTTAAGTTTCCTCTCTTGATCATGAACCGTTAATTGTCCCGTATGCTTTGCGCTAAGCGCGAATGTTGTGGGTGGATCCATCGGGATTGACAATCCCCGTCCCGATTACTTTGACGCACTTACATTTGTTTATACTTGAGTATTTAGGCTGATTACTCCCTAGAGGAACTTACTTTGAGTTAAGCTTCGGTTCATGAACTAAACAACAATAATATTGGTTTCGGACTATGGTTAATGATCATAACCATTTTCTCTATTTACTTGTTTTACAAATGAATGCTTGTGTTCCACATCTTTACTGCTAAACCTATGAATATCACTCAACTTTATGTTGACGATTTTACATGTTTAATCTCAGGTATTAATACTTAGCTTTGCTTTGATGGGAGCCCGCAGGATATTATCACAACTTGGAGATTTCTGTGTGTACTTAAACTTTGGTTTATCTAAAAACTGTCAGAAGTTTATCATGTATTCTTTGTAATTATAAGTTACAAAACCATAATTAAATTATAGATTTCCGCATATAAAATCTGGGACCTTTGTTTAAAAACTCTGATTCTTTATGATTTAATGTATAAATTTTTATTACGTCAACTTTATGTCAATAATATTTCATTGTTTCTTGTACCATGACGTGGCGCCCCCTTGCTGCCTAGTTGTTCCATACCCGATTTTGGGGGTCTCACAGATTGGTATCAGAGCGGTGGTTATAGGGAACTGAGTCTTTTTTCAAAACTTAGTCTATAACCGAAAAGTTCAAATATTTCATGTTTTGAAGTGTCAAACACAGAATCTTCCATTGTTGTTCGATATCTGCGCGGGTAACTCTCTAATCCTTATTATTTATTTGTAATTATCGTTGTAGTATTTCACCTCTTGATTACAATTTGAAATATTACATTACCCTCATGAAGATAATTACTATCTCCTTTCAAAGCCTTTGTGCTTAATGAATTATCATCGGATATTCTGTGATTACATCTGCCCTTACTGTATTTCTTGAATTCTTGTTCATGTAAAAACTTGATCTTGTTACAATAATTTTATATTGTTATGACATTTCATACTTGTATTCAGAGTGCGTATGCTGCCGACTTTTCATACTTACTTTTCTAAGTACTATTGCTATTTCGTTTATGCCTGAAACGACTTACCTTACATACTCGTTTGTTTTGGACCGCTTATTTTTCTTGACTCACTTTTATATGTTGTGCATACTCTAGTGATACCATTGTTTGGGATTAGAAGTGTTGCTTTCAATGAAACTTCCGATTTCCATTTTACTACCCTGTGCGTTAGTTCCACTGTTAAACCTCTTTAAGATATCTATTTAGACACCCAAATTGTTTTCCGACCATCTGTGATTGGATGCCTTGAAAATTAGTCTGTTGACCATTGTGTAGCTCAATGTGTCTCCGAAAAAGACTAAAGGACATCGTGTGAGTCGCACATCTCAAAGCATTCCTTAAAATCCGTGCTGAATAATATCATGAGTTTTCGTAACCTTGAGTGACTTTTACGTCACCATCTTACACGACACTCGTATATCGATTAAATATTATTTCGTTGACCATTCTACGTTTCGACTTCGATTTATAATGTTCGTTTGTATCTTGGAAACACCATCGTCATCTTGTAATTCATATCCTATGATATAACGTGGTGCTTGTTTGGAATACGATTTTACTTCTATAAACTTGTATCTTTCCCTTTCATTAAACCTTCCCACTCTGGGAGTGCAACTTGTTAATGTTCCATTTCTTTCTCGATATATCTTGTGATTTTGGAAAATCACGCCACCAAGAGACCTTCTTGCATTGCATCTTGAAATCGAAGACACGGACGTCATACGCCATTTTTGTTTTCTTAGATTACCGTTGGTATTCTTGAACCATTTTTATACTACGTTTTTTTCTTTACATGCTTAATTATACAATCTATTATCTTTCGTTTTCATGAAATCTACAAGTCATGTATGTACATAAATTCCGGATTGTTATGAAATTTGATTAAGTTTCGAGTTGTCGAAATATATACTTTGAGCAGAAACTTTACATGTAATTTAACAGTGTCAAGAAAATATTTTTTATAAACTTTAGACTTAAAAATATGTTTCTACCTGTTGAGACGGTCGTTTAGATATAAAATTCGACCCGTAACTCTTAAAAACGAGCAAGTTACGCTCATTTGAAATTTGTAAAATTTAAGAACTTATTTTCTGTGTATATGAAAATTACCGCTGATGCAGAACTGCAGGGGGTAGAATTGTCATTTCTGGTCCGTTTCGGCCTTCGGTCGAAACACGAAAGTTGTCTAAAATGTCGTTTTACGTCTACCGTGAGGGAACTAGTGTCGAAACTGAATATTTATGGGTCTTTTATCTAATAAAGTCTGCGTTCTCTAAAAATATCATTTTGTTGACAGATCTGATGCGAATACGTTTTCGCCTATTTCTGGTCCGTTTCGAATCTCGAGTAAAACTAAAAAGTTGTTTAAAATGTCGTTTTACCTTTACCGCGTAGTTAACCAAGTCCGAAAACTAGTATAAACGGGTCAAATCTTAAAAATAAAAATCTGCGTTTTAAGATAATATAGTCAAACCTGCGCAGCACGTGTAGGGGCATTATGGTCATTTTACGTTCGGTTTCAGATCTTGAGTAGAAATAGAAAGTTGTTCGAAACATTGTTTATACTAAATTGCTTTAGACTCCGAGTCTTGCAAATGTCATTTTACGGGTTAATTGATCGGGTCAGATCTAAAAGTCAAAGTTGACTAAAAAAAAATCAAAGCTGATAGAATTTTGAAATATGGTTTTTAGGCGTTTTGAGTTCGTTTGAGCTTGTAGAACTTTAACAAATGATATTTTACAACTAGCAAACATTGATTGCGTTTGAAGACGTTTAAAAATAGTAACTTTAAGTCCGGTCATACATACATATATCTTGAACTTTTGGAACACATTGATTTGATAAACCGACGATGAACTATATTTTTCGAAAAATGTGTACATTTTTATGCGTCACTATTAATGTGTTCAATTCCTAAACTTTTGAGATTCGTAAAATTTCCTAATATAGAAATCCAAAATATAAACTTTTCGGGTTAGTTGTGTTATTCGAGAACTAAGGCTCTACTTTCTTAAAAGCATATTTATGTCAACTAAACTACGATATGAACGCATACAGATTTCCTTTATCCTCTATTTTATACATGACTTATTTGTCATTTTATTTTTCTTTTCTTCTATCGTACCACTGATTCAGGTCGAGGTTTGAAGTTTTTATTTTCACATCCTTCGTTATCATTTTTGGCACGTGTCTCCTGACGATACCGATTAAACCTTTTTAAACCTTATCACCTGTTAACTATTTTGCAGATTTTCTTATCAATTACTCTTTGTTACTCTCGTGTTAACCACTCGCTATTTTATAAGATATCATAATGTCACCATATAAACTTAAACTGATATTGTTTGCGAATTATTTTCACAAATTGTTCAACGTTGGTCTTATAAAGAATTCATGTAACATCAAAATTGTTGATTTAACATCTAGCCAATTATTTACTTGCGAAAAGTTTCATAAATCATATTAAATTGTATTTTACAAATGGTATTATATACATATTTTAAATATATGACATGTAATACTAGTTTGACGAAACTGACCATCGCATTGCTAGTCCTAAATTATGCATGGCCTGATCACCTATGCGTAATTTAGAAGGAGACATGCGAGGCTAAATCAGTAGTCACCTTAAATATTTTAACCAGAACAACTTTTTACATGTGTTTCTGAAAAAGTTAGATGAAATAAAGTTTTGAAAACTTTTACATACTATGCGAGTAGCACCCTTTCATAATATAAGCATATATTTTCGTGTCTTTTCTTGAACACATTACGAGTCTGCGAGTACATGTTTCTTTATTAAACGATATCTGTTCTACTTATTACCTCATTCTTCTCTTATGATATAATTCCCTTTACCACTCGTCTAATTATTGACCATTGATACCAAACTTGAAAGATCCAACATTGTTATACTTCTACATCGACCAACCTTCTTATCTATTTTGGTAGACCTTCGAAACGTCTCCGAAAACGAATAGTGATTTATGACTGGGAGTGAACAATGATTTCGTGTATTTATCATGATGTGTGTTAGACACTATCGTCTCGAAATTCATTCGTGTGAACCATGTGTTGACTTCTCTCTCTCATTGCTAATGCTGTTTCATTTTACTGGAATTATTCGCAATTGACTTTTTAAAAATTTCCTTGACTCAAAAATTTGTTGTGTAGCTTTTCTCTTTCGATCGTGTATCGACCACCGACAACTTAATAAGCCGTTGTTGGTGACGCCAACCACACTCGTGAATTAATCTTACTAAATCATTTGTTTCTTATTTTCCTTATCATCGATGCATCTATTCTATCATGTTCATTAAGAAATTGGTACAAATTACGTTTTATCCCCTCGTGCTATTGCTCGCATACTAATTATTGATTATTATTCGTTTCGTACTCGTTTGCTATCTTGTCACATTTTGAAAACCAGAATATGTCACATGTTTACCATTTGGTGCAGTAAACACCTTCTTGGATTTTTAAAAAATTATTATAAATTTTTAAGAACGTTTTACATATTTTATCGAATGTTTAAATTACCAAAATACCCGTTTCATGTTTAATATCGGGTCTATACATCCTCTTTGGTAGATTTATAACTAGTGTTTAAAAGGATGTCAAGCTTTATCTTTTAAAGTATTTGATTGTATCATGCTTTACTTTCAACCTAATGAAATTATCAATTTAATTTATAATTTCTAGCAATGATTCTAAATAATTCGGAAACTTGATTTTCTCTAATGGTAACGATAAACATGAGTTTTTAACAATAGTTTCATACAGTCATTCAAAAGCTCTTAGCTGATCTAAATAATTATTTGAACTGAGTTACTTTTACTTTGAAATCCTTATCAAGAAAATACTTATGATGCGTTTGAAAGTAATACCAAATCCTAGACAGATAATGGTGACAACTTGTATTTCAAATGGCTATATGTAATTCATATTTACCCTCTATTTCACTAGTAAATAGATTGTTACGTTTTAAGATTGTCATGTTTTACAGTTTGCACGATTTGCGATTCCTAGTCGATTATCAATCTTAACTCGTTTTAGCGCACCTTGTCCGTTTAAGCAATGCCCGTGTTTATTCCATCTCTTTATATTTCTTCGTACCGAAAGGTTATTATTTCAATCCGAGTTTGAACCAATTTCAAAAAGAAGTTAAGAAGCTGAAACATAGTTGGATTCCAATTGTTAAGGTTCGCCGTGGTGCAAAAATTACCTGGTAAGCAATGAATCAGTTCTAAACTATGTATGTCCATTTGTTCGCATCTTTTTCGTCTCCAGTTGAACTCCGAGGGACCAGAGTTCCTGTAGGGGGATCGACTGTGAGAACTCGTATTTTCCCGGTAATTATTTTATTCTTTTATTCATGCTTCTTGAATTTTCAACATGTTACATTTTCTTGTATTCTTCATATTTAAATCCTGAGATCTTGATAATTTTAATAAATTATATTTTAAGTATTTTCTAATCTCTGATAATACTTTATTCGGAATTATAAAAAAATTTATTTTATTTTTCCATATTTATTTAAATCAAAACTTTTGATTTAAAAGCACCTGCGCGCGTTTTACAAAAAGTTTACCCGATACGATGGAACGAGAACTGATGGCTATATATTTCGACTTTTTGAAGTCAAAATACTATGTTTCTATTAAATATTTTATTTTCGTATTATAACTTGCACCGAGTCGGAACGATTAGCGTTTTAAGAAATTGAATCGGGCTAGAAGTGTTTTTAATCTTGGACTTTAGTTAGTTACTAATAAGAGTTAGTGGATCAAAAAGCCCACTTTTCCCCTCCTCCTTTCTCTGTTCGTAAACCCCCAACCCAAACAAAACACAGACACATAATTTATAAAAAAAAAACCTTTTCTCCCTTTTTTCTCTCTAAACCGACGAACCATTAACAAAAACAGCAAATCCATCACTTTTTGTTGATCAATTACGCAATTAAACTACACCAAATCATTCATATATCATTCCTCATCAAAACCCATCTTTAAAACCCTTCATGCAATGGAGTTTAGTGAAATCAAGAATCATCATACTTGGTGTTTTTAGTGTTTGATCATGGAATTAAGGTTGTATTGTGTTAATTAGGGTTTAGGTATTCATAATTATGTGTTTAGAACCGTAGTTGTAATCTTGGCTATTAGTCAAATTAAATTATACCATGCATTTAGTATTTTGAGTAAGCCTTGATTTAGTATTGATCATGTTATGATGATTTTAGGTAGATTTGAGTAGAATTTTAGTTGTTATGGTGAGCTAAATTAGTGCCTAAATTCGGACAGCAGGTTAGCCGGTCCAAAACCCCCATATTTTTCATTGTTACCTGCACTTTTTTTATCTTAAATATATTCTTTAGGCCTTTTACCTATTAGTGGCGAGTTGGATAGCCACACAACTCCTCCGGATGAGGAAGTTATGATTAAATTAAGATTTTATAAGCAAAATTCGGACAGCAGGTTTGTGAGCACAAAAGTCACATATTTTCCCACTGTAGGCTGTGATTTTATATCTTATATGGATTCATTGACCCTTTTACATGTTATTAGCGAGTTGGATGGGCGATCAACTCCTCCGTATGAGTAAGTTATGGTCGATTTATGGTTGTGAACTCAATCTGACCCAACACACTTGTATAGCTTTTTGCTCCAGGTCATGGATCATATATATGGCTCTTAAAGACGTGGTGAGTTAGTATACATTATAGTCTAACGAACGCCGCTGACCTCGCGTCGATAGCTATCACCAAATGATTTTTATGGCTAAAACGGTTAACCCGAGTTTGTAAACCTAAATTCTGATTTTGTAACCTTCAAAGAATGTAACTTTCCCGCTACTTGGTGGTAGCTATTTACTCGTGGTTAGATTGGGCCGAAAGTAGAGTCTTGAGGCTTTCCAATGGTAGAAATCTCAGGCCCTTAAACCTTATAGGTTAACGGGTTATTTTATCCCAAGTTTGGCTAGTGCAGTTTGACCATTAAGTGCTTACTGGGTGGATGTTAGTGTTTTGGACTTTTAGAAAGTTCCGTAAACTCTTAGATCGAATGGTTGGACATTATGGAAACCTCATGAGAGACCCGTTCAAGTGGAGAAAATCCCATAGTCGTTGGACTTATGGATTGGGAGCTACGCCCTTTACAAAACAGCTATACCAGAAAATGTGACTTTACGCCTACGGTTAAATAAATTGTTGGCGTTTTTAGGTGCAAATCACTTGGGTTACTTGATTTGAGACCTTAGGATATTATTTTATGCATTTTTATACAGGTTATGTGTCATGAAGGTCATGACCACACTTAAACTCGGTTGGTTGTGCAAGTTATATACATATTACATTTTTACAAAATATTTTGATACAATTGTTTTATATTTTTATAAAACGCATACTTAAGGGTCGTGATCACTCTTGTAGGTTGCGGGTAGCCCTTGGAGTATTTCCCATTGCCATCTACAGCCTGGTTCTCATATCCATCACACTTGTACTAAGGTACTCTTGGCACCATTGTATTGCTTTGATTTCTATTTGATTAAATGCTTTGATTATGAAATTAGGGTTTTTGTATTTAAACCATATGCTACTGATGTCAAGGTGGTATTATGATCATGATAGGTCTTGTGTACTTGTAGAGGCATTGCTTAGGGTGTGCAAGTGTTTAGGTGATATTAGAAGTAAATTTGAGTGTCAAAAATGAGGTTAAGAATGATAGCAGATTACTACAACCATTCATGAAATTTAATAGCAAATAAGACCTGCAACTTTCTTTATTTTTGGATAGCCTTGGTTTTGTAGTACAATTGGTGAGTTGGGTGTGTTAGTGCAAATATTACGATGCTTTGTCGATATAATCTCTTTGTGTTTTGTTGATGACAAACGTATAATTCGCAATACATTATGTAAAATGTTAAGGTACTCGTAATCACTCAAGAATACATTTGTATACTTCTCTCGACATCTCCAAGACCGCATTCGGCATGAATCACTCAAGGTATGTACAAACGTGTCATTAACCTAACTAAGTGATCAAGGATTAATATTTTCTTAAAACTCACATTTTAATCAAATGTGACAAAAGATTTTAATTAACTTTATTTTTAAGAAAATGTTTTATTAAAAAGAAAATGGAAATTTGAATTTGGCATATTCCATATGCCAAAGGAATATCCTTTGAGGGTATAAACTACCCCAGATGGCATATCCCCACTAAAGGACAAATTTGCACGGACTCCGACGCGGAGGTTCCTTAAAGGAACCCGCGGTTCCTTATTGATAAGGTACCGCGGGTAGAGATAAGAAACCGCGGGTGTTTTTGGCCGTTGCAATGTTGTCCTATAAATAGTGGATCATTTCCAGATTTTCTTTTAACCCTTTTTGCACAGTTTCTTTCAAAAACCATCTTAGATCCTTGATTAGTTAGTTTTGATTAATCTTGTTTAAGATGTGATTCAATCTTCAATCTCCTCATCCTCCCAAGTGCAAAGAGAAGAACACTATCATTACCATGATGTGTTAGGTTCACTACATGATGAAGATCTTTCCTTCTATAGATCAAAGTTATGTTTTTAGTCTTCCTACTATGTATATGTAGAAGATCCAAGTGTTGGGTACACTTGGATGTGTTTGTAATGGTATAATATCCAAGTGATGGGTATCCTTGGATTAGGTGTTAGTTGTGTAGATCCAAGTCTTGTTAGTACTTGGATATAGTGTTAGAGTTATAGATCTAAGTGTTGTGTGCTTAGATCTATATGGTTTATGTGTTTAGACCATAAAACACAAGGTTTGTTATGTTGGGCCATAAAACATAACTAGTGGGTAGATTAGGTTGTGTCTTGGTAGTTCTCACTAAACTCTAAAGTGATGTGGTTGTGTCTAGGTAGTTATCACTAAACTCTAAAGTGATGTGGTTGTGTCTTGTGAGTTCTCACTTAGTTTTAAAGTGATTAGTAGTTGTGTTGTGTGAAGTTCTCACTTAGCTTCAAAGTGAAGAGTCGTGAAGATTGGTTCTAGCTTTCGATTAGAACTCGACATCTAGCCTTGTGTCGTTAAATGGTGAAGTGGACGACGTTGTGTAGATTGGTCCTACCTAAGATTAGGACTCGACTTTTAGCTTAGAGTCGGAAATTGGATAAGCGACGTTGTGTATGGTTTCTCCACCTTAAGGAGTTTGTTGACTAGTGAAGTAACTCTCGAGTAAGGTGTACTCGAGGAGTGGAGTAGGGCGAAGAGGAGCTTCGTGACCGAACCACTATAAATCATCGTGTCGGTACTTTCATTTACATTTATGTCTTTGATACAGAGATTTTGCTAGTTGAAAGTTCGTTTCTCGGAATCTTCTCGAATTGATTTCCGGTTCAAAGTGCGACTCAATTGTTCTTGGTGGAAATGAAAATGGTTTGGTTATCTATTACTAAGTAAAATAAAAATGTAAATTGCGATAAGTAAAAGGAATGCAAAAGGAATGTAAAAGGAATGTAAAAGGAATGTAAAAGGAATGCTGATAGGAATGCTGATAGGAATGCTAATAGGAATGCTGATAGGAATGCTGATAGGAATGCTGATAGGAATGTTGATAGGAATGCTAATAGGAATGCTGATAGGAATGCTAATAGGAATGCTGATAGGAATGCTAATAGGAATGCTAATAGGAATGCTGATAGGAATGTTGATAGGAATGTAAAAGGAATGCTAAAAGGAATGCTGATAGGTATGTTGATAGGAATGTTGATAGGAATGTTGATAGGAATGCTGATAGGAATGCTGATAGGAATGTTGATAGGAATGCTGATAGGAATGCTGATAGGAATGCTAATAGGAATGCTGATAGGAATGCTGATAGGAATGCTGATAGGAATGCTGATAGGAATGCTAATAGGAATGCTGATAGGAATGCTGATAGGAATGCTAATAGGAATGCTGATAGGAATGCAAAACCCTTTTCCAATCAAGGTGATTGGAATACGTGATTGGAAAGGGGTTTACCCTTTCCGATCTAACTTTTTGATCCGAAAATTAAGCAAAAGCAATAAGCTATGGTTAATAAGCTCAAACTAAAACTTGCACGAATCTAAATCGAAACTGACTTAATAAGCATGAATAGCAACTTATCAAACTTAAAAATAAGCAAACTTTCAAATCAAACTATAAAAAGATGAACTTTTTAAGAAAACTTTTAAGGAAAATAAATAAGCTAAACACAACTTAAGCCAATAAGCATGTAAAGCTCAAAGCTTAATCCATGTAAAAACTTAAATCAAAGATAAGCAAAATAAGAAAGGTAGAAGAAGATGATTAAAAATAAAAACTTGATTAAAAGAAAAGATTCCAAATTTAAAAGACTTACTTGAATTGAAGAAATTAAAAGTGCATAACAAGAAATTAAAGTGCAAGAAATAAAAATAACAAGAAATGAAAATGGTGGAAGAGTGGTTTGTCAAGCCACCAACAACTTGAAAATGAAACTAGCCTAAACTATATATAGGGGTGATTAGGGAGGAGCTTAGGAAGCTTCCTCCCTCTTTCCTCTTTTCCTTATTTGCACACTTGAGTCCTTTTCTTCTTAATTGTTTGTTAATCTTGGACTTAATGTCTTTGTCTCGGGATTTCTTTGAACTCGTCTTGAATTTTCTTCATAAATAAAACTCGAGTTCTTCGGCTTTTAGTAAACTTCCGTCTTTTGACTTTTTCTTCGATAAATCTTCAGAATTGGTTTTGGACTTCCGTTCTTTTTTTCCACTCTTGATCTTTCGACTTCATCTTTCGTCTTTTTCTTCGATAAAAGCCCTTGATTGCCGTGTTTTCTCCACTTTTCACTTTTTCGTCCTAAATCATAACAAAAACACAAACCACGCATAATTCCGACATAAATGACATAAAATACACGTTTTGGCTCGGTTATTATTGTAATTAAGTGGTAAAAAGGATGGGTGTTTTCACACCTATCAAATCCCCTACACTTAACCATTACAATGTCCTCATGGAATGCATTAGTTACAAAGCACGTTTTACATTTTCCATCATAATCAACCTACCTTGGCCTTTATTAAACAACTAAGGAAAATAAAAAAGATAGAAAATAACAAGATGCAACAAGGAAGAAACTTGTAAAGAAATCTAAGACTTACATTAGGGCTTATGTGTCATGAATGTTCATCACCCTCAAGTTTCACGTTCCCCATGCCAAGCTTAAAAACAAGATCATTGTTAGTACAAGTTAGCATAACAAACATTTACTCATGTGGTTCAATTAATCACTTAAACTCCCTTATTACTACGAGTATCTCTTATATTTTATTGATGTCTTGAATGATCACGAGGATGCATTGTTGAATTATTTCGATAATTTATTTAGGCTGAAAGCAAAGTAGGACGATTTGATCAATAGTTAGCTAAAGGACAAAATCTCTTAAAACTGCTTCTCGGGATATCAAAAAGTTCATATCTTGGCATAACTTGGTTCACGATTTGAGACCTTTCTCGGGCCGATATTTGGCATGTACTTCATACTTCATATCTTCGAGAGACGTTTTTGAGATAATGGTCTTCTCTTCGTTATATAGTTTCTTCACTTGGAGACTTTTGAGGGGTACTCCAGCTTTGGACCACGACTTCATGATTATTTCTTCAATCTCTAATTGGGATTTTGAGATACAATGATCCGCCTCCTTTTCGGACTTGGATCTATTTATCCTCATACCTTGTTAGGGTCTTTTCGGATAGACTTCTCCATGATCTTTATGGGAGTTGATTGCTTTTCGTCGTGAGTCTTGATCCTTCATATTGATTTTGGGAATAATGCTTTTCACATCACTTTGGATCTTCAGCAATAAAATTGAATCCTCATGCCTTGTTAGGGCCTTTTCGGACTCGCCAATCTTCGCGCCCCGCTTCATAAGTTAAGCCTTGGCTATGAACTCTTATCATTACCGAGCAACTTTTAAACGATCTTGGGATAGAAGCTAAGTAACTTTTCAAATCGTACGACCTTACTTATTGCATTTATTTATTTACAAGCGAGGGGAGAAAAAGATCATAATTAACTCACATAAGTTAATGAAAGAATACCAAACTTGTAACCAACTCTATCATTTCTCGTTCTCCACAATTTAAAATCTCAAGGAATGAGACTCGTGGATGCTTAGCCCAATAAACCAATTAAGGTCTACACGGTTAAGGATACTAGCTAGAGTGAACTTGGATAAGTAAACTCGGGTTGAGTCAAAAAATTCACAACGGGCCTAATATATCTAAGATAACTAAACTTGTTAAAACCATTTTATTAAAATAGGAGAAAAATAGAAAAAATAAAGGGAACTACAACTAGGCCAAAATAGATTAAAAATTTTGAAAAATGTCGAAAAATCGATTTTCCGGTTAAAATGAGGACAAATACAAGGAAAAGGCCACTTAACTTCGATAGAAGTCCCCCTACACTTAATATAAACATTGTCCTCAATGTTTAACCATGTGGGAGTAAACTCCCCTACACTTAGGACATTGTGCACTTTGTTTAAATCTTGCTAAGGAAGAGACAACTAAAGAGATTCCTATTTTAATATTGAGAAATATAAAATAGTGAATCGAAAAGAGTTTAGGATAGAACCGGGAAGAAGGGAACACGGAATCACGGTTCGTCAAAAGTCATCAAGAGTGTGTTTTTGAAGATCTAATCCCTGCATATGATAAGAAAGAAAGCAAGAAATACCACGGGGCTCCCCCTACACTTATGGTGAAAATAGATAGATAATTGGGTTGCCTCCCAAAAAGGCTTGTTTTTGTTAACCGAGTCACGAGCCTGACTCTTCCCCGAATTAAATGGTCCATGGGGAAGCCTCGAATGTGATACCGGGATCAAAGACCTTGTCCTCGTTCCCGGAGGACATCAACAAAGGAGAGGCGGGAGGATAAGTCTTGAATGGTAGGAAAGTCTGCTCAATATAAGAAAAGCAAGTGAAATCCAGATTGACGGGAGGTGGGGTGGGTAAGGGAATCACATTGTCATCCTCCAAAGACAATGGATGCAGGCCAATTGGCAAATCCGTAAAATTATCAATCATAGAATGGTCCATGTCACCTCCCGGGTCAAAGCATTTATCCTCATGAAAGTAGATCTTGTCGATATCCTCGTAGATAAAGAGTGTAGAAACTCGTTTGATAAGATCACGATCAAGTACGAAACCATCATTCATTTGTGGGGATTGTTGATAAGGTAAATCCTCACGAATGTGGTAAACGTAATTCTCATAAGAGGAGTGTTGATTAGGTAACTCCTCGAGAATAGGATGATTGGTCAAGTGAGTTGGTTCGTCATTATTATGAAAAATAAGACGTTCCAACTCATGAAGTTCGGCATCGATGTTGGAAAAGTCGACCTCGCTTGTAGGAGAAAGCGGAGGTAAAAGAGCTAGCTCTCGGTCGATAATTTCCTCAATCTCGGGCTCGAAGACGAAATGATCATACTCACCACACGTTGAACTCTTGTTGGGAGGATCAAATATCGCATGTGGAGTTGTGAGTATGTGATCATTGACTAGCGAAGCAAACTTGTCCGTAAGCTCCGCAAAAGTCGGCACATCACATAGATTTTCCGGAATACCCGCGGGCTCACTTGGGATGACGACAAGTTCCTCGACACTAGACTTTAGGAGTTTGTCTGATTCAGTTGCCGAGATAACGTCAAGATGCTCATCCTCCATGATGAGAGAGCCAACGGGCTCCTCGGGTGTGATAGCAATAGACGAAGGAGGAATGGGAGAAGTCTTACGTTGCTTTAGAAATTCCTCCTCGTCGAAAATAACCTCAATATCGTCATCGCTCTCCTCAATACCTAAAGGGCTAATAATAAGCTCAGGGATATGAGTACTCGTCTGATCTTGCTGCTGTAAAAATGACTCCATACAAGTTTGCAGCGTGTGTAAAAGCTCTTTCGTTTGTTCTTGAAAAGCTGTAGCAAGATCGTTTCTTTGTTCTTGAAAGGCTGTAGCAAGATCGTCAATTGGTTCTTGGTAACTCATCCCGTGACGAGGCTGATGTCAATTGGGTATTGCAGGGGTTGGTCAAAACTGGAAGGGGTATAATTATAGTAATTTTGATCCCCCGTAAGACAGTGAAAACTTTCGTGAGGACCCCCACACTTATAGCACCACGGGGATGGAGAAAAATCCTGTGCATTTTGAGGATAAGGATCGTCATAGACGGGAGAGGATGAGAAAGTATTGTAAGAGGAGAAGTACGAATTTGTTGAATTGCAAAATGGATAAAATCCAAATTGTGTATCGTCGATATCAGAACCACACCGCTCACAAGTACACCATTGACATGTTTGAAAACCATGCCATGGTCTCCCACACCGTACACAAGACGAATCCATGAAGAAAAATAGACAAGCAAGAAGAATATTTTTGATGCAAAACTTTGAAAAAGAAATGCTTTTTATGATTTTTCAAATGTTTTTGGATTTTTGAAAATTTTTGGATACGAAAACTAACGTTCACAAGTGAACGGGTCCCAAAAGCCAACGCGTCTCTCACAAAAAACCTTTAATCCTCACGAAAGGAGCCGGCAGCGGCGCCATTTGATACAGAGATTTTGCTAGTTGAAAGTTCGTTTCTCGGAATCTTCTCGAATTGATTTCCGGTTCAAAGTGCGACTCAATTGTTCTTGGTGGAAATGAAAATGGTTTGGTTATCTATTACTAAGTAAAATAAAAATGTAAATTGCGATAAGTAAAAGGAATGCAAAAGGAATGTAAAAGGAATGTAAAAGGAATGCTGATAGGAATACTGATAGGAATGCTGATAGGAATGCTGATAGGAATGCTAATAGGAATGCTGATAGGAATGCTGATAGGAATGTTGATAGGAATGCTAATAGGAATGCTGATAGGAATGCTGATAGGAATGCTAATAGGAATGCTGATAGGAATGCTAATAGGAATGCTGATAGGAATGCTGATAGGAATGTAAAAGGAATGCTAAAAGGAATGCTGATAGGAATGTTGATAGGAATGTTGATAGGAATGCTGATAGGAATGCTGATAGGAATGCTGATAGGAATGTTGATAGGAATGCTGATAGGAATGCTGATAGGAATGCTAATAGGAATGCTGATAGGAATGCTGATAGGAATGCTGATAGGAATGCTGATAGGAATGCTAATAGGAATGCTGATAGGAATGCTGATAGGAATGCTAATAGGAATGCTGATAGGAATGCTGATAGGAATGCAAAACCCTTTTCCAATCAAGGTGATTGGAATACGTGATTGGAAAGGGGTTTACCCTTTCCGATCTAACTTTTTGATCCGAAAATTAAGCAAAAGCAATAAGCTATGGTTAATAAGCTCAAACTAAAACTTGCACGAATCTAAATCGAAACTGACTTAATAAGCATGAATAGCAACTTATCAAACTTAAAAATAAGCAAACTTTCAAATCAAACTATAAAAAGATGAACTTTTTAAGAAAACTTTTAAGGAAGATAAATAAGCTAAACACAAATTAAGCCAATAAGCATGTCAAGCTCAAAGCTTAATCCATGTAAAAACTTAAATCAAAGATAAGCAAAATAAGAAAGGTAGAAGAAGATGATTAAAAATAAGAACTTGATTAAAAGAAAAGATTCCAAATTTAAAAGACTTACTTGAATTGAAGAAATTAAAAGTGCATAACAAGAAATTAAAGTGCAAGAAATAAAAATAACAAGAAATGAAAATGGTGGAAGAGTGGTTTGTCAAGCCACCAACAACTTGAAAATGAAACTAGCCTAAACTATATATAGGGGTGATTAGGGAGGAGCTTAGGAAGCTTCCTCCCTCTTTCCTCTTTTCCTTATTTGCACACTTGAGTCCTTTTCTTCTTAATTGTTTGTTAATCTTGGACTTAATGTCTTTGTCTCGGGATTTCTTTGAACTCGTCTTGAATTTTCTTCATAAATAAAACTCGAGTTCTTCGACTTTTAGTAAACTTCTGTCTTTTGACTTTTTCTTCGATAAATCTTCAGAATTGGTCTTGGACTTCCGTTCTTTTTTTCCACTCTTGATCTTTCGACTTTATTTTTCGTATTTTTCTTCGATAAAAGCCCTTGAATGCCGTGTTTTCTCCACTTTTCACTTTTTCGTCCTAAATCACAACAAAAACACAAACCACGCATAATTCCGACATAAATGACATAAAATACACGTTTTGGCTCGGTTATTATTGTAATTAAGTGGTAAAAAGGATGGGTGTTTTCACACCTTTCAGTCTTTACCTTTGTAGATGTATTTATAATTGCATACTTGTGTTGTGTGTCTTTGTGTGCATCACATAATCTAAACATCTAAGTTGCGGAAAAGCTATGGCTAAGTACGGGTGTGCTTCATGTTTATATTATGGTCAAGTGTACATCACTTAGTCTAAACATCCTAGTTGCGGAAAAGCTTGTGCTTAGTACGTGTGTGCTTAGTGTTTAGACTATTGCTTGATGTACTCTTGATTTGATGTGCTTGTGTGTTTTCTTACTTGTAGTATTTATCTCTCAATCAAACACATCTCACATCTAGTCAAGATTGATAAGGAATTTGATACAAAGGATTGTTAAGGTTTCAAATTAACAATGTTGCTACGTCCACTGTCGGCGGTTCGTTATTGGACCGGCGGTTCCTTATCAATAAGGAACCACAGGCAAAGATAAGGAACCGCAGGCAGTAGATTGAGCCGAAATGTTTTGAAAATGAACTAGAAACTATTCAACCCCCCCTTCTAGTTTCTACAATTGGTATCAGAGTGAGGTTACTCAAGATCTTTGAAGTATATTGTACTTTAAAGCTTGAATCGATCTTTGCTCTCTTTTTCAAAACAAATGGTTTTTTTAAAATGAAAACGGTTTTTAAAAAAAATAGAGACGATCTTTGTATCAAATTGTTCATGAAGAGTGATTACTTATGACATGTGTTTCGTTGTTTCATTCGTACAAGTTTTGGTGTTAAATAAACTTTGTATAATAGCTTGAATTAAATCTTTTCATGTTTGGAAGTACAAAAATCTTTTGTGTCATAATTAACTCTAAAATACGAGTTCTATGTGTCTAAATGATTTTTTAGAGTCCTAAGTCCTTCCAAAAAGTTACCAAATGATTTTGGCCAAAAACTCATTTTTTTGTCCTCTGACCGCGGTTCTTTATTGTTCCCCGCGGATCCTTATCAATAAGGAACCGCAGTCAGTCTGACTCAGATTTTTGAAAACTTTGAAAAATCATATAAAATCAACCGTAAGTCCGTATAAGTCGTGCCACCCGTCATTTCGAACGTAATTGAATTTTCTTTCAATTAAAAATGCTTCCAAACCTTTATTCAAACTTTAAAATTTGGATGGTTTCTAAGTTCCATACTTTGTCCAAAGTATTGAGCGTCGGTTTGTCGTAAAACTTGTGTTTTACTCTTTTCTATTAAGTTGGACATCTCTTGGTGATATATCTTTGAAAATTGATATATTTACAAAGTGTTAAACTTAATTAAATTTTAAATGGGTCAAAGACTATTTTCAAATAAAATCAAGCTATGAAAACTTTGTTGTATCTAACACTCAAAACATGGACGAATGGTTTTATGTGTTAAACTAATTGTCTGTGTATGTTTCCTTGTGTATTATTATTATATGTAGACATTATTAAGTATTCCTTGCTATTTGTAGTAGTATTGCTTATATGTCTAGTCTCTTGTGCCTTGCTTGGTATTTGTTAGTATCTAGTTTTTCCTAATTAGGATGTATGCTAGATTTCTTGCATTTTGGTTGCAACATTATTTGTGCATTGCATATAGGATCAACATCTCTAGGTTTATATATGTTATATAAACATTATGTACACCTCGTTATGTTTATTAACACTCTTAGGTTTGAAAGCTTTGGGAGCTTATCAAATCTATTGATTTTGGGCCGTCTTACTCGATCATTGTGTTATTAGTTCAAGTAGATAAATGTCTCACTATAAAACATGAAACACCCTTTGAAAATCTTAGCTATTTTCTATTAAAAGAGTGTTTGTGGGAATCAAGAAAGATTTCGATTAAATATCAATGCATTATTCAAACTATGATTGGTATCATTATCGAATCTAATTGACATGTTTTTTTAGTGTAGACATGAATGTGGTTTATTAATAATATACATCGGATCATAACTCACACTTGTGTTGATGGTGTTATATTGAATCTACTTGTTCAAATTGTTAGACATATTTTGTTTAATAATCACTTATAATGCACAATAGAGTCGGTTTGATAACTTGGATGTTTCATCCGAAATACTCAAGTAATTTACATTGCTATGCAATTTATAAATGTGTCATTTCTGAAAGACCAATCAAGAGTGTTCTAACAAATTATGTAAACTTGGTTTGTACAATTCAATGTTATTGGCCTCAAGATCTATTAAGGTAATTAACCTTAACTAGACTCTTTTGTCAAGATATGCAATGGTGCATTCTTAACCCTCATTAGGTCATGCATTGTGTCGCCATGCAAGTTTCATCCTTGCTAAACTTTATTAGGCAAATGTTGGAATTACATTTTGTCTAACTTGAGAATGACTACTAGAGAATTTATGCATTAGGATCTTAATTTGACCTAACGGTTGAATTACTTCCACGTGGGAAGTTGAGTTGGTGTATAACTTGTAAAAATGGTCGTGTTTAGCCTTAATTGAGCACCTCTAGTGATAGTCTCATACTCATTCTCTAAATTGGCTAAATGGCTCTTCCTATATATGACTAATGATAGTTTACTTTGATGAACTTTGTATGTCATTAGGAGTCTTTTTCTTTTGTAGCCATTAGGTTTTTCTTAGCTTTCTTCTTACGTGCTAATTGAACCTATGTGTCTTTCCTTTGTGTATGTTCTAGTTTTTTTGCTCTTAAGCATGACTTTATGATAAGTTAGACTAGAACATTAGGATTTGCTTAATTGGAAAATCCTCCTTCACCACCTAAACCAAGCCTCACCACCTTAACCAAGCCTCTGTAGGCAGTTCTTTAAATAGACCGCGGCTCCACATCAATATGGAACCGCCGGTGGAGATAAAGAACCACGGGCAGAAGCTCTCAAATTTGGGTTTTCTGAAACTTCCCATTTGTTCCAACACCATTTGGAATCTTTGTTTCAAACCTTTGATCACTGCCAAAATATCTTAGGCTTTCCCTTTTTAACCCTTTACTAGTTTGGATCATCCCCTCACCCTTTTAAACCCTCCTTGTTAACCTTGTTCTTCACACCTCAAACCATTCATCCTTACCCCTCAAACCACCCATTACTACCATGGTTTCTACAAGAACCTTCAATTCATCCAAAACCTCCTCTTCAAAGAGGCACCTCAAAATTAAGATTAAGTTACCCAAACTTAACTCTTCACCCTTTTACACACCCAAGAATGAGATTGTTCCAATTCTCATCTCTTCATCACCCTCACCACCTCTTGCTCCTTGCAATACTACCTCAACTCATGGTACCAACCATTCACATGGTTCTACCTCCTCTTCATTCCAATCTAGAATGAATGAGCTAACCTCACCCTTCACTCCAAGTACACTCTTGGATGTGACTACCTAACCTCAACCCATCCAAAGCATTCCCATTGTGAATGACTTTGTTGAACCCTTGGTGACTTCACCTTTCACCCCACTAAATTCCGCCACCACCCTTGTCTTTCATTTAAGCATGTGGATTGCTTATTGCTAAGACATCTAATTTAAGCAAATCTTAGGATTCTAGTGTAACTAAGATTAAAATTATGCTTAAGTTTTAGGCTTGTTTTTTTTTATACATCTTTGTATGATCTTTATTCTCTTGTATTTCCTTTCATGTTTTTCAACATGATTTTTCTTTGAGTCTTAGATCTTGTTGTTATTTTGTTTCTTTATTTTCTCTTATTTTGAGTCCTTTTCTTAAACTAATAAGAATTAGGAATCTTCTTGGAGATTTACATTACATGTAGCTTGATTTGTGATATCTAGATAGATGACTTGCATATATATCTTCTTGCTTATCCGTATGCTATATGCTTAATTGATTAGTTATTGAATGCATGCTTATTATAAAGGTTTTGTCTTTGTCAAGCAATTCCGATATAATATCTCTTAGATGTGTCTAACTCATGCATGTCCTTAAATGCTACGTGCTAACTTGTTTTTCTTAGTCTTCTCTTTTTAAGTAATCATGTTTCTTGCATGCCATATGTGTTAATTGCGCACCTTCTCTACATTGGTTTATTATAGACTTCATTAGGCTTTGCATGAATTATCCTATGTGCTTACTTGATTATGTGTTTGATTTTGTACTAACTCTTCATGTCTTCTTGAGCTTCTTTTGAGTTTCTTCTCTCATTTTCTTTCAAGATTTCACTATCACCTTCTAAGGTATAGTATTCATGAATTAGTTTGTGAAGTTATCCTTAACTTCTTTGTTGAGTCTCTCTCAATTCATTTTAATCATGCTCTTCTAAGTCGATTCTATTTCTTCTAGTCTTTCTAAACTAAGTTGAGTCGAGCCTTACCCTTTCCTCATCATGTAATTGTTCTTTGAACATCCATAATGATTGAGAAGAGCTACGAAACTTTGAGCATGTAGTTTATCGTATGCTAAACACCATTTGGTGTCGACATTCATACGCATTTTTGCCTATAATGTCCTATATCTCGATTTTTCTTAAAGCGTCGATTTATCCGCTTTTGGTTTTCCTTTATTTTTTGGGTCAAAAATGTCTCTAGGTTGAGATATTTTTGTCCCTCTTTTTGAGAGTTGATTTCGGTTAAATTTACAATTGGTATGGGTGATTCCATCAATTCTAAGTTTTTAAACCCTTGAGATGATATCTTCAAATTCTTGGATGTTTCTTTTCTACCTCTACTCCAATAATTTTGAATTGATTTCCTCAAAATCCTCTCCTTGTTTTTTGAGAGTTGAGGGTTAAATCTTGAATTTTCTTGGGTGATTCCAAAAATTCTAAGCTTTTTACCCTTTGACATATTATCATTACAATTGGTATGGATGTTTCTTTTCTATCTCTATTCCAACAATTGTGAATTGATCTTGTCGCGATCCTCTCCTTTATTTTTTTTGGTTGATAGCATCACGTGTACACTTCTTTCTTCAATGCTTGTCATTGTTTGTGCAAACGACTTGTTTATCATCCTCTTTTTATATATGCTCTTGTCTACTAACCTTGTTTTGTAGGACACTTCTAACCCATTTTTGTAGCTCGTCACCATTCTTGCTTTGTTGGTGTCTTAAGCAAGGGGGAGCATTTGCAAGAATTCAAGTCATTACATTTGCGATCGTTGACTCACTCAAATTGCATTCATCGAACATCTTGCAAGTAATGCATTTTGGACACTCGTAGATAAGCATATTATTATGCTTGGAGTTGGTTAACCTATGGTGATTGAAGACTTCACTAGGATGACGCAAGCTCAATATTTTTGTATGATGGGTTTATGGTTTGGATTCTCGCGTCTCAAACGACAACCACTATGGATGATTAGATTTTTGGATGCATGTTCTCTCGAAGTCAATCCTCCTCTTCTACAAATGAAGACTACCTTTTTGATTCGACAAAAGGGGGAGAAGTAAGTGTAAACGAGTAACTTATGCATTTTAATATGTGTTGCGGTTTACTTGTTTGTCATCATCAAAAAGGGAGAGATTGTTAGTGCAAACATTACGATGCTTTGTCTATATAATCTCTTTGTGTTTTGTTGATGACAAACGTATAATTCGCAATACATTATGTAAAATGTTAAGGTACTCGTAATCACTCAAGAATACATTTGTATACTTCTCTCGACATCTCCAAGACCGCATTCGGCATGAAGCACTCAAGGTATGTACAAACATGTCATTAACTTAACTAAGTGATCAAGGATTAATATTTTCTTAAAACTCACATTTTAATCAAATGTGACAAAAGATTTTAATTAACTTTATTTTTAAGAAAATGTTTTATTAAAAAGAAAATGGAAATTTGAATTTGGCATATTCCATATGCCAAAGGAATATCCTTTGAGGGTATAAACTACCCCAGATGGCATATCCCCACTAAAGGACAAATTTGCACGGACTCCGACGCGGAGGTTCCTTAAAGGAACCCGTGGTTACTTATTGATAAGGTACCGCGGGTAGAGATAAGGAACCGCGGGTGTTTTTTACCGTTGCAATGTTGTCCTATAAATATGGATCATTTCCAGATTTTCTTTTAACTCTTTTTGCACAGTTTCTTTCAAAAACCATCTTAGATCCTTGATTAGTTAGTTTTGATTAATCTTGTTTAAGATGTGATTCAATCTTCAATCTCCTCATCCTCCCAAGTGCAAAGAGAAGAACACTATCATTACCATGATGTGTTGGGTTCACTACATGATGAAGATCTTTCCTTCTATAGATCTAAGTTATGTTTTTAGTCTTCCTACTATGTATATGTAGAAGATCCAAGTGTTGGGTACACTTGGATGTGTTTGTAAGGGTAGAATATCCAAGTGATGGGTATCCTTGGATTAGGTGTTAGTTGTGTAGATCCAAGTCTTGTTAGTACTTGGATATAGTGTTAGAGTTATATATATAAGTGTTGTGTGCTTAGATCTATATGGTTTATATGTTTAGACCATAAAACACAAGGTTTGTTATGTTGGGCCATAAAACATAACTAGTGGGTAGATTAGGTTGTGTCTTGGTAGTTCTCACTAAACTCTAAAGTGATGTGGTTGTGTCTAGGTAGTTCTCACTAAACTCTAAAGTGATATGGTTGTGTCTTGTGAGTTCTCACTTAGCTTTAAAGTGATTAGTAGTTGGGTTGTGTGAAGTTCTCACTTAGCTTCAAAGTGAAGAGTCGTGAAGATTGGTTCTAGCTTTCGATTAGAACTCGACATCTAGCCTTGTGTCGTTAAATGGTAAAGTGGGCGACTTTGTGTAGATTGGTCCTACCTAAGATTAGGACTCGACTTTTAGCTTAGAGTTGGAAATTGGATAAGCGACGTTGTGTATCGTTTCTCCACCTTAAGGAATTTGTTGACTAGTGAAGTAACTCTCGAGTAAGGTGTACTCGAGGAGTGGAGTAGGGCGAAGAGGAGCTTCGTGACAGAACCACTATAAATCATCGTGTCGGTACTTTCATTTACATTTATGTCTTTACCTTTGTAGATGTATTTATAATTGCATACTTGTGTTGTGTGTCTTTGTGTGCATCACATAATCTAAACATCTAAGTTGCGGAAAAGCTATGGCTAACTACGTGTGTGCTTCATGTTTACATTATGGTCAAGTGTACATCACTTAGTCTAAACATCCTAGTTGCGGAAAAGCTTGTGCTTAGTACGTGTGTGCTTAGTGTTTAGACTATTGCTTGATGTACTCTTGATTTGATGTGCTTATATGTTTTCTTACTTGTAGTATTTATCTCTCAATCAAACATATCTCACATCTAGTCAAGATTGATAAGGAATTTGATACAAAGGATTGTTAAGGTTTCAAATTAACAATGTTGCTACGTCCACTGTCGGCGGTTCGTTATTGGACCGGCGGTTCCTTATCAATAAGGAACCGCGGGCAGAGATAAGGAACCGCAGGCAGTAGATTGAGCCGGAATGTTTTGAAAATGAACTAGAAACTATTCAACCCCCCCCCCCCCCCCTTCTAGTTTCTACAGGGTGGTTTTTGGAAGTGTACGGATGAGTAAAATATGATCTTTTTATCAAAACTAGTCAATACCGATATGTGCGCCAAATTTGTGTTTCGGGTCAAAGCATAAAAAGCTAAAGTGTGTATTTTTATGACTTATTACAGTAACATAGGTCAAATGTGAACATTTCCAATTGGTTTCAAGTTAAAATCTTTTACGGAATGTAAATGATGGTCAAAATGGTTTTATGCAAATTTTTGTCGAAAAAGTCAAATCTGAGTAGTCTGCACTAAAACTGCATTTCCTGTTGATTGGTAATAGCTTTGATAGTGTTTCATAAAGATTTAAAAGGTAATAATTTTATCTTTCCAGGGCCATAAAGTTTGAGTTTATAGCTATTATAGAACTCTAGATATGATACAATCTTTACAGCATGTTTCTGAAAATTTAGTGCAACCAATTTGTTAACGTTAATTTTCGACTCAAAGTGTACAAGTGTTTGCTACTTATGGGTTTGATGAGCATTGTTAATGTTTATAAAAATGATCATACAGTGGGTAAGTAGTGTTTTTAAGTAAAAATTGATTCGAGTCAATAGGTTGCAATGCCTTGCGAGTTATAAGATGGTTTATGTACTAATAGTAACCAAAGCGTTTTCTAAACGTTATTTTTGTATCTTATAAGTTTTCGCGCCCCGTCATCGTAGGTCTTGGATGACTTAAAGTTTCTTGATTTCTTGTTGTTACTACTCAGCCCTCAAGTTCCATATTGATTCACCTCGTAGCTAAGGTGAGTTCATAGCCCCTTTTACTACTTGTACATTATTTCTAAACGCGGGGTGAGATTTTACATGGTGGAACACATCCATTTAAAAAAAATTGTATGCTATCCAGAACTTGTATGCTATTCAGACTTGTATGCTTTCCAATAGTTTTTATTGATATTATTGCTTATAGTTAATAGCCTTAAGTTTCCTCTCTTGATCATGAACCGTTAATTGTCCCGTATGCTTTGCGCTAAGCGCGAATGTTGTGGGTGGATCCATCGGGATTGACAATCCCCGTCCCGATTACTTTGACGCACTTACATTTGTTTATACTTGAGTATTTAGGCTGAATACTCCCTAGAGGAACTTACTTTGAGTTAAGCTTCGGTTCATGAACTAAACAGCAATAATATTGGTTTCGGACTATGGTTAATGATCATAAATATTTTCTCTATTTACTTGTTTTACAAATGAATGCTTGTGTTCCACATCTTTACTGCTAAACCTATGAATATCACTCAACTTTATGTTGACGATTTTACATGTTTAATCTCAGGTATTAATACTTAGCTTTGCTTGGATGGGAGCCCGCAGGATATTATCACAGCTTGGAGATTTTTGTGTGTACTTAAACTTTGGTTTATCTAAAAACTATCAGAAGTTTATCATGTATTCTTTGTAATTATAAGTTACAAAACCATAATTAAATTATAGATTTCTGATACACGGCTTTACCCGTGTAAAAATTAAAGATTAAATTGATTAAGTTCGTGTTCTCGGTATCTTAACGAATTGATCTAGGCTCCTATGTGTGACTCAGTCGATCTTTGGTGAAAAAGGATATTTTTGGGTGATTTTAAATTTAAATGCAAGGACTTAAAAGTAAAAGTGCTCTTAAAGTAAATCTAAGTCTAATTAAAGTAAAGTGCGAGTATTTTAAAACGTAACTAAAATTAAAGGACACTTAAATTAAAATGACGCAAACTTAAATCTATCTAAGGCAAACTTAAAGTGCGACTAAAACTAAGGCAAATAATCTAAAAGTGCAATTAAATAAAAAGGCAAGTAAAATAAAGTTTGAAGGTAAAAATCAAAGACAAAAGCTAATAAGAACCTTAATACAGCTCATTCGGAATAAACCTTTGTTTGGAACAATCATTCGTCCTAAATGTCACCTTTGGTTGAAATGATTTTTCTTCACTTGGAATATTACCAAAATCCTTGATCCGGAACAAATTTGTCTGAATATGTCACTTATCCAATACAATCTTTCATTCGGAACTTGCTGATTCGGAATCTTGTAAATCTTGCCTTGATTCGGAAGTTTTGGTCACCCCTTGATTCGGAACTTTCCGGATGAAGCTCCTTTATTCGGAACTTTTGAAGTTCCGAATGAAGGCCCTTGGTCCGGAACTTTTGGAATTGGCTCGGAAGTCACTTATTCGGAAGGTTCCGAATGAAGAGTCTTGGTTCGGAAGTTTTGACTTCCGAATGAACAAGTTTGGTTCGGAACTTTGAAAGTTCCGAATGAGCAACCTTGGTTCGGAAGTTTTGACTTCCGAATGAAGCCTTGGTCCGGAAGTTTTGACTTCCGAATGAACCTTCAATCCTATCCTTGGTTCGGAACTTTTTCTGGAAACACAGAAACAAAGCAATACTTCCGAAGAACAAGGAAGATGATACAGTAGCAGATATAAACGAAAAATAAGCAAAATCAATCACACGTATTAATAAAAACAGTAACGAAACAACAAATAAGCATCAACAATCAATCAAAAACATGAAATTAAACAACTTTAACCATAATAATCAAAAAACACTTTGGATCAAAATAAAAGCATGAACATGAACATAACATAAACACAACAAATCAAAGAATAAGAAAGGTAGATAAGAGATTGACAAGATAAAGTAAAGATTGACAAGAATTAAATGAAAACTTACTTGAAATTAAATGAATTTAAGGTGCGAGACAAGGTAATTAAAATGACAATTAATGTAAATGACAAGTATTTAAATGGTGGAAGAACTAGTGTCACCCTAGCCAACAAGAGTGAAATGATAACTATCCTAATCTATATATAGGGGAGGATTAAGGAAGCTTCCTCCCCTCTTTCCTTTCTTCTTAATTACAAGTTTAAGTCCCTCCTTTTATTAATCTTCATTAATTGCGTCATTAGTCCTTTTCTTCTAATCTTCTTTAAACTTGGACTTAAGGGACTTTTGGCTTCGGGATTTCTTTTGAACTCGTCTTTAAATTCTTCAATAAAATAGACTTGAATTCTTCGGCTTTTGATAAACTTCCGTCTTTTGACTTTTTCTTCGATAAATCTTCAGAATTGGTCGTGGACTTCCGTTCTTTTTGCACTCTTGACTTCTTGACTTCGTCTTTTATCCTTTTCTTCAATAAAAGTCCATAAATGCCCGTGAATGTCCGTGTTTTATCCATTTTTCACCTTTTCATCCTAAATCACAACAAAAACACAAACCACGCATAATTCCGACATAAAAGACATAAAATACACGTTTTGGTCCAGTTATTATTGTAGTTAAGTGGTAGAAAAGATGGGTGTTTACACACCTATCAAATCCCCTACACTTGACCATTGCAATGTCCTCATGCAATGCATTAGTTACAAAGCAAGATTACACTTTTCATCGTAATCAATCCACGTTGGCCTTTATTTAAAGAGATAGAAAATTAAAGACATTCAAAATAAAGAAATCAAAAGCATACCTTGGGTTTTGAAAATGTTATGAATAATCATCATCCTCAAGTTTTCACTTTCTCCAAACCAAGCTTAAAAACGAGATCATTGTTATTATAAGTTAGTAAACTAACACGAACTCATGTGGGCCAATTATTCACTTAGACTCCCTTATTCCTATGGGTATCTCTTATATTTTATTATTTGTCTTGAATGATCACGAAGATGCATTGTTTGACTTATTTCGATAATTATTTAGTCTGAAAATAAAGTGCACGATTTAATCAATAGTTAGCTAAAGGACCAAATCTTTTAAAACTGCTTCTCGGGATATCAGAAAGTTCATATCTTGGCATAACTTGGTTCGCGATTTGAGACCTTTCTCGGGCCGATATTTGGCAGCGACTTCATTCTTCAAATCCTGAGAGACGTTCATGAAATAATGGTCTTCTCTTCATAATTGGAATTTCTTCACTTGAAGTTTTGAGAGATTCATACTTGGACCACGACTTCTTCATTTTTCTCCAATCTTTATTTTGGACTTTGATATACAACGATCCGCCTCCTTTTATGACTTGGATCTATTTATCCTCATACCTTGTTAGGGTCTTTTCGGATACACTTCTCCATGACTTTTGGGGAGTTTTGCTTTACGTCGTGTGTCTCGATCCTTCATATAGATTTTCGATAAATGATTCTTCACATCACTTTGGATCTTTAGCAACAAAACATAGCCCTCATGCCTTGTTAGGGCCTTTTCGGACTCGCCAATCTTCGCGCCCCGCTTCATAAGTTATGCCTTGGCTATGAACTCTCGTCATTACCGAGCAACTTTTAAACGATCTGGGGCTAGAAGCTAAGTAACTTTTCAAATCGTACAACCTTATTTATTGGCAGATAAATTATTAGCAAGCGATGGGAGAATAGGCTTATAATTTACTCACATAAATTCACGAAAGAATACCAAACTTATAATTGGCTCTATCATCTCTCGTTCTCCACAGTTTAAAATCTCAAGTAATGAGACTCGTGGATACTTAGCCTATTAAATCAAAGTTTTGGGTTTTCGAGTCGCCTATAGGATCTTGCAAATTCTTGGACTTTTTCAAGTTTTAGAAATCGCGTTTTAAAGTTCCCTTGATAAACGACTCTCTAGGATCAATTATAGGAACTTGCGAAAAGTTCTTGTTCTTAACCTGTGAGAGTTAAGACTTTCGCGTTTTATAGCTCCTTATATAAAAGCCTAGCAAAACTTGACTTAAACACGTTAAGGATACTAGCTAGAGTAAACTCGGATTGAGTCAAAAGATTCCCAACGTTTGAAAACTAAAACCACTTATTAAACATTTATTCTAGCAAAGAAAGAAAATAATTATACAAAGATAACAACTAATAGGCCAAAATAGATCAAAAATTTTGAAAAATGTCGAAAAATTGATTTTCCGGTTAAAATGAGGACAAATACAAGGAAAAGACCACTTAACTTCGATAGAAGTCCCCCCTACACTTAAGATAAACATTGTCCTCAATGTTTAAGCATGTGGGAGTAAGCTCCCCTACACTTAGGACATTGTGCACGTTGTTTAAATCTTGCTAAGGAAAAGACTACTAAAGAGATTCCTATTTTAATATTGAGGAAAATATAAAATAGTGAATCGAAAAGAGTTTAGGATAGAACCGGGACGAAGTAGAACACGGAATCACGGGTATTCAAGAATCATCAAGAGTGGATCATTGAAGCTCGAATCCCTGATTAAGAAGTGAGGAGAGGAAATAGCAATCCAAAGGGGTCCCCCCTACACTTATGATAAAGAAAGCGGAAAGATAGATGCATGGGTTGCCTCCCAAGAAGCGCTTGATTTTTGTTAACCGAGTCGTGAGCCTGACTCGACCTTGATCATCAACGGAAGTAGTATGAAACAAATCCACCAGGATCAAAGACATAGTTTTCATCCATCAATAAGCAAGAGCTTAAGGCGAACAAGGCAAGACAAAAGAGAAGTGGCAAGGTTCCCTTAAGCAGTGATGGAACATAGTAGAAGCAAGTATGGTGCGGTGTAAGCATGTCTTCAATAGGTCCAAAGATTTTTCCTTTTATTGCATCAGGTGGATACTGAGATGGCTTAAAGACTTCAATACCGGGGTCGAACACCTTTTCCTTTAGGGGAAAATAGCACTCAGGCTCAGCCGAGTGTGAAGAAGATCCGCAAAGAAGCACAACCTCGTCCTCAGAAGTGGGACAAAGAGGTGTTAAATCATACGTGCAACTGATTTCGGTGTCGACCGGTTTCTTCTCCTTTGACAAAATGCTCTTCAAATCCAAAGTAGGATCAAGGCGATAATCTTCAAAGTCCAAAGGAGGAGCATCACTCTCATGAGGGAAGTATGTGTTGAGAAATTCAGAGAAATCTTCCTCGAATGAGTAATCGTCCATAGTAGGATCGAGTGATGGTGGAGGATCTTCATCATGTGAAGAATCGCTCGATAGAGTATCAGCCTCATCGAAATCATCGAAAGTGGGCAGCTCGGGATACTCAGAAGTACAATCAAAATCATCCGAATCTGAGCTAGAATCATCATCATCATAAGCATCAAAGACCGGTGGAGAATCAAAAATGGGAGAAGCGTCCAAAGTAGAGTGAGAATCATCCACATTATCATTAAAAAGTGGATTAGGAGTGGAAGACTCGAATAGAGGATTGTCAAAGACGGTAAAGTCATCGAGCACATTTATCATATTCACTGATTCTCGGCCTACAAAAGATTTGCCTGTAAGCTTCCCCATTCTAAAAATTTTAGAATCATCCCCGACTCGTAAGATTAACTCACCTTCGGCCACATCTATTAAAGCACGTCCGGTTCTCAAGAATGGCCGACCAAGTATTAGAGGAATACGAGGGTCCATTTCATAATCAACTACGACAAAATCGACCGGGAAAGTAAATGTGCCAACTTTAATAAACACGTCTTCGGCTATACCAACGGGGTAAGCGAGAGTGCGGTTTGCAAGTTCGAGAGTCATCTTTGTTGGAATGAGATCGGGCAATGATAGTGTTTTCCAAACACTGAGTGGCATAAGATTAATACTAGCCCCGAGATCAGCAAGGGCAGTAAATTCTTCAGTTTTGTTGAATACGCAAGACAACACAAAACGACCGGGATCTCCAAGCTTTTCCGGAAGTTCTCTAAGAAGGACTGCAGAGCAGTTTTCATTTAAGCGTGTGTTGGCGAGTTCAAGCAACTTCTCCTTCTTGCTAAGCAATTCCTTGAATGCTTTGACAAATTTCGGCATGTGGCAAAGTGCTTCAACAAGGCTGATGTTGATAGTCATTTTAGATAGCATGTCCACATATTTCATGACATTACAGTCATTCTTGGTTAGCTCGTTGGTCTTGCCTATGCGAGAAGGGTATGGGATTCTGGGCTGATAAGGGTTAGGTGGAGGTGTAGTTGGTGAAGGTTGTGATGTTGAAGGGTCCTTCCGAGATACATCGTCATGACGAGGCGGAGACGGTAATGGTGTGCTATCACTAAGTGTAAGAGGAGTAGGGATACATGGTGGTGGAGGAGGTGTAGATAATGGTGGTGAATCAGGTGGATTGACAATGGTAATTCCACTACGCGTAGTTATAGCACTCACATTAGCTCGCGGATTGGTGACGGTGTTTGAAGGTAGAGAACCCGAGGAAGAAGAAGGTTGAGCTTCAGGCAAGAAACTAGCCAATAGATTCTTTAATTCAGTTGTTTGAGTGATGAAGGAGGATTGAAGGTTTTCACGAACCTCGGTTCTGATGTCATTACCTTGCTTTAAGATATCTCCTTTCAAATTGATTATTTGGCTCTGTAGATTCTTGATTTGCTCACCTTGAGTTCTCATGATGGTGTCAACATCGGGATTAATGGGTGGGTGTTGTTGGGTGGGTGGTTGATAAGGGTTAGAAGCACGAGGTGGGATTTGGTTGCTTCTATTGTAGTTGTTGGCGGGGTTTTGGTTTTGAGGAGAAAAACCGGGTGAAAGGTAATTGTTTGAACGGTAGCTTAGCAGATTTCTATCCCCTTGTTGTCTAGCTTGGTAATTGTCCGGTGAATAATTACCGTAAGCTGCATACACATTTTCCGGATTTCCTTGTGTCGAAGGACAATCGGTGTATGAGTGAGGACCGCCACATGTTTCACAAGGATTAGCAACCGCTTTAACTTGTTGGTGTTGGTTTGAAGCGAGAAGCGTAATACTTTTGCTCATTTCAGCCATCATGCGGGTGAGTTCGGTCATCTCAGGGTTTGCTGAGGTAGAGGAAACATTGACTCTCGTGTTGTTTCTAGAAGAAGCAGAAGAATCCCAGTTCTTATGATGAGTAGTCATGTTCTCTATTAACTCTCTACACTCCTCGGGTCTCCTTTTCATGAATGTGCCACCGGCGGCTGCATTAATCGTATCACGATCTCGAAAAGTCAATCCGTTGTAGAAAGTATCGATCAAGGTGACCGGAAGCATGTTGTGGTTTGGACAACGGTCGATCAAGACATTATATCTCTCCCATGCATCAAAAAGAGATTCATCGGGATCTTGCATGAAACCGCTGATCTGATTGCGAAGGCTTGTGACCATGGATGGTGGAAAGTAGCGCGAAAGAAAGCGTTGAGTCATGTCATCCCAAGTGTGAATAGAATTCTTCGGGAGACGATCAAACCATTTCTCGGCATGATGCGATAAAGTATGTGGGAAGAGTTGTAGGCGGAGTACATCCATTGTGGCCCCAGGCAACTTCATGCTTTGGGTGATTGTAATGAACTTGTCGAGGTGTTTGTTGGCATCATCATCAGGCAATCCTCTAAATGGGTTTGTTTGTACTTGCTGAATCATGTGGTGCTTCAACGAAAACTCAGGAGCGTTGATTTGCATCGGCGCAATCGGTCCTCCTCGTCCAAACATTGTTGGTTGACAAAGTTCCTCCATGGTCCGAAGATCGGGCTGTGGAAGAGCATTGTTATTATTGTTATTATTGTTGAGGTGCGGTAGTTGATTATTGTTGTTAACACCTGACATATCTAAATCTTCTTGAGGCTCGGGCTCTTGGTAGTTAGAAGATCTAGTACGCATACACCTGAAAATGCAAAAGAAAAAGAAACCAAACGCAAAGACAATATATATACACAATAAAAAGAAAATCTTTTTGGATTTTTGAAATTTTTAATTTTTATGGTTTTTTATCAATTTTTAATTTTTTATGATTTTTTGAATTTTTTAGGCAAGAAAAATAACGTTCACAAGTGAACGGATCCCAAAAAGCAACGTGTCTAGCACAGAAAACTGTTGATCTTAACGAAAAGAGCCGGCAGCGGCGCCATTTGATACACGGCTTTACCCGTGTAAAAATTAAAGATTAAATTGATTAAGTTCGTGTTCTCGGTATCTTAACGAATTGATCTAGGCTCCTATGTGTGACTCAGTCGATCTTTGGTGAAAAAGGATATTTATGGGTGATTTTAAATTTAAATGCAAGGACTTAAAAGTAAAAGTGCTCTTAAAGTAAATCTAAGTCTAATTAAAGTAAAGTGCGAGTATTTTAAAACGTAACTAAAATTAAAGGACACTTAAATTAAAATGACGCAAACTTAAATCTATCTAAGGCAAACTTAAAGTGCGACTAAAACTAAGGCAAATAATCTAAAAGTGCAATTAAATAAAAAGGCAAGTAAAATAAAGTTTGAAGGTAAAAATCAAAGACAAAAGCTAATAAGAACCTGAATACAGCTCATTCGGAATAAACCTTTGTTTGGAACAATCATTCGTCCTAAATGTCACCTTTGGTTGAAATGATTTTTCTTCACTTGGAATATTACCAAAATCCTTGATCCGGAACAAATTTGTCTGAATATGTCACTTATCCAATACAATCTTTCATTCGGAACTTGCTGATTCGGAATCTTGTAAATCTTGCCTTGATTCGGAAGTTTTGGTCACCCCTTGATTCGGAACTTTCCGGATGAAGCTCCTTTATTCGGAACTTTTGAAGTTCCGAATGAAGGCCCTTGGTCCGGAACTTTTGGAATTGGCTCGGAAGTCACTTATTCGGAAGGTTCCGAATGAAGAGTCTTGGTTCGGAAGTTTTGACTTCCGAATGAACAAGTTTGGTTCGGAACTTTGAAAGTTCCGAATGAGCAACCTTGGTTCGGAAGTTTTGACTTCCGAATGAAGCCTTGGTCCGGAAGTTTTGACTTCCGAATGAACCTTCAATCCTATCCTTGGTTCGGAACTTTTTCTGGAAACACAGAAACAAAGCAATACTTCCGAAGAACAAGGAAGATGATACAGTAGCAGATATAAACGAAAAATAAGCAAAATCAATCACACGTATTAATAAAAACAGTAACGAAACAACAAATAAGCATCAACAATCAATCAAAAACATGAAATTAAACAACTTTAACCATAATAATCAAAAAACACTTTGGATCAAAATAAAAGCATGAACGTGAACATAACATAAACACAACAAATCAAAGAATAAGAAAGGTAGATAAGAGATTGACAAGATAAAGTAAAGATTGACAAGAATTAAATGAAAACTTACTTGAAATTAAATGAATTTAAGGTGCGAGACAAGGTAATTAAAATGACAATTAATGTAAATGACAAGTATTTAAATGGTGGAAGAACTAGTGTCACCCTAGCCAACAAGAGTGAAATGATAACTATCCTAATCTATATATAGGGGAGGATTAAGGAAGCTTCCTCCCCTCTTTCCTTTCTTCTTAATTACAAGTTTAAGTCCCTCCTTTTATTAATCTTCATTAATTGCGTCATTAGTCCTTTTCTTCTAATCTTCTTTAAACTTGGACTTAAGGGACTTTTGGCTTCGGGATTTCTTTTGAACTCGTCTTTAAATTCTTCAATAAAATAGACTTGAATTCTTCGGCTTTTGATAAACTTCCGTCTTTTGACTTTTTCTTCGATAAATCTTCAGAATTGGTCGTGGACTTCCGTTCTTTTTGCACTCTTGACTTCTTGACTTCGTCTTTTATCCTTTTCTTCAATAAAAGTCCATAAATGCCCGTGAATGTCCGTGTTTTATCCATTTTTCACCTTTTCATCCTAAATCACAACAAAAACACAAACCACGCATAATTCCGACATAAAAGACATAAAATACACGTTTTGGTCCGGTTATTATTGTAGTTAAGTGGTAGAAAAGATGGGTGTTTACACACCTATCAATTTCCGCATATAAAAATCTGGGACCTTTGTTTAAAAACTCTGATTCTTTATGATTTAATGTATAAATTTTTATTACGTCAACTTTATGTCAATAATATTTCATTGTTTCTTGTACTATGACGTGGCGCCCCCTTGCTGCCTAGTTGTCCCGTACCTGATTTTGGGGGTCTCACAGTAGGAGCCTTTTTAAGATAGTTTGCTCTATGCGTACATTTGCTATCGCTTGAAGGGGTTACGTTATTGTGCTCAGTGTCTCATTTATTTGAGGATTTTGTTCGAGCTCGTCGTCACGTGGTTAGTGCAAGATATAAGACACAAAGTTTGGGAGATTCCACTTCTTCATCAAATTCGTTATACTTGATTTTCTTCAACAGTGATCTCTCCATGGAGCCTACTGGATTTGTCGTGTACTTCTTAAGGGGAAGACGATCCCTTTTGAGTTGATGTGAAAAAAAGGGGAAGAATGCATGGATCAAGGGGAAGCTTAGCCTTCATCTATATTAGCTTCAGGGGAAGCTTGTTTCTTACTAGTTTTGTCAAATCAACTAGGGGAAGATTGTTGGGACTTAGATATCTTGGGTTGATATGACAAAACAAGATGAAGGACCTAATAGCAAATAGTTAGCTTCTATAGTAAGCTAGGGTTGTAATGTAACCCTAGTACCTCTATTATATAAAGAGGTTTAGGCACACATGGTTATTCACTCATTCACAAACAATGTAAACCATAGGTTTGTGTGCGTTCATCCTGGTGTCAAGCCTATAAGGCACCAGGAGTAGTAGTTAGTAGCATTATTAATAGTAATCTTTATTAGTGAAAGCCTTGTTCTTGGTTATGATTGTGTTCTTTATGTTCCGCTGTGCTTATTACAATCATGATCATGATATCCTAGATGAGTCTAGATCCTAAGACTCAACAGGTACTGATACTTAAGTTATGTGTACGGTAGATGCTATGAAGCATTCAACATTTTGTGTTATAATTATGTGTTAAATAGATTGAATGAAATGGAAACTAAGAACATGAGGAATCCGACCTTAGATAATGGTGGATTAGTACTTGGGCATCATGTTAAATTTATGTTGATAAGAATTTATTAACTCTTTCAATGCAGTGAAGAAATGGAAGATCGATTGTTTTGGCAACTCTTCTACTCCTAATATCATGTGAAAAGGAGATGTGATGCTAGAATTCACATCTGGAAAAGAGATTAAGTTAACTAACGCTTTGTACATGCCGAAGATTCGTAGGAATCTTGTGTCCAGATGGTTGCTTAATAAATTTGGCTTTCTTCTTTTGTTTGAATCAAATAAATTTGAGTTGACGAAGAACAAAATGTGAGTCCGTAAGGGTTACACCTTTTTATAAATATTTAAGTTGAATGCAATTTTCTAATGGTCTTTTTAGAAAATGAATATGAATATAACTTATTTGATTCTTTAAATGTATCGCGTGAGTGACACAAACATAATAATTATAACTTAATGTGTTGCTTAATTAAAATAAATAGGACACCCACTTTTCGTATTGACACGGATTAAAAAATTAGAACTTGGGTTGAAGCCAAATTGACAAGATTTTCTTTTCACTCGGTTAAATGGTAAATATTCAAACCCCTTGATATGATTAACATGGTTTTATGTGATTTCAAATTGATACCTACTAACGTATAAAATTGCGAGTACTTTAATGAAGTGTCATTTTATACACTTTTTAGGGGTCATTTCACCACGTTATTTGTCCCAAAGTGCTCTAAAAACATCTTAATCCATTTCTTTTTGTAATTTTAGCAATTTGGATGTACTTGGAGCGTTTGGATGGTTTTAGAGTGGTTTTTAAGCCTTTTCAAGGCTATTGTAACAAGTATGGAGGATACCAAGTCGAAGATGCACATATTTCAAAGTTACAAGGAATATCTATTAACATGACGCATCGACGGCGTCGCGAACAACGTATAATGGTGTCACCATGATCATTCAGACGGCGTCGCCCTTCACTCCTGACGTCGTCACAGCCAACCGACTTCGTCACAGCCAATATAAGATTCGACGGACCTGACGGTGTCGTGATTACTACCCGACGTCATCGCGACCCGAACTCTATATATAGAACCCCTTGTAAACATACAATACGCGTAGAATTTTAGGGTTAGCTTGGAGCAGCCATTGTCAGCCGATTTTAGGGTTTCTTAACCTAAGAAACTCCCTTCTTTCACTTATATCAATTGAAAAACAAGGTTTTACTTATTTTCAATAATCATTTCTATGTGTTTGATGATTATATCTTCTATCTTTTCTTTTATTGCTATGTTGGGCTAGATCTTGTGTTGTTTATCTATGATTGCATGAAAATTATGATGTGATCTTCTTGTATTTGTTGCTTCTTGTCTAGATTATGAGCACGTTAAGCTCTAGAAAACTAGACTAGATCTTCATATCTTAACTGTTGATATGTATAAGGAACCGTGGGTGATGGATGATGCCTCACTTTGTAGATCCATGTTCTTGGTCGTGAACTCCCTTGACCGGTTCGTCAATTGTATGGAAATCATGTTGCTTCGATGTGTTGGATAAATTTAAGTGTTTTTTAATGCATGTATTAATAAGTAGATCTAGGGGTTATCTATGGCTCTGGGTAAACAAGTTAATATGAAGACGATTGAAAGGATGTATACCGATGGGTAAGAACTAGTAAACGTCACCATACCACTATGCAAGGGACTACTTGTTTTGCATATGACTTGCAATTAATACAAACAAACATACTTACATATTTAGTCGAAAATATGTGATGGGTAGCAAAAACTTTAAAAGAACATTGTAGTAAGTAGTGCATGATTAGATAAACACATTTTATTTACTTGCTGAAATTCTATAATATTAGTTTAGGTTTAGTTAGAGTGTTAGTCAAAAACCCCATTCTTTATCCTTGATAACTTACTTGCTTTTATGTAATACAAAAATAATATTTTCCCACCTCTAGACCTATTGAACGTTCAACACTAGACTCTCAAACTATTCCCCGAGAGAACGACAACAATCCCGTTTCCTTACCTATACTCCCAAACAATGAGAATGTTGGCACCTCGGACGTTTTTTAAAGGTAAAGCTAGTTTTACAAGTCCCGAGTGCCTCAATAAAGTTCAACTTGACAAGCCGAACTTTTATCTCGATGAGTCCAAATGGATTGATCATATTATGGTAGTTAGGCCCGATAGTGAAGAGACAATCATTTTGTAAGAATGGAGTATATCAAAATTAAATAAAGATTTTGTTAAACCATGTAACTATGCTTATCAAAACAGTATTTATGTAATCTTTGTGAGACCCCCAAAATCTGACATGGAACAAATAGGCAACGAGGGGGTAACACGTCATAGTACAAGAAACAATGAATTACAGTTCATACAAAGCTGACGAAATAAAAACATGTACATTACATCATAAAAGGTCAGGGTTTTTATACATAGGTCCCAGGGTTTTAGAAGCGGAAAATTATATTATTTCGTCTCGATTTATATTATAAAAACATGTGCAGATTTTTTTTTCCTAAAAAGGGAGGGCTTTACCTGGTTTGAGTCTGTGTGGCGGTGGGCTCAAACCTCTTTGATTAGTCGACCAATAAGTCGGAAGTCACGGTTACCAAAAAAAAAAGAAAAAAATGTTGCTTTCATTGTTTATTTCCTTTAAAATATCTATTTAGATACGCAAATTTTCTTTCCGACCATTCGTAATTGAATATCTAGTCTATAGACCATTGTGTAGCTCAACGTGTCTCCGTAAAAGACTAAAAGACATCGCGTGAGTCACACATCTCGAAGAACTCGATGAATCAGTGTTGACTAATATCGTGGGTTTTCGTACCCTTGATTGACTTTTACGTCACCATTTTTTTACACGACACTTGTACTTGGATTACATCTTATTTCATTGACCATTCTACGTTTCGATTTCGAATTACAACGTCCGTTGTACCTTGAAAACATCATCGTCATCTTGAAATTCATCCTCTATCGTGTAGCGATTGTTTGGAATGCAATTCTATTTCTATAAACTTGTATCCTCCCTTTTATTAAAACTCCCCGCCTCAGGAGTGTGACTTGTTAATATTTTATTTCTTTCTCGGTATGTCTTGTGATTTTGGAAAATAACGCCGCCAGGAGACCTTCCTGCATTGCATCTTGCAGCCAAAGACACGGATGATATACGCCGTTTTTTATCTCTCAGATTATCGTTGGCATTCTTGAACCATTTCCATACTGTGTTTTCTTTACATGATTAGTTATACAGTTTATCTTCTTTCGTCTTTATGGAATCCAAGAGTCTTGTGTGTACATTAATTCTGGGTTATTATGAAACTGGATTTAATTTCAAGCTATGTCAAAAAATATACTTTGTACATAAACTTTACAGGAAATTTAACAATGTCGAGAAAATATTTTTATAACTTAGACATAAAAATATATATTTCTACCTGTTGAGAAGTTCGTTTAGGACATAATATTTTAACAGTAAACATTAAAATCGAGCAAGTTACGCTCATTTGAAATTATAAAATTTAAGAACTTAATTCTACATATTTCAAAAATATCATTTGGTTAACACATTTTAATGCAAGGGCATTTTCGTCCATTTTTTATCCGTTTCAAGTCTCGAGTAAAACTAGAAAATTGTCTGAAACATCGTTTTACACCAAATTACTCTAGACTTCGAGTCTTAAAATGCCGTTTAGTGAATCAATTGGTCTAGTCAAACCCAAAAGTCAAAGTTGACCAAAAAGAGACAAAACTAATAAAATTTAAAAATATGGATTGAAGTGTTTTTGAGTTCGTTTGAGCTCGTAAAACTTTAACTAATGATATTTTGCAAACTAAAAACAATGATTGCGTTTGAACAAGTATAAAATAGTAACTTTGAGTTCGGTCATACATATACATAGACCTTGAACTTTTTAAATTCGGTAACTTCCTAATATAGAAACTTTTCGGAGTGATTGTAATATTTGTTAACTGATACCCTACTTTCTTAAAAGTATATTATTGTCAAATTTATCACGATGTGCACACATACAGATTCCTTTATGCATGACTTATTTGTCATTCTGTATTGTCGTCCTTTGTTTCTATCGTACCACTGATTCGGGCCGAGGGTTGAAGATCTTGCTTTTATAACGTTCGTTATCATTTTGGCACGTGTCTCTTGACGATTTCGGCTAAACCTCTTGAAACCTTATCACCTTGTAACCATTTCGTTGACTGTCTTGAACTACTCCTTATTTTCCTCTTGTAACCCACTCACTACTTTATAAACTATTGTCATGTTACCATATAAACTCAAACTGGTCTTGTTTGTGAATCAATTTACAAAAGGTTTCATTTGGGCTTTCTTAAATAATTGAATGTTATCTTATAAAATTAATTTATATTAATTTTTATAATGTATTTTCACAAATTGTCTAATACGGTCTTATAAAGAACCCTTGTAACTATACAAATTGTTGATTTCAACAGTTAGCCAGTAACTTATAGGCGAAAAGTTTCATATGTTATTTTGATTCCTGTTTTTACAAATGACATTATATACATATTTTAAATCATATAATATGTAATACTGATTTGACGAAGTTGAGCATCGCATTGCTAGTCCTAAATTATGCATGGCCTGATCACCTATGCCTAATTTAGAAGGAGCCATGCAAGGCCGAATAGTAGTCACCTTAAATATTTGACCAACAATTAACTTTTTAATTATGTTTCTTAAAAAGTTAGATAAAATAAAAGTTTTGAAAGCTTTTACATCTTATGCGAGTAGCAACAATTCACGACATATACATATGAACCCTTATCTTTTCTTAAACAAAGTACATGCCTCAAACACATATTTCCTTACTCAAACACCTTTGTTATACTTGTTACCTCATTTTCCTTCATGATACCATTCTTGTTACTGCTTGTCTAATTTCTTACCATTGATACCAGACTTGAAAGTTTCAACGTTGTTATGCTTCTACATCAATCGACCTTCTCTATCTCTTTTGGTAGACCTTCGAAACATCTCTGGACGCGAATAGTGAGTATATGACTGAAGTGACCAATGATTTCGTGTATCCGTCATGATGTATGTTAGACTTCATCGTTTTGAAATTCATTCGTATGAATCATGTGTTAATTTTGCTTTTCATTGCTAATGTTGTTATTTTACTGGAATTACTCTCAAGTGACTCCTTAAGAATTTTATTTGATTCGAAAATTCGTTGTGTGGCTTTTCTCCTTCAGTCGTGTATCGACCACCGAGAACTTAATAAAACGTTGTGGTGATGTCAACCACACTCGTGAATTTATCATTGCTATAATCATTTGTTTCTCATTATTTTTATTATTATCGACGCGTCTATTCTATCATGTTTTTTAAGAATTGATACAATTTTTGTTTTATTCCCTCATGTTATTTCTCGCATACAGATTGTTGACATTTATATGATTCATATTCGTTGTTGTCTTGTCACCTTTTGAAAACCAGAAAATGTTACGTGTTTATCATTTGATACCTTAAACACTTTCTTAGATTACTAAATTTTTTTATTAATTTTTAAGAACATTTTATACATTTTATCAAATGTTTAAATTACCAAAATAACTATTTCAAGTTAAGTACCGGATCTATACATCCTCTGTGGGAAATTTACCTAGTGTTTCAAAGGAGATCAAGTTGTATCTTTTAAAGTATTTGATTATATCGTACTTTACTGTCAACCTAATGAAATTATTAACTTAAATTATAATTTCTAAACAATGTTTCTGAATAACTTGGAAAATCTGAATTTTCTCTAATGGTAACGATAAACCTGAGTTTTAACGATAATTTCATGTAGTCACCTAAAAGTTCTTAAGCCGACCAGGATAACTATTTTGAACTGTTCTACTTTTGCTTTGAAAATTATGATCAAGAAAAAAATATAGCAACATCATACTCACTAAATACATATAGTTTGATTTTAAATCACTACACCTTGTAAAATTTTCTTTTAATCAAGAAAATATATAAACTGAGTTTTAAAGTAATACCAAAATACTAGACAACTGATTGTGACAACTTGTATTTTGAATGATAATATATAATTCATTTCTCCCTTCTATTTCCGTTGTAACTAGATTGTTACGTTTTAAGACTGTCATGTTTTACAGTTGCACAATTTGCGACTCCTTGTTGATTAATGATTTTGATTCATCTTAACGCACCTTGTCCATTTAAGCGATTCTCATGTTCATTCTATCTTTTGAATATTTCTCCGTACTGAAGCGTAGTGAGTTCCAATTATTAAGGTTCGCCGTGATGCAGAAATTACCTGGGAAGCAATGAATTTTGTTCTACACTTTGTACCTCCTCTTGTTTGCATCTTCTACTGTTTTCAGGGGAACTCTGGGGATCCGAGTTCCTTTAGGGGGGAAGACTGTAAAAACCCGTACTTTCTTAGCATTATTTTATTCTTTTTATTCGTGCTTCTTGAATTTTCCAACGTATTACGTTTTCTTGTATTGTTATATGTAAATCCTGAGATTTTTTTATATACTTTTCAAGTATCATCTGATCATTGATAAATACTTTGTATGGAATTATAAAAAATTTATTTTATCTTTTTCCATATTTAATTTAAATCAAAGTTTTTGATTTAAAATCACCTGCGTGCGTTTTACAAACGATTTTATTCAAATCAATGAACAACGAGAATTCCTAGTGATCGCGATACCGACGGATGCCCAAAAGTTTACGTTTATTTATCGATTGTTTCGATAATTAATACTTTCGACGATTTCGTTTTAATTACGTATTAAGTCGTGTCGGGAAATCATATAATCATTTTTATGATGCATTGTAACTTTTGAAAAGTATTTTTACGAAACCCGAGCCCCGTAAATATTTTCAATATTTACCAATAACCATTTTCTACCCCTTTAAAACTATTAATTATTTTTAAGTCCATGTTGATACAAAAGTTGGATGATCCTTGCTAGACCCGAATTAGGCTTAATTCGGGTGAGATGGGATCCGGCTCTTGCACCAAGTGAATAGTCTTGCTGAGATCCTGCACACTAAAGCAACACGCGTTAGGCTTACCGTGGGAATGTATCTCACGATTAGACTCCAGCGTGAGAGTAAGTAATTAGTTAGGGTTAAGAGTCGGATGTGAGGTTTAGAGTATGGAGAATGTAATACCTTTGTGGAACCTTTAGGGGTAAGGGTTCCTTATATAGGCAGTGAAACCCTAGGCTCACTGTTTACTTCGGCCCCAAACATAAGATAATCACCATAATTAGTTCGATTGTTATCTTCTAATTATGGTGAGTGTATATCTTATTCTTTGAGGCAAATCCCAATCTTGATAGGATTGTGATTCTGTCTAACCCTGTTCCGGTCGTGCCGGGTCATGGGCCGCATACATCTTTTGCGACCACTATTCATCCAAGCCCATAAGCTGAGATAACATTAATCCAACCCATTCGTGATGGGTCAGACACGGGTAGTACCCTTGGGCCGGGTTCATGACCCAGCTGGGGACTATACGTCATCATGTCCCCCCCAGTCTAGTTGTTACAGCCTAGGCGTAACCTCTAGACTAATGAATGTCCTGTAAATATTGTTGTCGCAAACATACCCGTTCCCAAAAAAGGCGACCGGGACAACATTAATGAATGCATTAATGGCAGTCATTAGTTGGACGCTTTGTCTGCAAAAGTGCACCAGTCATGCCCACCCTTGAGCCACGTAAAACTGGGTAAGAGATGACCTGTGGGCCCCTTCTAACGTTTCAGAACTGTCAGATATCCCCACCGTTAGATAGGCGTAGTGGGTTACACGTGTCAAACATCCATGTTACCTCGTAACTCGAGGCAACCCTATAAAAGAGTTGGTGTGTGCTACTGTGTAAACACACAGTTTATATCTCCATTCCGCCATTGTTATACACTTGCTCAATCCTTGATTCCTTATCTCCTTTTCCATGGAATTCCACCACACCAGGTTTGACCACCGCGCCTTTCTAATCCTTTTCATAAACCATGGTGAAAGATAATCCTATTATCACGGACTTCCTCAATGTGATGAAGCCGTAGAAATATATAGACTTCCTGTCCGAATATTTCATTCCAGAGAGCGTACACCCCACCTATCCAGGTGATGGGGAAGCCATCACGGACGCTCCTAGGGGAAAAATAGGTGTGTATACGCGCCTATTTGATTCGGCTAACTACCGCATCCCCCTATCTAAGTTTCCCGTAGACGTGCTGTTGTATTATGACTTCCACATAACGCAGCTTCACTGCATAGGGGCGTGCAAGATTAACCAATTCGAGGTGACTTGCCACGCCTGCGTAGTAACCCCCACAGTTAATCTTTTCAGGGTATTCTACTTACCCCAAATCGTAAATGGGTGGATATCGTTTAAATAACGATCCGCAACAGCCCCCACGTCGTATATGAAGCCCCTAGATTTCCTTAAGAAGTGGTATGACCACTACTTCTTCATAGACGCCAAGGTATTCCCCACCCCGTTTGTTATGAAGTACAGAGTACGGGTCGACCCCTTACCCTCATCCAAGGATTATAGTAGCAAGGATGTGAAAAAGCTAGACACCCACCGTACGGATTTCCATCGGGGCCTGCCGGAGCACTTCATATGCTTAATAGGAATCAGCCGTAACTATTTTGGGAGGGAGGATAGATATCCATGCTTTCTGACTGAGCATAGACAGGGTAGGTTTTCCACATATGAATATGCGTGCCAACATGTCCAAAGTACTTGTAAGCTTACTAATACATACGTATTTTCATGTCCTTTGAGATGAAGTTGTTTGGTCTTCTACGCCAAGGTGATCCTAGCAAGGTGCCGCAGGGATTCCGACCCCTAAAAGAGGGCGAGCCTCCCCTACTAGATGCCACTGTCAACATGACTATCCCTTTGGAAGAAACGACCGAGAAATGGTCGGATGAGGAGGAGCCCGTGATCCAAAAATCACCCCTGGATTTTCACAATGAAGACGGTGGTGAGCTGCTGCTGGAGAACACCACGTCCCACCAAGATGAAGAAGAACAAATCACAGACCCATCCATCAATCGTGACAGAGGAGAAGATGAAATGACGCAGGATGCCGGATCCTCCCAGCCATCAAAGCCCATGTCCAGGAAGCGCAAAACCACCAGGAAGATGGTGAAGAATGTGGGGGCTGAGGCGGGGGAACACAATGCTCCCCCCCAAGAAATTGAGGCAGGACCACCCGTAGTTCCAAAAGGGAAGCAGCACCACCATGCCCCAAGGCAACCCCTCGCCGCAAGTAGATGAACATGTCTGGAAGGCAACTCATGTGAATGTCGTGGCTCCTACTATCATGGAACCCATGATTGACACAACGTAAGTACCGACAATACTCCATAATACATAATCCACTAACAAAAACTCATAAGTGTGTTTCAATAACAGGGCGGATCCGTCGACAGTAGCACAGGAGAAGGAGGCGGAGAGGGAACCCTCACCCATGATATCTATGAGGCCCTCATCCCCCCTTTAACTCATGAAGAGGAGCCACGTTCTGAGGGTCCTGACACCAACCTCCGCCCGGCCTGGAACTTGTCAAGCTTAACAAGACTAGAGGCGGAGTCTGAGTGCAAAGAATTCATGGACCACCTAACCCCTCCAGCACTGACACAAGATTTAGATGAACTCGAGCATGAAACATTGCTGGAGCAGTATGATGTGGCCACAGCGCACCAGGTGACAGTTGGCGCGACCCTACGACGCCGTCTGGAAGGAGACTTGGCTAACGTGAGCCGTGCCGAGAGGAGGATCGTCCGCAGAGAAGAAATGGGGGAAAAGCACGAGAAGACCATATCCTCCTTGCAGACAGCCTTGGTTGTAGCGGAATCGACAATTAAGGAACAAACCAACCACGCCAATGCCCGCGAGGAGCACATTTCTGAGCTTGAAGCCCTCCTAGCTGCATCTAATGAGAAGGTACGCGCCCTTATTGATACTCATTGTTCACATAAGACCCATCTTGTCTTGTAGTAATTCCAAGTATTATTCACAGGTATCCGCAGCCGAAGCCGCTGCCAGATCCGTAACAAAACAAGCCTCCACCATTGCTCAAGAACGTGATACGCTCAAGAAAGTACTTACCCAGGCACAGATTGTCATGGAAGAGCGAGCCGCGGTAGTAGAGGGAGAGCTGAACAGGCTGGCGTCAGACTGCGCCGAAGTGTTGTGCCCTCTGATAGGTGTGAAAACACCCATCCTTTTACCACTTAATTATAATAATAACTAAGCCAAAACGTGTATTTTATGTCGTAAATGTCGGAATTATGCGTGGTTTGTGTTTTTATTGTGTTTTAGGACCAAAAGATGAAAAAAGAAGAAAACACAGGCTTTCACGGGCTTTTATCGAAGAAAACGAGAAAAGACGAAGTCAAAAGATCAAGAGTGCAAAAAGAATGGAAGTCCAAGGCCTATTCTGAAGAGTTATCGAAGAAAAAGTCTAAAGACGGAAGTTTAATCAAGTCGAAGAACCCAAGTCTAATAAATAAAGAAATTATAAGACGAGTTCAAGATTTTATCGACAAATCCCGAGCCAAAAGTCGAGACTTTAAATACGAGACGGAAGAAAAGAAAGAAAGGAGGAAGCCACCAACCACTCCCCTCTCCTATAAATACCACCCTCATTTGTTAGGAAAGGGTTGTTAGTTTTTAGGAGTAGATTAGGATAGATTAGGAGTAGTTTCTCTCTCTAGATTTATTGCTTTCTTTCTCTAGATTAATGTTTAGCACTTAAATATTTAAAGTTGTTATTGTTGAATCTTTGTTTTTTAATCAAGCTTTTAATTAATCTTCTTCTACCTTTCTTGCTTAATCTTTACTTTTGATTATGGTATGCTCTTGAGTTTTCATGGTTTTGATCAAGTGGGTTTTGATTATATTGGTTATTATTGTTAGTTTTATTGATTTGGATTATTAAGTTATCATTGTTAGATGTTTATTGGTTAGTCTTGTTTAATCTTTTGGTTGATTTGGTTAGTTTTGATTAAGATTCGTCTTGTTTTAGTTTCCCATGTTCTTCGAATTTTCTTTCTGCTTCCCAGATTCCGAACGAACAAAATATTCCGAATGAACGTTTCTTCTTAATATTCCGAATGAAGCTTTTCTCTTGATTATTCCGCATGAACGTTTTTATTCCGCATCAACAGTTTATTCCGAACGAACTTTATTCCGGATGAGCAACTTATTCCGAATGAGGAGATATTCCGGATGAACCTTTTTATTCCGAATGAATACTTTATTCCGAACCAAAGTTTTATTCCGCATGAAGTTTAGTTTTTTTCCGAATCAGTGTAATATTCCGAATGAGCCTATTATTCCGGATGAGCAATTTTATTCCGAGTCAGTCATGTTTTCCGCATCAGCATATTATTCCGAATCAAGTAGTTTTTCCGCATGAGTATTTATTCCGAATCAGCATTTTATCTTAATTTTTCCGAATGAACAGTTTTCTTAGTTTTGTAATTTTTGTATTTTACATAAAAGTGACAGTTTTTAGCTTATTTTTATTACTTCACGCATTTTATTTTTCAGTCTTTAGTTAATTTCGTCTTTTAGATTTATCTTTATTTATTGTTTCGCTTTAATTTTCATTTAAATATTTGCATTGCTGTTTTATTGATTGTCCTTAGTTTATTTTTTATTTCGCTTCGCTTTTACCTTTTCAAGTAGAATAGATAACCAACTTCCCTTTTCGTTACCAAGAATAACTGAGTCTCACGTTGAACCTTAATCAATTCGAGATGATTCGTGAACGAACAACGACTATGCAAAATCCCTGTATCCAATGGCGCCGCTGCCGGCTCTTTTCGTGAAGATTAACGGTTTTTTGTGAGAGAGGCGTTGGCTTTTGGGATCCGTTCACTCGTGAACGTTATTTTTCGTGTCAAAAATTTTCAAAAAATCCAAAAACATTTGAAAAATCATAAAAAGCATTTCTTTTTCAAAGTTTTGCAACCAAAAATATTCCTCTTCATCCTCTATTGTGTTTAATTCTTTTCTTTACCCCTCTTATTTATAATTCTTCATGGATTCGTCTTGCGTACGGTGTGGGAGACCATGGTATGGTTTTCAAACATGTCAATGGTGTACTTGTGAGCGGTGTGGTTCTGATATCGACAATACACAATTTGGATTTTGTCCATTTTGCAATTCAACAAATTCGTACTTCTCCTCTTACAATACTTTCTGACCCTCTCCCGTCTATGACAATCCTTATCCTCAAAATGCACCGGGTTTTTCTCCATACCCGTGGTGCTATATTTGTGGGGGGCCTCACGATGCTTCTTCTTGTCAACCGATGAACATCTTTGAGAAAATACCGTGCTATCATCCCAATGTGTATAACTTTGAGCGCCCACATCACACCCTCAATCATCAATCCTCTCAGCAAATTAGTCTTGACCAACAACTCACTACTTTGAATGACGTTCTAACAAGTTTAGCTCAACTCCGAGCTGACTTGCATCAGGAAAGGCAACCTTTGTGTGATGGTGACCAAATCTTGAAATCCACCAACACCTTTTTGAGCCAATTTGGTCGTTTTCCCTTCTTTTGTACACCAAAATGTTTAATTACAGCGTGGGATAGAATCGATTCAACTAAAAAACTAGGGGAGATGAACAACAACAGTTGCTTCATGAGCTTCTTAAAGATGTGGAGGTTATCAAAGAGGAGTTAGCCGACTATATCACTCCTAACTGGAATGGTCCCGTCTATTATGATGATGATGACGACGATGATGTCTACGCTCTCAACCAATCTTCTGAAGTTGCCACTCCTACTCTCGATATTCCTAATGCGTCTAAGGATGATGATTCATTGAGTGAGATTAGTTATTTTGGTCTCGATAAATTCTTTGATGATGAGGTTTGTGACATACCGACTGCTATGGAGTTTGAGGACGACGTTGCTCTTACGGAAGAGGTCGATCCTACTGATAACGATTTTTCTCCACGCTATGAGAATTTCACTTTTGAAATTTCTCAATCTCCACCGGGAGATGCGGACGTTGACGATTTATTCTCTCCGGCTTACGAGAAGTTCACCGATGAACTTGCTCTTGTAGATGAGGTGTAAGACGTGATTCTTCGAGACAGATTACGGAAAGTACATCTTCTTATTGCTCAAATTGAAGCTTTGACTTCTCCACCTCTTTCCGAGTCTTTACCTCCATCTATTACTCCCGTTGAGGATAATGACCCATTGCTGGAAGAAATCGACATTCACTCAATACCTCCGGGTATTGATGATGATGACACGGAGGGGTATATCCTTTTTGATACTTTGCTTCTTGATGCCATTGTCCCAAGTCCCCCTCCCGAGCACCTTTCATCCACTCCTTTAGCCACTATTACGGAGGATGAGTGCTTTGACCCGGGAGGTGACATTGATTATTATATGAATGATAACCTTACGGCTTTGCCGCTTTCTGAGCATCAATTGTCTTTGGGGGATGACAATTTGATTCCTTTACCCACCCCACCTCCCGTGGCTCACGACTTCACATACTTTTCGTATGTTGAATGGACTTTTCTCCCATTCAAGACTTATCCTCCCGCCTCTCCTTCATTGATGTCCTCCGGGAACGAGGACAAGGTCTTTGATCCCGGTATTACATTCGAGGCATCCCCATGGACCATTTAATTCGGGGACGAGTCAGGCTCGTGACTCGGTTAACTTAAACAAGCGCTCTTCGGGAGGCAACCCGATTACCTTTCTTTATCTATTTTCATCATAAGTGTAGGGGGAGCCCCGTTGGTGTTTCTTGTTTTCTTTCTTATCATGTACAGGGGTTAGAGCTTCAAAGACACATTCTTGATGACTTTTGATGACCCGTGATTCCGTGTTCCCGTCTTCCCCGTTCTATCCTAAACTATTTTCGATTCACTATTTTATATTTTCCAATATTAAAATAGGAATCCCTTTAGTTGTCTTTTCCTTAGCAAGATTTAAAAAACGTGCAAAATTTCCTAAGTGTAGGAGAGTTTACTCCCACATGCTTAAACATTGAGGACAATGTTTATATCAAGTGTAGGGGGGACTTCTATCGAATTTAAGTGGCCTTTTCCTTGTATTAGTCCTCATTTTAACCGGAAAATTGATTTTTCGACATTTTTCAAAATTTCTGATCTATTTTGGCCTAGTAGTTTTACCTTTGTATAGTTATTTTCTTTCTTTACTAGAATAAATTTTAATAAAGTGGTTTTAATTTTCAACGTTGTGAATCTTTTGACTCAACCCAAGTTTACTTATCTAAGTTTACTCTAGCTAGTATCCTTAACGTGTTTAAGTCAAGTTTTGCTAGGCTTTTATATAGGGAGCTTTAAAACGCGAAAGTCTAAACTCTCATGGGTTAAGAACAAGAACTTTTCGCAAGTTCCTATAATTGATCCTAGAGAGTCGTTTATCAAGGGAACTTTAAAATGCAAATTCTAAACTTGAAAAAGTCTAAGAATTTGCAAGATCCTATAGATGACTCGAAAACCCAAAACTTTGATTTAATTGGCTAAGCATCCACGAGTCTCATTCCTTGAGATTTTAAACTATGGAGGACGAGAGATAATAGAGTCAATTATAAGTTTGGTATTCTTTCGTGAATTTATGTGAGTTGATTATAAGCCTATTCTCCCATTGCTTGTTAATAAATTTATCTGCAATAAATAAGGTTGTACGATTTGAAAAGTTACTTAGCTTCTAGCCCAAGATCGTTTAAAAGTTGCTCGGTATTGATTAGAGTTCATAGCCAAGGCATAACTTATTGAAGCGGGATGCGAAGATTGGCGAGTCTGAAAAGGCCCTAACAAGGCATGAGGGCTACATTTTGTTGCTAAAGATGCCAAGTGATGTGAAGAATCATTTATCAAGAATCAATATGAAGGATCGAGACACACGACGAAAAGCAAATACTCCCGTAAAGATCATGGAGAAGTCTATCCAAAAAGGCCCTAACAAGGTATGAGGATAAATAGATCAAAGTCCTAAAAGGAGGCGGATCGTTGTATCAAAAATCCCAAATAAAGATTGGAGAAAAATGAAGAAGTCGTGGTCCAAGTATGAAGAATCTCTCAAAACTTCAAGTGAAGAAATTCCTATTATGAAGAGAAGACCATTATTTCATGAACGTCTCTCAAGATTTGAAGTATGAATTCACTGCCAAATATCGGTCCGAGAAAGGTCTCAAATCGTGAAGCGAGTTATGCCAAGATATGAACTTTATGAGGTCCTGAGAAGCAGTTTTAAAAGATTTTGTCCTTTAGCTAACTATTGATTAAATCATTCCACTTTATTTTCAGCCTTAATAACTATCGAAATAAGGCACCAATGCATCATCGTGATCATTCAACACAATAATAAAATATAAGAGATACACCTAGGAATAAGGGAGTCTAAGTAAATAATTGGCCCACATGAGTTCATGTTAGTTTGCTAACTTATAATAACAATGATCTCGTTTTTAAGCTTGGTATGGGGAACGTGAAACTTGAGGATGATAATCATTCATGACATTCCAAAACCCTAAGGTAAGTCTTTGATTTCTTTACTTGTTTTGTTATTTTCTATCTCTTTAATAAAGGCCAATGTGGATTGATTTTAGTGGAAAATGTAAAACTTACTTTGTAACTAATGCATTGCATGAGGGCATTGCAATGGTCAAGTGTAGGGGATTTGATAGGTGTGAAAACAACCATCCTTTTACCACTTAATTATAATAATAACCAAGCCAAAACGTGTATTTTATGTCGTAAATGTCGGAATTATGCGTGGTTTGTGTTTTTATTGTGTTTTGGGACCAAAAGATGAAAAAGGAAGAAAACACGGGCTTTCACGGGCTTTTATCGAAGAAAACGAGAAAAGACGAAGTCAAAAGATCAAGAGTGCAAAAAGAACGGAAGTCCAAGGCCTATTCGGAAGAGTTAACGAAGAAAAAGTCTAAAGACGGAAGTTTAATCAAGTCGAAGAACCCAAGTCTAATAAATGAAGAAATTATAAGACGAGTTCAAGATTTTATCGACAAATCCCGAGCCAAAAGTCGAGATTTTAAAGACGAGACGGAAGAAAAGAAAGAAAGGAGGAAGCCACCAACCACTCCCCTCTCCTATAAATACCACCCTCATTTGTTAGGAAAGGGTTGGTTAGTTTTTAGGAGTAGATTAGGATAGATTAGGAGTAGTTTCTCTCTCTAGATTTATTGCTTTCTCTCTCTAGATTAATGTTTAGTACTTAAATCTTTAAAGTTGTTATTGTTGAATCTTTGTTTTTTAATCAAGCTTTTAATTAATCTTCTTCTACCTTTCTTGCTTAATCTTTACTTTTGATTATGGTATGTTCTTGAGTTTTCATGGTTTTGATCAAGTGGGTTTTGATTATTTTGGTTATTATTGTTAGTTTTATTGATTTGGATTATTAACTTATCATTGTTAGATGTTTATTGGTTAGTCTTGTTTAATCTTTTGGTTGATTTGGTTAGTTTTGATTAAGATTCGTCTTGTTTTAGTTTCCCCTGTTCTTCGAATTTTCTTTCTGCTTCCCAGATTCCGAACGAACAAAATATTCTGAATGAACGTTTCTTCTTAATATTCTGAATGAAGCTTTTCTCTTGATTATTCCGCATGAACGTTTTTATTCCGCATCAACAGTTTATTCCGAACGAACTTTATTCCGGATGAGCAACTTATTCCGAATGAGGGGATATTCCGGATGAACCTTTTTATTCCGAATGAATACTTTATTCCTAACCAAAGTTTTATTCCGCATGAAGTTTAGTTTTTTCCGAATCAGTGTAATATTCCGAATGAGCCTACTATTCCGGATGAGCAATTTTATTCCGAGTCAGTCATGTTTTCCGCATCAGCATATTATTCCGAATCAAGTAGTTTTTCCGCATGAGTATTTATTCCGAATCAGCATTTTATCTTAATTTTTCCGAATGAACAGTTTTCTTAGTTTTGTAATTTTTGTATTTTATAGAAAAGTGACAGTTTTCTGGTGATTGTTTTTAGCTTATTTTTATTACTTCGCGCATTTTATTTTTTAGTCTTTAGTTAATTTCGTCTTTTAGATTTATCTTTATTTATTGTTTCGCTTTAATTTTCATTTAAATATTTGCATTGCTCTTTTATTAATTGTCTTTAGTTTATTTTTTATTTCGCTTCGCTTTTACCTTTTCAAGTAGAATAGATAACCAACTTCCCTTTTCGTTACCAAGAATAACTGAGTCTCACGTTAAACCTTAATCAATTCGAGAAGATTCGAGAACGAACAACGACTATGCAAAATCCTTGTATCACCCTCCATTGCTCACGACCATAGCCGGGCGTAGGTGGATGGTGGGCCATGGGATGCGCCTTGCCGTGACCCAGGTAACGGAGGCTCCTCAATTTGTGTAGGCTTTTGCGGATGTTGTATCAGACGGCATTAACCGTGGTAGGCACGAGGGTTTGATCAAGGCTGCAGAATTGATAAGCAAAAATGAAGACATCTTCCAGCACACCTACCATAATTCTTGAGCAGAAGTAAGATGACCATGGCCGCCCTTGGGGAAATCCAGCACCCCTTCCTAGATGATCTTGAGTCGCTAAAGGATGCTTCCAACGAGGCGGTCATGACCAAGCTCACCACCGACCCCATGCAACTGACCCTGCCAACATACGACGCTAGTTTGAAGGTGATGAAAGGTGAGAAACTTTTAGCTGAGGCGTTGGATGCTAATATGACTAGGGCGCAGAGTGGCAAGGATGCTCGCGGCGAGGCCCTCCGTGCCCTGATTGCAGAAGGAAAGAGAGAAATCAGAGAGTTCCTACTTCCTTTGTAATTTACCTTGTAAACATTTGTATCTTTGTACTTATTCGTCCGTGCATGTACACGGCTTGAATTCATAATATTGTTAGGATATTATATATAAGTCCGTGATGACCACGACAATTTTGTTTATTGAATTTGAAGCATGTTTATTTTCTTTAGATATCGTATATCTATATTGCATGACATGTCACGGCTTATCAAGAATAAAACTAAGTCTATATTTTACTAGACGTGCAGCGTGTGTCTTTATCATGGCCAGTACTATCTAAGTACAACATGAGGAAACTTATTACAACGTCTTGTAAATAAGGTGTCTAGTAAGGATACATGATTCGCGTCACTGGGGTTGCATCCCTCTTATGCGACAAGTTGAATTATTAGGTTCACTTGATCCTCTTACCCCGCCTGGGAGCGAATAGTACATGTACGGTTTGAATGAATGCATATGAATAATAAATAGCACATTATGTAAATAACAAATACATCTAAGACATGAGACAATATTTTGCACAAGAACAGGCCGTGAAGCTAGCTAGGCACCACGGCATTTTATTATAACGTTTACGATTTTTTGACAGAATTAAAATCCTAAGACAAATAGAACCTAGAAAGCATGAAAACAAAAAATACATGGATCTTCATTGAAGCCAACCATAGCGAAGTGTCCATGCGGAGACCGTAGCCTTCCAAAGATAGCATTTTTTAAGGTTGCAGATATTCTATGTACGTTCCAGGTCACGGCCATCCATATCACGCAACTTGTACGCGCCCAGTCCCAAGGCTTCCGTAACCTCATACGGCCTTCCCACTTGGGACCCAGCTTTCCTGTATTCCCCGCGCGACTTACCTCGTTAGCACGATAAACAAAATCTCCCGGACGAAAGGAAACACCTTTAACCTTGGCATCGTAATAAGCCTTCATCCGTGCCTTGGACTTGGCCTCATTGATGGTCGATATTTCTCTTTTTTCTCCTAACAAGTCCAGATTAATCCGGAGTTGCTCATCGTTTGTGAAGACATTAACCTTCGCCGTGTGGATGGTTGGCATTCCAATTTCTTCTGGTATAACAACCTCAGTCCCATAAGCCAGCGCGAATGGAGTGTACCCATTGGCTTTTTTTATCATAGTCCTATGCGCCCATAGAACATGCGGCAGCGCATCTACCCACTTGGAACTTCGTTCATTTAAGCGTGCCTTGATGCCTTCACCTAGGCTTCTATTTGCCCGCTCCACAAGACCATTAGTTTGTGGGTGCTTAACCGATGCGAAGCGTCGCGTGATGTTCAATGCCGCGCACCAATCCTTAAATGGATTATCCGCGAACTGCTTCCCATTATCCGAGATGATTTCTCCTGGCAAGCCAAAGCGGCACACAATATTTTCCCAAACAAACTTTTTGACCTGTTTGCCCGTAATGGATTTAACCGCCTTAGCTTCTATCCAGCGTGTAAAGTAGTCCATTGCGACGATCAAGAACTTAACTCCCCCTGCAGCAACGGGAAAAGGTCATGCGATGTCTATCCCCCACTAATAGAATGGCCATGGGGATGTGATGGTTGTTAGTTCTTGCTGCGGATGTCGCGGTACTGGTCTGTGCACTTGGCAATCACTGCATTTACGAATCATGTCATGTGCATCCCGATGCATAGTAGGCCAATAATATCATGTGCGTAAAGCTCTTGCTACTACAAATCTGGGGCCTGCGTGCATACCGCATGACCCTTCATGTATCTCACTGATCACATAGGTAGCCTGGCGTGGTCCGACACACCGTAACCACGGCTGTAAGAAGGAGCGCTTGTACAAAATACCTTCTCGGAGCTCAAAGTGCTGCGACTTCCTTCTGATACGCCGCGCCGCCTTTTCATCGTCTGGAAGGGTCTCATCAGTTAAATAGCTGATAATCGGGGTCATCCAAGTAGGTCCCTCTTCCTCAACTATAGCTGCGATTTCCCCTCCCGTTATAGATTTTTCCTTTAGTATTTCTACCAAGACTTGCTTGGATAAGTGGGCGAAGCTTGTAGACGCAATCTTGCTAAGAGCATCCGCCTTCTTGTTTTCACCTCTTGGTACCTGCTTGATAGAAAAATTCCCAAAAGTAGCTATGAGTGACTTGACTTTCTCCAAGTATTGAACCATGTTATCCTCCTTGACTATGTAACCTCCTAGGATGTGATTCGTGACAAGCCGTGAGTCCACGTAAGCCTCAAGGTTGTAGACTCCCATCATAGCGGTGATTTTTAAACCTGCAATCAATGCTTCATATTCCGCCTCATTATTAGTGGTTGTGAACTCAAAACGCAAGGCGTAGGTAAACTCCATTCCTTCCGGATTCGTGAGAATAAGGCCAGCTCCTGATCCGTCCATGCACGAAGATCCGTCAGTAAACAAAACCCATCTGCTGGAACTTCCTCTTGTTGCACCATTGGTCCGTCCTCCTCTGGCTTCTCGATTAGGAAATCTGCCAAGATTTGGCCCTTGACCGCTGTTCTTGGTCTATAGGAGATGATATGCTCACCTAGTAGAATGCTCCACTTCTGTAGCTTCCCGGCCACATCTAGCTTGGAGATGATTTTTTTTATTGACTGATCAGTGATAACCACAATTGGGTGCGCCTGGAAGTACCGGCGCAACCTTTTCGTGGCGTACAACAATGACAAACCAACTTCTCTATAGAGGAATAGTTCAACTCCGACCCTTGTAGTGTTCTACTTATGAAGTAAACCGGAGTCTGGATTGTATCCCTATCTGTCATGAGTACTGCGCTTATTGCTCCGTGTGTAGCAGACAGATACATGATGAGCTATTCCTTAGGTCGGGGAGCAACTAGCATGGGAAGAGCTGCAAGGTGCTGCTTAAGCTGCTCAAAGGCTTCCTCTGCCTCCTTTGTCCAACAAAAATCTCCTTTCTTTATGCACTTTTTGAGTGTCTTGAATAGAGGTAGTGATTTCTCCGCAGACTTCGGCAAGAACCTGTTTAGCCCGGCCAGCTTTCCATTTAGTGATTGTACCTCTTTTCGTGTCCGGGGGGATGGTAACTGTATCACCGCGTTCGTATTTTCCGGACAAGGCTTGATGTCGTTTGGATCAATAATATATACAAGGAACATCCCTTCAGTTGCCCCAAACGTGCACTTCTTTGGATATAGTTTCATGTTGATTCTCCTTAACGTGTCAAACGTCTCCTGGATATCACGGAGAAGTGCTTCCTCCGTATGACTCTTGATGACTAGATCGTCAACATAGACCTCAAGGTTGCAGCCTATCTGGGAATCGAAGGCCTTATCAACAAGTCGCTGATATGTCGCTCCGGCGTTCTTTAGTCCAAACGGCATTTTTGTGTAACAATACACGCCCTGACTAGTGTGAAGTGCCATCTTCTCCTCATCTTCTTCCGCCATATGATGGTATCATTTGTACGCATCTAAAAAACACTTGAAAGGGTATCCACATAAGGATTCCACCTTCCAATCAGTTTCTGGTAGCGGATAACAGTCTTGCGGACAAGCTTTGTTCAAGTTTATGAAGTCCACACACATGCGCCAACTCCCGTCATGCTTCTTGACCATGACTGGATTGGATAACCACTCGTGGTAGTATACCTCGCGCATAATTCCTGCGTCTACTAATTTTTGTACCTCATCCAGTATCACATGGCTGCGCTCTGGTGCTTGACCACGCTTCTTTTGTTTAACATGAGGATATCCCTGGCGGATTTGAAGTTTATGTTCTGCCATCGAACGCGGCACACCTGTCATATGCTTAGGCTCCCATGCGAATACATCCAGGTTTTCTTTTAGGAGAGAGCACATGGCCCTCTTGCCTTTATCCGAGAGTGTTCCCCCTATGGACACCTCTTGTTCCAGGTAGTCGGGATGGATTGCCACCTTCCAATTGGGGGGTGGTGATCATTCCTTAATGGGAACAGGCTGGATTGGTGTTGTCACGGCGTGGCATTTGGATGCTGGCATGATTGAATTGTAAATAGTAACAATTCCCCCTTCAACAGGGAACTTAATCATGCCATGAGACGTGGACGAAACTGCCCGTATGGCCAGGATGCCTGGTCTTCCGATAATCCCATTGTATGGAGAGTGTGAGCGTATCACCATAAAGTTCATCCACGCCATGGTAGAATGCTCTTCATTCCCAATGGTTACTAACAGACGCAGTTTTCCTATTGGCCAGATAGTGTCTCCACTAAAGCCAATGAGTGGTGACGTGGCCGGTACTAATTGGCTTCTTATCTCTAGTCGTAGCTGTACAAAACAGTGTTCGTAGATTACTTCCGCCGATGACCCTCCATCCACATACATACGGCGAACGTTGTGGGTTCCAATGCTTACCTCAATCGTGAGAGGTGCATGAGCCACGTCGCTTGCCGTAATGGGAGGGAATGAGATTTCTCTACCGCGTGAAATTTTTTGACTAATTTTCTGTTTTGTGCGACGCTGCCAAGATTGGATCATATATATAGTCGAAGGTTTGTCCTTTTGGAGATCCTTCTTATCGTGCTTTTTGTTATCCTTTCCATCCTTCCAATCCTTGACCAAATGTTTGAGTTTGCCTGACTTGATGAGTGACTCAATGTGCTTCTTGAGCTGGATGTATTCCTCCGTACCGTGGCCCTTGTCGTTGTGGAATTCGCAGAAGCGATTTCCTTAACGGCGGTCCACCAGAGTCGTCATTGGGGGAGGCCTTGGGAAGTTCGCCCCTTCTGTCAACAAGATGTCCCGGTAAGTCATTTTTAGAGGGGTGAATTTGTCATCATACCGCCCTCCTTTATTCCGACTCTTGTAGTCCGAGCCCCTTCCATTGCCTTGGTTGCTTTGGCCACCTGAATGCCTCTTGGGTTGGTCGTTCGATCGATAGTTGTGGTTTCCCTTTGTAGGATAGGCCGCGGCTACCGTGGTTTCTCCTTCTACAAAGTTCCTGACCCTTTCCATGAGGTCGTCATACTTCTCCGATCGCTTGTCATTGAGGCGCCTAATTAATTCTTTGTCCGTTATGGCATGCACATAATCAAAAAAATTTAGGAGCTCGGGCATTGTCTTTGTGCGCGTGCACTCGTTATTAAAATGTTATGTGAAGTCCTCCGTAGATTCTCCAGGTCGTTGCTTGACAGTTGCCAACGAGACCGGATCTCTATTATACTTATTTCGCTGAGTATAATTGTTTTTGAACGCAGTACGCAACTCACTGAAGCTATCAATGCTTCGGGGAGGAAACCCCTCAAACCAGTCACGGGCGTTGCCAATCAAGTTCGAATTGAACATCTGGCACCATATAGGCATTGACCATCGTTTGATATTCCCCTACGTGTCAAATGTCTTTAGGTGATCATCCGGATCACCAGATCCATCATAGGTTTTGACGCATGTTGGCATACGGCACTTCTTATCCTCGGAGTAGTTCCGTATACAGAGCATGAAGGGATCCTCCCTAGGATCACACCATGTGCGGGAGAGGTATTCCCCCTCTACCTCACGATAGTAAGGGCCATCGTAGTATCCCTCATCATCCGATGGTGGTGGAGGAGTATACCTAGGTCGGTGACGCTTGGGGGGATGGTCATCCGAATCCGACCCTGAGGGGCCGGGAGAAGGGGGTGGTGCTCCACTTCTCGGTTGAGGACCCCTTTTGTGAGAAGAGCTAGGAGCATTCTTTCCACTGTCCACCCTATCCCAAACGCTGGTGCGGCGATTGTTCCTAGTTGATTCCAACACCGGGCGTTCGGCAGAGCCGTCGGACATGTCTCCTTCCTCACGAGATTGTAGTAGTTCCTGCATAACGTGATCCCCTATGCGCTCGAACACATTCCGCGGTCGCGAGTTTTCCTCCAAGTGGTTTTGCTCCTGTGGGCGCGCCTTCCTCTTATTTTGAGTTTGAGGAGAGGCTCCGGATACGGCCCTGCCAAAGTTGAGCCTAGATTGGAGGTTCCTACCTAGGCTTAACCTTGACGCGATACCCGGGACGATCCTCTCAAAGTTCTTCGTGAGAACACGAGCGAGGTCTTCGTCACTAAGTGGTTCCACTTCCACTTCTTCCTCGATTGATGGCATGCGTGGCTCCTTGTTAGGGGCATTAGGCGCACTCCTTGGATCAGGGTTATCCATGGTCATGGTTGGTGGTGGGGTATTAGCGGACGTTCCTGTCCCACCCAAAGACTGAAAAACGTTTCGGTTATTCGGTCCGCCTGTTTGGCTGCCAGGGGACTGGTTGGGAATGAGTATCCCATCCCCTGTGGACTTCCGATTCGCAGGATTCGTGTTCATGGGATTCCCTTGCGAATGTCCCTTCGTCATTGAAAGAGATCGAGATGAAATTTGTTCTAGCTTAGTGTTTGGGTCCCACGGATGGCGCCAACTTGTTGATAGAAAAGTTGGATGATCCTTGCTAGACCCGAATTAGGCTTAATTCGGGTGATCTGGGCTCTGGCTCTTGCACCAAGTGAATAGTCTTGCTGAGATCTTGCACACTAAAGCAACACGAGTTAGACTTACCGTGGGAATTAAGCCTACACTTAACCCATATATAAACTCATTTTTACTTCCACCATCCCACACATATACTCATTTTATAAAAAAAACACAAATCTTCCCCCCTTGTTCTAGCCGTGAGACCCAACACCAAAACACCCCATTTTCATCATCAAACAACTTGATCAATTCAAAAAGAAATCAAGACCACTTCCGAGATTTTTATGGTGCATCTTTTGGTACCAAAATCATAAACATGCATCCAGATTTCAAAAACTTTATGATTACATGGCTGTATGATGTTTTAATCATCATGCATGTGTTATTTTTGGTAAGATCGTCTTATTTTGATCACAAAAAGTTTGGATTTTGATCTTTGATTTTGTTAGATTTTACATGCAAGTGTTTTTAGGATTGTTTGGTAGACAGGTATGTTATTTGAGTGATTCTATAGGTATAGTAATGAGTGGTTTTGGTGGAAAAATTGATTTGTCATGTTTTCTAAAAGGGTATTTTGGGGCAGCAGGTCTATAACATATTTTTTGTGGGCTTAAGGTCTGATAAAGGCTGAGATTATTTGATTTTATTGTAGAGTTTTCCGAGACGCTCGTTTTGGTATAAGATAGAGCTTATAACTCTTTTACGAGTCAAAAGTTATGCTAGTTTTAGTATTCGTGTACCGGGAGACGCAAGTCGGCACAATCCGAAATTGTGGCTGATTTTGGGTCGACTCTCGGGGACTTTAGGCTTGGTTAGATACATGTAACTACTGGTTTTCAAAGTTTACAAACTTAGTATGATGAGTCTAGTAGTGGTTTCAAAAGACGGATTGTCGAATTAGTACTTTTAAAGTGGTCCAAACGGTTTTAAGTATACAAATCTGTCCCAAATTTGGAGTCGAGTAAAGTGTCGAGCTGATGGTTTTTAAAGTGTGAGCTTTGGCTCAAACTTTGGTGAGGTCTTATACAGGTTATAAGTGACCTTGACACCAATTTTCATCTAAATCGGACAAGTCTAGATAGGGTAGATCGATGTGTACATTCGGGGTGTACTTGCTGTTTTATTTTTTGACACATAGTTCAACGCTGGTGTTGCGTGAGTTTGAGTATTCACCATCGAACATGGTGACTTACTCAAGTGCTTAGTCATTATATAAATGACTTAGATACTGGTCCAATTAAGGTTAAGGAATAGATTGACTTGCGTTGACTTAGCGTCTATTGACGGGTCAATTTCGAGTGTACAAGTGTTTAATTATGTAGTGTTGGATAAATGGGTTAGTGTGGATTCTTTTGGTTCGTGTCAATGTTTTTGAAAAATGAATACTTTGAAAACATTTGAGTCATATTATATTTGGTACATATCGATATTTGAGTTCGAGTCTTAATGCGCGCCTTATTTTGATAGGTTGCGGTTTTCGTGTTTCCCCGGGAATCCGTATCGTCAGTGATCGTCTCACTACCATTGTTTCTACTCAGTTGTTGAGTACCGTGATGGGCTTACCACGTGGCTAAGGTGAGTTCATAGCCCCTTTTTACTTGTACATGGTTTCTAAACGCGGGGTGAGATTTTACATGGTGGAACACAATCATTTAAAAACTGTGTGTTATCCTCAACTTGTATGCTATCCAGAATTTGTATGCTATTCAGAAATTGTATGCTTTCCAGAACTTGAGAATTTCCAACTGATTTTCATTGATATTATTACTTTTAGTCTTTAGCCTTAAGTTGCCTCTCATTGATCATGAACCGTTAATTGTCCTGGTGCATTGCGCGAAGCGCGAATGTTGTGGGTGCATCCATCGGGATTCACTATCCCCGTCCCGATTACCTTGACGCACTAATATTCGTTTATACTTGATTATTTAGGCTGAATACTCCCCAGAGGAACTTACACTAAGTTAAGCTTCGGTTCATGAACTAAACAGCAATAATAATGTTTCGGATTGTGGTTATCGTGCGTAACCATTTTCCCCTATTTTTTGTTTACAAATGAATGCTTGTGTTCCACATCCTTATTGCTAAACCTATGAATATCACTCAACTTTGTGTTGACGATTTTACATGTTTAATCTGAGGTACTATTACTTAGCTTTGCTTGGATGGGAGCCCGCAGGATATTATCGCAGCTTGGAGATTACTGTGTTGCTTTTAAAATATTGTTTTTAGTAAAAACTGTCAGGAGTTTATTCTATCTTTTGGGAAACTTTATGTTATAAATCGAGACGAAATAATATAATTTTTCGCTTCTAAAACTCTGGGACCTATGTTTAAAAACTCTGACCTTTTATGATGTAATGTACATGTTTTTATTTCGTCAGCTTTGTATGAACTGTAAGTCATTGTTTCTTATACTATGACGTGTTACCCCCTCGTTGCCTATTTATTCCATGTCAGATTTTGAGGGTCTCACAATCTTCACTCCATAAACACAAAAGTCTCATGAACAATTGTTTTTTAAAAGTATACAAAGGCGGATAAAATGGAAAAAGGATTTTGTCATTAAGAAATCTAATATTGTGAGATATATTGGGTACCTGCCTAATCAAGATTCTCTGAGAAAGAGTAGGCAAGCACTTCGTGTTGTTAAACATATTTTTCAAACTTTTGAATCCACTGTTGAAAGTAACTGGAAAAGACGTGAAGAAAATAAATGGAAAAAAGATATTCCTCACGATATAACTGTGCTTGTGAAAACTCTTTCGATACCGCTTGCGGTAAAAACGAAAGCAAATGATCTGGATTTTGAAAGATTAATTCAGATAGAAATGTTTGACGATTTAGAATATGTTGAATCTCTTGAAAATGAAATTGACCTACTCTTCAATCTAAAAAATCATAATTTTCAAAAGAATATGATCTACTCTTGCATGAATGTCTCTCCAAAGACTTTTTGTGTGTTGTTGTTAATGATCATGTAGTTAATTTTGATGCGGATATAGATGAATATTATGACGTTGCATGCAAGTATAGTGAAACACTCAAAATGTGTGAATGTATTGGGCTTTCGAAACAAAATGTTCCCCTCAAGTTGAAGGGAAAATTTTATAGAGTTGCAATTAGATCGCCCTTGTTGTATGGGTCGGAGTGTTGGCCTATTACAAAATACCTTGCCAATAGGGGGAAGTGGCAGAATTGAGAATGCTAAAGTGGACTTGTGGTAAAACTCTGCTTGACATGGCCCCTAATGGAGTTTATAGAGTGCAACTTGAAGTCGAGACGGTCATCAACAATATAATAGAATGACGGTTGAGGTGGTTCGAACATGTTAGAAGAAGACCACAGTCAACACGAGTTAGAAGAGTGAGAGCGTTGGTTGTTGACGGCGTGAGAAGAAGGGGTAGACCCAAACGTAGGTGGGAGGATCGAGTGAAGCAGGACATGAAAAAGATTCTATTGCCTGAGGACATGACCTTTAATAGGAGCGAGTGGAGAGCTATAATTAGATTAGGTGGTTTATCTTTGAGTTGGTTCTGGTGTTTTTTTTTGTTTTTCATGCCTTCGTGATGCTTGCTTGCTTAGTGGTTTGTGGGTTTGGCGTTTTTAGCATATGGTTAGAGGATAGGTTTATAGGGGTTTTAGGGCTTGTTTTCTTGTTTGTTAGGTCCTAGTGTGTGATAGTTCTATGCATGTCCTTTTGTGTTGGTCCTCTTTATAGGCTCTGCACTCTTGCTTTAGACTCTTCCGCTTCTTGTTGCTCCTTAGGTCTTGGTTCCTTGCATAGGTTTTTCTACTCATCTTTACCTTGCGCTTCGTGCTTGCTTTGGTATGTCTTGTGTGCAGTCCTTGTTATCTCCTACCGTGTAGGGTTATGCTTGATTTTAGTTATGCGTCCCTTGTTTGGTGGGTTGTATGCTTCACTTTTATATCTTGCTTTGCTTTAGGGTTCTTGGCTCGTGTTTGAGGTCCTCTTTTCGGTTCTCGTGTTTGTATTGTTTTGTGGCTAGTTGAGATCTATGCGCTCTCTTCCGTATTGTATGTTTTGTGCTTACTTTGTTAGTTTGATCTTTTTTATGTCGTGTCCCGCTACTTTAATGCTGTTTATTTAAAAATAATAGTAATCATAAAAAATTTGAAGTGTTATCGCTTCCTTTTTTTTTTCTTAGCCGTATGTCTACTCGGAAACAGTATCTTTACTCACGGGTTAGAGTATAATCTGTCCACACTTTATCTCTTTCATATTTGACTTTAGCGGAGTTTGGTATAGTTGTTGTTGTTGCTTAAGCACTATACAATTAGTTTTTGTTTTGTATAGCTTAACGAAAATAAAGGTTTTTTATGCAATACTATTCGAATGTCTTGTACGATACAAATAATAGAAAACTCCCAAGTTGTGCCTAAAAAGGATTAAAGTATAAAAAGAAAGTCCTTTGCAATAATGATGAAAAAGAGTGCGGCGGTAAAGTTTATCATGGCAAAAGTTGATGCCCCAAATTTTGCAAATTCGTATGATACCAAAAAAAAAAACAAAAAAAGTTTGTGAATCGAATCAAACATATATTATTAATTTCAAAACTTGTATGTGCATTAGGTACGTGTGTTACATGTCTTTATTTAAATACCTTAATGGCATAATAATAGTACTAGTTATTTAGATCGAGGAATAAAACAATTGGAAAGTATGATACGTGAATCGTACACTATTATATATAGAACCAACATGTTCTTATGCACATGCATGCATATATTTGTATGAAAGTAAAAGATAACAGGGCAGAGAATAAGGCTTGATGAGGTGCTTAGACTGCGGGAACAAAGCAAAGAAGGATTGTTTGTACTATAGGTGTCGAAGTTGTTGTAAAGGACATGCATTTCGATGTCGAACGCACATTAAGAGCACTTGGGTTCCCATTTCCACAAGGCAAGCTGTGCGGAATTTAGCAGCTTCGTATGCTACTCCACCGCACAACGATGATCATCAGCAAGAACAACAACAACAACAACAATTGTGTATTCCAACATCATCTGGTACGTATGTCCTAAATTGGTATGTTTTAAAACCTTTATGCGACTACACACATAATCATCTTAAGAGGTTTTTAACGGAGCTAGTGTGTTTCTTTTGTAAGGGTTTGGAGGACCATTTCCGACCGAGGTGAGTGGTGAAGCTACATTTACTTGTGTACGAGTACCAACAAGTGAAGGAAATCCGGTTGTAGATCAATATGCGTATGAAACATCAATTAATATAGGAGGACATTTGTTTAAAGGTCTTCTATATGATGAAGGACCACATCGACCTGTGGTGAATTCTCGTGACATGGATGCAGATGCTGGAGATCCGCAGAAGTCCACCATAAATATTGCTCCTAGCTAGCTAATTAACACTAGCAAGAAATTAGTAGTGGTGGACCTTGGCCTATCCGGGTAAAGTTAATCCGCGAAATCCTTATTTTCATAATGCTTAACAGTAAAACGCTTAGAACTCTGTTAACTCAAGACTATCTAGTAACTTGTGATATATATAGTAACCTTTTTTAATCAAAAACATGCCTACTTTGCTGATTGGATATGTGTAAGATCATCTGCAATGGGTTTAATTGGCACACGTTCAGTGGAAAAAGTAAACATATACTGATATACATGACATCTATGGGTAAGAATCCTTGTACGGTAGATGGTTAGACGCGTTCTACTGCCAAAGTGGCACCAATTAACAAGACGTGTTCTTGTTGTTACGCCGTCCCGAAGTGGACGCGTCGAGACTCAAAATGAAGAGCTCGTGGTCGACTTTGTGACCGAGTTGTCGAAAGGTTGTGTGGACTCAAGAGTGAGTTATATGAGTGGTTTAATTTGTATAAGTAGAGTATATTCCAGTAGCAGATAACTATAACTATTTTGTAAGGATAAACCATGCTAACTCTTGTATACACATAACTATTTATCAGTGATTATCATTTATCAACATAATTTCTCACATACTAAGTTAGTCCAAAACCACTAGACTAACACCCACTTTACTGCCTTAGATAGTATGTTTTTTTTTTTTTTTTTTTTTTTGATATTTATGCTTTTTTAACTCGTTAAAATTTTAACATTAGACCATACTTTTTAAAACAAAGGTTCTATATCCTTAACACATTCATTCACAAAACACATCATACGAAAAAAAATCAATATAACAATGTACAACCGATCAATGAACCTCCTTTTGCCACCTTTAGATAGATATATTCATAAGATAAAGTGCAAATTTTGTCCTTTAATTATCGTAAAATTGTAGAAAAAACTTTGAGAGCTGTAAAAATACTCACAAGCATCTATTTTCATGTGAAAAAACCCTTGACACGTTAAATTTTAACTTTCCACCATTAACCCTGATTATCTCCCTTACCTGCTTTGTACGTGTGGGCATTTTCATCCTTTCTTGTCGTCCAAATCACGCCAACCCCTACTCCATCTTTCCTTCTGCGAAATATGTCGCCGAATTAATTTTGCCCCTACATCTTGGATCATATACACGTGTGACTAGCATAATTTATACCCAAAAAAACCTTTGATTTTCAAAACAATCGTAACAGTTATCTGATGTTATCTGATTTCATCCTCAATCGTATTCATCCAACACATAATCATTAAAATATTGGAAATTGTTGCACCAACCTTTGGTGTTAAGCGAGAAGATAATGCACATATCCAACATCTTGTTGGTGCTTATGATTAGTTTTTTATATTGTTAATGGTTTTATAGTTTTTGTATATGTTAACAACATGCATATACTAAGTTGAATCTAGTTAACGTTGTAATTATAGATATTATTGTTTAATTGTATGCTTATACTGGTTGATGATGTTTTTCTTATTTGCACGGAAACGTATAGCCATAGTGAAGATTTTACATCACCTCCTAAAAGGACATATCGATTTCCATCAATAGCTTGGTATGATTTAGTAGATGCATAATTATTTTCGCTTGTTGATGAAAGTTTATGGACAAAAATTTAGTAATCGTGTATTAGGATCGAACTCGAGATTATGAGATTGCACACAATACGTAAAAGGTTAATTTATTTAATAAATGTATTTATTAAATTAAATCGAGCTATAACTTAACGATCGTTAAATAATTAAGAGTTAAGTATTAAACGAGCATTGTGGAATAAATAAGAAGAAAAGAAGGTTCCGGAAACACCCTTGTGGGTGTAATCGACCGTCGGCCAAAGAGGGGAGAAGGAGAAAGATTTCTTGCATTATTTGTTTTGCTTGGAGACCAAGTTTCTTAAACCTATATAAACAACTCTTTAGCCTTCATAAATTTTATCCCTTCTCTTTCTTTTCCTTTGAGCCGATCAACCAAGAACCCACAAAGGGTTTCGGTTCGGTTTTCTTGGTTTTTTGGTTTTGCATATAATCTAGTCCTAGCCCCTCTATAGGGTTGTTGGGTAGATTTTTTCACAAGCGTAGAAGCTCGGTTTACACGTGCTAGACTCACGGTTAGCTCGTTGTATTACGTGTGTACAAGAACGTAATATAGTATTGCTTTGTTCTTTATCTTGTGGAATCGCATTAGCTAAAAGGTACGTAAACCCTAATTCGATTAATTATAATTGTGTTAATTAATGATCTTGTTAAATCGCTTTCGTTATATGTGCTTTAATCTCGTTTAGGGTTTTACAATTGTTATGAATAATAAACCATCAGTGGCATCGAGAGCCGTTTTAACATGTTATAATTATCGAAAAATCTAAAAAAATTTAACCAATAATTGTTTTGGGTTAAAACTTCATGTTTTTTAGGTTTTCTTAAAAATTAGGGTTCTGTTTTTTTATAAATTTGGTTTTGGCCGAATTTTTTTTAATAATTTTTTTTTTTGAAACCCCAAATTCACATGATTGTATGTTTTAGATTAAAATTACATGATTAATTGTTATATATGTAGTTTTTTTTTGTTATGATCCGTAGAGATTTAATTGTTAAGATATGTGGGTTGATCCATGATGAACATGCATATTTTTTCATGGATCATAAAAATTGAATGTGTTACATGTTTTTTGTTTCAATAAATCTAAAATTAGGGAAAACTTTTTATAATCATAAAAATCCTATATTTTAATTTATGGAATAAAATTAGTTGCATGTGGCTATTTGATTTATTTAATTGCACATATAATTGTTATTATGTGTTTATGATTTAGTTTTTTATCTATTTGTTTCATACGTTTTTAAGTATGTTGTAAATAAGGGTAATTTTTTTAAGAAAAATAATATGGACTAAATCATATTAAAATTAAAATTTGTTTTGAGATTTAAATTACATAGAATTACGTTGATTCGTGATTTATAATAATAATTTAACGGCCTACTCAATTTTGACAAACTATAAAGTGAGTATAACGCGATGTTGGTCATGTACCCGGCTAAGGAAGGAGGTTAAGCCATTGTCGCTGACCAAATTCCCGGCTTGCCTGTGCGTCAAAATTGGAATTACCTACGGTTATTACTTGTATTACACCTTAAGGTTGATTTACCGCAAATTCACATCCGAAACACAATGAATAAGGTTATTGCTTTGTGCGTAGCCGAGTTCTAGCAAAAATACGTTGTGGGTAAAATTCTTTAATTGGTTTTAACCAATACCTCAACATAATATATGTAGAAATTTAGTCTCGTGAAAAAGTTTATTAAATTTATGATATGAAGATGTATGCATGCTTCTCCATACATTGATTTTGACATCAAATATATACCCTTAAAATTTAAGTTGAATACCATCTAATTGACGAACACTTGAAATCACGATGTCGTCATATGAGATTTGGATGATGTTGTGATGGAGAGAAATTTTTTTATAGAATGAGAATTCGTGTGATAAGTTTTATGTTCTTTAGATTAGACGACTTAATGAAGTTACTCAGTGAGATCTGAAAACTTAAGGTATTCGGGAGGGATGAAACATGTTTACAATGCAAAACGTTTTTGGCAATGTTAATCCCTTAAAATATCTAGAAATTAGAAATGGTTTGCCAATAAAATTGTTCGACAAGTTACTATGTTGAATAAGTTTATTACTAGCAGATCAACTAATGTAATGGATTTATGTCAATATAGGTTCTAGTTTCAAGGAAAATACTATTATTTATATACCGGGGTAATTTTATTTTCTTGAATGTATTTATCGAAAATACTAATAATTTGAACTTATTTCTGTAGAAATGGCTCAACCCAACAATAACGCTATAAGTTCTGCGTTCAAAACATTTTTTGATCGTCCTGAACTTACTGGCCCTAACTTCAATGATTGGTACCGCTCACTAAGAATTGTCTTGAGAGTAGCGGGTACTATTGATATCTTGACTACTCCTCATCCGGAGGATCTTGCTGAAGGAGCTTATGAAGCCGAAAGGCTTACACACGTTGCTACCATTAAGATGCACTCGGATGTGGCTTGCCTAATGTTAGAGAAAATGGCCCCTCCACTTCAAAAGAAGTATGAGCTATTTTTGCCTAAGCGTATGCTTGATGAACTCAAGGCTATGTTCGAGAAGCCTCAAGTTGTGGAGATCTACGACTTATTAGATGCTTTGCATAGCTACAAGTAAACTCCTGGAAAGTCTGTTAGTGCACATTATATGGAAATGAGGGGTTATATGGAACAACTCATTGCACTAGGACAACCCTATTATCATAATATGGCTATTAACTTGATCAATAGGTCCCTTAACAAGGACTTCAATGATTTTGTTAGAAAGTATAAAATGCATTGCACGGGGAAGACAGTTAATGATTTGCATGCAATGCTCATTGACTATGAAAAGGGGTTAAAGGACAAGGCATCTAACTCTACTCCTCCTGTACTAACCATACAAAAGGGTAGAGTGAGTAAGCCAAAACCGAAAGTGAATAAGCTGAAGGGCAAAGGTAAAGCTGATAAGAGCAAGCAACTTGCGAATTATCAAAAGCCGAAGAACTTTGCCAAGAAGAATCAATCCCAAAAGGATGATACTTGCCACTATTGCAAGGCAAGTGGTCACTGGAAGAGGAAATGTCCTGTTCACCTCGATGAGTTGCGGGAAATAAAGAAGAAGGCTCAGCAGAGCGTTGCAGCTTCAGGTACTTTATTTATGATCGAATTATTTAATTTGACATACAAATTAAATTCCTGGGCATATGATACGGGATGCGGTATTAACATTTGTAATAAGTTGCAGGGATTTAAATTGGAAAGGTAGCTATCCTATGGGGGGAACAATTTCTACAAGTGTGCAATGGCGCACAAGCAGCGGTTGAAGATATAGGAACATTTAATTTATTTTTACCTTCGGGTTTAGTACTGATTTTAAATGATTGTCATTATGCACCTTCAATTGTTAGTGGGTGTTATTTCCTTTTCTTATTTGTAATCTTGGATTTGTTCACACTAATGATAATAATGGAATTTCTGTTTTTAAACATGGTATTTTCAATTTTAATGTAATTGCTGTGAATGGTGTGTTTGAAATTTACATGCATGATAATGAATCCAAGTATAATAATATTTTGTATTTAGCATGAATAAGAAGAGAAAGACAATAACTCTTCTTATCTTTGGCATTGTACACTTGCCCATATTGGAAAGACTCGCATATAAAAGCTTCAACGTGAAGGTCTTTTGGAAAATATCAATGATGAATCATTTAATAAATGTGAGTCTTGTATATATGGAAAGATAACCAAGAAACCTTTTAATTGCAATATTGAAAGAGCTATTGATCTACTTGGTTTAATACACACCGATGTGTGGACCACTTAGACATGTGTCAAGGAAATGTGCTAGCTACTTCTTAACATTTACGGATGATTATAACCGTTATGGTTATGTTTATTTACTTAAGCATAAACATGAGGTATTTGAAACATTCAAAGTGTTTAAAGCAGAAGTAGAATTGCAACTAGGAAAGAAGATTAAAGTTCTTCGTTGTGATAGAGGTGCTGAATATTTAAGTCAAGAGTTTAAAGATTATCTAAGTGAAAATAGAATTGTTCAGAATCTCACTTCTCCTTATACTCCACAACAAAATGGTGTATATGAAAGGAGAAATCATACACTATTAGATATGGTGCAATCTATGTTTAATCTTACAACTTTACCATTATCCTTTTGGGACTATGCTTTAGAATCTGTTGTTCTCATTTTAAATATGGTTCCCACAAAGAAGGTTGATAAGACTCCATATTAACTATGGCATGGCAAGAAGCCGTATTTGTCTTATTTAAATGTCTGGGGTTGCGACGCGTATGTGAAACGTGACTCGGGTGATAAACTCCAACAATGATCTGTGAAATGTATCTTTGTAGGATACCTTAAGGAAACTATGGGTTACTACTTTTATTATCCACGTGAGAACAAAGTAATTGTTGCTAGGTATGGAGAATTCCTTGAAAGTGACCTTGGAAATCAAGAATTCAGTGGGAGAAAATATGATCTTGAAGATAGTCATATAGATACATTACCCTCTGATGAAAATACTAGCGAAATAATTCTTGTAGAACCAGAAAGTCTAGGAGTTCCACCGGAAATAATTCCTCTATGTAGGTCTGAAAGGACTATACGTGCTCCAAAAAAACTATGTCTTAACATAGAGGATGATGATGATGATGAAGTAGGGGATCTTGGTGAACCTACTAATTACAAATCCGTCATACTTCATCCTGAAAAAGATAAGTGGACGGTTGCAATGGATGAGGAAATGAAATCCATGAGAATTAATAAAGTTTGAATTCTTGTAGATCAACCACCGAATGCTAAAGTAGTGAAACATAAGTAGATATACAAGAAAAAAACTAACATGGATGGTGAAGTACAATCCTATAAAGCTCGATTAGTAGCTAAAGGTTTTACACAAACTTTTGGTGTAGACTACGAGGAGACATTTTCTCCTGTAGCATACTTAAGAGCTATTACGATTCTCATAGCTATAGCAGCATACTATGACTATGAGATATGGTAAATGGATGTTAAAACTGCCTTCTTGAATGGTCGCTTAGATGAAGATATCTATATGCAATAACCAAAAGGGTATGTTGATCCTAAGTATCCAAAACTCGTGTGCAAACTTCAAAGATCTATTTATGGTCTAAAGCAAGCATCACGTCAATGGAACAAACGATTTGATGAAGAAATTAAAAAAGTTTGGATTTATTCAAAATCGTGATGAACCATGTGTATATCGCAAAGCTAGTGGGAGTGATGTAGTATTCCTAATCTTATATGTTGATGACATATTAATCATGGGAAGTAACATTCCAAGACTTAAGAAAGTTAAGGATTATATTGGTAAATGTTTTTTTATGAAGGATTTAGGAGAAGCTGCATACATTCTGGGAATCAAAATCTATAGAGATAGGAGTAGATGGTTAATTGGTCTTAGTCAAGATGCTTATATTGACAAAATATTAAAGAAGTATAATATGTATAATTCCAAGAAAGGTTTTCAACCTATGGAAGTTAAGCATAATCTAAGTCATGAGATGGATGCATCTACTCCTGAAGAGGAGGATTACATGCGAAAGGTGCCGTATGATTCGGCTGTAGGATCTATTATGTATGTTGTAAGATGTACAAGGTCTGATGTGGCGTTTGCTCATAACTTGGTCAGTCGTTACAAACAGAACCCAAGGAAGCTCCACTAGAGTGATGTTAAACATATTATAAAGTATTTGAGGAGTACGAAAGATATGTTTTTGGTATTTGGAGGGAAACCAGACACAATACTAAATGTAATAGGTTTCTGTGATGCGTCTTGCTAATGTGATAAAGACGATACGAAGTCTTAGCCGGGTTACGTGTTTGTTATCAATGGAGGAGCACTTGAATAGAAGAGCAAGAAACAGACAACGATTGCAATGCATGCTACTCAATCTGAGTACATAGCTGCTTCAGAAGCTACAGTGGAAGCTGTTTGGATTAGGAAGTTTATTGACGATCTTGGAGTGATGTCGTCAATAAAAGACCCTATTAATATGTATTGTGACAATTTTGCTGCAATCATATTCGCCAATGATTCTAGAGTCATGAAAGGTGCCAGTCACTTTAAACGTAAATATCATTACGTTCAAGAACAAGTTGAAGCTCGTGAAATCAAATTATTAAAAGTTTGCACATATGATAACGTAACAGATCCTTTAACTAAGGAGTAGCCTAGAGGAAAGGTTATTGAACATTCCAAAAGTATTGGGATTTAATTAGCTAGCGATTTCATGCAATAAATCTGTGATTAGTATTTGGATAAAGGATGTTAAACATTATTATTTAATGAAATAAAGACCAGATTTCGTTTATTCTTGTTATTTAATTTTGTATCCTATTTTACATGTTTTAATCCATGAATAAAGTGTTATGCTAAATGTCCGTTTTCGATTAATAATATGGGAGTATTATTAAATTAAGACAATTCAAAATTGCGATAAAGTATACTTGAAAGTATATAGATCAATTTTGGATGATATTCGATGGATCGAATATTGGACGTATCCCAACTATATGAATATACTTTATGGATCTTTGTCATTAAGTATATCATAAATAGTTATCCTTAGACTTTAGATACCATAAAATTGTTATGAATCTAGTGCATCTCTGTGGAATAATCTAACGCTAAACGTAACTGGTAGCTATAAGGGTTATTTTCAGAAGTGTTGCAAAGTTCATTGGTTTTGCTTGTAGTCAATATGGTATTTATTTCCTCCAATTCGTTTTGGAGTTATAATACAGTTGGGTCCCTCGTGGGATTAGTAAGATGTTTGTGTGGCCACACCCAAATGTGTTTTGGTAATCTTATTAATATGTGAACTAGAAACAGAATGTGTTTTGTACTAGAGGCATTGGTAGTGTAACTAGACGCTAGTAAATGTGATCACACTATATAAATTTGTTAGCCTCAAAATATTGAGTCAAACAAGAATGTTCGGTCATAGGTTTTTTATTGTAATTTTTATTAGAACGTTGTAATAGTTAGTTAAAATAGTCGTGACATTACGGGCTTGATGGCTAGCTTAAAAGGCCTCTTTCAAGGTACTAAGCATTTATTCAAGCCCGACCCAAAACAAATATAGTCCAATAGAAAGCCCGCATGTGGGTGGACTATATAAGCACCCTCCTAGCATGTTAGGAGGGTTAGTTGTTCTTATTTTCTCTAATCTAATTTCACATAGGTAATCACCTCTCTCTTTACACTTTCTCTCTATACTTTCTCTCTCTAGAAATCATTTATCTTTCTTCTTTATTTCATTAAATCAACCATGGTGAAGTGAATTAATATGGGAACAACATTTGGTATCAATCGCCACGGGGTAGATTAGTGATTGGTTGTTGGTTAGTAATTTGATTCGTGAGATTTTTTCTTCTAAATCATCTCAGATCGATTTTTTTTAGTGTTTTCGGGCTCTAAATTGTGATATAAATCTTCTACATAGTTGTGGTAGGGATTTGGTTAAGTTTTTGTGGTTAAAATCGCAAGTTTTTGGGGTGTTTGGATTGTTTTTGGGGTTCGGTTCGAAGAACAGTAGGTAAGTTAGCCAAACAGATTATTCTGAAAAGTGAGGTTTCGGAAATTTTGGTATTCCGAAGATTGGGATTTTTCCGAAATAAATTTATCCGAAGGTGAGTCTTTTGGTTTGGTTTATCCGAAATGTTCTAATTACATTTATCCGAAAATAGCAGGTTATCCGAAAAAAGCCTCAATTATCCGAAAACCAGGAAATTATCTGAATAAGTGCATTTTCCCGAATTGAGTACCAATTCTTGCCATTTATCCGAAGCAATTTATCCGAAAATTGGGCATTTATCCGACAATTGGGCATTTATCCGAAAACTGGGCATTTTTCCGAATATAGGCCTTTTATCCGAAGAAATCCATTTATCCGAAAAAGCTTCATTTATCCGAAACTCCTCAGTTATTCCGAAATCCACCATTTATCCGAAAATCACACATTATTCCAAAAATGGAAATTTTTTACAAAAATGAAAAAAATTTCGTGTGATTTTTTCGCCTTTGAATTTTGGTTACTTGTGAATACACTTTTTAGGGGATTTTAACATTTTTTCATTGACAACAACAATCACAACACATCTACTTAAGATCCGTTTTCACTTCAACAATTTTAAGTTTCTCGAAATGGATTCTACTCAAGAGTATCGTGTGACAAACAACAACATCATGGTGGCGGGTAACAAAGAGAGACCACCAATGCTTGTGACTGGTCGATATGCACAATGGCAATCACGTTTTATTCGATATCTTGATAAAATGGTAATCTTCTCCGATGTTACATCAAAGAAAGACCTTATACTCTCACTACAATAACCATTCATGTAATTCCAGCAACCGACTCGACAACCGGTTCCGATGAGCAAACAATTGAGGAAAAATATGAGAACACTTCGAAAGAGAAACGTGCTTGGATTGATGCAGAGAAAGAAGAAATCTAGTTGATTCTCAGTGGGATTGGGGATGATATTTACTCAACGGTTGATGCGTGCTCTACTGCAAAAGAAATGTGGTTTGCCATTGAACACTTGCAACAAGGAGAATCACTAAACAAGCAAGATGTCAAAGCTAACTTGTTCTGGAACTTTGGAAAGTTTAATTCATTGGATGGGGAATCAATTGATTCATATTACTCAAGGTTCTACAAGATGATGAATGTCATGACACGAAACAATTTGCAAGTCTCCACGATGCAAGTCAATGTGCAATTTCTACAGCAACTTCAACCAGAGTGGACACGGTTTGTAACTTTGGTGAAACAACAGAGTAAGTTATACGAGGTCAACTATCAACGCTCTTTGACATTTTGAAGCAATTCCAAAATGAGGCGAATGAACTTCGAGCTGAAAGGATAGCAAAGACTGCTAATCCACTTGCTCTGGTGTCTACCACTCAACACGTCCAAGATCATCGCTCTCGTGCTCCAAAATCATACTCCACTACATCCTCCTCACCAAGATACTCCACTACATCCTCCTCACCAAGATACTCTACTTCATCTAAGTCTTCAGCTCCCACAAGATCACGAGACAAAGAAACAAGAGCACCATCACCATCATCTGAAGAGGACAGTGATGAAGAACTAGCTCAGAAGGATAGGGAGATGAAACAACAAATTGCTTTCATTATGAAGACCTACAAGAAAATCTTCAAACCCACCAACAACAATCCTCGAACATCATCTAACACAAGGAACCAATATGTTGAGAGTCCTCGAATGTATGACACACATCAACGTGATAAAAGTCCTCCTAGGTATGATCGACGTAATCCAATTCATGTTGAGGGTTCTGCAAGGTATGATCGACAAACTTCTAAGTATGATACTCAGAGGATTGCTACTGTTGCTGGGAATAGGGAAACTGTTGGTACTCAAGTGGTTAAGCAAATGGGATTCAATGCTTTAATTGTCAAGGTTATGGGCATATGGCAAAGGAATGCAGAAAGCCGAAACGAGTTAGGGACTCTGGTTATCATAAGGAAAAGATGTTGCTATGCAAGAAGATGGAAGTTGGGGTTAAATTGTCGGCTGAGGAAGGAGCAATGCTTGATGATACTGATGATGAAGCCTCCGACCAAGAACTTGAAGCACACTACTCGTACATGGCAAAGGTTGAAGAAGTTCTCAATGTTACTGAAGATGACAACGGTCCTATCTTTGATACTGAGCCAATCGATAAGGTACACACTAAATAGTAATATAATGTGTTTGGTAATATTCATGAGCATTGTGAGCTACCCAAAGCTATTACTGACACATGTATGATTGAAACGGTTGATAGCAATACCATACCCGATTCATCAGACATGTGCAATAATGAGTCTGAGGATGATCAACATGCAAATGAGTATGATGATGATGAGGAGCGTAATGCGCTTGCTAACTTAATTGCTTCTTTACAAAAAGATATCAAAGAAACTAGAAAAAGTCAAAAGCAATTAAAGAAGGCAAACGCTACGCTCACTCAAAATTTTGAAGAAAGCAAAGTTGTAGTCATAAAATCTAGTGAGCTTCTTGCAAGCTGCAGAGCTTAGCTAATTCAAAAAGAAAAAGAGCTTGCAAGGTACAAAGGGGGTGTTGTTACTACTGTAAAGGATGTTTTTGAAACTAAATACAACGAAACTCTTAAGCTTTTAGAACAAGAGAAACGACATTATAACACCTCTTTAAGTACTGAACGACACAAAACGTATCTTGCTACCACTAAAGTGAACGAGTTAACTCAAAAGATTGGTTTTCTTCAAGAGGATAAAACTAAACTAGTCACTGCGAAGACGGAAGAGGTTGCTAACTTGCAAAAATCTTTCAAAATTAAACAAGCAAAAGACATCGACAAAGTCGTGGAACTTGAAGTTCAAATTGATTTTTATAAGAAAATTGTTTATAAAACAAATCAATCTATTCAAACCATGTGAATGTTGGCACCTCGTTCGATTTTCAAGGGTAAAGCTAGTTTTGCTGGTCCTAAGTACCTCGAGCAAGCTAAATTTGAGAACCCGCGACTCTATCTTGAGGAGTCCCAATTGACCGACCTTGATTGTCTTCTTGTTAGGCCTGAAAGTGATGAGTCACTATGTTTTGAAGATGAGAGTAGATCACCAGTGAATAAAAACTTTGCGAAACCATATAATTATGCTTATGAAAATAATCTTTATGAAATTTTCAAACCACAAAAACAGAAGTCTCGTGAGCAAATATTTTACAAATGTGCGCAAATAAGAATTAAATGGAGAGAAGTTTTTGTCACTAAGAAAACTGATGTTTCAAAATATATCGGGTACTTGACGCATCAAGCTTCTATAAGCAAGAGTAAGCAAGCACTTAGTATTCTCAAGAGTTACATTGAAAAAATCAAAAAGGTTGTTGATCATGACTGGAAAAAACGTGAACTTTTGAAAGGTGATAAAGAAATTCCTCACGATATAATTGTTCTTGTGAAAACTATTTTGATTCCTCTTGCGGAAAGAACAAAGAAACATGCTTTGGAATTTGAAAAGTTAATAGAGGAAGAAATGTTTGACGATTTGAAATATGTGGAATCTCTTGAAAAAGCAATTGATGATCATCAACTTGAAAGAGACGAATTTTCTATAGCATATGATCTACTCTTGCAAGAGTGCCTCTCAAAAGATATTATGTGTGTTTATGTTACATCTTGTGCTGATATCGATGAATATTCTGATGTTGCATGCAAATATCTTGATCAAGTCAAAGAGTGTGAACGTCTTGAAACTGAGCTTTCGACTAAAGTTGACCAAAAAGAGTTTTCGTTACTTCAACATAGATATGATTATCTTCAAAAACATTGTCATTCACTTGAAATTGCTTTGCAAACAAAGTTAGCAGCTTTTCAAATGATACACCTTTGGAAGTAAAATTATCTGAGTCATGTCGATTACTAAACAAAAAAAGTCTTGATATTTCAGATTTGAAAGCTCAGTTACAAGAAAAATACATAGCAATAGCCGAGTTGCAGAAACTCATTGCTAAGATGGGTGGGAAAGTTGTGGAACCTAATGTTAAGAAACATGTTGTTAGACAACCCAATGCCTCTAAAGTGAATAGACCATCTATCTTGGAAAAACCATCCGCTTTCTCAAATTCCTCGTTTGCAAAACCTGTGTTTGCCCCCAAGATGGATGGAAAGGAAAGGTTACCACATAATCAACCCATAAGGAATACTCTAGCACCAAGCATTAAGCACAATAATGTGATTAAACCAGGGATGTATAGAATGACCACTAAACCCACGAACAAAGTTAGTCAATCGCCTCAGACTTCTAGAAACACTAATACTCGTGTGTCTTCTACAGGAGTAGTCTCCACTGCTAGTGTTAGCCGGCCTCAGCTTAAGAGCACTCAAGTGAATGATAAGGTTTGGAAACACAAGAGTCAAGGAAAGATGAAGGAAGTAGAAGAACACCCTAGGAATTCGAAGTTTTTAAGAATAAAAATTCTGTAATCGCGTGTAATGACGATTTGAATGCTTTGAATGATTTGAATGCTTTGAATGTTAAATTTGTTTGTGTCAAATGTGGAAAATGTGCTAATGCTAATCATTCTCTATGTGCTATGAATAATATGAAAGGCGTAGATACTAGAACTAAGAAGCAAGTTGCGATGCCTATTAGTGCTAGTACACCCAAACGCAAAGTGAACCATCCTGGTGCAACCCCCACTAAGCAAAGTATTGCATCAGACTCCACCACTAAGAATCCTGGAAGCGGAATTAGGGAATTATATGAGTCTGCTAGCAAGTCTTAGAAATGGTGCTTTGTTAATCAATGTCCTCTTGGATATAAATGGATGCCTAATATTAGGAAAGAAAACGTGAGAACGAGTGTTAGTGTGCCTTTAAGTGCTGAAACTAGGGAAACTAATGAATCGGAAATCACAACTAACATGGAATCAAATTTAGCAAATTCTCCATCGTGTTTTAATTCTTCTGCATGTGATACAAATAATTGTCTTCATACTGGACTCCAGATGCACGAAGCACATGACGGGGAATCTCAAGCTTATAATTAACTTCGTGGAGAAGTTCCTGGGTACGGTCCGATTCGGAAATGATCAATTTGCACCGATCCTAGGATATGGAGATTTGGTTCAGGGGAATCTCACCATCAAACGGGTATACTACGTCGAAGGGCTCAAACACAATCTTTTCTCGGTTGGTCAATTTTGTGATGCAGATTTGGAGGTTGCATTTAGAAAGAAGACATGTTTTGTTCGTGATTATGATGGGAATGATTTACTCACTGGTTCACGGGGTACTGATCTTTACACAATCTCACTTCAAGACAAAACTTCTACAACTCCAATTTGCTTTATGGCTAAAGCTTCAACGACTCAGGCATGGTTATGGCGTCAACGTCTATCTCATCTCAACTTTGATACCATCAACTTGCTTTCCAAGAAAGATATTGTGAGAGGCCTTCCAAGCTTGAAATTCATCAAACATCATCTTTGTTCTTCTTGTGCGCTTTGTGAGAACCCATACTTTCCCAGCATTATTTTATTCTTTTATTCGTGTTTCTTGAATTTTCCAACGTATTATGTTTTCTTGTATTTTATATGTAAATCCTGAGATTATATTAATTTTCAATAAATTATACTTTTCAAGTATTTCTGATCATTCATAATAAACTATCTGGAATTATAAAATTTCTTATTTTATTTTTCCATATTTATTTTAATCAAAGTTTTTGATTTAAAATCACCCGCGTGCGTGCTACGACGAGTTTATTCAAAATCAATGTACAACGAGAATTCCTAGTGATCGTGATACCGACGGATGCCCAAAATATTACGTTTATTTATCGATTGTTTCGATAATTAATATTTTCGATGATGTCGTTTTAATTACGTATTAAGTCGTGTCGAGAAATCGTATAATCATTTTTATGATGCATTGTAACTTTTGAAAAGTATTTTTACGAAACCCGAGCCAAGTAAATATTTTCAATATTTACCAATAACCATTGTCTACCCTTTATAATTATTAATTGTTTTTAAGTCCACAAGTTTGCAAATTGGCAACTTAGGTCCCTCCACTTAACTAGCCATATAAATACTCCTTTCTTTCCATTTTTACACATACAACAACACAATAAAAAAAATCACATCACCCTCCCCTCCTCTCTTTCTTTGCCGTCACCTCCTCCACCATAAACACCCTCAAAACTTTTATTTCTACCATGAATCAATCAAAACTAAAATTAGACCTATCCTTAAAATCTTCTTGTGATTCTTTTGATACTAAAATCACCCACATGCATCAATTTATGAAGATTTTATAAATCCATGGTGGAATGATGTTTAAACCATCTTGCATGCCTTGTTTTTGGTATGATCATCACATTTTAATCCTTAAAAGTCTTGTTTTTAATCTTTGATTTTGTTAGTTTACATGCAAGTGTTTTTAGGAGTGTTTGGATGATGGGTATGATTGTATAGTGATCCTAGGGGTATGGAGATGATTGGTTTTGAGTGAAAAATGGATTTGTCATGTTTTCTAAAAGGCCAATTTGGGACAGCAGCTTTAAACAGTGTGTTTCGTGGGTTTAAGGTCTGTGAAAGGTTAATATTATTTGAAGTTGTTGTATAGTTTTCCGAGACGGTCGTTTTGGTATAAGATAGAGCTTCTAAGTCATTACGAGTCAAAAGTTATGCTAGTTTTAGTTTTCGTGTACCGGGAGACGCAAGTCGGCACAATCTGAAATTGTGGCTGATTTTGGGTCGACTCTCGGGGACTTTAGGCTTAGATAGATAAATGTATCCACTGGTTTTCAAAGTTTACAAACTGAGTTTGATGAGTCTAGTAGTGGTTTCAAAAGTCGGATTGTCGAGTTTGTACTTTTAAAGTGGTCCAAACGGTTTTACAAAACAAGTGCACAAATCTGTCCCAAATTTGGAGTCGAGTAAAGTGTCGAGCTGATGGATTTTAAAGTGTGAACTTTGGCTCAAATTTTGGTGAGGTCTTATACAGGTTATAAGTGACCTTGACACCAATTTTCATGTAAAACGGACATGTCTAGATAGGGTATATCGGTGTGTACATTCAGGGTGTACTTGCTGATTTTTATTTTGGACACGTAGTTCAATGATTGTGTTGCGTGAGTTTGAGTATTCATCATCGGACATGATGACTTATTCAAGTGCTTAGTCATTGTATAAATGACTTAGCTACTGGTCCAATTAAGGTTAAAAGATAGTTTGACTTGCGTTAACTTGGTGTCGTATAACGGGTCATTTTCAAGTGTTCAAGTGTTTTAACATGTAACGTTGGATAAATGGATTCTTTTGGTTCGTGTAAATGGTTTTGAAACGTGTATACTTTGAAAACATTTGAGTCATATTATATTTGGTACATGTCGATCTTCGAGTTCGAGTCTTAACGCGCGCCTTATTTTGATAGGTTACAGTTTTCGTGTTTCCCGGGCATCCATATCGTCGGTGATCGTCTACCACTACCGTTTCTACTCAGTTGCTGAGTACCGTGATCGACTTACCTCGTGGCTAAGGTGAGTTCATAGCCCCTTTTTACTTGTACATGGTTTCTAAACACGGGGTGAGATTTTACATGGTGGAACACAACCATTAAAAACTGTATGCTATCCAGAACTGTATGCTATCCAGAACATGTATGATTTTCAGGTTTTCGATATTATTATTGCTTTTAGTCTAGCCTTAAGTTTCCTCTCCCGATCATGAACCGTTAATTTTCCAGCGTGCATTGCGCGAAGTGCGAATGTTGTGGGTGGATCCATCGGGATTGACTATCCCCGTCCCGATTACCTTGACGCACTAATATTCGTTTATACTTGAGTATTTAGGCTGAATACTCCCTAGAGGAACTTACACTGAGTTAAGCTTCGGTTCATGAACTGAACAACAATAATAATGACTTTGGACTATGGTTGGCGTATTTAACCATACTCCATACTACTTGTTTTACAACTAAATGCTTGTGTTCCACATTCTTATTACTAAACCTATGAATTTCACTCAACTTTATGTTGACGATTTTACATGTTTAATCTCAGGTATTATACTTAGCTTTGCTTGGATGGGAGCCCGCAGGATATTATCGCAACTTGGAGATTTCTGTGATGCTTTTGAAAGATTTCATTTATATAAACCATCAGAAGTTTATTCAATCTTTTGGGCAACTTATTGTTATAAATTGAGACGAAATAATATATTTTTTCCGCTTCTAAAACTCTGGGACCTATGTTTAAAAACTCTGACCTTTTATGATGTAATGTACATGTTTTTATTTCGTCAGCTTTGTAAGAACTGTAATTCATTGTTTCTTGTACTATGACGTGTTACCCCCTCGTTGCCTAGTTGTTCCATGTCAGATTCTGGGGGTCTCACAGAGTGGTATCAGAGCGATGGTTATAGGGAACTGATTCGTTTCCAAAACTTAGTCTATAATCGAAAGTTAAAAAAAATAAAAAAAAATTCATGTTTTAAGTGTCAATCACAGAATCTGTCATTGTTGTTCGATATCTGCGCGGGTAACTCTCTAATCCTCATTATTTGCTTTTAATTATCGTTTTAATATTTCATCTCTTGATTTCATTTTGAAATATTATTTCACTTTAATGACGATAATTACTATGTCTTTTCAAAGCCTTGGTGCTTCATGAACTATCATTGGTTATTACTTGATTACATATGCTCTTACTGCATATCTTGAATTCTTGTTCTTGTGAACTGATCTTGTTACGATGATTTCATATTGTTATGACGTTACATACTTGTATACAGAGCGTGTATGCTGCCGACTTTTCATGCTCATTTTTCTGAGTACTATTTCTATTTCATTTATGCGTAATACGACTGACTTCATCTGCTCGTTCGTTTTGAATCATCTGTTTTTCTCGACTCGCTTTTACATGTTGTGCATACTCTCGCGATACCATTGTTCGGGATTGAATAAGTGTTGTTTTCGATGAACTTCTGATTTTCATTCTACTACTGTACGTGTTGCTTTCGTTGTTTAATTCTTTTAAATATCTATTTAGATACACAGATTTTCTTTCCGACCATTCGTAATTGAATGTCTAGTCTATAGACCATTGTGTAGCTCAATGTGTCTCTCAGAAAGATTAAAGGACATCGTGTGAGTTACATATCTCGAAGCATTCCTTGAATCAATGTTGACTAATATCGTGGATTTTTGTAATCTTGATCGACCTTTACGTCACCGTTTTACACGACAATTGAACATGGATTACATTTTATTTCATTGACCATTCTACGTTTCGACTTCGACTTACAACATCCGTTGTACCTTGCACACATGATCGTCATTTATTATGTGACAATTGTTTGGAATACAATCCTACTTGTATCCTCCCCTTTTCATTGAACCTCCTCGCCTCAGGAGTGTGACTTGTTAATGTTTTGTTTCTTTCTCGGTATGTCTTGTGATTTTGGAAAATCACGCCGCCAGGAGACTTTCCTGCATTGCATCTTGCAGCCGAAGACGGATGATATGCGTCATTTTTTATCTCTCATATTACCGTTGGCATTCTTGAATCATTTCTGTACTGCGTTTTCTTTACATGATTAACGATAAAGTTTATTCTTTTTCGTTTTTTATTGAATCCACAAGTTTTGTGTGTACATTAATTATGTGTTATTATGAAATTTAGATTTAATTTCAAGCGGTGTCGAAAAATATACTTTGTACAGAAACTTTACAGGGAATTTAACCGCGTCGAGAAAATATTTTTATAACTTTAGACATAAAAATATATATTTCTACTTATTGAGACGTCCGTTTAGGACATAAAATTTGACCAGTAAACCTTAAAATCGAGCAAGTTACGCTCATTTGAGATTGTAAAATCTAAGAAGTTATTTTCTGAATAATGCTAAAATATCATTTTGTTGACAGATTTAATGCAAGGGCATTTTCGTCCATTTTTATTTCGTTTCAAGTCTCGAGTAAAACTAGAAAGTTGTTCAAAACACTGTTTTACATCGAAATGTATTAGACTTTGAGTCTTAGAATATCGTTTAGTGAGTTAATTGGTCTAGTCAAACCCAAAAGTCAAAGTTGACCGAAAAAGGGACAAAACTGATAAAATTTAAAAATATGGATTGAAGCGTTTTTTGAGTTCGTGTGAGCTCGTAAAACTGTAACTGGTAACATTTTACAACCATGAGACATTAATTGTGTTTGAAAACATTTACAAACGGTAAATTGAGCTCGATCATACATAAATCTTGAACTTTTATGAATCAAGTGATTTGACAAACTGATGTTCTACTTTCTTAAAAGTGTATTTTTGTCAAATAAATTACGATGTGCACACATACGGATTCCTTATTCCTTTCTTTTATTTATGACTTATTTGTCATTCCATTGTCTTTTTTTGCTTCTATCGTACCATTGAATTCGGCTGAGGATTGAAGATCTTGCTTTCATAATGTTCGTTATCATCTTGGCACGCGTCTCGTGACGATTCCTGCTAAACCTCTTGAAACATTAGCACCTTGTAACCATTTCGTTGACTGTCTTGAACTACTCCTTATTTACCTCTTGTAACCCACTCGCTACTTTATAAACTATTGTCATGTTACCATATAACTCAAACTGGTCTTGTTTGCGAATCATTTTACAAAAGGTTTCATTTGGGCTATCATAATTAAGGGGATACTATCTTATAAAATTAATTATTATTAATTTTACAATGTATTCTCACCAATTGTTCTACATTGGTCTTGTTAAGAATTATTGTAACACTAAAATGGTTGATTTAAATATGTAGCCAATAACTTATTGGCGAATAGTTTCATAAACTATTTTGATTTTGTTCTTACAAATGCTATTATATACATATTTTAAATCATATGATATGTAATACTGGTTTGACGAAGCTGAGCATCGCATTGCTAGTCCTAAATTATGCATGGCCTGATCAGCTATGCCTAATTTAGAAGGAGCCATGCAAGGCCAAATAGTAGTCGCCATAAATATTTGACCAACAATCAACTTTTTAATATGTTCCTTAAAAAGTTAGGTAAATAAAGTTTAGAAAACTTTTACTTCTTATGCGAGTATCAACAGTTCGCGACATATACTTGTGAACCCTTATCTTTTTCTTGAACAAAGTACATGCCTCAAGCACCTATTTTCTTACCCAACAATATTTGTTTTACTTGTTACCTCATCATCCTCATGATACAATTTTCGTTACCATTTGCCTAAATCCTTACCATTGATGCCAAACTTGAAAGTTTCAACGTTGTTATGCTTCTATGATCGACCATCTCTATCTATTTTGGTAGACCTTCGAAACGTCTCTGGACGCGATTAGTGATTTGTGACTGGACGTGAACGATGATTTCGTGTAACTGTCTTTATACGTGTTAGACTTTATTGTCTTGACATTCATTCGTGTGAATCATGTGTTGATTTCGCCTCTCATTGTTAATGTTGTTCATCTTACTGGAACTTCTCTCAAGTATCTTCTTAATAATTTTCTTTGATTCGAAAATTCGTTGTGTGGCTTTTCCTTTTCGATCGTATTTCGACCACCGAGAACTTAATAAGCCGTTACTCGTGACGCCAACCGCACTCGTGAATTAATCTTGCTGAATCCTTTGTTTCTTATTATTTTCATCATCGACGTGTCTATTATATCGTGTTTGTTAAGAAATTGATACGAATTACGTTTATCCTCTCGTGCTATTATTCGTACACTAATTGTTGATCGTTATTCGTTTCATAATCGTTTGTTATTTTGTCACTTTTTGAAAACCAGAAACTGTCACAGGGTTTATCATTTGATACCTTAAACGCTTTCTTGAATTTCTAAAAATTATTAGTAATTTTTAAGAACATTTTATACATTTTATCAAATGTTTATGTAAAACCCACATGCTTTTACCATGCATAGCACCTTAAGTTCGTATGTACTAGTTAAAAACTTTCCTAATATAGCATGATTACGATTACGTGTTAGGAGTTTATGTATTACGTACGTGTTAGAACACAATAAATATTTTATTTGCACGATCACGTAATAATTATTTAGCAATAATTAATCACGAGCATGCAATCACGAAATCACGAGCGTAATTAAAACACGAGCTATTATTAATTACATATATATATTTAATACGAGCGTAATTAAATATATAAGAGTATGGTATTTACGTAACGAGAACATTTAAAGCACGAACATAATTAAACATAAACGTGTTATTAAATAACAAGACACGAAACGAGGTACGGGAACCCCCACAAGGGAGTCCCTACCCGCGGCCAAAAGAGGGTAATGGGCCAAGCCCATTACCAATTTTACTAAAAGGGGGTTAAGTAATTTTTACTACTCAAAAATTACTTTACAGAAGATTTCAGGAAAAACCTAAAACCCTCCCTTTTCTCCTTCTTTGTGCCGCCACCTACAAACCACCATAGAAGGTGATTTTGATCTTGGATCTTGTTGATTTATTGGTTGTTCGTGTTTGTTCTTCACCCTCTTGATCCACGAATACGGTAAAACCTTTTTAACTTGTTTTATTTTTAATTAATCTTTTATTAATTAAGAACACTTGATGTTTTTATAAAAACACATTAATAAAACCTAGATCTAACATGTTTTGATCATTAATTAATCAAAGGGGTCGATCAAAGGGGTGTTTGTTTTGGGCCGCAAGGTACAACCGACCCCAAGGGGGTTCGGTTTGTTTTAGCCGACCACCACCAAGACCTTTTTGGTCTTGGTTGGTGCGTGTGGGTCCCACGGCAGCAAGGGGGTACCCCGATTTGGTTCGGGGTACGGTGTTGTTTCACATCTGGTGCATGTTTTTAGGCTTAGATCCGGATCATGATTATGTTAATTGTTTATGTTATAAACTTATGTTAAGAATTAAATTAATAAGATGTAAATAATTTAATAACATGACTTAGGTTAATTAATTATTAATAAACATGAAATTATTTTAACCTAAGTATTTATATTATTAAGACTTATAATTAATTAATTATTTAAAAACCATGGATATAATTAATTAATTAAACATAACTTAGGTTATATTATTAATATTTAATAATACATATTTAACCTAAGTATTTAATATATTTAATTAAAAACATGTCATACTTTAATTAAATATTATAACCTATAGTTTAATTAAATTACATGAAATAATTATTAAACTATATAATATATCATATGACTTAGGATATAATCATGAAAACACTTAGGCTTATTTACTTAGCTTATTTAACCAGCTTATTTCTAATTATGGAAACTTTCTATTTTTAGAAACTTAATTAAATAAGGCAGCTATTTTATTTATGGAAACCAGCTATTTTTAGAAACTTATTTATTTAAGGCAGCTAATCTATTTATGGAAACTTATTTAATTAAGGCAGCTAATCTATTTATGGAAACTTTCTATTTTTAGAAACTTATCTATTTTAAGCAGTAAATCTATTTTTGGAAACTTTCTATTTTTGGAAACTTTCTATTTTTGGAAACTTTCTATTTTTGGAAACTTTCTATTTTTGGTAACTTTCTATTTTTGGAAACTTTCTATTTTAGGAAACCTGCTATTTTTGGAAAGTTACTTATTATTACACAGTAAGTATAATAACACATGAAATACCAGAAATACTTAATCAGATTAAACAGAATATAAAATTTAACACAGTTTAAGGCTTTAAACAGTGTAAAATGGTAAGAACACATAAAATAAGCTAAGACGTGATATAAAACCAGCTATGTATGTAGTAAGCAGATACTTATTTCATGTACGTATTTATGTAGCACTAGTGTTTCGGAAGTAGGATTCTCGCAGTTCATCGTTCTCGTTCACTGGACATAAGGTACGGATTCCCGTCCTTTCAGTATGGACATTCTTTCCTTATTTAGGATTCCCCGTATGCAGCCAACTGTTTTCCCGTAGTATAAGTATGAGTTTGATTGCTTATGTTTAAATATGATTACCTATAGCCATATACATGCATGACCAGTTTCACCTAGTTATGGAGGTACCATAACCATAACATTAGAGGCACTGATGTTATGACTTCACCACGGCGGAGTGATTGCTCGTGGCGTCCCTTCAGCTTTTGGCCATTTATTTATATTTATCATGTGGGGCGTATGGGTGCATCCTAGTTACACGTTTTTATTCAGGATTACATGGTGAATGTGGTGCTGATCCCTCCTACCTATAAAACCAGTATATTAAATTAGAGGCAGTCCCTCTAATTTGCATGATGAGGTCACCCCTCTAATTATTCATGCACGGTGGATATTCATGACCTATATTAGCTAATGGTAAAATATGTCAAACAGTTTTTATAAGATAAACATAAGACTTTCAAACTATAAAACCAGTTTTATTAAGACTTAACCAGGTTACTCGGGACTTAGTTTCTTCCGTTGTTATTATGTTATATGCTTATCCTATTCATGCTTTATTGTACATCCGTGCACTGAGCGTATTGCTCAGCCGTTTTCCTTTTCTATTTTCCCAAAACGGCAGGTAATCAGGGACGCTCGTAGACACTAAGAGTACGTGCATATGGACTGGAAGCTGTCTAGCCTTCTTTACATTATGCATTTCTTTTCTTTATGATACTTATGCTTTGGACATTGTTCGTCCTTATTCCTTACTATACTATGTTTGTGTGTGATGAGCTTTACTTTTGGACTACCGATGTTTGATTCCGGTATTTTCCTTTATATGGTCAAGTAATGTTTAGACATTTTACCTTGTATGCTTTGATGGCACGCCATAATTACTGTGATATTTCCATTTCCAAAATGGGGTGTTACAATTATGGTATCAGAACCAAGGCTTCGACCTGTAGGCTCTCAAATATGACCTGTGATTAGTGGGTAGTCACTACGGTCTTCCTAGAACTGACAGTTGTTTTCATGCATTCATCATTTTTAAGCATACATATATATGTCATTGTTGCAGGGTTTTTGACTAAGTAATGGTTGGTACAGGACTGTCCCTATTTAGTCGCATGTGTTTTATCGAAACTTTTAGATTTGGGACCGACCCATAGGCGTCCCCTCGCTATGTCTTTTGTTTTGGGTGAACTGACCAGAGGTGTTCACTCTCGAGCATACAAAGTTTTCATAAAACTGCATCATGCATTCATACACAAAAATTTTCTTGCATAAAATTTTTCTCGTGAAATTTTTAGTATAAATTTTTTTTCATGTATATATATTTTATATTTTATGTTTTGAACTGTTAATCATATGTTTTATGTTATACTGTCAGATGGTTCTCACACGCGAACAGGAGCAGCTCAATGCTGCAATTCAGGCTGCCATGCAAGCCTTGCTTCCTCAACTGAGGAATGACATCCGTGCTGAAGTCCAAGCTGCCAACAATCAGCAGTAGAATCAGGCACCTCCTCCTCCTCCTCCTCCAGTGACATTAGCAGTATGGCTGGAGAGATTCAACAAGCTCCGCCCTCGAGCTTTTGAGAAGACAGATAGCCCCAGCGATGCTGAAAGCTGGTTGGCTCACATCGAGAAGATCTTCAACGCTATGGGTTGTGACCCCGCATACAAGGCGAGGTTGGCATGCTATCGGTTCGAAGGCGATGTACTTAACTGATGGTTAGCTTTGATGCAATCTGAAGGTGGTGACGAGTGGGTTGCTGGTTTGACTTGGGCTCAGTTCAAGGACAGGGTGATGGAGCAGTTCTTTCGCAAGGCTGAGCAGGACAAGCTCCAGAAAGAGTACCATAGGATCCGTCAGAGAGCTGGGGAGAATAGCAATGAGTTTATGCAGCGCTTCCTTCGCATGGCTGGTTTCCTTGGTGCGGCAGCAGGTACTCCTGAAGAGCAGGCGCATCACTTCAGATGGGCTCTTCGCACATCGGTCGCAAACAATCTGGTGTGTGATACGTTCAATACTGTAGCACAAGTGGCCGATGCAGCACGAAAACTGGAGATGCTGCAGGAGAGGGATGAGTTCGGGGAAGCTGAAAGACCGACAAGAGGTAAACCTTCGTATTCAAGCGGTGCTCAATCCGTATACTTTCCATATGTCAATTATTCATCTCTTTAAATGTATCTTCCAGGCAGAAAACTGGGGACCGATCTCAGCCGGCTACTCAGCAGCAGCCTCATCAGCCCAAGGGAAACGGTCAGACTAATGACCGATCTGCTGCGGATAGGCGTGGCGGTAATGACAATTACCGTAACAACGCCAGGCAATCCAGCAACAGCAGGTCCTAAAACTTACGAAATTCCTTATGTTTTATGTTATGACTCATATTCTGACACTTTAAGCAAACTTCTACCAGGAACCATGGAAACGGTAGGGACCAGAACCAGAGAGGTTCGCAGCCTAGCCGTCCAGCTATCACTGGTATTCAATCTTACGATTATCCGCTTTGTCCTTTGTACCCAACTATAATGTCTTATGTAAAATGTCTTATCAGGTCCTCAGCCAGCCAGAGCACCTGCTGGAGGATACACTCATCCTCTTTGCTCTACTTGCCACCGTAGGCACCCAGGACCATGTCGCCATAATACTGATGTGTGCTTCAAGTGTGGTCTTCCTGGCCATATTATGAAGGATTGCCGTAAGGGCGAGATGGAGGGTACATCGAGACATGCTGATACCAAGCCGCCTCCTACTGCCGGGCGTGTCTACACGACATCTCGAGACCAGGCCAACAAGTCTACAGGTACCATCACTGGAATCTTGTATATGTATGGTCGCGCTGTATATGTTCTTTTCGATACGGGTGCTACTCACTCGGTTATTTCTACTGCTTATGCTAAGAACATTAGGATGCCTCCCTTGCCACTAGAAAATAGGCTTACTATTTCCACGCCTTTGAGGGACTCTGTATTAATCACCCATGTATACAAGAGTCTTCCCTTAGAATTTGATGATAAGGTTCGACCTGTCGACGCACTTCCGCTGGACATGAATGACTTCGACATTATTTTGGACATGGATTGGTTATCCTAGTATCATGCTACCATAGACTGCCATTCATATCGGGTTATCTTCGGTGATGTCAATGCACCAGAGTACATTCATAATGGGTTCATACCCGGACGGTCTGTACAAATCATATCCACCCTGCAAGCGCGTGCACTCCTGTCACATGGCTGCGAGGGTTATCTAGCTACGGTTCACGACATGGATGCTGAATCTCCATCGATTCAGGATCAACCAATAGTGTCGAAATTCCAAGACGTGTTTCCAGCAGAACTTTCGGGCATACCACCTGCACGAGAAGTGGAATTCAGTATCGAGCTGGTTCCAGGAGCTGAACCAATCTCCAAGGCTCCTTATCGCATGGCTCCTATAGAGCTGAAGGAGCTGAAGGATCAACTGTAAGAACTTCTCGAACGAGGTTTCATTCGACCGAGCGCATCTCCATGGGGCGCATCGGTTTTGTTTGTTAAGAAGAAGGATGGCAGTATGCGTCTTTGCATAGACTATCGCGAGCTCAACAAGATTACTATTCGGAATAGGTATCCACTGCCACGCATTGACGATCTGTTTGACCAACTCCAAGGGGCCAAACACTTCTCCAAGATCGATCTTAGGTCAGGCTATCATCAGTTACGAGTCAAGGAGCAGGATATTGCTAAGACTGCCTTTCGTACTCGTTATGGCCACTACGAGTTTGTAGTTATGCCATTTGGCCTGACAAATGCTCCAGCAGTGTTCATGGATCTGATGAACAGAATCTTCCATGAATTTTTGGACACATTCGTCATTGTTTTCATCGATGACATCCTGATTTTCTCTAAGTCCAAGGAGGAACACGAAGACCATCTTCGTACAGTACTACAGATTCTTCGCCAGAAGCAGCTGTATGCTAAATTCTCCAAGTGTGAGTTCTGGTTAGACAAGGTGGCATTCTTAGGTCACACTGTATCAGCAGAAGGAATCACTATGGATCCAGCGAAGGTTGAGGCCATCACTAAGTGGCCAAGGCCGACATCAGCGACGGAAGTCCGCAGTTTATTAGGCTTAGATGGCTATTACCGTAGGTTCGTGGAGAACTTTTCCCGCTTAGCACTACCATTGACCAAACTGATGCGGAAAGGGGAGAAATTCGTCTGGACTGAAGATCGAGAGAAGAGCTTTGAAGACCTGAAGCAGAAGCTAGTATCTGCACCTATTCTTACTCTACCATCTGGTACGGGTGGATTTCAAATCTACAGCGATGCATCGGGGAAGGGACTTGGCTGTGTTCTCATGCAACATAGGAAAGTGATCGCGTACGCTTCACGGCAGCTTAAGCCTTATGAAGAGAATTACCCCACGCACAATCTGGAACTTGCTGTAGTCGTGTTTGCATTGAAGATATGGAGACACTACATATATGGAGAATCCTGTGACATTTTCACGGACCACAAAAGCTTGAAGTATATCTTCACTCAACGTGAATTGAACATGAGGCAGAGAAGATGGTTAGAGCTGTTGAAGGATTATGACATTAATCTTCAGTATCATCCCGGAAAGGCAAATGTAGTAGCAGATGCCCTTAGCAGGAAGTCCGGAATGATCAACAGCATTAGAATCGAAGAGGAAATCATAAGAGACTTGGAGCGACTAGACATCGAGATCATGGTACGTGGACAGCACGGTTACTGGGCTAATCTTAGAGTAGAACCCGAGTTACTATCTAAGATCAAGGAAGCTCAGAAGGATGAGGGAGAAATATGGGCGATAATACAGAATTTGGAGAAGCAGACAAAATTCAGAGTAGATGCAGATGGTATCGTATGGCAGGGCACTAGACTTTGTGTTCCTGACGACCAAGAACTCCGGGAAGCTTTGCTAGCAGAAGCTCATAGCTCCCCATTCTCGATACATCCTGGTTCAACTAAAATGTACCATGACATCAAGCAGTACTTTTGGTGGAGTGGTATGAAGCAGGATGTGGCCACTTACGTCTTCAAATGTCTTACCTGCCAGCAGGTTAAGATCGAGCATCAGCGATCTGGCGGTCTCCTTCAACCGTTAGACATTCCAGAGTGGAAGTGGGATAAAATCACCATGGATTTTGTTACCGGTCTTCCGCCTACCAAAAGGAAGCACGATGCAATTTGGGTTATCGTTGATCGACTTACCAAATCAGCTCTTTTCTTACCGATCCGCAAGGAAGATCCGGTAAGTAAACTCGCAGATACGTACAGACGAGAGATCATGAGACTACACGGTGCACCATCCAGCATCGTCTCAGACAGAGATCCTCGATTCACTTCGCGCTTTTGGAAAAGTCTGCAGAAAGCTTGGGGTACACAACTTAAGCTTAGCACGGCCTTTCATCCTCAAACGGACGGACAGTCGGAGCGAACCATTCAAACATTGGAAGATATGTTGAGGTCATGTGCGTTGGAATGGACGGGTGATTGGGACGAATACATCTGTTTGGTGGAGTTTGCGTACAACAACAGCTGGCACGCGAGCATCAAGTGTGCTCCATTTGAGATGTTGTATGGCAGAAAGTGTCGCGCCCCAATCTGCTGGGATCAGGTTGGCGAGCGAACACTCGAAGGACCAGAAATCATAGAGATGACAAACGAGAAGATCGCAGTAGCTAGACAGAAGATTCAGGAGGCACGGTCACGTCAAAAGAGTTACGCCGATAAGCATCATAGGGATTTACACTTTAACGTAGGAGATCACGTCTTCCTTAAGGTTTCGCCGGCACGTGGTGTTAGACGCTTCAGGATTAAAGGGAAGCTCAGTCCTCGTTTCATCGGACCGTTTGATATCATTGAACGAGTCGGTGAAGTATCTTACCGATTGGCGTTACATCCGCAGCTTTCGCATGTGCACAATGTGTTTCATGTGTCCTTACTCAAAGGGTATCAATATCATCTCCTTCACATGGTTCAGTATCCACTGGAACAGATTCGTGAAGATCTCACTTTTATAGAAAACCCGAACGAGTTCTTGACAGGCAAGAACGAGTCATGAGAAAGAAGACGATTCCATTCGTCAAAATTCTATGGAGGGATCATACCGAGCGGGAAGCCACTTGGGAAACAGAGGAGTCTATCCGGACTTCTTACCCTCATTTCATATTTTGAATTCGGGTATGTTCTTCTTTTCCAGTTTACTTTATCTATAATTCGGGGACGAATTATTCTTTTAGGGGGGAAGAGTTGTAAAACCCGCATGCTTTTACCGTGCATAGCACCTTAAGTTCGTATGTACTAGTTAAAAACTTTCCTAATATAGCATGATTACGATTACGTGTTAGGAGTTTATGTATTACGTACGTGTTAGAACACGATAAATATTTTATTTGCACGATCACGTAATAATTATTTAGCAATAATTAATCACGAGCATGCAATCACGAAATCACGAGCGTAATCAAAACACGAGCTATTATTAATTACATATATATATTTAATACGAGCGTAATTAAATATATAAGAGTATGGTATTTACGTAACGGGAACATTTAAAACACGAACATAATTAAACATAAACGTGTATTAAATAACAAGACACGAAACGAGGTACGGGAACCCCCAAGGGAGTCCCTACCCGTGGCCAAAAGAGGGTAATGGGCCAAGCCTATTACCAATTTTACTAAAAGGGGGTTAAGTAATTTTTACTACTCAAAAATTACTTTACAGAAGATTTCAGGAAAAACCTAAAACCCTCCCTTTTCTCCTTCTTTGTGCCGCCACCTACAAACCACCATAGAAGGTGATTTTGATCTTGGATCTTGTTGATTTATTGGTTGTTCGTATTTGTTCTTCACCCTCTTGATTCACGAATACGGTAAAACCTTTTTAACTTGTTTTCTTTTTAATTAATCTTTTATTAATTAAGAACACGTGATGTTTTTATAAAAACACATTAATAAAACCTAGATCTAACATGTTTTGATCATTAATTAATCAAAGGGGTCGATCAAAGGGGTGTTTGTTTTGGGCCGCAAGGTACAACCGACCCCAAGGGGGTTCGGTTTGTTTTAGCCGACCACCACCAAGACCTTTTTGGTCTTGGTTGGTGCGTGTGGGTCCCACGGCAGTAAGGGGGTACCCCGATTTGGTTCGGGGTACGGTGTTGTTTCATATCTGGTGCATGTTTTTAGGCTTAGATCCGGATCATGATTATGTTAATTGTTTATGTTATAAACTTATGTTAAGAATTAAATTAATAAGATGTAATTAATTTAATAACATGACTTAGGTTAATTAATTATTAATAAACATGAAATTATTTTAACCTAAGTATTTATATTATTAAGACTTATAATTAATTAATTATTTAAAAACCATGGATATAATTAATTAATTAAACATAACTTAGGTTATATTATTAATATTTAATAATACATATTTAACCTAAGTATTTAATATATTTAATTAAAAATATGTCATACTTTAATTAAATATTATAACCTATAGTTTAATTAAATTACATGAAATAATTATTAAACTATATAATATATCATATGACTTAGGATATAATCATGAAAACACTTAGGCTTATTTAGTTAGCTTATTTAACCAGCTTATTTCTAATTATGGAAACTTTCTATTTTTAGAAACTTAATTAAATAAGGCAGCTATTTTATTTATGGAAACCAGCTATTTTTAGAAACTTATTTATTTAAGGCAGCTAATCTATTTATGGAAACTTATTTAATTAAGGCAACTAATCTATTTATGGAAACTTTCTATTTTTAGAAACTTATCTATTTTAAGCAGTAAATCTATTTTTGGAAACTTTCTATTTTTGGGAACTTTCTATTTTTGGAAACTTTCTATTTTTGGAAACTTTCTATTTTTGGAAACTTTCTATTTTTTTGGAAACTTTCTATTTTTGGTAACTTTCTATTTTTGGAAACTTTCTATTTTAGGAAACCTGCTATTTTTGGAAAGTTACTTATTATTACACAGTAAGTATAATAACACATGAAATACCAGAAATACTTAATCAGATTAAATTGAAAATAAGATTTAACACAGTTTAAGGCTTTAAACAGTGTAAAATGGTAAGAACACATAAAAGAAGCTACGACGTGATATAAAACCAGCTATGTATGTAGTAAGCAGATACTTATTTCAGGTACGTATTTATGTAGCACTAGTGTTTCGGAAGTAGGATTCTCGCAGTTCATCGTTCTCGTTCACTGGACATAAGGTACGGATTCCCGTCCTTTCAGTATGGACATTCTTTCCTTATTTAGGATTCCCCGTATGCAGCCAACTGTTTTCTCGTAGTATAAGTATGAGTTTGATTGCTTATGTTTAAATATGATTACCTATAGCCATATACATGCATGACCAGTTTCACCTAGTTATGGAGGTACCATAACCATAACATTAGAGGCACTGATGTTATGACTTCACCACGGCGGAGTGATTGCTCGTGGCGTCCCTTCAGCTTTTGGCCATTTATTTATATTTATCATGTGGGGCGTATGGGTGCATCCTAGTTACACGTTTTTATTCAGGATTACATGGTGAATGTGGTGTGTGCCTTGCATCCTTCACAAGGAGCTGATCCCTCCTACCCATAAAACCAGTATATTAAATTAGAGGCAGCCCCTCTAATTTGCATGATGAGGTCACCCCTCTAATTATTCATGCACGGTGGATATTCATGACCTATATTGGCTAATGGTAAAATATGACAAACAGTTTTTATAAGATAAACATAAGACTTTCAAACTATAAAACCAGTTTTATTAAGACTTAACCAGGTTACTCGGGACTTAGTTTCTTCCGCTGTTATTATGTTATATGCTTATCCTATTCATGCTTTATTGTACACCCGTGCACTGAGCGTATTGCTCAGCCGTTTTCCTTTTCTATGTTCCCAAAACGGCAGGTACTCAGGGGCGCTCGTAGACACTAAGAGTACGTGCATATGGACTGGAAGTTGTCTAGCCTTCTTTACATTACGCATTTCTTTTCTTTATGATACTTATGCTTTGGACATTGTTCGTCCTTATTCCTTACTATACTATGTTTGTGTGTGATGAGCTTTACTTTTGGACTACCGATGTTTGATTCCGGTATTTTCCTTTATATGGTCAAGTAATGTTTAGACATTTTACCTGGTATGCTTTGATGACACGCCATAATTACTGTGATATTTCCATTTCCAAAATGGGGTGTTACAGTTTAAATTATCAAAATACCCATTTCAAGTTTAATATCGAATCTGTACATCCTCTTGGGTAAATTTATAACTTATGATTAAACAGTGTCAAGTTGTATCTTTTAAAGTAATTGATTTTATCATACTTTACTGTCAACCTAATGAAATTATTAAATTAAATTATAATTTCTAAACAATGTATCTGAATAACTTGGAAAATCTGATTTTTTCGTAATGGTAACGTTAAACCTGAGTTTTTACAATAACTTCATACAGTCACCAAAAAGCTCTTAAGGTGATCAAAATAACTATTTTGAACTGTTCTACTTTTGCTTTGAAAATCCTGATCAAGAAAAAGATTTGACAAATGTTTACCCACTCATTTTATATAGAGTTTGATTTTAATCACTACACCTGGTAAAAATTTCTTTTAATAAAGAAAATATTTAAAACTGAGTTTTAAAATAATACCAAAATACTAGACAACTGATTGTGACAACTTGTATTTTGAATGATAATTCATTTCTCCCTTCTATTTCCGTTGTAACTAGATTGTTACATTTTAAGACTGTCACGTTTTACAGTTGCGCGATTTGCAACCCCTTGTTGATTTACAATCTTGGTTCATTTTATCGCACTTTGCCTGTTTAATCGATTCTTGTGTTCATTCTTGTTAGTTTACCGCGCGTATTTCCAACAATTCTATCTCTTGATGTATCTCCGTATTGAAAGATCGTTATTTTAATCCAAGACTGAAAAGTTATACGTAAAGGAGTTAAGAAACTGAAGCATAGCGAATTCTAACCGTTAAGATTCGTCGTGGTACGGAAATTAACCTGGGAAGCGATGAACTTTGTTCTACACTTTGTACCTCCTCTTGTTTGCATCTTCTACTGTTTTCAGGAGAACTCTGGGGACCAGAGTTCCTTTAGGGGGGAAGACTGTGAGAACGTGTACTTTCCCAGCATTATTTTAATCTTTTATTCGTGTTTCTTGAATTTTCCAACGTATTTCGTTTCTTGTATTTTATATGTAAATCCTGAGATTATATGAACTTTCAATAAATTATACTTTTCAAGTATTTCTGATCATTGATAATAAATTATCTGGAATTATAAAATTTCTTATTTTATTTTTCCATATTTATTTAAATCAAAGTTTTTGATTTAAAATCACCCGCGTGCGTTATACGATGAGTTTATTCAAAATCAATGTACAACGAGAATTCCTAGTGATCGCGATACCGACGGATGCCCAAAATATTACGTTTATTTATCGATTGTTTCGATAATTAATATTTTCGATGATGTCGTTTTAATTACGTATTAAGTCGTGTCGAGAAATCGTATAATCATTTTTATGATGCATTGTAACTTTTGAAAAGTATTTTTACGAAACCCGAGCCGTGTAAATATTTTCAATATTTACCAATAACCATTTTCTACCCTTTATAATTATTAATTGTTTTTAAGTCCATAAGTTTGCAAATTGGCAACTTAGGTCCCTCCACTTAACTAGCCATATAAATACTCCTTTCTTTCCATTTTTACACATACAACAACACAATAAAAAAATCACATCACCCTCCCCTCCTCTCTTTCTTTGCCGTCACCTCCTCCACCACAAACACCCTCAAAACTTTGATTTCTACCATGAATCAATCAAAACTAAAATTAGACCCATCCTTACAAATCTTCTTGTGATTCTTTTGATACTAAAATCACCCACATGCATCAAGTTATGAAGATTTTATAAATCCATGGTGGAATGATGTTTAAACCATCTTGCATGCTTTGTTTTGATATGATCATCACATTTTAATCCTTAAAAGTCTTGTTTTTAATCTTTGTTTTTGTTAGATTTTACATGCAAGTGTTTCTAGGAGTGTTTGGATGATGGGTATGATAGTATAGTGATCCTAGGGGTATGAGAATGATTGGTTTGAGTGAAAAATGGATTTGTCATGTTTTCTAAAAGGCCAATTTGAGACAGCAGCTTTAAACAGTGTGTTTTGTGGGTTTAAGGTGTGTGAAAGGTTAATATTATTTGAAATTATTGTAGAGTTTTCCGAGACGGTCGTTTTGGTATAAGATAGAGCTTCTAAGTCATTATGAGTCAAAAGTTATGCTAGTTTTAGTTTTCGTGTACCGGGAGACGCAAGTCGGCACAATCCGAAATTGTGGCTGATTTTGGGTCGACTCTCGGGGACTTTAGGCTTGGATAGATAAATGTATCTACTGTTTTTCAAAGTTTACAAAATGAGTTTGATGAGTCTAGTAGTGGTTTCAAAAGTCGGATTGTCGAGTTTGTACTTTTAAAGTGGTCCAAACGGTTTTACAAAACAAGTGCACAAATCTGTCCCAAATTTGGAGTCGAGTAAAGTGTCGAGCTGATGGATTTTAAAGTGTGAACTTTGGCTCAAATTTTGGTGAGGTCTTATACAGGTTATAAGTGACCTTGACACCAATTTTCATGTAAAACGGACATGTCTAGATAGGGTATATCGGTGTGTACATTCGGGGTCTACTTGCTGATTTTTATTTTGGACACGTAGTTCAATGTTTGTGTTGCGTGAGTTTGAGTATTCATCATCGGACATGATGACTTATTCAAGTGCTTAGTCATTGTATAAATGACTTAGCTACTGGTCCAATTAAGGTTAAAGGATAGTTTGACTTGCGTTAACTTGGTGTCGTATAACGGGTCATTTTCAAGTGTTCAAGTGTTTTAACATGTAACGTTGGATAAATGGATTCTTTTGGTGCGTGTCATTGGTTTTGGAACGTGTATACTTTGAAAATATTTGAGTCATATTATATTTGGTACATGTCGATCTTCGAGTTCGAGTCTTAACGCGCGCCTTATTTTGATAGGTTACAGTTTTCGTGTTTCTCGGGCATCCATATCGTCGGTGATCGTCTACCACTATCGTTTCTACTCAGTTGCTGAGTACCGTGATCGACTTACCTCATGGCTAAGGTGAGTTCATAGCCCCTTTTTACTTGTACATGGTTTCTAAACACGGGGTGAGATTTTACATGGTGGAACACAACCATTAAAAACTGTATGCTATCCAGAACTGTATGCTATCCAGAACATGTATGATTTTCAGGTTTTCGATATTATTATTGCTTTTAGTCTAGCCTTAAGTTTCCTCTCCCGATCATGAACCGTTAATTTTCCGGCGTGCATTGCGCGAAGTGCGAATGTTGTGGGTGGATCCATCGGGATTGACTATCCCCGTCCCGATTACCTTGACGCACTAATATTCGTTTATACTTGAGTATTTAGGTTGAATACTCCCTAGAGGAACTTACACTGAGTTAAGCTTCGGTTCATGAACTGAACAGCAATAACAATGACTTTGGACTATGGTTGACGTATTTAACCATACTCCATACTACTTGTTTTACAACTGAATGCTTGTGTTCCACATTCTTATTACTAAACCTATGAATTTCACTCAACTTTATGTTGACGATTTTACATGTTTAATCTCAGGTATTATACCTAGCTTTGCTTGGATGGGAGCCCGCAGGATATTATCGCAGCTTAGAGATTCCTGTGATGCTTTTGAAAGATTTCATTTATATAAACCATCAGAAGTTTATTCAACCTTTTGGGCAACTTATTGTTATAAACTGAGACGAAATAATATAATTTTTCCGCTTCTAAAACTCTGGGACCTATGTTTAAAAACTCTGACCTTTTATGATGTAATGTACATGTTTTTATTTCGTCAGCTTTGTAAGAACTGTAATTCATTGTTTCTTGTACTATGACGTGTTACCCCCTCGTTGCCTAGTTGTTCCATGTCAGATTCTGGGGGTCTCACACGCTTTGTAAAGCTAAACGAAGTAGCTTCAAGACAAAGACTACACCAAGCTCTAAAGGACGGTTAGATCTTCTTCATATGGATTTGTGTGGCCCTATGCGAGTTCAAAAAATCAATGGGAAGAAATACATTATGTTAATTGTTGATGACTAATCAAGGTACACATGGACTCACTTCTTGAGGTCCAAGGATGAAACACCCGAAGTTCTCATCAACTTCCTTAAACTGATACAACGTAGTTTTCAAGCTCAAGTAAAAGTGGTTCGTACTGACAGAGGCACATAATTTTTGAATTCAACTATGAAGAACTATTTTGAAGCCAAAGGAATTAAACATGAAACATCTATTGCTCGAACACCCGAACAAAACGGCGTTGTTGAAAGACGAAACCGTACTTTAGTTGAGGCTGCTCGAACATTATTATCCGCTTCAAAACTTTCACTATTCTTTTGGGCCGAAGCCGTGTCAACTGCATGCTACACACAAAACTGATCCTTAATTATCCCAAGACACGAAAAGACACCATATCACATCATTCATGATCGAAAACCTTCACTCAAACACCTTCACGTTTTTAGTTGCACTTGTTACATTATACGAGATGGTGAAAACTTGGATAAGATGAAAGAGAAAGGTGATGCATGTATATTAGTGGGATATGCAACTCAGTCTAAGGGATATAGAGTTTACAACACGAGAACAAAATTGATAGTAGAGACTATTCATATCAGATTTGATGAATTACAAGAAATGACACTTGAACAAAACAGTTTAAGTCCCAATCCACAACGACACACGACTTCCGTTCACAACCGCACAGAACTCGGAACTCAAGACCACGTTAATGAACCGTCAAGTTCAAAGATGGTTCAAGAAAATGTTCCAAGAGAAGACATGACAGTCAACACGACAATTGAAGAGTTGGAAATGTTATATGGACCTATGTATGATGAATATTTCACGGGGGAGAAACATGTTGTATCGAAGTCTTCCGCTGTCACTCATGATAAGAATGATGATACCGATTATTGTCAACAAAAGGATACAACTTTACCTACTTCAACACGGGTGGCTGCAGACTTATCTCCTCAGAACATCACATCAACAACCGCTCCTACAACATCCACAACTACTGTCATTGCTCCATATCACACAAATCAAGCAGACAATGCATTATCTGACAAAGACGAACTTATCAACCCGTTCGGTACACCGGTACACGAAACTAGAGAGTCTTCTACTCGCTATGTTGATCCGTCAAATATGCATACGTTCTACCAACGACATCCTTCAACATATCATTGGACCTGAGATCTTCCTTTGGTTCAAGTAATTCGAAACCCTTCACAGCCCGTTCGTACAATACGATAACTTGACATTGATGGTGATGTTTGTATGTTCGCACTCGCCGTGAGTACAACTGAACAACAAATATCAAAGAAGCCTTGGCTGATCATGCTTGGATTGAATCGATGCAAGATGAACTTCTTCAATTTGAAAGACTTAAAGTCTGGGACTTGTTGATAGACCATACGATGTAATTCCATTAAATCTTTGATGGGTCTGGAAATACAAGATGGATGAAGAAAACACAATCATCAAGAACAAAGCTAGGCTAGTGAATAAAGGGTATGGAAAGAAAGAGGGAATTGATTTTGAAGAATCATTTGCACTAGTAGCTCTTATGGAAGCGGTCAGGATTTTCCTTGCTTATGCTGCACATAAGGGATTCATCGTTTATCAAATGGACGTAAAGACGTCGTTTCTTAACGGTCCTTTGAAGGAAGAAGTCTATGTCACTCAGCCGGAAGGATTTGTCAATCCTTATTATCCTGACAAGGTGTATCGTCTCTGTTGATCCCAAACTTAGATCGATTTAGCTTTATGTATACGAGATTAGATCAAGTTATACACGTAGAGAAACCTTTGTATATGTATATAGTAATCTAAGTGTTATGCGGAATTAACACTTAAACAAGAACACACAAAGATATAAACAAACTTTCACTTGATTAATGATAACAAACTTGCTTACAATGAAAGTGCTTAACGTATGAAAACTTATATTGAACAATAACCTAAAGGTCTTCTTTTATAGACATAAGAAGCCTTGTACAAGAGTCTATGTATCAACTATTCTAGGTAAACATAATTATAGAAAATACAATGTTGAACTTATCTTTACTAGAAACAAACTAGAAACAATATACCCGTAGACTAAATCTTTCCATCAGTACTTGTCTTCAATGTATCAACGCTTGACTTCTTCTTGTCAACGCTTGATCTGTCAGCGTTTGTTTTCTTCCTATCAACGCTTGTTTTACTCTTGTCAGCGCTCAAGTGAACTGGCTATATTTTATTCCCAACAATCCTCCCCTAAACTTGATATCTACTCTAGTAATCAAGTTTCTGAATAAACATTAAGAACTAGGAGGAATCTTACAAACTTGTTCATATTGGTAATAAATATGTCTGATCAAATTTTTGACCAATCACATGCATATTTCTCTCCTATATATTTGGCTCCTATTTTTAAACAGGGTACCTATCATTCTTGTCTAACAAAATTTTCTCCTATACTTCATCTTTATCAATCATTAAAACAGCTTTCAACAATGGCACCAAAATTTAAACCAAGTGATTTGGTATTGGGATTCAGGAGTCAACACAACATGATAGCATATTTAGATGCCGATGATACTCTGTTTCCCCAATACACACAGATGGTGGCGTATTTGAATGCATCCCCAATTAGGTATGCTCTTTCTCATGCTCCTCTCATCCCTGTCACACATATTAAACAGTTTTGGAACACTGTCAGTTCCTCAACAGTTAATAATGTGACTACATTATCATCTATTGTTCATGGGCGCACATGGGTGGTTACTGAAGCCTTGGTTCGCCAGGCTTTGCATCTTGATGATACAGATGGTATAACCACCCTACGCATTCATGAAACAGAACAAGGACTAAGGGCTTTGGGTTATCCTTTCCCTGATGAGGGAACTTTAAACAAATATCATAAAAAGGAGTTTCCCCCAGCCTGGAAGTACCTAATACATGTTCTCTTACAATGTTTGAGTCCCAAGTGTACTGCACACAATGAGATTAATAGATCCATTGCTAGTGCTATTATGTGCATTGCTACTGGGCAAAAGTTTAATTATTCCAAAATGATTTTTGAGGGCATGTGTAAAAACAAAGGGAATAAGATGACATTAGCTTATCCCAGATTTTTACAAACTTGTTGATCCCAAACTTAGATCGATTTAGCTTTATGTATACGAGTTAGATCAAGTTATACATGTAGAGAAACCTTTGTATATGTATATAGTAATCTAAGTGTTATGCGGAATTAACACTTAAACAAGAACACACAAAGATATAAACAAACTTTCACTTGATTAATGATAACAAACTTGCTTACAATGAAAGTGTTTAACGTATGAAAACTTATATTGAACAATAACCTAAAGGTCTTCTTTTATAGACATAAGAAGCCTTGTACAAGAGTCTACGTATCAACTATTCTAGGTAAAGATAATTATAGAAAATACAATGTTGAACTTATCTTTACTAGAAACAAACTAGAAACAATATACGCGTAGACTAAATCTTTCCATCAGTGCTTGTCTTCAATGTATCAACGCTTGAATTCTTCTTGTCAACGCTTGATCTGTCAGCTTTTGTTTTTTTCCTATCAACGCTTGTTTTACTCTTGTCAGCGCTCAAGTGAACTGGCTATATTCTATTCCCAACAGTCTTCACAAAGCACTTTATGGACTCAAGCAAGCTTCAAGGGCGTGGTACGACGAACTCTCAAAATTTCTGGTCTCCAAAGGTTTCTCAAAAGGTTCCATTGATCTAACTTTGTTCACTTATAGATATGGGGATGACATTTTGCTTGTGCAAATTTATGTTGATGACATTTTTTTGCAGGTCTACAAACCCAAAACTTTCAAAATGGTTTGGAAAAGTAATGCACAACAAATTTGAAATGTCAATGATGGGTGAACTAAAATTCTTTCTAGGAATTCAAGTTCACCAATCCCCAAGTGGTATCTTCATTAACCAAGCTAAGTATTGTGAAGAGATAATCAAAAATCATGGTATGACTTCATGTGACCCTGTTGGGACACCATTATCAACCACATCCCTAGATGCTGATTTGGAGGGAGATGCCAAAGATCAAACGAGATATCGTTCCATGATCGGCTCCCTCATGTACTTAACAACAAGCCGACCAAATATATCACATGCTATGTGTTATTGTGCACGATATCAAGCACGACCCACTGAAAAGCACCTCAAGGAGGTTAAACGGATCTTTCGGCACCTTAAGAATACCATTCACATGGGACTCTGGTATCCAAGGGAAACCGGTTTCTTTCTAACGGCCTATTCAGATTCTGATCATGCAGAGTGTCTTGATACACGAAAAAGTACTTCTAGTGGTGCACAATTTCTAGGTCAAGATAAGCTCGTGGGATGGTCTTCCAAGAAGCAGGATTGCACGTCACTGTCGTCAGCCGAAGCGGAGTATGTGTCTCTATCTGCGTGTTTTGCTCAAGTTCTTTGGATGAGAACACAACTCACGGATTATGGCTTCCAATTTGATAAAGTACCTATGTACTATGACTCAAAGTCAGCCATAGCCATCTCCTATAATCCGGTATAGCATTCTCTCACGAAGCACATTGATGTCAGATATCACTTCATTAAGGAACAAGTTGAAAAGGGTATTGTTGAACTATACTTTGTTGGAACTGATTACCAATTAGCTGACTTGTTTACAAAAGCTCTTTCGAAAGAGAGGTTTGCATATCTAGTTAGACAAATTGGTATGAGATGTTTGACTCCAACAGAACTGGAGATTCTGGCAAAGAAGCCTGCTTGATTCATCTATCAAACATCTACATGTATATATTATTAAAAAAGCAAAATACAAAATTAAAAATGTTTCAAAATCCAAAAAGATTCTTCTCGACATGTCTTTTAGTATCGATAATATGGACGTGCCTAGAAATGTCGCTCAATAACGACACGGGTGTGTACATAAAGCTCGAATGAAAGTTGTAAATATTTTTCAAAACATGCCATTTCTATTTTTATAAAGGAAAATGTCTATTTTGGACAATTATTCAAACAACGGGTAGAGCAATCTATCTTGAGTTGAGCTTGTCACAAAACATTCAACGTTTTGAGCTCAACACAATGGCTTGTAATCACTTTCAGATTGTAACCCGGATCTATATTCACGGGGGAGTGTACGCTTTAGTGCGCTTACCCTCAGCAAAAGAAGAGAAATCTTCTTACACTTGAGTGGATTCGTCAAGACATTCAAAGTCTATGAACTCAAGTTTATGCTTTAGAAAAACCACTTCGCCAAAAAGAAATGGATTTTTCAAAAAGCGTTGAACACAATTTTTTCAAGAATTTTTCAATGATATTCAAAATCTTTCAAAAATTGTGTGTTCAACAACTCCTATCCTCAAAAGTTTAATGTGGATCATATCCTTGTAATGACAATTCCATTGGATCAATATTTGAGGGGGAGATTTCCAAATTCATGCTAAGTTTGACATATTTTTCTCCCGAAGGCTTTCAAAGAATATTCTTCACAATATATTTAATCAAATTTGGTATCTCTAATATCAAACGATTTTATATAATAGAGATAGGGGAGAAAATGTGATTAAAATGTGATCTAAAGACTCAAGCACTCATGGTTACGATCAAATACCCACAACATCTTTAATTCACGACGTTATTGGTGTCAAAAGGGTGGTTAGGTTTAAGTCCTATGATCCAACCAAAACTGGAGGGATCTTCCAAGGGACAATCCAATAGATTATTAGAAGTCCTTAGGAAAGATGGAGTAGAATGTGAACGTAGCTGAATGCCGACTAAGTACTGATGCTAGCACTAAAACAATCACAACAAGGTGTTAGTAATGATGTCTTGGTAAGCATTGAAGGGGTTGAAGAATGAAAAAGAAATGTAAGGATAAAGGGTGTAAAGAAATTATCCCTCCATACAACTTAGGTAGAAACCGGGTCATCACATCATGAAGACAATGCATCATGGATCCAGTGATGTAATGCATAACGCCTCCCCAGCTGACTCAGGCTTATCTCAAAAGAAGTTTGTTTTATTGTCACAGAGATCAACACGACTTCTATTGACTTTCTCACTCTGAGATAGTTGATATTGAATAGGTGGCATCTGCTCCAACCTCCGATCACTAAAAGTGCACAAATCGAGTCTAGAGTCAATAGATCAATCAAATCTCGTTAGGACACACGGATGACGATCAAGAGAGTCATACGCTATGTCCTTGCGATATTGCTAAAACACTCAGAGTGATACTACCTAGTATTCTCAATGATGAGTGAAAATCCTTCTAGTGTTAACATCAAACAGCACTGCGGTAGGTCATGTGTAAGATTCTTCATGAACTGAACATATGTAAAACTGAAAAGCAACAGTGGTTTGTTTTTTTATCGATTCAAACTCGTTTTAGGTTTCTACGCAATATCTTTATGGTCTTGCCAGAACATTCAAAGTGATATTTATTAATATTCACAGTGACGAATGGAAATCCTTCTAGCGTTAACATTAAACAACGCTACGGTAGGTAACTTGCAAGATTCTTATGAATCAAGCTTGTGTCAACTGGAAAGCAACAATGGTATGATTCTTAATGAATCAAACTTGTTCCAGGATTTGAATTGATGACTTTAATCAAGCGGATATTTATCCAATTGATTCACTCTTTATGTTTGCAGTCTTGCTTTGAGACGCTCGAGTAAAGAGAACAGCTAGTACTGCCGCGAAACCCTGTAAAGGAGATTCTTAATTGAATCTACCTAATCACAAGTACGATATTTAATATCGTGTAACAGTCTTCACCGATCGGAGGTAAAACGCTACCGGTTTAGGAAGAATGTCAAAGCCATTCAGTCTGTGTCTAAGTTTTGTCTCGAGAAGGTGGTGTTACGGTATACTCAGCAAAGTCAAAGATTAAAAAAACCACATACTCATGCCCAAATACATTCAACAATCAAGAAAGCTATAGACTTCCAAAACTCTGATGATTAAAATCTTCCTTATCAATTAATGTAGAGGAATGACCTCTCTTCAAAGGAGATTGTTAGCAAGCTTTCAAGATAGTGCAACGTATGAGCATGTGGATGAAGACACAAGATCACAAGATGGCAAAGACAAGTCAAGAATAATTTGAAGATCTCAAGATTAAAGACAAAGTCAAAAGACAACGACAAAGGCTCAAAGATCATAGCATGAAGGAACAAGACTACTATTACACGTTCAAGATTCATTTATGACGAATTTCGTAATCTCCATTGAACTCCAAATATCGAAGAGGAATGAGCTCACATTGGGGGAGATTGTTAGCCTCGAAATATTGAGTCAAACAAGAATGTTCGGTCATAAGTTTTTTTTATTGTAATATTTATTAGAACGTTGTAATAGTTAGTTAAAATAATCGTTACATTACGGGCTTGATGGCTAGCTTAAAAGGCCTCTTTCAAGGTAATAAGCATTTATTCAAGCCCGACCCAAAACAAATATAGTCCAATAGAAAGCCCGCATGTGGGTGGACTATATAAGCACCCTCCTAGCATGTTAGGAGGGTTGGTTGTTCTTATTTTCTCTAATCTAATTTCACATAGTTAATCACCTTTCTCTCTCTACTTTCTCTCTCTAGAAATCATCTATCTTTCTTATTTATTTCATTAAATCAACCATGGTGAAGTGAATTAATATGGGAACAACAAAATTTGTCCAAGTGGGACATAAATTTAGTAGTCGTGTGTTGGGATCGAACTCGAGATTACGGGATTACACACAATACGTAAATTAATAAATATATTTATTAAATTAAATCGAGATATAACTTAACGATCGTTAAATAATTAAGAGTTAAGTATTAAACGAGCGTTGTGGAATAAATAAGAAGAAAATAAGGTTCCGGAAACACCCTTGTGGGTGTAACCGACTGTAGAAACTAGAAGAGGGGGGGTTGAATAGTTTCTTATATTTACTTGTTAAAATGTGGTTTCCAAAAATCATTTTTCAAAAACTTAGGCTTGAGGAAATATGTGAAATCTTCTTATGCACAATATGAACTATGATAGTGTAACTAAACTAATACTAACAAAATATATCCACAAAGAGTAAAGAATGATAGTGTAATTAATCTAATACTAACACATGTATATGCATAAAGAATAAAGAATGTAAAGAGTAAGGGTAAAGAAAGATCAAACCGAACACCAAGGATTTATAGTGGTTCGACAACGAAGCTCACTCCTCGTTCCTACTCCACTCCTCGAGTACTCCTTACTCGAGAGTTCACTACACAACAAGCTCCTTATGGTGGAGAAAATCATACACGTCGCTTAACCAATTTCCGACTCTAAGCTAAAAGTCGAGCCCTAATCATAGCTAGGACCAATCTACACAACTATACTTAGTACATACACAACTTCCAAATAGACACAACTACTTGGATCTTCACAACTATGACACAACTACAAGTGTATAAAATTAGATCTTCAATGGATCTTTGGTGGTGGACTCAGCACTTCACAAGGATAGTGTTCTTCTCTTTGCACTTGGAGAGGAAGGGATGGAAGAACAAGATTCACTTCTTAAACAAGTAATAATCAAACAAATGATCAAAGATTTGAGTGATTAAAGAAGGGTTTGAATCTGGAAATAAATGTGCAAAAGAGGTGAGGTGAAAAGCTGAGAATGGTACACTATTTATAGGACAAAGGAGCCAACGGCTAGTTCTGCCCGCGGTACCTTATCTTAGCCCGCGGTACCTTATCGATAAGGTACCGCCTAGGTGCTAAGGTACCGCTGGACTAGACTCCGCTCCTTTTTGTCCTTTAGTGGTGGAGGTCTTATCTGGATATAAAAATATCCTGAAAGGATATTCTTAACCAAATAAGAATATGCCATTTTCAAATTTCAAATAATTAGTTTAATAAAACATTTTCTTAAAAAGAAAGTTTAATAAAAACTTGTCACACTTAATAAAAAGTGAGTTTTAAGAAAAGATTAAATCACTTGATCACTTGATTAAGGTTAGTACTTGTTTATCCATACCTTAAGTGAAAATGGGTAAAATGAAAAATACTTGAACTCAAGAATTCGTTTTTCGTTGTTTTCGTAAATGCTTGTTTTTACATATTGTCGTAATCAAAACAAGGCGAGACCGAAATATGCAAGTAACGTTTTTAGGCATTTATTGCATTAACAATCTCCCCCTTTTTTATTTTGACAATACATAAACTCAATCACACAAAAACAAGATTTTTGAAGACGAGTTTATTCATTTCTACCCCTTTGTCGAAGCAAAAAGGTTGCGTAAGCCGGTGTTGAAGAAACGGACTTTGCAAAGACTCCCCCTTGGTGCTTACTCCCCCTAGCTTGGGGCACCGAGGAATCGAGATATGGTGACAAGCTACATAGAAGGGTTAGTTGAACAAAAGAAACAACCAACAATATATAGCAATAGGTCACATAAAAAAATAAAAGAGAAGAAAACACAAAGACAAAGATCCAAGATAGGTTACTAAAAGAACATCATACAAAGAAGTATGGAAAAAAGAAACAAGCCAAAAGCATAAATCTAATCCTAGTTATTCTAGAATTCTAAGATTTGCTAGAGTTTGGTGTCTTGTGGATAAGCAACCAATGCTTATAAGAAAGACAAGGTAATTGCGGAGGGTGGTGGTGGTGGCTTGTTGGAGATCTCATAATCATAGTGAATAGGAGGCTTGATTAAGAGACTCTTGATGTAGCTCAACTCCTCATAGATGTGTGCCATAGCAAGGTGTTGATATTGACAACATTGACAATATGTTCCATGATGCATGACATTATCATGAGAAGGAGGAAGAACACTAAAGGGTGGTGGTGAAGAAAATATGTTCCACAATCAACATTCTTGGTAGGAGACATGTGATTAAGAGTGTTCTTGGGTGGGTTTGGATTGAAAGCAATTGGAGAAAATGGAGGAGATTCAAGGCTTTCATTGGGAGAATAAGACATTTTGAATGTGAAGTAATGCAAAATGCTTATGGTTTAAATGGGGAAGGCTTAGGGTATTTTTGGGGTGGTCAAAGGGTTTGAAACAAAGATTCTCAAAAATCTTGGAGCAAATCTGGAGTTTCAGACAAAAACCCAAAAAAGGAAGGCACTGTAGGCGGTTCCTTATCTAGGGTGGCGGTACCTTATCAATAAGGTATCGCGGTTCACATATGGAACCGCATGCAGAAGCAGGGTTTGGTGTTTGGAGGAAGATTTTTCAGCAAATCTTATTTTTCTAGTATAACTTATCATAGGGATATGCTTAAAAGCAAAGATAGACAAAGAAAACATATGCAAACTTACCAAATAGAGATTTGACCAAAATACATGGATTAAAAAATTGATGTAGGAGGTGTGTAAGACAAGACCTTAAGTCATGACACAATGATCCTCCATGATTCTATCTTGTTCTTGCTATGTTTGAGAGAATCATACATATTAATTATGTAAGCTCTAGATTAATAGCGAGAATCTATGAAAAATCGTTTTTAGATTGAATTAACAATGTCAAACGAATTTCTCAACCATTTTCGAAAGAGACTTTGAGAATTTTGAAAAGGAGAGGAGAAGATTTTTCAAAAGGAGTTTGAAAGACTCAAAGACTCAAAGTGGTAAACTATAAAAAGAAGGAAATCAAGGAAGATGTTCCATTAATCCTAGACCTAGACGCAAGTAATTAAAAGGTTCCCTCTTAAGTGGCTTAGTGAAGATATCGACTAAGTTGTCCTCGGATGGCACATTTTCAATAGAAATGTTCCCCTTTTGAACATTATCCCTAAGGAAATGGTGTCTAATTTCTATGTGTTTGGTTCGCGAATGTTGCACGTGATTCTTGCTTAGGTCTATAGCGCCTTTATTATCGCACATGATGGGAACATCATAAAGAGAAATCCCGTAATCAACAAGCGCTTGCTTCATCCATAGAGCTTGTTGGCATGCTTTTCCGGCACTCACATACTCGGCTTCCGTGGTGGATATTGCAAGAGAGGTTTGTTTCTTAGAGAACCAAGAAGTTAAACAACAACCCATGAAGGTACAAACTCCACTAGTGCTTTTCTGGTCCACATAGTCTCCCGCATGATCCAAGTCCGCGTAGACAATGGTTTCTACGCAGGTCCCTTTAGGATACCATAATCCTAAATGTATAGTGCCTTTAATGTATCGGAAGATACGCTTAACCGCTTCAAGGTGAGAGGTTTTGGGAGCCTCTTGGAAGCGAGCACAAAGGCAAACACTAAACATGATATCTGGTCGACTTGTCGTTAGGTATAACAAACTACCAATCATACCTCTATATTTGGTGTTGTCTACCGACTCACAATCATCATTTACGGTGAGTTTAGTATCCGAGGCCATAGGGGTCTTCATTGGTCTAGATTCTTCTAATCCAAATTTCTTTAGCATTTCTTTAGCGTACTTAGATTGACTAAAGAAAATACCATCGTCTATTTGTTTAATTTGGAGTCCTAAAAATAAGTTAAGTTCTCCCATCATACTCATTTCAAACTCATCATGCATGATTTTGGCAAAGCCATCACACAATTCTTGACAAGTTGAGCCAAATATAATGTCATCAACATATATTTGTATGATTATGAGGTGAGGACCTTTCTTCTTTGTAAAGAGTGTATTGTCTACCATCCCCATGGTATACTCATGTTTAACAAGAAACGCTTTAAGTCTATCATACCAAGCTTTGGGTGCTTGTTTGAGTCCATAAAGTGCTTTCTTAAGCTTGTAAATATGGTCCGGTTTCTCAAAATCAATGAAGTCGGGAGGTTGAGCCACATATACCTCCTCATTGATCAAACCGTTAAGAAATGCACTCTTTACATCCATTTGTTGAAGCTTAAAATCTAAGGCACAAGCATAGGCTAAAAGGATTCTAATTGATTCTAATCTAGCTACCGGTGCACATGTCTCGTCATAATCAATACCTTCTTGTTGATTATAGCTTTGAGCTACAAGTCTAGCCTTGTTACGAGACACAACACCATTCTCATCTAGCTTATTCCTAAATACCCATTTGGTTCCTATAATGGTAGAATTTCTTGGTGGAGGAACAAGTTCCCAAACATCATTGGCAACGAATTGATTTAAATCATCTTGCATCGCAATGACCCAACTCTCATTCGTCAAAGCTTCTTTAACATTCTTTGGTTCAATCAAGGAGACAAAACAAAAGAAGTTGCTTTGGTTTTGGACTTGAGATCTTAGGGTCCTTTGATTTAAGTCACCAATGACATTATTGAGAGTATGATCCATAGACTCCTTAATGTTTACTTCCTTTTCAACACTAAGGTCTTCAACTCCTATTTTCTAACCTCTTTGGCTTTAACTACTTCTAATTCATCCAAGTCATCATCAACCAATGGTGGTGTCTTGGGCGAAGGAGGGGTTTCATCAAAGGTTACGTTGAGAGATTCTTCAATAACCCTCGTGGTTCTATTTAGGACTATGTAGGCTTTACTAGTTTGGGAATAACCTAAAAGGATACCTTCGTAAGAATTTGGGTCAAACTTGGTAAGATAGTCTTTGGTGTTGAGGATAAAGCACTTGCTTCCAAACACCCTAAAGTATTCTAATGACGGTTTCTTACATTTAAGAATCTCATAGGGGGTCTTTCCTAGGAAAGGTCGAATAAGAATTCGGTTGAGAATATAAGTCGATGTGTCCATGGCATTGCACCAAAACTTTTGAGGCAAAGATTGCTCGTTTAACATCGTCCTACACATCTCTTGGAGAGTCCTATTATTCCTTTCAACTACCCCATTTGATTGTGGAGTGCGAGGAGCCGAGAAGTTATGGGTAATACCATGAGCTTCACAAAAGGCACCAAATTGTACTTCATTATCAAATTCCCTACCATGATCCGTCCTAATAGAAACAATTGAACATTCTAGTTGATTTTAAATTCTTCGACTAAAGATTTCGAAGTGATCGAAAGCTTCATTCTTAGATGCCAAAAATCTAGTCCAAGTGAATCTAGAATAGTCATCAACTATAACTAGGGTATAAAGGTTACCTCCATAACTCCGTATGGCGGAAGGTCCAAAAAGATCCATATGTAGGAGCTCTAAGCACCGAGAGGTCGAAACCAAATTCTTGGCTTTGTGACTTGAGTGAACTTGCTTTCCAACTTTGCAAGCATCACAAAAGTGACTATCAAACTTAATCTTGGGGAGGTGTCTTACCAACTCCTTAGAGACTAAAGATTGAATTAAACGCATATTAGCGTGACCTAATCTCCTATGCCAAAGAGTAGAACTATCATCTATAGTCGCAAGACATATGTTGTCTTTTGACTTCTTATTAACCTTCATGACTTAAAGCCCATGCTTTCTAACACCTTTTCCAATGACTTTTCCATCTTTTACGATTTCACTGTCATGTTCCGAAAAGATGACCTTACACTTATTATCACAAATTTGACCTATACTTAAAAGGTTAAATCCTAAGTTATCTACATGCTCAACATTTTCAATGGTCATGGAGTCAAGAGAAATCGTACCTTTGCCAATGATATTACCACGTAGACTACTAGCGAATGTGACGTTACCTCCATCATATGCTTTGTAATGCGAGAACAAACTTCGATTACCCGTCATGTGTTTAGAACATCCACTATCCTTAATCCACTCATCGGGCTCCAAATCAATTCCCAAGCATATCTAGGTAACAACACACAAGATCAAACATTTGGTCCCCAATATCTCATGGGTCCAAAAATGTTAGTTCCAAACATCCCTTGCATTTGGTTGGGATGCATGAATGAAGAAGGGGTTCCCCATGGAGAACAAAATGGAGGAGGGTAGTAATTCATGTAACCATTTTGTTGTTCATTATTTCTTCTAGGTGTATTTGATCTAGGTTTAGAGTTATGATTATTCCTTCTAGGTGTTGGAGTTTTACTTCTAGATCGTGAATTGTTTTGATTAACTTTTCTAGGCGTTGTCGTTCTACTTCTAAGCTTAGACTCATTCCGTACTCTAGGTGGAGTGGAAGATGGTCTTGATAAACTTCTATTTCCCATGAAAGGTTTACTTAATGGTTTGTAGAACTTGCCAATAGCATTGTCGTCAAGTATGGGTAATTTTACCTTATTAACAGTAAGATGCTTTAGTTTTTCATCTAACTTAGACTTTTCAGAAAGTTCAGGATTTTCACCAAAATCATCCTCTGCCCACGGTACCTTATCTATGGCGGTGGTTCCATAGTGATAAGGAACCACGCCATACAATTTGGAACCGCGTATAGTGGGCGTTTTTTGTGAAAACCTGACTTGTTTTGGTTCACTAGTTGAGGCTTCATTTGAGTTAAAACCTAGACCAAGTCTTTCCTTAGAATGAACTTGTTTGTTTAACATATCATCAAGAGCACTAGTTCCTTTCATGAACTTTTCCAATTTAATGGAGGTGCTCTTGAGATCTTCATTCTCTAATCTAAGTTTCTCACAACTTAAGCAACTTAAATCAACCTCTTTATTTTTCTCAAGTTTAGCCAATTTCTCCCTAAGTTCATTGATCTCATTTTCAAGCTTAGTTTTGGTTGTTTTTAAGGTTTTATTCTTTTCTATGAATTTAAGACTAAGTTTGTGTAAACTATCATATTTGCCTTCAAATTCAATATCATCACAAGTGGAACTATCATTGCTATAATATTCGGTTTCGGAATGTACCTCTTTAGAAGTGTGAGCCATTAGACATTTCTCCTCTTTGGGGTTGTCATCATCATCTTCACCGCTATCGCTCCAAGCGCCACTAACGAACGCCGTGTGGTTCTTATCACGAGCGGGTTTTGGACAATCACCAATGAAGTGATTTGGATCACCACATCTAAAGCAATTCCTATCACCTTTTTCGTTCTTGACAAACCGATTCTTTGACAATGGTTTCTTGTCATAGTTGGGTTGCCTAACGTGTTGACCTCTTCTCTTGAAAACTTCTTGAAATCTCTCACCGCCAATGCATACTCCCCGTCATCGCTTTCCGAGGAACTATTGTAAAACCCGCATGCTTTTACCATGCATATTACCGTAAGTTCGTACGTACTAGTTAAAAACTTTCCTAATATAGCATGGTTACGATTACGTATTAGGAGTTTATGTATTACGTACGTGTTAGAACACAATAAGTATTTTATGTGCACGATCACGTAATAATTATTTAGTAATAATTATTCACGAACATACGATCACGAGATCACGAGCGTAATTAAAACACGAGATATTATTAATTACGTATATATATTTAATACGAGCGTAATTAAATATATAAGTGTAGGATGTTTACGTAACGAGAACTTTTAAAACACGAACATAATTAAACGTAAACGTGTACGAAATTACAAGACACGAAACGAGGTACGGGACCCCCACAAGGGAGTCCCTACCCGCGGCCAACATAGGGCAATGTGCCAAGCCCATTGTCAATTTTACTAAAAGGGAAGGTTAAGAGTTTTTACTACTTAGATTATTTTTACAGAAGAATTTCAAGAAAACCTAGAAACCCTTCCTCCTTCTTCCTTGTGTGCCGCCACCTACAAATCACCATAATGGGGTGATTTTGATCTTGGATCTTGTTGATTTAGTAATTGTTCGTGTTTGTTCTTCACCCTTTTGATCCACGAATACGGTAAAACCTTTTTACTTGTTTCTTTTTAATTAATCTTTTATTAATTAAGAACACATGATGTTTTTCATAAAAACATATTAATTAAACCTAGATCTAACATGTTATGGTCATTAATTAATCAATGGGATCGATCTAAGGGGTGTTTGTTTTGGGTCGCAGGAACAACCGACCCCAAGGGGGTTCGGTTTGTTGTTAACCGACCACCACCAAGACCTTTTTGGTCTTGGTTGGTGCGTGTGGGTCCCACGGCAGCAAGGGGGTACCTCGAATTGGTTCGGGGTACGGTGTTTGTTAAGATCCGGTGCATGTTTTAAGCCTAGATCCGGATCATGATTATGTTAAATGTTTATGTTATAAACTTAGGTTAAGAATTAAATTAATAAGATGTAATTAATTTAATAACATGACTTAGGTTAACTAATTAATTATAAACATGAATTATTTTAACCTAAGTATTTTTATTATTAAGACTTATAATTAATTAATTATTTTAAAACCATGGATATAATTAATTAATTAAACATGACTTAGGTTATATTATTAGTATTTAATAATACATATTTTAACCTAAGTATTTAATATATTTAATTAAAAACATGTCATACTTTAATTAAATATTATAACCTATAGTTTAATTAAATTACATGAAATAATTATTAAACTATATAATATATCATATGACTTAGAAAATAATCATGGAAATACTTAGGCTTATTTACTTAGCTTATTTAACTAGCTTATTTCTAATTATGGAAACTTTCTATTTTTAGAAACTTAATTAAATAAGGCAGCTATTTTATTTATGGAAACCAGCTATTTTTAGAAACTTATTTATTTAAGGCAGCTAATCTATTTATGGAAACTTATTTAATTAAGGCAGCTAATCTATTTATGGAAACTTTATATTTTTAGAAACTTATCTATTTTAAGCAGTAAATCTATTTTTTTGGAAACTTTCTATTTTTGGAAACTTTCTATTTTGGGTAACTTTCTATTTTTGGAAACTTTCTATTTTTGGAAACTTTCTATTTTTGGAAACTTTCTATTTAAGGAAACCTGCTATTTTTAGAAAGTTACTTAATATTACACAGTAAGTATAATAACACATGAAATATCAGAAATACTTAATCAGAATGAATAGAATATAAGATTTAACACAGTTTAAGGCTTTAAACAGTGTAAATGGTAAGAACACATAAATAAGCTAAGACATGATATAAAACCAGCTATGTATGTAGTAAGCAGATACTTATTTCATGTACGTATTTATGTAGCACTAGTGTTTCGGAAGTAGGATTCTCGCAGTTCATCGTTCTCGTTCACTGGACATAAGGTACGGATTCCCGTCCTTTCAGTATGGACATTCTTTCCTTATTAGGATTTCCCCGTATGCAACCAACTGTTTTCCCGTAGTATAAGTATGAGTTTGATTTCTTATGTTTTAAATATGATTACCTATAGCCATATACATGCATGACCAGTTTCACCTAGTTATGGAGGTACCATAACCATAACATTAGAGGCACTGATGTTATGACTTCACCACGGCGGAGTGATTACTCGTGGCGTCCCTTCAGCTTTTGGCCATTTATTTATATTTATCATGTGGGGCGTATGGGTGCATCCTAGTTACACGTTTTTATTCAGGATTACATGGTGAATGTGGTGTGTGCCTTGCATCCTTCACAAGGAGCTGATCCCTCCTACCCATAAAACCAATATATTAAATTAGAGGCAGCCCCTCTAATTTGCATGATGAGGTCACCCCTCCAATTATTCATGCACGGTGGATATTCATGACCTATATTGGCTAAATGGTAAAATATGACAAACAGCTTTTATAAGATAAACATAAGACTTTCAAACTATAAAACCAGTTTTATTAAGACTTAACCAGGTTACTCGGGACTTAGTTTCTTTCGCTGTTATATGTTATATGCTTATCCTATTCATGCTTTATTGTACATCCGTGCACTGAGCGTATTGCTCAGCCGTTTTCCTTTTCTATGTTCCCAAAACGGCAGGTACTCAGGGACGCTCGTAGACAATAAGAGTACGTGCATATGGACTGGAAGCTGTCTAGCCTTCTTTACATTATGCATTTCCTTTCTTTATGATACTTATGCTTTGGACATTGTTTCGTCCTTTTCCTTTACTATACTATGTTTGTGTGTGATGAGCTTTACTTTTGGACTACTGATGTTTGATTCCGGTATTCTCCTTTTTATGGTCAAGTAATGTTTAGACATTTTACCTTGTATGCTTTGATGACATGCCATAATTGCTGTGATATTTCCATTTCTAAAATGGGGTGTTACAATTATGGTATCAGAGCCAAGGCTTCGACCTGTAGGCTCTCAAATATGACCTGTGATTAGTGGGTAGTCACTACTGTCTTCCTAGAACTGACAGTTGTTTTCATGCATTCATCATTTTTAAGCATACATATATATGTCATTGTCACAGTGTTTTTGACTAAGTAATGGTTGGTACAGGACTGGCCCTATTTAGTCGCATGTGTTTTATCGAAACTTTTAGATTTGGGACCGACCCATAGGCGTCCCCTCGATATGTCTTTTGTTTTGGGTGAACTGACCAGAGGCGTTCACTCTCGAGCATCAAAAGTTTTCATAAAACTGCATCATGCATTCATACAAAATTTTTCTTGTGAAATTTTTAGTATAATTTTTTTTTTCATGTATATATGTTATATTTTATGTTTTGAACTGTTAATCATATGTTTTATGTTATACTGTCATATGGTTCTCACACGCGAGCAGGAGCAGCTCAATGCTGTAATTCAGGCTGCCATGCAAGCCTTGCTTCCTCAACTGAGGAATGATATCCGGGCTGAAGTTCAAGCTGCCAACAATCAGCAGCAGCACAATCAGCCACCTCCTCCTCCTCCTCCAGTGACATTAGCAGTATGGCTGGAGAGATTCAACAAGCTCCGCCCTCGAGCCTTTGAAAATACTGATAGCCCCAGCGATGCTGAAAGCTGGTTGGCTCACATCGAGAAGATCTTCAACGCTATGGGCTGTGACCCCGCATACAAGGCGAGGTTGGCATGCTATCGGTTCGAAGGCGATGTACTTAACTGGTGGTTAGCTTTGATGCAATATGAAGGTGGTGATGAGTGGGTTGCTGGTTTGACTTGGGCTCAGTTCAAGGACATGGTGATGGAGCAGTTCTTTCCCAAGGCTGAGCAGGACAAGCTCAAGAGAGAGTACCATGGGATCCGTCAAAGATCTGGGGAGAATAGCAACGAGTTTATGCAGCGCTTTCTTCGCTTGGCTGGTTTCCTTGGTGCGGCAGCATGTACTCCTGAAGAGCAGGCACAACACTTCAGATGGGCTCTTCGCACATCGGTCGCAAACAATCTGGTGTGTGCTACGTTCAATACTGTAGCACAAGTGGCCGATGCAGCACGAAAACTGGAGATGCTGCAGGAGAGGGATGAGTTCGGGGAAGCTGAAAGACCCGACAAGAGGTAAAACCTTCATATTCAAGTGGTGCTCAATCCGTATATCTTTCCATATGTCAATTATTCATCTCTTAAAATGTATCTTCCAGGCAGAAAACTGGGGACCGGTCTCAGCCGGCTACTCAGCAACAGCCTAATCAGCCCAAGGGAAATGGTCAGACTAATGACCGATCTGCTACGGATAGGCGTGGCGGTAATGACAATTACCGTAACAACGTCGGGCAATCCAGCAACAGCAGGTCCTAATACTTACGAAATTTCTTATGTTTTATGTTATAACTCATATTCTGACACTCTAGCAAAATTCTACCAGGAACCATGGAAACGGTAGGGAACAGAACCAGAGAGGTTCGCAGCCTAGCCGTCCAGCTATCACTGGTATTCAATCTTACGATTATCCGCTTTGTCCTTTGTACCCAACTATTATGTCTCATGTAAAATGTTTTATTAGGTCCTCAGCCAGCCAGAGCACCTGCTGGAGGATACACTCATCCTCTTTGCTCTACTTGCCACCGTAGGCACCTAGGACCATGTCGCCGTAATACTAATACGTGCTTCAAGTGTGGTATTCCTGGCCATATTATGAAGGATTGCCGTAAGGGCGAGATGGAGGGTACATCGGGACATGCTGATACCAAGCCGCCTCCTACTGCCGGGCGTGTCTACACGACATCTCGAGACCAGGCCAACAAGTCTACAGGTACCGTCACTGGAATCTTGTATATGTATGGTCGTGCTGCATGTGTTCTTTTTGATACGGGTGCTACTCACTCGGTTATTTCTACTGCTTATGCTAAGAACATTAGGATGCCTCCCTTGCCACTAGAAAATAGGCCTACTATTTCCACGCCTTTGAGGGACTCTGTATTAATCACCCATGTATACAAGAGTCTTCCCTTAGAATTTGATAATAAGGTTCGACCTGTCGACGCACTTCCGTTGGACATGAATGACTTCGACATGATTTTGGGCATGGATTGGCTATCCAAGTATCATGCTACCATAGACTGCCATTCATATCGGGTTATCTTCGGTGATGTCAATGCACCAGAGTACATTCATAACGGGTTCATACCCGGACGGTCTGTACAAGTCATATCCACCCTGCAAGCGCGTGCACTACTGTCACACGGCTGCGAGGGTTATCTAGCTACGGTTCATGACATGGATGCTGAATCTCCATCGATTCGGGATCAACCAATAGTGTCGGAATTCCAAGACGTGTTTCCAGCAGAACTTCCGGGCATACCACCTGCACGAGAAGTGGAATTCAATATCGAGCTGGTTCCAGGAGCTGAACCAATCTCCAAGGCTCCTTATCGCATGGCTCCCATAGAGCTGAAGGAGTTGAAGGATCAACTACAAGAACTTCTTGAACGAGGTTTTATTCGACCGAGCGCATCTCCATGGGGCGCACCGGTTTTATTTGTTAAGAAGAAGGACGGCAGTATGCGTCTTTGCATAGACTATCGCGAGCTCAACAAGATTACTATTCGGAATAGATATCCACTGCCACGCATTGACGATCTGTTTGACCAACTCCAAGGGGCCAAACACTTCTCCAAGATCGATCTTAGGTCAGGCTATCATCAGTTACGAGTCAAGGAGCAGGATATCGCTAAGACTGCCTTTCGTACTCGTTATGGCCACTACGAGTTTGTAGTTATGCCATTTGGCCTGACCAATGCTCCAGCAGTGTTCATGCATCTGATGAAAAGAATCTTCCATGAATTTCTGGATAAATTCGTCATTGTTTTCATCGATGACATCCTGATTTTCTCTAAGTCCAAGGAGGAACACGAAGACCATCTTCGTACAATAGTACAGATTCTTCGCCAGAAGCAGCTGTATGCTAAATTCTCCAAGTGTGAGTTCTGGTTAGACAAAGTGGCATTCCTAGGTCACATTGTATCAGCAGAAGGAATCACTATGGATCCAGCGAAGGATGAGGCCATCACTAAGTGGCCGAGGCCGACATCAGCGACGGAAGTCCGCAGTTTCTTAGGCTTAGATGGCTATTATCGTAGGTGCGTGGAGAACTTTTCCCGCTTAGCACTACCATTGAGCAAACTGATGCGGAAAGGGGAGAAATTCGTCTGGACTGAAGATCGAGAGAAGAGCTTTGAAGACCTGAAGCAGAAGCTAGTATCTGCACCTATTCTTACTCTACCATCTGGTACGGGTGGATTTCAAATCTACAGCGATGCATCGGGGAAGGGACTTGGTTGTGTTCTCATGCAACATGGGAAAGTGATCGCGTACGCTTCACGGCAGCTTAAGCCTTATGAAGAGAATTACCCCACGCACGATCTGGAACTTGCTGCAGTCGTGTTTGCATTGAAGATATGGAGACACTACTTATATGGAGAATCATGTGACATTTTCACGGACCACAAGAGCTTGAAGTATATCTTCACTCAACGTGAACTGAACATGAGGCAAAGGAGATGGTTAGAGCTGTTGAAGGATTATGACATTAATCTTCAGTATCATCCCGGAAAGGCAAATGTAGTAGCAGATGCCCTTAGCAGGAAGTCCGGAATGATCAACAGCATTAGAATCGAAGAGGAAATCATAAGAGACTTGGAGCGACTAGACATCGAGATCATGGTACGTGGACAACACGGTTACTGGGCTAATCTTAGAGTAGAACCCGAGTTACTATCTAAGATCAAGGAAGCTCAGAAGGATGACAGAGAAATATGGGCGATAATACAGAATTTGGAGAAGCAGATGGAATTCATAGTAGATGCAGATGGTGTCGTATGGCAGGGCACTAGACTTTGTGTTCCTGGTGACCAAGAACTCCGGGAAGCTTTGCTAGCAGAAGCTCATAGCTCCCCATTCTCGATACATCCTGGTTCAACCAAAATGTACCATGACATCAAACAGTACTTTTGGTGGAGTGGTATGAAACAGGATGTAGCAACTTACGTCTCCAAATGTCTTACCTGCCAGCAGGTTAAGATCGAGCATCAACGATCTGGCGGTCTCCTTCAACCATTAGATATTCCAGAGTGGAAGTGGGACAAAATCACCATGGATTTTGTTACCGGTCTTCCGCCTACCAAAAAAAAGCACGATGCAATTTGGGTTATCGTTGATCGACTTACCAAATCAGCTCATTTCTTACCGATCCGCAAGGAAGATCCGGTAAGTAAACTCGCAGATACGTATAGACGAGAGATCATGAGACTACACGGTGCACCATCTAGCATCGTCTCAGATAGAGATCCTCGATTCACTTCGCGCTTTTGGAAAAGTCTGCAGAAAGCTTGGGGTACACAACTTAAGCTTAGCACGGCCTTTCATCCTCAAACGGACGGACAGTCGGAGCGAACCATTCAGACATTGGAAGATATGTTGAGGTCATGTGCGTTGGAATGGACGGGTGATTGGGACGAATACATCTGTTTGGTGGAGTTTGCATACAACAACAGCTGGCACGCGAGCATCAAGTGTGCTCCATTTGAGATGTTGTATGGCAGAAAGTGTCGCACCCCAATCTGCTGGGATCAGGTTGGCGAGCGAACACTAGAAGGACCAGAGATCATAGAAATGACAAATGAGAAGATCGCAGTAGCTAGGCAGAAAATTCAGGAGGCACGGTCACGTCAAAAGAGTTACGCCGACAAGCATCGTAGGGATTTACACTTTAACGTAGGAGATCACGTCTTCCTTAAGGTTTCGCCGGCACGTGGTGTTCGACGCTTCGGGATTAAAGGGAAGCTCAGTCCTCGTTTCATCGGACCGTTTGATAACATTGAACGAGTCGGTGAAGTATCTTACCGATTGGCGTTACCTCCGCAGCTTTCGCATGTGCACAATGTGTTTCATGTGTCCTTACTCAGAGGGTACCAATATCATCCCCTTCACATGGTTCAGTATCCACTGGAACAGATTCGTGAAGATCTCACTTTTATAGAAGAACCCGAACGAGTTCTTGACAGGCAAGAACGCGTCATGAGAAAGAAGACGATTCCATTCGTCAAAATCCTATGGAGGGATCATACAGAGCGGGAAGCCACTTGGGAAACAGAGGAGTCTATCCGGACTTCTTACCCACATTTCATATTTTGAATTCGGGTATGTTCTTCTTTTCCAGTTTACTTTATCTATAATTCGGGGACGAATTATTCTTTTTAGGGGGGAAGAGTTGTAAAACCCGCATGCTTTTACCATGCATATTACCGTAAGTTCGTACGTACTAGTTAAAAACTTTCCTAATATAGCATGGTTACGATTACGTATTAGGAGTTTATGTATTACGTACGTGTTAGAACACGATAAGTATTTTATGTGCACGATCACGTAATAATTATTTAGTAATAATTATTCACGAACATACGATCACGAGATCACGAGCGTAATTAAAACACGAGATATTATTAATTACGTATATATATTTAATACGAGCGTAATTAAATATATAAGTGTAGGATGTTTACGTAACGATAACTTTTAAAACACGAACATAATTAAACGTAAACGTGTACGAAATTACAAGATACGAAACAAGGTACGGGACCCCCACAAGGGAGTCCCTACCCGCGGCCAACATAGGGCAATGGGCCAAGCCCATTGTCAATTTTACTAATAGGGAGGGTTAAGAGTTTTTACTACTTAGATTATTTTTACAGAAGAATTTCAAGAAAACCTAGAAACCCTTCCTCCTTCTTCCTTGTGTGCCGCCACCTACAAATCACCATAAGGGGGTGATTTTGATCTTGGATCTTGTTGATTTAGTAATTGTTCGTGTTTGTTCTTCACCCTTTTGATCCACGAATACGGTAAAACCTTTTTACTTGTTTCTTTTTAATTAATCTTTTATTAATTAAGAACACATGATGTTTTTCATAAAAACATATTAATTAAACCTAGATCTAACATGTTATGGTCATTAATTAATAATTGGGATCGATCTAAGGGGTGTTTGTTTTGGGCCGCAGGAACAACCGACCCCAAGGGGGTTCGGTTTGTTGTTAACTGACCACCACCAAGACCTTTTTGGTCTTGGTTGGTGCGTGTGGGTCCCACGGCAGCAAGGGGGTACCCCGAATTGGTTCGGGGTACGGTGTTTGTTAAGATCCGGTGCATGTTTTAAGCCTAGATCCGGATCATGATTATGTTAAATGTTTATGTTATAAACTTAGGTTAAGAATTAAATTAATAAGATGTAATTAATTTAATAACATGACTTAGGTTAACTAATTAATTATAAACATGAATTATTTTAACCTAAGTATTTTTATTATTAAGACTTATAATTAATTAATTATTTTAAAACCATGGATATAATTAATTAATTAAACATGACTTAGGTTATATTATTAGTATTTAATAATACATATTTTAACCTAAGTATTTAATATATTTAATTAAAAACATGTCATACTTTAATTAAATATTATAACCTATAGTTTAATTAAATTACATGAAATAACTATTAAACTATATAATATATCATATGACTTAGAAAATAATCATGGAAATACTTAGGCTTATTTACTTAGCTTATTTAACCAGCTTATTTCTAATTATGGAAACTTTCTATTTTTAGAAACTTAATTAAATAAGGCAGCTATTTTATTTATGGAAACCAGCTATTTTTAGAAACTTATTTATTTAAGGCAGCTAATCTATTTATGGAAACTTATTTAATTAAGGCAGCTAATCTATTTATGGAAACTTTCTATTTTTAGAAACTTATCTATTTTAAGCAGTAAATCTATTTTTTTGGAAACTTTCTATTTTTGGAAACTTTCTATTTTTGGTAACTTTCTATTTTTGGAAACTTTCTATTTTTGGAAACTTTCTATTTTTGGAAACTTTCTATTTTTGGAAACTTTCTATTTAAGGAAACCTGCTATTTTTGGAAAGTTACTTAATATTACACAGTAAGTATAATAACACATGAAATATCAGAAATACTTAATCAGAATGAATAGAATATAAGATTTAACACAGTTTAAGGCTTTAAACAGTGTAAATGGTAAGAACACATAAATAAGCTAAGACATGATATAAAACCAGCTATGTATGTAGTAAGCAGATACTTATTTCATGTACGTATTTATTGATGAGTCCTATGATCGTTGGGCTCAATGGTTATGAACCATTATATCTAGGTTGATCATCGTTCATATGATAACATAGCGGAAAAGAACAATGATCATGACAAGGTGTTTAGGCACATAAGAAACACATGAATTAAAACAACGATTGGGATGTTCATTATATTAATAACAAACATCCACTAGACGTGTATACATTGAATCCCACGTCTAGTGCGATACACACTTTAGGTTTACATTGTGAATGAATTATATATTATATAAACCTACGTCTATGTTTTCTTTATATACTAGAAAACATAGCTTACAAAGAAAGCTAAAGTAATAAAAAGGCTCCAACGGCTTGTTCTTTTGCAACTTGTACTTTTTAGCCCTTGTCTTCTTATTTTGTTGTGTTTTGACTTATCAACTTAATAATTGGACCCAACAATCTTCCCCTAGTTGATGATGTCAAAACACTTCTCTTAAGCATGAATCCTTTGTATGTAGTACATGATCTCCAAGACGCTTCCCCTTAAGTATAGCACATATTCTTCCCCTTTTTGACACATCAATAGGGAATATGTGAAAGTATGCAATCTTGTAGATTCTCCAAAAGTAGCTCTATGTAATGATCCTGAAGAAAAATAAATAAAGTAGTCTTGATGTTGAAGTAGAATACCACAAACCTATGTTCCATGTCTTGTTTATCCATGTGATGAAGAACTTATACCACATTATGCAAAAAATATAAGTAGACCTCGATCCCTTGTCAATATTCTCATCCTTTGTGAGACACTGAGCACGATAATGTAACTCCTTCAAGTGTTTATGACAAGTCTTCATCACCAACTATGTAAGCACGAACAAGTTACCTTTAAAGTCAGTGGCTGGAAGTGCATGACTTTAAGATATGATAGAACACAAACTTGCGCAAATCTTCTTCAATCATCAATCTTACCATAAGAATTCTTCCCCTTAAGCTAACACCTCTTCATGACAAGTCAATATCTTCATATGTAAAAGCTGTTAACGAATAACTCTTTCACAAGGCTATCCCGATTACATAATCCAATAAAATTCTTCATGAATGGTTGCTAACTTACTTAAAAATCATTAATCCCTTTCAAAATATCCGAGCCATAAATATCATCATGATATTCTGAATTAAACGAAGATTCCATGTACCTTTTGTGTGTATTTCCCTTCTTTTTGTGTGCTTAAAACGTACCCATTTTCTCTAACAGCAGCTATCCATGTGTTGTCCAATATCTCTTCTGTCCAATATCTTGGTCAGATGTATTGTCCAATATCTGACAATACGTATCAGCGTTGAAGCACATATATCGGACGACACTGTCAACCTATCAGTGTTGACTTATTCTGTCAGCGTCGAAACCCTTCCTGTCAGCGCCTAAACAACAAGCGTCAGCGCCAACCTTAAATCCTGTCAGCGTCCATTCTTATCAGCGTTTAAAACTTTGTCACCGTTGCTCCAAGAATTTGACAACGTCAAAATAAGTCCCATCAGCGCATGTAAACACAAGTATAGATCTCATGCTTGTACTCCTTTGATCGTGTGAACACACGAATCTTCAACCAATAAGAATTAAGAGGTCGTGTGAATGCAAAACTTGAACGCTGAGCAGTTTACAAACCGTGTGAATACCCTTCAACCAATAAGAAGAGTTGATCCGTGTGAACATACTAATATTCCACCAATGGAAACGATAGGCTTATATAAAGATGCAGCCCCACGTAAGTAACTATGTATCAGCATGTAGAGAACTAATAGCATAACAAATCACTTTACGCCGTGAATAGATTATCCAATCAAAACTCTTAAACCGTGTGAATGCATCTTTTATCCAATCATCATTAAGCAACCGTGTGAACACTATAATCCTCCACCAATGAGAAGAGAGACTCACGGTAACAGAATGATCTAGCGTGTAGAGGATCCGAACATTAGGGTTTTAATTTTGGGCCATGTGAATGCAAGATAGAGCGTGACTTGCTTTGTAGCTTGAAGCACTTAACCTTCATTAGCCAATCAGAACTCTTGCATCGTGTAAACACACGTTTGAAGAACCAATCATATGCCTTTGAATCAAAACCAAGTATTGTAACAGCAACGTAGTATCCTTCAATTCTCGATCTAGGGTTTCAAGACTTTAAGCACCGAAACCCTAATTAGGGTTTATAAATTAACCTTAGATCGTGAATCTTCACACGTTATAACAGCCACAAACATCAATTCTTCCTGCTTTTAAATAGATCTAGGGTTTGAGGAACCCTAGTTCATGATTTCATGTGAAAGCAGAAAACTGAAAATCACCTCTGCTGCCAACTTCGACGCTTAATAACTTTTGCCTGGGGATAAAACTCGACAATCCCTCCGGTGGATGTTTAGATCTATATATGTAGAACACATATCTAAAATTTCGTGACGATCCAACGGTTAGATCAAAAGTTATGACCTTCTGAATACTGCTGCGCACACAAAAACGTCCAGAAAAACTCAATACGAATTTTTCTTCTCTTCACCATACACGAACACCTCGTCGTACCTAGATATCAAGAGCCTTAGTCTCTGATACCAATTGATGAGTCCTATGATCGTTGGGCTCAATGGTTATGAACCATTATATCTAGGTTGATCATCGTTCATATGATAACATAGCGGAAAAGAACAATGATCATGACAAGGTGTTTAGGCACATAAGAAACACATGAATTAAAACAACGATTGGGATGTTCATTATATTAATAACAAACATCCACTAGACGTGTATACATTGAATCCCACGTCTAGTGCGATACACACTTTAGGTTTACATTGTGAATGAATTATATATTATATAAACCTACGTCTATGTTTTCTTTATATACTAGAAAACATAGCTTACAAAGAAAGCTAAAGTAATAAAAAGACTCCAACGGCTTGTTCTTTTGCAACTTGTACTTTTTAGCCCTTGTCTTCTTATTTTGTTGTGTTTTGACTTATCAACTTAATAATTGGACCCAACATTTATGTAGCACTAGTGTTTCAGAAGTAGGATTCTCGCAGTTCATCGTTCTCGTTCACTGGACATAAGGTACGGATTCCCGTCCTTTCAGTATGGACATTCTTTCCTTATTAGGATTTCCCCGTATGCAACCAACTGTTTTCCCGTAGTATAAGTATGAGTTTGATTGCTTATGTTTTAAATATGATTACCTATAGCCATATACATGCATGACCAGTTTCACCTAGTTATGGAGGTACCATAACCATAACATTAGAGGCACTGATGTTATGACTTCACCACGGCGGAGTGATTGCTCGTGGCGTCCCTTCAGCTTTTGGCCATTTATTTATATTTATCATGTGGGGCGTATGGGTGCATCCTAGTTACACGTTTTTATTCAGGATTACATGGTGAATGTGGTGTGTGCCTTGCATCCTTCACAAGGAGCTGATCCCTCCTACCCATAAAACCAGTATATTAAATTAGAGGCAGCCCCTCTAATTTGCATGATGAGGTCACCCTCCAATTATTCATGCACGGTGGATATTCATGACCTATATTGGCTAAATGGTAAAATATGACAAACAGCTTTTATAAGATAAACATAAGACTTTCAAACTATAAAACCAGTTTTATTAAGACTTAACCAGGTTACTCGGGACTTAGTTTCTTCCGCTGTTATATGTTATATGCTTATCCTATTCATGCTTTATTGTACATCCGTGCACTGAGCGTATTGCTCAGCCGTTTTCCTTTTCTATGTTCCCAAAACGGCAGGTACTCAGGGACGCTCGTAGACAATAAGAGTACGTGCATATGGACTGGAAGCTGTCTAGCCTTCTTTACATTATGCATTTCCTTTCTTTATGATACTTATGCTTTGGACATTGTTTCGTCCTTTTCCTTTACTATACTATGTTTGTGTGTGATGATCTTTACTTTTGTACTACCGATGTTTGATTCCGGTATTCTCCTTTTTATGGTCAAGTAATGTTTAGACATTTTACCTTGTATGCTTTGATGACACGCCATAATTGCTGTGATATTTCCATTTCCAAAATGGGGTGTTACAACTATCATGGTCACTTTGTGCCTTCTTGGCTTTAAGTGCAAGAGATTTCCTTTCACTCTTGGTTTTCACTAATTCCGAGTCCTTCAAAATTATCATCTCATGAACCTTCAAGTTTCCTATGAGTTCATCGAGTGATAAAGTTGAGAGATCTTTCGACTCTTCAATCACCGTGACTTTTGCTCTCCACTTTGGATGTAAGGTCCTTAGAAACTTCCTAACATTGTTCTTGCTATAAAAACCTTCATCAAGTGCTTTTAGACTAGTAATAATGGTGTTAAACCTAGCAAATGCACTATCAATAGTTTCATCTTCTAAGATGACAAATTGTTCATATTGTTGGACAAGAAGATCGATTTTGCTTTCTTTGACTTGGCTATTACCTTGGTGGGTTACTAAAAGAGTGTTCCAAATATCTTTAGCGGTTTCACACATAAAAATTCTTTCATACTCTTTCTTAGGCAAAGCATTATAAATCACCATTTTAGCCTCATTATTTTTTGAAAGTTTCTTTTTAGTATCGTCATTAGCTTTGTCAAAAGTGACCAATTCTTTTGTTTTAGAAACTTCATTAAATTGAAAGGGTAAAAAATCACCATTGGTAATAACATGCCAAAGATCTAAATCTTTTGATTTCACATAAGTTTTAAATCTATTTTTCCAATAAATAAAACTATCGGTTTCAAAAAGTGGTGGTCTTTGCATAGATTGCCCTCTAGGTATTTGTTGGAATCCATATATCGATTCAAGTTTTAAAATACAATATACTTTAAAAATTCTTGAGCAACCCGCTCTGATACCAATTGTAGAAACTAGAAGGGGGGGGGGGGGGGGGGGGGGGGTTGAATAGTTTCTTATATTTACTTGTTAAAATGTGGTTTCCAAAAATCCTTTTTCAAAAACTTAGGCTTGAGGAAATATGTGAAATCTTCTTATGCACAATATGAACTATGATAGTGTAACTAAACTAATACTAACAAAAATATATCCACAAAGAATAAGGAATGATAGTGTAATTAATCTAATACTAACACATGTATATGCATAAAGAATAAAGAATGTAAAGAGTTAAGGGTAAAGAAAGATCAAACCGAACACCAAGGATTTATAGTGGTTCGACAACAAAGCTCACTCCTCGTTCCTACTCCACTCCTCGAGTACTCCTTACTCGAGAGTTCACTACACAACAAGCTCCTTATGGTGGAGAAAACCGTACACGTCGCTTAACCAATTTCCGACTCTAAGCTAAAAGTCGAGCCCTAATCGTAGCTAGGACCAATCTACACAACTATACTTAGTACATACACAACTTCCAAATAGACACAACTACTTGGATCTTCACAACTATGACACAACTACAAGTGTATAAAATTAGATCTTCAATGGATCTTTGGTGGTGGACTCAACACTTCACAAGGATAGTGTTCTTCTCTTTGCACTTGGATAGGAAGGGATGGAAGAACAAGATTCCCTTCTTAAACAAGTAATAATCAAACAAATGATCAAAGATTTGAGTGATTAAAGAAGGGGTTTGAATCTGGAAATAAATGTGCAAAAGAGGTGAGGTGAAAAGCTGAGAATGGTCCACTATTTATAGGACAAAGGAGCCAACGGCTAGTTCTGCCCGTGGTACCTTATCTTAGCCCACGGTACCGTATCGATAAGGTACCGCCGGACTAGACTCCGCTCCTTTTTGTCCTTTAGTGGTGGAGGTCTTATATGGATATAAAAAATATCCTGAAAGGATATTCTTAACCAAATAAGAATATGCCATTTTCAAATTTCAAATAATTAATTTAATAAAACATTTTCTTAAAAAGAAAGTTTAATAAAAACTTGTCACACTTAATAAAAAGTGAGTTTTAAGAAAAGATTAAATCACTTGATCACTTGATTAAGGTTAGTACTTGTTTATCCATACCTTAAGTGAAAATGGGTAAAATGAAAAATACTTGAACTCAAGAATTTGTTTTTCGTTGTTTTCGTAAATGCTTGTTTTTACATATTGTCGTAATCAAAACAAGGCGAGACCGAAAAATGCAAGTAACGTTTTTAGGCATTTATTGCATTAACACCGACCGTCGGCCAAAGAGGGGAGAAAGAGAAAGATTTCTTGCCTTATTTGTTTTGCTTGGAGACCAAGTTTCTTAAGCCTATATAACCAACCATTTAGCCTTCATAAATTTTATCCATTCTCTTTCTTTTCCTTTGAGCCGATCGACTAAGAACCTACAAAGGGTTTCGATTTGGTTTTCTTGGTTTTTTAGTTTTGCATATAATCTAGTCCTGGCCACTCTCTAGGGTTGTTGGGTAGATTTTTCCACAAGCGTAGAAGCTCGGTTTACACGTGCTAGACTCACGGTTAGCTCGTTGTATTACATGTGTACAAGAACGTAATATAGTCTTGCTTTAGACTATATCTTGGTGGTGTTTGTTATAAACCCTAATTGGTGATTCATTCTTTATCTTGTGGAATCACATTAGCTAAAAGGTACGTAAACCCTAATTCGATTAATTATAATTGTGTTAATTAATGATCTTGTTAAATCGGTTCCGCTATATGTGCTTTGATCTCGTTTAAGGTTTTATAATTGTTATGAATAATAAACCATCAGTTGAGTACGATACATCGTTAATAACTTATGTTTCAAGGATGGTAGGATCATTCACTCTTATTTTAGGATATCATGACAACCATTAGATGAGGGATTGGTAGCATTAGATTCTCAGCAAAATGTAACAAAACTGAAGAACTACTACCACATCTAGAGAGATAGAGGTTTACATTAAAAATGGTTCAACAACTTTTGATCCGGATACACAGGATGAAGTGTTGAATCCGTGAACAACCCTAGTTAGTCAAGATGATGCTAACATGAGGATGTTCATATATAACAAAAGTCAGGCATCAAGCAGACCATTAAGTTTTACAAGAATGATGCTGGACATAGAATTTGGAAACCCACCAATTGTCATTGGGAATTAAAGTTTTCACAAATGTTTATTTGTTGGACTATCAAAACATTTACTAATGATCATAAATGCATAAAAACAAGAGACATTTTGATTGCTAATTTAAGATTCATATCTAATGAGGCAAGTAAAATATTTATATCAACCCCTAAGATCTTAACCAATGCTCTAAAAGACCACTTAGTGAAAAAAATATCAAATCAATATTACTAAGCATAAGGTATTAAGAGCAAAAAAATCGGCATGAAAAAATTACAGGGTGATTATGAAGAGAAATATAGGAAACTTAAGGATTATGCGATGGAGTTCAAGCGAAAAACACATATAAAACTATCAAGATTCAAGTTGAAACAAACAAGTATTTAACCCTAGTTCAAGGGTTTTTAAACGAATTTATGTTTGTGTTGGTCTACTGAAAGCAGGTTTTAGAGCTAATAATAGGGAAATTTTGGGTTTGGATGGAGCATTTATTAAATGGCCATATATTGGTCAAATCTTAACGGCTGTTGTTGTGGATAACAATAATGGTGTGTACCCAATAGCTTATGAAATGGTTGAATCTAAGTGTAAGGGTTCATGGTTATTGTTCCTTACCTACTTAGAAGATGAGCTTAATTTGTAATCTAATTCAAACTTCACATTCATCTCCGACAGGCAAAAAGTATAGTGATTGACTAGTAAATAATTATGTATAGTATTAAAGCTAACGAATTTAAATCTTGTTTCTTGCTACATGGGATATTACCTTCCATTGCAAAACTGTTTCTTGCTATTGAACATAGATTATGTGTCAGACACATTTATGTAAATATGAAAAAGGATCATAAAGACAAAAGTTTGAAGGAGTTTATATGAAAGTATGCAAGGGAATCAACAATATCTCACATGGGAGGAAGCAATGTATCAAATCAAAGCAGTAGACCCTAAATCTTATGACTGATTTAAAAGATGCATCCAACATCATGGTGTAGGGCATATTTCTTATGCATGGTTGGTTGAATATGTAGCATGCAATTTCCAATATTATTAGTTGTATATTGATACTTTATGTAACATACATGAAGAGCTAAGTGTGATATCCTATTGAACAACACATGTGAAGCTTTTAATAGTAAGTTGGTGGATGGCAGATATTTGCCAATAATTGGTTATTTGGAATACATAAGGGAGTATCTTATGAAGAGAATTGTAAATGTGCAACAAGTGATAGATAGGAGTACTGGTATGTTAACCCAACTTTTACGCGAATTTGTAACTTCATTAAGGCAACAATAAATGATTACAGTATTCTTTATAAAAGGGGGTGGGGGATCATACCAGTGTAAGGGACCTAATGACCAATGTGGTGTGAAGCTCAATCTTAGGAAATGTGATTGTAGGAGATGGGAGTTAACTAGCATACCATATAGGCATGCCGTTGCATCACTAAACAACAAGGCAACTCATGGAGAACCTGTTGGTATACCAGAGGATTGGGTGGCACCATGTTATTGGTTAAAGACATGGAATGAGACGTATCAATTAAATGTGGCAAAATGGACGGGTCGGGCGAGTTCGAGTAACATGTCAAATGGACCATGGGCAATACGAGCGTGGGCCAAACGGGCACGGGCCAAATGGACGCAAATCAAGCGAAAAAACAACAAAATATAAGTGTGGTTAAGAAATTTGAAAATTGTTGAAAATTAAACGAATAAAAAAAGGAAAAACACAAAATATTGAAAAACCAAATTTACTATACTAAAAAATACAATACCAGTTTGGTCCACCTATTAATCTCCAGTGTCCATTTGGACCATTCAATATATCTATGTTGTCCAAATAGACCCATTACTTCTAAAAATGACCCATTATGCCCATATTTATTTAAATAGGCACAAACTGCCGGTACTACTATCAATATAAGGTTGACTTGTTAGTGGCTACAGTTTTTGTCCAATCCCTAGTTTGTTAGTACATTCTCACCACCGTGTTCCTATTGGTAGACTAGAGAAAAAGAGAAGAATTTTTAAGGCTAAAGTTGAAGAAGATACTATAAAGAAAATGGCTAAGGATGGAAAGATGACAAGGGCGGGCATCTGGATGACTTGCAACAATTCAAAAGTACGGGGACATAATAAGAGAGGGTTACTAGTAGAGGAGACGATAAAGGAACAAGAAAGGGTAAATGATCAAGTCAAAGAGTCCCATATAGTCAGCCAATGGCATCACAAATAACTCAAGCATCATGAACAACAAGTCATCCTGTTAAAGGTATAGGGAAAAAGAGACCAAGCAAGATTAAGGATGGTGATTCTGCTACGCAAAAGAAATGAGTTGCACCTGTGAGTTTGCATAAGTGAGATTGAACAAGTGAGTTTAATGGTGCAAAATGTTCACAATTATTTCATTGTTATGTGTGTTGTCAAGACAAATATTTTATTGTTATACTTTACACAGTGTTAGTTTTAGAGAGTAAAAATAATGGTTGTTTATAGCCTGATTTGCAATGCTACTAGTTTAATTTAGGGTTTTTATGGTACTTGTTTAATTCACTATATAGTTCCTATTTGTCATTTTAGGCATAATGTGCAAACTGACTTGCCAATAAGTCTGGCCATTTTATGCAGTAGGCTAGAGATATTGTAGAGCACCCCTTCCCTTACCAGGTCACAAAATATTGAAAGCTTGTAATACTAAGATGTTACAATATTTTTTTTTGACACAATTAGACCTTAGACTAACATATACTTTTGTATCCTAATATTATGTTGCCAAACACAAAAACAAACCATTTGTTGACTGATTAAAGTCAAAGTTAAAGAGCGGTATCGAAACACCAAAAAAATACCCATTTATTGACTGATTAAATTCAAACTTGAAAAGCTATATCTAAACATCAAAAAATATTTGATTGTTGCTTTTTAATCAACACAAAAAACAATAATTAGTAACCCATGCCAACTACATTTTCTTTTTAATGAAACATAAATCACTATTACGCCATAACAAATATTTTTATTAACATGAAGAAAAAACAGTGATGACCTTATTTCTTGAAACATGAAACTAAGCATAACCAAAAGCCCACTGAAAACTATAAAAACTTGTAGACAAGAAATATAAAGATCAAGGTAAAAACAAACATCTTCTTCATTTTCTTCACCAAAGCATTCTTCTCACTCAACCACATCAGTTGTTCATGCATATCTTCTTCTAGCTCATTTCAGGCCCTCAAGAGCCTCAAAATCACATCGATCGCTAGGTAACACATTGGGGTCACTCCAACCAATGAAACGACAACCAAGACAACAATAGAACCGCCACCCTAGGTTCTTGTTAGTCCATGATGTTTTGATTATTGTAGGTTTGCCACATTCACATATGATCACCATGACTAAAGACCTGTTGTGTTAAAGAGGATATAAAATATGATTTGACTAAAGATTGTTGTGTCGATGACATACCTATATACACAACTTTTTTGCACACGTGTTTGTAATGACTGGGAGAAAGGTTTCGGGGACGAATTTCACAGAAAGAAAGGTGGAGGAGGGGCTAGCATGATTGAGAAGTATGGAAAAAACGAAAATGCCCTCACGTGCATGGCACGTGAATAAGACAACTGTGGTTAATGGTGTAAAGTTAACATTTAATGTCTTTGGGGTTTTTTCACATGAAAATGAGAAGTTTATGGGCATTTTTGCACCAGCTTTGTTCTTAGGATTTTTTTTTTACAATTTTGCAATATTTAAGAGACAAAATTTGCAGTTTATACTATATTCAAGTTATATAGTGGGACGGTGGTTTGATAGAATCCAACAATTTGGCTAAAATTGTCGAGCGAGCAAGAAAACTGGGTTTTGAATCAAATCCGACAAAAAAAACATGAAACTGGTTTCTTTAAAAATTAATTTTTCTAAAATTGCCTCAAATTGAACTGACGATTGCTACCCGGTTTAATGGTTTGATCCTGAATCAGTTTGTAAAACGGTTCCTAACCATTTGTATCAGTTTCACATTTTTCAAAAATAAATTCGAGCTTTAACCGAATCAGTTTATGTCAAAACCTGTTCGTTTTTGCTAAAACCGAATTACTTTTTAATAAAAATTCGACTTGCTTCCCTCTATTACAAATGCATTATATTTGTGTTTAATAATTTACATATACGACAACCAATTTTTGTTTTAGTTGTAGCCGTTAATATTTATTGTTAAATGTATGTTTGACAAAATTAGTTATAAGTTGTATGTTGTAAGTTGAAAGCTATAAAGTGCAAAATTTTTAACATGAGTTACAGATTTTATTTATTTAATTAAATTATTTGGTAAATTAATTGTTAAATATAATATTAAGATATAAAATGATTAAAAAAAACCTATTTAAATAGATTGTAAATAATATAATTAGAGAGTATATTAATAATTTATAATTTTAACAACTCTAAAAAACATAAAAACTTCATGAATTATCATTTCATTTAAAACTACTTATTTAAAATGAAAACTTGAAGTTGATGTATCTAAACATAGCTATTTATATTTAAAAAATATATTTTTAAAATAAAAAGCTAACAACTTAACTTTTCTTTCATGGAAACTTATTCAAAATAGGCCTTAATAGATTGGTTTAACTTTTTCAAAATTAGCACTCAATATATGATAACCATAAGTTATGGTGGTTTATGCAACTAAATTTTTTTGTTATAATTTACAACTATATTATAAAATATTTAAGAGCCTTCTAAAATAACAAGGTTAAACTTTTTTAAGCCAATTTTACTTACTAAATAAAATAATTTTTTAATGTCTTTCTCATATTATATACCATGACACCCTTTGTAACTATATTCGTAACAAACTTGTGTAACAACTTATTACAAAATATTTTTTAACTTTGTATTGAAATATTTTTTTAATAATCTATTTTTTTTCATAATCTAATTTCACTAAGTTTTATAAAATTTCGTGGTTTTTAATTCGACATCTATTTTTAATTTTTGATATACTTTTATTAACTTTTAGTTTAATTTATTTATAGTGTTTATTTTTACAACTTTAACATTAATGTAAATACAAATTTAATGAGTAATATTTGTTCGCCTTAAAAAATCATCATCGTATTTGCAGTCACATTACGCGGGTATCATGCTAGTGTTTTATAACTTTTATACTAGTGTAATCTTATAATTTTTTATACTAATGTAATCCTTCGAGTCTTGCCTAGGGCAATATGAGTTTTCTCTTGCGTGTGTAAAGGGAAGGGTGCCATTGCCTTCTGGGCTAGATCCAACCTGATTGTATAGGCTCGTTACGTCTTATAGGCTAAGGGTCATGTAGCCTCAATTGCCGTTAAAAAAAATATACTAATGTAATCCTAAGATGATTAGATGCAGTGTGATACGACCCTCTCGGGTTGTATCAGGATAAGGCACCACTATAGCATGTGCTGGCTCCTTAAGAACGAGAGATGAGAAGATTAGACATTTGTGTAACTTTGATTAACTTTGATTGATTGCTAAATGAAACATCATGAGACATTAAATACTACTTATGAGATAACTCTCACAACACAAGACTTATCCTAAACATAACAAATACTATCCTAAACACATTTCCTAAACAAGAGATAAGTATGATGGTTATCTTAACCCATCATGTAGTTCCTGGCCATATCCACATGCGTAACACAGTGTCTTTGGGAAAATTGATGTCACATCACATCTTTTTATCATAACATCAAACATTTAAACCTACCATAACATAAAAAATATTTTTAAAACTTGTTAATTTGATTTTACAAAGATACTGTGCATATAAGATGGGTTGTCATTTAGATTTTTCTTCACATGTTGTATAATTGACGTCACCACTAACAAAACTTTATATTAATAAATTGGACTAGCCACTTTAACTAACGACCACATCCTACTACAAAGCCCAGCCCAACACTAAAAGCCCATCTCAGCCCAACAATAATTAAGGCGCCAAAACCACACCCACCTTCCCGCCAAAAAAACACAGATATCATCAAATGGCCCGCGCTAACCCTCTCACTCACAATCTACACACACACACACCACAATCTCACAGTCTCTCCACTACTTTTTTTTCCCGCCATAATCACAGAAGAAATGGCTCGCAGCCGCTCTGCCGGAAACACACCTACCACTCCGTCGGCCGGGAACACACCCACCAGCACACCGGGCCGCACTACTCGTAGCCGCGGGGGTGTTCCTACTCCAGTCAGCAGTACTCCCACCGGGGGTGGTAAGTCTTCAGATCTATCTTTTTTTTTTATATATTATTATCTTGTCCTTGTTTAAATTGAATAAATTATATTATTATACTGCTCCGGCGGGATTGGGTATCGTTGTTTAAAATGTTTTTTTTATAGGTATCTATTTTGGTTATTTTATAAAAAATAATAATTTTTGGATTAAGATTATCTATATTATTATTATTGATTTTAGATCTAAACTTTTGTTTAATTAATAATCATCCGACCCAATAATAAACTTATATAAAAAGCTCAATTTTTATAAGCTTAAGAGATCATCTGTTTTTGGCTTATATTTCATAAGCTATTTTATTTTGGCTTATTCTGAAATTTGTTGGCTTATATAAGTTTGTTACAGTATGACATAATAAGGTAAAAAATTGTGGTAGCTTAAAAATAAGGTAAATTTATATAAACCCATAATTGAAAATTAGGGGGTGTTTGTTTTGGCTTATATGTGGGGTTATGAGCTAATTTGATTTCGGATTATATTTCATAAGCCCCAATTTTTTGGCTTTATTTTCAGACTTGTGGGCTTATATAAGTTTATTACTATAGGATAAACTATTAATCTCAAAATAAGCAAAAAAAAATTGGTGCTTATATCTGGACTTGTGAGCCTATTTGATTCCGGCCTATGTTTCATAAGCCCCAATTTTTTGGTTTATTTTGAGACTTATGGGCTTATATAAGTTTATTGCGATATAATAATTAGTAATAAACTTATATAAGCCCATTAATCTCAGAATAAGCCCTAAAATTAGAGCTTATGAAAAGGGTGATTGGGTTAGCTTATTTTATGGGCTTAACAGCTTATTAAGATTTAGAAAGGCCAATAAAGCTCATCTTTTTGTGCTTTTTATTGAGTTTTTGACTTGAGCTACAAGCTCAAGGTGATAAGCATAGCTTATATGCCGAAAAATGTGAGCTTTATCGACTTTTCTAAATCTTTATAAGCTGTTAAGCCCATAAAATAAGCTAACCCAAACACCAGAAGCATAAGTGAAATCAGATAAGCTTACATGCCAACATATAAGCCAAAACAAACACCCCCTAAGATCTTATATGTTTTTGGGTTATATTTTATAAGCTAACTTTTTTGGCTTATTCTGAATTTGTTTGGCTTATCTAAGTTTGGACATAAATGTAAAATTAAGCTAAAAAATAAAGGGTAAACTTATATAAGCCCATAAGTCAGGAAAAAATTAATCTTATGAAAAATAAGTCAGACAATAGATAAGCTCTGAGAATCCAAGCAATAATAATCGTTTTATTTCTGATACTCTTTAGTCTTTATCTGTTTTTATATGGCGGACAATAATTTTCTAGTATATATATTACTATTAGTTAAGGATTTAATTCTATTTGTTTACTTTTTTTATTCAAGTTAGGCTAAATGTATTTCATTTGATTAATCTACAGATATATCATCACCAGTTTCAAGCCCTATCCCAAACACATTTTCGTCGCCAAACAATGTGACTAGTAGTGCTCGGAAGCGTGGGCGCCGCGGCATGGAAACACCGCCACCACCGCCTCAATCACGGTTTGCTGCCACGCCTGATGGGAGTGGAATTGGTGGTGGTGGTGGTGATACGCCTCCAGACACTAGTACTCCAGGCGGTGGTGGTAATGGGCCGTCTTCGGAAGGTGAAGATGCTGAGGCGTACGAGGCGCCACCAATGTATGTTTGGGGGACGAGTATAAGTGTTCAGGATGTGAATGCAGCGATCTTGAGGTTTTTGAAGCATTTTCGTGAAAATCCTTCACACGATGAAGGGAAGTATATGAAAGCGATTGATAGTGTTATTGAGATGGAAGGGGAGTCGCTTGAAGTTGATGCGAATGATGTCTTTGATTATGATAATGATTTGTATACCAAAATGGTTAGGTATCCGCTAGAAGTGTTGGCGATATTTGATATCGTGTTGATGGATATGGTTAGTAGGATTAATCCTTTATTTGAGAAGCATATTCAAGCGAGGATATTTAATCTGAAGACGTCGACTTCTATGCGAAATTTGAATCCTTCTGGTTAGTTTTATTTGATTATGCTTTTTAAAATGTTAGCTGAATATTCAGGCTTTATTAGTTACGTAGTAATTTGCAATGTTTGCGTTTTGGTAGATATTGAGAAGATGGTGTCATTGAAGGGAATGATCATTAGATGCAGCTCGATTATTCCGGAGATCCGGGAAGCTGTGTTTAGGTGTTTGGTGTGCGGGCACTTCTCTGATCCCATTATCGTAGACAGAGGTACGTTAAGTTCTGGCTGCAATTTACATTATACATCATCAGGCGGCGTCTGTGCTTTGTATATTTTATTTTATATGAATTAAGTTTCGCTATTTGGTGTCATTCAGGCCGAATCAATGAACCAACTATGTGTTTGAAGGATGAATGTAAAACAAAGAACTCAATGACTTTGGTTCACAATAGATGCAGGTATCAATCCTACTCCCCGAGAACTGTTTTATTTTATTGAGAATGTTACACGCTGTGTTCCTATATAAGAACACGTCTTTATGTATTTAGTATACTTGCTTACATTTGTGGTACTCTTTAACAGGTTTGCTGATAAGCAAATTGTAAGAGTTCAGGAGACCCCTGATGAAATCCCTGAAGGGGGTACACCTCACACTGTTAGCTTGCTGATGCATGACAAATTGGTCGATGCTGCAAAACCTGGTGACCGAGTTGAGGTAAGCTTCAATTTTTACTTAGGGAGGAGTATCTGATTAGTTTAATATGGTTTTCTTTACTGTGTTTTACCGATTCGTTGTTCTAAATGGTTGCTTTATTTGTTGTTGAAAAGATCACTGGGATATACAGGGCTATGAGTGTGCGAGTTGGCCAGACTCAGAGGACTGTGAAATCTTTATTCAAGGTAGATTTCTATACCATGTACTGATAGTTTACTTAGACTTGTCGTAAGCAGTAAAACTTGATCATACTTTTTATTTTGTTTTCAGACATACATCGATTGTCTTCACATAAAGAAGACGGACAAGTCAAGAATGAATGCAGAAGATCCAATGGAAACTGAAGAAAGTTCTACACAAAACGAACAAGGAACCCCTATGGACTCTGAAGAGCAGGTAATGATTTTCACGCATTGTTATGTTTATATGTTTCGTGATTTACGCATCACTCATATTTATGTGCACTTACAGGTGGAGAAGTTGAAAGAGCTATCAAAAAAGCCGGATATCTATGAAATGCTTACACGGTCTTTAGCACCAAATATCTGGGAGTTGGATGATGTTAAGAAAGGACTTCTTTGCCAGGTATATCAACTAGTAGTAATTATATAATATTGCACATTAGATAGATATCCTATTCGTATTAAAGATTGGCTTTCTAAATTTCAATTTTCTGTCTTTATGCAGCTTTTTGGTGGCAGTGCCTTGACTCTAAATTCTGGGGCTAGTTTCAGGGGAGACATTAATATTCTTTTAGTTGGTGATCCTGGTACCAGTAAATCGCAGCTTCTTACATACATACACAAACTAGCTCCTCGTGGTATCTATACTAGTGGAAGAGGGAGTTCAGCTGTTGGATTGACTGCTTATGTGGCAAAAGATCCCGAAACTGGTGAAACGGTATGTGTAAACATGTCCTACTTATTACTCTATTTTGCTAATATAAAGTGTGGTGCTTTGACTTATGTTATGCAACTGATCATCAGGTTTTGGAGAGTGGGGCTTTGGTTCTTAGTGACAGAGGTATCTGCTGCATTGATGAATTCGATAAAATGTCTGAAAATGCAAGGAGCATGTTACACGAGGTGCAACATATGTTCTATTATTTTTTACCTTTTCTAATAGTACTGGAGTATGCTGTGTGTTAATATTAACTTTTGATCATTGTGTAGGTGATGGAACAACAAACTGTGTCAATAGCAAAAGCAGGAATTATCGCTTCTCTTAATGCAAGGACTTCTGTCTTGGCGTGTGCAAATCCAAGTGGTTCACGTTATAATCCTCGCTTGTCTGTCATTGACAATATTCATCTCCCCCCTACATTGCTCTCCAGGTTAAAAGATATTCCTCGCAAACATACAAGTTAAATACATAGTTTAGTACATATTAAGATGCCCATTCTGACCCAACTTTATGTTTTACAGGTTTGATTTGATTTACTTGATTCTTGACAAGGCTGATGAGCAGACAGACAGGCGTCTTGCCAAGCATATAGTTGCATTACATTTTGAAAATCCCGAGGTTTCCTTTTCTTATCTCTTTTCTTTTTATGGTGCTATATTTAAAGTAAATATCATTTGTTGAGAATATGAGATATTGCAAAGTACTTAAATTTTGACCCTTGCTTGCAGAATTCGGAGCAGAATGTTATTGACCTTCCAACATTGACTGCTTATTTGAGTTATGCCCGAAAAAATGTTCACCCACAATTGTCTGATGAAGCTGCTGAAGAGTTGACCCGAGGGTATGTTGAAATGAGAAGAAGGGGAAATTTCCCCGGAAGCAGTAAAAAGGTTGTTACTTATTCTACCACCTGGCATTTTCTTGAGTTTTTTAGGCAAATATTTATCCATTTTTGTATCGGGTTTTGTTTAATACAAATGGATTAAAACAGGTGATAACAGCTACTCCTAGACAAATTGAAAGTTTGATACGTCTTAGTGAGGCCCTTGCTCGGATTCGTTTTTCAGAATGGGTTGAGAAAAAAGATGTTCTAGAGGCTTTTCGTCTCCTTGAAGTTGCAATGCAGCAGTCTGCAACAGATCACGCCACTGGTAAGCATTGTTTTATAGATCGAAATAAAATGGCATCATTGACTTGTTAAAAAGAGTATTTAAGTAAATATTTTTCGTCTGACAAAATGTCTTATCAGGAACAATTGACATGGACCTGATAACAACCGGCGTGTCTGCAAGTGAAAGAATGAGAAGGGAAAACATGGTGGGGCTGACTCGCAACATTATTATGGAAAAGATGCAATTAGGAGGTCCATCTACTCGTTTGTTAGAGGTGCACTTTTTACTTATGTGTTAAACCAGTCTACTATAATACATACATCTTTTTATCAAAAGTCTTGATACTAAACTTCTTGTTATCTCTCTGCAGTTGCTGGAAGAGTTGAAGCAGCGAAGCAGTAATCCTGAACTACACCTTACAGATGTACGTTTCCCTTCCTTTACTCAAATACAGTTGCAAAGTTTTTTTTAGCAATTCATCTATGTTGGAATTATTATTAACATAGCAAATCATATTTTTTATTGTCAGTTGCGAAATGCTCTCAGTACTCTTGCAAGTGAGGGATTTGTGGTAGTCCATGGTGACAGTGTAAAAAGAGTATGAGCAAATGAGGCTGCTTTAAGGAGGGCTAAAAGCTATGCTTAACGTTGAAGACACAACTGGTGCTGATTTATGTGTTAATGTTGGAGACATTGATGGTTCAACATATTTATGCACCATGGCCACTTCAATCGTGTATTAAGTTTAGGTTAGGGTGTTTTGTCGAACTATTTTTTTCAAGATTGAAGTAAGTTATTTGATATCAGTTTTGTGACTATGAGTGTCATGAAAATTTAAACTTGTATGAAATGTTGGTTCTTGCTAATGAATGTAGGTATGTAACCACCTTGGGTGCCTTAGCAATTCGGTCAAAATATAATAAGTATCTGAACTCATGTTAAGAAGATGTGGCTGTAGTAGTTCAAAATCAAGTTCACGCACTATTTGCTTGCAGAAAAAGGGAAAATGTAGAATGTTATGTTAAAAATCCAATGCAACAGCTGCTGATACTTCCCCTGGATGACCTGCAGGTTAATATAAGAGTTTATACGCAAGCGTGCATCTACCCTTGTTTGGTTTTTAAGACAATTTGTTAGAGGTTGCAGCTTGGCTGTCACAAGCTTACAGAGGCTTACTTTTGCAGCATGGTAGTTTTTATAAAAGATTGGAGAAAGATACAAACCGTGGAATCAAGCGGTATTGCATGTGGTTGATCAACCACCAGCTGCTGGCGTATAAATTTCTTGTATAACATGCTTTGTGTATCCATGATTTGTTAACAGTCACTGAAGGTGACAAAGACGTTGCTTCTGGCAGAAAAAATGGATCCCTGTTTATGCAACCAAACAAACTTTAGGAGGGCTGAGGCCCTCCCAGTCCCTTAAAAAATCCGCCTCTGAATGTCTTATACAATTTGTCAATTCCTTTCAAAATAATTGTCCAAAAAAACACACATTCGTTTTAATATATACTACTTCTTAGCGACTGGAATTTCAATTTTACACTTCTAGCTAGATATTTGACATGTTTAAAGACAGTAGGTGAACAATCAATTGATGCAGGAGCTAACCAAGCCATTTAAGCTGTTTCTTCATAGATACCGCGTCGGCGTGTCCCCTTTAAAGCATTAGGAAGTACATAACCACTTTGGAATTCAATCAAGCGAGCTTCAGCATACATTATAGTTTTGTCTTCCTACTCGGCTTTTGGAAAGTACTTGATTCTTGTGCCTCTTTTACACTTAAAAATCAATATTAACAAATGATTATAGAAGAATGATATAACGTGACTTATGTAGGAATGTACACGCGATAATCCCAATGGCTACTTGCGGAACTACCAAAGGTGAACAAAAGCAGACTCCCGTGGTTGATTGTTCTAATGCATTCACCATGGTACAATAGTAATAGTTACCATTATATGGAAGGTGCAGTGAGACCATGAGAGTCATGTTTGAGCCATGGTTTGTGGAGCACAAAGTTGATATTGTGTCTTCTGGTCATGTCCATTCTTATGGACGGTCGGTAAGCTATTAATTAGAGATATTGCTTATAATTATGCAGGAACATGTATCAAATATTGCTTATAACATTGTGAACGACGAATGCACTCCAGTGAAGAACCTATCGCCCCCGTGTATATAACCATTGGCGATGGGGTTATGCAGTTAGAGCAGACTCTGTGATGTTTACCAATCGATATAGGAACCAACACTTAGAACGGGCTTCATTGTTTTGGTTTTCTTATCATTGTAATATTTTTTTAAAAATAAAAAATATGCGTTTGCCGGGAGTCGAACCCGGGTCTATTGCTTGGAAGGCAATTATCCTAACCGTTGGACTACAAACGCATCCATGTAACTGTTTGACACTTATGTACATAAAACGTAGCTTTATTACGTATTATGTCATTATAAACAGGATTTCTTTAGCCCTTGGCCTATTCTTATTCAGTTTATTTTTTTAAATTTTCTGGGTTTATAAACTCATTACCCTCGGCTTATCCTGTTTATAAATTGGTTCTTTAGCTCTTTTAATAAACTTTAGTTAAAAAAAAGAAAAAGAAAAACTCTAGTTTTCTGTTTATAAACTACTAGAATGGTACCCGCGCAATGCGGCGGCAATACCTAATAACGAATTTTGAGACTAACAAATATTAATCTCTTACTAATTGTAAAGTTTAAAAAATCGAATTAAAAAACTCACTACAACTGAAAAAGACTAAAAATTAATAAAAATATATCAAAATGGATATCGAATTCAAAAGCACAAAATTTTAAAAAATATAGTGAAATTAGATTATAAAAATAATAAATAAATAAAAGGATTTTTCAATTTAAAGAAAAAATGTTATTTTAAAAGGTTGTTACAAAAGTTTATTACAAAAGGTTGTTTGAAAAAGGTTATATACATAATGTTGATGAAAATATCAACAACTTGCCTTATTTAGTAGGTAAAAAAGTCTGAATTTTCAGCCTTGCTATTTTAGGAAGGTCCAAAATGCTTTATAAAGTAGTATAGATAATGAGTTATCATGTGAATCGAAGCCTTTTGCCTATCCTTATTCAGTTTCCCGCTTATAAGATTCTATTGATAATTACTTTTATTGAAGTTTCCTGTTTATAAGGCTACCCACAATGGTAGTGATTTGAGTCGATCGACACTCGGTCGCGACCGAATCGCACCGTTGCATGAATCAATCGTCAGGTATAGGTCGAGCCAAAATGGTCGTGGTCACGACTGGTTTGTGTTTGTGTTTGTGTGTGGTTTTGTGTTTGTGTTTATGGTTTTGTAAAAAAAAATTATTTTAAATTTCAAGTATAAACAATATGCCGTAAACGTAAACGTAAACAATTTTTAGTCGAAAATTAAAACATTTATTCCAATACTTAAAACATGAAAATACTGAAATTCGAATAAAATAGGAAATGAAATACACTACTAGATAGATAAAATAAAAATACATAATCCGATTAGTCAGTTTCCGGATCTGAATCCGATAACTGACCAGGTAAATTTCAACGCATTGTTTCTTCTTCATCTTCTTCGGCCATAATTTGGGCCTCCAGCTCTCTTCGTTCCCTTTCTTCTTCTTCATGTGTTTGTCTCCGCACTTTTTCATCTAAGTATAGTTGATACACCTCATTATCAGTAAGCAAGCCATTTGAATCGTTTGGAATTGGAAATGGTAGATCGGAAGACACATTTCGGCTTCGGTGTTGTTATGACGAAGAACCGATACGAGTTTGGGATGAAGAACCCAAGTTATTCAGCCATTCAGTATTTTTTTCAATTCTAGCCTCAAGTTTTATCGACTTTCTAAACAAAGATCTTTGAATGCAGAAATCGACATCAGATTGAGTACTTAGATACGTGTCGATTAAATGATGCTTCTCTGCAGAAAAATAAGTGCATTCGGCACATGCTGTGCGCAATTTCGAATTTTCTTCGGACGCGGCATCGAAATCTTGAGCTAACCACGTAAGCTTATCGTAACGACGTTGTTGTCGAGTTATTTGTTTCTAAATCATAGCCTTAATCTCGTCATCGTTGTGTGGGAAAGAGCATGCCATTTTTGATTTCTAAAACTGTGTGAAAAAACAGATAGTTGTGTGTGAAAATTGTGTGAGAAAATATGGTATTTATAAAGAAAAAAAAGGATTTAAATTTTAAAAAAATAAAAATTAAATTAGGTCACACTAGGTCGCCTTGTTGTGGCAAATAGGTCACACTAGCTCGTAGGAGAGAGAAAATTGAAAAAACTAGGTCGTGACCTACAAACCGTTGTGGGTAGCCTAAACGATGATTTAAAAGTTATCAACTATACTGAGTTATGACCTGTATCGTAGCCCTCGGCCTATCCATAAATGTTGCAGTTAGTTACCTTAATTCTCGCTTTTAATTTTTGATACCTCATCTTTCATCCTAAACACCATTAAAGCCTTCTTTCAAAGCCACAATTACTGGATAAAAAACACATTTATCTTATAATTTAATCAAGATAAAAACATAGTACTTGGCACAATTATAGACAAAAGAATATGAAAAAATCCTGACGTGGCAAGCTAAGGGCAACTTTCATTGTAAAGTTTTTTTTATAGAGTTTTGTAATTGTAACTAAAAGCAAATAGAAGCCAGGATCTGTAACTCCTCCAGAACTGTAAAGAAACCGTATATACTAATAAGGGAAAAATACATGTATAATAGATCTTTGTGTAGTTGATTCAGAGGCGACTACAAATAGAAGTTTCAAAAAACAAATGTTGCTACAATCACTAGAAGGTATGAATTATGTTTGTATACATCTTTACAAGTTTGAGTTACACCCATGCAAAGATAGAAGAAATTAACATTAAATTTACAATCAATTCATATACACATTAGGTGTTTGATAAAATGCATAAATGAACAAGTTATGAAAGTATTGTATGCGAGATCCTTACTCCGTGATTATAAGTTTGTTATTATAATGATGCTGCATCATTTTATTAATCAATGTGTGTTCTATTGTTCCACTGCAGTTTGTATATCAAGTTGAGCTTTATTTCCTGCCTTTCTTTTATTGATACACACTCACTAGTATAATATTCATCTCTTTTAAACACGAAAAACTTAGCGATAGTTATCAACAGATGAGACCAACATATACTTTCTTTTTAGCATAGAATACATTAACCAATTACATTTATTTAAACCAACTTTCCACCTTTTTAAAAGAAAATTAAATATCTCACAAACGGTAAACCGTCAAGTGACAAAAAATACATCACTACAACAAGAATTAAATTATCTTTCTATCGAGGGGCACATGTATATATTTTTGACGACCTTTTTTTTCATGAGAAAATCATATATGATTCGTATCACGGATCATATATGATTTTTCAAAATTATATATGATTTTTTAGGTAAAAGGTTACCCCGGTAAATGGTATTAATAACAACAAAAAATTAAGTACAATGGAAGATGGTTGAATACCATCTTAACCCCAAGCACACACTTGGATATCCCGAACCAACAAACTGTGACATGCCACGAGAATGAAGCTCCAAGACTCAACTAAAAATAAGCCCTAAATACCATACAAACAAAAATTAGAAGTGTTGTCCCATACATTTGGATGATTAAAGATAGAAAATAGATGAGAAGAGATGGATTCCTAGAGAGAGAAAGTAGTGAGAGAAAGTAGAGAGAGAGAGAGAGATGATTAACTTGGTGAATATTAGATTAGAGATAATTAGAGTTACAAATGATAATCCACCCTTCCTAACATGCTAGGAAAGGCCTTATATAGCCGGGCTTACATGTAACCATAATGGGCTATATTGTTTGGACCGGGCTTGTCTTTTGGGCTTTAAGTAGCTTAAATCCAAGCCCGTGAACCACGACTATTTAACTATCTATTACATCGTTCTAATAAATATTACAATAGAAACCTATGACCGAACATTCTTTTTGACTCAATATTTTGAGGCTAACAATCTCCCCCAATGTGAGGTCATTCCTCTTCGATATTTGGAGTTCAATGGAGATTATGAATTTTATCATAAATGAGTCTTAAACGTGTAATAGTAGTGTTGTTCCTTCATGCTGTGATCTTTGAGCCTTTGTCGTTGTCTTTCGACTTTGTCTTTAAGCTTGAGATCTTCAAATTATCCTTGACGTGTCTTAGTCATCTTGCGATATTATGTCTTTATCCACATGCTCACACTATTAATTGTTGAATAAGTCTTTGGGCATGAACATGAGGTTTTGACTCTTTGACTTTGCTGAGTAGACCGTGACGCCACCTTCTCGAGACAAAACATAGACACAGACTGAATGGCTTTGACATTCGTCCTAAATCGGTAGCGTTTTACCTCCGGTCGGTGAAGACCGTTATACGATATTAAATACAGTACCTGTGATTAGGTAGATTCAATTAAGAATCTTCTTGACAAGGTTTCGCGGCTGTGCTAGCCGTTCTCTTTACTCGACCGTCTCAAAGCAAGACTGCGAACGTAAAGAGTGAATCAATTGGATAAATATCCGCTTGATTAAAGTCGTCAATTCAAATTCCTGGAACAAGTTTGATTCATTAAGAATCTTACCATTGTTGCTTTCCAGTTGACACAAGCTTGATTCATAAGAATCTCGCAAGTTACCTACCGTAGCGCTGTTTGATGTTGACGCTAGAAGGATTTCCATTCGTCACTGTGAATATCACTATGAATGTTCTGGCAAGATCATAAAGATATTGCGTAGAAACCTGAAACGAGTTTGAATCAATTCAGATGCAAACCACTGTTGCTTTCCAGTTTTACATATGTTCAATTCATAAAGAATCTTACACATGACCTACCGCAGTGCTGTTTGTCGTTGACACTGGAAGGATTTTCACTCATCATTGTGAATACTAAGTAGTATCACTCTAAGTGTTCTAGCAATATCACAAGGATATAGCGTAGGACTCTCTTGATCTTCATCCGTGTGTCCTAACGACATTTGATTGATCTCTTGGCTCTAGAATCGATTTGTGCACTTTTAGTGTTCGGAGGCTGGAGCAGATGCCACCTATTCAATATCAACTATCTCGGAGTGAGAACGTCAATAGAAGTCATGTTGATCTCCGTGACAATAAAACAAACTTCTTTTGAGAGAAGCTTGAGTAGATAGGAAAGGGTTGTGCTTCACATCACTGGGTCCATGATGAGTTGTCTTCATGATGTGTTGACCCGGTTTCTGCCTAAGTTGTATGGAGGGCTTCTTTCTTTACACAATTTATCCTTACATTTATTTTTAATTCTTCAACCCCTTTAATGCTTACCAAGACATCATTACTAGCACCTTGTTGTGATTGTTCCAGTGCTAGCATTAGTACTTAGTCGGCATTCAGCTACGTTCATATTCTACTCCATCTTTCCTAAGGACTTCTAATAATGTATTGGATTGTCCCTGGGAAGATCCCTCCGGTTCTGGTTGGATCATAGGACTTAAACCTAACCACCCTTTTGACAACAATAACATCGTGAATTAAAGTTGTTGTGGGTTTTTGATCGTAAACATGAGTGCTTGAGTCTTTAGATCACATTTTAATCACATTTTCTCCCCTATCTCTAATACATAAAATCGTTTGATATTAGAGATACCAAATTTGATTAAAATATATTGTAAAAATTAGTCTTGAAAATCTTTCGGGAGAAAAATGTGTCAAACTTAGCATGAATTTTGGAACGCTCCCCCTCAAAAAATTGATCAAATGGAATTGTCATTACGAGGATATGATCCACATTAAAATTTTGAGGATAGGAGTTGTTGAACACACAATTTTTGAAAGACTTTGAATATCATTGAGAAATTCTTGAAAAAATTGTGTTCAACGCTTTTTGAAAAAATCAATTCTTTTTTGGCGAAAAGGTTTTTCTAAAGCATAAACTTGAGTTCTTAGACTTTGAATGTCTTGACGAATCCACTCAAGTGTAAGAAGATTTAACTTCTTTTGCTAAGGGTAAGGGCACGAAAGCGTACACTCCCCCGTGAATTTAGATCCGGGTTGCAATCTGAAAGTGATTACAAGCCATTGTGTTGAGCTCAAAACGTTGAATGTTTTGTGACAAGCTTAACCCAAGATAGATTGCTCTACCCGTTGTTGTAAATATTGTCCAAAATAGACAATTTCCTTTAGAAAAGATAGAAATGACATGTTTTGAAAAATATTTATAACTTTCATTCGAGCTTTATGTACACACCCGTGTCGTTATTGAGCGACATTTCTAGGTACGTCCATATTATCGATACTGAAAGACATGTTGAGAAGAATATTTTTGGATTATCAAAGATTTTTTTAATTTTTTATTTTGCTTTTTCATTAATATTTACAGGTAGATGTTTGATAGATGAATCAAGCAGGCTTCTTTGCCTGAATCTCCAGTTCTGCTGCAGTCAAACATCTCATACCAATTTGCCTAACAAGATACACAAACCTCTCTTTCGAAAGAGCTTTTGTAAACAGGTCAGCTAATTGGTAATCAGTTCCAACAAAGTATAATTCAACAATACCCTTTTCAACTTGTTCCTTAATGAAGTGATATCTGACATCAATGTGCTTCGTGCGGGAATGCTGTACCGGATTGCAGGAGATGGCTATGGCGGACTTTGAGTCACAGTACCTGGGTACTTTATCAAAGTGGAAGCCATAATCCGTGAGTTGTGTTCTCATCCAAAGAACTTGAGCACAACACGCAGATAGAGACACATACTCCGCTTCGGCTGGTGACAATGATGTGCAATCATGCTTCTTGGAAGACCATCCCACAAGCTTATCTTGACCTAGAAATTGTGCACCACCAGAAGTACTTTTACGTGTATCAAGACACCCTGCATGATCAGAATCTGAATAGGCCGTTAGAAAGAAACCGGTTTCCCTCGGATACCAGAGTCCCATGTGAATGGTATTCTTAAGGTACCGAAAGACCCGTTTAACCTTCTTGAGGTGCTTTTCAGTGGTTCGTGCTTGATATTGTGCACAATAACACGTAGCATGTGATATATCTGGTCGGCTTGTTGTTAAGTACATGAGGGAGCCGATCATGGAACGATATCTCGTTTGATCTATGGCATCTCCCTCCAAATCAGCATCTAGGGATATGGTTGACAATGGTGTCCCAACGGGGTCATATGAGGTCATACCATGCTTTTTGATTATCTCTTGACAATACTTAGCTTGGTTAATGAAGATACCACTTGGGGATTGGTGAACTTGAATTCCTAGAAAGAATTTTAGTTCGCCCATCATAGACATTTCAAATCTGCTGTGCATTACTTTTTCAAATCATTTTGAAAGTTTTGGGTTTGTAGACCCGAAAATAATGTCATCAACATAGATCTGCACAAGCAAAATGTCATCCCCATATTTATAAGTGAACAAAGTTAGATCAATGGAACCTTTTGAGAAACCTTTGGAGACCAGAAATTTCGAGAGCTCTTCGTACCACGCCCTTGGAGCTAGCTTGAGTCCATAAAGTGATTTGTGGAGACGATACACCTTTTCAGGATAACGAGGATTGACGAATCCTTCCGGCTGTGTGACATAGACTTCTTCCTTTAAAGGACCGTTAAGAAACGCCGTCTTTACGTCCATTTGATAGACAATGAATCCCTTATGTGCAGCATAAGCAAGAAAAATCCTGACTGCTTCCATTCGAGCTACTGGTGGAAATGATTCTTCAAAATCAATACCCTCTTTCTGTCCATACCCTTTAGCCACTAGCCTAGATTTATTCTTGATGATTGTGTTCTCTTTATCCATCTTGTTTTTCCAGATCCATCGAAGATTTAATGGTATTACATCATATGGTCTGTCAACAAGTTCCCAGACTTTAAGTCTTTCAAATTGTTGAAGTTCATCCGTCATCGATTCAATCCAAGCTTGATCAGCCATGGCTTCTTTGATGTTTTTTAGTTCAGCTGAACTCACGGCGAGTGCGAACATACAAACATCGCCATCGGTGTGAAGCTGTCGTCTTGTACGAACGGGCTGTGAAGGGTTTCCAATGACATGAACTAAAGGGTGATCTCGGGTCCAATGATGTGTTGAAGGATGTCGTTGATATAACGTATGCATATTTGACGGATCAACATGGCGAGTAGAAGACTCTCCAGTTTCGTGTACCAGTGCACCGAATGGGTTGATAAATTCGTCTTTGTCAAATAATGCATTGTCTGCTTGATTTGTGTTCTCTGGAGCAATGACAGTAGTTGTGGATGTTGTAGGATCAATTGTTGAAGTGATATTCTGAGGAGGTAAATCTGCAGCAACCCGTGTTGAAGTAGATGAAATTGTATCCTTTTGTTAACGATGATCGGTATCATCATTCTTATCATGAGTGACAGCGGAAGACTTCGATACAACTTGTTTCTCCCCCGTGAAATATTCATCATACATTGGTCCATATAACATTTCCAACTCTTCAATTGTCGTGTTGACTGTCATATCAGCTCTAGGAACATTTTCTGGAACCAGCGTTGAGCTTGACAGTTCATTGTTGTGGTCTTGAGTTCCGAGTTCCGTGCAATTGTGAACGGAAGTCGTTTGTCGTTGTGGATCGGGACTTAAACTGTTTTGTTCAAGTGCCATTTCTTGTAATTCATCAAATCGGACGTGAATGGTATCGACTATCAATGTTGTTCTCTTGTTGTACACTCTATATCCCTTAGACTGAGTTGCATATCCCACTAGAATACATGCATCACCTTATTCTTTCATCTTGTCCAGATTTTCACCATCGCGAATAATGTAACACGTACATCAAAAAACATGAAGGTGTTTTAGTGAAGGTTTTCGATCATGAATTATGTGATATGGTGTCTTTTCGTGTCTTGGGATAATTAAGGAGCGGTTTTGTGTGTAACATGCGGTTGACACGGCTTCGGCCCAAGAGTATAGTGGAAGTTATGAAGCGGATAATAATGTTCGAGCAGCCTCAACTAAAGCACGGTTTCGTCTTTCAACAACGCCGTTTTGTTCGGGTGTTCAAGCAATAGATGTTTCATGTTCAATTCCTTCGGCTTCAAAATAGTTTCTCAGTTTTGAATTCAAAAATTCTGTACCTCTGTCAGTACGAACCACTTTAACTTGAGCTTGAAGACCACGTTGTATCACTTTAAGGAAGCTGATGAGAACATCGGGTGTTTCATCCTTGGACCTCAAGAAGTGAGTCCATGTGTACCTTGAGTAGTCATCGACAATTACCATAACGTATTTCTTCCCATTGATACTATGAACACGCATGGGACCACATAAATCTATATGAAGAAGATCTAACCGTCCTTTAGAGCTTGGTGTAGTCTTTGTTTGAAGCTACTTCGCTTAGCTTTACAAAGCTCACAAGAAGAACAAAGATGATCTTTGATGAATTTCAAGCTTGGAAGGCCTCTCACAATATCTTTCTTGGAAAGCAAGTTGATGGTATCAAAATTAAGATGAGATAAACGTTGATGCCATAACCATGCCTGAGTCGATGAAGCTTTAGCCATGAAGCAAATTGGAGTTGATGAAGTTGTGTCTTGTAGTGAAATTATGTAGAGATCAGTACCCCGTGTACCGGTAAGTAAGTCATTCCCATCATAATAACGAACAAAACATGTCTTCTTTCTGAAAGCAACTTCCAAATCTGCATCACAGAATTGACCAACAAAGAAAAGATTATGATTGAGCCCTTCGACGTAGTATACCCTTTTGATCGTTATATTCCCCTGAACCAAATCTCCATATCCTAGGATCGGTGCAAATTGATCATTTCCGAATCGGACCGTACCCAGGAACTTCTCCATGAAGTTAATTAGAAGCTTGAGATTCCCCGTCATGTGCTTCGTGCATCCGGAGTCCAGTATGAAGAGAATTATTTGTATCACCTACAGAAGAGTTAGAACACGATGGATCAATTGCTAAATTGGATACCACAGTAGTTGTGATGGTAGAATCAATAGTGTCCTTATCAACATTTAAAGGCATACTAACACTCGTTGTCACATTTTCTGTCCTATCTTTAGGCATCCATTTATATCCGGGAGGACATTGATTAGCAAACCACCATTTCCAAGACTTGCTAGCAGACTCATATAATTCCTTAATTCTGCTTCTAGGGTTCTTAGTGGTGGAGTCTGATGCATGACTTTTCTTAGTGGGGGTTGCACCATAATGGTTCACATTGCGTTTGGGTTTACTAGCACTAATAGGCTTCGCAACTTGCTGCTTAGTTCTAGTATCTACGCCTTTGACAGTATTCATAGCACACATAGAGTGATTAGCATTAGCACATTTTCCACATTTGACATAAACGAATTTGACATTCATAGCATTCAAATCATTCAAAACATTCAAATCGTCATTACACGCGATTACAGACTTTTTATTCTTAAAAACATTCAAATTCCTAGGGTGTTCTTCTACTTCCTTCATCTTCTCTTGACTCTTGTGTTTCCAGACCTTATCATTCACTTGAGTGCGCTTAAGCTGAGGCCGACTAACACTAGTAGTGGAGACTATTCCTGTAGTAGAAGACACACGAATATTAGTGTTACTAGAAGTCTGGGGCGATTGAGTAACTTTGTTTGTGGGCTTAGTGGTCATTCTATACATCCCTGGTTTAATCACATTATTGTGCTTAACGCTTTGTGCTATAACATTCCTTATGGGTTGATTATGTGGTAACCTTTCCTTTCCATCCATCTTGGGGGCAAACACAGGTTTTGCAAACGAGGAATTTGATAAAGCAGATGGTTTTCCCAAGATAGAGGATCTATTCTCTTGGCATTGGGTTGTCTAACAACATGTTTCTTAATGCTAGGTTCCACAACTTTCCCACCCATTTTAGCAACGAGTTTCTGCAACTCTGCTATCTCTCTTTGCCTGTCTTGTAACTGAGCTTTCAACCCTTTAATTTCCAAATTCTGTTCATTCATTTCTCGAAATGTTTTGGAAAGTGTTTCTTGTAAGTTATTATCATGTGGAAAACTACCAATGTCTTTTTGCAAAGCAAGTTCAAGAGAATGACAATGTTTTTGAAGGAAATCAGTTTTGTGTTGAAGTAACTCAAAAGCCTTTTTATCAACATTTTCTTTACGTTTGGAAAGCTCAATTTCAAGACGCTCACATTCTTTGATCTTATCAAGATATTTGCATGCAACATCAGAATATTCATCAATATCAGCACAAGATGTAAAATAAGCACACATAACATCTTTAGAAACGCATTCTTGCAAGAGTAAATCATATTCATCTGAAAAATCAGACTTCTCCATTTGAAGATCATCAATGTTTTTCTCAATAGATTCAACATATTTTAAATCATCAAACATTTCAGTCCGAATGAACTCCTCAAACTGAAGAACAGTTTCTTTAATTAATGCCGTATTTGGAATTAATAGTTCTTTCACAAGCAAGGTAATATCTTGAGGAATCTGGCGTTTCCACTCATCATTTTCACGTTTTACCCAATCTCTTTCAACAATAGATTTAACATTATCTATGTGGTGTTTAAGAATACCTAATGTTTTCCTACTCTTGCTTTTGGACTCATCTAGAGGAAGGTAGTTCATGTATTTGTAAACATTAGATTTCTTAGGGGCAAATGCTTTCTTCCATTGAATTCTCTTTTGTTTGTATTCTAAAAACACTTCCTCACGAGTTTTCTGAGTTTGTTTTTTAAAAAGACCATAAAGAATATTCTCATAATCATAATTAAATGGTTTCAAAAACTCCTTATTTACAAGTGGTCGACTATCATCATCCCAAAGGGCAGTCTCTTCACTATCGGCACTTACAGGCATGCAATCAAGATCAGTCCTTTCAGTCTCATCAAGATAAAGACGCGGGTTCGCAGCTTGATCTTTGGCAAGGTAATCAGGACTTGCAAAGCTAGCTTGACCCTTAAACATCGACGGAGGTGCTATCATTCTTACGGTTTGAATAGAATCATGCGTTTTGTAAACAATTTTCTTCAAAAATTCGACTTGTTCTTCTAGTTTTGTTACTTTTTCAGTTTCTTTATCATATCTACTTTTGAAGTCTTGTTTTAATGCATCTACCTCTTGTTTCTTAACCTCAAGAATTTTAGCAGAATCGGTAGTGGTCATAGAGAGCTTTTGTTCAAGTTCATTAACTTTGGTATTGGCAAGGTACGTTTTTTGACGTTCATCTATTAAGAAAACATTATATTGACGCTTCTCTTTGGCTAATAACTCAAGGGTTGTATTATATTTGTTTTCAAAATCGTCCTTTTGACTTTTTAACGCACTACCATTGTACCCCTTAAGCTCTTTGGTTTTCTGAAGGAGCTCATCTCTATAGCTTTCAGTCATCTCACTCGATTTGATAAGAGCAGCTTTGCATTCTTCAAAATTTTGAGTGAGCGTAGCGTTTGCCTTCTTTAATTGCTTTTGACTCTTTTTATTTTCAGTGACATCTTTTTGTAAAGTGGCAGTTAATTTAGCAAGCGCAATACGTTCCTCTTCATCATACTCATTTGCATGTTGATCATCCTCAGACTCATTATTTCACATGTCTGATGAATTAGGTGTGGTATTACTATCAACCGTTTCCATCATACATGTGTCATTAATGGCATTGGGTAGATCACTATGCGTATGAATATCACCAAACACATTATATTCATCAGTAGTGTGTACCTTATCGATTGGCTCAGTGTCAAAGATAGGGCCATTGTCATCTTCAGTGACTTTGAGAACTTCTTCAACCTTTGCCATGTATGAGTAATGTGCATCGAGTTCTTGATCAGAATTTCATCATCAGTGTCATCAAGCATTGCTCCTTCCTCAGCTGACAATTTAACCACTGCTTCCATCTTCTTGCATAGCAGCATCTTTTCCTTGTGATAGCTGGAGTCTCTAACCCTTTTCGGCTTCCTGCATTCCTTTGCCATATGCCCATAACCTTGGTAATTAAAACATTGAATCCCACTCTGCTGAACCACTTGACTTCCAACAGTTTCCCTATTCCCAGTAGCAGCAACAACCCTCTGAGTATCATACTTGGCAGTTTGTCGATCATACCTTGCAGAACCCTCAACATGCGTTAGATTATGTCGATCATACCTAGAAGGACTTTCACCACGTCGACGTGTGTCATACCTTGGAGGACTCTCAACATATTGGTTCTTTGTGTTAGATGATGTTCGAAGGTTGTTGGTGGTGGTTTTGTAGATTTTCTTGTAAGTCTTTATTATGAAAGCAATTTGTTGTTTCATCTCTCGATTCTTTTGAGCTTGGTCTTCATCACTATCTTCTTCAGTTGATGACTCAGATGGTGGTGATGGTGCTCTTGGCACTTTACCTCGTGATCTTGTGGATGATGAAGACTTAGATGATATGGAATATCATGGTGAGGATGATGTAGTGAAGTATGGCTTAGGAGTACGAGAGTGATGATCTTGAACATGTTGAGTGGTAGTCACTAAAGCAAGTGGGTTAGCTGTCTTGGCAACACGTTCAGCTCGAATCTCATTTGCTTCATTCTGAAATTGCTTCAAGATATCAAAGAGTCGATGATATGAGACCTCGTCTAACTTTTCTTGTTGTTTCACTAAAGTGACGAATCGTGTCCACTCGGGTTGAAGTTGTTGAAGAAATTGAACATTGACTTGCATGGTGGAGGCTTGCAGGTTATTTCTTGTCATGTCATTCATCATTTTATAAAACCTGGAGTAGTATGAGTCAATTGATTCTCCATCCCTTGAAGTAAACTTGCCAAAATTCCAAAACAAGTTTGTTTTGACATCTTGTTTGTTGAGTGATTCTCCTTGTTGCAAGCGTTCAATAGCAGTCCACATTTCATGTGCTGTAGGGCATGCGTCAACTGTGGAGTAGATATCATCTCCAATCCCACTTAAAACCATATAAAGGGCTTCCTTCTCCGCATCATGCCAGGCACAATTTTCAGGTGTGAGATCGGATCTTGTTTCATCCCGTTCACTTGTGGGTACTGCATCAGTAGTATCAGTGGCTGGTCTTGGAGGAATTGATATCTTCTTGAATATATATGGCCCACGAGTAATACATTTCCTCAAGGAATCACCATTAGGTCTTGTATCAAGGTATCATATGAAACGTGATTGCCATTGAGCATACCGACCATACACAAGCATTGGTGGTCTCTCTTTGTTACCCGCCACCATGATATTGTTGTTTGTAACACGATAATCTTGAGTAGTATCCATACAAGAGACTTGAAATCGATGAAGCGAAGAATGGATCTTAAGTAGATGTTGGTGTGAGTAGATTGTGGTTGAAACTTTACGAAATGGTGAAAACCCCTTATCCAGAATAACAAACACTACTAAATTCGGAATGTTAAAAGAATGACAAATCCGGAATCTCTAAAAGTTGCTAAGCCGGAATAATACTTTATCCGGAATCAGTTAGAATGGTTATCCGGAATATGTGTTTTGCCTAGTATCCAGAATGTGATTTTTGGAATCTATCCGGAATACTTGATGTAGACCTTATCCGGAATCTTCAATGCTTAGCTTATCCGGAATTTGATTTCTCCTTCTTATCTGGAATATTGTGTCCTAGCTCTTATCCGGAATGTCAAAATTGAGCTTATGCAGAATCTTCAAAAAACGTTCTTATCCGAAATACGTATTTTGGCTACTATCCGGAATCCAGGTTTTGGCTACTTTCCGGAATGGTTACACTTACCTTATCCGGAAAAACTCCTTATCCGGAATGTTGGTGACACTTCTTATCCGGAATCTAAGTTTTGGCGACTCTCCAGAATGTGTGTTGTGATGATTATCCGGAATACACTTTCTTATTCGGAATACTTCTTATCCGGAATGAAGAAATTTCCCTTATCCGGAATAATGCAAAATGGCCTTATCCGGAAAACGTGTGATACTACTTATCCGGACTACACAAGTCTATGTCTTATCCGGAATAAGTTTGCTTCCTCTTATCCTGAAAACGTCTTTTTGGGCTTATCCGGAATATCACAAACACCTCCTTATCCGGAATCAACCTTTCGCTGCGTATCCGGAATAATGAAACCCTCTTATTCCGAATATTGAAACCCTCAAAATCCGGATATCAAAAAATTCCGAACCTAGTAAATTTACTAATAATCAAGCCAAAATTACCAACTTTTTCATGAAAATTAAGAGAATGATAAACACAAATTCCTACCACAACTTTGTAGGTAATTTGTATATAAATTTTGAGCTTGAAAACACAAACCTTTTTGATACGAGATGATTTATTAAGATGAAAATCACACGAAATCAAAAATGATAACCACAAACTAAACACAAATCTACCCCATGACGACTGATACCAATTCTTGTCCCATACATTTAGATAATTAAAGATAGAAAATAGATGAGAAGAGATGGATTCCTAGAGAGAGAAAGTAGTGAGAGAAAGTAGAGAGAGAGATGATTAACTTGGTGAATATTAGATTAGAGAAAAATAGAGTTACAAATGATCATCCACCATTCCTAACATGCTAGGAAAGGCCTTATATAGTCGGGCTTACATGTAACCATAATGGGCTATATTCTTTGGACCGGGCTTGTCTTTTGGGCTTTAAGTAGCTTAAATCCAAGCCCGTGAACCACGACTATTTAACTATCTATTACATCGTTCTAATAAATATTAAAATAGAAACCTATGACCGAACATTCTTGTTTGACTCAATATTTTGAGGCTAACAAGAAGGCATATTCCATCTATCCAACATCGATTGAGCATTTATCGAATTTTTAAACTGATACGTGCTCAATTTAAAATGACAGTAATCATAATAAGGTCCCGAAGCTCCTCCAGAGATCCCTTTCCATGCTTGAACAAACGAGTATTCCTCTCATGCCAAACAAAGTAACTCGTCGCAGCTACCAACACCCTACCTATGATACTTCTTGTAGATCTCTTAGACGCCATGGGTAGAAGATGTGCGACAATATGAGCTAGCTTAGGCTGAATAAGCTCCATCCCTCCTAGGTGTCAGATATATAACCAAACCTTGGCAGCAAAATCATACTCAAAGAAAAGATGCGGATGAGAGTTAATAAGTAGATTTTATTAGGATTTTTTTGAAAATTTTCGAAAATTTGACAAGAAAAATAACGTTCAAAAGTGAACGGATCCCAAAATCCAACGCGTCTCTCACAAAAAAACCGTTAATCTTCACGAAAAGAGCCGGCATCGGCGCCATTTTAATAAGTAGATTTTATTAAAGGTGAAAATCGTCTCGCCTCGATTCGAATTGACAACGGCTGAAAGTGCGACTCAGTTGTTCTTGGTGGAAAATAAAGAAAGTGTCGTTGAGCTATTTTAAAGTAAAGATTAAAACTTTAAAAGTAAATGGCAACATACAAAAGAAATAAAGTAAAATTAAACTTAATAAAATGTAAACTTGAAAAATTTAAACTTTATAAAAAAGTAAACTTGAAATTTAACTAAGACAAAACAATTTAAAATGAAACTAAGTAAAAATGGCCGAAAAAATTAAATTTAAAATTAAAACAATTCGGAAAAATAAAACTTGACCTAAGTCGGAATAAATGAAACAAGTCCTAATCCGGAATCTAAGATTTGAACATAAATCGGAATAAAAATTCCAACCTTATTTGGAATCCCTATTCTAAAGCTAATCCAGAATCCTTGGATCCCCACCTTATTCGGAATAGTGCAAGCAAAACGTAATCCGGAATCATGTTGAAAATACCTAATCCGGAATAATTTGAGTTCTCACTTAATCCGGAATAAGTTCCTACCCTTATCCGGAATTCCAAAGTTTGTAAGTAATCCGGAATGTTATCTTTGTACTAATCCGGAATCCGAAAGTTTAACACAATCCGGAATCGACCTTTAAAAGGTAATCCGGAATACTAAAATCCAATGTAATCCGGAATCAAGTATAGAACGCAATCCGGAATAACAAACTTAAATACTAATCCGGAATATCTAGTTTTCTACCTAGTTCGGAATAACATGAATGCATCTAGTTTGGGAAAAGGGTTTTCAAACCCGGATAAGAATTAAAATGAAACTAAGCTAAAAACCAAATAAGCACTTAACCAAAAACATAACCAAACTAATTTTAAGAAAAAGCTAATAAGCCACAAATCAAAAACTTTAAAAACACTAAATAATTAAAATATTTAAAATCAACTAATAAAAAGATTAACTATTAAAAACACTTAATTAAAAATAAGACAATCACAGAATAAGCAATAAGATCAATAAGCTAAAACATCAAACACATGAAAAACAATAAGAACAATCTAATAAGCACATCAATCAAACAAAGAACAAGATTAAATAAACTACATGATTATGAAAACAAAACAATAGATTTAAAAACAAGAAAGGTAGAATGAGAATAATTATAAAAGCTTGAATTAAAATGAAGATTCAAGATCCAAAATTACAAGATTAAAGATGAAAGCTTAAGAACATGAAATAAATCTAGAGAGAGAAAGTAATTAATCTACTCATACTCCTACTCTAGTATATCTAATTAACTAATTATCTAACTAACTAACTCCTCCTAATGAAGGATTAGGAGGGTATATATAGGAGGAAGGGAAGGTAGGTGTTGATGCTTTCTTCTTTCACTTTGTCTTCTCGTCTTTTAATTTCTTCGACTTTCTCGACGTTGTCTCGGGATTTGTCGATAAAAAATGAACTCGTCTTCTAATTTTCTTCATTTATTAGACTTGGTTCTTCGACTTCGTTAAACTTCCGTCTTTAGTCTTTTTCTTCGATAAATCTTCAGAATAAGCCTTTGACTTCCGTTCTTTTTGCACTTTTAATCTTTTGACTTCGTCTTTCTCGAATTTGTCTCGGGATTTATCGAATAATAAAATGAACTCGTCTTCTAATTTTCTTCTATTATTAGACTTGGTTCTTCGACTTCGTTAAACTTCCGTCATTAGACTTTTTCTTCGATAAATCTTCATAATAGACCTTTGACTTCCGTTCTTTTTGTCTTTCTTGATCTTTTGACTTCATCTTTTGTCTTTTTCTTCGATAAAAGCCCGTGAAAGCCCGTGTTTTCTTTCTTTTTCATATTTTGGTCCTAAAACACAACAAAAATACAAACCACGCATAATTCCGACTTTTACGACATCAAATACAGGTTTTGGTCTTGTTTTTAATTGTTTTAAGTGGTAAAAGGATAAGTGTTTTCACACTTATTAAATCCCTTACACTTGACCATTGCGATGCCCTCATGCAATGCATTGGTTACAAAGCAAGATTTATATTTTCCATCATAATTAACCCACCTGGCTTTTATTAAATACTATGACACTAAGAAAACTAAAAAGATAGAAAATTACAAAATATTAGAAGGACGAAATAAGTAAAGAAATCTAAGACTTACATTAGGGCTTTTGGTGTCATGAATGTTTATCACCCTCATGTTTCATGTTCCCCTTACCAAGCTTAAAAACGAGATCATTGTTATTATAAGTTAGTAAAGCTAACACTCACTCATGTGGCTCAATTATTCACTTAGACTCCCTTATTCCTAGATGTATCTCTTATATTCTATTGTTGTCTTGAATAATCACGAGGATGCATTGTTGACTTAATTCGATATTTTATTTAGGCCGAAAATAAAGTAGGACAATTTAATCAATAGTTAGCTAAAGGACAAAATCTTTTAAAACTGCTTCTCGAAACCTCATAAAGTTCATATCTTGGCATAACTCGTTTCACGATTTGAGACCTTTCTCGGATCGATATTTGGCATTGACTTCATACTTCGAATCTTGAGAGATGATCTTGAAATAATGGTCTTCTCTTCATAATAGGAATTTCTTCACTTGAAGTTTTTGAGAGATTCTTCAAACTTGGACCACGACTTCTTTATTTTTCTCCAATCCTTATTTAGGATTTTGATATACAACGATCCGCCTCCTTTTAGGACTTGGATCTATTTATCCTCATACCTTGTTAGGGTCTTTACGGATAGACTTCTCCATGATCTTTAGGGGAGTGTTTTCTTTTCGTCGTGTGTCTCGATCCTTCATATTGATTTTTGATAAATAATTCTTCACATCACTTTGGATCTTTAGCAACAAATTGTAGCCCTCATGCCTTGTTAGGGCCTTTTCGGACTCGCCAATCTTCGTATCACGCTTCAATAAGTTATGCCTTGGCTATGAACTCTAATTAATCCCGAGCAACTTTTAAACGATCTTGGGCTAGAAGCTAATTAACTTTTCAAATCGTACGATCTTATTTATTGCAATTATTTATTAACAAGCGATGGGAGAAAAAGCTCATAATTAACTCACATAAATTCATGAAAGAATACAAAACTTATAATTGACTCTATCATCTCTCGTACTCCACAATTTAAAATCTCAAGGAATGAGACTCGTGGATGCTTAGCATATTAAATCAAAGTTTTGGGTTTTCAAATCATCTATAGGATCTTGCAACTTCTTAGACTTTTTCAAGTTTAGAATTTGCATTTTAAAGTTCCCTTGATAAACGACTTTCTAGGATCAATTATAGGAACTTGCGAAAAATTCTTGTTCTTAAACCCGTATGAGTTAAGACTTTCGCGTTTTAAAGTTCCCTATATAAAAGTCTAACAAAACTTGATTTAAACACGTTAAGGATACTGGCTAAAGTAAACTCAAATAAGTAAACTCGGGTTGAGTCAAAAGATTCATGATGGGCCTAATATATCAAAGACATTTAAACTTATTAAAACCATTTTATTAAACAATTTATGAAGAAAGAACATAACGATAACAAAGGAAAAAGACTACTAGGCCAAAATAGATCAAAAATTTTGAAAAATGTCGAAAAATCATTTTCCGGTTAAAATGAGGACATATTCATGGAAAACCCCACTTAACTTTGATAGAAGTCCCCCCTACAGTTAATATAAACATTGTACTCAATGTTTAAGCATGGGGAAGTAAACTCCCCTATACTTAGGACATTGTGCACGTTGTTTAAATCTTGCTAAGGAAGAGATAACTAAAGTGATTCCTATTTTAATATAAATGATAAAATAGTGAATCAAAAGAGTTTAGGATAGAACCGGGAAGACGGGTACACGGAATCACGAGTCGTCAAAAGTCATCAAAAGTTAATCTTTGAAAGCTCGAATCCCTACACATCATAACAACAAACACCTACGGGGCTCCCCCTACACTTATTATAAAAACGGATAAAAAAGTATAGATAAGCGGGTTGCCTCCCGAGAAGCGCTTGTTTTTGTTAACCGAGTCACGAGCCTGACTCGACCCCGAATTAAATGGTCCATGGGGAAACCTCTAATGTAATATCGGGATAAAAAATATTGTCCTCGGTCCCGAAGGAACATAATAAATGAGAGGCAGGAGGATAAGTCTTGAAGGATAGAAAAGTCCTCTCAATATAAGAAAAGTATGTGAAATCATGCTCCACGGGAGGTGGGGTGGGTAAAGGAAGCGAAATGTTATCCCCCCAAGACAGTTGATGGTCACTAAGCGGCAAAGCCGTAAAGGTGTCAATCTTAGAATGGTCAACGTCACCTCCCGGGTCAAAGCACTCATCCTCACTTCCTGGTGGGAAATGGGGAGAGTAAAACCGATACATCACCCGCTTGGGCGTGCACGCGGTAGGATGGGATGGTAACATAGTATGAGAAGTATAAGAACAAATACCTTCCACCCGCGTCACCTTTCCAGTAGTGTCAAATCTCTACACCTCCGTGATAGGAGCGGCATGGCTAACAAGGTATGCTCATCAATAGCAAGAGAGTCAGGGCTATCAATGTCCTCAATCCCTTCTTCAAAGAGAGGATTCACCTCACTAGAGATGTAGGCGTCATCAAAATCAAATAAAGGGTTCGAATAAATCTTGAAAGTTTCATTCGGAACGTCTTCATCGGATAGTGACTCGTCATCACTAGAAGTAAAATCATCATCTTGATCAAAAAGAGGATTAGAGAAAGCCAAAGAATCATCTCCCTAAGTGTCGGTGGGAGAGACAACACCATCACAAGAAAGCACATCACACTCATCGTCACAGTCGGATGTCATCTCAGATTCACTTGGGATCGGGACAATGTTATCAGCACTAGACTTTATGAATTCGTCTGATTCCTTTGCAGGAGTTGTGATGATATCCTCAGCTTCTAGGATGGGTGAATTCTCGGGCTCTATAGCCGGAAAGACAAGAGAATGAAGTACGATTGCACTAGACGAAGGATGTTGAGCAATAAGATCTCGCAAAGAAATAGTACTCTCCTCATCATCATCATCATCATAATAAAAGGAACGCACAAGAGGAGGAGTATAACCACTAAGATTAGATACTTGCTCTTGTCTCTGTCGCTTTTCCTCCTCCCATGTTTCTTTTAGTCGAATTACACCGTCATGAAATTTCAAAAGAAGTGCTTGTGTTACGTCATTCGGATTCAAAGAAGGTTGATGATCGAGGGTGTATTGTGGGGGCTCAAAATTATGAAAATAGGAGTTATAGCACGGATTTGGTTGATAATAATTCATCGGTTGACAATAAGAAGTATCGTGAGGTCCCCCACAATTGTTGCAACACGGGTATTGAGAAAAACCCGGTGCATATTGCGGATAAACATCGTCATTGGTTGAAGAGGGTGAGATAGTGTCAGTAGAGGTGTAGTATGAATTGATCGAATTGCAAAATGAACAATGTCCAAATTTGTAATTAGGGATATCCATTCCACACCGTTCACATGAACACCATTGACAGGATTGACTACCAGAAGATGGTCTTCCACACCCTACACAATCAACAAATGAGTCCATTAAACACAATAGAGAAGTAAGAGGAATATTTTTGGTGCAAAACTTTTGAAAAAGAAATGTTTTTTTATGATTTTTTAAATGTTTTTGGATTTTTGAAACTTTTGATTTTTTAGGATTGTTTTGAAAAATTTTGAAAATTTGACAAGAAAAATTACGTTCAAAAGTGAACGGATCCCAAAATCCAACGCGTCTCTCACAAAAAACCGTTAATCTTCACGAAAAGAGCCGGCAGCGGCGCCATTTTAATAAGTAGATTTTATTAAAGGTGAAAATCGTCTCGCCTCGATTCGAATTGACAACGACTGAAAGTGCGACTCAGTTGTTCTTGGTGGAAAAATAAAGAAAGTGTCGTTGAGCTATTTTAAAATAAAGATTAAAACTTTAAAAGTAAATGGCAACATATAAAAGAAATAAAGTAAAATTAAACTTAATAAAATGTAAACTTGATAAATTTAAACTATATAAAAAAGTAAACTTGAAAGATAAACTAAGACAAAACAATTTAAAATGAAACTAAGTAAAAATGGCGGGAAAAATTAAATTTAAAATTAAAACAATTCGGAAAAATAAAACTTGACCTAAGTCGGAATAAATGAAACAAGTCATAATCCGGAATCTAAGATTTGAACATAAATCGGAATAAAAATTCCAACATTATTCGGAATCCCTATTCTAAAGCTAATCCGGAATCCTTGGATCCCCACCTTATTCGGAATATTGCAAGCAAAACGTAATCCGGAATCACGTTGAAAATACCTAATCCGGAATAATTTGAGTTCTCACTTAATCCGGAATAAGTTCCTACCCTTATCCGGAATTCCAAAGTTTGTAAGTAATCCGGAATGTTATCTTTGTACTAATCCGGAATCCGAAAGTTTAACACAATCCGGAATCCACCTTTAAACGGTAATCCGGAATACTAAAATCCAATGTAATCCGGAATCAAGTATAGAACGCAATCCGGAATAACGAACTTAAATACTAATCCGGAATATCTAGTTTTCTACCTAGTTCGGAATAACATGAATGCATCTAGTTCGGGAAAAGGGTTTTCAAACCCTGACAAGAATTAAAATGAAAATAAGCTAAAAACCAAATAAGCACTTAACCAAACTAATTTTAAAAAAAAGCTAATAAGCCACAAATCAAAAACTTTAAAAACACTAAATAATTAAAATATTTAAAATCAACTTTTAAAAAGATTAAATATTAAAAACACTTAATTAAAAATAAGACAATCACACAATAAGCAATAAGATCAATAAGCTAAAACATCAAACACATGAAAAACAATAAGAACAATCTAATAAGCACATCAATCAAACAAAGAAAAAGATTAAACAAACTACATGATTATGAAAACAAAACAATAGATTTAAAAACAAGAAAGGTAGAATGAGAATGGTTATAAAAGTTCAAGATCCAAAATTACAAGATTAAAGATGAAAGCTTAAGAACATGAAATAAATCTAGAGAGAGAAAGTAATTAATCTACTCCCACTCCTACTCCAATCTATCTAATTAACTAATTATCTAACTAACTAACTCCTCCTAATGAATGATTAGGCGGGTATATATAGGAGGAAGGAAAGGTAGGTGTTGATGCTTTCTTCTTTCACTTTGTCTTCTCGTCTTTTAATTTCTTCAAATTTCTCGACGTTGTCTCGGGATTTGTCGATAAAAAATGAACTCGTCTTCTAATTTTCTTCATTTATTAGACTTGGTTCTTCGACTTCGTTAAACTTCTGTCTTTAGTATTTTTCTTCGATAAATCTTCAGAATAAGCCTTTGACTTCCGTTCTTTTTGCACTTTTGATCTTTTGACTTCGTCTTTCTTGAATTTGTCTCGATATTTGTCGAATAATAAAATGAACTCGTTTTCTAATTTTCTTCTATTATTAGACTTGGTTCTTCGACTTCGTTAAACTTTCGTCTTTAGACTTTTTCTTCGATAAATCTTCAGAATAGGCCTTTAACTTCCGTTCTTTTTGTCTTTCTTGATCTTTTGACTTCATCTTTTGTCTTTTTCTTCGATAAAATCCCGTGAAATCCCGTGTTTTCTTCCTTTTTCATATTTTGGTCCTAAAACACAACAAAAACACAACCACGCATAATTCCGACTTTTACGACATCAAATACACGTTTTGGTCTTGTTTTTAATTGTTTTAAGTGGTAAAAGGATAAGTGTTTTCACACTTATTAGGAGTCCGGTTGGTTCCCACACAATAGGCAACGAAGAATCGTGATGTCAATACCATCACCTACATCCCACGACATAAGTTTGTCCTGAGTTTTAAGCCTCTCCCTCATAACCAACCAGAGATGAAACGAATGTCTAGGAATAGAGTGAGGGAACCACACAATCCTATTCCAAGGCACCTCAGCATCTCTTGTGCGTAACGCTTCCCAAGCATGGCCAACCGAGAACTCCACCAGGTTCCCTTGCAAGTCCTTCTATTTTAAAATGTCCGACCTGTGATCCATAATATTAGGAGCTGGAATCAAGCCAATATTCGGGGCTTTAAGGAGCCACTCATTATGCCAATTCCAGGACCTATTCACCACGATATAAGCTAACTTCGAGCGAATATTAAAACCCACCCTGGAAATTTCCCGAGGCGTTAAATACTGGTCTAACGGACATTGGTCATCCCTTAAGTCTTACCATACAGAAATAGACCTACCATTCCCAATCTGCCACCAAAGGAAACCCTTCACAAGCTGACGAAGTTGAAGAAGTTTGAGCCATCCCCAACTGTTATCTATAATGGTCGAAACATCCCAAAACGAGAGCCCCTTCAACTTATATAAATGAATCCATCGAACCCAAAGAGATTCTTTGTTAGACACTATATTCCAAATATGCATTGTCATGAGCACCATACTAAAAATGTTTAGGAAACGAAGACCTGAACGCCCTTCCCGTTTAGGAAGGCATATCACTTCCTACCCCACCTTTGCTTTACCCCTCTTGTATTCATCATTACACCATGAAAACCTTCTAATGATTTGGTGAATATCAAGAATAGTGCCCTTAGGAATCATAAGAACCGAAGCCCAATAAACATGAAGCGAGGAAATGACTGACTTACAAAGTTGCATTTCGCAAAAGATAAGGATTTGTGTTTCCAATGACCAACTCGGCTAGTATCCTTCTCAACAAGGATCTTACAATCCCTATTCAACAACTTGGATGAAATTAATAGAACCCCAAGATATTTCACCGGTAATGTGCCTTCCAAGAAAGGCATAATAGATAGAATAGTTATTTTAGTGTGATTCCAAACATTACAGAAGAAAGCCGTACTCTTGGGAATGCTAGGAACCAATCCCGACGCTGTTTTGAACTCATCCAAAGCATCCATAATAACTCTAGCCGAGTCTATATCCCCTCTAGCGAAGATAAACAAGTCATCCACAAAGCACACATTAATTAGCTCAATCTCTTCACAATGATGGTGATAATGGAACTCATCCGAAAAACAAACCTTCCGTTTGAGCATAAGGGCGAGTACTTCTATAACCAACGTGAATAGATAAGGAAAAAAGGATCACCTTGGCGCAACCCACGTTTACCTTTGAAAAAAATCATAAATGTGCCCATTGAGGCTGATCGAGAAAGAAGGCGACAAAACACAAGCCATAATCCATTTAATCATGATAGGATGGAACCCAAAACACGAGAGGATCTTCTTTAAGAATCTCCAATTCACCGTATCATAAGCTTTCTGAATGTCCAACTTAAACGCACATCTCGGAGGACCCCTGGTCCGGTGATAATTATGCAACAGTTCTTGAGTAATAAGTATATTATCCGAAATGCGTCGACCAGGAATAAACGCCGACTGATTTTCACTCACCACCTTTTTAATTCCAACCATGATACGATTAGTAAGGATCTTACTAATACATTTGTAAATTATTATGAAACAAGATATAGTACGATAATCGTTAACCTTACTAGGAGACGATATTTTTGGAATGAGAGCAAGAGGAGTATGATTTACTTCCTTGAGAAGCTGCCCATTCAAGAAGAAGTCTCTAATCGCGTTACAAACATCACCTCCAACAACGTCCCACCCTTTGTTGAAAAAGATTGACGTATAACCATCCGGACCAGGAGCTTTATCATCCCCAATATCAAACATAGCCCCTTTAATCTCCTCATCGGAAATATTACGAACCATAAACAGCTTAGATTCGTTCGAGACATACTTAGAAAAAATACCCTCGGTGTCAAGCTCCAACGTATGCATATCTGAACCTAGAAACTGTTTGTAATGTTCCACAAACACATCCAGGATAGCTTGCCCTGTAACCTCCTCATTGTTGTTGTTTAAAATAACCTCAATACGCTTCATGTGGTTGCGGCTTTTAGCAAGTTTTGAAAAAAAAGCCAAATTCGAATCACCTGCTTGGAGCCAATCAACTTTTACTTTCTGTTTAAGAAAGCGTTATGCATCAATTTTAGCCTCATTAAACGCATTTAGGTATATTGATGCTTCCTCCCTGAGCAATAAGTTATTAGGATTCTGATCTAACGCTTTTTGAGCAGTATCCAGCTCAACCCGCAACCTGTTTACCCGATCATGTAAATTCCTTGAGGCGTAAGCAACTTGCGTAAAGGCTTCTTCATAGCCTTCAATTTGGATACAAATTTAAACATGTGATGACCATCCCCCTAATACGACCAGTATTGGATCAAGCTATCATGAAACCCTTGTTTGTGCGCCAAAAAATTATAGAGTTTAAACGGTTTAGGTTTAAAATCCACCAAATTAGGAATCTTAAGGACCGATGGAGCATGATCCGAGTATATGGCTGAAATAAACCATATCCGACAGGAAAAGAATCCACAAAATCTAAGTTACCCATGATTCTATCAAGCTTCCATAAAATACAACCACCACCATTAGGCTTTTGTACCCACGTGTATTGAAGACCTTAGCAATTCAAGTCCATGACTTCCATAGACGAAACACAATATTTAAATTCTCCCATCGACGCCGTCATAATTGATGGACCAGCATGTGTGTCCTCTATATTCAGCGCCTCATTGAAGTACCCCATCAAAACACATGGATCTTGGTGGACAACGTTTTTATGGTATATAAGATCAACCCATAATTTCCTTCTCGTGACCTACGAATTACTGGCATACTCAAAAGAGCAAAATAAAATTTTGTTAGTAATCCTATGAGCCACTTTGACATGCACTACTTGATCACTCTGAGCTACCACCACCAAATTCATCATATCCGTGTCCCATCCTATAATTATCTGACATCCTTATAGACAACGGTTGGCATTAGACGCCCAATCCCATGATCTAAACATACGCGAACAAATTTTAGATAAAGAAGATACATCAACATGTGATTCGAGAACCACGCATACACCCACCTTGTTTTCTTTCACCACATGCCTAACTTCCGATTGCTTTGGGGCTCAATTAAGACCTCGTGTATTCCAAGTAGCGATGCTAAACACTGAGAACATCTTGAATGTGAGTGCTTTCCCGCTTAATATTAATAACCGGTGCAGATTCAAGAACCATCTCCTCAATATCGTTGTACGAGTTCTCATTCTGAGTTTCACCAACATTCCCAGCACCACTTGGTTCACCAATTTCATTAGCCGAAATCAACTCCTCCAAATCATTCAATGCATTAAAATTATTTTTAAAAGCAAAAGGTAGTCTGAGAGATAGAACCGGTGTTTTTGGCTGTCTACTTGAATTATCTGTTACACCACCTGGGGCTAAGGCTGTTGAAGCTTTACGTTTTGCAGAGATATAAGGTGCCATTTTAGGATTCCATTTCCTAGTACCATGGCTACAATGAACTCCTGTTTCCGTCATATCTTCTAATTAATGTTCTAATATCTCGGTTACAACATTCCTTTCTATTGCGCCTAAAATCTCTATTTCTGCTAATATTTCACGTCTTTCTGTTTATGGTTCTTATGGAGCTACATTGCAACAAATATTCTTTTTCTGCAGCATTGCTTCTATGATCTTATAAGCGCTGGCTTGATTACTCTCAACACTGTTACCCTTAGCCTGCTTTCCTTTCACATTATCCTTACCTGTTGGTTTCTTATTCTTACTATCCCATACGAGAGAAGTTTTCGGGTTATGAAGTTTAAGCCCCTCAAACTGCTTTTCATTCTGCGCCATAGTGTTTCTTCTATTCTTCTCCTTCGTGCCACCTTAGTAAATCCATCATCATTGTCTTCGTTCACACCACCATTCTCGGATACCTTAGGTTCACATTGCTTCTTAGGGCATTGGCTAGAGGCGTGCTTAAAAACACAACACTCCTTGCACATCATTGGCTTCCACTCGTACTCTACCTCCATACAGACTTTAGAGTGTCCCGAACCATTGATATGTGGAACAACCATAACAACTTCTTCTTTCAAGTCCTTCTTTTTTGAAACTTCAATCAACGCACGAGCAAACCCAATCCGACCCCATGCCTCCATACACATAGTGTTTGTGAAAGCATCAAGCATAATGGGCGTCCCAATTTGTGAAGCTATCAAACTCAGCCCATCCGCGGCATATTCTACCACAGGTACCTTGTGAATTTTCACCCAAACTGGTAACTTATTAACCTTATCCCTCGAAAGGGTCAAGTTAGGCATCCATTTGGTAAGGATCAAAGGTTGGTTTCTAATCATCCACGACCCTTTCTCGAGAACATGTCCTAGCCCCGTCAATGATGCGAACTTAAAAAAGAACACGCCATCTTCATCTTACATCACCTTTTTCAATCCAAACTTTCCCAATGTATTCATCATATAATTCTTAGCAAGAAGGAACGCAAGAACTTTCCCCACAAAGAACCCCACTAATGAATTGGTAAAATTGTGTTGAGCTGCCAAGACATTCTCCAATGGAAGAACAAAATCAGTTTCATCAATTTTATCCTCATCGAGTAAAGCCCTAAAATGAATTTTGGGGTTTACATCATTTTTCCGAGTATCCGTTTGTACAACCTCCACAAAAGATTTCCCGGTGCTTCCGTTATGATCCGGTTCACTAACAACATGGATATTAGGATCCTCCCACCCCGAGACCTTAGGGTTTCCAGCCGACGATACAACTTCATCAGCACTTACCAGCGTTGAACTTAGATTGACAATGAATTCATTGAAATCCATAGCCAACTTTTGTGTAGCAATCACCGGATCCACTCTCTCCCTCATACAATGCCACGATCAGAAAAACAACCCCCAAAAATGCCTGTGCTACGAAGAACCCGCAAACCCTAATTAATGTTTACAGATATCCAAACGACACAAGGCTTAATTCATTTCCATTATAGCCTCCAAGAAATAAATAAAAAACCCCACAAACCCTAGCAATGATCTAAACACCAACCTTAATGATTTTGTCGATCCTCGTTAAAAAAGATTATATGACTATAATCCAAGATATATGACTATACTAACGTATGGTCGATGAATATCAAGCCAGATGTCGAGTAAAATCAGAATGATTAAACCCTAATCCCCAATACTACGTCGAATCAGCCACACACGAATACAATCGATATCACTGATCAAAGATCAAGCTTCAATAATCAGTTGTTATAGAGTGAATGAAAATCAAACAAGATCAATACAAAATCGGCTAAGGTTTAACAAAAAACAGCAAAACAAAAGAGCAATCAATCAAACATGATCTCTATGGCATTGGATTACAAACATATAAAGAAGCTCGTTCCCTGAGTTTGATCACACGGATAAACTCACAAGACGACAGGTCCTTTTTACGTACGAATGAACGAAGGGTAATGGATCAATGATTGAGAAGAGAGTTCTTGAGAGAAATGCTTGCCGCCATTGGTAGGTTTTTTTTATGTGCAGCAAAAAGTAAAAAAAACATATAATCGTGACGAAAATTATACATGATTCGTATCATTTTCTCAGAAAAAAAAATAATTGGTCGAAAGTATATATATGTGCCCTTCATTGGAAAGATGATTTAACTCTCGTTACGATTATATGTTTTGTTTTGCGTAACGATTAATAGTTTGTGAGATATTTAATTTTTCATAAATAATTTTTTTTGTTAGATTAAAAAAATAAATATTTATGATTAATTGATTAAGTTTATATTAAAAAGGAGTATATTTAACTTTTCTCAGCCGAACTAAACTTCCTCAACAATGCACAAATATAATCCTAATGTACGTAAAAGAAACAAGACTTCAAACATAAATAAATGGAACAAACATGCATATATAGATACGTGGCACATAAAAAAGAGATTAACATAAACGTGTTTTACAAAACAGATAGATACGAGCACGTAGATATAAGACCATTAATTACCTTTTTATGGGAAATAGACAAGACCATTATTATAATTAGACATTTAGACGTATATGGCAAATTGACAGGTCAAACCGTGATACTAAAGTCTATAAATAGTCTAGCCTAGTTGTAGTAGTATCACATAGCATCCTAAACTAACACAACTAGTTAATCATGAAAACCATGTATGCAATGGTGTTGTTTGTCCTTGTTCTTACGAGTAGCAGCAGCTCAGTTTTTAGTGTTTCTGGCCGTCAGCAGGAGATCCTCGCGATTGTGGACGATCCAATGCATCATGTACGTATTATTACAATGCATGTTTTAGTTAATCTATAATATAGAAATTGCTTATGGTAAAGAGAGATGCATGCATGCATGGGCCAACTTTAAGTTGAATAATGTTCTCTTGTACCTTTTGTGCAGGCTAAACCATTTGAAATTGGGAAGTTTGTTTTGGAAGATGGGAAGGTATTAACACTTGCACGGAAATCATCCCCGGGTAGTAGGAATTATTGCGTTGGTCGTGGCCAGCCGTGTGGGTTGTTGGATCCTTGCTGTGACCCGTATTATTGTATGGGTCTACTTTCAATATTTCAGGGAACATGCGAGTGAAACAAGCCACTATACGTATATTGTTGGCTTGCTATATATATATGTGTGTAATGTGTGTGTGTACGTGTGTATTGCAATAATAAGGTATGCATACAGATATGGTGTGCAATGTACCATCTACAATAATAATATAACATATCAATGACGTGACGTGACAACGTCGTTTCATTGATAAGGGTTTGAATTAATCCTGTGATGCGTTTGGTATTGCGTTTATGAAATGTGCTTTGCACCGCATACTGTTTCTATTTTGGCAATGAGTTACTACGTATATTATTAGTGCTTGAACCTTGCAACAGTCGATCTCATCAACAGCAACAACAATAGAACACTGTAACAATATTGAAGATTTAAGAATAATCAATGAACTAGTGACGATGTACTGCAGCAACTGTGGAGACCATGGAATCGACACCACAAACATTGTGACCCTTGCAGATCTTGTAATATCCTTTTTCCCCCCACGATCGAGTTCTTAATTATCCAAGTATGGTGTTTCCTTCATTCTTATTGGAGAATCGCCAGTTGCACCATATCCGACCAAACCGATAACACACCATGGTCTAACCTCTTTGAGCACACAAACGGGTACGAGATTCCCCCAATATATATATGTCTGCATATAAGCCGCATTGATAGCCACTGAACTATAATTTATCTAGTCTTCCCCATTTATAATTCAAAATAAAAAAGACAAACAACAGAAAACAATCGTTATGTTAAGTACCAGACCATGTTTCACAAGATTGGCAGCGATCTGGTCTTCATCTAATGACACCACAATGAAGTTACAAACAGATGCTACAACCAGCTTTTAAGGTGTAATCGAAAGCACTGTTCATGAGACGTCCATTGCACCCTGCATCACATGATCCTTGTTCTTCTGGATGCACTGCAAAAACAAAAATTATAACAGATGCCTCATCCAAAAAGTAGGAATAACACAAAATGATAATGAAATCAAACCTCATGGTCACAATCAACAAGTTGCTGCTCGCTAAGGCTATCGAGCTTCCCTGTTGCAAGGAAGTTCGCCCCTTCCAATGCTATAGTTGTACTAAATGACCAACATGATCCACATGAACACTGAGTTTTGGAGAAACTACGTACTAATAAGATCATCTAAAGTTATTGCATATTTCAACTTATGCTTATAGAAAAACACCATTTAATTCAATGGTACTTATAAAATTCGAAGTGCTTAATTATGCCAAAATAATCAAATACTGTAACAAGCAGCTTCTCAATCCAAACATGCCAGAGTGCTTTTGATTTAAAACAATACAAAAAGCTGATTCGACTATTGTATCACTAAAACACCCTTTCTAACAGTAACCCGCGCTCATCTTTGCACGATCACTACAACATTTATGTCATTTGCACACGTTTTTCATAAATTACCAGAATTTGATCAAATTGGCTATTGGCTAGGGTTGTATCTTCTTGCCCTTGGCCATGTTCTGGTGTAGGAGACAGGTTTAGACATAAGGGTGTTTGGGTTTATATAATGCAGTATAGAAACGGCTAAAACAAGATATATAATAACAAAAAGTTTTATTACTTTGAATATGAATACAGATTACAGAAGTTGTCCTATTTATAGGATGTGAAAAGGTACTATGAAACATTGTGTCGTTTCATAAATTATCCTTCTTCACATGTAACTGTCAGTTAACTAACATAAATGTCTAGATAGGGTACCCCGGAGCCAGTGTCTTCCAGTTTGACACCAAAGTGTTCCATCTTTTCTTTTCCTTTAAGGCCTGCATAGTTTGAATCTGCACCCATGTCTTCAACCCTTGACATATCTTGATCTGCTGGGTCTGTCCCCCTTCTGCAGTCATCCTTTGGTGCCCTTGCAGTCTTAAAATATGATGTGAACACATTAAGATACTGTGCATAGCCTCCTTTCAATTCTTCTCCATATCCTTTTGGCAGTCCTAATATCTCTCCAATAATGTCAAATTCTTGACAAAACTGAACACCCAGATATCCCCCTAAACTTTCTACTAGTTTATAAAGATCAAACAAGTGAATATGTGTCCCATTTATCGTTGGTGGAATGGGTCATGGGATTGTAGTCTTAAGATAATTGACATAGAAGCATTTTACATTTTTGTTAAACCTGTTTCTAAAATGGGTTAATTACCCAAATAGACCACTTTTTAAGTGGATTTGCCAAAATACCCTAAGCTACTTTAAAGTTCCATATATAGACCAAGCGACCTCAAACTACCTTATTCCACCTTATGCTACATAAAACTACCCTAAGCAACTTTAAGCTACCTAAGCGACTTTAATATTAAATTAATAAAATTACTATTCATCCTAAGAAAGTACTCTTTTTTGTGTAAGAAATGTGTAAGGTACTTTTTTATGCTACTTTTTTTTAATTAATTAAAATTCAATTTTATTTATATTTTAATTAAAAAAACTATTTTATATTATCAAAAACTAAATTTATTTGTATGCGACTTTCGGTTGTACTTGTTTTTGCACAGTGATTTGAACAGTATTTGCACACTAGTGTTCTGCCACCTTTCACCCAACCCACACATTAATCTCACACAAACACAAACACATTTCTCTCAAAAGATTTATGCTATATCTGACAATCCATCCACCGTTCATCTCCAAACCTTACCCCAATCCTTACCCCACTATTCATCATTCAAGAAGTTTTGATAATTGTTAATCTGCCTAATTAATATCGATATCCCCAAATCTGTATCGATCTTTGATAATGTGCAGTTTCAATCCGGTGTAAATCATATTTGCTTCATCTTCATATCTTTTCATCAGGTATCAAATTAAATACATGTATGACATCTGTTTTTTATTAGTTTAATTAGGCTTTTTATACATCTAAGTTCATATAATTATTTAGTTATGCTATGTTTTTACAGATTCTATTACTATAATACATATTAGATGAGTATGGGACTAATCTCCATTATCATGTATGAGTTTTAAATTTGCAATAAAGGTAAAGATGAATTGAGTATTCATTAACCAACTGATATCACTAACTGTTTGATGAAACGTGTAAACAAAAAAACCGTTTGAAAAGTTAGATGTCTATAGTCGAAATCTATTTTCTGGGTTTCCGATCGAAATTGTGAGACGTCTAATCCGAGGGCGACTACCCTTTTCGAAGTTATGGCTTATGAAGGTATAATAGATAAGCTCATAAGCTAAGGTTTAGTGTTTGGATTAGCTTATCAGAATGGGTCAGTCTGTTTCCCTTAAGGTACTAAAATTTCTTATCTTCCCTATGTTCATTTGATCGTAAAGCTTACATTAAACAAGCTGTCAATCCTGTTGCAGTGGAGCAGGGTTTTGTCTGTATGTTGATGCTCTTCTGAATGAATCATCCGAGGAAGTTAAACAACTGCGAATACAAGTTATGGAAAAGACGATTCTCACTTTACACGGTTGCAGTCAAATTCGGGTGATCTAAAGCACAACTCCACGAGATTTATGAAGCAGTAAAGAATGTGAAATTAGTTTGAAAGACACAATTTTGTACATTTAGATGGAGTGATAAATAATTTTGTACATTTAGATGCAGTAAAGAACGTGTACTTATTTTTTCTAGTAGCCAAACTTGTGTTGATTTATAAGATGACCGTTATTTCTTGATAAGGATAGCTCATTTTGGTCATTCTATTAATGTCGACAGTATAATGTCACTGTCCTAAAGTGTTGTAGCCGATAACTTTACTTTACTTTACTTCGTATAGACTGTTTTTGGTGTAGTTGAAGATTCATTCAGGTTACAAAAGCTATTTAAATTCTTTCATATTCTTCGTATTGGTTTTGATCTTTGTTCATATCCTTGAAGATTTATGCTAGATAACGCGTTATTGTTAAAACTATACCATGACCAATGTAGATAAAACTATGTCGAAAGTATTTTATAAACAGATGTACTGTTGACCGGGAGAATGTTGTGTTCTAGCCGACTGGTCATGTTTGGTGATGGTAAGTCGCTGCCTACACATGTTGTATCGTTGCACCTTGGTATCCTTCATTTCTGATTTTTTTGATCGACTAATTTACAAGGTTTGATGTCACCTTATTTATTAATTGCACTGGTAAAAAGATGTACTCATCAACTATAATGAAAGAAAATTCTCCAATCCAAAGACATAGGTGTACCACAAACTCTTTATACATAAGTGACACTCTACAATAATATATACAAGAAAGAGAAGATATCGAGTCCCATGAACCGATGACGTCTATACATTAACCGAATCACATAGCTCAATTTAAGGATTTCTCAAGCGACCGGACACTAATAAACTATTTTAACAGCCAAACAGGCCCAATTGCTTTGGTTTCGATCAAACCATGAACATCCTACATGTAATACACTACTGCCAATGCTGCAGATGATAATAAGCCACGAGCATTGGTAGGTAGTTCAGCTGGTGCTCGTACGCCTTCTGGACAACTAGAAGGTCGGTACCCTGCGAAGAGGTACAAAAGTAAATGTTATACAACTGTACAAACAATAAATAGTTATGCTTATAGGGAAAATCATATTCTCAAGGTATTACCATTTTGTGATAATGCTCGCTCCATGCGGTTCATAAACTCAGAAATTATGTATAGGGAATCAGGAATAGGTTGTAGATATACAATAACAAGCAATAGATATGAAGCAACGTTATATCAAATACTAAAGAAAAGTAAATTAGAAGGGGGTTGAAACTTGAAAACACATTTCTTTTGAGATATGGAATTCATATCTAAGAGCTTAAACCGAAAGTAATGTACCAAAAGTAACACTCGAACAGTAAAGAGCCTCTTGTGAGCATCAACTATAAACGAATTGGGTCAAAGTAAGTAAGTGACCCACAGACACTTAACTTTTCTATGTTGGTAAGTGGTAAGTAACTAAAATTACGTAATATTATTTTACCAGTTCACCCGCTGGATATAAAAATATAGCTGAAATCAACCCGTGTTTGGCAATTAAACCTGAGCACAAGATTATATTTACGAAGTAGTCATGGCCTAAGCGTTCTTTAGCTGATTTGCTTGGATCTGATTGGTGCAAAAATCCTTCTACCATCCATAGTAGAACCAAATCATCCTTGTCAAATAAGTAGTCCTTGGGGAACAAGGAGCAATATGCAAACAACTGCTTCAAAGATGCAGGCCGGAGTTCATAGTAGCTTAGTTTAAGAGCTGGAATGATTCCACCTCCCTCTTTTAAGCTCCATATCTCACTATCCACCATTTCCTTCCATCCTACATCATCTGTTCCTTTTCTCCTTAATAACATTCCAAGTGCTATTAAAGCCAAAGGCAAGCCTTTACATTTTCCCACAATGTCCTCACCATGTGCTTTGAGTGTTGGATACAAATCGAAGTTATTTGCATCCAAGGCATGTTGACAAAATAAAGACACAGCATCATCATGGGTGAGACATTGCAATTGGTTTAGTTGACTGCAACCTAACTCTTTGAGCAATTGGTCCTTCCGAGTTGTTATGATAACTTTACTTCCACGAGCACATACACCAAATGGACGCACTAAGGTTTCCCAATCCATATAGCTCTCTGTCCATACATCATCTAAAACCACTAAAAACTGTTTTTCCCTAAGTTTATTGACAAGAGCTTCTTAAAGCAAATTAAAATTTTCAAATTTCCTATCTTCCCCACTCACAGATTGATAAATACTTTTACTTATTTGGAAACTATCCCACTCATCAAAGACACAAACCCATGCCTTAAGCTCAAATTGAGAATTCACTTGCTTATCGCTATACAAAATTTTAGCTAGAGTTGTTTTCCCTACCCCACCCATACCAACAATGGGCACAATGCTAAAGTTTTTGCTACGTGGATCATCGCCTAAGAGCTTGTCAATCAATTCATCCTTATCACCTTGTCGACCAACAATACTAGATGCATCTACCAAAGAGGTCTCTAAAACTCTATTTTTATCTTTTGACTTATTATTCCTAACTTCTAATCCACCATTCTTCACCGTCAAACCAAGTGTTCCTTTTTCCTTTTCTAGATCTTGTAACTGGAGATTAATATTATCTAACCTATGGTGCGTCCAAGTACATAGTGAGAAATTTGTGTAACAAGATGAAATGAGCTTTCGTACCTTGCTTGTGCTAGCTCCTGAATTACTGAGAAACTCAGGATGCATAGCATCGGTTGCCAAATCATCTAGAATGTCGTCTATATCGTATGCCAAATGTTTGAGATCATTAAGCCAGTTTTGAACAAGAACTTCTTTTATTTCCTTGCCAGAAGCATCGACAAGGAGAGCTTGGATACGGGACAATGTCTTCTCCAAGGTCTTCAACTCGGAACGAATCCCCTGGACTCGGCCAACTTGCTTCACAGCTTCGTTGGCCAGCTTCTGAAAAACAGCTTCAATGAGGGTAGAAGCAATGACTTCAGCCATAGTTTATAATAATGGAATTTGTACAAGTGAAACAAGAACTGCAGCAACTATATATATATAACTAGTTTTAGCCTTGTTAAGGTCAGCAATTTTATAATATCTTTTGCGCCTCGTAGCTGGCTACTGATATTAAAAATAGAGAGTAAGGTAGCACTTCTTGACATGATATAATATTCTTTTGCACCTTAGCTGGCTACTGATATTAAAAAACCACTAGACATTTATAAAGAGGAAGTAAGGTAGCACATCTGGACATCCAACGATTACTTCTAATCTGTCTAACATTAAATACACAGATTAAATAATTTAAATAATGGGGTTTTAATTGAAGTTTAGATTGAAAATGTACATCTTTGCTAATCGAATGAGCACAAGTGTGACGGCATACTCCCACCCACATTCTGGTTAAATCAAAAGCCACGAACACCAACACCCCATATCCATATCCACAAACACTAATCACACTAAAAATCCATATACAAACCAGTACTAAATCTGTATCTAAATCCCACAATTAAACTTTGAAGTTATTTCAATTTTCAGTGATGTTTTGTTTGTTTGAAAGTCGGGTTCTGTGATTAGAGCAAAAAAAATGAAATATTTCACTGTGGACAGTGGCAGCGGATACGGGCCTGGAGTGTGGCAGGCATTTCATTTTGTGAGGATGATTTTGTGATTTTGGAATAGGCTAGTAAGCCCAATTTTTTCTAGCTTATGAGCTTATCAAGTATTGCTTATGGATTTCTATAAGCCATAAGCAATAAGCTCATAAGCTGAAAAAAATGGGCTTACTAGTGTTTCCAAAATCAAGTAAGCTCATAAGCCCGAAAAAATAAGCTAAACCAAGCACCCACCTAGAGGGGCAGAGACAAAGGGGGGTGACAAGGGTCATTTGACCCCCAAGCGAAAAAATTGTAGTGGAAATTCTTGAAAATGTTTGTGTTTTCTTTTTTATAATCTGCCCCCCCTAAGAACCATTTCGTAGTGTAGTTTATAAAAACAGCGAGACCCCCGAGCGCCCCTGCCCACCAAGCTACTAGGTCCTTTAAAAAACATTGACACATAAATAAACAAGTAGCCGAAACAAAATTAGGTAAAGAAACTTACAAAGAGCAAGCAAAAAACAGGATGAACAAAGTAGCATAGTTCCGACAATATCGTTCATTATTCTCAGTAACCCTCATAGCTCCTTGACTCCTAGACTTAGGAAAGGAATACGAATCAGAATACCCAATAAACCCCAAAGCCCAAGGCGGCGTATCACCTGCAAAATCCTCATTAGTCAGCTTAGAAAAAGGGTTTATAGTCACATACTGAAAAAACACCAAACCACATTTCAACACATACCCATGACACTGACCACCTCCCCTACATTCCCACACGCCGAGAAAACATTCGCAAATATAAACTCATTCCCCTCAAAACCCATCGTTTTAAAGAGCTTCAAAACCTCGTAATCATACCCATTTTGGTAAAAAACAGACATAAGCGAGCTATACGAAACAACGTTTCGTTGAGGCATTTTGTCAAACACTTTGTGGGCATAGTTTAGATATATGCTTCAAACAGATCATAAATCACATTTTAAACACAACTATTGTAATCAATTTTAATATATCTAAAATAAAGATTAATAAGAGATGAAAACTGTTGATTTTATACTAACCTGTGCCCACAACATGTTTGGATCGAACTACGAATAAGACGGATTAACAATATGAAGGATCTAAAAACAAGAACTTGCCGTTGGATTTTCTGGGTTTGAATTGGTCGATTTATTGGGCGGTGTGGGTTTAAACTATGAGATGGATTATAGGTTTGTTGTTACAGATCTGCATGGACCGGGGTATATTGAAATGGTAAATGAAATTGGGGGTGGGGTATTAGCCAATGTACAAGTAAATATTACCAATGTACAACTAACTAATGCATTATTTTTTATTTGTTAAAATTAAATACTTTATAAAAATAAATAAATTATAAAAGTTAAATACTTTAATATTTAATTATAAAAGTACAAGTCGCTTAAATGGTACACTTACACAATAGTGACAAGTCGCTTAAAGAGTACAATGACACATTCTTACACCAAAAGCATAAGTCGCATAAGTTTAATTAAAGTAGCATAATATTTTTAATATATAAAATATAATAAAAATATGTTACAAAAATAATATAATTAAAAAGTTGCATAAAAAAATATTCAGAGTTGCATAAAAAGGTACCTTACACAATTGTACTTGTTTCTTACACAAATAGTACTTTTTTTGGAAAAAACACAAGTCGCTTAGGTAGCATAAGGTAGCATCGGTTGCATAGTGTAGTATAAGTCGCATCGTTCTATTTTGGGAAAATGTCAAAAACTTAGGTTATTTTGGCAAAAAGATTTAATTACAAGTCTATTTCGGTAATTATCCCTTCTAAAATAGTCTCACTCTTGATCTACAATCGTATCCTGTTTGATCAGATTCAGAAAATAAACATAATCATTAAAAGGTTGGACTTTTGTTGAGTAAGTACTTCCTTTGATTCTGATTTGTTCCTCTTCTTTTCCATCATCCAGTGATTCAAAGTATCTCTCCAAGTATTGATTGTGCAGTGTTCTCATCCTATCTTCATTGAAGTTCATATGTTCATTATTGTTGAACATGTATGTGAGAAAACATCTATTGCCTTCATACTTGATTTCGTACCCTTGCTTTTCAAGTAAATCCACAGAGAGAACATTTAGTGTAGCCTCGGGTGCATAGTGAACACCAGGCACTAAATATCCATGGCCATCATCCTTTATGAAAACCTCTCCAATTCCATAAGGAAAATCTCTCATGAATGTAAGGCCATGCTAAAGAAATAGTTGGAGGGAATTATGCAGTTTAACAACAAGTTAAACCATTCAAAATCCACAAACGCAGAACAAGAGAGATACAAGAATTACAGATGCTTTTATTGTAAGCAACTTGGTCATATCATCAAGTTCTGCCATGAGGAAAACAAAGAGACTTGCAAGGATGAAAAGAAGGACATGTTGGCCAATTGCAAGGGAAAGGATGGAGAACTTCAAGCCCATCAAACCATCTGGTGTGATCAACCCAAATTTCCCTCTCTTCCTCTTCTTAATATTCTTTGAATAAAATCAGTATACTGCCTCCTCTCCAAAACCTTCCCAGGCGTTTGGCTATGATGCCACTTATTGGCTAGGCCAGGGCTGTATCTTGTTTCCCATGGCCATGTTTTGGTGTAGGAGACAGGTTTAGACATAAGGGTGTTTGGGTTTACATAATGCAGCATAGAAACGGGTAAAACAAGATATATAATAACAGTAAGTTTTATTACTTTGAATATGAATACAGATTACAGAAGTTGTCCTATTTATAGGATGTGAAAAGGTACTATGAAACATTGTGTCGTTTCATAAAGTTATCTAATCCCTCTTCATAACTAACATAACTGTCTAAATAGGGTATGGGTCTAATTTAGGCTTCTTGACCCATCCAGTAATGTACAGAGTAACCTAGCAGGCCCTTTATTGAATGTACATCGCTTCAACCTATTTACAGAATGAACAAAATACATAAGTTATTTACAAAGGATTAAATAAGGGAAGGATTCTCTTGATTCCTAACATTGGCTTCCAACAAAGATGTATGCGATTGTTAATTACTAGTACTACTAGTATTAATATTTGTTCGATTAAAAAATAACATAAGATTTAAATTACCCTAGTTTTACTTTTAATTCTCCATAGTTCATATAACTCTATTACATATGGTATAAACTTGATGTAATGATGATGTAATCTTATTTGACACTCTCATTGAAAATGCTCCAAGTGATTATTATGTTTTCAAATATTATATTTTGGTACTTGCAATTAGATCGTTTTTGAGAGGTTGATAACAGGTACAACTGTTGTTGTGTGTTGGCTGTGTTCATGATTGTTTATTTAAACCAAGTGCATTTAAATTACATTTAAGAAAAAATAATGTTTTTCTTCTTTAATAATTAACACTACATCGAATGACTTCACGGTGCGGGACACCCATGGTTCCGTACGTAGACTTGCTAAACATGCATAATTTTTGACGAAACCCAACTTTATCAAGGATTAAGGATGATTTACACTTCTGCCTTTTAAAATGATTTATGATAATGGTTTATGTGCATTATTTGTGTCAAAATGTATTAAGGAATGGCAAAAAAATTGCATTATTTGATGATGGTTGATGAATTATGTGGGAGTATGAAAATATATATGTGTTTATTGATATGAACTTATCTCGTACTAGACTCGTATCGGTTTATAAAATGTAGAACTCACGAGGCTAGCTTTAAAAGTTGGGGACACCTAAACATTATAAACCATCAACCAATATCATACTTGAACGATGGGATAATAACATTTATTAAGTTGTGACATGGCTTAGGTGCATATAACACAACTAGCTTAAAGACCCGTCGAACGTTGGGAGTAGTTTAAAGAATGATTTTCGTAATAAATAATTAACGGATGTTTATATTTAAAATAATCAAACGGGTTCTCGTAACAGATGAATACAATAATAAAAAAACATGTAGTATTCGATAAGCCACTAAAGTTTGTAACAATAATAAAAAAAGCCTTCGATCCGTTATGGTCTTCATGCATGACGTATGTGAGTCCCAATTAAGTGAAAAGCAATTGGTCATTTCGTTAACGGCAGAAAGTTTGAGATTAAAGTTGATTAGAATAAATGTGTGAACATTACTTTAGATATAGATGAGAAAAATATTTGAACCATGCATAGTTAAAAAACAATAGATTACATACCGTCATAAGCTTCTTCACATACCATGTAATACTTCTTTGTAAACAACATTTGTAGTTGTTTTACATATGTTCCCGTCCGGATAAAAAAACAACAACCTTCAAGCCTTTCTTTCTTTTTACTCGAGAGACATCTACATATAGTTGACCGTGAGTAATCACAATTAGAATAAAAACATAATTTAGTCATAATCACTATTCGAAATTAAGATAAAAAAACTTATATGCAACCATCACTGCTAACTTGATTTTTGTTCTCCATCTACATTCAAGATTATGTTGCTATGATATCTACACGAAAATAGAGTTTTCAAAGGTTAAAGGGTTGATTAGTTATGCAAAAAAATTCATACTTTTTTGTTTTTAAATTTCTAGAGATGGAAATCATTTCCTTCCCTAGAAAAGAGTTGAAAATTTTGAAAACTTGTTTAGATGATTTACAACAATACCGTTCCTTAGAACGACATACCTTCGTAAAACTCGTGTCTTGGAAAACCATAAGACATCTCAGTATACATAATGCAAAATGTACTAGCATGTTTTGCAGTTAGTTGGGAAAGAAGATGTCGGTTATTCAGATAAGATCCTAAACTTAGAATATCATAAAACCACCAACATATTTCGTCTTTGCTAATATGCCATAATCTCGACACTCATTAAATGTACAGTTTTTTTCTTCTTCTTTCTGTTTGGCTCATTCGGGTTCAGTATCAGCTCCGTGACCTGCACTGTATGCGATGACTCTAATGTTACACTTACGCATTATGCAGGGCCGTCTTTAGGGGAGTGCGATATGTGCGATCGCAAAGGGCCACCACTTAACGAGGGCCTCCAAATTTCATATCCTTCTATTACATATATATATATATAGATAATATGATACTCGAGCTTAATTAATTCATAAATTTTTCATACAAGTGTATTTTGTTTTTGTGTTAAAGCGCCTTTTGGCGGTGATGGCACGGGCCACCGAAATCCACGAGACGGCCCTGGCATTATGTAATGAACCCACTGAAAGGGCAAGCCGTGTTATTTATTGGTGATTTTTCGTATGTGATCACTACGAGTTTCATGACAATTCAAGATGGGATAGTTGGGGTAGGTTCGCTGAACTTAGCACTGCTTATCAACCTTGGATTTGGACTGCTGGAAATCATGAGCTTGATTTTGAGCCAAGTATTGTAAGTATCTCAGCATGTTCAATGTCGTCAATGACAGACCTGGAGTATTTATTTTGGGAGGGCCGGGTTATTTTATACATACCAAAATAAAAAAGTGGACGATAAAAGTTATAAATTTTACACTACTCGTCACAAACTTTAGGAGGGCTAAGCCCAGTCCCTTAAGAAATCCGCCTCTGAATGTCTTATACAATTTGTCAATTACTGGAAACAACAGTCCTTTCGAAATAATTGTAAAAAAAAAATACACATTCGTTTTAATGTATACTACTTCTTAGCGACTGGAATGTCAATTTACACTTCTAGCTAGATATTTGACATGTTTAAGAGTGCATATGAGTATGTAAGACATTAGGTGAACAATCAATTGCAAAATAAATTGATGCAGGAGCTAACCAAGCCATTTAAAGCATCAGGAAGTACAGAACCACTTTGGTATTCAATCCAGTGAGGTTCAGCATTTACATTACAGTTTTGTCTTCCTACTCGGCTTTTGGCAAGTACTTGATTCTTGTGCCTCTTTTACACTTAAAAATTAATATTAACAAATGATTATAAAAGAATGATATAAGGTGACTTATGTTGGAATGTACACGCGACAATCCCAATGGCTACTTGCGGAACTACCAAAGGTGAACAAAAGTGGACCCCCATGGTTGATTGTTCTAATGCATTCACCATGGTACAATAGTAATAGTTACCATTATATGGAAGGTGCAGTGAGACCATGAGAGTCATGTTTGAGCCATGGTTTGTGGAGCACAAAGTTGATATTGTGTCTTCTGGTCATGTCCATTCTTATGGACGGTCGGTAAGCTATTAATTAGAGATACACTTTTTTATTACCAGTTATGACATTAGTATAAAGTGTATATAGCGATTTGTATATAATTATGCATGAACATGTATCAAATATTGCTTATAACATTATGAATGACGAATGCACTCCAGTGAAGAACCTATCGCCCCCGTGTATATAACCATTGGTGATGGGGGTTATGCAGTTAGAGCAGACTCTGATATTTACCAATCGATATATGAACCAACACTTAGAACGGGAATCTACGAAATGTGGATTATGAGTCATTTTAAGCTTCATTGTTTTGGTTTTCTTATCATTGTAGTCCGTATCTTTTTTTAAAATCAAAAGGGCTAAAGGTTTTAATTAAAAGTTGATAGTATTCAACTTTAGTTAAAAAAGAAAACACCAAAATTTGGGGGAAAAAATGGTCATTCGATATGCGTTTGCCGGGAGTCGAACCCGGGTCTATTGCTTGGAAGGCAATTATCCTAACCGTTGGACTACAAACGCATCCATGTAAATACTTGACACCTATGTACATAAAACGTAGCTTTATTACGTATTATGTCATTATAAACTGGATTTCTTTAGCTCTTGGCCTATTCTTATTCAGTTTATTTTTTTAAGGATTAATTTCATATGTCACTTTATTTTTATGTTTAATTTTATATATACCTAAAGTGCAAGTCATGAATACATATTTTATAATATTTTTAATGCATATTTGGGTAAATATGAAATTTCTATTCAAAAGTATGGAAGATATGAAATTGCCCCTTTTTTTAATTTTCTAGGTTTATAAACTCATTATAGCCTTCGGCTTATCAATTTATAAATTGGTTCTTTAGCTCTTTTAATAAAAGATTCTATTGAAGTTTTTTGTTTATAAACTATAATGAGTTATCACGTGAATCGAAGCCTTTTGATTATCCTTTTTCAGTTTCCCGTTTATAAGATTCTATTGATAAGGGCATCTATTATGATGAACCTTTTGAAATGTTTATAATATTGTCATATTTTCAAATGTCATTAATTTATAAACCTTAATGATACTATAAACCTATTGCCACTATAAATAAACCTTTAGTTAGTTTATAAAATTGTCAGTTTAGGCAATGAATTAATTTATAAACCTCTTCAAAATTATAGACTTCTTCATGCCACATAGACTTAAAATGGTTGCTCACTATGATAATTTTTTTAAACCTCTTCATAATTTCTTGGACCTATTCTTAAACCACATAATGGATGCTTTAATTACTTTTATTGAAGTTTCATGTTTATAAACGATGATTTAAAAGTTATCAACCTATATCGTACCCCTCAGCCTATCCATAAATGTTGCAGTCAGTTACCTTAATTCTCGCTTTTAATTTTTGATACCTCATCTTTCATCCTAATCACCATTAAAGCCCTCTTTCAAAGCCACAATTACTGGATAAAAAACACATTTATCTTATAAATAAATCAAGATAAAAACATAGTACGTGGCACAATTTAGACAAAAGAATATGAAAAAATCCTGACGTGGCAAGCTAAGGGAAAATTTCATTGTAAAGTTTTTTTTATAGAGTTTTGCAACTGTAACTAAAAGCAAATAGAAGCCAGGATCTGCAACTGCTCCAGAATTGTAAAGAAACCGTATATACTAATAAGGGAAAAATACATGTATAATAGATCTGTGTGTAGCTGATTCAGAGGCGACTACAAATAGAAGTTTCAAAATAAAAAAAATGTTGACACAATCATTAAAAGGTATGAATTATGTTTATATACATCTTTACAAGTTTGAGTTACACCGAGACAAAGATAGAAGAAATTAACATTAAATTTACAATCAATTCATATGCACATTAGGTGTTTGATAAAATGCATAAATGAACAAGTTATGAAAGTATTGTATGCGAGATCCTTACTCCGTGATTATAAGTTTGTTATTATAATGCTGCTGCATCATTTTATTAATCAATGTGTGTTTTATTGTTCCACTGCTGTTTGTATATCAAAGTTGAGCTTTATTTCCTGCCTTTCTTTTATCGATACACACTCACTAGTATAATATACATCTCTTTTACACATGGAAAACTTAGCGATAGTTATCAACAGATGAGACCAATATATACTTTCTTTTTAGCATAGAATACATTAACCAATTACATTTATCTAAACCAACTTTCCACCTTTTAAAAAAAATTAAATATCTCACAAACGATAAACTGTCAAGTGACAAAAAATATATCACTACAACAAGAATTAAATTATCTTTCTATCGAGGGGCACATGTATATACTTTTGACGACCTTTTTTTATGAGAAAATCATATATGATTCGTATCACGGATCATATATGATTTTTTAATATATATGATTTTTTTAGGTAAAATGTTACCCCGGTAATGACATTAATCACAACAAAAAATTAAGTACAATGGAAGATGGTTAAATACCATCTTAACCCCAAGCACACACTTGGATATCCTGAACCAACAAACTGTGACATGCCACGAGAATGAAGCTCCAAGGCTCAACTAAAAATAAGCCCTAAATACCATACAAACGAAAATTAGAAGGCATATTCCTTTTATCCAACATCAATTGAGCATTTATCGAATTTTTAAACTAATACGTGAATTTCAAACGACAATAATCATAATAAGGTCCCGAAGCTCCTCTAGATATGTCTTTCCACGCTTGAACAAACGAGTATTCCTCTCATGCCAAACAAAGTAACCCGTCGCAGCTACCAGCACCCTACCTATGATACTTCTTGCAGATCTCTTAGACGCCATGGGTAGAAGATGTGCGACAATATGAGCTAGCTTAGGCTGAATAAGCTCCATCCCTCCTAGGTGTCGTATATATAACCAAACCTTGGCAGCAAAATAACACTCAAAGAAAAGATGCGGATGGGAGTCCGGTTGGTTCCCACACAACGGGCAACGAAGAAACGTAATGTCAATACCATCACCTACATCCCACGGCATAAGTTTGTCCTGAGTTTTAAGCCTCTCCCTCATAACCAACCAGAAATGAAACGAATGTCTAGGAATAGAGTGAGGAAACCACACAATCCTATGCCAAGGCACCTCAATATCTCTTGTGCGCAATGCCTCCCAAGCATGGCCAACCGAGAACTCCACCAGGTTCCCTTGCAAGTCCTTCCATTTTATAATGTCAGAACTGTGATCCACAATATTAGGAGCTAGGATCAAGCCAATATTTGGGGCTTTAAGGAGCCACTCATTAGGCCAATTCTAGGACCCATTCACCAAGATATCAGCTAACTTCGAGCGAAAATTAAAACCCACCCTGGAAATTTCCCGAGGCGTTAAATACTGGTCTAGCGGACATTGGTCATCCCATAAGTCATACCATGCAGAAATAGACCTACCATTCCCAATCTGCCACCAAAGGGAACCCTTCATAAGCGGACGAAGTTGAAGAAGTTTGAGCCATCCCCAACTGATATCTGTAGTGGTCGGAACATCCCAAAACGAGCGCCCCTTCAACTTATATAAATGAATCCATCGAACCCAAAGAGATTCTTTGTTTGACAAAATATTCCAAATATACGTTGTCATGAGCGCCATATTAAAAATGTTTAGGAAACGAAGACCTAAACGTCCTTCCCGTTTAGGAAGACATATCACTTCCCACGCCACCTTTGCTTTACCCCTCTTGTATTCGACATTACACCATAAAAACCTTCTAATGATTTGGTGAATATCATGAATAATGCCGTTAGGAATCATAAGAACCAAAGCTCAATAAACATGAAGCGAAGAAATGACCGACTTACAAAGTTGGAGTCTCTCCGCAAAAGATAAGGATTTATTTTTCCAATCACCAACTCGGCTAGTAGCCTTCTCAACAAGTATCTTACAATCCCTATTCAACATCCTGGATGAAATTAACAGAACCCCAAGATATTTCACCGGTAATGTGCCTTCCAAGAAAGGCATAATAGATAGAATAGTTATTTTAGTGTGATTCCGAACATTATAGAAGAAAGCCGTACTCTTGGGAATGATAGGAACCAATCCCGATGTTGTTTTGAACTCATCCAAAGCATCCTTAATAACTCTAGCCGAGTCTATATTCCATCTAGCGAAGATAAACAAGTCATCCACAAAGCACACATTAATGAGCTCCATCTCTTCACAATGATGGTGATAATGGAACTCATCCGAAAAACGAACCTTCCTTTTGAGCATAAGGGCGAGTACTTCCATAACCAACGTGAATAGATAAGGAAAAATGGGATCACCTTGGCGCAACCCACGTGTGCCTTTGAAAAAACCATAAATGTGCCCATTGAGGCTGATCGAGAAAGAAGGCGACGAAACACAAGCCATACCCCATTTAATCATGCTAGGATGGAACCCAAAACACGAGAGGATCTTCTTTAAGAATCTCTGATTCACCGTATCATAAGCTTTCCGAATGTCCAACTTAAACACACATCTCGGAGGACACCTGTTCCGGTGATAATTATGCAACAGTTCTTGAGTAATAAGTATATTATCCGAAATGCGTCGACCAGGAATAAACGCCGACTGATTTTCACTCACTACCTCTTTAATTCCAGCCATGATACGACTAATAAGGATCTTACTAATACATTTGTAAATTATAACGCAACAAGATATAGGACGATAATCGTTAACCTTACTAGGAGACGCTGTTTTTGGAATGAGAGAAAGAAGAGTATGATTTACTTCCTTGAGAAGCTGCCCATTCAAGAAGAAGTCTCTAATCGCGTTACAAACATCACCTCCAACAACGTCCCACCCTTTTTTGAAAAAGGTTGACGTACGGTATGACCATCCGGACCAGGAGCTTTATTATCCCCAATATCAAACATAGCCCCTTTAATCTTCTCATCGTAAATATCACGAACCATAAACAACTTAGATTCGTTCGAGACATACTTAGAAAAAAGACCATCGGTGTCAAGCTCCAACGTATGCATATTCGAACCTAGAAACTGTTTATAATGTTCCACAAACACATCCGGGATAGCTTGCCCTGTAACCTCCTCATTTTTGTTGTTTAAAATAACCTCAATACGCTTCATGTGGTTGCGTCTTTAGCAAGTTTTGAAAAAAAAAGCCAAATTCGAATCACCTGCTTGGAGCCAATCAACTTTCGCTTTATGTTTAAGAAAGCGTTCTTCATCAATTTTAGCCTCATTAAACGCATTTAGGTATATTGATGCTTCCTCCCTGAGCAATAAGTTATTAGGATTCTGATCTAACGTTTTTTGAGCAGTATCCAGCTTAACCCGCAACCTGTTTACCCGATCATGTAAATTGCCTTGAGCCGTAAGCACCTTGCGTAAAGGCTTCTTTATAGCCTTCAATTTGGATACAAATTTAAACATGTGATGACCATCCCCCTGATACGACCAATATTGGAGCAAGCTATCATGAAACCCTTGTTTGTGCGCCAAAAAATTATAGACTTTAAACGGTTTAGGTTTTAAATCCACCAAATTAGGAATCTTATGGACCGATGGAGCATGATCTGAGATCCTATATGGCTGAAATAAACCATATGCACCAGGAAAAGAATCCACAAAATCTAAGTTATGATTCTATCAAGCTTCCATAAAATACCACCACCACCACCATTAGGCTTTTGTACCCACGTGTATTGAAGACCTGAGCAATTTAACTCCATGACTTCCATAGACGAAACACAGTCTTTAAATTCGCCCATCGACGCTGTCATAATTGATGGTCCAACATGTGTGTCCTCTATATTTAGTGCCGCATTGAAGTCCCCTATCAAAACACATGGATCTTGGCGGACCACGTGTTTATGATATATAAGATCAGCCCATAATTTCCTTCTCGTGACCTACGAATTACTGGCATACACAAAAGAGAAAAATAAATTTTGTTAGTAATCCTATGAGCCAATTTGACATGCACTACTTGATCACTCTGAGCTACCACCATCAAATTCACCATATCCATGTCCCATCTTATAATTATCCGACATCCTTATAGACAACGGTTGGCATTAGACGTCCAATCCTATGACCTAAACACACGCGAACAAATTTTAGATAAAGAAGATACATCAACATGTGATTCGAGAACCACACATACACCCACCTTGTTTTCATTCACCACATGCCTAACTTCCGATTGCTTTAGGGATCGATTAAGACCTCGTATATTCTAAGTAACGATGCTAAACACTGAGAACATCTTGAATGGGAGTGCTTTCCCCCTTATTATTAATAACCAGTGCAAATTTAAGAACCATCTCCTCTATCTCGCTGTACGAGTTCTCATTCTGAGTTTCACCAGCATTCTCAGCACCACTTGGTTCACCAATTTCATTAGCCGACATCAGCTCCTCCAAATCATTCAATGCATTAAAATTATTTTTAAGAGCAAAAGGTAGTCTGAGAGATAGAACCGGTGTTTTTGGATGTCTACTTGAATTATCTGTTACACCACCTGGGGCTAAGGCTGTTGAAGCTTTACGTTTTGCAGAGATATAAGGTGCCATTTTAGGATTCCATTTCCTAGTACCATGGCCAAAATGAACTCCTGCTTCTATAATCTCTTCTAAATTAATGTTCCAATATCTCGGTTATAGCATTCCGTTCTATTGCGCCTAAAATATCTAGTTCTACTAATATTTCACGTCTTTCTATTTATGGTTCTTATGGAGCTACATTGCAACAAATCTTCTTTTTCTACAACATTGCTTCTATGATCTTATGAGCACTGGCTTGATTACTTTCAACATTGTTACCCTTAGCCTGCTTCCCTTTCACATTATCCTTACATGTTGGTTTCTTATTCTTACTATCCCATACAAAAGAAGTTTTCGGGTTATGAAGTTTAATCCCCTCAATCTGCTTTGCATTCTGCGCCATAGTGTTTTTTCCATTCTTCCTCCTTCGTGCCACCTTAGTAAATCCATCATCATTGTCTTTGTTCACACCACCATTCTCGGATACTTTAGGTTCACATTGCTTCTTAGGGCATTGGCTAGAGGCGTGCCCAAAAACACAACACTCCTTACACATCATTGGCTTCCACTCGTACTCTACCTACATACAGACTTTAGAGTGTCCCGAACCATTGATATGTGGAACAGCCATAACAATTTCTTCCTTCAAGTCCTTATTTGCTGAAACTTCAATCAACGCACGAGCAAACCCAATCCGACCCCATGCCTCCATACACATAGTGTTTGTGAAAGCATCAATCATAATGGGCGTCCCAATTTGTGAAGCTATCAAACGCAGCCCATCCGCGGAATATTCTACCACAGGTACCTTGTGAATTTTCACCCAAACTAGTAACTTATCAACCTTATCCCTCGAAAGGGTCAAGTTAGGCATCCATTTGGTAAGGATCAAAGGTTGATTTCTAATCATCCACGACCCTTTCTCGAGAACCTGTCCAAGCCCCGTCAATGATGTGAACTTAAAAAAGAACACGCCATCTTCATCTCACATCACCTTTTTCAATCCAAACTTTCCCAATGTATTCATCATATAATTCTTAACAGTCGGGAACGCAAGACATTTCCCCACAAAGAACCCCACCAATGAATTGGTAAACTTATGTTGAGCTGCCAAGATAGTCTCCAAAGGAAGAACAAAATCAGTTTCATCAATTTTATCATCATTAAGTAAAGCCCTAAAATAAAATTTTGGGGTTTACATCATTTTTCCGAGTATCCGTTTGTACAACCTCCACAAAATATTTCCCAGTGCTTCCGTTATGATCCGGTTCACTAACAGCATGGATATTAGGATCCTCCCACCCCGAGACCTTAGGGTTTCCAGCCAACGATACAACTTCATCAGCACTTACCGGCGTTGAACTTAGATTGGCAATGAATTCATTGAAATCCATAGCTAACTTTTGTGTAGCAATCACCGGATCCACTATCTCCCTCATACAATGCCACGATCAGAAAAAAACCGCAAACAATGCCTATGCTACGAAGAACCCACAAACCCTAATTAGGGTTTACAGATATCCAAACGACACAAGGCCTAAATCATTTCCATTATAACCTCCAAGGAAAAAATAAAAAACCCCACAAACCCTAGCAATGATCTAAACACCAACCTTAATGATTTCGTCGATCCTCGATAAAAAAAGATTATATAACTATAATCCAAGATATATGACTATACTAACGTATGGTCGATGAATATCAAGCCAGATGTCGAGTAAAATCAGAATGATTAAACCCTAATCTCTAAGACTACGTCGAATCAGCCGCACACGAATACAATAACATATCAAAGATCAAGCTTCAATAATCAATTGTTATAGAGTGAATGGAATCAAACAAGATCAATACAAAATTGGCTAAGGTTTAACAAAAAACAGCAAAACAAAAGAGCAATCAATCAAACACGATCTCTATGGCTTTGGATTACAAACATATAAAGAAGCTCGTTCCCTGAGTATGATCACACGGACAAACTCACAAGACGACATGTCCTTTTTATGTACGAGTGAACGAAGGGTAATGGATCAATGATTGAGAAGAGAGCTCTGGAGAGAAATGCTTGCCGCCATTGGTAGGTTTTTTTATGTGCAGCAAAAAGTAAAAAAAACATATAATCGTGACGAGAATTATACATGATTCGTACCATTTTCTCAGAAAAAAATAATTGGTCGAAAGTATATATATGTGCCCCTCGTTAGAAAGATGATTTAACTCTCGTCACGATTATATGTTTTGTTTTGCGTAACGATTAACGGTTTGTGAGATATTTAATTTTTAATAAATAAATTTTTTTGTTAGATGAAAAAAATAGGTATTTATTATTAACTGATTGAGTTTATATTAAAAAGGAAAGCAAAGGTAGCTTGGAAGGATATAGTTCTACCCAAGAGTGAAGGAGGGCTCGGTATCCGTAGCCTTGGCGTGTCTAATATGACGTTACTTACCAATCATATATGGAATATTATATCAAATAAAGAGTCGATGTGGGTGCGGTGGATACACACATACAAGCTGAATGGTCGATCTTTATGTGATATTCCAGCTAGGAAAGATATGAGTTGGAGTTGGCGGAAGCTTCTTCAAATCCGTAATATTGTAAGGCCTTATTTCTGGTCGGTTTTGGGTAATGGCAGGAACACCTCAGCGTGGTTTGACAAATGGGATATTCATTGTCCTATCATCAATTACGTGACTCCAAGAGATATAGCTAGGGAAGGTCTTACTATTAAATCTACAGTTGCTGATATGATGGCTCGAGGGTTGTGGCAGTGGTCGCAGTGGTGGTTGATGAAAGCTCCTAATCTTGCTGCCATTTCTATTCATACTCTTAATATTCATACAAAGGACGTGGTTCGATGGCGTGATGATAATGGTGTTCTTAATGAGTTTAGTGTGGCTCGGGCTTGGGAAGCACTTCGTCCAAGAGGGCAAAACGTTGATTGGCAGCGAGTGGTTTGGTTTTTCCATGCTATTCCTAGGCATGGATTTCATATGTGGTTAGTCCTTAGATCAGCGTTAAAGACTCAAGATCGACTGAGACAATGGGATGTGGAAGATTATGTCGACATAAGTCGTCTCGTGTGTCCCCTTTGTAAGCAGCAACCTGATTCCCATGCACATTTGTTCTTTGAATGTTCATTTTCCTCAAAAGTTTGGGATTATGTTCGGGTTGTGGTTGATATGGATCATGTTCCTCCTAGGATACATGATATTATAATGTATCTTCAACCTATGGCGAAATCGCGTACGACAAAGAGTGTTATAGGCAGGTTAGTCTTGGCTGTTGCTGCTTATTTTGTTTGGTGTGAACGTAATGAGCGTCTTTTCAAGAAAGTTAGTCGTACTCCGGAGGAGGTTCATGATACTATTATGGTTACTGTTAGGCTAAAGCTCATGACGTTTAGATTCAAGAAGCGGGACTCGGTTCAACAACTTCTTCATAAATGGAATTTCCCTAATTCTTTCCGTATGTATGGTGCAGATTAGGGCTTGTTTTTGGTTGATTTTTATTTGTTATCTTTGTTGGATGTCACGAAGATTGGTTGTTTCAAGCTATGCTTGAGGTGAATGTGATACCTCAGCCACATTCCATTGTACTTAAAATTTCTGTGATTAATACAAATTTATCGAAATAACCCTTTACCAAAAAAAAAATAAAAAAAAAAATCATATTTAACTTTTCTCAGCCGATCTCAAAACTTCCTCAACAATGCATAAATATGATCCTAATGTATGTAAAAGAAACAAGACTTCAAACATAAATAAATGGAACAAACATGCATATATAGATACGTCATACGTGGCACATAAAAAAGAGATTAACATAAACGTGTTTACAAAACAGATAGATATGAGCACGTAGATAAGACCATTAATTACTTTTTTTTATGGGAAATAGACAAGACCATTATTATAATTAGACATTTAGACGTATATGGCAAATTCACTGGTCAAACCGTGATACTAAAGTCTATAAATAGTCTAGCCTAGTTGTAGTACACATAGCATCCTAAACTAACACAACTAGTTAATCATGAAAACCATGTATGCAATGGTGTTGTTTGTCCTTGTTCTTACGAGTAGCAGCAGCTCAGTTTTTAGTACTGTTTCTGGCCGTCAGCAAGAGATCCTCGCGATTGTGGACGATCCAATGCATCATGTACGTATTATTACAATGCATGTTTTAGTTAATCTATTATATAGAAATTGCTTATGGTAAAGAGAGATGCATGCATGCATGCATGCATGCATGGGCCAACTTTACATTTATATATTACTATTAGCCAACTTCCTTTAAGTTCAATAATATTCTCTTGTACCTTTGTGCAGGCTAAACCATTTGAAATTGGAAAGTTTCTTTTGGATGATGGGAAGGTATTAGCACTTGCACGGAAATCATCCCCGGGTAGTAGGAATTATTGCGTTGGTTATGGCCAGCCGTGTGGGTTATTGGATCCTTGTTGTGACCCATATCAGTGTATGACTTGGGGTTCGATATTTGAGGGAGAATGCAAGTGAAACAAGCCGCTATATGTATATTGTTGGCTTGCTATATATATGTGTGTAATGTGTGTGTGTGTACGCGTTTGTATTGTAATAATAAGGTATGCATACAGATATGGTATGCAATGTACCATCTACAATAATAATATAACATATCAATGACGTGACAACGTCGTTTCATTGATATGGGTTTGAATTAATCCCGTGATGCGTTTGTTATTGCGTTTATGAAACGTGCTTTGCACCGCGTACTGTTTCTAGTTTGGCAATGAGTTATTATTAGTGCTTGAACCTTGCAACAGTCGATCTCATCAACAGCAACAACTAGAGGGTTAGTTAGTACTGGTATAACTGGGTTAGGTTTCACCATTTTATCAACTGCTTAGTACGCGTACAAAACAGCAGTGAAAAGAGTAGAAATATTTCAACGATAAAAGCTATGCATATTCATCACACGGACTCTTATATGAAGAAAAGGCTTTCTTGTCAAACAGGCTTTTGTTGTAATGTGTTTAACGTCGGTCGCAAATGGAAAAAGCATGCTTGGATTGCATATGCATCGATCAGTGTAAATGTCGGATTTGATGAAACCTTTGTCGTGTGTATCAAGAAAAGAAGTTTCTAACTTAACAGCTAACATTTAAGTTTTTTGGTTGCTGGTATCTTGTTGCTGATATAAGATCAAGCCCGTAACTTCAGATGACTTTCTTGCTTAGCTTCAAATCAGTATGTAAGTTGTTTTTGGTGTTAATAATAATGTCCTATTGATGAATTGCTAATGAATGTAGGTATGTAACCACCTTGGGTGCCTTAGCAGTTGGTCAAAATATATCAAGTATCTGAACTCATGTTAGGAAGATGTGGCTGTAGTAGTTCAAAATCAAATTTACGCAATATTTGGTTGCATGTAAATGCAGTACTCCTTATTTAGTTGTGTTTTCTGTAGGTTCTTGAGTTATTAAGTAAACAAGTACTGTATGTGTTAATGTGTTAGTCACTATATCATTTGATGTTTATAATGGTGATTGATAGAATAAGTTTAATTTGTAATAGTTTGGCACGCATCTTAAACAATTTACTAGTCTAACTCGGATTATGGATGCCAAAGTTAATTAAATTCACATCAACGAGACATTTTATATATGAAGTTTGTGGGCTTAAACTTATTTTGTTGTGTTTTCTGTAGGTTCTTGAGAGAATCTTAACCCGTGTCGAGGCTAGTTTGGCTAAACTGATCATATATATGTGCTCTAGTGTTACACTTACGCATTATGAAATGAACCCGGATCGAGCCGTGCTGTTTGTTGGTGATTTGCCATATACTACGAGTTTCATGACAATTCAAGATGGGATAGTTAGGGTAGGTTCGGCGGTTCGCTGAACGTAGCACTGCTTATCAACCTTGGATTTGGACTGCTGGAAATCATGAGCTTGATTTTGAGCCAAGTATTGTAAGTATCTCAGCATGTTCAATGTCGTATACAATTAATTTGTCAATTACTGGAAACAACATTTCTTTCAAAATAATTGTCCCAAAAAACACACATTTGTTTTAATATATACTTAGCGACTGGAATGTCAAATTTACACTTCTAGCTAGATATTTGACATGTTTAAGAGTGCATATGAGAGCATGTAAGACAGTAGGTGAACAATCAATTGCAAAAGAAGAAATTGATGCAGGAGCTAACCAAGCCATTTAAGCCGTTTCTTCATAGATACCGCGTCCCCTTTAAAGCATCAGGAAGTACAGAACCGCTTTGGTATTCAATCAAGCGAGCTTCAGCATACGTTAGAGTTTTGTCTTCCTACTCGGCTTTTGGTACAATAGTAATAGTTACCATTAGATGGAAGGTGAGACCATGAGAGTCATGTTTGAGCCATGATTTGTGGAGCACAAAGTTGATATTGTGTTTGCTGGTCATGTCCATTCTTATGAAGGTAATCTATAAATTTGAGATGCACTTTTTTATTACCTGGACATGAGTATAAAGTGTATATAGCGCTTTGTATATAATTATGCAGGAACATGTATCAAATATTGCTTATAACATTGTGAATGACGAATGCACTCCAGTGAAGAACCTATCGCCCCCCGTGTATATAACCATTGGCGATGGGGGTTACATTGAAGGCTTAGCAAGCATGCGAGAACAAGCTACAATTTTAACGATTTAAAAATTTTATACTAAAAGTGCACGCTCCAAATTATACTTGAATGGCTGTTTTAATTTTATGCAGTATGACAGAGCCACAAGCCAATTATTCAGCATATAGAAAAGCAGGCTTTGGTCACGCAAACAGAACACACGCTTTCTACAGTTGGCACCGCAATTCAGATGGATATTCAATTCGAGCAGACTCTGTGATGTTTACCCATTATTATTGGCATCCTATCGATGATTCTACATCAACAATAGAATGAAGAAGATCGAAAAATATATTAGAACCAACAGTCTGCCAGAATGCCAGTATCATTTTCACTGCAAATGCATAGTTGCTCCAGTAAATGATGCCTTATCCGGCCTATTTTTACTTTTTCCGATATAACTTTAATATTTAGTTTTCAATTTGGAAATATTTTTGGCCCTAAACCATAAACCGAACTCATATGAATATATATATATATATTTTATTTTGGAATAACTTACACCGTTCGTTTATACGGTTTGCGTTGACCACACCTATAGTCACAAAAAATGCACTTCTGATCTTAAGTGGCAAGCGTTTTTTTTCGTTTGTCCCTCCCTGTAAGTCTAACTGTTGTCGGGAATCGAACCCTTGAAAGAAAAAACCAAATTTGGAAAAAAAACTAGTAAAAAAAAAATTGTCATCATATATGCGTTTGCCGGGAGTCGAACCCGGGTCTATTGCTTGGAAGGCAATTATCCTAACCGTTGGACTACAAACGCATCTATGCTTATTGTTTGATACGTACGGAGTATTTAGTAGAGTGTGAAAAACAATGTTGACACTGGCAATCTTAAACGTGTCTCATTCAATAATTGATTTGTCCATATAAATCTTAGAAAAATTTTATGTTTGGTCCCTATAATTTATACCAAACATCAAGTTTGATCTCTATTTTAAATTAAGTCTACCGATCGTTTCTATCATTTACATTTTGGATCAAGAATAGTCCTCATCTTAGATGAAGGTTAGTTTTGGCCATTAAATGGTATGAGGAGAAGGGTAATTTCGTCTTTTCATTCATTCGTTAATCGCTAGTACAAGTACGCTCACTTTCTTTTTTTCTTTAATTTTTTTCATTCTCCTTTCTCTCTCTCACACACACACACAAAAATCCATCATAGAGCTCATCAAAGATCAGCTTCTCTTTATCTTAGGTAATGGAACATAGCAATAATCTGGTTGATCTTCTCGATTTCATTTATGAGTTTAATTGTGTATAGTAGCTTGATATTTTTCCGCTGACACATAATTATGTAGGGTATTAGGTCTTTAAATTATTTAGATCTTGAATTGCAAATAATATGCATTGAATGTCATTAATGCGATTTGCGATGTATTTTATTGGAATCAATTTTTAGGTAAATTTTCCTACATTGTTGCAAGTATGGCCATTTTTGTGGGAATTGGATGTGCATATTGGATGTAATTGTATTGTTATATCACTGATCAGTTTGCTAAGATGATTTTTAGCGCTATATAGTCTGATAATCAGTTTTACAGGTTAGGACAAGTGGAGCGTGCCTACAACCACCTTTCTCATGGTCAACAGAATGATTTAACCGAATTACAAAATGTGCAAACTTTAGAAAAACATATAAACAGATGCTCGGATGCCAGAAAGATTGGTGATTGGAAGGGATACTTGATACCAAACTACAGTCACGAAGCCTATCAATAGTTTGTTAACCATGTAAAACCCACAAACATTTTTGGTGATATATTGTTTCCTGCTATAATTTTCACCTTCGATGTTTGTGATTCCAACTTGTTTTACATGCGAATTTTTAAGTTGTTTCCAACTGGAACAAACATATTTCGGTCCGGTCATTGGTCTATGGTCCTCGTTACATTTGGTTTTTGGTCCGGTTCGATCCTATCCAGTCCGGTTCGATCTTACCAGAAACCCCTTTATCATACCTAACAGGATCAGATTGATACAAAGACCGAAATAGACCCGGATCAGACCGTACTATTTCGATGTGATCCTCGATCCGGCGTTTGGATCCTTTCATTCTCGATCCAATCTGGTGATAGCCGGTTTGGTCAACTTTAATACCCCTGCTTGTGCGTGTCACTTATACAAACATGTAAATGGTGCGCACGATACAAATACACGAAACTTAATGCTATTAAGTTGTCAAGATACGATATTTACAATTTGAGAAAGGTGTTTGCTCGAGAAATTTAGTGTAAATATATGAAATAAGAAATTCGGATTTTTTAATGAATATATTAAATAAAAATATCGTATTTTTACATAAATATATGAAATAAAATAAATTATATTTAATGTGTATATATCAAATAAAGAAGTTAACGATTGAAATTAACAAGATTTTCTGACCCGCGCGTTGCCGCGGGAAGTTTAAATATTGCCTTGAACACTAGTGACCCAACCCTCATCCGCTCAAAGTCAGCAATGTCGTACAGCATTGGCAAGTTCACTTAGGGAATGTGAAGCAGCCATGTTAACCGGAGCCATCTCATCTCCTCAAGTACTCATCCGGATTTTTCCTTTTATTGTTTTGAGTACTATGGTTGAAGGTAAGATCGAGTATAATTAATGTTGTAATCTACAGATATTTGCTTGCAAGGCGGAGGTGTTCTTGAAGCTCCATCAACTTGAAGATGCGGACTATGTTCTTACCGAATTACCAAAAATAGAACCTTTTCCCGTTTCATGTTCTCAAGTAAAGTTCTTTGGAATCAACTGTGAAGAGTGAATATGATTTTTGTGATTTGTTTGTGATGGTGGATATGATTTTTGTTTCCGTTTTTTTGATAGTGAAGATGGTGGATTTGTGATTTGTTGGGATCCCGATTAGATCTATGAAAGATCCAACAAGATCTGTGGTTGGTGGTTGTTGGGTGCGTGTTAGGCTGGCGATTATGGACGTCAGTTGTGGATGGTGGAGGAGCACGGAGGTGGATGGTGGCGGCGGCCGGATCTTGAATGATTGTAGGCAAGATCTAATGGTGATAATAGATCTGGGTTTTTGTGATAAAGAAAGAAAGTGACACAGAGAAATATGTTAGAGAAAAAGATTAAAAGAAAAAAAAAAGAGTAGATGACCAAATTACCCCTCCCCTCATACCACTTAACGAGCAAAACTAATTCTCATCTAAAATAGAGACCGTTTTTGATCCAAAGTGTAAACAATAGAGACGATTTGCGGACTTAATTTTATGTAAACAATAAGGACCAAACATGAAATTTTTTCTAAATCTTACAAATTTTAAAAAACTGGTTACCCAAACCAAATGACTCAAATGATCACGAAACAAGGAAGCTCATAAACAATAGGGACCAAACATGAAATTTTTTCTAAATCTTACAAACTTAAAAAAACTGGTTACCCAAACCAAATGACTCAAATGATCACGCAACAAGGAAGCTCATACAGGTTTCTTAGGGTTACGATACATTGCGGCTAAAACTTTGGTTATTTTGTGAACATTTTCATCTCAAATTCGTATTGAATCTAATGCTTCGATGTTCGATGATGAACAATCTATCTTGTACTTCTTGCAACATGTTTGACCCTTTAGACCAAAGCTTCTATGAGACATCAAACTTAACTTCTAAAACATATGCCTTCTACCATGCACTTTCTTATTCAAGGTCAAACAATCAAATTTTGCCTTCCGGAATTAAAACGAACGGAAAGAGAGAAAAAAAACAAAGACATCACTTCCAATGTATCAAGTACATGTCACTATATCTTTATTGCTCAACATTTGGCCATTGTAGCTAGCCCTGGAAGAAAATGTTCCAGCTTCTGTACAATATAAGTTGTTATGTAAATTTATGATCTTCAAGTCACGTAGACGCAAGATTTGATGTGCAGAGAAAGAAAAGGAAAACACGACACTGTCATTATTGCAGCACCTTATTCTTTGAGAACTCCAAGTTTTCCCAAGGACCCACGAATGTCGCCGCTGCTAAACTGTTGTGGTGTCTGGATAACATTAGGGCTTTCTGTAGGTAATACGTCTGAAAGCGGGTACGTTCTATTGGCATGGAGTTGGATGCTAGAATTACCGACCCCCTTTAGTATAACGGACTTATGAATACCACCAAGAAAACCTTCATAATCAGTGTCTCCACTTTCGCCAACGAAAACCACCACTTTCGTCAAGTCCATACCCCATCGAAGATATAAGTACCTAAAGACATTATGTCCAAATAATAAGCATTCTTGCTTTATAATCAATATTTTTTTACTTTTGAATTACTTTCTGAATCATTACACGTAGCATTCTATTAAAACTACACTTGTGAAATTGCATGAAGTGATGATACGTATAGCTTTCAAGATTGATGAAAAATTAGACATACATGCAAAAAAGACACTATTGCAAGTTAATTAAAGATGAAAATGCAAAAAGGGCTCGCTTAACATTTTCTGTGCAGAAACATACCTATCAAAAGTGTGGTGTTTTTTTTTTCCTTTTCTATATTCCATTTTACAAAGATGATGGGTGCGAAAAACTGTTACTGGTATACGATAACTACCCTATGAATTGATTCAACAAGCAAAAGTGGTGATCTAAGCACACGTGACAGCGATTAAATATCTAGAAGGTAGAAGGAATATAAGTTTCCATATAACATTGGGTCCAGAATTTTTGTCCATAACCAAAATATAAATACACCACGTCTTGTGAGACTAGCAATATGTGACTGTCGCATAGTTTTACAAAATGTTCAGTTCTTCAGTGAGGACTAATATACCTTCGATAATTAAAAGACCGCCCACACCGATGGGCATTAAAAGATTCTACTGATAGTAGGCAAACACGTAACTCTAGATAGAAATATATATATATGTAAATCGAAAAACTAGAGATGCACAAATAAACTAAAAACTAAGACCGTGGTGCTAAACAGGCCCTATATTTATTGCATGGACCAACTATATTATTACAGTATAAAACCATACGGAGAAATAAAATAAGTGTAGTATAGGCACCTGAGGGCTTGGGAGCGAGATGCTAATACTGGTATAACATTAATCTTCCTTCCATTTTGGCAATAAATAACATGACAACGGAGAGCTTGGATTCTCATCATTTTCCTAACTTCCTTTGCGGGAGGAACCTACCACAATTAAAATAAAATAATAAGTACGAGTCCAATGCATAAACCTATATCTTCGTATAGAAAAACATCCTCTGTTGATTTATAAAGCCCATATAGTAATAGTAAAAAGCAGATGTAGCAATCTTTACCAAAAAAAAAAAAAAGCAGATGTAGCAATTCAACCGATTTACTTATGAATGGGTCAATACGAAAGTATTTAGCTAAAAGGAAAGACGAGTTGATACGTAAAATCCATTTCTAACCATTACACTGTAACTAACGCGTTGACTACTTTCATGGAAAAATAATTAAGAAAGGGACCATAGTTTATGCGAGTCAACCTGCCCGCTTGTATCAACTCACTACTAATCGTGACGTATTTTGACTTGACACGTTTTTACCCATTACCCAACCCACCCATCTTGCCATATCTAGTTAAAGTGTGTGTATAAACAAAAATTGAAGATATCAGGAATTCAGGACTTGTAACAATCACTTACCAGTACTGGGTTGCGAACATTAAAAGCATAACAATAGTCGGTTGTAACCTCTTCATCTTCTGTAACAACATGTGCTTCCTTTTTATTCTCGGCCTTTTTATCGATGATAGAAGATGCCCACCTAACCAAAGTCTTCCTGAGCCCTTCACCACCCCATCGGTATTCAATATGAGAATGATAGTAGAGATCAGATACAAAAGGATTCTCTTCAGAATGTGTTGAAGTGTAGTAAAGATCAGCACCACTATTGCAGATGAAAGCGTCAAAATCAGAAGGATTTAGCCCTTTTGAGACCAGAAAAGAATTAACTTCCGCCATCTGCAATGAGGTCGCCAATATAAATCCAATTGAACCTTCGCTTTTCTCCTTGTCAACAGCCTCGAATATCTTTTTAATATTTTCGAGAAGTTGTTCAACATTATCAGCATCAATAGCAACTACAAATATTTGTTTTCTCCTCCTAATTGCAGGGAACTTAGCTTGGTCGGATTTTTCTACAGACATGGTCCTTTGTGGACCTTTTGCAGTATTACCCTTGGAATACGCCATAACAGCATTCTCTATTTTACTCTTCCGGTCATCAGAGTCAACACCATCCATTGAAAACTTCAAATTTAGAGATATATCTTGCATATCTCTTAAGGAATCACTTGGTGATTCGGGTTCTGAATTATCGTCATCATCATCATCATCATTTTTTAGCCACCCCGGCTGCCTTGGTTTACAACTTGCTATTCGTGAGAGGTAAGTTTTGCAATGTTCTGTCCACGAGAATAAGTGAATGTTTCTCAACCCGTTTGACCTGCATTTTGCCCAAAGTTGCTTATCTGCCACTAGCTTTAACAAGGCATCAGCAACGGACTGCGGATCATGGGGATCAACAAGCAAACCGTTGTCAAGTACCTGCGATGATAGACATGGTCAATTTGCAAGTCGTTTTAATTAACAAGCAAAACAGCAATTAATGTAACACATGCAACTTACACGGTGTATATCTACAGGACCTCCGTTCTTTGTGGCAACCATTGGTAGCCCATGAGCTGCAGCCTGTTCAGTGAAAAACTTATATGAATATGCTAAAACTGTAAGTGTATAACGACAACTACTAAAAGTGTCAAAAGATACCTCAATCAAAGTGAGCCCAAATGGTTCTATAAAAGCTGGATTGATGAAAACACCCTGCCAAATGACATAATACAAAATTTATATATCTTGACGCATATTTAGCGCAAAGATTATTATATATCATTACGAATTTACCTTTGTCCTTGCTGCTAAACTGTAGATGTCAGGAACCTCACTCTGCTTATGATGTTTAGGATATGCCACTTGACCATAAAGATCATACTTATCAATCATCTTAATGATTGATAGAAGCATTGAAGCACTGGTGCTTGACATCTCATCAATGTTATCTCGGTTACCCATTATTAATGTCTGAAATTTACAAGTGAAAGTTGAACCCGAAATAAGAAAAAGATCGAATGTACTTTCCGAAGAAAACTCAGTATTAAAAGGCAGTTAAGACATACAAGGTTAGCAAGCTCGCGTAATGGACGACACTCCCCAAATGCTTTGACTAAAGTTGTAAGGTTCTTTTTGGGGTCTGGCCTAGCAAGTGCAAGTATCATCGGCTTGCGTGGGTTGGTAAAGAAGCGCATTATCTGGATGACAAAAATGTTAAGAATGTTACGAGTTTACACTTCCAAAACTTGGAAACACGGACCAAAAAGATGAAAAACCGAGCGCAAACAACGAACCTCTGCCCAAATAGGCGGGTCTGGAGAAGCCTGGCGATCCTCTGTTCCCTCTGATTCACCATCCATATCACCATCATGTGGAATAATATGATTGAACTCCATCCCAGGAGGAATTACCTGCCAGTAAATTATAGTGAATAATTCAGCTCACGTGGTATAATTATAGATAGATTGATCAATATACATAACCGAAACAAGAAATGCAATTACTTAAACCACATAGTAGCAGTAGTCATTTCGACCGCCTTACTTATAAATAGGTCAAAGTGGGAGTTGATTTTTCTCTAAAAATTTGTACGAAGTTCAAAATGTTTGAAAGAAAGAAGTGTTTGGTGTCAACATGACCCAACCATACCAAAACTACCCATTTTGACCCAGACCCCTGGACCCATAACTTAAGCCACCGATATTGCTACTTCTACCACAGTGGTCACAGAGTCACGTCGACGCATAAAATCTGCACAAAGAGAAGAATGTTTTGGAACTTACAACCATGCGGGGCATGAATCTTCCATAACAACTCACGTTACGCCTGATTCTAGCCCGAAGTTTGCGTTCTAGAACAGGGTCAAACCCATTATACAACCGCCATTGTTCCTCTATTTCTTGTCTGGTGCTGGTTATGACAACCTCGGAAGCATCAAGTGTCAACTCTTCAGCCTCTATCCTACGCATTATCTTGTATGTATCATTAATTTCATCTTTAGATAATCTCCCTTGTCTTAAAAGTTGTTCCAACTTGTCTCTCCCTAGAGAATGACCCGTAAAAAGCATGGGTACATTCAGGGCACCAGAAAGAAGAGCAGCTGAGTCACCAGCGTCTGCATAATGACCATGGATAGCAACGGGCCAAACAGGACGACCTCCACCAACTTGCTCAGCCAAAACTTTGGACATTTGTATTATGTGGCTAAGTGCACCATCAACGAATTCAGGGATGTGAGGCCATAACGACTCTTTAGGAATATATTTGTCTTTAGGACCAAATGGAATTCGGATGATGTATGCACCACTACTTTCACCTATTTCTTCAGTTAAAGCATCTGTTGAACCATCTGAATTATGTGGTGAAAGCATTTCTGTTGGCTCACCATAGCTCCAGTCTACCTCAGGAGATGCCACTTGTCTAGTCAGTAAGTCAACTCGGTAAACACCCGGCATCGAAGCTAAAGCCCGTGCAAGTTCCACAACATACTTGACCTGCATGAGGAAAAGAACATACAATAACAAAGATTATTGTTTTGTGTCACAAAAAAACTTAAAAGAAACAATCTCCATGGTATTATTACCCAATTTGTACATACCTGACCACCCGTATCAGAATCACGACCCAGCTCCATATTTTCACCACGTATCAGACCGTGCAGACTATAAGAAATTAAGTTTTAAGAGCTTATGAAAACTTATAACAAACCAGGTAACAGTGTGTGCAGATAAGAAGCATTTTTCTGGTATCATTTTTGTTCAATTATTATTACGTGTTACGTAGCTACAAATCCATGGCAGCTACATACAGGCTTCATAGTTTGTAGCGATGCTAGTAAGATGTATTCTTAAAGATCAAGTCATGTGCAATATATATACACAATGCTCTGAAAAATTACTAGACGCAATATTTTGGAGTGCACAAACACGGGCTTGATAACTATCGTTTAGTGTCTTATTAGTAAAACTGCATGCATAAATAAGGATAGACTAGATTGGTTATCCGTTTTCCAAGATACATCATGTCCTCATGCCTTGTAAGTATACTACTATTAAACATTAGTGATCTTCCACCTTGAATGCATGATCCATTTTGCGAACCGTCAACATATTTCAGAACAGAAAGATATAAACATTCGTGACTACTCCGTTACGTTCTAGCCCTAATATTTTCTCATAATTTTCTGATCAGTATAATTGCTTAAAGTTTACTTAAAAATTTAATGTTATAGAGAAGAGATATCTTACCTTATCAATACCAGGTATGACTTTTTCCCTTTCTGTTGATTAGCCCACGCCTCCATTGCATCCGTAGAGCTAATTCTAGGCAAACGACCTTTATGGTTATCACCATGGGCCGAAACATCGCTGACCATATCTCCTTTCTCCCCCTCAGACAAGTCTTCTGACATATCAGCCACAGCCTCCCTACGACCCCGTTCACGCTCAAGATGGCGCTTGGTCAGTCTTTGAGCTTCCTCGCCCTCAAGCTAACAAACAAAGTACTAACAACATTAACAAAGGCAAACTGCGAGAACATGTGCATCACATCTTTATGGTATCTGCACACTTATAGTATAAAATGATACTCGTGTATGATAATTATGTCAACAGTCCATCATATAACCATATGGACACCATCTTTTACCACACGTGAACAAGAATATAAACACATCGTCCATTTAACTTGCCATAACAACATCAATTCATACTTCAATCGTTGTCATTAATAAGGGTATCTGTCTAGTTAAATTTTTTCCCATTTGAAAGTAAAAGAATCATCGGCTTGATCTACAAAAACGCCCTATACAACTCCCATTTCTTCATAGCTTTTTTCAACTACACTTCAAAGTAAGCTACTTTTTTCTCGCTAAATGAAAATTTCCATCAATCTACAGTCATTGTCTTACAAGGTATTTCTCGCAATACCATTGACCAATATTTGTTCATAAGTTTTTCATGTATTAAGCATATAATGTTCCTCCCAATTAATCGACACCCTTAGCATAAAAAGCAGAATTACAAAAAGTTATAACCCAACATTCAAACTTACACCAACTTACATCTAACAAATGCGAGATCACTAAAAATAGAAGCAATAAATTTTATTAAAATTAATCACCAACTTACTATAAAAACAAAGTTAAAAATCAATTCACCAATCTAAAATTAAGCGCAAATTGCCAAAAATCAATAAAAGAATTCATTAACATTGATGACCAACTTACTACAAAATCCTAAAGTTACCAAAACCTCAAACAAATAGCGACCATTTTCATTCAAATTACTGACCAACTTACTACATAAAACTAAATTCAAGCAAAAAGTACCCAAAATTTGCAAAAACAACAATTTTCATTTAAATGCTAAAATGAATAACAGATCACCATAAATCATTAAAAAAGGAAACAATACATAAAAATACATCTACCTGTTTTTTCTGCCTAGCCAAATTCCAGATCCTCCAACACATATTCTCCAATCTTGTATTCCTCTCTTGTGGACTCCTCGTCGCCTGCGCCTATACATACACAAAACCATATATCTATCATTTTTTTTCACAAACAACCCCATGACTAAAGTGACCGTGTGTACAATTTTTATTAAAAGATTCAGTTTAATATAAAGAAAGTTTAGTGTTCACATATTACACTAAACAAGCAGTTACTAGAAAAAAAAAATCGAGATTAAAAAATTAACACTACTAAGCGAAATGCCTTTCTCTAAAATGTCATCCGGGTGTCCCGTGACACACCATGGACCCGAGTTCCACCCCTGATATACAAACACACAAGGACGGAACAAGAAGAAATATTCATAAGCGCATTTAACAAGATATAAAGAAGACTACGAACACAACTTTTTAGGACCGAGTGAACTTATAAAAATTCAATGTTTTTTACAAAAATTAACACTACTAGTAATTAAAATTTAATCCTGACCGTAGTTCCGTCCTTGGTATACACACAAAACAACATATATCTATCAGTTACTATACAGAACCAGGGTGGGTCCTCGGCAGGGACGTTAATAACTATATCCATGTGTACACACATTTTCATAAGTATTTAGATGAGAAAATATCTTAAATGAGTAAATATGTCAAACTACATACAATTGCATTATATCTTAAAAAAGCGACACTTTATACATCAAGTTCCTTCCCGAAAGGCCTCATTATGTAAATTCGTCCTGGGCCCCTAAAAAGATTCAAAAATTCAAGACACCCTGGTCTTGGCTCTCTAGTCGCTCATATACTTTTGCAGCGTAGTGTTAATTCTTGTAAAAAATAATATTTTTTCGGAAATACACTTGATCTTTTCCCGGGTGCATTTAGTAAAAAACACATATAGCTTTTTATAAAAATCAACACTACGAAGCGACATAGTATCATATAATCTACAAAAACATATTTGCTTAACACCGGCCCTACTTATAAAAGTCGTATTAAATATTTAAATAATAATTCACATTTCTCCATACCCATATATGAAGAAAAAAAAAATGCACTTAACACTAGTATACGCAGTCGGTGCTATGCAGGGGCGGATTTATTCATTGACTACGGGGTGGCGGCATTCCCCATGGCTAGACAAAAATACGAGAATATAGAGTATTTTTTGGTAATTTTGAGCGTTTTTTTAAAATGCCCCCCACTCGAAAATCAGATTGCCCCCCACTCACACATTAAAATTCAACATTTAACACTCTAAAACCTAAAAGTTCTCCATTTTTAAGTTAAAATACTCGATTTTTTATTCGAATTTTAGTTTTTTTCGCTTTGCTATTATCAAAAAAAAAAAAAAAAAATTACCCCCACTGTCTATTTTTCTGCGTCCGCCACTGGTGCTATGAGCGTCTACACGTCTAGTTTTTACCTGATTCTCCATACCCATATATGAAGGAAAAAAATGCACTTAAGACTAGTATACACAATCGGTGCTATGCGCGTGTAATCGTCTAGTTTTTAATAATAAAGGATCACACTATGAAACAAAAAAACAGTAAATCTAAAGATGAAAAAGGCATACTTTTTTTTCGGCGCAGTGTTAATTGTTGTAAAAAATCATATCTTTTTCAGAAATGCACTTGCTCCAAAACAAATCTTTTCGCGTAAAAAAACACAAAACATCTTTTTTAAAAATTAACACCAAGAAACAACATAATAGTATCAACAGATCAAGTTAATAAAAAAGAATGCAAATTTATATAAAACAACAAATAAATTATATAAAGAAGATATAAAAAAGAATGCAAATTTATATAAAATAACAAATAAATTATATAAAAGAAGATTATATAAAAAAAAGAATGGGAAATTATACTTTAACCCAAGAGCGATGAAGATCAGTTTCATCAAACCCGATAACATTATCAACGAAGTATCTAGTGGGACTAAAGCGACCCCGTTCACGTAGCAACAGAGATGACTTTGGTTCGTCGCCTAGAGTGGGACCCACGTCTAAGATGGCTTCTAAGTAACTGTTTATCCAGTCGTTTCCCGCCATCTTTTTCTTTTATCTTTTATCTTTACTGTGTGTGTTTTTTTAGTGTGTGTTTTCAGTGTGTGTGAAATGAGGTTGAAGAAACGGTGATGGGTGACAGGGATCTGATAACACGCGGAGGGGAGAGAATGATATTAGGTGGGCCCAGATATAGGGATCTGTTTTTCTCTTTTATTACTATTACTAATTTTTTATTTTTTTTATTGGATGGAAAATTTATTAGCGACAAATACTTAACGAGATACTAATTAAATCGGTAATTCAGTGACTCAAAAGAGTTGGCCTAATGGTCGATCCTATGACTTGACTCGATCAGTTGATCAATAGGCGAACCCCGTGACCGAGTAATATTGTTAAAAACTTCAACAAAAAAATATATACCTTTGATATATTAGTACATATAGTAGAGATTATACATTTTTAAACAACATCGATGAAATTAGAGTTATGGTTTGAAAACAAATTGAGGGGATGAAGGTTGTCGACACGAACTAGAAAAAACATATAATAAATATAGATTGTTGGAAAAACAAACGGGTTCTAAATGAAACTTATCTAAACAAAGAATTTGCTAAAGATTAAGAGATGTATAACGCTTTGCGACAAAAAATAGAACGTCAAATTAATTATAAATTTGTTTGGATGGATATCATCTTATATAACGACTTGTTTTAGTTTTCGTAGTGTTCTTTAAATTTCGTATAGTAATTTATGATTTCTGATTTACGTTTTTAGTTTCGTATTATAATTTCTCGATTTTGTACATATCTAGTTAAACAAAAATAAACGTTCGTCTCAAAACAAAAACTATCTTTCGCTATAGTGTATATACCAACAAACAATCTATTCATTCGTCTTCTCAACCTTTATTATAATAAAAATATTTTAAGAAAACACTTCTGAAAACACTAAACGAAACAAATAAAAATCTATTGAAAGCAATTCTTCGACATTTGAAAAGCTACCTGAAACAATCGTTCGCAACCTTACATAACCCCAAACTACGATTTCGTTGCCATACCATCATACGAATCAACTCGTGTCTCTCATCATACTATTGTTGTCAACTTGTTTTTCATACTTGGTATTTGGATGATGGTACGATTATCGGAGACGCTAAAGAGGTTGCGAAAGCCATAGACATAATCAGGACAGAGGGCCCCCGTCTGGGCCTTGAACTCAATATTAAGAAAAGAAAAGTTTTTTGGCCATCATGCAATGGGGTGAAGGTGGAGGATGGGTTGTTTCCTTGTGATATTGGGAGACCCACGCTGGGTGTGAAACTCCTTGAAGGTGTGGTTAGCCGGGATACGGGTTTATAAGTAGTATGGATGCGAAAAGGGCATCCCGTGCGGTGGAACTAATGGGTCTTCTACCCAATCTACGGGATCCTCAATCCGAGCTCCTTTTGCTCTGCTCATGCATGAGTGTCGCCAAGCTGCTATTTGGTCTCAGAACGTGCCACCTATGTATATTAGGGAAGCTGTTTCTATTTTTGACAATGGCCCTAGAAAGGCGATAGAGGCTATTGTTGTTTGCAGGGGCCATTTTTTGGGGATTTTCAATGGGGGCTAGCATCACTTCCCATCTAGTTTGGTGGGTTGGGTTTATGTTCGGCTAAGGATGTATTTAACTATGCTTTTGTAGCCTTGAGAGCGCAATCTTAGAGTTTACAAGACCACATTATTTAGGGATGTGATATTGATGGGGTTGATTCTGACTATGGATATGCGTTGGATCAGGTGCGCATTTCCCTCCCTAATTTCGATCTTAGCGGTTTCTCTAACAAGGACACCCCCCCCCCCCAAAGCCCAAAATGTTTTGGCGTGTGCCTTATTTAGTGAAATTGTTAAGAGTTTGGGAGTGAGCTTTGATTTATCCCCTCGCCAAAAAGTTGTTGTTGAATGTCTTCGAGCTCCCCGTGCTCAGAATTTCTTGTCTGTTATCCCCATCGAGGGACTAGGCCAACATATGTCGGCTCTGGAGTACCGGACTATCCTTAAGTACCGGCTAATGATCCCCTTGTTCCCGGTTGATGAGTCGTGCCCAGTCTGCCGTAATTTTTGTTTGGATTATTTTGGTGAGCATGCAATCCATTGCAATGAGTTACCGGGTTTCAAATATAGGCATGATTTGGTGAGGGGTGTTTTGTATGATGTCCTTAAACGAGCCAAAAATTCTTCTAGGAATGAGGCCCCTGTGAACTTTCTGACAGACCCACTTGAAGGAAGTTCTGCCTTACGGCCAGCTGATATACTTGTGTTTGGGTGGGCCGGGGGGAAACATGCTTGTGTGGATCTTACTGGAGTGTCCCCTCTTGTTGGGCTTAGGGACAATGGGTTTGTTGCAGGACAAGCTGCGTTGAAAGCGAAATCGAGCAAAGTTGCCAAACAAGATTTAACTTGTTTATAGAATCAACACGTCTTTATCCCTTTTGCTTTTGATACATTTGGTTTCCTAGCGCCGGAAGCAGTGGAGTTTTTTACAAGGGTTCAACGGGTTGTATAAAGTAATTTTTTGACCCCTAGGACACATAACTTTATTTTTAGTAGGATTGGTTTCGCTATTCAGAAAGGGGTTGCGGCGCAGCTTGTTGCACGTTTACCCGCCATCTTATTGTAAAACTTTGTTTTATTCTATGAATAAATGAATTAATTGATAAATATAACATAGGTGATGAATATGAAATAAATGATAAATTTCATCATATTGAAAAACAAAAACATTAACTAGTTCTTAATAAAAAAAAATTAAAAATCAGATAAAATTTATAATCGACTGATAAAAAATATGCAGTTTAATAAAAATATATTTTTTCAGATTTTTCTTTATTATTTTTTACACAATGATAATTTTATCCTTAACTGATTAATTTTTAAAAAAATATTATTTGTAATAGTATTTTTAAATAAAGTTGATATAGTAACTTAATTTATATTTTTTTATTTATTTTTAAAATTTTAAAAGCATACTATCAATTTAGAACGTTTCAAAATAATATTTTGAATTATAATTATAAGACGAAGAGAGTAACAAATATCATATACTAATAATCAATCATTTAGTGCGCATTTTACTTTAAGTAATTTTATCGAAATCATATTTAATAAAAACACACAAATAAACAATTTTAGGGGGAAGTATCAAGAGTTGGCATGTGCTTTCGATAACGATATTGCATATAAAAATAATACGTGTCCTACTCTTAACGATGCACTTTTGGACTTTAAGGATATCCAATTATGCTCATATAGAATATTCTATTTCTATGTGTCATTGAAAAATAGTTTAGGTACTTTTTAATAATACAGTTTTTAGTATTCTATTGTTTTTCTTTTATAATACTATGATATGTCCATTCTAGATCTATTATTGATGACTAGCTACATGTCAAAGCTACCTAAACTAATGTTAATATGTTTGATTATCTTTTTGTTTTACTGTATATCGTGTAAATTAATATAAACTCACTGTGATTTTTATTTTTCAAATTTCATATTCTTTTTACTTTTAATATTTTTTTTAAATAGTTATATATTAATTATTAATCAATAAACTATTTAAATCAATCTTACAAGTACACGATTTATAAATTCATGATTTTGTGCTGTTTAATATCATTCTATATAACAATATTAAATTTTTAATATTAAAATAGTTATGGTGCTCATACACCCACGAGTTTTACATGATTATTATTATGTGATAATATTAATTGATATTTTGTATAAATATTTGTTGCTTAAAATATTTGACTTTTTAACTGAAATGTTAGCTATAGACAATGTGTGTTTAGTAACACATAACGATCTTGAAAAAATATATGTTGTTGTAATATGTCAGAATCTCGTCTATTTATTTTCCTCTTACACCGATGTTTGAGGCCTTGCATTCATTTTGATATTTATATTCGTGTTAATATTAATTTATGTAGATTGCATTGCTTGATTTTGTTAAGTGTCAAAATAAAAATAGACAATAATTTGTGTTTGTAACACCCTATTTTGATAAATGGAATGTCACGCGTAATTATGGCGTGTCATCAAAGCATGCAAGGTAATATGTACTAAACATACATGACCATAGGGAAAACCGGAATCAAACATCGGTTCCCAGACATAAGCCCAAAACATAAATAAAGTAAATGAACAAAAAGGAAGACTAAACAAGCATAAGTATATGAAGGCAAAAAGGAAAAGAAGTCTCTAGCAGCTTCCATCCTATGCACGTCCTCCAAATGCTCGAGTCTTTCCTAGGGTACCTGCCGTTTTGGGACATGGAAAGGAAAGTAACGGCTGAGCGAAACGCTCAGTGCACGGATATAGACATAGCATAAATGACTAAAACATAATAAAGACTTAATAGCAGCGGAAATGTATAAGTCCTGGAAAACCTGGAACATGTTCATAAAACTGGTTTTATAGTTTGAAAAACCTTATGTTTATCTTATGAAAACTGTTTAACATATTTTACCATTAGCCAATATAGGTCATGAAAATCCACCGTGCATGAATACTTGGAGGGGTGACCTCATCATGCAAATTAGAGGGGCTGCCTCTAATTTAATATACTTGTTTGGGTAGGAGGGATCAGCTCCTTGTGAAGGATGCAAGGCACACACCACATTCACCATGAAATCCTGACTGAAACATGTAACTAGGATGCACCCATACGCCCCACATGATAAATATAAATATATGGCCAAAAGCTGAAGGGACGCCACGAGCAATCAATCCGTCGTGGTGAAGTCATAACATCAGTGCCTCTAATGTTACGGTTATGGTACCTCCATAATAGAGGTGCACAAGACCGGTTAACCGATCCAGTTTATTAATAAACCGGGACTGGCCCGGTCTCTAGTCAACGTCCAAAAAAACGGTTCGTCCGGTTAACCGGTTTAAAACCGGACCGGCTGGGAGCTCGAATATACAGACCGGAAGAACCGGTCCCAGACCGGTTTTGGCCGGTTAACCGGTTCCGGTTTATTATTATTTTTTTATTTTTTTTTTAGATTTTGAATTGTTATTAGCCTTGAACCATATTGAAAAGAAGCACATCACTTTTATTAAACATAACATCACGATACATTGTTACAATACATAGGAAATGAAAAAAAACAATACAAATACATCGAAAAGAAATACGTCGAAAGGAAATACATCAAACACAATACATCGAAAAGCTACACGGAAAGATGGTTTTCATCTTCGGATCCGGACAACATAGCATCCGCAATAGCAGCTTCGTCACATGATAGTTCTTCATCGGAAAGTGTGGGTATTTCACCAATTGTCACCTCTTCGTCGTAAACCGACTCTTCAAAGTCAACCGGGATTTCAAGATTTGCTTTGTGTTGTATACGATCGGCCGCGTCCAAATAATCATTCCAACACATCCACATCTCCAAGGAGGCCGGAGTTAGTCTTGTTCTTCGGTTTGATAGCACCCTTCCACATGTAGAAAAAGCGGATTCCGAAGCTACCGAACTAGCTTGTACCGAAAGTATATCTCGTGCCATTCGAGATAGAATTGGAAACATAGGCTCTTGTTCTTTCCAAAACGCCAACACATCAAACTTTGAAAGTTGATCTGGATCCATACCCGCGGTCCAATTGCGGGAGGTATAAATCACATACTCGCTATTCTCAATTGTTCATTTCGTGCCCTTTTGGTTGCTTTATCTTGTACCAATTGCCACAAACTCGTACCTATGTTCCTTGAACGCGAAGAAGACGATGAGGTACCATCATTTGAAGGAGGTTGGTTGCCATACGTTTCCGAATAAAAGTTCCACAAACTTTTGAATTGTTCATTGAAAGTTTTTATTGCATCTCTTGCAAACCACACGTTTGAATCAAAAAGCTCCAAGTCATCCGAAATTAATTCGATATAAACCTCTACCCCGTTTAAGTTAATGCATGGATTCAAAGCGGCGGCACAAGTAAGAATAGGTGGGAATTGTCCAAAATATTTTTTTAGCTTTCCTTTCATTGGAAAAACCATACTTGCATAAACATCACCATTTAATTCAAATTCACTTAATTTTTTGCACATTATAGCGATTTGTTGCAAGACATAAAGACCCGTTGGATAATAAACTCCCAAAATTAATTTTGTGGCATTGTAAAACACTTCAAGTAACTTGGTTATTTTTTCAATATGATCCCAAGTCTCGGGTGCAAATTCATATTGGACTAAACCATTTTGATGCAATTCGTCATGAAAGTATTGCAAAGTTGTCTTTTGTTTTAAAGCACTTAGAAACATAAGATAAGTGGAATTCCATCTAGTAGGAACATCCCAATTAGGCCCTAAAAATGGTTTGTGTGCCTCTTTACAAGCCCTCATATACGCAACATATCTTGCATTCCCCGCTTTAAAAATATCTTTCATCATTTGTTTAAAAGCTTCTTTCATGTTACTTATCGGGGCTGCGTCTAGTCCGTCTTGCACAACCAAGTTAATGATGTGTGCAACACAACGACTATGAAAATATATGCCATTAACTGGTGGTTCGTATTTCATCTTTAATTTACCCATGGCATTTGTATTGTTGCTAGCATTATCCAACGTGACTGAAAAAACTTTATTTTCCAAATTAAACCTTCTTATGACTCTAACTAACTGATTAGCTAAATTCTTTCCCTTGTGAGGACTTGGAAAATTTTCGAATGAAATGACCCGTTTCATCATTTGCCATGTTTTTGGATCAATCCAATGTGCGGTGACACACATGTATGATCCGGTCAAACCATGAGGGGGGTCCAAATATCCGTAGTTAAATTTACACAAGTATCCAAGTTTAAAAAATCATCTTTTATTACTTGTTTAGCCGCTTTCCATAATTTCATAGCATCACGTTTTAGGGTAGTGCGACTTACATGGTTGTACTTTGGTTGAAGAGTGTTTTGAAACACCCTTGTGATACGCGGGTTGTCAAAGTGGTTGAACGGCAACCCCTCTTGAATCACCATCCCGACAAATTGTTCTCGAACCAAATCCGGATTATAAGAAAATATACTCCCATCTCGACTCATAGAAGCTTGACCCTTTGCCGGAGTATTCTTGAGCGTCGGACAATGTTGTAGATGAGCCCTCAACGACGAGTTGGCACCGGGCGCCAAGAAACCAAAGCAATGCTTACATTGAGCCTTTTTAAAACCGTTTGATAACAAAACGTAGGCGAACTCGCTCCAAACATCGGCGGTATGATTGTGTGAAAGAATTTCAACAACCGTGGATTCGGGTTCCTCGGGTACTTGTGTTGTTGAACCAACACCGGTAGTAGATGAATTAGCTCTTTTAGACATAGTAGTGAAGTGAAGAAATTCGGGTTTGAATTTGATTGAAAATAGAAGTAGAAAGATAGAAATTGTGTTGTGTGTTTAAAACATACACACAAAAGGGTATTATATAGCCAAAAAAAAAAGTCAAATGGGTCCCAAATTACCTTACAAAAGCTGCCCCATTAATACCAAATGGTCCCACCCGAAAATTCAAATTTCAAAATTTGAAATCCAAATACACGCTCCTGACCGGTTTAAACCGGCCAAAATATACCGGTCCCGGTTAACCGGTCCATAAACCGGTTGGAAAACCGATTTTTTCTCCAAAAACAGGAACCGGTCAGGAACCGGCGGTCACAAAATAAACCAGGACCGGTTTATAATAAACCGGTCCCGGTTACCGGTTTTTTTCATAAACCGGTTCATAACCGGTCAAAATGTGCACCTCTACTCCATAACTAGGTGAAAACTGGTAATGCATGTATATGGCTATAGGTATTCTAAATTAAACATAAGAAAATCAAACACATAACTTATACTACGGGAAAACATTTGGCTGCATACGGGGAATCCTAATAAGGAAAGAATGTCCATAATGAAAGGACGGGAATCCGTACCTTATGTCCAGTGAACGAAGAAGACGAACGGAAGAGAGTCCTACTTCGGTATCACTAACGCTACATAAATACATACGTGTATAAGTATTTGATCACTGAGTACGTAACTGGTTTTTAAGTCATGTCTTAGCTTGTTTTATATGTTCACGTCTTATTTTACTGATTTTAACGTTATACTGTATTTATCGTGTATTCTGTATATTCTGATTAAGTAGTACTTGTATTTCTTGTATTATTATACTCGCTGTGAAATAAATAGTAACTTTCTAAAAATAGCAGGTTTCCTAAAATAGAAAGTTTCTAAAAATAGAAAGTTACCAAAAATAGAAAGTTTCCAAAAATAGAAAGTTTCCAAAAAATAGAATTACTACTTAAAATAGATAAGTTTTTAAAAATAGAAAGTCTCCATAAATAGATTAGCTGCCTTAATTAAATAAGTTTCTAAAAATAGAAAGTTTCCATAAATAGAAATAAGCTGGATTATTAAGCTAAAATATAAGCTAAAGTGTTTTCTGACTTATATTCTAAGTCATGAGATTATAAGGTATAGTTTATTAATTATTTCATGTGAATTAAATAAACTATAGTTTTAAAGTATTTAATTAACTATAACATGATGTAATTAAATTAACGGTAATAATACTTAGGTTAAAACGTGTACAAATGTTTAGCATTAATATAATCCAAGTCATGTAAATTAATTAATTATAAGGCATGTTAAATAATCAATTAATTATATAATCTAATATAAATAATAAATACTTAGGTTACCATCCATGTATTATTATTAATAATAATAACCTAAGTCATAATTAAATTAATTAAGTAACATGTCAATTAATTTAATTAAATGCGTAAATAAATAATCTTGTAATTATAAGTCGTGTTTTATTAATTTAATTTACCTTGTAAATTAATATACATGTTAAAGGTAATAACTTGTAAAAATAATACCCGAACCCATGTATTATTTTATTAATCCGTGTAGTAACCCGAACCCGTGATAAACCGTGAAAACGTGTTGTGTTTTTATATAAAGCCGAACCAAACAACCCCTTAATTCTGTTTTTAACCTCGCTGCCAAACAGCCCCTACTTCTGTTTAAACCCAAAACCAAACACCCCCTAAACTGCCCGTTACCCCTGGCAGTTGGGTTGTTACCACCGGCAGTAGCCGGTTCCCACTGTTGGGCATAAAATCCCACCGAGACCTGGTGGTCTCAGTTCCCACTGTTAGAACAAACCCACCACTGGCCATAGCCAGTGGTTTTCCCCTGCTAGGCCGCGGTTCCCACTGTTTGAGCAAAACCAAGCCAAAACCCTAATTGGGTTGCGGCTGGTGGGATTAATCTACCACCGAGACTCATATGAGTCTCGGTTTGTGTGCCCTTTAGAACCCAGCAACAAACAAACGAAACCCCCTCTTAAATTATTGTTTGAACATGTTTAAATACCCCTGAAATCGGATTAAAAGAAAAAGAAAATAGAAACGAATTAGGGTTTACCTTGTTTCTTTTTCGTGTTTGGTGTTTTGGACAACAAAACGAAAGCAATCTTTGATCTTCTGGATTAAAATACTCGATCCATTCTTCCTGTTTCTTTGGTGTTGGTCGCGGCAGAGAAGAAGAGGGAAAAGAAGTGGCGGTTGTTTTCCATGTTTTAGGGTTTCTGTGTTTGTGTGATGTTTGTGTCGACCAAAAGAAAACAAGGCCCCCTTCCCGTCTTTTATTATACACGGCTAACACACACACTTGGGCCTTGAGCCCAAGTCCTATATTTTTCCTTGTTGTCTAAAATAGTCCTCATACTTTTCCCTATCGTTGGTATTAATTATATAATAAAACGTACGCGTGTTTATATAATTAAAGTGTCATGAATTTCAGAGTTATTCTCATGCGTGTTTAACGTAATATTAATTACGTAATTACTTGTCGTGTTATTTTAAATATACACAATAATAATAATCGTTTAAATGTTCGTGATCACGTTTTACGTAGTTTACGTAATTTAATTAGTTTTTGATCGTGACTCAATATATTTATTCGTGTTCGTAATAAATATATAAATACGTAATTAGTATTAGCTCGTGATTAAATTACGTTCATGATTTCATGATCGCATGTTCGTGATTAATTATTGTTTAAATAATTATTGTGTGTTCGTACGTAATAAATACTTATCGTGTTCTAACACGTACGTAATACGTAAAATTCTATTTCGTGAACGTAAACATGCTATAAAAGAAAAGTTTTAATCTAGTACGTACGATCTAATGGGTACTATGCATGGTAAAATCATGCGGGTTTTACAACTCTTCCCCCCTAAAAAGAATAATTCGTCCCCGAATTATAGGTAACATAAACTGAAAGAGAAACATACCCGAATCAACTGAGAGGGTATGTAAGATAAATGAACGTGCAGGTGACCTGGCAGAAGGAACGCGGAACGTGACATGTCTTGAATGGACATGGGACGTGACGCGACTGAAAGGACATATCTAATTGATAAGAGAAAACGGATAAGAAGTCCGGATGAACTTGTCCGCCTCCGAGTGGCTTCCCTCTTGGAACGGTTCCTTCACTAGATTTTGACATGATTGACAAATCTTGCTCTCCCTGACCTTGACTTGAAATACGAAGAAGTTCTTGGTTATCAACTTAATGTAGATCCCCTAAATTTGCTCGAGGGAATAAGAATTAACGTGTAAGGGCAACTAAAACGTTATGATGCAAGACAATCTGACTTAACTGATGATTAGAAACGATGCGCGAGACATAAAGAAACATAGTATGTGAAATTTTTTGAACGTGATACGTGAAAAATTTTGAACGTGCTACATGGAGATATGGCGAGTGTAGTATGAGGAACGTGGAATGAACATGACATGTGAAACATATCGTGAACATAGAATATAATGGCGGTGAAATTCTGATTTTGCTAGTTTAAAAAGTTCGTTTTCTCGGTGTCTTAACGAATTGATTTCCGGTTCAAAGTGCGACTCAATTGTTTTTGATTAAGAAAAAGGGAAGTTGATTATCTATAACTAATTAAAAAGTAAATACGAAAAGTATTTAAAAACAAACTAAAGACAAGTACAAATAATAAAAGTAAAACAAGGTGAATATTAAAAACTAAAAATTAAAACGATATTAAAACGAATATTAAAACAAATAATAAAACGAAATTTAAAGCAAAACAATTAATAAAAATAAAACTAAAAGACGAAATTAACTATCGACTCGAAAATAAAGTTTACTAAATGAAAAAGGAGAGAATAAAACTAAAACGGTACTTTAAAGCTAAACGAGGCAAAACCTAAAGCGGGTACTAAATAAAAGATAAAACTTAAATTTTACGAAAAAATATTAATACTAAAAATCGATGAAAAATTCAACTAAAAATACGTAACTTTCAAAAATAAAATCGGAACAACTTTCAGATAAAACTAAACAATTACGGAATAATACTATTAAATAAACAAGCTAGCAGGCTAGCTGCTTAATTTGGCGCCAAATAGGGAATAAGCTAACAGGCTAGCTGGTCACTTCCATCGCTCATGCTAAGCTAGCAGGGTAGCTGGTCACTTCCATCGCACTATGCATCGTACTCATGCATCGTACTCATGCATCATAGCCAAGGATCGTACCAAGGATCGTAACAAGGATCGTAGCCAAGGATCGTAGCCACGGATCGCACCCACGATCGCAACAAGTGATCGTGGTGAGGATTATGGAGTGTGATCGTGGTGACGATCGTACTAAGGATCGCAGTAATGGATCGCAAGTAGAAACCCTCGAGGTTTATGTGATCACACTTACTGGATCGTACTGGTAAAACCCTTAAGCATTACGATGGCATACAATAAGCAAATAAGTAAATACCAAATAAGCACTTATCTAAAAACTTAACCAAATCAAATTTAAGAAAAAGCTAATAGACCAAAATTTAAAAACTTTTAAAAATACTAAATAATAAAAAATATTTAAAAACAACTTTTTATAAAAATCAAATAAAAAGCACTTAATTCAAAAATAAGAAAATTAACACAATAAGCACTAAAACACTTTAAGCTATAAAAATCAAACATTAAAAGATCAATAAGCATAAATATGAAAACTTTTAAATTACGAAATAAGCAAACTTTAAAAAGACTAAACTTTTTAAGAAAACTAAAAAGTAAATAAGCTAAATACAAAATAAGCCAATAAGATTGTCAAACTTATAGCTTAAATCGTATACAAGCCTAAATGGAAATAGAAAGATGAACTTTTTAATCAAATAAACAATAAGATTAAGCAAAATCAATGCTTAATCCGAGCCACAATCAAATCAAAGACAAGAAAAGTATGATGAGAATGATAAAGAAAAGCTTGATTAAAGGAAAATTAAGATTCAAGAATAAAATTAACTTACTTGGAATTAAAAGGCAAGAAATTTAAGACATGAAATTAAAAATGACATGAAAATAGAAATGGTGCAAGTAATTAAAAATGGTGGAGAGCTAATTTGTCAAGTTAGCTAACAAGAAAAATGAAAATGAAAAACTAGTATTTATAGGAGGAGGAGAGGAGTAGGTTGGAAGCTTCCTTCTCTCTTTCTTTCTTTCTCGACTTGTCGTCTTTTAAGTTCTTCGACTTTTTCGACTTTGTCACGGGATTAATTAAACTCGTCTTTGTAATTTCTTCATAAATTAGACTTGAGTTCTTCGACTTTATTAAACTTCCGTCTTTAGACTTTTTCTTCGATAAATCTTCAGAATAGGCCTTGGACTTCCGTTCTTTTTGCACTCTTGATCTCTTGACTTCGTCTTTTGTCTTTTTCTTCGATAAAAGCCCGTGAAAGCCCGTGTTTTCTTCCCTTTTTACATTTTGATCCTAAAATCACAACAAAAACAGAAACCACGCATAATTCTGACATTTACGACATAAAATACACGTTATGGTCTTGTTTTCATTATAAATAAGTGGTAAAAGGATGGGTGTTTTCACACCTATCAAATCCCCTACACTTGACCATTGCAATGTCCTCATGCAATGCATTAGTTACAAAGCACGATTTACATTTTCCATCATAATCAATCTGTTAATGCAAGTGATGCCTAAAAACATTATTAGTGTTAACTAATCTTTCTTAGTTTTGATCACAACAAACCATACAACACATTTAGTGTAAAACACAAAATGAATTATTTAACTAACACTATCATCAAGGTAATAATCATATCACTAGCCTTTCTTAATCATACTTAGTGATCATTAAAATGACTATCCTTAAAACTCACTTTTGTTAATATGACAAAAGACTTTTTAATAAACTTTCTTTTTTAGAAAATGTTTTATTAAAATGGAAAATGAAAATTTGAAAATAGCATATTCCAAATGCTGTTAGAATATCCTTTGAAGGTTTCAAATACCTCAGATAATCCCACCCCACTAAAAGACAAAAAACGGAGCGGAGTCTAGTGGCGGTACCTTAAGTACCTACGCGGTACCTTAGCGATATGGTACCGCGGGGTGAGATAAGGTACCGCGCACAGAAAGCCGTTATAGATCCGTTATACTTTGTCTCCTTTAAATAGTGGGTAAAATCTCATTTTCCAGTAAGCCTCTTGGACGTTTTTCTCAGCCCTCTTTCTATTTTCTATAGCATAATCATTAGTAAATGATCACTTAAATTGTTAAGGATGTTTACATATGATTATCCTCTTGATCCCCTCCTTTACTTTGTCCAATGAGAAGATCACTCACTCACTAGTGTTGTGATAAAGATGAATCTATGAGCTAGTCATATTCATCATGATACCCTTTTTGTTTTAGGTTAATCCAATGTATTTATGAATACTTGGACTAGTTGTGTTCATCCAAGTTATTTGTGGATACTTGGATTTGTTGTGTACATCCATTGCATATGTGTTTGCTTGGATTTGTGTTGTGTAAATCCAAGCTACATGTGTGTACTTGCATAAGTCTAGTTGAGTTGTAATAGATTTGATTAGGAGTTCTCACTAAACTATAAAGTGATGTGGTTGTGTCTTGTGAGTTCTCACTAAACTTAAAAGTGATTAGTAGTTGTGTTGTGTGAAGTTCTCACTTAGCTTCAAAGTGAAGAGTCATGAAGATTGGTTCTAGCTTTCGATTAGAACTCGACATCTAGCCTTGTGTCGTAAAATGGTGAAGTAGGCAACGTCGTGAAGATTGGTTCTACCTTAAGATTAGAACCCGACATCTAGCCTTGTGTCGTTAAATTGTGAAGTAGGCAATGTCGTGTAGATTGGTCCTAGCTAAAGATTAGGTCTCGACATTTAGCTTAGTGTCGGAAAATAATGTAAGCAACGATGTAAGGTTTTCTCCGCCGAGAAGGGAGCTTGTGGATATAGTGGAAATCTCGAGTAGGTGTACTCGAGGAGTGGAGTAGAAACGAGGATAGAGCCTCGTTGTCGGACCACTATAAATCTTGGTGTCTTCCCACTAGGTTGTCTCTTTCCTTACTCTTTACTTATTTCATTATCATTATACTTACCTATTATCCTTGCTAGTGCATTTGAATTGAACCTAATCATTATGCAACTTAGTCTCAAGTAAAAGATAGTTTTGATACAAACCAAATTGAAAGTAATTTTAATTTGGTCACCAATCGAAGAGAAACTATTCAACCCCCTCCCCCCTTCTAGTTTCTACAATTGGTATCAGAGAGATGGTCACTCAAGATCTTTGAAGTATATTGTACTTTGAAACTTGGATCGATCCATTGTCTCCTCAAATTAGAAGGTCTAGTGGTACTAAAGTTTCTCTTTGGTCAAAACTATGTTTTCTTTGAAAATAGGTCTTTTAATTGATAATATTGCATCCCACTTAAGATTAGTAGCCTTTATGCATTTTAGATATACTCTTGAAATATATCTACTAGTTTGCATCTTGCTTTGTGTAGGTACTCATGAAGATCAATCACTTAATTGGTTGTGGATTGAATTACTTGCACTTGTAGAAGAATCATCTTCATTGATCTTTAACATCTTTGAATGATGATACCAAGATGATTGGGAATGATACTAGTCCTTGAAGACTTAGTACTCATCATAGTCATTAATTGGGCATAGCACTTATTCCTTCATGGATTGCTCTTTGTGGCCAAGGTACGCTTTCGTTCTTCCACACGCCCTTTGATCATTCTTGTGATCATTACTTGACTATGTGCTTGTACTTGGCATCCTTGCCTTGACATTTATTTGTGGTTTGTGTTTCTTTTCTTTTATCCTCTCAAACCTTCATTGCTTAGATACTTGACTCACTATGGTGATGTAGAGTGAGTTAGTAGAAGCTTAAAGTATCAAGCATGATTTCCATGGTTTGCACCCATACGGTTAGTAGGCCCTTTGTGGGAGAGAAAGTGAATTAATAACTTGCTCATATTTTGGTTTAGACTAAGACTATTATTGAAAGTGATCTTAGTCTATACTTGAATAATTGCTTTGTGCTTATTCATTACCAAAGCCGTTTAACGTTTCGCCGGAAAGGCACGTCTTAAACCACTATATATGACACAAGCTCTTCGTTACAACTATTTGAAGATTGTCATTAATCCCTTGAGCATTGGTCCTAGTCTTGATTCACTTCCCTTGACTTCTCTCCACTTAGTCGTTTTGCTACGAGTAGTCGTTTGTCCGTTTTGGTTCTTTTCGATCTTGATTTAACTCGTAATCCCTCATTAAGGCATATTGCTTAGTGTTATGATGATCTAATGATATTCTAAAAGGCTCATGATTTAATTTTAAGTATTTTAGAAAAACTTGGTTTTCAAAATTTGGCGTTTTTCATAGATAAAAACCTGCCTCTGTAGGCGGTTCCTTATCTCTGCGGCTCAAACCCGCGGTTCCTTATCGATAAGGTACCGCGGGCAGTAAGTTTTGTCAGAGCGCCAATTTGAGTTTTTTTTTCTTTTTCAAACCAAACTCTATCTCTCCCAAAAACACACAGCGACGGTTTTCTTGTTTTTCCACCATTGTTGAAGCTTCCAAAACCTGCAATCACTCAAATTAATTGATTCCAAGTTGTGGGTTTCACTCGTCCTTCATCTAACATCAATTAATTGTAAGTATTTTCTTTCAATTTCATCTATTTTGTTCTAGGGTTCATCCTTTCATAATTGGGGATTTTTAAAATTGAAATTGAATTAAAACCTTAATAGGAATGTGGGTTGACATGGTTATTTTACTATGATTCCTTAGGTTAATATTCATTAAGATTTCACTAAAACCCACTTGTAGAACAAATCCGAATTTAGGCTAAATGATTTTGGTTGAATGATGGATTTGAGATGAACCCATGAACAAGTAGGTAATGACATTGTTAATGCTTACCTAAAAACCTTGTTTTGAAAAACCAATGTTCTAATCCATTGTTGATCCAACATAGTTCATGTGTTTTTGGTTAATGATGGAATAGACACACTGTGAACATGAGAATGATATGGATTCAATCCTATGTTTGTCAAGAAATTGATATGACACATTCTTATATTTTTGATCTTTATTTCTTATTTTTCATATGAGTGATTGGAGAAATATTGTCTTGTATTTATTTAGGTACTAGTCATGCCTTCACAATACCAAAAGGATCATCAACTCACCAAACAATATATGCCTAACCTATCCGACTTTTGTCACTCAACTCACCTTGCCCATACTTTTTCCTCTCTTCAATCTCGTTGCTTTCATGAGGGTAGAGTTGTCCAAAAAGATATCAAGGATTATGTCTACATCAAGTCCATGTTTGAAAACATTGGATTTGGCTGTTCGTTGAACATTAAGGAAGACATCTATCCTCGATTCCTATTGGAGTTCTTTAGCACATACTCCGTCATTGAAAACAATGATAGAATATTTGTTAGGTTCATCTTGAAAGATCAACTCATTCAATACTCTCTCGAAGTGTTTGGTCAAATTCTTGATGTCCCATTTGTAGGCACTTGTCGCTTCACGGATAAATGGAAGCTTAGTGCTCTCCTTGAATCCTACAATTGTTCTCCAAATGATCATGAGGAAATTGATCTTGACTTCATTGTCGACATCGTCTCCAAAAAGCGTAATCGACCCGTTAAGAGAAGCCTTCATACTAAGGTACGTTCGGTGAAACGTCATGAGGTTCTCTTGAGCGACCTTAATGATAATATGGTTCAATGGACCAATATTCTTAGGGAAAATGTGTTTTGTCTTGGTGGAAACCGGGATCATGTTCCGGCGTGTTTAGTGCATATGTTATATTGCATCTTTACCAACACCAAGTACAATTTGGCATATTTTATCGCTCAACGGATCAATTATGCTATTCACAAACCCAAAACAAACCTCCCTTACACAATGCTTCTCACTCGCCTTTTTAAAAGGGTTGGCCGTGATTTTCCAAATCTTGATCTTTCTCAGTTTCAACCTGTCAAACGGGTCATGCTACCTATTCAAGAGGTATATAAGAGAAAGACAAGATCTGATCGTAAATTCGACCAACTAGAGTTCAATGATGAGGACATGGACATGCCAACAAGTGATGATGATGGCATTGGCACAAGTGCTCCCATTGACTCTTCGAGTTCTTTTCACCACTCCACAAACTCATTCATGGATGGGTTAGATGACATTGCTTCCCCTCCCCACCATTCCTCTAGTGAAGTTCCTAGTAATCTCAATTTAGAGGAACTTTACCGTAAAAATCTTCGAACCCGAGGTGATTTGCATGAACACCGGATTGAGTCAAGAAAGGGAATCAAGTATCTGGGAAAAATGATCAAGGATTTAGGCAAGAAAAGGAGGTGAAGACTTTGAGTTGTGTCAAAGTTTGGTTATCATTTGCAGCTTAAACATTTGCTTATTAACTCTTTGGTTTAGTTTTTTATTAACTTGTGTTGCATGTTTGGATTACTATTTATTTTGATCCTTAATGTTGCTTATGCAATAATGATTGTGATTTACATAGCTTTGTGCATGCCTTTTGATAGTTAGCTTATTAGATTATGATCTGTAGTTAACTTTGGCTTGTGAATCCTTTGGAAAAAATCTGGGTTTATCAAAAACTGGGATGGGAAATTTTTGAAAACCCTCTGGTCGCGGTTCCATATCGACCCGCGGTTCTTTATCGATAAGGTACCGCCGGTCCTAGATAAGGAACCGCCGGTCACTGTGCACGACAGCATCTTTGCTTTACACTGTTTTCTTAAATCTGTGTAAACCTTGCATGATTTTTAGTAATAAACTGCATATTTCCTAAACTAGGTTACCTAAATTCATTATTCACCTAAAATGATTTTAACCCATTACTAGTTTGGATCATCCCCTCACCCATTTAAACCCACCTTGTTTGCCATGTTCTTCACACATCAAACATACTTCCCTAAACCTTAAACCACCCTAATCAACCATGGTGTGTACCAAAACCTCAAACACTTCCAAGACCTCCATCCCAAGGAAAACACTCAAAATAAGGATTAAGGTAGCTAAGCCTAACTCCTCACCTTTCCACACACCTAATAATGAGATAGCTCCTATCCTCATTTCTTCATCACCTTCCCCACCTCTTGCACCATGCAAGACATCATCCACCTATGGTACTAACCACTCCATTGGTTCTACCTCCTCTTCATTCAACTCAAGAATGAATGAGCTCTCTTCACCCTTCACTCCAAGTGCACCCTTGGAAGTGACCACACAACCCCAACCAATCCAAAGCATTCCTTTTGTGAATGACTTTAATGACACTTTGGTGACTTCACCATTTACCCCTCTCAACTCACCCATTTCACCAAGCTTGGAGAATTTACCTCCACACTCACCCATTTCCCCTTTAGGGAACATGCCTCCACTTTCACCCACATCACCCTTGGAGAACATGCCTCCTCCACCTCCACCCAACTCAAACATCCCAATTTTGGGTGTTCCACTTTCCCTCCTTTTGGGTGATCCATACTATGGGTTTCAACAAACTCATGGTCCTAGTTGTCCATGTTGTCTCTACAACCACTACATCATCCATAACCTAAGGATGGACATGTATGGACTACATAGGAGGTTGCAAGAGTTCTTGCTTGCCTTGGTCTCCATGCCTCCTCCTAGGAGATAAATGATGGATTTTTCTTAATAAGAGTTTTCAACAAAACCAAGCCAAAGAAAACTACTTATCTAGATTTAATGTTAAACTAGCTATGTATTAGTTAGTTTTTTATTTTGTCTTTGTACTTGCTTCCTTAATGAATGTTTCATGTTGTTGACTTATGGATTTAGCTTTGTGTGTTTCTATCCTTTTGTGCACACTAATCAACTTTAATTTGAAATTAAAATTGAACCTAAATATATCACAACCTCTAAACTTGACTAAAATTGGTTCAAAATGATATCTAAATTATTTTGTCACCCTTTGTCAAGACATTCTTTGTGAATGTGTTGCTTTATGCAACCCTAGCATATGTTGGTGCTAATAGAGGTAAAATTACAAGATTTGCTATTTTTTGAAAAAGTCTTAGTTTTTCCCAAAACCCAGGAAAAACTTGGTTTCAAGTCCACTGGACGCGGTTCCTTAAAGTCCCGCGGTTCCTTAGCGATATGGAACCGCCGGTCCCTATAAGGTACCGCGGACAGTAAGTGGCTTTTGACGAATTTTTGGTCAAAACTTTTAAAACCCTATACCCTGTCAAGATTCCTTGTTTACTCAAATTGACTAAACATTCCTTGACACTACACATATTGTATTCAAACTCTTACCTTGTTTACATTTTACTTATACCCCAACCTTGAGATTTCATTCTCACACCTTCCCAATCTTGAGAATTTATTCTCACATAACCTTGAGATATCATTCTCACACTCTCACAATGCCTAACTCTTACATTCCTAACCTTGACATTTCTTTGTCACAACCCCACTCACCCAAAGCTTCCTCATCCAAGCTTTCAAAGAAATCGAAAATCTCGGTTCGACCTATTTGGGTTAAGAAGAATGAACCATCTTCGTCCAAACCACCCAAAAACCCTACCTTCTCTCCAATCAAGTATTGGAATGAGACTTATACCATAAACCGCATCACCGGAGCAAAAGAAAATGATCCCCCACCACCACAATCCTTCAATACCCCTCAACTCAATGACCTTTCAACCTTCCCAAACCTCACAAGGCATTGTGAAAACACTCCCAAACCCATTACCCCACCACCACCAAACCCTAAGTTTGATGCATACCCCCATCAAACGATTTTGTGTTGCATCATGGATCCTCGTGTGATTGTTGCCGATTTCAACAAACTGAACTTGCTCATGTGTATGAGAAGTTAAATTTTCTTGAATTCCTCCTCACTCGACCTCCTATTCAAGTTTTCGTTCCGGTGGGCAAAACTTCGAATGATGCATCGTCGTCTTTTTAGTTTTTTTAGCAATCTTGGAAAATATCACTATTAGACTAGCTTATGCTTAGTGGTTTATTTTCAATATTTATTGCTTTTAGATACTCATACTGTGTGTATGACTATCTTCTTTGTTGTGTCTTTTTTTTCTCTATGTAACCTTTGTGTTATTTGTGTGCTATTTCATTAGTTCTATTTTGAGTTGATCTTGGTTAATTTTTTTACAATTGCTTATGGGTGATTCCATCAATTCTAAAGCTTTAACCCATTGACAAGCTTATCATCTTCATTGGATTGAAGTTTGATTTTGTCAATTACCTCTTTGGACATACTTAGCAAAATACTTGCTTCTAATTTGAGATTTCTTATCTTTCTCCCTCTCAAGTTACTTAGTAGGTAGTGATCATATATACATTGGTGTTTCTTTCCTTTCTACTAACCTTTGTGTAGCATGTCACCTTAGCTCACAAACTTGGTGCCTCAAGCAAGGGGGAGCAACCACCAAGGGGGAGCTACTAGCAAAGTTCGATGTTCTTCAAAGACTTGTGCTAACCTTTTTGCTACGACAAAGGGGGAGAAATGATAGTGATAAACTAGTTAATAATTCCATATTTTGTGTTTCTACGTAAATGAGTTTATCGTTTGTCGTAATCAAAAAGGGGGAGATTGTTAATGCAAGTGATGCCTAAAAACATTATTAGTGTTAACTAATCTTTCTTTGTTTTGATCACAACAAATTCATACAACACATTTAGTGTAAAACACAAAATGAATTATTTAACTAACACTATCATCAAGGTAATAATCATATCACTAGCCTTTCTTAATCATACTTAGTGATCATCAAAATGATTATCCTTAAAACTCACTTTTGTTAATATGACAAAAGACTTTTTAATAAACTTTCCTTTTTAGAAAATGTTTTATTAAAATGGAAAATGAAAATTTGAAAATAGCATATTCCAAATGCTGTTAGAATATCCTTTGAAGGTTTCAAATACCTCAGATATTCCCACCCCACTAAAAGACAAAAAACGGAGCGGAGTCTAGTGGCGGTACCTTAAGTACCTACGCGGTACCTTAGCGATATGGTACCGCGGGGTGAGATAAGGTACCGCGCACAGAAAGCCGTTATAGATCCGTTATACTTTGTCTCCTTTAAATAGTGGGTCAAATCTCATTTCCCAGTAAGCCTCTTGGACGTTTTTCTCAGCCCTCTTTCTATTTTCTATAGCATAATCATTAGTAAATGATCACTTAAATTGTTAAGGATGTTTACATATGATTATCCTCTTGATCCCCTCCTTTACCTTGTCCAATGAGAAGATCACTCACTCACTAGTGTTGTGATAAAGATGAATCTATGAGCTAGTCATATTCATCATGATACCCTTTTTGTTTTAGGTTAATCCAATGTATTTATGAATACTTGGACTAGTTGTGTTCATCCAAGTTATTTGTGGATACTTGGATTTGTTGTGTACATCCATTGCATATGTGTTTGCTTGGATTTGTGTTGTGTAAATCCAAGCTACATGTGTGTACTTGGATAAGTCTAGTTGAGTTGTAATAGATTTGATTAGGACTTCTCACTAAACTATAAAGTGATGTGGTTGTGTCTTGTGAGTTCTCACTAAACTTAAAAGTGATTAGTAGTTGTGTTGTGTGAAGTTCTCACTTAGCTTCAAAGTGAAGAGTCGTGAAGATTGGTTCTAGCTTTCGATTAGAACTCAACATCTAGCCTTGTGTCGTAAAATGGTGAAGTAGGCAACGTCGTGAAGATTGGTTCTACCTTAAGATTAGAACCCGACATCTAGCCTTGTGTCGTTCAATTGTGAAGTAGGCAACGTCGTGTAGATTGGTCCTAGCTAAAGATTAGGTCTCGACATTTAGCTTAGTGTCGGAAAATAATGTAAGCAACGATGTAGGTTTTCTCCGCCGAGAAGGGAGCTTGTGGATATAGTGGAAATCTCGAGTAGGTGTACTCGAGGAGTGGCGTAGAAACGAGTATAGAGCCTCGTTGTCGAACCACTATAAATCTTGGTGTCTTCCCACTAGGTTGTCTCTTTCCTTACTCTTTACTTATTTCATTATCATTATACTTACCTATTATCCTTGCTAGTGTATTTGAATTGAACCTAATCATTATGCAACTTAGTCTCAAGTAAAAGATAGTTTTGATACAAACCAAATTGAAAGTAATTTTAATTTGGTCACCAATCGAAGAGAAACTATTCAACCCCCCCCCCTTCTAGTTTCTACACAATCCACCTTGGCCTTTATTAAAAAGATAGAAAATTATAAAACATTCAAAGGAAGAAAATAAGTAAAGAAATCAAAGACATACCTTAGGGTTTTGAAAATCTCATGAATGCTTATCATCCTCAAGTTTTCACGTTCTCCAAACCAAGCTTAAAAACGTGATCATTGTTATTATAAGTTAGCAGACTAACACGAACTCATGTGGGCCAATTATTTACTTAGACTCCCTTATTCCTAGGTGTATCTCTTATATTTTATTGTTGTCTTGAATGATCACGAGGATGCATTGTTGACTTATTTCGATAGTTATTTAGGCTGAAAATAAGGTGGAACGATTTAATCAATAGTTAGCTAAAGGACAAAATCTTTTAAAACTGCTTCTAGGGACCTCATAAAGTTCATATCTTGGCATAACTCGCTTCACAATTTGAGACCTTTCTCAGACCGATGCTTGGCAGCGACTTCATACTTCAAATCTTTGAGAGACGTTCTTGAAATTATGGTCTTCTCTTCATAATAGGAATTTCTTTACTTGAACTTTTTGAGAGATTCTTCATATATGGACCACGACTTCTTCATTTTTCTCCAATCTTTATTTTGGACTTTGATATACAACGATCCGCCTCCTTTTAGGACTTGGCTCTATTTATCCTCATACCTTGTTAGGGCCTTTTTGGATAGACTTCTCCATGATCTTTTGGGGAGTTTTTGCTTTTCGTCGTGTGTCTCGATCCTTTATATTGATTTTCGATAAATGATTCTTCACATCACTTTTGGATCTTTAGCAACAAAATGTAGCCCTCATGCCTTGTTAGGGCCTTTTCGGACTCGCCAATCTTCGCACCCCGCTTCAATAAGTTATGCCTTGGCTATGAACTCTAATCAATACCGAGCAACTTTTAAACGATCTTGGGCTAGAAGCTAAGTAACTTTTCAAATCGTACAACCTTATTTATTGCAGATAAATTTATTAACAAGCGATGGGAGTATAGGCTTATAATCAACTCACATAAATTCACGAAAGAATACCAAACTTATAATTGACTTTATCATCTCTCGTTCTCCACAGTTTAAAATCTCAAGGAATGAGACTCGTGGATGCTTAGCCTATTAAATCAAAGTTTTGGGTTTTCGAGTCATCTATTGGATCTTGCAAATTCTTAGATTTTTTCAAGTTTAGAATTCGCATTTTAAAGTTCCCTTGATAAACGACTCTCTAGGATAAATTATAGGAACTTGCGAAAAGTTCTTGTTCTTAACCCGTGAGAGTTAAGACTTTCGCGTTTTAAAGTTCCCTATATAAAAGCCTAGCAAAACTTGATTTAAACACGTTAAGGATACTAGCTAGAGTAAACTTAGATAAGTAAACTCGGGTTGAGTCAAAATATTCATGACTTTGAAAATTTTTAAAACCACTTTATTAAACTTTATTTTAGCAAGGAAAGAAAATAACCATAACAAAGGAAAATACAACTATACAACTAGGCCAAAATAGATTAAAAATTTTGAAAAATGTCGAAAAATTAAATTTTCCGGTTAAAATGAGGACAAATTTATGAAAAAGACCACTTAACTTCGATAGAAGTCCCCCTACACTTGATATAAACATTGTCCTCAATGTTTAAGCATGTGGGAGTAAACTCCCCTACACTTAGGACATTGTGCACTTTGCTTAAATCTTGCTAAGAAAGAGACAACTAAAGAGATTCCTATTTTAATATTGAAAAATATAAAATAGTGAATCGAAAAGAGTTTAGGATAGAACCGGGAAGACGGGAACACGGAATCACGGGTCGTCAAAAATCATCAAGAGTGTGTCTTTGAAGCTCTAATCCCTGCATAATAAAAGAAAGAAAACAAGACATACCAACGGGGCCCCCCTACACTTATGGTGAAAACAGGGAAAGATAGATAATCGGGTTGCCTCCCGAAGAGCGCTTGTTTTTGTTAACCGAGTCACGAGCCTGACTCGTCCCCGAATTAAATGGTCCATGGGGAAGCCTCGAATGTAATACCAGGATCAAAGACCTTGTCCTCGTTCCCGGAGGACATCAATGAAGGAGAGGCGGGAGGATAAGTCTTGAATGGGAGAAAAGTCCTTTCAACATACGAAAAGTATGTGAAGTCGTGAGCCACAGGAGGTGGGGTGGGTAAAGGAATCACATTGTCATCCTCCAAAGACAATGGATGTTCAGAAAGCGGCAAAGCCGTAAGGTTATCAATCATAAAATAGGCAATGTCACCTCCCGGGTCAAAGCACTCATCCTCCGTAATGGTGTCTAAAGGAGTGGATAAAAGGTGCTCGGGAGGGGGACTTGGGACAATACCTTCCTACAGCAAATTATCAAAAATAATATCCCCTCCGTGTCATCATCATCAATACCCGGAGGTACTGAGTGAATGTCGATTTCTTCTAGCAATGGGTCATTATCTTCAACGGGAGGAATAGATGGAGGTAAAGACTCGGAAAGAGGAGGAGAAGTCAACTCTTCGATTTGAGCAATAAGAAGATGTACTTTCCGTAATCTGTCGCGAAGAATCACGTCTTCCACCTCATCTACAAGAGCAAGTTCATCGGTGAACTTGTCGTAAGCCGGAGAGAATAAATCGTCATCGCCCGCATCTCCCGGTGGATATTGAGAAATTTCAAAAGTGAAATTCTCATAGCGCGGAGAAAAATCGGTATCATCAGGATCGACCTCCTCCGTAAGAGCAACGTCGTCCTCAAGCTCCATAGTAGTCGGTATGTCACAAACCTCATCATCAAAGAATTTATCGAGACCAAAATCACTAATCTCACTCAATGAATCACCATCCTTAGACGCATTAGGAATATCGAGAGTAGGAGTAGCAACTTCTGAAGATTGGTTGAGAGCGTAGACATCATCGTCATCATCATCATCATAATAGACGGGACCATTCCAGTTAGGAGTGATATAGTCGGCTAACTCCTCCTTGATAACCTCCACATCTTTAAGAAGCTCATGAAGCAACTGTTGTTGTTCATCTCCTCGAGTTTGTTCAATCGAACCGATTCTATCCCATGCTGTAATTAAACATTTTGGTGTAGAAAAGAAGGGAAAACGACCAAATTGGCTCAAAAAGGTGTTGGTGGATTTCAAGATTTGTTCACCATCAAGCAAAGGTTGCCTTTCCGGATGCAAGTCAGCTCGGAGTTGAGCTAAACTTTCTAGAACATCATTCAAACTAGTGAGTTGTTGGTCAAGACTAATTTGCTGAGAGGATTGATGATTGAGGGTGTGATGTGGGGGCTCAAAGTTATACACACTAGGATGATAGCACGGAATTTTCTCAAAGATGTTCATCGGTTGACAGGAAGAAGCATCGTGAGGCCCCCCACAAATATAACACCACGGGTATGGAGAAAAACCCGGTGCATTTTGAGGATAAGGATTGTCATAGACGGGAGAGGGTGAGAAAGTATTGTAAGAGGCGAAGTACGATTTTATTGAATTGCAAAATGGACAAAATCCAAATTGTGTATCGTCAATATCAGAGCCACACCGCTCACAAGTACACCATTGACATGTTTGAAAACCATGCCATGGTCTCCCACACCGGACGCAAGACGAATCCATGTAGAATAATAAATAAGAAAGAAGAATATTTTTGGTGCAAAACTTTCAAAAAGAAATGCTTTTTATGATATTTCAAATGTTTTTGGATTTTTTGAAAATTTATGACACGAAAAATAACGTTCACGAGTGAACGGATCCCAAAAGCCAACGCGTCTCTCACAAAAAACCGCTAATCTTCACGAAAAGAGCCGGCAGCGGCGCCATTTGAAATTCTGATTTTGCTAGTTTAAAAAGTTCGTTTTCTCGGTGTCTTAACGAATTGATTTCCGGTTCAAAGTGCGACTCAATTGTTTTTGGTTAAGAAAAAGGGAAGTTGATTATCTATAACTAATTAAAAAGTAAATTCGAAAAGTATTTAAAAACAAACTAAAGACATACAAATAATAAAAGTAAAACAAGGTGAATATTAAAAACTAAAAATTAAAACGATATTAAAACGAATATTAAAACAAATAATAAAACAAAATTTAAAGCGAAACAATTAATAAAAATAAAACTAAAAGACGAAATTAACTATCGACTCGAAAATAAAGTTTACTAAATGAAAAAGGAGAGAATAAATTTAAAATGGTACTTTAAAGCTAAACGAGGCAAAACCTAAAGCGGGTACTAAATAAAAGATAAAACTTAAATTTTACGAAAAAATATTAATACTAAAAATCGACGAAAAATTCAACTAAAAATACGTAACTTTCAAAAATAAAATCGGAACAACTTTCAGATAAAACTAAACAATTACGGAATAATACTATTAAATAAACAAACTAGCAAGCTAGCTGCTGGAAGCTAGCAAGCTAGCTGCTTAATTTGGCGCCAAATAGGGAATAAGCTAGCAGGCTAGCTGGTCACTTCCATCGCACTTTTCCATCTTTTCCATCGTACTCATGCTAAGCTAGCAGGCTAGCTGGTCACTTCTATCGCACTATGCACCGTACTCATGCATCATACTCATGCATCATAGCCAAGGATCGTACCAAGGATCGTAACAAGGATCGTAGCCAAGGATCGTAGCCACGGATCGCACCCACGATCGCAACAAGTGATCGTGGTGAGGATTATGGAGTGTGATCGTGGTGACGATCGTACTAAGGATCGCAGTAATGGATCGCAAGTAGAAACCCTCGGGGTTTATGCGATCACACTTACTGGATCGTACTGGTAAAACCCTTAAGCATTACGATGGCATACAATAAGCAAATAAGTAAATACCAAATAAGCACTTATCTAAAAACTTAACCAAATCAAATTTAAGAAAAAGCTAATAGACCAAAATTTAAAAACTTTTAAAAATACTAAATAATAAAAAATATTTAAAAACAACTTTTTATAAAAATCAACTAAAAAGCACTTAATCAAAAATAAGAAAATTAACACAATAAGCACTAAAACACTTTAAGCTATGAAAATCAAACATTAAAAGATCAATAATAATAAATTTGAAAACTTTTAAATTACAAAATAAGCAAACTTTAAAAAGACTAAACTTTTTAAGAAAATTAAAAAGTAAATAAGCTAAATACAAAATAAGCCAATAAGATTGTCAAACTTATAGCTTAAATCGTATACAAGCCTAGATGGAAATAGAAAGATGAACTTTTTAATCAAATAAACAATAAGATTAAGCAAAATCAATGCTTAATCCGAGCCACAATCAAATCAAAGACAAGAAAAGTAGGATGAGAATGATAACGAAAAGCTTGATTAAAGGAAAATTAAGATTCAACAATAAAATTAACTTACTTGGAATTAAAAGGCAAGAAATTTAAGACATGAAATTAAAAATGACATGAAAATAGAAATGGTGCAAGTAATTAAAAATGCTGGAGAGCTAATTTGTCAAGTTAGCTAACAAGAAAAATGAAAATGAAAAACTAGTATTTATAGGAGGAGGAGAGGAGTAGGTTGGAAGCTTCCTCCTCTCTTTCTTTCTTTCTCGTCTTGTCGTCTTTTAAGTTCTTCGACTTTTTCGACTTTGTCTCGGGATTAATTAAACTCGTCTTTGTAATTTCTTCATAAATTAGACTTGAGTTCTTCGGCTTTATTAAACTTCCGTCTTTAGACCTTTTCTTCGATAAATCTTCAGAATAGGCCTTGGACTTCCGTTCTTTTTGCACTCTTGATCTCTTGACTTCGTCTTTTGTCTTTTTCTTCGATAAAAGCCCGTGAAAGCCCGTGTTTTCTTCCGTTTTTACATTTTGATACTAAAATCACAACAAAAACACAAACCACGCATAATTCCGACATTTACGACATAAAATGCACGTTATGGTCTTGTTTTCGTTATAAATAAGTGGTAAAAGGATGGGTGTTTTCACACCTATCAGGCGGTAACGCCAAACGCTTCAAGGTGAGACATAGAATATGACGAGAAACGTCTATCTGAGGATAGGGAGTTATACTAAACTTGGGTCTGGTCTCTCAAGTTCTTCCAGAACTTCCCAGAATGAGGAAAAATGAACGTAAAGTCGTAAGCCGAGATACCATAGTGTCATGAACGCGAGCGCGAAAGCAAGTCGTGAAATTAAAACAAGAACGTGAAGTAAACAAGGAGCATAATTGCGAATCTTTGTCTGACCCGATAACTGAGGGATTTCCAAGTGATCGGATGAGCCTTGGTTGGAACATGTCCGATCAATCTGTTGGTTTTAAAAACCTTGCGGATGTAAGGATTTTGCAGACTTGATCAAACTGTTTGCAATAACCCAAATAGCATCATGTTTCTTCTGAGTTTGCGTTAATCTGGTAACCAAAATCCATGGAGATCTTGTCCCATTTCAATTCACAATTTCAGATGATAATAACATCCCAGTCTGTTGGTGTCCTATCTTAGCCTGTTTGTATGACAGGTATGAAGATATGAACGTAACTGTATCTTGCTTCATCGAACTTGCTACATAGGAGTTTGCGAAACTCAGAATCTCTGAATCTAGACTTCTCCTAGCGTAGGATTTTTTAGAACACCTAATGTAGTGTAGGGTTCTCTCCTTTACGCATAAGCTGAGTCATGGTAAGATTAACCGTAGAAAGCCATGTGATTCAGCGTGTCACTGTAATCAAACAGGATTGATATTGGAAAATTTTCTAGGGTAAAATTTCTCTTGCCATAGGATTTGCAACATAGTGCATATATGGTCTTCCTGTTCTTCTCTAGACTTAGAGGAAATCAGGTTATCCTTAATGAAAACGCTGATGAATTTGCATATGAGTTCATGGAAACTCATTCTTATAATGCCGTTGGAGCATTGATGAGACTAAATCAAAATCATAAATCTAGCTTGACCGAGTCGTGAACGAATAGCTGTCATGGACATGTCCTGCTCTTTCGCTCGTTACTGTTGGCAGCATGATCATGAGTTAGATCTTAGAAAAGTGATTAACACTATAAGGTTGATTTGACATGTTGTCAATACGTGGAGGAGAATAACGGTCATGAATGGTGATTTGTTTAAAAATCGACGGTAGTCGACACATAATCTTATGTTACCGTCCTTCTCCTTGAAGGTTCTTCTGGAGTGTGAGGGAAAATTTTGGAATAATCCGTTGGTTATGCGTAAAAGGACTTCAGTAGTCGTGTCTTACTGACATCTAGAAAGTTTTAGCGACCATGGCTAACAACGCACATGCTTGTAAGCATAGATAATTTGTACAGATTTTTCCTGATGAAAAATCAAGCTGAATGTATTCAGGAGCCTGAACACCACTGTACATAATTATGAATCGTAGCATGGTGTGTTGTTCATAGTCCATAATTAAGATAAAATTCAACTCGTGTCTGTCCGAGGAAATGCGTTAGCAGCTTGGATCCCATCATTAATCTGAAGGAAAACCTTCGTATACGTGGGAATACGAAAGGCGTACTTCACGGTCATGAATATATGAAATACGGTGAAAGAAATGAAAGTGACATCGACAACGTGACAGTTCTCACTGATGCGCCGATAATGGTATTGAAATTCTTGTGGCCTGATTAATACATGGCACAACAAAATGGATATACCCTTGGAGGGTACCATGAATTTCTTATAAATGTTCCATAGTTGGACGTGAGTCATGTGTCTTGACTCGTGTCTTGGAACTATAAGCATGACATATGTCTTGACTGGTGTCTTGACATGTGTCTTCAGAAAGTATACGTGAGACATGTGTCTTGACTGATGTCTTGACATGTGTCTCGAGACGTAAAACAATAGAACTACAATATTAGGTTATTATGCCAGAATTGGCGGATCGGCTGGACTACTGATCATTTGTATGTCAGATCATGTCCGCGGCCGGAGCCTCGGTTGCGATTTCTAGGATAGTTGCTGTCATAGTAGTGGTTACTATCATCTTGTCTGTCGGTTCCATGACGGTCATTCTCATGACCGTGATTCATGTAACTATTCAGCTGAGTAGCCGGCTGGTACCGGTTTGCACTCATATGACTGAAACGACAACTGAATGACGCGTGACATGTAACTAAGAATTTGGGACAATGATTGATAAAATCGTTGATGGCGAAGTATCTTCTCATCCAATAGCTTTGCTCTGACGCCTTTGTCTTCGTCTCGTAGGATCTTCAGGTTGTGAACAGCATCCGCATCTCGTAGCGTCTCCGAACGTCAACAACATCAACCTTTAGTAACATCTCCAAGTTATGAGCGGCATCAACAATCTTGTAGAATATCAGCAATTGAAAATACGCCTGAGTTGATTCAGAATCGACTAGTGAATACTCGTGAAGTATTGCAAGTGGAATACACATGGATCAAGGTACGTGTAATACACATGAAATACGGTACGTGGAGTACACGTGGAATGCACATGAAATGATCGGTATGGGGTCGATCATTTATCATGATTTAAGGAAAGTATATCGGTTAAACGGTTAGGAAAACCATCATGATAACCTGACAGTATTAGCATAGACATCATTTTGGTTATATCGAGAAGCGTTAAAGTGTGGTTACACAAAATTCAACGATAATTTGCCTGACAGCATGATCAATGAAAACCAACCATGAGTATCATGAAAGTAGAATTCAATGAAATCCAACAATGTCTTGCGTGAAAGCATAAATAACAAAAGATGCGTAAGACGTAATCAACATGAAGACGGAATTATCATGAAGGAACATAAAACGATCTATCATAAAGGAGTGTATAACATAATCAGCATGAAACTGAGTTTAACCATGACAGTATGAAAACATACTTGACATAAAAACATAGTAACTCATGAGGGGACATGAAAAAAGAATTTATGCCAATAAATCATGAGAAAAATTTTATGCATGAAAAACCGTGCATGAATGCGTAATGTAGTTTATAAAAACCTCTATATGTGCGAGGGGACGCCTATGGGTCGGTCCCAAAACAAAAGACATGGCGAGGGGACGCCTATGGGTCGGTCCCAAAGTTAAAAGTTTCGATAAAAGCACATGCGACTAAATAGGGCCAGTCCTGTACCAACCATTACTTAGTCATAATCCCTGCAACAATGATACATGAAACATAAATAAATGAAACTCGTCTGTCAAAACTTATCAGAAAAAAAATTTATGTGACTAATTATGAACTATTGAGGTTCAGTCCACATAGTCACGGTTCACGAGGAACGTCATGCATGAAACAATGACACATAACTAAATATGAATGACGGTTGTCCATCCATATTAGTACAACATAATCGATGAAAACATCAAGGTTAAAACCTCAAGGTGCTGAAAACATCATGGTTAAACAACAATGCGCTGAAAACATCAATACGTAGATTAACAAACATTGGCTTAGGAAGCTTCTGGTGACTACCCACTAGTCACAGGTCAAGTTTTAGAGCCTACAAGTCGAAGCCTTGTCTCTGATACCATAATTGTAACACCCCATTTTGATAAATGGAATGTCACGCGTAGTTATGGCGTGTCATCAAAGCATGCAAGGTAATATGTACTAAACATACATGACCATAGGGAAAACCGGAATCAAACATCGGTTCCCAAACATAAGCCCAAAACATAAATAAAGTAAATGAACAAAAAGGAAGACTAAAACAAGCATAAGTATATGAAGGCAAAAAGGAAAAGAAGTCTCTAGCAGCTTCCATCCTATGCACGTCCTCCAAATGCTCGAGTCTTTCCTAGGGTACCTGCCGTTTTGGGACATGGAAAGGAAAGTAACGGCTGAGCGAAACGCTCAGTGCACGGATATAGACATAGCATAAATGACTAAAACATAATAAAGACTTAATAGCAGCGGAAATGTATAAGTCCTGGAAAACCTGGAACATGTTCATAAAACTGGTTTTATAGTTTGAAAAGCCTTATGTTTATCTTATGAAAACTGTTTAACATATTTTACCATTAGCCAATATAGGTCATGAAAATCCACCGTGCATGAATACTTGGAGGGGTGACCTCATCATGCAAATTAGAGGGGCTGCCTCTAATTTAATATACTTGTTTGGGTAGGAGGGATCAGCTCCTTGTGAAGGATGCAAGGCACACACCACATTCACCATGAAATCCTGACTGAAACATGTAACTAGGATGCACCCATACGCCCCACATGATAAATATAAATATATGGCCAAAAGCTGAAGGGACGCCACGAGCAATCACTCCGCCGTTGTGAAGTCATAACATCAGTGCCTCTAATGTTACGGTTATGGTACCTCCATAACTAGGTGAAAACTGGTCATGCATATATATGGCTATAGGTATTCTAAATTAAACATAAGCAAATCAAACACATAACTTATACTATAGGAAAACATTTGGCTGCATACGGGGAATCCTAATAAGGAAAGAATGTCCATACTGAAAGGACGGGAATCTGTACCTTATGTCCAGTGAACGAAGACGACGAATGGAAGAGAGTCCTACTTCGGTATCACTAACGCTACATAAATACATACGTGTATAAGTATCTGATCACTGAGTACGTAACTGGTTTTTAAGTCATGTCTTAGCTTGTTTTATATGTTCACGTCTTATTTTACTGATTTTAACGTTATACTGTATTTATCGTGTATTCTGTATATTCTGATTAAGTAGTACTTGTATTTCTTGTATTATTATACTCGCTGTGAAATAAATAGTAACTTTCTAAATATAGCAGGTTTCCTGAAATAGAAAGTTTCCAAAAATAGAAAGTTACCAAAAATAGAAAGTTTCCAAAAATAGAAAGTTTCCAAAAAATAGAATTACTACTTAAAATAGATAAGTTTCTAAAAATAGAAAGTCTCCATAAATAGATTAGCTGCCTTAATTAAATAAGTTTCTAAAAATAGAAAGTTTCCATAAATAGAAATAAGATGGATTATTAAGCTAAAATATAAGCTAAAGTGTTTTCTGACTTATATTCTAAGTCATGATATTATAAGGTATAGTTTTTTAATTATTTCATGTGAATTAAATAAACTATAGTTTTAAAGTATTTAATTAACGATAACATGATGTAATTAAATAAACGGTAATAATACTTTGGTTAAAACGTGTATAAATGTTTAGCATTAATATAACCCAAGTCATGTAAATTAATTAATTATAAGGCATGTTAAATAATCAATTAATTATATAATCTAATATAAATAATAAATACTTAGGTTACCATCCATGTATTATTATTAATAATAATAACCTAAGTCATAATTAAATTAATTAAGTAACATGTCAATTAATTTAATTAAATGCGTAAATAAATAATCTTGTAATTATAAGTCGTGTTTTATTAATTTAATTTACCTTGTAAATTAATATACATGTTAAAGGTAATAACTTGTAAAAATAATACCCGAACCCATGTATTATTTTATTAATCCGTGTAGTAACCCGAACCCGTGATAAACCGTGAAAACGTGTTGTGTTTTTATATAAAGCCGAACCAAACAACCCCTTAATTCTGTTCTTAACCTCGCTGCCAAACAACCCCTACTTCTGTTTAAACCCAAAACCAAACACCCCCTAAACTGCCCGTTACCCCTGGCAGTTGGGTTGTTACCACCGGCAGTAGCCGGTTCCCACTGTTGGGCATAAAATCCCACCGAGACCTGGTGGTCTCGGTTCCCACTATTAGAACAAACCCACCACTAGCCGTAGCCAGTGGTTTTCCCCTGGTAGGCCGCGGTTCCCAATGTTTGAGCAAAACCAAGCCAAAACCCTAATTGGGTTGCGGTTGGTGGGATTAATCTACCACCAAGACTCATATGAGTCTCGGTTTGTGTGCCCTTTAGAACCCAACAACAAACAAACGAAACCCCCTCTTAAATTATTGTTTGAACATGTTTAAATACCCCTGAAATCGGATTAAAAGAAAAAGAAAATAGAAACGAATTAAGGTTTACCTTGTTTCTTTTTCGTGTTTGGGGTTTTGGACAACAAAACGAAAGCAATCTTTGATCTTCTGGATTAAAATACTCAATCCATTCTTCCTGTTTCTTTGGTGTTGGTCGCGGCAGAGAAGAAGAAGGAAAAGAAGTGGCGGTTGTTTTCCATGTTTTAGGGTTTCTGTGTTTGTGTGATGTTTGTGTCGACCAAAAGAAAACAAGGCCCCCTTCCCGTCTTTTATTATACACGGCTAACACACACACTTGGGCCTTGAGCCCAAGTCCTATATTTTTCCTTGTTGTCTAAAATAGTCCTCATACTTTTCCCTATCGTTGGTATTAATTATATAATAAAACGTACGCGTGTTTATATAATTAAAGTGTCATGAATTTCAGAGTTATTCTCATGCGTGTTTAACGTAATATTAATTACGTAATTACTTGTCGTGTTATTTTTAAATATACACAATAATAATAATCGTTTAAATGTTCGTGATCACGTTTTACGTAGTTTACGTAATTTATTTAGTTTTTGATCGTGACTCAATATATTTATTCGTGTTCGTAATAAATATATAAATACGTAATTAGTATTAGCTCGTGATTAAATTACGTTCATGATTTCATGATCGCATGTTCGTGATTAATTATTGTTTAAATAATTATTGTGTGTTCGTACGTAATAAATACTTATCGTGTTCTAACACGTACGTAATACGTAAAATTCTATTTCGTGAACGTAAACATGCTATAAAAGGAAAGTTTTAATCTAGTACGTACGATCTAATGGGTACTATGCATGGTAAAAGTATGCGGGTTTTACAGTGTTTTTATTTGAATATTTATAATTATGTGATTTGTTGATTTTTTAATATTACATATATGTTATATTTTCAAAATATAAAATATATAAGTTATAAAGTTTAACAGAGTATTCTGTTTATTTCTAAAGTTACTAAAAATATGAAAAAATATAAGTAAACATTTAAATCGATCTAATTTATTTAGAATTCAACCACTAAAGTTTTATTAATCCTCTCCTCCTTTTTAAGTTTTTATTTTCACAAATTTGACACATATATTTTTATATGTTTTTAATACAAGGGTTTTTGCAAACTCTTTTTATGTCTTTTCGTTCCACGGATAGACTCAAATTTGAAATCGGACTAAACGTATGACTACTTTTGTTTTTGGTAACGATATATTTTTTGGAATTTTAAGCTAAAAACTATTTAATAATAAAACTATTTAATCTAATTTTAAAAAATAATTTTAAACTAATTTTAATTAAACTATTTTAAAACTTAAACAAAATTTAAAACTAATTTAATTAAAATAAAAACTTTTTAATCTAATCTATTTTTAAACAAAACTATATAAATTGAAAACTAATCCAAAACTAAAATTTAAATAAGAATTAAAAACTATTTTTAATCTATAAAAACTATTTTAAAATTATAAAAGAAATTTAAATAAAATATTTTTTTATCTTTTTATATTTTTGAAAACTGAATAAAGTAAATAAAAACGGAATTTAAAATTAAAGATTAATTAAACTAAAAAAAACTTAAAACTTGAATTAAACCATTTTAAATGAAACTGCCAATTTCAAAAGTAACTATATTAATTACATGACACAAAATTAAACACAAATAAAGTGCTAGTTGAGATGGTTGTGTTTGTATGCAGTTGAACGAGAGGTCCAGGGATCGAATCCCTGGAGAGACGAATACTTGCTATTTAATATTTTTTACTTTTTGAACTTTATACAGATAAATTGTATCTGTATGTTTGAGATTAGACAAAGCATCAAATATTAAATATCAAAATAAGCTAGAACCGAAAGCAGTCAAAAAGCAAATAATGTAAGCAAATAAGTAAATAAAAAAACTGACAATAAGCACAACAGCTATTTAACTAAGCAGGTAAAAACTAATAAGCTAAAAAACCAAGCAGCAACTATTTAGAATAAACAAATAAGCATTAACTAAATAATCTAAATACCTAATAAGCAAAGAGGATAAAGCACAAATTAAAACTTAACATAAAAATAAAAGAGAAAGAAGAATCAAACCTATTGTCGATTTCCGTTGAGACGAAGGTTGGCGCTGAGCCACCTTGTGAACCGAAGCAAACAATCAAACACCACCTCAAATCATCAAAACCAACTCGAACGTCAACAGTAACCTTTAAATAGTAATCGAACCAAAAATCTCCTACTCGAACCGAGAACGCATTCCAGTGGGGAAGAACTAATTGAAAATCAACTTTTTCATTAATAATAAAATTACATTACTGGAAAATAAAGAAATACATTAAATCCTAAAACTAATTTGCAGAAAAGTAAAAATAAAGAAAAAAGTGCTAACTTAAAATTACAGATTAGGGTTTTTTATAGGCAAACCCTAGGAAACCTTCTTCATAGCTTTATGATTAAGCATCCAATCTTGGCCCTTAAATCTTCTCTTCTCTCTCTTCTCTTCAAATCAACGGTTGACAATGAATCTTGAGCCACGGATTGCCAGGATGGCATTTGGGTGTGTTTGTTTAGGCTGAGGTAGAGCAAGTTTATTGGATGGATTGGGATGGTGATGTGTTTTCACCAATCAAAAATAGCCACGTAAGATTTAAAGATGAGGACCACAGTTGGTGTTATCTCCAGTTTTCATGGGGATTTAATTCCCCATTGTGTGAATTAAACAATAAAGGTAAAATCCCCAAATATTACTTATGATTTTTTATGATGGTAAAATTAGGGTTTGATGGTGGCTGCGAGTTTGGTGGGAGAGAAAGGTGTAGGTGAAAAGTTTTGCATAGGTTATATCGAATGGCAGTAATGAGAGAGGGTAAATTATTTATTTTAAGTGTGTGTGGGGGAAAAGTTGGTTTCACGTGTGGAGTGAAAAGGTTGGGATAAATGTGAGTTGTGTTGACCAGTACACGTGTGTGAGGTGGGTAAGATAAAAACGTTTTATTAAAATAAGTTACGTGTGAGGGGATGTGGGGAAAGGAGTTGTGAGGTGTTGACCGGTTGACCAGGAAAAAGGTTTTATTCACAAAAGTGAAACGTTTAACTTTCCATCAGTTCATGTAATGGGCTTGGCCCAATTTAGTTCCAAATGTCACATTTATAAATTTGGGCTTTCATCCGTATATAGATTGGGCTCTTGTTGGGCTAATTAGCAAATTGTGGATAACTTAAATCCTTAAATGGGCTTTTGAGCCCATTTATCCAATGTGGGACCCACAAGACTCGAATATCTTCAAAAAGATTTAATCCACTAAAAACAAACTTGATTTCGTCTTCTTTGATCATTTCTTCAAAATCGTGTCGATTTTGTTGATTTTCGTGATCTCTTGCACACTTTTGATCTTTTGACATTGTCTTCGTCTCTTTTTGGACTTTTCTTCAACATTTGACCGTGAAATCCCGTGTTTTCTTTCCTTTTGATCATTTGTACCTATTTTAACACAAAAACACAAAACCACGCGTAATTCCGACTTTACGATATTAAACACATGATTAGGTCTTGTTTTTCCTTGATTTTAGTGGCAAAAGGATAAGTGTTTACACACTTATTAAATCCCCTACACTTAACCATTGCAATGACCCCATGCAACGCATTATTTTAGAGCATAAAGTTACATTTTTCTCATAATTAATCCATCTCGGCCTTTATTAAGATATACTAATACTACTACGATGAAAAGATAAAAAATTTAAAGGAGACAAAAGTTATAACAATTTATTAACTTGAAAATTATTGAAGGAAGAAACTCGTAAAGAAATCTAAGACTTAGATTAGGGCTTTGGTGTCATGAATATTAATCACCCTCAAGTTTCACGTTCCCCATACCAAGCTTAAAAACGAGATCATTGTTTACCATAAGTCCTCAAGTTAAAACCACTTATATAAGACAATTGTGTAAACTCTTTCTCCAATTCCTACTTTGTATCTCTAGATTTTATTGATTGTCATTCACCCGTAGGCTCATTTGACTTATTTGATAATTATTATTCCAAAAATGAGGGCCAAACGGTGCAAACCCGACACTCAAAACCTAACCTCGTCCTCAAAAACGTTGTCACTAAAGTAAGCCCACATCAAGGATGATTTAACATGATTTGGGGAATAAATTCCCGGACCCAAAATTTGGCCAAATAGTACTACTTATTAATTATTCCTCCAAAGTCAAGTTGACTTTATGTGGAGTTTAGCAAGTTCACATCATATACCCTTAGGCTCTTTAAGATGTAAAAATGCTCCCCGTCTATTGTCCACACCCTAAGGCTCCTTGAACGATAAACGAGGGAATTGATTTTTGAATCAATTTTTATTCAACACTTACCATGCCATACACCCTAAGGCTCTAATGACAAGGTTCGTGCTACATGCCCCACACCCTAAGGCTCCTTGAGGTCATGTTTTAATATTATTCTTTCTTTATGTATGATATATATAGTAGGCCAAATTCCGCGGTCCCATGGTCTGAATACTTCCTACTTAGTGGTTATGAGCCACCTTAGTCGGAAGTCCACAACGCTGGCACCCTCAATGTGTTCATGCTTTAATTACAAGGAGAATAAAGATTTGGCTAAGAGTTAAGATATCGAATCGACACCGCAAAAATCCTCATTTATTAAGCAATTAAATATACAAGCGGGAAGAAAGAGCCACAAAAACCATATAAGCAAAAATTAACCCTTAAACTTATTATCAACTCTATCATCTCTTGTTCTCCACAATTTAAAATCTCAAGGAATGAGACTCGTGGATGCTTAGCCTAATAAACCAATTAAGGTCCATATGGTTAAGGATACTAGCTAGAGTAAACTTGGAAAAGTAAACTCGGGTTGAGTCAAAATATTCACGACGGGCCTAATATATCAAAGATATCTAAACTTGTTAAAACCATTTTATTCATTTATTTATTTTATTTTTACTTTATTCTTGAAATGGAAATTATTACGATGCAATGAAAATAAATAAAAACACTACTAGGCCAAAATAGATCAAAAATTTGAAAAACGCTGAATTTTTTTTTATTTATTAAAATTTTTCGGTTAAATGAGGTCAAATTCATGGAAAAACCCACTAAAATTTCGATAGAAATCCCCCTACACTTAATATAAACATTGTCCTCAATGTTTAAGCATGTGGGAGAATTAACTCCCCTACACTTAGGACATTGAGTACGTTGTTTAAAATCGAGCTAAGGAAAGGACAACTAAAGTGATTACATTTATTTGTTTTATTTATATACATGATTGAATCACAATAGCAAAAACTTATCGAAGGAACCGGGTACACGGGAAACACGGGTCGTGATAAAAGCACCAAAAGTGGATCATCAAAGCACATGTCCCTGCACACAACATCACAACACAAACAACCTACTTGGCTCCCCCTACACTTATTGACGAAAATGGGTGAAAAAGGGTAAAAATCTAACATAGTTAAACGATGCTTGATTATTCATCACGAGTATCTAGCTCGACTCGATTTTCCGAATGTTATCATTCAAGTGGGAAAATCATGGGAAAACCGAGATTTCCAAGGGAGGAAAATCTCTCCATGATAAAGGGTGAAGTAAAGTCATATAAGGCATACCCCATGAAAATCCACCCGGGTCAAACACATAATTTCTATCACAAAAGGAAATAAACCCCGAGGTGGTACGCAAGTCAAAGAAAAGTGGGGTATCCTTAGTCAAAAATCTCCTACAAGGAAAGGTGCTATGGTATGGCAATGAAAGCACAAAAGTCTCTATTCCGGGATCAAACACCTTTTCTTTAACGGGAAAATAGCAAGAGGTAGTGACATTTAAGCTCAAAATATCATCAAAATCCAAAGTGGGAAAGTCGTCCTCTTCCAAACTTGATGTGAAAACATAAGTATCGTCGGAGTCATAGGAAAACTCTTCCTCATGAGTAAAATAGGTATTTAGAAAGATATCTAAATCCTCCTCAAATGGAATAACCTCTAAAGTCGGAATGATCTCTAAGAGTGGAGGATCCTCCTCGATAGTCATGACTTCTAAAATTGGAGTATAAAAGTGAAAAGGAGTTTCCATGGAAAAATCACTCATAGGGATATGAGGTGTATTAAGATTATGGGGTGGGTCATCAAAGTTAATGAGATCACTTAAAGAAGTGTCATCATCGTAGGTATCAAAGATTGGTGAATCATAAATGGGTGGGTCAAAAGTGGGTGGGTCAAAAGTTGAGTCGTCTAAGCCGAAGATAGTGTGATCACTTGAATAAGTGTCATCACTATAGGTGTCATAAATAGGAGTATCAAAAATTTGAGGCTCTAAGGGAAGGGATGAGTTTATCACAAAATCATTTTGATTAGACTTTTCAATTCCAAAAGGATTAATAAAAATCTCTTCATTATCATAATTAAGAACATCAATCATATTGACCGACTTTTTTCCATTTGATTTTGTTGTGATTTTTCCCATTTTAAAAACTTGTTGTTCATCCCGAACCCTAAGAATTAATTCCCCTTCGGCCACATCAACTAAGGCTCTTCCGGATCGTAAGAATGGTCAACCAAGTATTAACGGAATACGAGGATCCATTTCATAGTCGACGACGACAAAGTCCACGGGAAAAGTGAATGTACCAACTCGAACAAAAACATCTTCGGCAATACCAACGGGGTATGCGAGAGTTCGATTAGCTAACTCGAGAGTCATACGAGTCGGTACAAGGTCGGGTAAGTAAAATTGTTTCCAAACTGAAAGTGGCATAAGATTGATGCTAGCGCCGAGATCCGCTAAAGCCATACAATCATCGATTTTAGGAAACGAGCAAGGTAACACGAATCGTCCAGGATCTCCTAGCTTTTCGGGAAGCTCTTTGAGAAGAATCACGGAACAATTCTCATTTAAACGGGTGTTCACGAGCTCAACCATTTTTTCTTTCTTATTAAGCAAATCTTTAAACATTTTAACAAATTTTGGCATTTGAGCAAGTGCTTCAATAAGTCTTATGTTGACATTGACGTTGGAAATCATTTTCAAAAAGTTAGAGACATGAACGTCATCTTTGGTGAGCACTTTAGCCTTGTCTAACCTAGATGGATAAGGAATATTAGGCTTAGACTTTGAAGGTTGAGAAGGAGAAGGACTCGCTTCTTGAACAACCGTAGGGATAGGCTCTTTCGATAATGGAGGACTAGAACTAGGAGTGGTAGTGGGAGGAATCACCGGAGGGGGAGTAGGATTACTCATTATGACCTACGGGCCTTGTTTCTCCTTTATGGGCGAAGAGATGGAAGGTCCCACTAAAGTGGCTCCACTTCGAGTATTGATAGCACTCACATTAGCACGAGGGTTAATCTCGGTATTGGATGGTAAGGCTCCTTGGGGTCTAAGGGCTTGCAACATAGTCAAAAATTTCTTATCGGTCGATTCTTGCATCTCTTTCATAATTCGCTCATGGTCGGTCAATTTTTGTAGAACCAAGTCTATTTGAGGATTATGCATGTTCATTTGATTAAACCCTTGATTAGGAAAACCTTGGTTTTGATATTGAGGTTGAAAACCGTTGTTATTATGAAAACCTTGGTTATTATTTTGAAACCCTTGATTTTGACCATTAAAATTCCCTTGATTAGTATTCCCTTGAAAATTACCCATTTGAGGACGTTGGTTCCTATTTTGGTATTGAGTATTTTGGGCGGGTGGGGGTGGTCTTTGTGGTGCTACAAAACCCGGGGGAGCCAAATAATTAGTACTCTTGTAAGACAAATGGTTAACATCAACATTAGGTTTAAATGGAACCCTTTCATTAGCATTAAAAGCACAAACTTGTTGTTGTTGATTGTAAACCTTGTCACAATTAAAATATGAATGCGGTCCACCACAAGTCTCACACGTTTCACAAGTTTCTTTCATGGCATTAACTTGACCATTTAAGGCATCGGTTTTTAGAGCAAGTGATTCAACAAGCGAAGTGAGTTTATCGATTCTCTTGTCAGTCTCACTAGAACTAGCACTCGTCATAGTGGCCCTAATACTCTTGGTTTGTACTTTAGCCTTGTTTTCAATTATGGCCCAAGCCTCGTTCATTGTTTTCACAAGAATATTGCCGCCCGCGGCACTATTAAGTGAGTCTTGGTCATTTAGAGTTAAACCATTGTAAAACGTATTAATTTGATGCACTTTAGTGAAACCGTGTTGTGGACATTTTCTTAAAAGCTCTTTAAATCGATCCCAAGACTCACTAAAAGTTTCCCCATATTTTTGCTCAAAGGTGATTATTTCATTTCTCAAAGAGGTAGTCCGTGATAGTGGGAAAAAGTAGTTAATGAACTTGGTCTCTAAGTCGATCCATGTGGTAATACTTTGGGGTGGTTCCTTATCAAGCCAAATCCGGGCTTGTCCCTCGAGGGAAAAAGGAAAGAGTTGCAAACGAATAGCCTCTTGTGGCACCCCATTGTATTTGACGATATTGGACAAATGGATAAATCTTTTGATATGATCATGGGGGTCATCTTGGGAACGACCCAAAAATGGGATAGCGAAAACCATTATTAATTAAATCCGATTTGAGTTCAAAATTATTTGCTCCAATTGTGGGGACAACGATAGCGTCATCGTTTCCTTCAACGTGTGATTGCAAAATCTCGAGCATAGGTCGGTTATCCGTTTCCATTGTATTGTCGAAAGCTCGATTCTCGGGATCGGCTTGAATGACAGTCTTTTTGTTTTTCTTCTTCTTCTTTTTGGAAGAATTAGAAATTTTTGGTACACCACTTGGTATGTATGTATGCGCGCGAGTGCGCATACAATTAAAACTTGGAATGAGGTAGGTGACCTCGGTCGACTTTGAGAGGAAAAGGATTTTCCCTCTCGAGGTGCAATATGAAAAAGCTACAAAAATATATACTTAATACTAATTGAGTTGGCAAACCAATAATCGGTCGTCCCTCTCAATATACGCACAAGCAAGCGGGGAAACGAGGTGGCACAAAGCACCTAAAAACCTTTTTCCTTAGACGGCCTTTTATAGCGCGTCGCCTTATACTCACATTATAGTTTGTATATTTTGAGTTCAAACGTCTTACTAGTATTTATCTATTTTGCCTTTTTATTTCGTTATGGATGCGAATACAATAGTTAGGTGATGAAATCCCAACTAAGGCTTATTTGAAAAGTAGGTAAATTATTGTGCTACGTAATATACTATAGTAAAAGAAAAATCTTTTTGTATTTTTTTAGAAAAATATATATTCACAATAAAAACGAAAGAAATCAAACTAAAAAATAACACTAATACGTAATATTTTTAGTGTAATACTTTTAGGAAAAAGTATTACTTTTGGATTTTTTAATTTTTTTTTGGTGCAAATCTTAGGAAAGAATTTGCTTTTGTGATTTTTTACTTTTTTTGTATTTTTAAGTTTTTGATTTTTTTTGAGTTTTTGATTTTTGTGCAAGAAAAATAACGTTCAAGAAGAACGGATCCCAAAATCCAAACGTCTTCACGAAAAATCGTCAATCGTACGAGCGAAGCGGCAGCGGCGCCATTTTAATACTAGGGTTTTTGCAAACTCTTTTTATGTCTTTTCGTTCCACGGATCGACTCGAATTTGAAATCGGACTAAACGTAAGACTACTTTTGTTTTTGGTAACGATATATTTTTTGGAATTTTAAGCTAAAAACTATTTAATAATAAAACTATTTAATCTAATTTTAAAAACTAATTTTAAACTAATTTTAATAAAACTATTTTAAAACTTAAACAAAATTTAAAACTAATTTAATTAAAATAAAAACTTTTTAATCTAATCTATTTTTAAACAAAACTATATAAATTGAAAACTAATTCTAAAACTAAAATTTAAATAAGAATTTAAAACTATTTTTAATCTATAAAAAATATTTTAAAATTATAAAAGAAATTTAAATAAAATATTTTCTTATCTTTTTATATTTTTGAAAACTGAATAAAGTAAATAAAAACGGAATTTAAAATTAAAGATTAATTAAACTAAAAAAAACTTAAAACTTGAATTAAACCATTTTAAATGAAACTGCCAATTTCAAAAGTAACTATATTAATTACATGACACAGAATTAAACACAAATAAAGTGCTAGATGAGATGGTTGTGTTTGTATGCAGTTGAACGAGAGGTCCAGGGATCGAATCCCTGGAGAGACGAATACTTGATATTTAATATTTTTTACTTTTTGAACTTTATACAGATAAATTGTATCTGTATGTTTGAGATTAGACAAAACAGAAAATATTAAATATCAAAATAAGCTAGAACCGAAAGCAGTCAAAAAGCAAATAATGTAAGCAAATAAGTAAATAAAAAAAACTAACAGTAAGCAAAACAACTATTTAACTAAGCAGGTAAAAACTAATAAGCTAAAAAACCAAGCAGCAACTATTTAGAATAAACAAATAAGCATTAACTAAATAATCTAAATACCTAATAAGCAAAGAGGATAAAGCACAAATTAAAACTTAACATAAAAATAAAAGAGAAAGGAGAATCAAACCTATTGTCGATTTCCGTTGAGACGAAGGTTGGCGTTGAGCCACCTTGTGAACCGAAGCAAACAATCAAGCACCACCTCAAATCATCAAAACCAACTCGAACGTCAACAATAACCTTTAAATAGTAATCGAACCAAAAATCTCCTACTCGAACCGAGAACCCAACATCGAACAGTAACCTTTATAACCTTCCAGTGGGGAAGATTTAATCCACTTTCCTTTATATATATATTTTTTATTTTATTTTATTCTTTTTTTAAATATAATAATAACGAACAGAACTAATAAAAAGATTAAGGCAGAAAAAAAACTTGACGAACACTAATAAGAACAGTAACAGTGATGAAAAAAAATTAAAGTAGATAATTAAACTTGCAAGAGATTTAAATGAGATGAATTAATTGAAAATCAACTTTTTCATTAATAATAAAATTACATTACTGGAAAATAAAGAAATACATTAAATCCTAAAACTAATTTGCAGAAAAGTAAAAATAAAGAAAAAAGTGCTAACTTAAAATTACAGATTAGGGGTTTTTATAGGCAAACCCTAGGAAACCTTCTTCATAGCTTTATGATTAAGCATCCAATCTTGGCCCTTAAATCTTCTCTTCTCTCTCTTCTCTTCAAATCAACGGTTAACAATGAATCTTGAGCCACGGATTGGCAGAATAGCATTTGGGTGTGTTTGTTTAGGCTGAGGTAGAGCAAGTTTATTAGATGGATTGGGATGGTGATGTGTTTTCACCAATCAAAATAGCCACGTAAGATTTAAAGATGAGGACCACAGTTGGTGTTATCTCCGGTTTTCATGGGGATTTAATTCCCCATTGTGTGAATTAAACAATAAAGGTAAAATCCCTAAATATTACTTGTGATTTTTTATGATGGTAAAATTAGGGTTTGATGGTGGCTGCGAGTTTGGTGGGAGAGAAAGGTGTAGGTGAAAAGTTTTGCATAGGTTATATCGAATGGGAGTAATGAGAGAGGGTAAATTATTTATTTTAAGTGTGTGTGGGGGAAAAGTTGGTTTCACGTGTGGAGTGAAAAGGTTGGGATAAATGTGAGTTGTGTTGACCAGTACACGTGTGTGAGGTGGGTAAGATAAAAATGTTTTATTAAAATAAGTTACGTGTGAGGGGATGTGGGGAAAGGAGTTGTGAGGTGTTGACCGGTTCACCAGGAAAAAGGTTTTATTCACAAAAGTGAAATGTTTAACTTTCCATCAGTTCATGTAATGGGCTTGCCCAATTTAGTTCCAAATGTCACATTTATAAATTTGGGCTTTCATCCGTATATATAGATTGGGCTCTTGTTGGGCTAATTAGCAAATTGTGGATAACTTAAATCCTTAAATGGACTTTTGAGCCCATTTATCCAATGTGGGACCCACAAGACTCGAATATCTTCAAAAAAGATTTAATCCACTAAAAACGAACTTGATTTCGGCTTCTTTGATCATTTCTTCAAAATCGTGTCGATTTTGCCGATTTTCGTGATCTCTTGCACACTTTTGATCTTTTGACTTTGTCTTCGTCTCTTTTTGGACTTTTCTTCAACATTTGACCGTGAAATCCCGTGTTTTCTTTTCTTTTGATCATTTGTACCTATTTTAACACAAAAACACAAAACCACGCGTAATTCCGACTTTTACGATATTAAACATATGATTAGGTCTTGTTTTTCCTTGATTTTAGTGGCAAAAGGATAAGTGTTTACACACTTATTAGTTTTCATCAAATTCCTCCACCAAAATTTTTAATTTTGATTAAACTGAATTCAATTTTAGCTTTTTTGGACCAATCACATTGCTTCATTTTGATTATGTGTCAACATCAAGTCATTTGACTGGTCCAATTATTTTTTCTACAACCTCCACTTTTTACTAAAAATCTCAAAAAATCTAATTCGTTTATTATATAAAAGATTTTTGTGCATGAATTTACAAAGTATATCTAATTGGTACAAGTGTATTAGAACTTTCGATCCAATTTAGTTCTATATTTGTCTAATAATGTTTAATCTTTCGCTTTAGTTGTAGTTGTTTTAATATTTGAAACTTATGTAATGTTTTAATTATGAATAAGTTTTTTTAATTTAATAAGTCTTATGTTTTTATTATTTTCATACGTTTATGTAATTTTATTTACGATTTTTAATTTAATACTAATACTTAATAAAAAGTAAAATGATAGTGGAAATATGAGGATGAGCTAAGGTAAGTTTTTTTTTCATTATAGTAAAAAGGTAAATTTTTTATTAGTTCATAAAGAGTAAAAAAAAACTAAAATGAAGCTAAAGTGAATGATTAGTTTACCACCACCACTCCTACCGCCTATAATATATTGATATATAACAAATAAAGATATCCTCTTACATGTTTTATATGCTTTTTATTTTACCAAACAAATATATTTTGAAAAAGATTAATACATACAGAGGTCACTAAAGTTACCAAAAGAGTGCGCCCAAGTTACCAACGTTTCATTTCGTTCACACAAGTTACTCAAGGTTACGGGTTGGTTAAGTAGGTTACTAAAGATTGTTAAACTTTACGATACCGTTAATTAGTGGAAGGGTTACCGGGTATCTAGGGATGGCAAAAGCACCCGAAACCGATGGAGAAAACCGAAACCCGAACCGATCGGGTCGGGTTCGGATTCGGGTTGGCGGGTTTGGATGCGGGTTCGGGTTTGGATGCAGGTTTGGGTTCGTGTTTTAGTAATAACCGCCCCGTTTACCCGTATACGTACCCGTTTACCAAAATACATATCGTTTATTGCTATTTTATATAATTTTTAAATTTGTGCGAAATAGTAGACGAAGATTATTAAACAAATAAAATGATTATATTAGTTACATTTTGTATGCATTAAAATGTTTGTGATCAAGCATAATATCGATTTTGTAACTTTAAATAAAACAATGATTTCGATACATTAAATCGTATGATATGATATTGAATTAGTATTCTTCATCTTCTAAAAACTTAAAAAATTATATTAGGATATTTTGATTGTTTTTCATTGTTTTTTTACTTTATACGTACAATTAAGTCCAACGAAATTTAATTGTGGATATCCGATACCCGGGGGTAAAAATCGAAAACCCGTTGGATAATAGTAATCGGGTATTGGGGCGAATGCGGGTTTGGATATTATAAACGGTGCGGGTACGGGTTCAGTAAAACCCGACCCGAACCCGACCCGTTGCCATCCCTACGAGTATCAACCCTTTACCTAGCCATGTTAGATTTCCACCATCGCTTTTTCTTAAAAAAAACCCAATTACCAGTTATACATCCCCACCACACTTCTTTTATCCAAAAATTAGGGTTTACCTACTCAATCACCATGGATTACAACATCAACCAAAACATCAACATACTTTGTGGTTGTGGTGATCCAACAATCTTTTAAACCTCATGGACTCAATATAACCCAGCTAGAAGGTTTCTTGGTTGCCCTAATCATATGGATCTAACAAGGAATTACAATTTCTTCAGATGGATTGATGATCCATTACCGAGTCGTTGGTATCAAGCTACGATGTATCATCTGCATGTTAACTTCATTAATCCACAACAACATATTGCTCAACTTCATAATCAACAATCTTGATTTACATTCTTCAATAGGGTTTTGATTGTTGTGATTATTAGCATGATGGTTATTAGGTTGTTCTAGGTTTGTTATGAATGTAGGAAAGTGGTTGTGTTGTTCTTGTTTTAATTGCTGTTTAGGAATGTGGTGGTGCTTGAGTGATGAGACTGCATTTATACATAGTCTCATCGTCCAAAACGGGCTTAAAACGGTAAAAATATCATTAAAAGTGCCAAATATACGCTTGTGTTTGTTCAATGTTTATTTTAAGTACGGATATCGAGAAAAAGACAAAAGATCACAAGAATCAAGCAAAAACGAACTCGGGAAACGAAGCCGCACAATGAAACGGACCCAAGTGTTGAATTTTCCAAAAAGACCCTTGAAGAATTGAAGATTGTCAAGTTTGGTCCTCCAAGTTTGAAGACTTGTCACAAATGACCCTCCAAGAATGGTTTTGTACAAGACTAATCCTTGAATATTGAAGAAGTGACAAAATCAACCCTTGAAGTTTATTAAAGATACATGTTATGCCTTTTTAATGATTAAGGACTTAACATACAAAGCCACAAGGATAAACAAAGAAATGGCCAAGGATTGGCCATGAAATGGCATTGGACTAACGGTGCAAAGTGATACAAAGGAGAATGTAACGGGGAGGGGCTAGTTCTGCCAATATCCAAAACCTTTTTAACCTTAACTAACCTAAATAACCATTAAAGCCTACCTACGTCACCCTCCACTCACATCCTCTCACCAATCAAACTACACCATGTAACACCCAATTTTGGTAAATGGAATGTCGCGCGTGATTACGGCGTGTCATCAAAGCATACAAGGATAAATGTCTTAAAGATTACATGACCATAAAGGAAATACCGGAAATAAACATCGGTATCCCAAAGTATAAGCTCGTCACACACAAACATAAGTATTGTAAAGGAAAAGAACTAAACAATGTCCATAGAAACAAGTAGCAAAATGTATGATGAAATGCATAAAGTAATGAAGGCTAGAAAGCTTCCAATCCATATGCACGCACGCTTGGAGTCTACGAACGCCTTTGAGTACCTGCCGTTTTAGGAACATGAAAGGAAAACGTCTGAGCATAACGCTCAGTGCTCGGATATACAAGCATAGAATGAATAACATAAGCATATACAACATATAGCAGCAAAATTGATTAAGTCCTGGAAAACTTGTATAACTTAGTAAAACTGGTTTTATAGTTTGAAAAGCCTTATGTTTATATTATAAAAACTGTTTAACATGTTAACCATTAAGCCAATATAGTTCATGAAATATCAACGTGCATGAATACTTGAAGGGGTGACCTTATCATGCAATTAGAGGGGTTGCCTCTAATTAATATATATATTTGGGTAGGAGGGATCAGCTCCTTGTGAAGGATGCAAGGCACACACCACATTCACCTGAATAATCTGTTAAAACCATGTAACCTAGGATGCACCTATATGCCACACATGATAACATAATAATATGGCCAAAAGCTGAAAGGGACGCCACGAGCTATCACTCCGCCGTAGTGAAGTCATAACACTGGTGCCTCTAATGTTATGCTTATGGTACCTCCATAACTAGGTGAAACTGGTCATGCATGTATATGGCTTAGGCATTTAAATTAAACATAAGCAAATCAAAACATGACAAACATATACTGGGAAAACAGTTGGCTGCATACGGGGAATCCTAATAAGGAAAGAATGTCCATACTGAAAGGACGGAGAATCCGTACCTTATATCCAGTGAACGAAGAAGACGAACGGAAGAGAGTCCTACTTCGATATCACTAATGCTACATAAATAGTATACGTGTATAAGTATTCTGATTATCGAGTACGTAACTGGTTTTATATCATGTCTTAGCTTGTTTTATATGTTCATGTCTTGTTTTACTGATTTTAACGTTATGTTGTGTTTATCATGTATTATGTATATTCTGATTAAGTATTACTTGTATTATTATACTTGTTGTGTAATAATAAGTAACTTCAAAAAATAGCAGGTTTCCTAAAATAGAAAGTTTCCAAAAATAGAAAGTTTCCAAAAATAGATTAACTACTTAAAATAGATTAGTTTCTAAAAATAGAAAGTTTCTAAAAATAGTAAGTTTCCTGAAATAGAAAGTTTCCATAATTAGAAATAAGCTGGATTAATAAACTAATAAGATGAGCTTAAGTTTTACTGATTAAATACACTAAGTCATGTGATTAATAACATAGTTTATTAATTATAACATGTTAATTAAATAAACTATAAGTTATACGATTTAATTAAATATAATCATGATTTAATTAAATTAAAGTGTATATAATACTTAGGATAAAACATATATTAATATTTATATTAATATAACCTAAGTCATGAAAATTAATTAATTATATGTCATGTTTTAATAATTAATTAATTACTATAGTCTAAATTACATAATTAAATACTTAGATTAAAATCATGTATTATTAAATAATAATAATAAACCTAAGTCCATGTTTTAGTTAAATTAATTATATGTCATGTTAAATTGTAAATAAATATACTTGTAAAAATAATAAACCGAACCCATGTATTATTTTTATTAAAACATGTCTTGAACCGGTCGAACCAAACCCACCAAAAATAGTGGCAAACCGGCCTAAGCCGGTTGCCCCTGCTTGTGGTTAAGCTGCCACCGACTGTGTACCGGTGGTCTTGCTTCTCGGCTAGCCGCAGACCACACGAGGGTTCCCACTGGCTGTGTGCCGGTGGCCCCTGCTTGCTGCGGCGGTTCCCCCTGGTTACCATAAATAGCCACCGGCAGTTGCCGGTGGTTGGGCTGTGGCTGCCGCGGCCTAAACAAACCACAAGGACACCCCCGACGCAAGTCGGGGTGCCTTGTCCCTGATGTTGACCGAGCCAAACACCACCAAGATCTCGGTCTTGGTTGGTGTTGCGAACCAAACGGCGCTGAGAGTCGTAGGACTCTCGGTTTGTGTGGCGGCCGTACAAACGAACTCGAAACACCCCTTTATTATTTTCCCATAAACCCATGACATGTTTTAATTCTCTTGTTTTTACACCCCATGATTATATATGCATAAAAACATAAAAAGAAAATAAAAAGAAAGGTTTTCGGATTACCAAAATACGTGAAATCAATAGATCTTGAATACACGAACACGTACTTATGATTTGCTTAAACAAAATCAACCAACCCTCTTGTTTCTTTGATGATGCCACCGGTCAAAGGAAGAGAGAGAGAGAGAGAGAGAGAGATTAGGGTTTTAATTTTTCTAAAAGTTCTTCTGTGAATGAATATTGTTTTCCATATTTGTTTCTTTAATAAAATCAACATGGGCTGGGCCCCCTCTCCTTGTTGTGCCATGGCTAGTAGGGCCCACAAAGGGAAACCCGTAACTTTTTCCTTGTTAAATTATTTACGCGTTCGTGTGCTCGTATTTATGTTTCGTTATTATTAAATATTCATATTATTATATATACTTGTACGTAGTCGTAATAATAATTACGTAAATATATAATTATACGTTCGTGATTCTTACGTTCATGATTTCATTTTCGTGATTTAATTATTATTGATAATAATCATCGTGCATATATACATACTTAATACTTATCATGTAATAACACGTACGTAATTCTTGTAATTTATGTTCGTGAAACTTATTCATGTTATAAAAGGAAAGTTTTAATCATGTCTGTATGATTATAAGTGTACTATTCATGGTAAAAGCATGCGGGTTTTACAACTCTTCCCCCTAAAAATAATAATTCGTCTCCGAATTATAGATAAAGTAAACTGAAAAAGAGGAACATACCCGAATTCAAAACATGAAATGAGGGTAAGAAGTCCGGATAGACTCCTCGGTTTCCCAAGTGGCTTCTCGCTCGGTATGGTCCCTCCAAAGGATTTTGAAGAATGGAATCGTCTTCTTCCTCATGACTCGTTCTTGCCTGTCAAGAACTTGTTCGGGTTCCTCTATGAAGGTAAGATCTTCACGAATCTATTCTAGTGGATACTGAACCATGTGAAGGGGATGATACTTGTACCCTCTGAGTAAGGACACCTGGAAAACGTCGTGAACGTGAGAAAGCTGCGGAGGTAACGCTAAACGATAAGATACTTCACCGACTCGCTCAATGACATCAAACGGTCCGATGAATCGAGGACTGAGCTTCCCTTTGATTCCAAAATGCTTAACGTTACGTGTCGGCGATACCTTAAGAAAGACGTGATATCCTACCGTTAAAATGTAATTCCCTATGATGGTTGTCGGCATAACTCTTCTGACGTGATCGTGCTTCTTGCAATTTCTGCTTAGCTACAACTACCTTCTCATTGGTCAACTCTATCATTTCTGGTCCTTCAAGTGTTCACTCACCAACCTGATCCTAGCAGATTGGGGCGCGACACTTTCTGCCATACAACATCTCGAATGGAGCACATTTAATACTTGCGTGCCAACTGTTGTTGTATGCAAACTCTACCAAACAGATGTAATCGTCCCAATCTCTTTTCCATTCCAACGCACATGACCTCAACATTTCTTCTAATGTCTGAATCATTCGTTCTGATTGCCCAACTGTTTGAGGGTGAAAAGCCGTGCTAAGCTTAAGTTTTGTACCCCAAGCTTTCTGTTGACTCTTCCAGAATCGCAAAGTGAAACGAGGATATCTGTCCGAGACGATGCTGGATGGAGCACCATGAAGTCTCATGATCTTCTTCTTATAAGTATCGGCGAGTTTACTGACCGGATCATCCTTGCGGATCGATAAGAAATGAGACGACTTAGTAAGTCGGTCAACGATAGCCCAAATCGCATCATGCCTCCTCTTTGTCTACGGAAGACCGGTAACAAAATCCATGGTGATCTTGTCCCACTTCCACTCTGGAATATCTAACGGTTGTTGAAGACCGCTAGATCGCTGATGCTCGATCTTAACCTGCTAGCAGGTAAGACATTTGGAGACGTTAGTCGCAACATCCTGTTTCATACCACTCCACCAAAAGTATTGCTGGATGTCGTGGTACATCTTGGTCGAACCAGGATGAATGGAGAATGGGGAGCTATGAGCCTCATCTAACAATGCTTCCCGGAGTTCTTGATCATCAGGAACACAAAGTCTCGTGCCCTGCCATAAGATACCGTCTTCGTCTACACGAAATTCTGTCTGCTTCTCTAAGTTCTGAATTATCGCCCAGATTTCACCATCATCCTTCTGAGCTTTCGTTATCCTAGAGAGTAACTCAGGTTCCACTCTAAGATTAGCCCAGTAACCGTGCTATCCACGTACCATGATCTTGATGTCTAGGCGCTCTAAGTCTCTTATAATTTCCTCCTTAATTTTAATGCCGTTTATCATTCCAGACTTTCTACTAAGTGCATCTGCCACTACATTTGCCTTGCCGGGATGATACTGCAGATTAATGTCATAATCCTTCAACAGCTTTAACCATATCCTCTGACTCATGTTCAGTTCACACTGAGTGAAGATGTACTTCAGGCTCTTGTGGTCTGTAAAGATGTCACATGATTCTCCATACAAGTAGTGCCTCCATATCTTCAATGCAAACACGACTGCTGCAAGTTCCAAGTCATGCGTAGGGTAATTTTACTCATAAGGCTTAAGCTGTCGTGAAGCGTACGCGATCACTTTCCCATGTTGCATGAGAACACAGCCAAGTCCCTTCCCTGAAGCATCATTGAAGATTTGAAATCCACCTGTACCAGATGGGAGAGTAAGAATCGGTGCAGATACTAACTTCTGCTTTAGGTCTTTAAAGCTCTTCTCTCTTTTTTCAGTCCAGACAAATTTCTCCCCTTTCCGCATCAGTTTGGTCAATGGTAGTGCTAAACGGGAAAAGTTCTCTACGAACCTACGGTGGTAACCAACTAAGACTAGGAAACTGCGAACTTCAGTCGTTGATGTCAGTCTTGGCCACTTGGTAATAGCCTCAACCTTTGTTGGATCCATGGTGATTCCTTCTGATGATACAATGTGACCTAAGAACGCCACCTTGTCTAACCACAACTCACATTTATAGAATTTAACATACAACTACTTCTGGCAAAGAATCTGTAACACTGTATGAAGATGGTCTTCGTGTTCCTCCTTGGACTTAGAGAATATCAGGATGTCGTCAATGAAGACAATGACGAACTTGTCCAGAAATTCATGGAAGATTCTGTTCATCAAATCCATGAAAACAGCTGGAGCATTGGTAAGGCCAAATAGCATGACTACGAATTCGTAGTGCCCATAACATGTACATAAAGCAGTCTTGGCGATGTCCTGCTCTTTAACCCATAGCTGATGATAGCCCGACCTCAGATCAATTTTGGAGAAATGTTTGGCCCCTTAGAGTTGGTCAAACAGATCGTTAATGTGTGGTAAAGGATACCTATTCCTGATGGTGATCTTGTTGAGCTCGCGATAATCTATGCAAAGACGCATACTGCCGTCCTTCTTCTTCACGAATAAGACCGGTGCGCCCCATGGAGACGTGCTCGGTCGAATGAAGCCTCATTCCAGAAGTTCTTGCAATTGGTCCTTCAGCTCCTTCAACTCTATGGGAGCCATGAGATAATGATCCTTGGACATCGGCTCATCTCCTGGGATGAGCTCGATATTAAACTCTACTTCACGTGCATGTGGTATGCCCGGAAGTTCTTTTGGAAATACATCTGGAAATTCTAACACTATCGGCTGATTCTGAATTGATGAAGTGTTGTCCCTAAAAATATGATGATACTACATGAATAAATAAGAAAGAAAGGTAGATAAAAGATGGAAGGTTTCTAGAGAGAGAAAGTAGTGAGAGAAAGTAGAGAGAAGTGTGTGTTAAAGTTTTGTGAAGTTAGATTAGAAATGAGACAACCAACACCCTTCCTAACATGCTAGGAAGGGTATTTATAGCCAAGCCTACATGTGGCTTAATGGGCTATAGTTTGATTGGGTCGGGCTTTAATAAATGCTTAGTACCTTAAAAGAGGCCTTTTAAGCTAGCCATCAAACCCGTAATGTCACGACTATTTTAACTAACTATTATAACGTTTTACTAAATGTCACAATATAAACCTATGACCGAACATTCTTGTTTGACTCAATATTTTGAGGCTAACAATCTCCCCCAATATAAGGTCATTCCTCTTTGATATTTGGAGTTCAATGGAGATTACGAATTTTGTCATAACTGAATCTTGAACGTGTAATAGTAGTCTTGTTCCTTCATACTGTGATCTTTGAGCCTTTGTCATTGTCTTTTGACTTTGTCTTTTATCTTGAGATCTTCAAATCATTCTTGACTTGTCTTTGCCATCTTGCGATCTTGTGTCTTTATCCACATGCTCATGCTTTGTACTATCTTGAAAGCTTGCTAACAGTCTCCTTTGAATAGAGGTCATTCCTCTACATTAATTGTTAAGGAAGATTATGATCATCAGAGTTGCAGAAGTCTTTAGATTTCTTGATTGTTGAATGTCTTTGGGTATGAGAATGTGGGTTTGAATCTTCGACTTTGCTGAGTACACCGTAACACCACCTTCTTGAGACAAAACATAGACACGGACTGAATGGCTTTGACATTCGTCGTAAATCGGTAGCGTTTTACCTCCGGTCGGTGAAGACCGTTACACGATATTTAAATATCGTACATGTGATTAGGTAGATTCAATTAAGAACCTCCTTGACATGGTTTCGCGGCTGTACTAGCCGTTCTCTTTACTCGACCGTCTCAAAGTAAGACTGCGAACATAAAGATTGAATCAATTGGATAGATATCCGCTTGATTAAAGTCGTCAATTTAATTTCCTGGAACAAGTTTGATTCATTAAGAATTTTACCATTGTTGCTTTCCAGTTGACACAAGCTTGATTCATAAGAATCTCGAAAGTTACCTACCATAGCGCTGTTTGATGTTGACGCTAGAAGGATTTCCATTCGTCACTGTGAATATTAATGAATATCACTCTGAATGTTCTGGCAAGATCATAAAGATATTGCGTAGAAACCTGAAACGAGTTTGAATCAATTCATAATCAAACCACTGTTTCTTTTCAGTTTACACATGTTCAATTCTAAAAGAATCTTACACATTACACTGTGAATATTAGTGATGTTAGATGTTAACACTGGAAGGATTTCCACTCATCATTGTGAATACTAAGTAGTATGACTCTGAGTGTTCTAGCAATATCGTAAGGATATAGCGTAGGACTCTCTTGATCTTCATCCGTGTGTCTAAACTAGATTTGATTGATCTCGTGGCTCTAGACTCGATTTGTACACTATTAGTGGTTGAAGGCTGGAGCAGATGCCACCTATTCAATATCAACTAGCTTAGAGTGAGAAAGTCAATAGAAGTCGTGTTGATCTCCGTGACAATAAAACAAACTTATTTTGAGAGAAGCCTGAGTCAGCTGGGGAGGGGTTGTGCATTACATCACTGGGTCCATGATGCGTTGTCTTCATGACGTGTTGACCCGGTTTCTGCCTAAGTTGTATGAAGGGCTTCTTTCTTTAGACCCTCTATCCTTACTTTTCTTTTTCATTCTTCAACCCCTTCAATGCTTACCAAGACATCATTACTAGCACCTTGTTGTGATTGTTCCAGTGCTAACATCAGTACTTAGTCGGCATTCAGCTACGTTAACATTATACTCCATCTTTCCTAAGGACTTCTAATAATCTATTGGATTGTCCCTGGGAAGATTCCTCCGGTTCTGGTTGGATCATAGGACTTAAACCTAACCACCCTTTTGACACCAATAACGTCGTGGATTAAAGATGTTGTGGGTATTTGATCGTAACCATGAGTGCTTGAGTCTTTAGATCACATTTTAATCACATTTTCTCCCCTATCTCTAATATATGAAATCGTTTGATATTAGAGATACCAAATTTGATTAAAATATATCAGGAAAAATAGTCTTGAAAATCTTTGGGAGAAGAATGTGTCAAAGTTACATGAAAATTGTTTGGAACGCTCCCCCTCAAAAAATGATCCAATTGAATTGTCATTGTGAGGATGTGATCCACATTTCGCTTTTTGAGGATAGGAGTTGTTGAACACACAATTTTTGAAAGATTTTGAATAATCATTGAAAAATTCTTGAAAAAATTGTGTTCTACGCTTTTTGAAAAATCATATTTCTTTTTGGCGAAGAGGTTTTTCTAAAGCAGAAACTTGAGTTCATAGACTTTGAATGTCTTGACGAATCCACTCAAGTGTAAGAAGATTTCTCTTCTTTTGCTGAGGGTAAGGGCACTAAAGCTTACACTCCCCCGTGAATATAGAACCGGGTTGCAATCTGAAAGTGATTACAAGCCATTGTGTTGAGCTCAAAACGTTGAATGTTTTGTGACAAGCTCAACCCAAGATAGATTTCTCTACCCGTTGTTGGAAATATTGTTCAAAAGAGACAATTTCCTTTATAAAAGATAGAAATGACATGTTTTGAAAAATATTTACAAATTTCATTCAAGCTTTATGTACACACCCGTGTCGTTATTGAGCGATATTTCTAGGCACGTCCATATTATCGATACTGAAAGACATGTCGAGAAGAATCTTTATGGTTTTTGAAGGATTTTTAATTTTGTATTTTGCTTTTTTTTAATAACATATACATGTAGATGTTTGATAGGTGAATCAAGCAGGCTTCTTTGCCAGAATCTCCAGTTCTGTTGGAGTCAAACATCTCATACCAATTTGCCTAACTAGATACGTAAACCGCTCTTTCGAAAGAGATTTTGTAAACAAGTCAGCTAATTGGTAATCAGTTCCAACAAAGTATAATTCAACAATACCCTTTTCAACTTGTTCCTTAATGAAGTGATATCTGACATCAATGTGCTTCGTACGGGAATGCTGTACCGGATTGCAGGAGATGGCTATGGCTGACTTTGAGTCACAGTACATAGGTACTTTATCAAAGTGAAAGCCATAATCCGTGAGTTGTGTTCTCATCTAAAGAACTTGAGCACAACACGCAGATAGAGACACATACTCCGCTTCGGCTGATGACAGTGATGTGCAATCTTGCTTCTTGGAAGACCATCCCACAAGCTTATCTTGACCTAGAAATTGTGCACCACCAGAAGTACTTTTTCGTGTATCAAGACACCCTGCATGATCTGAATCTGAATAGGCCGTTAGAAAGAAACCGGTTTCCTTCGGATACCAGAGTCCCAAATGAATGGTATTCTTTAGGTACTGAAAGATCCGTTTAACCTCCTTGAGGTGCTTTTCACTGGGTCGTGCTTGATATCGTGCACAGTAACACGTAGCATGTGATATATCTAGTCTGCTTGTTGTTAAGTAAATGAGGGAGCCGATCATGGAACGATATTTCGTTTGATCTATGGCATCTCCCTCCAAATCAGCATCTAGGGATGTGGTTGATAATGGTGTCCCAACGAGATCACATGAGGTCATACCATGCTTTTTGATTATCTCTTGACAATACTTAGCTTGGTTTATAAAGATACCACTTGGGGATTGGTGAACTTGAATTCCTAGAAAGAATTTTAGTTCTCCCATCATTGACATTTCAAATTTGTTGTGCATGACTTTTTCAAACCATTTTGAAAGTTTTGGGTTTGTAAACCCGAAAATAATGTCATCAACATAAATCTGCACAAGCAAAATGCCATCCCCGTATTTTTAAGTGACAAAGTTAGATCAATTGAACCTTTTGAGAAACCTTTGGATACCAGAAATTTCGAGAGCTCGTCGTACCACACCCTTGGAGCTTGCTTGAGTCCATAAAGTGCTTTGTGGAGACGATACATCTTGTTAGGATAATGAGGATTGACGAATCCTTCCGGTTGCGTGACATAGTCTTCTTCCTTCAAAGGACCGTTAAGAAACGTCGTCTTTACGTCCATTTGATAGACGATGAATCCCTTATGTGCAGCATAAGCAAGGAAAATCCTGACCGCTTCCAAACGAGCTACTGGTGCAAATGACTCTTCAAAATCAATACCCTCTTTCTGACCATACCCTTTATCCACTAGCCTAGATTTATTCTTGATGATCGTGTTCTCTTCATCCATCTTGTTTTTCAGATCCATCGAAGATTTAATGGTATTACATCGTATGCTTTGTCAACAAGTTCCTAGAATTTAAGTCTTTCAAATTGTTGAAGTTCATCCGTCATCGATTCAATCCAAGCATGATCAGCCATGGCTTCTTTGATGTTTTTCGGTTCAGCTGAACTCACGGCGAGTGCGAACATACAAACATCGCCATCGGTGTTAAGCTGTCGTCTTGTACGAACGGGCTGTAAAGGGTTTCCAATTACTTGAACCAAAGGATGATCTCAGGTCTAATGATGTGTTGAAGGATGTCGTTGATAAAATGTATGCATATTTGACGGATCAACATGGCGAGTAGAAGACTCTCCAGTTTTGTGTACCGGTGTACCGAATGGGTTGATAAATTCGTCTTCGTCAGATAATGCATTGTCTGCTTGATTTGTGTTCTCTGGAGCAATGACAGTAGTTGTGGATGTTGTAGGAGCGATTGTTGATGTGATATTCTGAGGAGGTAAATCTGCAGCAACCCGTGTTGAAGTAGGTGAAGTTGTATCCTTTTGTTGACGATGATCGGTATCATCATTCTTATCATGAGTGACAACGGAAGACTTCGATATAACTTGTTTCTTCCCCGTGAAATATTCATCATACATTGGTCCATATATCATTTCCAACTCTTCAAGTGTCGTGTTGACTGTCATATCTGCTCTTGGAACATTTCCTTGAACCATCGTTGAACTTGACGGTTCATTGATGTGGTCTTGAGTTTCGAGTTCCGTGCGGTTTTGAACGGAAGTCGTTTGTCGTTGTGGATCAGGACATAAACTGTTTTGTTCAAGTGCCATCTCTTGTAATTCATCAAATCTGATATGAATAGTCTCGACTATCAGTTTTGTTCTCTTGTTATAAACTCTATATCCCGTAGACTGAGTTGCATATCCCACTAGAATACATGCATCACCTTTCTCTTTCATCTTATACAAATTTTCACCATCTCGAATTATGTAACAAGTACATCCAAAAACATGAAGGTGTTTGAGTGAAGGTTTTCGATCATGGATTATGTGATATGGTGTCTTTTCGTGTCTTGGGATAATTAAGGATCAGTTTTGTGTGTAGCATGCGGTTGACACAGCTTCAGCCCAAAAGTATAGTGGAAGTTTTGAAGCAGATAATAATGTTTGAGCAGCCTCAACTAAAGTACGATTTCTTCTTTCAACAACGCCGTTTTGTTCGGGTGTTCGGGCAATAGATGTTTCATGTTCAATTCCTTCAGCTTCAAAATATTTTCTTAGAGTTGAATTCAAATATTTCGTGCCTCTGTTAGTACGAACCACTTTTACTTGTGCTTGAAGACCATGTTGTATCAGTTTAAGGAAGCTGATGAGAACTTCGGGTGTTTCATCCTTGGACCTCAAGAAGTGAGTCTATGTGTACCTTGAGTAATAATCGACAATTACCATAACATATTTCTTCCCATTGATACTATGAACACGCATGGGACCACACATATCTATATGGAGAAGATCTAACCGTCCTTTAGAGCTTGGTGTAGTCTTTGTTTTGAAGCTACTTCGTTTAGCTTTACAAAGCTCACAAGAAGAACAAAGATGATCTTTGATGAATTTCAAGCTTGGAAGGTCTCTCATAATATCTTTCTTGGAAAGCAAGTTGATGGTATCAAAATTAAGATGAGATAAACGTTGATGCCATAACCATGCCCGAGTCGTTGAAGCTTTAGCCATGAAGAAAATTAGAGTTGTTGAAGTTGTGTCTTGTAGTGAAATTGTGTAAAGATCAGTACCCCGTGTACCGGTAAGCAAGTCATTCCCATCATAATCACGAACAAAACATGTCTTCTTTCTGAAAGCAACTTCCAAATCTGCATCACAGAATTGACCAGCCGAGAAAAGCTTGTGATTGAGCCCTTCGACGTAGTATACCCTTTTTATTGTGATATTCCCCTGAACCAAATCTCCATATCATAGGATCGGTGCAAATTGATCATTTCCGAATCGGACCATACCCAAGAACTTCTCCACGAAGTTAATTAGAAGCTTGAGATTCCCCGTCATGTGTTTTGTGCATCCGGAGTCCAGTATGAAGAGAATTATTTGAATCACCTATAGAAGAGTTAGAACACGATGGAGCATTTGCTAAATTGGATACCATAGTAGTTGTGATTGTAGAATCATTAGTGTCCTTAGCAATATTTAAAGGCATACTAACACTCATTGTAACATTTATTGTCCTTACTTTAGGCATCCATTTATATCTTGGAGGACATTGATTAGCAAACCACCATTTCCAAGACTTGCTAGCAGACTCATATAATTCCCTAATTCTGCTTCTAGGATTCTTAGTGGTGGAGTCTGATGCATTACTTTTTTAGTAGGGGTTGCACCAGAATGGTTCACTTTGCGTTTGGGTTTACTAGCACTAATAGGCATCGCAACTTGCTTCTTAGTTGTAGTAGCTACGCCTTTCACATTATTCATAGCACACATAGAATGATCAGCAGTAGCACATTTTCCACATTTCACACAAACAAACTTAACATTTAAAGCATTCAAAGCAGTCGAATCATTCAAATCGTCATTACATGCGATTACAGACGTTTTATTCTTAGAAACATTCAAATTCCTAGGAAGTTCTTCTACTTCCTTCATCTTTCCTTTACTCTTGTGTTTCCAAACCTTATCATTCACTTGAGTGCTCTTAAACTGAGGTCGGCTAACACTAGCAGTGGAGACTACTCCTGTAGTAGAAGACACACGAATATTAGTGTTTCTAGAAGTCTGAGGCGAGTGACGAATGTTGTTTGTGGGTTTAGTGGTCATTCTATACATCCCTGGTTTAATCACATTATTATTCTTAACGCTTGGTGTTACAGTATTCCTTATGGGTCGAGTATGTGGTAACCTTTCCTTTCCATCCATCTTGGGGGCAAACATAAGTTTTGCAAACGAGGAATTTGAGAAAGCAGATGGTTTTCCCAAGATAGAGGATCTATTCACTTTAGAGGCATTGGGTTGTCTAACAACATGTTTCTTAACGCTAGGTTTCACAACTTTCCCACCCATCTTAGCAACGAGTTTCTTCAACTCTGCTATTGCGATGTCTTTTTCTTGTAACTGAGCTTTCAAATCCGAAATATCAAGACTTTTTTCGTTTAGTAATCGACATGACTCAGATAATTTTACTTCCAAAGGTGTATCATTTGAAAAGCTGCTAACTTTCTTTTGCAAAGCAAGTTCAAGTGAGTGGCAATGTTTTTGAAGATAATCATATCTATGTTGAAGTAACGAAAATTCTTTTTGGTCAACTTTATTCGAAAGCTCAGTTTCAAGACGTTCACATTCTTTAACTTGATCAAGATATTTACATGGAACATCAGAATATTCATCAATATCAGCACAAGATGTAACATAAACACACATAATATCTTTTGAGAGACATTCATCTAAGAGTAGATCATATGCTGTAGAAAACTCGTCTCTTTCAGGTTGATGGTCGTTCACTTCTTGTTCAAGAGATTCCACATATTTCAAATCATCAAACATTTCTTGCTTAGTTAATGTTTCAAATTCCAAAATATGTTTTTGCGTTCTTTCCGCAAGCGGAATCAGAATAATTTTCACAAGCACAGTTATATCATGAGGAATTTCTTTGTCTCCTTTCGAAAGTTCACGTTTTTTCCAGTCATCATCAACAACCTTTTTGAAATTTTCAATGTTACTCTTGAGAATACTATGTGCTTGCTTACTCTTGCTTACAGAAGCTTTAAATGGCAAGTACTCAATAAATTTTGAAACATTAGTCCTCTTAGTGGCAAAAGTTTGTCTCCATTTAATTCTTATTTGTTCACATTCGAAAAATAATTGCTCACGAGTTTTCTGTGTTTGCGGTTTGAAAAGACCATAAAGACTCACGAGTTTTCTGTTTTTGCGGTTTAAAAAGACCATAAAGACTGTTTTCATAAGCATAATTATATGGTTTAACAAATTCTTTATTAACTTTTGGTCTACTCTCTTCTTCCAAATCGTTTGTCTCTTCACTATCGGGCCTAACAACAAGGCAATCAAGATCGGTCCATTGGGACTCATCAAGATATAAGTGCCGATTCTCAGATTGAGCTTGCTCAAGATACTTAGGATTAGCAAAACTAGGTCGATCCTTAAAAAACGAACGAGGTGCCAACATTCTCATGGTTTGAACTGATTGATTAGTTTTGTAATAATTTTCTTGTAAAAATCAATTTGAGTTTCAAGTTCCTTCATTTTGTCGATATCTTTCGCTTGTTTAGTTTTGAAATCCTTTTCCAATTTTTCAACCACTGCTTTCTTTTCATTAACAAGTTTAGTTTTATCCTCTTGAAGAAAACCATTTACTTGAGTTAGCACATTGACTTTCGTGGTAGCAAGATACGTTTTGTGACGTTCAGTACTCAAAGGGGTGTTATAATTACGTTTCTCTTGTTCTAGAAGCTTAAGAGTTTCGTTATATTTCTGTTGATAATCATCCTTTTTAACGTTAATTAAACACCCTTTGTACCCCTCAATCTCATTGGTCTTTTGAAAAAGCTGAGCTCTATAGCTATCAATGGTCTCACTAGATTTAATTAGAGCAGCTTTGCATTCTTCAAAATTTTAAGTGAGCGTAGCGTTTGCCTTCTTTAATTGATTTTGACTCTTTCTTGTTTCTTTGACATCTTTTTGTAAAGAAGCAATTAAGTTAGCAAGCGCAATACGCTCCTCATCGTCATCATACTCGTTTGCATGTTGATCATCCTCAGACTCATTATTGCACATGTCTGATGAATCGGGTGTGGTATTTCTATCATCCGTTTCCATCATACATGTGTCATTAATGGCTTTGGGTAGCTCACAATGCTCATGAGTATTACCAAACACATTATATTCCTCTTTAGTGTGTACCTTATCGATTGGATCAGTATAAAAGATAGGAGCATTGTCATCTTTAGTGACGTTGAGAACTTCTTCAACGTTTGCCATGTACGAGTAATGTGCTTCAAGTTCTTGATCGGAAGCTTCATCATCAGTGTCATCAAGCATGGCTCCTTCCTCAGCCGATAATTTAAACCCAACTTCCATCTTCTTGCATAGCAGCATCTTTTCCTTATGATAGCCCGAGTCCCTAACCCGTTTCGGCTTCCTACATTCCTTTGCCATATGCCCATAGCCTTGACAATTAAAGCACTGAATCCCACTTTGCTGAACCACTTGAGTACCAACAGTTTCCCTATTCCCCGCAGCAGTAGCAATCCTCAGAGCATCATACTTAGCAGTTTGTTGATCATACCGTGCAGAACCCTCAACATGTGTTGGATTACGTCGATCATACCTTGGAGGACTTTCATCACGTTGACATGTTTCATACATTCGAGGAGTCTCAACATATTGATTCCTTATATTTGATGATGTTCAAAGATTGTTGTTGGTGGATTTAAAGATTTTCTTGTAGGTCTTCATAATGAAAGCAATTTGTTGCTTCATCTCCCTATCCTTCTAAGCTAGTTCTTCATCACCGTCCTCTTCAAATGATGGCTCAGGTGATGGTGATGGTGCTCTTGGTTCTTTGTCTCGTGATCTTGTGGGAGCTGAATACTTAGATGAAGTGGATTATCTTGGTGAAGAGTGTAACACCCCCAAGTTGGTCAAATGCAGCGGAATAGTAATTGGGGTGTTACTCGGGTGGATCGATAGCACATAGCATATAGAGCAATGATCATAATATCATTTGGAAACATATTACATGAATTAATCGTACACATTTAGTATCTTGTCCAAATTTAAACCACATTTATTATAAAACAGAAATAAATATCCCAGCCCAATGGTCAACATGATGCTTCCTAAAATGCTGGAATCCAATGCATGAACCTGCTTACTTTCCTGAGAAAACATAAAAGTAAAATGTGGGGGTCAACACGAGGTTGGTGAATTCACAGGTTTAATTAATTAAATAAGGTATCAATATGCAAAGCACCACGAAGGTAGCAGGACATCACAGCCCAACGCTACAGTAGTTCCTACTGCCCTGTAATAGAAGCTAGACATGATTCTCAGTACGCCCATTGGGTCTATCCTGATTGAGGTTTCCCTAAATCCGACAATGACATAAACCTGCTGCTCAGCCTAAGCAATACGTGACAGCTGATCACGACAGGCCGGGTGTTGTCAATACCCGAATAGATCTATCCATACATTTCGCGCTACACTATTAACTAATACAGTCCACGGGAATGGAGCAAACAGTAGGCAAATAAATTGTTGTTGTCTGTGCATGCTTGCATATAAATAGTTTTTGTATGTTTTCTCCCCCAGTTATAAAACAGTAAAGATGGGGCCATGAACTCACCTTAGTGATAATGAGGTAGTGAGGATGATGTCACAGTATAGTCACGAACTGGAGAAATTACCTAAGTAATTTAAATGTCTCAGTGAATGCAATAATAATTATGCATGATGAATGGTACATACGAAAATGCATGATCACAATTTATGAATTGTTACGTTGGCTTAAGTGTTTGTTCTTATAGTGAAATAAAGGTATGTATATATATTTTTGTTCAAGAAAAATATATATATAAGTGTATATAAATTTGTTTTAAGGAAAAGGGGTCGTAAATTAAATAAGTATCTATATCTTATTTAATTTATTATAAGGAAATAAATTATACTTTATTAAGTTTTAAGGTTTCAAAGGAAAATGGTTAACGGGGTTTGTCAATATCGTAGGGTTTGTAAATAACTAAAATGATTTATTTTATAAGTGACAAGTTTTATTATCCCTTTTAATTAAATAAAACTTTAATGAATTTTTGTAAATATAATTGTTTAGAAAATTAACTTTAGGTTTTCATCCGTTAAGTTCATTACACCGTTAGTCCTTGTTGGTTATTCCATTTTATGAAAATGCCCCCTAGGGCTTGGTAAACTTTCGGGAAATGGCAAAACACCCCCTCCAACCCCACGGCTTATATATAAAGTAGGGTTAGGGCTTGCTTTGAGTTTCAAGAATGGCACAAAAAGGGCCTTGTAGTTTATTTAAGGTTCTCGGTTAGTTTTGTTTACCCCCTTTAATTTCAAACATGGCATAAACGCCCCTTGGGCTATATAATAGTCACAAAATGTTTTACATAGTTTTACTAGTTTCACTTTCGGACCCAACTTTCACCATATGACACTATTGGCACGAAAAGTACCCATTTGATTTTTGTGTTAGGCTATGCGGCCCATTATGGTCTGGTTAGGGTAAAAAGGTTATTGGGCTTAGTAAAACTTAAGGTAATTAGTAAATGGTAATTTTTACTATTGGGCTTTAACTAGTGGGCTTATATTATGTTTTTAAATTTCAAAAACTAGCTTAGTTTCTAAGCTTATATGTTTCGGCTTATTTGTGTGGCTTATATAAGTTTATTATTTTTTGACTAAAGCTTATATTTTCCTACTAGTTAATCATACGTTTATATTTTGAAGGCTTTTGGGCTTATTCTAAGGCTTATAATATTCGGCGTATATATACTATACACACATTTTTAAGGTACTCATTCATAACTAGTTCATTCCTAGGGTTTTTAAGCAAGGTGTCCAACATGCTAGAACATGACTAAGGATTCTAGGGCACGAAATGTTTACCCATTGTATAAGCCGTGGCTTATATGTCACATGGATGGCATTTCATGGAAGTTTTACGTATGCATGGCAACATAGGTCCATTTCCTAAGCTTATACATGCATGATATGAGATGGAAAGTAAAAGAAAGATGGAAATAGGTCTAGTGTAGTCTTACTTACTTGTTTGATCAAAATGGTGACAAAGAGAGTAGTGTTGGCGTCGGCTTGCTTCTATACGAGTACTAGGAGTCTTGAATGCTAGACTTCAATGCTTGGAGTACTAGGATTTGGTAGTAAATGAGATGGAGGATTTTTGGTTAACTCAAGGTGTTATATGGGAGGGTTTATGATCCGAATATAAATGTGTGAGGGTGAATGAGTATTTGTGAGGTTACTAAATATCTAAGAGTGAAGATGGGTTGTGGCTTGGGGTAAGACACGGCAAGAGAGAGGGGTAAGGAGATTGTGTGTATTTGTCATGGTACTTGGTGAGTACATTTCATAAATGCTTAGGATGTACAAGCTTGCTAGTTGGGTTGTGTTTAGCCGTCGCATGAAGTGATTCAAAGGGACAAATGGTAAGTTTTTGAGTATTTCCATTTAATGGCATGTTGTACAAGTTTTGGTGTGTGGTGATATGGGTATACACGGCTAGGAGCAAACAAGGATTGATGTGTGACTTGGTTTTCCAAATAGTATTCCTAGTACTATCCTTAATTGCCCAAAAATGTACAATTTCCAATGGTTTACAAATGAAACCGGCAGTTTCATAGGTTTCAAGTCAAAAGGGAAGTAAAATTTATGTAATGTATATACTTAGGTGTTATATTGTGTACAGTCTAGACAATTGGTAAGGAGGGTAAGAGTTTTGGTATAAAATGGTTATGGTTAAGTATGTATATGAATATATACGGTTTAATATAAGTCTAGGGTATGCTTGTGTTAAATTTTTGTGTCTAGGTGAGTGTTAAGTGAGTTAAGGTTATAATATTATGTGAGTACGTTTGAGTTTAAGTAATTTTTGTTACGTTTAGGGCCTTTGGTGAAAGTATGGTCCTTAGGTGATTTTATTATTACAAAAATATATAAAAGAAATATAAAATGACTTATTGTAGTGTTCATGTGTAAAAGTAATTGTCATCGTAGTTTAAAGCCAATTATAGTGTGAAAATATATAATATAAACTATCCAATTTAAAAATATTTATATATATAAATAGCCAATTATTAATTGTGATCATGACGTTGGATATTCAGAAAATCAATGGGATGTATGCAAGTGATCATATGTTCAGATGACTTAAAGTCCTTTACAATGGATCATTTGTTGTCCAGTATGCTATTTAGATATAGCCACACAAATGTGGTCAGGCTTTTATGATTAAAATACTCATAGTCACAATAAAAATTTTGATATAGTTGTTTCCTGTTCAGATGATTGGAATGATGTATGCTCATGTGATGCATATGATTGTTCAAAGGAATTCATGCAAAGGTGGTAGAATAAATATGTATATAGATATCATGAGGTGACGTACACAATGTTGACATAGTCAAAACCTGAAATTTACAGGTTTTACAGCATAAAACCGTTATTTTAGCTTTGTCCTCAAAGCTTAAGATGACGTCACTGCTCAGGTGAAAAGGTGTGGGTATTTAGCTCTAAACGAGTCTTCGTGTTCCCAAGTAAATTCGGGACCTTTCCTAGAGTTCCATCGTATTTTAACTAACGGGATTTGGCATCGTTTCAACTTCTTAACTTCTCTCTCCACGACTTCCACTGGTTCTTCTACAAATCTAAGTTTGTCGTCAAAATGGACTCCTTCCAATGGCATTGCTAATGGTTCGTCTGCGTAACACTTCTTCAAGTTTGAGACGTGGAATGTAGGGTGTACTCGGCTCCACTGCTGGGGCAACTCTAAGTGATAGGAGACCTCTCCAATTCTGGCAATTACTTTGAAAGGTCCTACGTAACGTGGATTTAGCTTTCCCCGTTTCCCAAACCGTATAACACCCTTCCAAGGTGATACCTTCAGCATGACACGATCACCTACAACAAACTCCATAGGTTTACGTTTCTTGTCGGCATAACTCTTTTGTCTATCCTGGGCAGCCTGAATTCGTTGCTTGATCAGGGCGATCTTCTCAGTAGTCTCTTGGATCAGTTCGGGTCCTGTTAGTTGAAATTCTCCCACCTCTGCCCAGCATACTGGTGAACGACATTTGCGACCATAGAGGGCCTCAAATGGTGCCGCCTTAATACTGGCATGGTAGCTGTTATTGTAGGAGAACTCCACCAATGGAATGTGTTCGACCCATCCTTTTCCAAAATCGATCACACATGCTCTCAGCATGTCTTCTAATGTTTGGATTGTTCGTTCACTCTGACCGTCTGTCTGTGGATGGTATGCGGTACTCATATCCAGGTTTGTCCCTAAAGCTCTTTGAAAAGCTTTCCAGAAGTTTGATGTAAATCTGCCTTCTCTATCGCAGATGATTGAGACTGGTATCCCGTGTCTTGTCACAACTTCCTTTAAGTATGTTTTGGCTAATTTGCTCAGAGAATCATTTTCCTTGATAGGTAAGAAGTGAGCTGATTTTGTGAGACGGTCAACGATTACCCAAATTGTATCGTAACCGTGGGACGATGTAGGAAGTTTGGTAATGAAATCCATGGTGATATTGTCCCATTTCCAATTTGGTATTTCGGGTTGAACCAACAAACCTGATGGTCGCTGATGTTCTGTTTTAACTCTAGCACAAGTCAAACATTTCTTCACGTAGGTGGCAATGTCTGCTTTCATGTTCGGACACCAGTATAATTTCCTCACGTCTTGATACATCTTTTCGGATCCGGGATGTACTTGGACTTATGGGATTCATGCATGATCACGTTTCTCAAGTCTCCGTAACATGGTAGCCAGCTTCTTCCGTGTAGACACAACGTTCCGTCCGTTCTAGCTTCTAACTTTTCCTTTCTTAGGTCCGTCCTAAGCATTCCTCCTATGTCTTCCCTTCAGATATTCTCGGGCTTCTGTGCCTGGAGTTGGGCCTCTAATATCTGTTTGGGTAGGTCCAAATTAATGGTCATGACTAAGGCTCGAACTCTCATGGGAGGATCAGTTCCCTTTCGGCTTAGTGCATCTGCAACTACGTTTGCTTTTCCTGGGTGGTATTTGATGTCACAGTCGTAGTCGCTGAGTAACTCTATCCAACGACGTTGCCTCATGTTTAATTCTTTCTGATCTAGGATATTTTGCAAGCTCTTGTGATCAGTATGAACTGTGCACTTGGTCCCGTACAGGTAGTGCCTCCAGATTTTTAAGGCAAAAACTACGGATCCAAGTTCTAGATCATGGGTGGAGTAGTTCTGCTCGTGCTTCTTCAGTTGTCTTGAAGCATAAGCAATCACTTTCTGTCTATGCATCAACACAGCTCCCAAACCTTTGTGCGAGGCGACACACTAGACAACGAAGTCTTCGTTGCCTTCTGGTAAGGCTAAAATAGGTGCACTGCATAACTTTTGTTTAATGGTCTGGAATGCAACTTCTTCTTTTTCTTCCCACACAAACTTTATGCCTTTCTGGGTGAGCTTGGTCATTGGTTTAGCAATCTTAGAGAAACCTTCGATAAATCGTCGGTAGTAACCGGCAAGACCTAAGAATTGACGAATTTCCTTCGGCGATGTGGGAGATGCCCAATCTTTCACGGATTCGACTTTCGCAGGGTCAACTTGGATTCCCTTGTCGTCAATCACATGACCGAGAAAGTGTACTTTAGGGATCCAAAAATCACACTTTGAGAATTTTGCGTACAGCTTTTCTTCCTTAAGTAGTTTTAGTACTTGAGCCAGATGTTCTCCGTGTTCTCGCTCGTTCTTGGAATAGATGAGGATGTCATCAATAAACACTATCACGAACTTATCCAGATAGGGTCTGCATACTCGATTCATGAGATCCATGAATATGGCTGGTGCATTAGTTAGTCCAAATGGCATGACTTGGAACTCATAATGACCGTATCGTGTTCTGAAAGCTGTCTTTGGTATGTCCTCTTCTCTGACCTTCAATTGGTGATACCCGGATCGTAAGTCGATCTTGGAGTACACGCTTGATCCTTGTAGTTGATCAAATAGGTCATCGATTCGTGGTAACGGGTAGCGGTTTTTCACAGTTAACTTATTTAGTTCTCTGTAATCGATACACATTCGAATAGAACCGTCTTTCTTTTTGACAAACAATACTGGGGCTCCCCAAGGCGAGGAACTGGGCCTGATAAAGCCTTTGTCTGACAGTTCTTTGAGTTGTTCTGCGAGTTCTTTCATCTCGGTAGGTGCTAAACGGTAGGGTGCTTTAGCTACAGGTGCAGCTCCTGGCACCAAGTCTATTTGAAATTCAACTTGACGAGTCAGAGGTAATCCTGGCAAGTCGTCTGGAAAGACTTCAGGATAATCACGTACGATGGGTACATCCTTGATCTGTTTCTCCTTGGATTCTTCTTCTTTGTCTGTTTTAGAAATATGCGCTAAAAAGATAGGACATCCTTTTAGTAGATACTTCTGGGCTTGGGTACACGAGATCACACTCAACCTAGTGTCTGTTTTATCCGAATTTCCGTCTCCTCGGATAATTAGATCTGCGTTTCCCCATGGTATACGGACTAGTTTCTCGTCACACACAATGGTTACATGATATTTGGCTAACCAGTCCATACCAATGATGACATCGAAACTACTTAGTTCTATGGGTATTAATTGAATATCAAATGGGTGGTTCTGAAGGTTTAAAGTACAACCTCTTATGATGGTATTAGTTTCAATGATCTTTCCGTCTGCTAATTCGACTCTGTAACAGTTATCTAACGGGGTTGGTAAAATGCCTAGTAAGCTACTAAACTCTGTGGATACGAAACTCCTATCGGCTCCCGTATCGAATAAAATATTTGCATAGCGATTATTCAGAAGGAACGTACCAGTAACTACATTGGAGTCGGGGTTGGTCCTGTTCTCTCCGATGACATAAACTCTGGCGGATGCTCCGCTTTAGCTTTCATTCTTACGCTTTGGGCAGTCAGGTCTGATGTGTCTAATCTCTCCACAACCAAAGCAACGGATCTCCTTACGAGCCATGCTTCCACTGCCAGTGATCTGGCGGCTTCCTTGGTATCCACTTCCACGGGAATTCTGCCTGTTGCCGTTGTAGGACTTGTTGTTGGCACTGAAGTTGTTCCTATTGGTCGGAACATATGCACTGCCCTGCTCTGGTCTTCTGCATTCAACAGTGGGGTAGTGATGGAAGTTACACTTTGAGCATTTTGGTTTGTTCCCCACGTATGGTGGTGATCCTGAGGAAACAACACTGCAGACTTGACCTAAGCCCTGCCTCTTGGGCTGTTGAGTCTGTGGATGATGACGGTAATTATCATCGACTTTCCTCTTGTGCTCTGCTTGTCTAATCATATGATCACGACCACGTTTGTCCACTAATTCTGTGGCAAACTCAATAGCACTCTCGATGGTAGTAGGTCGAGATGCAAGCACACTGTCATGAACAACATCTGGAAGTCCACTAACGTACTTCTCTATCTTATCCGACACCTTTGGGTACATACGGGTACACATCAAAGTTAGTTCCTGGAACTTCTGATTGTAACCCGTAATATTGAAGTTGGTGCATTTGAGGTTCCATAATTCAATCTCCAACTTTTTGATTTCACTACGTGGGCAATATTTCATGGTAAGCTTTTCCTTCAATGCAGCCCATGTCATCCCATAGGCTCCATCGTGTCCGAGGGTAGCAACTTGTGAGTTCCACCACGTGAGTGCATGTTCCAAAAGTGTACAAGTGGCGAATTTCACCTTGTTTTCTTCAGTACAGTCACTAATACGAAACACGGTCTCAGTCCTCTCAAACCATTGCATGAGCTCGACTACCCCTTCCTTGCCCTTGTAATAGCTGGGCTTGCACTTTAGGAAGTCAGGGTAAGTACATCCTCGAGCTTCGCGGTTTCGGTTATTAGAGTTTTCACTGTCTCCATGGGTTCCGCTGGCGCGGTTTTCCCTGGCAGCTAAGGCTTCAGTAATGCCTTGCTCAATCAGTACTCTGAGTTGTGCATCAGATATAGTCGTCGCAGGTGTTTCTGCGGGGTTTGGGCGTGCGCGTCTTGGTGGCATTTTTCTATATTAATAAGAAAAACTGAGATTTGTTAGCTGAGAAAAGATGGTTATATTAAACTGCATGGGTAATGTTTATGCATAGAATTCACAACAAATTTGATAATCCGTTAAGAGTTCACAATAATATAAATGTAAACAAACAAGTGAACGGTAACATGCTATTTCTGGCAAACAACAGTATAGTACAAGTACAACCGATCTAAGACAGAGTCATAGCAACCTGTCTGAAATAGTGGTACATATGTTTGTAACACAACCTAAAGATATCCTACCTACTAAGGTTAGGTACTACGAATACAACTGAAAGGAATACAAGTACAAAAGAAATGAATCATACGAGCTGAGATGCAACTCAGTGCTTGTCATGATGTACAACTAAAATCTATCCTACACTAGTATGGCTGCCTGTAGGTGCAGGTGGTCCAGCTGGTGGTGCACGCTCGTCCTGCAAACGGATCACGGCACTCCGGGTCTCTCTGGTGTATCTCAAGGCCTCTAGTAGCTGCTGCTGACGTGCAGTGTCGGCACTCCGTAACTGCTCTGTCTCTGTAGTGATCCCCTGATGACGGAGATCTGTCAAATCCACGAAGGTCCTAAAAGTATCCTCCTGTGTGTAGATGGCGGCTCGAGTCTCGTAGGAATGACTCTCCAATGAAGCTAAGCGGTAACTGAGGTAAGCTACCTCATCCAATAGCCAGTGTATGGTCTCCCAGGTGGTGTATGACTCCCCGGCTATGGCCCAATAGAGAAAGTCTAGTCTCTCCTGGAGCATGGCGCGACCCTGCTGGTCCGCCTGTAGTAGAGAGTGGATAAGGGTGGTATCCTGTGCCTGTCGGGCCGTGAGTGCATCGACCTGTTCCTGAAGGGCACTAAGTCTAGCCTGTCCGGCTCCTGATCCCTCTCCAACCTCATAGGTCGAGTCAGGGATAGTGTCATGTCTCCTCTTACGAGGTGGCAAGACACTGGTGGGGTAAGGGCTAGGTACGGAAGGTGGTGGTAAGGATGGTAGAGAAGGTACGACCTGGTCCACCTCTCTAGGAGGGGATGCAGGTACTACAAGAAGTGGTGTAGTAGGAGATACAGTGGGTGGTGAAGGAGTAGGTGAATCTGTGAGTACGATGACCCTGTCCTGCTGGTCATCTCTGGACTCCGTATCAGAAGCAGGTCCAGCTAGTACTGACGTCAGTGACAAAGGTGTAATGGTAGGAACCATAAGCTCCTCGAAAGTAGTAACAATAGTGGGCGTCGTCATGATATCTGAAAGTAACATTTTAAAGTTGAGCAAGTTTTCAACTTACACAATTTAAAAAGTTTTTATGATGCATATGCGATGTGGTTTTAAAGCTTTTAAATATGATGTCAAAAGTATAAATAGATACTTATGTGATTTATTTACCATGAGGGAATAAATCAATGTGAAGTTAGTTCACATAATATGCATGCTCTATAATGCCATATGCCTAACTTATAGGTTCCCCAAAAATCAATTTTTCTTTAGACTGATTTTTATGTTCAGTTATAGTCCAGTTTAAAATTTTTATTATTTAATTTTTTTTTAAGTTTTTGATCTGGTTCTCTATAACTATGCGCTCTGATACCATTTCTGTAACACCCCCAAGTTGGTCAAATGCAGCGGAATAGTAATTGGGGTGTTACTTGGGTGGATCGATAGCACATAGCATATAGAGCAACGATCATACTATCATTTGGAAACATATTACATGAATTAATCGTACACATTTAGTATCTTGTCCAAATTTAAACCACATTTATTATAAAACAGAAATAAATATCCCAGCCCAATGGTCAACATGATGCTTCCTAAAATGCTGGAATCCAATGCATGAACCTGCTTACTTTCCTGAGAAAACATAAAAGTAAAATGTGGGGGTCAACACGAGGTTGGTGAATTCACAGGTTTAATTAATTAAATAAGGTATCAATATGCAAAGCACCACGAAGGTAGCAGGACATCACAGCCCAACGCTACAGTAGTTCCTACTGCCTTGTAATAGAAGCTAGACATGATTCTCAGTACGCCCATTGGGTCTATCCTGATTGAGGTTTCCCTAAATCCGACAATGACATAAACCTGCTGCTCGGCCTAAGCAATACGTGACAGCTGATCACGACAGGCCGGGTGTTGTCAATACCCGAATAGATCTATCCATACATTTCGCGCTACACTATTAACTAATACAGTCCACGGGAATGGAGCAAGCAGTAGGCAAATAAATTGTTGTTGTCTGTGCATGCTTGCATATAAATAGTTTTTGTATGTTTTCTCCCCCAGTTATAAAACAGTAAAGATGGGGCCAGAACTCACCTTAGTGATAATGAGGTAGTGAGGATGATGTCACAGTGTAGTCACGAACTGGAGAAATTACCTAAGTAATTTAAATGTCTCAGTGAATGCAATAATAATTATGCATGATGAATGGTACATACGAAAATGCATGATCACAATTTATGAATTGTTACGTTGGCTTAAGTGTTTGTTCTTATAGTGAAATAAAGGTATGTATATATATTTTTGTTCAAGAAAAATATATATATAAGTGTATATAAATTTGTTTTAAGGAAAAGGGGTCGTAAATTAAATAAGTATCTATATCTTATTTAATTTATTATAAGGAAATAAATTATACGTTATTAAGTTTTAAGGTTTCAAAGGAAAATGGTTAACGGGGTTTGTCAATATCGTAGGGTTTGTAAATAACTAAAATGATTTATTTTATAAGTGACAAGTTTTATTATCCCTTTTAATTAAATAAAACTATAATGAATTTTTGTAAATATAATTGTTTAGAAAATTAACTTTAGGTTTTCATCCGTTAAGTTCATTACACCGTTAGTCCTTGTTGGTTATTCCATTTTATGAAAATGCCCTTAGGGCTTGGTAAACTTTCGGGAAATGGCAAAACACCCCCTCCAATCCCACGTCTTATATATAAAGTAGGGTTAGGGCTTGCTTTGAGTTTCAAGAATGGTACAAAAAGGTCCTTGTAGTTTATTTAAGGTTCTCGGTTAGTTTTGTTTACCCCCTTTAGTTTCAAACATGGCATAAACGCCCCTTGGGCTATATAATAGTCACGAAATGTTTTACATAGTTTTACTAGTTTCACTTTCGGACCTAACTTTCACCATATGACACTATTGGCACGAAAAGTACCCATTTGATTTTTGTGTTGGGCTATGCGGCCCATTATGGTCCGGTTAGGGTAAAAAGGTTATTGGGCTTAGTAAAACTTAAGGTAATTAGTAAATGGTAATTTTTACTATTGGGCTTTAACTAGTGGGCTTATATTATGTTTTTAAATTTCAAAAACTAGCTTAGTTTCTAAGCTTATATGTTTCGGCTTATTTGTGTGGCTTATATAAGTTTATTATTTTTTGACTAAAGCTTATATTTTCCTACTAGTTAATCATAAGTTTATATTTTGAAGGATTTTGGGCTTATTCTAAGGCTTATAATATTCGGCTTATATATACTATACACACATTTTTAAGGTACTCATTCATAACTAGTTCATTCCTAGGGTTTTTAAGCAAGGTGTCCAACATGCTAGAACATGACTAAGGATTCTAGGGCACGAAATGTTTACCCATTGTATAAGCCGTGGCTTATATGTCACATGGATGGCATTTCATGGAAGTTTTACGTATGCATGGCAACCTAGGTCCATTTCCTAAGCTTATGCATGCATGATATGATATGGAAAGTAAAAGAAAGATGGAAATAGGTCTAGTGTAGTCTTACTTACTTGTTTGATCAAAATGGTGACAAAGAGAGTAGTGTTGGCGTCGGCTTGCTTCTATACGAGTACCAGGAGTCTTGAATGCTAGACTTCAATGCTTGGAGTACTAGGATTTGGTAGTAAATGAGATGGAGGATTTTTGGTTAACTCAAGGTGTTATATGGGAGGGTTTATGATCCGAATATAAATGTGTGAGGGTGAATGAGTGTTTGTGAGGTTACTAAATATCTAAGAGTGAAGATGGGTTGTGGCTTGGGGTAAGACACGGCAAGAGAGAGGGGTAAGGAGATTGTGTGTATTTGTCATGGTTCTTGGTGAGTACATTTCATAAATGCTTAGGATGTACAAGCTTGCTAGTTGGGTTGTGTTTAGCCGTCACATGAAGTGATTCAAAGGGATAAATGGTAAGTTTTTGAGTATTTCCATTTAATGGCATGTTGTACAAGTTTTGGTGTGTGGTGATATGGGTATACACGGCTAGGAGCAAACAAGGATTGATGTGTGACTTGGTTTTCCAAATAGTATTCCTAGTACTATCCTTAATTGCCCAAAAATGTACAATTTCCCATGGTTTACAAATGAAACCGGCGGTTTCATAGGTTTCAAGTCAAAAGGGAAGTAAAATTTATGTAATGTATATACTTAGGTGTTATATTGTGTATAGTCTAGACAATTGGTAAGGAGGGTAAGAGTTTTGGTATAAAAGGGTTATGGTTAAGTATGTATATGAATATATACGGTTTAATATAAGTCTAGGGTATGCTTGTGTTAAATTTTTGTGTCTAGGTGAGTGTTAAGTGAGTTAAGGTTATAATATTATGTGAGTACGTTTGAGTTTAAGTAATTTTGGTTACGTTTAGGGCCTTTGGTGAAAGTATGGTCCTTAGGTGACTTTATTATTACAAAAATATATAAAAGAAATATAAAATGACTTATTGTAGTGTTCATGTGTAAAAGTAATTGTCATCGTAGTTTAAAGCCAATTATAGTGTGAAAATATATATAAACTATCCAATTTAAATATATTTATATATATAAATAGCCAGTTATTAATTGTGATCATGACGTTGGATTTTCAGAAAATCAATGGGATGTATGCAAGTGATCATATGTTCAGATGACTTAAAGTCCTTTACAATGGATCATTTGTTGTCCAGTATGCTATTGAGATATAGCCATACAAATGTGGTCAGGCTTTTATGATTAAAATACTCATAGTCACAATAAAAATTGTGATATAGTTGTTTCCTGTTCAGATGATTGGAATGATGTATGCTCATGTGATGCATATGATTGTTCAAAGGAATTCATGCAAAGGTGGTAGAATAAATATGTATATAGATATCATGAGGTGACGTACACAATGTTGACATAGTCAAAACCTGAAATTTACAGGTTTTACAAAGAGGATGTGGTGGAGTATCATGGTGATGAGGATGTAGTGGAGTATGATTTTGGAGCACGAAAGCGATGATCTTGGACATGGTGAGTGGTAGACACCAAAGCAAGTGGATTAGCAGTCTTTGCGACCCGTTCAGCTCGAAGTTCATTTGCTTCATTCTGAAATTGTTTCAAAATGTCAAAGAGCGTGTGATAGTTGACCTCGTCTAACTTACTCTGTTGTTTCACCAAAGTTACAAATCGTGTCCACTCTGGTTGAAGTTGCTGTAGAAATTGCACATTGACTTGCATGGTGGAGACATGCATATTGTTTCTTGTCATGTCATTCATCATCTTATAGAACCTTGAGTAGTATGAATCAATTGATTACCCATCTAATGAAGTAAACTTACCAAAGTTCCAGAACAAGTTGGTTTGACATCTTGCTTGTTAAGTGATTCTCCTTGTTGCAAGCGTTCAATGGAAAACCACATTTCTTTTGCAGTAGAGCATGCATCAACCGTTGAGTGAATATCATCTCCAATCCCACTGAGAATCAAATAGATTGCTTCTTTCTGTGCATCAATCCAAGCACGTTTCTCTTTCAAAGTGTTCTCATATGTTTCTAATAATTAGATTTTACTAGTTGAAAAGTTCGTTTTCTAGGTGTCTAATCGAATTGATCTCCGGTTAAATGTGTGACTCAATCGTTTTTGGTGAATAAAAGAAGGTTTGGTTATCTATTTCTACTTGAAAGGTAAATGCGAAAAGTAATAAAAATAAGCCAAAAACAAATAACTAATAATAAAGGAGCGAAACAAATAATAAAACGAAATTTAAAACAAAACAATTAATAAAAATAAAACTAAAAGAAGAAATTAACTTTCGACTTGAAAATAAAGTTTACCTAATGAAAAAGGAGGAAATAAAACTAAGAGGGTACTTTAAAACTAAACGAGGTAAAAGCTAAAGCGGGTACTAAATAAAAGATAAAACTTAAACTTTAGGAAAAAATACTAATACTAAAAATTGATGAAAAATTCAACTAAAAATACGTGACTTTCAGAATTAAAATCGGAACAACTTTCAGATTAAACTAAAAGATTACGGAACAATACTAATTAAAAAAACAAGCAAGCAGGCAAGCTGCTCAAGCAGCCAAGCAAGCAGGACAAAATGGCGGGAAAAAGGGAAGCATGCAAGCAGCCATGCATGTCAAAATGATATGTTAGTTCGGAATCTATATGTTTGACCTAGTTCAGGATATTGAGTGATGTGTTTAGTTCGGAATGTAGGATTCTCACGTTACTCAGAATATGCCTTATGGAGGTAGTTCGGAATATTAAATTCTGTGTTTAGTTCGGAATGTAGGATTCTCACGTAACTCGGAATGTAGTATTACATGTAGTTCGGGAAATGGGTAATAAGCACTTAATTCGGGATAAGTAACTCTACAAGTAGTTCGGGAAAAGGAAAATTCAAACAGTTCGGAATATTAGGGTTTATGAACCCGAATTAGATCAAAAATACCAAAAACTAAAAAAATAAGCTAGAACCAAATAAGCACTTAACTAAAAGTTTAACCAAAACAAGTTTAAGAAAAAGCTAATAAGCCAAAATTTAAAAACTTTTAAAAACACTAAATAATAAAAATATTTAAAATCAACTTTTTATAAAATAACTTTTAAAAACACTTAATTAAATTTAAGAAAAGCACACAATAAGCTATAAAATCAATAAGCTAGCACAATAAAAAACATAAAATCATAACAAACAATCAAATAAGCATGACAATAAGCAAATAAGCATAAAGATTAAGCAAAACAAGAAAGGTAGAATGAGAGATTAATTAAAACTTGATTAAAATTAAAGATTCAACAACAAAATTAAAACTTACTTGAAATTAAAAACAAAAATTAAAGACAATAAAGTAAATTGACAATATGAAAGTGCATGAAATTAAGTGGAGAGCTATGTTGTCAATTTAGCTAACACCTCCTAATGACACATTAGGAGGGTATTTATAGGGAGATGACATGTGTTGATCTTTTCTTCCTCTTCTCGTCTTTTCGTCTTTATAAATTCTTCGACTTTCTCGACTTTGTCTCGGGATTTGTCGATGGATAAATTGAAATTGTCTTATAATTTCTTCATTTATTAGACTTGAGTTCTTCGACTTCATTAAACTTCCGTCTTTAGACTTTTTCTTCGATAAATCTTCAGAATAGGCCTTGGACTTCCGTTCTTTTTGCACTCTTGATCTTTTGACTTCGTCTTTTGTCCTTTTCTTCTATAAAAACCCGTGAAAGCCCGTGTTTTCTTCCCTTTTCACATTTTGGTCCTAAATCACAACAAAAACACAAACCACCCATAATTCCGACATTTACGACATAAAATACACGTTTGGCTTGGTTATTATTATAATTAAGTGGTAAAAGGATGGGTGTTTTCACACCTATCAAATCCCCTACACTTGACCATTGCAATGCCCTCATGCAATGTATTAATTACAAAGCAAGTTTTACATTTTCCATCATAATCAATCCACCTTGGCCTTTATTAAACATAAGACATTAAGATAGAAAATTATAAAATATATAAAGGAAGAAAAACAAGTAAAAAGATCAAAAACTTACCTTAGGGTTTTGGAATGTCATGAATTTTTATCACCCTCAAGTTTCACGTTCCCCAAACCAAGCTTAAAAACGAGGTCATTGTTATTATAAGTTAGCAAACTAACACAAATTCATGTGGCCCAATTATTCACTTAGACTCCCTTATTCCTAGGTGTATCTCTTATATTTTATTGTTGTCTTGAATGATCACGAGGATGCATTGTTGACTTATTTCGATAGTTATTTAGGCTAAAAATAAAGTAGGACGATTTAATCAATAGTTATCTAAAGGACAAAATCTTTTAAAACTGCTTCTCGGGACCTCATAAAGTTCATATATTGGCATAACTCGCTTCACGATTTGAGACCTTTCTCGGATCGATATTTGGCATTGACTTTATACTTCAAATCTTGAGAGACGTTCATGAAATAATGGTCTTCTCTTCATAATTGGAATTTCTTCACTTGAACTTTTTGAGAGATTCTTCATATTTGGACCATATTTTTCTCCAATCTTTATTTGGGATTTTGATATACAACGATCCACCTCCTTTTAGGACTTGGACCTATTTATCCTCATACCTTGTTAGGGCCTTTTTGGATAGATTTCTCCATGATCTTTACGGGAGTATTTGCTTTTCGTCATGTGTCTCGATCCTTCATATTGATTTTTGATAAATAATTCTTCACATCACTTTTGGATCTTTGGCAACAAAATGTAGCCCTCATGTCTTGTTAGGACCTTTTTGGACTCGCCAATCTTCGCATCCCGCTTCAATAAGTTATGCCTTAGCTATGAATTCTAATTAATACCGAGCAACTTTTAAACGATCTTGGACTAGAAGCTAAGTAACTTTTTTAATCGTACAACCTTACTTATTGCAATTAAATTTATTAACAAGCAATGGGAGAAAAAGCTCATAATTAACTCACATAAATTTATGAAAGAATACCAAACTTATAATTGACTCTATCATCTCTCGTTCTCCACAATTTAAAATCTCAAGGAATGAGACTCGTAGATGCTTAGCCAATTAAATCAAAGTTTTGGGTTTTCAAGTCATCTATAGGATCTTGCAACTTCTTAGACTTTTTCAAGTTTAGAATTCGCATTATAAAGTTCCCTTGATAAACGACTTTCTAGGATCAATTATAGGAACTTACGAAAAGTTCTTGTTCTTAACCCGTAAGAGTTAAGACTTTCGGGAAGCTAAAAGAAATAGAGATGATCTTTAATTCTGCTTATCGGGAAGCTGTGGTTGATGAAGAAAGAGTTCTTTTGCAGAAGGCGAAGATTGATTGGTTAAGGGAGGATGATCTTAATACATCATATTTTCATAACATTATTAAGGGTAGATTGAAGAAGAGTAGGATTATTAGTGTAAAAGATGAGATGGGAGTGGAATACTTTGAGGAGGATGTTGCTTACCAATTTGTGAAACATTTTCAGTCTTTTTTGGGAACTTGTGATGGTCTTTCCGATTGAGATGCCGGAGAGCTTATTTAAGACCAAAATTGATGAGAATATGGCTCTGCATTTAATTAGAGAGGTATCTGATGAAGAAATTAAGAATGCCCTTTTTGATATTAAGGATGATAAAGCTCCAGGCCCTGATGGGTTTACTTCAAAAATTTTCAAGGCTTCTTGGGCTATTGTGGGTGAGGGTGTTTGTGATGCTATTAAGGAGTTCTTTATCTCAAGTAAAATGCTTGGTGAAATTAACACTACCTTGATTTCTCTTGTGCCTAAATGTAGTATTCCTTTAAAAGTTACTAACTATAGGCCTATCGCTTGTTGCAATGTTATTTACAAGTGCATTAGTAAGGTGATTACGAATAGGCTTAGGACTGTGCTTAATGGTCTTATAGATGCTAATCAGAGCGCTTTTGTTCATGGTAGGCAGATTAGTGATAACATCCTTTTAGCCCAGGAATTAATGTGTGGTTATAGTGCTATTAAGAAGCCTGCTCGATGTACGTTTAAGATTGACATTCAAAAAGCGTATGATACAGTCTCTTGGGTTTTCTTAGAAAGGTGTCTTATGGAATTTGGGTTACATAAAACTATGATTAACTGGATTATGGTTTGTTTGAGATCTACTTCATTTTCTATCTGTATGAATGGGGAACTGCATGGTTTTTTCAAAGCTAAGAGGGGTCTTAGGCAAGGTGATCCTATATCACCTTACCTTTTTACTATGGTGATGGAAGTTTTCACATTTATGCTGAAAAGACAAATCAGCCAGGAGAAGAATTTTAGATATCATTGGGGATGTAAGAAGCTAGGTATTGTTAGCTTGTGCTTCGCGGATGATTTAATGATGTTTAGCCATGGTGACCTTATTTCAGCTTCTGTTTTGAGACGTACCATGGATTAATTCTACATTGTTTCTGGTCTTAGACCCAATATGGCGAAAAGCACTTGTTTTTTTGGCAATGTGCCTAGTCAGGTTAGGGATGAGATTAGATTGGTGATGCCTTTTAAAGATGGAAATCTTCCCGTGAAATATCTTGGTATTCCCCTTGATGCTAAAAGGATTGCTAGAGAAGATTGTTCTATGTTATTGGATAGGATTAAAAGACGGATTCATGATTGGAGAAATAAAGACCTCTCGTTTGCTGGTAGACTTCAGCTCATTGCTTCTGTTTTGAGCTCTCTCAGTGTTTTTTGGGCTTCTATTTTTGTGCTTCCTGTTGGTGTTTGCGAAGAGATTGATAAGATCTTCAAGTGTTTTCTATGGAATGCTGAGGGAAAAAGAGGTTATATGCATAGTGTCTCTTGGAAAGAAGTTTGTAAACAGAAGGATGAGGGTGGTCTTGGGTTGAAGTCATTACATGAATGGAATGAAGATATGATGGTTAAGCATATTTGGAGTGTTATATCCAATAGAGATTCTATCTGGGTTAGATGGGTGAGGTCTAACTGGCTTAAAGGTGAGAGTTTTTGGGTTGTTAAATGTAGTGATCACATTTCTTGGGTTTGGAGACAGTTGCTGTATATTAGAAGTAAAGTTCGTAGTCATTTTGCTTCTAAGGTGGGAAAAGGTGATCGAGTTTTCTTTTGGTATGACAACTGGTTGAATAATAAACCTTTATGTGATGTTTTTAGAAATAATTATCTATCTTACGACAAGGCTTCTAGATGTTCTAAGGTAGCTGATTTGATCAAAGATGGTTGCTGGAAATGGCCTAGAGGTTGGATTACAAAGTATAAAGAGGTATGCAATATCACTGTCCCACATCTAGATCCGGATTTGCCTGATAAAATTCTTTGGATTGATAAGAGGGGTCAGATTAAAGATTTTAGTGTGCATGAAGTTTGGAAGGGAATCAAAAGTGATGCTGCAAAGGTTATATGGTATAACCATATTTGGTTTACTCAATGCATCCCGAGGCACTCGTTTATTCTTTGGCTGGCAGTCAAAGGTAGACTTAAGACTCAAGATAGAGTTTCAAGGTGGTTGAACATTGCTGATCTTAGATGTCCTTTCTGCAATAATTGTAAGGACTCTCACGCGCACTTGTTCTTTGATTGTGATTATCCTAGAAGACTATGGGAGAGATTAAAAGGAATGGCTAAGCTTGAGGATGTTTCCAACTCATGACCCCAGGTTATTTCTTTTATTGTTAATATCCCGGCTAGGAATACTATATGGAGTGTTATTCAAAGTATTATGCTTGGTGCTGCTGTGTATTTCATATGGCAGGAGCGTAATATAAGATGTTTTGAACATTTGTTTAGATCTGAAGATGAACTCTTTAGGATCATTGTTAATAGTGTTAGGTATAGGCTGTTGAGTCTTAGCCTTAGGAAGACCCCTGATGTTCTTATTACTGCTAATATTTGGGGTCTTACTGTTAATTGTTTAGCCGAGGGTATAAAGGATGAGGATGTGGATTGTTATATGGATATTGATGGCGAAAGTTGATTTATTTGTTTTACGGTGGTGCTGGTCTCATGGTGGGACTGGTTTATGGGCTTGTAACAGAAGTTGGGTTCACCTTTGCCTTGAACTTCTCACCCATAAGAAATGCAGGTATGTAAGGTATGCTTTATTTCTTTCATGTCATTATCTTCCTTTATTGGGGAGTTTGGGGGGACTGTTTAGTTTGTGGATGTAGGCTTGATGTGCTATTAGTGGACGTATAGACTTTTTTTAGGGGGAGATTTCTATGCAAGCTAGAGCGTGCTGAAAGATGTGCCGTCTAGGCTTTGTGTGGTTTCTTTCCCTTTGATATTGTCTATACTTACAATTTTTTAGATTCCAAGCTTGTTTTGATGCTTTATCCTCCCCTTTATTATTAGTACCATTTGTCTGTTTAATGTTGTGCTGATAGACATTATGGTATTTTTGCATCGTTGAGAGGGTCTTTGTTGTTGTTGTACTCTTTCCCCCTCCAAGGTTTCCCACTGGGTTTTACTTGGTGGGGGTTTTGAGGAGGCAAAACAATGAAGACTGCTACACTGGCACCTCTCTCTTTATATTTTCTGCATTTTCAGATGGTGTTTTATAGCAGGTGTCTTTTCCTGCTCATATTCTTAGCTCAGGTAAATTGTTCCATTGTGATGGATTGGGTGTACCTGGTTCTTTCCCTTTGTAGTCTGAACTAAGGGCATTTCATAGATACAGAAGTGGACATTTACTTGAGTTAAGATATGGTATTCTTGGCGTGCCATTAATGTGCAGAATCTTGATCTTTGCTAATTGGGATCAAGTGTTATGGGATTGCAGCTAGGTCTTCTCTGGATCTGTAGTTGCTTTATATTAGACTAGTAATGAAATGAGCATGGGGTTTTTGTCCATTGCCATTGTCATTTGTTTTTGTTTTTTGCTGCCAAGGCTAAAGAATTAGGGGTTTGTCCTAATTTGTTTTTAGTCTTTGTGCTTTTGTTTGCTTTTCTTCTTGTGCTTAATAAAATTTACCTTTAATCAAAAAATAAGAGTTAAGACTTTCGCATTTTAAAGTTCCCTATATAAAAGCCTAGCAAAACTTGACTTAAACACGTTAAGGATACTAGCTAGAGTAAACTTAGATAAGTAAACTCGGGTTGAGTCAAAAGATTCACAACGTTGAAAAATTAAAACCACTTTATTAAAATTTATTCTAGCAAAGAAAGAAAATAACTATAACAAAGGTAAATACAACTAGGCCAAAATAGATCAAAAATTTTGAAAAAAGTCGAAAAATCAATTTTCCGGTTAAAATGAGGACAAATACAAGGAAAAGCCCACTTAACTTCGATAGATGTCCCCCTACACTTAATATAAACATTGTCCTCAATGTTTAAGCATGTGAAAGTAACCTCCCCTACACTTATTACATTGTGCACTTTGTTTAAATCTTGCTAAGGAAAGGACAACTAAAGTGATTCCTATTTCAATCATAAATGATAAAATAATGAATCAAAAGAGTTTAGGATAGAACCGGGAAGACAGGAACACGGAATCACGGGTCGTCAAAAGTCATCAAGAATGGATCTTTGATAGCTCGAATCCCTGCTCATGATAAGAAAGAAAACAACAAACACATACTAGGGTCTCCCCCTACACTTATTATAAAAAACAAATAAAAAGGATAGATATTGCGGGTTGCCTCCTGAGAAGCGCTTGTTTTTGTTAACCGAGTCGTGAGCCTGACTCGACCTTGATTTGCATGGTAATGACCTTGAAGAACATCCACCGGGATCAAATACATGGTTTTCGTCCATCAAGTAGCACAAGCTTAAGGCAAACAAGGCAAGCCAAAGAAGAGTAGGCAAGGTTCCCTTAAGCAGTTGTTGAGCACGGTGGTAGAAAGTGTGATGAGGTGCAAGCATATCTCCATAAGTTCCAAAAATCTTTCCTTTTATTTCATCAGATGGATACTGAGATGGCTTATGGATTGAAATACCGGGGTCGAACACCTTTTCCTTTAGGGGAAAATAACACTCATGCTCAGTAGACCTTGAAGAAGATCCGCTCATAAATCGCACAATCTCATCTGATGAAGGTGGATAGAGAGGTGTCAAGACATAGGTACTACGAAATCAGTGTCTTTAGGTTTCTTCTCCTTTGAAACGGGTTTCTTAATATCCGAAGGAGGATAAAGACCATAATCAAAGTCCAAAGGAGGAGAATCATTCTCATTTGGGAAGTAAGTGTTGAGAAAAGTAGCAAAGTCTTCCTCAAATGAGTAGTCATCCAAAGTAGGATCAAGCATTGTTGGTGGAGGATCTTCATCAAAAGTAGGTGCAAGGTCATCATGTGAAGAATCACTCGAAAGAGTATCGACATCATCAAAATCATCATATGTTGGCATGTCTTTATACTCTGAAGTAAATTCATCAAAATCATCCATATCAGAACTAGAATCATCATCATAGTCATCATAAATTGGTGGAGACTCATGAATTGGTGGGGCAGCCAAATTGGAGAGAGAATCATCCACATTGTCTTGGAAAAGTAGATTATCATAGCAAGAATCGAAAAGATGATTGTTGTAGACGACAAAATCATCAAGCTTTGTACTCTCACAAGTAGTTGTATCAAGCTCGTCTTGAAGCACATCAATCATATTTGCTGATTCTCTTCCATTCAATTTGTTTGTAATCTTCCCCATTTTAAACACTTGTGCATCATTCCCGACTCTTAGAATGAGTTCACCTTCGACAACATTGACTAAGGCTTTTCCGGTTCTCATAAATGGCCGTCCAAGTATTAACGGAATACGAGGGTCTATTTCATAATCAACAACAACAAAATCGACTGGAAAAGTGAAGGTACCAACTTTAATAAACACATCTTCGGCAATACCAACGGGGTAAGCGAAAGTGCGATTTGCTAGCTCAAGAGTCATCTTTGTTGGTGTAAGGTCGGGTAATGACAGTGTTTTCCAAACACTTAAAGGCATCAAATTTATACTTGCCCCGAGATCGGCTAAGGAAGTAAATTCTTTGGTTTGGTTAAAAGTACATGGTAACACAAAACGACCGGGATCTCCAAGTTTTTCCGGAAGTTCTTTAAGAATGACTGCAGAACAGTTTTCATTTAATCGTGTGTTGACAAACTCAGCCATCTTTTCCTTCTTGTTAAGCAATTCCTTGAATTCTTTGACGAATTTCGGCATTTGGACAAGTGCTTCAACGAGGCTAATGTTGAAGGTCATTTGTGATATCATCTTCAGAAAAGAAGTGATTTGAGCATCCTCTTTAGTAAGCAATTTGCTCTTGTCTAACCGAGAAGGATAAGGGATGTTGGGTTTAAAGGTGGAAGGTGGGGTTGGTGAAGGTTGTTTCTTGGGTACTTCTGCTTGTAGAGGTGGAGACGGTAATGGAGAACTAATATAGGTGTGGAAGTAGGTGGAATAAATGGTGGTTGGAGAGGTGTAGATGGAGTAACTGGGGGAGGGGTAGAAGGTCCTACTAGAGTTGCTCCACTGCGTGTAGTAATAGCACTCACATTCGCTCTTGTGTTGGTGACGGTATTAGAAGGAAGAGAGCCCGAAGTAGAGGGTTGAGTACTTGGGAAGAAACTAGCCAACATATTATTTAAATCATTTGTTTGATTGCTAAAAGAGGTTTGCATATCATGTCGAAGCTCAGTTCTAATATCATTCCCTTTATTAGTGATATCTTCTTTCAAGTTGATGATTTGGCTTTGCAAATTCTTAACTAACTCTCCTTGGGTCCTTATGAAAGCTTCAACATCATGGTTATATGAAGTGGGTTGAGCGGGTGGGTGATAAGGATTAGAAACTCGAGGTGGGTTTGGATTGCTTCTATTGTAGTTGTTGGGGTTGTGGTTTTGAGGAGAAAAACTGGGTGAAAGAAAGTTGTTAGAACAGTAACTTAGCAAGTTACGATCACCTTGAGGTCGGGCTTGATAGCTTTCCGTTGAATAGTTACCATGAGCCGCATACACGATTTCCGGATTGTCATGAGTAGAAGGACAATCAGTGTATGAATGAGGACCACCGCAGATCTCACAAGAAAGTGCTACAACTTTAACTTGTTGTTGTTAATTTGTAGCCAAGAGTTGGATACTTTTGTTCATTTCGGCCATCATGCGGGTGAATTCGGTCATCTCGGTGTTTGATAAAGTAGAAGAAACATTGAGTCTCGGGTTATTCCTTGAAGATGCGGATGAATCCCAATTTTTGTGATGAGTAGTCATGTTCTCGATAAGCTCTCTACACTCCTCGGGTCTTCTTTTCATAAATGTGCCACCGGCGGCTGCATTAATCGTATCACGATCACGAAAATTTAAAACGTTGTAGAAAGTATCAATTAAGGTGACGGGGAGCATGTTGTGGTTTGGACATCGATCGATCAAAACATTATATCGTTACCAAGCATCAAAAAGCGATTCATCAGGTTCTTGTGTAAATCCACTGATTTGATTCCGAAGGCTCGTGACCATGGATGGTGGAAAGTAGCGCGACAAAAATCGTTGAGTCATCTCGTCCCAAGTATGAATTGAATTCTTCGGAAGATGATCAAACCATTTTTCGGCATGGTGGGATAAGGTGTGTGGAAATAGGTGAAGGCGAAGAAAATCCATGGTAACACCAGGCAACTTCATGCTTTGAGTTATGGTAATGAATTTGTCGAGGTGTTTGTTGGCATCATCATCCGGTAATCCGCGAAATGGACAAGTGTTTTGAACTTGTTGGATCATGTGATGCTTCAACGAAAAATCTGGAGCCGTGATTTGCATCGGCGCAATCGGTCCTCCGCGTCCATTCATCGTAGGTTGACACAACTCCTCCATCGTTCGTAAGTCAGGTTGTGGAAGATGGTTGTTATTATTCATGTTGAGGTGAGGTGGGTTATTGTTTTTGTGCACACCAGCCATATCTAAATCTTCACGAGTCTCGGGCTCAACATAAGATGAAGATCTAGTACGCATACACCTGCAAAAGAAAAAGAAAAAGATACCAAAGAAATAGAGAATATATATGTACGTGTAAAAATAAAATCTTTTTGGTGCAAAACCTTGAAAAAGAAATGCTTTTTATAAGTTCTTTAATGTTTTTGTATTTTTAAAATTTTTTAATTTTTATGGATTTTTGAAAATTTTTGAGCAAGAAAAATAACGTTCACGAGTGAACGGATCCCAAAATCCAATGCGTCTCTCACAGAAAACCGTTAATCTTTACGAAAAGTGCCGGCAGCGGCGCCATTTTAATAACTCATTTTTACTAGTTGAAAAGTTCGTTTTCTCGGTGTCTAATCGAATTGATCTCCGGTTAAATGTGTGACTCAATCGTTTTTGGTGAATAAAAGAAGGTTTGGTTATCTATTTCTACTTGAAAGGTAAATGCGAAAAGTAATAAAAATAAGCCAAAAACAAATAACTAATAATAAAGGAGCGAAACAAATAATAAAACGAAATTTAAAACAAAACAATTAATAAAAATAAAACTAAAAGAAGAAATTAACTTTCGACTTGAAAATAAAGTTTACCTAATGAAAAAGGAGGAAATAAAACTAAGAGGGTACTTTAAAACTAAACGAGGTAAAAGCTAAAGCGGGTACTAAATAAAAGATAAAACTTAAACTTTAGGAAAAAATACTAATACTAAAAATTGATGAAAAATTCAACTAAAAATACGTGACTTTCAGAATTAAAATCGGAACAACTTTCAGATTAAACTAAACGATTACGGAACAATACTAATTAAAAAAACAAGCAAGCAGGCAAGCTGCTCAAGCAACCAAGCAAGCAGGACAAAATGGCGGGAAAAAGGGAAGCATGCAAGCAGCCATGCATGCCAAAATGATATGTTAGTTCGGAATCTATATGTTTGACCTAGTTCGGGATATTGAGTGATGTGTTTAGTTCGGAATGTAGGATTCTCACGTTACTCGGAATATGCCTTATGGAGGTAGTTCAGAATATTAAATTCTGTGTTTAGTTCGGAATGTAGGATTCTCACGTAACTCGGAATGTAGTATTACATGTAGTTCGGGAAATGGGTAATAAGCACTTAATTCGGGATAAGTAACTCTACAAGTAGTTCAGGAAAAGGAAAATTCAAACAGTTCAGAATATTAGGGTTTATGAACCCGAATTAGATCAAAAATACCAAAAACTAAAAAAATAAGCTAGAACCAAATAAGCACTTAACTAAAAGTTTAACCAAAACAAGTTTAAGAAAAAGCTAATAAGCCAAAATTTAAAAACTTTTAAAAACACTAAATAATTAAAATATTTAAAATCAACTCTTTATAAAATAACTTTTAAAACACTTAATTAAATTTAAGTAAAGCACACAATAAGCTATAAAATCAATAAGATAGCACAATCAAAAACATAAAATCATAACAAACAATAAAATAAGCATGACAATAAGCAAATAAGCATAAAGATTAAGTAAAACAAGAAAGGTAGAATGAGAGATTAATTAAAACTTGATTAAAATTAAAGATTCAACAACAAAATTAAAACTTACTTGAAATTAAAAACAAGAAATTAAAGACAATAAAGTAAATTGACAATATGAAAGTGCATGAAATTGAGTGGAGAGCTAAGTTGTCAATTTAGCTAACACCTCCTAATGACACATTAGGAGGGTATTTATAGGGAGATGACATGTGTTGATCTTTTCTTCCTCTTCTCGTCTTTTCGTCTTTATAAATTCTTCGACTTTCTCGACTTTGTCTCGGGATTTGTCGATGGATAAATTGAACTTGTCTTATACTTTATTCTTTTATTAGACTTGAGTTCTTCGACTTCATTAAACTTCTGTCTTTAGACTTTTTCTTCGATAAATCTTCAGAATAGGCCTTGGACTTCCGTTCTTTTTGCACTCTTGATCTTTTGACTTCGTCTTTTGTCTTTTTCTTCGATAAAGCCCGTGAAAGCCCGTGTTTTCTTCCCTTTTCATATTTTGGTCCTAAATCACAACAAAAACACAAACCACGCATAATTCTGACATTTACGACATAAAATACACGTTTTGGCTTGGTTATTATTATAATTAAGAGGTAAAAGGATGGGTGTTTTCACACCTATCAGTTTCCTCAATAGTTTGCTCATCAGAACCAGTTGTCAAGTCGGTTGCTGGAATTGTAGGAATGGTTATTGTAGAGAAAGTATATGGTCCTTCTTTTATGCAACGTCTAAGAACATCACCATTGAGTTTAGTGTCAAGATAACGAAGGAATCGTAATTGCTATTATGCATATCTACCAATCACAAGCATTGGTGGTCTCTCTTTATTACCCGCGACCATGATATTGTTGTTTGTTACACGATACTCTGTAGTAGAATCCATCTTGATAAGCTTTGAATTTAGAAATGAATATGGATCTTAAGTAGTTGACATAGTGATTGTTGTTGTGAAGAAAAAGTGTTGAAATCCCTTAACAATATGTTCTTGAAAAACAAAAAATTCTCAAAAACCAAAAAACACACGTTTTGTAAGTGTATTTTTAGAAATTTTTAAGAAATCCTTCAATAGATTCAACGTCCAAACCTATCGCAACCCTTATCACAACCCTGATCGCAGTCCTAGATCGTGGTCTTGGTCGTGGTCTTGATCGTGGTCTTGGATCGTGGTCTTTGATCGTGGTCTTGGATCGTGGTCTTGGATCGTGGTCTTTGATCGTAGCAATGGATCGTAGTCTTTTGATCGTAGCAATGGATCGTAGTGATGGATCGTAACAATGGATCATGGTGATGGATCGTAACAATGGATCGTGGTGGCTAGATCGTAACGATGGATCGTAGTGGCTAGATCATAACGATGGATCATAGTGGCTAGATCGTAACGATGGATCGTAACACTGATCGTAACGATGGATCGTAATACAGATCGTAACAAGCAATCGTAAGATGTGATCGCAACAGTAGATCGTAACCTCGATCGCAGTATGTGATCGGACTATTAGATCGCAAGTAGAAACCCCAAGTTTATGCGATCGTAATATCCGGATCGTAACCAATAAAAAGTTCGAGAATTTTAGGCAACAAGAAAGATGAGAACTTTACCTGGGAATTCGTGTTTCAATCCAAACCAAAGAATCCAAAAGCTTACCACAAGTATGTAGTTAATCTATAGTATGATTTAGAACACGAAACACAACGAAAAACAAGAAAATACTTGAATTCGAGATGATGTAAGGAGTAAATCACACGAACCCAATATAATAGCAACAACGAATCACAAAAACTACCCCATGGCGATTGATACCAATTGTTGTCCCTAAAAATATGATGATACTACATGAATAAAGAAGAAAGAAAGGTAGATAAAAGATGGAAGGTTTCTAGAGAGAGAAAGTAGTGAGAGAAAGTAGAGAGAAGTATGTGTTAAACTTTTGTGAAATTAGATTAGAAATGAGACAACCAACAACCTTCCTAACATTCTAGAAAGGGTATTTATAGCCAAGCCTACATGTGGCTTAATGGGCTATAGTTTGATTAGGTCGGGCTTGAATAAATGCTTAGTACCTTGAAAGAGGCCTTTTAAGCTAGCCATCAAGCCCGTAATGTCACGACTATTTTAACTAACTATTACAATGTTTTAGTAAATGTCACAATATAAACCTATGACCGAACATTCTTGTTTGACTCAATATTTTGAGGCTAACATGGAGATTCAACATCCATGTCATGAACAATAGCTAAATAGCCCTCGCAACCATGTGAAAGTAATGCACGTTCTTGCAAGGTTGATATGATTTGTACAGACCTTCCAGGTATGAACCCGTTGTGAATGTACTCTGGTGCATTTGCATTACCAAAGATGACCCGATATGTATGGCGGCGTGATGTTTGGATAGCCAGTCCATGCCTAATATCATGTCAAAATCACTCATATCCAGCGGAAGTGCGTCAACAAGACGAATCATATCGTCAAACTCTAGGGGAAGGCTCTTGTACACATAGGTTATGCGTATAGAGTCTCTTAAAGGCGTGGAAATGTTTAGTACATTCTCTAATGGTATAGGGGATATCCTAACATTCTTAGCATAAGCAGTAAAAATGACCGAATGAGTAGCACCCGTGTCAAATAAAACACATACAGCTTGACCATACATATACAAGATTCCAGTGATGGTACCTGTAGACTTGTTGGCCTGGTCGCCAGAAGTCGTGTAAACGCGTCCACTAGTAGGAGGTGGCTTAGAATCAGCATGTCCAGATGTGCCCTCTATCTCGCCCTTGCGGCAGTCCTTCATGCGATGACCAGTAAGGCCATACTTGTAGCATGCATCGCTGTCGTGGCGACATGGCCCTAGGTGCCTACGGTTGCAGGTAGTTCAGAGAGGGTGAGTATACCCTCCAGCAGGTGCCCTTGCTGGCTGGGAGCCTATTAAAAACAGTATACATGAGACATGGTTTATAGGTATAAAAGGACAATGCGAAATAATCGTAAGATGTAATACCAGTGATAGCTGGACGGTTAGGTTGTGAACTTCTTTGGTTCTGGTCCCTCCTGTTATCATGATTCCTGGTAGAAGATTGCTAATGTGTCAGAATTATGAATTATCACATGTAACATAAGGAAATGAGTAAGTGTAAGGACCTGCTGCTGTTGGAGTTTCCAACGTTGTTACGGTAATTATCATTACCGCCACGCCTATCCGTAGCAGAACGGTCTTGAGTCTGACCGTTTCCCTTGGGTTGAGTACGCTGTTGCTGAGTAGCCGGCTGAGACCGGTCCCCAGTCTTCTGCCTGAAAGATGTAGTTTAAAGAGAGATATAAATATTGGATAATACTGAAAGAATTCGGCATGGTCACCGCTGAATCACGAATATTTACATCTTCTCGGGTCTCTCTGCTTCCCCGAACTCTTCTCTTTCTTGCAGCATCTCCAACTTACGTGTTGCATCGGCAACTTGTGCCACCGTGTTGAAAGTAGCACACACCAAGTTGTTGGCGACCGATGTACGAAGAGCCCACTAGAAGTGGTATGCTTGCTCTTTGGCAGTACCTGCTGCTGCGCCAAGAAAACCAGCCTAACGAAGAAAGCGCTGCATGAACTCGTTGTTGTTCTCCCCAACTCTCTGCCTGATTCCGTGGTACTCCCTCTTCAGCTTGTATTGCTCAGCATTGGGAAAGAACTGTCCCATCACTAACTCCCTGAACTGAGCCCAAGTCAAACCAGCCACCCAATTGTCACCTCCCTCAGACTGCTTGACTGCCTTACACCATCCTAGCACATCACCTTCGAACTTGTAACAGGCCAACCTCGACTTGAAGAAGGGGTCACAGCCCATTGCATCGAATATCTTTTCAATATGATCCAACCAGCTTTCAGCTTCACTGGGGTTATCAGTTCTCTCGAAGGATCGAGGGCGTTGCTTGTTGAATTTCTCCAGCCATGTGACCAATGTTGTTGGAGGAGGAGGAGGAGGTGCTGGGTGTTGTTGCTGATTGTTGGCAACATGCACCTCATCCCTGATTTCGTTCCTCAGCTAAGGAAGCAAAGCTTGCATCACAACTTGGACTGCTGCATTGAGTTGTTCTTGCTCGCGTGTGAGAACCATCTGACAATATAACATAAAATACATGATTAAACTGATCAAAACATAAAATATATACATGAAAAAAGTTTATACCAATAAATCATGAGAAAAATTTTATGTAGGAAAAATAGTACATGAATGCATGATGCAGTTTTATGAAAACTTTTATATGCGCGAGAGTGAACGCCTATAGTCAGTTCACTCAAAACAAAAGACACGGCGAGGGGACGCCAATGGGTCAGTCCCAAAGTTAAAAGTTTCGATAAAGCACATGCGACTAAATAGGGCCAGTCCTGTACCAACCATTACTTAGTCATAAACCTGCGACAATGACATATATATGAATGCATGAAAATCGACTGTCAGTTCTAGGAAGACCATAGTGACTACCCACTAATCACATGTCGTGTTTTGAGAGCCTACTGGTCGAAGCCTTGGCTCTGATACCATAAATGTAACACCTCATTTTGGTGAATGGAATGTCACGCGTGTCATCAGAGCATACAAGGATAAATGTCCTAAACATTACATGACAATAAAGGAAATACCGGAAACAAACATCGGTACTCCAAAGTATAAGCTCATCACACACAAACATAAGTACTGTAAAGGAAAAGGACTAAACAATGTCCATATAAACAAGTAGCAAAATGTATGATGAAATGCATAAAGTAATGAAGGCTAGAAAGCTTCCAATCCATATGCACGTACGCTTGGAGTCTACGAGCGCCCTTGAGTACCCGCCGTTTTGGGAACATGGAAGTAAAACGGCTGAGCATAACGCTCAGTGCTCGGATATACAAGCATAGAATGAATAACATAAGCATATACGACATATAACAGCGGAATTGATTAAGTCCTGGAAAACTTGTATAACTTAGTAAAACTGGTTTTATAGTTTGAAAAACCTTATGTTTATCTTATAAAAACTGTTTAACATGTTAACCATTAAGCCAATATAGGTCATGAAATATCAACGCGCATGAATACTTGGAGGGGTGACCTCATCATGCAATTAGAGGGGTTGCCTCTAATTAATATATATATTTGGGTAGGAGGGATCAGCTCCTTGTGAAGGATGCAAGCCACACACCACATTCACCTGAATAATATGTTAAAAACATGTAACCTAGGATGCACCCAGACGCCCCACATGATAACATAATAATATGGCCAAAAGCTGAAAGGGACGCCACGAGCTATCACTCAGCCGTGGTGAAGTCATAACACTGGTGCCTCTAGTGTTATGGTTATGGTACCTCCATAACTAGGTGAAACTGGTCATGCATGTATATGGCTTAGGCATTTAAATTAAACATAAGGAAATCAAAACATATAAAACATATACTGGGAAAACAGTTGGCTGCATACGGGGAATCCAAATAAGGAAAGAATGTCCATACTGAAAGGACGGAGAATCCGTACCTTGTATCCAGTGAACGAAGAAGACGAACGGAAGAGAGTCCTACTTCGATCTCACTAATGCTACATAAATAGTATACGTGTATAAGTATTCTGATTACTGAGTACGTAACTGGTTTTATATCATGTCTTAACTTGTTTTATATGTTCATGTCTTGTTTTACCGATTTTAACGTTATGTTGTGTTTATCATGTATTCTATATATTCTGATTAAGTATTACTTGTATTTCTTGTATTATTATACTTGTGGTGTAATTATAAGTAACTTCTAAAAATAGCAGGTTTCCTAAAATAGCAGGTTTCCAAAAATAGAAAGTTTCCAAAAATATATTAACTGCTTAAAATAGATTAGTTTCTAAAAATAGAAAGTTTCTAAAAATAGTAAGTTTCCTGAAATAGAAAGTTTCTGTAATTAGAAATAAGCTGGATTAATAAGCTAATAAGATGAGCTTAAGTTTTACTGATTAAATACACTAAGTCATGTGATTAATAGCATAGTTTATTAATTATAACATGTTAATTAAATAAACTATATGTTATACGATTTAATTAAACATAATCATGATTTAATTAAATTAAAGTGTATATAATACTTAGGTTAAAACATGTATTAATATTTATATTAATATAACCTAAGTCATGAAAATTAATTAATTATATGTCATGTTTTAATAATTAATTAATTACTATAGTCTAAATTACATAATTAAATACTTAGGTTAAAATCATGTATTATTAAATAATAATAATAATAATAAACCTAAGTCCATGTTTTAATTAAATTAATTATATGCCATGTTAAAATAATTTAATTAACTTGTAAATAAATATACTTGTAAAAATAATAAACCGAACCCATGTATTATTTTTATTAAAACATGTCGTGAACCAGTCGAACCAAACCCACCAAAAACAGTGGCAAACCGGCCTAAGCCGGATGCCCCTGCTTGCGTTTAAGCTGCCACCGACTGTGTACCGATGGTCTTGCTTCTCGACTAGCCGCTGACCACACGAGGGTTCTGATGAGACTGCAATTATACATAGTCTTATCATCCAAATCGGGCTTAAAACGCTTAAAATATCATCAAAATACCCAAATATATGCTTGTGTTTGTTCATTGTGTATTTTAGGTACGGATATCGTGAAATCAACAAAAGATCACAAGAATAAAGCAAAAACGAACACGGGAAACGAAGCCGCACAAAGAACCGGACCCGAATCATGAATTTCCTTTGAAGTCCTTGAAGTTTGAAGAATTGGCAAGATTGATCCCTCTAATTTTGAAGACTTGACATTTTATACCCTTGCAAAACTCATAATTGCATTTGGGTCCCTAAAATGTTGATTATATGCAAGATTGGTCCTTGAAGAATGCAATATATGCATAAATAGCCCTTGAAATAGTTTTGATAAAAGTCTTGTGGCCAAAATGGGAATAATGAAACTTTCATTATAAAGGGGATTCAACTTTTGGGCTATTAAAGTTTATTTGACAAGAAAGAAAGAGATAGGGGGCCATAATGGACAGACACACAAAGTACTCTCCTCTAGTCCCAAGCCGACACCTCACCCTTGCTGCCTTATCACCACGCCACATCACCCAGTCAAACCCTCCCACTAATTTTTTTAAACCGTATTTAATAATACTAAAAAGTGTGGAAAAAACTTTTATTTCCCTAATCAGATTAAAACATCTAGTTCATCACCCCTTAAACCCTAAATCTACCCAGTTACAATTAACCTAAATCTAAGGGGGTTTTGGCTATTGTTATGCAGAATGCTAATTAACTTCATCCTAATCAAAACCCACACCCAACTCACCTCTCCCGTGACCCCAAAGTGGACCCCCATGTTCCCCTGCTTACCCTGAAAATGGCAAAGAACGAATCTTACAGAAATCAAACGTTCCAAAACGTTTTTCTTGGTCCTTAGATAAACGTCCTAGATCACTCAGTCAAGGCTGGCAACATCACATGGACAAATTGACCAAATTGTGAAGACTTTTCAAAGGGCATATACGGATTTCTCCAAATTAGGGTTTAGGGTTTTATAATTTTTTATTCAAGTATTCTAGTATCTTCTTAAACTAGTATAAATAGGGTGACTTATACCATGTTTATTTTTGTTCCAGATTTTTGTGTAAATTTTCAACTTATTAATGATAATGAACAGTTTGAGTTACACAAAGTTATGAGTTCCTCTTTTAAAAAAGCTTTCTTAGTGTAATGTTTATCTTATCTGACAACTTAGTTTAAAAGGTTTCAAAGAAGTTTAATTTGTTCAAAAACTCCATAAGGAGACGTTTTTTTTGTTTTCACTAGAACTCAAGACCAAACTTATTAATGATAATGAACAGTTTGATTTACACAAAGTTCTGAGTTCCTCTTTTAAAAAGCTTTCTTAGTGTAATGTTTATCTTATCTGGTAACTTAGTTTAAAAGGTTTCAAAGAAGTTTAATTTGATCAAAAACTCCATAAGGAGACTTTTTTTGGTTTTCACTAGAACTCAAGACCAAACTCAGGCGAAAGTGAAAGTGGAAGCCTGAGGTTGGTTTGTTGAGTTCGAGTTGTTAATATCAGTAGTTATTTCAGAAAAGTGGTTTTCATCATTGTTTCAAAGTTTAGTTTTCAAGGTTTACCAATTTCATTATTTCTTTTGTGCTAGTTACTGTACCAAAAGCTCAAATCACAAGCCTGCTAACAACAAGCTTGTGGTTTAAGCTCTTGATTACTTGTGTTTGCTCTCTTATTTTCAGGTGTAATCTTTGAAGAACATATTGGGTATTGGACTGCCAAGTCCATACCATCATCTCTACATTTAATAGCATCTTCTCTGAGCTCTTAAGCTCTCCTTTAAGCTCATTTGGTGATGGCATCAGCAGGCCATAGCCTGGCCTGGATGTAGGTCATGCAGGTATAGCTTGAACCCACTAAACCTGCTATAGTTGATGCTTATGTGACTTTTGTGGAATTTGTTGTTTTAATGTTAGTATAAGTGTTATTTATGCTTGTATGTTGGTCCTTAAGCATGTTAGAGTAATTGTTAATTAGTTTGGTTAGGATTTAAAAGATTTGGTTTGCAAAAAGTTCATTTCCAGAATTTAAAGGGTTGTTTGGATCTGAGTATAAATAGAGCTTGTGATAAGAGTTCTGGCTTAGAGTTAGGTGAACTCACTTCAATTGGTGAGGGTAGTCTATATCAGTATTGGATTTTCAGTTTGATAGGATTTTAAAACATTTTACATGTCATTTTTGGTTAAACTCTAGCTTAAAATCAGTTAGCAATAAACTGCCTTGTTTTAGTGATTTTTGACCACCAATTCTTGTAGCTTGTTATATCTAGGTGGGGTTTAGGATTGTGAGCTGATTTGTGGGAGATTTTGAAGGAATTGAGTGAGTTTTGGTCAACCAAAACTCACCCAATTACCAAGTATAACAGCAACTAGACCAGCAGACCAATACCCTCCATATCAGTAACTGATTGGACCTATTTGTGTGTTAATCTTGTGTGCAACTTGTGCTTTTTATCATTTGCTTGACTCCCCACAATCCAACTGGTTGGGGGGGGGGGGGGGGGTCCCTTTGGATCCAAGCAAAACAAAAAATCAAACAAGTTCTTAGCCAAATAGTGCCCAAATACGTTTTTTATTGAAAGCAGTGGGAACAAAGTTTCCCCTGCTAGTTGTTTAGTTCCCACTGCTGGGGATAAGAACAAAACAAGTCCAAGGGTCCCTTTCAGTTTTTCATTTTTTGTCTCTAGTGACCTTTTTAGGTCTTTTTAAGTAATTTTAATTTTCTTGTTTTTGTTATTTTATTTCTGAATTTTTTATAAAGTTTATTTTTCAGTTACAGTTCCTTTTATATTTTTTAAATTAATTGCATTTTTAATTAGTTTTTATTTAACTGTTTTTTGTCTTTTAGTGCAAAAGTTTAACATTTTTTAGTTTCAAAAATTTTCTTAGATTCAGAAAAAGATTTTAAGATTTTTAGTTTAAAAAAGTTTTACTGTTCACCTTTTTAAGTATTTTTTAGATTTAATTTAAGTTTAAATAGGGTTTAATTCAAATCTGTTTTGTCTTTTAGTGTAAAAAAGTTTTGTTTTCAACTTTTTAAATTTTTATACTGTTTAGCAATATAATTTAGGATTTTTCAAATAGTTTACACTGTTTAACAAAAATTGAATATTTAATTAATAAAAGGTAGAAAAATAGTCTTTAAAATTTAGGAAAAATATTTTTTAGTCTTTAAATATTATAAGTGAGTTATTAGTTCAATAAAATAATATTTTGGGCTTTTTCTTAATTATATTTATTTTTTAGGCTTTAATTAGCATTTAAAATTGTATATTTAATTAATAAAAGGTTTTAAAAAATATTTGTTGAATTTTTATTCTTATTTATATTATTTTAGACTTAGTTTTCATTTTTAATTAATTTTTAGGTTTAATTTCTAATTTTGTCACGGTTTACGTATTTACGTTCGCGTTTTACGTCAAATCGTCGTAGTTTAATCGTAGTCGTAACTCGTCATTTACCTTTTCTCTCTTTAAACCAAAAACGATACTAATCCAAACTTTGATTTTATATAATTGGCACTCATAACACATACACCTCCTTCGAGAACGAACTTGGACTTTTCGTCTTCACGATTTTCCTAAATCGTGTCGATTAATACTTTCCGCCTTATACTTTGTTTTTCCTAAAACAAGTATATAAAAACCTACATCAATTTTTGGCGCCGCTGCCGGGGAGGTGTTTTTAATGTGCCCTTATTACTATCGTGTTTGTGTGAGTAGTACGTTTTTGCTTTTCAATTTTTGGAAAGCGTAAATATCGTACATACTCATTTTTGTTATTTTTCCTTAATATATTATAGTATCCAAATAAATCGTGTTTAATTTTCCTAAATTAAACACACAAAAATCATTTTACTATATTGTAGATATCCCATTATCGTTTTCGTTTTTCTTGTGAATATATTACTATATTGTACTTACGTAGAACAATAAATATACAAGTACTCCAAAAGCATGAAAACGCAACCTTGATTCGGGATTTCATCACTCGATCATTGTATTCAAATCTAAAGCAAAAGTTTAAAGACAAAATAGATAAATACTTTCGTGAGGCTTAATTTGAATTAACACAAACTATAAGGTGGGTATAAGGCGGTTGTATTTCACGACCTAAGGGAAAAAGGCTCTTAAGTGCTTAGCGCCGCCTTGTTTCCCCCGCTTGCTTGTGCGTGTTTTGAGAAAAAGGGCTAATCGAGGGTTTGCCGCCCAAGTATTATCTACGTATACTATATTTGCTTGTTTTCAAGATTAAACCCTCTTGAACGTTTTGGTGTTCCACCAACGTTCTAAAGTCATCGAAGGCGTTCACACCACGTGATCGTTTTCATTCCTTGAGGCTCCTTTAATCGAGAAATTGATTCGAGGAGAGATTTGTAGATTTGAGTCTACGTAATACATCAAAAATCCAAAAAAATTTAAAAAACAATCAAAAACCAAAAAAATTGGAAAATCGAAAAACCGCAAAAAGAATCTTCTTTGCTACCCCCCATTCTACGCTTAGTACATGCGCACTCGATCGAAGGATTATTCTAATTCTAGAGACGCCTCGAATCGTCGCAATCGTAATCGAAGGAATCGACGACGTAGACGAGATTTAGAAACCGACGTTCCTAATATCGTTGTTGAAGAAACCTTAGACGAGATGGCCGACAATCGTTCGATGATGGAATTGCTCCAAGCACCCACCGAGGGTTATGGAGACGCGATCGTAATTCCCGCTATCGAAGCGGAGAATCTTGAGATTAAGAGTGGAATGATTTCGCTGATACAAGCAACGAAGTTTCGAGGTCGTGAAGCCGATAATCCTCACGACCACATTCGGAATTTTGATCGTCTTTTAGCCACGAGCAAGTTTAAGAACGTCGACACCGATGTCGTCAAGCTTATGCTTTTTCCGTACTCGCTCGATGGTGCCGCCAAGGATTGGTACGAGAAAGAGCCACCTAATTCGATAATTACGTGGAAGGATCTCGTTTCCAAGTTCGTTAATCATTTTTTCCCACCGTCTAAGACTAAGTTTTTCAAAAATGAAATTACGAGATTTGAGCAAAAATCGAATGAATCATTTAGAGACGCGTGGGATCGTTTTAAGGAATTGCTTAGGCAATGTCCTCAGCATGGATTTTTTGAGTTGCACCAAATCGATACGTTTTACAACGGTCTTAGTTTTCACGAACAAGATTCGTTGAATTCCGCCGCCGGTGGAAACTTTTTGTGTAAGACTCCGAAGGATGCATTGATGATTATCGAAAATTGATCCAAGGTTTACCAACTCCGCAACGCACCGAGTGTTGCCAATGTCGCCAATATTAGTAGTTTTAATCACGACATTGAGAGAGTTGATGGTAAAGTCGACAAGTTGACGAATGTATTTACGTCTTTTCTCGTTGAAATGCAAAAGAAAGACATTCCCGCTACGGTGAAAGCGGTTGAGGTTTCGTGTACGTTTTGTGGTGGACCTCATAATTATTACGAGTGTGCGGCTACGGATGGCCAAACGTCGAATGTGAGTGCGTTAAACAACAATTTTTCTAATCAAAATCAAAATAACGCCGGTCCATCACAACAAGGCAATTATAACAAAGGCAACAATTTTTTGAATTAAAACCGTAACAATTTTCAAGGAAATAATCAACAAGGAAATTTTTCGAATCAAAATCAAGGTTATAATCAAGGTGGTAATTTGAATTGGCAAAACCGAGATAACAACAACAACAACCAAAACTCGAGTTTTCAAAACAACAACAATCAAGAAAACAATTTTTCAAGTGGGAATCAAAACAATTTTCATAGAAGTAATCAAAACCAAGGGAACTTTAATTCAAATCAAAATAGTTTGTCAAACGATTTTCAAAATTACATGAAAAGGAATGAGGCTAATATGAGACGATTAGAGGGAGAAATTGGTACTTTGAAAAATGACTTTACTAATACTTTGAAACTTCAAAACACGAAGATTGAGCAAGGTCAAATCGACATTAAAAATATGTTTTCAGCTATTATAAACAAAGCCTCGGGTGCTTCGTCGAGTTTGTTACCTAGTGACACCGTTGCAAATCCGAAGGAACAATGTAAAGCCGCCTCGTCTCATGAGAAAGGTCGTGTGATTACCCCTACCCTTGATGGATTTCGAGTTGTTCCTTCTTCTCAACCCTCGACTTCTAAGACGTCTTATTGTTCTAAAGTCGATGGGGTGAACGTGGCGACCAAGGAAAAGAATGCACACCCTCGTGTACCTCAAATTCCATCCACGGTTCAAAAAGAGAGTTTTATCGACCTAACCAAAGTAACCCTTGAAGAAACTTGTGCATCGATCATTCTTAAAAAACCCAAAAGGCATATGCCGAGAAAGGAAGAGGATCCGGGCCAATTTCTATTGCCTTGCGATTTTTACGAGATTGAGGGATGTCTAGCCCTTGCCGATTTAGGTGCTAGCATCAATCTTATGCCTTATTCTCTTTGGAAATTGATGAGATTGCCTTCACTTACCCACACGAACATGACTATCGAGCTTGCGAATTGTACACCACTTATACCAATTGGAATAGCCGAGGATGTCTATGTTAAAGTTGGAAAGTTTTTTTTCCCACGGATTTCGTCATACCCGATTATGAGTGTGACCCTAAATGTCTTATTATTTTAGGTCGACCATTTTTATCGACGGCTCGAACCGTAATCGACGTTCACGAGGGGAGACTTACTATGAGATATGGGGATGACAAAATGGATTTTTTCACGAGTAAATCCCAAGTGTCTTATGATAATGAAAAAACCGAGGTTTCAAAACCTAATGTTTCTAAACCTAATGATTTCAAAATGTTCACTTTAGCGGAAAGTATGAGGCTTAATGCATGTTTTGAAAGAATTAAGAAAAACGGTTTTAAAGATGATGATTTTAATGATAAAGACTACGTGTACCTAATTCAAAAGGGTATGTGTAAATTTTTGAATGAAAAATCACTTTGGGATGTATTCGATGAGAAAAGTGACACACCAATTCTGAAGGGCGACGTTAGTGCTATCACGACAATGACCAAAATAGACTCGTCTTCACCACCTTCGAAGGACCACGTCTTTGAGGCTTCAACTTCTAACTCCATCGAAGTGCCTCCTTTTCCTAGCCCAACACCCGTTGAGGCGAAAGGTTTTATCGACATCGATCCTCTCGTCATAGAAAAGTCACCTAAGCATAGTCGTTCGACTTGTAAGAACATGGTTGTGAGTGCTCACATCGACTCTTTCTTGGACGATGACCGATGACGATTTTGCCGAGAATGATCACGTACTTCGAAATCCACATGCCATTTTTGAGGATTCTCCCCAAAAGACCTCTTCTCATGTGAAGTACGATGATTACGAGTTTGATCCCGAGATTGAGGAAATCATTGAACGAGAGCTAGCTCTTTTGCCTCCACTTCCACCTACAAGTGAGGTCGATCTTCCCAAAATTAAGGATGAACTAAATGAGTTGGAACGTCTTATTTTCGATGACGAACCAACTCATGTGACCACCAAAAATCCAATTCTCGAGGAGTTACCTAATCAACACTCCTCAAATGAGAATTACGTTTACCACATTCGTGAGGATTTAACTTATCAACAATCCCCACAAATGAATGATGGTTTCGTGATTGGTCGTGATATTTTCGAGAGAGTTTCTAAGATACTCATGGAGGGGAATGACAAACCTTGGTTTGACAAGCCTATCTTTGATGAGGAAATCGATGAGATCGACGTCCATGAGGATGACGAGTATGTTGACCCCGAGGGGGCGGTGTTCTTTATTGATAAACGTTTTGAAAACTTATATAATCCACCACCCCCTCCCACCAATGACTTTAATGTGAGGATTTTTAGCGCGACTAATTTTGAATTTGACACGCCAAATATTTTCGACATTATAAAATCGGGTTTTCATAAAGAGTTTTTGAACGATGAAAAAGGAAAAGATTTTAAAAATGTTTTAAAAGATTTTTCTACAAGTCTAACTCCGTCATCACCGCGTTATATGAGTTCTACCACCTCGTCTACTCCTTTTGACGATGGTTGGTGTGGATTTAGTGTGGGGGAAGCCCCTTATTCTCCCTCACGTTTCTCCACCGAGGACGAGATTTACGATCCCGGAATTGCTTGTAAAGGGAAATCTCGGTCTTCCACCGATGCAATAAATGGAAAATCTTTTCGTTTGCTTGGTGTGAGTCTACCTCGAGTAGCTCATTATGTTGACTTACCCATTGCCCCACCTTTCTACTTCTCATCTCTTTTCTTCTACCCATTCGGGGTCTTAGTTTTACTATCGGTTGGAGCGGCGTTGTTTCGTCTTTCATCCGAAAACGAGGACGCTATCTTTGACCCCGGTATACGTGTATCGGGTTTTTAAAGTACTCTATGTACTATTGGGCATTGTTTATCATGTAAGCCCCACCAAAAATGACCAAACCATGATTATCCCTAAATGATCACATTTATGGGGATTCGAGTCGAGCTTTTGACTCGGTTATAAAAAACAAGGTGCCTCGTGGGGGATTCTCATGCTTATCCTTGTAAATATTATCGTTTTTCTAATAGTATAACGAGGGGACTTGTGCTCTTCCAACCTTTGTTACGTGGTTGTTTGTGATTATGATTCATTAGGTTCATCGTCATCATTGAAGTCTCTCGTGTTCATTTTATGGATCACTCGAACTTCAATCGTTGCCTTTGGAGATTCTGATATCCGATGATATCCTTTTATGTTCTAACGTTTATCTTATTAGCATAATTCATAAACGGCTTTTAGGTTATTCGTTTTACCCTTTCCATGCTCGAGATTAAGCATTCGACTTCGTCTCTAGTATGGGGGTGTTTACACCCCTAGACTCGAAACATTGAGGACAGTGTTTAGTTTTAGTATGGGGGGGTGAGTAGATACTTCACCTTGCTTACGTCACCACGCAATCCAATATTCATCTTTTTGTTGCAAAATAAGGCTAAAAATGGCCAAATTTTTTTTCATATTTTTCATAAGTGTTTAAGACACGAATGTAGGTTTTCCGATGGTGAGAATAAGAGTAATTTTTTACTCGACCGTACGTGTTGAGCACTTAGCTCCGATTCCTTAACTTTATAGGCTAAGTCTCTTAAATGAGGACGAGAAATGATAGAGTTATATATAAGTCTCGTAATCTTTCATGATCTCATGTGTAGTAATTATTAGCTTATTCTCCCCACGCTTTTGATAATAAATTGTTAATAAATATTGATTTAGCGATTTAGTCACTATTGTTGGGTTCTAATTTGTTTTAGTAGCTTCCATGTAATTAAATTGGGAAAACATTGAGGTATCGCCAGCGTCACGGTTTTGAAGTATTGGCACACGAATAATCGAAAGCTTCACCTAATAATAAGATTTCAAGTGCTCACCTAAATTAAGCAAAAATTTGAAGCTCACAAGGCCGAAAAATCTATGCCCAAATTGAAAGTGAATCAAGCCTTAATCTTTGAAGATTTAAAGATCCAAAATTCGCTTTAGTGTGAGGATATACGTCTTTGGCCATAATAAACACCTCATGGCGAGGTTAAATAAAAGGCAAGGCAAGACCGAAGTCATAATAAAAGCTCCATGGCGGAGCTGAATAAAAGATGGAGGTAAACCTATGATAATAAGGCCCATCCGTTAGGGGGCGTATAAAAGTCTTGGTAATAAGTCTCATGTTCAAAACCGTTATAAAACCGTGTTAATCGATCCTTCTTGTTGACTTAATTTTTTGACATCGTTGTCTATTAAGGTGGATTATTAATTCGATGATTTTGGTTACACCGTTAAGACTCTATTTTTAGACTTAATCTCTATTCACGCATAAGTCAATGATGTATCCTCGTGATCATTAAGACAAAAATAAAATATAAGAGATACCAAGTAGGAATAAGGGAGTTTAGGTGTGTGATTAACACTCATGAGATATGATTATGTTGCTAACTTATAATAACAATGATCTCGTTACACGCTTAGCATGGAATTGGGTGAAAATCAAGGACGACGAAATTATTTCTAACGAAGCATTCACGTGTTCTTGTTATATGATCCTAAAAGTCACTTTATCGTGATGAAAACAATACATTATGTCTAAAACACGTGTAGTAGTTTATTTAAATTTGTGTCTTTAATAATGTCATCATAAAATGAATTTTGGAAGTGCTACAATACTTAATTCTAGCATTGCGTGGGGACACGACAATGGTTTAGTATGGGGGAGTGATGAGACTGCAATTATACATAGTCTCATCGTCTAAAGCGGGCTTAAAACGCTTAAAATATCATCGAAATACCCAAATATATGCTTGTGTTTGTTCATTGTGTATTTTATGTACGGATATTGTGAAATCAACATAAGATCACAAGAATAAAGCAAAAATGAACACGGGAAACGAAGCCGCACAAAGAACCGGGCCCGAATCATGAATTTCCTTTGAAGTCCTTGAAGTTTGAAGAATTGGCAAGATTGGTCCCTCTACTTTTGAAGACTTGACATTTTATACCCTTGCAAAACTCATAATTGCATTTGGGTCCCTAAAATGTTGATTATATGCAAGATTGGTCCTTGAAGAATGCAATTTATGCATAAATAGCCCTTGAAATAGTTTTGATAAAAGTCTTGTGGCCAAAATGGGAATAATGAAACTTTCATTATAAAGGGGATTCAACTTTTGGGCTGTTAAAGTTTATTTGACAAGAAAGAAAGAGATAGGGGGCATAATGGGCAGACAAACAAAGTACTTTCCTCCACTCCCAAGCTGACACCTCACCCTTGCTGCCTTGTCACCACGCCACATCACCCAGTCAACATCCCTAGTCAAACCCTCCCACTAATTTTTTTAAACCGTATTTAATAATACTAAAAAGTGTGGGAAACAACTTTTATTTCCCTAATCAGATTAAAACATCTAGCTCATCACCCCTTAAACCCTAAATCTACCCAGTTACAATTAACCAAATCTAAGGGGGTTTTGGCTATTATTATGAAGAATGCTAGTTAACTTCATCCTAATCAAAACCCACACCCAACCCTCTCCCGTGACCCCAAAGTGGACCCCCATGTTCCCCTGCTTACCCTGAAAATGGCAAATAACGAATCTTACAGAATCAAATGTTCCAAAACGTTTTTCTTGGTCCCCAAGTTCAGATAAACGTCCCATATCACTCAGTCAAGGCTGGCAACATCACATGGACAAATTGACTAAATTGTGAAGACTTTTCAAAGGGCATATTCGGATTTCTCCAAATTAGGGTTTAGGGTTTTATAATTTTTTATTCAAGTATTCTAGTATCTTCTTAGACTAGTATATATAGGGTGACTTGTACCCTGTTTATTTTTATTCCAGATTTTTGTGTAATTTTTCAACTTACTAATGATAATGAACAGTTTGAGTTACACAAAGTTCTGAGTTCCTCTTTTAAAAAACTTTCCTAGTGTAATGGTTATCTTATCTGGCAACTTAGTTTAAAAGGTTTCAAAGAAGTTTAATTTGTTCAAAAACTCCATAAGGAGACGTTTTTTTGGTTTTCACTAGAACTCAAGACCAAACTCAGGTGAAAGTGAAAGTGGAAGCCTGGGGTTGGTTTGTTGAGTTTGAGTTGTTAATATCAGTAGTTATTTTAGAAAAGTGGTTTTCATCATTGTTTTAAAGTTAATTTTTCAAGGTTTACCAATTTCATTATTTCTTTTGTGCTGGTTACTGTACCAAAAGCTCAAATCACAAGCCTGCTAACAACAAGCTTGTGGTTTAAGCTCTTGATTACTTGTGTTTGCTCTCTTATTTTCAGGTGCAATCTTTGAAGAACATATTGGGTATTGGACTGCCAAGTCCATACCATCATCTCTACATTTAATAGCATCTTCTATGAGCTCTTAAGCTCTCCTTTAAGCTCATTTGGTGATGGCATCAGCAGGCCATAGCCTGGCCTGGATGTAGGTCAGGCAGGTATAACTTGAACCCACTAAACTTGCTATAGTTGATGCTTATGTGACTTTTGTGGAATTTGTTGTTTTAATGTTAGTATAAGTGTTATTTATGCTTGTATGTTGGTCCTTAAGCGTGTTAGAGTAATTGTTAATTAGTTTGGTTAGGATTTAAAAGATTTGGTTTGCAAAAAGTTCATTTCCAGAATTTAAAGGGTTGTTTGGATCTGAGTATAAATAGAGCTTGTGATAAGAGTTCTGGCTTAGAGTTAGGTTAACTCACTTCAATTGGTGAGGGTAGTTTATATCAGTATTGGATTTTCAGTTTGATAGGATTTTAAAACATTTTACATGTCATTTTTGGTTAAACTCTAGCTTAAAATCAGTTAGCATTAAACTGCCTTGTTTTAGTGATTTTGACCACCAATTCTTGTAGCTTGTTAGATCTAGGTGGGGCTTAGGATTGTGAGCTGGTTTGTGGGAGATTTTGAAGGAATTGAGTGAGTTTTGGTAAACCAAAACTCACCCAATTGCCAAGTATATCAGCAACTAGACCACCAGACCAATACCCTCCATATCAATAACTGATTGGACCTATTTGTGTGTTAATCTTGTGTGCAACTTGTGCTTTTTATCATTTGTTTGACTCCCCACAACCCAACTGGTTGTGGGGGTGCCTTTGGATCCAAGCAAAACTAAAAATCTGTTAGCCTCAAAATATTGAGTCAAACATGAATGCTCGGTCATAGGTTTCTATTGTATTATTTATTAGAACGTTGTAATAAGTAGTTATTTAGTCGTGATTCACGGGCTTGGATTTAAACTAATTAAAGTCCAAAATACAAGCCCGCCCCAATATATAGTCCATTAAAGCCCGTATGTGGGTGGACTATATATACTACCCTCCTAGCATGTTAGGAGGGTGGATGGTCATTTGTAATTTCTCACTTCTTAATCTAATATCACCAAGTTCACACACTTCTCTCTCTTTTCTCTCACTACTTTCTCTCTCTAGAATTCTTCTCATATCTTCCTTTCTTTCATAAATTCGTGTATAACATCACATATATTAGGGACAACAATTGGTATCAATCGCCACGGGGTAGATTTGTTATTGGTTGTTCTTCTTATATTTGATTCGTGTGATTTCTTCCATAAATCAACTCGAATTAAAATTTTTTTTTTGTGGTTTTCGTGTTCTTTATCTTGCTACAAATCATCTATATACTTGTTCTAGAGATTTGGTTGTTTTGGTTTGGTAAAAATCACGAATTTGTTGCCTAAAAGTTACTAATTTGTTGCCTAAAAGTTGCCAAAAACCGTTGCCTAAAAAGTTGGAAAAAGTACTATCATTGCGACAGCTTGAATTTCGGAAAAGGAGAGCACGGTTTCGATCGCAATAACCCTAGGGTTTTACTTTGCGATCAGTATTGCGATAGCCCCTTATTCCGATCTGAACATTCCGATCGTTATTGCGATCTGGATTGCGACGGATTTAAGGCAATCTTGAAACGTTACTCTGCCCACATTGCGACAGCCACATTGCGATAGGTACACATTGCGATCTGGACATTCCGATCTGGAGGATTCCGACAGGTGCACATTGCGATCTAAAGGACATTCCGATCTAAGAAACATTCCGATGGGTATTCCGATGGCACATTCCGATGGATATTCCGATGACATGTTTTCGCTAAATTTTGTTTGAGTAATTTTTAGACTTAGCCACCATCTAGACTAGTTTCAGAATATCGTTTCCAAGAAGATCAAAAAAAAAAATAAAAAAAAATAAAAAAAAATAAAAAAAAAGAGAGTTAAAATTTTTTCGTCAAGTAAATTCAAATTTTTTCCATACTAGTTTTAGGACATTTCTAGCTCGATTTCAAATTTTGGCGATTACAAAATTTTTGGACTACCGTTTTTGTCGGACTGGAGAATTTATTATCGGCCTGGAGAAAAATTGCAATTTTCGGAATTTAAACCACAATAACAATCACAACAAATCTACTTAAGATCCATATTCACTTCATCATTTCAGAGAATATTGAGATGGATTCTACTGCAGAATATCGTGTGACGAACAACAACATCATGGTCGCGGGTAATAAAGAGAGACCACCAATGCTTGTGGCTGGTCGATATGCTCAATGGCAATCACGCTTTCTTCGCTACCTTGATACAAGACCTAATGGTGATGCCTTGAGACAATGTATTAACAATGGCCCATATGTTTTTTCTGAAATTGATGTTCCTTATACACCAGCCACAGACACATGTCCAGAAGTACCTGCAACAAAGAAAAAGGAAACTTTATCTGACCTTACACCCGAGAAACGTGCTTGGCATGATGCAGAAAAAGAAGCGATCTATATGATCCTAAGTGGAATTGGAGATGATATTTATTCCACAGTCGATGCATGTCCTACAGCACAAGAAATGTGGACGGCCATTGAACGCTTGCAACAAGGAGAGTCTCTCAACAAGCAAGATGTCAAAACAAACTTGTTTTGGAACTTTGGTAAGTTTACTGCATTGGATGGAGAATCAATTGAGTCCTATTATTCAAGATTTTACAAGATGATGAATGATATGACAAGAAACAACTTGGAAGTCTCCACCATGCAAGTCAATGTGCAATTTCTATAACAACTCCAACCAGAGTGGACACGTTTTGTCACTTTGGTGAAACAACAGAAGCAGTTAGACAAGGTAAACTATCACACTCTCTTTGATATCTTGAAACAATTTCAGCATGAAGCAAATGAGATTCGAGCTGAACGAGTTGCAAAGACGGCTAATCCACTTGCTTTATTGACTACCACTCAAAATGTCCAAGATCATCGATCTCGTACTCCTAAGCCATACTCTAGCCCATCATCACCACCACGATATTCCACATCATCTAAGTCTTCATCTTCCACAAAATCTCGAGGTAAAGCGCCAAGAGCACCATCACCACCATCTGAGTCCTCATCTGAAGATAGTGATAAAGACCAAGCTCAAAAGAACCGAGAGATGAAACAACAAATTGCTTACATAATGAAGACTTACAAGAAAATCTACAAACCCACCAACAACAATCTTCGCACATCATCTAACACAAAGAACCGATATGTTGAGAGTCCTCCAAGGTATGACACACGTCGACGTGGTGAAAGTCCTTCTAGGTATGATCGACATAATCCAACACATGTTGAGGGTTCTGCAAGATATGATCGACAAACTGCTAAGTATGATGCTCAGAGGATTGCTGCTGCTACTGGGAATAGGGAAACGGTTGAAAGTCAAGTGGTTCAGCAGAGTGGGATTCAATGTTTTAATTGTCAAGGTTATGGGCATATGGCAAAAGAATGCAGGAAGCCGAAAAGGGTTAGAGACTCCAGCTATCACAAGGAAAAGATGCTGCTATGCAAGAAAATGGAAGCAGGGGTCAAACTGTCAGCTGAGGAAGGAGCTATGCTTGATGACACTGATGATGAAGCCTCCGACCAGGAATTAGAAGCACATTACTCGTACATGGCACATGTTGAAGAAGTTCTCAAAGTCACTGAAGATGACAATGGTCCTATCTTTGACACTGAGCCAATCGATAAGGTACACACTACTGATGAATATAATGTGTTTGGTGATATTCCTGAGCATAGTGATCTACCCAATGCCATTAATGACACGTGTATGATGGAAACGGTTGATAGTAATACCACACCCGATTCATCAGACATGTGCAATAATGAGTCTGAGGATGATCAACATGCAAATGAATATGATGAAGAGGAACGTATTGCGCTTGCTAATTTAATTGCTACTTTACAAAAAGATGTCACTGAAAATAAAAAGAGTCAAAAGCAATTAAAGAAGGCAAACGCTACGCTCACTCAAAGTTTTGAAGAATGCAAAGCTGCTCTTATCAAATCTACTGAGATGACTGAAAGCTATAGAGATGAGCTCCTTCAGAAAACCAAAGAGCTTGAGGGGTACAAGGGAAGTGCGTTAAAAAGTCAAAAGGACGATTTTGAAAACAAATATAATACCACTCTTGAGTTATTAGCTAAAGAGAAGCGTCAATATAATGTTTTCTTAATGGATGAACGTCAAAAAACGTACCTTGCCAATACCAAAGTTAATGAACTTGAACAAAAGCTCTCTATGACCACTACTGATTCTGCTAAAATTCTAGAGGATAAGAAACAAGAGGTAGATGCGTTAAAACAAGACTTCAAAAGTAGATATGATAAAGAAACCGAAAAAGTTACGAAACTAGAAGCACAAGTCGACTTTTTGAAGAATGTTGTTTATAAAACGCATGATTCTATTCAATCCGTAAGAATGCTAGCACCTCCATCGATGTTTAAGGGTCAAGCTAGCTTTGCAAGTCCTGAGTACCTTGCCAAAGCTCAAGCTGCGAACCCGCATCTTTATCTTGATGAGACTGAAAGGACAGATCTTGATTGCATGCCTCTAAGTGCCAATAGTGAAGAGACTGCCCTTTGGGATGCTGATAGTCAACCATCAGTTAATAAGGAGTTTGTGAAACCATATAATTATGCTTATGAGAATAGTCTTTATGGTCTGTTCCACAAACAAACTCAGAAATCTCGTGAGGAAGTATTTTTAGAATGCAGGCAAAAGAGAATTCAATGGAAGAAAGCGTTTGCCACTAAGAAAACAAACGTTTCTAAGTTCATCAACTACTTGCCCCTAGATGCTTCTAAAAGCAAGAGTAGGCAGATATTTGGGTTTCTTACTCATTACATAGATAATATTAAGTCCATTATTGATAATGATTGGAAACAACGACAAAATAATGAGTGGAAGAAACCAATTCCTCAAGACATAACTGTGCTTGTCAAACAAATCTTAATACCGAACGCGGCCACACTAAAAGAAAATGTTCTTAAATTCGAAAGCTTAATTCGGTCTGAAATGTTTGATGATTTACAATATGTTGAGTCTCTTGAGAAAGCAATTGATGATCTTCAAATGGACAAGTCCGTTTTCTCTGATGAATATGATTTACTCTTGCAAGAATGCGTTTCTAAAGATATTATGTGTGCTTATTTTACATCTTGTGCCGATATTGATGAATATTCTGAAGTTGCATGCCAATATCTTGATAAGCTCAAAGAATGTGAACGTCTTGAAATTGAGCTTTCAAAACGTAAAGAAAATGTTGACAAAAAGGCTTTTGAGTTACTTCAACACAAAACTGATTTCCTTCAAAAACATTGTCATTCTCTTGAACTTGCTTTGCAAAAAGACGTTGGTAGTTTTCCACATGATAATAAATTGCAAGAAAAACTTTCCCAAACGTTTCGAGAAATGAATGAACAAAATTTGGAAATTAAAGGGTTGAAAGCTCAATTACAAGACAGGGACAGAGCGATAGCTGAGCTGCAGAAACTCATTGCTAAAATGGGTGGGAAAATTGTGGAACCTAGCATTAAGAAAAATGTTGTTAGACAACCCAATGCCTCTAAAGAGAATAGATCCTCTATCTTGGGAAAACCATCTGCTTTATATAATTCCTCGTTTGCAAAACCTGTGTTTGCCCCCAAGATGGATGGAAAGGAAAGGTTACCACAAACTCAACCCATAAGGAATCCTGTAGCACCAAGCGTTAAGCACAATAATGTGATTAAACCAGGGATGTATAGAATGCCCACTAAGCTCACAAACAAAGATACTCACTCGCCTCAGACTTCTAGAAACACTAATATTCGTGTGTCTTCTACTACAGGAATAGTCTCCACTACTAGTGTTAGCCGGCCTCAGCTTAAGAGCACTCAAGAGAATGATAAGGTCTGGAAACACAAGAATCAAGGGAAGATGAAGCAAGTAGAAGAACACCCTAGGATTTTCAATGTTTCTAAGAATAAAACGTTTGTAATCGCGTGTCATGACGATTTGAATGATTCAACTTTGAATGCTATGAATGTGAAATTTGTTTGTGTCAAATGTGGCAAGTGTGCTAATGCTAATCATTCTATGTGTGCTATGAATAATGTTAAAGGCGTAGAAACTAGAACTAAGAAGCAAACTGTGATGCCTATTAGTGCTAGTAAACCCAAACGCAAAGTGAACCATTCTGGTGCTACCCCCACTATGAAAAGTATTGCATCAGACTCCACTACTAAGAATCCTAGAAGCAAAATTAAGGAATTATATGAGTCTGCCAGTAAGTCTTGGAAATGGTGGTTTGCTAATCAATGTCCTCCCGGATATAAATGGATGCCTAAAGTTAGGACAGAAAATGTGAAAACGAGTGTTAGTTTGCCTTTAAATGTTGATAAGGACACTAATGATTCTACTATCACAACTACTGTGGTATCCAATTTAGCAAATGCTCCATCGTGTTCTAACTCTTCTGCAGGTGATACAAATAATTCTCTTCATAATGGACTCCGGATGCACGAAGCACATGACGGGGAATCTCAAGCTTCTAATTAACTTCGTGGAGAAGTTCCTGGGTACGGTCCGATTCGGAAATGATCAATTTGCACCGATCCTAGGATATGGAGATTTGGTTCAGGGGAATATCACGATTAAAAGGGTATACTACGTCGAAGGGCTCAATCACAATCTTTTCTCGGTTGGTCAATTCTGTGATGCGGATTTGGAAGTTGCTTTCAGAAAGAAGACATGTTTTGTTCGTGATTATGATGGGAATGACTTACTTACCGGTACACGGGGTACTGATCTTTATACAATTTCACTTCAAGACACAACTTCATCCACTCCAATTTGCTTCATGGCTAAAGCTTCAACGACTCAGGCATGGTTATGGCATCAACGTCTTTCTCATCTCAACTTTGATACCATTAACTTGCTTTCCAAGAAAGATATTGTGAGAGGCCTTCCAAGCTTGAAATTCATCAAAGATCATCTTTGTTCTTCTTGTGAACTTTGTAAAGCTAAACGAAGTAGCTTCAAAACAAAAACAACACCAAGCTCTAAAGGACGGTTAGATCTTCTTCACATGGATCTGTGTGGTCCAATGCGTGTTCAGAGTATCAATGGAAAGAAATATATTCTGGTAATTGTCGATGATTACTCAAGGTACACATGGACTCACTTCTTGAGGTCCAAGGATGAAACACCCGACGTTCTCATCAGCTTCCTAAAATTGATACAACGTGGTCTTCAAGCTCAAGTTAAAGTGGTTCGTACTGACAGAGGTACAGAATTTTTGAATTCTAATCTGAGAAAGTATTTTGAAGCCGAAGGGATTGAACATGAAACATCTATTGCTCGAACACCCGAACAAAACGGCGTTGTTGAAAGACGAAACCGTACTTTGGTTGAAGCTGCTCGAACATTACTATCCGCTTCAAAACTTCCACTATACTTTTGGGCCGAAGCCGTGTCAACCGCCTGCTACACACAAAACCGCTCCTTAATTATCCCAAGACACGAAAAGACTCCATATCACATAATTCATGATCGAAAACCTTCACTCAAACACCTTCATGTTTTTGGATGTACTTGTTACATTATACGAGATGGTGAAAATTTGGATAAGATGAAAGAAAAAGGTGATGCATGTATTCTTGTGGGATATGCTACTCAGTCTAAGGGATATAGAGTGTTCAACAAGAGAACAAAATTGATTGTCGAGACAATTCACATCCGATTTGATGAATCTCAAGAAATGGCACTTGAACAAAGCAGTTTAAGTCCCGATCCACAAGGACAAACGACTTCCGTTCAAAACCGCACGGAACTCGGAACTCAAAACCACAGCAATGAACCGTCAAGTTCAACGCTGGTTCCAGAGAATGTTCCTAGAGCTGATATGACAGTCGACACGACAATTGAAGAGTTGGAAATATTATATGGACCAATGTATGATGAATATTTCACGGGGGAGAAACAAGTTGTATCGAAGTCTTCCGCTGTCACTCATGATATGAATGATGATTCCGATCATCGTCAACAACCGGATACAACTTCATCTACTTCAACACGGGTTGCAGCAGATTTACCTCCTCAGAATATTACTTCAACAATCGATCCTACAACATCCACAACTACTGTCATTGCTCTAGAGAACACTAATCAAGCAGACGGTGCATTATCTGACGATGACGAATTTATCAACCCATTCGGTACACCGGTACACGAAACTGGAGAGTCTTCTACTCGCCATGTTGATCCGTCAAATATGCATACGTTCTATCAACGACATCCTTAAACACATCATTGGACCCGAGATCATCCTTTGGTTCACGTAATTGGAAACCCTTCACAGCCTGTTCGTACAAGACGACAACTAGCAACCGATGGCGATGTTTGTATGTTCGCACTCGCCGTGAGTACTGCTGAACCGAAAAACATCAAAGAAGCCATGGCTGATCATGCTTGGATTGAATCGATGACGGATGAACTTCAACAATTTGAAAGACTTAAAGTCTGGGAACTTGTTGACAGACCATTCGATGTAACACCATTAAATCTTCGATGGATCTGGAAAAACAAGATGGATGAAGAGAACACGATCATCAAGAATAAATCTAGGCTAGTGGCTAAAGGGTATGGACAGCAAGAGGGTATTGATTTCGAAGAATCATTTGCACCAGTAGCTCGAATGGAAGCTGTCAGGATTTTTCTTGCTTATGCGGCACATAAGGGATTCATTGTCTATCAGATGGACGTAAAGACGGCGTTTCTTAACGGTCCTTTGAAGGAAGAAGTCTATGTCACGCAGCCGGAAGGATTCGTCAATCCTCATTACCCTGACAAGGTGTATCGTCTCCACAAAGCACTATATGGACTCAAGCAAGCTCCAAGGGCGTGGTACGACGAGCTCTCAAAATTTCTGGTCTCCAATGGTTTCTCAAAAGGTTCCATTGATCTAACTTTGTTCACTTATAAATATGGGGATGACATTCTGCTTGTGCAAATTTATGTTGATGACATTATTTTCGGGTCTACAAACCCAAAACTTTCAAAATGGTTTGAAAAAGTAATGCACAGCAGATTTGAAATGTCTATGATGGGCGAACTAAAATTCTTTCTAGGAATTCAAGTTCACCAATCCCCAAGTGGTATCTTTATTAACCAAGCTAAGTGTTGTCAAGAGATAATCAAAAAGCATGGTATGACCTCATGTGACCCCGTTGGGACACCTTTATCAACCACATCGCTAGATGCTGACTTGGAGGGATTACCCATAGATCAAACGAGATATCGTTCCATGATTGGGTCCCTCATGTACTTGACAGCAAGCAGACCAGATATTCATCATGCTACATGCTATTGTGCACGATATCAAGCACGACCCACTGAAAAGCACCTCAAGGAGGTTAAACGGATCTTTCGGTACCTTAAGAATACCATTCATTTGGGACTCTGGTATCCGAGGGAAACCGGTTTCTTTCTAACGGCCTATTCAGATTCTGATCATGCAGGGTGTCTTGATACACGCAAAAGTACTTCTGGTGGTGCACAATTTCTAGGTCAAGATAAGCTTATGGGATGGTCTTCCAAGAAGCAGGATTGCACGTCACTTTCATCAGCTGAAGCAGAGTATGTGTCTCTATCTGCGTTTGTGCTCAAGTTCTTTGGATGAGAACACAACTCACGGATTATGGCTTCCACTTTGATAAAGTACCTATGTACTGTGACTCAAAGTCGGCCATAGCCATCTCCTGCAATCCGGTACAGCATTCCCGCACGAAGCACATCGATGTCAGATACCACTTCATAAAGGAACAAGTTGAAAGAGGTATCGTTGAATTATACTTTGTTGGAACGGATTACCAATTAGCCGACTTGTTTACGAAAGCTCTGTCGAAAGATAGGTTTGAGTACCTCGTTAGGCAAATTGGTATGAGATGTTTGACTCCAGCAGAACTGGAGGTTCTGGCAAAGAAGCCTGCTTGATTCATCTATCAAACATCTACCTGTAAATATTAATGAAAAAGAAAATACAAAATTAAAAAATCTTTGAAAATCCAAAAAATATTCTTCTCGACATGTCTTTCAGTATCGATAATATGGACGTACCTAGAAATGTCGCTCAATAACGACACGGGTGTGTACATAAAGCTCGAATGAAAGTTGTAAATATTTTTCAAAACATGTCATTTCTATTTTTTTCAAAAGGAAATTGTCTATTTTGGACCATATTTCCAACAACGGGTAGAGCAATCTATCTCGGGTTGAGCTTGTCACAAAACATTCAACGTTTTGAGCTCAACACAATGGCTTGTAATCACTTTCAGATTGCAACCCGGATCTAAATTCACGGGGGAGTGTACGTTTTTGTACTCTTACCCTTAGCAAAAGAAGTTAAATCTTCTTACACTTGAGTGGATTCGTCAAGACATTCAAAGTCTATGAACTCAAGTTTATGCTTTAGAAAAACCTTTTCGTCAAAAAGAATTGATTTTTCAAAAAGCGTTGAACACAATTTTTTCAAGAATTTCTCAATGATATTCAAAATCTTTCAAAAATTGTGTGTTCAACAACTCCTATCCTCAAAAGTTTAATGTGGATCAAATCCTCGTAATGACAATTCCATTGGATCAATTTTTGAGGGGGAGCAATTCAACTTCATGCAAAAGATTAACACATCTTTCTCCCGAAGATTTTCAAGACTATTTTTCAAAATATATTTTAATCAAATTTGGTATCTCTAATATCAAAAGATTTTATATATTAGAGATAGGGGGAGAAAATGTGATTAAAATGTGATCTATAAGACTCAAGCACTTTAACTCTTACCCACATGTGCGAAACACTTTCGATTATCGATGCACATGTGAAGGGGGAGCATTTCTGAAACGACAAAACTAGCAAGGTGTTAAATGTTTTTCAAACACTTTGTTAGAATTTAAAGTGGTTTTCATGGTTACGATCAAATACCCACAACATCTTTAATTTCACGACGTTATTGGTGTCAAAAGGGTGGTTAGGTTTAAGTCCTATGATCCAACCAGAACCGGAGGGATCTTCCCAGGGACAATCCAATAGATTATTAGAAGTCCTTAGGAAAGATGGAGTAGAATGTGAACGTAGCTGAATGCCGACTAAGTACTGATGATAGCACTAGAACAATCACAACAAGGTGCTATTAATGATGTCTTGGTAAGCATTGAAGGGGTTGAAGAATGAAAAAGAAATGTAAGGATAAAGGGTGTAAAGAAAGAAGCCCTCCATACAACTTAGGCAGAAACCGGGTCAACTCATCATGAAGACAAACTCATCATGGACCCAGTGATGTGAAGCACAACCCTTTCCTAGCTACTCAGACTTCTCTCAAAAGAAGTTTGTTTTATTGTCACGGAGATCAACACGACTTCTATTGACTTTCTCACTCCGAGATAGTTGATATTGAATAGGTGGCATCTGCTCCAGCCTCCGACCACTAAAAGTGCACAAATCGAGTCTAGAGCCAAGAGATCAATCAAATCTCGTTAGGACACACGGATGAAGATCAAGAGAGTCCTACCCTATATCCTTGCGATATTGCTAGAACACTCAGAGTGATACTACTTAGTATTCACAATGATGAGTGGAAATCCTTCCAGTGTTAACATCAAACAGCACTGCGGTAGGTCATATGCAAGATTCTTTATGAATTGAACATATGTAAAACTGAAAAGCAACAGTGGTTTGATTCTGAATTGATTCAAACTCGTTTCAGGTTTCGACGCAATATCTTTATGGTCTTGCCAGAACATTCAGAGTGATATTTATTAATATTCACAGTGACGAATGGAAATCCTTCTAGCGTCAACATCAAACAGCGCTACGGTAGGTGACTTGTGAGATTCTTATGAATCAAACTTGTGTCAACTAGAAAGCAACAATGGTAAGATTCTTAATGAATCAAACTTGTTCCAGGAATTTGAATTGACGACTTTAATCAAGCGGATATTTATCCAATTGATTCATTCTTTATGTTCGCAGTCTTGCTTTGAGACGGTCGAGTAAAGAGAACGGCTAGTACAGCCGCGAAACCCTGTCAAGGAGATTCTTAATTGAATCTACCTGATCACAGGTACGATATTTAATATCGTATAACGGTCTTCACCGACCGGAGGTAAAACGCTACCGATTTAGGACGAATGTCAAAGCCATTCAGTCCGTGTCTATGTTTTGTCTCGAGAAGGTGGCGTCACGGTGTACACAGCAAAGTCAATGATTCAGAAACCACATACTCATGCCTAAAGACATATTCAACAATTAATAGTGTGAGCATGTGGATGAAGACACAAGATCGCAAGATGGCAAAGACAAGTCAAGGATGATTTGAAGATCTCAAGCTTAAAGACAAAGTCGAAAGACAACGACAAAGGCTCAAAGATCACAGCATGAAGAAACAAGGCTACGATTACACGTTCAAGACTCATTTATGACGAAATTCATAAATCTCCATTGGAATCCAAATATCAAAGAGGAATGACCTCACATTGGGGGAGATTGTTAGCCTCAAAATATTGAGTCAAACATGAATGCTCGGTCATAGGTTTCTATTGTATTATTTATTAGAACGTTGTAATAAGTAGTTATTTAGTCGTGATTCACGGGCTTGGATTTAAACTAATTAAAGTCCAAAATACAAGCCCGGCCCAATATATAGTCCATTAAAGCCCGCATGTGGGTGGACTATATATACTACCCTCCTAGCATGTTAGGAGGGTGGATGGTCATTTGTAATTTCTCACTTCTTAATCTAATATCACCAAGTTCACACACTTCTCTCTCTTTTCTCTCACTACTTTCTCTCTCTAGAATTCTTCTCATATCTTCCTTTCTTTCATAAATTCGTGTATAACATCACATATATTAGGGACAACAAAATCAAACAAGTTCTTAGCCAAATAGTGCCCAAATACGTTTTTTATTGAAAGTAGTGGGAACAAAGTTCCCCCTGCTAGTTGTTTAGTTCCCACTGCTGGGGATAAGGACAAAACAAGTCCAAGGGTCCCTTTTAGTTTTTCATTTTTTTGTCTCTAGTGACCTTTTTAGGTCTTTTTAAGTAATTTTAATTTTCTTGTTTTTGTTATTTTATTTCTGAATTTTTTATAAAGTTTATTTTTCAGTTACTGTTCCTTTTATATTTTTAGATTAATTGCATTTTTAATTAGTTTTTATTTAACTGTTTTTTGTCTTTTAGTGGAAAAGTTTAACATTTTTCAGTTTTAAAAATTTTCTTAGATTCACAAAAAGATTTTAAGATTTTTAGTTTAAAAAAGTTTTACTGTTCACCTTTTTAAGTATTTTTTAGATTTAATTTAAGTTTAAATAGGGTTTAATTCAAATCTGTTTTGTCTTTTAGTGTAAAAAAGTTTTGTTTTCAACTTTTTAAATTTTTATACTGTTTAATAATATAATTTAGGATTTTTCAAATAGTCAAATTAACTTTAGCATTATTTTATTATTTTAATCATTATTTTAGTTTAAAAATTGTTTTTAGTGTTTTAAAAATAGAAAAATAGTCTTTAAAATTTAGGAAAAATACTTTTTAGTCTTTAAATAATATAAGTGAGTTATTAGTTCAATAAAATAATATTTTAGGCTTTTTCTTAATTATATTTAATTTTTGGGCTTTAATTAGCATTTAAAATTGAATATTTAATTAATAAAAGGTTTTAAAAATTATTTGTTGAATTTTTATTCTTATTTATATTATTTTAGACTTAGTTTTCATTTTTAATTAATTTTTAGGTTTAATTTTTAATTTTTCACGTTTTACGTATTTACGTTCGCGTTTTACGTCAAATCGTCGTAGTTTAATCGTAGTCGTAACTCGTCATTTACCTTTTCTCTCTTTAAACCAAAAACGACACTAATCCAAACTTTGATTTTATATAATTGCCACTCATAACACATACACCTCCTTCGAGAACGAACTTGGGCTTTTCATCTTCACGATTTTCCTGAATCGTGTCGATTAATACTTTCCGCCTTATACTTTGTTTTTTCCTAAAACAAGTATATAAAAACCTACATCAGGTTCCCACCGGATGTGTGCCGGTGGCCCCTGCTTGCTGTGGCGGTTCCCCCTACTTACCATAAATAGCCACCGGCAGTTGCCGGTGGTGGGGCTGTGGCTGCCGCGACTTAAACAAACCACAAGGACACACCCGACGCGAGTCGGGGTGCCTTGTCCCTGATGTTGACCGAGCCAAACACGACCAAGACCTCGGTCTTGGTTGGTGTTGCGAACCATACGACGCCGAGAGTCGTAGGACTCTCGGTTTGTGTGGCGGCCGGACAAACAAACTCGAAAGACCCCTTTATTATTTTCCCATAAACCCATGACATGTTTTAATTCTCTTGTTTTTAAACCCCATGATTATATATGCATACAAACATAAAAAGAAAATAATAAGAAAGGTTTTCGGATTACCAAAACACGTGGAATCAATAGATCTTGAATACACGAACACGTACTTATGATTTGCTTAGACAAAATCAACCAACTCTCTTGTTTCTTTGATGATGCCGCCGGCCAAAAGAAGAGAGAGAGAGATTAGCGTTTTAATTTTTCTAAAAGTTCTTCTGTGAATGAATATTATTTTCCATATTTGTTTCTTTAATAAAATCAACATGGGCTGGGCCCCCTCTCCTTTTTGTGCCACGGCTAGTAGGGCCCACAAAGGGAAACCCGTAACTTTTTTCTTGTTAAATTATTACGTGTTCGTGTGCTCTTATTTACGTTTCGTTATTACTAAACATTCATGTTATTATATATACTTGTACGTAGTCGTAATAATAATTACGTAAATACATAATTATACGTTCGTGATTCTTACGTTCATGATTTCATGTTCGTGATTTAATTATTATTGATAATAATCATCGTGCATTTATACATACTTAATACTTATCGTGTAATAACACGTACGTAATTCTTGTAATTTATGTTCGTGAAACGTATTCATGTTATAAAAGGAAAGTTTTAATCATGTCCGTACGATTATAAGTGTACTATTCATGGTAAAAGCATGCGGGTTTTACACACCACCTCACCAAATCCTCCACATCACGCATCCACCTCACCCCACTCACTAAACCAGATATAATAATTAAATCAGTTTTTAGACCGATTTAATTAATATAAAACACGCGCCAAACAAACTTTTTTCCCAAATCGGATCAAAATCGTCATTATTCACTCATAAACCCTAATTAGCAATCTTTGCTAATTACCTTGCACCAAAGCATGAATCAATCCACATTCATAATTCACACTTACCTTAACCATTTCCCACTCTTAGTTTTGGCACCACATCAACAGTGGACCCTCTCCTCACATGCCCTTCACCCTTTTTGAAGTAGAAGACAAGAATCTTGGCAGAGATCCAAAGAACAATGTTGATTCTTGTTCACAAAGCAAACATGAACGTCCATGATTCATTCTCCCCAGCTGTACACTCCACAAGCATCCAAGAAGACATCACATGGTTCAAATATTGACCAACTTCAAATTCAAGCTAAGGGCAAATCTAAAATTTCAAGCACATTAGGGTTTACTAGTTTTCAGTATTCTAGATGATTCTGTAAGTCCCTATATAAGGACACATAGGCTTATTCAGTTTTCTATTCTTGAATTTCCCGGTTCACACTTTGTAATTCCTTTCTATGTTATAAATAGAAGTTGGTATAACTTTTGTGAAGAAACACAAGTCCTATTTACTTTCCTTGTTGTTATTTGCAAGTTTACTTTTAAATTCGTTTCAAGTTTGGTTTAAGTTACTCATTTTTCCATTGATTTTGTTAAAAGAAATAAAAAAATATGGGACCTAATGCTATTGACTTGATCATGTATACATGAATATCTTGTAGATATTCAAGTATAAGTGAAAGGCAAGATCTTGGGTAACTTTTTTTGGTTAAGTGTTAAACTGTTTATGATAAAAGAAAGAATTTTTTTTTATAAAAGAAATTTGTTGCATTTGGTTAACTAAATCACACTTACTGTAGCAAGTTCTTTAAACCTGCTACTTGAAGTTTTCTTGTTGTTTTTGGTTGTGTCATTCAGCAGGTACTCCCAAATTCTAATAAATCTTCCATTTGTGTGCTTGGTTCTGCTGTAAAACCACACACAACATCTCATCATCACCTCTCATCAGCCCAAGATACCCCTGGCTTGACCTAGTTGTTGGTCAAGCTTAGGGGAGCATTGTTGGCCTTGCTAGGAAGCAAAGCAAGGCAGGTTTACTCCTCACTTTTTCCTTTACTATTTTTGAAAAAATTGGCATGATAAATGAATTTACTTGCTCTCCATGTTATGTGTTAAGTTTTTTGGTTTGCTTACTTTAATTTAGTGTTTTAAGTAAGTCTGAGTGATTAAAAGTTGTTTTCAAAAAGTATTTCTCACAAAGTCTTTGAAATTTTTTGTTTTTGGTAAACTAAAGGGTGTTTGGATATGTGCACTTTAGACAGGTAGGGTAGGAAATTTAGGTTAAATTGGGTTTGGATAAGTCACATAGGGTAATATTAGGTGATTTTGTGCTTGGTTTAAAATTTGGTAGTATAAAAATTTGAAGTTCATGCTTTAACTGTCAAATGATATCTTAGGCCTTTTAATCTTTAATCTTTTGTTTTGAAAGCTGAAAATCTACAAATAGTTAGATTATAAGTTATTATAGGATTGTATGCCATGAAATTTGTGGTTGGTGTAACTCAAAAACAAGATTTGGAGGTTGAAATCTCACTTATTTGTCAAAAACATCAACAAAGCTTATTTTCTAAGTGCACAATGCACCAGCAGGTTTCTTGGGGTCAATTTTAGGATTCTTTATTTAAATTTTGGATTCTTTGTTAGGTTATTGGTTCAACTTGTTGTGCAATATCTGGTATTGAAGGTTTGTGTGGATTTGGTGGTTCAAAATAGCATTTGAAAACTCACTGTTAGCATATAGCACCACCGGACCTAGTTCTTGACTTCATTGTGCTAAATTTGCTAACTTGTGGCTTGTTCTTGTGTTTAATCTATTTGTGATAGACTCTTCACACCCAACTTGGTGTGAGGGTGCCCTTTGTGAGCCCATCAATACCAACAATCCAAAAAACGGGCACCAAAACCCCTCTTGGTTCGCTGTTTGAAAAAGAAGTGTTCTCTTTGTTCTTAGTTACTGTATACACTTTGATCCACGAATTTGAGGCTTTATCTTTGTTAATAACAAGCAAAAAGTAATTAAAGAAGTTGTTTGAGTGTTGGTTAAATAGGGAAAAAAAGAGGAATCACGGATCAAGGGGAACCCTAAGGTTCGAACCCTCGACCTCATGATCAACCTCTTTATGAACGACATAACACCCACACACAACACTAACTCGCCCTAGGGGCTTTTTTATGTTATGAGTTTACATTATTAGATATTTAACTACACTTGGACTTAGCTTTTCATATATTAAGCCGTAGCATAATCTGCTTATTATAGATTATTGGGTTGCAGTTTATAGCTTATTTCATTTTTCCTTTAATCTTTATAACATTTTGGACTTTTTGGTAAATTTTCAGATTTTCCCCTACATTTATTTATTTATTAGCATTTATTTAATCCTGTTTTTATTTTTAGCCATTAAAAATAGTTTTTGTTAATTAAAAATTTTTAAAAACATTTTCCTGTCTTACAATAATATATAGGATGTTTACAAACCATAAAAACGAAAATTTGACTTTTTAATATTTTATTTAGTTTTTAAGGTTTTTATTAATCTTTAAAAATTAATATAAAATTATTTAAAAGGTCTAAAAAAATTTTGGGTTTTATATCTTAGTTATATTATTTAAGACTTTTTGGTAAATTTTATTTAGTTTTTAGGTCATTTTCAATTTTCGTCACGTATTTTGGTTTCACGTTTTTAATTAGAAAAGTGTTTTTAGGGTATAAAATTAGTTTTAATTGGTTTAAATTTTTTAAAAAAATAGATTTTAGCTTAATTAAAATACTTTTGAGGTTTACAAGTTTTAATATCTTTGTTTGGGCTTTTTGTTAATTTATTTAATTTTAGGCCTTTAATTAGCATTTAAAAATTAAAATTAATTAATTTAAAAGTTTCAAGAAGATTTATTTATTTGTAAACCTTATTTATAGTTTTAGGTGTTTATTTTAATTTTTTGAAATTTTTTAGGAAAAGTTCTAATTTTGTCGATTTTTACGATGTTACGTTTTGTGCACCATAATTTAATTTTTAGTGTAATCCGTCATTCCGTTTAGATCTTTTTCCCTCCATCAATATTAATCCAAAACACTACAAGTTTAACACACACAATTAATCCTCCTTGGTGAACGAACTCATACTTGGGTCATAAGTGTTTTACATTTTTTTAAACGTACACTTAATACTTACCATTTATACGTCTTTTTCCTAAAAGCTTATTTTTACTACTATCATTGTTCTTGGTAATAAACTGATAAGGAACATTTGGTTGTAGATCTTTGGCAGGATGTTGTAATGATTCAAGTATGTTTAATGTTTTTTTTATACTTGTTGCTTTTCAACCTAAGATTTTAAGATTTTAAGCAATATGACAACATTATATAGAACAGAAATTGTTAACATTAATATAAGTCTTAAACATCCAGAACTACAAATTGGTAACATTGGCCAGGAAGGTTAAATGGCACATATACAAAACGGGCTAATGTTTGCCCAGCCAAAGCATCAAGATTTACATAGTTTAAAGGTTACTTACCTACATGTCATAGTTTTACAACATAAGTGGACTGACAGATATACAAGAAGGCCTAACATATGGCAAGCAAAATTTTCACATAAACCTAATAACTACAATACTTCTATGGCATCATCAAGATGTAGAGTTGGTGCATGTGACAGTGGTTGTTTAATCTTTATAAGCTTGATCATTTCTGATACTCTTTTTACAACCATTGGTTCTTCATCTGAATGGATTGCACTTCATCCATTGGGTATGACCGAGTTAATGCAATCTCAGACTGCGATTCTTTTTGTGCATCCAACTGAGCTTGGATGATGCAATCCTATGGAGTAATTATAGGAGGCCATGCAGGTCTAGGTAGACCCATGCTATTCTGCAACAAAAAATGTTACATTAGCTTAAGAAATAAAATGTATAATATACAAATCACTAACATAATTAAGGATAGTTACCCTTAACATGGTCTCTCTAGCAACAGGATCCCAAGATATTCCATAACCTATTGGCCTAATTCTTTATGGATACATTCTTGACTTGGATCCATCTCATCTTCTTCTTTATCTAACAAAATTCCCATTGATAGTCTCTAGTCTACGCCTAATGCTGCTACCACCAGCTTCTTTATTTATGGGAGATCCACCACCTCTTGTCCTCACACCCTTACCCATTGTCCTTACACCACCTCTTGTCCTCACACCCCCGCCCCTTGTAGCTTCTGGTACATGCATCTCAAAACCAGGAGGTGGTGTTGATAGTATGTTCAAAGTTGTGATGAAAGTGGTGCAGTAACAAGAACACCACTAGGTTCATACACAACAACATTTATACTTATAACCAAACCACCACTAGGTTCACTCATAACAACATTTACACTTGTACTCACACCACCATTAGCTTCACTCATAACAATATCACCTCTGCTTGACCCTCTCTCACCCCTACCATACACTCTCCATTCTCTACCACGTCTAACAGATACTCTCCATCCTCTACCATCCTCTACCACCTCTAAGAGACCATCTCCCACCTCTAACAGACCCTATCCCACCTCTTCCAGATCCTTTCCCAACTCTTTCATCTATGGAATCTTAAGGCTTATTTGGACAAGCTCTGATATTGTGACCAACTTACTGACAATAGTGGCAATGGTTCAGTTGTCCCTTCCTACTGATCTTAGTCCTATTGTCGTCATCTTCTGTTACATCCCTTTTTCCTTTTATGTAGAGGTCTACCAGGCATTCTTTTTTTACAGGAGGCAATGGTTTTTGAAATTCAGTTGAAGGCCATTGATCCATGTCATTCATCCCCTGAATGAAGTGGTTAAAGCATCTATCTCAGTTGCCTTGATACATGGGTTAATCATATTTTTTTGGCAAAATTTCTTGAAATCCAATTACTTGTTATCTGTTGATGCAAAAGTTGGGTGATCCTTGCTAGACCCGAACTAGGCTTAACTCGGGGTGGCTGGGCTCCGGCTCCTGCACCAAGTGAACTGTGTGGTTGGGATCCTGCACACTAAATAGCACGCGTTAGGCTTACCGTGGGAATGTTTCCCACGATTAGACTCCGGCGTGAGAGTAAGTATCGGTTTAGGGTTTAATCGGGTGAGTTGAGAGTATAGAACGTAATACCTTTATGGAACCCTTGGGGGTTCCTTTTATAGGCATTGAAACCCTAATGGGCTGTCACTGATACTTCGGCCCTAAGGAAAGGATAAGCACCAGAATTAGATTGATTATTATTTTCTAAATATGGTGAGTGAATATCCTCTTTATTGGGGCAAATCCTGATCATAGACAATATATGATTCTGCCTAACCCTGTACCGGCCATGCCGGGCCGTGGGCCGCACACATGTGTGCGGTTACTGTTCATCCAAGCCCATAAGCTCAAATGACATTATTCCCACCCATCTGTGATGGGCTGGATACGGGTAGTACCCGTGGGCCGGTTTCCTGACCCGGCTGGGGACTATACGTCATCATGTCCCCCCCAGTCTAGTTGTTACAGCCGTAGGCGTAACCTCTAGACTATTAAGATGCTCCCCGGACGTACCAAGAAAGACCTAGGGAATGATAGATATGTAAGTTTTTGTCTTGGCCGCACGTGGATGCCCGTCTAGGAATGTTATTCCAATAGAACCTCAGCCGCACGTAACGGCCGAGACAAATTAAATATAGCATTGAATACTGTCGTACGTAAGACCGCATATCCCGACACAAGAATAAATGCATTAATGGTAGTCAACTGGAAGCCGCACTTCTGCAAAGTGCACCATTAATGCCCACCATTGAGCCACGTAAAACTGCTAAGAAGTGACCCGTGGGTCCCTTCTGTCATTGCAGAAGTGTCAGAAATCCCATCCGTTGGATCGGCGTAGTGGCCTACACGTGTCAAACATCCACGCTACCTCGGAAACCGAGGCAACCCTATATAAGAGTTGGTGTGTGTGTTTGTTACACACACAATTCATACTCTTTTCCGCCATTGTTATTTCCAAGCTCCATCCTCCAAACTTTTGCCTTTTATTCCACGGATTTCCTCCGCCGCAGGTTAGATCATCACGCCTTACAAACCCTTTTTATAAAACATGGTAAAGGACAACCCACTTATCACGGATGTCCTGAACGTGATGTCGGCGGAAAAATACATAGACTTTTTGTCGAAGTATTACATTCCCGAAAGCGTACACCCCACCTATCCAGGTGAAGGTGAGGCAATTACGGATGCACCAAAGGGGAAGATAGGCGTGTACACGCGCCTATTTGACTCGACCAACTACTGTATCCCCCTATCCAAATTCTTGGTAGATCTGCTTTTATATTATGACTTCCACATAACCCAGCTTCACTGCATAGGGGCGTGTAAAATCAACCAGTTTGAAATTACATGCCATACATGCAACGTAACCCCGACCGTGAACCTATTTAGGGCGTTTTACTCCCCCCAACTAGTGAATGGGTGGTTATCGTTTAAAAAACGATCCGGGAATGCCCCCATGACGTATAGGAAGCCCTTAGACTCCCTTAAGAACTGGTACGACCATTACTTTTTTGTAGATGAAAAAGTATTCCCCACTCCCTTCGTCCTTAAAACCAGGGTACCCAAAGATTCTCCGCCCAAATCCAAAGACTATAGCAGCAGAGACCTGAAAATATTAGACACCCACCGCACAGAATTCCATAAGGGGTTGCCGGAACATTTTTTGTGCTTAGTAGGATTAAGCCGCCGTTATTATGGGAGGGAGAACTTATATCCGTGCTTTCTGACGGAGTGTGGACAGGGTAGGTGTACTTTATACTTTGTAAATGTGAAACGTTCATTTGTATTGCAGAACCGTACTAACCCGTGTATTTATACATGTCCGCAGAAATGAACCTACACGGATTATTGCGCCAGGGGGACCCAATGAAGGTGCCTGAAGGGTTCCGCCCTTTGAAGGAGAATGAACTCCCCCTTATCGATGCGACCGCAGACCGTACCATTCCACTCGAAGAAACGTCCGAGCAAAGATCAGATGAAGAGGAGCCTATCATTGAGAAATCCCCATTGGACTTCCATAATGAAGATGGTGGAGAGCTGCTGCTGGAGGGCACCGCGACGCACCAGGAAGATGAAAGTGATTTCCTCAACCTTGAGGACGAAAACATCACTCAAGCTTCTGGGTCCGCCCAACCCACATCTAGAAAGAGAAATACCACCAAGAGGGTGGCAAAGACGATAGGGGATGAGGCAGGGGCCTCAAATGCTCCCCCAAAGAAACTGAGGAAAGACCATCCGCAGTACCAAGAGGGAAGCGGTACTGCGACAGCCCAGGCCAACCCTACCCCGCACATGGATGAGCAAGTCTTGCGAGCTACCCCTGTAAGTGCCGTAGCTCCTACCGCCTCAGAACCTGCGACTGGTACCCCGTAAGCACCCCTCATGTCAGTCTTGTCATTTTGCTTGTTCAAATATAGAATGCCTAAACAAAAGTTGCAATGTCAATAACAGGGCAAATCCGTCGACTATAGCTCAAGAGGAAGAGGTGGAGAGGAATCCATCCCCCGCAACATCAAACAGGCCCCCATCCCCTGCTGCAACACACGCCGAGGAGCCACTCCCTGAAGGACCAGAAAATAGCCTAGCCTAGCATGGAATATCTCTAGTTTAACAAGGTTGGAGGCGGAATCGGAGTGTTTGGAATTTATCGAGCATATTACCCCTCCAGCCCTTGCACAAGACTTAGACGAGCTGGATCATGAATCCCTGCTGGAGCAGTTTGATGTGTCGTCCGCTCATCAAGTGACGGTGGGTGTCGCTCTAAGACGCCGCCTGATCAAGGCCCTAGCGAATGTGAAGCGGGCAGACAAAAGGATAGCTCGTCGGGAGGCAATGGTTGTGAAGAATGAGAAGACCATTGCGTCATTGCAAACAGCGCTGGTGACGGCCGAGGATACAGTGAAAGAGCAAGCTCATCATGCCGACAACTGATAAAAAGGCATCGCCGAGCTCGAGGCCCTTGTAGCCGCATCGAACGAGAAGGTATGCTTTCAAAAATATTATACATATATTTTTTCCTCGATTTTTTATTTGACCCAAGAAAAAACATATTATCCTTGTGATAACTCGAAGTTCCATATGCAGGTGTTCGCGGCCGAAGCCTCTACCAAGGCCGTAACCGTACAAGGCTTCAACATCGCCCAAGAGCGCGATGCGCTGAAGGATGAGCTAACACAAGTGCATACCAAGTTGGAAGAGCAAGCTGCAACGGCTGAGGAGGAGCTGAGCAAGATGGCCACAAGTTGTGCTGAAAGAATGTGTCCTCCGCTGCTATCTGCCATAGCTGGACGCAGGTGGATGATTGGACAAGGAATGCGCCTTGCCGTAAGCAAGGCCATGGAAGCTCCGCACCTGCTGCAAGCATTCGCCGGGGTCGTGTCGGATGGAATCGACCGTGGTAGGCATGAGGGTTTGGTCCAGGCTGCGGAATTGATAGGTAAGAACGAAGACATTATGCAGCATCCCTACCATAACTCTTCAGCTGCGGACAAGATGACCGCGTCGATGGATGCACTGGCGGAAATCCAACACCCTCTTTTGGATGAACTTGAGGCGCTTAAGGATGCTCCGAACGAGATGGTAATGTCCAAGCTTACTGCGGATCCCGTCCAATTGACCTTGCCTACTTACGACTCCGTATCAAAAGTGATGAAAGGTGAAAAGCTGCTTGCTGAGGCATTGGATGCGACTGCGATCAAGGCGCAGGATGGAAAGGACGCTCGCGGGGAGGCCCTCCGTGCTCTGATCGAAGAAGGAAAGAAAGACATAGAGGAATTCCTACCTCCCTTGTAATTTATCTTGTAAACATTTGTAGCTTTTATTCGTCCGTGCATGTACACGGCTAAGACTGATGTGGTAGATAACTGTCTTTTGTTTGTAAGTCCGTGATAACCACGGGCATTTTGTTATGATTTGGAAACTTGTGTATTTTTATTTCGTTAAATATCGATTACCGATACTGCATGACATGTCACGTCATACCCAAAAGAGAAAATACATTCAAGTCTATAATTTACTAGACATGCGACGTGCGTCTTTATTATGCAAAGCACTACGTGAGTACGGCATACGGAAACTTATCACAACGTCTTGTGAGTAAGGTGTCTATTAAGGATACATGATCCGCGCCGCTGGGGTTGCATTCCTCTTACGCGGCAAGTTGAATTAGTAGGTTCACTTAATCCTCTTACCCCGCCTGGAGGCGTATAGTACATGTACGGTGATTGAAGGAATGCATATGAATGAGACATGGCATATTATAATAATAACTAAAATTCATATGACTAACAAAATCCTAAGAGATAATTTGCACAAAACAAGCCGTAGGGCTAGCTAGGCACCACGGCATTTCATTAGAACGTTTACATTTTTTGTTTGAACAAGAATGATAAGTCCTAAAGAACAAAAAAGGAACCTAGAAAAAACATAAGAAACAAAACAGATAGAGTGCACGGATCTTCATTAAAGCCACATATAGCAAAGTACCCATGCGGAAGTCGTAGCTTTCAAAGATAGCACCTTTTGAGATTGGAGATGTTCCATGTGCGTTCCAGATCGCGGCCATCCATGTCACACAACTTGTACGCGCCTCGTCCTAAGGCTTCCGTGACCTCATACGGTCCTTCCCACTTAGGGCCCAACTTTCCTGTATTCTCCGCTCGACTTGCTTCGTTAGCACGATAGACATAATCTCCCGGTCGAAAAGAAACACCTTTAACCTTGGCGTCATAATAAGCCTTCATTTTAGCATTGGACTTAGCCTCATTGATGGATGCTATCTCCCTTTTTTCTGCCAACAAATCCAGGTTGATTCGTAGTTGCTCGTCGTTCGTGACGACATTAACCTCCACCGTGCGGATGGTAGGCATTCCGATTTCTGCTGTTATAACAGCTTCAGTGCCGTAGGCCAATGCAAATGGAGTGTCTCCGTTGGCTGTTTTGATCATAGTCCTGTGCGCCCATAGAACATGTGGTAGCTCATCCACCCATTTGGCACTTCGTTCCTCCAAACGTGCCTTGATGCCATTTCCCAAACTTCTATTTGCTCGTTCCACAAGGCCATTTGTTTGCGGGTGCTTAACAGACGCGAAGAGCCGTTTGATATTCAATGATGCGCACCAGTCCTTGAATGGATTATTCGCGAACTGTTTACCGTTGTCCGAGATGATTTCCCCTGGTAATCCAAAACGGCACACAATGTTCTCCCAAACAAACTTTTTAACTTGTTTGCCTGTAATGGATTTGACTGCCTTGTCCTCTATCCATCGTGTGAAGTAGTCCATCGCGACAATCAAGAACTTAACTCCACCCGCAGCTACAGGAAATGGTCCTGCGATGTCGATTCCCCACTTATAGAATGGCCATGGGGATGTAATAGGTGTAAGCTCCTGCTGCGGATGTCGCGATACTGTTCTATGCACTTGGCAACCACTACACTTGCGAATCATGTCGCGCGCGTCCCTGTGCATGGTAGGCCAATAATATCCTGTTCGTAAGGCTCGAGCTACCACGGATCGTGGACCTGCGTGCATGCCGCATAACCCTTCATGTATTTCACTGATTACATAAGTAGCCTGACGTGGTCCAACACACCGCAACCACGGCTGCAAGAAAGAGCGCTTATAAAGGATAACTTCTCGAAGTTCAAAGTGCTGTGACTTCCTTCTGATGCGCCGCACCGCTTTTTCATCGTCCAGAAGGGTTTCACTAGTCAAATAGTTGATGATCGGGGTCATCCATGTAGGTCCATCCTCTTCAACTATAGTAGCGACCTCCCCTTCTGTTATAGACTTCTCCTTGAGTACTTCCACCAAGACTTGCTTGGACAAGTGGCCGAAGCTTGTAGATTCGATCTTGCTGAGAGCGTCCGCCTTCTTGTTCTCACCTCTTGATACCTGCTTGATAGAAAACTTGCTGAAAGTCGCGATGAGTGACTTGAATTTCTCCAAGTATCGGACCATGTTATCCTCCTTAGCCACATATCCACCTAGAATGTGGTTCGCGACAAGCCGTGAGTCCACGTAGGCCTCAAGGTTGCGGACTCCCATTCTAGCGGCGATTTTTAAACCCGTAATTAATGCTTCATATTCTGCCTTATTGTTGGTGGCTGTGAACTCAAAGCGGAGGGCGTACGTAAACTCCATTCCTGCCGGATTTGTGAGGATGAGACCAGCTCCTGACCCATCCGTACACGAAGATCCGTCCGTAAATAACACCCATGGTTCTGTTGGAGTCTCGTCTTGTTTTACGATTGGTCCTTCCTCATCCGGTTTCTCTATCAAGAAATCTGCCAAGATCTGGCCTTTAACAGCCGTTCTTGGCTTATTAGATATATTATGCTCCCCCAATAGAATGCTCCATTTTTGTAGCCTTCCTGCCACATCCGGTCTAGAGATGACTTGCTTTATTAGTTGGTCAGTAATGACTACAATTGGGTGCGCCTGAAAGTATCGGCGCAACCGCTTTGTAGCAAACACTAGTGCCAAAACAAATTTTTCCATAGAGGAGTAATTCAACTCCGGCCCTTGTAACGTTCTACTTATGAAGTAGACCGGAGTTTGTACCGTATCCCTATCCGTCATGAGTACCGCACTTATTGCTCCATGTGTGGCTGAGAGATACATAATGAGTTCCTCCTTTGGCCGGGGAGCTACCAGCATAGGGAGAGATGCAAGCTGCTGCTTGAGTTGGCCAAAGGCTTCCTTGGCTTCCTTTGTCCACCGGAAGTCTCCCTTCCTAATGCACTTCTTGAGTGTCTTAAATAGGGGTAATGACTTCTCTACGGACTTTGATAGGAACCTATTTAGCCCGGCCAGCTTCCCATTTAAGGATTGCACCTCCTTCCGTGTCTGAGGGGATGGCAGCTGTATTACTGCGTCCGTTTTCTCTGGGCAAGGTTTGATGCCATTTGGATCAATCATATATCCAAGGAACATTCCCTCCGTTTCCCCAAACGTGCATTTCTTTAGATTTAGCTTCATATTAATCCTCCTCAGTGTGTCGAATGTCTCTTGGATATCCCGGAGAAGTGCATCCTCCGTATGACTTTTTATGACTAAGTCATCCACATAGACTTCCAGGTTGCGGCCTATCTGTGAGTCAAAGGCTTTGCCCACAAGCCGCTGGTATGTAGCACCGACGTTCTTTAGTCCAAACGGCATTTTCGTATAACAATATACGCCTTGACTAGTATGGAACGCCGTCTTTTCTGCGTCCTCCTCCGCCATCTGGATCTGGTGGTATCCTTTATATGCGTCTAGGAAGCACTTAAAGGGATATCCACATAGGGATTCCACCTTCCAGTAAATCTCCGGTAACGGGTAACAATCTTGTGGACAGGCTTTGTTCAGATCCGTGAAATCCACACACATGCGCCAGCTTCCGTCATGTTTTTTGACCATGACCGGATTGGATAACCACTCGTGGTAGTATACCTCGCGCATGATACCTGCGTCCACCAGTTTCCGTACTTCCTCTAATATCACTTGGCTGCACTCAGGCGCCTGGCCGCGCTTCTTTTGCTTGATGGGTTGGTACCCCTGGCGGATTTGGAGCTTATGTTCTGCTATCGCGCGTGGTACGCCTGTCATATGCTTTGGCTCCCATGCGAATATATCTAGATTTGCACTTAAAAGAGAGCACATGGCCCTTTTGCCGCTATCCGAGAGCGCCCCCCTATGGATACCTCTTGTTCTGGATAGTCAGGATGGATTGCCACCCTCCAATTGGGAGGTGGTGATCCATCCTTGGGTGGAACAGGTGGAGCCGGTGTTGTCACGGTATGACACTCGGATGCTGGTACGATTGTGTTGTAAATGGTGACGATTCCTCCCTCAACAGGGAACTTGATCATTCCGTGTGCCGTGGAAGGTACCGCCCGTATAGCCAGAATACCTGGTCTTCCTATGATCCCATTGTACGGAGAATGTGAGTGTATCACCATGAAGTTCATCCGCGCAGTAGTGGAGTGTTCCTCATTCCCAATGGTTACAAGCAGACGCAGTTGCCCTATCGGCCAGATGGTGTCTCCACTAAAACCAGTGAGCGACGTCGTGGCCGGTACTAATTGGCTTCTTATTTCTGGTCGTAACTGCACAAAACAGTGTTCGTACAGTACTTCTGCTGATGACCCTCCATCCACATACATGCGACGAACATTGTGTGTTCCAATGCTTATCTCAATAGTGAGAGGCGCATCAATCACATCGCTTGCTGTGATGGGAGGGAATGAGATTTCCCTGCCGCGTGAAAATTTTTGGCCAATTTTCTGCCTCGTGCGGCGTTGTCTGGATTGGATCATGTATATGGTCGAAGGTTTGTCCTTTTGGGGATCTTTCTTGTCATACTTCTTGTTGTCTTTTCCGTCCTTCCAATCCTTAACCAAATGCTTGAGTTTACCTGATTTGATCAGTGACTCAATGTGCTTCTTGAGCTGGATACACTCCTCCGTGCCATGACCCTTGTCATTATGGAACTCACAGAAGCGATTTCCTTGTCGACGGTCCGGCGGAGTTGTCATTGGGGGAGGCCTCGGAAAATTTGCCCCTTCCGTCAGCAAGATCTCCCGGTAGGACATCTTTAGGGGGGTAAACTTATCGTCCGGTCGTCCTCCTTTGTTTTGGCTCTTATAGTCTGAGCCCCTACTATTGTTGTGATTGCTTTGACCGCCCGATTGCCTCCTAGACTGGTCGTTTGATCGGTAGCCGTTTCCTTTTGAAGGGTAAGCCGCGGCAAACGCTGTTTCTCCTTCTATGAAGTTTCTGACCCTTTCCATGAGATCATCATATCTCTCCGGACGCTTGTCATTGAGACGCCTGATTAATTCCCTGTCTGTTATGGCGTGCATGTAGTCGGAGATTTTCAGGAGTTCTGGCATTGTCTTTGTGCGTGTGCACTCGTCGTTGAAGCGTTCAGTGAAGGCTTCTGTAGACTCCCCCGGTCGTTGCTTGACAGTTGCCAATGAGACCGGATTCCTATTATACTTCTTCCGCTGAGTATAATTCTTGAACGCAGTGCGTAGTTCCGTGAAGCTATCAATGCTTCGTGGGGGGAGTCCCTCAAACCAGTCACGGGCATTGCCGATCAAGGTTGAATTGAACATTTGGCACCATATAGGCATGGGCCATCGCTCAATTTTAGCCTGTGTATCAAATATTTTGAGGTGATCATCCGGATCACCAGTTCCATCATAGGTCTTGACACACGCCGGCATGCGACGTTTTGTGTCCTCGGATTAGTTCCGTATACGGAGAGTAAAAGGATCTTCCCTGGGATCCGCCCATGGACGGGTGAGCCTAGGGTCTTCCCACGGGTCACACCACGGGCGGGAAAGATCCTCCGCTTCTGCCTCTCGATAATAGGGGCCACCGTAATACTCATCATTGTTTGGTGGTGGTGGAGGGGTACGCCTAGGTCGGCGATGCTTGGGCGGATGGTCATCCGAGTCCTCTCCTGATGGATCTGGAGAGGGGGGTGGTGCCCCATCTCTTGGGTGAGGACCGCTCTTTTGAGAAGAGCCAGGAGCCTTCTTTCCAGTGTTCATCCTATCCCACACACTTATGCGGCGAGTGGCTCTGGTCAGTTCTAGATCTGGTCGCTCAGGTGAACCGTCGGACTTCTCTCCCCCTTCCCGAGACTGCGTTAATTCCTGCATGAGGCGGTCTCCTATGCGCTCAAACACATTCCTAGTTTGGGGAGTTTCCTCGAAGAGGCTCCGCTCCTGAGGCCGGGTCTTCTTTTTCCTCTGATTTTGGGAAGAGGTGCTTGGTCCGGCGTTGCCAAAGTTGAGTCTAGACTGGAGGTTCCTTCCTAGATTCAACCTTGATGCAATCCCTGGGATGATCATATCAAAGTTCTGCGTGAGAACCCGAGTGAGATCTTCCTCTCTGAGTGGTTGGACTTCTACTTCTTCCTCCATCGATGGTCTGCGCGGCTCCTTGTTAGGGGGATTGGGCGCACTCCCTGGGTCAGGGTTGTCCAGGGTCGAAGTAGGTGGAGGAGTCATAGAGATCGTGCTCGTCACTCCCATAGACTGAAAACCACTGCGGTTGTTCTGTCCGCCCGTTGGACGGCTAGGGGATTAATTGGGGATGAGTATCCCTTCCCCTTGGGACTTTCGATTTCCAGGATTTATGTTCCTGGGATTAGCTTGCGGATGCCCCTTCGTCATTAAGAGTTCAAGATGAGGTTTTGCTCTAGCTTAGTGTAATGGGTCCCACGGATGGCGCCAACTTGTTGATGCAAAAGTTGGGTGATCCTTGCTAGACCCGATTAGGCTTAATTCGGGTTGGCTGGGCTCCGGCTCCTGCACCAAGTGAACTGTGTGGTTGGGATCCTGCACACTTAACAGCACGCGTTAGGCTTACCGTGGGAATGTTTCCCACGATTAGACTCCGGCGTGAGAGTAAGTATCGGTTTAGGGTTTAATCGGGTGAGTTGAGAGTATAGAACGTAATACCTTTATGGAACCCTTGGGGGTTCCTTTTATAGGCAGTGAAACCCTAATGGGTTGTCACTGATACTTCGGCCCCAAGGAAAGGATAAGCACCAGAATTAGATTGATTGTTATCTTCTAAATATGGTGAGTGAATATCCTCTTTATTGGGGAAAATCCTGATCATAGACAAAATATGATTCTGCCTAACCCTGTACCGGCCATGCCGGGCCGTGGGCCGCACACATGTGTGCGGTTACTGTTCATCCAAGCCCATAAGCTCAAATGACATTATTCCCACCCATCTGTGATGGGTTGGATACGGGTAGTACCCGTGGGTCGGGTTCCTGACCCGGCTAGGGACTATACGTCATCATTATCAAGGTACCATGTTGGTATTTCCTACTACATATATGTTCTTCATATATTTTCTTAATTTGAAAAGTCCTTTCATTTTGCATCCAAGATGCCCACAACATGAATGGACAATGCCTTTCAGTCTCGCCTTTACGACATTTAGCAAGTATTCTCTTTTGATTGTTGACTTCATAATACACCTTATAACCATTAGCTAAAGGATAATAAGTTAATGCTCTTTTAAGTTGCTCAGGCAACTCATTCTTCTCACCTAAAACATGACACATTAACTTCCATTTTATACTAGGATCATGTGTTGGCAATTGATCACCTTCCTTATTAACTTCCCTATCAGTAGCATCTTTTTCTGTATAAGCATCCCTAGGCAACCCATTGTAAATCATACTTAGAAAGTTAGCATCAAACATTTTCTTTTTAGGGACAACAGGGTCGGGTTTCCTAGTCCTAGTCTCAAACACCTCTTCGTCATCATGATATAGATGGTCAACACTAGCAGCATCACTCTCGTCACCATCACTATTATAGTCAAAGATATTGTAATCACAATCAACCTCTAAATCACTATCTTTACTCTCAACATTATCTTGTACACCTTGGTCTTTATTACAAGCGGCATCAATAAACTCAAACAAAATGTGGGACACATAAATGTCGATTACATTACCATTTCAGACCCTAATTCTATAGCCTTAAATAAGGCTTCATCATTTTTTTTAACTTTCTCAAACCTAACTCTAACTCCATACCAAGAACAGCATAAAAGAACTATCTTATATCACTAGAACAATGATTAACTAAAAGCTTTTACTAACCCCTTATAATTAAGTTCATCCATATTGACATTACAAATATCAGATAGCATTTCACAGTAATAAAAAAAGGCGTTCCTTACAAATACCCCTCTACGATGAAATCTTATGACATAGATGGAAGACGTTGATGATGATGTCATCTGAAACAAGTGATTTCAAGTGTTAATTTTAAAAAAACCCCTAAATTTTTACAAAATTCTAATTATTAATATCTTAATAAAAGTTGGAAAGTAATCAAGACAAATGAGATGTTAATCTAAAAAAACTCTAATTAATTTTGCATATCCCTAATTATTAACACTTTTAACAATTACAAACTAATCAATTGGAAAAATATAGGATCGAAACATACCTTTCTATGATAATGGCAACTTTAATTCATACTCAATTGTGATAATTAATTAAAACATGAATTTAGGATTGAATGTATGTATGTGTTATTAGGGTTCGATTAGTTTATATTGCCGAGATTGATAAATGAATTGGGATTTACCATTTTCCCATATTATATAGTAGCCAAAGATGTGGAAAGTCTCTTTAGGAATAAAATATTCCACGTAGGCTACAACCGGCTAATGTAAGTAAATAAAAAAGGGGTAACAAAATTAACCGGTAACGTAACCTTGAGTACCTTGTGTGGATGAAATGAAACGTTAGTAACTTCGACACTTTTTTAATAACTTTAGTGACCTCTGTATGTATTAACCTTGTTTAAACGAATCCAAACAAAATTCAAAATACACTATTTCTAGGAAAATTTGAGTGCATTTGGTACGAAAGTGCTACTTTTCTATTTAGCTTATTATGATGCTGAAAATAACAATAGCTTTATGTTATTGAAACTAATTTGTGGACAAAATAAAAAGTGAAATTGGCCAAAGATATCCTTCGTACAGAACAAGGATAAGATGTTAGTGTTCAAACAATAATATGAGTGGACGCATGTTTGAAATACGATATTATGTAATTATCTTTTAAACCTAATGAAGATCAAGATTTGAGATTAACAGAGAAACAAAATCTGAATGTAATGTAACTTATCCTACGCTTTTAATTCTTAAATACGAGTCTTACTAATCACTATAATACCCTCTCATTAAACATACTAACACTAATTAAAGATAATTACACAATTAGTATGATTACATACAATTGTACAAAGTTAAACAAGTCGGCTCCTATGTCTAAATACTGAAATACTCCTCACCATAATAGAACAATCTATACTACTTTATAAAACATTTACATTATTTTTAAATATAGAAGTTTTAAAAAAATTAAGCCTCAAACATTTCTTTATTAAGAAATATACAACATGTGATCATTTACAAATGTTGAATACAAATGTTTTTTTTAATATTAAAATGTCTTTATTACCAAATTGTAACAACCAATCAATATATTCAAGATTATTAAGAAAATTGTAACAGCCAGTCGATATTGTAGCAACCATTTAATATATTCAATATTGTAAGTAACAGCTTGTAAGATCAAATCCTATAAGAATTAAATTATACAAACACCTAAATTATTAGCTAAACCTAATCTCATCCTCATCAACACACAACCACGAGTCTCTAAGACCTCATCTCCAATTACTCGACACGAAAACAGAGACTAAAAAATAAAGAAAGATCTCAAGTTCGTTTCGTCAAAACAATAGATTTATGTAGAACTATACATAAAAACCCATAGTTGATCTTCGTAAACCACAACATCTTACAATCTTTGAAAATCTTAAGGAAAGAACAAAAGTGCTAATGTTTTTATTTTGGTTAATTGAAATACAAGAATTAATATCCATCACAAAGCTACCTTACACCTTTCATGAGATCTTGATGTTGAACGCAAGCACTCAAAGAAGATATGTTGTGATATTGTGCTCCTCTTTTAATATAAGGATGTGAGATGCATATGATTTGTGAAAGAGAAGTGACTGCACAACTGGAGAGATGAATAATGAAGCGGTTGTTTTTGAATTTTTAAGGCAACTGATTTATATCACTAAATAGGTGATTATGGGTAGGGAATACACATAATAATCAGTTTTGGGCTGGACTATAATACAATTTCGATATAGAAAGTTAGATCTGACTCTTTTCAAGTACATAGCTTTTTCATCGCGATGCACGCGGTACTGTACTATGATTATATGATATAGTGTGCGATAAAGTTGATTCTTAAAACCTCTCGTTATACGTAAAGTTATTTTAATGAATAATATATACTCAAAAAATATTGTCCGTCAAAAGGTCGAGGTTCATGCAGTGGCGGACGCAGAAAATCGGATAGTGGGGGGCAAATTTTTTTTTTGACAATAGCAAAGTAAAAGTATTTAGAATTCGAAGAAAAAAACGAATATATTAACTTAAAAATAGACGATTTTTAGGTTTTAAAGTGTCAAAAGTCGGATTTTGATATGTGAGTGGGGGGCAATTCGCGTTCCGAATGGGGACATTTACAAAAAACTTTCAAAATCGAAAAAAAATTACACTATAATCGCGTCGTTTTGGTCAAGCCATGGGGGGCGCCGCCACCCCGGACCTAACACATAGGTCCGCCCCTGGGTTCATGGGATATCATGCATTTGTACAATTTTTCTTAGAAAAACGTATAACCAATTTGCTCGCCATAAAATATAATTGCATAATACCCGCCATTGCATTGCACGCTACTCTGATTTGTTCAATGTTTTGATCTTTAATTTGTCGCAACTAAAGTAGTAAAGTCATGGAAGCAATGATCATGAAAATCATTTACTCGCCACAAAATTAGGTATCGGGGTAGGTACCCACCGTCACATTGCGCAAGTACCCGGCTACTTATTATATAATAAAATACAATATTGAAAGTTCAAATGTTTGACATAATCCTCACCATAATACTCTCGGTCCACAACTCATTCATCTCATTCCGTTATTCTCCAAAAATTAGTTTAACACCAGTTTCTATATCACCTTTCACATGGCACTCCTCCTGTAATTTCACAGAAAACATCAGGCTAAAATATAACACAAAATCTCCTAACATGATATAAGTGAGCGTATGAGTGCTAAGTTGTTGGTTACTGGCATATAACTTGAATCATGAATTTGAGTTCGTATTTGGGATGTTATAAGTGCTTGGATTCGGTTTTGTTCGTTCGTCAGTGACTAACGGGTTGTTTGTTTTGAGTTTATATAACGTAAATCAATTTCGGCTTATATAAGCTCCAATTTTGTGGCTTATTTGGAGACTTATGACTTACATAAGTTTATCATGATATAATAAATTATATAAGCCCATAAGTCTCCAAATAAGCTTAAAAAATTGGCGTTTATGAAATATAAGCCGAAAAAACTTTATTTTCGGCTTATATAACATAAGCCTAAATTTTATTGTTTATTTTCAGATTTCGGGGCTTATTTAAGTTTATTATGATTATAATTAACTTATATAAGCCCGTAAATCTCAAAATAAGCCATAAAATTGAGGCTTATGTTATATAAGTCAAAATGGACTTACGTTATATAATCCAAAACAAACATCCCTAAATATATGTTATCAAAGTTACTCTGAATATTATGGAATTAAAAATTAATCAACAGTTAGCAGGTTAACGCAATCTGGCAGACATTTTGACCCGAAAACATTTTTTTTAAATGCCTGTCCTGACCAAACAAATATCTACCTGTTCCCGACCCAACCTCACTACTGGTATTTGCCCGCTCACTTTTTCTAGGGGCTGAAACCGGATGCCTTCTACTAATAGATTGGATCCATGGTTATACAAAATAATTTCATGTCAAACAATACTCCCATGACTAGTGAAATGATATAAATTTGCCATATGCAAATCATTTTTTCTTGTAACTGCAAGTTAAACTGTAGACGTTGTTGTCTCCCCTCTTAATCTGTGTTTGAGGACTATAAAGTGTTGATAACCACGTGAGGGGACGTAATTATAAGGTTCACGGTGTATGCGACGTGAACTGTACTGTTTGGCACCACTATTTCAAGATAGTCTAGCGCTTAATCTATTTTGTAAAAATGTTTGAAGTACTAAAACTATTGTTAGAAATTGACAAAGAAGAATAAACTGGTATTTGTAGGCTTACTTTTTCAAGGGGCTGGAACAAGATGCCTTCTATTGTTAGATTGTTTCCATGGTTGTCAAAGTCAATTTCGAGATCAACAAGACCCCCATTGCAAGTGACTTGATACAGTTCAGCCATATGGAGGTAAGTATCTATCTTCTTTGCAAGGTACGCAGTAGAAGTTCTTGTCTCCCCATGTACTCTGTATTTGAGGTCTCCATATACTTGGTAGTAGTCGTACACGATTAGGTTCACTGTGTATGGGATTAATGGGTCCAATAACTGAGTCTTTACATGTGTTCTGAATCCCTTTTGTTCGGTATCATAGAAGCCTGCCGGAAATCTGCATGATAAAGAAGAAGCAAAGAATGATGTATCAATTTACATATACTTATGACAATAATAGGGATAAGTCTGACTATGACGTCACCTTGAACACCAATGAGACTTATATCGAGGAGTGGAATATTCATCTGGAATCAAACACTCTTCCATAGATATCATGTGACAGTGTTGTCCTTTCTCATTAAGTGAAAACCACTGAATAATCAATAAGTTGAGATTAGTTCTGCTCAGATTATCTTTATAAAAGACATAGCCAATTGAATACCTCTTTGTATCCGTTAAGGTGGACTCCTTTGGAGAGAATCTGTTTGAGCTCATCAAAGGATGTGTAGAATAGAGATTGTGAGGCAACCTCGACTATGTGTTGGTACTCTTCATACACTGGAACTTCCACCTATATAATGAAATATCCAAGCAAGTGAGCCATACATTCGGATTCCGGGTAATGTTTCAATAAAGTGCTTACTTTTTCTTCAGATGGTTGGAACTCTAGGCCTGCTACTAGTAGATAGCCAGCATGTACTTCAAACTGAAATTGAAGCTCTGCAGTCGTGTGTTGGCTTGTAAAGTGATATAATGGAACAACGAACCATCCATCTTCTTTCAAATGGGTAGAAGGGTAAATTATAAAAACTTTTGTGTCCTCCTCCCCATCTATTTTGTATCTCAGGGGGTTATATTGGTAGGCTTCGTATTCCCGATAATATCGGAAGACAAAGTTGAGCGTGTATGAGATGTCACACGTGCTTTGAATTCCCACGTATTGGCCTCTCACACGTGCTTTGAATTCCTTATTATACAGGTAACATCGCCCCTCTGGGAATCTGCATAAAGAAGAATTAAAGCATGATTATTTTTTCATTGGATTAGTTTCGCAATCCAAAAAGGGTTAACGGCGCAGATTGTTGCCCATTTGTCATCCAACACTATGTAAATAATAGTAATTGATATGATAAAAAAAAGCATGAATTAAAAGTTGACAAAAATTAAAAACAAATTCAGAATTAGTTAGTCACCTTGAATTAACATAGTCATCTGGATGTTCTACTTTTCCAGCTTCATCGGGATTCAAACAGGCTTCGATGAAAATTCTTTCGATATGTTGTCCCTTCTCATTCAAACAAAAAACCTGTATGTACATGCTAACAGCTTCTCAAATGAAAGCTTTCACTAAAAGGCTAACATTTTTTGAACATAATGTACTAATATAAATCTTCAAATGAATACAGCAACTCAAAGTAATCTAGCTAAATTACCGTATTGCCCTCATTAATGATTAAGCCTTTGTAGAGAAGCTCTTTGAGTTGGTTTCCAGTTTTGTATATTAGAAGAGGATCCGCACCCATAAATATATCTTCATACTTTCTTAGCACTTCGAGCCTGAGATCAGGAAATTCCTGTGATTCAAGTGCAATCTCTAGTTCTTCCACAACACGAGACATTGTTGGCCGCTCTTCACGAGCGTTCCGTAAACATTGATATGCAATGTCTGAAAACGTTTTCAGCGAGCTCAGATCCATTTGTTGCTTGAGATCTGGCAAGATAATCTCATCCAGCTTATTATCTTCGTAGCTTTTTCTCCAGAAAGGCACGTAAACATTCAAGCGACCACTGCTATATTCAGCACATAGTCGGCCGCACATGACTTCAAACAGGACTACCCCAAAAGAGTAGACATCCGACTCTTTTGTTAAGGAGTACGTCTGCATATACAATGGATCACAGTAACCATGAGTACCCACTGCACTGGTTATAAGATGCGAATATTGCTGATTAGCAGGACCCATCTTTGAAAGCCCAAAGTCAGCAACCTTGGCCGTCATATTCTTATCGAGTAGGATGTTAGCACTTTTAATGTCACAATGCAATACTCTTTGATGTGTCCCGTTTGGATCATGCAGGAAGCTTAGTCCCTTAGCAGCATCAACGCATACCCTCAGACGCTGTGTCCAAGTGAGATCGGCCAAAATTAGATAACGATCAAGACTTCCGCGGGATGCATACTCGTAAACAAGAATCATCTCACCCCCTTGGCTGCAAAATCCAAGGAGAGATATCAGGTTTTCATGCCTGTAACATGAAAGCATTCTGATTTCTTTGAAAAACTCAGGGTCACCTTGCCCATATTTACGATCAAGTCGCTTTATAGCGACCAGGCTTTTTTCCTCTGATAGAGAGTGAGACAATTCTCCGGAATACACTTTTCCAAAACCACCACCTCCGATAACCTTGCTTTTATCAAAGTTGTTGGTGGCTAATATGATCTCTTCCAGTTGGATTTCTAGATGACTGAACTCAGTCACAAAGGATGCCATAGTTAGCGAGCTGATCGAAAAATAATGGGGAAAATCAAATTGGTGTTTGTAATCTCTCTAATGAAAGGAAGCTCACAACCAGTATTGTAAGATGTTTAAGAAATCATTTGCTGTGATCCAAAAGAGTTGACTGAGCTGAAGTAACGCTGAGATGACGATAAATTTCTCATCCACCACTTCTTCCAACCTAACAGATTCATAATACCCTACATGATTTGGGACGTACACCATTAATGTCAAAGGCGTGTTGTTAAAAAATGAGGCTAGTTGGCTTTTGTATGACCAAGTCATTTAAAGGTAATAATTATAATGACTTGAAAAGTCAATGATACACGGCATTTGATTGTATAGTTATTTGACCCGTTTTTTCGATCGAAATCGAGTCGACCGGGGTTACAAAACATTGATCAAAAGTGCTTTGTATAAACTATCTGTAAAAATTTACTACTATTAAAAATAATATCTCAAATCAAAATCAACAAAACAATCACAACAAGAAAAAGCAAACAATTATAAATATTCAACATTATCTTTTTTGCAAACAATATTATCGGGTCACAATTCGATCATCGAGTCAAGGTTTCGACCACCGGGTCATAAGAAAAAACATATTAGGACTCACAACCATGCGAGTCATGAAATTGCCATGACAGCTCGAATCACATCTGATCATATATGGCTAGTAGCTTATCTTTGGGTCAAAACTATTACACAACCACCTCTGTTCCTCTATTTGATATGACCTGCTCACGAAGGTTTTGATGCTTTACAAGCTAGTAACAGAAATAGCCACGATAAAATGACAAAAGCAATTCAGCTAATATTGTTATTGGAAGCATAATCGATCAGCTAATATTGTTCTAACCGAAGAAGCTAAATTTGCATAAACGGTCTTAGCAGAAATAAGATAACTCACCTGAAGTAAATCGTTCAGACTTGGTAAAGGTTGTCGTGGCAGTAGGACAGAGGACTTATCGCGATGCCCGCGGACCAATTTACAATGTCTCCGTCGCTGACATTCTCGGTAAGTGGACCATAGGAGCATTGGGGGCGGTATCTGCTTTTGACTGATAGAAAGCATCCCTCTTTTGTCCCTCCTGACCGAACCCGCCAAAAACAAAAATATAAATAGAGAAAGTTTTGATTGACGGGAAAGTTGCGTCGGAGACATCTTTATCTTAGGAGGAGGTCGATTAATTATGAATCTATGATGAACAAAGAAATAGCGTTATGTAGAACACATATGCCAACAGGTCATCACTGGCAGAGTGTTCTTTTTTTTTTTTTTTTTTTTTGGTAACCGTGATTTCCGACTCATTGGCCGACTAATCAACGGGGTTAGGCAGAGTGTTCTTTAAGCTTATATAGCTGTGCTCTATGGGCTATTTTATTGTTCGTGTTCAACACATATTTTGTGTACGACTCAAGGAAAATTTAACGAACCAATAATAAGATTATGAATTTAGAACCTCACAAATCTCCTCTTGAATGCAACGATTAAAATAACTACTGTAATGATACTGCTTTTATAATCATAAGTTTATCGCGTTAAGCATTTAAGTATAAGTTCAATGGAATGCGAAGAGTTATTGTGAGTCAACCCACCCACCCTGTTTTCACCCGTACTAAAAATGACATCTTTCTATCTCGACAGTGAATGCTATCAAGATTGTAATACCTCCTAAGTCCTAATTTGCATTAACGCTCCAAATTTGGGGACAAAGGGTTAGGGCAGCAATATACCCATAAAAAGATGGTTTTCAACACATGTAACAGCATTTGGCTGTCGATAAAAGAATCAGACTTTTAAAACCAGAAAAGAATGAAACTAGGACATAGGTTGCCGACTTGCCTGAACTTAATACATTTAGTACAAAGTGTTTTAAGTCAGCCTGTTTCCTACCATTTGCGGGTCATTTTGCCACTTCTGCCACATATGCACATAAGAGAAAAAGCATGTTAAATTAGCTAAAACTGCTCATGTTATTCCTGATCTTAGCTACCGAATAATCACCCACATGCCATATACATCCATGAACTACCTCTGTATGACTATAATTTAGTTTTTTTTTGTATAATCCTTCCTTACCCTACAAAAATGGCGTCACAGCTTGCCGCAACTCTGCACAGTAGATGGCAAAAAGAAAAACAGAACAAAAACAAAAAGTAGAAAAGTAGCCAAGATCAAGCCCATGGTAAACTGCCTAATAAATGCGAATGCGGGACTGGGAGTTACTGAAGCAAACAAAGATTACGAAAAAAATTATAGACTTGTTGCAGATTACTATCAGATCATATTTTGACTTCATTAGCTTGTGTTAAATCTGTAAGCGAGTAGGAATTGAATGAAAAAGTGATTAACTGACTGTTTTTTATTGTTATAAATGAAGTAGCTAAGTTTGCAGAGTTTAGTGCCACAAGCTTCAATGCCTCAAAAGAAAAAGAAAGAAAAATTGCAAGCAAGTATCTAACACCTCTCTCTGTCTAGCAATTCAAGGCTTTCCCCACATATATCCATGATAATATATCCCTGCGAACAAACCTTAAGTGCATAACGTACTCCTGCGAATGGATAATAGCCTGTAGAATCCTCAACTTTAAGACTAGTTAACTTCAAAGCATTAGACCAAGATGCTACATTATTATTCTCCTTTCTTCTCATCCACACCAACGTGTCATGACCATCACTCGAAATCAACGCTAGAGAATCTTTGATGATTGTTAGGTGATTATTCCACCAATTGGGTTTGGGCAAAGTAATCATGTCAAAAACATGAGTACTCAAGTTGAATGTCAGTATGTAATAATGGGATATGTTATTTGTTTCACATCTGACCACCCAATGCAGTGCTCCATCTACAAAACACCCATACGATTTCACTACTTGAAAAAACCGACTACTAGGGATCTGAATCTCACTCCAAGAATTAGTCTTAAGGGAGTAAACAAAAGAAGATTCACATAAACCGATAATCTTGTAATCATCACTGATTGGATCGAAACCAAACCCAAATGACACACGGATATGTCTACGCGGATAATCAGGAACAGTTAGTTTACGCCTAAGTGAAGGATTCCATAAAATAACTGATGGGTAGTAGTTTGTAGTCGTATCCATGCAGATGATTCCAAAACATGACCCAACGATTTTGCAATTACTCTGAGTGAACTTTGATAATTCTCTTCTGGTGTATTCGTCTCTAAATATTGATCTATAAACATAATTATAACTATAATTGGAGCAAGTCGTCGGTGTATAAAAAAGGGTTTTTTGACGAGCTATTGTTGGAACAGATCTTATAGCGTGCTTGCGGATGAAACTCGGGCTAGATATGCGACAATGCCATGATTTAGAGACAGATCTAAATCGGAGGAGGGATTTGGATGGTAGTCTCTCAAGGATTTTATCAATCAACTCTTCACAAAGATAATCTGACATTGTTTTGATTCTGCAATGAGATAATAAAACACAATTATTTTCTGCATGCAAAATAAACAACTGACTTACTTATATCAATTACTAACATTTTTTGAATTTTGCCTAAAGAGGGTTATAGACAAAATATAAACCGAATAGTTATGAACATCAAACTCTGCTAAACTTTCGAACAAGTTAAAGGTCAAGGTATAATTTGATTATTCATACCAAAGGCCTCTTGGCCTAGCGGTATGCGAGTGCCCAACAACCAAAAGCTTTTGGGTTCAAATCTCATCAGAGACATATATGAGACATAATTTCTGAGATAGCTAGGTGGCCGCCCTTGGATTAGTCAGTTTCCAGTGTTAAAAAACTCACTTAAAGAGGAAAATAGGTCGTAAATACTAAAACGATTATGTAATTAGGATGAAAAAAAATTGTATTGAAAATACATACGGTTCTTCAGGCTTATATAGTTTAGGCATATTGTGAGAACGTGTGCTATGTATATACATTGTGTTTCAAATGATATGTGTCGAATGGGTTGAACTCGTTAGATGGATCAACAGATTTACAGTCTGTCGCGAGTAAGAGTTTCAGTTAAGAGAAACCGTTTACAATTAGTATAGGCCATACCAAATCTGATTAATACTGTAATGTTCAACTATGGTTGTTGCACACAAATACAAGTGATGCTTTTACGGAAAGGGAAACGGTTACACTTTTATTAATCAAAATCAGATTTCAATAAAACTTAAGCAAATAAGAAAACACATATTTAATGTTCTTAGATTGTAACCCTAATCTCTTTGTTGGTCAATAAGAATATTATAGGACTTAAAAAGATCTTGGTCCAACCACCATACTCGACCATGGAAGAACTTAACAAGTGCTTGGTACAAGGTGAACATTTTCATTAATATAACCAACATTTACATCCAAAAATGGATCCAGAGATCAGACATGCCTGATCTTTGAAATACAGGAAATACAGAATACAAATGTAACCAGTGGTATGCAAACAGTAAATATTCGTACCTTAAATTCACAATTAGATCTTCAATTTAAGCAGAACTTCAATCTTGGAACGATAGAGTTTGTTGGTTTTTTTTATTTGCTTAGGTTTTATGATTCAACTTACTTGTAGCTATTGCCAGGCCCAAGTTTTGCCCAATTACTTTTAAATTTTAATCCATTATGCATCACTATATTTGGGTTTTCTTAATTAACTTGTTTGGAGAGTTTATGTAGTTGTTTAAACTTATTTAGTGAAAATAATTATAGCATTGGGATAAGTTTTTCGGACTTCCGGGCCAGTTTTACGTGATATTCAACATGAATTTGTCGTAACAGCTCGCTAGCTCATGGCGGTAGCTCATAGATCGCCCTTGGGTCAAAACCGTTATTATACAAACACCACTATTCTCGTTTTAATTTGCTCATGACTATCTCAAAATTATCAAGGGAAACTTGTTTTATTTACCAAGATTCAAGATTGTATACCTTTACAAACAAATTCAAAAAATAACTATAATTCTTATAGTGGTGACTGATGATCAAGTCAATATACTGAAACTAAAATATGTTTTTTTTTTCTTCTCGAATTTAGCCACAAGCTCACGGATAATCAGGAACAGTAAGTTTACGCCGAACCGAAGGATTCCGTAAAGTAATGGCTGATGGGTTGTTGTATGGATTCGTATGAATGCAGATAACTCCATAATATGACCCAACAATCCTGTAATGATTCTCGTTGAACTTTTCTAATTCTTTTCTGGTGTATTTGTCTGTTAATACTGTCCTAACGTAATCCATAAATCTGCTGGAGTACGTCATGAGTCTAATAAGTATTTTTTTACGAGTTACTGTTGCAACAGATCTAATAGCGTGCTTGCGGATGAAATCCGGGCTAGAAATACGAGAATGACATGATTTAGAGATAGATCTAAATCGAAGGAGGAATTTGGGTGGCAGTCTTTCAAGGATTTCATCAATCAACTCTTCACATAGATAATCTGACATTGTTTGTTTCTGCAATATCAGGATAATAAAACACAATCATTTTATGCATGCAAAATAAAAATTAATTTACTTCTTATATCAATTAACATTTTTAGAGTTTTTCCGAAAGAGGGTTATAGAACTTGTTGAACAGAACATGTAAACCGAATAGTTATGAGCATCGAAAGTATACTCAATTAGTAAAACTTTAAACCAGTTATAACAAAAAAAAAATCAGGCTGTTACTTACGTAAAGTTCAAGGTATAGGTTGATTAATCATACCAAACGCCTCTTGGTTTAGCAGTATGTGAGTGCCAAAAATCATCGTTTGGAGAAAAAGAGATCGAGGTCCCCAATTTCCTTTATTTCAATTTTATCACCAAATTAGGGTTTGAGTGGGTATATATATTATCTAAGCATTTGAGACGATTTGGGCCGTTTGTCCAGCCCTTTGAACAAATGATTTTGGATCCATTGATTCAAAAGAATAGGTATTCTCAACTCATGTTTTACACCCACACAAAAATTTGGGCGAGTACGGTTTGGAAGTCGGACCGGACTGATCAAGATGGAAATTAGACTGATTAATTTGTTCAAAACGACGGATTGAGGCTCGGACTGAAATGGTCTGGTCCAGTGCGGGTTGGTCCGGTCTGATTCGGTTTTCGATTTTGTTTGATTCAACAAAGCATAATCTTCGGGTTTTTTTAGACCAACCCTGATCGAAGACCAAATATCAGAAAAATGTGAACCGAAAACCAGACCGAGATATGTTGAGGATATATACCCACTCAAACCCTAATTTAGGTTTATATAGTTTTGCTATATGGGCTGAGCCTGTAATTTGTGTATTTTAATTTTATTATTATTTTAGTTCGAGTGGTGACCATGAGCCACCACGACCCCTATCCCGCCCGCCCACCCTGAGCAAAATCCATGTCGTTGCATATGATCTTAGAAATATCTAATATATCGACAAAGGATTATGAGAGCATTACGCACATCATGATAGTCAATTTCATCTTATGCAGCAACTTGTTGTTGATTGTTTATTTAATTCTCGACCTTTTTCGTCAATACAAGAATCAAAATCGTTATGCTTTTAAGACTAGAAACATGTTAACTTCTATAGGAACCCCATGAGCTTACGCCCTTGGATGAAACTTGATACATTGGCTATGTTTGGCAAGAGATTTTTTAAAGCTTTTTCAGAGGTGTTAGCTTCTTTGTTAAAAAAATAATCTAATAGCTCTGTTTGGTACAACAAATTTTAAGAGTTGTTAGCTTTTTATTTTCACCAAGTAGCTCTTAAATTAAAAGCGATACAACTTTTTAAATTGTCAAGAGCTGTTAAAGCTGTATATTACTGATATACCCTCCAACCATATTATAATTTATTTAAATATGTCCTTTTAAGTCATTTTACATTTTAATTCTTACAGTTAACAGCTAATATACCAAACACTTCTATTAAAAATATAGCTTTTTAGTAAACAGCTTACAGTTAACAGCTTACAGTTAACAGCTTACAGCTTACAGTTAATTTTACCAAACATAGCCATTATCATGCAAGGTGTTTTTACCTTCTGTGAAACTTGATACATTAATTAGTACTTTTGTGTCTACAAGACTTTTAAGATAATCTCTGATGATGGTTACTCAGTCGGTTATCCTTGGCATTATTAGATATATACGACTATAATTAATTTTATTTTTGTATAATCTTACCTTATCCCACAAAAATGACGTCACAGCTTGCCGCAGCTCTGTGCAGTTTGGGATGGTTAGACTAACCTGGATGAGTACTATAACAAGTAGAAAAAATAAATAATAAACTTGTTGCAGATTATAGTCTAATCAAAAGTTTTGACTTCATTAGCTTGTGCTAAATCTGTAAGTGAGTAGGAATTGAATGAAAAACAAATCAACCGACATTTTATTTATTGTTATAAAAAATGTCTGATACATTTGCAGAATTTTGTGCCATAAGCTCCAATGCCTCAAAAGAAAAAGTTTGCAACCAGTTGTTATTGTTTCTAACAAGTCTCTTTGTCTAGCAATTCAAGGGTTTCTCCACATAGATCCATGTTAACATAAGCTGAATCAACCTCAAGTGCATAATGTACCCCTGTGAATGGATTATAACATTGACAATTCTCAACTTCAAGACTTTTTAACTTTGAAGCATTAGACCAAGACGCAACATTATCATTCTCGACTCTTCTAATCCACACAAACGTTTCAAGACCAACCCTAGAAATCAACGCTAGAGAATCTTTGATGACTGTTAAATGATTATTTCCACAAAATTGGGTTTTGGCAAAGAAATCATGTCAAAAACATTACTACTCAAGTTGAATGTCAATATGTAATGATGGGATAAGTTATTTGTTTCACATCTGACCACCCAATGCAGTGCTCCGTCTATAAAACACCCATATGATCTCACTTCAGAAAACCGACAAGTAGTAGGGACCTGAATCTCACTCCACGAATTAGTCTTAATGGAGTAAGCAAACGAAGTATGTAAACATAAACCAACAATCATGTAATCATCACTGATTGGGTCGAAACCAAACCCAAATGAGACACCAAAGTGACTGCATGGAAAATCAGTGACTGTCAGTTTACGCCTAACTGAAGGATTCCATAAAATAACTAATGGGTCTGGCTCTGTTCTCGTATTATCCATGCAGATAATTCCAAAACATGACCCAGTGATTATGTAATCACTCCTAATGAACTTTATTAACTCTCTTCTAGGATATTCATTTGTTGATACTTTCCAATCAACGTAAGCAAAATCTCGATTGTCGTAAGTTAACACTCTAATACGGATTTTTTTACGAGTTGTTTTTGTAACAGATCTAATAGCGTGCTTGCGGATGAAATCCGGGCTAGAAATAAGAGAGTTCAATGATTTAGAGGAAGATCTAAATCTGAGGAGGGATTTGGGTGGTAGTCTTTCAAGGATTTCATTAATCAATTCTTCGCATAGATAACCTGACATTCTTTGCTTCTGCAATATTAAAAATACAAAACACAATCATTTTATGCATGCAAAATAACAATTGATTTACTTATATCAATTGTAACATTTTTTTACTTTTTCCTTAAAAGAGGTTTATAAAACTGTTTGAACTAAAAAAAATGTTGAAACCCGTGAACGTTTATAATTAACACGTGAACACATCAAATTAGGAACATCAAAGTATGCTAAAATTTCAAACCATTTAACGGTGAAGGCATAGTTTGATGATTCATACCAAAGGGCTTTTGGCCGATCAGTATGCGAGTGCCCAACAACCAAAAGGTTTTGGGTTCAAATCTCGTTAGAGACATATGTGAGATAGCGATGGTTGTAAAGATTTGCAGTTCAAAAAAATTAGTTTGATCTACTAGAGCACGGTGAACTCACTAGTACAATCCGAAAAATAAAAGATAACTGACCTCAATGATTTGAATCCAACCGGAAGAATATTAATCCCCTTGCGGCCACCTCCCTTCGGCTATCCAAAAGGTAGTCGCCCTTTGATTACTAGGTTCTCAATGTATAAAACTCACCTCGAGAAAAATAGGTCGTAATTACTAAGAATTTTATGTAATTAGGATGAAAGAATGATCTCGTATAATATGGTTCGGTAGGCTTATATAGTTTTGCTCTATGGGCCAGCTAGCCTGTTATTTCGTGTTTTTTATTTTTACTTTTCTTATATATATGTGCCACTTGACTATAAGTTTTTGCAGCCGCATGTTATATTGCCAATTTTGCTAGGCGTCACCAAAAGGTCCAGTTGTGACCATGAGTCCATGAGTCCCGCGCACCCTGAGCAAAAACCATGGCGTTGCATATATGATCTTAGAGACATCTGATATAGGGAAAAAAAAAGGACTATGAGAGCATTACACACATTATGATAGTATGCAGCAACTTATTGTTGATTGTTTATTTAATTCTCTGCCTTTTTCGTCAATACAATAATCAAAATCGTTATGCTTTCAAGACTAGAAACAGGTTAACTTCTATAGGACCCCCATGAGCTTACGCCCTTTGATGAAACTTGATACATTATCATGCAAGGTGTTTTTACCTTCTGTGAAACTTGATACATTAGTACTTTTGTGTCTACAAGACTATTTAACAGACGAATAATGATAATAGGTCTAGAAATTGGTCTTCTTCCATTGGATTAAAATTAAAAAAAATTATAAACACAATGGAAAACAAGTGTAGCCATATGAGAGTACTAGCACCAAGTTATCTACGAATCAACTCTAACAAGACTAATGTGTATATCCTCTTAAATCATTTTGATCGACTCATATGTTGTTTGACTATTTTTCGGTACACTGACTTTATAAAAAAACGAACATAAAATGTTTCGAGTCAGCATCGCCCAACCTGTTTCGACAAGTACAAAAAATACTTGTTTTAAGTCATTAGGACTCACACGAAACATGAAAATCATGAATTTTCCATAACAGCTTGAATCACGTCTGATCATAGCTAGTATTTTATCTTTGGGTCAAAATTAACCATTATACGGGCGAAAGGGTCAACTTGTTGTATAGCTTTACAAACAATAAACAGAACATAAGCAACCCTGACAAACCTACAAATGCAATTCATCAAACGGGCGACTTTTTGAAGAAAAGAAAGAAAAATTAATGCCATACTGCCATAATCAGTCAAGCAGAATCAGCTAATAATGTTATTGGAAGCGGAATCGGCTAATATTGTTCTGAGCGACGTAGCTAAATTTTCATAAAGTAGTGTCGCTACCAATTGTACCTTAACAAAAAATCATAAACAATGTAGTGCCACAAGGTCCAAAATTTAGTATCGGAATAAAGTTTTTCAGACTTCCGAGCAACTTCTACGTGATAGGCACCTTACAATAGTTAACATGAATTTGTCGTAACAGCTCGCTAGCTCATGATGGTAGCTCATAGATCGCCCAGCCGTTATTAGAAAAACACCACTATTTCTCATTTTATTTTGGTCATGACTATCTCAAAAGCATCAAGGGAAACTTGTTTTATGCGCCAAGATTGTATAGCTTTACAAATATATTCAAAAAAAATAGCAATCATAGAAAGAAAAAAACGATATCAAAGATAGACTTATTGCAAGTTGCGTATCAAATAACTATAATCCTTATAGTGATGACTGATGATCAAGTCAATATACTGAATGCGCTCCTGTGAAAGGACTAAAACCTCAATGATCCTCAAATTTAAAACCAAGCTGCAACATAATCCACCTTTCTTCCAATCCATAGCCACCTATAACCACCACTCACTATCACTGCTAGAGAATCTTTGATGATTGTTACTCTCCCGGTTATCCTTGGCATAATTATGTACGACTATAAATGATTTTATATCTGCATAATCTTATGTTATCGTACAACAAATGGCGTCACAGATTGTCGCAGCAATGTGCAGTTTTGGATGGTTAGCTAGCTAGATGGTTAGACTAAGCTGGATGAGTACTATATATATAACAAGTAGAAAAAAAAATAATAAACTTGTGTTAAATCTGTAAGTGAGTAGGAATTGAATGGAACTAATCAACTGACATTTTATTTATTGTATAAACAATGTATATAAATTTGCAGAACTTAGTGCCATAAGCTCCAATGCCTCAAAAGAAAAAGTTTGCAAGCAACTGTTATTGTTTCTAACAAGTCTCTTTGTCTAGCAATTCAAGAGTTTCTCCACATATATCCATAGTGATACTTGAATCAATATAACCTTTAGAATCCTCAGCTTTGAGGCTTTTTAACTTAGAAGTATCAGACCAAGATGCAACATTATCATTCTCTTGTCTTCTAATCCACACCAACGTTTCAAGACCAACCCTAGAAATCAAGGCTAGAGAATCTTTGATGACTGTTAAATGATTATTCCCACAATTGGGGTTTGGCAAAGAAATCATGTCAAAAACATTAGTACTCAAGTTGAATGTCAATATGTAATGATGGGATATGTTATTTGTTTCACACTCGACCACCCAATGCAATGCTCCTTCTATAAAACACCCAAATGAACTCACATCTGAAAACCGACAAGTAGTAGGGACTTGAATCTCACTCCAAGACTTGGTCTTAATGGAGTAAGCAAACGAAGTATGTGCACTTAAACCAACAATCTGGTAATCGTCATTGATCGGGTCGAAACCAAACCCAAATGACAAACAAACGTGTCTACACGGATAATCGGAACGATTAATTTACGCCTAACTGATAGGTTCCATATAATAACGGATGAGTTCCGGCCTAATCCCGCATTATCCATGTAGATAATTCCAAAACATGACCCAGTGATTCTATGATCACTCCGAATGAACTTTAGTAACTCACTTCTAGGGTATTTGTCTGTTAATATCAACCAATCAACTGTTGAAAGTCCATGTCACAGTCCACGTGGAACTATTGGTTTTGTTTATTTTCCTGTCGTTATTTTCTTCTTTGAATAAGTCAGTCAACTGTTTTTTGGTCTTCCTAGGCTTTTGGTTTGTTAGCTGTTTTTGTGGCAGTAGTGTTGCACGTGGGTTATTCAACTTTCTAGTATTTATATGTGTGTTCTTTGCTTATCAATAACATATATAATTCTTCAAGTTCTCTGTTCTTATCAGTCCTTCTTTACCTTATCAGTTATATTTGTGTGTGTGTTTCATCTTTGTGTCTCACCTATTCAACATTTAGTATCAGAGCCTGGGGCTCTACTTCAAACTCATGGCTGAACTCCAGTTAGTTGGTGGTGTAAAGAGGTTGAACAACAGCAACTACAACTCCTGGTCTACATGCTTGATGTCGTACTTGAAAGGCCAAGATTTGTGGGAGATTGTAAGTGGCTCGGATACTACGCCATCGTTACGAGAAGATGCAAATGGAAGTTTAATGAAGTGGAAGGTGAAGGCCGGTAAAGCTCTATTCATTTTGAAAACCACAGTGGAAGACGAAGTATTGGAACATATACGAGACTCTTTGACACCTAAGGAGGCGTGGGATACCTTGGTTACTTTGTTCTCTAAGAAAAATTATTCGAAACTGCAACTCTTAGAGAACGAACTGTTGTCGGTATCTCAACGGGATTTAACAATCCCCCAATACTTTCACAAGATCAAAACACTGTGCAGGGAGATAGGAGAGCTCATCCACAATCGAAGATCGGGGAGGCACGGATGAAACGAATTATAATTCATGGTCTGAAACAAGATTACAGAAGCTTTATAAAGGTTGTTCAAGGGTGGCATACACAACCAAGCTTAGTTGAGTTCGAGAATTTACTAGCATCTCAAGAAGCTCCTCGCTAAGCAGCTAGGAGATATGTCGATTAGCTCGACATAAAAAACGGACGCAGAAGCTCTTTATGCTGATAATAAGCACAAAGGTAAATCCCGGTATAAGGGTTTCTCTAATAAATCAAATCGACCCAATAAATCAGAAGTCCAGTCAAAGAGGGGGGATGAATCGGAAAAAGGTGAATCGGGCAACAATGGAAACAGGGATACAAGACCTAAAAGATATGGAAAACGTTTTCCATACAATTGCCATTCATGTGGAATAAGAGGCCATATGGCGAGGGAATGTCGCTCAAAGCCATCAGATCAAGGAAACTCAGCTACCGTGATAGAAGAAGAAGAATGGGACGTGCATACCCTTGCGGCACATACAGAAGATGAAAAAACGAGGACGAGGATATTTCTTTGACAGTTTCAACAACCAACCAATATACAAACCATCTTAATGATTGGATTGTAGATTCAGGTTGTTCAAATCATCTCACTGGTGATAAAGAGAAGCTAAGCAATCCGGTCAAATACAATGGAAGCAGAGTTATTGTCAAGCTGACAATTCACGCCACTCAATTGCTCACATTGGGAATGTTGTTTCCCCATCAGAAGACCAGCAACACAAATTGAAGCTATCAGATGTTTACCACGTCTCAGGAATGAAGAAAAACCTTCTTTCATTCCCTCAATTGACTGCAGAAGGGAAGTATGTTCTTGATGCGTTCTCTTGCGATTACACAAGTTTTAAATTTATAACACGGATTTCCAAATAAGCTAAGAACACACGGGCAAGTATGACTCTTTCATTTGTAGCTAGCTTGTTGTGGTAAGCCGAAGTCGTTCACTAGGATTTGAGTGTTTTCGGTTGTAAAGGATCTTTGTAACAATGTAAAGTTAGTGGTAAAAATGGTTGTCACTCCCACAATTACCATATAAGTAACAAATAAGCAAATAAGCAACAAGTAACAAGTAAATGATGATTAAGCTAATAAGATGAGATGATAACAATAATATTAAAGACAATACTTGCTTGGATTAATTTATAACATTTGGATTGTTCATATGAGGATGGTTTTGATAAATTGATTACAAGTAAAGAAGATGATGGTCACAAATTCTAATATTTGATTTTAAAGGTAAATAACCAACGCGTATGATCATAACACAATCAAATCAAGCATTAAGATAAATCAACCAATTCAAGACTATGTTTAGTTTAACAAGTTTGATTCACGGTCGTTTCACAAAATCATTAACAATCACACTTAGGTTCCTTTGCATAATCATACCATTAAAGAAATGGTCAATACAATAGATAATCATCCATAGACAAAACGATTATAACTAGTTGATGAATGATAACCCTTTCGACCTATGAAATCACCAACAACTAATCAAGTATGATAAGCAAATGGAATGGAACTTAAGCATAATTGGATTTTAAACATAACATAAAATTGATCAAAACAATAATAAAACATAACAATCCTCATGTCATAACTTCATCCAAACAAGTGTATATGAAACTACTCCATAATTATTTCAACAAAATTCATACGAACAATATTCATAACATTCATAATCATTCCTGAAATATAAAAAGAGTTTACCAAAGTGCTATTAAAATAAGTAAATGGAAGGAATTAGAGCAATCCTTAGGCCTCCAATTGACTACAAGTTTTGTGGTATTTCGGGTTATGCAAATGAAATTCGTATTTGAGGATTGAGGCAGGTTTTGGAGAGGTTTGGTGAAGATTCGTGGTGATTTAAGTATCAAGAAACGCTACCAATGATAAGGGTAATGATCCCTTAGAGTTTGGCAAGGTTATTTTGATGATTGGAGCTTCAAAAACGTCACTTTTTGGCACTCCAATATTAAATCCGGGAATGGGGTTCTTCACCAAGGTTGGGAGAGTTTCCTTGGAGAATAATGGAGTTAGTAATGAGTTATTATGATGTGATTCAAGTGATATGTTACAATGCTGTGGGTTTGCTATTTACTATGATCCGGTGGTCTAGGTGGGTGGTGGTAAATGGTGGCAGCCATAGATGAGTTAGAGATAGAGAGGTTGTGTGTGTAAAGAGAAAGAAAAAGTGTATTGAGTGAAAATGGGAAAAACACAAACAACAACCCATCCTTAGAAGCCTTGGAGGGGTATATATAGTTACTCACGCGCCTACACTATACATAGTTTCCTAGTCTAGTCGTTGCGTGAGTGACTATGATAACTAATGGGAATTCTTAAATGTCGTCACATAAAGTGAACTTCCAACAATCTTCCCCCATGGGACGAGGTGTAGAATTCCTTACAATAGTTTTTCCTTACAAGTACATAATGATTAAGAACAAAAGCTTTCATGAAGCGTCCACTGCTGATGATGTTGTTGGAATTTATAAAAACCTTTTATCATATTAACACATTAATAATCACAAGTACCCAGCAGAATATAGGATCACATATAGACAAGTAATTAACATAAATGATAAAGAATTTCGTACCTTTTAGCAACGGATTAAACACCTTTATCGAACCTCCAATAAACGAAAACCCAAAGATCAAACCATGACCTCTCTAAGAGTACGCACACAATACGTTATAGCAAAACAATTAAGTATGCTAGTACTAATAGTGATAAAGCTAACCATTGCCATCGACTACGAAACACACATGTCAAATAGTATGTTCGAACTAGAAGGAAAAGTAACAAAACCATGCATGATCTCCTTTTTCATGCATACATATATGTTATGAATGAGAAGTTATAAAAACATAAGTTATCCAATGAAAGTAAACTTCCGATTGACTACATGCGAGAAACCAATTCTCGTTTTATCTTTTCTATAAATCGTCATTCAATGATGAACCAAAGGTTTAATATATAGGTTTAATTACTTAGCTTGCAAGCTAAGCAATTCTATCTTCTTTAGAAGTCTTCACCGATTAACATAAGGCAACAAGGAGAGAAAACCAAAACTTCCTTTTTCCAATTATGTTATTATAGCTTTATCCCTAATTAATATATTACACATAATATATTAACGTATAATTGTTTTACGTATTAACGTGTGCGTCCCCTTAGGCTCGGGACGACTTTCGGACATATATTATTTACGTGTACATATTCCTTCAGCTCCCACTTGGACATGTACAATAATATAATATAATAACATTGGTTAGCGTCTAGCAACACGTCAATGCTCCCGGAAGTTCTCGAGTTTAGTTTTCCATAAAGTACATTTAAAGGACTTAAACATTTACAATCCCTTTGTTTCGCAAATGCCATGTTAATAATGGATATGGATCAAAGTCATTCCATTTTAACTATTCTGTTTCTCGCATTACATAATTAATATAGATTACCAATCTAATCGAGACAAATCTAGATTATCATTGGGTATGGCCATACAAACATCTAATTAATTAACGAGGGGCCCAGTGGCATTATTCTTCAATCCTAGTTGAATGAACAAATTCTATCTTGACTACACGTGCCTCTTACATGTTTCAAGATACAAATGATTATGGTCTTTATTACTACCTTATTCAGGATAGCGTTAGAACTATAGAAAAAAGTACCATCCACATATATAAGACCTGCTTGCATCTCAAGTCAAAGGATTTAGTAATGTAAATCATTTGCAAGTTTCACTTAAAGATGTCGATCCATAAAGTGACTGACTTGTTAGTAGGAGATGTCCGATATACAACTTTTGGATATCGTATGAGTTGGTGAACCGTTCGTGCATATTCTATGAATATTACCATCTCTCATATATGTCTTAATTCAATTATATTCCCATATAATCAATTGACATAGACAATTTAGAATAACATATTATTCAAGGATTTAAACAAGAAACAATAGGACCAATAAATATGAAAGAAAACAAAGATATCCAATACTTCAATTCATAAAATAAATATTGTTTAACAATATCCTTTATCCAAATACTAAAAGAACAATGTATGATAACCTTAGTTGAAAAATCATGCCTCAAGATATGACGATCATACTTGTTGTCAATGCATATATTTCATAAAACTCTACTAGGTTTGATCTTTAGGATTTTGAGAATACTTATTTCAAATTCACAATTGTGAAAATCTCTGAACATATATAATGATTGTCATTATGTACATTTCTACATATGAACACAACAAAATGGGAGTATCGTTGTTGTACATCCTATAAGGTGTGTGAGTCCAACAAAACACCTTATTCAAAACAATCTTCTTTAATTGCTTCTTAAACTATAAAGTATTATTTATTCTTTTAATATGTATTGCAACATTACGCTCAATTGAACATAACTAATCCACATGGTCATCATCAAAGATGAAATCGTACCATGATTAGTATTGAGTGTTATCTCAATCAGTCTATCATCCATGTCTAAAAACATCACTATGATATATTATAATTCATAAACTATAAATTATTATTATGATAATATTTGGTGTCTTTCTAAACTCTAAGTTTGTTGACAATGATAATTACATCTTATTATCATATAGAATATTCATTACTTGAAACAATTCAAGTTAATAATAATCATTCTATCCGAAACAAATCTTATCATAACATTTGTACTAATCATCTAAATGATTTTCTCTTTAAGCAATCGTTGTTGTCAAATCTTCTTGTACTTATACAAGTTTTATAACTATACATACACACAATATGATTTACATGATGAATCATTTAAGTTTTCATCTTATGTCAACTCTCATCAAATGAGATATATTCATTGAGACTTTCTAAATGATATTTCGTGTTGTGTTGGATTTCATTAACCACAAATGTTTATTACAATAAGCATACATATCAAGGTCATACGTTTAATTTATAAACCCTTTCATATGAAACCTTATTCCAAGCTAAGGTCTAACATCTTGCTTACATGGAATATTGCTTTCCATATGTTATACATCATATGTGATTTAAGAAATAAACATAATACTCCCACTAGCTTTTAGATGTACTCACAAGTTATCTTAGATCTAATTAAAAATCAAAACTTGGATTTAATAATTAGACTTGATATATATTTCTTAGATGCATGCATTAATGCATACATGGATTCTTGCATTATGTACACTATATAAAGATTATTGTAATTTATAAACACTTTGATCACAGTCGTCCTCGCTAATGTAAACATACAAAAGAGTTTAAAAATTACATTGTCATATTTATCATTATAAAACTATCATGACAATAAATCATCTTTATTAATGCATGTAGAACTTTTCTATCACATATTGTGCATTAATCATGTGTACAATATTGCCCATATGATTCTTTCACTAAAGAAACGTATATTCACCTCACGGTCTAACCGGTTAGTTAAAGATTAATCAAGTTTCCAAAAACTGATTATCTTTTATGGACTTGCATCTACTCATTCATAGTTTTATTCAATAATGACATTCAAGATTTAATAACACATCTGTCTGGTTAGTAGGGTCACCATGATCCTCTAACATACATCCCTTAGTATTGACATATCAATATATCTTTCAAGTACTAAAGACATCCTTGCGGATCTATGAATGTGAGTTATATCTTCACGATGTTCAACACTTAATGTTCACCATCATTATGACATTCGCTAGTATATTTAGAAGGTTGCGTATTTTTCTATTTATCTCTTAAAGATCTACGAGTCCTCCCACTTGCTTTTAGTAATCATAGACTATTCTTCAAATACTAAGCATGTAGGGAAACAACAAATTGTTATCTTTTGGGACACGTCACAAAATACCTTGATAGTTCTTGACAAATTCAGAACTTTAATTTAAAATACTCAATGTGATTCATCACATTCCATAGCTTGATGGTGTCTTAGTTTCCTTCTAGGTTGGAGTAATATTTAAGTATATACATTGTATACTTAATTTTCAAACCTTGACAACTTTTTGGAGGTAAAGTATTTCAAGTTATCACATCAAGTAATTCTAAAGAATTTGATTTATCACTCAAGACATTCTACGAGTATTTGAGATTGTAAGACTATATCACAATTCCTAAATAACTTAAGACTCCTTAGGTTAAATACTTATCAATTGTGTCAAAACAAAATTGAAATGATATAATATATAAAACCTAGTGCATGCTCTAACGTATACATCTTTAAATAGTTCAATAACTATATATACATTGTTTATCCTTTGAATAATTCAAAGACTTCATGTTCATTAACAAGAAGACATAACAAGTAAACTATTTACTTTATGTTATATGTGTTTTAACAATTAAAGACTATATGCTTATGCTTTACAAGAGACATAAACATTCATAAAGTAACTATGAACAACTTCAGTAGTTATTTCAAATTAATTGCTTACTTCATTTATATTATTGTGCATTCCAAGAAACATTCCAATAAATATAAACAAATTAGTTGAAGTAGCTTGTTATTCATATCATGACATTTTCTAAACAAGACAACATACATTGACAATTAAATGTATAAGTCTTAATAGAATATTAGATTCTTATCTCGCGGTCAAGAAACCATTTGTCATATTGTTATGTGTTGTACCTTGCACACAATAAAGATTTCTCCCACTTGTGCACGACACAACATCACGTACGAATATAAACAACCACGAAACGCAATAGTTTATGTGAACAATATGATAATGTCATGTATACTTGAAAACTAGTAGAATGTCAACCATATAGTTTTATAATAAATTCTGCGTAATTATTATATGAAAAATACTTCAAAAGTGATAATCATATAAAATAGAATGCATTTATCCTTAAAACTATGGTTCTTCATATTCTGAAAGTAAATTATTATTTCAAGTCAAACTGGAAATAATATGGATTACTACGAAGGTAAACAAGCTTGTAGCTCCCACTGAATTAGACAACATTACATTAATGTATTTCGCAATGCTCCCACTGGATTTGACAACATTACAAATGTTACTTCACCAGTAAATAGCAGATAGCGATTTGTTTACTTCCCTACTCGCTTTAAATGCCCATAAGTAACAAGTACTTATGTATTACTAGACGAATACCCGCGCATAGCAGCGGAATTACCTAAAGACATATAATTAATGATATGCTAATTGATTCGATAGTTGAACTCGTGACCCAATAATTGCCTAGCGATAGATAGTTAATGATTTATTAATTGACCCGATGGTCGAATCGGTAACCCGGTGACTCGTCCGGGTTGAACCGGCAGGCGAGCTTGTTCGCATTGACTCGATCAGGTTGACTCTGTGGTCGAACCCGTGTCCCGGTGGTTGAACCGGTGACTCGATAGGATTGACCCGGTGGTCGAAACCAGTGACCCAGTGGCTCGACAGGATTGACCCGGTTGTCGAACCCGTGACCCAGTGACTCAATCGGGTTAACCCGATGGTCGAACCCGTGACTCGAAAAGATTGGCTCGATGGCCGAACCCGTTACCCGGTGACTCAATCGGGTTGGTCCGATGGTCGATTCGTGACCCGATGACTCGATCGGGTTGACCCGTTGGTGGAACCCGTGACCAAGTTACTCGACCGAATTAATCCGGTGGTGAAACTCGTGACCCGGTAACTTATGCAATTGTTTATGTTTTAAGTTTTCAACATTTCCTATTTTATCCAATTTATGTGCATTTAACTTTTCAACAATTCCATATTTCATATCCAACTTCTATACATTTAATTTTTCAACAATTCCATAATTAAATCATTTTTCAACATTCAAGGTTTTGGGGTTTTTCCTTTATAAGTAGTAGAGATAGAGAGTGTATGAGTTTCTACTATTAAAATGAGAGACTATCTATCATGCTTTCATTAACTTGAAAACTGGCATGCAATTTCCTCCATATAAGGCCTACCATTCAATAAGGGTATTTAGTACCTACGTTGGGTTAAAAACATAATAACTAGGATAAATAAAGCTAGTTATTATAATCACAATAAACAAACAAAAAACTTATTTTGTTCTATCGATTATAGCCTTAAGGGGATCGACACGTAAAGAACAAACGAAGTATTGTTTGCCTAGAGATTGCTAAGAGACTTATTAGTTTGAAAGATGCTCAAAAACTCAAAAAGATTAATGAGATCTACTTGAAACAATAAGTTGTGCAAATCTACCTAACCATTTAAGTTCACTTAAAGATTGATAATTACAATAATCCAATCATACCTATTAATAGCTTTTCCTTGCACCGAAAAAGGATAGGTATATGTCTCTTTCTTTCTTACAAGAAAACGAGACTTTGTTTGTCAAACAAGCATTAGTTTATGGAACTTTGTTACAATAATACTTTTAAAAGAATCACAAAATTCAATTTTAGTATTTTCAATGATATTATCTTTATAGAAAAATTAAATACCCATGTTTAATATAAACATTAATTTTCTAAAAGCTAGAATCCACCAAGACATACCGCCACCGCATCAGTTGATCTGCTAGTGATGATGAAATTTAAGGGGTAATTGACGTTAAATAATTGCATCAAATACAACTTTTAGAATTATGGGACTCAACTTTATATACATCACTTGTGACAATTCAAAAGTGAAAAAGCGAACATGTTTATCCCATCTATTGCCACGAGTTAAGGTCTCACCTATCTTAACTTGCTTAAGTCGTCCAACCAAAAACCGTGATTATATAGCACCGACGTCTCACAATCAAGTGTATTATATCACCTTGGGTTACAAAATCACCATAGTCTAACGTATGGTGAAAGAGTAAGTGCAAGTGCTTTTACAAGTTGGATGGCAAATAAACTTATTTCAAAGGGTATTAATTTTGACAATTCAAAAACATGTACAAAGAAGCATGCAACATCCTTGTATCATGATAATTTAACAAATTTACTCAATTCGTTAATTATAGACATCACTTTTTTAACTCATAATTCAATTGTATAAATAGTGATATCATAAAAATTGACGATTCAACATGTATTCTGTTTAAAGAAGTTTAATTTTATCACGGGAAAAGATTAAAGAATGATTAAAATCATTCAAACCCTAGACCATTCGCGGCTTCCTAAATAGTATGCAAGATAAGGAGACTACAAGTAGTCAGGTATTATAGGGCAATGGTATCTACAAGACCGAAGTCTTGATGAGTCTTCCCGAACCTTACCCTTGCAACTAGATAGTACTTTTGCAAATTATGTCATTAATAAAATTTTACTAATTTAAAATAGAAAACAAATTATAAACTTGATTCTTGCTAATCACGGCGTGAGTTAGATTTAAAACATGTAAGGGCAACTCATTTGTTGCCACATATGATCGTGCAAGAACAAGATTATAATAAATCAAATTTCATATAGTTTTAGCCTGGTTTATCTTTATTTTTCGAAAAACCCTTTCCTTGAACCATGATATATAACAATTATAATCAAAAGCAAAACAAATAAACATTAACCTAAAACATATACCCGATTAACAATTAATCACATACTTCATGCATACCACATCAATCATGACTTCAATTAAAACAATTAATCAAGAACACATGATCCATGGTAAACTTGCATGATTCCCATGGATCGAACCATAATTTAACAATTAACAACGTGATAAATAACGACTAATTAAAAATTAACAATATATTTATCAACAAAATTGCATACAACTTAGGTTTGTCTAATTAATTTTATTAACCCTAATTAGGGTTTATGAAAACCTAATCATCAAATAAAATAATTCAAACGCCATCATAGTAAGTTTACACAATTTTATCTCTTTCGTTATTTTTAAAGTAATTAAAAGCTATACGAACCTGGCTCTGATACCTGTGACAATCCGTCAATTTATGGTTGATATTTTATTCTCAAATATTATTTAAAAACAATTTACAATATGAACTCACTTATTTTTGGGAAGTAATTTGGATTTACGTCTTGAAGTAGCATCGACTACGTTTAAACCGGAGGATTCTACTTTACGTGCTTACGTTTACATACACCGTCTTTGGTGACAGTCCGACATTTCAGAAAAATTTATCCGAGAATATTATTTTGGAGTTTTAAATTTGTGTTAGTTCATAAACTCACAAATTTACGAGAAGAGATTAGGACTTACGATTTTATTTTAACGTCCTTTACGACTAAACCGGAAACCTTAGGATTACGTATTTACATTTTCGAACTTCGTTTTTGATGAGACAATTTTTATTGGATTCGTTTTGTGACGTTGATTCATAATTTATAAAAACGTTTTTTGTAAAACGACCCGAGGGCACGCAAATCGAGGAAACTAGAATCGAGGAGTACCCGTAAATTAGTGGGATGGGACAAGTTTTACACTTGCCCACCCCACTATGTGTGTGGCATCCAACTAGTGCCTCAACACCCTTAGGTGTCAAGCCTTAAACAAGTTACAACACTTGTCTATTTTGCTTACAAGTTAAGCACACCTTGAGACAAAACCAACAATCAATACCATTTACCACACACACACTCATGCAAACCACACACATTTTCTCTCTACTCTCTCTATGATTTCGTGCATACTTCACCAAAAACACCTCCATTTGATCCAAATTTAACCACAAACTATTGTTATAACTTACATATGTTAATCTCCTTCAAAAGAGATGAAGATTGGTGGTGATTATAACATCCATGGAGGACTTTTCATGTTGTCTTGAGGCTGATTTTCCACAAGATATATATGAAGAATGGTGGTCTTGAAGATGGTCTTGGCTATGCACAAGTTTCTTCATCCAAATCCATGTCAAACTCATAACCTACATCAACTTGGTGGTATAAAGATTGTCCTCCTCATCTTCTTATTATTTTGATTATGTAAACATGTATTTTATTTCCTATTGTATATGTATATGATGATTATATGATGATAAAAATGTTATGTGGGGATTTGGTGTTGATAAACATGATTAAAAAGGTGAAAATCTATAAAGAACAAGGCTAAAATCTTGCTTAAAAGTGATGGCTGTATAAAACAGTAGAAAACTAAAACATGAACTGATAAAATTGCATGTTATGATCCATTTACAGTAAGTACAAGATGTTATACACATGTGAGAGTTGGCCATGCTATGGAATCAAAATAATGAGTGAGATATGATCAAAACAAGTTAGGTGGTCTAATCTAAATAAGCAGTTTTGTAGGGACTGTTAAGGCATGATAAACTTAAAATGGGCAGTAGCTATAACTAAGTTAAATGTAGCACATAATATGAAGAACATGTCACCAAAAAATGAGCTTCTAATTCATTATAGAACTCTAGATATGGTAAAAATGATGAACATGAAGATAAAAATCAGATTTTTGGAAATAATGTTTATTATTATTATATAAGCACTCACATTTTAATGTATAAAATGTAAAAATAAAAACCCACTAACTTATAAAACTTATTTATATAAATATATAAAAGGTTAATTAAATTGATAAATTTATATAAATGGTGGTGACATAATATTTATAAGTAATAAAAACTATAAACTTGATTTTTACGACTTTTTCGGCTATCGCCGTAAAATTAACTTTTTTTCGCCAAATGAAACTTAGACGATCAAAGCCGTCTAATGTAAAGTTTATAAAAGTAATATACTGATGTATAAGCAACTAATACAAGTAAAAACCGATAAAACCCGAAGTATAAGAAATACGGACATTAACGAGCTAACTAAGCATATTGGACAAATAAATGGACTAAATAAGATAAATACTTGTAAAAAGAACTTAATGGGCTTAACCCATTTGGGCCCAACATGGAAAGTATACATACTGATAATATAGGTATAAAATGGATTAAAACAAGTTAAAGAACTTATAATAAGTTTATTGGACTTAAAACACGTAAATAGGCAAAACTAGTAAACTAGTATGAACGTTATCGACACATAACACAAAAATGAGTAAATGAGAATATGTAAACCCACTTGATCATCATATATATATATATAATCATCATATGTATACATAATTGTTATTTTTATAAAGTCATTGGACATGAGTCTAAGACGAGTATTATTTGTCTAGGTTTCCGTGATTGAAGCACGTACCGTACGTCCGAATTGCCAATAACCCGCTCCCACATCAACGTGAGTTCATAGCCTCACACTCTTTTAAATGTTTTTATAAATGTTTTATAAACCCGCGAGGGAGACAACATGTTAGTTTTTATAAAATTAGGACACCATTTGTCCCGATTGTTTGTTTATTGATTTTGGACCCGAATGATTGAATGACCCGATTGTATGACCCGATAAATGATTAAAGGACCCGATAGATGAAATCAAATGGATTATTAAAGTTAGGTTATGTCACTAAAAGTCCCATTAGCATGAATTGTGAACTACCGGGATTTGGTAGACGCTTATGCATTTAATAGTACTATTTGGGGACGATCACCCCAGTTCGCGCCTTGACGGTTGATCCCCGTCGTGCCACATTGATTGGTAAGTGAATTTATGTATGAGAAGATTTCCATAGCGTGACCTTTGTGACGACACGCTACTTTAGATGGGCAAAATTGGTATCGGGTTAGCTACCCGTTGTTGATTTAGTAAGGTAACAATGTCATGCGGCTTATAATAATCCAAATTAACGAAATACTAATAGACGCTCCGAATTACGATGTATTGCCTGACTAGCAATACAGGGTCATACTATTGATATTATATTCGTGTTTTGGTTTTCATAACCATATTCATATAACGGTTTTTATTTTCATACAACGTTATAAGACGTATTGTATGATATTTTTGTGACATTGGCTCGTATAATGATTTTTAAGGCAAATGCCTATATTATGATTTTCGATAAGGATTTGTATAAAACGACTTTGGCTATTTTATGGCCTATTACAAAGATTTGTATAAAATGATGTTGGCTATTTTACGGCCTATTACAATGATTTATACGAATTGATTTTTGGTACTAATTTTATACCAAAGTTATATTGATGGAATTTATTAAACTCTATGAATTCACTCGGCGTTATCGCTGACCTTTTCTTTTAACATGTTTTATCTCAGGTACTTGAAGGTAATTCTCGGGAAGACAACAAGAATTCATGGCCCGCACCTAAATACTTATTTCCATTCAAATGCTTTGTAAAACCTGTATTAAATATAATGACTTGGGACCGATGTAACTTTGATATTTATGAATGGAAATGCTTTAATATTAAAAACGACGTGAGTTTTAAGCGTTGTCTATGATGTGAGTAATGTGCTATCCCGTAACACCAACTAGTCTTCCACTGTACTGAGTTGTATAAATTTGGGGGTGTTACAGTTTGGTATCAGAGCTCTCGTTATAGAGAACGAAAGATTTTTTAAAACCAAGGTTTTGAACAAAACATTTCAAAATCTTTTAACTAAAAACATTTTTCTAAAAATGTCTAAAAATCTTTTGACTATAACGGTGCCGAAGAATTCCCGAGTTACCGACAAGGCCAAGACTGAGAAGTGTTATTTTAATATATATATAACTTGGATTATATATATATGATGTAATTTTATTACATGATTGCTTGATGATTATTTTGATATTTATACGAGGTATTTATACGACGTAGATTGTCACAAAGTAACCCTAAATCCCCTAGTAAATTAATCGAAGCTATTCTCGTAGGAATTCTAGCTATCCTAGATCTAAACCAAGTTGTGGATATTTATGATCCAACAAATGGTTGATATTCGTAGAAATGTAGATATTAGTTGATTGCGATATTGAAAAAGGATTGGCGAGATTAAATCTGATATCGATGTTATGACGATCTTTTCTTATAGAGTGGAGTTTGACAAAACGTTACCACCTAGAAAGATGTCATCTGATTCGTTGTCACCCAATTCTTAAATTGAAATCGAAATGGTGAATGTTGCACCTGAGGCTGTTATTGGAACCATTACCCAAAAGCCTCATGCCACTAGTACCTTTCCGAGAAATCTGATTGAATGTGTGAGTCATCTCATGCTAGTGACTCATTTGATAATTTTTGTTGTAAGAGATATAGGATTGGAAATTAAGTGTTGATCATATCGAGATTTTATTTCCCTATTAAGGTGTAAGAATAAGATTGAAAGTATTGGAAAATGAGGTAGAATATCGCATTAAGTATAAATTGGTTGGAACTTGAATAAAGTTAAAATTTAACTCGTATGGAATATGAGATTGTTAAGAGAAAGTCGTTAAGTTTTGTGATCAAATTATAAGGTTTTAATTGATTATTGATTCGTGTTAAGTGTTGTTCCTAGGCCATTGTCCACTAATGAGGATGCCCAGTGTCCAAGAAATAAATTGAAGAAATCTTCTTCTGAATTGGGACCGATGGATCTTTCGGGACAAGTGGAACACCTAATGACTCTTGTAGATTAGTATTCATTGTGGTATCTTTTAAAAATAATCCCTAACTTAACTGAGACATCAGTTGGTAGGATGAGTTCTTGGAATTGTATGACATAGTGACACGTAATGTGTTACGGTACAATTTTGACTTGTTTGTGATTAATGGAAAGACTACATTTGATTGCTAAACTCTACATGTATCGATGTTATCTATCTTTTATTGCTTCACCCTAATGTTCGCATTAGTGATGCAACTATTGAACAAGTATTCATCTCGATTTGAGTTACGTTGTGGATTATTCTTTTGAGTGCCATCGAGATCATGAACCTCATGATTATTTGGCTAAGCTCATTTCCTATCATATTGTAGTTAGTTCTTGGTGAACAACTTTCATCACTCTTTTGCAGATCACTCATTGTTTTTATAAGATAAAACAATATCATTTGAGGAAATTGAATTTTCATCACTATAAGGATTATTCAAAGTGAGATTTATAAGTGATTGTTATCGAAATGAAGTTGTTTATAAAACACCTTGGGAAAACTTAATTGCTTTCATAACAAGGAAAATCTTTGTAAATTTATTCTTGATTCTTATTTAAGAATTAAGCATGAAAATGTTTTTATTATAAACATGATGATAAAATTTTGACGAACTGAGTATTGCATCGTTAATCTTGAAATTGTATATAGTTGCGCGCCTACATACAATTTGGAATGGACCATGCAAGGCTGATTAGTAGTCACCATAAAACTGATTAATAAACACTACATTTTCTTTGAAGATTGTGAAAGATTAAATTTTATGAGATCTGCAAGAAGTGAAAAATAAGGACATAATGTTAGGGACACCTACATATGTGCCTGTATCATCTATTCTTCTGAGTCGAATTTACTCATCTGTGGAAATTGTCTTATTTGGCAATTGACAATTCTTTCTTGTCCAATTCTCCCATAGCGAGATTCTTAGGAAAAGTATTTGATTACCGAGTGTTGATACCCGACTGGATGTATTGACGTTCTTATCATTTCTCATTATTTGATTTCATTTTAATGACCTGGGTAACGATCCGAGTAGCTTTCGAATGCGTACTCAAATTATGAAAACATGGGATATATTCATATTCGTTAAATGTTTTCATCTGTATCTGATTTTGAAATTCTCTCGCATAGATTATGTGTTGACCTTACTCTTTTAATAGTAGTTGTGTATCCTAATATCCCTGAAATTGTGAAGGATTATAAATTATTATTAGTCTTTTGAGAAGTTCACATCTTATCGACGACAATAAAACTAGAAAGTTGACAGTGCCAATAGAATGGATTGATTGATTATGACATGATGACATTGTCTTAATTGATGGGAACTCGAGTAGAAGTCCCTAAAAGATAAGATGTTGATTATCAAAAGTAATCTAAATAATTCTTGATGGATGACCATATCCTGCATTTAGACTTGAAATTATACCGTGAATGGTTGTGATTTAGTCGTAGATATTATAATCTAGAAAGAACCTAATATGTATGTATTAAAAGATGTTTCCGCTATCTGAAACTTTAGTAAGTATTTGTTAATGAATTACCTAGACTTTCGCCATTAAGCCAAGTAGAAATTGGTATTGATTATATTCCCGGTGCTGCACCCGTGGCTTGTGCACTGTACGTCAGCACCATCTAAATTAAAGGAATTACCATACAACTGAGAGAGTTGTCGGAAAAAGATTTTAATATACCAAGCCTGTCATCCTGAAGAGCTATGGTGTTATCATTCCTTATATTTATAGATTACTGTGAACTGAGTAAATTGACAATCGAAAACGATATCCATAACTCGAAATGGAAGATTTGTTCGATCATTTACAAGGTTTTTGATCCTCAGTATGGTTATCATCAAACTTCACATATGCGAAAGAGATTATCTATTCCAATCACTACATCCGGTACTTGTAATGAACATTATGAGTTTCACGTGATGTCGTTCGGATTGACCAATGCACATGTAGTATTCATGAATTTGGTGGATCACGTGTGATAGGCTGAAATTTGATAAATTCATGCGTGTGATCATTAAGGACTATTTGTTTGTATATAAGAATAATAATGAGTTGATAATTATTTATAGATTGCCCTGAACTGGCTGAACAATAAAAACATGTACCTTGAATATCTAATATGTGATTAAAGACTTAATTCTTTACATGATTTAACCGTGTGATTAATAGATAATGGAAGCTATATTGACTTTTCAAAGATTAGAACCATTAACGCTTAGGGATTAAAAATTTAATCCTTTACATAAAATGACCGTTGGATTAATAATGGTAAGATGTATGCATATAGACTCTTCAAAAATTAAGAGCCCTTTTAAGACTTTGGATTTGTTAGAAATACGTTTCTACATATATTAGAAGTATCGGTCACTCCACAATAATATTCATGTTGTAATAGCTCGTAGTTAGATAATAGTTGTTAGTTACTTATTAACTTAAGTAAGAACCGGTCCATGGGCTTGTCATGGACCGGCCCAAGCCCATGTTTAGCTTGGTACTATAAATACCCCTTTCCACTAAGGAAAGGGGTTGGTTGTTGTTCCATTTCACATTTCATAGTAATAAAATCTTCCATATATTTCTCTCACTTTCTCTCTCTAGTTTCTCTCACTAGAAAACATCAACCCACTTCATAGATTCATAGGTTATCAATTTCTACATTTGGTATCAAGAGCTATGGGGTGATTTAAGGTAAGGATTGTGTTGCTTTTTTAGTTTTTGAATCTATTAGTGATCTTTAGGAAAAATCAATCTTGAATCTTGTTATTTTTGGTGTTTTTGTTATTGGGATTGATTGATAAGGATTGGGTTTAGCTTATTTTGGTAAAAATCATAAAACTTTTTGTGGTTTTGGATCAAAAATCGGGGTTTTAAGCTGTTTTAGAAGTCTCGGAAACATTTCACCAGATCATTCCGAATAGGATTTTCCGAATAGGAAGGTTTTCCGAATAGACGGTTTATTCCGAATAGAAGTTCCGAATAGGAAGGTTTTCCGAATAGAAGGTTTATTCCGAATAGAAGTTCCGAATAGGATAGTATTCCGAATAGAAGGGTTTTTCCGAATAGACTTTCCGTTTAGAAGAAACTTTCCGAATAGCCACATTTTTTCCGAATAGAAGATTTTTTTCCGAATAGCAACAAACTTTCCGAATATCCAATTTTTCCGAATAGACACCAATTTTCCGAATAGCCAATTTTTCCGAATAGACACCAACTTTCCGAATAGCCAAAATTAGGAAATATTCCGAATTGCCATCATTCCGAATAAGACCAGTTTTTCCGAATAGGCCAAATTGCCAAAATATTCCGAATTGAAGAAAACATTCCGAATAGGGGTTTTTCCGCATAAGGGTTATTCTGCATAGAGTTTATTCCGAATAGGGTATTTTCAGCATAGGATTATTCCGAATAGGCATTATTCCGAATAAGGGTTTATTCTGAGTTTGGGTTATTCTGTATAAGCAAGTTCAAGGGGTATTTGAGTTTTTTTCGACGATCTTTAGTGGATTTAATCTTGAGTTTAACCAACACAACACAAATTCTCAACCTTTCTTCACTGCTCGATCAAACGATAATCTTTGAGTCTGTTAAGTGATCACAATGAATCCAAGTTCATTAATGCCTCAGATGACATCTCTTACGGATATCTCGATCATAACGGGGACTGATAGTCGTCCACCGATGCTTATTAAAGAGGTGTTTGAGGCATGGCAAGGTCGAATGATGCAATATCTAAAGGGGAAACCGACATACGGAAGGCTTATGGTCAAATCGATTTTGAATGGTCCACTCGACTATGGTACCATTACAGTTGACAACGTGACTAGACCACGAGAATTTGAAGAACTCACTCCAGCTCAACAACTTGTTGCAGATGCAGATGAAAAAGCTCTTCAAACAATTCTTCAAGCTCTTCCCCATGATATTTATAGGATGGTAAGTCAGTATACAGTGGCAAAAGATTTATGGGAACGGTTAAAGGTGTTGCTACAAGGCACGTCTCTCACCAAACAAGAAAGGGAGTGTCAGCTGTATGATTTGTTTGATAGATTCACATACAGCCCAGGGGAAACACTACACGATTACTACTTCAGATTCACTACTCTAATGAATGATCTGAATGTATACAATCTGGTAATTGCTCCATTCCAGGTTAACACCAAGTTCTTGAATACTTTACCTCAAGCTGAATGGGGTGAGTATATTACCGATGTGAAGTTAACCCGGGATTTGCATAAGTGCAACTTAGATCAAATCTATGCTTTTCTTCAGCAACATGAGAAGCATGTGATTATGCACCGTTCTCCTCGCGGTATGTACCCAGATTCCTTAGCTTTGATGGCGAATCAACCAAGCTTATCACACAACAACACACCTTATATTTTGGGACATCAAGCCTATCATCCATCACCTTACATAACACCAACTTTTCCACAATACTCGATTTTACCACAACCTCCCACCTCACATCAGCAACAGTATCGGTTCAATGCACCTTCACCACAGTATGGTTCACAACTTCATCCAGCAAATGTTGCACCTTATGCTCAGCCTTCATATTCGTCTTATCAAGAGAATGCAGCATATCCAACAAGCTACCCTGATCAAATGAGTATTCCTTCTACTGATTATGCAGCTCATCCAGATCAAGCACTGTATTGTGATGATGAAGAAGTCCCTGTTCCTGTTTTCCAACAAGGAGCTGACCCAGTTGAAGTGCTAACTACTATGTCTGCATATCTCACAAGAACTTTAAGCAAACGAGGATACAGAGGATCAGCTCCTACCAACAATCAGTTGAGGAAGTCATCCAATTCTCGCCAACAAGCTACAATTGAGAATGGCAGGGTAATGGTTCAGCCAATTCAACCATATCAGGGGAGATCTTCCACTTCAACCAATGCTCGCACGATTACTTCTGCTCCTGCTCCTATGGTCAACAATCCTCCACGGGCTAATACAGGCAAGTTGAGAATGATCACATGCTACAACTGCAAGGAAGAGGGTCATATGTCCAGGGATTGTAAGAAACCCAAGAGGAGAAGGGATGGACAGTGGTTTGCAGAAAAGATCTATCTGGTAAATGCTCAGGCGCAAGGAAGGGAACTTGATGAAGAGGAGCTTGCATTTCTTGCTGACCCAGGGATTGCTGAACAAGACGTTGTCACTACGCATAATGCAGCTTACCAAGCCGATGATCTTGATGCGTATGATTCCGACTGTGATGACTTTCAAACTGCAAAGGCTGCTTTCATGGCAACTTTCTCCAGCTTAGGGCCAGATAAGAAATCTGAGGTACTTATTAATAACACAGATAATGCCACTGATGCTAGTATTCAACCACATCAAGTTGGGCAAGAGAGTGCTAATTCGAATGAATCTTCGGTGGTGAGTCTTTCAAACGAGGAGACAAACAATGATAGCAATATCAATGTGAGTCCCCAGATTTTGAGTGAATCACAACCGGGAACCAGTTCGCATATGCCTACTCCTGCTCAACAAGATTTGGTCATGGTTCCTGCTACATTACTTAGCCAAATGAATGCTGCACTCTTAGAAACCTTAGCTAAGAATAAGAATTTGTCTGATGAGCTTGCCTTAAGCAATGAGAAAGTACAAACTTTGGAATTAGTGCCTTCGTCTAGTGTTCTCACAAATCTTGAATATGATCATTTTAGAAACAAACAAATGGGTCACTTGCAAGAGATCGAAAACTTAAGAGCAAATTTGTCTAATGAACTTAAAGAAAAGGAGTTAGTGGTCACTAATTTTCAAAAACTTCAAACTGATTTTGAATTACTCGAATCTAAGAAGACTGAAATGGAGATTAATGCCACTAATAAGATTAGAAGTCTAGATTACTTGCTGTTAAGACAATACGCTGCTTCACAACTAGTTCACTTATTTGATGCTTCATTTAGAGAATTTAACTTATCACGTCTAAAAGGCCTTCCCCCTAATCCACGGTATGCAAAACAAGCTTTAAGACATAGTCCTAGACTTTATAATGCAACTCAATTAGGATTGGCGTTAGACCCGATTGTTTTTCCCAATGATCAAACAAGTAAGGATCTAGTTGATGAGGATCGGTCATACAATTCAGCAAAATATCCCGATTGTGATTATTTTAAAATGAATAAGGAGCTTGCTAAAACTGATTTTAGAGTTCGATTCCATATGGATAAAGATCTCATTACAACACCAACCTACATGATAGAGGAAGAAAGCCCTAGTACATTTCCTACACTTGTCAACATGGAAGGTCCTAAGGAAATTCCAAAGAATCTTCCACCGGTTAGCACTGTATGGTTAAACTTGAAAGAGATTAACCGATACTTTACTAACTTTGACAAGGTCATTTTGGAATGTATGACTTCAAATGGGTTAAACGCCGGAGAATGGGCTTTCGAACACATGAACGAGGTGTTTAAAACTAAGATCAATCCGTTTGTCGAAAGTCTAAAAGAAAGTTTTGCATCTCTTAAGGAAAATCTTCAGTTTGAAATTGGGGAAGTTCAAAAAGTGTTTTATGAAATGGACACCGCTTACGAACTGCAACTAATTGAAAAGGAAAAGATTTTAACCGAATATGACCGATTCTTGTCTGAAATAATCTCGTGTGATGTGCTTACTACTGTAAATGTTAATTATTCGAATGAGCTTACATCCACTATGATTAATTGTGATGCTGTGAATATTTGTGAAGATATTTGTGATGATGTTTGTAATATTTCTATAAATGTTGCTGAAACTGTAAATGAGGTAGATAATCATTCTTGTCACGAATCTAACGCTGAGTTTTTAAAGCTACAAGATTCTTATAATTTACTTTCTCAACGCTTTAATCAACTAGAACAACATTGTATATCTTTAGAATTAAAACAACAAGCTCAAAATGAAAATCTTCTGATATCAAATGTTTGTGAAAACGGTGTGGAGAATAGTGACAAGATGATTGCAATTGTTAAGACATTAGAGGAAGAAATCATGAGATTGAAGAGAGAGATATCATCAAAGGAAACATTAAGAATGGAACTAGAGGCCGCAGAGTCTAAAAACCAGGTCTTAGAAATTAGACTATCAACTGTTCTAGGGGAGATGGATCGGACAAGACAGGGACTATCCGCTCTTTATGGTTCACTAGAAGATCGATTCGCTTTTAATGCGACACAGCAACAATATTATGTTGAACAACTGAACCAAAAGTGCGAAGAAATCTCTGACTTGAACATCCTGCTCATAGACAAAAATATGGTTTTGGCTGAGTTAAAGGAGACACTTCTTCTCACCCGACAAGAAGTTGTTGATAACTTAGCTACCGACTCTGCACCGTCCACTAGTGCTCCAACAACCAAGAAAGTAGTGCTTTATAAGAATCCGCTTCATAAGAGAAACCAGCTTACCTATGATGATTATATGAGGAATGCCATTAAGCATGTCGATCTTCTTAGGGATATTTTAGACGATCTTTATGCCTTAGATCCCTCTAGTAGCGACTATTATTCGGCTCATGAATATGTTAAGCGAGTTCAATATTGCTTGGCTTATTTGCAATACATAGGTACACCAGGTTCTGCACTACTTAATAATAGGCCCATTGCTGTCACTCCATTTAATAAGACTCCAGGAGCGAAACCGTCATTGGCACAATCAAGTAAGGCACCTTTAAAATCTGCTGCTAATGTTCCCAATTTGCCTTCTACAGGATTAAAAGCGACTACTAAGGCTAAAGGATCGCCACTCAAGAAAGATAAGATCAAGCCCGCCACTAGTAGTGCCACAAAGAAGAAAGTAGAAGTCCACAATAGGAATGCTAGTTCAGTTTTAAATAAAACGAATCATGTTAAGACTAAAAGCTCTGCGCCTGTGCAGCAGCCTAAACCATTCGTGAATTCTGATTTAAATTGTTGGAATTGTAATGAATGTATGTTTTCCCAGCGTCATGATTTGTGTCTGATTGATCACGTTAATGAAATGAATGCTATTAAGAATGGTCTTGAATGGAAGCCAACGGGTAGAACTCGTGCCCAAGTTGGCTGGCAATGGCGTCCCACTGGTAGGACCTTTACTCTCGATGGTAAAATGTGCCCTTTAACTAGGAATGCATCCATTGAGGTTAGGTCTGAGCGTCCTTTAGTTAGGAACACTCGCACTCAAGTAAGGAAACAGCGCCCTTTAATTAGGTCAGCCCCCACTATAGTGCCTATCAGTGTAGAAATACCTCAGGATTTGAGCCAATTAGAATCTACACCACCAATTAAGAAGAAAAAGGCTAGGAAATCTAAGAAACCTAGAGTTAGCAAATCTAAGATTATTAAATCTGTACCTGCTAATAACAAGGAACACTCAGATTCCGATACCTCTACATTGTCTTTGTGTGGTGATATTTTCAGGTGGTCCAAATCATCCTGTGGTATTTGGACTCCGGTTGTTCAAAACATATGACCGGAAATCGCTCGATGCTCCGAAATTTCGTCAGCAAGTTTCTTGGTACGGTTAAATTTGGGAATGATCATATAGCAAAGATTATGGGGTATGGTGAATATCAGATTGGAAACGTGACGATTTCTAGGGTATACTATGTTGAAGGTCTTGGTCATAACTTATTCTCAGTAGGACAGTTTTGTGATTCCAACCTTGAGGTTGCTTTTCGACAACACACTTGTTTCATCCGCAACTTGGAAGGAAAAGATTTGTTGAAGGGATCTCGTGGTGCAAATCTTTACACTTTGTCCTTACAAGACATGATGGCCGCTTCTCCAGTATGTCTTCTCTCTAAAGCTTCTAAGACCAAGTCATGGTTATGGCATCGCAGATTATCTCATCTTAATTTTGATGCTATTAATCATCTGGCTAAAAACGAGTTAGTTCGTGGTCTTCCCAAGCTTAAATTTCACAAGGATCATTTATGTTCCGCGTGTTCAAGGGGGAAAAGCACCAAGAAATCTTACAAACCCAAAGCTGAAGACACTAATCAAGAAAAACTTCATCTTTTGCATATGGATCTTTGTGGACCGATGAGAACTGAAAGTGTGAGCGGTAAGAAATTCATTCTCGTCATTGTGGATGATTTCTCAAGGTTTACATGGGTTAGATTTCTACGTACAAAGGATGAAGCTCCGAAGGCTATCATCACTTTTCTGAAGTTCATTCAGGTACGTTTGAATACCACTGTCCGCCGCATTCGTACAGACAATGGTACAGAGTTCGTAAACCAGACTCTTCGTGATTATTATGAAGGAGTTGGTATATCACATGAAACATCCGCTGCACGCACTCCACAACAAAACGGTGTCGTTGAAAGACGAAATCGAACACTTATGGAAGCTGCTAGGACCATGCTTATTTATGCGAACGCTCCATTGTTCTTGTGGGCAGAGGCTATTTCTACTGCATGTTTCACCCAAAACCGTTCTATCATTCGGAAACGCCATGGAAAAACACCTTATGAGCTTCTACATGACCGCAAACCCGATGTTTCATTTTTCCATGTGTTTGGTGCTCTGTGTTATCCAAACATCAATAGTGAGAACTTGGGTAAGCTTCAACCAAAAGCCGACATAGGTATTTTCATTGGTTACTCACCGTCCAAAAGAGCATACCGAATCTATAACCGTCGTCTTGGCAAGATTGTAGAAACTATGGACGCTGATTTCGACGAGCTGACAGCAATGGCTTCTGAGCAACACAGCTCTGAACCCGCGCTTCATGAGATGGGACCCGGTGCTATAAGTTCCGGATTAGTTCCCAACAATCCTACTTCTACATCATTTTTACCACCATCAAGGCCCGAGTGGGATAAACTGTTTCAACCGTTGTTTGATGAATTCTTCGATCCCCCGACTGATGAGGTTCCAGTACCTGTAGTAATTGCTCCAATACCTGAAGTGGTTGCTCAAGTTAATGAACCTTTATCTAATGCATCTACAATTCACATTGAACCGGATGCACCTTCACCAAGTGATTCTCAAACTACACCTGAATCATCACCCCTACTTGTGCCTAATGATGTAGAAGAGGATTCTACTGATCACGACTTGGAATATGCTCACTTGCAAGAGCTTCCTTTCTTTGGTGTAGCGATCCCTGAAAACCCTTCAGCCGCGTCTACCTCAGAAGAAGCTCCTTCTATTGTTCACTCCAGACCACCTAGGATTGAAAACCATAGCACTAAATGGACAAAAGATCACCCAATTAGGAATGTTATTGGAGATCTAGATCGACCAGTCTCTACACGCCATCAATTACAAGAGAGTGCACTTTATTGTTACTTTGATGCATTTCTCTCTGAAGTTGAACCCAAAAATTGGCAGCAGGCTATGACCCAATCATCTTGGATCGAAGCTATGCAGGAGGAACTCAATGAATTCAAACGACTTGAAGTATGGGAATTGGTTCCTCGCCCTGACAAGGTTAACATCCTTACTTTGTTATGGGTTTATAAGGTAAAACTTGATGAGATGGGGTCGGTATTGAAGAATAAAGCAAGATTGGTCGCTAGAGGATATAAACAAGCCTTGGGTATAGACTTTGAGGAATCTTTTGCTCCTGTGGCTAGATTGGAGGCGATTAGACTATTCCTTGCGTTTGCTGCTCATATGAACATGATCGTCTATCAAATGGATGTGAAGACGGCATTTTTGAACGGTGAACTAAGGAAAGAAGTTTATGTTAGTCAACCGGATGGGTTCGTCAGCACGGAGTCTCCTAACCATGTGTACAAGCTTAAGAAGGCTCTCTATGGGTTGAAACAAGCTCCACGCGCGTGGTATGATCTCCTGTCAACATATCTCATGTCGGAAGGCTTCTCCAAAGGCAAAGTGGACCCCACTCTATTCACTCTCAAGGACGGCAACGACATGCTTCTGGTACAAATTTATGTTGATGATATAATTTTTGCTGCCACTAACATAGAATTGTCTAAACAATTTGAGAAGATAATGTCCACACGCTTTCAGATGTCGATGATGGGAAAAATTTCATTTTTCTTAGGATTACAGATTTCTCAGAATCCCAGAGGCATCTTTATTAATCAATCCAAATATGCTCTAGAATCTCTTAAGAAATATAACTTTGAGAATTGTGATCCCGTAGACACTCCAATGGTGGAGAAATCCAAGTTAGATGAAGATAGGGATGGGATTATTGTCGATCCGAAACTTTACCGTGGAATGATTGGCACCCTTCTCTATCTGACTGCTAGCAGGCCTGATTTGCAATTTGCTGTATGCATGTGTGCCCGGTATCAGGCTCGGCCTACCGAAAAGCACTTACATGTCGTTAAAAGGATCTTTCGGTATCTAAAAGGAACACTTCATCGTGGTCTATGGTATCCGAAAGATTCCTCGATTGCTTTAATATCATACGCAGATGCCGATCATGCTGGATGTCAAGATACGAGGCGTAGCACTTCTGGATCTGTGCAACTCCTAGGAGATAGATTGATCAGTTGGTCTTCAAAAAGGCAGAAAAGCGCTGCAATATCAAGCACGGAGGCTGAATACATCGCCATGTCCGGTTGTTGTGCTCAAGTCCTTTGGATGAGATCACAATTAACTGACTACGGTCTTGGATTTAACAAAATCCCGATGTATTGTGACAACAAGAGCGCCATTGCCCTTTGCTGCAACTATGTTCAACACTCCCGGGCCAAGCACATAGACATTCGCTACCATTTCATTAAGGAGCGGGTGGAGAACGGAGTGATCGAGCTGTATTTTGTCACTACTGAGTATCAGCTGGCGGATATGTTCACCAAAGCCTTAGATCGAGGACGAATCGAGTTTTTGATCGACAAGCTTGGCATGAAATCATTCACTCCAGCGACTCTCAAAGAGTTGGCAGAAGAATCAGCTGAATAGTCGTGGTAAACTATTCAGAGTATCCTTTGGTTGTGATCATGTATATTATAGTAAATATATAAACCACAAAAGAAAATACAAAAATATAAAACCAAGAAAAACCATAAAAAATATAAAACCAAGAAAAACCATAAAAATTATAAAATCAAGAAAAAACCAAAAAATATTTTTCGTTTTAAATCGGGCATGTCTTTTAGTACGGTAATATTTACGGCCTTAGAAATGTCGATCAATATTGACACGGTGCCATAAATAGAGTCCGTATAAAAGTTGTACATTTTAAAACATGCCCATTATGGCTTGTAGTTATTTCTGACTGCAACCCGGTTTTCATATTAAAGTCACGTATTTCCTTGGAAAACGTTGGCTCAGAACGGGAATTAATTTTCTCGGGCGTGATTTACAAGCCAAATCATGCAAAGGGATCAAGTTTACTTTACAACTTGGTCTAACACGAATTTGTGTACGTCTCAGTGCATTAATTTGTTAAAATAAGAGAAATCTTATTGACACCACGAATCAAACTTTTTCAAGATATCAATTGGGAAATGTTTTTCATCATCATGTGCCTCGTTAAACAATGACTACAGCTCTTTAAATAGAAAACGGGTCATCGTTTAAGGGGGAGAAAATGTTTCATCATCTTTCACATCAAAAAGATCTTCAAAAGTTTTCAAGGAAACTCACAAAACTTAATGGTAAATGGTTGGATTGCTTTGGAATTATCTTGTTGTTGCTTATAAGTGTGTCTTGAATAGTTTTGTGCTTGTGATAAGATAGGTTAATTACTCAGGCTAGGCCGACGAACTTAAGATAGGGTCAAAATGACAAGAATCAAATTGGAAAAACAAAAGAAGTTTTTTTGTTTGTTGAAAAGAGGAAAATTGAGGGGGTAAAAGTTGACATTATGTCAAACTTGTGAAAAATTTGACTTAGTCAAATTCATCCCCCCCCGTTTCACTATTCACATTCACTGTTCTTGTTTCCCCTTGCCGCCATTGATAACCTTCCACACAAAACAAACACGCGAACACCAATCAATCATCTGAAATCAATAACTCTTCTAAATATCAAGATCATCAAAAAGGTATAATAATCGGTTTCATCCTTCATGAAAATCAATTCAATTAACTCTTTTTAATTGCAAATCACTCGAATCAAATTACTGTTTAAATTAGGGTTAATTAATTGGGGGTTTTGCCTGGGAATGACTCGGAATAGGTTTAATTGCTCAGATTTGTCCATTAGAACACTTGAATCACTCGATTGCATGCCCAATTAGAAAAACGTAACGGTTTAAAACTTTCCGAATAGAACAGTTTTTCCGCATAGGGCAAAAGTTCCGCATAGGGTAAACTTTCCGCATAGGGCAAAAAGTTCCGCATAGGGCAAAAGTTCCGCATAGGGCAAAAGTTCCGCATAGGGCAAAATGTTCCGCATAGGGCAAAAAGTTCCGCATAGGACAAAATGTTCCGCATAGGGCAAAAAGTTCCGCATAGGACAAAAGTTCCGCATAGGGCAAAAGTTCCGCATAAGGAAATGTTCCGAATAGGATATGTTCCGAATAGGAAATGTTCCGAATAGGAAATGTTCCGAATAGGAAATGTTCCGAATAGGAAATGTTCCGAATAGGAAATGTTCCGAATAGGAAATGTTCCGAATAGGAAATGTTCCGCATAAGCCCAAATGTTCCGAATGGAGGAATTTTTTCCGCATAGCCCAAATGTTCCGAATGGAGGAATTTTTTTCCGCATAGCCCAAATGTTCCGAATAGAGCTGTTATTCCGCATAGCCAAATGTTCCGAATAGGCCTTTATTCAGAATAGGGATTTTATTCCACATAGGCTAATTATTCCGAATAGAAGATGTTTGAATGATTTCAAAGCTTAAGGGATTATGTCATATGTACAATGCTTAGGTTTAAAGTCATAATGATATTCATACTTGTTTGTATCAACCTTTGTGTTTTATCTTAAGCAGAGACGATGACTAACCCTACCGTACAACAACTACAAGACGACAGAGCCGCCGCCATTGCTGAAGCCAAGACTCTAAAGTTTGTTCCAAACAACTACCGTCTGAAGGAGGTATCTCACTCTACCCATAATGGCTTTAAGGTAGCTACAGCCATGCTTGATAAATCTCACTTCAAGTATGCGCTAAGGAGAAGTGCTTCGGTGCCCTATGACTACCTTTACGAGTTCTGGGCTACCAAAGAGAGGACGTCGAACAAGATCACTTTTTCCTTGGACAACAAGCAGCAGACGCTTACTGTGTCAGACTTCAGGAAGATCTTTGGCTTTCGACCGATACTCAAAGGTCTACCATCATACTCACCCAACCCTACCAAGGACCAGATGATGGAGATGTTCACCGCCATTGGATGTCTTGACATTCGAACCCCGTCTGAGTTTACTACTGCCAAAATTGGTCAACCATGGAAAGCTATTTTTGGGATTCTAAGCCGATGCCTAACACCCAAAACAACTGGGTATGATGCTGTTCGTCCACCAATCATCAAGATGTTTTATGGTATGTTCAAAGGTATGGGTATTGATTATGCATCACTGCTGTGGGAGGAGTTTACTTTTCAACTCTTCACTAACACAAAGGGTAAAATCAAAACTTACCAGTACCCTAGGTTTATTAAGTTGATCATACATTACTTTATGGAAAACGATGCATCCATTAACAAGCTTGCAGGAAGTCGTCACCACATGATAGATGATGATGATTTGGTAGACTTAAGGCAGGAGACTCATTCGAATACGGTTATTCCTGGTCCCATTCCCAGTCATCTTCTGACCGATGAGATCATTGAATCTGATGATTACAAGAACTTGCTCACGGAAATTGAGAAACAACGAGCAAGCCTTCTAGCAGGTGAAGACTCATCTACCACGGTTAAAAGCAAAGGTAAAAGGAAGCAAGCAGATTTACCTGAGCCCAAAACCAAGAAGAAGAAGACAGAGGGTAAGAAAGGAAAGGGTAAGGCTGATGAGATGCGTCTGCGTGACGAAGAAAACATTGTTGATCCTACTCTTGATAAAGCTGAACAACAAATGATGAAGATAGCCATTAAAAGGAGTAGGAAAGATACTGGCGGTAGTGGCTCAGGTGTAAGAGTAGACGTTGAGGATGAGTACATAGAACCTGATGATGTTGATGAGTTTGGGTCACCTGAAAATTATTCAACCTCGAAGGAGCCATCAATCCCTGTTTCAGCTGGTATTGAAAAGGAATCTACTCAACCTTTAACAACTCAACCTCCACCAACTCAACCCTTACCAACCAAACAGGTTTCTACACCACTTCCTCCACCACCACCAAAGCCCATCCTTAGCACCGCAGTCACAACCGAGCCTATTCCCTCAACCCAGAGCAGCTCTGCAACATCTGCAATGGCAGCAATAGTGATGGCCGAGATGTTGGATAAACACATGGATAAACAAAAGAGCGAAATGGATGAACTTCGCCAAGAGTTACAAAGACGTGCTCAAAGTGAAGAAGCATCTAAGAAGGCTCAAGAAGAGTTGATTGCCAAATTCGCTGCAGACATGGAAGCTACACGTAAAGCTCATGCAGAGGAACTTGCTCAGGTTAAAAGGGATGAAGCTAATAGGCATAAAGCACGAATTGCAAGACTTAAAGCTATTAAGGATGACTTTAAAGAGCAAAAAGAAGCTCTTGAAGCTACTATTGAGCAGAAAGTGAAAGACTCTGTTGAATCCCTAATGCCTAAACTGCGTGATGATTTGAAGACGCTTGCTGCTGATAACTTGATGATCAAGTCATCCAATCCTTCAGAAGCCGCCTACAAGATCGCATATGACTTGACGGATTTTGAACTGAAGAAGATCCTTAAGGCTCGAATGAAGGAACTTGGATCGTTTGATAAATCGAGGAAACAACGGGCTCTCTTCAAATCCCTGAATGACGCTATCATGGAGGATGATAGGTTGTTCAAGACGTTTGGAAGTGTGGTACCCTACCACATTCTCCCTGAAGAAGAACGGGAAGAGAGTGAGGAAGACGAGGGTACTGGTGGAGAGGAGGAAGAAGAAGAAGAAGAAGATAAGAATGAGGAGGAGGATGAGGATGAGAATGATGAGGATGATGAGGACGATAGTGATAATGATGATGAAGATGAGGATGAGGATGAGGATGATGATGATGAGGATGGAGATGATGATAATGATGGTAATGATGGTGGTGATGGTCACCAGGAGAGTGTTAAGGGGAGCAATGCGGATAAAGGTGAACAGCGTGAGAAAGGGGATAAGGGCGCCAGCTCAAAGAAAGTGGTTAAGTCTGGCACCAAGTCAAAGAAAGATGCAGCACCAAAGGAGAAGTCTACATCCACGGAATCCAGACGATCGAAGTGGCGCCATGACGTGAATGCCACTACAGGGTCATCTATTCCTGGTACATTTATCCATAAATCAATACCTGTTACCACTAACCCCGTTAGTTCTTGTGTTGTTACTCCTGTAATTGCAGAATCGGTTACCGAACCAGAAGCTGCACAACACTCACCCGTCCATGACACTGCTGAAATGCCTGAATCTGAACAAGCAGATGTTCACGTCTCTACTCCTCTGCAACAAAACCCACAATCTACTATTCCTGAACCAAGCACAAGGAACTGGGAGGACACGTTGGAAATCGACGAGACTGCTCCACCACAGGCTTGGATCACGGTAGCAGCGCAGTATGATCCGATCACCGACGCCGACAAAGAAGTCTTGTACCTTCGTATCCGAAGTCCGATTGACTTATGTGCATTTCTTGCTCATGAGTATAAGACTTCGGTTACTCCATCATTGGTGAAGAAAGTACTGACGGATAAAAGACTTCGCGCCAAAACCCGGTTGACCCAAATGGAGTTCGAATATTATGCCGAGGAGATACTGAAGGCTCTGAATACCGTTCAACGGCCAGGTCTTCATGAATCAGAAAGAGCTCCACCTCCAATGGATCAAGATAATCAGATTGCTCTTGATTTCTTTGTCACCAATGATCTGGTATACCTGCTGAAGGGGTCATCGAAGTACGCAACATCCCTGACCTTGCTAAAAGCTGCCAACTGGGGGACAATACCCTTTATCGAGGAAAAGGTAAACCGACTCTGGGTCCCTAAGATAAATCGTAATTATGATATGTATGCTGTCATAGGTGCATCTCATTGGGACGAACGAGTCAGAAGGGCGTACAGGGGTTGCTGCCTAGTCAATTCTGGAAGCTCAGTTAGATCCGATATCCGCATCTCCAGCATTTTAGGGATAAAAACAGAAGCCAAGAACGGCTATTATCATGTGACGGAGATTCGCTTGAAAAGGGAGGATGACAGGGAATACAGAATCCAGCAGGGAGATTTTTCCATCATTCGCCTTGAGGATATCGAAGATATGCTGCTTCTGATGACCAGAGATCAACTGACACATATTCCTCGTGAAGACCTGATTGCGTTGAATACAGCACTTCGTATGTTCACACGAAGCGTTGTCATCAAAACACGAGTTGAAGATCTTCAATTGGGAGTCGAAAGCTATCAGAGGAAGCTCAATTTAACCCGTCCTGTGAACCAAGTATTACCTCAACATGTAGCAAGATGTCCCTATACCGGCATTTCTGTCCCGAATTACGGCATTTTCTACTTAAATAGTCGAGGTTTGATGAAGTTTATGAGGATGGGGGAGCTCCACAAGTATAGTGATGGAACTCTTATACAAGTCAGAGGAAAGTTGGAGCATCTGAACTCGGGTAAGACTTTGCCAGAAATGACGGAGGATTGGCATCAAGGTTACCGGCAGATGGCGAAGTACGTGATCAAAAAGATCGATCAAAAGCTCCGTGAACGTAGGTTGATGAGGAGCTTGGAAAGATTCGTGGGTGGTAGACCATATGGAGTGCACTACAGGACACTGCAACGATCCATCTGAAGGGTCGTACATTTCAGGTCACTCTATATTGGTATTATTTGTGAATATGTATATTTGTGAATAATGTGCTTTAATGGCTTGTTGTAGTGTTAAGGTATGATAATTTTTCAAGAATTTCTCACGAGATTCTAAATCTTTCAAAATATATCATACTAAAGCACTACAACTATCCCTTATTAACTTAAGGGGGAGCAATCATGTGTTCTATGGCCAAACATCAATTTCATTTTTACCCAAAGACCGGTTAATCCATTCAATATCCCAAATATTAATGGTTAACATTTTGGATAAGGGGAGAAAATGGGATTAAGGAGATTTAAATGATACTTGGCTAAAATGAAAAAGACTTAAAGATTATCCAACTTAATATGTGTAAAGCACGTGTTAAGGGGGAGCGTTTTTGATGAACAAAACACCTAAGGTACAAAACTTTTGATTTCAATATCACAAGTACTTTAGGTGATTTTCAATGATTTTTCATGGTGGCAATTCCTTCCCAAAACACGCTTAATTCACGACGGATGTGGTGACAAAAGGGTGGTAGGAATAGGTTTAGTCCAATGATTCATCAGAGCCGATGGAATCTTCCCAAGGACAATTCCCTAGTTAGAATTAGAAGTCCTAGGAAAGATGGAGAAAGAATGTGAACGTAGCTGAATGCCGACCAAGTACTTAAGCTAGCACTGGAACAATCACAACAAGGTGCTAGTGATGACGTATTGGTAAGCATTGAAGGGGTTGAAGAATGAAAAAGAAATGTAAAGATAAAGGGTGTAAAGAAAGAAGCCCTCCTTACAACTTTAGGCAGAAACCGGGTCAATACATATGCCATTGAGGTCATTTTTGCTAATGATTCTCGGTATTGAAGAAAGACATCATGGACCCAGTGATGCAATGCACAACCCTTCCCCAGCTAACTCAAATATCTCTCAAAAGGTATTTGTTTTAATCACACGGAGATCAACACGTTATCTACTGGTTTATTCACTCCGAATAGACTGGTATTGAAAAGGTGGCACTCCTCTCCAGCCATCGCTCACTAAATCAAAACGCACAATCGAGTCTAGAGCCAAGAGATCATCAAAAGTCTCATTAGGACACTTTCCATTTATTCCTTGCTTTCTCACACACTGTGAAAAGTAAGAGATTTTCATGAGTCCTACGCAGTATTCCTGTAATATTTCCAGAACATCCGAGTAATACGCAAGTATTACAATGAAGATGGAAATCCTGCTTGAGCCAACATCAAACAAGCTCATGGTAGGTTACACGTGCGGTTCTTTTAGAACCAATCTTGTGAAAAACTGGAAGGTAACAGTGGTTTAATTCTTAATTGAACTTAAACTCGTTCCAGGCCTCTTCGCATTATCATATGATCTTGCCAGAACACTCAGAGTGACTCTTTATTGACCACAGTGACGAGTGGAAATCCTTCTAGTGTCAACATCAAACAGCACTTGGTAGGTAACGCACAAGATTCTTTATGAATTGAGCTCGTGACAACTGGAAAGCAACGATGGTGAAAATCTTAATTGAAATTCACTTGTTCCAGGTTTCATGAATTGACGGCTTTTAATCACAAGGATAATTTATCCAAGTGATTCACTCTTTATGTTCGCAGTCAGCTTTGGACGGTCGAATAAAGAGAACGGGTTTACCCGCGAAATCCTGTCAGGAAGTTACTTAATTGAAACTATCCGTCACGGGTACGATATCTAATATCGTCCAACGGTCTTCACCGACCGGAGGTAAAATGCTACCGAATTAGAATAAAATGTTCAAAGCCATTTTATTCGTGTCATTGTTGTGTACCTGTTAAAGACGGTGGCGTTGCTGTGTACCTGTTGAAGACGGTGGCGTTGCTGTGTACCAGTGAAGACGGTGGTGTTGCGGTGTACCTGTAAAAGTCGTTCCCACATGCTTATGTCTTTTGCAACAAAGTTCAGCAAAAATTCAAGAAAGTACAAGATAAAGTCTTCCGCTGTACCAAACTCTGAAGCTTTCGAGAATTCAACAAAAAGACGTAAGTGTGTGGAACATGAAGTCACGAGGAGGCAAAGTTCACAAGAAAGGCAAAGATCGCACGTGAAAGGCCAAAGAACAATGCTCTCAAGTCAAAGCCAAAAAGATCAAATCAACATATTCACAACAAAAGAAAGAAAAGAAGAAAAGACTACGAGCTAAAGACCAAAGACTTAGTATAGTATGCTAGGTTTAGAACTTTGTAACGTGGAGTGACCTCCCTTAGGGGGAGATTGTTAGAAATACGTTTCTACGTATATTAGAAGTATCGGTCACTCCACAATAATATTCATGTTGTAATAGCTCGTAGTTAGATAATAGTTGTTAGTTACTTATTAACTTAAGTAAGAACCGGTCCATGGGCTTGTCATGGACCGGCCCAAGCCCATGTTTAGCTTGGTACTATAAATACCCCTTTCCACTAAGGAAAGGGGTTGGTTGTTGTTCCATTTCACATTTCATAGTAATAAAATCTTCCATATATTTCTCTCACTTTCTCTCTCTAGTTTCTCTCACTAGAAAACATCAACCCACTTCATAGATTCATAGGTTATCAATTTCTACAGGATTTTACCAAAAAGAAATGGAAATATGTTTTGACAAATGTTTTAACAAAGGAATTTAAAGGGATTATTCCCTTATACACAAACCATTTAACTAAACTTCTGTTTAGGGGTAAATGTTTGTGTATACCTCAAGATAACTTAAGAAGGACTGAGTAAAACCATTTATACCATGACTTGAAATTTTAAACGACACTTTTTGCTTTTCAAACTAAGGAAATTTTGACCAAAGTATCAACAAAGGTTTTTCGAACATTTACGAATCTTATTAATTATTTTCGATAAATCAACTGAAAATTTTGTTAATTAAATTCAAATTTATTTTTGAACATTTTATATAATTGGTCGAACTAAGAAATTTAAAATTTTTACGTTTACGTTTCATGAAAATTTAATAAATAATTATTTAATTAATTATAATGATTATCGACGCTTTAGACGATGGATTGAGTAAAACGGATAAAAATAATAGTGGAGACGAAACTGAAACATAGAAGATATGAAGAAAGAATTTTGAAAAAATACAGTTATGACAATTATTCCATCTAGAAAAGTGAACGTAATTACTGACGCATAATATAGAAAGAATATCTGAGTGAATTATGGACATGATAATTATATCATCATGAGAAGTGAATATAGATACCGACGCATTATGTAGAAAAGATAAAGAACCAGTTAGGACATGTTCCTTAATAATGAAGGTGCAAGATAAATTGCCGAACGATATAAAAATAAACAATGATTGTAAAAAGATAATATAGATAAAAAGGGGTTTCACGGCTAATGTGAACCATTAAAATCGAGAAGTCGATGGCGTTAAAATGTATAAAAGACCACATGTGATTGTCAAAATATGGAGGATTGTGAGATATAGTTATGTTGGAATTTGTAAGTATAAGTATTATATGTATGTCATTTTTGACTAAAAGTATCTTTGTCTGAAGAAGTTGTACTAATGGCAATTATGAAGGCAGACATCGCCTCATACATTAGTAAACGTCTAGCTATTGCAAAGGTCATCATCTAAATTTGATTCGATTTGGGTCATCGTCGACAGACCGACCAAATCTGCTAATATCATTCTCGTTAATGATAGAATCTTGATGAAGAAATAGACTCTTTTATTTAAAGTAAGTTATATAAACATAGTGTGCCTGTATCGATCATCTATATATCAAGATCCTCGCTTCGCATCGAATTTCTGGAGATTTGCTCAGAAGTCATTGAGAACGAACCTTGATGAGAGTACTATGTACCACCCCAATCGAAGGGACGAGGTAAAGTAACGATACAAAATACTATAAGCACTGTTCTATGTTTGAATGATCGACCTTTGGTAATAGACCGTATAATCGTTTTCCTTTGGAGAGATTATCATTGATAATCATCGTATTAGGATTGAGATCAAATCTTGTTAGGATCTAAATCTTAGAGCATCTGTAAGCAGGAGTTGAGATGAAGACACCCGACATACATCCATTGTGAGTTGGACATGTCTCTTAGGTTTAAGGTTTCCTATGATGGCGAACCTATCCTTGCAAAATACCCGACCCGCGAGATCTGAAATGATTGTTGAAATTAGGATCTGATTATTGACTGCCGGTAGTGGGCAAGAGGTCATGTGAATATGAAATGTAGATCTTGAAGTGCCAAATGGGTAACGAAGTTATGCCACAATTTTTAACCTTGGAAAAATGAATTCATGATCTGACAAATCATGGGATATAAGTCCCCGTTGTATGGGACCATAAAGATGATGTAAAAAGATTGGTTTGAAAGGCATACAAGCTGGATCTACCCTAGGACTTCAAGAACCGCGTGAATTATGTTTCGTAAATCGAACTTGATGGAATATCTATCAAGTGAAATTCTGATTATTCTTAGTAGAGCTTAGATCGGCGAAAAGTTGCATTCATCAGAAACCCGTGAACATCATGGATAGAGAAAGTAAGTCAACATTTAGCCTGATCTTATTCCCGTAAGTTATGTTTGATGAAACTCGCGTATTATAATGGATTACACTTGTGAGAAAAGACCGAATGTGGAGGAAATACCCACATGGGTTTAACTCTATAAGAAGCGAGTAGTAAGATGATCTTTGAGGACAAAGATCCTGTTTAGGGGTAAATGCTGTGACAATCCGTCAATTTATGGTTGATATTTTATTCTCAAATATTATTTAAAAACAATTTACAATATGAACTCACTTATTTTTGGGAAGTAATTTGGATTTACGTCTTGAAGTAGCATCGACTACGTTTAAACCGGAGGATTCTACTTTACGTGCTTACGTTTACATACACCGTCTTTGGTGACAGTCCGACATTTCAGAAAATAAATTTATCCGAGAATATTATTTTGGAGTTTTAAATTTGTGTTAGTTCATAAACTCACAAATTTACGAGAAGAGATTAGGACTTACGATTTTATTTTAACGTCCTTTACGACTAAACCGGAAACCTTAGGATTACGTATTTACATTTTCGAACTTCGTTTTTGATGAGACAATTTTTATTGGATTCGTTTTGTGACGTTGATTCATAATTTATAAAAACGTTTTTTGTAAAACGACCCGAGGGCACGCAAATCGAGGAAACTAGAATCGAGGAGTACCCGTAAATTAGTGGGATGGGACAAGTTTTACACTTGCCCACCCCACTATGTGTGTGGCATCCAACTAGTGCCTCAACACCCTTAGGTGTCAAGCCTTAAACAAGTTACAACACTTGTCTATTTTGCTTACAAGTTAAGCACACCTTGAGACAAAACCAACAATCAATACCATTTACCACACACACACTCATGCAAACCACACACATTTTCTCTCTACTCTCTCTATGATTTCGTGCATACTTCACCAAAAACACCTCCATTTGATCCAAATTTAACCACAAACTATTGTTATAACTTACATATGTTAATCTCCTTCAAAAGAGATGAAGATTGGTGGTGATTATAACATCCATGGAGGACTTTTCATGTTGTCTTGAGGCTGATTTTCCACAAGGTATATATGAAGAATGGTGGTCTTGAAGATGGTCTTGGCTATGCACAAGTTTCTTCATCCAAATCCATGTCAAACTCATAACCTACATCAACTTGGTGGTATAAAGATTGTCCTCCTTATCTTCTTATTATTTTGATTATGTAAACATGTATTTTATTTCCTATTGTATATGTATATGATGATTATATGATGATAAAAATGTTATGTGGGGATTTGGTGTTGATAAACATGATTAAAAAGGTGAAAATCTATAAAGAACAAGGCTAAAATCTTGCTTAAAAGTGATGGCTGTATAAAACAGTAGAAAACTAAAACATGAACTGATAAAATTGCATGTTATGATCCATTTACAGTAAGTACAAGATGTTATACACATGTGAGAGTTGGCCATGCTATGGAATCAAAATAATGAGTGAGATATGATCAAAACAAGTTAGGTGGTCTAATCTGAATAAGCAGTTTTGTAGGGACTGTTAAGGCATGATAAACTTAAAATGGGCAGTAGCTATAACTAAGTTAAATGTAGCACATAATATGAAGAACACGTCACCAAAAAATGAGCTTCTAATTCATTATAGAACTCTAGATATGGTAAAAATGATGAACATGAAGATAAAAATCAGATTTTTGGAAATAATGTTTATTATTATTATATAAGCACTCACATTTTAATGTATAAAATGTAAAAATAAAAACCCACTAACTTATAAAACTTATTTATATAAATATATAAAAGGTTAATTAAATTGATAAATTTATATAAATGGTGGTGACATAATATTTATAAGTAATAAAAACTATAAACTTGATTTTTACGACTTTTTCGGCTATCGCCGTAAAATTAACTTTTTTTCGCCAAATGAAACTTAGACGATCAAACCCGTCTAATGTAAAGTTTATAAAAGTAATATACTGATGTATAAGCAACTAATACAAGTAAAAACCGATAAAACCCGAAGTATAAGAAATACGGACATTAACGAGCTAACTAAGCATATTGGACAAATAAATGGACTAAATAAGATAAATACTTGTAAAAAGAACTTAATGGGCTTAACCCACTTGGGCCCAACATGGAAAGTATACATACTGATAATATAGGTATAAAATGGATTAAAACAAGTTAAAGAACTTATAATAAGTTTATTGGACTTAAAACACGTAAATAGGCAAAACTAGTAAACTAGTATGAACGTTATCGACACATAACACAAAAATGAGTAAATGAGAATATGTAAACCCACTTGATCATCATATATATATATAATCATCATATGTATACATAATTGTTATTTTTATAAAGTCATTGGACATGAGTCTAAGACGAGTATTATTTGTCTAGGTTTCCGTGATTGAAGCACGTACCGTACGTCCGAATTGCCGATAACCCGCCTTCCCACATCAACGTGAGTTCATAGCCTCACACTCTTTTAAATGTTTTTATAAATGTTTTATAAACCCGCGAGGGAGACAACATGTTAGTTTTTATAAAATTAGGACACCATTTGTCCCGATTGTTTGTTTATTGATTTTGGACCCGAATGATTGAATGACCCGATTGTATGACCCGATAAATGATTAAAGGACCCGATAGATGAAATCAAATGGATTATTAAAGTTAGGTTATGTCACTAAAAGTCCCATTAGCATGAATTGTGAACTACCGGGATTTGGTAGACGCTTATGCATTTAATAGTACTATTTGGGGACGATCACCCCAGTTCGCGCCTTGACGGTTGATCCCCGTCGTGCCACATTGATTGGTAAGTGAATTTATGTATGAGAAGATTTCCATAGCGTGACCTTTGTGACGACACGCTACTTTAGATGGGCAAAATTGGTATCGGGTTAGCTACCCGTTGTTGGTTTAGTAAGGTAACAATGTCATGCGGCTTATAATAATCCAAATTAACGAAATACTAATAGACGCTCCGAATTACGATGTATTGCCTAACTAGCAATACAGGGTCATACTATTGATATTATATTCGTGTTTTGGTTTTCATAACCATATTCATATAACAGTTTTTATTTTCATACAACGTTATAAGACGTATTGTATGATATTTTTGTGACATTGGCTCGTATAATGATTTTTAAGGCAAATGCCTATATTATGATTTTCGATAAGGATTTGTATAAAACGACTTTGGCTATTTTATGGCCTATTACAAAGATTTGTATAAAATGATTTTGGCTATTTTACGGCCTATTACAATGATTTGTACGAATTGATTTTTGGTACTAATTTTATACCAAAGTTATATTGATGGAATTTATTAAACTCTATGAATTCACTCGGCGTTATCGCTGACCTTTTCTTTTAACATGTTTTATCTCAGGTACTTGAAGGTAATTCTCGGGAAGACAACAAGAATTCATGGCCCGCACCTAAATACTTATTTCCATTCAAATGCTTTGTAAAACCTGTATTAAATATAATGACTTGGGACCGATGTAACTTTGATATTTATGAATGGAAATGCTTTAATATTAAAAACGACGTGACTTTTAAGCGTTGTCTATGATGTGAGTAATGTGCTATCCCGTAACACCAACTAGTCTTCCGCTGTACTGAGTTGTATAAATTTGGGGGTGTTACAATACCACTGTTGGAATTTATAAAAACCTTTTATCATATTAACACATTAATAATCACGAGTACGCAGCGGAATATAAGATCACATATAGACAAGTAATTAACATAAACGATAAGGAATTTCGTACCTTTTAGCAACGGATTAAACACCTTTATCGAACCTCCAATAAACGAAAACCCAAAGATCAAACCATGACCTCTCTAAGAGTACGCACACAATACGTTATAGCAAAACAATTAAGTATGCTAGTACTAATAGTGATAAAGCTAACCATTGCCATCGACTACGAAACACACATGTCAAACAGTATGTTCGAACTAGAAGGAAAAGTAACAAAACAATGCATGATCTCCTTTTTCATGCATACATATATGTTATGAATGAGAAGTTATAAAAACATAAGTTATCCAACGAAAGTAAACTTCCGATTGACTACATGCGAGAAACCAATTCTCGTTTTATGTTTTCTATAAAATCGTCATTCAATGATGAACCAAAGGTTTAATATATAGGTTTAATTACTTAGCTTGCAAGCTAAGCAATTCTATCTTCTTTAGAAGTCTTCACCGATTAACATAAGGCAACAAGGAGAGAAAACCAAAACTTCCTTTTTCCAATTATGTTATTATAGCTTTATCCCTAATTAATATATTACACATAATATATTAATGTATAATTGTTTTACGTATTAACGTGTGCGTCCCCTTAGGCTCGGGACGACTTCCGGACATATATTATTTACGTGTACATATTCCTTCAGATGTCTTCTGAGGCCTTTGACTTCAAGTCTTCACTCCAGAGAGACTCATCTTTGTAGTAACTTATAGTAGAAATACTGTAACGGTACGAGCTAAGTAACTCATATACTTCTGGTTAAGGAGAAGCTTCTGAATTAACTTCCTCCTAATTCATGCCACATGATCTTGATGTAGAAGCTTTTAATAGCTTCCCCCTAGACCAACAATCCTCATAAGCAATTTCAAAGCTTTCAATAAAGCTTAGAATGATTAAGCGCACAACGGAATTTAACAAGCAAACCCCATCATATGAAATGATAATGTTGCTATGAGTGATTGAAAGTTTGGGGCACACCAAGTGGATCAACAACCTCTCTTCTCACGCTTGAATAATTCTTCTGAATTTTTATTCTCCCTGAGAGTTCAAGTTATGCATACTAGAAAGAATCAAGAAATTTCTTCCCCCACGTAAGTGAAGAAAGGAAACCAATCCCATGTATGAAGCTCAAATACTGAAGTAGACACTTTATCCCATTCATGAAGTTGACATCATAACACCAGAGTCAATTAAGTCCCGGAAATACACATATCTTCTTCCGGAGATGCACCAGAGTCAATTAAGTCTCGGAAGTGCATATCTCTCCATATAGGATAATGATGATGAATAATTACAACATCAAAACAATTAAACATCGAACAGTAGTGTACCGTTTAGAGACTGATAATGCCACGAGTTAAAACACTGATTTTCTCTGCGGTTTTGGCAATTGTCTTCCCGGAATGTCTTCAAATCAAAAGAAGGTATGAAGTTCATCACGTGTACTCGTTGTGCGTTCAATATGTCTTCTTCTTCCCCTTGATGATTTCGAAACATCGGAACCAGCAATAAATCGTACGCACATGTACCTGAAATCTCGTGAGAATAATAAATAAGCTGAATTATATATTTTGTGAGAATCAGCTGCTAATCAAAATTCTCTACTCATAAACTCTCCATGGACATCTTTACCAACCCCGTTGTAGGCTATTTGAAGTGACCACTATGGAATGAACCAGATATACCAAACACGAACATGAATAAAAATCCTTTGATCTTGTAACGTAAGCTTGCACTATTGTTGAATGAGGAACGGTGGAGAAATCTCTAAGTACCCAATACATTACTGAAGAAGTATATAAGCACAACACCTCTTGAATTTATCCACATCGACTATGCGTGTGACACTGAGTACAACAATGTAGCTCCTTTAAGTGATAGTTATCCAAGTCATCAACCAACCACCCCGAACCCGGAAACTAGATAAACAAGTCTTGAATATATGATTAAGCACGAAAAGTTATCTTTGAAAGACAAAATAAGCGCACGCCTTCGAAAAAATCTGTCTTCAACTTCAAATAATAATACCCGATCAAAACATCCGTAGCCACTAAAAATATAACCATTTTTCCTTGTCTCGTCAAAATAATCTTGTCACTTTGTCTCGTCACCTTTTTACGTCATTGATAAACCCGATAATGACTAAAATACAAAATATCATAATTTTTGTCCAAAAATAACATTTTGTCCAAAAGTAATAATACAAACTAATATGTATCACTTAACTTCAATGTAACTCATCATAAAACCACATGGCCCAACAATTTTCAATTCATTAACAAACGCAAATTGTGACACTTTCCTATCTTTTATCCAATTGCAACATCTTCATATGCCCACATACCCCCTTTTGCCAACTCAAAAACAAAGGCTCAACACATGGCCCAAGAATGTTCGAGCCAACATCATACTCTTTGGTTTGAGTAAAAATAAAATGGCCCATGTAACAATGCTAGAATGTAGAGATGAGGATATAAAAAACCAACTTAACCCTAATATTTTTCATTCACTAAACCTAATCCATATTATCTCCCACCCACCATAAAAAAACGCAGCCACCAAGTTTTTCATAGGTTCCTCCGTCTCTTTGTTACCATATCTAAATCTCCATAATCTCTCAATCTTCATCTAATCTCTTCAATCACAACCAAAACTACGAATCCACAATCTGGTAAACTTTGTCTAATCATCACGATTAAACAAATCTCAATAAAGAGATCTATTACATCTTTTAAAGAACCAAAACGTGGCATCACCATCTCAGAGAGATTCATATCTTAAACCAGCCATCAAAAATATTTCATCTACCACTTCAAAAGATAAAATAACTGATCTTTAAGTCGAAGCAGTTATCTTTTTGATTATGAAAGTGCATCAATGAATGATGAAACAACTGAATCATTCGGTGTTTGCTTCAAGATCATTTGATATGGTCTCGGGTAGGCGTTTTTATTGCATTGTTGGTTTGATTTGGGTGGTTTTCATTTTGAGTCTACTTGAATCGAAAAAAAATAAGAGCAAACTTTCTAGTTTGAATTCTTTCCTTTTGATTCGAATAGTAAGCACATATCGATGATGATAATGTTTCGGGTTGCATAGATCAATTAAGATCTTTGCACATCCTTAAGAGATATAGCCGAAACTAAGTCTGAGATTACGATTTTTATAAAGTTGTGTAAGTCTGAGATCTTTTTGTTTTTGCATCTAGAGTCTAGATTGTATGGAGATAGGACATAGGTGACGATGGGTTTAGGATTAGATGTGGATTTGTTTGTGGAGAAATAAAGTGATGTTTGAATGGTTTTGGTCTCGGTAATTTTTTAAACATCATGGTCTTAAGTAATGTTTTTCTATAAACCCATCGCAGTGTCATCGTAATGTCATCGCCATGCCATCACAATGCCATCACAATGTCATCGTAATGCCATCGCAATGTCATCGTAATGTGCATCGCAATGCCATCCCAATGTGAATCGCAATGTCAAATCTCAATATCTGAAAATCTTATCCAAAGTTATCCTTTTTTCCGTATATTCTGATATGGGTTTTCTGGGCATCATCTTCATCTTCAAAGCTAAAAATCAATATTTAACCATACAAAAATATTGTTAAAAAAACCAGATTTGTAAAACTTTGACCATGAAAGAATGAAACCTTATGACTGTTTGAACACCACTCAAAACCCAGTCACAATAGTTATACAAGATACAAGAAAAACATGGCAGGTTTGACTTTTGACCAGAAAAGAACAACTTTTAACTAGGATATGTAACCAGATGTAACAAAAACTGTGACATAAAGACGTGACAAAACATACGGTAGATATGACAATGATAAACCATGACAAAACTGTGACGAAAAAGTTATATCAGATTTGGACCAGAAAAATTTTGACCACCAAATCAAGAGACAAAAAACACGACCGATCCAAGGACTGAACCGTCGGCTCTGATGCCAATTGTGGGTTTGCTATTTACTATGATCTGGTGGTCTAGGTGGGTGGTGGTAAATGGTGGCAGCCATGGATGAGTTAGAGATAGAGAGGTTGTGTGTGTAAAGGGAAAGAAAAAGTGTATTGAGTGAAAATAGGAAAAACACAAACAACAACCCCTCCTTGGAAGCCTTAGACGGTATATATAGTCACTCACGCGCCTACACTATACATAGTTTCCTAGTCTAGTCGTTGCGTGAGTGACTATGATAACTAACGGGAATTCTTAAATATCGTCACATAACGTGAATTTCCAACAAATGACCCCAAGGGTCTTATTTATAGTGAAATTAAGGCATTTGTATTCAATGCAAGAACTTGGAGCCAAAGAATAATACTTGGAGCAAAAGGAGTTCTCTTGTAGCCAAAATAGTTCTAGAATCCAATAGAAGCTTCATGTATATTCCATATGTTGCATGTATTGTAACACTCTCAAATCGGGTCACATTAGCGGAAGGGTCCTTGAGTGTTACATACGTGATACAATCACACAATTATAGAAAACGGCTCAAAACGAGTCGTTTTGATAAAAACATCCATTCATTCATTTAAAGATAATATTTCACACATGGTCCCAGATAACTTGAAGTTTATAAAACATAGTAAATGATAAAAATTCTTTGAATGGATATATTTTATAAAAGCGGGCCAGAGTTACCAAAATTTAGCAAGCTTCATGAAACCACCTTCCTTGAGTACCTTCTTTATGGACCTGAGATAAAACATGCTATAAAATCAACAAAAATTGTTGAGTGAATCCATAGAGTTTAAATATGTAAATAGAACACAAGTATTCTGAATAACCTTCCATGGTTAATAATTCATCGAAAGACAATTATGTTGTACGGACATAATTATCGGTGTTATTACATAAGCCTCATGACATTGAACGTTAACATATATTATTTCAGCCCAACACACCTAGCCAAGTGCGTATATTTCTCTTAATACTAATGCATCCGATGTGCTCCAATACACATGTGCTTCATTACACATTGCGATAGCTAATCGCATCGGACTGGGCGTCACCCCGATAGATCTATCCATAGTATTAGCGTTCTTTCGATTAACAATTCACGATTCAATGGGTCTTTTAAGGCTAAAGCTAACTTATGTAATAACTTTCATCTAAGCATACAATCGGGTCCCTTGTGTTCTATTTTAGAATAAATAGGGTTTACCACAACTTCTGGTTGCACCCATTCATGGGTTTACAGCAACTCTTGTTGTACCCTTCATTTTCAATAAATACTTTTCAAGTAAAAAAAAGAGCTTCCACAATTAGTAGTTGCGCCATTTAGTTGGTTTACCGCAACTTATAGTTGTACTCTTTATTTTTAATAAAACAAGCATGTTATCCCCTCGCAGGTTTCTAAAACAATTAAAGAATTTAAAAGCGAGGCTATAGACTCACCTTAGCGATAGCGATATCAAACGAGGATAATGATCAAGATAATAGTGAAAGAAGTGAAACGATGAAATAAGATAATCCGATCATTCACGAGCTTCTAACGACGACCTAAAATAAAGTGTAGCGCGTCTTAGAAATATACACGGCAACGTACAAAACTGATATCGATATATCATGTTATATATGTAATAACATTTTTGATATAACTCTTTTATATGCATTTAATATTTTATTAAAGCAAAATAAAGTAAAGATAATTTATATAAAGAATATAGCCTGATTTTTCTAATAATTGTATAGTAATAAAAAAAACGTTTGACACTTGATAAACACTTATGAGGATATTAACTAATAGCCAAGATTACATAAAGTTTATAAGACATATACTGTCCTATATGAAATTTCAAACTTTTAGTTCTGAAAATACATTGTTAAGCTCCTAACATAGTTGAAGCAAAATTTGTATATTGGAAAACTTGTCTTCATAAGTCTAAAATTAAATTATACATGGAAAAAAAAGATAAAAGAAATCATCAACTTAACCAAGTATTATACCTGTTTTGTTAAAGATCAATTTAACCCAAAAATAAATACTAAGAATATAAGCCTTCAAATATGATCAACATGAGTTGGTAAAATCTTGACGTCAATGTTTTTATTCTCAGTTTGTTGGCATGAAGAAATAAGCCCATGGAATGTGTTTGTATATTCGTTTGAAAATATGAAGTAAAATATAATCAATGACTAAAAAAAAGTTTGATGTTATCTTAAGAATTGAAATGTTGGCGTGGAGGATAAGGGGTGATAACACATGTTGCTTGTAGATGTAACGTGTCATGTTGGTTTATTATTATTATTATTATTTTTTTTTTTGACAGGCGGGTATTATCGAAGCCCGATATTTTAAAAGTTAAGCGATTTGAATGTGACTCGTAAAATACGAAAAATTAAACGCTCAATATAAAATAAAAACATCGACTTTTAGAGGACATTTATATTTTGATAAATAAATAACTTAAAATACATTAATATGTCGAATGAAAGAATGACAAGTAAAGGTTTAACGTAAATTGCGAAAAATACTCGTAAAATGATAAATTAAACGACGACAATAGAATATATTAAATATCCAAACTATCGATAATAAAATGTAAAATTTTGGGCATCCGTCGGTATCGCGATCACTAGTAGTTCTCGGCACTCGTCAAAATGTAAAGCACGGGAAATAAAGATAAATATAACAAAATCATTCATATAATAAATTGGGAATATGATATTGATACCTAACGTATACCTTGCCGGTTTTCATCTAAACGACATTCTTACGTTAAGTTTCAAGCCATAACCTTCTCGGTTAGCCGATATTTCAAAATTCTCAATAAAGAAACACATAATATGTAATAGTCGAGATTAAAATAACGACCTGAAATATCAAGATTGTCACATCATCCCTACCAAATCAGGATCTTCGTCCTCGAAGATCAATTTGCCTTATTGTCTTCCTTCTTGTTGAAGTCATACAAATGAGGACATTTCTTCCACATTTGGTCATCCCTTTCCCAAGTGTATTTTGGTTATCGTCTCGAGTTTCATCAGAACTTGACAATAGGATTTCGAATTTGCTTTGGTTGCTTAACTCCCCTATCCATAATTTTGACAAAATTTTCAATGAGATTCATCTTATCGTCGAATCTTACTTCGTCAAGAGGTATAATAAGATCATTGTCGGATAGACATTGATCCAAGTTCGACATATGAAAAGTATTGTGAATTCCTTATAGCTCTCGAGGTAATTCAAGTTTGTATGCACTGACACTCTCGATATTATCTCGAGTGGCCCAACATAACGGGGCTTATCTTCCCACATTTTACAAAATGTATAACAACTTTCTATGGTGATACTTTCGGCATAACTTTATCACCTACCTCGAACTCCAAAGATTTTTGCTTCACATCATCATAACTTTTCTGTCTACTACGTGTAGTTAACAAACGATTCTTAGTTTCAACGATCATTTATTATTGGAATGAAATGATCAGGTTTAGTCAATCGGATGATAATGACCCAAATTGAATCAAATGCAAACAAAGTTTTCTTACGCAAATGCTATACGCTTAAGCCCACACATTTATGAATCATTATCTGCAAAGATTGATCAAATCCATCCAAATAAGATTTAGAAATCAATGGTTCAACAATTTATAATTTTCTTGTTAAAATAAATGGCCAATTCATTCCAACAAGACGATTATAAATCATCTTATTTAAGCATCGCTTGCGCAACGCAAAAGATCAAAACCGAATCAAGAGAAAATAGATATAACAAAAAAATATCAGTGATATGGTACGAAATCTTATTACGCATGTGAATAACGAACCAATCAACATGAATTTTTCACAAGTAATAAGTACAATCTAAGAAAAATCTGTTTCTAAAAATAGTAAAAAGTCGAAGATGATTAAGATGAAGATTAAATCTACTAAATGAGATGAATGGATTGATAAATCAAGAATAAAAATAAAGGAATCAAAATCCTTGTAACCAAATAAATATCATCGGGGATATTAACCATTTCGTTGGGATCATGGGTATCCATAACTTAGTTAGGCTCGAGAATAACGGGATTTCACTTCGTGAATAGCTTTGGCGTCGACATTAAATTGAATAGAGTTGCTTCGTGACAATCTACGTCGTATAAATATCGTATTAGTATAAAATTAACATTTATAATTAAATAAACGAAAACATGACTTGTAATCCACAAGTACAATTAATCAATAATCATTACAGCATATATATATATATTATCCAATATATATAATTTTCCCATTCTCGTCCATGGTAACTCGGAGGTTTCGCTTGCAACTGTTATAGCCAAAAGATTTCAAAAATTCATTTTTGGAAAATCTTTTCGTTCACTATAACTTGAGCTCTTGATACCAATCTGTAACACTCTCAAATCGGGTCACATTAGCGGAAGGGTCCTTGAGTGTTACATACGTGATACAATCACACAATTATAGAAAACGGCTCAAAACGAGTCGTTTTGATAAAAACATCCATTCATTCATTTAAAGATAATATTTCACACATGGTCCCAGATAACTTGAAGTTTATAAAACATAGTAAATGATAAAAATTCTTTGAATGGATATATTTTATAAAAGCGGGCCAGAGTTACCAAAATTTAGCAAGCTTCATGAAACCACCTTCCTTGAGTACCTTCTTTATGGACCTGAGATAAAACATGCTATAAAATCAACAAAAATTGTTGAGTGAATCCATAGAGTTTAAATATGTAAATAGAACACAAGTATTCTGAATAACCTTCCATGGTTAATAATTCATCGAAAGACAATTATGTTGTACGGACATAATTATCGGTGTTATTACATAAGCCTCATGACATTGAACGTTAACATATATTATTTCAGCCCAACACACCTAGCCAAGTGCGTATATTTCTCTTAATACTAATGCATCCGATGTGCTCCAATACACATGTGCTTCATTACACATTGCGATAGCTAATCGCATCGGACTGGGCGTCACCCCGATAGATCTATCCATAGTATTAGCGTTCTTTCGATTAACAATTCACGATTCAATGGGTCTTTTAAGGCTAAAGCTAACTTATGTAATAACTTTCATCTAAGCATACAATCGGGTCCCTTGTGTTCTATTTTAGAATAAATAGGGTTTACCACAACTTCTGGTTGCACCCATTCATGGGTTTACAGCAACTCTTGTTGTACCCTTCATTTTCAATAAATACTTTTCAAGTAAAAAAAAGAGCTTCCACAATTAGTAGTTGCGCCATTTAGTTGGTTTACCGCAACTTATAGTTGTACTCTTTATTTTTAATAAAACAAGCATGTTATCCCCTCGCAGGTTTCTAAAACAATTAAAGAATTTAAAAGCGAGGCTATAGACTCACCTTAGCGATAGCGATATCAAACGAGGATAATGATCAAGATAATAGTGAAAGAAGTGAAACGATGAAATAAGATAATCCGATCATTCACGAGCTTCTAACGACGACCTAAAATAAAGTGTAGCGCGTCTTAGAAATATACACGGCAACGTACAAAACTGATATCGATATATCATGTTATATATGTAATAACATTTTTGATATAACTCTTTTATATGCATTTAATATTTTATTAAAGCAAAATAAAGTAAAGATAATTTATATAAAGAATATAGCCTGATTTTTCTAATAATTGTATAGTAATAAAAAAAACGTTTGACACTTGATAAACACTTATGAGGATATTAACTAATAGCCAAGATTACATAAAGTTTATAAGACATATACTGTCCTATATGAAATTTCAAACTTTTAGTTCTGAAAATACATTGTTAAGCTCCTAACATAGTTGAAGCAAAATTTGTATATTGGAAAACTTGTCTTCATAAGTCTAAAATTAAATTATACATGGAAAAAAAAGATAAAAGAAATCATCAACTTAACCAAGTATTATACCTGTTTTGTTAAAGATCAATTTAACCCAAAAATAAATACTAAGAATATAAGCCTTCAAATATGATCAACATGAGTTGGTAAAATCTTGACGTCAATGTTTTTATTCTCAGTTTGTTGGCATGAAGAAATAAGCCCATGGAATGTGTTTGTATATTCGTTTGAAAATATGAAGTAAAATATAATCAATGACTAAAAAAAAGTTTGATGTTATCTTAAGAATTGAAATGTTGGCGTGGAGGATAAGGGGTGATAACACATGTTGCTTGTAGATGTAACGTGTCATGTTGGTTTATTATTATTATTATTATTTTTTTTTTTGACAGGCGGGTATTATCGAAGCCCGATATTTTAAAAGTTAAGCGATTTGAATGTGACTCGTAAAATACGAAAAATTAAACGCTCAATATAAAATAAAAACATCGACTTTTAGAGGACATTTATATTTTGATAAATAAATAACTTAAAATACATTAATATGTCGAATGAAAGAATGACAAGTAAAGGTTTAACGTAAATTGCGAAAAATACTCGTAAAATGATAAATTAAACGACGACAATAGAATATATTAAATATCCAAACTATCGATAATAAAATGTAAAATTTTGGGCATCCGTCGGTATCGCGATCACTAGTAGTTCTCGGCACTCGTCAAAATGTAAAGCACGGGAAATAAAGATAAATATAACAAAATCATTCATATAATAAATTGGGAATATGATATTGATACCTAACGTATACCTTGCCGGTTTTTATCTAAACGACATTCTTACGTTAAGTTTCAAGCCATAACCTTCTCGGTTAGCCGATATTTCAAAATTCTCAATAAAGAAACACATAATATGTAATAGTCGAGATTAAAATAACGACCTGAAATATCAAGATTGTCACATGTATGTAGTCAAAAATCTGCCAACATGAAAGTAGGTGGCAATTTGGATTCTGCCGGTGGCAAATTTCAGAAATGTTGGTGGCAACTTTGTATTCTGACGGTGGCAACTTTCATGCTAAGTGACTTGTAAATTTCTTGAAACACTTGTTCTTGCATCCAAAATTGATCTTCAAAGGCATGTACTTGTCGGGATTCCTTCGTATATGCATGAATCATCATTTATTCTTTCTTTTCATGTATTTTCTTGTTCTTGGCTAACTAACAATACAAAACACAACTTCACACATATATGAGCTAAATAGCTCCTTAGTATAACTAAAATCCATGCAAAATATATGGATAACGCCCAAGAAAGCATGTTGGATTTGGGCGTTATCAAATCCCCTCACACTTAAGTTTTGCTCGTCCTCGAGCAAGGAAAAGAAAAACTTTGCTTGCCCTCAAGCAAATAAAAGAAAATTAAAGTAAGAAACTAAATACCTAGGTTCTAAAAGAAAAGATTTTTTTTTTAAAATTTTATGAAAAATTGAAAAATCTATGAAAAAATGAAAATATTTTTTATTTTTATAAGAAATAGCTAAAGGTGCAAACCCCCTCACACTTAAGAGTTTGCTTGTCCTCAACCAAGTAAAAGAAAAACTTCCCACATGGTACATGAAAATGGTTTATTGAAAAATAAGATGAAAATCTACCAAGTACAACAAGACAAAACCAAATGACGTGAGCACCAAGTGTACACATCTAAAGAGGACTTTTATTGGCTTTTAAGGTTAAGGCTTCGGGTTTATAGGTATGGATAAGACATGGGATATTTTTTTTATGAGAGGTGTAACAAGAATATACAAGTTAAAAGTCTAAGTCCCATATTGCTAGTTACCGAACAAATCACAAGCCCAAAAATGATTATCATTACGAGCTTTATTCAACACATATCGATCAACACAAATATATATCACGTCTTAGCACATTGGCTAATCGATATCCAAATATACTTCGTCTTCCTTCATCTTCATAAACATATAGCTCATTGGCTATTTTTGTCATCATTTTTTTACTTTTTGTTCGATGACTTATTCTTTTTTTTCATTTTTTTTCAACATACATCACATGCTCCCCTCACACTTTGCTTAAGCACACACCACCAAAAGTAAATAAGAAAGACGTCTCCTTCGTCTTTGTTGGAATGGCCCACACACATAGCGAAGTGTGGCAACTATTAATCATAAAAAATGATCCACCATACCATGCAACTAGCAACCCACCATTTAGACTTTGACAAGGGTTATGCTAAGGTTTAAGGTTAAATATTTTTTTTATTTAGTGGATTTAATAGAAGCGAAAAGAATGGCTCAACGGGTGTTCTAAGGGTATCTAACACTAGACGAGAGTGCTAACAAAAGGGTTAATATAGGTGGTTAGCTAATCGACGCAACTAGCTAAAAAGAAAATGGAAAAGGCTATTTGGGTTTTATTCCTAAGATTGCCTCTTTATCACGCATATACACTTATGTCACACAAGTGTGATCTCAATAAAAACAATTTTATTTTTTATCTTTTTAAATATTTTTTATTTTTTTATTATTTTTTTACCATGTGGATGATTATTTAAAATATATTTACATACAAACGTGTGAAAACAATTAGATCCTAAGGGCAAACAAGTGTACAACTCTCCCTTATTTTTTATATAACAAAAATTGGTTTTGTTTTCCCATTTATTTCCCCTCACACTTAAGTTTTGGATTGGACTTAATGTGTAAAATAAACTTCAAAGCATGAAAAGTGAGAAAAATAAATAGATAGTCCAAGAGAAACGAAACTTCCCGGGCTAAGAAATTGCAATTGATCTTCATATGATACAATGCTACACGATAAGCTTGTAATATCAATCGATTCTCGATACGTTATTCCTCTCCATGTATGCATCCTCCTCCATTACTTATTGTTGCATTTATTCAAACAAAACACACAAAACAAAACAAACAAGCACACAAGCACACATAAAACTAATACTACTAGCAAAGTACACCCCTCACACTTAAGATTTTCCAAGTTAGAAAAATACTTTAGGGTGTACATATTTATTCAAAACACACAAAATTAAACACACAAACAATCAAAGCACGGGTTGCCTCCTGAGAAGCGCTTAATTTATTATTGAGTCGTTAGCTAGACTCTTTCCCTCGGTGTTAGGATTCTTTGATGATACGGTTAAGATGGGGAACTTTGGTTGGGTGCCATTGATTTTGATAATTATCAACGTTGAACGGAAGCAATTCACCATTAATAGTCCAAACTTTGAAAGGCTTCTTTGGCACATCATTGTCGTCCCTCTTTATCATCCTTCTACTTCCAATGTCATTTATTGATTTCAACTCCGCGTCATGAATTGACATTACATCATGTTCAAATGTTTTCTCCTTTTGTATGGGATATGCACGACGCAATCCTTGGGAAAGTTGAGCTAGAAATGATGGGTTTCGCTTTTGGCATGGTTGGAATAGGTTTAACTTCTTCTTCCTCGATAAAAGCAACATCTCCCTTATCACTCTCTTTCGGATAGAGGGTATTTTATCTCTTGTTTTGGTGTTGGTGATTTGAGGAAGTTACTTGTGAGCTTTATGTCCTCTTCTAGATAACCGAGTTTTCTCTCTAAGTCTTCGATTATGGCTGTGTGGTTTCGGAAGCTTAGATTGATTTGAAACTCCAAGTCAACTAAATTGTTCTTAACACGTTCATTTTCTTCCGTTTGCCAAGCCATAAATTCTCTCATCATCTCCTCCGTTGAGATTTCGGGTTTTTGGTGATATTGTGTGATGAGTATGGCGTCACATCTTGCGGTCGAGATTGAGGAAGGGGACGGTTCATGCTTAGGGTAAGATAGGAACGTGAATTCCTCTAATTTTGGTCGTGATATCCTTCGACATAATTCACTTCATGAGGTCCACACATCGGCGTGTCATCCTTCATGGTGGTTTTTGGATCGTGATCGTTTCTACGATCTTCTCGCATTTCGTTTAGTTCATTCCTTATGATTAGGAATTGGGAGTCGATAAGCCTAGCGAGAGCTTCAGCTTTCTCTGTCAACACGGTGTGATCGGGGATGAGGTTATTTCCACCAGCGGAAACAACGGTTTTCGGATAAGGTTCGACAAAAGAATCCTTCGAATAATCGAACTTGAGAAGGACCTTGTCCTCGAGGATTTGGTAAGCTTCGTTAGGAGTATTGTAGAGGAAAATTCCTCCAGCGTCGAGAGATTCTTGAGTTGGATTGTCTAAACCACGATAGAATGTTTCAACTATCGTTCTCTTGGTTAGATCATGTCCATAACAAGCGCGAAGCATTTCTTTGATTCAGATCCAAGCTTCAACGAGAGTCTCGTCATCGAGTTGATGAAAGTTAAGAATTTCGTTTAGGAGATGATTAAACTTTGCGGGTGAAAAGAATCGGCTTATGAAAGCTTCTCTTAATTCATTCCACGAAGTAATTGTTCCTTCATTTAGTTCCTTTAACCAAGACTTAGCTTCTCCGGTTAATGAGAATGGGAATATCCTCAAGTTAATCGCTTCCTCTTGATTTTTACCATATTGGAAAAGGCTAGTAATCTCAAGAAAATCGAATATATTTTGGTGAGAATGGGATAGGGATTCTCCATCAAATTGGTTTTCCCGAATCATTTGTATGTGGTTACTTTTCATAGTGAAATTGTTCAAAATAGGGATTTAAACAATAGATGAACTAGGTGTTGGAGCAACGATCCTAGTGTTTGACCATATTGGTTGAACATCGGGATCAATGGTAATAATGGTTGAGTAATCGGATTCGGTTTCATAGGTGAAGATTCCTTTGGTATGGAATGGATTTTCGAATTTCGACTCAAGTATGTCGATAATGACAACACGTTCCTCGGTGAACGGTTCGCGTGACTCAATATTAAATATGGTTTTATCGGGTTCACGAGTCCTCTTCTTGAACTTACGTTTAGGTTCATAGAATTTATTAACGAGGCATTAACGTCTAAGACGTGGGTTTATGAAAAATCGAAATAATTCGAAAAATTTATTAACAACTAAAAATAAAAAAGATAAGATAAATAAAATATAAATAAACTCAAATAGAAAATATTTTTTCATTTTTGTATATATATGTTAACTAAAGGAAACAAATAAAGAAACAATAGAAAATAAAAATGAAAACGTAAATGATATATTGTACCAAATCAATCAAATCGGATGGTTCGAATGACTTCGGGTTCTATCCACGGGGTTTGGAAATAAACAGGGGCGAAAAGAAATATGAACGAGGCACATATATATTAAACGGGGCAGTTGGGTGGGTTACAGCAAACAAGGATAATTGGTATTAAATTCGAAGAACGGATGTTAAACAAGTTAAAACGCAATTAGGAACGGGTTTGAGGAAGGCTCGGTTAAAATAAAAGAGGATAAAAAGATTTTTTATTTTTTTACAGTTTCAAAGTTGCCGGTCGGCAAAAGGGGTTTGCTAGGCGGCAAAATAGATTCTGTGAAAAAGTTAGAACTGTTTCCGGCGGCAAGATTTTTATGCCGGCGGCAAAAGGGTGTTGCCGGTCGGCAAAAGGGGTCTGCTGGGCGGCAAAATCGATTCCGTGAATTTTTTTTTTTGTAAAGAACTAAAAATAAGAACACTAAAAAAAACTTTTGTGAGGTTGATGAAATAAGAACTAAAAAGCTTAATCTAAACACAATTTAATTTTAAACCAAATAAGCACAAAACAAATAAGCACTAAGGAGATTAAACGATACACGATATGAAACAAGGATTCAAAACATGAAAAGCACAAAACACAAATCCCCGGCAGCGGCGCCAAAAACTTGATGCGTTCTCTTGCGATTACACAAGTTTTAAATTTATAACACGGATTTCCAAATAAGCTAAGAACACGCGGGCAAGTATGACCCTTTCGTTTGTAGCTAGCTTGTTGTGGTAAGCCAAGGTCGTTCACTAGGATTTGGGTGTTTTCGGTTGTAAAAGATCTTTGTAACAATGTAAAGTTAGTGGTAAAAATGGTTGTCACTCCCACAATTACCATATAAGTAACAAATAAGCAAATAAACAACAAGTAACAAGTAAATGATGATTAAGCTAATAAGATGAGATGATAACAATAATATTAAAGACAACACTTGCTTGGATTAATTCATAACATTTGGATTGTTCATATGAGGATGGTTTTGATAAATTGATTACAAGTAAAGAATATGATGGTCACAAATTCCAATCTTTGATTTTAAAGGTAAATGACCAACGCGTATGATCATAACACAATCAAATCAAGCATTAAGACAAATCAACCAATTCAAGACTATGTTTAGTTTAACAAGTTTGATTCACGGTCGTTTCACAAAATCATTAACAATCTCACTTAGGTTCCTTTTCCTAATCATACAACTAAAGAAATGGTAAATACAATAGATAATCATCCATAGACAAAACGATTATAACTAGTTGGTGAATGATAACCCTTTCGACCTATGAAATCACCAACAACTAATCAAGTATGATAAGCAAATAGAATGGAACTTAAGCATAATTGGATTTCAAACACAACATGAAATTGATCAAAACAATAATAAAACATAAACAATCCTCATGTCACAACTTCATTCAAACAAGTGTATATGAAACTACTCCATAATTATTACAACAAAATTCATACGAACAATATTCTTAACATTCATAATCATTCTTGAAATATAAAAAGAGTTTATCAAAGTGCTATTACAATAAGTAAATGGAAGGAATCAGAGCAATCCTTAGGCCTCTAATTGACTGCAAGTTTTGTGGTCTTTCAGGTTATGAAAATGAAATTCGTATTTGAGGATTGAGGCAGGTTTTGGAGAGGTTTGGTGAAGATTGGTGGTGATTTAAGTATCAAGAAATACTACCAATGATAAGGGTAATGTCCCTTAGAGTTTAGCAAGGTTATTTTGATGATTGGAGCTTCAAAAAGGTCACTTTTTGGCACTCCAATATTAAATCCGGGAATGGGGTTCTTCACCAAGGTTGGGAGAGTTCCTTTGGTGAATAATGGAGTTAGTAATGAGTTACTATGATGTGATTCAAGTGATATGCTACAATGACCCTAAGGGTATTATTTATAGTAAAATTAATGCATTTCTCTCCAATGCAAGAACTTGGAGCCAAAGAATAATACTTGGAGCCAAAGAATAATACTTGGAGCCAAAGGAGTTCTCTTGTAGCCAAACTAGTTCTAGAATCCAATAGAAGCTTTATGTATATTTCATATGTTGCATGTATGTAGTCAAAAATCTGCCAACATGAAAGTATGTGGCAACTTTGGATTCTGCCGGTGGCAACTTTCAGAAGTGTTGGTGGCAACTTTGGATTCTGCCGGTGGCAACTTCCATGCTAAGTGACTTGTACATTTCTTGAAACACTTGTTCTTGCATCCATAATTGATTTTCAAAGGCTTGTACTTGTCGGGATTCCTTCGTATATGCATGAATCATCATTTATTCTTTCTTTCCATGTATTTTCTTGTTCTTGGCTAACTAACAACACAAAACACAACTTCACACATATATGAGCTAAATAGCTCGTTAGTATAACAAAAAACCATGCAAAATATACGGATAATGCTCAAGAAAGCATGTTGGATTTGGGCGTTATCATCTCTATTTGGCCCAGAGGAAGTGTATGTATTCAAGGAATTTCAAACTCCTTCGGTTCCAATTCTTAAGGGTCATAAGAACGAATCGGTGTATGTGTTGTCTACTGAACATGCATTTGTTGAGAAGACAAAAGATACTCAGAATTCCGACTTGTGGCATCACCGATTAGGGCATGTGGGATACGAAAAGTTGGAATTGATGATAAAACGAGAGCTGGTTACCGGGTTGCCGAAACTTGATGTAAGAAGGGACATTGTATGTGCCGGTTGTCAATACGGAAAAGCCCACCAAGAGCTGTTTCATTCCTCAAGTTATCGAGCACGAGCACCACTCGAATTAGTCCATTCAGATGTATGGGGACCTGCTAAACATGCATCAATAAAAGGATTTTGGTATGCAGTAACGTTTATTGATGATTATTCTCGATTTACTTGGATTTATTTTGTCAAGGAAAAATCTGAAGTGCTTGAAAAGTTCAAAGAGTTTGAGGCAGAAGCTGAACGTGAGACAGTCACAAAGTGCGGTGTTTAAGGTCGGATAACAGAGGCGAGTATTTATCTCTTAAGTTCGATCAATACTTGAAGCAACACCCGATTAGGCGCCAACTTACGTGCTCCAACACACCTCAACAAAATGGTGTGTCTGAGCGCAAAAACAGGCACCTAGCTAAAGTTATGAGAAGTATGATGCACGACAAAAATATTCCAGGACGGTTTTGGGCTGAAGCGATGAGAACCGCATGCTACTTAATCAACCAAACTCCGTCGCAGAACCTACAATATGCATATCCATTTGAAAGTTTATTCAAAACCAAACCAAATGTTCACTATTTTCGAGTATTTGGATGCGTATGTTATGTGTTTGTTCCTAACCATTTGCGCAATAAGTTGGAGAAAAAGGCTACACGTTGTATTTTTGTAGGTTATGACCCAGAAAGAAAAGGGTGGCGTTGTATAGAACCAAGTTCAGACAAAATTCACATTTCCAGGAATGTAGTCTTTGATGAAATGTCTTCATGGTGGGGGCCTGAGAAACAACCATTGCAAGATTCTCAAAAGTTAACATGCAATGTTGGTCTATCTATGGCAAAGTTAGATTTGACGGACGAAGTGAGAGAGGAGGCTATTTCAAACGAAGAACATGTTGAGTCTACTCAAACTAAACAACATGTTCCTCATTCAGAACCTGAACCAGTTTACGGAGGTCGCAGCGAGTACCAAAACCAAACTTAAAGTATATATATGCTCGGGTTGCTAAAGTTGAAGACGGGGTGTGAGAACCAGATTCATACCATGAAGCTAGTAAAATTGAGCACTGGGTAAACGCAATGAAAGACGAAATAGGTGCTCTTGTGTCAAACCACACATGGGAGTTAGTTCCAAAACCACCCAGTGTTAAACCCGTGTCCTCTAAATGGGTTTACAAAGTGAAGCAGAAAGTCGATGAAACCATTGATAGGTACAAAGCTCGTTTGGTGGCTAGAGGATGTTCTCAGTAAGCTGGATTAGATTATGAAGATACGTTCAGTCCAATTGCAAAGATCATAACCATTCGAATACTTCTAGCTCTAGCAGCTTCTAAAGGCTGGAAGTTGTGGCAAATGGATGTTCACAACGTGTTTCTATATGAAGAGCTCGATCATGTCATCTACATGATGCAACCAACGGGGTTTGAAAGTCAAGAACATCCGGAACACGTATGTAAGTTGAAGAAAGCGATTTACGGTTTGAAGCAATCACCAAGAGCGTGGTTTGGTAAAATTGTAGAATTCCTCGAACAAAACGGGTACAAACTTACTTCAGCAGATTCCAGCTTATTCGTCAAGAAACTCGGTGAGAAAATCGTGTTTATTCTTGTATATGTAGATGACTTAATTGTATCAGGGGATGTTGATAAAGAAGTTGAGTTGTTAGAGTCTAACCTGTCCGCTCGATTCAAGATGAAAGATCTCAGAAGGCTCAAGCACTTTCTTGGATTAGAAATGGACTACACTAAAGGCGCAATGATATTACATCAGAGGAAGTATACCATTGATTTGCTGCACAAATTTCACGTAGCTTCGTGCAAACCGGCAACGGTTCCTATGGACCGGAATGCTAAGTTGTATGCCGCCGAAGGGAAGAAACTGGATGATCCAACAAGGTATAGGAAGATGGTTGGAAGCCTGATTTATCTCACATTGACTCGACCCGACATTTCATTTGTTGTTGGAGTTCTTAGCCGGTTCATGCAACACCCAATAAAGCCACACATGGTAGCTATGAAAGAAGTTTTGAAATATCTTAAAGCTACTGTAGGAAAAGGCCTACAATTTGGAAGTGAAGATAAGCCTAAGATGACTGGCTATTGTGACGCAGATTATGCCGGTGATGTCAATACGAGAAGATCCACAACCGGGTATGCTTTCCTATACGGTTCAAGTCCTGTTTCTTGGTGTAGCAAACACCAACCAACCGTGTCTTTATCTACCAAGGAAGCCGAGTATCGAGCTGCTGCTATGGCAGCCCAAGAGTGTGTATGGCTCGTCGACTTGTTAAGGAACTTGAATCAGAGAGTGGAGTATCCAGTGCAATTGTGGTGTGATAATATTTCAGCAATTAAGCTGGCTCAAAATCCAGTATTTCATGCTAGGACGAAACACATTGAAGTTCATTTCTATTTCATCAGAGAAAAGGTATTGAATGCCAAATAAGTCTGGAAGTAATCGGTTCAGAAGAGCAAGTTGCAGATGCTTTAACAAAAGGTTTAACTGGTATGAAGCTGAAGCAACACAGTGCAAGTATGGGAATGGTAGACCATGACATTGAGAGGGGGTGTTGAAAGTCCATCTCACAGTCCACGTGGAACTAGTTGGTTTTGTTTATTTTCCTGTCTTATTTTCTTCTTTGAATAAGTTAGTCAACTGTTCTTTGGTCTTCCTAGGCTTTTGGTTTGTTAGCTGTTTTTGTGGCAATAGTGTTGCACGTGGGAAATTCAACTTTCTAGTATTTATATGTGTGTTCTTTGCTTATCAATAACATATACAATTCTCAAGTTCTCTGTTCTTATCAGTCCTTCTTTACCTTATCAGTTATATTTGTGTGTGTGTTTCATCTTTGTGTCTCACCTATTCAACATCAACAATAGCCAAATCTTAATTGTCGCAAGTTAACACTCTAATACGGAATTTTTTACGAGTTGTTGTTGCTGTAACAGATCTAATAGCGTGCTTGCGGATGAAATTCAGGCTAGAAATACGACAGTCCCATGATTTAGAGACAGATTTAAATCGGAGGAGGGATTTGGGTGGTAATCTTTCAAGGATTTCATTAATCAAATTTTCAAACAGATAATCTGACATTGTTTTCTTCTGCAATATTATGCGTGCAAAATAACAATTGATTTACATATATCAATAGTAACATTTTTTTACTTTTGCCTTAAAGAGGTCGGGTTATAAAGCTTTACCCATGAACTTTTAAAATTAACACATGATTACATCAAAGTATGCTAAAATTTAAAACCATTTAAAGGTGACGTTGAGTATGATGATTCATACCAAAGGCTTCTTGGCCTATCGGTATGTGAGTGTCCAACAACCAAAAGGTTTTGACCTCAAATCTTGTTAGAGACATATGTGAGATAGCAAGGAGGTGTAGGTCGTAAAAATTTGCAGTTTAAAAAAATTAGTTTGAGATAGACTAATTTAACTTGTGGGGAGAATCACGGTGAACTCAATAGTAAAATCCGAATAATAAAAGATAACTAACCTCAATGGTTTGAATTCAACCGGAAGAAAATTAATCCCCTTGCGGCCACCTCTGATCCATTGGGCTATCCAAAAGGTAGTTGCCCTTTGATTACTAGGTTCTTAATGTCTAAAACTTACCTCAAGAAAAAAAATCGTATTGAGAAGACATAGGGTTCTTTAGGATTATATAGTTTTGCTCTATGGGCTAGCGTGTTATTTTATGTTTTTTTTACTTTTTTTATTTACATAATTTGGTAATGATTTGCAGTCGCAAGTTATATTGCAGGTTTGCACTGTGCTAGGCATCACCAATAGGTCCAGTGGTGACCATGAGGCACACGACCCTTATCCCCGTCCACCCTGAGCAAAAACCATGGTGTTGCATATGATCTTAAAGATATCCGATATAGGGAAAAAAAGGAATATGAGAGCATTACGTAGGAAAGTTTGGGTGAGAATGGTTATAATCTAGATATCAATCTGAATCGTGTAATCACTTTTAGATCAAAGTATTTCGACCTTATATGCCCCAGGTTCACGAAATCTTTAATCGGATAAGACAGATTGCAATTGAAATCTAAGGCACGAGAAATCAATCAGGAAACCTTAGAATATTTGTGAATGTTCTATTTTGTGGAAGACCCAAACTGGTTGAAAATAACCAGATAACATAACTATTTTACAGTTAAAGCCAACCTTCATATTGGTTGAGAAAAGACGCGTCTTTTGGGTTTTTCTGGCAGGAACGTTCATACCCAGCAACGGGGCCCCGCATCTTGGTCGTGGCGATATCAAGCTAACTTTGACGAGTGTGCACTCCGCACCTCCTAACTCGTCTTTAGCTAAACTTGTCTAAGGCCATTGGTCTCTAAGTAAAACACAATTATCTAAAATTACATGTGATAACAATAAAATTACCAACATTACACACATTATGATAGTATGCAGCAACTTATCCCATGAGCTTCTGCCTTTTAATGAAGCTTGATACATTCTCATGCATTAATGCATACATAAAATTCCAAAACACAACCCAACAAAATCCATCTCATAGACCTCGGGTGCTTTTGTAATATTGTGAAGACAAAATGCAAACCAAATAGTTATGAACATCAAAGTATGGAGATAGATCGGTGGTGTAAGTTGTAATAATTTTCCGTTAAAAAAATAGTTTGATTTAGTTCTATTTACCATTGGTCCCTGTGAAACCTTATTAGAATGTTACTTTAACATGGTGAGCTCAACAATTTGAATTTGCTAAGGGTTAAGTCATTAAACTATATATTAGACCTATCGAGCATAAACAAAAAATATAAGAGATAACTCACTTGAAGAACAAAACGGGTCGTAAATACTACGTAGTAACAGATTATGAAACTAGGAAGAAAAACAAATCAGCGTATGAAGAAGAAGACATAGGGTATTTGGTGCATTTTTTTTATATGGGCTACTTGGCTATATGAGTTTGGTCATGATTTGCAGTTGCAAGTTACTATATCTATCCACAAATAATTAAGATCTAGAAATATTGTGACTTATTATACGACGCATTATGTAAAGACTTAAGAAAAAGCCCAATGCGTGCACAATAAAAATGAAAACACACACAAATCCTTCAACAAGGCTCGCTGGCTCGGGCTCCCCACCCCTACCACCAGTTTTGCTTGGCGTCACCAAGAGGTCCAGTGCTGACCATGAGCCACAACGACGACCCCTATCCCCGCCAAACCCAAAGCCTAATGCAGCAACTTCTTGTAACTTGTTTATTTAATTCTCGGCCTTTCTTGTCAATACAAGAATCAAAATCATAACGCTTTTAAAACTAGAAACAAGTTAACTTCTATAGGACCCCCATATACAAGATTATATAATAGACCAATTCACGTACGATGATAATAGGTCTAGAAATTGGTCTTTTCCAATGGAATAAGAAAGGTTATTGTGAATCAACCCGCCCACCGGCCTGTTTTGACCCGTATTAAAAAGGAAATGTTTCAGTCTGGACTGTAATTTTGTAAATACTAAGGAGTATTTAGATTTGATAAAATTCCTAAGTCATAATTTGCATTAATGCATCTAATATATGAAAGCAAGTCAGCAATACACACATAAAAAAGCTAGTTTTCAACCTATGTAACAATACTGGTTGTGTTTATTCTTCACTGTCAATAAAAGAATCAAATTTTGAAACCAGAAATAGCCAAGAAAGAAAAAAAGAAAAAACGTTTTCAGTCAGGTGCCCCTCAAGTGTTGAATGCACCCCTTTGAAAGGACAATAACTTTTAAGATCATCAAATTTTTTTACCAAGATGCAACATTATTATCAACCTTCCTTCTCATAGCCACCTTTTACAACCAGTTAACCACCACTCGCTATCTACCTAGAGAATCTTTTGATGATTGTTACTGTGTTGGGTATTCTTGGCGTTATTATGTATGACTACAAATGGCTCTATTTTTGTATAATCTTACAAAAATGGCATCACAGCTTGCTACAGCACTGTGCAGTTTTGGATGGTTAGATTAAGTTGGATGAGTTCTATAAACAACAAGTAGAAAGAAAAAAGAAGATACATTTTAGTTATTGTTATAAATGTAGATAAATTTGTAGAATTTAGTGCCTCAAATGAAAAAGTTTGCAAGCAGTTGTTATTGTTTCTAACAAGTCTCTTTGTCTAGCAATTCAAGGGTTTCTCCACATATATCCATGATAACTAGGAGGCGATAATCTGAAACAGACTCAAGTGCATAATGTACCCCTGTGAATGGATTATAACCTTGACAATTCTCAACTTCAAGACATTTTAACTTTGAAGCATTAGACCAAGATGTAACATTATCCTTCTCGACTTTTCTCATCCACACCAACGTTTCAAGACCAACCCTAGAAATCAACGCTAGAGAATCTTTGATGACTGTTAAATGATTATTCCAACAATTGGGGTTTGGCAAAGAAATCATGTCAAAAACATTAGTACTCAAGTTGAATGTCAATATGTAATGATCGGATATGTTATTTGTTTCACATCTGACCACCCAATGCAATGCTCCATATATAAAACACCCAAATGATCTCACATCAGAAAACCGACAAGTAGTTGGGACCTGAATCTCACTCCAAGAATTAGTCTTAATGGAGTAAGGAAACGATGTATGTAAACATAAACCAACAATGATGTAATCGTCACTGATTGGGTCGAAACCAAACCCAAATGACACACAAAGGTGTCTACACAGATTAATCGTCACATAACATATGCAATTCATCAAAGTTCCACCCAAATCACTTAACAATTAATTAAAACACTACGGATCGTAACCTTAAATACATGACATAACAATTAATTATGTAATTATCTAAAGATCAAAACATGCAGTTTTAGGGTTTCACAAAAAAACTATTTTTTTTAAATATATAATCGGCCAAAAAAAACCAACTTTAAAAAAAAACGGATTTTAAAAAAAACAAAACCAAAACCCTAAATTTCTTTTCAAAAAAAAACATGTAGTTTTAACTCAAAACAATTATCAGTTAAAAAACAATCTTTAGATCTCGATAATTATAACATGTTAAAATGGCTCTCGATGCCACTGAAGGTTTATGAAGTTCATAACAATTATTAAAAACCCTAATATGGATCAAAGCACACATAGCGGAAGCAATTTAACAAGATCATAATTAATAACACAATTATAATTAATTGAATTAGGGTTACATACCTTTATCTTAGCGAAGATCCACAATATCATCAACGAATCACCAATTAGGGTTTATGACGAACATTACCAAGATGTAGTCTAAAGTAAGACTACATTATGTTCTTGTACACACGTAATACAACGAGCTAACCGTGATTCTAGCACGTGTAAACCGAGCTTCTACGTTTGTGGAATATCTAGCCAACAACCCTAAAGAGGGGCTAGGACTAGATTATTGTTAAACCAAAACCAAAGGATAAAAGGAACCCTAAAAATGTGTTTTTCCTTTGGAGTTGATTTTCAATAGTATCCAAACAAATCAAATAAACCAAACGAAACCCTAAGGTGCGTTTGGCTATGTGATCGCAGGAGGGTGAAGAGAAAGAGAGAATGGGGATAGATTATTATGAAGGCTATGGGATTGTTTATATAGGCTTAGCAAATCTTATTCTACAAGTAATAAACCAATTAGGAAAGAAAATATTTCCTTTCCCCATTTTTTTGCTTTCTAGCCGTCGGCCCAAACCCACCCACATGGGGCTTCCGGAACTTTTCCTTTTTCTTATTTTCTCTTCTATTTAATTACATAACGGTCGTTTATACTTAACTTTTAATTATTAACGATCGTTAGTTAAGCTTCAGTTTAATTTAACAAATATATAATAAATATATTTACTAAATAAATTAACCCTTTACGTAATGTGTGCAATCCCTTAATCCCGAGTTCGATCCTAACACACGAATATTTAAAATAAGTCCATAAAACTTTCAGATCCCACTTGGACATATTTCAAAATATCGTGATCACATTGGTTAGCGTCTAGTTACACGCCAATGCCCTAGTCCGATCTCGAGTAAGGTCTCTTGGATAAAACCTTTTAATGATTTACTATCATTATTATTATCCTTTCATTTCAAATACAACGTTAATAGGATATGGATCTCAGTCATTCCTTACATTAACCATTATGTTTCTCGTTTACAGATATAGCAAGATCACCAAAACAAATTTGGGTGCGGCCGCACAAATATCTTACTACTCCCCTGAGGGGCCCAGCTGTATTATACTTCAAAATAATTTGAAGGAAACAAATCCTATTTTGACTAAAAGCAAAACTTATGAACTTTGCAACACTTCTGAAAATAACCCTTATAGCTACCAGTTACGTTTAGCGTTAGATTATTTCACAGAAATGCACTAGATCCATGACAGAGTCCTGGTATCTCAGGTCTGAGGATAACTATTTATGATTTACTTGATGACAAAGATCCATAAAGTAAAATCATATAGTTGGGATAAGTCCAATATTTGATTCATCAAACATCATCCAGAATTGACCAATATACTTTCAAGTATACTCTGTCACTATTTCGAATTGTCTTAGTTCAATAATATCCCAATATTATCAATCGACAACGGACATTTAGCATAACAATTTATTCATGGATCAAAACATGTAAAATAGGATACAAAATCAAATAACAGAAATATATAGGGAAACCCAATCTTTATTTCATCAATTCAATAATGTTTTAACATCCTTTATACAAATACTAAATAGATCAATGCATGAAAACATGGTCTATGCATTATGCCTCTAACAATGACATTCACACTTGTTTGGCAAAGCATAAAATAACCAATCTTGACCTATTGGAATTTTGAGAATACTTTCTTCAAGAATTCAATTCATTGAAACTCTTGTACATGTGCATTCAAACAATTTGATATATCCACATAGTATCAAAATTGTGAAACATCCTTGATCACCAATTTCCTAAACTTCCAAAACACATTTTAAGTTCAAAGTATTCTAATTCTTTAATGTATAATGCAACTTTAATCAATATGTCATCTCTAAAAGATCCCATGACTAATATTGAGTGTTACCTCAATTATATCTTTTCAAGTTTTACAACTTGTCATAAAAGATATGAATACGTTATCTTTAATATCTATTATGTAATATTTGATTCTAACCAAACCTCCAAGTTTGTTGGCTATGATAATTTGCACAACGATTGACAAATTATTCATCTATAGAATATGAAAGCCGATCCAAGATTTAGGATGTTATTCTATTTCCAAACATATTCCTTCACAATATTCATTACACAAGTTATTTAATTACTTTTAAATAGATTAATATATTCAAATCATCATGCATTTTAAGCATGATATAAATACAAACGACACACATGAGAATTTCTCAAACCAGATTTAGATTTCTCCATGTTCTAAATATCCATATAAATTTACTACATGGCATATTATGTTGTATTTCCACCGCATAAATAAATAAATTTATTTGTTCCAAGGTTATGTATATCTTATTTTCTAAATCTCCAAAGAAAAGTTTCATCTCAAAGGTAAACCAAATCAACATTTAATTTGAATGAAAACTTACTTTCTTACATGTTCATTTGACACATATAATTTAAGAAAATAACCATAATACTCCCACTAGCTTTTAGGAATACTCAGAAATCATCTTATTCAAATTTAAATCCAATCTTGGATTTCAAATTAAACATAAGAATAATCTCCTAGATACATGCTTTTATCCATTCATGGATAACTTATTTTGTACTTTTCCAAAGATTTATTTTGAAGTAATAAACCCATTTCGATTACTTAAGTCCTTTCTCAAGTAGTCATTTAAGAAATAGTTCATACATATCCAAATTTGTCAATTAAAATATGACCATCAAAATCTTTATATATTTAATGTGTTTAGGAAAGAATATTCAATCACAATTAATTACTTAAGTGTGACTAATAATCTATTCATAATACATACATTAAATATGTGTACAATTTTGTCCATATAATTTCGACACAAAGATTAAACCACCACAATTGGCGTTTTCCTTCCTTTGACGAAACTCATCTCCAATTTCCAGTCAAACTATTTAAGATAAACCAAAACCGAAATTTGATTATCTAGTTGGACAACATCTATAACAATCATAGTATGAGTAGTTCACCGAAAACAATATTTGGTAACAAATCACAACAATTATGTGTAACTCATAATTCTCAGCATATAAATCGCATATTCGAGATATCCTTACGGACCTATGACGTAAATTCCTTTATCTTGAGAGTTAGCTTTTACAAGCCTTCTGCATGATAATTACTAGTGTATTTCAGAAGATTATGTATCTTGTAATTTTATCTTTCAAGATCAAAACTCCCACTTTCTTTTAGTAACTTAAAATTACTCTTTAAATGCATAGCAAATAGATCAACACTCCAACGTTATCTATATGGGACATTACAAAACACAATGACAGTTCCATACTCTTTATTTTCTAAACAATCCACTTCATAAGCAGTTTAGCAAAATCTAAACTTCATTTAAGATATAACGTGATTCATCACATTCCATATATAATGGTATTTTATTAATCTTCTTAGCTCAAGTTATACTCAACTTTCTAACCTTGATATCTTTTGGAATAAAGGAAGCTATAGTTATCTTGAATCAAACATCACCATCATATTGAGAATTTTGATTCTCTTGATGAACATACCATAACAATGATGTATTTCATTTAGGGAAATATTGTAAGTCAATCTTAACAATATTTAAGATAAATATATATCTTTAGCCTTACATATATACCAACTAAATCATCTTAATGGTATAATAGATTTCCTAACCATTTTGCATGCTTTATAACTCAAGTACTTCTAATACAAAGTCACTTCATTTCCATGTCTTTAAAACATAAGCGTCTTACTTTATATTATACGTCTTTCAAGACTTTATGTTTGTGACTTTATTCAATAAATCATAAACACGTATAACTAAAGTAATCATGAACACCACTAGGTTTCAATAATATTTTCAAGTTAATTCACTACTATGTCTATTTATGTAATTTCAAGAATACACAAATATTTAACTTTAGTAGAATAAGACTACTCTATGTATTTATGTCATTCAAGGAATTGTCCTTTTTAAGAAACCGCAAAATAATCCACGCCCGATCTTACGACATGTGGATATTTTACCCCTTGTGTTTACAATTTAGTCCAAGCTCTTACATGACTAAATCAAAACAACAAGTGTTTCTTAATGTGAACGATATATATACTTTTAAGTAGTCTTCTAATCATATTGACACATGATCTAACTTTCATCTAATATTAATTAGATTGTTAATATCTTATCTTGAAGACAAGAGAATCATATCTTTATGAGTTGTTTCTTGCACACAATGTTCATTTCTCCCACTTGTACATAGAACAACCTCATATATTAGATAAACATCACGTCTAACGTTCGTCTATACAAAATATGATTGTGTCACATATATTAGCTTGTACAAGTAGATGTAGAACCACTTAATCAACAAGAATCCATACATGAATATCCTTGGAGATAATAGTATCAACAATTAGAAAGTAATTATCTTAGAACATACTAAAGATAATATGGGTTATCACCAAGACAACAAGGCTTGTAACTCCCACTGAATTAGAGAATGTTTTAATAGACTCAAAATCAGTAATACAACACAATTCTCCCACTGAACTTGACAACATTAAAAATGTTTCATAATCGGTGAAAATAATTAGTTTTGTGTTTACTTTCTTACACTTTTGAAAAACACATTTGTAACAATTACTTATAGTGTTTAAGAGTGTACTCTACTTCGTAAATGATGACTTATCCATCAATTGTTTTAACTTTAAAGACTTGACATGCAATTTCTTCCTTAATAGGTCTACCAACCCCACAATGGTATGTAGTGCCTATAAATGGTTAAAACACAACTACTAGACAAATATGCTAGTTTGCCTTATAACCAATTAGCGGTAACTTTTAATAACTCAAAATATGAACTTTTCTTAACTATTAAAGTTTGCTATGAGTTATGTATTTTGAATCTGACATTTATAAAATTCTTATAACTCCTTCTTTACTCATGAAAAAGAGTTTTAGGTTTATCTTTCATTTGTAAATTGACTCTATCCTCAACCATATGGTTTGTAGATCAATAAATGAATAAACCACGTTTACGGTGTAACGTTGCATTAATACATTTGTAAAAGAATTTACAAAATTCAATTTTAGTATTTTCGATAATATCATTCAAGAAAATAAAATTACCCCGGTAATAATAACCATAGTATTTTCCTTGAAACCTAGAATCCAAAATGACATTATTTTATCACATCAGTTGATCTGCTAGCAATGAAAGTATTCAAGATGGTAACTTGTCGAACAATGATTGACAAACAAATTTGCAATTTCTAGATATTTAAGGGATTTACATTGCCAAAATTTTATTTTGCATTGTAAACAGGTTTCATCCCTTCTTTATGCCTTAAGTTTCCAGATCTTACTGAGTAACTCAAATAAGTCGACTAATCTAAAGAACGTAAAACCTTCATGTGCAATCTTATTCAGTCATGAAGTTTTCTCTCCATTACAACATCGTCCAGAATCTCATATGACGAAAATTGTAACTTCAAGTGTTCGTCAATTAGATGGCATATGACTTAAATTTTAAGGGTATTGATTTTGGTGTCAAAATCATGTATGGAGAAGCATGCATACATCTCTGATGTGTCGTTGATAGTATAGTGATAATTTGAGATACGTTATAGGGTAAATTAGAAAATTACCTTTAGGAAAAAGTAATAGACTAATAATACCAATGACGAATTCAATTAAACACGTGAGTGAATCAAGTTCGTTGTACACGAAGATCTTATGAGTTTGAGACGTTTTGCTTTGATTTAGACAATCGATTTGAATTGGTTTTTGGTTTTTAAACTCAAATTAAATCTACCAATTTTAAACTATTTAACAATATCCTAAAGTGCATGAATCGTTTACCCCGCTATAATTAAAATCTACACACAATTAATTACTTAAAATATAAAACTATTTAAAATATAATCTATTTAATAAAGATAACTTTTAATCTATTTCAAAAGTCTAATTAAACTTTTTAAAACAAATTTACTTTATTAAAAATTACTTTAAAACAAATCTAATTAAAAACTATTTTTATTTAAAGCTAATATTATAAAATTCTAATTAATTAAAAATAAACTAATTAAATTTTTTAAAACTAAATAAAAACATTTTTTTATTTATTTCATTTTATTTATTATTTAACTAAAACATACTTTAATAAAAACATTAATTAAAAATTTATTTAAAAAAACGGATTAAAAGTAAATTAAAAGTTACTAAGTAAAAATCTGTCAAAACCAACTACGCTATATTAATGAGTTTTCTGATATAATAATCAAATGAGCACTTGGCTCAACTGGTTAACACACTATGCTTGTGACCAGGGGGTCACAGGTTCGAGTCCAGGTAGGGACATATTTTTTGGATTAAATTCCTTTTGGACAATTAAGATAAATAATCTCAGGAGAGACTTTTGTGAAGCTTATTTAAATGAAAGCTGTCAGGAAACAACTTATGTGCTTATCAGATAAGTGACACTGATAAGCTAAAACTTGAACAATTACAAAGTATTAAACTCAAAACATCCAACATAATCAAAGATAACAGGCAATTAAAATCTAACAGTGCATCAATCTTCTATCAACTATCAAGTCAGCATACAAATCAGTTACCCAAAAGTCCTTATAAAGTGACTGAAATCTAGCATATATGATAACATTTTTGCTCCTAAAATCCAGTAATTAAAACAGAAACACAATTCGAAAATAAGAGAATCTAAAAACAAACTAAGTGACAAAAACTTAAAATTGAAAGTTAAACACAAATCCTATCTCTATCAATCTAAAATCGCAGCTATAACTAATGAACTCAGCAGATCAAATTAAAATTTCTCAGCAGGCCAACATTATTCGGAAATAACTATCCCAGATTCACAGTCCAAGTAGATCCAAATAAACATATATAAAAACCCTTTTACCAATTACTGACTGAATCCTAACAAGTTATCCAAACAGATAATAAGCAAACTAATTCCAAATTAATCAACTACAAATCAGTCAGTTACTAACTCTCAATCATTCAGAAAAATTGATACAATAATAAATTCCATACTATCTTAATCCATCTAACATATAATTCGATTAAACAACTTAGCAGCTAACTCAGATCCTCTAACAATAAAATCACATAAGTAACTTAAACTAAACAGATTTTTAAGCATAAACATGAATTACATAATGATTAAAATCGAAACTCACCTTTTGTAGAAACCATTGGGTAGTAGGTTTGCGCTGAGAAACCTAATTAAACCGATTCTACACACCATCGACCACCATTTGGACCATCAAATATCATCATTCGAACCATCAATACCAACGTACAAATTTTTGAGACTTTTCCAGTGGGGAAAAGCTTAATCCAAAACTTTACTTTTAATATTAAACATAAACTATTACTTAGCTTATATTTAATATCATAAACATTATTATATGAAATAGAAATAAAGATTAATTTGTATATCAATTTCATCAGTAAAGAAAAATAAGAGAGACACGGTTAAAGATGAAATCAACAGATCTTTTATTAAACTCAGAAATATTACAAAACTTTATAAAAGAAATACAAGATTAATTCCTAAATCTATTTCTACAGAATAACTTTAAAGAAAAGTAAAGGATAAAAAATTACAATAGAAATTGGGGGTTTTATAGCCTTCCCAAGGGCTTGCTGAGGAGGATATTCGAATCTTCTTGGGTATATTCTTCTTCAATTTCAACCCTTGATCTTTATTCTCTCTCTCTTTGATTGATCGGATGGTGAATATAACACTACTAGCACACGGATTGCCAACGTGGCATCCGTGTGTGCTAGTTGTGTTAGTTTTGAGCCCTCTGATTGGTGGGATAGGAAGAGTGAGGTGTCAAAGCCAATGATCCGCTGCCACGTATCCTCTTGATTCCTCTTATTCTCTTCCTATAAATTTGGGGCTTTTATTACCCTTTGTGTGAATTAATCGTGTGGTATAAAAGCCCCAAATTAATTTAGACATTTACTGGTATAGGGTTGGGTGAATAGTAATTTGGGTGCCTGGTTTATTTTTGGGGAAGAAAGGGTGAAGAAGGGATTCACATAGAAACTATCGAAATAATATTTAATGTGTGAAAGTGGAAAAATAGGTGAGGATATAAACAAAGATGTGGAATGGTTTTAATATATTATTTGTGGTGAGTGGGACGTTTGGATGTGGGGGATAAAACAAACGAGTAAAAAACGTGTGAAATGAAGTAATGGGGTAACGTTTATTAAAGGCAAGTAAATGAGTAATGAGTTAATGCCTTTTTTAAACGTTTTACTGGAAACCCTAAGGCCCAAACAATCGTCCATATCTTTATTCGTTTGAAGACATTGGGCTTTAGGCCCAAATTATATTTCTTTCCATCCGTTTATCAAACAAATGGGCCTTTTGCCATCAAAGGTGATTACAAATCCTTTAAATGGGCTTTTAAGCCCATTTCCCAAATGTGGGTCCCACTTAGCCCGTTTTCTTGACAAATGATTAAATCCTCTAAAGTCGAGCTTGATTTTGGCTTCATTGATCTTTTTCTTCAAACTCGTGTCGATATTTGCCGGTTTTCACGAACTTGGTACCTACACACATTCAAACAAGAAACAAGCATATACAAGGCATTTTTGATACATTAATAGCATTATTTCATTGTTTTAAGATATAAATGATATGAGTATTTACACTCATATCAAATTCCCCCATGCTAAGCAATTGTCGTGTCCTCACGCAATGATAAAATAAAACTCTAACTACACCATTATTAAACTATTGACTTTTTATTTTGCAAAGACATAACGTATTACTTTCATTATTAGAAGAATAACTTTAAGGATCATAAAACTCAAATAGATTCATCGTCCTCGACTTTTCACTTTCCATGCCAAGTGGAAAAACAAGATCATTGTTATTATAAGTTAACAAACTAACACGAACTCATGTGGGCCAATTATTCACTTAGACTCCCTAATTCCTAGGTGTATCTCTTATATTTTATTGTTGTCTTGAATGATCACGAGGATGCATTGTTGACTTATTTTGATAATTTATTAGGCCGAAAATAAAGTGAACGATTTAATCAATAGTTAGCTAAAGGACAAAATCTTTTAAAACTGCTTCTCAGGACTTCATAAAGTTCATATCTTGGCATAACTTGCTTCGCGATTTGAGACCTTTCTCGGACCGATATTTGGCAACGACTTTATACTTCAAACCTTGAGAGACGTTCATGAAATAATGGTCTTCTCTTCATATAGGAATTTCTTCACTTGAAGTTTTGAGAGATTCATACTTGGACCACGACTTCTTCATTTTTCTCCAATCTTTATTTGGGATTTTGATATACAACGATCCGCCTCCTTTTTGGACTTGGCTTCATTTATCCTCATACCTTATTATGGTCTTTTTGGATATACTTCTCCATGACTTTTGGGGAGTATTTGCTTTTCGTCGTGTGTCTCGATCCTTCATATTGATTTTCGATAAATGATTCTTCACATCACTTGGGATCTTTAGCAATAAAATATAGCCCTCATGTCTTGTTAGGACCTTTTTGGACTCGCCAATCTTCGCATCCCGCTTCAATAAGTTATGCCTTGGCTATGAACTCTAATCCATACCGAGCAACTTTTAAACGATCTTGGGCTAGAAGCTAAGTAACTTTTCAAATCGTTCAACCTTATTTATTGCAAATAAATTTATTAACAAGTGATGGGAGAATAGGCTCATAATTAACTCACATAAATTCCCGAAAGAATACCAAACTTATAATTGGCTCTATCATCTCTTGTTCTCCATATTGTAAAATTTCAAAAATGTGAAATCAATGGATACTTAGCCTATTAAATTAAAGTTTTGGGTTTTCAAGTCATATATAGGATCTTGCATCTTCTTATACTTTTTCAAGTTTTAGAATTTGCGTTTTAAAGTTCCCTTGATAGACGACTTTCTAGGATCAATTATAGGAGCTTGCGAAAAGTTCTTGTTCTTAACTCGTATGAATTAAGACTTTCGCGTTTTAAAGCTCCCTACATAAAAGCCTAGCAAAACTTAATTCAAATACGTTAAGGAAAAGCTAAGGTTAAAAACCGAGTCGAGTCAAAAACTATCCTTATTTTCACCAACGGAAAGCCTACATTCGTGTCAAAAGCACTTATTTTATTTATTAAAACTTCAAAATAACACAAAAATTTAAAATTTTATTGAAAAATGAGAAAAACAATACGTTGGGACACGACAAAAGAAATTGCAAGCGATTATATCGATTGACTCCCCCATGCTAAAACCAAACATTGTCCTCAATGTTTCTTAGTTCAAGAGTAACACCCCCTTGCTAAGACACGAAGAGTCTAATGCAAAATCCTAGCATGAAAAGAGCACGCAAATCTATAAGCCGTTTATTAATTATGCCTCAAGATAAAACGTTAGTTGATAAAAATCAAGGGTAAAAGAGTGTGCCCCTTTTTGGCATTCAAAGAATGGAAGATCAAGTGGACCGGCAAAAACCGAACACGAGAGTCTTCAAAAATTAGGGTCATACCTAAGATCACAACACAACAAAACACGAGCACGAGCTTGAAAGATCAAGCCTTATTAGATGTTAGAAAATAGAAAGAAGATAGAATGTATGGGACTCCCCCACAAGGCACCTCGTTTTTGTTAACCGAGTCATGAGCTCGACTCGATCCCCGCATTCATTGGTCCTTAGGGAAAGTGGTAAAAACCGGCATATTGGAATAGAAACCAACATGAAGCACGATGCCGGGGTCAAAGATTAAATCCTCGTTGTCGGATGACAAACGAAAGGATAAAACTCTAACACAAATCTCTAACAAGAGATGGTAGTCACAACTAATGGTATGGATAAAACATGCTCCCCGAGATAAACTCGCACCAAGATGATCGAAAAATCTTTCAATTATTGCATCGGTGAAAGGCCGAGATTTCCCTAAATAAACGATTCCGGGATCGAATACCTCGTCCTCGGTGGAGAAAGGAATAGACAACAAGGTGTCGTCCCCCCATGCTAATCCTAAGTCATATAAAGCACATGGTAATGGTGGTACAAAAGTCTCAACCATGGTGGTTTCAACTTGCATGACTTTGTTGACCTTATCACTCTTATGAATGTGAATAAAGGGGTCATGGTACTCAAAACGAGTCGCATGAAAAAGCCGCACATTAAGATCAAAGCGAGTGGGAAGGATAATTGGAGCAAAAGTAATTTCTCCCTCCGGGTCAACATTGTCCTCATCATAAATCGGGTGATCAAACCAAAAGTCTTCATCACCGTCATTAGACTCTTCCTCAAATTCCGAAGGAATGTCTATATAAAGAAATTCATCAACCTCCTTCATAAGAAGCTCATCATCACAAAGGTTGTGAGATGTAGGAGGTATGATGATCTCAAAATCCTCTTGAAACAATGGATTATTGTTCATTGAAGCTTCAAAGAGAGGATTTGAGTAAGTCACGAAAGTATCGTCATCCTTGTCATCACAAGAAATATCCGACAAAGTATCAGTGTGTCACACTCGGATACTAGATCATCATTCTCATTTGAAGGCAATTCATCGGTGAATTCCTCGAGAATGGTAGGTAAAACATAAGAATCACGCTCGATCTCGAGATCGGAAACGTCTTCACTTCCCCGTGGAAGTGGATCAATGATAACAAAAATTTCATCGATGAACTTATCACATGAATAGTCACTAACCTCACTCGGTGTGAAGTTAGGAATCAAAGGCTCTTCAATGGAAGATTGTGCCTTAGGAACATCAACATGATCCTTAGAAGAGAATGAAAATGAGTCCATTTTCAAAGATTGTTCAATTAGAGCAATATCACTCTCGGGATCAAAATTCTCATTAACAAACTCACTAGCATCAAATGGCTCACTTAAATAATCATCAATTTGTTTTTCAATCTTATCACTATCATCCTCGTGTGAAGTGAGTGTAGATGAGGAAATGTTACAACATGTTTCAACAAAGCAAGCTTCTTCATTTGATTTAAATTTTTTACCTTCACAAAATGAAGTTTCCAAAATTGGAAAAACACCTTTATCAAAAAGAGCTTTCTTATTACTTTCAATTGTCTCAACAAGTTTAACACTTTCAACTTTCTTAGGAGCAAATCTTGGAATCTTTTCCGGTTTAAAAACAATGCTTTTATCTCCATAAAACAATTTAATTTCCTCTTTCCTCATATCAACTTGAATTTGAGCCGTGCACAAAAATGGTCGTCCTAAAATAATTGGCACACGAGGATTGGTCTCATAATCGACTATAGCAAAATCGGCTAAGTACAAGAAATTCCCCACTTTCATAATGACATTTTCCGCTATACCAACCGGTCGTGTAAAACCCGTATTTAAAAATCAGGATATTAAATACGCAGTTTTATTTTAATAAACTATTTAAGTATTAATTTTAGACAAGAGATATAAACGCAGAAATTAATTACGTTATCCCAGTTTATTTAAACACTATCAATATTACAGCTTATTCAGATAAGAAGTAATTAGTCTCAGAAAATACTACAGATGAATTAATTATTTAACAGAAATAAATACTACAGATGAATTAATTATTTAACAGAAATAATTACTACAGATGAATTAATTATTTAACAGGAATAATTAAACGTTATTATTAAATACGCGTAGCCTCAGTTTATTTAAATATTACAAATGAATAATTATTCAGAAAACAATTGTTAAGTTCAGAAAACATTGCGAATGTATTATTTTAGCATACGGAAAAGATATCTCGGGAAACTAAAATACGATCGAGATTAAATTCACGAATACGTACGTTCAAAAAAAAAAAATATATACAATATAAGTGGGTGTATATTGTTTGGGCTGCGGGTACAAAACAAAAGAAAAAGGAGAATGGGCTTATAGCCCGGCCCTTTTGGAAGAAGAAATGAAACGGGATTTAACCCCATCTATTTACAACAAACAGTAATAAAAAAAAAGGGAGAAAGAAAATAAACGGGACTAGGGTTTTGGTAAGTCTTGGTGGCCGCCGGCTTAAGAACACAAAACAAGGAATTTCGGGCTAAAGATCTTCACTGAATTCATGTATGTGTTCATCTTACCTTGCGTATATCATAACGGTAACTATTTTGTTCTATATATTCCTTTGAATCACGAACTGGTTTTCTTTTGGTAACCTAAACAAATGGGTTTCATTATTTAAACATGGAATCATAACCTAGGGTGTCGGCTTATGATGGATTCAGGGGAAAACCGAGACCAGCAGGTCTCGGTATGGTTGTGCGTGATTCAGCCGCGACCCACCAAGGGTGCGGGGTGTTTTTGTTTGACGACAACAGCCACAAGACCACAAAGGAGGTGGTTGGCATAATACTTAATGAGGGGCTTTTGTTACACAGACCCAAATCAAAAAAAAAATATATATATAAGGGGCGTTTGGGACTAATTCGCAGCAGGGGCGTTTGGGTCTGTCAGAAAACAATGAAAACAGTGGGAACTTGTAGATAACAGTGGGAACCGTAACCAAAACAGTGGGAACTTATAAGTAGCAGTGGGAACTTATTGATAGCAGTGGGAACTGTATACAAACAGTGGGAAAATATAAAAGCAGTGGGAACTTAAGACAGGCAGTGGGAACCACGAAACATTTAAATTGGTAAATTAATTATAAATGAGTTTATAAATTAATTAATTATATTGTCAAAATTTTATTAATCTAATTAATAAAATTAAATTAAGTTTTATCATGTTTATCCTATTTAACCTATGATTTACAAATAATTTTATTTAAAGATATTAAATTGGAAATATTTTAAGATATGAAACTTTCAATAATAACGAGTTACTATGTATGGTAATACCAGGGTATACATTTTACGATAATCAGAAATACCGAATACATTAAATCAGTAATATTTACGAATAGTCAGAACTTATCAGATTATATACGATCAGTATTGCAAGAATAAATTAAATCCAACGAATACAGTTTAGAGCAGTAAAATTTATAACATCAGTCAACTTATTTTCGCGTCCGTTATTTATGTAGTATCCGTGAAGTCAGATTCGATCCGTCAGCTTTCAGTCTTATTTCAGTACTGGACACGAGGTACGGATTTCCGTCCTTTCAGTAAGGACTTCTTTTTTTATGCATGATTAGGATTTCCCCGTCTGCAGCCAAATGTTTTCCCCAGTATATGTTTAAACTTATCAGTAATCATATTAATAAAAGAATAAATTGCCTGAGCATTATATACAAGCATGATTAGTTTATGTACTAGTTACGGAGGTACCGTAACCACGACACTAGAGGCACCGGTGTCGTGACTCACATGCAGGAGAGTGATATCCTGCATCGTCCCACTCAGCTCAGTTTGGCCATTTTATCAGTATTATTATTATTAGTGGGGCGTATGGATGCATCCTAGGCTACAGTTTACAGTTTAGCAGGTGAATGTGGTGTGTGCTCTACATCCTTCACATTGGAGCTGATCCCTCCACCCAGCACAGTTATTTAGAGGTCACCCCTCTACAGCATGACGAGGTCACCCCTCTATGTATTCATGCAGCAGTTGTTATAGCACATGACCTATATAAGCTCTTGGCAATTAAAATACAGTAAATGCATGTTATACAGATTTAACAAATAACAGTTCAGTTTTATTATTGATAAATCAGACTTTACAGATTTATTTCAGATTACCGCTGCAACTTACTTATCAGTCTTACTGCTTCAGTATTTATAATCTACTTCATTTCAGTAATTCCTTATCATGCTTCATATCCGTTCACTGAGCGTTATGCTCAGCCGTAGTTCCTTTCATGTTCTAACGGCAGGTACATCAGGACGCTTTTAGGATTCTAGGAGCATGTGCATTTGGATGGAAGCTATCCAGACTTCTTACTTTATGCATCCTTACATTATTCTGCTTATTTGGACATTGTTTAGTCATTTCATTCAGTATTTTATTTTTCATGTTTTGGGCTTATGTTTGGATTGCCGAAGTTTCATTCCGGTAATTCCTTTATGGTCAGTTAATGTTCTAGGACATTTACCTTATGCTTTGATGACACGCCATAAATACACGTAACGGTCCACTTATCCAAGTGGGGTGTTACAATTATGGTATCAGAGCGCAAGGTTCGACCTGTAGGCTCTAAACTTGACCTGTGACTAGTGGGTAGTCACCAGGAACTTCTCAGATTTTGGCGTCGTTATCTTTCATGTTAATCATTTCAGTTCAGTTTACTACCGTTTAAATCAATTTATTTCTTTGATAATGTCAGACAAGCGACACCAGTATCGATCATCCCATAAAATTTCCACCAGCTCCATGTACAGTATTCCATAGGTATCCCATGTACAGTGTCTCAGTTATACTCCATGTATAATATTTCACGTGTACTCCAGGTACAGCGTCTCAGATATGCTCCATGTGCAGTATTCATTTTGTACTTCACGTACAATAGTCCAGGTGTACTCCAGGTACCCTACTCCATGGATATTGCTAATCGATCCTTAATCGTCTCAGGCGTTTCCACTTGTCGATATTCTACCAGGTACTGATGCTGCTCGTGAGTTGAAGATTTTACCAGGTGCTGATGCTGCTAACACTCTAAAGACCACACAGATGCCGATGCTGCTGATACTTTGGAAATCTCTCAAGATACTGATGCCGTTTATACTATGAAGACTGCGGAACGAGGACGAAAACTATAAACTTGAAATTTCTGATAAGAATAAATTCAACCATCAGACGCTACCATTCTATTTTATGTTTTTACTTCCTCAGTTAGATGTCACACATCACTCAGCTAATCTTTCTGTCAGAAGAGTGGGAACCGGTAACCAGCCGACCACTCATCAGAAAGAATTACATTAATCCCGGTCATGATAACGACCGACATGAAACTGACAGACAAAGTAGTAGTGACAATCCCCGTGCTCATAATTAATCAGTCAGTACCATCGGAACCCCGGAACGGACGTGACCGGAAATACAGAGGTCAGCAGTCTAACCGGTCCGCCAATCCTAGCAGTTACCAAAATTTTCCAGCCTTGTTCATATTCACCTATTAAAACACGTGCCAAGACATCAGTCAAGACATAGTTCTCAGGTATCATTTCGGAGGACACATATCAGGGCACCAGTCATGATACACGTCATACGAATATATTCTCAGAGTACGAGTTCGAGCTCCTAATTCCAGTATGTTCCAAGCAAGACCCTCAGTAATTCAGGGTATCTTTCAGAAAGGGGTATACTCATTCTATTATGCCACACATATATCAGATCATTAAAATTCAGTCACCACCACCAGATTATTACTCAGATTAAACACGCAGTATTCATTCAGTGAGGTTACAGACGAATCCACTCAATGAAAGTCGCCACGTTACTCCACGTATTCCTATGTCAGCTTTAGGTAAATCGGATATTTACCTACATCTCAGCCAGAAGAGACTCCACAGTATCACCATATTTATTTAAGTTTTCCCTTCAGTTAACGACGAGATCCGTCTTACTAAATCCCAAATATATTCATTATATTTCCTGTCAGGGAAAAATCAGTACAAATTACGTCTACAAGTACGTGGCTTGTCAGTCTATAGCTACGAAGACTTTTACCTACCTGTTATAAATCCACTTTTGAAATTCCTTAAATTCATGATCAGCAGATTATTCCAGAGTTCCAGATATAATTTCAGAAAGCTTTCAAGAAATTCCTCCCTAACCACGAGACAGAAATTTAACATCGAGCTAGTCTCAAGAACAGAACCTGTTTTCAGAACTCTTGATCACATGGCTTTAGCTAAGTTAAACGAGTTGCAGTATTGCTGCAAGAGTTACCAAAACTAAGCTTTATTCGCCCTAGCGCACCATCAAATTTTTTTTTCTAGATCACCATTCCAAATCGATATTCATTCCACGAATAGGAGGTTACCTGACCTGCTACGATGTCTTAAATATTTTCCAAGAACAATTCGCGATCATGCCACCAAAAATGGCGAGAGAAGAGCATGATGTATTCCAGATTGCTATCGAGCGTGTTATAGTCTCCCTAAAATTTTGACGTATACGTCTGAGCTCCCTAATACTCCAGCTATAGTATGAAATTTATGAATGAAATTTTCCATGGCTCCTTAAACAAAATCGTCAGTATATTCATTGATAACATTCTGACCTACTAGTTCTAAGAGAAGTACAAGAGAACCATCTTTTCATAGTTGAACAGAATCTCCGATAGGAGTTATTTTTATACACAACTTTCCAGATATAAATCTCACTTGAACAAAGTGGCATTCTTAGCCACCACATTTCAACAGGAAGAAATTTTAGACAATCCTGCGCAGGTGAGGGCCGTCACCTGATGGTCCCGACTGACGCCCGTGAACGAAGTACAAATCTTCTAGAACTCAATTGACTACTACCGCAGAAATTGTCGATAGTTCTCACTAAAAATGTTTTATGACTATTCAACCAGATTTCCACCAGAACGTTCCATAATCCCAGACAAAACTTTAATAGAATCCGCATCACACATTAATGCAGCTATGTTCATATCTAGATGCCTGACCTACTGCAGGTTCAAGATAGAACACCGTCATGTTAGTGAGTTAGTACAACCCTTAGAAATTTCTGAACAGAAATGAGACGAAATCCCATGAAATCGTTATCAGCTACCATAGGCTCAAAGAAAGTATGATACTACCCAAGTTATCGTCAACCATGTAATCAGCCTGCACGTTCCTTTCATCCGAAAGGATCACGCAGTAGCAGATCTGCAGAAAATTCAGAAATTCAGCAATAGATCGTACGAATTCAAGGCATTCCTTTGACCATCATATCAGACAGAATTCACGTTCACGATCAATTATATGTTTACGCCCACTTTAAATTCATGTTTATTTTCACTTTCACGTTTACGTCTCATTCGCGGTATGATGCTGTTTCAGTTCATCTTTTATGCTATCTCATAATTTAAGCTCACGTTCGTGATCATAACATTGTTCACGTTCAAGTTCGTGTGCCATTTCACGATACACGTTTCTCAGTTTATTACCGAATACGGTTACAGAAAGCTTGAGAGACCAGACTCAAGTTTAGCACAACTATTCCATAACCAGGCAGACGTTTCACATCTCAGGCCGTATCGTTTGGCATTCCTCCCTCAGTCAGCATACATTCATGATATGTACTAGTATCACGTCCGTAGTATGTTCATGTATCACGTTCATGATATATTCCATGCTAGCATTCCTCATATAATCGTGAACCACGTTCACAATTGCTCACGTAGCACGTTCACAATTGTTCACGTAGTTTCGTCCCTATATATATTCTCAACAGCTTGCTCAGAGTTACAAATGTTATCTTTTCAGAATATTTACACGTATCGTTTCATGTATCATACATGCTATAGTATTTCAGTCTATCAGATTCAGAAAACCCATCCTAAATATGGAACCAGAAGCTATTCAGCATCATCAGGACAGGGTCATCAGGACCAAGATTTTATTTATTATGTTTATACCTTTGAAGGAATCGTTTTGAGCGGGAGGCCACTCGAAACAGAGGAGTCCATCCGGACCTCTCATCCCCTTTCCGTCAATAAATTCAGTTAAGTTCTTTCAGTCATGTCACGTTCCAGGTTCTCTTCAGCTATGTCACGTTACATGATAATTTCAGTCATGCCAGGTTTATATCTATCAGCAGTATTATGTCTTAATTAGAAGACAATTCATCCTTCAGCTTAATTGTCTTTTCAGTCTACGTATTCTTTCTGTCCTTATAACTTCACCAGCTCATTACCTTTAATTCGAGGACGAATTTCTCCTTTTTATAGGGGAAGAATTGTAAAACCCAGTATGGTCGTACCTTTAATTCGGAGACGAATTATTGTTTTTAGAGGGGAAGAATTGTAAAACCCGTATTTAAAAATCAGGATATTAAATACGCAGTTTTATTTTAATAAACTATTTAAGTATTAATTTTAGACAAGAGATATAAACGCAGAAATTAATTACGTTATCCCAGTTTATTTAAACACTATCAATATTACAGCTTATTCAGATAAGAAGTAATTAGTCTCAGAAAATACTACAGATGAATTAATTATTTAACAGAAATAAATACTACAGATGAATTAATTATTTAACAGAAATAATTACTACAGATGAATTAATTATTTAACAGGAATAATTAAACGTTATTATTAAATACGCGTAGCCTCAGTTTATTTAAATATTACAAATGAATAATTATTCAGAATATAATTATTAAGTTCAGAAAACATTGCGAATGTATTATTTTAGCATACGGAAAAGATATCTCGGGAAACTAAAATACGATCGAGATTAAATTCACGAATACGTACGTTCAAAAAAAAAATATATACAATATAAGTGGGTGTATATTGTTTGGGCTGCGGGTACAAAACAAAAGAAAAAGGAGAATGGGCTTATAGCCCGGCCCTTTTGGAAGAAGAAATGAAACGGGATTTAACCCCATCTATTTACAACAAACAGTAATAAAAAAAAGGGAGAAAGAAAATAAACGGGAATAGGGTTTTGGTAAGTCTTGGTGGCCGCCGGCTTAAGAACACAAAACAAGGAATTTCGGGCTAAAGATCTTCACTGAATTCATGTATGTGTTCATCTTACCTTGCGTATATCATAACGGTAACTATTTTGTTCTATATATTCCTTTGAATCACGAACTGGTTTTCTTTTGGTAACCTAAACAAATGGGTTTCATTATTTAAACATGGAATCATAACCTAGGGTGTCGGGTTATGATGGATTCAGGGGAAAACCGAGACCAGCAGGTCTCGGTATGGTTGTGCGTGATTCAGCCGCGACCCACCAAGGGTGCGGGGTGTTTTTGTTTGACGACAACAGCCACAAGACCACAAAGGAGGTGGTTGGCATAATACTTAATGAGGGGCTTTTGTTACACAGACCCAAATCAAAAAAAATATATATAAGGGGCGTTTGGGACTAATTCGCAGCAGGGGCGTTTGGGTCTGTCAGAAAACAATGAAAACAGTGGGAACTTGTAGATAACAGTGGGAACCGTAACCAAAACAGTGGGAACTTATAAGTAGCAGTGGGAACTTATTGATAGCAGTGGGAACTGTATACAAACAGTGGGAAAATATAAAAGCAGTGGGAACTTAAGACAGGCAGTGGGAACCACGAAACATTTAAATTGGTAAATTAATTATAAATGAGTTTATAAATTAATTAATTATATTGTCAAAATTTTATTAATCTAATTAATAAAATTAAATTAAGTTTTATCATGTTTATCCTATTTAACCTATGATTTACAAATAATTTTATTTAAAGATATTAAATTGGAAATATTTTAAGATATGAAACTTTCAATAATAACGAGTTACTATGTATGGTAATACCAGGGTATACATTTTACGATAATCAAAAATACCGAATACATTAAATCAGTAATATTTACGAACAGTCAGAACTTATCAGATTATATACGATCAGTATTGCAAGAATAAATTAAATCCAACGAATACAGTTTAGAGCAGTAAAATTTATAACATCAGTCAACTTATTTTCGCGTCCGTTATTTATGTAGTATCCGTGAAGTCAGATTCGATCCGTCAGCTTTCAGTCTTATTTCAGTACTGGACACGAGGTACGGATTTCCGTCCTTTCAGTAAGGACTTCTTTTTTTATGCATGATTAGGATTTCCCCGTCTGCAGCCAAATGTTTTCCCCAGTATATGTTTAAACTTATCAGTAATCATATTAATAAAAGAATAAATTGCCTGAGCATTATATACAAGCATGATTAGTTTATGTACTAGTTACGGAGGTACCGTAACCACGACACTAGAGGCACCGGTGTCGTGACTCACATGCAGGAGAGTGATATCCTGCATCGTCCCACTCAGCTCAGTTTGGCCATTTTATCAGTATTATTATTATTAGTGGGGCGTATGGATGCATCCTAGGCTACAGTTTACAGTTTAGCAGGTGAATGTGGTGTGTGCTCTACATCCTTCACATTGGAGCTGATCCCTCCACCCAGCACAGTTATTTAGAGGTCACCCCTCTACAGCATGACGAGGTCACCCCTCTATGTATTCATGCAGCAGTTGTTATAGCACATGACCTATATAAGCTCTTGGCAATTAAAATACAGTAAATGCATGTTATACAGATTTAACAAATAACAGTTCAGTTTTATTATTGATAAATCAGACTTTACAGATTTATTTCAGATTACCGCTGCAACTTACTTATCAGTCTTACTGCTTCAGTATTTATAATCTACTTCATTTCAGTAATTCCTTATCATGCTTCATATCCGTTCACTGAGCGTTATGCTCAGCCGTAGTTCCTTTCATGTTCTAACGGCAGGTACATCAGGACGCTTTTAGGATTCTAGGAGCATGTGCATTTGGATGGAAGCTATCCAGACTTCTTACTTTATGCATCCTTACATTATTCTGCTTATTTGGACATTGTTTAGTCCTTTCATTCAGTATTTTATTTTTCATGTTTTGGGCTTATGTTTGGATTGCCGAAGTTTGATTCCGGTAATTCCTTTATGGTCAGTTAATGTTCTAGGACATTTACCTTATGCTTTGATGACACGCCATAAATACACGTAACGGTCCACTTATCCAAGTGGGGTGTTACAGGTCGAGTGGTGGTTCCATTAGCAAGCTCAATGATCATACGAGTGGTACTAAGTGGTGCATAGTCAATAGTCTTCCAAAGGGCTAGGGGCATTATGTTAATGCTAGCTCCTAGATCGGCTAGGCCTTTGCAAACCCCAAGCTCATTGAAAACACAAGGTATCAAGAATTGACCCGGATCTTTATACTTCTCGGGAAAGAAATCAAAGAAAACCGAGGTACTAATCACATTTAAAGTAGCCTTAGTGACTTCTAGAAAAGTTTCCTTAGGTGGAGGCTTAAACTCAATCACTTCAACTTCATCTAAATTCTCACAATCATCATAAACGGTTATGGCCTTAAGCTCTCCCTTCGGGTTTGGAATGGTATTACTAGGTAAGCAACCCGAAGAAGATGACGGTTTAGACATGAATCCCTCAAACATCGAAAGCAATTTATTTTGACCTTGTTCCAAACTTTGTTGCATACGATTATGACTTTGCTCTAATCTTTGCTCAAAACGGTTTTGGTTTTGTTCAAGTCTTTGTTGATTAAGCTCAATCTTATTGTTTTGCCCTTTAATTGTATTTTGAAACTCGTTTCTCAACGTTGCCATTTGTCCTTGAATGTTATTTTGAAAAGCTTTCAAATTTGCCTCATTTGACTTAATGTAGCTTGACAAATCATTTTGATTATTCCCTTGAAAACCTTGATTGTTTTGATTAGCATTAAACCAATTTCCTTGATTGAAATTCCCTTGGTTTCCACGGTTAAAATTATTCCCATTGTTTCCATTGTTGTACCTATTTTGAACCGGTGGAAAACCCGGTGGAGCAACATGATTTTGACGAGGAACTTGACCGTTGGAGCCATAAGTTCCCGTCGCGGCAAAAGCACTAGCTTGATCAAACCCCGTGTTTAAACAAGCATAATTAGGATGTGCTCCACCACATGATACACAAACATTCTCAACCATATTAATCGATCCATGAAGATTCTTCCTAAACTCATTCAAAAGCGTGTCAATCTTAGAGTCCAATCTAGCAATCTCGATATTAGATGAATTCACATTGGAAACGACCGGTGTGTTTCGTGAATATTATGCTCTAGACTTATCCTCAGTTATTCTCCACGCGTCTCTCGGAGTTTTTCTTAAAAGATTACCACCCGCGGCGGCATTTAAAGAATCTTGTTCAATCATATTAAGCCCATTATAGAAAGTATTTATTTGATGCAATTCCGAGAAACCGTGGTGTGGACATTGTCTCAACAAATCTTTAAATCTTTCCCATGCAACCCCAAACGATTCATGCACTTTTTGTTCAAATCTAGTGATCTCGTTCTTAAAGTGTGTTGTCTTAGAAGGTGGAAAGAAATAATTCATAAACTTAGACACTAAATCATCCCTTGTTAAGATCGAACCCGGTGGTTCTTTCTCATACCAAAGCTTAGCATTACCCTCGAGCGAGTACGGAAAAAGCATGAGCTTAATCACGTCATTCGGCACATCTCTAAACTTGAGAGTCGAGGTAATTCGATTAAAATTCCGAATTTGAGAATGCGAGCTATCGGTCTCATTTCCACGAAATTGGTCGGCACGAATGAGCGATAAAAGACCCGTCTTAATCTCAAAATGATCCGCCAAAATAGCCGGCACAACGATTGCTTCCCCATACCCTTTGGTGGGTGCACGAATCAATTCCTCCATTGTTCGGTTATCGACCATCTCTACAACAATAGGTGGAAGCTCGGGTTCCACTATTCGTTGTTGACGATTTCTATTTCTACGACGAATATTTTTAAGCCTATTAAAATCAATCACAAGACGAGAAGAACGTAATTGCATAAACTACAAAGACGAGAATTTAGAGGATTGAAGAAAAGAAATTAGACAAGAAGAAGATTGTTTTTGGTATTTATTTGGTATTGCTCAATCAATAATGATCGATAAAAAACAAGGAATAAGGATAACTACTATGGAAGCAAATTACCCTCGGTCGACTTTGAAACGATAGGTGAAAACCTAAACGTCTCGAGGTTCAATAAGTAAACAACAAAAATAAGATTTATTACTACTTGAGTCGGAAAACCAATAATAGGTTGTCCCTCTCAATATACGCACAAGCAAGCGGGGAAACGAGGTGGCACAAAGCACTTAAAAACCTTTTTCCTTAAACGGCCTTTTATAGCACGTCGCCTTATACCCACCTTATAGTTTGTATAAATCGAGTTCAAACTTCTTATTAGTATTTATCTATTTTGCCTTTTATTTTTGTTTTGGATTCGACTACAATAGCTAGGTGATGAAATCCCAACTAAGGCTTATTTGAAAGATATGTAAATTGATTGTTCTACGTAATACAATATATTATTCACAAAAAACGAGAAAAACGATACATACTATATAATAGAAAAATAACAAAACTTTACGAGGACGGAAAGGGTCTTCAAATCAACGATCAACAAATCTCCACAAAAGCGAATCGTACACAAGATCCCCGGCAGCGGCGCCAAAATTTTTGATGTGTCGTTGATAGTATAGTGATAATTTGAGATACGTTATAGAGTAAATTAGAAAATTACCTTTAGGAAAAAGTAATAGACTAATAATACCAATGACGAATTCAATTAAACACGTGAGTGAATCAAGTTCGTTGTACACGAAGATCTTATGAATTTGAGACGTTTTGCTTTGATTTGGACAATCGATTTGAATTGGTTTTTGGTTTTTAAACTCAAATTAAATCTACCAATTTTAAACTATTTAACAATATCCTAAAGTGCATGAATCGTTTACCCCGCTATAATTAAAATCTACACATAATTAATTACTTAAAATATAAAACTATTTAAAATATAATCTATTTAATAAAGATAACTTTTAATATATTTCAAAAGTCTAATTAAACTTTTTAAAACAAATTTACTTTATTAAAAATTACTTTAAAACAAATCTAATTAAAAACTATTTTTATTTAAAGCTAATATTATAAAATTCTAATTAATTAAAAATAAACTAATTAAACTTTTTAAAACTAAATAAAAACATTTTTTATTTATTTCATTTTATTTATTATTTAACTAAAACATACTTTAATAAAAACATTAATTAAAAATTTATTTAAAAAAACGAATTAAAAGTAAATTAAAAGTTACTAAGTAAAAATCTGCCAAAACCAACTACTCTATATTAATGAGTTTCCTGATATAATAATCAAATTAGCACTTGGCTCAACTGGTTAACACACTATGCCTGTGACCAGGGGGTCACAGGTTCGAGTCCAGGTAGGGACATATTTTTTGGATTAAATTCTTTTTGGACAATTAAGATAAATAATCTCAGGAGAGACTTTTGTGAAGCTTATTTAAATGAAAGCTGCCAGGAAACAGCTTATGTGCTTATCAGATAAGTGACACTGATAAGCTAAAACTTGAACAATTACAAAGTATTAAACTCAAAACATCCAACCTAATCAAAGATAACAGGCAATTAAAATCTAACAGTGCAGCAATCTTCTATCAACTATCAAGTCAGCATACAAATCAGTTACCCAAAAGTCCTCATAAAGTGACTGAAATCTAGCATATATGATAACATTTTTACTCCTAAAATCCAGTAATTAAAACAGAAACACAATTCGAAAATAAGAGAATCTAAAAAAAAACTAAGTGACAAAAACTTAAAATTGAAAGTTAAACACAAATCCTATCTCTATCAATCTAAAATCGCAGCTATAACTAATGAACTCAGCAGATCAAATTAAAATTTCTCAGCAGGCCAACATTAATAAAAAATAACTATCCCAGATTTACAGTCCAAGTAGATCCAAATAAGCAGATATAAAAACCCTTTTACCAATTACTGACTGAATCCTAACAAGTTATCCAAACAGATAATAAGCAAACTAATTCCAAATTAATCAACTACAAATCAGTCAGTTACTAACTCTCAATCATTCAGAAAAATTGATACAATAATAAATTCCATACTATCTTAATCCATCTAACATATAATTCGATTAAACAACTTAGCAGCTAACTCAGATCCTCTAACAATAAAATCACATAAGCAACTTAAACTAAACAGATTTTTAAGCATAAACATGAATTACATAATGATTAAAATCGAAACTCACCTTTTGTAGAAACCATTGGGTAGTAGGTTTGCGCTGAGAAACCTAATTAAACCGATTCTACACACCATCGACCACCATTTGGACCATCAAATATCATCATTCGAACCATCAATACCAACGTACAAATTTTTGAGACTTTTCCAGTGGGGAAAAGCTTAATCCGAAACTTTACTTTTAATATTAAACATAAACTATTACTTAGCTTATATTTAATATCATAAACATTATTATATGAAATAGAAATAAAGATTAATTTGTATATCAATTTCAACCGTAAAGAAAAATAAGAGAGACACGGTTAAAGATGAAATCAATAGATCTTTTATTAAACTCAGAAATATTACAAAACTTTATAAAAGAAATACAAGATTAATTCCTAAATCTATTTCTACAGAATAACTTTAAAGAAAAGTAAAGGATAAAAAATTACAATAGAAATTGGGGATTTTATAGCCTTCCCAAGGGCTTGCTGAGGAGGATATTCGAATCTTCTTGGGTATATTCTTCTTCAATTTCAGCCCTTGATCTTTATTCTCTCTCTCTTTGATTGATCGGATGGTGAATATAACACTACTAGCACACGGATTGCCAACGTGGCATCCGTGTGTGCTAGTTGTGTTAGTTTTGAACCCTATGATTGGTGGGATAGGAAGAGTGAGGTGTCAAAGCCAATGATCCGCTGCCACGTATCCTCTTGATTCCTCTTATTCTCTTCCTATAAATTTGGGGCTTTTATTACCCTTTGTGTGAATTAATCGTGTGGTATAAAAGCCCCAAATTAATTTAGACATTTACTGGTTTAGGGTTGGGTGAATAGTAATTTGGGTGCCTGGTTTATTTTTGGGGAAGAAAGGGTGAAGAAGGGATTCACATAGAAACTATCGTAATAATATTTAATGTGTGAAAGTGGAAAAATGGGTGAGGATATAAACAAAGATGTGGAACGGTTTTAATATATTATTTGTGGTGAGTGGGACGTTTGGATGTGGGGGATAAAACAAACGAGTAAAAAACGTGTGAAATGAAGTAATGGGGTAACGTTTATTAAAGGCAAGTAAATGGGTAATGAGTTAATGCGTTTTTTAAACGTTTTACTGGAAACCCTAAGGCCCACACAATCGTCCATATGTTTATTTGTTTGAAGACATTGGGCTTTAGGCCCAAATTATATTTCTTTCCATCCGTTTATCAAACAAATGGGCCTTTTGCCATCAAAGGTGATTACAAATCCTTTAAATGGGCTTTTAAGCCTATTTCCCAAATGTGGGTCCCACTTAGCCCGTTTTCTTGACAAATGATCAAATCCTCTAAAGTCGAGCTCGATTTTGGCTTCATTGATATTTTTCTTCAAACTTGTGTCGATATTTGCCGGTTTTCGCGAACTTGGTACCTACACACATTCAAACAAGAAACAAGCATATACAAGGCATTTTTGATACATTAATAGCATTATTTCATTGTTTTAAGATATAAATGATATGAGTATTTACACTCATATCAATCTCCATAGCATAAGTTTAATAAAACTTTTAGCAAACTTTTTGGTGAAATTTCATCATATATTTGCAAGTCAAGGTATTGGTTAAACCAATTAAATATTTTACCCACAACTAAATTCACACCGTACTTTTTCTAGAACTTAGCTAAACCACAAAGCAATAACCTTCTTCATTGTGTTTCGGATGTGAATTTTTGCGAGTAATCATCCTTAAGGAATTATGTAAATAATAACCGTAGGTAATTCCTACTTTGACGCACAGGCAAGCCGGGAATTTGGTCAGCGCTGAAGCATAACACCTCCGTCCTTAACCGGGTGCATGACCAGCAGTGCGTTATACCCACTTTATAGTTTATCAAAGTTGAGTAGACCGTTAAGTTATTATTGAAATTCCAAGCAACGCAAATCATATGTCAAGTAGATCTCAAAAAACAATTCATTAATTCTTATATGATTTAGTCCATATTAATTTTCTTGTAAAAAATTACCCTTGTTTACAACATACAAAAAACGTATGAAAACAAGTAGGTACAAAAAAAACTAAATCATAAACACATAATAACAATTTATATCTGCAGTAAATAAATCAAATATCCACATGCATACGATTTATTCAATAAATAATATCAAATCTAGGTTTTTATATTCATATAAAAGTCTTCCCTAATTTTAGATTTATTGTATCAAATAAAGCATGTAGCAAAACGCGTAACAATTACCACATAAAACATATGATCCATGAAAAACATGCATGTTCATCACGGATCTCCCACATAACTTAACAATTAAATCTCTACGATCGAAACATTAATTCACATAACATATGCAATTCATCAAAGTTCCACCCAAATCACTTAACAATTAATTAAATCACTACAGATCGTAACCTTAAATACATGACATAACAATTAATCATGTAATTATCTAAAGATCAAAACATGCAATTTTAGGTTTTACAAAAAAACTACTTTTTTTATATATATAATCGGCAAAAAAAAACAAACCAACTTTTTTTTATTTTTGAAAAACGGATTTAAAAAAATACAAAACCAAAACCCTAAATTTCTTGTAAAAAACATGTAGTTTTAACTCAAAACAATTATTAGCTAAAAAACAATCTTTAGATCTCGATAATTATAACATGTTAAAACGGCTCTCGATGCCACTGAAGGTTTATGAAGTTCATAACAATTATTACAAACCATAATATGGATCAAAGCGCACATAGCGGAAGCGATTTTTAACAAGATTATAATTAATAACACAATTATAAATAATCGAATTAGGGTTACATACCTTTATCTTAGCGAATATCCACAAGATCATCAACGAATCACCAATTAGGGTTTATGACGAACATTACCAAGATGTAGTCTAAAGTAAGACTACATTACGTTCTTGTACACACGTAATACAACGAGCTAACCGTGATTCTAGCACGTGTAAACCGAGCTTCTACGTTTGTGGAATATCTACCCAACAACCCTAGAGAGGGGCTAGGACTACATTATTGCTAAACCAAAACCAAAGGATAAAAGGAATCCTAAAAAATGTGTTTTTCCTTTGGAGTTGATTTGCAATAGAAACTAAACAAAACAAATAAACCAAACGAAACCCTAAGGTGCGTTTGGCTATGTGATCGCGGGAGGGTGAAGAGAAAGAGAGAATGGGGATAGATTATTATGAAGGCTATGGGATTGTTTATATAGGCTTAGGAAATATTATTCTCCAAGTAAAAACCAATTAGGAAAGAAAATATTTCCTTTCCCCTTTTTTTTGCTTTCTAGCCGTCGGCCCAAACCCACCCACATGGGGCTTCCAGAACTTTTCCGTTTTCTTTTTTTCTATTCTATTTAATTCCATAACGGTCGTTTATACTTAACTTTTAATTATTAACGATCGTTAGTTAAGCTTCGGTTTAATTTAATAAATATATAATAAATATATTTACTAAATAAATTAACCCTTTACGTAATGTGGCAAAGAAATCATGTCAAAAACATTAGTACTCAAGTTGAATGTCAATATGTAATGATCGGATATGTTATTTGTTTCACATCTGACCACCCAATGCAATGCTCCATCTATAAAACACCCAAATGATCTCACACCAGAAAACCGACAAGTAGTAGGGACCTGAATCTCACTCCAAGAATTAGTCTTAATGGAGTAAGCAAACGATGTATGTAAACATAAACCAACAATGATGTAATCGTCACTGACTGGGTCGAAACCAAACCCAAATGACACACAAAGGTGTCTACACGGATAATCGAGAACGGTTAGCTTACGCCTAACTGAAGGATTCCATAAATTAACTGATGGATTGTGGCCTGTTCTCGCATTATCCATGCAGATAATTCAAAAACATGACCCAGTGGATCTGTAATTACTCTTAGTAAACTTTAATAACTCACTTATAGGGTAATTATCTGTTATTCTCCCATCAACATAAGCCCATTCTTGATTGTAGCCAGTTAACACTCTAATACATATTTTTTTACGAGTTGTTGTAACAGAGCTAATAGCGTGCTTGCGGATGAAATCCGGACTAGAAATACGTGAATGCCATGATTTAGAGGCACATCTAAATCGCAGGAGGGATTTGGATGGTAGTCTTTCAAGGATTTCATCAATCAAGTCTTCACATAGATAATCTGACATTGTTTGCTTCTGCAATATTAATAAATCACAATCATTTAACGCATGAAAAAATAATAATTGATTTACTTATATCAATTAACACTTTTTGACTTTTTCCTAAAGAGGGTTTATAGAACATGTTGAACACAAACATGTAAACCTAAGGGCATCCAATATGTTAGACATCTATAAATTTTTATAACTCATCAAAATTAAAAAAATAAAAATAAATAAATAATTATTAATTTTTAAACTTTTTGGTTTTATATACCTATTGTCAATATACATAAATCCTTTAAACTTTACTAGAATGGTACCCGCGCAATACGGCGGCGAGTACCTAATAACGAATTTCGAGACTAACAAATATTAATCTCTTACTTATTGTAAAGTTATACAAAATCGAATTAAAAAACCCACTAAAATTAAAAAAGACTAAAAATTAATAAAAATATATCAAAATGGGTATCGAATTAAAAGCACAAAATTTTAAAAAATATAGTGAAATTAGATTATAAAAATAATAAATAAATAAAAAGATTTTTCAATTTAAAACAAAAAATATTATTTAAAAAGGTTGTTACAAAAGTTTGTTACAAAATGTTGTTTGAAAAAGGTTATAATATATAATGTTGATGAAAATATCAACAACTTTCTTTATTTAGTATGTAAAAAAGTCTGAATTTTCAGCCTTCCGATTTTAGAAAGGTCCCAAAAGCTTTATAAAGTAGTATAGATAAACAAAACATATATCTCAAATGTATTAAATTATGAAAAGGTTTAAGATTCTAAACCTCTTCATGCCAAGTAAGCAATGAACTAATTTTCCACTATGATTTGCAAAAATATTAACCTCTTCAAAATATTATACATATGTTTAAACCACCATACTAGATGCTCTAATAGTAAACTTTCAAAAACAAAAATCAGGCTATTACTAACGTAATGATCAAGGTATATAGGTTGATTAATCATAGAAAAAGCCTCGTCTTAGCGGTATGTAAGTGCGAGGTTTTGGGTTCAATCTTGTCACAAACATATGTGAGACAACATTTGCGAGATTGATGGTGTAGGTTGTAAGAAATTGCCGTTAAAATAAAAGAGTTCGATTATTCATGCAACTTACCACAATTTTCATAGATCGATGTAGCTAGTTCTAGTTAATGTTACTTTTCACCCTCTGCTAGCTTATACGCATCTTTTGCTGTCATCTTTTGAATCCTAAGAATACTCCCATACTCATCTACAAAAGAAATGACCCACTATTAGCATTCAATTTTCAAAATAATAACTAATTACGGGTAATAGGATGTTTATACTTGCCAACTATTTCTACCTCCTTTGACTCCTCCTCATCAATTTCATGTTCATTTTCATGTTCATTTTCATGTTCATCATCTTGGTCAACGTGACAAGACGAGGAGGACTGATGTAAAGTAATCCTAGAAGATGATGGTTGATCTGGTAATGTGGATGTGGGAGGGTGCAACATAGACTCATACGTTGTTGGCTTAGAATATGATGAGAATGTGGACTGGTGCAACGTAGGCTCAAATGTTGTTGGCTTAGAATAAGATGATACTTGATCTGGTAATGTGGATGTGGAAGGGTGCAACATAGACTCATACGTTGTTGGCTTAGAATATGATGAGAATGTGGACTGGTGCAACAAAGGCTCAAATGTAGTTAGCTTAGAATAAGACGACAATGTGGGTAGGGGCAACCTAGGCTCAAACATTGTTGGCTTTGAATATGATGATGATGTGGAATTGTGCATCTTGAAATCATACACATTTGGATTATGAGTGGCTGGTATGGATTGTGTGCATTGAAATTTAGCAGAAGATGATGAGGGAATAGAGTTTTGTTGGATAGTAGAACAAAAAGGTGGACTAAGAAGTGTGTGAGTGAAAGATGATGGGCGATGTGAGTCTTCGTGTAAGTTACCAATAGTTTGCATATGTGATTCCATGCGTGTGGAATTATTCTTATTTTGTGTATACTTTTTTGTATGTTGTTCCATTGTTGCTTTAGACCTAAACATCTTCCACGTAGCTGTTTCGAAACCATGACAATAAAGAAACTATAAGAACCTGGAGCAAAAAGTACATAGTAAAAACGATTCATAACGCTCATTTACCACAAGCGGAAGGGTCAAGAAAGACTCCAAAGTCCAAACAAAAATATAACCTACTACTGATCATCACAGAATCTTATCAAACAAAACAAAGCCAAATACTTGAAATCTTTGTTACTGCTACCAATTAACCTACTTATTAAACACCATGAATGATTAAGCTACATTAAACACACAAAAGCAAACACACTACGAACAATGACAAGTCATACTAAAAAAACAGTATGCTCCGTAATTACAGCAGCAAGCAAACAATATCATAATAAACCCCGTAAAAAACAAAGCAGGCTAAAGAAGTTGTTACTGGGTGCTAGCAGCAAGCCATCAACTGCTGAGGATACAAAGGTTAGACAAGGGTCCTGCTGCAATAGAAAAATCTAGAACAACGTCGAATGCAAGAATCTATAGATTCATACCAATTGTAAACAGTGGCGGAAAGGCTAAAAGGTACCACATAAAAATTTTCAAGCATGTAATATGAGGGCTTTGATTAAAACTAGAGTTTACTAGTTTACACGTATTGATCAAGTATCAAAACAAGGACTATGAAGAGATGTATGTTTAATATTCTGGATGCAATTACGAATTATGAGACATAGTGTATAACCTGGTGCAAAAGAGCACAAAATGTAGTGTAGAACTCAATACAATCTCAGCTTATCTGACTAGACTAAGAAGAAGGAAACTATAAGAACCTGGAGCAAAAGGTACATAGCAAAAATTATATAAAACATAGAAGCGTTCTGTTTTGGATGTAAACATAGATACATAGTACAAAGATACAAATACTAACCTGGTGACTGTGAGTTTGGTTGCTCATCACCGACCACAAGCTTTGCTCTTTGATCTACAACTTCGAACAAATCTGTAGAGCACATAACATGAGTTATTTAAACAACTCAGAGCGACTAATGCCGTAAGCCATTACCATTTTTACAAAAACTTTATACAGAGACAAATAATGAAGCTAACTTTTTTTCTTTGAACTGCAAAAATGAAACTATTTTTTTTAACTGCAAAAATGAAGCCTTTACAATAAGATCTTGAAGTGACTTGTAAATCCACTTCCTAAAAAGTAAAAAAAGGAGTTTGCACCACTTATTCACAATATCATCCTATGAGTCATACGGGTCATAACCCATTGGTGGGAAGTCTAATGGAGCTGCAGTAAGAAATAATCAGATTATAAACCTCAGAATTCACTTCTTCAAATAGTTCACTTGTTAAATTAAAAGAAATAATCAGATTATAAACCTTAGAATTCCTATTAACCCTTTCTTTAGCAAGCCAATAAATACACCCATCTAAAGCTATATTTGAAGATGATATATTAATTGATTTACGCATCAAATTTTTGTATAAGCTTCTCCATACCCCCGAGCTTAAGGTAAAAACCTGGACGATGTTGTTGGAAGCTATACAATCTGATTCAGCAACCATACTATAACCTTCAATCCTAACAAGCTTAGGGTCACTTGTACTAGGACAAACAGCAAAACCAGCAACATCATAATTATCTGACCTACAACTAGGCAAATCAATCACAACCGACTTTCCAAGTGCTGGATTCCAAAGAACATACATTTTCTTCCATTCGCTACGTGCAAGTAAAGTATATAAACCAGAAAAGCACACCAAACCATGATCACAACCAACCGTTACCGACTCAGCAATATAAGTGTCAACACACTTAGGAAGTTGATAAAAAAACTTTTGCAGCAGTCAGCAGATATGAGTAGACACAAAATCATAGAATAACAACACATAGATCCATTGAAACTCATTGTCCTTAGTCGACGCATAAATAACACACCAACTAACACCATACAAAGTTTTGAAGTCACTTACATACCTCAATTGACCCATTCGTAGATACATAAGTCAAGACTGCTACCTATAGCTAGAACCATTGAAACTCACAGACATTATTATCTTCAATTGCAGCAGTCAGCAGATATGAGTAGACACAAAATCAATAACATACTTAATTCTAGACAAATTTTATTTGAGACAATCTTAAAAATTTAAATCACTACAAGCGAATTGCATAAAATTCATAGACAAATCAGTTACTAACTGATTAAATGCATCAGATAGCAAATAGACATTCAAACACAGGACATAATTTGACTATTGTAACAGGTTCAAGGTGCTCAATGTATCAGATAGCATATTGACCAAACCCTTGAGCTGCAAAACAACCGTCCCTCCTAACCGAAGATTATAAGATGTCTCCTCGATGCCAAATTGGTCGCTCATTAACATCATCAAGATGTGGAAGATTTTAAAGGCATACATTGGATGTGTGAGTCATCATCATCTTCAATGACATTTTTCCCATGTCATATGTATCTCTTGGAAAATTCAAATTAACATGCAGCCATCCAACATCTTTTACATCCTCTATGTAGAAAACTTGTTTCGCTTGAGATGATACTATGAAAGGATCATCTTTCAACTTTACGCCAGTATGGACTAACGGCCTACAAAAATTTACAAGTGGAAACCCATATTTATCTTTCTTTAGCCCCCCTTGAGGGTCGAATATCAACCCATCGGAAAAGAACAACTTTATACCCAAAAACATATTCCAACTCAATGATGCTCGTAAGCTTTCCATAGTAATTTCCTCCTTCGACTTCCACCATGAATCCTGAGTTTTGAGTCTTTTTAAACTCTTCATGACTCTTTGCAAGGAATCTAAGACCATTCGTGATAAAACCATTGCATTTCTTAACAACATTGCCCGGGCCAATGGAAAGGGATAACACTTCTTTATCAAAATTGTTCTTTTCTAGGAACGGAACCTACAATTATTTAATACCACTGTTAGATTAAGCACCTACTGATTATTAGTCTTTTATAATAACTAAACAGTTTTGTAACCTGTAATTGAAGCCATCCTGGAAACTCCTCAACAAGCAACTTCTCTATTGTCTTAGCGTCTACTGGTCACTTCTTAAGAGCTTGTAATTCACCCAAAAAATGGCTACAGGAAATATACTATAATCTTAAAGACTATAACAAATCATTTTATGCTATGCTCAATATAAAAAGGACACTTACTCGCGAAAAGGTTGAATTTTACTATGGTTAAGTAACACATAACGATGTGCTTGAGCTAGTGACGTGTAATCGAGCTTAAGAATGTCAACCTTTCCTAGTTTACACCCTCAAGAATTAAGCATGTACATCTCCTTTCCGTGAATAGTTTCGTCATTCCTAGGAGGCTGATTAAATGGAGTCTCTACACCTTCAAAGTATCTTGAGCAAAAGGTAAGACACTCATCCTTAAGATAACCTTCTGCCATTGATCCCTCGGGTTGAGCCTTATTACGAACATAGGATTTCAATCTCATCAAGTACCTTTTATTTTAAATAAATGAAAAATAAAGTTATTGACAAGTTAAAACTTGTATTAACTATATTTTAGAAAAAAATATAACTATTACCGTTCAATCGGATACATCCATCGATATTGAACAGGTCCACCAAGTTTGGCCTCTGATATCAAGTGAATAGTCAAGTGAACCATGATTGTGAAGAAACTAGGAGGAAATAACTTCTCCAACTCGCATAAAGTTCGCACCAGTTGATACTCCCTTTTATCTAATTCGTCAAGATCAAGAACTTTAGCACATAATCCTTTGAAAAAGGAACACAAGTCACTCACAGCTTTGACTACTCGAGTTTGTGCTCTTGAATGCATAGAAGCCTTTAGAACAATAGGCAAAATGCCTTGCATTAGAATATGGCCGTCATGACTCTTGAGGTTGTAAATCTTACGATCCTTTAAGCTTACTCCCCTTGAAATATTTGAAGAATAACCATCAGGAACTTTCAGATCTTTTAAGACTTGTAAAAAGTTAGACTTCTCTGCATTAGACATAGTGTAACATGCCAAGGGCATAATTGACTTTTTGTTAGGACGGTTTATAAGGTGCAGTTCATGCCTTATTCCCATCTCCATGAGATCCTTGCGAGCATTTTCGTTGTCTTTAGTCTTGCCTTCCAAATTTAATAATGTCGCGAGCAAGTTATCAAAAATGTTTTTTTCGATATGCATCACATCTAAGTTATGTCTAAGAAGATTGAACTCCCAATATGGCAAATCAAAGAAAATACTCCTCTTTTTCCACAATTGGTTATCACCATCAGTATCTTCTTCTATGAAACTCTCTGTATCATCAAATGCACTCGACTCATTATTTTTTACATGAAGAGGACTACTTGTTGAAGAACCAACATCATCTCTTCTTCTTTTGTTATTCGATTTAGTTGGCTTTCCATATTTAAAACTCGAACCTCTTAATTGTTTCAAAATATAAGACCCCGTCATTATGGTGGGAGGACCATCTTCCTCGACCGTGCCATCAAATCTATCCTTTTGAGATCGATAAGGATGATTTTCTTCTAGCCATCTACGATGTCCCATGTAGCAAAATTTATTTCCATGCTTTAACCACATTGATCGAGTTGACTTCGCGCAAGTGGGGTAGGCCACACGTCCCTTGGTGCTCCAGCCTGACAAGTTAGCATACGCAGGAAAATCATTCACGGTCCACAAAAGAGTTGCTCTTAACTTGAACCTTTCTTTGGAAAAGGAATCATAAACATTATAAAAGATTAAGCTCTTGAATCAAAGGTTGTAAATACACGTCTATATAATTTCCCGGACCTTTTCCCCTTCAATTATCGCCGAAAGAATAAAAGATTGTTGCTTCCTGCATATCCAAGGAGGTAGATTATAAGGAATCAATAACACTGGCCAGGTACTACGCGATGTACTCATCGTACGAAAAGGGTTACATCCGTCGCTAGCAAGGCCAAGCCTAACACTGCGAGGATCCGAGGCAAACCTTGAATATCGATCATTAAAAGCCTTCCAAGCAAGACCATCTCCCGGGTGCCTTAACTTCCCATCTTTTGTTCGACCCATGTCATGCCACCTCATATCCTTCGTAGTTTTCTCACACATGTATAGTCTTTTAAGTCTCGGTATTAAAGGAAAATAACGCAAGACTTTTGCCGACTTTTTTGACTTGTGTGATTCTGAACTCTCGCACGATTAATCACCATGACTTATATATCGAGAGGCTTTGCAAGTACGACATGATTGTTCACCTTCGCTCTTACCCCAATATAGCATACAGTTATTAGGACATGCATGGATTTTCTTGTATCCAAGCCCTAAATGATTAGTTAATTTTTTGGTTTGGTGGACAGATGACGGTAATGATGTGAGGTGAGGAAATGCTTCTCGTAAAAGCTCTAGGATCATGCCAAACGCCTTGTTGGAAATACCACCCATACATTTAATGTGATATAAACCTAACTAGCAAACGAGTGATTTCATAATGGGAGGTGATTTGCACACTCCATGAATTGATTGACACACTCCAAATGTTTGTGTGTTGACCTTTATACCCTTACATTAGTGGAGTAGGCAAATTTGCACACTCTATATTAAGGGTAAAAATGTCTAACACATAACATTTGGAGTGTGTCAATCAATTTATGGAGTGTGCCAATCACCTCTCTTTCATAATGCACTAACGAACAGTCTAGCTATTTAAACCTCCTAACAAACCTAACTAACAAACGAGTGATTTCATAATTCCCTAACAATTCATCCACGGATGCAGCTCGAGGTTCATAAGTAGAAAACGATTAACCTGTTGAGAGAGCAGTAATAAACCACGACAAAACCACGGCGACTTGATCGGAGAAGTAATGAACCACCGCGAACTATTGATCGGAGAAGTAATGAACCACCGCGAACTGATTGATCGGAGAAGTAATCAACCACCACGAACTGATTGATCGGAGAAGTAATCAACCACCACGAACTGATTGATCGGATATGTTTTATGGGGTGGGTTATATGGGCGGCGGTGGTGACAGTTTACAAGTCACTCACAGCTTTACAGTGATAGTTCATTTAGGTTGATTGAATCTGAAATATGTGTGAAAAGAATATTCGGATATATAATCATAAATAAATGGTATATTTAACAAGTCACTCACAACTGGCAATTTTTATATGAGCTGGCAATTTTTTTTAAATCTGTTATATTTTTTTAACTTTTGTTTTCACATTTATAAGTGCGGCTTTTTGTGTATTTATTTTTACATTTAAAAGTGTAGCCTTTTTTTCTTATATTTGTTTTTCTATACTAATAAGTGTGGCTTTTTTTTTTACTTTTTTACTTCATTTATAAGTGTAGTATTTTTATAATTCTTTACACTTATATATGTGGATTTATTTTTAAAATATTTATAGCACATTTAAATGTGGCAACACTATAATACATATAAAAAAAATTTCCAAGGTTTCTTATACCGTGGAGAAATAACCGTGGAGAACTTCACTTTTTTTTGTAGTGGGATCATGCAGGAAGCTTAGTCCCTTGGCAGCATCAACGCATACCCTCAGACGCTGTGTCCAAGTGAGACCGGCCGAACTTAGATAACGATCAAGACTTCCGCAAGATGCATACTCGTAAACAAGAATCATCTCACCCCCTTGGCTGCAAAATCCCAGGAGAGATATCAGGTTTTCATGCGTGTAACATGAAAGCATTCTGATTTCTTTGAAAAACTCGGGGTCACCTTGCCCATATTTACGATCAAGTCGCTTTATAGCGACCAGGCTTTTTTCCTCTGATAGAGAGTGAGACAATTCTCCGGAATACACTTTTCCAAAACCAACACCCCCGATAACCTTGCTTTTATCAAAGTTGTTGGTGGCTAATATGATCTCTTCCAGTTGGATTTCTAGATGATTAAACTCAGTCACAAAGGATGCCATAGTTAGCTGATCGAAAATAATGGGGAAAATCAAATTGGTGTTTGTAATCTCTCTAATGAAAGGAAACTCACAACCGGTATTGTAAGATGTTTAAGAAACTATTTGAAGTGACCGAAAAGAGTTGACTGAGCTGAAGTAACGCTGAGATGACAATAAATTTCTCATCCACCACTTCTTCCAACCTAATAGATTCATAATACCCTACATGATTTGGGACGTACACCATTAATGTCAAAGGCATGTTGTTGAAAAATGAGGCTAGTTGGCTTGTGTATGACCAAAGTCATTTAAAGGAATTAATTATAATGACTTGAAAAGTCAATGATACACGGCATTTGATTGTATAGTTATTTGACCTATTCGACCGAATCGAGTCAACCAGTTGACCCAGATCGACTCGGGTTTCAAATCATTGATCAAAAGTGCTTTGTATAAACTATCTGTAAAAATTTACTACTATTAAAAATAATAATCGATTCTCAAATCAAAATCAACAAAACAATCACAACAAGAAAAAGCAAACAATTATAAATATTCACAATTATCTTTTTTGCAAACAATATTATCGGGTCACAATTCGGTCATCGAGTCAAGGTTTCGACCACCGGTTCATAAGAAAAAACATTTTAGGACTCACAACCATGCGAGTCATGAAATTGCCATGACAGCTCGAATCACGTCTGATCATATATGGCTAGTAGCTTATCTTTGGGTCAAAACTATTACACAACCACCTCTGTTCCTCTATTTGATATGACCTCCTCACGAAGGTTTTGATTCTTTACAAGCTAGTAACAGAAATAGCCATGATAAAATGACAAAAACAATTCAGCTAATTATTGGAAGCAGAATCGATCAGCTAATATTGTTCTAACCGAAGAAGCTAAATTTGCATAAACGGTCTTAGCAGAAATAAGATAACTCACCTGAAGTAAATCGTTCGGACTTGGTAAAGGTTGTCGTGGCAGTAGGACAGAGGACTTATCGCGATGCCCGCGGACCAATTTACAATGTCTCCGTCGCTGACATTCTCGGTAAGTGCACCGTAGGAGCATGGGGGGCGATATCTGCTTTTGACCGATAGAAAGCATCCCTCTTTTGTCCCTCCTGACCAACCCGCTAAAAACAAAAATATAAATAGAGAAAATTTTGATTGACGGGAAAATTGCGTCAGAGACATCTTTATCTGAGGAGTAGGTGGATTAATTATGAATCTATAATGAACAAAGAAATATCGTTATGTAGAACACATATGCCAACAGGTCATCACTGACAGAGTGTTCTTTAAGCTTATATAGTTGTGCTCTATGGGCTATTTTATTGTTTGTGTTCAACACATATTTTGTCTACGACTCAAGGAAAATTTAACGAACCAATAATAAGATTATGAATTTAGAACCTCACAAATCTCCTCTTGAATGCAACGATTAAAATAACTACTGTAATGATACTGCTTTTATAATCATAAGTTTATCGCGTTAAGCATTTAAGTATAAGTTCAATGGAATGAGAAGAGTTATTGTGAGTCAACCCACCCACCCTGTTTTCACCCGTACTAAAAATGACATCTTTCTATCTGGACAGTGAATGCTATCAAGATTTGTAATACTAGTACCTCCTAAGTTCTAATTTGCATTAACGCTTCTAATTATGGGACAGAGGGTTATGGCAGTAATATACCCATAAAAAAGATGGTTTTCAACATATGTAACAACATTTGGCTGTCAATAAAAGAATCAGAATTTTGAAACCAGAAAAGAATGAAACTAGGACATAGGTTGCCGACTTGCCGTTTGTGAACTTAATACATTTAGTACAAAGTGTTTTAAGTCAGCTTGTTTCCAACCATTTGCGGGTGATTTTGCCACTTTTGCCACATATGCACATAAGAGAAAAAGCATGTTAAATTAGCTAAAACTGCTCATGTTATTCCTGATCTTAGCTACCAAATATTCACCCACAGGCCATATACATCCATGAACTACCACTGTATGACTATAATTTTTTTTTGTATAATCCTTCCTTGTCTTACAAAAATGGCGTCACAGCTTGCCGCCACTCCGTGCAAAGTAGATGGCAAATAGAAAAAAAAACAAAAACAAAAAGTAGAAAAGTAGCTATGCTCAAGCCCATGGTAAACTACCTAATAAATGCGAATGTGGAGTTACTGAAGCACAAAAAGATTACGAAAAAAGTATAGACATGTTAGATCTGTAAGCGAGTAGAAATTGAATGGAAAAAAGTGATCAACTAACTGTTTTTTTATTGTTATAAAGCAAGTAGCTAAGTTTGCAGAGTTCAGTGCCACAAGCTCCAATGCCTCAAAAGAAAAAGAAAGAAAAATCGCAAGCAGGTTTCTAACACCCCTCTCTGTCTAGCAATTCAAGGCTTTCCCCACATACATCCATGATAATGTACCCCTGCGAACAAACCTTAAGTGCATAACGTACTCCTGCGAATGGATTATAGCCTGTAGAATCCTCAACTTTAAGACTAGTTAACTTCAAAGCATTAGACCAAGACGCTACATTATTATTCTCCTCTCTTCTAATCCACACCAACGTGTCATGACCATCACTCGAAATCAACGCTAGAGAATCTTTGATGATTGTTAGGTGATTATTCCACCAATTGGGTTTGGGCAAAGTAATCATGTCAAAAACATGAGTACTCAAGTTGAATGTCAGTATGTAATAATGGGATATGTTATTTGTTTCACATCTGACCACCCAATGCAGTGCTCCATCTACAAAACACCCATACGATTTCACTACTTGAAAAAACCGACTACTAGGGATCTGAATCTCACTCCAAGAATTAGTCTTAAGGGAGTAAACAAAAGAAGATTCACATAAACCGATAATCTTGTAATCATCACTGATTGGGTCGAAACCAAACCCAAATGACACACGGATATGTCTACGCGGATAATCAGGAACAGTTAGTTTACGCCTAAGTGAAGGATTCCATAAAATAACTGATGGGTAGTAGTTTGTAGTCGTATCCATGCAGATGATTCCAAAACATGACCCAACGATTTTGCAATTACTCTGAGTGAACTTTGATAATTCTCTTCTGGTGTATTCGTCTCTAAATATTGATCTATAAACATAATTATAACTATAATTGGAGCAAGTCGTCGGTGTAAAAAAAGGGATTTTTTGACGAGCTATTGTTGGAACAGATCTTATAGCGTGCTTGCGGATGAAACTCGGGCTAGATATGCGACAATGCCATGATTTAGAGACAGATCTAAATCGGAGGAGGGATTTGGATGGTAGTCTCTCAAGGATTTTATCAATCAACTCTTCACAAAGATAATCTGACATTGTTTTGATTCTGCAATGAGATAATAAAACACAATCATTTTCTGCATGCAATAAACAACTGATTTACTTATATCAGTTACTAACAATTTTGACTTTTGCCTAAAGAGGGTTATAAAACTGTTTGAACACAAGATATAAACCAAATTGTTTAAGCTTATTTTGAGAACGTGTGTTATATATAAACATTGTGTTACAAATGATATGTGTCGAATGGTTTAAACTCGTTAGGCGGATCAACACATAAGATACATCACTGAAGCATATAAATGACCAATATTCAACCAGTTCAACATTTGACACCCATGAACTCGTCCACTTTAAACATGAACGAGTAAGAGTTTCAGTTAAGAGAAACCGTTTACAATTAGTATAGGCCATACCAAATCTGATTAATACTGCAATGTTCAACTATGGTTGTTGCACACAAATACAAGTGATGCTTGTACGGAAAGGGAAACGGTTACACTTTTATTAATAAAAATCAGATTACAATAAAACCTAAGCAAATAAGAAAACACATATTTAATGTTCTTAGATTGTAACCCTAATCTCTTTGTTGGTCAATAAGCATATTATAGGACTTAAAAAGATCTTGGTCCAACCACCATACTCGACCATGGAAGAACTTAACAAGTGCTTGGTACAAGGTGAACATTTTCATTAATATAACCAACATTTACATCCAAAAATGGATCCAGAGATCAGACATGCCTGATCTTTGAAATACAGGAAATACAGAATACAAATGTAACCAGTGGTATGCAAACAGTATATATTCGTACCTTAAATTCACGATTAGATCTTCAATCTTGGAATGATAGAGTTTGTTGGTTTTTTTATTTGCTTAGGTTTTATGATTCAACTTACTTGTAGCTATTCTCAGGCCCAAGTTTTATATGCCCAATTACTTTTAATCCATTATTGCATCATTATATTTTGGGTTCTTCTTAATCAACTTATAAGTATGGGGAGTTTTGTAAGTAGTTGTTTAATCTTATTAAGCAAAAATAATTTTAGTATTGGAATAAAGTTTTCGGACTTCCGGGCCACATTACGTGATAGGCACCTTACAACAATTAACATGACTTTGTCGTAACAGCTCGCTAGCTCATGACGGTACGTAGCTCATAGATCGCCCTTGGGTCAAAACCATTATTTTTCATTTTAATTTGGTCATGACTATCTCAAAAGCATCAAGGGAAACTTGTTTTGTTCACCAAGATTGTATAGCTTTACAAACAGATTCAAAAAATAACCATCAATAGAAAGAAAAAAATGATATCAAAGATAGACTTATTGCAAGTTGTGTGTCAAATAACTATAATCCTTATAGTGATTACTGATGATCAAGTCAATCTACTGGCTTAACTAGTTTGCAAGTGAGTAGGAATTGCGTGGTGGGGGTTTGGCTGGACTAACAAAAACAAGTCATGGACTCATGGCGGTAACTAAAAATCACAAAGGCTTTTAAACATATCGAGAATACTTTGATATACATATAATTATATATGTATGCTAATAGTTTTTCTCGAAGCAGAATCAGCTAATACTGTTATAAAGAAAGTAGCTAAATTTGCAGAATTTAGTAGTCCACAAGCTCAAATACCTCAAAGAAAAAAAAAAGTAAAAACGGTTTCAATCAGGTGCTCATGATCCTCAAATTTAAGACCAAGATGCACAATTATTATCCACCTTTCTTCTAATCCATAGTCACCTTTTATAACCAGCACTCGCTATCAGTGCTAGAGAATCTTTGATAATTGTTACTCTGTCGCTTATCCTTGGCATTATTATGTACGACTATAAATGAATATAATTTTGTATAATCTTACCTTATCCTACAAAAATGGCGTCACAGGTTGCCGCAGCTCTGTGCAGTTTGGGATGGTTAGACTAACCTGGATTTAACAAGTAGAAGAAATAAATGATAAACTTGTTGCAGATTATAATCTAATCAAAAGTTTTGACTTCATTAGCATGTGTTAAATCTGTAAGTGAGTAGGAATTGAATGAAATTTTATTTATTGTTATAAAAAAATGTAGATAATTTGCAGAATTTAGTGCCGTAAGCTCAAATGCCTCAAAATAAAAAGTTTGCAACCAGTTGTTATTGTTTCTAACAAGTCTCTTTGTCTAGCAATTCAAGGGTTTCTCCACATATATCCATGTTAACATAAGCTGAATCAACCTCAAGTGCATAATGTACCCCTGTGAATGGATTATAACCTTGACAATTCTCAACTTCAAGACTTTTTAACTTTGAAGCATTAGACCAAGATGCAACATTATCCTTCTCGACTCTTCTAATCCACACCAACGTTTCAAGACCAACCCTAGAAATCAACGCTAGAGAATCTTTGATGACTGTTAAATGATTATTCCAACAATTGGGGTTTGGCAAAGAAATCATGTCAAAAGCATTGGTACTCAAGTTGAATGTCAATATGTAATAATGGGATAAGTTATTTGTTTCACATCTGACCACCCAATGCAGTGCTCCATCTATAAAACACCCGTATGATCTCACTTCAGAAAACCGACAAGTAGTAGGGACCTGAATCTCACTCCAAGAATTAGTCTTAATGGAGTAAGCAAACGAAGTATGTAAACATAAACCAACAATCATGTAATCATCACTGATTGGGTCGAAACCAAACCCAAATGAGACACCAAAGTGACTGCATGGAAAATCAGGGAGTGTCAGTTTACGCCTAACTGAAGGATTCCATAAAATAACTAATGGGTTTGGCTCTGTTCTCGTATTATCCATGCAGATAATTCCAAAACATGACCCAGTGATTATGTAATCACTCCTAATGAACTTTATTAACTCTCTTCTAGGATATTCATTTGTTGATACTTTCCAATCAACGTAAGCAAAATCTCGATTGTCGTAAGTTAACACTCTAATACGGATTTTTTTACGAGTTGTTTTTGCAACAGATCTAATAGCGTGCTTGCGGATGAAATCCGGGCTAGAAATAAGAGAGTTCAATGATTTAGAGGAAGATCTAAATCTGAGGAGGGATTTGGGTGGTAGTCTTTCAAGGATTTCATTAATCAATTCTTCGCATAGATAACCTGACATTCTTTGCTTCTGCAATATTAAGAATACAAAACACAATCATTTTATGCATGCAAAATAACAATTGATTTACTTATATCAATTGTAACATTTTTTTACTTTTTCCTTAAAAGAGGTTTATAAAACTGTTTGAACTAAAAAAAAAATGTTGAAACCCGTGAACGTTTATAATTAACACGTGAACACATCAAATTAGGAACATCAAAGTATGCTAAAATTTCAAACCATTTAAAGGTGAAGGCATAGTTTGATGATTCATACCAAAGGCCTTTTGGCCGATCAGTATGCGAGTGCCCCACAACCAAAAGGTTTTGGGTTCAAATCTCGTTAGAGACATATGTGAGATAGCGATGGTTGTAAAGATTTGCAGTTCAAAAAAATTAGTTTGATCTACTAGAGCACGGTGAACTCACTAGTACAATCCGAAAAATAAAAGATAACTGACCTCAATGATTTGAATCCAACCGGAAGAATATTAATCCCCTTGCGGCCACCTCCCTTCGGCTATCCAAAAGGTAGTCGCCCTTTGATTACTAGGTTCTCAATGTATAAAACTCACCTCGAGAAAAATAGGTCGTAATTACTAAGAATTTTATGTAATTAGGATGAAAGAATGATCTCGTATAATATGGTTCGGTAGGCTTATATAGTTTTGCTCTATGGGCCAGCTAGCCTGTTATTTCGTGTTTTTTATTTTTACTTTTCTTATATATATGTGCCACTTGACTATAAGTTTTTGCAGCCGCATGTTATATTGCCAATTTTGCTAGGCGTCACCAAAAGGTCCAGTTGTGACCATGAGTCCATGAGTCCCGCGCACCCTGAGCAAAAACCATGGCGTTGCATATATGATCTTAGAGACATCTGATATAGGGAAAAAAAAAAGGACTATGAGAGCATTACACACATCATGAGAGTATGCAGCAACTTATTGTTGATTGTTTATTTAATTCTCTGCCTTTTTCGTCAATACAAGAATCAAAATCGTTATGCTTTCAAGACTAGAAACAGGTTAACTTCTATAGGACCCCCATGAGCTTACGCCCTTTGATGAAACTTGATACATTATCATGCAAGGTGTTTTTACCTTCTGTGAAACTTGATACATTAGTACTTTTGTGTCTACAAGACTATTTAACAGACGAATAATGATAATAGGTCTAGAAATTGGTCTTCTTCCATTGGATTAAAATTAAAAAAAATTATAAACACAATGGAAAACAAGTGTAGCCATATGAGAGTACTAGCACCAAGTTATCTACGAATCAACTCTAACAAGACTAATGTGTATATCCTCTTAAATCATTTTGATCGACTCATATGTTGTTTGACTATTTTTTGGTACACTGACTTTATAAAAAAAACGAACATAAAATATTTCGAGTCAGCATCGCCCAACCTGTTTCGACAAGTACAAAAAATACTTGTTTTAAGTCATTAGGACTCACACGAAACATGAGAATTTTCCATAACAGCTTGAATACCGTCTGATCATAGCTAGTATTTTATCTTTGGGTCAAAATTAACCATTATACGGGCGAAAGGGTCAACTTGTTGTATAGCTCAAACAATACACAGAACATAAGCAGCCCTGACAAACCTACAAATACAATTCATCAAACGGGCGACTTTTTGAAGAAAAGAAAGAAAAATTAATGCCATACTGCCATAATCAGTCAAGCAGAATCAGCTAATAATGTTATTGGAAGCGGAATCGGCTAATATTGTTCTGAGCTACGTAGCTAAATGTTCATAAAGTAGTGTCGCCACCAATTGTACCTTAACAAAAAATCATAAACAATGTAGTGCCACAAGGTCCAAAATTTAGTATCGGAATAAAGTTTTTCAGATTTCCGAGCAACTTCTACGTGATAGGCACCTTACAATAATTAACATGAATTTGTCGTAACAGCTCGCTAGCTGATGATGGTATGGTAGCTCATAAATCGCCCAGCCGTTATGAGAAAAACAGCACTATTTCTCATTTTATTTTGGTCATGACTATCTCAAAAGCATCAAGGGAAACTTGTTTTATGCACCAAGATTGTATAGCTTTACAAATATATTCAAAAAAATAGCAATCATAGAAAGAAAAAAACGATATCAAAGATAGTCTTATTGCAAGTTGCGTATCAAATAACTATAATCCTTATAGTGATGACTGATGATCAAGTCAATATACTGAATGCGCTCCTGTGAAAGGACTAAAACCTCAATGATCCTCAAATTTAAAACGAAGCTGCAACATTATCCACCTTTCTTCCAATCCATAACCACCTCCACCACTCACTATCACTGCTAGAGAATCTTTGATGATTGTTACTCTCTCGGTTATCCTTGGCATAATTATGTACGACTATAGATGATTTTATATCTGCATAATCTTATCTTATCGTACAAAAAATGGTGTCACAGCTTGCCGCAGCTCTGTGCAGTTTTGAATGGTTAGACTAAGCTGGATGAGAACAATATTAGCCGAAAAGTAGTAGGTCAAAACCAATCCCAAATGACAAACAAACATGTCTACACGGATAATCGGGAATGGTTAATTTACGCCTAACTGAAGGGTTCCATAAAATAACGGCTGAGTTCTGGCCTGCTCCAGTATTATCCATGCAGATAATTCCATAACATAATCCAGTGATTCTGTAATCACTCCAAATGAACTTTAATAACTCACTTCTAGGGTATTTGTCTGTTAATATCGACCAATCAACATAAGCCCAATCATGATTGGAGTAAGTTAACACTTTAATACGGATCTTTTTACAAGTTGTTGTTGCTGTAACAGATCTAATAGCGTGCTTGCTGATGAAATTCGGGCTAGAAATACGACAGTCCCATGATTTAGAGACAGATTTAAATCGGAGGAGGGATTATTTGGGTGGTAGTCTTTCAAGGATTTCATTAATCAAATTTTCGCACAGATAATCTGACATTGTTTTCTTCTGCAATATTAAACACAATCATTTTATGCATGCAAAATAACAATTGATTTACATATATCAATAGTAACATTTTTTTACTTTTGCCTTAAAGATGCCGGGTTTAAATCTGTACCCGTGATCTTTTATAATTAACACATGATTACATCAAAGTATGCTAAAATTTCAAACCATTTAAAGGTGAAGGTTGAGTCGATCTGATGATTCATACCAAAGGCCTCTTGGTGCTTTTGTAATATTATGAAGACAAAATGTAAACCAAATAGTTATGAACATCAAAGTATGCTAAACTTTCAAACCAGTTAAAACCCTCCAACAAAATATGGCTATTATTAACCTAAAGGTAAAGGTATAGTTTGATTATTTATAGCAAATAACGTATTCAAATTACTTTAGAGACATATGTGAGACAAAATTTTGGAGATAGATCGGTGGTGTAAGTTGTAATAATTTTCCGTTAAAAAAATAGTTTGATTTAGTTCTATTTACCATTGGTACCTATGAAACCTTATTAGAATGTTACTTTAACATGCTGAGCTCAACAACTTGAATTTGCTAAGGGTTAAGTCATTAAACTATATATTGAACCTATCGAGCATAAACAAAAAATATAAGAGATAACTCACCTGAAGAAGAAAACGGGTCGTAAATACTACGTAGTACTAGATTATGAAACTAGGAAGAAAAAAAAATCATCGTATGAAGAAGAAGACATAGGGTATTTGGTGCATTTTTTTATATGGGCTACTTGGCACATCACGACCTACAGGCAACACCGGCAAGACCTGGGTCACATTATGTAAAGACTTATGAAAAAGCCCAATGCGTGCACAAGAAAAACGAAAACACACACAAATCTTTCCTTAAGGGTCGGGCTCCACACCCCTACCACCAATTTTGCTTGGATTCACCAAGAGATCCAGTGCTGACCATGAGCCACAACGACCCCTATCCCCGCCCACCCCGCGCCCAATGTAGCAACTTGTTTATTTAATTCGAAACCTTTCTTGTCAATACAAGAATCTAAATCATAATGCTGTTAAGACTACAAACAAGTTAACTTCTATAGGATCCCCATATACAAGATTATATTTAATTGACCAATTCACGTACAATGATTAATAAAAGATAACTAAGAAAAAAAAATCCTCTTGCGGCCACCTCGAGAAAAATAGGTCGTAAATACTAAGAAAAAAAATGACATAGGCTTATATAGTTTTGCTCTATGGGCCAGCAAGGTTTTTTTTTTTTTTTTTTTACTTTTTTATATATATGGGCCATTTGACAATAAGTTCACTAATGATTTGCAGTCGCAAGTTATATTGCAGATTTGCACTGTGCTCATGAGCCCACCACCCTTACCGCCAATTTTGCTTGGCCTCGCCAAGAGGTCCAGATGAGGCACCATGACCCTTATCCCCGCCCACCCTGAGCAAATACTTTGCATATGATCTTAGAGACATCTGATATAGGGAAAAAAGGACTATGAGAGCATTACACACATTATGATAGTATGCAGCAACTTATATATTGTTGATTGTTTATTTAATTCTAGGCCTTTTTTGTCAAAGCAAGAATCAAAATCGAACGCTTTTGACACCAGAAACAAGTTAACTTCTATATGACCCCTTGAGCTCCTCGCCGTTCAGTGAAACTTAATACATTATTATTCTGCAAGGTTTTTTACCTTCTGTTTAGTAATCGTATCACCATCATGTGAATTACCCTTTGCAAGTCAGCTATTAGTACTTCTCTGAATACAAGAGTATTTCATAACCATATTCACCTAAAATAATGATGACAGGTCTAGAACACTAATGTGCATATTTTAAATAATCTGGATCAACATCATATGTTGTTTGAGTATTTCTTCCGTATACTGATTTCATGAAAAAATTGAACATGAAGTGTTTCGGTTCAGCCTCACCCAACCTATTTTTACAAGTACCAAAAGTACTTGTTTTGAGTCACCATCCATCCCACCCAGTTCGCAACTTCTACCACACATGGACATAATAAAATCATGTTTAGGACTCACGACAACCATGCTAATCGTGAATTTGCTATAACAGATCGAATCACGTTTGATCATACCTAGTAGTTTATCTTTGGGTCAAAACCATTACACAAACACCTCTGTTTCTCTATTTGCTATGACCCCTTCAAAAGCAGAATTAGCCAACAATCTATCAAATGAGCGAGTTATTGAAAAAAACAAAAATTAGTGCCAAAATCAGTCAAGCGGAATCAGCTAATGTTGTTCTAAACGATGTAGCGAAATTTGCGTAACTTGGTGTCAAAGCAACAATACGTTATCAAACAAACTAACAAAAAAGTTGCAAGTAGTTGGTCATCATGTCTAGAGAGCCTCTTTGTCTAACAATTCTAGGCTTTCCCCACAAGTAATCCTTCTAGTTATGCGATAACGACGTGAAGTAGTCGCAATTTCATACTGCACCCCAGTAAATGGATTATAGCCTTTACGATCCTCAACTTTAAGACTAGTTAACTTCAAAGCATTAGACCAAGATGCAATGTTGTTGACCTCCTCTCTTCTAATCCAAACCCACTCTTCAGAATCCTCAAACGAGGTCACTGCTAGAGAATCTTTGATGATTAATAGACGATGATTCCACCAATTAGGTTCTGGCAAAGAAATCATGCCAAAAACTAGAGTACTCAAATTGAATGTCATTATGCAATGTAGATGGGTGAAGTAATCAGTTTTCTTATATTTGACAACCCAATGCAATACTCCATCCACAAAACATGCTCCATCCTCCAAAAGCGCATCTGATATCACTTTATAAAATGGACTAGTAGTAGGGAGCTGAATCTCACTCCATGAATTTGTCTTCATGGAGTAAACAAATGAAATGTGTACGCATAAACCCACAATTTTGTAATCATGAGTTATTGGGTCGAAACCAAACCCATATACCACATCATGGTGTCTACAAGGATAATCAGGAACAGTTTGTTTGCGCCTAATTGAAGGGTTCCATAGAATAATTGATCGGTTGCTGTATATATGCATACACATAATTCCAAAACATGACCCAAGAATTCTGCAATCGCTCGCATGGAACTCCGGTTCTTCTATTATTGTGTCTGTGAAGTTTGTTAATTTTAACTTATAACCAGAAGGTTCAGAATACACACGCCTTGATATGAAAATCATGTCTCCAACAGTGACTTTTTGTGGAACGGTCATAACAGATCTAACAGCCTGCGCGTGGATGAAGCTAGGGCTAGAAATACGACGATACCATGATTTAGAGACAGATCTAAATCGGACGAGGGATTTAGGCGGCAGTCTTACAAGGATATCATCAATCAAGTCTTCACATAGATAGTCTGACATTGTGTAATTCTGCGATGAGATAATAGATCACAATCATTCTATCATAAGTCATAACCACTCAGAACATATACCCTTTTTGTTTAACCTAGAGATTAAGGTATATTTAATTATTCATGCAACTTAACACAATCCTTTTTAGGTCAAGACTGTTTAAATCTCTAGCTGGTTACCATTTTCTCATATCTGTTCACCCGAACAAATTATCCCTTTATGTATGTTCTGGCAAATAATTTAAGAAGAAAAAACCATATATTTAATGTAGTATATTAGCAAATAAATAATGATCAAGCTATATTTTGAATATTAATTCTCGGTCTTTTTTGTCAATACAATAATCAAAGCATCACGTTTTAAGACTAGAAACAAGTTAACTTCTATAGGACCCAATGGTTTGAATCCAACCGGAAGAAAATTAATCTCCTTGTGGCCACCTCGCGATTACTAGGTTCTCAATTTTTCGAAACTCACTTCGAGAAAAATAGGTCGTAAATGCTAAGAATTTATGTAATTAGGATGAAAAAAATCGTATTGAGAAGACATAGGTTACATAGTTTTGCTATATGGGCCAGCCTATTATTTTGTGTTTTTTATTTTTACTTTTTTTATATATAAGGGCTACTTGACTATAAGTTTGGTAATGATTTGCAGTCGCAATTTAAATTGCAGATTTGCACTGTGCTCATGAACCCACTACCCTTACCGCCAATTTTGCTAGGCCTCACCTAGAGGCCGAGTGGTGACCATGAGTCCACGAGGCACCACGACCCTGAGCAAAAATCATGGCGTTGCATATGATCTTAGAGACATCTGATATAGGGAAAAAGGACTATGAGAGCATTACACAGTACACACATGCATTATGATAGTATGCAACAACTTATTGTTGATTGTTTATTTAATTCTCGGCCTTAATCAAAATCGTTATGCTTTTAAGACTAGAAACAGGTTAACTTCTATAGGACCCCCATGAGCTTCTGCCTTGTAATGAAACTTAATACATTATCATGCAAGGTGTTTTTACCTTCTGTTTGTTGTGAAATCTTACGATTTAACTCCACCCCGTGAGAAATTACCTTTGCAAGTCAACTATTAGTACTTCTGTGTATACAAGACTATTTAACAGCCGAATTCACGCACAATGATAATAGGTCTAGAAATTGGTCTTCTTCCATTGGATTAAAAGTAAATAAATATAAATAATACAAGGGAAAACAAGTGTAGACATATGAGAGTACCAAGCATCAAGTTATCTATGAACTAACTCTAACATGACTATTGTGTATATCTAGCAACGGACCCAGGACTAAGTATTGCCGGATGCACACAAGTTTTTGAGCCGTAATACTAGAAACGTATTTTCATGGACCGGGTGTAGCTAACATATATTTAGAAAATATATAAGAAAAATTGATGTTTTTCAAAAAAATTAACACTAAATCGAAAAAGTTCATAGGGTCCTGGACCCTTGCGAGAACCTCTCGTTCCGTCCCTGTGTATATCCTCTTACATCATTTTGATCGACATCATATGTTGTTTGACTGTTTTTCGGTACACTAACTTTATAAAAAAGAACATAAAGTGCTTCGAGTCAGCATCGCCCAACCTGTTTCGACAAGTACAAAAAATACTTGTTTTCAGTCATTAGGACTCACACGAAACATGCAAACCATGAATTTGCCATAACAGCTCGAATCATGTCTGATCATAGCTAGTATTTTCTCTTTGGGTCAAAATTAACCATTATACAACCACCTTTGTTCCCCTATATCTTTGGTATGACCTCCTCAAAAGCAGGAAGGGTCAAACAATAAACAGAACAGAAGTAGCCCTGACAAACCTACAAATGCAATTCATCAAACGGGTGACTTTTTGAAAAAGAAAAAGAAAAATTAGTGCCATACTGCCATAATCAGTGTAGCAGAATCAGCTAATATTGTTCTGAACGACGTAGCTAAATTTTCATAAAGTAGTGTTGCAAGCAATGGTACCTTCACAAAAAACTAAAAAAAAAGGTTTTAAGCAGTAGATCATCGTGTCTAATAACTCTCTTTGTCTAACAATTCAAGGCTTTCCCCACAAATAATCTTGTGAATTTTGCAACAAGCTGACTCCCCAATGAACACTTCATAATGCTCCCAGGTAAATGGATTGTAACCTTTAAGATCCTCAACTTTAAGACTAGTTAACTTCAAAGCATTAGACCAAGATGCAGCGTTGTTATCCTCCTCCTCTCTTCTTATCCAAACCCACTCTTCAGAACCAAGATCACACGAGATCACTGCTAGAGAATATTTGATGATTAATAGACGATAAAACCACCAATTAGGTTTTGGCAAAGGAATTATGCCAAAAACAAGAGTACTCAAATTGAATGTCCTTATGCAACGTTGGGTTGTGTCATTTGTCTAATAGCTGACAACCCAATGCAATACTCCATCCATAAAAAACGCATTTGATATCACTTCATATACTGGACTAGTAGTAGGAAGCTGAATCTCGCTCCAAGAATTTGCTTTCATGGAGTAAACAAACGAAATGTGTTCACATAAACCCATAATCTTGTAATCATTAGTGATTGGGTCGAAACCAAACCCATATACCACATCAGGGTATCTACAAGGATAACCAGGAACACTTAGTTTGCGCCTAATTGAAGGGTTCCATCGAATAATTGATCCTTTACCGTATATTTTCACTACAAGAATCGCCTTGTTTAGGGTCGAAATTTTCGACCCTAAATAGCAAAGACTTTCGACCTTAAACTTTAGGGTCGAAATATTCGACCCTAAACTGGCGACCCAAAGCTTTCGACCCTAAAAAATTAGGGTCGAAAAACTCTTTGTAATTTAGGGTCAAAAATCGGGCCCCACCACTTTTCAGCCAAATTGTTGACCTAACATTTAGGGTCGAACACCTTTGTAATTTTAATACCAAAAACAAATTTTAATACCAAAAACAAGTTTGCAGGATTGATTTTGGGGTCGAAATTTAGGGTCGAAATTTCGACCCTAAGATTTAGGGTCGAAATTTCGACCCTAACTATATGCTTAGGGTCGAAATTTCGACCCTAACTATATACTTAGGGTCGAAAATTCGACCCTAAATGTTGCCTGGGCAAAAAAAAAAACTGCATTAAGCAGCTTGTTTCCAGATTTTTTTCCGGTATTTTTTTCGAAAAAAATCTATATTTCAACAAATCCACAATACTACAAATCACTAAACGGTACAATACTAATAATCTACAATACGATAAATAGCCAAAACGTTAGAATACATTTCACCAAATCCTTATTTCACAAATGTAACAAGTCTAAAATTATTACACATCACAATAAATCCATGTTTCATAATTTAACAAGTCTAAAGTTATTACACATAATAAAAAGTCTAAAACCAACAACAACTCCTAATCTGAATAGTCCCCCTCATCAGCATCCCCCTCATCATCCCCCTCATCAGCATCCGAGTTAATTAGCTCATTATCGGACATGTTGTTGGCATTCTCAAGATCTTGAGCCAACTCTTCGACGGTCCGAGTATCATTTTGATGAGGATTTAGGCTGACTGTATAGTTGGGACTTTCCCGAGAGTTAGAACTCGAGGGGCCAGTGGTGTTGACAACGGGTCGATAACAGTTGTTGAAACTGTTATTTTGGGTAAATGGAGGTTGGAGTGGGTTGAGTGGAGCATTATATGGAAATTCGGGAGGGGGCTGAGGCATACCAGACATAGAAGAGAATTGGGGTTGCGGTACAAAAGGGTTATTAGGTCTGGTATACCCTCGACCCATGTCATGTGAAGTATAATGATAAATTAAATGACTTAGGCGGGCGTTGTTTACCTCAACATTTTGTTGCGCCACACTAGCATACATATGGGCCAAATTAGCCCGTTGCTGCGCCTCCTCGGTTTGCATCCTCAACAGCTCTTTTTCTTGCTCATGAATCCTAAATAGCTCCGAGAGCTTCTCGAGTCACTCCCTCACTATAAGAACTACTCCCGCATCCATATGAGTCAATAGGGTATCGTATTACATGATATGAGTCAATAGGGTATCATATTACATGATATGAGTCAATAGGGTATCGTATTACATGATATGAGTCAATAGGGTATCGTATTACATGGTATGAGTCAATGTGGTATCGTATTACATGATATGAGTCAATAGGGTATCGTATTACATGATATGAGTCAATAGCGTATCGTATTACATGATATGAGTCAATGTGATATCGTATTACATGATATGAGTCAACAGGGTATCATATTACATGATATGAGTCAATAGGATATCGTATTACATGATATGAGTCAATGTGGTATCGTATTACATGATATGAGTCAATAGGGTATCGTATTACATGATATGAGTCAATGTGGTATCGTATTACATGATATGAGTCAATAGGGTATCGTATTACATGACATGAGTCAATAGGGTATCGTATTACATGATATGAGTCAATAGGGTATCGTATTACATGATATGAGTCAATGTGGTATCGTATTACATGATATGAGTCAATAGGGTATCGTATTACATGATATGAGTCAATAGGGTATCGTATTACATGATATGAGTCAACGTGGTATCGTATTACATGATATGAGTCAACGTGGTATCGTATTACATGATATGAGTCAATAGGGTATCGTATTACATGATATGAGTCAATGTGGTATCGTATTACATGATATGAGTCAATAGGGTATCATATTACATGATATGAGTCAATGTGGTATCGTATTACATGATATGAGTCAATAGGGTATCGTATTACATGATATGAGTCAATATGGTATCGTATTACATGATATGAGTCAATGTGGTATCGTATTACATGATATGAGTCAATAGAGTATCGTATTACATGATATAAGTCAATGTGGTATCGTATTACATGATATGAGTCAATAGGGTATCGTATTACATGATATGAGTCAATGTGGTATCGTATTACATGATATGAGTCAATAGGGTATCGTATTACATGATATGAGTCAATGGGGTATCGTATTACATGGAGGGAAAACATTGGCGGGAAAACATTAGAGGGAAAACCTTGGAGGGAAAACATTGGAGGGAAAATGTTAACAATTTCCCTCACTTTTTTAGCATAAAAGGAGAACCACACACACTCCTTATCATCACAACCACCAGCAGATCACACACACTTATCATCACAAACACATTGTTATTATGAAGATGTTGAAGCATGAAGATGTAGTTCTTCGAGAATCGTGACAAACTGAATCCTTTAGTAGACTGTAATATGCTTGTCCACGTTCACGGGTTCAACCTCCAGTTTCATATGGATGCAGTTTTTTTATGGAAAGACGTACGCGTCCAACTACTAATCAATTCTCTTGGAGGTTCAATGAGCTTTTCTCCTCCAATCTCTTCTTCAAGACCTTCAACGAGCTTTTCTCCTCCAAGCTCTTCTCCCAGACCTTCAACGATTCCAATTTCTTCTCCAAGCTCTTCAACGTGTGCAAACTGTGTGCGCTTGAATGGAATGATAAAGGTACTTGAGAGTACAGTAGAGTTGTACCGCAACCCCGATAGGCACACAATGGATTCAGCTGCACTATTTCACGACCTTTACGATGACATGGGAAACCTTAGTTTGAACTAGTTTGTGATGTGTTTTTTTTCGTGTTTACGAGTCTAATATCGTTGTAATATCCATGTTTAATTAAGCGCGTGTTTAAGTGTCCGTGACGAATAAATTATGTTTAGGAGTGTTTGCCTGTAAGTCTCCCATGTGATATTACAAAAGGTTTTATGTAATATTTGGAATAAATAAATATTTGTTTTATAAATGTCTCATTTTTATTATATAAACGTCGCAACTGTTCGTAAAGTATAATGACTTTAAGTCCCCGTATCAAATAAAATGTAGCGTTAGGCGTTTTGTTCGTATCTTTTAATATAAAAGTTACATAAGTTATATATAAGTATAATAATAATAATAATAATAATTCAAAACTTATTTTAATAATTATGAAAAGAAAATTGCAATTAAAACACATTACCATTGGATAAAAACATATATTTAAAATTTAAATATATACATATATTAATATTTTAAAAGGATTCAGACTAAAAGAAATTTTTTAAAATATATTTAAAAATTTAGGGTCGAAATTTCGACCCTAAAATATTACCATATAAAAAATATAAACTTTTGGAATGTTTTTTAATTATTAAAAATATATTTTATATTACATAAATAAATTAAAATATAGTTAAAAATTTAGGGTCAAAATTTTCGACCCTAAAATATTAACTTTAAAAATAAAATGTTTTAAAATTATTTTTAATTATTAAAAATATATTTTATATTACATAAATATATTAAATTTACACTGCGTTTTTAGGGTCGAAATTTTCGACCCTAAAATCGTGGACCCCACCACCATCTTTTTGACCAGCCATTTTGGGTTGAAAAGTTGTGGCCCCCACCCTGTATTTAGGGTTGAAATTTTTGACCCTAAAAACCTACCGACCCTAAACAGAAGTTTTGTTGTAGTGTTTCTTATTAAAAATCCGTGTTTAGATTCTCACAGAGCTCTGCTTGAGTTCTGAGCTCTGCTTGAGTTCAACAACTAAAATTACTATTGTAAGATTTGTTAAAGCTTTGCATGTATCAATCTGAACAGTCATTGCAGTCAAGATTTGTTAAAACTCCTAAGTCCTAATTTGCATCAACACATCTAAATTTGGGACAGAGGGGTATGACAGCAATACACGTATAAAAAAGTCGGGTTTCAGCATATGTAACAACATTTGGTTGATGTTTAATCTTGGCTGTCAATAAAAGAATCAGATTTTGAAACCAGAAATAAATGAATTACGACATAGGTTGGCACTAGCTTAATACATTTGTTATTAAGTGTTTAGGTTAGCCTGTTTCGGAACATTGGCGAGTCATTCTGCCACATGTGCACATATGAAAAAGCATGTTAAATTTGCGGAAACTGCTTACATAGTTACATTAAACCTGATCCTAGCTAGTAAAATAGGACCTGCAGGCCATATACAGCCATGAACCACCACTATTCTATTTCCTGTCTCATAGTCGTTGTCAGTTCCTCAGAGGTAATAAGGGTCAACCGCACCGCCTCTATCCTTCGCACCATTATGTATACTATAATTGCTTCTATTTTTGTATATTCCTTCCTTATCCCACAAAAAAAGTGTGACGGCTAGTCGTAGCTCTGTGCAGTTTTGGATGGTTAGACTAAGATTTAGATGGCAAAAAAAAACCCTCAGAAAAGTAGCCATGATCAAGCCCATGGTCAACTACCTAATAAATGCGAGTGTTGTGAGTTACTGAAGCAAAAAAGGAACTGAAAGGAAAAAATAATCAAATAACATTTTTTAATTGATATAAATAAAGTAGCTATATTCGCAATATTTAGTGCCACAAGCTCCAATGCCTCAAATGAAAAAGAAAAGAAGTTTCAAGCAGTTGTTATTGTTTCTAACAAGCCTCTTTGTCTATCAGTTCAAGGGTTTCTCCACATATATCCATGTTAATCGTGTAGTCATTAAATGAATCAACCTCGAGTGCATAATGCACCCCTGTGAATGGATTATAACCTTCAGAATCCTCAACTTCAATACTTTTCAACTTAGAAGCATCAGACCAAGATGCAACATTATCATTCTCCTGTCTTCTAATGCACACAAACCTTTTATTATTACCATAACTAGAAATCACCGCTAGATCAGAATCTTGGTTGATTATTAGCCTATCGGGTTCTGGCAAAGAAATCATGCCAAAAACATGAGTACTCAAGTTGAATGTCAGTACGTAATAATGGGATATGTTATTTGATTCACATCTGACCACCCAATGAAGTGTTCCATCTGCAAAACACCCATATGTACACACTTGAGAAAACCGATTAGTAGTAGGGACCTGAATCTCGCTCCAAGAATTAGTCTTTTTGGAGTAAACAAAAGAAGTATGTAGACATAAACCGACAATCATGTAATCATTAGTGATTGGGTCGAAACCAAACCCAAATGACACAGCAATGTCTCTGCTACACGGATAATCAGGAACGGTTAGTTTACGCCTAACTGAAGGATTCCATAAAATAACTGAGGATGGAGGCTTGCATATGCATATTATTCCAAAACATGACCCAACGATTCGGAAATTACTCTCATCGAACTTTGTTAATTCTATTCTGGTGTATTCGTCTCTAAATCTTGACCTATGAAGAATATTAGTATATGAGAAACTCGTCTGTCTAAGAAGGAATTTTTGACAAGTTGTTGTAACAGATCTTATAGCGTGTCTGCGGATGAAATTCGGGCTAGAAATACAACAATACCATGATTTAGAGGCAGATCTAAATCGGAGGAGGGATTTGAGTGGCAGTCTTTCAAAGATTTCAGTGATCAACTCTTCACATAGATAATCTGACATTGTTTGCTTCTGCAATATTGTGATAATAAAACACAATCATTTTATGCATGCAAAATAGACTTTTAATTTACTTATAATCATCTTATATTACCACTCCAAATATATTCTATTTCTCTTTTAACTTTAAGATCAAACAAGGTTCGATTCTTGTAGTGAGTTCTTAGTTACCAACTTACCATTGGTGCATATCTGATCAAAGTGTCATTTTCCGATATATCTTGAATTTGTCAGATTAAATATTTTCACTAAAACAGTCTAGAGTGTATGTAAACCCTAGGGTACTAAGGGGGTGTTTGGGATTGATTATTTAAAATAGATTATGTGGTTTGAAATTGGATAATCAGATAATCACTTTTTGTAAAACGTGATTATGAAAAATAGTGTTTGGATTGGATTATGCGGTTTAAAGTCGCAATAATCAGATAATCAAATTTTTAAGTGTTTGGCAAATATGATTGTTGGTTTAGTTTATGGATAAAATGACAAAAATAGACATACTTGATAATCATTCAATTAGTTATTTTTTATACTAATGCTTTGCAGTGAAATATGTTTTACGCTCAATTTTTTTGTCAACCGAACTAGTTGTAATAATACATACGTTTATCAACCATACAATACATACATTTTCCGTACAAAATAAAATGTATCGATAAGCAAATATGCAAATAGATACGCTAAAGTTTCAAAAGTACATGCATTCGTTCAACATACATACATGTATGTAAATAGACAAGTTAAAGGTGTAATCTTTTAATCATAGACATCAATAAACAAAAAACAATGATGCATAGATCATTCGTTCAACACGTACTTAGTTACGGGTCATTAGATCGTCTGCAATGCCATCTCTTATTGTGCTCATATATAGATCATTACCACGACTTGATCGTGTGTCATCTTGTCTTTGGCTAATGCTACTAGATGACTCGTTATAGAAATCTGGACTCGGATTGTATGTTTCTTGCTGCGCCGTGTCAAATGCTTCATCGAATTGACCTTTTTTCCTAATATAATTGTGAATTGCCATCGACGCTAGTACGATACTGACTTGTGTTTCATAGGAGTAATTGACATGCATATCTTTTAATATTGCCCATCTTGCTTTCCATACTCCAAATGTTCGTTCAATCACATTTCTTAGCGACAAGAGGTGCGACAAGCGAGCTTCTTTTTATTCAATGCATTATGACCTAATATTATTCCTTTGACAGCCAAACCGCAAAGAAGTAACCATGTGTTCTCTTCCTCCATCCAATCTTCTTCATTCAAATCATTCTTTTCATCATCAGTGCTCGAATCCATCTATAATAACACACAAAAAAAAAGAACAATATGTCAAGTAAAATTATAATAACAAGAACATCATTGCAAATATCAAATACATAAATACCAACAGAATGTCATAACATCATAGTCAGATACATAAATACCAACATAACGTCAAACAACAAGAACATATCGTCTAGTACATCACATAACAATAACATAACAACCAAATTTCTAGTGGACAAAATAAGGCATAATCTTGTCACTCGTTTAAAAGCGAGTACAGAAAATTAATCTTGTCCAAAGAAGATGGCGGGACCATAAAACTTTCCCTTGCTTCTTTTTTCCAGAAGATGCGCAAGGCCTTGTTGTAGTGTGTCGAGCTTGGTTCAAACCCAGGAAAGCTTGCAACAATTTCCATACATTGTGCGATAGAAGGGACCTGGTTTTGTTGTAGAACTGTTTGTGAGCTTCTTGCTGATAAAGTTTGCAGGACGGTATCCAATTTCAATTCAAAAGGCGAAACTCCTGAAGTTTTCCCTCTTTTTGAGCGAGTATTAGAATTGTCATCTTTCTTCTTCTTCTTTGTTGAATTACTCTCTGGAAATGATATTTCAACATCATTGCCCACACCCAACTCTTCACTATCCCCATTACCTTCTGTATTTGCAGCGCCAATCTCATCCTCGTCCTCATCCTCATCTTGGATATTACTTGGACTATCATTGTTTTTTTGGATATCCTTAGGTGGTAGTTGAGTCCTATCGCCAACGGCAACAGAATCACGAAACAATTGATAGTAATACAGATGATACATCTCTAAGTTTTTGTCCCTAAATTTTGCAAGCTCTGGGTGAGCCTATAAAACAAATAAAAAATTATGGTTGGTAGTCTTTCTTTAAATAGTACAGTGAAACAAAGTGTCAATTAACAAACACATTATTGTTATAAATCACTAGAATCGTACCTGAATTTTTTCATCCCACCATTCAGGCGTCGCGTCGATAGTCTTTCTCACAGGATCCCACCCTAGTCCGGATTCAATTCTCATTAAGCGGTCATATAACTTCCATTCTTTTTTCATTGTATCCCAATGATTTTTGAGTTGTTGTTTGCAAAATACCTTTCCTGTCTGAACTTTTAGTTTATTTTCTAAATTCGTCCAGCGAATCTTATTGAAGTGGCTTCCTGGTCTGTTCCCATTTCTTATCTCCTCAAGACACACCTCAACAAACGCGGTATGTGTCCTATTATCCCAAACAGTTTTTTTTGGAACCGCTCGTTTAGACTTACGTTTAACAATGGTATTATCATGGTTCGAGTCCATGTCCTAAACCGCAATAATTTAACATGATTCAAATTGATTACATAAACAAAAGATATTCTTAAATGCGAGCAAAATATAAATTTCAAAATTTATCATGTAGGCATACACATGATATAGCTTAAAAAACATACTCGTCAAGTGGTAATGAGTTGAATTAAAGTCATTGTTTCTTAAATCAACTCACCTGACTACAATACATTACACATGCAGTTGAGTTAGGCAAACACAAATGGAGATCACTTTGAGATAAAAATAAAAAAGAAGCCTTTTGACTTTGATTAAGAAAAAGTCAAAATCCCTAGGAAAAAGTTATCAACTAATCAATATCTATTAAAAAATGGTTTTAGAGTGGGAAGCAAATCAAAGCAAAGTGATTAAAAAATGGAGTTAGTCAAAATCAAATTGTGAATATACATCACGTACATATGTGTTGTTAATATACATCAGGTAATGAACACTATATTAATACACAAAATAAATCATCTTTGTTTTATCTATAGATCTAAAATAAGTAGATTAGTTACCTCAGAATCTTGTTGTTCAAGAACTTGTGACATTTGGAGATGGAGGCTGTGATAAAAAAAGAGGGTTTAGGAAAATGAAAAGATATGGAGGGTATGATAGTGGTAGGTACCGGGGTTTTTTTTGTAATTTCTTATAATAATGCAAGTGCGTTTTGTTGGCAGTAGGTGCCTAGTTACTTTTTTGAAAACTTCGTTTTGAGGGCACGAAAACGTGAATAATCAATTATAACATTTTTTTGCCAAACACTCAAATTTGATTATTCACGTTTTGGATATCATAATAAGCAGATAATCCACCTTAAATCGCAATGCCAAACACCCTCTAACAAAACTATTATTTTGTTGGGATAATTTGTTAGTTCTTTTGACTGTATAAACGTGTATATAACCTAAAGTACTTATTATTATTATTATTATGTAATAGGCTAGGAATAAAACAGGCCAATAGCATGGACTTTGTGAAGCCTGCTATGAAGGAATGACTGGGCCAACGGCCAACAGTCATGACCAACGGCCACAGGTACTACTTGACAGTTATTTAACAGTTAAAACTGTGAATAACTGTTAATCATGAAAGGACACAACCTTTCCTTGTACCTGTTCATTAGATATTTATAGGAAACTTGTGTACAGCAATATTAATCAATATACATACGATTTACATACTACTTTGCTTCATTTTAATCCTATTGCCACTTATACACAATCACATATGACCCCTGCACATATTTACTGCAACAATGGTAAATACAAATACCTTTTTGGAGAGGAACTGGAATGCTTACAAATCAAGCATACCACGCCAAAAGTGGTATCAGAGCGCAAACACTGGGAGATCTCCAAAGAAGGTCTCGACGAAGGAATTTTTGCAAAGGCAAATAAAGAGGGAGTGTGAAGAAAAGGTTGGCAGATGCATCAGACAGATATCTGATGAGTGCAAAACGATGCTGAAGAAAAAACTGCAAGACATTGAAGCCTATAACTCATCAGTATCATTCAACAAACATAAGGAGTATGTTTGCTTCAACTGCAATAAAAAGGGACACGTTTATAAAGCATGTCCTGACAATATAAAAGTGAAGGCAGTACAAAGGCACTCATGGGTATCCGCTGGAACAAGCAAAACAGGAGAAAACATAAGGATGAATAAGAGCGTTGTCAAGTGCTTCAAGTGTCACAACACTGGCCATTTCGCGAACCAGTGCCCAAACAAACGTGTGAACCAGCCTACAAACGTGTGAACCAGCCTACAGTAAGTTTAAAATACCCTAAATTTATACACTACACAACCATTGGTATTTTAAAGGGCACGAATTCAGGAAATTGGGATAATTATTGGTATGTTAGTGATACTGCTAACAAACATATGACATCAAGTCTCAATTTCTTCATAAACATCAAAGAGGAGTTTCATGTTGAAAAACTTGAAACGCAAAAGAAACTCTTATTTACTTATGGGGTTGGGGAAATTGTGGTGAATAACGGAAGCACAGAATACATGATTCCAGGGGTGCACTACGCCCCAGAAGTAACCCTCAACATATTATCTAAAGACCTTCTCAAACAACAAGGTTTTGAGATAATATTTGAAGGAAATACTTGTCACCTTGAATACATGTTCAAGGATAAAAAGGGGAACAAATTGGATCTTAACAAAATGAGAAACATGCATAATGAATACTTGGAGGATTACTTCAAATCTCTGCACGAAGAACGCATCAAGGAAAGGGAGAAAGAAACTCAAATGGTGGAAGCACATGATCCATCAGAAATTCAATCTTTTCAAGAACTTATTTCCTTTCTAAACCTATGCAAAGACGACAGTGTGACAAGCAGGAGTTGGGATATATTTAGAGGCAGATTCGACAAGGTCTTGACGTGGTTCTATAACCACTACCTGAAGAAACCGGTCCCTGGCCCTCTACCACCAACCATCTTGGGTGTTCAAATACATCTTTTTGATCTCTATAAATTAATAGAAGTATCAGGAGGATATCTAAGTGTACAATTCTGTAATCAATTTGGATCTATTGCAGAAATTTTAGGCCTCTCAACTTCTGATGGTGAAGCCATTAGAGAATGTTATCTAACATACTTGGATGTTCTTATCTCTACCTACAAGACAGCAAGAGTACCCCCTTCCATAAAAATGGAAGATGACAAGGAAAGCCTTGACTCCTATAATTGGATTTGTACTCCAGGAACTGCTGACAAGGGAAAGAGAGCAATGGAGCATTTTGGGATAACACTTGAAGAGGAGGACTGCAAAAATCAGAATATACACCTTGGAGCACCAGTCGCACATCCAGGATACAAAGCAGATAAAGGCAGAAACCAAGAGACCAATGCATCCTACAGGGCAAGCACTTCAAACATTGGGACATCATCAAGACAACAAGAACTTGAAGAACAAGATGAAGCAACAAGTGATGACATTACTGTCATTGCTTAGAAAGAAGGAGAACAAGATGGAAAGCAGGCAGAAGAACGATGCATTCTCAAAACCATTCACAAATTATGGGGGTGATGTTGGGATAATTTGTTAGTTCTTTTGACTGTATAAACGTGTATATAACCTAAAGTACTTATTATTATTATTATGTAATAGGCTAGGAATAAAACAGGCCAATAGCATGGACTTTGTGAAGCCTGCTATGAAGGAATGACTGGGCCAACGACCAACAGTCATGACCAACGGCCACAGGTACTACTTGACAGTTATTTAACAGTTAAAACTGTGAATAACTGTTAATCATGAAAGGACACAACCTTTCCTTGTACCTGTTCATTAGATATTTATAGGAAACTTGTGTACGCCACTTATACACAATCACATATAACCCCTGTACATATTTACTGCAACAATGGTAAATACAAATACCTTTTTGGAGAGGAACTAGAATGCTTACAAATCAAGCATACCACGCCAAAATATTTACATAAGTTGCTATAAAGTTGGGATAAAACAAAAAAAAAATTATAATAAAAAAGGTAAAAAAAATGTGATGCGGTAACTTGATAACTATAAATGTGATACTAAAACGTATAATTGTGATTCCATAGAATTTTTTTTTGTAAAGAAAAAAAAATACTTCAAAAAATAATTGAATTCTTTTTTTTAATCGTCACATGTGCAATTAGGGGCGGAGTCAAAAAGTTCGACTAAACACACTTTGATATTTGTTATAACTACACCACAAAACGATTCTTAAGGCAAATTATAAAAAAACCATGATATTATTGAAAATTTCCCTAAAAAGCACATAACCTTTGTGACCCCATTTTATCTACGATGTGTGTGTGGACCTCTACGATTTTGTTACCTTTTTTTATTATAACTCAACCCAGTCGTTACATTTGTAACTAAAAGCGACCGAGTGCTAGAAAAAATACTACTTGTAGTTATCGAATTGCAATAGGAAATCTATAATTTGACAGGTTTTAATTATTAAATATAGTATAAATGATAAGAGATGTATGCATGCTCCGTTAAGGGTAGAGCTAGTTAGAGATTAGTGAGTGTTAAGCTACCTTTAATCAATTTATTTTATTCATTTTTCTATTAGTTTTTACATTACACCTCCTTTTTTACGATACTTTTTTTTATCTAAGTATAACCAGTCTCTATTAACTAAAAATCCTAGTAGCTCATGTATTATTTTTATAATAAAACCTCTCATCACTATGACTTTTTGATCTAAGTATGATCACCCTCTTTTAACTATAAATCTTGACTTGACTAAACCCTTAGATGTGTCAAGTAGTTTTTTAGTAATTGAGTGACCTTCATGCCAGAAATTGAATAGTTGCATAAGCTTTGAACACGCTATGTCGTCAATTAATTATACAGCAAATCAATCAAGAAGAAAATATAGTAAATGCTATTAGCAAATAATAAATTAAACTCACCTTAATAAAAAAAGAAAAGGGGACGTGATGGATTATGAAATTAGGGTTAACTCAACAAAAAAATCATAGGGTTCTTTTAGCTTATACTCGTATAATTTTGGTTTATGGGCTCAGCTTGCTATTTTGTGTATTACTCTTTTATAAATGGGCTACTTGTATTTTTTTTAAAGTTGGGCTATTTGAATAGTAGGGTTCATTGTTTAGGACTACTTTAGGGTTCTATGCAAGTAACTATTGAACTAAACCAACTTTATAACCGAATAAATTTGTTAAAACTAAATAGAACAGAATTAATTTAATTTTTTTAAGTTTTAATATAGTTTTTGTAAAATGAAAACCAAACCAAACCGACAATCCAATTTATATGAACATATGTGTTGTTTTATGTTTATACAGAAATACATTCTTATATAAATATAATATTTTCTACTCTTGAATTATTGTTTACTAAAAAAAATGTAATTAAATAAATAATTAATTCAAATTATGCAATTCTGGTTTTTCCGACCATATTCTCGCGAGTAACGCTATGTATACATATATTTTACAAAAAAAAAAAAATCCACAAAACGTGTAAGTTGATTTGTGGATGCAAATAATAAAAAGGATGAAAGATTTTCAATACTATTCATGTCACATCATTTTGCGGAGTTTTTTTAAACCAAACTAACCGAACCAAACAAAATAATAACCAGAATAAAATGATAACAAAACCGATAAACACATTGGAGTTATTTTCTTTTTCTTTTTCTTTTTTCTTTGAACACACACTTTTATTTTATTTAATTTGTAAAATAATTTAACAAATGCTTCACACATCTACACAACTTACTATTTCAAATTATGCCTTACACATGTTTTAATTAAAAACTCAAACCCATAACATATCTTCTATACAACATTATAAAGCATTTAGGACTCTTCCATAAATAAAAAGTCTGAATTTTCAGACACTAACACTTACTTGTAATAGTAATTTCAATCAACCATAGTCGCCACCACCGCAGTCTCGCCGAAATATCGTACTGCCGTTGAAAAAGAAGTTGCTTCCGTCGGTTGTGTTGCTTCATATTCTATTTATACCCGTTATGTCCACCACCGACGACTTACGAACGTTAGAAAATAAATGTCCGATCGCTTTTTGAGTTAAAAAAATAATACTTGAATAACACGCCCCCCCCCCCCCCCCCCTTCCTCTTTCAAAAATGATTGGGTTAAATCCATGGGCGGGTCTACCCTTTGGCTACATCTGGCATAGACCGTGTAGAAAGTAGAAGGGGGGGTTGAATAGTTTCTCTTCAGTTTATATCCTAATTAAAATTCCTTTCAATTAGGCTTGTCTCAAAACTACCTTTTACTTGAAATCTAGATGCATAATGATTAGGTTCAATTCTAATGCATTAACAATGACAAGTAATATATGTGAATGACATGCTAGTAAGAATAAGTAAAGAGTAAGGAAAGAAGAAACCTAATAGGAAGACACCAAGATTTATAGTGGTTCGGCAACGAAGCTCTATCTTCGTTCCTACTCCACTCCTCGAGTACACCTTACTCGAGATTTCCACTATATCCACAAGCTCCCTTCTTGGCGGAGAAAACCTTACAACGTCGCTTACAATATTTTCCGACACTAAGATAAATGTCGAGACCTAATCTTAGCTAGGAATAATCTACACAACGTCGCACACTTCACCATTTAACGACACAAGGCTAGATGTCGAGTTTTAATCGAAAGATAGAACCAATCTTCACAACGTTGCCTAATTCACCATTTAACGACACAAGGCTAGATGTCGAGTTCTAATCGAAAGGTAGAACCAATCTTCACAATGTTGCCTAATTCACTAATATAACGACACAAGGCTAGATGTCGAGTTCTTATCAAAAGGTAGAACCAATCTTCACAACTCTTCACTTTGAAGTTAAGTGAGAACTTCACTAGACACAACTATATCACTTTAGAGTGTAGTGAGAACTCACAAGACACAACCACATCACTTTATAGTTAAGTGAGAACTCACAAGACACAACCACATCACTTTATAGTTTAGTGAGAACTCACAACTCTTCACTTTGAAGCTAAGTGAGAACTCCACAAGACACAACTACATCACTTTAAAGTTTAGTGAGAACTCACAACTAATTCTTATTACAACTCAATAAAACACATATCTAAGTATACACATGTAACTTGGATCTACACAACACAAATCCAAGTATACACATATACAATGGATTTACACAAGATTAGATCTATGTATTCACAAATACATTAGATCTACACAAGACTCAAATAAGAATAAATGATGAACATGACTAGATCTTTAGGAGAGGATCTTTATCAAGGCTTCATCTTTAATCACATCACAAGTGTGTGAGTGATCTTCTCATTGAACAAGGTAATGAAGGAGATCAAGGAGATAATCATAAGTAAACATACTTAACACATTAAGTGATCATTTACAAATAATTAGGAATTAGAAAAGAGAAAGATGGCAGAAAGAGTGTCCAAAAAGGGTTGTGGAAAATACAGATTTGATTCACTATTTATAGAAGACAAATGTCAACGGCTCTCTGAGCGTGGTGCCTTAAATATGCTTGCGGTTCCTTATCACTAAGGAACCGCATAGCCCTTTAAGGGACGGTGCTTATAGACTCCGCTCCCTTTTGTCTTTTAGTGGGAAAGTAATATCTAAGGTAAGTTCTTACCTTCAAAGGATATTCTTATGGCATTTGAAATATGCCATATTCAAATTCACATTTTCCATTTTAATAAACATTTTCTTAAAAAGAAGTTTACTAGAAATCTTTTGTCGTATTTGACAAAATATAAGTTTAGGATTAATCATTTTTATGATCACTAATCATGATTAAGATATGTTAGTGCAATACTTAAAGGATTATTACCTTGATGATAGTGTTTGTAAAATAATTCTTCTTATGATTGTATTTGACGATAAATGTCTTTTTAATTTTTCGTGATCAAAACTAAGAAAGATTAGTTAATACTAAAAAAAATTTTTGGCATTGCTTTGCATTAACAATCTCCCCCTTTTTTTATTACAACAAACTATAAACTCATTTATGTAAAATCCAAAATATTTCGAATTATTAACGTGTTTATCAGTAACATTTCTTCCCTTTTGTCGAAGCAAAAAGGATGCAAAAGTCTTTGAGGGAGAAAAGAATCGGAATTTGCAAGAAGCTCCCCTTTGGTGCTTACTTCCCCTTGCTTAGGGCACCAAAAATATGAACTTAGGTGACATGCTACACAAAGGTTAGCAGAAAGAAAAGAAACACCAATGTATATATAGTCACTACCTACTAAGTAACTTGAGAGGGAGAAAGAAAAGAAATCTCAAATTAGAAGTAAGTATTTGTTAAGAATGTCCAAGGAGGGTGTTTTGACAAAATCAAAGTCCAATTGGTGGAATAGAGGTAGAAAAGAAACACCCAAACCAAATGAAGTGATGTATGTCAAAGGGTTAGAAACTTAGAATTGTTTGAATCACCCAAAAGCAATTGTAAGTTTTAACCATGATCTACTCTAAACAATGTGTGAAAACGAATTGATGGGAAAGGAAGTAACACACATAACATTCATATTACACAAATATGAAGGAACAAACAAGGGAAATATTCATACACACAATATGAATATTTAACACAAACATAAGGAAAATAAACAACAAAAGCACAAAATACTCTAGTAGCGATAATCCTCCAAGATTGCTTAAGTTGACTCAAACAATTAAGACAAAAAAATGTATATTAATTGGAAAAATAAGACGATGAGGCATCAATCGAAGATCTATTTACGGGAACAAATACTTTGAGAGGAGGTCGAGTGAGAAGAAATTCAAGAAAATTTAGCTTGTCACACACATGAGCAAGTTCAATTTGTTGAAATTGACAACAAGCACACGAGCTTCCATGATGCAAAACAAAGTCGTTGGATGGGGAAGGACCATCAAGATGAGAAGGTGGTGGTGGAGAGGGAGATAATGGATAAGAGATGTTTTCACAATGCCTAGTGAGATTTGGGAAACAAGATAGGTCATTTCGAGAAGGTATGTTGCAAGGTTTAGGTGGTGGTGAAAGAACTTCTCTTTCTTTGGTAATTGGATCAATTGAGAAAGTCTTAATCCAATACGCAATAGGAGAGAAATAATTCTTGCAAGGTTTGAAAGAAGAATGTAGAAACTAGAAGGGGGGTTGAATAGTTTCTAGTTACTTTTCATAACATTTCGCATAAACCCACTGTGTGCGGTTCTTTAAACATACCCGCGGTTCCTTATCACTAACGAACCGTGTGTCCTTTTAAGGAACCGCCTACAGTGGACGATGCCATTTGTTACATGTTAAACTTTAATAATCCTTTGTATCAAATTCTTGATCAAGCTTGACTAAGTATGAGATGTGTTTGTAATAGATAATAACTATAAGTAAGAAAACACACAAACACATCAAATCAAGAGTACATCAAGCAATAGTCTAAACACTAAGCACACACGTACTAAGAATAAGCTTTTCCGCAACTAAGATGTTTAGACTAAGTAATGTACACTTGACCATAATCTAAACATGAAGCACACACGTACTAAGCCTTAACTTTTCCGCAACTTAGATGTTTAGATTATGAGATGCACACAACACACAACAACATATAAATGCATCAATAAGAGTAAAGACATAAATGTAAAGGAAAGTACCGACACGATGATTTATAGTGGTTCGGTCACGAAGCCTCTTCGCCCTACTCCACTCCTTGAGTACACCTTACTCGAGAGTTACTTCACTAGTCAAGAAAACCCTTAAGGTGGAGAAACCATACACAACGTCGCTTATCCAATTTCTGACTCTAAGCTAAAAGTCGAGTCCTAATCTTAGGTAGGACCAATCTACACAACGTCGCCTACTTCACCATTTTCCGACACAAGGCTAGATGTCGAGTCCTAATCTTAGGTAGGACCAATCTACACCCATCTACACAAATTCTAACTTGACACACCAATTTAGATCTACACAACTCTTCACAACTACACCACTCTTCACAACTACACCACTCTTCACAACTATACACCTACACAACTCTTCACCCTAGTTATGTTTTATGGCCCATCATAACAAACCTTGTGTTTTATGGCATAAACACATAAACCATATAGATCTAAGTACTCACCACTTAGATCTATTACTCTAACACTATATCCATGTATTAACAAACTTGGATCTACACAACTAACACCTAATCCAAGGATACCCATCACTTGGATATTCTACCCTTACAAACACATCTAAGTAAACCCAACACTTGGATCTACTACATATACATAGTAGGAAAACAATGACTTGATCTAGAAAGAGAGATCTTCATCATGTTGTGAACCCAACACTTCATGGTAATGAAAGTGTTCTTCTCTTTGCACTTGAGAGGATGAGAGGATTGAAGGAGAGAATCACATCTTAAACAAGATTAATCAAAACTAACTAATCAAGGAGTTTAAAGATGTTTTTGAAAAAACTGTGCAAAAAGGGTTGAAAGAAAAGCTGGAAATGATCCACTATTTATAGGGCAACAATGCAACAGCTATAAAGACCCGCGGTTCCTTAAGTGCCCCTGCGGTTCATTATCAATAAGGAACCACAGGTTCCTTTAAGGAATCTCCGGCTTGGAGTCCGTGCATTTTGTCCTTTAGTGGGGATATGCCATCTGGGGTAGTTTGTACCCTCAAAGGATATTCCTTTGGCATATGGAATGTGCCAAATTCAAATTAAAAAATATTCTTTGAAATATGCCTTAGGGAATATTCTTTATAATATTCCAAATTCAAATTTCCATTTTCTTTTTGTTAAAACATTTTCTTAAAAATAAAGTTTATTAAAATCTTTTGTCACATTTGATTAAATGGTGAGTTTTAAGAAAATATTAATCCTTGATCACTTAGCTAGGTTAATGACATGTTTATTCATACCTTGAGTGATTCATGCCGAAAGTACCTTAACATTTTATATAATGTATTGCGAATTATAAGTTTGTCATCAACAAAACACAAAGAGATTATATCGACAAAACATCATAATGTTTGCACTAACAATCTCTCCCTTTTTTATGATGACAAACAAGTAAACCGCAACGCATACTAAAATGTATAAGTTACTCGTTTACACTTACTTCTCCCCCTTTGTCGAATCAAAAAGGCATTCAACGTCTTTGAAGAAGAGACGAATCAACGTCGAGAGAGCACACATCCAAAGTGATAATCATCGATAACACGTCATTTAAAGAAGATAAGAATTGACTTCACGAGAGCTTGTATCCGAAAGGTAGTCTTTATTTGTAGAAGAGGAGGATCGACATCTAGAGAACATGCATCCAAAAAGCTAATCATCCATTGTGGTTGTCGTTTGAGAAGCGAGAATCCAAACCGTAGACCCATCATCTAAAGATATTGAGCTTGCGTCATCCAAGTAAAGTCTTCAATCAACATAGGTTAACCAACTCCATGCATAATAAAATGCTTATCTTCTAGATTCCAAAATTCACTACTTGCAAGAAGTTCGATGAATGCAATTTAAGTGAGTCAACGATCGCGAATGTAATGAATAGAAATCTTGCAAATGCTCCCCCTTGATATGAGCTCCCCTTGATTGAGGCACCAATGAAGCAAGGATAGTGACAAGCTACAAAGAAGGGTTAGAAAGTCCTACAAAACAAAGTTAGTGGACAAGAGCATATATGTATAGCAATGTCACCCAAGCGGAATTAGCTTTAAACATCTCGAGTACAAATGTTGATCCCAAACTTAGATCGATTAAGCTTTGTGTATACGAGATTAGATCAAGTACTACACGTAGAGAAACCTTTGCTTATGAGTAAAGTAACAAAGTGTTATGCGGAATTAACACTTGATCTAAAACACAATGATGTTAAACAAACTTTCACTTGTATTAGAATGATTCTTGTTGATTACAATGAAAGAGCTTAACAATCGAAAACTTATGAAAACTGATATTAAACATTAACCTAAAAGATCTTCTTTTATAGAACAAGAAGTCTTGTACAATAAGCTACGAATCAACTATTCTAGGTAAAGATAAACATAGAAAATACATTGTCGTTTCTATCCTTACTAGAAGTAATCTAGAATATAATAAACGTGTAGCTCACATCTTCCATCAGTGCTTGTCTTCAATCTGTCAACGCTTGACTTTAACTTGTCAACGCTTATGCTGTCAGCGCTCACTTTGCTCTTGTCAACGCTTAAGTTGTTCTTGTCAGCGTTCAAGTGTTCTGGCCTAAATTTATTCCCAACAACAAAGAGAGGGACTCAAGAGAAAGCTAAAACAATCTTAACTTTTAGAAGTGTCAAAAGGTTGACAAGTTAAGAAAAATAAGTAGGCTTTTAGATAGAAAAGAGAACCCAACTTATTTTGGTGACACCAAAAAAATATAAAGAGGACTAAGAAAGAAAAGAGATGTCCAATTTATAAAAGAAAGAAAATTGTCAAGAGGACATACTCCACTTTAATATCATGGAAAAAAATACCAAACTAAAGAGAGTATGACATGGACAATAAAAACAATTCCGCATAGTCGAAAAGATAGGAAGAATGACTATGAGGAAACGCGAAAACAAGGACGATAAATAAGTCGTTTGCACAAACAATGACAAGCATTGGAGAAAGAAGTGAGCACACAATGCTATCAATCCAAAGATAAGTCGAATGAGAGGATCTTGACAAGATCAATTCACAATTGTTGGAATAGAGGTAGAGAAGAAACATCCATACCAATTGTAATGATAATATGTCAAAGGGTAAAAAGCTTAGAATTTTTGGAATCGCCCAAGAAAATTCAAGATTTAACCAAAATCCTCTCAAAAGGTTAAAAACATAGAATTGTTGGAATCACCCAATCCAGTTGTAAATTTTAACCACAATCAACTCTCAACAATGAGAAAGAAAAAAAATCTCAACTCGAAGACATTTTTGACCTTAAGAATAATTCCTTTAGAAAGCTCCAAAAGGTTTAAGTCGAGAATCAAGGTACAAAAATAAAGAAAAACCAAAAGCGAGGATAAATCGACGCTTACGAAAAATACTAGATATAAGACATTATAGGCAAGGATGCTAATGAATGTCGACACCAAAAAGATGACTCAATGATATAGAGAAAGAGATCAAATAAGTCAAAGAATATAAAAACTAAGATGGATGGTGTTTAGCATACGATAAACTACATGCTCAAAGTTTCGTAGCTCTTCTCAATCATTGTGAATGTTCAAAGAATAATTTCATGACGAGGAAAGGGTGAGGCTCGACTCGACTTAGCTTAGAAAGGATAGAAGAGAAGGACTCAACTTAGAGTGGCATGATTAAAATAAATTGAAAGAGACTAAACAAAGAAGTTAAAGATAACTTCACAAAATAACTCAAGAATACTATACCTTATTAGGTGATAGTGAAGTCTTGAAGGAAAACGAGAGAAGAAACTTAAAATAGAATGTTGGAAACACGTTTTTACGTAGTTAGGAAGGATCGGTCACTCCAATGATATATTCAAGTATTGGGCTCGTGATCCAATATATAAACATATAGCCCATATAGCCCACATGTAGGGTGGGCTATATATACCCCCTCCTAGCATGTTAGGATGGGTTGAGCACTTAATTATTCATTCTCTCATTTCACATTTCCTCTCATTCTTCATTTCTCTCTCTAACTCTCCCTCTCTAGTTCTTTCATCTTCTTCTCTATTTAGATAAATCAAACACTTGCACAATCCTAAGAAATTAAGGACCTACAATTGGTATCAAGAGTCATGGTTGATTGGTTTGTTCTTGTGTTTGTTTATCATTGATTTTGGTGGGTTTTGATCTAAAATCATTCGATCCAAAAAATTTGTGTGTTTTTAATGGTTTAATCTTGATACAAATCATCTGCATAGTTGTGGTAGTGATTTAGTATTGTTACTTTGGTTAAAAACACAAAAAATTTGGGTGTTTGGATCATTTTTTGGCTTAAAATCTCGAATTGGTTGGGTTTTATCTGAAAAAAGTGGAAATTGGGATAATTTTGTACTATTGCGACACTTTTTCCGTCGCAATGATCTAGGGTTTACATATTGCGACGCATATTGCGACAGATTTTGAGTTATTGCGACAGATTTGGAGTATACTGCGACAGTTTTTTTGTGACATTGCGACAGGGTTTGCTCATATTGCGACATATTTTTTGTGATATTGCGACAGATTTTGCTCATATTGCGACAGTTTCTTGCATATTGCGACAGGGGTGCTATTGCGACATATGTCAATAATTTTGCTATTATTGCGATAGTAATTTTGTTTTGTCATATTGTGAGGGTCATTTTTTAATAGATTGCGATACAAGTTTGCTTTGTCTCATTGCGATGGAAGTACTAGATATTGTGATGGAGTAAGTTAGACTTTGCGATGGAGTTTGTTGATATTGCGATAGACATGAAGAATATTGCGATGGAATAATAGTCTTACAAACTCAAACAAAAAGACTCATTTTGACCAAACCAACAGGACTCGAACCTAGACTCCAGAACATAAACTGCCTCGACAAGTTTCACACCCTTGTCTCATCTGACTTGACTTCATTCTCACACCCAACAAAGACTCGACAACCAACAAATACTCACAACCAACAAAGACTCGTCTCATCTGACTAGACAACCAACAAAGACTCGACACAACCTCACTTCTGACACAAAAGAGCTCACTCGACTCACAATCAAACAGACCCATTGATCGACCTCGACTCACACCCTCGACCAGAACCGTCAACCCTCGACTCCTATAACAGATCCAACCCAACAAACACAACAATCTCAACATCATTATCACTCCACATAAAATCCACCAATCATCTAACCTTTTATACCCATCATCTCTTCTCGTATCATCTCAGCAAACTAGACTCGACTCCAGCATAATTAAAAGGAAATACTTGATCTCAGATTAGCTTCGTGTAAGATCACTTAAAATCTATACCTTCGAATATAATATAATCATAGATCTAATATTGGGTTAAACCCATTTAATATTCGAATAATAAGAAAGGATTTTAACAAATCTGTTAAATCCAATCTTTGCTTCGATTCATTTAACCAAAAACCTACATGCAATTGTTCGAAACCTTACTCGAGACCTCAATTTAGAGACCTTGAAGATTCGTTTTTTTTGCTTTGATTCTTGTCTTCCTCTTTATTCGATTAATCAGGGTATGTGGTTGGTTTGAATCGGATTCAAAGTCTACAATATGTGGGTTAGGTCATGATAATATGCGGATCTATATTTGGTTTAGTGGCTTGAATATTTTTTTTCTCTTACAATAATAGAGACAGATGAGATTAGGTTGAGAGGACTTTTAATATGAAGCGGCTGATGATATGTGGTGATTTGGATTAGGACATATTAGGGTAACTTGTTATTTATACCCTCAAGGCCTCAAGTGTTTATCAATGGACCGTGTGTTAAAATCATAATAGGCCTAGGTACTCTCTATTTTAATTTCACGTTTGATTGAAAACAAAGCAGGGTCACGTTTGTTTTTCTTCTTAGTCAAATGAGATTTGGACTTAGTTCAAAGATAAATGGGCCATGTGATTGTTGAAGTAAATTTCCGGAGAAGCTTCTTTAGCCCTGGTCCTTCAGGTATCTTAAGGCTACTCCTTCTAATGAAGCATTGGCTTGCTCCCTCGGAGTATCTCGTGGCTACTCCTTCCTTGTGAAGCCCTAGCTTCCTTCTTCAAAGTTCCTTAGTCTAGCCCTAAGTCTCGTAGGCTGAAATAAGAAAGAACACCGTTAGCTCAAGTGAGTATGTGGTTTCAGTGATTGATAATTCTAGAGAGAGAGTAAGTAGTAAAGTGTGTGTGTGAAAACTTAAACCTTGTTCCTGGAGGAACACTGATGAGACTGTATTTATACATAGTCTCATCGTCCAAGTCGGGCTTAAAACGCTTAAAATATCGTCAAAATACCCAAATATACGCTTGTGTTTGTTCATTGTGTATTTTAGGTACGGATATCGTGAAATCAACAAAAGATCACAAGAATGAAGCAAAAACGAACATGGGAAACGAAGTCGTACAAAGAACCGGGCCCAAGAATGGAATTTCCAAAAAATGCCCTTGAAGTTTGAAGATTGTACAAGTTTGGTCCCTCAACTTTTGAAGAATGACACTTTATACCCCTCAAATATCCAAAAATATAAATGGGGTCCCTAAAGTTTCATGAATTATCAAGACAAGCCCTTGGAGATTGGATAAAGTTACAAGTATAATACTTTGTTAACAAAAGGACTAAAGTTGTTAAGCCACAAGGACTAATGGTGAAATTGCTAAGGGACTAACAGTGTCAATGGATGAGGACTAAAAATGCAAAGCTGTAAAAGGGTTAACTTAACGGGGAGGGTCATTCTTGCCACTTTCCAAAATTATTTAACACAAAATCATTATCCCCATTTAACCCCCGAAAAACAAAATCCTCTCCTCCAACTACCTTTCTCCACATGCCCCACTCAACTCCACTTACCAATCATATTTCGCCTACACCCCCACATCACACCCCACTTTTTATTAACTGATTATTAATCAGTTACACGTTTTTTCCCTCCTTAAACACACTTTAAAAACCCACTTAACCCCAAAACAGATTAAATTAATCCTTCATCCCCCATAAACCCTAAAATAACCCCAGATCGAATTGATATAAAAACAAAGGGGTTTTATTCACCCTTTTCCAGATCAAAGATGAAGGGTCCCTTAAACCTATTCCAACCTTAATATCAGTCACCAATCAACCCACATGGCCAACTCAGCTCTCCCTTGACCCATCACTTTCGTCCCAGATTTCAAAAGGAGAGAAGATAAACGGCTGGCAACAAAACTTGCTCCCTAAGGAGTTTTAAACGACTGTGATCACATTTGGACAGCTTGGCAACACCTTTGAAGACCAGAGATCACATGCCAATGTTCTTGACCAATTTTGACTAAAGATTCCAAGGGCAATTCAGGAAAATCATTTGCTAGGGTTTTTACATTGTTTAGCTAATCTAGAATCTTCCTTAGACTACTATAAAAAGAGGCCCAAACCTGTTGGTGCCCTTTGTTCCAGTTTTTGTAAACTTTTTATTTTAGTAATGAAAATGAAATTTTAAATTGTTCAAAGCTGTGTTCCATTTAAATTACTTGTTTAGTGTAGACATTGTTTTCAGATTTAGTTAAAGTTTTCAAGAAAAAGGAGTGTTAATTTTTCAAAGTTATTTTCAGAAAAGTTTGTGTTTTTTTAAGAAAATTCTTGAAAAGGGTTGTTCAAAGAGTAAAGATACGTGTTACATTGAAGTGAAAGTGGATGTGCAACACGTATCTCAATCTTGAATAAGTTTTTACCAAAGTTCTTGTGGTCCCATTTTAGGTTTTCAAAAGATTTTTCATAAAAATCTTGGTTTCATTTTTATTAACAGTTTACTGTAGCAAAAGCTACAAGCCAAAAGCTTGTAGCCTTTGCTACTTGGAGTTTGTGCATTGTTTGTAGTGTTGTGCAGGAAACAAGTCAGCAAGCAGTTTCATCCCTCTCCATTGCATTTTTCATATTTTTCCATCCTTTGAAGATATTTAGGGCTTTGGGTCATTTGTGATTCCAACAGAAAGCCTTCTCTACACCTCTATAGGTCCATAAAAATCCACTAATGATCTATTGGAAGGCGATAAACCCAAGGTATAAGGCTTGAACCCTGGTGGCATGTTTTGTGAATTTTTTATGTGATTTGTTGATTTGATAGAAGTGGGTGTTAGATGGTAGTTTAATGCTTCATTCATGCTTATTTAGGACTATTATGCATGTTTAGATAGGGTAAAATAGTTTGGTTGGATTTTGTAAACATTTGGTTTGAAAACTTTTGATTTCAGAAAATATAGGAGTGTTGGGACTAGGGTAAATATGAAATTGGTGACAGATTTTGGTGTTCAATTCTGCTCTTACACACCTTATTTGTTGGCATTTAGTGTTATCAGTCATTGCTTTTAGGTTTTGTAGGTTTTTAAAGTATGGTGCATGTTCAAAAATTGGGTATTAATAGCTAAAAATCGGTAACCACCTTAACTGCTTAGTTTGGTGTAATTGACCCCCAACTTTTGTAGTCTGCTAGGGTTAGGTAGTGTCTAGGGTTGTGACCTGGATTGGGGTAGTTTGTGTGTGAGTTGAGTGAGTTTTGGCCAACCAAAACTCACCCAAGTGCACAACACATTAATACTATTCACCAGACCCCATAGCAGCCTTATCAGTAACTGAATTTAGGGCTTTGGTGTGTGATTTTTGTTTACAAGTTGTGCTTTTTATATTTTTTGTGACTCCCCACAACCCAACTGGTTGTGGGGGTGCCAATCATTGTCCACAAAACTAAAATTCTAGTGAGATACAAGCACATTTGTGCCCAGACAAAAAATTTGCACTATCAGTGGGAACTGAGTTCCCCCTGCTAGTTATATTATTGGTACTGCTACACAAGCAGACAAAAGCAAACAACATGTCACTTTCAGAATTTACCTTTTTTGTCTTTAGTGGGTAAATTTAGGAATTAAAACTTGATTTCAATTTTGTTATTTTTCTTATTTATTTTCTGATTTTTCTATTTAGTTTATTTTCTGTTTAATGTTCATTTAGTATTTTTTTTAGATTAAATTGCATTTTAAATTACTTTTTAATTATCTGTTTTTGTCTTTTAGTGGTAAAACTTTATATTTTTCAGTTTTACAAATTTTCTTAGACTTAGAAAAACATTTTAAGATTTTTAGTTTAAAAATATTTTTACTGTTCACTTTTTAAGTAATTTTTAGATTTTATTTTAGTTTAATTAGGGTTTAATTAATAATTGTTTTGTCTTTTAGTGAAAAATATTTACTTTTGCAAACTTTTTCATTTTTCTACTGTTCATTAGTATAATTTAGGATTTTTAAAATTGTCAAATTTTTTTTAGAATTATTTTATTATTTTTTATGATTATTTTAGTTTAAAAATAGTTTTTAGTGTTTTAAAAATAGAAAAGTAGTTTTGAAAATTTTGGAAAAATACTTTTTAGTCTTTAAATAATATAAGTGAGTTTTTAGTTCAATAAAATTATATTTTGGGCTTGTTCTTGATTATATTTAATTTTAGGGCTTTAATTAGCATTTAAAATTGAATATTTAATTAATAGAAGGTTTTAAAAATGATTTATTGGATTTTTATCCTTATTTATATTATTTTAGACTTCTTTTAATCTTTTAATTAATTTTTAGGTTTAATTTTTAATTTCGTCACGTTTTACGTAATTACGTCATCGTTTTACGTCATTACGTCGTAGTGTAATCATAATCGTAGCTCGTCTTTAATTTTTCTCTTCTAAAACCAAAAACGTCACTAATCCAAACTCTTGATTTTATATAATTGGCACACTTAATCCACACACCTCCTTCGAGAACGAACCCGCATTTATTCGGTTTTACGTTTTTCCTAAAGCGTAAGACTTAATACTTGTCGCCCATACGCGTTTTTCCTAAAACGTGTACGAAAACACTACATCATTTTTGGCGCCGCTGCCGGGAGGTGTTTTGTGTGCCGTTATTAGTATCGTGTTTGTGTGAGTAGTGCGTTTTTTCTTTTCAATTTTTGGAAAGCGTAAATATCGTACATACTCATTTTTGTTATTTTTCTCTACTATATTATAGTATCCAAATAAATCGTGTTTAATTTTCCTAAGTTAAACACAAACCAATCATTTTACTATATTGTAGATATCCCATTATCGTTTTCGTTTTTCTTGTGAATATATTACTATATTGTACTTACGTAGAACAATAAATATACAAGTACTCCAAAAGCGTGAAAACGCAACCTTGATTCGGGATTTCATCACTCGATCATTGTATTCGAATCTAAAGCAAAAGTTAAAAGGCAAAATAGATAAATACTTTCGTGAGGCTTAATTTCAATTAACAAAAACTATAAGGTGGGTATAAGGCGGTTGTATTTCACGGCCTAAGGGAAAAAGGCTCTTAAGTGCTTAGCGCCGCCTCGTTTCCCCCGCTTGCTTGTGCGTGTTTTGAGAAAGATGGCTAATCGAGGCTTTGCTACCCAAGTATTATCTACGTATCATATATTTGCTTGTTTTCAAGATTAAACCCTCTTGAACGTTTTGGTGTTCCACCAACGTTCTAAAGTCATCGAAGGCGTTCACTCCACGTGATCGTTTTCATTCTTTGAGGCTCCTTTAATCGAGAAATCGATTCGAGGGGAGATTTGTAGATTTGAGTCTAAGTAATACAACAAAAATCCAAAAAATTAAAAACAATCAAAAACCAAAAAAATTGAAAACCAAAAAATCCCAAAAAGAATCTTCTTTGCTACCACCCATTCTACGCTTAGTGCATGCGCACTCGATCGAAGGATTATTCTAATTCTAGCGACGCTTCGAATCGACGCAATCGTAATCGAAGGAATCGACGACGTAGACGAGATTTAGAAACCGACGTTCCTAATATCGTTGTTGAAGAAACCGTAGAGGAGATGGCCGACAATCGTTCGATGATGGAATTGCTCCAAGCGCCCACCGAGGGTTATGGAGACGCGATCGTAATTCCCGCTATCGAAGCGGAGAATTTTGAGATTAAGAGCGGAATGCTTTCGTTAATCCAAGCTACGAAGTTTCGAGGTCGTGAAGCCGATAATCCTCATGACCATATTCGGAATTTTGATCGTCTTTTGGCCACGAGCAAGTTTAAGAACGTCAACACCGATGTCGTCAAGCTTATGCTTTTTCCGTACTCGCTCGATGGTGCCGACAAGGATTGGTACGAGAAAGAGCCACCTAATTCCATAACTACGTGGAAGGATCTCGTCTCCAAGTTCGTTAATTATTTTTTCCCACCGTCTAAGACAACGTTTTTCAAAAATGAAATTACGAAATTTGAGCAAAAACCGAATGAATCTTTTAGAGACGCGTGGGATCGTTTTAAGGAATTGCTTAGGCAATGTCCTCACCATGGTTTTTCCGAGTTGCACCAAATCGATACGCTTTACAACGGTCTTAGTTTTCAAGAACAAGATTCATTGAATTCCGTCGCCGGTGGCAACTTTTTGTGTAAAACTCCGAAAGATGCATTGATAATTATCGAAAACCGATCCAAGGTTTACCAACTCTGCAACGCACCGAGTGTTGCCAATATCGCCAATGTTAGTAGTTCTAATTGTGACATTGAGAGAGTTGATGCGAAAGTCGATAAGTTGACGAATGTGTTTACGTCTTTTCTCGTTGAGATGCAAAAGAAAGACGCTCCCTCTACGGTGAAAGCGGTTGAGGTTTCGTGTACGTTTTGTGGTGGACCTCATAATTATTACGAGTGTGCGGCTACGGATGGCCAAATGTCGAATGTGAGTGCGTTAAATGGAAACAACAATTTTCAAAATCAAAATAACGCGGGTCCATCACAACAAGGCAATTATAACCAAGGCAACAATTTTCAAAATCGTAACAATTTTCAAGGAAATAATCAACAAGGAAATTTTTCGAATCAAAATCAAGGAGGTTATAATCAAGGTCGGAATTGAAATTGGCAAAATCGAGACAATAATCAAAACTCGAATTTTTCAAACAACAACAATCAAGGTAACAATTTTTCAAGTGGGAATCAAGGAAATTTTCAAAGAAGTAATCAAAACCAAGGGAACTTTAATTCAAATCAAAATAGTTCGTCAAACGATTTTCAAAATTACATGAAAACTAATGAGGCTAATATGAGACGATTAGAGGGAGAAATTGGTACTTTGAAAAACGACTTTACAAATACTTTGAAACTTCAAAACACGAAGATTGAGCAAGGAAAAATTGACATTAAAAAGATGTTTTCGGCCATTATGAACATGTCCTCGGGTGCTTCATCGAGTTCGTTACCTAGTGACACCGTTGCAAATCCGAAGGAACAATGTAAAGCCGCCTCGTCTCGTGAGAAAGGTCGTGTGATTACCCCTAACCTTGATGGATTTCGAGATGTTCCTTCTTCTCAACCCTCGACTTCTAGGACGTCTTATTGTTCTAAAGTCGATGGGGTGAACGTGGCGACCAGGGAAAAGAGTGCACACCCTCGTGTACCTCAAATTCCATCCACGGTTCAAAAAGAGAGCTTTACCGGCCTTACAAAAGTAACCCTTGTAGAAACTTGTGCTTCGATCCTTCTTAAAAAACCCAAAAGGCATATGCCAAGAAAGGAAGAGGATCCGGGCCAATTTCTACTACATTGTCATTTTTTTGAGATTGAGGGATGTTTAGCCCTTGCCGATTTAGGTGCTAGCATCAATCTCATGCCTCATTCTCTTTGGAAATTGATGAGATTGCCTAATCTTACCCCCACGAACATGACAATCGAGCTTGCAAATTGTACACCATTAATACCAATTGGAATAGCCGAGGATGTCTATGTGAAAGTTGGAAAGTTTGTTTTTCCCGTGGATTTCGTTATATCCGATTACGAGTGTGACCCTAAATGTCCCATTATTTTAGGCCGACCTTTTTTATCGACGGCTAGAACCGTAATCGACGTTCACGAGGGAAGACTTACTATGAGATATGGGGAGGATAAAATGGACTTTTTCACAAGTAAATCCCAAGTTTTTAATGATCATGAAAAAACCGAGGTTTCACAACCTAATGTTTCTAAACCTAATGATTTCAAAATGTTCACTTTAGCGGAAAGAATGAGGCTTAATGCATGTTTTAAAAAAATTAAGAAGAACGGTTTTAAAGATGATGATTTTAATGATAAAGAATACGTGTACCTAATTCAAAAGGGTATGTGTAAATTTATGAATGAAAATTCACTTTGGGATGAATTCGATGAAACAAGTGAAATACCAATTCCAAAGGGCGACGTTAGTGTCATCACGACAATGACCAAAATGGGCTCGTCTTCACCACCTTCGAAGGACCACGTCTTTGAGGCTTCAACTTCTAACTCCATCGAAGTGCCTTCTTTGCCTAGCCCAACACCCGTTGAGGCTAAAGGGTTTATCGACATCGATCCTCTCGTTTTAGAAAAGTCACCTAAGCATAGTCATTCGACTTGTAAGACCATGGTTGTGAGTGCTCACATCGACTCTTTCTTTGACGACGACGATGGCGATTTTGCCGAGATTGATCACATACTTCGAAATCCACATGCAATTTTTTATTCTCCTAAAACGAAACATGTGAAGTACGATGATTACGAGTTTGATCCCGAGATTGAGGAAATCATTGAACGAGAGCTAGCTCTTTTGTCTCCACTCCCACCTACGAGTGAGGTCGATCTTTCCAAAATCGAGGATGAACTTAATGAGTTGGAACGTCTTATTTTCGATGACGAACCAACTCATGTGACCACAAAAAATCCAATTCTCGAGGAGTTACCTAATCAACACTCCTCAAATGAGAATTACGTTTACCACATTCGTGAGGATTTAACTTATCAACAATCCCCACAAATGGATGATGGTTTCGTGCTTGATCTTGATCTTTTTGAAAGAGTTTCTAAAATACTCAAGGAGGGGAATGACAAACCTTGGTTTGACAAGCATATCTTTGATGAATAAATCGATGAGATCGACGTTCATGAGGATGACGAGTATGTTGACCCCGAGGGGGCGGTGTTCTTTATTGATAAACGTTTTGAGAACTTATATAATCCGCCACCCCCTCCCACCAAAGACTTAAATGTGAGGATTTTTAGCGCGACTAATTTTGAATTTGACACGCCAAATATTTTCGACATTATAAAATCGGGTTTTCATAAAGATTTTTTAAACGATGAAAAAGGAAAAGATTTTAAAAATGTTTTAAAAGATTTTTCTACATGTTTAACTCCGTCATCACCGCGTGTTATGAGTGCTACCACCTCGTCTACTCCTTTTGACGATGGTGTGTGTGGTTTTAGTGTGGGGGAAGCCCCTTATGTTCCTTCACGTTTCTCCACGGAGGACGAGATTTACGATCCCGAAATTGCTTATAAAGGGAAATCTCGGTCTTCCACCGATGCAATAAATGGAAATCTTATCTATATGCTTGGTGTGAGTCTACCTCGAGTAGCTCATTATGTTGACTTACCCATTGCCCCACCTTTCTACTTCTTATCTCTTTTCTTCTACCCCTTTTGGGTTTCGGCTTCGGTTGAAGTAGCGTTATTTCGTCTTTCATCCGAAAACGAAGACGTTATCTTTGACCCCGGTATACGTTTATCGGGTTTTTAAAGTACTCCATGTGCTTTTGGGCATTGTTTGTCATGTAAGCCCCACCAAAAATGACCATACCAAGATTATCCCTAAATGATCACATTTATGGGGATTCGAGTCGAGCTTTTGACTCGGTTATCAAAAACAAGGTGCCTCGTGGGGGATTCTCATGCTTATCCTTGTAAATATTATCGCTTTCTTGGTTTAATGTAACGAAGGGACTTGTGCTCTTCCAACCTTTGTTTCGTGGTTGTTTGTGATTGTGATTTATTAGGTTCATCGTCATCATTGAAGCCTCTCGTGTTCGTTTTACGGATCACTCGAGCTTCGACCATTGCCTTTGGAGATTCCGATATCTGATGATATCCTTTTATGTTCTAACGTTTATCTTATTAGCATAATTCATAAACGGCTTTTAGGTTATTCGTTTTACCCTTTCCATGCTCGAGATTAAGCATTTGACTTCGTCTCTAGTATGGGGGTGTTTTCACCCCTAGACTCGAAACATTGAGGACAATGTTTAGTTTTAGTATGGGGGGGGGGGGGGTGAGTAGATACTTCACCTTGCTCACGTCATCACGCAATCCAATATTCATCTTTTTGTTATCGTTTTGTTGCAAATAAGGCTAAAAATGGCTAAATTTTAAAATTTTTCTTGTTTTTCATAAGTGTTTAAGACACGAATGTAGGTTTTCCGATGGTGAGAATAAGAGTAATTTTTGACTCGACCGTGTGTGTTGAGCACTTAGCTCGACTCCTTAACTTTTTAGGCTAAGTCTCTTAAATGAGGACGAGAAATGATAGAGTTATTTATAAGTCTCGTAATCGTCACGATCTCATGTGTAGTAATTATTATCTTATTCTCCCACGCTTTTGTTTAAATAAATGCAATAAGTAAGGTCGTACGATTTAAAAGGTAACTTAGCTTCTAGCCCAAGATCGTTTAAAAGTTGCTCGTGTTCGAATAGAGTTCATAGCCAAGGCATAACTTATTGAAGCGGGATGCGAAGATTGGCAAGTTCCAAAAAGGCCCTAACAAGGCATGAGGAGCTCCATTTTGTTGCTAAAGATCCAAGATGATGTGAAGTATCATTGTTCCAAAATCAATATGAAGGATCGAGACACACGACGAGAAGCAATATACTCCCCTAAAGATAATGGGGAAGTCTATCCAAAAAGACCCTAACAAGATATGAGGATAAATATATCCAAGTCCTAAAAGGAAGCTGATCGTTGTATATCACAATCCTAAATTACGATTGAAGAAAAATGATGAAGTCGTGGTCCAAAACGTCAAGTGAAGGAATTCCATATATGAAGACCATTATTTCAAGAACGTCTTTCAAGATTCGAAGTATGAAGTACATGCCAAATATCTGTCCGAGAAAGGTCTCAAATCGTGAAACGAGTTATGCCAAGATATGAACTTAAGGAGATTACGAGAAGCAGTTTTAAAAGATCGTGTCCTTTGGCTAACTATCGATTAAATCGTGCTACTTTATTTTCGGCCTTAATAAATTATCGAAATAAGTCAAAAATGTATCCTCGTGATCATTAAGACAAAATAAAATATAAGAGATACCAAGTAAGAATAAGGGAGTTTAGGTTTGTAATTAACACTCATGAGATATGATCGTGTTGCTAACTTATAATAACAATGATCTCGTTACACGCTTAGCATGGAATTATGTGAAAATCGAGGACGACGAAATTATTTCTAACGAATCATTCACGTGTTCTTGTTCTATGATCCCAAAAGTCACTTAATCGTGATGAAAATAATACGTTATGTCTAAAACACGTGTAGTAGTTTATTTACGTTTATGTCTTTAATAAAAGTCATCATAAAATGAATTTTGGAAGTGCTATGATACTTAATTCTAGCATTGCATGGGGACACGGCAATGTTTTAGTATGGGGGAGTGATGAGACTGTATTTATACATAGTCTCATCGTCCAAATCGGGCTTAAAACGCTTAAAATATCGTCAAAATACCCAAATATACGCTTGGGTTTGTTCATTGTGTATTTTAGGTACGGATATCGTGAAATCAACAAAAGATCACAAGAATGAAGCAAAAACGAACACGGGAAACGAAGTCGTACAAAGAACCGGGCCCAAGAACGGAATTTCCAAAAAATGCCCTTGAATTTTGAAGGTTGTACAAGTTTGGTCCCTCAAATTTTGAAGAATGCCACTTTATACCCCTCAAATATCTAAAAATATAAATGGGGTCCCTAAAGTTTCATGAATTATCAAGACAAGCCCTTGGAGATTGGATAAAGTTACAAGTATAATACTTTGTTAACAAAAGGACTAAAGTTGTTAAGCCACAAGGACTAATGGTGAAATTGCTAAGGGACTAACAATGTCAATGGATGAGGACTAAAAATGCAAAGCTGTGAAAGGGTTAACTTAACAGGGAGGGTCATTCTTGCCACTTTCCAAAATTATTTAACACACAAAATCATTATCCCCATTTAACCCCCGACAAACAAAATCCTCTCCTCCAACTACCTTTCTCCACGTGCCCCACTCAACTCCACTCACCAATCATATTTCGCTTACACCCCCACGTCACACCCCACTTTTTATTAACTGATTATTAATCAGTTACACGTTTTTTTCCCTCCTTAAACACACTTTAAAAACCTACTTAACCCCAAAACAGATTAAATTAACCCTTCATCCCCCATAAACCCTAAAATAACCCCAGATCGAATTGATATAAAAACAAAGGGGTTTTATTCACCCTTTTCCAGATCAAAGATTAAGGGTCCCTTAAACCTATTCCAACCTTAATATCAGTCACCACGCAACCCACATGGCCAGCTCAGCTCTCCCTCACCCATCACTTTCTTCCCAGATTTCAAAAGGAGAGAAGATAAACGGCTTGCAACAAAACTTGCTCCCTAAGGAGTTTTAAACGACTGTGATCACATTTGGACAGCTTGGCAACACCTTTGAAGATTAGAGATCACATGCCAATATTCTTGACCAATTTTGACTAAAGATTCCAAGGGCAATTCAGGAAAATCATTTGCTAGGGTTTTTACATTGTTTAGCTAATCTAGAATCTTCCTTAGACTACTATAAAAAGAGGCCCAAACCTGTTGGTGCCCTTTGTTCCAGTTTTTGTAAACTTTTTATTTTAGTAATGAAAATGAAATTTTAAATTGTTCAAAGCTGTGTTCCATTTAAATTACTTGTTTAGTGTAGACATTTTACTGTTTTCAAATTTAGTTAAAGTTTTCAGGAAAAAGGAGTGTTAATTTTTCAAAGTTATTTTCAGAAAAGTTTGTGTTTTTTAAGAAAATTCTTGAAAAGGGCTGTTCAAAGAGTAAAGATCCGTGTTACATTGAAGTGAAAGTGGATGTGCAACACGTATCTCAATCTTGATTAAGTTTTTACCAAAGTTCTTGTGGTCCCATTTTAGGTTTTCAAAAGATTTTTCATAAAAATCTTGGTTTCATTTTTATTAACAGTTTACTGTAGCAAAAGCTACAAGCCAAAAGCTTGTAGCCTTTGCTACTTGGAGTTTGCGCATTTTTTGTGGTGTTGTGTAGGAAACAAGTCAGCAAGCAGTTTCATCCCTCTCCATTGCATTTTTCATATTTTTCCATCCTTTGAAGATATTTAGGGCTTTGGGTCATTTGTGATTCCAGCAGCAAGCCTTCTCTACACGTCTATAGGTCCATAAAAATCCACTAATGAGCTATTGGAAGGCAATCAGCCCAAGGTATAAGGCTTGAACCCTGGTGGCATGTTTTGTGAATTTTTTTATGTGATTTGATATAAATGGGTGTTAGATGTTAGTTTAATGCTTCATTCATGCTTATTTAGGACTATTATGCATGTTTAGATAGGGTAAAATCAGTTTGGTTAGATTTTGTAAACATTTGGTTTGAAAACTTTTGATTTCAGAAAATATAGGAGTGTTTGGGACTAGGGTAAATCTGAAATTGGTGACAGATTTTGGTGTTCAATTCTGCTCTTACACACCTTATTTGTTGGCATTTAGTGTTATCAGTCATTGCTTTTAGGTTTTATAGGTTTTTAAAGTATGGTGCATGTTCAAAAATTGGGTATTAATAGCTAAAAATCAGTAACCACCTTAACTGCTTATTTTTGGTGTAATTGACCCCCAACTTTTGTAGTCTGCTAGGGTTAGGTAGTGTCTAGGGTTGTGACCTAGCTTGGGGTAGTTTGTGTGTGAGTTGAGTGAGTTTCGGCCAACCAAAACTCACCCAAGTGCACAACACATCAGTACTGTTCACCAGAACCCATAGCAGCCTTATCGGTAACTAAATTTAGGGCTTTGTTGTGTGATTTTTGTTTACAAGTTGTGCTTTTTATATTTTTTGTGACTCCCCACAACCCAACTGGTTGTGGGGTGCCAATCATTGTCCACAAAACTAAAAATCCAGTGAGATACAAGCACATTTGTGCCCAGACCAAAAATTTGCACTATCAGTGGGAACTAAGTTCCCCCTGCTAGTTATATTATTAGTACTGCTACACAAGCAGACAAAAGCAAACAACATGCCACTTTCAGAATCTACCTTTTTTGTCTTTAGTGGGTAAACTTAGGAATTACAACTTAATTTCAATTTTGCTATTTTTCTTATTTATTTTCTGATTTTTCTATTTAGTTTATTTTATGTTTACTGTTCATTTAGTATTTTTTATAGATTAAATTACATTTTAAATTACTTTTTAATTATCTGTTTTTGTCTTTCAGTGGTAAAACTTTATATTTTTCGGTTTTACAAATTTTCTTAGACTTAGAAAAACATTTTAAGATTTTTAGTTTAAAAATATTTTTACTGTTCACTTTTTAAGTAATTTTTAGATTTTATTTTAGTTTAATTAGGGTTTAATTAATAACTGTTTTGTCTTTTAGTGAAAAATATTTACTTTTTCAAACTTTTTCATTTTTCTACTGTTCATTAGTATAATTTAGGATTTTTAAATTGTCAAATTATTTTTAGCATTATTTTATTATTTTTTATGATTATTTTAGTTTAAAAATAGTTTTTAGTGTTTTAAAAATAGAAAAATAGTTTTGATAATTTAGGAAAAATACTTTTTAGTCTTTAAATAATATAAGTGAGTTTTTAGTTCAATAAAATAATATTTTGGGCTTGTTCTTGATTATATTTAATTTTAGGGCTTTAATTAGCATTTAAAATTAAATATTTAATTAATAAAAGGTTTTAAAAATTATTTATTGGATTTTTATCCTTATTTATATTATTTTAGACTTAGTTTAATCTTTTAAGTAATTTTTAGGTTTAATTTTTAATTTCGTCACGTTTTACGTAATTACGTCATCGTTTTACGTCATTACGTCGTAGTGTAATCATAATCGCAGCTCGTCTTTAATTTTTCTCTTCTAAACCAAAAATGTCACTAATCCAAACTCTTGATTTATATAATTGGCACACTTAATCCACACACTTCCTTCGAGAACGAACCCGCATTTATTCGGTTTTACGTTTTTCCTAAAGCGTAAGACTTAATACTTGCCGCCCATACGCGTTTTTCCTAAAACGTGTACAAAAACACTACATCAAACACCTCCTTTTATACTACTAGGAGGTAACCTCCAGACACACGAATTGTGGAGTCAAGGTTGTCTTGTAGGAGTAGCGCCTAAATAGCTGATGAGCACCAGGTCTGTCCTTCGTGGTCCAAGTTGTCCTCATGCTCCTCTAGTACTTGTCGTGGTCCAGGCGTCTATACCATTCGTACATTATCATACTATGTGAGCCAGATGTGATCGTCCTTCCTCCGGTGGAGGCGATGCTCTATACGCGTAGGCCTAGCCTTGTGTCTGGGTCTAGCCTTGGCTAGGTGTAGTCTTGTCAGGGTCTAGCCTTGGCTAGGTGTAGCCTTGTCTGGGTCTAGCCTTGGCTGGGTGTAGCCTTGTCTGGGTCTAGGCTTGGCTAGGTGTAGCCTTGTCTGGGTCTAGCCTTGCCTGGGTCTAGCCCTGGCTGGGTGTAGCCTTGTTTGGGTCTAGCCTTGGCTGCTCCTTGATAGTGCTCTACCTCTTGCCATTGTCTCTGGACCTATAGTGATCCTCATCACCTTAGCTATTCTAGTGAGCTATTCTAGCTTGAGATAGCTTTGCTCATGGAGCATTAGGGATTAGTTATACTTTGTCTCACCTTAAGCATGGGGGTGAGACTATACCTCATCATGTCCCCCCAGTTTAGTATCAACTTATTCTATCAGTTGATGCTAGACTTAGAGTAAGAATACACTTTCCTCGCTCTTGGTGATTCTTCGAAACCGATACTGGGGCATCTCTAAATCGTCGTCCACTCTAGCGAAAAAAGCTAAAAAGAAAAAAGAGAAAAAATATGTGTATTTCTCTTTTCCATTTTTTTTATTTTTTTATTTTTTTTTGGGTTTCGTCTTTTTCTTCCCTATGATGAGACATCTATGTCAGTTTGGTTTTACCTTGGTGGGCCCCCAAACCCATTTAATCTTTTAACACCCTATAAATACCATCCACCTAAACCCTCACACATATAACTTCCCAAACCATCACACCTAATCCCCTTTTTATCTTCATTCGGAGGTCCTGCTCCGGTTTCGCCCCCCTCTCGCCTGGCATTTTTTTTCTATTTGTTTGATCAGGATTTCAGATCTTGGCTCGTCCGGCGGCAGTGCTCGTCCGGCGGCGGTCTCGTCCGGAGGTAAGATTCCGGAGCTGAGGGCTGTTTGGAGGTGGGAGGTTCTCGTCCGGAGGTAAGGTTTTCCTCCGGTGTTAGGGATGTTAAATTGAGGGACTCATCCGGTTGAAGAGATTCGTTCGGTTGAAGAACTCATCCGGTTGATAGCTTCGTCCGGTTTAAAAGTATAGTCCGGTACAGGGGTTTTCTTCCAGTGTTGGGATTCGTCCGGTGGTTTCGTCCGGTATTACTGGTCCAGTTAGTGGACTCATCCGGTATTGCTACTAGTCCGGCTGTTGGGCTCATCCGGTGCTTCCTCTACCGGTTTGTGTTGCTCGTCCGGTTTGTGTTGCTCATCCGGTTTGTGTTGCTCGTCCGACCCATAATTCTCGTCCGGAGCCCAGTGCTCGCCCGGTTGTTGGGTGTTGTTGGCTGGTGGATTTGCTCGCTAATGCTACTCGTCCCGCGCTAGCTCGGTGTAGGTGTTGCTTTGTCGGTTCGCGTTTTATCTTACCATTTCGACAAGAGGACTTCCCGTAGGTACTTTACTCATTCCTTTTCTTCTTTACTTATGGCTAAGAAGGATATGCGCATTCACACTTCTGAGTTAGGGGATAGGGAATTTAGAGACTTAGTTATTAAGTATAAAATCCCTTTGAGCCTACACCCTCGCTTGCCTGACTCTAACTTTCGGATGATAAATCTTCCTGCTGGGGATACTGCTATTGGCATTTACCATAAGATTTTTGATTTATCGGGCGTTAGGATCCCTTTCTCCACCTTCCTTTTAGATGTTATTAGGCATTATAAGGTTCATATATCCCGGCTGGTTCCCTTGGGTTTATGCAAGGTCACCACTTTTGAGGTTCTTTGTCGTAGCCTGGATATAGAGCCTACAATTACTTTATTTCGGGTATTTTTAACGCTTTCCAAGCAAGGGGATTGGTTTTCCTTTGCCAAGCGTAGGGGTCACTTGTCGGTTATGGAAGATTCTAAGACTTCCCTTAAGGAGTGGAAGAACAAGTTTTTCTTGATAGACCGTAGGGCTATTCCCTTCCATATGCCTTGGAGGCATCCAGATTCTCGTATTATGAACAAGGTTCCTACACGGTTTAATCAGGATCATGTGAACCGACTGAGTTCTCATATTATTAGACTCTGTGACATTCTAGAGGGGGTGTTGGTCCGTTCTGGTATTAGCAGAGTATGGGGTGACTCCTCGTGTGATCCGGTTATTAAACATCATGATGGCACCGGTACGAGGGGCTTCCTTTACTTGATACATTCTTGTTTAGCCCTCTTTTCTCCTCCACTCTTTTATTGTATATATCTAACACTTTCTTCTTTTTTGCAGTTATGAGTATATTTGATTTTCTTCGCTTGCCCGTTATGAAGGAGGCTGTTGTTGTAGCTGAGCCACATGAGCAGGATATGTCTATCTTGCAATGAGTTACTGCTCGCACTACGGTGCCTGCGCCTGCTGGTGCCAGCATTCCTCCTGCTACTGACGAGGAGATTGTTGCTACTCGCCCAGATCCCCAGGTCCTCCAGAAGGCTAAGGGTGCTACGAAGCGCAAAGCCTCTACTTCAATAGACGCTCCTACCGGAGGAGCTAAGAAGACCAAGGCACGTAAGGAGCGGGCTGGTGCAGGAACTAGTGGTCAAATAGCTGAGGGTGCATATGAGTTAGCTATTAATGATGATGGTGATGTCGATGATGATGTCGCGGCTGATGATCTTGATGATGTGATCGAGTAGTCTGGTTGTGTTTCTCCTGGTGAGTTTTTAACCGTTATACCCCTTCGATCTTTTGACTCAGGGACTGGACTAGATGTGTCTTATCCTCCTATTGTTCTTCTAGGCAGGGGAGTTCCTGCTACCTTTAGTGTTGAGGTGTCAGGAGTTCGTGAGGTGTCAACTAGGGCTAGTTCTCATGTGTCTCATGGTAAATTTCTGTCGTTGGATTCCCTTTTTATGCATGTAGTCTCTTATTTGACTTTATTTTCTTTGGGTTTTGCAGGTACTACTGATGACACACATCTTTCTGTTGGGGAAACCGCTCAGGTGCCTTCTACTGACCTAGCTGATCCTGATGTTCATGTTGTTGTGGATGAGCATGTTGATATTGATGGGGATGACCATCAGGATGATGTTGGACACCATGATGACTTAGTTATTGGTGAAGATGATGCTGAGGATGATACTTCTCTTCCTGATGACGTAGCTCATGGTGGAGATACTGCTGGTGAGTTTCATAGGGGAGATTGCTCATCACAGGCTGAGGCTTGTCGTTTGGCCTACCCTTATGATGAGGATGTTGTTCCTATTCCTCCATGTACTCGAGAGGAATGGGAGAGGATGCATGTTGTTGACTTTGGTATTTGTTCAGATGAGGTATTTTAGAATCCTTAGGTTTGCAGGAGTATGCGAGATCACTTTCCTACCTCAACCGAGAATTACCGGACATCACAGCTCTCTCACGCCAACTGGTGGAGCAGATGAGTGTGCTTCAGTTTCAGATGATGTCTCACGGGAACGAGTTATCAAACCGATACATGGTTCTTGAGAGGAACTATAATCAGCTCCTTACTAGGTATAAGCATTTGGGGAAAGTTCTTTCCGAGAAAGCTGCTTCTCTTAGACGTCAGACTGAGCTTACTAGTCGTGCTGAAGACTCAGCTAAGGGTATGAGTCAGGGTCTTGCTGATCAAGAGAAGAATTTGAAGATATACAGATCAGAGAGGGATGTCTTAGAGCTGAGGTGAAAGATCTTAAGAGTGAGCTTGTAACTGTCAGATCACAACATGCTGCTAAGGTGAAGGACTTGGACCATCGGCTGACTCTCCGTGGTAATGACATACTTTTGAGGGATGACACGATCGCTGATATGGATGTGCGGCTTCGGCCGGTTCGGGATGGGGTCACTTCCTTTTTTCAGTCTAGTTTTGAGCCATTGGTTAGAGGTTTTCTTGGTAGTTCAGAGTTCAACCAAGAGTTTGCCTGAGTGTTGGATTTAGCTGTTAGCAATGGCCTCGAGCGAGGTTTGCGTATGGGAAGGTCTAAGGAGGAATTTAAGGATATTTCTCAAAGGGTTGAAAAATTTATCCCTGACGCGAAGGCTCAGCTTGCTGTTGCTTCGGAAGCCTTTCCTGGTCGTCGCTTCCCTTTTTTTGAGAAGGTGAGCCGGAGTGCTGATGCTACTTTTTCAGAGATTGCTTAGATCAGGCCTGATCCAATGGATCCTCCTAGCCAGTCTCCTGCTGTTCCGACTCCTCCGACTTTCGGCCATACTGTTTCCTACCGTCAGAAGAAGCCACCAGGACCAGGATCTTCCTCAACTGTTTGATGTAGTTTGTGCTTTGTACTTTCTTTGCTTTTATTTGTATTGTTAGCCCGTCCTGTTTTAGGCTTTTGAGTACTTTATCTTTCTTTGTATGCTACCATGACTTTGTTGTCAATTTTCCATCGTATGTATGATGGCCCTTTGTATACATGTGTGCTTCATTATCTTATTTAGAGTGATTCATGCTTTACTTAATTGTAGTTTATTTAGATAGTATCTAAATTCTATGCCTCCAACACATTTTGTTAATCGTTTTCCTTTATGCTTGGCCAACAACGTGTTAGCCTTATTGAGCTAGGGTTGAGGTGTATCACGTGTGACTCATATTCGTTGCCTAGTATCTTCACAAGTGCCTGTAAGGATATTTCAGCTTTGCTTAGCCAGCTTAGCGTGCTACTTCCCATTTATCCCTTCTTTAGTGAAGCTCAATTATTTGTTCGTGTGGTATAGGTGTAACATTCGCCTTGCAGGCTCATGCTACTCCTCCTTCCAGGTGTAGCTACTCACCGGAGTGTAATTTTTACGTGAGAAGAGTAGGAAGGCTTGTTCCTATTCTTCTACGGAGTCAATTTGCAAATGTTGCTCAGCCTAACCACCAAGGTATCAGTTTCACCATGGGGAACTAATTGTTAGGCGTTACCCTCTACAGCTGGAGGTAGCGAACCATCCATTGTCGTGTGCTTTGTTTTATAGCTCAGTTTTTTAAGTGTATAGTCTTAACAGAAAATATGAGGAAAATTTTGTTTCATTCATATCACTTAGAGAAGAAACAATACATTAGTTATGGCTATAGTCATCTCCGGAGCGAGGCTACACTTTGAAAATTGCTCCTCCGGAGGAAATACATAATAACTTGCTAACATAGTTTTGTGCTCTACATGTAGCACTTCCTTAGCTTGCTGGCGTGCCTGGTCTTAGGTATCTCTTTTCCTTCCATGGTGCTTAGCTTGTATGCTCTGCTTTGGAAAGATTTGATGACTTTGTAAGGTCCTTCCCAGTTGGGCCCGAGTGAAGGTCTACGATATCTAAGGATTTGTTAAATGATGGATTGATCTATTGATTAGATGGTGGGAATGGGGAAGAAGGAGATGAGGTGTAGAGAGAGAAAGGAGAGGAAAGAAAAGTAGAGAGAGAAAGTGAAATTAGATTCAATGAAAAGTTGTGAAATGAATGAACCACCCCTCCTAACATGCTAGGAGGGGTATATATAGCCCACCCTACATGTGGGCTATATGGACTATATTTACTACAAATAGGATCACGAGCCTAATACAATAATATATCGTTGGAGCGACCGATCCTTCATAAATACGTAAAACGTATTTCCAACAATCTCCCCCTAAGGGAGGTCGCTCCAAGTTACAAAGTTCTAAATATTCTATAGCTCGTGATCTATGCTAATAATGATGTGACCGAGACTTTCTTTGGGAAAACACATTTCCAACAATCTCCCCCTAAGGGAGGTCACACCATTTTACAAAATCTTAAACCTAGCATACTATGCTTGAGTCTTCGATCTTGTTCTTGTGAATATGCTTGATGTGATCTTTGACTTTAGTCTTGAGCATGTTTCCTTGCCTTGACCTTGTGCATTCGTCACTTGTGAAATTTGCCTCTTCGTGACTTCATGTTCCACATACTTATACCTTTAAATTCTTGAAAGCTTCAGAGTTTGATACAGCGGAAGACTTGACCTTCAGACTTTCTTGAATTTGTTGAAGTACTAAGTGTATGTAGTATAAGCATGTGGTGACGAATTCTTCTGGATTATACACCGTAATGCCACCTTCTTGTTACGCTGCATAAGACAGTTAGCAACAAACCATATACACGGATGAAATGGCCTTGAACATTTCATTCTAATTCGGTAGCATTTTACCTCCGGTCGGTGAAGACCGTTGGACGATATTAAATATCGTACTTGTGGCAGGTAGTTTCAATAAAGAACCTCCTTGACAAGATTTCGCGGGTAAACCCGTTCTCTTTACTCGACCGTCCAAAGCTGACTGCGAACGTAAAGAGTGAATCATTTGGATAATATTATCCGCATGATTTGAAGCCGTCAATTCATGTTCCTGGAACAAATGAAGTTCAATTAAGAACCGCACCATCGTTGCTTTCCAGTTGTCACTAGCTTGATTCATAAAGAATCTTGCAAGTTACCTACCAAGTGCTGTTTGATGTTAACACTAGAAGGATTTCCACTCGTCACTGTGATCAATAAAGAGTCACTCTGAGTGTTCTGGCAAGATCATATGATAATGCGTAGAGGCCTGGAACGTGTTTAAATTCATTTAAGAATTAAACCACTGTTGCTTTCCAGTTATCACAAGTTTGATCCATAAAGAATCGCACAAGCACCTACCATGAGCTTTTTGAAGTTCGCTCAAGAAGGATTTCCTTCTTCATTGTAAATACTTTCGTATTACTCGGATGTTCAGGCAAGATCATGAAGATTTTGCGTAGGACTCTTAAGAACTTTCTTACTTTTCACAGTGTGTGAAGAAGCAAGTAAATATGAGAGTGTGTCCTAATGAGATATTTGATGATCTCAAATGGCTCTAGACTCGATCGTGCATTTTGGATTTTAGTGATCGGAGGCTGGAGAGGAGTGCCACCTTTTCAATACCAATTTATTCGGAGTGAATAAACCAATAGATAATGTGTTGATTTCCGTGTGATTAAAACAAATACCTTTTGAGAGATATTTGAGTTAGCTGGGAAGGGTTGTGCATTGCATCACTGGGTCTATGATGTCTTTCTTCAATATCAAGAATCATTAAAAATGATCTCAATAGCATATGAATTGACCCGGTTTCTGCCTAAGATTGTAAGGAGGGCTTCTTTCTTTACACCCTTTATCTTTACAATTCTTTTTCATTCTTCAACCCCTTCAATGCTTACCAATATGTCATAACTAGCACCTTGTTGTGATTGTTCCAGTGCTAACTTAAGTACTTGGTCGGCATTTAGCTACGTTCACAATCTTTCTCCATCTTTCCTAAGGACTACTATTTCTAGCTATGGAATGTCCTTGGGAAGATTCCTCCGGTTCTAGAGAAATCATTGGACTTTAACCTATCCTACCATCCTTATGTCACCACAATCTTCACCGTCGTGAATAGAGATGTTTTGGGTAAGTGTATGTCACCATGAAATCCATTTTGAAGTGCAAATCCATTTTGCTCCCCCTTAACATATGCTACGATATTCGAAAACATTTTGCACATGTCGGGATGAGCTAGCACGTTAAGTCAAACCATTTGTGATTGATCATATCCCATATTAAATCACATTTTCTCCCCCATATTAAAAATATTAACCCAATCGATGTTTTTAATATCAATTGATTTAATAGCATTTTAAGAAAATTTGGGAAGAAAAATGCAAATCCAATTATCTTCATGATTTTAACAAGCTCCCCCTCAAATTAATGAGGGTGTACTTGAAACGTAAATTAAATACCTTTTAAACACAAGTGTAAGGTATTTATCACGTGCAAGGATCATATATGATAATGTATTCACAAGATTAGCAATTTACGAGGTTGGACCTGAATAATGGAGAACATCATATGAAAGAAGCACATGGTTCTTGTTCACGAATGTTGGTCACCTCGTCACGTCCCCGAGAAAATTAATTCCCGTTGTTGAGTCAAAGCTTTTCGGTGAAATGCTTGACTTGATTATGAAAAGCGGGTTGCTATCTGAAATAATAGCAAACCATTTTGAGCATGTTTTAAAAGTTTGAACTTCTGCTCGAACTTTATTTACAACCCCGTGTCATTATTGAATGACATTTCTAGGTTCGTAAATATTATCGATTCCAGAAGACATGCTCTTTTTATCAAAACATTTTTGAACACACAATTTTGAAAGATTTAGAAAAACCTTTTGAAAAATTCTTGAAAAATTGTGTTCAAAGTTTTGAAAACCAATTACTTGAGCTTAAGATGTTGAATATCTTAAAGGCGAGCTCAAGTCCGAGAAGTTGTAAACTTCCCGTTGTTAAGGATAAGTTACCATCGGCGATAAACTTTCCTTTTATCTGAAGGACGAGTCCTAAGCTGACATTTACTTAGAAGTCATTTTCATGAGCTTGAAAACTTTGACTGTTTTAACGGAAAGCTCATGACCGAGAAAGGTTAATTTCTCGTTATGAGGAAAAGTTCTCTTATTTAAAAGATACGCTTTCCTTTCTGAGCTTAAAACTTCGAATGTTTTAAGACAAGCTCATGACCGAGAAAGGTGAATTTCTCGTTAAGAGGATAAGTTATCATAAAAGATAAACTTTCCTTTATTTTAAGTTCGAGTTACAGTCTGACATTTAACTGTAAGTCATAGTGCATGAGCTTAAAAACTTCGAATGTTTTTAATATTAGCTCATGCCCGAGAAAACTTAATTTCTCGTTGTTAGGATAAATTTATCATCGGCGATAAACTTTCCTGCCTTTGAAGAACGGGTTACAGACTGTCATTTATCTATAAGCCTTTTACACGAGCTTAAAACCTTTGAATGGTTTTAGAATAAGCTCGTGTCCAAGAAAAACTTAATTTCTTGTTAAGAGGGTAAGTTATCGTTGCGTAGATAAACTTCCCTGTCTCTGAAGTCCGGGTCGTCGTCTGTCATTTAACGAGGAGCCATAGTGCATGAGCTTAAAAACTTGGAATGTTTTTTGATATAAGCTCATGCCCGAGAAAAATGACTTTCTCGTTTTTAGGATAAGTTTATCATCGGCGATAAACTTTCCTTTCTTTGAAGATTGAGTTATAGTCTGTGATGTGACTATAAGTCCTTGTGTGCAGCTTAACCATGAATCCCCTGAGACATTTGTTTCTCTGATATCTGCTTCTTCAGCAACCAAACTCTAAGAGTGTCCTTAGTTGAACGGTTTACAACGATTGGACCGCTTCGTTCTTTTGAAACATCAACTTTGGTACCTGCATTCTCATTAGAAGTTTGTATACTTTTGCATGGGTTAGAGATATCTATTTTTGAAGCACGTGGGGGTTCACAGTTGGCTTTACTTGTGTCAGAGGCGACCTGAGTAGATGATTCACTTATCTTAGCTGGCAAACGTTTCCTTTTATAGAAAATCTTAAGTTTAGGCTTAAGTGAAGTATCATCTTTATCAATGTCCTCCCTAGTAGTCTTAGAAGAAACGGAGACTATCCTAGTTAAAGGGCACTCGTTTCCTACAAGAGTGAAAGTTCTACCAGTGGGGCGCCAATCTTTACCAACGGGTTTGATTTTAGCTATCCACTGGGACTTAATTCTAGCACGGGAGTTCACCTCATCAAGTAATTTCTTGACACAAGCATCATGATTTGCCGTAAAGACACATTTTCTACATGTTTTACAAGTAGCATATTTAATGTCTGAATAATTCCTAGATGATTGATCGATGCTCCTAGAAGATGGCATGCTACGGTTAGCAGTGTTGGGTAATCAAGAAGGCATCTGACTAGGTTGGACATTGCTATCTCTTACATGTGTCTTTTGAATAGTTTCCCTTTGACCAAAATCATGGCCCACACTAGTTGAACTAGTTCTAGACGTATTCTTTAAACTATTCTTAGAGAAACTAGAGGCAATCATGTGATGAGGTCTTGCTAAAACTGATTTAGTCACATTAGGCCTAGTTGGTGGAGTGACTGTTCTAGAAATATGACCCAAATCAACTTGGGAGGCAAACCGTGGTCTCGAGGATTGTGGTCGCTCGGATCTAAATGCAGTAGGTTGTCTGACGAACTGACTTGTAGGCGGTTTCCCCAAGATTGATGGTTTTTCAAGCTTAGTGTCCACACTAGGTCCTCTATTTCTCCTTAACTCGTTTTTCAACGCGGCTATAGCAAAGACCTTTTCCTGTACTTGAGCTTTTAAAGTCTCATTCTCTTTGAGCACTCTATCTTGGGATGCCAATTTAGACTCTAGAAACTGAATTTGTTTCAAAAGATTTTCCTTTTTAGCTTTAGAATCTAAAACTTTTTGATCTAATTTTCTTTCAAGAACAACGTTTGACTTTTCAAGTTTTTCAAAGTATGTTTCAAATTTGTCCGTTTTCTTAGAAAATTCAATTTTGGCATCCTCAAGATCTTTTGATTGTTGAGCTACAATCGTTTCGAGCTCTCTAATCTTGGAATCAGAAGCAGTTAATGAAGCAGTTATAATACAATTATCATGATGTACTATAGCATTCTGAACAATCTCTCCCCCATTATGACTTACATCGGATGAATCAAAAGTGGTATTGCTATCACTCGTTTCCATCCCATGTTTGTCATAATTAGGTTCAGAATTCTCAATATGCGGCATATCATCAGCATATACATCATAAACAACATTACATTGTACCATGTTTGCAGGCTCTGCGTCATAAATGGGTAAGGTGTCATCAAGAGAAATCTTGTGAACATTCCCTGACGTGCCACTGGTATCATGTTGTCCTCCTGATTCCGTGCTCTTGCCATCGTTAGGCTCCAAGTTGTCAATCGTATGACCAATTTCCTCTTGCATCGAAGAGTCTTGCACTCCATTATCATACCCTTGCTGAAGTCGAGATCTTTCATAAATCGAAGACGAGACGGATGTCATGAGTTTCAATATTGTATCACGAAAAACTCGAAGCTCGGTATGTGTATCTCGAAGAAAAGATTGGCAAAGCATCGAACTTTCAGACTTGATGATATTGAATTGGAGGAAAGGCGTGAGTTATGTCACAAGAGCCTTATAAGCAAGTGCCGATGCAGAGTGATTAAAATTTTCATTGTTGAGTTGCTCTGCGAGTTGGGTCAAGATGGTGAACATTGATTCCATGAATATATGACGATCTTGACCAAAGATTGTCACAAATTCGTTCCCTCCTTGAATCCGTGAAAGAGTAACTAGATGACACTGAAGCATTTGAAATGAATTTATACCACTTTCTTGAGCTTTGTCTTGCATTCGATGCAAGTCTCCCTCTTTAAGTGTCGAATTGAACGAATCCATTGAAAATCGAGGAAAGATAAAGAAAAATGATGTGGATGTTGTAGTAGTCGGGTTTTTACAATTCGACTCGGCTCAAAAAATGTTGACGGCTCAAACGATTATAGATTAAACCCGATCAAAAAATCCCGTCACGTTGATTCGGCACTTTGTCGTCAAATCCGGCCACAAAAACGTTTATCCCGACAAAAAATTTTCCACGTTAACTTTCAGAATAACCGCCTCAACAATCCGTCGGCTAAATAATCCTTGTCACTATATCACGTCACTTTGTCCCGACTATAATGGAATATCACAACATTTTTCTAAAATAAAAAGTAAAAAAAAATAAACAATTTGAATAAGAATATAAAAATAAAATTTAATATCCAAAAATAAAAATTTCAAAATAAAAAAAAAAAATAAAAAAAAAAAAAAAAGGAAAAGAAATAAAAAAAAATAATAATAATAGGATAAAACTAGAAAAAAAAAATGATTTAATTTTAAAAAATCGGATATATTTTTGGAAAATTAATTTTAAAATTTAGACAAAATCTAATAAATTTGCGTTAACTTAAAAAAATTACTTAATTTAAAAAATAAAATCAGATAAAGTAATAAAAATCTTTTCTTGTTTTGTCCGCCCAACCCAGTTTCTTGTTTTGTCCGCCATTCAATATCTTTACTTCCCAAAACACATATATTATCACAACCAAAACACCTAGTAGGCTCCGTCCCAACGCATCATTATCTCTCTCTCTCACAAACTGAAACAATCCTAGTCTCTCTCTCTCTCCTCACCTAGAACCCGCCGACACTTATTTACTCTCAAAAACTAAATTGATAAACACTTAGGCACCAAATCAAGAATCGAATCAAGGAACTTCTTCAAGATCCTTTTAGGGGTCTCAGGTGGGTATTATAACTTTGTTGCATTCGTGTGTCTGTCTTCTATCTTCTGTAGTGTCCTTCTGTGTGTGTCAGTTTGAAAGATTGAGTGTTGTTGTTGACTAGGGTGGGTGTTGAATTAGAGAGTCAGATAAGATTTGTTTGTTGGAGGGTGTCAGTGAGAGTGTGATGGTGTGTTGGTGTCGAGGGTTTTGTGTGAGTCTTGTTTGGTCTGAGGGAGTCCAGTGAGATGAGTGTTTGTTGGTGCTGGTTTAGGTGATGTTTGAAGTCGAGGTGGATTTGTGTTGTGAGATGTCGAGAGATAGTTTTGGTGAAATGTGAGGAAGTCAGTTTAGTGAGAGGTTTGGGTCGAAACGAGGGTGGGTAAATGAGTCGAGGGTGGGGGGTGTTTGAGTCGATGAGTTTGTGTTTGGTTTGTAACTGTTTTGTCTTGGTCTGTGAGTTGAGTCTTTTGACTATGTCGAGGTCTTGGTGGATTCAAGGGTCGAGTTTTGAAACCAGTTTTGAGTGTGTTTGCCGTTATGTTTGAATGGAGAGTATTGTGAGGGTGGGTCAGTCCAGAGTCTGTCATATCCAAATAGTCTTCTATTCGGAAAGTGTCTATACTGAAAGTGTCTATTCGGAAAAAATCTATTCGGAAAAAACCTATTCGGAAAAAACCTATTCGGAAAAAATAGCCTATTCGGAAAAAATAGCCTATTCGGAAAAAAATAGCCTATTCGGAAAAAAATAGCCTATTCGGAAAAAATAGCCTATTCGGAAAAAATAGCCTATTCGGAAAAAATAGCCTATTCGGAAAAAATAGCCTATTCGGAAAAAATGTCTATTCGGAAAACCTATGCGGAAAGACGGAAATCTGATCCGAGAACTGATAACTTTCTAAGGATATGTTTGGACAAATTGATGGGAGATGGATTATTGGACTGATTTGACCAAAAAACCTGAGACTTTGGACTGATAAGAAAAAGAAGAAAAGAAACTGATTAAAAAAAAATTACTGATTAAAAAAATGATTAAAAAAAAGACTAAAAACTGATCTAAAACTGAGACAAAATGGATGATATAAAAAAAACTGATTATTTAAAAAACACACGGAAAAAATAAAACTGATAATAAAAAATAAAAATTGATAAAATTGATAGAAGAAAAGTAGATAACTTTATAAAATTTGAAATTTTTTATAAAATTGATAAACAAAAAGATGATAAAAGATGAGAAAAAATAAGAAAAGAAAAGATTTTTACCACCAAATCAAAAGATAAAAAAATATGAAAATCCTAAGATTCAACCATGGCTCTGATACCAATTGAAGGTCTACGTTATCTAAGGATTTGGTAATTGATGATTGATCTATTGATTAGATGGTGGGAATGGGGAAGAAGGAGATGAGGTGTAGAGAGAGAAAGGAGAGGAAAGAAAAGTAGAGAGAGAAAGTGAAATTAGATTCAATGAAAAGTTGTGAAATGAATGAACCACCCCTCCTAACATGCTAGGAGGGGTATATATAGCCCACCCTACATGTGGGCTATATGGACTATATTTACTACAAATTGGATCACGAGCCTAATACGATAATATATCGTTGGAGCGACCGATCCTTCATAAATACGTAAAACGTATTTCCAACAATCTCCCCCTAAGGGAGGTCGCTCCAAGTTACAAAGTTCTAAATATTCTATAGCTCGTGATCTATGCTAATAATGATGTGACCGAGACTTTCTTTGGGAAAACACATTTCCAACACCGAGCTTGCCTGTGTTCTCTACCCTTGAGGCCTCGTTCTTTCTAAGGACAAACTCTCCTACTTTGAATTGCACATGTCGCACCCTTTTGTTGTAGTATTTCTCCACCTGTTGTTTGTACCTGGCTTCCCTGATAGCTGCTATCTCTCTTCGCTCTTCTATCAGGTCTAGGTTCAGGCGGAGTTCTCTGTCATTGGTTGCTTCGTCTATATTAGAGACTCTGTGTGTTGGCATGCCAATCTCTGCTGGGATGACTGCTTTAGTGCCATAAGTTAGGCTAAAAGGTGTTTCTCCATTGCTAGTCTTTGTCATTGTTCGTTGAGCCCATTCTTCAACCCATGCTGACTTTCCTTTCTCAAGTCGTTTCTTGATTCCTTCTAGCAAGCTTCAGTTCGCTCTTTCCACTGCACCATTCCCTTGTGGGTGGTACACTGAGGTGGAGACTAGCTTTATTTTTAGTTTCTCAGCCCACTTTTTGAGGGGGTCGTTTATGAATTGAGTTCCATTGTCTGTGACTATAGTGGCTGGGATCCCAAATCTGCACACGATGTTGTCCCACACAAAATTTAGTACTTGCTTCTCGGTGATGGTTACTACTGGTTTTGCTTCCATCCATTTTGTGAAATAGTCGATTGCTACTATCAGAAACTTCACTTTCCCAGGTCCCAATGGAAGAGGTCTGACTATGTCCATTCCCCACTTCATGAATGGCCATGCTGATGTTACTGAGCTCATGTCTTCCTTAGGTAACTTGGGTACAGAGGCGTGTGCCTGACAGTTTTCGCATGCCCAGGTGAGCTTCCTAGCATCCCTATGCATAGAGGGCCAGTAGTACCCCAAGTTCATTGCTTTAGCTACCACTTGCTTAGTTCCGTCGTGCATACCACACGAACCCATGTGCACTTCTCTCATGACATAATCAGCTTGTAGAGGCCCGACACACCTCATTAATAGGACTAGGTGAGACTTCTTGTATAAGACATCATCTTCAATGGTGTAGTTTTCAATCTTTTCCATTAGTGTCCTAGCTTCCACCAGGTCTTCTGGAAGCTTTCCCATCTCCAAGTAGTCTCTGATTGGAGTCATCCATGTTGGACCTTCCTCCTCAACCACCATATTTACTTCTTTTGTTTCGACTGAGCGCTCATTTAGCACTTCTACTAGCACTTATTTGGACAGGTGATCGGATTGTACTGCGGCTAGCTTGCTAAGAGCGTCTGCCTTCTTATTCTAGGCTCTTGGGATGTGAGATATCCGGAATCTGTTGAATGAGCCAGCCAGCTCAAGGACTTTCTCTAAGTACTTTATCATCTTCTCCCCTCTAGCTTCGTATGAGCCCTCTACTTGACTAGCTACCAACTTAGAGTCTACAAAGGCATGTATGTCCTTTACTCGCATCTCTATTGCTATTCGCAGCCCTGTTAGCAATGCTTCGTACTCTGCCTCATTATTTGAGTTGGGGAAGTTTAATCCGAGCGCATAGGATTACTCTACATCGTCTGGGGCGATTAGGATGAGTCATGCTCCTGATCCCCCACTGTTTGATGCTCTATCAGTATACATCCTCCATGCTCTCGGGCCTGAAGTTAGGTCTTCCTTAGAGTTGGAGGACTCCGGGATGTCTTCCACCATGGGTGTTGGAGCCGGTGCTGAGACCACCGCTCTCTCCACTGGTGACTCTGCTAGGAAGTCTGCTAGTACCTGCCCCTTTACGGCTACCCTTGGTATGTAGGTTATGTCGTATGTCCCTAGCTCGACAGACCATTTTGCGAGTCTCCCTGATGCTTCAGATTTGCTCAAAACTTGCTTGATTGGGCTATCAGTTATGAATTTTATTGGGTGAGCCTAAAAATATCTCCTCAGCCGCCTGGCAGCGTGGACCAAGGCTAGGGTGAGTTTCTCAATCGGAGCATAATTTGCTTCCGCTCCTTGCAAGGATCTGCTGACATAGTGAATAGGGATCTGCTTTCCCTGTCTTTCTATGAGAAGGACTGCACTGACGGCTTCCTCAGCGGCTGATAGGTACATCATCAAGGTTTCTCCCTTCCTTGGGGTGGTGAGCGTAGGTAGATGTGACACTAGCCCCTTCATTTCTTGGAATGCTGCTTCTGCAGCCTCCGTCCACTTGAAATCCTTCTTGTTGGTGCATTTCTTCAGGGTGTCAAGAAAGGGCAAGGATCGTTCGGCTGACTTGGACAAGAAACGGTTCAATGCTTCCAGCTTTCTGCCGAGGGATTGCATTTGCTTCAGGGTCTTGGGTGAAGACATGTCTGTGACTGCTTTCGTATTCTCGGGGTTAGCCCGTATCCCTTCCGAGGTAACTATGTAGCCCAAGAACTTTCCTTCCTCTACTCCAAAAGATCACTTTTGGGATTGAGCTTCATGTTTATCCTCCTGAGGGTGGAAAAGGTTTGCTCTACGTCTCTAATGATGTCTTGCTCGGTTTGGATTTTGATTACCATGTCATCTACATATGCTTCAAGGTTTACACCGATCTGCTCCTTGAAGGCAAAGTCGACTAACCTTTGGTATGTAGCCCCCGCATTCTTAAGACCAAACGACATCTTGGTGTAGCAAAAGACTCCTTCTTCTGTGTGAAAGGCAGTCTTTTCTTCGTCTTTCTTACTCATCTGGATCTGATGATACCCCTTGTAAGCATCCAAAAAGCTCTTATATTTGTATCCTAACAAAGATTCAATCTTCCAGTCAATCTCTGGTAAAGGGTACAAATCCTTGGGACAGGCCTTGTTAAGATCCTTGTAATCGATGCACATTCTCCAACTTCCATCGACTTTCTTTACTAGGACTGGGTTAGCGACCCAGGAGGGGTATCGCACTCGTTTCACGATCCCAGCCTTGAGCCACTCATTGACCTCATCTGTGACTACCTTCCTTCTATCCGGTGCCAAACTTCGCTTTTTCTGTACCTTAGGCTCAATGTGAGGATAGATGTCTAGGCGATGCTCTGTGATTGCTTGGGGTATACCCGTCATATCGGCTGGTGTCCATGCGAAAACCTCAGCATTATTCCTAAGGGTCCTTATGAGTGATATTCGACATTCTGGGGAGAGGTTTCCTCCTATGGTGACTAGCTGGTCAGGGTAATCATCGTTCACCACTATCTTTTCATCAGGCTTTAACTTAGGTGCTGACCCTGGCCTAGATGGCTTCATTCTCTTAGTGGGTTGTGGTTCTTCTTCCTCCCCTTGCTCCATAGGCTCCTTCCCTGGCCTTCCGGGGTAGGTCTCATCTAGTGGTGGTGAAAGAGGAGCACCATGGGCTAGCCTTCCTGGCGCACCTCTTTGGGCTAGCTCTTCTGTGCGAGCTCTCAGAACTCGCGATTGCGCCTCTTCCATGAGTCTACATTCTTTCAAGGTCTCTCTGCTTGTGATCAAAGTCGATATCCCGCTTGACGTTGGGAATTTAACCATTGAGTGTATGGTGGAGGCTACAACTCCTAAGCTTCTCAATCCTGTTCTCCCTAACAAATCATTGTACGGCGAGAGGCTCTTGACTATAGCAAATTCCATCATCACCGTTCTGGTTCCCCGTACTCTCCCATCGTGACCTCTAGGTCAATGACACCTAGAGGGTAATGGACTTCACCTGAGAAGCCTACCAGAGGTATCCTAGATTCTCTTAGCCTTGACCTTGTTTGGTAGCTTAGGTTTCTGAAGCAATGCTCGTACATTATTTCTGACGAGGAGCCCCCGTCAACATACACTCTTCTCACTACGTATCCTTCAATCATGGCATCCACTATCACTGGGCAATCCCTTAGCTGATAGCGTGGTACTGACGGAAATGTTATGGCATTGTCCATCCAATTCTCCACTCTCTCATAAGGTCTATTCCTGTATCCTTGTGATCTCATCATGTTTATGATCTTTTCCTTCCCCTTGGCTGGTCCTTTGTCTTTCTGGACTCCTTGCCTGATATCTTTCACCAAATGCGCTAGTCTCCCTGAGGCTACTGCTTCTTCAATTCGCTTTTTGAGGTTAAAGCAATTATTTGTGTCGGACCCTGATCTTGGTGAAAGTCACAAAACTTGTTCATGTTTCTCTTTTCAGGAGTTCCTACCATGGGGGGAGGAGGTGGGAAATTCATGTTTTCTGTGGTTAAGATTTCCTTTGGAGTCTTGGTCAGTAGTGTGAACACTTCCTTCCTAGCGTAGGGAGGGCATATCCCCATGTCCCTTCCTTGGATCCTCCTTTGGTTTCTGTTCCTAGATCCACCTGAGTTTCCTGTCCAGCCAGCTTTGTTATTCCCCTTATCCCATTGTGGATCCTTGACAATGGCTGTGGTGTCAGCAACTGTCTCTGCCTTGATGAAGGCTCTGACCCTTTCCCACATTTCATCCACTACTTTTAGGATCTTATCGTTGAGTTTCTTAGCTAGTTCTGGGTGTCCATGCCCGTGCATGAATGCCGAAATCCTTAGCACCGGCGGCACACCCTTAATGTGTGAGCTTTCAGCTTTGAAGCGATCCATAAATGCCTGGAGGCTCTCATTAGGCTTTTGTTTGATCCCATGTATCTCGGTGGGATCTTTATCATATCGCTTCTGCTGTGAGAACTCCTCTAAAAACTTGCTGCTCAATTCTTCAAACTCATCCACACTCTTTGGGTCTAAGCTATCAAACCAGTTCCTTGCTGAGCCACCCAAAGTCTGACGAAACATCTTGCACCACACTGGCATGGGCCACTCTTCTTGATCAGCAGCAGCAGAGAAGATGTTGAGGTGGTCTTCTGGGTCTTTGCTTACTTCGTAGACACGGAGATTAGCAGGGAGCTTGGCTCGCCTATGATATCTGAAACGCGTGATCCGAGAGGTGAAAGGCATGGGCTTAGGCCGCCTGTATGGTGTGCTCAGATCCTCCGAGTCACTATACGATCTTGAGTCATATCCGGACTCTGAGCTCTCCTTCCTATGGGAAGACCTAGCTGATCGTGACTTGGTCTTAGCGCTCTTGGCTTTGCTCATCCTATTCGAGCGGTACGACTTAGTGATAGATTTCCTGCGTGAAGGACTTCTATGACGTCTTCGAGCGGACCTAGATCGACCTCGGTTTCCAGACGTGGATGAGATGTCTGAGGAATATCCTCTCCCTTCCCTCACCAAGGGGCTTCCACGAGAGTTTCCCGACTCTGTCCCTTCAACCTCCTTGTTAATAAGCTTTCGGGGAGTCATCTTCTCGTGATTTTGCTCATCAATTTCCTTCATCATAGTTTTTAGTGTTTCAATGTGTTGTTTGACATACGCTAGAGTGAGGCGTCCCTGATCAGGTCTGGGAAGAGGAGGGGTTACCTCCGGAGGAGCCCTCTCGTCCCCAGGTGTCCCTGTGTTCAGGCTTAGGCCTAGCCCTAGTGTAAGACCTTGGTCACCGTCTTCCATCACTTAGTTTTTGGTAGATTGGTATTCCCGGTCCCACGGATGGCGCCAGATGTTGAAGCAAATTTCCGGAGAAGCTTCTTCAGCCCTGGTCCTTCGGGTATCTTAAGGCTACTCCTTCTAATGAAGCCTTGGCTTGCTCCCTCGGAGTATCTCGTGGCTACTTGATGAGACTGCTTTTATACATAGTCTCATCGTCCAAAAAGGGCTTTAAATGCATTAAATATCATGAAAATGGCCAAATATATGCTTGTTTTGTTACTTGTGTATTTTAGGTACGGATATTGAGAAAATGACAAAAGATCACAAGAATCATACAAAAACGAACATGGGAAACGAAGCCTCACAATGAACCAAGCCCTAATGAAGATTTTCCAAGAGAAACCCTTGAAGATTTGAAGATTATGCAAGAAGGGTCCTCCAATATTGAATTCTTGACACTTTAAACCCTTGTATCATCATAATTACAAGATTGGTCCCTAAAGTATGTCAAATTACAAAAAGGACCCTTAACTTTGAAGAATTGGCAAATTTAGTCCCTCAAAAAAACTAAATTGTCAATATTAGTCCTCCTCAAAGTCAAACATACCATGAAGGACTTCAAGTTACAAGAAATTATAAGTTTGGTCCTTAAAATATGTCAAATTACAAAAAGGACCCTTAACTATGAAGAATTGGCAAAAATGGTCCCTCATAAATCATGACTTGGCAATTTCAGTCCTCCAAAATGTCAACCATACAAATCAAGACCATTATCTTTGAAGAAAATGCCAAATCAGCCCTTCAAGAATTAAGAATTGGCAAGAAATACCCCTGAAAATACTTTGGAAAAGTATTTTGGGCGAAAGTGTGAAAAGTGAAACTTCATTAACAAAGGAAAACGGATTTCATCATGTTTAATCTTCATTTGACAAAGAAAAGAGAAGTGAGGGGTTATTCTTGGCAGACATCCATAGTTACCTAGACCAACCACCACTTGACACGTAGCCCACTCACCCCATCCCACCAATCACAATCCTCCCTTCCTCCACCTCATCAATCCACTTAACCCGGTTTATTTATTTGATAAACTTGGCGCCTTAACACAAATTTAAACTTAACCCACCCTTAATTTGGATTAAACTAAACACTATTCAGCCAAGAACATGAATTGGGCATTTGTTATTTACTAAGAATTTGATGGAGGCCCAAGTATTGAAGAACAGGCTGACTTGTTTCTGGAGGCCCGAGATCGCGTGACGAAGAGGGGTTTAGTAAAATGGGCATAAATTTTGCATCCTAAGTCCGTTTTCAGCCCGTGACCTGTCAAAACGTGCGTAAAAAGGAGACCGACGATGCTAGCGGATTTTCTAAGGCCCGAAAAGCCTTTTTACTATCAGTTTTTTGCATTTTTATGTTTTTTTCACTTTTAGTAGGACTTTGTCGTTGGGCTACGGTCCAGCCCGTTAGATTTTAGAGTTTTTCTTTGTTTGCAGTCATTATTTAATGAATCTGTTGTAACCCTAGCAAGACAGTTATTAGTTTAATAAAAGTTAAACCACTGGCCGTTGTGTTGCCGTGTTTTACCCTAATTTTCGGGCATTCTTCAGAATCAAAGATTATTAGTAGAATTGTTTCTAGCATTCTTATTGAATCAACAGATCCAATTACTTATCTTTGTTACTTTGTTTTTTAGTCTACATCAGTTGGTATCAGAGCCAAAGTTCCTGATCAAGATGCCTCCAAGGAGAACTAGGCCTATTCACGATGTGAATGAGCAGGAATTTGAGCAGCGTATGATGGAGATAATGGAGGAGCGATTCGATCAAATGTTTGATCAACTGACCGACCAGATGAACACTTTGATGAGCAATAGGAGGCCTCGTAATCGCCGTCATGAGGAAGAAGATGCAGATTGGAAGAAAATACGTTTGGTGATGGTTCGTCTGATGATGAACAATCAGTAGGGCGACGGATGAGAGATCGTAGTGGGAATAATGATAGGCGTTGGGAGACCGGAATGAGGGTTAATATTCCCGAGTTTAATGGGGACACTTTAAAGCCTGATGAGTTTATTGATTGGCTTGTTGCTGTTGAAGAAGTATTTGAATTCAAAGAAGTTCCAGAAAACAAAAGGGTTTCGTTGATCGCTACCAAGTTACGTGGTCGGGCATCCGCGTGGTGGCAACAATTGAAACTGACGAGGAACAGAGTTGGGAAGTTAAAGATCACGAGTTGGTAGAAGATGAATAAAGTCATGAGGGATACATTTATTCCTCATAACTACCAGCGAATGATGTACCAACGGTTACAGAATCTGAAACAGGGGGCCAACTCTGTTGAAGATTACACGATCGAATTTTACCAACTAATTGCAAGGAATGACATTCAAGAGACAGAAGATCAGCTTGTCTCTCGATACATTGGTGTTTTAAGAGTCTAGATCATGGATTCTGTTAACATGTTTGATCCGATGACACTTTCTGAAGCGTATCAACGAGCACTGACTTTTGAGAAGCAGAACCGACGAGTGGGGAGTTCTTCTTCTCTTGCAATAACAGGTGCTTCTGGTTCGGGTAATGCGGCATCGCGTCTTGCCCTAACTCAGGCTAAAGTAGTTGGTGAGAATACTGAAACAGTTCCTAAAGTGGCCAGCAGTGGTGGGTTCAAGTGCTTTAACTGTGGTGAACTTGGTTACCGACAATCAGAGTGTAAGAAGGCTGGGAAGAGGCAGTTATTTATTGAACCTGAGGAAGATGATGATGTGGCTTATGATGACTACGTGGGAGACGTAGTTTTTGATGCATAACCTGAGTATGAGGAGGAGTATGTGTCTAGAGATGTGGGGGTGAATTTGGTGGTAAGGCGCTCCTGCTTAACACCTAAAGCTGATGGTGATGATTGGCTCAAACACAACATCTTTCAGTCAACTTGTACCATTATGGGTAAGGTTTGCACTTTTGTATGCGATTCAGGTAGTTGTGATAATTTGATAGCTGAAGGAGCAGTCCAGAAATTAGGGTTGAAAACTGAAGATCATCCCAAACCTTACAAGTTACAGTGGCTTAAAAAGGGTGGGGAGATAATAGTTTCCAAGCGTGTCCAAGTTCCGTTTTCTATAGGAACAACTTATAAGGATAATCTTTGGTGTGATGTGATACCTATGGATGCTTGTCACTTATTGTTGGGTAGACCTTGGGAGTATGACCGTGATGTAACTCACCATGGGAGAACTAATACTTATAGTTTCCTGTTTGGGGGTGTGAAGATTACTTTGATGCCAAATAAACCTAAGGAAGTAGTTAATAAACCCACTGGTACTTTACTAACTCTTTCACAGTTCGAAGACGAGCTGGAGGAGGGAGGTGATGTTTTTGTATTAATAGGGAATGAGGTTTCTGAAGACGGTGAAGTTCCTAAAGCCATGATCCCTTTACTTGAGGAATTCTATGATGTTTTCCCTGATGAATTACCTGATGGTTTGCCATCATTGCGTGACATACAACATCATATTGATCTAGAACCTGGGTCACAGTTGCCTAACAGGCCACATTATAGGATGAGCCCGGGAGAACATGAGGAGTTGCGCAGGCAGGTTGAGGAGCTGGTTTCCAAGGGTCATGTTCGTGAGAGTATGAGCCCGTGTGCTGTTCCCGCCCTATTGACTCCAAAGAAGGATGGTACATGGCGTATCTGTATTGATAGTCGAGCCATCAATAAGATTACTGTGAGGTACAAGTTTCCTATTCCTCGCCTTGATGATTTGCTTGACCAGATTAGTGGTGCTTCCATTTTCACGAAGTTGGATTTGAAGAGTGGGTATTACCAGATTCGTCTTAGACCTGGTGATGAGTGGAAGACCGCTTTCAAGACCCGTGAAGGGTTGTATGAGTGGTTGGTCATGCCTTTTGGTTTATCAAACGCACCAAGCACATTTATGCGTATGATGAATCAACTGCTCAGGCCTTTTATTGGCAAGTTTGTGGTTGTTTATTTTGATGACATTCTTATTTATAGTGCTTCTTATAATGAGCATGTCAATCATGTGAGGCAGGTCTTGACCTTTCTTCGGAAGGATAATTTTTATGCAACCACGAAGAAGTGTGTGTTCATGACCCCTAAAGTTTTGTGTTTAGGGTATGTTGTTTATGGTGATGGCATACAGGTGGATGAATCTAAGGTAGCAGCTGTTCAGGAGTGGCCAACTCCAACTACCATTACTGAAGTTCGGAGTTTCCATGGTCTTGCTTCTTTCTATAGGCGGTTTATCCCTAATTTCAGTTCCATTATGGCCCCTTTGACAGACTGTATGAAGGGTAAGTCATTTGTGTGGACGGAGGAAGCAGAGATGGCTTTTCAGGTTGTCAAGGAAAAGCTTACTACAACGCCAATCCTAGTATTGCATGACTTCTCTAAAGTTTTTGAGCTTCATGCTGATGCTTCTAAGGTTGCAATTGGTGGATTTCTTAGTCAGGGTGGGCGGCCTGTTGCCTATTTTAGCGAGAAGTTGACAGGGCCGAAGTCGAGGTACTCTACTTATGACTTGGAGTTTTATGCAGTGGTCCAAGCTGTGAAGCATTGGAGCCATTATTTGTTTCATAAGGAGTTTGTTTTGTTCACTGACCATGATTCCTTAAGGCATATTCGTACTCAAGATAAGGTTTCACATAAACATGGGCGTTGGTTGGTTTTTCTTGAGAAATTTACTTTTGTGGTGAAACACAAAACAGGTGCTTCCAATCGTGCTGCTGATGCCTTAAGCAGGAGAAGTAGTTTACTTGTAACCATGCAGGTTGATGTTCCTGGACTGGATGTCATTTGTGACATGGTGACTGTGGATCCATACTTTTCAATTGTTCTGCAGGATTTGCAATCCGGAGAGAAAATAGATTTTGTTATGCATGATGGGTTCCTATTCAAAGGGAATCAACTTTGTATTCCTGATTCAAGTTTTCGCTTGCAAATTATTAAGGAGTTGCATGGTGAAGGACATGTTGGTCGTGATCGCACTTTACAGTTGGTTCAAGCTTCTTATTTTTGGCCTACTATGAGGAAGGAAGTGGATCGTTACGTCAAGAAGTGTCGTATTTGTCAAGTTTCAAAGGGGATGGCTACTAATGCAGGTCTTTATATGCCTTTGCCAGTTCCTTTGCAGTCCTGGGTTGATATTAGCATGGATTTTGTGTTGGGGCTACCTCGTACTCAGAGGGGTAATGATTCAATATTTGTTGTTGTTGATCGTTTTTCTAAGATGGTTCATTTTATTCCTTGCAAGAAGACAACAGATGCAGTTAATGTAGCCCAACTTTTCTTTAGGGATGTGTACCGTTTACATGGTTTACCTTCCTCCATTGCTTCTGATCGGGACACCAGGTTTTTGAGTCATTTTTGGCGTAGTTTGTGGAAGATGGTGAATACTCAACTCAATTTTAGTAGTGCTTATCATCCTCAAACTGATGGGCAAACTGAAGTTGTTAACAGGTCCCTTGGTAACCTGTTAAGGTGTTTGGTGGGTGATCATGCTAAGGCATGGGATCAGAAGTTGTATCAAGCTGAGTTTGCTCATAATCATGTTGTTAATCGGAGCACTGGGTTTAGTCCTTTCTAGGTGGTTTATTCTGCTCAGCCACGTGGTCCTCTTGATCTTATGACTCGTCAGATTTCTAGGTATGTTCCGAAGAAAGTGCAGGACTTTGTTGAGGGGTTGCATGATGTTCATAAATCTGTTCGTGACAACTTGGTTCGCGCAAATTCGAAGTACAAGCAGGATGCAGATCAAAAGAGGAGACATGTTGACTTTGAAGTAGGAGACTTTGTGTGGGCTGTTTTGACTAAGGATCGTTTTCCAGTTGGTGAATATAATAAACTGTCTGCTAAGAAGATTGGTCCAGTGGAAATTGGGGATAAGATGAGCTCAAATGCTTATTGTTTGAAGTTGTCAAGTCATATTCGTTGTTCTGATGTTTTTAATGTGAAGCACTTGTTGCCTTACCATGGTGATTCTTTAGATGATGATACAGTTAGGAATTCGAGGACGAACTTTTCTTATCCAGGGAGGAATGATGGAGGCCCAAGTATTGAAGAACGGGCTGACTTGTTTCTGGAGGCCCGAGATCGCGTGACGAAGAGGGGTTTAGTAAAATGGGCATAACTTTTGCATCCTAAGTCCGTTTTCAGCCCGTGACCTGTCAAAACGTGCGTAAAAGGAGACCGACAATGCTGTAACCACCGTTTAGCTGGTTGCGGATTTTCCAAGGCCCGAAAAGCCTTTTTACTATCAGTTTTTTGCATTTTTATGTTTTTTTCACTTTCAGTTGGACTTTGTCATTGGGCTACGGTCCAGCCCGTTGGATTTTTAGGGTTTTTCTTTGTTTGCAGTCATTATTTAATGAATCTGTTGTAACCCTAGCAAGACAGTTATCAGTTTAAGAAAAGTTAAACCACTGGCCATTGTGTTGCCTTGTTTTACCCTAATTTTCGGGCATTTTTCAGAATCAACGATTATTATCAGAATTGTGTCTGGCATTCTTATTGAATCAACATATCTAATTACTTATCTTTGTTACTTTGTTTTTTAGTCTACATCAGAATTAATCATTAATCTTTTCCATATTAGTGATTAAGGGTCTTATAAACACATCCCAACCTTAAAAACCCATGCCACATCACTATTTGGCTCACATGTTGAACCCCCCTTCACACGGTTTTGAAGAAAAAGCCAAAATGGTGCCAGGAAATCTACCACTCACATTCAACTTTCATCTTAAGCTTCATTGTGAGCCTTTGGATACACTTTCACCTTGCCAACTCATGCAAACAGCCAAATGCAGTCACATGATTCCAAAATCTTCAAGCTACTCAAGGGGCATTTTTGGGACTTCACCAGCATTAGAGTTTCGTTTTTATGCATTCACTAGTTCACTTGTAGCCTATATAAGGCATAGGACCCTTAACATTTGCACTTGCTCTTGATTTTTCCTTTGTTCAAGTTCTGTAAATCCTCTTTCATGATTGAATGAAAAGTGTTTGAAACTTTGAGGAGAAACCAAGTGCCAATCTTTATGTTTGTTTGTTTATGTCATATGTTAACTAAACCTGAATCTAAAAAACGTTTTAATAGGCTTTGTGCAAGAAATTGCCCAAAGTTCTTAAATCTTGATATTTTGCTAAGTTTCTTGGTATACCTTGGAATTTTTGGGCTATAAGTTGATCATAACACCCTGATGTTGTGATATCAAGGTGTTGTGAAGCTTATAACTTGGGGATAATCAAGTGTGGGGTACAAGAGTTGCATTAATCAAGGATTTGTCACTTTCTAATTTTTATATTTTTGCTTCTAACCTTGTTGAATCTTAGCAGGGTTGTTTGTGGAAGCTTGTGCGTGTTTTTGCTAGCACATAAGCTCAAAATTCGTGGGTGTGGATGTACATCCATGAGGTTTGAACCATTCTACCTTAAATCTGCTTAAAATCTTGATTTTTGGTGATTTTGTGTGTTGCTTGTGTTCTTGTGAAATTTGTGGCTTAATCTTGCTTAATATTGTATATTACATCTGTTTATGTGTTTGATTGGCCTTGGGTAGTCTTGGAATACACTTATACTTGTTTAAATTTGATTTGAAAAAGATAAGGGGTGTTTGGGATTATCTATTTAAGATCATAGATTGGAATTGTGTTGTTAGAAATTGTTGTTTGTTTTTTGTATCTGTTATTTACTTGGTTGAGTACTAAAACCTGCAAGTTATTGGCTTTAAAACCTTAAATTCAAGATTGTTCTATATCTCATTGGTTTTGACTGTTTTTGACCTAAAATTTTGGAAATACTTAGAGTATATGCATGTTTAGGGATAAAAGGTGTTTAATCAAAGTTTATATAACCTGATTTGAAGATTTGAGTGTTTGAAATTGGCTTGTTGGTCAAGTATATCAGCAAGGTGAAAAATCTGTTTGTTCTTGTTCATCAGTAAACTATTTGGTGCTTGAATCTTGATCTAAACCTTGAACCAGTGCATGAAACTTGTTGATTTATGTTCATTTGAATTAAATATAGCTTGTGTATGCTTTTGGTGCAATTTGGTTGGCTGAATCTTGCTAAAATAGCTTATTGAACTCTTAACTGCTTTTGTTCATGTCTGTGAGATGTCTGGTGATTGATTAAATTAACTGTGCTAATTGGCTGATTGTGATTGTGATTTCTTTGTTGTTTCTGACTCCTTGTGATTCACTGATCACAAGGGTGCCTTGTTTGTAACTTGAATCCACAAAAAAGTCACTAAAGACAAAAAGTCAATTAAGTCAAGCAGTGGGAAAAGTTCCCACTGCTCAACACCCAAAACTAGCCCATGCTAGTGCAATTTTTTAGTCAGCTTATTTATAAGCCAGTTTGGCTTATTCAAACGTGCAACAACTTATTTTTTGTGATAGATCTTCCTAATTTGACCCATTTATTTGATCTGGAGCTTATCAGACCTTGGCTTTGACTTTTTGCTAGAAAACTCATAAGTTTGACTTTTAATTAATTGCTTATCTGCTTATTCCAGCTTATTGAGTGGGCTTATTGAAAAGAATTTTGTTGATTAAGCTTAGTTAAGTCATTTGAAAGCTTTTGAATCTTGAATCAGCTCTTTGGGTGGCCTAAAACTCGAAAACTACTATTTTGTCTTTTTGTGAACATAGCTTTTAGCTTATTCAGGCTTATTCCTTGTGCTTATTTCAATTTTCTTTTTACAGATCTCTTAAGTAACTCAAAAGAAGCTTGTGTGTCAAATTTGAGCTTATTGCATCAGCTTATAGCTTAATGGGCCAAAAAGCCCATTAAGAATAAGCTGCTTTGAAATAAGCTAGCTTAAACACATTTTCAGCTTTTAGGCCTTCAAAGTTTTGTTCTTAAAATCAAAATTTAAGTCAGATAGGAGATTTTGGGCTTATTTGGACAATATTTTTCTTATTGGGCCTTAATAAGCCCATTAAGCTAACTGTTTGGATTTTTGGCCCATTTCTAGGCCTATTAGGGGTATTTAGGTAATTTTAACTTTATTACTGTGTTATTTAGGTAAAATTAAGTAGGTTTGCAACTTTTTAGAATTTTTTATAAATTTTGGATTTTTATTAATATTTTATTATTAAAAATTAAAAGTTTGACTTTTCAAGCTTTTATATTTTTCCTAGGTTCTAAACATTAAATTAGGATTTTTACAACTTTCCAAATATTTTTAGCATCTTTTAATTATTTTCTAGGATTATTTTAAGATTTTATAGTTTTTGGCATTTAAAAATAGTTTTAGTGGTTTAAAAATTTAGAAAAATACTTTTTAGCTTAATTAGATTATTTTATAGGTTTACAAACTTTAAGATCTTGATTTGGACTTTTTATTAGTTAATTTTGTTTTTTAGGGCTTTAATTAGCATTAAAAAAATTAATAATTAATTAAATAAAAGGTTTTAGCAAGTTTTGATTTTTGTAAACCCTTAGAATATTTTAGTGGATTTTTAATGATTTTTGGGAATTTTTTAGGACAAATTTTTAATTTGCCCTTTTTACAGTTTTACGTCTTTTACGTCTTAGTGTAATTCACAATCGTAACCGTCATTCTCTTCTAATCTTTTCTTCTTTTCTTTCTTCATAAATATAATCACAAACCATTAATCAATTCTTAACACAACGCACTAGCCTCCTTGAGAACGATCCCCACTTTGGGTCATAACATGTGGTTTTCCTAAACTACTTGTGTACTTACCCTAATTACCTTTGTTTTCCTAAACAAAGTGTAAAAACTCAACTATCATTTTGGCGCCGCTGCCGGGGAGGCGTGTTGTGTTTTGATTTGAAAATTGTTGTTTTAATATATAGCCATAATATCTATTGTATTAGTAGCACTCTACTAATACGTATTATCGGTTTTTGTTTTTTGTGTGAATATTATTAATAAATTGTATACGTAGAACAATAAATTCACAAGTACTCCAAAAGTGTGAAAACACAACCTTTATTGGGAGGTCATTACTCAATCATTATATTCAAATCTCAAACCAAAAGAAAAAGGCAAAATAGATAAATACTTTCGTGAAGCTTAATTTTGAAAAACACAAACTATAAGGTGGGTATAAGGCAGGTATTATAAAGTATACCCTAAGGAAAAGGGCTCTTAAATGCTTCGCGCCACCTCGTTTCCCCGCTTGCTTGTGAGTGTTTAGATAAAAAGGGATAATCGAGGGTTTGCCAACCAAAGTATTATCTAAGTATCATATATATTTTCTTAGTTTCATTTGATTAAACCCTCTTGAACGTTTTGGTGTTCCACCAACGTTCTAAAGTCATCGAAGGCGTTCACTTCACGTGATCGTTTTCATTCCCTGAGGCTTCTTTAATCAAGAGATTTGATTAAGGAGGAGATTTGTATATTTTTGTCTACTTAATACAATCACAAAAAAAAGAAAACAATCAAAAGCCACAAAAAAATTGGAAAAATACAAAACACCAAAAAGAATCCTCTTTGCTCGTCCCCACGTTGTACGTGACGTTTATGCAAACTCGCAACCAAGGAAGACGTGCACGTAAACGAAAAAACCGAAAGGAGTCAACACCTACTCCTAATCTTTCTAGTGAGGAGTCTCCTATTGACGAACCTATCGTAAGAGAAGTCACCATGGCTAATCGTATTATGATGGAGTTACTTCAAGCACCCACCGAGGGTTATGGAGAGGCTATTGTAATTCTCGCTATCCTTGCGGAGAATTTTGAAGTGAAAACGGGTTTGTTGTTGATGATCCAAAACAACAAATTCCGTGGTGATGAGAAGGACAACCCGCACAACCATATCCGCCAATTCAATCGTCTTACCGCCACTTGCAAATTTAAGGAGGTTGCTAATGACTCGATTAAGATGATGCTTTTTCCGTATTCCTTAGCGGGGCCCGCTAAAATTTGGTTAGAGAAAGAGCCACCCAATTCTATATTGACGTGGAATGATCTCGTTTCTAAGTTTGTGTACCAATTTTTTCCGCCCTCTAAGACTACGCATTTGAAAAACGAGATTTCAAAATTTTCACAAGAATTTAATGAGAGTTTTTCAACGGCTTGGAATAGGTTTAAGGAAATGTTACATGAGTTTCCTCATCACGGTTTTTCCGATTTGCATCAAATTTACACGTTTTACAATGGACTTAATGATCATGAAAGGGATTATCTTAATGCTGTAACACCCCAAAATGTGATATGCGGAAGCGGTGAAGCTCGGGGGCTGTTACGTCATTGTATCATAGTTCAAGGTACAAGAGAACGACTCTAAATGAGACGTTTTATAAAAATACCTCGTTGAATTTATATTAAAAGCATCACATTACAAAAGGTCTCAGTTTCAAAAGATAGTGCAGCGGAATGTAAAAGTTTTAAACATCAACGAGATAATAGTTCAAAAGCATAAGTAAATAAATGTCCGAAGATAGCCAAGAAATGCATGCGGACTCCAAATATTTCACACAGCAGGTACAACACATCATCAATTACCTGAGATAAATGCTAAATTGGGTCAACATAAAGTTGGTGAGAATATAGGTTTCAAGTAAAAGTCCATAGTAATTCAATTTCAGATTTCATTTCATGTACACATGCAACTATAGGAGGTATAGTGCCAAGTGTAGGATAAATTGGGTGTTCACAATATTTATGATAGCTAAGCTCGTGACATCGAAACTAGTGATCCAGTGCATACAATAGATTGTATACATAAATTTTGCCCCAATGGAGTACCTAGCCAAGATTACTCCGTTCATACAAATGGTACACACTCGTCCGGCGTCAGAATGCCTGAGTGGAGGTTGTCAACCCTCAATAGATCTATCCGTAACATAAGAGTTTACTCCAGCAGAGTAACTAACGATTCACGATAGTGGGGACTATGGTTAAAGCAACTTAAGCTATCTCATAAATAGTGTTCACAAAGCGTTCACAGAAATCAAGTTTTACTTGCGTCCAAAAGCAAGCATCAAAAGCATTTATCACATCCCAAAACATTAAACATAGAAAGCAGTTTAATAGGGATCTATAAACTCACCTCAAGCAACGATTCAAACCGCACAAGTAAGATCAAATAGTAGCGAGCAACTCTAGCAACAACCTAAATGTAATACTATAGTTTAGGCGCTAGCAAATAAGTCACATTAGTTCGTCACGTACGTTACTCATCAACCAAGTATATATTTTGTTGTTAAAATCGTGACTTGTAAATGTTATATCGTTATAAACATTATAGTATATATATACTTAGGCAAAAATATTTATTTTTGACTCGACGAAATTTCGACAGCCTTTCGGCGTAAATTTTAATTTACCAAAATTTATCTTAACAAATTTTCCTACACGATTTCTAACGTAAAATCGGCAGCCTTTCGGCGTCACATGAAAATTTCCCATTTTTAGAAAGTACTCAAATCTCGTCCTAAAACCCCTATTTTCAACAATTTCTAAATCGTCAATATTTCAACAAGTCATTTTCTGCAATAGTATCAATTTCCACTTCCAACGTTCAAACTTTTAACGTTACACCAAGTATTCACATTTCGAGCTAATATGCTTTTACAAAACAAGTCCAACATTCATACATACCATTTAGTAACCATTTCGACACTTAAAACAACTCCGTTTAACTCGAAAATATCGTTTCGACCACTTTAAAAATCTGGACAGCAACCACTTATAGTGTTTTTCACAAAAATTAAGTTTTCCGACAACGAAATTTAAGCGACAATATCTTACTCATTTTAGCTCCGTTTTTAGCCCATAATATATCGAAACGAAGGTATTAACTTATATTTTCATAATATCGCAGTAAACTAGTGTCAAAACAATTTTTATGACCCTCTACGCCTCTTATAAAAATCGGACAGATTGTATGTTTTTTCGTAAAAACTCGTTTTCGACCATTTTCAAGCGTAACCACTAGTAGTAACACTACTAGTTCCCTCCAATTATTCATAGACACCAACAAGATCAAAGATTTTTCTTCAAGTTCACAAATCCAAAATATACATACTTATATTTTTCACAAGTCTTTAAGTTAAGCCATTTTCATGTATGGATCTAATAGATCCACACATAATTTCCATAGATCTTAAGATATTTCATGACCAAAAATAGTTTTTATCATTTTATTTCAAGAAAATACTTCATGAGTAACATGCATGCATAGATCTACAAAGATTATGCATGGAAAATGAAAAGATGAAAAAGGTTTAAGAAGTAACCTTGAGTAACGATTCTACGTAATCACAACGACCCGATCTACGCTGTAACCCACTAATAATCAACAAGAACTCTACTCTACAACTTCAACCCAAAAACTACTCAAATCAACAAACCAAGAATAATCATTCTTCTTTATGCTTGTACAAACTCTAGGGTGATTTTGTTTTGTGTTAATTCTTGTTAAAATGAAGCTTTAAGAAATCAACAATGGTGGAAAATATGTATGTGTTTGTGCCGTGTGTTTTGAGAGAGAAAGAGAGGTATGTGTGTTTTTTTTTTTGAAGTGAAATGAAGTGAATTATTTGAGGTGAAAATAGGTTAGTAAGTTAAAGAGTGTAAGATGTGTAACCTTAAGCTAAATATGGCAAAGTGTAAGATTTTGGTGCATCATGCACATGGTGCTTGTTTTGGCCGGTTATGGGGGTCCCATATGGGGGTAAATTATTCAAAAACTTTACTATGGTAACTAGTTAAAAGGTTTAAGGTAAAAAGGTTAGTTAGTTTTAGGTAAATATCAAAAAGTATATAGTTAAGTTTAAAATTACGTAAACTTAAAAATTTGACGAAATATATTAAATTTACGATTCTTCGACAAAAACTGACATTTTATAATTGGTAAGTATTTTATGCATGTTAACGACGGTTAAATGTAAAAACGACGTAAAATACGAAAACGCGATACGTTAATTAAATATTCACAGTAAATACGATTTATTACTATAAATAGTAAAAATATTAAAATACAGGCATATATAAACATATACAGAAATATTTAAACACGCTGCTCATGAAAATACAATCACACTGTTAAAAACTAAACAGTTAAGCACATAATTCACAGATAACGAATAATCTCATGGATTATCGTCAATTCATTGACCGTCTCAGCACTTTGGTCAGGTTCACAGAAAATGTTCAGAATAATGACTGAGCACAGTGTCAGGTCATTACTCGTCAGCAAACAGTTTTTCAGAAGACGCGGGATAACTTCCCGGTTCCAACACAGTTAAATCACATAGTTGACTAAATAAAAAGTCAAAGGGTAAAATAGTCATTTTATAAAGTAGGGAAAATTACCAGGTGTTACATCATCCCCTTGATAGAGAAGCTTTGTCCTCAAAGCTTAGGAGTGTCACGGTTTCTAGAGTTGTCAAAGAGTTGCGGATATTTCTTGCGAAATTGATCATCACGCTCCCAAGTGAATTCAGGTCCACGTTTAGAATTCCACCTCACCTTGATGATAGGAATACGACTCTGTTTCAATCGTTTGACCTCACGGTCCATGATTTCAACAGGTTCTTCGACAAATTGCATCTTGTCGTCAATTCGGAGTTCCTCCAATGGTATAACAAGTGTCTCATCAGATAGGCACTTCTTCAAGTTCGACACATGAAAAGTGCTGTGCACGCGGCTCAACGCTTGCGGTAATTCGAGACGATAGGCTACAGTTCCAACCTTTGCCAGAATTTTGAAAGGTCCAATATAACGGGGGTTCAGCTTTCCTCGCTTGCCAAAACGTACCACACCTTTCCAAGGCGATACTTTTAGCATCACTTTGTCTCCCACTTGAAATTGAGAGGCTTACGTCGAACGTCGGCGTAACTCTTCTGATGATCACGGGCTGCTTGAATTCGGCTCTTGATTTGAACAATCTTCTCAGTCATTTCACGGATGAGTTCAGGGCCAGTGAGTTGACTATCTCCAACCTCACTCCAACACACAGGCGAGCGACATTTACGACCATACAACGCTTCAAACGGTGCAGCCTTAATACTGGTATGATAACTATTGTTGTAAGAGAATTCCGCTAGAGGCAAATGTCTGTCCCATTGATTCCCAAAGTCAAGCACACAAGCACGCAACATGTCCTCCAGCGTTTGAATAGTTCTCTCACTCTGTCCGTCAGTCTGTGGATGATAAGCAGTACTCATGTCCAATTGCGTACCCAACGCTTTCTGAAGTGATTTCCAGAATTACGAAGTAAATCTACCATCTCTATCAGAAATTATCGAGATCGGTATCCCATGTTTTGCGTCTACTTCCTTCAGATAAAGTCTCGTAAGCTTATCCATCGAATCATCTTCCTTCATAGCCAAAAAGTGTGCAGATTTCGTAAGTCGATCCACAATTACCCAAATTGTGTAGTATCCGTTGGTCGTTTTAGGTAGCTTAGTTATGAAGTCCATGGTTATGTTTTCCCATTTCCACATAGGAATTATAGGTTGAACCAACAATCCAGATGGTTTTTGGTGTTCTGTTTTCACTCTAGCACAAGTCAGACACTTCCCTACGTAAGTAGCGATTTTAGCTTTCATATTTGGCCACCAATATAGCTTCTTCATATCCTGAAACATTTTGTCAGATCCTGGGTGAATCGAATACTTAGATTTATGTGACTCGTGCATAATCACGTCCCTTAGTCCTCCAAACCGTGGTAACCAACTTCTACCATTTAGACATAGCGTTCCATTAGTGCTAGTCTCCAATTTCTTAGTAACCATTCCCCCTAGTTTCTCGGCTTCAACATGTTCAGGCTTAAGGGCTTCGGTTTGTGCTTCACGAATTTGCACGGGTAAGTTCGGATTGATAACCATAGCTAACGATCTAACTCTATGTGTCATCAGTTGTTCCTTTCTACTTAGCGCATCCGCCACTACATTGGCCTTCCCAGGGTGGTAGCGGATTTCACAGTCATAATCGCTGAGCAACTCGATCCATCGACGTTGTCTCATGTTCAGTTCCTTCTGATCAAGAATATGTTGTAAACTCTTGTGATCGGTATAGACGACACACTTGGTTCCATACAAGTAGTGTCTCCACAATTTCAAGGCAAATACTACCGCTCCTAGCTCCAAGTCGTGCGTAGTGTAGTTTTTCTCATGCGTTTTCAATTGTCGTGACGCGTAGGCGATAACTTTCTTCCTCTGCATCAACACAGCTCGCAATCCTTTTGCTGATGCATCACAGTAGACCACAAAGTCTTCCGATCCTTCTGGTAACGATAGAATAGGCGCACTACACAACATTTGTTTCAACTTCTGGAATGATTATTCCTCCTTATCTCCCCATTCGTATTTCATCTTCTTTTGAGTCAACTTCGTCAATGGTTTTGCGATCTTCGAGAATCCCTCGATGAACCTTCGGTAATATCCGGCGAGTCCTAAGAATTGGCGAATTTCAGTCGGTGTCGTAGGAGCAGTCCACTCCCTAATTGACTCAATCTTGGTAGGATCAACATGAATCCCCTTGCTATCTATAACGTGACCTAGAAATTGTACTCTTGGCAACCAAAAATCACACTTCGAGAACTTAGCGTACAATTCCTCCTTCTTAAGCAATTCCAGTATTATCTTAAGATGTTCCTCATGTTCCTTCTCATTCCTTGAGTAAATCAGTATGTCATCGATGAACACAATGACAAACTTGTCCAAATACGGTTTACACACCCGCTTCATGAGGTCCATAAACACAGCAAGTGCGTTTGTCAAACCGAACGGCATCACTTGGAACTCATAGTGTCCATACCTAGTCCTAAAAGCAGTCTTTGCAACATCTTCCTCACAGACTCTCAATTGGTGATAACCAGACCTAAGGTCAATCTTCGAGTAAACGCTCGATCCTTGCAACTGATCAAACAGATCACTGATCCTAGGTAACGGGTAACGGTTCTTGATGGTAAGTTTGTTCAACTCACGATAGTCGATACACATCCGAAAACTTCCATCCTTCTTCTTTACAAATAAGACTGGAGCTCCCCAAGGTGAAGAAATCGGTCTTATGAATCCTTTATCAGTCAACTCTTGTAGTTGCGTCGCTAGTTCTTGCAATTCCGACGGTGCTAAACGGTAAGGCGCTCGAGCAACAGGTGCAGCTCCCGGTATTAAATCGATCTGGAATTCAACTTGTCTAGCCGGCGGTAATCCAGGCAAATCTTCAGGAAAGACTTCCGGAAAATCCCGTACGATAGGTACATCTTCCAACCGTTTTTCTTTCGTCTGCTTTTCAGTAACACAGGCTAAAAATACGTGGCAACCTTCCGATAACAACTTCTGAGCCTTGACACGCAAGATAATGTTCAATCGTGACTTCCCTTTTCCGTTACTTGTATCCCCTTGTACCTCCAAAACTTCATCACCAAATGGTAAACGAACGATCTTCTCGTCACATACAATCGTAGCACGATATCTCGACAACCAATCCATTTCGACAATCACGTCAAAACTCCCTAACTCAACAGGCATAAGGTCTATTACGAAAGGATGACCTAGAAGATTTAAAGTGCATCCACGAAGTATAGTGTCAGCCTCTATCAACTTCCCATTAGCTAACACAATAGTGTACTTAGTGTCTAATGGCGAAGGGGTCACATCAAGCAAAACACTAAAAGCAGTCGACACAAAACTCCTATCGGCTCCAGTATCAAATAAAATAGAAGCATAACGACCATTGAGAAGAAACGTACCCGTCACGACGTCGGGGTTTTGTTGCGCTTCTCCTCCTCCTATCACATAAACCCTTCCACGAGCTTCCCCAGCTTTGGCAATCTTTCCTTGGTCCTTGTTCTTTTTCTTTGGGCACTCATTGCTGTAGTGTCCCTTTTGCTGACATTCAAAGCAAGTGACGTTGGCTTTCGTGTTGGGTGGTGACTTACAATCTCTAGCAATGTGTCCAGTTTTCTTGCAGTTGTGACATTGCACATTGCATTGTCCATTATGGTGACGCTTGCATCGATTGCACAGAGGTAATGTCCCATTGTACACTCCCTTTTCCCCAGTACCACTAGTGTACGCTTTCACGGTGTCTTGCCTCTTATTAGGATAGTTCCCATGGTTGTTCCTTTGGTTATTCCCCCATTTTCTTTTGTTGTCCGCGGCATTCCCAGCATTTGCTCGAACAACTTGGTCCATCAGACTGTGAGCCATCCTTATAGCATCACTAACTTTTGTCGGTCCAGATGATGTCACATTCCCTTGAAATCTACCAGGTAAACCCCAAATATAACGCTCAACCTTCTTTTCTTCATCCGGAACCATTCCAGGACATAGCAAACACAATTCTTGGAACCTCCTAGTGTACGTACCAATGTCATTGTTCTTCACAGTCAGGTTCCACAGTTCGATTTCCATTTTCTGAATCTCATTACGAGGACAGTACTCCTTAGTCAACAACTTCTTAAGTTCCTCCCAACTCATTCCATACGCCTCCTCGGCTCCAGCCGTCTGCACATGGGTGTTCCACCATGTCAACGCTCCAGCAGCTAAAGTAAAAGTAGAATAAGTCACTTGGTTTTCAACAGCACATCCACTAACACGGAACATAGCTTCCATCTTTTCGACCCAACGAGCTAATCCGACAGCTCCTTCAGTACCATTAAAAGTCAAAGGGTCACAGATCCTAAAGTCCTTGTAAGTACACGGCTTAGGCGGTCAATTGTCAACATTGTTCGGTGGTGCTTCGTTCACGTTGTTGTTAGCTTGAACGTTTGCCAGTGCAACAGTCACTCGTTGCGTAATCAGTGCTTCCAATTGTGCGTCAGTCATTCCGTTACGTGTGTTCACCATTGTTTCTCTGCGTTAAGACAACAATGCAATTAAGGTTCAAGCACGAATATACACGTTATATATTTCATATGCTAAAATAGAATGCAGAATTTAACAGTACAACAACATAAAAAGGATAGTCACTGGTCAAAGTCATAAAGTTAAATTCCCATTCATAATCAAAATATCGAGTACATAGTCATAAAATGAGAGTTTCGATTAAATACCAAAGATCAAAACAAAACCAAAATTAACACCGAAAATGGTGATTGGATTAGAATCAGACTATAGATGTAATCGAAATGATACGTGATAGTATGCGATGACATATCCTACAACAACCAAAATGCGTATTAAAGCAGTTGTAGGGTATGCATGAAATAATCATGTATAGAAATTAAAGTATGCAAATCAACGAAATGCATATGTATATAATACATATTACGTATTACATATTACTTATAGTGTTATCCGACGTAATACATTACGTAGTACACATATATATACAGAGTAACAAGTAGCCACATCGGTTATAGTCTAGGCCTAAGATGCAAACCTAGTTTTCTATAACCAAGGCTCTGATTACCAATTCTGTAACACCCCAAAATGTGATATGCGGAAGCGGTGAAGCTCGGGGGCTGTTACGTCATTGTATCATAGTTCAAGGTACAAGAGAACGACTCTAAATGAGACGTTTTATAAAAAATACCACGTTGAATTTAAATTAAAAGCATCACATTACAAAAGGTCTCAGTTTCAACAGATAGTGCAGCGGAATGTAAAAGTTTTAAACATCAACGAGATAATAGTTCAAAAGCATAAGTAAATAAATGTCCGAAGATAGCCAAGAAATGCATGTGGACTCCAAGTACTTCACACAGCAGGTACAACACATCATCAATTACCTGAGATAAATGCTAAATTGGGTCAACATAAAGTTGGTGAGAATATAGGTTTCAAGTAAAAGTTCATAGTAATTCAATTTCAGATTTCATTTCATGTACACATGCAACTATAGGAGGTATAGTGCCAAGTGTAGGATAAATTGGGTGTTCACAATATTTATGATAGCTAAGCTCGTGACATCGAAACTAGTGATCCAGTGCATACAATAGATTGTATACATAAATTTTTCCCCAATGGAGTACCTAGCCAAGATGACTCCGTTCATACAAATGGTACACACTTGTCCGGCGTCAGAATGCCCGAGTGGAGGTTGTCAACCCTCAATAGATCTATCCGTAACATAAGAGCTTACTCCAGCAGAGTAACTAACAATTAACGATAGTGGGGACTATGGCTAAAGCAACTTAAGCTATCTCATAAATAGTGTTCACAAAGCGTTCACAGAAATCAAGTTTTACTTGCGTCCAGAAGCAAGCATCAAAAGCATTTATCACATCCCAAAACATTAAACATAGAAAGCAGTTTAATAGGGATCTATAAACTCACCTCAAGCAACGATTCAAACCGCACAAGTAAGATCAAATAGTAGCGAGCAACTCTAGCAACAACCTAAATATAATACTATAGTTTAGGCGCTAGCAAATAAGTCACATTAGTTCGTCACGCACGTTACTCATCAATCAAGTATATATTTTGTTGTTAGAATCGTGACTTGTAAATGTTATATCGTTATAAACATTATAGTATATATATACTTAGGCAAAAATATTTATTTTTGACTCGACAAAATTTCGACAGCCTTTCGGCGTAAATTTTAATTTACCAAAATTTATCTTAACAAATTTTCCTACACGATTTCTAACGAAAATTCGGCAGCCTTTCGGCGTCACATGAAAATTTGCCATTTTTAGAAAGTACTCAAATCTCGTCCTAAAACCCCTATTTTCAACAATTTCTCAATCGTCAATATTTCAACAAGTCATTTTCCGCAATAGTATCAATTTCCACTTCCAACGTTCAAACTTTTAACGTTACACCAAGTATTCACATTTCGAGCTAATACGCTTTTACAAAACAAGTCCAACATTCATACATACCATTTAGTAACCATTTCGACACTTAAAACAACTCCGTTTAACTCGAAAATGTCGTTTCGACCACTTTAAAAATCTGGACAGCAACCACTTATAGTGTTTTTCACAAAAATTAAGTTTTCCGACAACGAAATTTAAGCGACAATATATTACTCATTTTAGCTCCGTTTTTAGCCCATAATATATCGAAACGAATGTATTAACTTATATTTTCATAATATCGTAGTAAACTAGTGTCAAAACAATTTTTACGACCCTCTACGCCTCTTATAAAAACCCGACAGATTGTATGTTTTTCGTAAAAACTCGTTTTCGACCATTTTCAAGCGTAACCACTAGTAGTAACACTACTAGTTCCCTCCAATTATTCATAAACACCAACAAAATCAAAGATTTTTCTTCAAGTTCACAAATCCAAAATATACATACTTATATTTTTCACAAGTCTTTTAATTAAATCATTTTCATGTATGGATCTAATAGATCCACACATAATTTCCATAGATCTTAAAATATTTCATGACCAAAAATAGTTTTTATCATTTTATTTCAAGAAAATACTTGATGAGTAACATGCATGCATAGATCTACAAAGATTATGCATGGAAAATGAAAAGATGAAAAAGGTTTAAAAAGTAACTTTGAGTAACGATTCTACGTAATCACAACGACCCGATCTACGCTCTAACCCACTAATAATCAACAGGAACTCTACTCTACAACTTCAACCCAAAAACTACTCAAATCAACAAACCAAGAATAACCATTCTTCTTTATGCTTGTACAAACTCTAGGGTGATTTTGTTTTGTGTTAATTCTTGTTAAAATGAAGCTTTAAGAAATCAACAATGGTGGAAAATATGTATGTGTTTGTGCCGTGTGTTTTGAGAGAGAAAGAGAGGTATGTGTGTTTTTTTTTGAAGTGAATTATTTGAGGTGAAAATAGGTTAGTAAGTTAAAGAGTGTAAGATGTGTAACCTTAAGCTAAATATGGCAAAGTGTAAGATTTTGGTGCATCATGCACATGGTGCTTGTTTTGGCCGGTTATGGGGGTCCCATATGGGGGTAAATTATTCAAAAATTTTACTATGTTAACTAGTTAAAAGGTTTAAGGAAAAAGGTTAGTTAGTTTTAGGTGAATATCTAAAAGTATATAGTTAAGTTTAAAATTACGTAAAACTTAAAAATTTGACGAAATATATTAAATTTACGATTCTTCGACAAAAACTGACATTTTATAATTGGTAAAGTATTTTATGCATGTTAACAACGGTTAAACGTAAAAACGACGTAAAATACGAAAACGCGATACGTTAATTAAATATTCACAGTAAATACGATTTATTACTATAAATAGCAAAAATACAAAAATACAGGCATATATAAACATATACAGAAATATTTAAACACGCTGCTCATGAAAATACAATCACACTGTTAAAAACTAAACAGTTAAGCACATAATTCACAGATAACGAATAATCTCATGGATTATCGTCAATTCATTGACCGTCTCAGCACTTTGGTCAGGTTCGCAGAAAATGTTCAGAATAATGACTGAGCACAGTGTCAGGTCATTACTCGTCAGCAAACAGTTTTTCAGAAGACGCGGGATAACTTCCCGGTTCCAACACAGTTAAATCACATAGTTGACTAAATAAAAAGTCAAAGGGTAAAATAGTCATTTTACAAAGTAGGGAAAATTACCAGGTGTTACAAATGCCGCCGCGGGTGGTAATTTTTTTGTGTAAAACGGTTGAGGAAGCGTTATTGATAATTGAGAATAGATCTAAGGTGTATAGTCCTCGTAACACATCGAGTGTTCGTAAGGCTTCGTCTTCGGCTTCACCTTCTTTGTCTAATACCATCGATGCTTGCCAAATTGAGGCGAACTCGGAAAACAAAATCTTTGATAAGCTTAAAGGTCTTCTAATTGAATTCAAAGTTGGAGAACAAAGTGCTCCTGCTACGGCTAAAGCGGTTGAGGTTTCATGTATGTATTATGGTGGAGGTCATGATTTCTCCGAGTGCATTACCAACGGTGGTAACACTTCGAGTGCCTACGCGGCAACGGGAACTTACAACCAAAGCGGTCAAGTTACCCGCTCCAATCAATTGACTCCACCGGGTTTTGCTCCAAATCAAAATCAAAATGCTAACAACTATCGAAACAATCAAGTTGGTTTTAAAAACAACTACAAAGGAAACTATGGGAATCAAGGGGCTAATAATCAATTTTCAAACAAAAATCAAAACAATGATTTTCAAAATAACAACAAGAGTTTGCAAAATTTGAAAGATCTTCCAAATGAATTTGTTGAATACGCTAATGGAAACAATGCTAGGTTTGACAACATTCAAAGAGAAATCATTAGCCTAAGATCCGAGTTTAAGAACGACTTGAAGAAGGAGTTGAAAAACGAGTTAGCAAATGAGCTTAAAATCCATACAAACAAAATAAAAGGGAATGTAACAAGGTTACAACAAAAGCAACAAAAAACGGAACAAGGGCAACATGAAATAAAACAATAGATGATTAAGGCCGAGGGAAGAGGAAATCCATGTTTGAGGACAAAATTTCATCTATGTTTGAGGCCATAATGTGCAAACCGTCTTCGAGTAGTCTTCCTAGTAACACCATATCGAACCCTAAGGGAGAGATGAAAGTGATTACCACACGTAGTGGTAAGGCACTTAAGGAACCAACTCCTCAACCAATTGCTCCTACGGAGGAAGCAATTGAGGAAGAACCCGAGGTTGTGGTCGAAAAGGAGCATGTCCCAATCCCACGAAGTACCGCTCATGCCACACCTACGGTTGACCCATTACCAACATTGGAACCCAAGATTCCAAAGGCTATGCATATGCCTCAACCCACATCACCTTTGCCCTATCCATCGAGACTTAGGAAGGAGAAACGTCAAGAGCGCGACAATTACCAATTTGAGATTTTTATGAAAATGTTTCGTGATTTGCACTTTAATGTGAGTTTTGCCGATGATTTGGTCATGATGCCTCGATATGTCGCTAACTTTAAGAGTATGTTGAACAACAAGGAGAAATTACAACAATTGTCTAGTTGTTCATCGGTTTATCTTAATCGCATACCTCAAAAAGTCGGTGATCCCGGTAAATTCTTGACTCCATGTGCAATCCAAGATATGGACGAATGTTATGCCTTGGCCGATCTTGGTGCTAGTATTAATTTGATGCCACTTGCAATGTTCAAGTCGCTCAATCTTCCTAATCTTACTCCTTCACTAATGTCTATCGAGTTGGCCGACCATTCCACGATTCACGCATGTGGATTGGCGGAAGACGTTTTTGTGAAAGTGGGAAAGTTCTATTATCCGGTAGACTTTATCGTTGTCGATATTCCCACGGATCCTCAAGTTCCTCTCATTTTAGGTTGTTCGTTTTTAGATACGTCTATGGCTTTGATCGATGTGCATGCTAGAAAGATCACCTTACGTTTCAACGACGAGGAACTTGTTATAAACGCAAGTCAAAATTCTCCAATTTCTCATGTTTATTCCGTTGCAACCGTAAACCTCATTGACATGATTGACGTTGTTTGCGAGGAATTTTCACAAGAAGTTCTAGGTTTTGGTGATGATGAAAATAGTGGCCATCCCACTATGTTAGATCCTATTCTTGATAACTCGACACCAACCTTCACTCCATTTGAAGGTGGTGGTTTTATGTTGGAAGAATTTGATGTTCCACGTACTTGTAACGAAGACCTCGACAATGATGAGGACTTCTTGATTATCAAGGATTTTCCTAACGATTTCCTATTTCCTCCACCCGAGGAGGTTATGAGTATCGAGCCCAAATCTTCAATTGAGGAACCACCTATCCTCGAGTTGAAAGATTTACCTCCTCACCTTGAATATGTATTTTTGGAGGAGGACGACAAGTTGCCGGTTATTATTTCGAAAGAACTTTCAAATGATGAAAAAACCGCACTTGTCGATGTTCTAAAGGATCACAAAGGGGAAATTGCGTGGAAGTTATCCGACATTAAGGGGATCGATCCCAAATTTTTTACCCACAAAATCTTAATGGAGGAGGATTACAAACCCGCAATTCAATGTCAAAGGAGGGTGAACCCCAAAATTCACGACGTCATCAAAAAGGAAGTCCTTAAACTCCTTGACGCGTGAATGATTTACCCTATTTCCGATAGCCCTTGGGTGAGTCCTATTCATTGTGTCCCTAATAAGGGAGGAATGACCGTTGTGCCAAACGATGCCAACGAGTTAATCCCCACTAGACTCGTGACCGGATGGAGAGTGTGCATTGACTATCGTAAGTTGAATGACGCCACTCGAAAAGACCATTTTCCCTTGCCCTTCATGGACCAAATGTTGGAGCGTCTTGCGGGAAACTATTTCTATTGCTTTTTAGATGGTTTTTCCGGTTACTTCCAAATTCCCATCGATCCTCGTGATCAAGAAAAAACTACGTTTACGTGTCCATATGGAACGTTTGCCTATCGTAGAATGCCATTCGGACTTTGCAATGCACCGGGAACCTTTCAAAGGTGCATGATGGCTATTTTTCATGATATAATCGAGAAGACGATGGAAGTCTTCATGGATGACTTTTCCGTGTTTGGTACTTCTTTCACTTCGTGTTTGTCGAACCTTGAAGAAAGTTAAAACGTTGTGAGGAAACCAACCTTATGCTTAATTGGGAAAAATGTCATTTTATGGTTAAAAGTGGAATCGTCTTAGGGCACAAGGTTTCGAAAGTGGGGATTGAGGTAGATCAAGCTAAGGTAGACGTCATCGCCAAATTACCTCATCCCAAAACCGTTAAGGGAGTTAGGAGTTTCCTAGGCCACGCGGGCTTTTATCGTCGATTCATCAAGGATTTTTCAAAGATCTCTCGACCTATTACACATCTCCTAGAAAAAGATGCACGTTTTGTCTTTGACGAAGATTGTGTACGAGCCTTTGACATCCTAAAAAGGAAACTTACCGAAGCTCCCATTCTTGTTGCTCCCAATTGGAACATCCCCTTTGAGCTCATGTGTGATGCTAGTGACTACGCTATTGGGGCCGTATTGGGGCAACGTCATGAATAACACTTCTTGCCTATTCACTATGCTAGCAAGACGATGACCGATGCTCAACTAAAATACACTACAACGGAGAAGGAATTCCTTGCCGTGGTGTATGCATTTGAGAAATTCCGACCTTATCTCGTCTTGACGAAATGCATAGTGTATACGGATCATTCGGCTATCAAGTATCTTACGGCTAAACAAGATGCAAAGCCGAGATTACTTCGTTGGATTCTCCTCCTTCAAGAATTTGATCACAAAATCGTTGACAAAAAAGGAGCCGAGAATCTAGCGGCCGATCATCTTTCTCGTTTGGAAGATCCTCACCAAAGTGTTTACGAGCCCAAGGAAATCACCGAAACATTTCCGCTCGAGACACTTGGTGTAGTGAATTCTAAGCTTGATTCTTCTACCCCATGGTTTGCGGACAACGCAAATTACCATGCGGGGAACTTCATCATCAAGGGTATGACGACTCAAGAAAAACGAAAATTCTTTCGTGACGTCAAGTTCTATTTTTGGAACGACCCTTACTTGTTTCGAACTTGTGCGGATCAAATTATTCGACGTCGAGTCTTTGGTACCGAAGCTTCTAACATCCTTAGAGCTTGTCACGAGGGACCCACGGGTGGTCACCACGGTGCTAATCTCACGGCTAAGAAGGTCTTTGATGCCGGTTTCTTTTGGCCTACTATTTACCGAGATGCACACATACTTGTGAAGTCATGTGACTCATGCCAACGACAAGGAAAAGCCTCACAAAAAGATGAAATACCACAAAATATCATCCAAGTGTGTGAAATCTTTGACGTTTGGGGCATTGACTTTATGGGGTCGTTCCCATCATCTCGTGGTAATAAGTATATCCTTGTCGCCGTTGACTACCTATCTAAGTGGGTGGAAGCTAAGGCTTTGCCCACTAATGATGCTCGTGTGGTAGTCATGTTTTTGAAGCAATTGTTTTCTCGGTTTGGAACCCCTTGTGCAATCATAAGCGATCGTGGAACCCATTTTTGTAACGACCAATTCGAAAGGGTCCTAAGGAAATATGGGGTTACACATCGGCTTTCTACAGCTTATCACCCACAAACGAGTGGGCAAGTCTAAGTTTCAAACCGAGCGTTAAAGAGGACCTTGGAGAGATCCATTAGGGAAAACTGACAATCATGGTCGGATAATGGACGATGCTTTATGGGCCTTTAGGACCGCTCATATGACGCCCATCGGGTGCACTCCTTATAAGCTTGTGTATGGGAAAAGTTGTCACTTGCCAATTGAAATAGAACACAAAGCTTATTGGGCCCTAAAGCATTGTAATGATGATATAGAGACCGCGAGAAAACACCAGAAAATACAATTAAATGAATTGGATGAATTAAGGGATATTGCTTATGAAAATTCATTGGTTTATAAAGAAAAGACTAAAAAGTTGCATGATTCAAAAATTAAAAACCGGGTTTTTAACATTGGGGATCAAGTTTTGCTTTTTAACTCTCGTTTGAAAATCTTTTCCGGTAAGTTGAAATCCCGTTGGTCCGGTCCATTCACCGTGACTCAAGTTTTTCCATATGGGACCATCGAGCTAGCTCAAAATGATGGGCCCAATTTCAAGGTGAATGGACATAGGTTGAAGCACTACTTTGGCGGGGAAGTTCCATCCTTGAACTACCTCGACCAAATCACCTTCCCAATGATAATTAGTATTGAGGGGATCGAGTCAAGCTCATGACTCGGTAATCAAAAACGAGGTTCCTCGTGGGGGAGTCCCATGCTTATCCTATGTATATATTATCGCTTTCTAATGTAGTAACGTGTGGGGATTTGTGCCCTTCCAACCTTTGTTCCGTAGTTGTTTGTGAATTGTGGATTTTAGATGATCATTATCTTCACGATTGGAGCCTCTCGTGTTCGTTTTATGGGAGCACTCGATCGTTTGCTTGGAAGACTTTCTCAATATCCATGATATATCCTTTGATGTTCTAACCTTAGGTTTTTAGCACACTTCATAAACGACTTTAAATTTAACGGTTACACCCTTTCCATGCTAGATTAAGCATTCGACTACGTCTCTAGTATGGGGGTGTTTGCACCCCTAGACTCGAAACACTGAGGACAATGTTTAACTTTAGTATGGGGGGGGGGGGGGTGAATAGATACTTGCCTTGCAAATCTTCACGCTTTCCAAAGTTTATCTTTTTGTTTATCGTTTTGTCGCAAAATAAGGCTAAAAATGGCCAAATTTTAAAATTTTTCTCATGTTTTATAAGTGTTTGAAGACACGAATGTAGGTTTTCCGATGGCGAGAATAAGAGTAATTTTTGACTCGACCGTGCGTGTTGAGCACTTAACTTTGATTCCTTAACTTTTTATTAGGCTAAGTCTCTTAAATGAGGACGAGAAATGATAGAGTTAATTATAAGTTACTATGTTAAACGTAGAGTACTCGTATTCTTTCAAAAACTCATGTGTTCTCATTGTTTTCTTATTCTCCCCTCGCTTGTAAATATTTTTTGCTTAATAAATATTGATTTAGCGGTTTAGTCTTTATTGTTGGTTTCTAGTCTTTTCTAGTAGCTTCCATGTAATTAAATTGGGAAGACATTAAGGTATCGCCAGCGTCACGGTTTTGAAGTATTGGCAACCCTAATAATCAAAAGCTTCACCCAATAATAAGATTTCAAGTGCTCACCTAAATCAAGCAAACAATTTGAAGCTCACAAGGCCGAAAAATCTATGCAAAATTGAAAGTGAATCCATCCTTAATCTTTGAAGCTTTAAAGATCCAAAATTCGCCTTAGCGTGAGGATATACGTCTTTGGCCACAATAAAACCACCGATGAGGCAGATAATAAAAGGCAAGGCAAGACCGAAGTCATAATAAAAGCTTCATGGCGAAGTTGAATAAAAGATGAAGGTAAACCTATGATAATAAGGCCCTTCCCTTAGGGGGCATATAAAAGTCTTCGTAATAAGTCTCATGTTCAAAACCGTTATAAAACCGTGTTTATCGATCCTTCTTGTTGACTTAATTTTTTGACATCGTTGTCTATTATTAGGGGTTATTAATTCGATGGTCTTGGTTACACCGTTAGGACTCTATTTTTAGACCTAAATCTCTATTATCGCATATGTCAAAAAATGTATCCTCGTGAAACATTCAAGACAAAATAAAATAAAAGAGATACAACTTAGGAAAATGGGAGGATAAGTACGTGATTAGGGCATATGAGTAGTGTTAGCATTACTAACTTATAATGACAATGATCTCGTTGCACGCTTAGCATGGAATTGGGGTGAAAATCAAGGACGATAAAATTATTTCTAACAAAGCATTCACTGTTCTTATTCTATGAACCTAAACGTCCCATTTTGCGATGAAAATCATACATTATGTCTAAAACGCAAGTAGTAGCAATAGTAGTAGTGTATCTAGTTTATCATTCAATAAAAGTGAATAAAAATGAATTTTTGAGTTGCTACAATACTTTATTCTAGCATTGCGTGAGGGCACGTCAATGGTTTAATATGGGGGAGTGATGAGACTGCTTTTATACATAGTCTGATCGTCCAAAAAGGGCTTTAAATGCATTAAATATCATGAAAATGGCCAAATATATGCTTGTGTTTGTTACTTGTGTATTTTAGGTAGGGATATTGAGAAAATGACAAAAGATCACAAGAATCATACAAAACGAACACGGGAAACGAAGGCGCACAATGAACCAAGCCCTAATGAAGATTTTCCAAGAGAAACCCTTGAAGATTTGAAGATTATGCAAGAAGGGTCCTCCAATATTGAATTCTTGACACATTAAACCCTTGTATCTTCATAATTACAAGATTGGTCCCTAAAGTATGTCAAATTACAAAAAGGACCCTTAACTTTGAAGAATTGGCAAATTTAGTCCCACAACAAAACTAAATTGTCAATATTAGTCCTCCTCAAAGTCAAACATACCATGAAGGACTCCAAGTTACAATAAATTACAAGTTTGGTCCTTAAAATATGTCAAATTGCAAAAAGGACCCTTAACTAGGAAGAATTAACAAAAATGGTCCCTCATAAATCATGACTTGGCAATTTTAGTCCTCCAAAATGTTAACCATACAAGTCAAGACCATTATCTTTGAATAATATGCCAAATCAGCCCTTCAAGAATCAAGAATTGGTAAGAAATACCCCTGAAAATACTTTGGAAAAGTATTTTGGGCAAAAGTGTGAAAAGTGAAACTTCATTAACAAAGGAAAACGGATTTCATCATGTTTAATCTTCATTTGACAAAGAAAAGAGAAGTGAGAGGTTATTCTTGGCAGACATCCATAGTTACCTAGACCAACCACCACTTGCACGTAGCCCACTCACCCCATCCCACCAATCACAATCCTCCCTTCCTCCACCTCATCAATCCACTTAACCCGGTTTATTTATTTAATAAACTTGGCGCCTTAACACAAAATTAAACTTAACCCACCCTTAATCTGGATTAAACTAAACACTATTCAGCCAATAACATGAATTGGGCATTTGTTATTTACTAAGAATTAATCATTAATCTTTTCCAGATTAGTGATTAAGGGTCTTATAAACACATCCCAACCTTAAAAACCCATGCCACATCACTATCTGGCTCACATGTTGAACCCCCCTTCACACGGTTTTGAAGAAAAAGCCAAATGGTGCCAGGAAATCTACCACTCACATTCGGCTTCCATCTTAAGCTTCATTGTGAGCCTTTGGATACACTTTCACCTTGCCAACTCATGCAAACAGCCAAATGCAGTCACATGATTCCAAAATCTTCAAGCTACTCAAGCGGTATTTCTGGGACTTCACCAGCATTAGGGTTTCATTTTTATGCATTCACTAGTTCACTTATAGCCTATATAAGGCATAGGACCCTTAACATTTGCAGTTGCTCTTGATTTTTCCTTTGTTCAAGTTCTGTAAATCCGTTTGAAACTTTGAAGAGAAACCAAGTGCCAATCTTTCTGTTTGTTTGTTTATGTCAAATGTTAACTAAACCTGAATCTAAAAACGTTTTCATAGGCTTTGTGCAAGAAATTGCCCAAAGTTCTTAAATCTTGATATTTTGCTAAGTTTCTTGGTACACCTTGGAATTTTTGGGCTATAAGTTGATCATAGCACCCTGATATTGTGATATCAAGGTGTTGTGAAGCTTGTAACCTGGGGATAATCAAGTGTGGGGTCAAGAGTTGCATTAATCAAGGATTTGTCACTTTCTGATTTTTATATTTTTGCTTCTAACCTTGTTGAATCTTAGCAGGGTTGTTTGTGGAAGCTTGTGCTTGTTCTTGCTAGCACATAAGCTCAAAATTCGTGGGTGTCGATGTACATCCATGAGGTTTGAACCATTCTACCTTAAATCTGCTTAAAATGTTGATTTTTGGTGATTTTGTGTGTTGCTTGTGTTCTTGTGAAATTTGTGGCTTAATCTTGCTTAATATTGCATATTACATCTGTTTATGTGTTTGATTGGGCTTGGGTAGTCTTGGAATACACTTATACTTGTTTAAATTGGATTTGAAAAAGATAAGGGGTGTTTGGGATTATCTATTTAAGATCATAGATTGGAATTGTGTTGTTAGAAATTGTTGTTTGTTGTTTGTATCTGTTATTTACTTGGTTGAGTACTAAAAACTGCAAGTTATTGGCTTTAAAACCTTAAATTCAAGATTGTGCTATATCTCATTGGTTTTGACTTTTTTTGACCTAAAATTTTGGAAATACTTAGAGTATATGCATGTTTAGGGATAAAAGGAGTTTAATCAAAGTTTATATAACCTGATTTGAAGATTTGAGTGTTTGAAATTAGCTTGTTGGTCAAGTATATCAGCAAAGTGAAAAATCTATTTGTTCTTGTTCATCAGTAAACTATTTGGTGCTTAAATCTTGATCTAAACCTTGAATCAGTGCATGAAACTTGTTGATTTATGTTCATTTGAATTAAATATAGCTTGTGTATGCTTTTGGTTCAATTTGGTTGGTTGAATCTTGCTAAAATAGCTTATTGAACTCTTAACTGCTTTTGTTCATGTATGTGAGATGTCTGGTGATTGATTGAATTAACTGTGCTAATTGGCTGATTGTGATTGTGATTTCTTTGTTGCTTCTGACTCCTTGTGATTCACTGATCACAAGGGTGCCTTGTTTGTAACTTGAATCCACAAAAAAGTCACTAAAGACAAAAAGTCAATTAAGTCAAGCAGTGAGAAAATTTCCCACTGCTCAACACCCAAAACTAGCCCCTGCTAGTGCAATTTTTCAGTCAGCTTATTTATAAGCCAATTTGGCTTATTCAAACGTGCAACAACTTATTTTTTGTGATAGATCTTCCTAATTTGACCCATTTATTTGATATGGAGCTTATCAGACCTTGGCTTTGACTTTTTGCTAGAAAACTCTTAAGTTTGACTTTTAATTAAGTGCTTATCTGCTTATTCCATCTTATTGAGTGGGCTTATTGAAAAACTTTTTGTTGATTAAGCTTACTTAAGTCATTTGAAAGCTTTTGAAACTTGAATCAGCTCTTGGGGTGGCCTAGAACTCGAAAATGACTATTTTGTCATTTTGTGATGATAACTTTTAGCTTATTCAGGCTTATTCCTTGTGCTTATTTCAAATTTATTTTTACAGATCTCTTAAGTAACTCAAAAAAGCTTGTGTGTCAAATTTGAGCTTATGGCATCAGCTTATAGCTTAATGGGCCAAAAAGCCCATTAAGAATAAGCTGCTTTGAAATAAGCTAGCTTAAACACATTTTCATCTTTTGGGCCTTTAGAGTTTTGTTCTTAAAATCAAAATTTAAGTCAGATAGGAGTTTTTGGGCTTATTTGGACAACATTTTTCTTATTGGGCCTTAATAAGCCCATTAAGCTAACTGTTTGGATTTTTGGCCCATTTCTAGGCCCATTATGGGTATTTAGGTAATTTTAACTTCATTTCTGTGTTATTTTGGTAAAATTAAGTAGGTTTGCAACTTTTTAGAATTTTTTATAAATTTTGGATTTTTATTAATATTTTATTATTATTTTATTATTAAAAATTAAAATTTGATTTTTCAAGTTTTTATATTTTTCCTAGGTTCTAAACATTAAATTAGGATTTTTACGACTTTCCAAATATTTTTAGCATCTGTTAATTATTTTCTAGGATTATTTTAAGATTTTATAGTTTTTTGGCATTTAAAAATAGTTTTAGTGGTTTAAAAATTAAAAAAAATACTTTTTAGCTTAATTAGGGTATTTTAGAGGTTTACAAACTTTAATATCTTGATTTGGACTTTTTATTAGTTAATTTTGATTTTTAGGGCTTTAATTAGCATTAAAAATTAATAATTAATTAAATAAAAGGTTTTAGCAAGTTTTGATTTTTTTAAACCCTTAGAATATTTTAGTGGATTTTTAATGATTTTTGGGAATTTTTTAGGATAAATTTTTAATTTGCCCTTTTTATGGTTTTACGTCTTTTACGTCTTAGTGTAATTCACAATCGTAACCGTCATTCTCTTCTAATCTTTTCTTCTTTTCTTTCTTCATAAATATAATCACAAACCATTAATCAATTCTTAACACAACGCACTAGCCTCCTTGAGAACGATACCCACTTTGGGTCATAACTTGTGGTTTTCCTAAACTACTTGTGTACTTACCCTAATTACCTTTGTTTTCCTAAACAAAGTGTAAAAACTCAACTATCACTACTCCTTCCTTGTGAAGCCCTAGCTTCCTTCTTCAGAGTTCCTTAGTCTAGCCCTAAGTCTCGTAGGCTGAAATAAGAAAGAACACCGTTAGCTCGCCTCGGGGTTTGAATCCGAGAACAACTCCGGCGTGAGAATAAGTATGTGGTTTTAGTAAGTGATAATTCTAGAGAGAGGGAGTAAGTAGTAAAGTGTGTGTGTGAAAACTTAAACCTTGTTCCTGGAGGAACACCTCCTTTTATACTACTAGGAGGTAACCTCCAGACACACGAATTGTGAAGTCAAGGTTGTCTTGTAGGAGCAGCGCCTGAATCGCTGTTGAGCACCAGGTCTGTCCTTCATGGTCCAAGTTGTCCTCATGCTCCTCTAGTAATTGTCGTGGTCCAGGCGTCTGTACCATTCGTACATTATCGTACTATGTGAGGCAGATGTGATCGTCCTTCCTCCGGTGGAGGCAATGCTCTATGCGCGTAGGCCTAGCCTTGTGTCCGGGTTTAGCCTTGGCTAGGTGTAGTCTTGTCTGGGTCTAGCCTTGGCTAGGTGTAGCCTTATCTGGGTCTAGCCTTGGCTGGGTGTAGCCTTGTCTAGGTCTAGCCTTGGCTAGGTGTAGCCTTGTATGGGTCTAGCCTTGCATGGGTCTAGCCTTGGCTGGGTGTAGCCTTGTCTGGGTCTAGCCTTGCCTGCTCCTTGATAGTGCTCTACCTCTTGCCATTGTCTCCGGACCTAAAGTGATCCTCATCACCTTAGCTATTCCAGTGAGCTATTCTAGCTTGAGATAGCCTTGCTCATGGAGCATTAGGGATTAGTTATACTTTGTCTCACCTTAAGCATGGGGGTGAGACTATACCTCATCAGTGATCAGTGTTGGATATTATAAATATCATGTGATTGGGTGTTGGTCAATATGTCAAATTAATATTGACATATATGTGATTCGGTGTTGGATAATAACTCATGCGTTATTGGATGGTTGTTGGTCAAACTAATATGTCAAATTAATAGTATCGGTTGTTTCATTTTGTTTCAAACGAAAATAGTATTTGACATATATGGATTTGTTGAAGTCTTAGATAATGATTAATGGGTTCGGTGACAAAGTGAGTGATTGACGAAGTGACGAGACAACGTGAAAACATTTATTTTGACGAGACCGAAGAAAAGTGGTTATATTTTTAGTGGCTACCTTATTCATCATCGAACGAAATGGAATTGTTGAATTCAACATTCCAAGAGGAAGACCGGTATCCAATGCAAGACAAACTTAGAGACAATGACATCACTTCATTTCTCCTACTTCAGTCTCATCTTGTGAACATTTCATGGCTTCAAGGCGGGAGCGAATTTGTGACACTCTTTGGTCAAGATCGTCATATATTCATGGAATCCATATTCCTCAACTTGAACCAACTAGCTGAGCAATTTCATAAAGAAGAATTTAATCACTCTGCATCGGCACTTGCATATAAGGCTCTTGTGACACAACTTACGCCTTTCCTCCATTTCAATATTGTCAAGTATGAAAGTTCAGTGATTTGCCAGTCATTTCTTCGAGACACACATACCGAGCTTCAAGTTTTCCATGGTACACTATTGAAACTCATGACATCGGTCTCGTCTTCGATTTATGAAAGATCCCGACTTCAACAAGCGTGTGATAATGAAGTGCAAGATTCTACGATGCAAGAGGAAAATGGTCATACGACTAACGAATTGGAGGCTGCTAATGATTGCAAGGACATCAGATCAACAGTTAAGCATGACATCAACAACACGTCAAGGAATGTTACAGACATCTCTTATGATGACACCATACCCGTTTATGACGAAGAGCCTACAAATATGGTACAATGTAATGTTGTATATGATGTCTATGCCGATGAACTACCTCATGTTGAGCATTTCGAACCTAATTATGACAAACATGGGATGGAAAAGAGTGATAGTTTTACCACTTTAGATTCATCTGATGTGCGTCATAATGGGGGAGAGTTTGTTCAGAATGCTATAGTACATCATGATAAATACTTTATGATTGCTTTGCTAACTAATTCTGCTTCCAAGATTAAAGAGCTCGAAACGATCGTAGCTCATGAATAAAAAAATCTTGAGGATGCCAAACTAGATTTTTCTAAGAGAACTGACAAGTTTTAAACATATTTTGAAAAACTTGAAAAATCAAACGTTGTTCTTGAACAAAAATTGGATCAAACAGTTCTAGATTCTAAAGATGAAAAGGATAATCTTTTGAAACAAATTAAGTTGCTTAAATCTAAGTTGGCATCCCAAGATGAATTGCTCAAAGAAAATGAGACTTTAAAGGCTCAAGTACAGGAAAAGGTCTTTGCTATAGCTGCGTTGAAAAACGAATTAAGGAAAACTAAAGGAACTAGTGTGGACACTAAGCTTGAAAAACCATCAATCTTGGGGAAACCGCCTCAAATTCAGTCTGTTAGACAACTGACTACATTTAGATCCGAGCAACCTCAATCCTCGAGGCCGCGGTTTGCCTCCCAAGTTGATATGGTTTATCTTTCTAGACCAGTCACTCCACCAACTAGGGCCAATGTGACTAAAACAGCTTTTTCAAGACCTAATCAAATGATTGCCTCTAGCCTCCCTAGACATAGTCCAAAGAATACGTCTCGAACTAGTTCAAATGACGTTCGTCATAAACTTGGTCTAAGGGAAGCTATTCAAAAGACACAAATAAGAGATATGAATTTTAAACCTAGTGAGATGCCTTCTAGATTACCCAACACTGCTAACCGTAGCATGTCATATCCTAGGAGCATCAATCAATCATCTAGGAATTTTAGATCTTACACGGACATTAAATATGCTACTTGTAAAACATGTAGAAAATGTGTCTTTAAAGCCAATCATGATTCTTGTATCAAGAAATTACTTAATGAGGTGAACTCCCGTGCTAGACTTAAATCCCAGTGGGTAGCTAAAATCAAACCCATTGGTAAAATGTGGCGCCCCACTGGTAGAACTTTCACTCTTGTAGGAAACGAGTGCCCTTTAACTAGGATAGTTTCTGATCCTACTAAGACTGCTAGGGAGGAAATTAAAAAAGGATGATACATCACTTAAGCCTGAACTTAAGGTTTTCTATAAAAGGAAACGTTTGCCAGCTAACACAAGTGAATCATCTACTCAGGTCGCCTCTGGCACAAGAAAAGACAACCGTGAACCCCACTTGCTTCTAAGATAGATATCGCTAACCCATATCAAAGCATGCAAATTCCTAATGAGAATGCAGGTACCAAAGTTGATGTTCCAAAAGAACGAAGCGATCCAATCATTGTATACCGTTCAACTAAGGACACTCTCAGAGTTTGGTTACTGAAGAAGCAGATATCGGAGAAACAAGTATCTCGGGGGATTCACGGTTAAGCTTACCTACAAAGGCTTATAGACAAATCACAGTCTGTGACACGGTCATCAAATAAAGGAAAGTTTATCGCCGATGATAAACTTATCCTCACAAACGAGAAATTAATTTTTCTTGGAAACGAGCTAAAATGAAAACTATTCAAAGGTTTTAAGCTCGTGTACATGGCTCACAGTCAAATCACAGTCTGTGACCCGAACATTAAAGAAAGGGAAGTTTATCTCGTCAACGATAACTTACCCTCAAAACGAGAAATAAAATTTTCTCGGTCATGAGCTAAAATTAAAACTATTCAAAACTTTTAAGCTCGTGTAAAAAGGCTTATAGACAAATCACAGTCTGTGACCCGTTCATCAAAGAAAGGGAAGTTTATCTTGTCAACGATAACTTACCCTCAAAATGAGAAATTAAGTTTTCTCGGACACGAGCTTACATTAAAACTATTCAAAGGTTTTAAGCTCGTGTATATGTCTCATCGTTAAATTTTAGAGGATTACCGCACTTCAAATAAAGGAAAGTTTATTGCCGTTGATAAACTTATCCTCATTAACAAGAAATTAAATTTTCTCGGACACGAGTTTACTTTAAAACTATTCAAAGGTTTTAAACTCGTGTAAATGGTTCATCGTTAAATATCAGACGATGACCCAATCTTCAAAGAAAGGAAAGTTTATCGCCGATGATAAACTTATCCTCACAACGAGAAATTGATTTTTCTCGGGCATGAGCTTATATTAAAAACATTCCAAGTTTTTAAGCTCATGCACAACGGTTTGCAGTCACATGTCAGATTGTAACCCGCGCTTCTAAGAAAGGAAAGTTTATCGCCGATGATAAACTTATCCTCATTAACGAGAAATTAAATTTTCTCGGACACGAGCTTACATTAAAACTATTCAAAGGTATTAAGCTCGTGCACAAGGGCGTATAATCACATTTCAGATTATGCCCCGGACTTCAACGAAAGGAAAGTTTATCGCCGATGATAAACTTATCCTTACAACAAGAAATTAATTTTTCTCGGGCATGAGCTAATGTTAAAAACATTCGAAGTTTTTAAGCTCATGCACAATGACTTACAGTTAAATATCAGGCTGTAACTCGGACTTCAATGCTAGGAAAGCTTATCTTTAATGATAACTTTTCCTCGTAACGGGAAATTCATTTTTATTGGTCATGAGCTTGTATTAAAACATTCCAAGTTTTCAGCTCATAAAGGAAAGTGTGTCTTTTAAATAAGAGAACTTTTCTTCATAACGAGAAATTCACCTTTCTCGGTCATGAGCTTTATGCTAAAACATTCAAAAGTTTTTCAAGCTCATGAAAAACGACTTCTAAGTAAATGTCAACTTAGGACTCGTTCTTCAGTTAAAAGGAAAGTTTATCGCCGATGATAAACTTATCCTCACAATGGGAAATTTACAACTTCTCAGACTTGAGCTCGTTTTGTAAGATATTCAACATCTTAAGCTCAAGTAATTGGTTTTCAAAACATTGAACACAATTTTTCGAGAATTTCTCAAAAGGTTTTTCTAAATCTTTCAAAATTGTGTGTTCAAAAATGTTTTGATAAAAAGAGCATATCTTATGGAACCGATAATATTTACGATACTAGAAATGTCATTCAATAATGAAACGGGGTTGTAAATAAAGTTCGAGCAGAAGTTCAAATGATTTTTAAAACATGCTCAAAATGGTTTGCTATTATTTCAAATAGTAACCCGCTTTTCATATTTAAGTCAAGCATTTCACCGGAAAGCTTTGACTCAACAACGGGAATTAATTTTCTCGGGCATGGTTTATTTATAACCATGTAAGGGATTGTGTTTACGGAATAACACAATCTAACATGAATATGTGTACGTGTCAGTGCATTTATTCGTTAAAACAAAAGAAACTTGTTTTTATGAAGTTATCATCTCCACCAATCATAGCAATTTACAATTGATATCTACATACTCGATGATGCGACTACTCAAACGGCGACTACAGCACTTTCAATAAAACACGGGTCAACAATTGAGGGGGAGCAATTGTCCAGCATTCAGAATCTTTGACGCCGAAAGTGCCAAGTTCACATATTGGTGTCAAGACAACGACATCAATAGTACACATGGAGTCAAGAGATAACTTCAGACATGACGAGGCGACCAACATTCATGAACAAAAACCATGTGATTCTTTCATATGATGTTCTCCATCATTCAGGTCCAACCTCGTAAATTGTTAATCTTGTGAATACATTATCATATATGATATTTGCACGTGATAAATACCTTACACTTGTGTTTAAAAGGTATTTAATTTACTTTTCAAGTACACTCTCATTAATTTGAGGGGGAGCTTGTGTAAATCATGAAGATAATTGGATTTGCATTTTTCTTCCCAAATTTTCTTAAAAAGCTATTAAATCAGTTGATATTAAAAACATCGATTGGGTTAATATTTTTAATATGGGGGAGAAAATGTGGTTTAATATGGGAAATGATTAATCACAAATGAATTGACTTAACGTGATGGCTCATCCTGACATGTGTAAAATGTTTTCTAATATCGTGGCATATGCTAAGGGGGAGCAAAATGGATTTGCACTTCAAAATGGATTTCATAGTGATTTATACTTACCCACAACCCATTTATTTCACGACGATGAAGATTGTGGTGACATAAGGATGTTAGGATAGGTTTAGTCCAATGATTCTTCCTAAACCGGAGGAATCTTCCCAAGGACAATCCATAGCTAGAAATAGTAGTCCTTAGGAAAGATGGAGAAAGATTGTGAACGTAGCTGAATGTCGACCAAGTACTTAAGTTAGCACTGGAACAATCACAACAAGGTGCTAGTTATGACGTATTGGTAAGCATTGAAGGGGTTGAAGAATGAAAAAGAATTGTAAAGATAAAGGGTCTAAAGAAAGAAACCCTCCTTACAACTTAGGCAGAAACCGGGTCAATACATATGCTATTGAGATCATTTTTAATGATGCTCGATATTGAAGATAGACATTATGGACCCAGTGATGCAATGCACAACCCATCCCATCTAACTTAGATATCTCGCAAAAGATATTTGTTTTAATCACACGGAGACAATGCATTATCTATTGATGTATTCACTCTGAATAAATTGGTATTGGAATGGTGGCACTCCTCTCCAGCCTCCGATCACTAAAATCCAAAATGCACGATCGAGTCTAGAGCCATTTGAGATCATCAAATATCTTATTAGGACACACTTTCTTAATTCCTTGCTTCTTCACACACTAAGAAAAGTAAGAAAGATCTTACGAGTCCAACGCAAAATCTTCATGATCTTGCCTGAACATCCGAGTAATACGAAAGTATTTACAATGAAGATGGAAATCCTTCTTGAGCGGATTTCAAAAAGCTCATGGTAGGTGACTTGTGCGATTCTTTATAAATCAAACTTGTGATAACTGGAAGGCAACAATGGTTTAATTCTTAACTTAATATAAACACGTTCCAGGCCTCTACGCAATATCTTAGTGATCTTGCTAGAACACTCAGAGTGATACCTTGGTGTTCACAGTGATGAGAGGAAATCCTTCTAGTGTTAACCTCAAACAGCACTTGGTAGGTAACTTGCAAGATTCTGTATGAATCAAGCTCGTGACAATTGGAATGCAACAATGGTACGGTTCTTAATTGAATTTCACTTGTTCCAGGAAAATGAATTGACGGCTTTAAATCATGCGAATAATATTATCCAAATGATTCACTCTTTATGTTCGCAGTCAGCTTTGGACGGTCAAATAAAGAGAACGGGTTTACCCACGAAATCTTGTCAAGGAGGTTCTTAATTGAAACTACCTGCCACAAGTACGATATATTATATCATCCAACGGTCTTCACCGACCGGAGGTAAAATGCTACCGAATTAGAATGAAATGTTCAAGGCCATTTCATCTGTGTATATGTTTTATTGCTAACTGTCTTATGCAACGTAACAAGAAGGTGGCATTGCGGTGTACAATCCAGAAGAAGTCGTAAACACATGCTTATGCTTTCTGCACTTAATACTTCAACAAATTCAAGAAATCCTAAAAGTCAAGTCTTCCGCTGTATCAAACGCTGAAGCTTTCAAGAATTTAAAAAGGTATAAGTATGTGGAACATGAAGTCACGAGGAGGCAAATTTCACAAGTGATGAATGCACAAGGTCATGGCAAGGAAACATGCTCAAGACTAAAGTCAAAGATCTCATCTGCATATTCACAAGAACAAGATCGAAGACTCAAACATAGTATGCTAGGTTTAAGATTTTGTAAAATGGTGTGACCTCTCTTAGCGGAGATTGTTGGAAATACGTTTTCCCAAAGAAAGTCTCGGTCACATCATTGTTAGCATAGATCACGAGCTATAGCCTATTTAGGACATTGTAACTTGGAGTGACCTCCCTTAGGGGGAGATTGTTGGAAATACGTTTTTACATATTTAGGAAGGATCAGTCACTCCAATGATATATTCAAATATTGGGATCAGGATCCAGTATATAAACATATATCCCATATAGCCCACATGTAGGGTGGGCTATATATACCCGCTCCTAGCATGTTAGGAGGGGTTGAGCACTTAATTATTCATTCTCTCATTTCATATTTCTTCTCATTCTTCCTTTCTCTCTCTAACTCTCCCTCTCTAGTTCTTTCATCTTCTTCTCTATTTAGATAAATCAAACACTTGCACAATCCTAAGAAATTAAGGACCTACAGAGAAGAAAAGAAGGAATCTTCAAGAAAACTCGTCAAAGATAGAGATAGACCAAAAACGAACAAAGGGACTCATCGGTCGCGGTTCGTTAAATAGGTTTGTGGTTCATTATAAATAATGAGCCGCTAGGTTATTTGAGGAACCGTGAACAATGGGTGTCCAAAAACGATTATCGACTCAAAAAAAAATCACTAGGTCAAACAATTTAACATAAGTTGCTAAATGCATTGAAAGTCAATGCTTTAGATATGACTTTTAACAATTGCAATTGCAAGTTAAAATTACTTAAATATTTCGAAAGAAATATTTAAGTTGTCAATCTTACTAGGAGAGGAATTAGATTTAAATCTAATATTCCTTGACAACCGAGTGAGAAAATAAAGAAGAAAAGAAAGATCACAAGGACAACGAGATCCAAGACCCAAAGACAAATCATGTTGAAAAACATGAAAAGGAATACAAGAGAATAAAGATCATACAAAGATGTATGAAACACAAGCCTAAAACTTAAGCATAATTTTAATCTTAGTTACACTATAATTCTAAGATTTGCTTAAATTGGATGTCTTAGCAATAAGCAATCCACATGCTTAAATGAAAGACAAGGTGGTGGCGGAATTTGGTGGAGAAGGCTTGGTGATAATCTCGTAATTCAACTCATCATAGATATAAGACATGACGAGATGTTGATATTGACAACAATGACAATATGTTCCATGATGCATGACATAATCATGTGATAGAGTAAGAACACAAAAGGGAAGTGGTGGAAAAAGAGAGTTTCCAAAATCAATATCCTTAGAAGGAGAAAAGATTTAATTTGGTGTGTTCTTTGGTGAATTTGGATTGAAAGAGATCTTAGGAAAAAGTGGATAATCAAGACTTTCATTTGTGAAAAATACATTTTGCTTTGGGAAAGAAATACAAAATGCTTGGGGTTAAGTGGAGAAAGCACAAGATATTTTAGGAGTGATCAAAGGTTTGAAACAAAGATTCCAAAGGGTGTTGGAACAATTGGGAAGTTTTAGAAAACCCGTTTTTGGTTAATTCTGCCCGCGTTTCCGTATTTCCACCGGCAGTTCCATATCGATATGGAGCCGCGGTCTCTATAAAGAACCGCCCACAGAGGGTGTGCTTAGGAGGATAAGGGAATTTTTTCAATTTGGCAAATCCTAATGTTATAGTCTAACTTATCATAAAGCCATGCTTAAGAGCAATAAAAACTAGAACACACACAAAGGAAAAACACATAGGTTCAATTAGCACGTAGGAAGAAGGCTAAGAAAAACCTAATGGCTACAAAAGAAAAAGACTCCTAATGACATACAAAGTTTATCAAAGTAAACTATCATTAGTCATATTTAGGAAGAGCCAATTAATCAATTTAAAGAATGAGTGTGAGACTATCACTACAGGTGCTCAATTAAGGCTAAGCACGACCGTTTTTACGAGTTATAAAATAACTCGACTTCCCACATGGAAGTAATTCAACCGTTAGGTCAAATTAAGATTCTAGTGCAATATATTCTCTAGTAGTCATTCTAAAGTTAGACAAATGCAATTCCTACATTTTCCTAATAATGTGTACCAAGGATGAAAAGTGTATGACGACACAATGCACAACCTAATGAGGGTAAAGAATGCACCATTGCATATCTTGTCAAATAAGTCTAGTTAAGGTTATTTACCTTAATAGAACTTGCGGCCAATAACTTTGAAGTGTATAAACAACGTTTACCCAAAACAAACGAACACTTTTGATTGGTCTTTCGTAAATGACGCATTTACAAATTGCATTGCAATGAAAATTACTTGAGTACTTCAGATGAAACATCCAAGTTTTCAAACCGACTCCATTGTGCATTGTAAGCAATTATTAAACAAATATGTCTAATAATTTGAACAAGTAGATTCAATATACCATCATCAACACAAGTGTGAGTTATGATCCGATGTATATTATTAATAAGCCACATTTATGTCTACACTTAAAAACATGTCAATTAGATTCGATAATGATACCAATCATAATTTAAATAATCAATTGATATTTAATCAAAAACGTTCTTGATTCCCACAAACACTCCTTTAAGAGAAAATAGCTAAGATTTTCAAAGGGTGTTTCATGTTTTATAGTGAGACATTAATCTACTTGAACTAATAACACAATGATCGAGTAAGACAACCCACATCAATAGATTTGACAAGCTCCTAAAGCTTTCAAACCTAAAAGTGTTAAAAAAAACATGCCAAGGTGTACAAAATGTTTGTGTAACATTTGTAAACCAAGAGATGTTAATCCTATATACAATACACACATAAATAGACAACTAAGTAACACTACTACTAATAGTAATGATCACTTAAGAATTTCCATAGACAAAAGAAAAAGCACAAAAGCATTCATCTTCGTTTTGAGTGTTAGATACACCAAAGTATGCATAGCTTGATTTTGTTTGAAAATAGTTTTCGACCCATTTCAAAATTTAATTAAGTTCAACACTTTATAAGTATATCAATTTTCAAAGATATATCAACAAGAGATGTCCAACTTAATAGAAAAGAGTAAAACACAAGTTTTACGACAAACCGACGCTCAATACTTTGGACAAAGTATGGAACTTAAAAAACATCCAAATTTTAAAGTTTTAATAAAGGTATGGAAGCATTTTTAATATAAAGGAAATTCAATTACGCTCGAAATGACGGGTGACACGACTTATACGGACTTACGGTTGATTTTATATGATTTTTCAAAGTTTGCAAAAATCTGTGTCGGACTGACTGTGGTTCCTTATTGATAAAGAACCTCAGGGAAAAGATAAAGAACCGCGGTCAGTAGGCAAAAGTTGAGTATTTGGTCAAAATCATTTGGTAATATTTTGGAAGGACTTAGGACTCTAAAAAATCATTTTAGACACATAGAACTCGTATTTAGAGTTAATTATGACACAAAAGACTTTTATACTTCCAAACATGAAAAGATTTAAAACAAGCTATTATACAATTTTTATTTAACACTAAAACTTGTACGAATGAAACAACAAAACACATCTCATAAGTAATCACTCTTCATGAACAATTTGATACAAAGATCGTCTCTATTTTTAAAAACCGTTTTCATTTTTAAAAACCATTTGTTTTGAAAAAGAGAGCAAAGATCGATCCAAGCTTCAAAGTATAATAAACTTCAAAGATCTTGAATAACCACGCTCTGATACCAACTGTAGAAACTAGAAGGGGGTTGAATAGTTTTCAGTTACTATTCAAAACATTTCGCATAAACCCACTATGCGCGGTTCTTTAAACATACCCGCGGTTCCTTATCACTAACGAAACGCGTGTCACTTTAAGGAACCGCCTACAGTGGACGATGCCATTTGTTACATGTTAAACTTTAACAATCCTTTGTATCAAATTCTTGATCAAGCTTGACTAAGTATGAGATGTGTTTATAATAGATAATAACTATAAGTAAGAAAACACACAAACAGATCAAATCAAGAGTACATCAAGCAATAGTCTAAACACTAAGCACACACGTACTAAGCGTAAGCTTTTCTGCAACTAAGATGTTTAGAATAAGTGATGTACACTTGACCATAATCTAAACATGAAGCACACACGTACTAAGCCTTAACTTTTCCGCAACTTAGATGTTTAGATTATGAGATGCACACAACACACAACGACATATAAATGCATCAATAAGAGTAAAGACATAAATGTAAAGGAAAGTACCGACACGATGATTTATAGTGGCCCGGTCACGAAACCTCTTCGCCCTACTCCACTCCTCGAGTACACCTTACTCGAAAGTTACTTCACTAGTCAACAAACTCCTTAAGGTGGAGAAACCATACACAACGTCGCTTATCCAATTTCCGACTCTAAGCTAAAAGTCGAGTCCTAATCTTAGGTAGGACCAATCTACACAACGTCGCCTACTTCACCATTTTCCGATACAAGGCTAGATGTCGAGTCCTAATCTTAGGTAGGACCAATCTACACCCATCTACACAACTTCCAAATTGACACACCAATTTGGATCTACACAACTCTTCACAACTACACCACTCTTCACAACTACACCACTCTTCACAACTACACACCTACACAACTCTTCACCCTAGTTATGTTTTATGGCCCAGCATAACAAACTTTGTGTTTTATGGCATAAACACATAAACCATATAGATCTAAGTACTCACCACTTAGATCTATTACTCTAACACTATATCCAAGTATTAACAAACTTGGATCTACATAACTAACACCTAATCCAAGGATACCCATCACTTGGATATTCTACCCTTACAAACACATCTAAGTGAACCCAACACTTGGATCTACTACATATACATAGTAGGAAAATAATGACTTGATCTAGAAGGAGAGATCTTCATCATGTTGTGAACCCAACACTTCATGGTAATGAAAGTGTTCTTCTCTTTACACTTGAGAGGATGATAGGATTGAAGGAGAGAATCACATCTTAAACAAGATTAATCAAAACTAACTAATCAAGGAGTTTAAAGATGTTTTTCAAGAAACTGTGCAAAAAGGGTTGAAACAAAAGCTGGAAATGATCCACTATTTATAGGGCAACAATGCAACAACTATAAAGACCCGCGGTTCCTTAAGTGCCCCCTCGGTTCTTTATCAATAAGGAACCCCGGGTTCCTTTAAGGAACCTCCGGCTTGGAGTCCGTACATTTTTGTCCTTTAGTGGGGATATGCCATCTAGGGTAGTTTATACCCTCAAAGGATGTTCCTTTGGCATATGGTGTAACACCCCACTTTGATAAGTGGACCGTTACGCGTAATTATGGCGTGTCATCAAAGCATGCAAGGTAATATGTAGTAAAACATACATGACCATAGGGAAAACCAGAATCAAACATCAGTTCCCAAACATAAGCCCACAACGTAAATAAAGTCAATGAAATGAATGAATGACTAAACAAGCATAAGTATATGAAGGCAAAAGGAGAATAAGTCTATGGCAACTTCCATCCTATGCACGTCCTCCAAATGCTCAAGTCTGTCCTTGGGTACCTGCCGTTTTGGGACATGGAATGGAAAGTAACGGCTGAGCATAACGCTCAGTGCACGGATATACAAGCATGGAATGAATAATATAAGCATGTAAAACATATGGCAGCAGAAATGAATAAGTTCTCGAAAACCTTGTAATAACTTAATAAAATTGGTTTTATAGTTTGAAAAGCCTTATGTTTATCTTATAAAAACTATTTAACATGTTTACCATTAGCCAATATAGGTCATGAAATATCGACGTGCATGAATACTTGGAGGGGTGACCTCGTCATGCAATTAGAGGGGCTGCCTCTAATTTAAATATAAGTTTTTGGGTAGGAGGGATCAGCTCCTTGTGAAGGATGCAAGGCACACACCACATTCACCTGAATAATCTGCTGAAAACATGTAACCTAGGATGCAACCATACACCCCACATGATAATAATAATATGGCCAAAAGCTGAAGGGACGCCACGAGCTATCACTCCGCCGTGGTGAAGTCATAACACTGGTACCTCCAGTGTTATGGTTATGGTACCTCGATAACTAGGTGAAACTAGTCATGCATGTATATGGCTTTAGGTATCTAATTAAACATAAGCAATTCAAAAACATATAAAACATATACTGGGAAAATAGTTGGCTGTATACGGGGAATCCTAATAAGGAAGAATGTCCATACTGAAAGGACGGAGAATCCGTACCTTAAGTCCAGTGAACGAAGAAGACGAACGGAAGAGAGTCCTACTTCGATCTCACTAATGCTACATAACTAGTATACGTGTATAAGTATTCGGATTACTGTGTACGTAACTGGTTCTATGTCATGTCTTAGCTTGTTTTATATGTTCATGTCATGTTTTACTGATTTTAACGTTATGATGTGTTTATCATGTATTATGGATATTCTGGTTAAGTATTACTTGTGATTCTTGTATTATTATACTTGTAGTGTAAAAAAATAAGTAACTTTCTAAAATTAGCAGGTTTCCTAAAAGAGAAAGTTTCCAAAAATAGAAAGTTTCCAAAAAATAGATTTACTGCTTAAAATAGATAAGTTTCTAAAAATAGAAAGTTTCCACAAATAGATTAGCTTCTTAAAATAAATAAGTTTCTAAAAATAGAAAGTTTCCATAAACAGAATTAAGCTGGATTAATAAGCTAAATAATATAAGCTTAAGTTTCACTGATTAAATCTATTATGTCATGTGAATATGTTATTAATAGTATAGTTTATTAATTATAACATGGTAATTAAATAAACTATATGTTATACGATTTAATTAAATATAAGCATGATTTAATTAAATTAAGGTGTACAAAATACTTAGGTTAAACATGTATTAATATTTATATTAATATAACCTAAGTTATGGAAATTAATTAATTATATGCCATGTTTTAATAATTAATTAATTACTTTAGTCTAAATTAATTAATAAAAATACTTAGGTTAAAATCATGTATTATTAATAATAATAATAAACATAAGTCATGTATTAATTAAATTAATTATATGTAATGCAAAATTAATTTAATTAACTTGTAAAATTCTATACTTGTAAGATTAAATAAACTTGTAAAAAAATCATGGATTTAACCGGTGTGTTATTAATTTATTAAAACGTGTAATGAACCCAACCCGTGAAAACCCGTGTTGTGTTTTGCTTATAAGTCGAACCAAACAGCCCCCTTAACTGTTTTCTTAAACCCAAAACCAAACACCCTTTTAAACTGACACAACCCTTGGCTATGGCTATATTGCCCCCGGTAGTGGCCTTGTTGCCACTGCCTTAACCCTTTCATTCATGCTGCCCAGTTATTTGTACCCACAGTTTTTAGCAAAACGCCACTGTTGATGTTTTAGCTACCCACTGTTTTTGTATTAGTTACCCACCGAGACACCCAAGTGTCTCGGTTCCTACTGTTCTTAACCAAACCACCCTTATAAGGGCGTTTGGTGTTGCTAGTGCTTGAACAAAACCACACCGACCCTTATAGGGTGCGGCTGGTGGAAAAGCAAACACCACCGAGACCAACTTGGTCTCGGTTTGTGTGTGTACCCCGGCTGCAACAACACCCAACGACTTCACCCTTAAACCCAGTTGTCTTTTAACATGCTTTATAGATTAGGGTTTTTACAGATTACATAATTAACTAGAACACAAAAAGAACGAGATTGTTACCATTATCTTGCGTTGGTGATCTAGAAACCAAAACGCGAACAACAATCATGATCAATCTCACGGTCTCTTGGTTCCTGGAATAGAAGACGACGCAGGAGAGATGGAAAAGAACATACGATCGTTAGAAGAAAAGAAGAAGTCGACGGCTGTTTTTTTATGTTTTAGGGTTTGGGATATTGTTGTCTAAAATAAATAATCCATCCCCGTCTGTTTTCTTTTAAGCCGATCTAAACCCAAATGGGCCTATAGCCCATGTTTTCTCTTTTCCTTTCTTGTCTAAACGGCCCAAATCAAACGCCTCCTTATTCGTTCGCAAATCGTGACTAGTTACGTGTGTATACGTGTCTTAAGATGTCGTGATTTTTCCCATGGTTATCTTAATACTTATTAGACGTAAAATTACGTATGTAATGACTTACCGTGTTTGATTTAATATAACTAGAATAATCGTGTTAATTATTCGTGGGTGTTACGTAATTATTAATTATTCATATTATTATAATTACTTGTACGTAACGACATTAAGCGTATTAATAATATACGTAAGTACATAATTATCTGTTCGTGATTTCATGTTCATGATTTCATGTTCGTGATTATAATTATTGTTGGTAATAATTATCGTGTCTTAATACGTATTAAATACTTATCGTGTAATAACACGTACGTAATACTTGTATTTAATATTCATGAAACGTAAACATGTTATATAAGGTAAGTTTTAGTCATGTACGTATGATTATAAGTGTACTGTTTATGGTAAAAGCATGCGGGTTTTACAACTCTTCCCCCTAAAAAGAATAATTCGTCCCCGAATTATAGATAACGTAAACTGAAAGAGGAACACACCCGAATTAAACTGGAAGGGTATGTAAGATAAAAGGACCTGAAGGTGACATGGTAGAAAGGAACGTGGAACGTGACATGTCTTGAAGGGACATGGAACGTGACGTGACTGAAAGAACGTATCTACTTGATAAGAGAAAACGGATAAGAAGTCCGAATGGACTCGTCCGTTTCCAAGTGGCTTCACTCTCGGAACGGTTCCTCCACAAGATCTTGACACAAATGATAAATCTTGGTCCTCCTGACCTTGACTTGAAAACACGAAGAGTTCATGGTTATCAACGTAAGATAGATCCCCTGGATTTGATTGAGGGAATAAGAATTAACGTGCAAGTGTAGATGACACGTTATGATATAAAATAACTTAGACTAACTGATATTGGTCCCGTCTTAGCAATAATGTGCGAGATATATTGAAACGTAGTACGTGAACAATTGTAAACGTGATACGTGAACAATTGTGAATGTGATACGTGGTGATATGGGTAGGGTAATATGGGCAAACATATCGTGATCAATGATATGTGTAACATATCGTGAAAGTGATATGAGAAATATGGAATGAACATGACATTTGAAACATATCATTAACATGGAATACGGCGGCGGTATCACCAAATGCTATAAGGTAAGATGTGGAATGTGACGTGAAACGTCTGTCTGAGGATATAGAGTAATAATAAACTTGAGTCTGGTCTCTCAAGTTCTTGCAAAATTTTCCAGAACGAAAAATGAACGTAAAATCGTAAGCCAGGATACGATCATGAACATGAATAGTGTCATGAACGTGAGTGTGAAAGCAAGTCGTAAAACTGGAACAAGAACGTGACCGTACATGCGAGCACAAATGCGAACCTTTGTGTGACCCGATAGCTGAGGGATTGCCAAGTGATCGGATGAGCCTTGGCTGGAACATGTCCGATCAATCTGTTGGTTCTGAAATCCTTGCGGATGTAAGGATTCTGTAGACTTGATCAAACCGTTGACAATAACCCAGATAGCATCATGCTTCTTCTGAGTTTGCGTTAATCTGGTAACCAAAATCTATGGAAATCTTGTCCCATTTCTATTCACAATTTCAGATGATGGAAAACATCCTAGTCTGTTGGTGTTCTATCTTAACTTGTTGGTATGTCAGGTACCTAGATATGAACGTAACTGTATCTTGCTTCGTAGAAACTTGATACATAGAAGTTTGCGAAACTCCGAGTCTCCAAATTAGACTTCTCTTAGCGTAGATTTTCTGGAACACCTAATGTAGTGTAGGGTTCTCACCTTTACGCATAAGTTGAGTCATGGTAAGATTAACCGTGAGAATATACGTGACTCAGCGTGTCACTGTAATCAACCAAAATTTAGATTGGAAATTTCAGGGTGAAATTTCTCTTGTCATAGAATTTGCAACATTGTGCAAATATGTCTTACTGCTCTTCTCTAGACTTAGAGGAAATCAGGTTGTCCATAATGAAAGTACTGATGAATTTGTTTATGAGTTCATGGAAACTCAATTTACTAAGTCTATAATGCTGCTGGGCATTTATGAGACTAATACAAAATCATGAATCTAGCATGACCGAGTCGTGAACGAATAGCAGTCATGCAAATGTCCTGCTCTTTCACTCGTCATTGTTGGCAGCATGACCATGAATCCGATCTAATAAAAGTGTTTGACACCCTAAAGTCGATTGGACATGTTGTCAATACATGGAGGAGGATAACGGTTATGAATGGTGATTTGTTTAAGTCGACGGTAGTCGACACATAATCTCATGTTACCGTCCTTCTCCTTGGAGGTTCTTCTGGAATGTATGGGAAGATTTTAAAATCATGGGCTGGTTATGAATAAAAGGAACTTCAGTGGTCATGTCTTAACTGACTGCTAGAAAATTTTAGCAGTCATGGATAACAAAGCACGTGCTTGGGAAGCATAGATAATTTATACAGATTTTCCTGATGGAAAACCATGTTGAATGTATTCAAGAGCCTGAATATCATGAATCGTAGCAGAGTGCGCTGTTTGTAGTCCATGATTAGGATTAAATTCGACTCGCATCTCTCCGGGTAAAGCGTTAGCAGCTTGGATCTCATCCTTAGGCTGAAGAAAAACCTTCGTATACGTGGAGAATACGAATGGAATCCTTTATGGTCATGAATATATGAAATATGGGTGCAAGAAATGAAAGTGTCATCGAGCAAACGTGACAGATCTCACTGATACGACGGTGACGGTACTGAATTTCTTGTGGCATGATTAATACATGGCACAAAAAATGGATATACCCTTTATAGGGTACCCTGAAATTCTTAGAGATGTTCCAGAATTGGACGTGAGTCATGTGTCTTGACTCGTGTCTTGGGAATTATAAGCGTGACATGTGTCTTGACTGGTGTATTAACATGTGTCTTCAGAAGTATACGTGAGACATGTATCTTGACTGATGTCTTGACATGTGTCTCGAGATGTGAAACGAATAGAACTACAAATATTAGGTTATTATGCCATAATTGGCGGATCGGTTAGACTACTGATCCTTTGTATTTCTGATCACGTCCACGGTCGGAGCTTCAGTTGCGATTGCTAGGATAGTTGCTGCCACACTAGTGCTTACTATTGTCTTGTCTGTCAGTTCCATGACGGTCATTCTCATGACTGTGATTCATGTAACTATTCAGCAGAGTGACCGGCTGGTACCGATTCACACTCATATGAGTTAAACGACAACTGAATGGCGTGTGACATGTAACTAAGGATTAGGGACAATGATTGATGGAAATCGTCTGGTGGTGAAGCATCTTCTCGTCCGATCACTTTGATCTAACGCCTTTGTCTTCGTCTTGTAAGATATCCAAGTTGTGCACAGCATCAACATCTCGTAGCGTCTCTAAAATCCGTAGCATCAACCCTTAGTAACATCTCCAAGCTATGAGCGCCATCAGAAATTTGTAATGTATCAGCAAGTGGAATACGCACATGGGATACGATACATAGAGTACACATGGAATGTACATGAAATGATCGGTATGGGGTCGATCATCTGACATGGTTTTAAAGGAAAATAATTGGTTAAACGGTTAGAAAGACCATCATGCTAACCTGGCAATGCCAGTATATACCTCATTCTGGTTGCATAGAGAAGCGCTAACGTGTGGTTAAACAAATTTCAACGATGATTTTCCTGAAAGCATGATTAATGAAGACCAACCATGACTATCATGAAATTAGGATTTAAATTAATTCCAACAGTGTCTTGCATGAAAGCATAAACAACAAATGAGACGTAAGACGTAATCAACATGAAGACGAAATCATCATGAAGAAACATGAAACAACTTAACATGAAGGAGTGTATAACATAATCAGCATGAAACTGAAGTTAACCATGACAGTATGAAAACATACTTGACATACAAACATAGTAACTTATGAGGGGACATGAAAAAAAATTATGGCAATAAATCATGAGAAAAAATAATTTATGCATGAAAAACAGTACATGAATGCATGATGCAGTTTATAAAAACCTTTATATGTGCGAGGGTAAACGCCAATGGTCAGTTTACCCAAAACAAAAGACATGGCGAAGGGACGCCTATGGTCGGTCCCAAAGTTAAAAGTTTTGATAAAAGCACATGCGACTAAATAGGGCCAATCCTGTACCAACCGTTACTTAGTCATAAACCTGCGACAATGATACATGGAATAAATAAATGAAACTCAGCTGTAAAAACTTAACAGAAAAATATTTTATGTGACCAATTATGAACTACTGGGTTCAGTTCACATTAGCCACAGTTCACAAGGAAAATCGTGCATGAAACAATGACACATAACTAAGTATGTATGACAATTGTTCAGTCCATATTAGTAAAAGCAATACTGATGAAAACGTCATGGTTAAAACAACAAGGTGCTGAAAACATCATGGTTAAAACAACAAGGTGCTGAAAACATAAGTACATGGAATAACAAGCGTTGGCTTAGGAAGCTCCTGATGATTACCTACTAGTCACAGTTCAAGTTTTAGAGCCTACAGGTTGAAGCCTTGTCTCTGATACCATAATTGTAACACCACACTCTGATAAGTGGACCGTTACGCGTAATTATGGCGTGTCATCAAAGGATGCAAGGTAATATGTAGTAAAATATACATGACCATAGGGAAAACCGGAATCAAATATCAGTTCCCGAACATAAGCCCAAAACATAAATAAAGTAAAAGAAATGAATGAAAGACTAAACAAGCATAAGTATATGAAGGCAAAAGAAGAAGAAGTCTATGGCAGCTTCCACCTATGTACGTCCTCTAAATGCTCAAGTCTGTCCTTGGGTACTTGCCATTTTGGGACATGGAAAGGAAAGTAACTGCTGAGCATAACACTCAGTGCACGGATATACAAGCATGGAATGAATAATATAAGCATGTAAAACATATGGCAGCGGAAATGAATAAGTTCTCGAAAACCTGGTAATAACTTAATAAAACTGGTTTTATAGTTTGAAAAGCCTTATGTTTATCTTATAAAAACTGTTTAACATGTTTACCATTAGCCAATATAGGTCATGAAATATCAACTTTCATGAATACTTAGAGGGGTGACCTCGTCATGCAATTAGAGGGGCTACCTCTAACTTAAATATAAGTTTTTGGGTAGGAGGGATCAGCTCCTTGTGAAGGATGCAAGGCACACACCACATTCACCTGAATAATCTGCTGAAAATATGTAACCTATGATGCACCCATACGCCCCACATGATGATAATAATATGGCCAAAAGCTGAAGGGACGCCACGAGCTATCACTCCGCCCTGGTGAAGTCATAACACTAGTGCCTCCAGTGTTATGGTTATGGTACCTCCATAACTAGGTGAAACTGGTCATGCATGTATATGGCTTTAGGTATCTAATTAAACATAAGCAATTCAAAAACATATAAAACATATACTGGGAAAACAGTTGGTTGTATACAGGGAATCCTAATAAGGAAGAATTTCCATACTAAAAGGACGGAGAATCCGTACCTTAAGTCCAGTGAACGAAGAAGACGAACGGAAGAGATTCCTACTTCGATCTCACTAATGCACATAAATAGTATACGTGTATAAGTATTCGGATTACTGTGTACGTAACTGGTTCTATGTCATGTCTTAGCTTGTTTTATATGTTCATGTCATGTTTTACATATTTTAACGTTATGATGTGTTTATCATGTATTCTGGATATTCTAGTTAAGTATTACTTGTATTTCTTGTATTATTATACTTGTAGTGTAAAAAAATAAGTAACTTTCTAAAAATAGCAGGTTTCCTAAAATAGAAAGTTTCTAAAAATAGAAAGTTTCTAAAAATAGAAAGTTTCTAAAAATAGAAAATTTCCAAAAAACAGATTTACTACTTAAAATAGATAAGTTTCTAAAAATAGAAAGTTTCCATAAATAGATCAGCTTCTTATAATAAATAAGTTTCTAAAATAGAAAGTTTCTATAAATAGAATTAAGCCGGTTTAATAAGCTAAATAATATAAGCTTAAGTTTCACTGATTAAGTATATTATGTCATGTGATTAATAGTATAGTTTATTAATTATAACATGTTAATTACATAAACTATATATTATACGATTTAATTCAATATATGCATGATTTAATTAAATTAGGGTGTACAAAATACATAGGTTAAACATGTATTAATATTTATTAATATAACCTAAGTCATGGAAATTAATTAATTATATGCCATGTTTTAATAATTAATTAATTACTTTAGTCTAAATTAATTAATAAAAATACTTAGGTTAAAATCATGTATTATTAATAATAATAATAAACCTAAGTCATGTCTTAATTAAATTAATTATATGTAATGCCAAATTAATTTAATTAACTTGTAAAATTATATACTTGTAAGATTAAATAAACTTGTAAAAAAAACAAAAATCATGGATCGAACCGTGTGTTATTAATTTATTAAAACGTGTCGCGAACCGAACCCGTGAAAACCCGTGTTGTGTTTTACTTATAAGCCGAACCAAACAACCCCCTTAACTGTTTTCTTAAACCCAAAACCAAACACCCTTTTAAACGGCCACAACCCTTGGCTGTGGCTATATTGCCCCCGGTAGTGGCCTTGTTGCCACTGCCTTAACCCTTTCATTCCTGCTGCCCAGTTATTTGTACCCACTGTTTTAAGCAAAACACCACTGTTGATGTTTTAGCTACCCACTGTTTTTGTAATAGTTACCCACCGAGACACCCAAGTGTCTCGGTTCCCACTGTTCTTAACCAAACCACCCTTATAAGGGCGTTTGGTGTTGCTAGTGCTTGAACAAAACCACACCGACCCTTATAGGGTGCAGCTGGTGGAAAAGCAAATACCACCGAGACCAACTTGGTCTCGGTTTGTGTGTGTACCCCGGCTGTAACAACACCCAATGACTTCACCTTTAAACCTAGTTGTCTTTTAACATGCTTTATAGATTAGGGTTTTTACAGATTACATAATTAACTAGAACACACAAAAAACGAGATTGTTACCATTATCTTGCGTTGGTGATCTAGGAACCAAAACGCGAACAACAATCATGATCAATCCCACGGTCTCTTGGTTCTTCGAATGGAAGACGACGCAGGAGAGATGGAAAAGAACATACGATCGTTAGAAGAAAAGAAGAAGTCGACTGTTGTTTTTTATGTTTTAGGGTTTGGGATATTGTTGTCTAAAATAAATAATCCCTCCCCGTCTTTAAGCCGATCTAAACCCAAATGGGCCTATAGCCCATGTTTTCTCTTGTCCTTTCTTGTCTAAACGGCCCAAATCAAACGCCTCCTTATTCGTTCGCAAATCGTGACTAATTACGTATGTATTCGTGTCTTAAGATGTCGTGAATTTTCCCATGATTATATTAATACTTATTAGACGTAATAATTACGTATGTAATGACTTACCGTGTTCGATTTAATATAAGTAGAATAATCGTGTTAATTATTCGTGTTTACGTGTTACGTAATTATTAATTATTCATATTATTATAATTACTTGTACGTAACGACATTCATCGTATTAATAATATACGTAAGTACATAATTATCTGTTCGTGATTTCATATTCATGAGTTCATGTTCATGAGTTCATGTTCATGATTATAATTATTGTTGGTAATAATTATCGTGTCTTAATACGTATTAAATACTTATCGTGTAATAACACGTACGTAATACTTGTATTTAATATTCATGAAACGTAAACATGTTATATAAGGTAAGTTTTAGTCATGTACGCACGATTATAAGTGTACTGTTCATGATAAAAGCATGCGGGTTTTACATATGGAATATGCCAAATTCAAATTATGGAATATTCTTTGGAATATGCCTTTGGGAATATTCTTTGGAATATTCCAAATTTAAATTTCCATTTTCTTTTTATTAAAACATTTTCTTAAAAATAAAGTTTATTAAAATCTTTTGTCACATTTGATTAAATGTGAGTTTTAAGAAAATATTAATCCTTGATCACTTAGGTTAATGACATGTTTATTCATACCTTGAGTGATTCATGTCGAATGCGATCTTGGAGATGTCGAGAGAAGTATACAAATGTATTCTTGAGTGATTACGAGTACCTTAACATTTTATATAATGTATTGCGAATTATACGTTTGTCATCAACAAAACACAAAGAGATTATATCGACAAAACATCGTAATGTTTGCACTAACAAAGAAGAATCATGATGATCCTTGTTTTTCTTGACCCAAATAGGTCGAACCTAGATTTTTGATTTCTTGGAAAGCTTAGAAGAAGAAGCTTTGGGTTTAGAAGATTGTGAAAAGGGGATGTCAAGGTTAAGATTAGGAGAGTTAGGCATTGTGAGGGATGAGAAGAAGAACCCCCAAAATAAGAGAATTTAAAAGAAAGTAGACAAGGCAAAGATTTGAAATGAAATCAAAAGTTTGCAAGGAATGTTTAGCCAAAATTGGTAAACAAAGAATCTTGAGAAAGACTGTACTCAAAGAGGAAAGACCAAAAACGAGCCAAAAATGGCCTGCTGTTCGCGGTTCCTTAAAGGAACATGCGGTTCCTTATATATATAAGGGACCGTGTGGTCTTTTGGGACCCGCATATAGTGGACATGAAAAATCGATTTTACAAGGTTTTGAGAAAAACTAAGACATTTTCAAAAAGTTGCAAATCTTGGATTTTTACCATTTTTAGCACTAGATTATGCTTTGGTTGCACAAAAGGCAACACACTCACAAAGAGTGTCTTGACAAAGGGTGAAAAAATATTTAGATAACATTTTGATCCCATTTTAGTCAAGTTTTAATGGTTGTGATAGAATTAGGTTCAATTTTTAAATAAATTGAAGTTGATTAGTGTGAGCACATAGATTTGAAACACACAAATACAAAATCTATAACACATCTTCATGAAAACTCATGAACGAAAGGAAATACAAAAAATGAAAAACAACTAATTAATACAAAGTTAGCTAAACTAGTTCTTGATAGATAGTCTTCCTTGGCTTGATTTTCTTTTGAAAACATTTATTTTTAGAAGATCATCATTCATCCTCTAGGAGGTGGAGGCATCGAGAACAAGGTAAACAAGAAGTCTTGCAACCTCCTATGAAGTCCAAACATCTTCATTCTTAGATTTTGAATGATGTAGTTGTTGTAGAGGCAACATGGACAATTAGCACCATGAGCTTCTTAAAAACCAAAGAAGTATGGATCACCCCTAAAGTAGGAAATGGGAACACCCAAAAGTGGAATGTTTGAGGGATGAGGAGGAGGCATGGTGTCCAATGGTGAGATAGGTGAGTTAAGAGGAGTGAAAGATGAGGTGACCAATGGCTCAATAAAATCATTCACAATAGGAAAGCTTTGTAGAGGTTGAGGGTTCACATCCATGAGAGGACAAGGAGTGAATGGTGAGGACAACTCATTCATTCTAGATTGGAATAAAGAAGATGTAGACCTGTGAGAGTGGTTAGTACCATGAGTTGAACTTGTCTTGAATGGTGCAAGTGGTGGTGAGGGTGATGAAGAGATGAGAATTAGAGAAATCTCATTCTTAGGTGTGAGAAAAGATGAAGAGTCAAGTTTGTGAAACTTGATTTTGATCTTAAAGTTTCTTTTGGCTGAGGATTTTTTGGAAGAATTTGATGATCTTGTAGACACCATGGTTGTGTGTCAAGGTTTAGAAGAAGGTTTGAAAGATGAAGAAGAAGATTAAACAAAGACGGTTTAAGAAGGGAATGGGATGATCCAAACTAGTAATGGGTTAAAAATCATTTTTGTGAACAATGAAATTAGGTAGGCTAATTTAGATAAAAAAAATGGTCTTTTAGCAAAACATTTAGCAATGTTTACAAAGATTTAGAGGAAACAGTGTAAAGCAAAGATTCTTTAGTGACCAGACCCTGCGGTTCCTTAAATAGGATTACGGTTCTTTATCGCTAAGGAACCGCAGATATTTAAGGTACCGTTAATTTTCAAGCCCCCAGGTTTTACACAAGTCTGTATCAAGCCAAAGTGGATTATAAACCAAAAACTAGTGAGCTAACTAACACAAAATTGCACAAAGATATGTGAATCGCCATAAGGATCACATAAACATCTACGGATTAAAATACTAATCAATCCAACACAAAGTTTTAGTTAGAAAATACCAAATTCTAAGAACAATAAACATAAAAACTCTAAATAAAGGAAATTGTTCAACAATTCAAAACATGTTAAACTTTGTTCCATTACCATAGCTTCATCTCTTCTACATGCCAAGTTTCTTGATCATCTTCCCAAAGCTCTTGAATGTTCCCCTATGCTACGTTCCAAAGTCATGTAACTCACTACGGGTTGAAGGTTTGAACGATAAACATGCTCAAGTGAGAGGTTTTCTGGAAGGTCACTAGTAGCATAGTGAGGAGGAGGAACGAGAGGGTCTAACCCGTCCATGAAAGTGTTCATAGATGGGGTGGAGTCACTCGAAGAACCGAAGTGAACACTCATACCTTCGTCACCACCATCACACGGTGACATAAGAGTGTCCTCATCATCGAAATCTTGTGGTTCATTCCTTCTGGTACCACGATCACTTCTCGGCTTTCGTGGTTGTACCTATCGAATAGGCATCATGACACGATTGACCGGTTGAAAGTGAGGAAGATCGAGGTCGGGAAAGTCTACACCAACCTTGTTGAAAAGATGAGCGAGGAGCATGGCATATGGGAGATTTGTTTTTGGTCGAGAGAGAACATAGGTAATCCGTCGAGCGATGTAAAATGCAAGATTGTACTTGGTGTTGGTAAAGATGCAACACATCATGTGTGCCATACACGCCAGGATATGATCCCAGTTTCCACCAAGACAAAATACATTTTCCCTAAGAATGTCGGCCCAATGGACCATGCAATCATTAAGGTCACTTTCGAGTATCTCATGACGATTTAGAGATCGCTTAGAAGAATGGATACTTCGAACAACGGTTAGGCTATGCCCTTTGGTAATGGTGTCAAGGATGAGGTCAAGGTCTAGCTCTTCGTCATCATTTGTAGCACAATCAGAAGACTCAATTAAATCATCAATTTTCAAAGCATCGGTGAACCGACAAGTACCGACAAATAGCACACGAAGAGCCGCACCAAAATCCTAGAGAGATTATTGGATGAGCTAAACATTTAAGGTGAACCTAAAAAATATTCCATTATCATTAGAGATAAGTGAATATCCGCTAAAGAACTCCAATAGAAATTCGGGGTAAATATCTTCTTCGATATATAGCAAACAATCAAATCCAATTTGAGCAAACATTGATTTGATGTAAGCATAACCCGCAATGTCCTCTTCCACAACTCTACCCTCATGAAAGTAACGGTTTTGGAGTAAACGAAAGGTATTGGCAAGGGTTAGTGAGGGACAAAAATGGGCAAGGTTTGGCATATAAGCTTTAGGATATTGGTAGTCTTTGTGGTATTTCGAAGGCATGATTAGTTACCTATTAACAACAAACAACAAATATTTCCCAATCACTCATATGCTATATAATGACCACAAACAAAACTCATGAAAAATGTGTTTGAACAAATGATATTCAAATAAAGGATTCATCCTTAAAATTTACATGTTCACAATGAACCAAATTCATCATTGACAATAACATATTGACAATGTAAGATCAACCATGAATTTCGAACAAGGGTTTTTGAAAAATAGTTTTGGGTAAGCATTAACAATGCAATTATCAATTTGTTCATGGGTTCCTAACACATCCATCGTTTAACCTAAAATATTTAGTCAAAATTCGGATTGTTCTACAAGTGGGTTTTAGTGAAATCTCAATGAATTCGAACCTAAGGAGTCATAGTAAAGTAACTATGTCAACCCACATTCCTAGCAAGGTTCTAATTCGATATTAGTTTTAAAAATCCCTAATTATGAAAATAAGAACCCTAGAACAAATTAATTGAAATTTAATGAGATTACTTACAGATAATTGATGTTGGAAGAGGGATGAGTGAAACCCACGACTTGGAATTGATTAATCTTGAGTGATTTGGTGTTTTTGAAGGTTCAACAATGAAGTTTAGAGGAAACTCGTCGCCTTCTATGGAGAAGAAAAGAGGGTTGCTTTGAAATAGTGTTTTTAATTAAAACCTGAATACTTTAGTCACTTGATGGGGCCATGGTGCTTTATCGATATAGCACCGTGGTTTAGCACCGTGACAATTAAGGATCCGCGCACAGTGGCAGATCTTTAACAAAGAAGAATTTTTCAAAACCAAGTTTTTCTAAAATACTTAAAATATATCTTAAGCCATTTGGAAATCATTAGACCACTTCAATACTAGGTGATAATGCCAAGTGAATGATTACGAGTGGAATCGAAACCAGAGGAGATTGAAACGGAGAAACGACTACTCGTAGCAAAGATGTAAAGTAGAGAAAATCCAAGGGGAGTGAATCAAGACCAAGGTCAATGCTCAAGAACCAAGTGACAAACTTCAAGTAGCGGAAACGAAGAGCTTGTGTCATTTATAGTGGTTTAAGACGTGCCTTTCCAGCGAAAGCTTAATCGCCTTTGGTAATGAACTATATCAAGCAATCTTGTACAAAATAGATCAAGAACATTTTAAATAGTAGTATTAATGCTATTAAGACAAAGAGCAAAATGTAGATTCACTTTCTCTCCTACGTGATCGGATAATTATCATTTCTAGGGACTACAATGATAACATCCTTGGAGTATTTCAATTTCAAATGTGTAATATCCTAACTATGCCTTATGGAGTAATCGGGTATCTCAAGGAATCTAACAATCATCCTAAAGATGAGCTTAATTGCACACATTACACATGATATAGGGCCTACTAACCGTATGGGTGGAAACCATAGATATCATGCTTGATAGTTTAAGCTACTACTAACTCACTCTACATCTCCTAAGTGAGTCAAGTATCCAAGAAATGAAGGTTTGAGAGGATATAAGAATAGAATCACAAACCACAAACAAATGTCAAGGCAAGGATGCCAAGGACAACCATATAGTCAAGTAATGATCAAAAGGATGATCAATAGGGCGTGTGGAAGGACGAGAACGTACCTTAGCTGCAAAGAGCACTTCAAAATTTCAAGGAGCTAATACAAGGCCCAATATTGACTAAAGTGACTAATGAGTCTTCAAGGACTAGTATCACTCTCATCCATCTAAGCATCATCATTCAATGATGTTGGGAATCAAAAAAGATGAGTCTTCTAAAAGTGTAAGCAACTCAATCTACAATCACTTAAGTAACAGATCTTCATGAGTACCTACACAAAGCAAGATGCAAACTAGTAGATACATTTCAAGGATAATACTAAAATGTATAAGTTCCACTAATCTAGATGAGATGCAATATTACTAGTAAAATGCCAATTTTCAATGAAAAAATACTTTTGACCAAAGAGAAACTTTAGTACAATAAAACCTTCTAATTTGAGGAGACAATGGATCGATCCAAGTTTTAAAGTACAATATACTTCAAAGATCTTGAGTGACCATCGCTCTGATACCAATTGTAGAAACTAGAAGGGGGGTTGAATAGTTTTTCTTCGGTTTATATCCTAATTCAAATTCCTTTCACTTAGGCTTGTCTCAAAACTATCTTTTACTTAAAAGCTAGTTCCATAATGATTAGGTTCAATTCTAATGCATTAACAATGACAAGTAATATATGTGAATGCCAAGATAGTAAGAATAAGTAAAGAGTAAGGAAAGAATCAACCTAATAGGAAGACACCAAGATCTATAGTGGTTCGACAACGAAGCTCTATCTTCGTTCCTACTCCACTCCTCGAGTACACCTTACTCGAGATTTACACTATATCCACAAGCTCCCTTCTTGGCGGAGAAAACCTTAGAACGTCGCTTACATTATTTTCCGACGCTAAGCTAAATGTCGAGACCTAATCTTAGCTAGGCCTAATCTACACAACGTCGCACACTTCACCATTTAACGACACAAGGCTAGATGTCTAGTTCTAATTGAAAGATAGAACCAATCTTCACAACGTTGCCTAATTCACCATTTAACGACACAAGTCTAGATGTCGAGTTCTAATCGAAAGGTAGAACCAATATTCACAACGTTGCATAATTCACCATTTAACGACACAAGGCTAGATGTCGAATTCTAATTGAAAGGTAGAACCAATCTTCATAACTCTTCACTTTGAAGCTAAGTGAGAACTTCACTAGACACAACTATATCACTTTAGAGTTCAGTGAGAACTCACAAGACACAACCACATCACTTTATAGTTAAGTGAGAACTCACAAGACACAACCACATCACTTTATAGTATAGTGAGAACTCACAACTCTTCACTTTGAAGCTAAGTGAGAACTCTACAAGACACAACTACATCACCTTAAAGTTTAGTAAGAACTCACAACTAATTCCTATTACAACTCAATAAAACACATATCCAAGTATACACATGTAACTTGGATCTACACAACACAAATCTAAGTATACACATATACAATGGATTTACACAAGATTAGATCTATGTATTCAAAAATACATTAGATCTACACAAGACTCAAATAAGAATAAATGATGAACATGACTAGATCTTTAGGAGAGGATCTTTATCAAGGCTTCATCTTTAATCACATCAGAAGTGTGTGAGTGATCTTCTCATTGGACAAGGTAAACAAGGAGATCAAGGAGATAATCATAAGTAAACATACTTAACACATTAAGTGATCATTTACAAATGATTAGGAATTACAAAAGAGAAAGATGGCAGAAAGAGTGTCCAAAAAGGGTTGTGGAAAATGCAGGTTTGATCCACTATTTATATGAGACAAAGGCCAATGGATCTCTGAGGGCGGTGCCTTAAATATGCATGCGGTTCGTTATCACTAAGGAACCGCATAGCCCTTTAAGGGACCGTTGTCACACCCCACCATGGCGGAATATGGAGCGCGACGTATGGATATCATCACAACAATAGCGTGTCTATAGAGATAACTAAATGAAATGGAAATATCATAAATGGTGACACAATGTCATGAAGATATCACAAACAATGCAGGCGTCTAGGTAAGTAGGTAACAGGTCTACCTCTTAGCAAAGACATACAATTAACAAATAACAAACATATAGGTGTCTACAAAGTATCACTTATTAAAACATAAGTAAAGACTAAGAGGAAAGGGGGTTCCTCCAATGCAATCCTAAGCCTCCCAGCTAGCCACCCCTATTCTCACGCTTAACCACATTATCACTTGAAAGAGACACTAAAACACGTCAACATAAAGTTGGTGAGAGTCATAGGTTTAGACTCCAACCCTAAAATAGTTATAAGCTGTGAATAACAACCATTAACAAAAGAACATATGACAATGCGTTATAATTATGCATTAACAACTACCATTCAAGATTAACCATACAATCACAATTCCAAGGCACCAAGCCTTACCAATAACCACAATTTCCAAGGCTCCCAACCTTACCAATAACCATGGTCTCATAGGCGTCCATACACCTATGACCCAATCCCAAGGCCCCGCCTTGTCAACATCCCCTTGGTACCAAGTCAAACTACAATAACAATCAAGAATCGCATAGCAGCTAGTCACATAAGTGTACACACAAGTCCATCACAAACCATAAAAACATTCACAGCATTATTTACAAAACCATATAGTGTCTCTTCCATCCCATCTGGAAGTCAAATCATTTATAGCTCATAAAAACATGGGAATATGAAACTCACCTGAACAAGCTTCTCTAAGTACCCGCACTCTAGCAAAATCTAAACACACAAACGTATACAATCAAGACATGAACCACATACCAAAATGGCTCATCAATCTATGATGGATATATAACCTTATCCTACCACTTAACCCCATTTATATTCCATATGCATCTCATTACACCCCTCTATAAAGCCCTTAACTTAGTTAACTCGCCCCGTTAACATTTAACCCAAAACAGTCCCGTTTTTCATACCTTAAACTATGGGTCGAACACCCCCTTAACCAAATTAACTTCCTCTGTAAAAGAAACACTATGCCCTTACATGTGTTAGCTAACTCTCCCCTTTGGCCGCAACCTTGAAGACATTGTTAAGGCCTCCATATATATATATATATATATATATATATATATATATATATATATATACTTTTACCTATCCAGAATTTACTAATTTTGAACATATGAAACGTTTGTTATGATCAGAGGGTCTTACTCTAACCCATTTTTTTAGACCTCCTCCAAATCTTTTGTTTAATATATTATCTAAGTCTCATGTTCGTTTGAAGGTTCCAATATAACCCTAAGTACCCTAAACAATTCAAAACATAAAAAGAAAACAGGCTGATCCAAAAACTGTTTTGACACCCGACTGATGTAACCTGTTTTTGACCCACTTCCAGACTTCCAATTTAGTTCTCGTTTCTTGAATTTGAAAGAACTCAATTACCTTTCCAGGGACATAAGATTCGAAAATTAAAAGTTTGTAAAACACTAGATATGATCAAAACAATGACCCGAAAATTCTGCCCAGTTTTTAAAAACGAATTTAACATAATTAACCAAATTAATTACCCTCATCATGTTTAATCATTAAACCTAATTATTCTAATCAAGTCTATATCATTGTGATAACATTAAATTACAGATTTTCTAATAAACACTAACCTAGATCCATCATATAATGATTAAGAAAGAATTAAAAACAATTTAATTAAAATGAGATTGAAGATTTTTAACTTAGAATTAATGGAAGACAAGAAAAATATGAAAACCCTAAATAGACTACATGGATTTCGACTTAAGCTTGATCCCCAGGGATTTTATGAATGCTTTTGGTTAATAAAAAGTTTTTATATAATTTCCTAGCAAGTCCTTGGCCCATTACAAAAGCCGGTTCTCCTTTTTCCTTTTTTTCCCTTTTCTTTTTCTTTCTTGCATCCCAAAACCGACTATACCCCTTTAATTTCTTTTTTTTTCTTTTTATTATTAATAATTGTATTAATAATATTTCCTTAATTTTCCTTAATTTATTTCAGCTCTTAAAGCCTCCAAAACCTCAAAACCGTAAAACTAGTCAAATTTACGCCTATACCGTAAAAGACGTAAAAATATACAGTTTTATAAAAACTCTTGAAATATGAAATAAACTAATTAACTAAGTCCTAAATGACTTAAAACCATCCAAAAAAATACTCCCGTGACTAAATACCTCTTCCGAGACCCCTAAATGCAAAACCCTAAACAGTAAAAATACGATTTTCTATAATACATATACGTATACGTAAAACCACTAAATAACACTATCTCATTTCATAGTCACTACCATGTGGGCTCATGAACATGAAATAATCGTTCCTCCATTTACTTATGAGTACCATATACCCATAAACGATATCCAAACCTCACTCCAAACACACAAAATAAACACATAAGCACATAAAAGCACATATTTGCACAAAACACCTTAAACTATAGTCTAAGTGACGAACCCCAAAAACCATGGTTGTCACATCACTCCCTCCTAATATAAATCTCGTCCCGAGATTTACTCCTCAGGATCAAACACACAAACAACAAATTACATGAGGATACTTGTTCTAAATGAACTCCTCTCATTTCCATGTGTACTTTAGTTCAAGTCTCAAAATACCACATATACAAACCAACAATATTTAAATTCATTCCTAAACTCTTGACCTCACAGCCAATAAATCTCACAAATGACCCTTTGATAAAACAAAGACTCTTATTAACACAAATCCCGAATAACCGAACATGCAAATATGCATTCTCAAACAAAATTTACCAATCTTAATACATGAAATATATCATGTATACCACTCAATTCTCTTAGGTAATTTTATACTCATAAGCTACTGGTCCGATCTTTCTAAAGATTATAAATGGACCTACAAAACTCTACATCAACTTTTCCATTTTACCAAAACATACCACCCGTTACTATGGGTGAAACTTCCTACATAACTTTGTCACTAAACTTTAGTGGTTTCAGCCTTTTCAACATAGCATATCTTGTTGCTCTCATCCTTTCCCACAAACACCATTTCCACATTAGTAGTCTCTTCCACGGATTTTAGTCCACCATAAGGAAAACTCACCTTATCCTTCCATATAGTGCCTCAAATGGCATTCATCGACTTCTAGTATGATAACTATCATTATATAAAAACTCAGATATCGCTAGCGAGTTTCCCACATCCCTCTAAATCAGTCACCTAAGCTCTCAACACGACTCCTATACTTGTAGCAATTTCTCACTTCGTCCATCCATTTCCAATCATGTTCATCAATCCCTTTAGTCCTTAACCCAAACCACTTAAAAATTCTAATTTCCTTACAAAAGTGACTCATGACGGTATTTCACATATTCATTAGTTATTCCTTTCAACTGTCATCAAACCCATGTTACAACTACTTCCATCAAATTTGGATAGCTCATTAGTAGCACCCATACACTTCTTTTCTCACTTTCCTCAATGAAAGATTTTTTTTAATATTTTTTTGGATACCCAATACTTCCTTTATACCTACACAATGTCTTACCTTCAAGGTCCTAGTGCTCCTCATCTTGTCTCAGTTAGACCAAACCCTTCGTCTCTCATGACACATCACATCTATAACTCCTCATCCACTCGATTATCGATACTAAGCCTTCCAATCAAACGATATAGGTCAGTGTCATTTCCTTTTCCACACTACAACAATATTAACATGCTTTGTGCTTTAGTCTACTCATTAGGCTATACCAAAGTTTTACCTTCGACTCCTATCTCGACCTATTTCATTCATGATTCGCATCTATCCACACTTCCTTCTTCTTCCTCAACTCATGCCATACATCACGATGTGATGCTTCCCGTCTAACAAGTCATCTACACGTCAAAATTACCTAACTAACTTCACTTTTTTTCCTTATGACCAATTCTCCTACTCCCTCCTAATAGGGATAGATTAGAGTTTCTCGTGATTCTACCCGGATCTCACTCTCATCTAAAACCCATATCAGTTTTCATTTTTCTAAACCAATCCATATTATAAATTCTTACATAGGTCTCATAACTCTCTTCTTGACATTGCACCTACCATGTGGTACTTTTGTCATCAAGTTCTAGGGATACTTGGTTCTATCCTTCGAGGGTTCTCCCTGATTCCTTCACTATCATGTCCAACTAAAATGTTTCACTCAATTCATCAAATCTATGGAAATCGTTATTGCATTGGATAATTCATAACTCTCTCTTCCAAAGATCCTTCATAAACACCTTCACTAAACTGACCCTATAATCACTTCTCCACGAACTTATTCCGCTCAGCTTCACTACTCATCCCTCGATATTGATTTCCACGAAATTCTATCTTTGTGTAGTCACTCGACTCCCGTTGTTACTTCCACGAGTTCTTAATCTCCCATGTTATGTAGTCACTCGATCACGATCCATTGGTTCAGCTCTTTTTAGCTCCACTCCGGTACTCGATCTGTCCTTCTTCGTCACGAACCATACGGAGATTCCCATCATAGTGCTTGTCACCTTTCCAGTCCTTGCAACTTCTGTGACTCCTTCAAAGTCTCTTGCATCCTTCTAGCAGCCGGCACGTAGTCCTTTCGGCTCCTTGCTTCACGATGTAGCTCTTCACGCACTCCTTCTCGTCTCCATGATGTTACCTAGGAACTTCACACTACGCAGTAGCTTCTAACTTCAACTCATCTACCATAATATTTCTTAAGTTACTTCAACCCCTCAATGGCTCACTCTTCCTTACTTGTTGTACTTCACCATTAATCAGCCTCCTACCAATCATTCTTTCACATCCATGTTTTCCTTCACGTGTCTACTACTACCTTGCCTCCATAACTATACCAATTCCCTTGCATGTTATTTGCCTAATCTTTCCATTAGTAGAAACTGTCTACTCTACCCTCACATCCGCTAGTACTTTCATCAATCTCCTAATGGTACTTCAACCAACTTCCCATAGCATGACATCTCGTTCCTATGACCAGTCAACTAACTTTACTTACTCCCTTTTTCTCGTAACCAATCTAAGTTTCAAAACTCCACAAATCTTAATCTTTCCTTCAACACAACCTTTAAACCAAAATACATCTGTCTATTCTAATATCTAACCATAAGTAATACTACCCAACTTTATCCTCTCATCCTAACGTTCCCACAACCGCATAACTAAATCAACCATGACGTGTACCAAAAGAATTCCAAACAATCGTGTCCCAAAATAAAATATAGGGTAAAACGAACCCTATCCAAAACAACTGAAAACAAAACAATGTAATCCGAAAGATCAGTAGAGTGTGCCAACAACAAAGATAGACTCATGACGATTTGTATTACCAAATTTCAATATCTTAGAAAATTTTAAAATTTTCATCTCAATTAGTTACTTCACATTAGGACCATGTTTTAACACCAATAAATGAAATCATAGTCATATTTTACCATCTCTGTTACTATCAAAAGGCACAACTCGGTTAGTGTACTAAAACTCACTTTATCTATCATCTCATTTAACAATAAACTCATCTTTTATCTTCATTATTTTATCAAAGGTATTCACTAGTTAGTATAGTATAATGTTATTCTAACCATTATCTTGTTTACTCACATTAAACTCATTTCACTTGTTATCATGAAACCAATATGTGTTTATAAAATATGGTGTTTTTATTCATTTTATTCTATATTATAATTATTTTAAATAATCCATTTAGGCTTGTTATAACTAACTATTACACGTTTACAAGGTGTTGTATTATTATTATCATTATTATAATAAAATCTTCCTTTTTACTCTTTCCGTCTATTTAAATACTTCTAAAATTTTAACTTCACTTTTAAGAAAATTATCGTAAAATTTCTTTACCCTTTATATGTACCATCACATGTTACCTAGATAACTAATCCATTCATTGTCAAGATTTTTTTTACTTATTACCAATAAACATAAAGAAAAGATATGTAAGTCAGGATATCATACCGTACACTTAAAAAATATTTTCAAAAGAAATTTCCTTTAATTAGCTAGACTCCTTTGTAAGAAAATTTGGTAGTTCTCATTAATTAAAATGCATACCCGAATGTAGACACACTTCAAGAGATTCAAAATGTCGTTGAAACTTCATCAAACTCCAGCACTAATAAACTGTTTAAACACGAGAGAACACTAGGTACGTTCAAGTTATAATAACTATTGAACGTCCGTATATCATAACATAACATCTACTAGTATATATACATCCGCATATATATACCTATTAAATCTCTCAAAACATACTCGTTATCATACAAGTCAAGTCAATCGATCGCGTCATACACTCGATTTTCCATACGATTAATCACCATCTCACCATTTCACCATGCCACAACAAGGCATAAAACCCATCACCAAAACCAAACCATATCGTGTGACCCCATAATTACACAACACGACTATAACCCAAAACATATAACAAAAAAACCATAGCCATATCATAGGCAACCATTACATAAACCCATATTGTTTACAAATACTCAAAATACATATCTCATCATATACAAGCATGTACTAACCCCTTTTTCATGCAACCATACTTGGAAGTCCATCGGTGTTGTGGCACATATATAATTATGTAGGCCTCCATAATTATAGATGTCCCCTTTCACCCATGTACTCTCTCCTATGCCGACACTTATAAGAAATTAGTACTACATGGAACACATAAGTCTACCACATATATACCACATAAAATACACTCTATATATATACCGTATAGGTAAAATAAGAACATCTCATACGTCAACCCTAACTTCATTCATAACTCGAGGCTCAATCACCAAAACAAATCAATAATAACAAAATATCCAACATTAAAAAAATAACCATAACCATTCAGGCGAAAATTCGAATCTACTACTAGTCGCAGACTCAACATCGGTACTATCCTATTATTACCTAGCGCACCTCTTCTTCTACGCGACATGGGTAACACTAAATAGGTTCCTACACTTCCGGTTCATACGTCGCATCTATAGAAAATAAATGAATGTACTTACGTATACTATATCTCAATAAGTAAGTATGAAAGTAAATAAATATCCAAAACAAAATTAACACTTAAGCACTCCATATACTATAATGAACACATACCCCTATGACACCTACATGCATGAACCCTTAAGCTATAGACTAGGCTACTAGACTAGGCAACCTAATTCTCTATAACCATTGTCTTTGATACCATTCTGTCACACCCCACCATGGCGGAATATGGGGAGCGAAGTATGGATATCATCACAACAATAGCGTGTCTATAGAGATAACTAAATGAAATGGAAATATCATAAATGATGACACAATGTCATGAAGATATCACAAACAATGTAGGCGTCTAGGTAAGTAGGTAACAGGTCTACCTCTTACCAAAGACATACAATTAACAAATAACAAACATATAGGTGTCTACAAAGTATCACTTATTCAAACATAAGTGAAGACTAAGAGGAAAGGGGGTTCCTCCAATGCAATCCTAAGCCTCCCAGCTAGCCACTCCTATTCTCACGCTTAACCACATTATCACCTGAAAGAGACACTAAAACACGTCAACATAAAGTTGGTGAGAGTCATAGGTTTAGACTCCAATCCCAAAATAGTTATAAGCTGTGAATAACAACCATTAACAAAAGAACATATGAACAATGTGTTACAATTATGCATTAACAACTACCATTCAAGATTAACCATACAATCACAATTCCAAGGCACCAAGCCTTACCAATAACCACAATTTCCGAGGCTCCTAGCCTTACCAATAACCATGGTCCCATAGGCGCCCATACACCTATGACCCAATCCCAAGGCCCCGCCTTGTCAACATCCCCTTGGTACCAAGTCAAACCACAATAACAATCAAGAATCGCATAGCAGTTAGTCACATAAGTGTACACACAAGTCCATCACAAACCATACAAACATTCACAACATTATTTACAAAACCATACAGTGTCTCTTCCATCCCATCTGGAAGTCAAATCATTTATATCTCATAAAAACATTGGACTATGAAACTCACCTGAATAAGCTTCTCCAAGTACCCGCACTCTAGCAAAATCTAAACACACAAACGTATACAATCAAGACATGAACCACATACCAAAATGGATCATCAATCTATGATGTATATATAACCTTCTCCTACCACTTAATCCCATTTATATGCCATAGTCATCTCATTACACCCCTCTCTAAAGCCCTTAACTTAGTTTAGTCCATAACTCGTCCCGTTAACATTTAACCCAAAACAGTCCCGTTTTTCATACCTTAAACTATGGGTCGAACACCCCCTTAACCAAATCAACTTCCTCTGTAAAAGAAACCATATGCCCTTACATGTGTTAGCTAACTCTCACCTTTGGCCGCAACCTTGAATACACTGTTAAGGTCTCCATATATATATATATATATATATATATATATATATATATATATATATATATATATATATATATATATAGGGGGACTTTATTTACAGAACCCATCTTAGTAACAGAACTTGCAGAACTCTTATTTTTGAAGACAAACATGTATGTTTGAAGGCTTACATGTATGTTTATGAAAGCGAACATGTATGTTTTTATATCGGTGCACATACATGCATGCACGCTTTCAAAAATGTATGTTTTTGAATGCGTGCACATACATGCATGCACGCCCTCAAACATGTATGTTTTTTTATATCTTTTTTTAATTTTATTTAATTTTGACAAAAAGAACTTCAAATATGCTTCACGAATACATATATTTTCTAAAAACATACATGTACTCCTTCAAACATACATGTTTGCCTTAAAAAACAAAAGTTCTGCAAGTTCTGTCACTAAGATGGGTTCTGTAAATAAAGTTACACTATATATATATATATATATATATATATATATATATATATATATATATATATATATATATATATATATATATATATATATATATATATATATATATATATATATATATATATATATATATATATATCTATATATATATATATATATATATATATATATATATATATATATATATATATATATATATATATATATATATATATATATATATATATATATATATATATATATATATATATATATATATACTTTTACCTATCCAGAATTTATTGATTTTGAACATATTAAAAGTTTGTTATGATTAGAGGGTCTTACCCTAACCCATTTGTTTAGACCACCTCCAAATATTTTATTTAATATATAATCTAAGTCTCATGTTCGTTTGAAGGTTCCAATATAACCTTAAGTACCCCAAACAATTCAAAACATAAAAAGAAAACAGGCTGATCCAAAAACTGTTTTGACACCCGACTAATGTAACCTGTTTTTGACCCACTTATAGACTTCCAATTTAGTTCTTGTTTCTTGCATTTGAAAGCCAACTCAATTACATTTTCAGGGACATAAGATTCGAAAATTAAAAGTTTGTAAAACTCTAGATATGATCAAAACAATGACCCAAAAATTCTGCCCAGTTTTTAAAAACGAATTTAACATAATTAACCAAATTAATTACCATCATCATGTTTAATCATTAACCCTAATTATTCTAATAAAGTCTATATAATTGTGATAACATTAAATTATATATTTTCTAATAAACACTAACCTAGATCCATCATATAATGATTAAGAAAGAATTAAAAACAATTTAATTAAAAAGAGATTGAAGATTTTTACCTTAGAATTAATGGAAGACAAGAAAAATATGAAAACCCTAAATAGACTCCATGGATTTTGACTTAAGCTTGATCCCCAGGGATTTTATGAATGTTTTTGGTTAATAAAAAGTTTTTATATAATTTCCTAACAAGTCCTTGGCCCATTACAAAAGCCCGGTTCCCCTTTTTCCTTTTTTTCCCTTTTCTTTTTCTTTCTTGCATCCCAAAACCGACTGTACCCCTTTAATTTTGTTTATTTTCTTTTTATTATTAATAATTGTATTAATAATATTGCCTTAATTTTCCTTAATTTATTTCAGCTCTTAAAGCCTCCAAAACCTCAAAATTGTAAAACTAGTCAAATTTACGCGTATACCGTAAAAGACGTAAAAATATACAGTTTTATAAAAAAACTCTTAAAATATGAAATAAACTAATTAACTAAGTCCTAAATGACTTAAAACCATCAAAAAATATACTCCCGTGACTAAATACCTCTTTCGAGACCCCTAAATGCAAAACCCTAAACCGTAAAAATATGATTTTCTATACTACATATACGTATACGTAAAACCACTAAATAACAATATCTCATTTCATAGTCACTCCCATGTGGGATCATGAACATGAAATAACCGTTCCTCCATTTACTTATGAGTACCATATACCCATAAACGATATCCAAACCTCACTCCAAACACACAAAATAAACACATAAGCACATAAAAGCACATATTTGCACAAAACACCTTAAACTATAGTCTAAGTGACGAACCTCAAAAACCATGGTTGTCACAACCGTGCTCATAGACTCCGCTCCCTTTTGTCTTTTAGTGGGGAAGTAATATCTGAGGTAAGTTTTTACCTTCAAAGGGTATTCTTATGGCATTTGAAATATGCCATATTTAAATTTACATTTTCCATTTTAATAAAAGATTTTCTTAAAAAGAAAGTTTATTAAAAATCTTTTATCACATTTGACAAAATGTAAGTTTAGGATAAATCACTTTTATGATCACTAATCATGATTAAGATATGTTAGTGCAATACTTAAATAATTTTACATTGATGATAGTGTTTATCAAATAATTCGTCTTATGATTGTATTTGACGATAAATGTCTTTTTAATTTATCGTGATCAAAACTAAGAAAGATTAGTTAACACTAAAAATGTTTTTAGGCATTGCTTTGCATTAACAGACTACACATGAAAATTGACGATGATGTATTGATTTGCAGGTTTTCTGTGGTATGTCTTAGATAAAAGAAAGTCAAACATATTGAACCTATTGAAACTGGATTATGCACTTGTACATAATAATAACTTGTCAATAAAGAACATGTTAAAACATGTCCGCTTAATTTTAAAGAAGCTCAACTAAAAAGGGAATGAAATACATATTTTTAGCCCAATGTGAAATAAGTTGTTGTAATAATGTATACACTTTTTAAGTTTTTATAGCTTATTTTTACGAGGATATCTGATGTATAAGTATCATTTTATACACAAACTATGTTTAATTTATTTGTTCCATTGCATTCAATTGTATATTCACATGTCTAACATGAATTATAGCACCCGAAATATAAAATTGTTTTAAATTGTTGTTTTTCATATTATGTTACTTAGAGTATTCACTATGATAAACTTTTTTATATGTTTATAAGTGTGTTGTAACATTAATTTTCAAATCTTTTTGTTTTATAAACCTATTTTTACTATGAATAAACCTCATCAAAATTTATAAACCTCTAACATAATCATATGCATTAAATTATGAAGAGGTTCATCATTCTATACCTCTTCATGTCACGTCATTTTGAAATAGATGTTAACTATGGTTTAAAAAAAATTACACCTCTTCAAAACTTTATAAATTTATGTATGAACCATCATGGTGCATACTCTTAAAAATTCGAATGTTTTAAGGCAATAATCATTTTGTGCTACACATGTTTAAAAATCTTAAGGATGCCACTGGTTAGATCAAGGGGTGCGTTTGAGGAATGCTTGCGATGAAGACGATTGTGCTTCGCGACGGTTACATTCATGGTCACTATTATCTATATTATCTTTCATAAAAATATTCTTAGTAAAAAGAGAGAAGTACAAAATACATCCTTGTGGTTTACAAAAAGTATGGATTATATCTCTCGTCTATACTTCGGAGACAATACATCCAAGCGTTACATACTTTGTGCACGATACATCTTTTGGACGGGTGATGAAAATATTTTTTTCGTTAAGTACTAACGAGGATTTATAAAGAATGATACTTTTATCTTTTTTATTCTAGAGGGATGTATTTTGCACTAAACTCAAAAAAAATTGAAAAATAAATTATTAAAAAAAGTAGTAATTTTGTTTTTTTCCAAAAAAAAGTTTAGTTTTTTTCAAAAAAAAGAAATTTAATTTTTTCGAAACCAATTATTTTGAGAAAATTATAATTACACTTTTATCGGGAAAGAGTTTGAAATTTTCCAAAAAATTAATTATTATTTTTATTTAGTTATTATTGTTTATAAAAAGTTAATAATAACTAAACAAATTTAATATTTCATAGTTTTTTTTATCATTTTAATATTTTTCTTAAGACAAAAAGTAAACTTCTTAAATTTTAAGTCTCAAACGTATATTCTTTTTAAGTTCTTTTTACTTTAAAAAATATTATGAAAGATAAAAATATATACAAACATTTAAACGATTTTAAATTTTTATTTTATTTAAAGAAAAATTCATATTTGTTTTTAACCTTTTAAAATAAATTGAAAACTAGGTAAAAAATATTAAGTTTTTAAACTGTATAAAATTTTTTAAATATTTTTTGAAAAAGTAATTTTAATTTTTTCCAAACATTTTTTAATTTTTGGAAAATGTAAAAATTATGGTTACAAAAACTATTAAACATTTTTTTTGAAAAAAATATATTTTTAGTGCAAAATACATCTCTCTATAAGCAAAAAGTCAAGAATACCCTTCTTTATAAAACTCGTTAGTATTTAACGAGAAAAATTGCATCATCTAAGGGATGTATCATGCACGAAGTATGTAAGGTTGGATGTATTGTGTTTGAAGTATTGACGATGGATGTAATCCACACTTTTTGTAAACCACAGGGATGTATTTTATACTTCTCTCTAGTAAAAAAATATAAGGAAAAACATTTACTTTCACAATTTTAATCGTATCCATCTCTGCATTGCGTGTTTAACACCCCCAAAATACATTGCGCAGTGGAAATACACATTTGGGTGCTAAACTCAAACCTAATTACACAAAACACTTTGAACGATCTCAAAATGGTACATTTGAAATATAAAATGAAATCATTTAATCATTGTCTAAAACCGTCGATCCTAATTAAAATAAAGTTTATCAATCAGAGCAGTGTTTCGGTCCCCCAAAGATCTCAATCAATCAACAAAATTTTTTACCAAAATACATAGCCAAACATAATGAGTTTTATGACAAAAGGAAAAGAAATCATTTTTAGACTCAACTACCACAAAAGCAACCCGTAACCTTCTCCAGCAAGCTCCGCCATCAATTAACTTCAATCACCTGAAATACATGCTTAAAATTATTAACACAATGGTTGAGCGAGTCTATTGTTTTAACAAAATCACCATTTGAACACAAGAGAAAAATCAATCATAATCATTTAATAGAATTATTACGTATATAATCTATTATCCAGGTATTCCGTCTTATAGCAACAACTATAGAATTGTATTAAGCTCATGACATCGACCCCTTAACCTAGTCACCCACGCCAAATGCCAGCATGACTAGATGAATTCCATTGCCCCTACTAGGGTATCAGTTGCTAACTTTATACCACTGACTTTCATTCTCGTAAATTATACTTCCCAGAGGTTACTCAACGTAAATCCATGGTCTCGGATAGGGTCATCAACCGAATAGTACTATCATTTGAACAAGCGGCTATTCCTAACTCGCAACATCGAGCTAGAAGATAGTTAACGGTTCATGAATTTAGGGACTTCAGCAACTAGGTACTTATACAATTCAAGGCAACAACAGGCAACATTCGGGTCCAAACAATCATTCATGACTTGTGTTCATTTTATTTCAAATAGCATGTATCCCTCTCGCGGGTATTAAAGACATTTAGTAGCTAGCATAAAAGCGAGGCTATAGACTCACCTTGAGTATAGAAGTAGCAAGACGAGCTTCGACGATAGAATATGCCCGTTAAACACGAAAGCCGCAACCTACCAAATAAGGTGCGTTCATTAATAAATAGACTCAAGTATAATCCATACTTAATAACTCAAAATTCAAAAATTACAAACCATGACAAACTCTAAAGAACAACAATGCAAGTGATACTACTATACCCTTCTACATGTTTACTTTATTAAACTACACTCTCGATAAAATCTACCGGCACATACCAATTGTACAAGCTTATTAACCCTACCTAAATACCTTCAATATTTATGAAACTTTCTGTATAACCTCAAAAATAGACTCACAACCCTAGGTTTAGAGCTGAAGAACGGCCCTTGAATATTTTAAAAACTCATTTTATAGTTCCCGAGATTCGATCCAAATATCGACAACAATTTCGTATTGTGTCGATACTCGTCTCCCGGTACACGAATAATCAAACTAGCGTAACTTCTTTCTCGTTTTGAGTTAGAAGCTCTAATTTATATCAAATCGAAGCTTATGAAAAAATCTACAACATAATCCTATCATCTCAACCTTAACTTAGACTTAAGGTTTCCAAAATTGCCTTCAAACCTACTGCCCAAAAATACATGTTTAAAAATCATACCAAATCAAATTTTTGACCCATTTTACTCAATCTCATACCCCTAATATCATCATACTATCATCCCAATCAATCCATAACATCTATAACTCACTTGCATGATCATTCTTTAAATGATCCATTCAAAATTACAAACATGCAATCACTTTAAATCAAATATAATAACATTAACAACATATATACTTCATAAAAATAGATCAAACTATCATGGATCATATGAAAAATAAAAGTTGATGCATGTATATAAAAATTATACCAAAATAAACACCTTTGAATTTGCAAGATGATATTTTAATTAGTTTTCATTGAATCAAAGTAAAAATCACAAGATCATGGTGTTTTTGGTTGAGGGGTGGACGGCAACAACAAGAACAAGGTGGATGGGAGAGATTTTTGATAAAAACTAATTTCTATGTGTTTTGTTATAGTGGAAAAACTTTATATAGTGGGGTTTAAGGGGTAGTTTTTGCCAATTGTGCAATCTTTTGGACTAAAATTCAATTAAATAGTTTAAAGGGTAGAAAATGACTATTAGTCAATTTTGAAAATATTTACGAGACTCGGGTTTCGTAAAATAATTTTCTAAAGTTAAAACGAACAAAAATATGATAATAATATAGTCCCGGTATGACTTAATATGCAATTAAAAATAAAAACGTCAAAAATATAAACATCGAAACAACAAATAATAAAACGTAAAATTCCGGGCAGACGTAAAATTTCGAGCATCCGTCGATATCGCAATCACTAGTAATCCTCGCAACTAGTAAAAAGGTAAAAATAAGACTTCCAACATCGGGTTTAGATTAAACCACTAAACATCATAGCATTCAAGCTCATCAAAAATTTCAAAAATATTCGTAATATAGGATTAAATAATGACCTCGGGTTCGGGTTATCACATCCTACCCTCTTAAAAGAGAGCGACGTCCCGGCGCTCGGACCCTCTTATACTCACATTCCATACCTCTCGAATAAAAGAGAACTATTTTCCTTAAAGAAATCCTCATACTTTCTTCGCGAATTCAGGTCCACTCCAAGAATTCTTGTATCTTCACAATGGAAATATTACTATGCTTCAACCTCTTAAGAACTCCTCATAGTTTCCTCTATGGAATGCAACTTATTTTCAAGTTAAATTCCCTCCTTGTTTTTCCCAAAACGAATTTCACCCTTCATAACGACACCTTAAGTATAACCATGTCTCCAATTCCAAACTCTATCGATTGCCTTCAATTACCAACATATCTCTTCTAACAAATCCTTACTGCTAACAGATGATCCTTAACCTTTGCAATCTTATTGGTAGTTACCAACATCATTTCTAGTTCAGTCATTTAATTCCACCTACATTACTTAAAGTACACAGAAAATCTAACTTACGTCCATAACTCACGATCTTTAATCTTCACAATTTGAAGTTCTTTATGGACCTTCAAATAGTACAACCTCATTACTAGCATGATAACCATTGTCGTATAAGAATTCCAAAAATTCCTATGTCAATCACATGCGCACAAGTATATCGTCCAATATTCGAATCGTCCTTTCACTCTGTCCATCAGTCTCTGTATAACATGCAATACTCAACTCAACTTTTACCCTTACCCAAACCAGAATGTATCGGATACTTGACTTGTGAGATTCCTTCATCACTAAATCTCACACTCTTAACTCACGAAATGTGGTGTTGGGAGTTTTCAATATACCATATCTCACTTGACTTTACTACAAAATCCTTTTCATAAGTTTGAAAAAATGTTGAAATCACTTTCCTTGACATTCTTCTCCATCAAACCATTATCTTAAGCTTTCAATATCCTTTATGTCAAGTCCACGCTTCTTGTTATTACTAAAGCTCAAACCTGTTGATCCCAAACTTAGATCGATTAGCTTTATGTATACGAGATTAGATCAAGTAATACACGTAGAGAAACCTTTGTATATGCTTTGTGAATCTAAGTGTTATGCGGAATCTAACACTTAAACAAGAACACACAAGATGTAAACAAACTTTCACTTTGATTATTAATATCAAACTTGCTTACAATGAAAGATGTTTACGAACGAAAACTTATATGAAAACTTATTATCAAACATTAACCTAAAGGCCTTCTTTTATAGACATAAGAAGCCTTGTACAATAATCTACGTATCAACTATTCTAGATAAAGATAAATATAGAAAATACATTATTGTTCTTATCCTTACTAGAAGTATTCTAGAATATAATACACGCGTAGAATATATCTTCCATCAGTGCTTGTCTTCAATGTGTCAACGCTTGACTTTAACTTGTCAACGCTTGAGCTGTCAGCGCTTGTTTTGTTCTTGTCAACGGTTGATTTGTTCTTGTCAGCGCTCAAGTGATCTGGCCTTAATTTATTCCCAACAATCCTCCCCTAAACTTGATATCCACTTTTATGATCAAGTTTCTGAATAAGCATTAAGGACTAGGAGGAGTCTTACAAACCTTCTCATATTGGTAATGAATAAATCTGATCAAATCTTTTGCCACGTCACTTGAATAATCTATTTCCAGCTGAGTGTCCTTCATCTTTTCCAAAATAGCCTTGGATATGAAATACTGAGCATCCACAAGTAGATACTCAGCAAACTTTGTAGAACTCAAATGGTATACACCAGCAGCTGAATATAACCTCCATTGAAGACCACTGAGGTCATCTTCAAGATCCTTCCATATTGCAGGATCCTCATCTTTTGGTCCACACATTCTTTTGAATGTGGTCCAAAGTTTTATTCCATTAGCTGAAGTTGGTGCTTCAGCCTCATACTTGGTCTCCAGCAACCTCCAAAGGTCCACCAAGTCTTCTCTATCACAACTTGCAAACAAAGATATGAGAGTGGTAAAAGTGTGTACCTCCTTTCCAAATCTGCCAATCTTCCAGAATCCACATTCATCTTCTTCATAGCTCACAATTGGATTCCTGGAATCTAATGGTAACACTTGCACCATATCTGAAGCTTCTAATGGGGAGAGCTTGAGACTCTTTCTTATAACTGCTTCACTTGGATATAGTGGATCCATATCTTTTGGAAACTCAAATTTAATTCCCTTCTTCACTGGCCTGGGAACCATCATAGATTTCTTGATTTCCATTTCTTCTGCAAGTTCCTCCTTTCTTTCATCTGAAAGAAGTCTGAGAATGTTTGCTTCCTTCACTCTTACCCAAATGGGATAAGCCCTGTTTTCCAACTCATCAAATGTCAAAGCCTTCAACTTCTGATATGTCCATCCAACTCCATGACATCTGAGCAGCATAAAGTAGAGCTCCCTTCTATCCCTTTTTAATTCTGAGAGAATATTGCTTGCCTTATGTTTCAAAATTACCTTACAATCCTTCTGAACTCTAAGAAGAAGCTCCAAACCCCATATTTGATCTGAAATGGTCAAGTCTGGATTATCCATGCATCTTTCTTCCCAAGCATTGTACATTTGAACCACCTCTGGCATGTCAAAGTCAACCTGCAATTTCAATTCTCTCAACTTTTCCCTAGCAAACTCATCACCATACTCAAGCCTTTCTGGTTCTATTATCATCACACTTGAGTCTGAGCTAGCTCCATCACTTTCTTCTTCTGAAGTCACAATAAATGGTGACTTTTCCTTTTCATCTTGTTCCATGATTTGTGCAGCTAATCTTCTATCAAATTCAACTTGGGCTGCATCCTTTGGAACAATCTCTTCTACCATTTTACCCTTACCCTTATCTGATGGTGCAATGGTTGGTAAGGTAGATGGTAATACCTGAGTAGAAACCTCCTTGATGATAGATGATGACTGGGATACATCATCTTCATGTGCAGGTCTGTCAACGCCCAAATTTGTTCTATCAGCGCCCAAAATACTTCTATCAGCGTCCAAATTTTCCTTGTCAACGCTCAAATATCTTCCCTCGGCGCCTTGTGTAACCTCTATCAACATAGCTGTAAATGATAAATTTAAGTTGGTGGGAGAGACTAAGGACGTATCAAAACCTGTTTGTTTCTTCAAAGTTGTAAGGGCTTCAGCAACATCCATTAATTGACCATCCTGGCTGCCCTTGTCACTCAGATTTATTTGATCTTCCTCCCCTTTGGAAGATTCCTCCATACTCCTTCTAGCACGATCACTTTCCAAAACAACAATCCTCTCCCTCAATTGCTTAAGTTCAAGGCCTTGTGAGCTGACTACTTGTACCAAGTCTGCATTTTGCTTTTGCAAGCTAATGCAGACTGCCGTCAATTCCATAAGAGTCATTGGTTCCAGTCTGCCCTCTTCTAAAATGGGGATTTGACCTCCCAAGTCAGATTCATTGGGCATGGATGAGGACTTAATGATGGTGGGACTGCCTTGGCCAGCCTCTAAGCCAGAACCAATAGTCCCAGCCTCATCCAGGTCACCAGCCACACTTGTGGTGGTGGTTCTCTCTGCTACATGGCTAGGACCACCAGAGGAGAACACTCCAGTAGTCCTTTGGCGTTTCATCAACCTATATTCAGGGGGTGTGGAAGATGGTGTGGAAGAATGGGTAGATGTGGGTTGGTTAAGGGGTGTTTGGGATTGTGAAGGATGTGTGTCATCGTTGGAAATAGGCACCTCAACGCCAACATTGAGTGTGTCATCGTTGAAGGATTCAGAGTCAATTTTCATTTGTTCAGGTGAAGGTAAAGGTTCAGGAATGGGTTCAAGTTGTGGTTGAGGGTCAATTTGAGGTTGGGGGTCTGGTTGAGGTTGTGCTGCTGCAATAACAGCAAGCATGGCTTGGGTTAAAGGTAGGTCTCTATGGGGTGGTGAGTCCATCTTCATAAAAATAGATTTCTTTTGCTCAGGGATCTTATAAAAATCATTGTGATCCCTTGAGCAGTAACCTTGATCATCAAAAACCATTTGCAGAAAACGGGGATAAGCTAAAGTCATTTTTGTCCCCTTGTTTTTACACATCCCCTCAAAAATCATTTTAGAATAGTTATATTTTTGCCCTGTTGCAATGCACACAATAGCACTGGCAATGGATCTATTGATCTCATTGTGTGCAGTACATTTGGGACTCAAACATTGAAGGAGGACATGTATGAGGTACTTCCAGGCTGGGGGAAATTCCTGCTTATGATACTTATTAAGAGTACCTTCATCAGGAAAAGGATATCCCAAAGCCCTAAGCTCTTGTTCTATTTCATTTATGGGAAGAGTGGCTATACCATCAGCATCATCAAGATGCAAGGCTTGGCGTACCAAGGCCTCAGTAACCACCCAAGATCTCCCATGAACAATAGAAGTCAATGTGGTCACTCCATTAACTGTTGAGGAACTAACAGTGTTCCAAAACTGCTTAATGTGTGTGACTGGAATGAGTGGTGCATGAGAAAGAGCATACCTTAATGGGGATGTGTTCAAATACGCCACCATTTGTGTGTATTGGGGAAACAGAGCATCATCAGCTTCAAGATAAGCAATCATGTTTTGTTGTGATCTGAACCCCAATTCCAATTCTGTTGGTTTAAACTTTGGTGCCATTGAAGAAAGCTGTTAATTTTAAGTGAAGAAGATGAGTTGATAAGAGAAAATTGTTAGACAAGAATTATAGATACCCTGTTTAAAATAGGAGCCAAATTTATAGGAGAAAAAGAATGCATGTGATTGGCCCAAAAATAGGCAAAGATTTTCAAAAATCAATCATGAAAATATTGAAAAAGTGATAAGTTATCTCATGCATTAAATGAAAGTAACAACTCCTAAAATTACGGCTTGAAAATATGTCAAAAAGTAACAACTGGGTAGGTCCCATTGAGTGTCAACGGTCAAAAATAACCTATCAACGCCCAACGGCTATAATCTTGTCAACGTTTGCCTAAAGCCATGTCAGCGTCCAATTTGGTCACAACAACGCTTGGAAAATTCTTGTCAGCATCCAAAAATAAAAATATTTTAAAAAGTGAAAAATGACCTTAACAAGTAATTTATCCTAGAGAAAATAACCAAAAGCTGATAATTATTATAGGGCGGCAAGCACTGTCCAGTTATGCACACTTGCATAAGCAAGATAGACATAACAGTCCTCTAGTGTCCCTTGCTAACCAAAACTCTTAACAACCAAGTTACCTTATAAAATCCTTGTTACTCCCAGGTAAATCCCATATCAAAATCATTCCCAAGTCTCCCAACAGACCATAACCAATTCTAGGCCAAAAATGTCTTGGCAGCATGCACAGTATATCAACTTTGCATGCTACAGTGCCTCATGATTTAGTAAAACTAACTCATACTCACCTGTGGACACAATCTAGAATTGTGATAAGAGTATCATATGGATACTCAAATATCCTAAAGGTTCCTAAAACCTCCCCTTAAACTATGATACAAAAAGTTTGCTAAAATCATGCATGAACATTAAAAATTTATGTCAAGATAGGAATGAAACATTCCAACCATCATCCATAAATAAAAACTTGTCCAAATGCTTCTCCATTGATCCATAAGCAACTCTGTATCCAATGGTATACTGCTAACACCATCTGCACATTTAGATTGAAAACCACAAAACTAACATTGTTGCTGACAACGCCCCGATAACACATGACGGCGTTGAGAGAAGCTTTGTCAGCGTTAGACAATTATATTGCTGACAACGTTACAAAAACACTTATCAGTGTTCAAGCAACCTTTGTCAGTGTTAGAAAAATATAGTGGAAAATCTAAATCATCAATAAGACCAACAATAATAATGCATCATCCGATACATACTTTTACAAAAAGAATCCAAAACACATATTATGTGAGATTAACCATTCCAATACTTGTTACCAAGTATTGAAATCTCCCAGCATCAAAAGTTTTAGTTAATAAATCAGAAACATTTTCCTCAGTGTCAACCCTATCTGGTTGTATTAAACCTTTCTCAAAGCAATCTCTTATAAAATGGTGTCTAATTTCTATGTGTTTAGTTTTAGAATGATGTACAGGATTCTTAATGATGCATAAAGTACTATTATTATCAACAAATATCTTAGTATGCATGAAATTATACCCATAGTCCAACAGCTGGTTCTGAATCCACAACACTTGGCCACAACATGCAGCTGCAGCCACATACTCTGCTTCAGTTGTAGAATTAGCCACCACTGTTTGTTTCTTGCATTGCCAAGATATTAACCTGCTCCCAAGAAACTGACATCCACCAGTTGTGGATTTCCTATCAAACTTATCACCTCCATAATCACTATCTGAATATGCAATCAGCTCCAATGGTGAATCCTTTGGGTACCACAAACCAAGATTAGGATAGCATCTTAGGTACCTAAAGATCCTCTTCACAGCATAAAGGTGACATTCTTTGGGAGTCACTTGATGGCGTGCACAAGCACACACAACAAACATAATGTCAGGTCTGGAAGCAGTAAGATACATCAAGGATCCAATCATGGATCTATAATGCCTGACATCAACATCTTTCCCATCTCCAATCTTTCCCCAAGGGTGTTCTCTATCCATAGGAGTAGTAGCCCTCTTTTCATGTGGAGAAAAGCCAAACTTCTTCAAGATCTCAGCAACATATTTGTCCTGGGAGATGAAGATACCATCTTCTTTCTGCTGAACTTATAGACCAAGAAAGAAGTTCATCTCCCCCATAGCACTCATCTTGAATTTGTCTGTCATAAGCTTAGAGAAATCCTCACTCATCTTTGGATCAGTAGACCCAAAAAAGATATCATCAACATAGACCTGCACAAGCAACACATCCTTGCCTTTCTTCTTTGTAAATAGTGTCTGATCTATGGTGCCCCTCTTAAATCCATTGTCCACCAAATAGGTAGACAGAGTACCATACCATGCTCTAGGGGCTTGATGAAGGCCATACATAGCCTTTTTGACTCTATACACTTTATCTGGATGCTCTGGATCCTCAAAACCAGGAGGTTGCATTACATATACTTCCTCAACAATGGTGCCATACAAAAAGGCACTCTTGACATCCATTTGATAGACTGTGAAGCCCATGCAGGAGGCATAGGCTAGAAAAATCCTAATAGCTTCAATCTTTGCAACTGGTGCAAAGACCTCCTCATAGTCTATCCCCTCCTCTTGTGTATAACCTTGAGCCACTAACCTTGCCTTGTTTATGACCACAATACCTCTTTCATCTCTTTTGTTCCTGAGAACCCATCTTGTCCCTATAGGTCTGACATATCTAGGACAATCAACCAGCTCCCAAACATCCTGAATTGCAAATTGGTGAAGCTCATCCTGCATTGCTTCCACCCAACTTGGTTCTTTGAGAGCATCAAATATTTTCTTGGGTTCTTCTTGTGACAGAAAACATGCAAACAAACATGCTTGCACAAGAGGGGTATCAACCTTCTTGTGTATATTGGCAATAAACCCACCAAGACCTTGATGAGATCTTCTAGTCTGAACTGGAGTCATAATATCACCAATGATCTGGGATGGGGGGTGATTCTTCATTGTGGAAGTGAGAACTCCTCCTTCAAAAAGTCTGGTGTCCTCAACCTCATGCTCCAAATTGCCAATATCTTCTTCTTCAGACTCTCTTACATCAACATGAGGATGAACCTCTTCATATAAATTGGAAGGTTCACCTTGTTCAAAATTTGAAGAGAAAAGATGGGCAGAATTGTTGTCAACGCCTGAACCTTGTTTGTCAGCGCTTGGGCTAACAACGCTTGAACTGTTGTTGTCAACGTCTGAGCCATCAACGTCTGAATTGGTCTTGTCAGCGCTAGATTTGCCTTTATCAGCGCCTGAAGAACCATGCATGTTTGTATCTGGTGGTACTTGGAAACCACCATTATCTTGTCCAGCAGCAGCAGCAAAAGCATCTGTCCAAATGGGAATTGTGACATATTCTAATATAGGAGATGCCTTTTCTGCTTGTGATCCAACCCTCTCATGAACCTGTGTACCTGAAACATTAACAACTTGTTCTTCCACAACATTTGAAGTTACCTTCACAATGTTTGGATTAGTGACAGGCATATAATTTAAAGTTCTAGATAAGGGTTCCAAATCAAACAACCAATTAGGACCACTTTCAGGATCACTAGGTTTATTCTCTAAAAACCTAACATGTACTCTTTCAACTATACGTTTGTCCTCTTTAAGATAAACCCTATAACCCTTGCTCTGCACTGAATACCCCATGAAGTAACCCTCATCACCTTTTGCACTAAATTTCCCTAAGGCATCACTAGTATCCAACACTACTACATGACAACCAAAAGGTCTGAGAAAACCAATATTATGTTTTCTACCCCAAAGTAACTCATAAGGTGTTTTGTTCTGAATTTTGTTAACCAATGCTCTATTTTGCACATAGCATGCTGTATTAACAGCCTCAGCCCAAAAGGCTATTGGAAAGTGAGCATCAGCCAACATTGTTCTGGCTGCTTCAATTAGGGTTCTATTTTTCCTCTCAGCAACCCCATTTTGTTGTGGGGTTCTAGGAATGCTAAATTGCCTAGTAATTCCTTTCTTGGCACAGAAATCATCTAGCTTCTTGTTCCTAAATTCTCCACCATTATCACTCCTAAGCATTTTAACCTCATTGCCAGACCTTTTCTCAATCTGAGTGATAAAATCAATAAGAACATCAGCTGTGTCACTCTTCATAGCTAGAAAGAATGTCCAAGTAAACCTAGAAAAGTCATCTGTGATAACAAAGCAATATGACTTACCATTTAAACTTTCTATATTAGTTGGACCAAAGAGGTCCATGTGAAGCATATGAAGAGGTCTGGAACTAGTATGCACCTGTTTGGACTTGAATGAGACCTTGTGCTGCTTGCCTTTAAGACATGCAACACAAGTGTGGTCATTGTGGAAGGCCTTCTCAGACAAACCATCAACTAAACCAAGCCTCACAAGTCTATTTATATTTTTAAAGTTTATGTGCCCTAGTCTCCTGTGCCACAAATTACTCTCATCTACTGAGGCCTTAGCATAAAAACAAGACATATTGGTATTAATTTTAATCCCATTTAAATTCACATTATATATGTCCTTATGCCTAGGTGTTCTATACTCAATATATTTCTCATCAGTGATCTTAAAATCCTTGCTTAACACCAAACACTCAGTATCAGTAAAAAGAACTTTATTTTTGTTATCACAAACTTGTGATACACTAAATAGGTTGTAATCAAGTTCTTTTACCAGGAAGACGTTCTCAAAACGCAGATTATTGGTGAGAATGGTTCCTTTGCCTGTGATAGTTCCATATCCACCTCCAAAGTATACCTTATCACCATCTTTAATAGGGGTGAAATTCGTCAGATAGTCTTCCTTCCCTGTCATGTGCCTTGAGCATCCACTATCCCAATATCCATAATCATTGATCTGTCTTTGAATGCCCTGCACATAAAGAAAACAAATTAGTTTTCTTTGGGAACCCAAGTCTCAAAAGACTTGGATTCATCTGGTTGTTCAATAAGAACAGACTTAGTTCTCACAACAACCCCATGCTCATCCTTTTTAGGATGAAATACCCAGTTAACCCCAATAGGTTTTGTAATGACCTTTGAAATGTAATTAAATCTATTGCAAGTCATTGAAATCCCATTATCATTAGGGTTTTAATCTTTCTTGGGTCTCCATGTTAAGCTTGAAGAAGCTTTAGACCCCTTACCTTGTGGCTGCAAATATTTAGGTCTGGTCACGTTTCTGTCAACGTTAGAATTTGTCCTGTCAACGCTGAAATTACCCTTGTCAGCGTTGAACCTAGGGTTTGCTACAGAAACCCATTGCCTATTTGACCAGGTGTTTGTCTTTTGAAAAGGTCTTTGTCAATGAGTGTTAGACCTTCTAGAAAAGAATGGGGCAGGTCTAATCACTTGTGGACTTTGCTGCACACAAGGTTTGGATCTGACAACGTTTGACTTCCTAACAACGTTGACATTGTTCCTGTCAGCGCTGAAATTATTCCTGTCAGCGCTGGCTTTGGGAGCGTTGACACACTTGTATGCCAAGTGTGAAAAGCTACCACAAGTGTAACAAGCTTTTCTAGACACAACCTTAGGTCTAGAAGAGTAGAAGCCTGTTCCATGATTGCTAACTTGACTCTTGGGTGACCTAGTACTCCTATACATCTCTGCATATTTAATGCTAGGTCTTCTAACAGTGTTTGAGCCTAGGTCAACAACTTTACCAGTGATTGGGTTAGTAACCTTAATGGGTGTAGACTCATTAGGACTTTCACATAGCAAGCCACCCTTGACAAATAAAGTAGGGTTAGCCTTCTTCCACTCATTTAGGTCAGTCAATTTTTGTTGATACTCTTCCACTGGAGTGACAACTCTTGGTGGAGGAATGAATTCCTCCTCTTGGAGCTCTGGCAAACCAGTCCAAGATAAGTCCCTTTGTTGGACACCATAGAAGTCACCAGCTGGTGGTGGAACTAAAGAGTAATCATTCATCCCAATCCCAGTCATGTCCTTAGGATCCCTTTGTTTAGCTACACAGTCTCCTAGGGTTTGGGTGGCTCTATCAAATCTTTGAATTTTGAGGCCAACATTATCTTTATTCTTAATCGCCTCATCTAACTTAGCCTGTAATTCACCATTAACCCTTTCCATGATGTTTCTAACATCCATACTACCCTCTAACTCATGTTTTAAGATATTGATCTTATCTTTTAAGTCAAATTCAATTTTCTTATATTCAGAAACAGTTTTCTCAGTTTCAGTAAGAGCTAGTTGGTAATTAGACAATTTACATCTTTCAGTACTCATATCATCTTTTAGTTTTAACACCTCTTTGTTAAGTCTTTCAGTGTTTAACCTACAACCTTTGCTACAAAAAGCATCATCATATATCCTCATTATCAGATGAAGAGGAGGAGTGTGCCATGAGAGCATATTCAACATGCTCTTCATCTTCAATATCAGCAAGCAAAGCTTTATCTTCTTCAGCATTCTTAGCCAGATAGCTCCAATCCCATCCTGTACCGTCAATTCCTTGAACTGCAACCATGGCTTTGGAATCCTGAGCTTTAACAACCTGACTTGAGGGTTTACCAGCATCAGATTTTCTAGGAGATCTGCATTCCCTCATGAAGTGCCCCATACGATGGCAGTTGTAGCATTCAACTTTGGATTTGTCAAATCCAGCTGTGTCTTTAGCATTGAAGGTCATTTTCTTCTTGAACCTTCTGTTCCACCTATTTGCTCTTATACTAGCAAGAGCCATGTTCCACTTGATGTCCATCTCTTCCAAGTGCTCATCACTTATCTGCTCAAGGTCCTCATATGTAATCACTGAACCATTTGGCAAAGAAGCAATGTAGGCACAAACAATATCCAAATCCAAACCAGCAGGTTTAACTCTTGGGGAGTCATTCTTGAATGTGTCAGCGTCTGAAAAGGAGAAGTTGACAGGACTTGTTCCAGCGCTGACATATGATGATCCAGTAACTGGATGCATATAAGAGTCCTTCTGATTGAATTGACATTCACTATGAGAAAAGAAGGCCATGTTGCTGGTGGTAGATTTGCTTCCATGCTCTAAAAGAGTTTCATCTTCCAACAGTCTTAGTTTGTTGTAGATGTCATCAAACGAGGAACTCTTGTAAGTATTGTTGGCAAGAATAGATCTTGCCTCAATCTTCCATGCCTCACCAAGACTTTTAAGAAAGGTAGCATTGATGTCAACATCACCAACTTGTGTCCCCATGAAGGACAACTTGCTAGTAATGTCAAGCAATCTGCTTCTCACACTACTCAATTTCTCATTGGGTTGAGCTTTGAAGACAGCATAATCATGCAGAAGTTGCTTTTTCTTTTCCTCCTTAGTGTCTGCATTGCCACCATATGCAACTTCAAGAGCTTCCCAAAGCTCCTTAGAAGATTCATAGCCTCTATATTTATGCTGGTTTTCTTGTCCCAAGGAGACTTTCAGAATATTTAGGGCTTTCATGTCAACCCTTTTCTTTGCAATGTCATCAGCAGCCACAGCTCTACCATCTCCAGGTTTTTCTTTCTTATCTGCTTCAGAACATCCAGCAACAGCTGATCTTTGAGAGATGGCATCAAGAATCTTTTGAGCCTTATTGAATGTGTTTCCATATTCAATAATCTCCCAGAGTGTGTAGTCATAGATCCCCAGATATTGTTCAAAGTTGAACTTCCATAAGTCAAAGTTGGTTGCATCAAGCATGGGAATCTTGATGTTTGGTAAGGCTGAGGAGGAGGAGGTTATTGCTTCAGACATGATGTTGTTAGGGTTTCTGAGAAAATTAGGGTTTTGGTGTTTTTAGGGTTCTTGTGTTCTTTAAGATCAAAAGTTCCTCAACAAGCTCTGATACCACTTGTTGATCCCAAACTTAGATCGATTAGCTTTATGTATACGAGATTAGATCAAGTAATACACGTAGAGAAACCTTTGTATATGCTTTGTGAATCTAAGTGTTATGCGGAATCTAACACTTAAACAAGAACACACAAGATGTAAACAAACTTTCACTTTGATTATTAATATCAAACTTGCTTACAATGAAAGATGTTTACGAACGAAAACTTATATGAAAACTTATTATCAAACATTAACCTAAAGGCCTTCTTTTATAGACATAAGAAGCCTTGTACAATAATCTACGTATCAACTATTCTAGATAAAGATAAATATAGAAAATACATTATTGTTCTTATCCTTACTAGAATTATTCTAGAATATAATACACGCGTAGAATATATCTTCCATCAGTGCTTGTCTTCAATGTGTCAACGCTTGACTTTAACTTGTCAACGCTTGACTTTAACTTGTCAACGCTTGAGCTGTCAGCGCTTGTTTTGTTCTTGTCAACGCTTGATTTGTTCTTGTCAGCGCTCAAGTGATCTGGCCTTAATTTATTCCCAACAAAACCTTAGAGGCTTTTCCGTTTTTCTTCTTGATAAGTGCATCAGCTACCACATTCGTCTTTTCTGGATGGTAGCGAATCTCGTAGTCATAATCACTCACAGTCATAACCACCAACATACTCAAGTACTCGAAATTTATAACTGGTGATCCTCTACTCATCTCCTTTGTCTTCCCAAGAAATTGAATATGAGACAACTCTTATGATCCTTGATTACTACACACTTGATTCCATACAAGTAATGTTTCCAAAATCTCAAAGCAATTACCATAACTCCATAGCCCTTATGAAACGCATCACAACAGACTATAAAATCTTTAGATCTTTCCAACGATGACAACATCGGTGCAGAACACAACCTATCCTTTAGTGTTTAGAAAATAGTTTCCTTATCTGATAAGGATCAGATCTCGAAACTTATTTAAATGTATAAGTGGGACTCACACATCCAATTCTTCTTAGTCAACTTAATCAATGGCTTAACAATCAGTGAAAACCTTTCGATAAACCTCCGATAATTCTCAGCTTAGACCAAGGAATTCACAGATTTCCGTTGGCGTCGTTGGTACCGACCAATCCTTAATCGCTTCAATCTTGGCAAGATTTTTACGAATACCTTTGTTGTCAATCACATACACCAGAAAATGCACTGATTTCAACCAACATTCACACATAGTGAACTTTACATACAACTTCTCTTTCTGCAACCATTCCAAAATTATCCTCAAAGGCTTCTTATGCTCCTCCTTTCCTCTTGGATTAAATTGAATATTGTCAATAGATACAATGACTAACTCATCCAAATACGACTTACACACACGATTCACCAAGTCCGTGAATACGGCAGACGCATTCGTCAATTCCAAAAAGACATCCCTTGAAACTTAAAGTACCTACATCGAGTACGAAAAGCAGTTAGAGGAATATCTTCTTCTCTAACTCTCAGTTGATGATAACCAGACCTCAAAGCGATCTTCAAGTACACACTGGATCCATACAATTGATCAAATAGGTCAATACGCATAAGATTGACGACTTATTTGTTAAACTCGCGATAGTCGATGCACATCCGAAACAATCCATCCTTCTTCACAAATAACATACACGATCACCATTACGACGAAACTAAGTCTAATACATCCCTTATATATCAATTCTCGCAATTTATCGGATAATTCCTTCTATTCTAACGGTGTCAAACGATAAGGCGTACAAATACTACTCAACGAAACGTATGAGCACTACACAACGAAATACAGGAGCACTGCACCTGTTGCTTCTAACACTCAATCGACACGAACTCTTCTTTATGAGACGGCAGTAAACTCAACAAAACTTCAGGAAAAACTTTAGAATACTCTCGAATCATTAGAACATCTCCCAACCTCTTCTCAACTATACCATCACTAGTTACCTGAGCTAGAAATACACCACATCTCTCTTCCACATACTTCCTCATCCCCAAACAAGACACACTTCTCAAACGGAAAGTTCACTCATCACCTTTCATAGTCAACACTAAGCTTCTCAGCAAAATCTAAACTAATAGTTATCAATTTATAGTGAGTATTGGTTCAATCTCATTCATGAGCACCACGCAACTAACGAGTTCATACCAATAATTTACAACTAAAGATCTCAAATCTATGGGCATCAAGTCGATATTAAACACCTAATTTCCTAAATTCAAGAACACTCTCTTAGTATAGAACTGATACTAACAACCTTTCCATCGGTTAATTCCACATCATAGTTAGTTATAAATCTTATTAGTCTCCATTGATAAAGCGACTGAATCTTTACATTTCTAAGGCTTCTATCTGATCTAAAATCAAACAACACACTAACATAAATAATTCAAGTAAGAACGTACCATTTACAACGTTCGGACCTTAAGTTTTGTCAACATCACCCAAAATGTAAGTTGGAACGGCAGCATTCCCACCTTGTCGATTCCCTCTTCTTGGACAATTCCCTTGCTTGTGTCCTTTCTCACCACAGCGAAAAAATATCACAACTCTAGGGGTACTAATTCTAGTAACTACTCCCCTTGTCCTACACCTAGAAGCTTTATGACCAGCTCGTCCACACTTACGACAAGCAGAAGGACAATTACCCACATGTTATAAAGTACAACAAACACACTTGGGATTTATCTTGTTACCTCCAGACATAGTGGCAGCACAAATTCCCTCATTCCTTCCATAGTTTAAATACTGGTTTTGGTTTTGTCTTTGGTTATTGTTATTATGGTAATCCCCACGATTCTAACATTGATTCTGGTTAGACTGAGCAGGTTCCCACTTTCTCTTATTGTTTCCAGTAATGCTGTCTTTTTTATCTTGCACTTTCACGTCCATTAAAGCATGCGCCATCTGAACAGCTTCATCGAAAGATTTAGGTCTTGAAGAAGTAGTCTCATCCTTGATGTTACGAGACAATCCTTTAATGTACTGCTTCATTTTCTTGCGATCATCTGCAAAAGCATCATGACATAACAAACACAGATCAGAAAACCTCCTAGTATAAGTAGTAATATTACCGTTTCTTAACACTAATGCCTCAATTCGTCTTCCAACTGTCCCAGTTCCTCCTCAGAACAAAACTTAGCAGTCAATAATCCTTTAGTCACGGTCCATGTTCTACCATTAGCCACAAACAATCCTACATTAGCCACTTGGCTATTCCACCAACTTAGTGCATCATCCTGAAATGTAGCAGCAGCAGAACCTTATTAGCTTCTGAACACCCACTAATCTCAAAAGTACTCTCTATCTTCTCAATCCATCTACGCAATTTTAAAGCACCACCAGTACCACGAAACTGAGTAGAAACACATTTCATGAAACTAGTATACCTACATTCTCTTGAAACTTGCGGAACAATAGCAACACTCCCAATTGGACCAACAACATCATCATTATTCCCAGCACCATTAACATCAACACCATTAACTCCAGCATCTTGATTCCTTGCAGCACGATCAGCTTCAAGTGCTTTAGCAATAGCTCGCTCGATCATAGTGTTCATAGTAGTAGTTGTTAGCTTTGGTGGCATATTTCAAGAAACTTAGTCACGTGAAGATTTACTAATGACAGAAATATGCTTCCCCTACTCCTTCTCTTGTCATCACAGAAGAAAGAAACATCATAAGTATACACATCAAGATAAAAAGAAGGATTTCTTTATCAGGGCATATCATGGATACTACATGCATGAACAACACAAACTACAATGATTCATCAACCAAATCTCAAAAGAGCTAATAAAGACACATTATAGATCATTAGGGTAATTTAGATTGCATTGAGGATTCAACAAGATAGTGACAATGTATATCACTACAATCATTTACTAAACAAACTTAAAAGATAATAAGTTTCATCACAATGCTACGACACTTTCGATCACAGTAAGAAAATAGAATACAAATAAATCCATCACACAGTTAGTTTCTTATACATCAGCTCCTCGTCCTCCTTATCATTGCTGTCAGCTTCATCACACTCGTCTATCTCCACTTCGTACCTCAAAGTCAATTCATGACATGATGGCAGCTCATTCCCAAAGTTCAAATACTCACTCCTACACGGCGAATTAATCACAAAAAAAGTCTTAGCACGACTTTCATCATTCCTAAACTTCCAACCTTGACTCACAATTGATCTCACATGAGACTCCCATTCACTCATCCTCTCAAACCTTGCCTATTCCTCTTTTAAACCTTTTAATTCAAGCACTCAAGTTCATCATCATCGATCAAAGGCTAGCAATCTCATCCATCTTCCGAGCCCTAACAAACTCTAATCTCCACATACCATATACAACCTTTGAAACATATCTTTTCATTCTTCTCAAACCTCCTAATCACGTGAGTTTCAACCACGTATCTCTCATACATCAACCGATCAAAACTTCCTCATACCAGATACAAGTCACAAGAAATTAGTTGTAAAATTATTCATCATCTGGTCTACTGTCCTAGACCCTCGGCGGTTTATAAGGTCATTATTCAAAATTATATATATATATGCATTGCATAAATAAAATTACGATAACAAGTACTCGACGTACTTTCAACAACATCAATACATCATCATAGTATTTACTTAATAAATACTCGGGAAATTATTTCAGTTTTGAGGGATACATCTAAATATAAAACAATGCAAAACAATAATCTTACCGGAGCCTTGTGAAGAAGTTGCGTGCTTTTGTAAAATATTTTCGACACCAAAGTTATAGTTTAGGACATTTTTCAAAATCGACCTAGTTTTCTATAACTTAAATCTCTGATTACCAATCTTTAACACCCCCAAAATACATTGCGCAACAGAAATACACATTTGGGTGCTAAACTCAAACCTCATTAAACAAAACACCTTGAACGATCTCAAAATGGTACATTTCAGATATAAAAGGAAATAATTTAATCATTATCTAAAACCGTCGATCCATTTAAAATAAAAGTTTATCAATCAGAGCAGTGTTTCGGTCCCCCAAATATCTCAATCAATCAACAAATATTTTTACCAAAATACATAGCCAAACATAATTAGTTTTATGACAAAAGGGAAAGAAATCAATTTTAGACTCAATTACCACAAAAGCAACCTGCAACCTTCTCCAGCAAGCTCCGTCATCAATCAACTTCAATCACCTGAAATACATGCTTAAAATCATCAACACAACGGTTGAGCAAGTCTATAGGTTTAAAAAATCATCATTTGAACACAAGAGAAAAATCAATCATAATCATTTAATAGAATTGCTACGTATATAATCTATTATCCAGCTATTCCGTCTTATAGCAACAACTATAGAATTGTATTAAGCTCATGACATCGACCCCTTATCTTAGTGACCCACGCTAAATGCCAACATGACTAGATGAATTCCACTGCCCCTACTAGGGTATCAGTTGTTAACTTTATACCACTGACTCTCATTCTTATAAATTATCCTTCCCAGAAGTTACTCAACGTATAGCCTTGGTCTCGGATAGGGTCGTCAACCCAATAGTGCTATCATTTGAACAAGCGGTTATTCCTAACTCGCAACATCGAGCTAGAAGATAGTTAACGGTTCATGAAATTAGGGACTTCAGCAACTAGGTACTTATAAAATTCAAGGCAACAACAGGCAACATTCGGATCCAAACAATCATTCATGACTTGTGCTCAATTTATTTCAAATAGCATGTATCACCCTCGCGGGTATTAAATACATTTAGTAGCTAGCATAAAAGCGAGGCTATAGACTCACCTTGAGTAATGGAAGTAGCAAGACGATCTTCGCCGATAGATGATGCCCGTTAAACACGAAAACCGCAACCTGCAAAATAAGGTGCGTTCATTAATAAATAGACTCAAGTATAATCCATACTTAATACTACCACCGTCCCATATTAAGTGTCCATAATGGAATATTCTAAGTCTTTGTTATGTAACTTTGACTGTAAATATTTTTATTTTTGTTATATAATTCTTGATGAAATTTATATGAATAGGTTCGGTTTTAAAATGTATTTTTATTGGTATAATTTTCATCAAATATTACATAAAACAAATAAAAATATTTACGGTCAAAGTTCGATAACAAAGACTAAAAAAATCGAAGTGGACACTAATTATGGGACGGAGGGAGTAACTAAAAATTCAAAATTACAAAACCATGACAAACTCAAAAGAAAAACAATGCAAGTGATACTACTATATCCTTCTACATGTTTACTTTATTAAAGTGCACTCTCGATAAAATCTGCCGGCACATAGCAAATGTACAAGCTTATTTACCCTACCTAAACACCTTCAATCTTTATAAAACTTGTTGTATAACTCACTCACATCATATAGAAACCCCTCAAAAAATTTCCTCAAAAGATTTGACATCTAAGACCTTCTGTCCGACACATCTTTAAATTAAAAAAACAGACAGTTTTATGCCTTCGACAAAACCATTTTGACCTCTCTAAACAACTCCGTTTACAAAACCGACACTTGACTTAAAAAATAGACTCACAACGCTAGGTTTAGAGCTAAAGAACAGCCCTTGACCAATTTTAAAACTCATTTTATAGTCCCCGAGATTCGATCCAAATATCGACAACAATTTCGTATTGTGTCGATACCCGTCTCCCGGTACACGAATAATCAAACTAGCGTAACTTCTTTCTCGTTTTGAGTTAGAAGATCTAATTTATATCAAATCGAAGCTTATGAAAAACTCAACAACATAATCCTATCATCTCAACCTTAACTTAGACTTAATGTTACAAAATTTTCTTTCAAACATACTGCCCAAAAATACATGTTTAAAAATCATACCAAATCAAATTTTTGACCCATTTTACTCAATCTCATACCTCTAATATCATCATACTATCATCCCAATTAATCCCTAACATCTATAACTCACTTGCATGATCATTCTTCAAATGATCCATTCAAAATTTCAAACATGCAATCACTTTAAATCAAATATAATAACATTAAAAACATATATACTTCATTTAAATAGATCAAACCATCATATATCATATGAAAAAAATAAAAGTTGGTGTATATGTATAAAAATTATACCAAAAGAACCTCATTTGAATTTGCAAGATGAGATTTTAATTAGTTTTCATTGAATCAAAGTAAAAAACACAAGATCATGGTGTTTTTGGTTGAGGGGTGGACGACGACAACAAAAACGAGGTGGGTGGGAGAGATTTTTGATAAAAACTATTTTCTATGTGTTTTGTTATAGTGGAAAAACCTTATAGTGGGGTTTGAGGGATAGTTTTTGCCAATTGTGCAATCTTTTGGTCTAAAATACAATTAAATAGTTTAAAGGGTAGAAAATGACTCTTAGTCAATTTTGAAAATATTTACGAGACTCGGGTTTCGTAAAAATACTTTTCGAGAGTTAAAACGCACACAAATATGATAATAATATAGTCCCGGTACGACTTAATACTCAATTTAAAATAAAAACGTAAAAGTATAAACATCGAAACAACAAGTAATAAAACGTAAAACTTCGGGCATCCATTGATAGCGCAATCACTAGTAATCCTCGCAACTAGTAAAAAGGTAAAGTAAGACTTCCAACGTCGGTTTTAGATTAAACCACCAAACGTCATAGCATTCAAGCTCATCAAAAATTTCAAAAATATTAGTAATATAGGATTAAATAATGACATCGGTTCGGGTTATCACAGCGCGGGCACCAACTAGTTGATTATATAGATGTTTTACTCAAACACGGATCAATATGATCATGAATAAAGATAATTATCAGTAACTGACATACATAAAGTTTCTATTGAGTTTAAATTAAGGGAGGTGATTTGTACACTCTATAAAATGATTGACACACTCAAAATGTGTGAGTGTTGACATTTGTACTCTTCCATTAAGTAGTGTGGACAACTTTTAACATATACAATAAGAGTAAAAATATAAACACACACATTTTGACCGTGCCAATCATTTTATGGAGTGTGCAAATCACCTCTCTTAAATTAAACTACACTTGGTTGAGAGGTTTAGCTAATAAACGCATTTACACATGTACTTTGTGTAACGTGTATGTGTGACGTGACGATACAAAGATTAATTTGGCGAATAAATCATGTGTATTGAAGTTCGAAAGAAAATGTGCACCATTGATTAGTACTTCCGTTTAATGTTGTAAAACAAGGTTTATAAAGCTGATTAATTGTCGCTTAGGCGTTATATTGTTATCAAATTTTTCATGACTCGTTAATTGGTGAACCAGTAAGTTAACCATGGTCAATGGCGGTCAAAGACGGCCAACAATGGTCAACTTGTTTGAAACATGCAAATTTGATTAGAAATGTCCAAAATTCGCCGTAAACATGTTTTAATCACTCATGGTAGCTCTTTATATTTTTATAAGTTGATTTTTAAGAAAAAACTTACTGAAATACATATAAGTCACTGAAAATAACAAAACTTGTCAAAAATGACAATCCAATTAATTAATAATTGATTCCGCCGAGACTGATTACAAGCTACAAAAAGGCTGACAAATTGACTAGCTATTCACGATTTTTACAATCTTACTTTCCTGTTAAATAATTGCTGATGACTTTTTTCTATTTCTTAGATGTGATTTATTGTGTTTTAGAAAAGATGTACAATATGTTTCATATCAAGTGCTATGGAATTTTAGTCAACATCACCTTCTCTTGTTTGCATTTGGCTTTGATACATCGATCATAGATATCTACACCGGATTATAGTTTATAAAAAAGTAATATTATACGTTTCATAATAATCAATATAATACGAAACATTGAAACGTTTACTACACTTTAACTAAACTTGCTATTTTTGAATCATGTACATTTAATAATGTAAAGATAATATTAGCCTATTAGGGTCAATGTTGTGTTAACATCAACCACCATTTTAATAACATCATTCTAGCTATATACTACACCATGTGTGATTATGTGAACGCAAAGTTCTTAATATTATAACTTTAAGTGACTAAGATAAAATTGACCAAAATTTATCACAATTCAACAATCATGACCACAAAAATTGGGCGGATTATAGGAGAGCCAAATGTGGTACGGGTTACACCTAGTCATAAAAAATATATTTTTATGAAATAGTTTTTTTCTCGACATTGTGTAACATTCATTTTTAACTAGTGCGAAGCAACTTTAGCATTAATAATCATAAGTGCGCACAACTTTAACATTAACATTCATTTTTAACTAGTAAACGCACAACTCGCATGCGCAACTCATTGGCACGCCCCTCTAAGTCACATACGATCACGTGCAATCTGAATAGGAGTTTGGTAAAAAAAACTAAAAGTGAAAAGGATGAAAAATAACTATAAACATACATCTAAAATGCATTGACTTGAATTAAATACATGAGTGTTCATCTAGATGCATCACTAGATCACAGTTGGTTTCGAAAATAATTTTAAAATATAAACGATAGCTAAAAAATATATTAAGATGCATCTAAAAGATTACGAATGTATCTCGTTCAATTCGATGACCGAGTATAGTTAGAGTATTTATAATCATTATCATTTTAAATTTTCTTCTCATTTGATCTTAAGAGTATATTTGATATACAGTATCTGAAAGCGATGAGCGTAAATATTATGATCTTCAATGCTCAATTTGACAAACAATAAGTATTTTTATTTATTTTTCAAAATGTTTATTTTTTAACGCCACATGAAGTCTCATTTGAAAATGTGGGCTATTTGAGAGTTGTTTTCAGATCATCATGATTATACCTATAGTTTCGAAAATAATTTATATTAAATGCATTTTTATTCATCTAAATGCTTCTTTCGAAAATAACTTTGATTATTATTTATCATCGTTGATCATAGTTGATTTATATCAAAGTTTTCAAGATCGAGATCTTGTTTAGGATCGTTTTCGTCTTTTCAAGATCGAGATCGAGATTGTAAGATCCTATTATAATGTAACTTTTTAGTAGTCTTTGCAATATTTTACAAATTTACAAATTATATACATCGTAAACATAAAATTATACAAATATTTAATAAAAATGTGGTCTTAAATTATGATTATGAAATATATAAGAAGATTTACATGTTATTTTTTTGTTTATACAAAACAGATCCTATAAATTTGTAGTTTTTAATTTTTCGTTCGAGAAAAAGTAAAATCGGATCGTAATATATTCTAAGATTCTACGATCAAGACCGGGATCTTATAAGACATTAAGCGTGTAAAAATTTTACGTAAGATCTGTATCATTTTTCCTTTACAGTACCGTAAAATCGTAACGTCCTAAAAATCAAAATCAAAATCTTGACAACCTTGATTTATATGCTTTGCTTAATCTTGTTACATAAATCAGCAAAGCTGATAACTTTGTAGTGCTTAAACGACGATTAATCAGGATATGACAAGTGTAAACACAAAAGTTAAAACATCCCATAATTCAAGAAACATGCTCTCATCTCATTAACTATATTTAAACAACACATGATGATGACAAGATTATAAATTGGCAGCTTTCTTATTTTGGCAGGTCCTCTCATAAGCCTTGTTCCTTCCTAGGTGCTTCCATCTCACTGCGTACGAATCTTCTTCTGTTACTACTAATCATTTAGTCAACATTCCAAAGGTTTGACCTTTTTTTTATAATAGCTTCTTTTAACTTCAATTCTAATTACACCAATCTTTGCTTCATTAATCTTCATTGATTATGGTAATTTTGCTGTTTTTTGTGATATGGGTTTGAGTTATTTTTGGAAAGTATGATTTGGGTCTGAATTTTTTTGTTGAATTAAGGTTTTAGTATGTGAATCTTGGAATTTGATTACTGTTTTTTTAATAAGATTTAGGCGAAAGTTTGTATCTTTATGGTAGATCAAGATGTTTTAGGACTAGGGTTTTGATTCAAAGTGGGTTGATTTGTGCAAATCTTGAAAAAAAAAGAGTTCATTTTGGGTTGTGGGTGTTAAGTGGTTTAGGTTTTTGAGCTATTTGGAAGCGAAAGCAGTCTCTTTGCGCTCCGGTAGGGGTACGATTGTCTGGCGGGGTTGGGTATAGATGTTGTTCTTAAGGTGTTTGAGCTTAATTAAGTAGGAGGATTTGCGAGTGTTAAGTACTTTGAGCTTAGTAGTTTATTAAGTAGGAAGATTTGCGACCGAGTGTTAAGTACTTTAAGCTTTGAGCTTAGTAGTTTATTAAGTAGGCTGATTTGCGGGTGTTAAGTACTTTGAGCTTTGAGCTTGGTAGTTTATTAAGTATGATGATTTGCGAGTATTAAGTACTTTGAGCTTTGAGCTTAGTAGTTTATTAAGTAGGGTGATTTGCGAGTGTTAAGTACTTTGAGCTTTGAGCTTAGTAGTTTATTAAGTAGGATGATTTGCGAGTGTTAAGTAGTATAGGTGTTTGAGCTTAGTAGTTTATTAAGTAGGAGGATTTGCGGGTGTTAAGGACTTTGAGCTTTGAGCTTGGTAGTTTATTAAGTATGATGATTTGCGAGCATTAAGAACTTTGAGCTTTGAGCTTGGTAGTTTATTAAGTAGGATGATTTGCGAGTGTTAAGTAGTATAGCAGCCGTATAGGTGTTTGAGCTATTAAGTTCTGAACTTTCCGTTTCTTTTTTGACGTGTTAGCAGTTTATAAAGTTGGTTATTTGATGCAAATTTTGGAACTTTGAGTATTAAATACTATAGGTGTTTGAGCTATAAAGTTTTGAAGTTTATGTTTCCTGACATGTTAGCAGCTTGTATAGTACTATAGTTTACAAGATTCTCTTGCACCTGCAAATCGAATTTCACATGGGTAATTAATGGTTGTCGATTTGGTGACAGGTTAGTGAGGACCATTCGGTGACTTCACGGGTCATTGTGGAATAAATTCGTAGTGTGGACAGCATTATTCCATGATTCTTGATCCAAAATATCAGAGATATTAAACAAATACAACTGTCCTATCTAGATTCCCTCATTTTTTCTCGGTTCAATGAACCAAGAAACAATCTTTATTAGTTTACAGCCCGGTTTTGAAGGAAGCCTCTAAAAGAATCGATACTCCTCTAGTCTCGATCAGTTGTTTCTTTCAGAGTTTATCAATGACCTCCAAAAAAGATGAAATTCATATGATCTAATGAGGATTCAAGTTATTGTATCGAATATTCTACTGTTGATACAATTGCATATCTTATTTACCTTTGGATTGTCCCATTCGGTGGATGATCTTTACTCAGGTAAAACAAGTTTTGTTTCTGTTTTAATTTTAATTCTTATGGTTAACAACTCTAATTTATATGCTGAATTTTATTATTAAGCAGATAGTTTACATTTGGAGATTGGAAGAAGATTTTTGCGTGATTTAGTTAGAAAAGAAACAAAAAAATCTGTTTTTGAAGCAAAGCATATAACCATGGGTGCAGCGGGACTCTTGCTTCTTTGTTGCAGTATGATGTGCCCTTGTTTTCGATCAAGAAAAAAAGATACAGACGACGTTGTTCTTGTAGGTGGCTCAAATACATGTGAGTAACATCTGTCATACTTTGAGTTAAAACTAGTTCGCCATCATGTTAACATTACCTATCTGACCATTGCAATGTGGTACTGACTAGAAATGCTAAAACAATGTATCTATTTTTGTAGTGGAAACAGCTTCTTCTGTAGAAATGAATTCATCACATGGAAGGATTCCTGGAAGTCCATTACGAGTTCCACCTAGTCCCGGTAGATTCTCAATGTCACCAAAACTTGATAGGATTGGGTCGGTTCATCTGACTATGACTCAAGTTGCTAGAGCTACTCAAAACTTTTCACCAGCACTTAAATTAGGTGAAGGAGGGTTCGGAACTGTCTATAAAGCTCAACTACCAGATGGTCAACTGGTTGCCATAAAACGAGCAAGCAAGGTAATTTGAGTACTCTATGCATTTTGACGTTTAGGAAACGAAAATGATCTATTTTGCTGTGAATACTCCCCCTCAGTCATAGTTGTGCTGTTCATCTCACCATTTGGTGTGCCACAAAATAATGGTCTATTGCTAAACATAGATAAATGTAATTTTTGTATACCAAATTTGAATCCAAACATAACTAGTTTGGCCGTAACAGTATGGTCATAAACCTACTCTATGTAAGTACTTAACATAAAGTTTTGATGCAGGAACACTCTGATGCTCTACGAAGTGAATTTAGAAGCGAGATTGAGTTACTTGCAAAAATTGAGCACCGAAATCTAGTAAAGTTGCTTGGCTACGTTGATAAAGGAAATGAACGTCTTATTATTACCGAGTATGTACCTAATGGTACACTTAGAGAACATTTGGATGGTAAGATCATGATATATAATGGATTTTACAGTACTCATATTGGCAATTTGTGATACTAAGGATAATAATAATTTTGTTTTTTACTTTTCCGTAGGTGTTCATGGAAGTTGCTTAGATTTCAGCCAACGGCTTGAAATTTCCATTGGCATTGCTCATGGCTTAACGTACCTTCATTTATATGCAGGTGATGCCCGTTTCCGTAGTAATTGCTTAATTTTAGTAAGTTCCATAATGGTCCCTCGCTGATACTATTCATGACCCTGAAAAAAGTGGAAACACTGTTTGCCTTCACATTTTGGTCCCTCAAGTACGTAAATAATCTCACTTTTGGTACCTAATATCAGATCAAACACATGTCTATGGGCTGTATCCGTAACTAGTATCAGCGAGCAAGCGACCAATTCCGTGATTTTGAGGAAAAAACACCTGACTATTTATTTAATGTATGAATTCTTTAACGCTTGATATATCTTTATCTTTTCAACAGAAAAGCAAATAATCCACCGAGACGTGAAATCGTCGAACATCCTTCTTACAAAGAGGATGCAGGCCAAAGTGGCGGATTTCGGGTTTGCACGGCTTGGGGATACCGAGGCTGGTAAAACACATATTTTGACCAAAGTCAAAGGGACAGTCGGGTACCTTGACCCGGAGTACATGAGAACCTTTCAACTCACAGCAAAAAGTGATGTGTACTCTTTCGGGGTCCTACTTATAGAAATCCTTACGGGTCGCCGGCCTGTTGAATCGAGGAGGTCACCAGAGGAGAAGGTCACAATTAGATGGGTATGCTTCTAAATCCTCGGTGTACACAATTTATGCATTTTGCTTTAGTCGTAATACTAGGTTCATTAAAAGCCGTACCATGTTTGTTTTTTCACAGGCTTTTGGTAAATACAACAACGGTGAAGCAATGGATTTGGTGGATCCTCAAATAAGGGAAGTTGTAGACGAGAAGATCTTCAAGAAGATGATGAATTTGGCGTTCCAATGTGCAGCCCCCACACGAGCTGATCGACCGGATATGAAGACAGTGGGAGAGCAGTTGTGGGCCATTCGAATGAAATATCTTAAACACGGAAGCAGAAACTGATCTAAAGGCGATAAGTTTCTTGTATAGTAGATTTCTGAACTTTGATTTTCATTTCTTAGCTTAGATATGCTTGTTTTGATGGGGTTGTACCACGCGGTGAATTTGCATCGTACCAGTTGGGCAGAGTAAAAGTGTACAATGCGTGTGTTTTTGCATCGTACAAGAACTTGATGCGTAAAGGCAGTTTTATGAATTGAATAGATTATTTGTGTTGTACTGTTGTATCTATAGAAGTGCAAGGAATAAGAATTCTCTCAATTTTCTCCAGTTGCATTAAGATGGTACATTACGGATATCCCATCTTGCAAGAAAACCTGCCGATTTTTACTCATTTACCTAGGAAAAAGTCATCTTGGTATGTTTATGCATCCGACCAGGCTACGGGTCAGGTTTGTAACTTGTGCTTACTCTAATGGCAATGTCATCTTCTTCCTCCTGACACCCACCCACCCGTAACCAGTTCACGATATGGTTGCACTACACACGAAGGCTTGTTTGTCAATGCTAGCAGTTCATGATTTAATATAATTAAAAAGAAACCTGCAGATGTCGTTAGACTCAAATGAAACCAAACATCAAGAAGAATATATCATTAAACGCTACCATCACGAATAAGAAATTATATGTCCTCAAGCTTTCTTTATTTACCATTCCAAAGATCTTTGAACACTGCTTTCAAACTCGTTATTCCGAGATAAAAGATGATACATGAATGCTATGAATAGTGCAGTAGCACGATTACTACATAATAACAGTGCATGCTCGATGTCTTCATTTCATGGATGTCAAACTTCGAAATTATCAGAAGTATGGAGCGCGAGACAACTCTTGTTTAGTAACAATATAACACACTTATCTTCACCTTCAGAAATTATTAAGTTCACCAAGAGTTGGAACAATTGTGTGCAGATAATTCTTCTTCAGCTTCCTTCTCCTAAGACTCTTGTTCCTACAAAAAGATGTGTACAATGTCAGTTTAGTATATGAATTCTGTCGATCTTTAAAAAAGAAAATAAACGTTGTACGCATTAACTATGATGACAAATCAATATTATGACAAAAAGATGGATCTTTGAACAAAGAGAATATAGGATTATGTATACATTAACAGCATGTTTGACCAGTTCCACTTTTAGGGAGATTTTTCTTTTTATTTGACCCATTTAAAATAAAAACACAACCCAAAACGACCCATTAACACAGGGTCTAAATTGCCACGGCTAACAGAAGTGAGATTTGCAAGTTCAAGAACAGCAGGATACTCACCAGTACTGGTTATGCAACACAAAGGCGTCAGTCGCAACTTTCTTTCCATCATCATTACGATTCCAATGATAGAATGCATGTGTTTTATTCATAATCTCTAGCGTAGAATGTCCGTAACTGGCTTCTCTAAATGCAGAATAGTCCGGCTGAGGATCATTGAACCTGCAAAACCCCATCAAAATAAACATAATCATTTTGAAATGAACGACGCATTTCTATTAGTGAGATCAATAACTAGATATGAAATCTCACCTTGACGCGAGACCTTCTTGATTTCCTCCATCTCCAACTGTTATGTAAACTGGAGCTGATTTGTCTGGGATGGGATAACTTGCACCACCAGTCACGTTGTAGTGTATGTTCGAGATCCGGTACTGAAATCGCATTTAATTAATAGTGTTACAAGACAATAAAGGAGAACAACAACAATTGAATATTTTTATTAAAAGTTGTGTGTTAAACAAATATATCAGAGAGATAAGATATAAAGGAGAAAACAAACCGATCTTTCATAAGCGTGAACATGTCCAGCAAAGATCACGTCAACTTTGTATTGACAAAACCAGCTCTCGAAAGCAGCTCGCATGCTTTCACCTTCCATGTAGTGAGCACTGTTACTGTTGTATATCGGGGCATGCATAATAACAATGAGCCATGGCGTTTTCTTTCTGTCCACTTTTTTAAATTCTGCTTCGAGCCACTTATATTGTGGTGTATATTTTACTGTCAGAAGTCAGGTAACAATGTAAGTAACAGAAATTTTTACTTAGTCAGATCCACATACTAATCTATAGTGTGAGATAGTAATTACCAAATGGAGAATAACTGGATAGCACAATTATATGAGCGGATGCACGTCTGACAGCATACCAAAGAGGACTACTGCTTTCACTGGCGGCATAAGGAGTGGTGTATCTATAAAGATATTGTTTGAACGGAACAACTTCACCCTTTTAACAATTAAAAGAATGTTACGCAAAATCTCATGGTTTTGATTATAATCAGAGGTTATTGTAAAAGGTACTAATGTAAGTTCCAGCACTTACCATATATGGCTCATACTCTATCTCATGATTTCCCACTGTCCATAACCATGGTTGATATGCTGCACTTTTTTCAACAAAACGACCATATGTATCCCAGCGTACACCCATATCATTGTATTCATACCTATCAGCATACGATAGATCTCCAACATGTAACACAGCTTGTGCTCCACTTTGAATGTAATGGTCAAGAGTGGACAACGAATTATATGTTTGCCCCAAGTCACCTAAAACACAGAATCAACAATTAGCTTACAAAAAGACGTCATACTAATATATTTTTATCAAAAATGATCAACTTGCCTATAATTCCAAATTTGTAAGAAGCATTTGGATCAACTTTTGGTGGTGTCTGAAACCAAAAGGATCGAGCAGAATCACCTTCTCCAATCTCATAATAGTACTTGGTATCATACTGTCGAAAGAGACACGCTTGTTAGTGATAAACTGGAGTAATACACATTGAAAAAGTGAATTCGAATAGATAAAATACCTCAAGGTTATCGACAAGACACTGATGAAGATAACCAGATTTGTAGTTGTAAAACGTGTAATTTTTCACTGGCGACCCTTGTGCAGTAAAATCATACTTTTTCTCTGATGTTCCATACCTTACTTGGTTTGAACCTGGTTCATCTGGTGTCACCCACATTATAATCACAGCTTTTCCATCATAATCACCTTGAGTTATGTGTACCTACACAAAGAGCAAATGAATTAATCACTAAACAAAGCAAATATTTTCAGTACGACACTGAGAGTATGACCATGAAAAATGGCTAAAAAAATATTTGCAGCATCAGAAGCTTACTTGTTGTGGTGCGTTATAACCACTGGGAACTACAAAAACTTCATTATCAAGTGGAATGTCAACTGACGGCCACTGTGAACGGATGAAACTGCTAGTAACACCAGCATAAGCATTGTGCATAAAGCTGAACAAAACACAGCAGGTAAGCAGAAACTGTGGTATCAGTGATCCCATTTTCTTATCCTTCAACATGATCGTTGCTCAACCAGCTACAAGCAGCCCCAAAAAGTTTAAACTGAAAACAAAGACTATCCCACATTTAGCAAAAGTTACTGAAATACTGTATCACAATATATCGACTGAAATACTGTATTAAAATACATACTCGAACACATACTACTCCAACTTAGAAAGAACTGAAATAGGTATAAAAATATACTGACAGACACAGTAATGCAGCAGGGTTTTCAGTAGAGTGATAAGCTTCTAATGCAAACCAAACGGCTATTTCCAGGGGCGGAGACAAGGAGGGGGCACAAGGGGCATGTGCCCCCCCCCCCCCCCCCCCTAGAAAAAGAAATAAATTTGTAGTGTAAAATTTCTTAAATATCCGGCGTCTTTTGTAATTTGCCTCCCCTAAGAACTAATTTGTAGTGTAGCTTCTAAAAATTATCAAAGTGACCCCTCGAGCAAAACTTCCTGGCTCCGCACCTGGCTATTTGTAACTTTTTTGGCTATTTCTAGCTTATTTTTAGCTCACTGACGCCAACAAGAATGCTATACTACCTTCTCTTTCCATCCAAATGAACACATACAGGACCTGATATATATTAAGGGGACGTTTGGATAGCTTATTTTGTGGGCTTATGGGCATACATAACTTTAGAAAAGGCGATAAGCTCACTTTTTATAGCTTACCAACTTCAAACTTTTGGCTTATGCAAGTCCATAAGCACCCACAAGCTGTTAAAAGAAAGCTTATCGGCTTTTCCAAATTCAAATAAACCCATAAAGTGGGGAAAAATAAACTAACCCCAAACACCCAGTAAACGCTAAACCGTGGAACAAATGTTGGGTCTTTTCATAACAAAACGAAATTCCCCCTTTTCACATATTCTAATCAAAATTGACATCTATCTATAAGTGGAAATATCAATAGAATACCAAACTACAGGTTAACCAAATTACAAAAACTGTTCTGCTTAAAGCAAAAAACCACACTCCCCCAATTTACTCTATATTAAGAGTACTACCAACTTTAAATATTGATTCAATTTGTTACGTGTACCTAATTCTAACTCAATTTCTCTCTAAAACACACACTTAAATAATCACTCTACACATTTATTTTCATATCTACAGTCGCCAATCAATTAATGTTTATCCAAAAGGTTTAAATAAGCGCGAAAACATGACGTGTCAAACCGACCCTTCCCCAAGGACTTGGCCAAGTGTTCTAGTGACATTTAGCCCGGAGTTGGAATTGAACCAAGACCTATTTCTCCGAAGCCTCTTTGACCGGTCAACTAGGCGTTTGCCACTGGGCAAGGTATTCATTCCGTCCCAAAATTATTGTCCCACACAAAGTTTAAGAAAAGTGGACCACTACACTCTTTAACCAATCAAATATCATCCTAGGGACCAGGGACGGAGAACCAGGAGACAAAACGATTTACAATAAACTAAACAATGCTCCAAACAAAGTTTTTAGGAAACAGGTGCATTTCACATAAATGTAACAAAATCAAATTTTTTAAACAAATTTAACACTACACAACAAAAATTCATGGGTGTCCCAGGACCCACCTTAGTTCCGTCTCTCCTAGGGACGAAGCCAGGACCTAATGTGACAGTGCACACATATTTCTAGCAGTAATATAACAGAGTTAAAAAGTGAATAATGACAAAGATAGAAGCACATTTCCGTGGACCGGGTGCCTTTTAGATTCATTTGGAAAACCCCTGCCTCCTCCGTCCCCCTCAAGGCACTAAACTCTCTTTTTATTGGTTGAGACGTGAGACAAGAAGGGGACTATTATTTTATGACATCTAAAATACATATGAGGATAATCGAAAGAATAGCTCCGGCAACTCTCCTGACACACAAGCGAGGAGCACGAGCGAGCGAACCTATGACGTTTTATCACAAAATATCCCCGTACATTTTTCGGAGTAAATGAGTAAATAGTTATCCATACACAACACACATTACAAAGCATACATAAATATATTAATAAATCAATAATATTATATCCAAAAAAGGTTTAAATCGACGGAGAGAAACCTAACGTAAAAAAAGACAACAACACATGCAATGATATTAAGACATTTCTCAGTAAAAAAACAAACAGTAAATTAATATTAGAATGCATAAATGAGGTTATATAAAAACCTGAGATTTTGGGATGGAGTGATGATGAGCAATGGATCATGGATGGATAATGAACAAGTCGTTGGTTGGGAATATTCAACTAGTTATTGTTTTATAGTTGTTGTTGGATTGAATAGATAGGTTGCGTACGTTAGCGGGAGTATGTGATTGTGGTGTAAGTTAGTGGTATGTGCACCGGTTTTTAATCACAAGCTTTCTTTGTTTTTTTTTTGATGGTGACATACTGACATGGGATATAAATTATTTAATAATAGCAACATTTTTAGGATTTTAGGCCAATAGAAATTGGAAAGATTTGGGTAGGTATGGTATGGTATGGTCTTTTTATTTGTCACACGCCTCTATGTAAGTTTTTAGAGTGAATTGTAATTATCTTTTATTTTTTTAAAATTGCAATGAATGTTTTTATTTTTTATTTTTAAGTTTGCATTGCAGTTTTGGTTCTTTTAAATTATATTTTTTGGTCTTTATTGTTTGGCTAAATTGTAGATTTAGTCCGTACACAGGACCAAACATGTAAGACAAACTTGAAAATAAGAATGTTCATTGTAATATTGTAAAGATAGGGACTGAATCTGTAATTTGACCAAATCACAAAGACCAAAAATACAATTTACTCAAGTTTTTATTATCTAATTTTGAGATTGTTATTCTTTTCTTTTGAATTATCATTCAATCAAAATTATTAATAAGTTGTATTGTAATAACATTACTTGTTTAACAAAAACCTTTAAGACTATTGTTAGTATTTTCTTTTAAAAAAATTAATTAAGACATTATTATTTGTGTATAGCAACAAATTTTATAGTGAAAGATAATTGTAATGATAAAAAAATTTATGAGTTATAAGCGAAAAATAATAAAAGTTTGAGGATTTGAAGATTAAACATGGTGTTTTGAAACTCGATAGAACCCGACCGGTTCAATCGGTTTCGGTCGAAAAACAAGTCAAGTTAAAAAGAGTATTATATTTTCAAAATTAAATTAGTTACATCGAGTTTGAATTGACCAAGGTCAACCCGGGAACCCGATTACACAAAACAAAATTCGAAGAAAAACACATGCGACTAAGTATGGCCAATCCTGTATCAACCCTTACTCGGTCAAAAACTTAAAGAAAACAACAATGTATGAAATGAAATTTACTGTCAGTTTAGGAAGCTGGTGACTACCCACTAGTCGCAGGTCAAATTTTAGAGCCTACAGGTCGAAACCTTATTCTCTGATACCATAACTGTAACACCCCACTTGGACAAGTGGACCGTTACTTAATAATTATGACGTGTCATCAAAGCATGCAAGGTGAATGTCTTAAAACATTAATGACCATAAAGGAAACCAAAAACAAACATCGGACCCAAACATAAGCTCACACACAAATGCATAAGTAAAGAATGTAGAATAAGGACTAAACAATGTCCAACATAGCAGAAGTATATGAATGCATTAAAAGAAATGAAGTCAAGGGAGCCTCCATCCAAATGCACGTACTCTTGATTGCTTAGCTTTGCCCTTTAGTACCTGCAGTATGGGGACATGGACATAAAATATGGCTGAGCAATATGCTCAGTGCACGGATATATGACAATGTATGAATATCAGTAAACATAAGTAAAGTGTAACAAAACAAGTGCAACGGAATAAGTGTAAGTCCTGGAAAACCTGGAGTATGTTTTATAACTGGTTATTTCTTAAAAGACTTATGTTTATTTCATAAAAACTGTATTTTAAATGCACAAGAGCCCATATAGGTCATGAAGGTATCAATGTGCATGAATACATAGAGGGGTGACCTTGTCATGTAATTAGAGAGGTTGCCTCTAATTATAATAGTATGGGTGGAGGGATCAACTCCATGTAACGGTGTAGAGCACACACCACAGTTACCTTGTACTCTACTAAACATGTACTAGGATGCACCCATTCGCCCCACATGATAATAATATAAAAGGCCAAATAACTGAAAGGGACGCCGCGAGCAATCACTCTCACCGCGGAATAGTCATAACACCGGTGCCTCAAGTGTTATGGTTATGGTACCTCCATAACTAGGTGGAACTGGCATGCATGTATATAGCTCAGAAAGTTTAAAATGCTAATCATATTAATTACTAATAAGTTTAATGTAAACTACTAGAAAAAATAGATGGTTGCAAATGGGGAATCCTAAATACAGGAAGAGAATGTCCTTACTGAAGGACGGAATATCCGTAACTTATGTCCAGTAATGAAAATGAGACGAAATTGGAAGATCTACTCTGACTTCACAAGTGCTACTTAATGAAAGGGACATAAATGAGTTGTGTGTATAACGTATTGATGAGACTGCTTTTATACATAGTCTCATCGTCCAAATCGGGCTTAAAACGCTTAAAATATCATCAAAATACCCAAATATATGCTTGCGTTTGTTCATTGTGTATTTTAGGTACGGATATCGTGAAATCAACAAAAGGTCAAAGGAATCAAGCAAAAACGAACACGGGAAACGAAGCCGCACAAGGAACCGGACCCGAATCATGAATTTCCATTCAAGTCCTTGAAGTTTTGAAGATTGGCAAGATTGGTCCCTCATCTTTTGAAGACTTGTCATTTTAAACCCTTGTAAAACTCAAATATTACATGTGGGTCCCTAAAATTTCAAGATACTACAGGTTTGGTCCTTGAAGAATGCAAAATATGCATAAAATACCCTTGGAATAGCTTTGATAAAACCTTTGTGGCCAAAGTGAGAAAAAGAAAAGTTCATTATAAAGGGAAATTAAGTTTTTGGTTGTTAAAACTTTGTTTAGCAAGTGAATGGGAGTTGGAGGACCTATTCTGTCCAGACAACAAAACACACAACAACCTATCATAAGCTGACACCTCACCCACTACCTTCCCTCCTCCAATCACCTTTCACCACATCACACTCCATTAATCACCTTTCACCACATCACACTCCATTGCCACCTCAAACCCCATTAACCCCATACTTATATTTAATATTAATCAGTTTTAAACTGATTAATATACTATATAATCTGGCGGGTAACACAATTATTTCCCCCAAAGTTAATCAAAACACACCCTAATCCCAGTTTATACATCCCATAAACCCTAACACCAATCAACCTCCAATCAAAGGGTTTTTACCCCATATTTACCAGTCCTCTAATTCACCCTAACATAAACCAAACCCACTTCATAAACACCCTTCCCCGTGACTCTATGTGGACCCCCAGCCTTCCCCTGCTTCACCAAAAGAGGAAAAAACAGAATCTTGGCAGATGATCAACGACCAAGACGAATTACTTGGTCCCAAAGGACTCTAATCAACGTCTATGATCAAAAGTTGAAGCTGGCATCCAACTGGACATCACATGCCAATGAATTGACCAAGACTCCAAGGGTATATTTGGATTTTCAGCATGAATTAGGGTTTTAGGTTTTTTTCATCTTTGTATTATTTTATTCCTAGCTTCTAGATTATTCCTAGCACATGTATAAAAGGAGGTCGCCTGTGACTCCTTCAAGTTGTTCCAGTTTTGTACTTTTCTTTCCAACTAATGAAACTGAACTGATTTTAATGTGCAATACTGGGTTCCTCTTTATCTGTTTTTCTTAGTATAATCTTTCCATTATTTGCAAAATAGTTTAAGGTTTTAAAAGTTTTCATATTACAAAGTATTTTCAGAAAATAGGTGTTTTTAAGAATTCCTGAAAAAGGTTTTTCAAAGGGTGAAAATCAGTGTTATATTGAAGTGATAGTGGATGTATAACACTATTTCTAAATTTGAATAACTTTTTATCAAGATTCTTGTTGGTTCCAAAGTTTCTATTTTCAAAGGTTTTATCAAAAATCTTTTATCATTTTTTTATTAACAGTTACTGTTCACATAAGCCAAATAGCATAAGCTGTATGACAAACAGGTTATGGTATTGACTTATGTGAACTTCAAGTTGTCTCTTGGTTGTTTATGGATGTGCAGGTTCACCAAGACCCTATCTCCATTGCATACTTCATTTCATTTATTCATTTTTTAAGAAGACATGTCACCGTGGTTCACTTATTGAACTCCAACGGGGCTCTCTACATATTTGCATAAGACTCACAAGCATTCAGGGAAAAGGCATCAGCCAGGTAAAGGCTTGAACCTTCTTTGAACTTTCAAGTTTTATTGTATTTATGTGATTCTGTGTTCACTACTTATGTGACACTTTGTTAAAGTGTTTATTTTCTAAGATTAGATGTTAGTTAATGTTTCTTTATGACATGTTTCAGTAGTTATTAAGCAGGTTTGTCTAGTTTTGATCACAAGTTCTTTGCAAAATTTTGGTTTACAGTTATAAAAGGGTGTTTGAGTCTAGGTTAAAAATTAGTTTCTTGAAAAGATTTTGGTTTAAAATCAGTTAAACACGTTTCTTAGGTCATTAATAGGTTGTTTGGTTAGTTTGGACCATCTTAGATAGGTTTTGTGCAAGTTGTATGCTAAAATTTGGCAAAAATCCAATCTAGTCAATCATTAGGCTGTAACAGGTTTGATTTTGGTTATTTCAGCTTGAAATTTGGTAATTAGCTTGTGTATCTGTTAATCTAGGACTTTAAATCAGTTAAGTATAGTTTGGTTAATGTTTGAGCTAGTTTTCATTAGTTGAAATTCGTTTTTGAAGCCAATTGCACCAGACCACTGTTCACAGACCACCCTTTTGTTTAATCAGTAACTTTTCTTGGCCTTTGTGTGATTTTCTTGTTTTGAGCTAGTGTTTTTTTGCGCTTGATTTGACTCCCCACAACCCAACTGGTTGTGGGGGTGCCCCCTTGTGCCAACAACAACAAGTAATCTACAAGAACGAGCACATTTGTTCATATATGCACCAGTGAAGAAACAACTATTTTGAATTTTTTTTTTCTTCTTTTTTCTCCACTGTAGCATAATCTTAGCATTCTGGGCACACTTTTGCCTTTAGTTAGCTTAATTTTTTTTAACTTTCAGTTTTTATTGTGTTTTTTAGTGAAGTTTAAGTCACCAGGTTAGTTGGATTAAAAGAAAAGTAAAAAAAAATAGTTTGCAATAAGAGACTGGCCAGGACTCGAACCTGCGCCATCTCTCCCACACACCAACAACATAACCAACTCGCCCTTGGGTCTTTTACTGTCAACCTTTGCAAAGGTTATAAACTTAAGGGCTTTTTGGGCTGGGCTTATAATAAGAAGCCGTACCTTATTTAGCTGGTTTTCAGCTTATTTAGTAAGCCAATTTAGCATTTGTTATTTTTCCTTTGGTTATTACTTAGTTTAAAACTTTTTGACACAAAGTTTGTATTTTTCACACCTTGTAATTATTTTCTATAATTATTTATTTACCCGTATTTTAGAAATTAGATAAAAAATAGTTAAACTAGTTTTAAAAATTTTCAAAAAATATTATAGGTTTTAAATAAATATTTTGAGGTTTACAGCTTTTATAATTTCCATTTTAGTTTATTTTTAATTTTATTTAATTTTAAGGTTTTTCATTAAATTTAAAAATTAATATAAAATTATTAAATAGGTTTTAGACTTTTTGGTTTTCAAATTTGTGATTTTTATATTTTTCTTAGTTTATATTAATTTTTTGGTAATTTTTAGGACACTTCCGTTTTCCGTCGAGTTTTACGATTTCGATCGTTTTACGTTGTAGGGTAATTTTTAGTGTAATCCGTCTTATTTTTCCTTCTTTTCTTAAACCAAAAACGTCACTAATCCAAACTTTGATTTTATATACTGGCACACTCATAATCACACACCTCCTTCGAGAACGAACCCGCATTTATTCGACTTGTCGGTTTTCTTAAATCGTCGAGTTTAATACTTGCCCATTATACGTTGTTTTCCTAAACACGTGTTTTTACCACAATCAATTTTTGGCGCCGCTCCCGGGGAGGTGTTTTTAGTGTGCCATTATTAGTATCGTGTTTGTGTGAGTAGTGCGTTTTTTGTTGATCCCTTTAGTTGGATCTATATTCTGTTAAGAATTAGTATAATAGTTTGTAATCAAACTAAAACACTTTGAGCACTCTTACTAACACTAAATAAGTTATGCGGAATCTAACTTATAGAGCACAGAAGAATAGAATTACTTTTAACTATTCGATTCTCTTATTAATCGACTTGAATGAGGTACATGAAAGACATTGTACCTATGTTCCTTTTATAGAGTAAGGAATGCTAGAAACCTTTAGAATATTCTATAAAGTTAACTATATCTCATACGATATATTATCAATATTCTGACTGTTTAGGTATATCACATAAGATATACTCTAACTATAACTATGACATATCTTATACAAAGATATATTCGTCCTAATCATCATAGCAGTACTTACTTTATAAGTAGCAGTACTTACTATGTACCGCGTTAACACTAACGGTACTTAAATAACACTAACAGTACTTGGAATATACTAACGGTACTTGACACTTAACAGATAATTCCCAACAATCCTCCCCTAAACAAGAAATGATAACTTGTTGTCTTCTTGTTTCTCTTGTACTGAATGTATTAAAAATACATGTCTTCAGTCTTTCCTTCATCCTTGGATTGAACTTGGTAATTTGTATTTGTATCCAACTGAATGTAGCCAAACACTTCAAATGTAGATCTTCTTCTGATAAGATAATCTTCAAACATTATGAGCATCATTTTTGTCTTCAAACTATGATCTTCTTGTGTCTTCTAAACATTCATTCATCTTTGCAGCATCAGTTATTGTCTTCTTGAGTTTAGTCCTTTAACTCTTGATCATAAATCTTTCTCTTGATTTGATGATAACAAAACCTTCTAAGTATTATATTTTAATACTTCTTTACTTGCAATCTTCATACCTAAAATAAAACAGTTAACAACAAACACCAATCTGTATTGGCTTCATGATTTTTAGCAAATCACCAGCTATCAACGGATTTGATAAATTCTTTACCAGTTAGCCGTACACTCTGGAATAGCCAATACTTTATTCACAAAGAATAAGGTGTAATGAAAACCTTACAATTTTTGGTAAATTGTCAACCATCAACGGATTTGATGAAGTCTTTACCTAGTACCGTTTGTTTAGGACTAGCCAACTCTTTGTCTCGAAACAAGGTAAGTTAGAACCATATAGTTTTTAGCAAACTATCAGCTTTCAACGGATTTGATAAGTCTTTACCACAAACCGTTTGCTTATGGACTAGCCAGTTCTTATGTGTGTTAGACATGGTGAACTGAGAACCATTTATGAAGTGTGACTGAAATTCAAATACTTAAGATTCTTTCTCAGCTTCTTCCTCATCTTTCAAATCCTTGATTTGTTGTTTAACCATTCTGATCAACTCCAAAGCATCAGCAGATTCTTCTGTAACTACTAATTGTTGTTCTAACATCCTTTCCAACAATCTTCTTTTGAAGGGGTAAGTTTTCTCTTACAGCATATAGTATGTAACATCATCTACATCCAAAATATGCAATCCACATGACCTGTAATATCTCTAGTAACTAGGAACCTGATCCTCTAATACCTTCAACATTTCTTGATCACAGTTGTGTGGCTCACACATAAAGATAAATTCCCTATATAATAGTGATACTTCAGTTTTACCTGCACTGGCTTCTTGAACTAACCTTAAAAGATCTTGAATATCTTGTCTGTCAAGAATGTGAAGAATATCTTCCTAAAGTCTGAATATTCTTGTTGTGCCATCCGTTCTCTGAATTCCATGAGCTTCAAGTCCTTGATCTGTAGAGTAAATCCATTTAGCAATGGATGCTCTTTTTCCAAAAATCTCTGTATCAATTCATTGATCTTCAAATTTCACAATCTTCAAGTACTTCCTTAAGCTCTCATCATCATCACTATCTTCTGCTGTTGTTTTAGCTCTCTTAGCTTTCTTCTTTAGCTTTGTTGATCTTTTCCTTTTAGCACTCTTGGAAATTCCCTCAAGTTCTGTTGAACCCTCTTCCAAGCTTGTATGTACCGTTTCCTCAGTATGTATTGTTGTATGTACTGTTGACTGTTTATGTACTACTTGTACATTTTCAGTCTGAGCAATACCTTGAGTTTCAACTCTTGTATTCATTCTTTGAGCAGTCTATTCCTCCCTTGAACTTACTTTCTCCTTTCTATTCTTCCTCACATAAGTAGTCTTGATAGGTGGAGATGTACTTGTAGGTTCAGCAGTACTTGGCTCAATTCTATGAGTACTACCAAATTGTCTTTGTTGTTGCAGATGTTTCTTGAATTCTTCAACAGCTTTCTTGTCTGCTTCAGATCCTGCTTCAGATCGAATCTCAACAAAATTCAATTCAGTCCTCTTACTTTGCTCATACTAAGTCTTGATTTCTTTAAAATTCTTCTTGACCAGCTGAATATGAGTAAATCCTTTTACCTTCTTTAAAAAGTTCATCATCTGATTTCTAATCTGCATAGTAGTTGGAGGCTTAATCTTTTCTTTCCTTCTCTTTTCAGCAAAGAATCTTTGTTGCTCCCTTACCAGATCATCAATCAATTTCGATTTCTCTTCTTCATCATATGCATCTCTCTCTTCAGCTATTAATGAGTCTCCAAGAAGCTCACTAGCATGTATCTCAGCTCGAATCCTGTCATACTCTTGTATCTTCCATTCTTGTTGTATCCTTTTGGCTTCTAGCAAATCTTGTTTTGCTGCAAGTTCTTCCTGCAATTAATTTTCACGAATTTGTGCTTGCATTCTATAAGCAAATTCCTCATCATGGTCTATTTGATTAAATATGTACATGACTTTGTTTATATCATCATCTGAATCACTTTCATCTTCAGATTCTGACAATAATTGCTTCTTCCCCTTATCCTTTGGATTTATCTTAGGTAGCTTCTTCTTCAGCTTGGCAGCTACTTCTTCAGCTTGGCAGCTACTTCTTCATTAGCTAACTGTCGAATGACTATACCTTTTGTAGGGTGTGAAGCTTGAACTTTCTTACCTTGAATTTGATCCTTTGTGGCAAGAACTTCTTGTTGTGTCTTTTTCTCCACTTCTGCTTGCTTAGTCTTCTCAACTAAATTCTTCTTTAAATCAAGCAGCAATTGGGCTAAAGTCTCATTTTCTCCAAAAGAAGTTTGACTTTCTAGTGAAGAATGATCACCAGCGGTACTTGCAATCGGCTTAGTTGGCTTAGCAGTACTTGGGTCTTCAACAATGTCAGCAGTACTTGCAGTCGGCTTAGTTAGCTTAGCAGTACTTGGATCTTTAACAATGTTGACTTCACCAGTATTTGACACACTTGTTTCTTCAATCACTTGTGTATCCCCAGATACTTTTTCTTCTATAGAAGCCATCATATCAACTTGCACTTCTTCAGTCTTATCTGATTTATTGCTTTGTGGTGATGGAGTAGGAAACTGAATAGAAATTTCCTCCAACTTCTCATAGAAAGCACTCCAATTAGCTTGAAGTGGTGATTGAACTGATGGTTCTGGCTGAGTTGCCAATGTTTCTGCAACTTGTGGCTCCTCTGGTTGATTTACCAACTTTCCTTGAACTTGTGGTTCCTCTGGAGTAGGTTGTGGGTCTTGCTGTTGAATCTCCATATCTGAAGGTCCATCCACACCAGTCTCTAAACCAGTTCCATCTTTATAAGTCCCCATGACATCTTCATCCAATTCAAAATTGATGTCATTTCCAGAGATCCTTGTTTGATTATCAGAAGAAGGTGGTTGTTCTTCATTATTCCCCTTATCCTTTGGATTTATCTTAAGTAGCTTCTTCTTCAGCTTGGCATCTACTTCTTCATTAGCTAACTGTTGAATGACTATACCTTTTGTAGGGTAATAAGTGTGTAAACACTTATCCTTTTGCCACTAAAATCAAGGGAAAATAAGACCTAATCATGTGCTTAATATCGTAAAAATTGGAATTACGCGTGGTTTTGTGTTTTTGTGTGAAATAGGTACAAAAGATCAAAACGAAAGAAAACACGGGATTTCATGGTCAAATATTGAAGAAAAGTCCAAGAAAGAGACAAAGTCAAAGTCAAAGAACCAAAAGAAACTGAAGTTCACGAAAACCGGCAAATTCAACACGGTTTTTGAAGAAATGATCAAGAAAGCCAAAGTCAAGCTCGATTTTAGCGGATCTGATTTGGGCCAAGTGGGTCCCACATTTGGTTAATGGGCCTGAAAGCCCATTAAAATAGTTATGTTACTTTCAAAAGCCCAAAAGCCCTAACTTATGGCCCAATATCCTTACAACAAAACATGGGACTGATTATTTGGGCCAAGCCCATTTGGTTAATAAACATAAAATGGAAGGAGTTATATTATGGGTTTTCAAAGCCCATTTAACCAAATTTAGAGACGGGGAAAGTGAATGTTTATTTCACTTGGTCAAAAGTCTTGTTCAAACTCACCTCGCATGTTTATTTACCCAGTCAACATTTACAACCCACTCTCCCATATTATTTTCGTTACAAACAAGAAACACTTCTTCTCTCTCTCACAAAATAAACCAGTCACCTTCTTTTTTACCCCAATCTCCAAACCCTAATTCACCTATTCACAAAATTACTCAATAATTTTTGGGGGTTTTAGTGGATTTGAGTGACTCACACGAAGGGGATTAATTCCCCCTTATTTCGGGAAGAACATGATGGATGGTCCTCATCAGTGATGTGGCCCTTTCCCCTCTTCTGATTGGTGTTTACACGTCTCCACCACCAATCCTCCAATAAGATGTCTCCACTTCAGCCTTCAACAAACACAACTAGCACAATATCGTTCCACCTTGGAAATCCATGTGACCTAAGATGATTTCCAGCCATTGATCAAGAAAGAGATTAAGAGAAGATGGATTAAACGGACAAGATTGAAGATCGTGCCCCCCAAGCATCGCACCAACAGTTTTAGGGTTTCCTTATAAAACCCCATCATATTTCAGTAATGCGTGTGCCATTTATTTTTATTTTTAATTTTATTTTATACAAAAATTTGATTTTAGATTTATTGTAATTTTTCTTTCAAAAGTATTGTAATGAATTTCTATTATTAATAAAATTTTATTTTCAGTTTAATCTTGTCCCATTTTATTTGTTTAAGTTTATTGCAATTTAATCTTTCATCTGTTTTTAATTAATAAAAGTGAAAATAAAAGTGGTAGATAAATCTTCCCTACTGGAAGTTTATAAAAACTGGTTCGAGTTGATTGATTGGTTTCGAGAGTTGATACTTTATGAAGATTGTGTTTCGATGGTGTTGATGTTTAAGGTGGTTTCGGTTTAGATATTAAGGAGGCTCAGCGCCCATCCTTCGTCGTAAAGGATTCGTCACCAGGTTCTTTCCGTTTTTTTATTTTTATGTTAAGTTTTTAGATTAATTTTTATGTTTGCTTAAGTTTCGATTTATAAGTTTTGTTTAAATTTTATTACTGTTTGGATATTGAGTTTGTTTAGATCTGCTTTGTTTGTTTGATTTGGTATTTGAGTTTGTTGATTTGGTATTTGAGTTGTTTAAGTTTTGCGTATAATAGCTTATTTCGGTTATTGTTATGATATACAGATTTGCTTAACTGATTTTTGTTGCTTATTGTTTGGATTGGTTATATCAGAAGTTGAGTAGTCTGTTCTTGTTTAAATTTGCTTTGATTTGAGTTTCCTTTTTAGCATTATATATCTGTTAGTTAACGTTATTGCTTATTTGATTTTGTTTTAGATTTTGATTTGATTTTTATAGTGTTAGCTTAACTGCTTATTTGCTGTTTAGTTTTTGTGCTTATTTTGGTTTTGATGAGTAGCTGATTAAAGCTGCATTAAGCTACAGACCCAATTGGTCTGTATGTCTTAAGTAAAATTCAAAAAAAAATATATCATACAAAAAGGTCACTTTAGGGACTCGAACCCTTGACCTTCCATATAACAGACCAACACCTTTACCACCTATGCTAGCTAGTCTTTTATGTTTAACTTAAGTCTCTTTAATTAATATAGTCTTTTTAATAGTAGCTTTCAGTTTAATTAAGTAAGTTTAAATTCAAGTTTTATTTAGTTAGTTTTAATTAAAAGTTTTTATAAGTTTTATTTTATAAAGTTTAAAAAAAAATATACAAAATAAATATTTTTATTACTTTTAGAATTTTAAAATTGTTTTTATAAATTAGTTTTTTAATTTAGTTTCACATAAAATTAGTTTTAAATTTCATTTAAATTCGAAATAGTTTTTAAATTAGTTTAATTAATTTTGTTTAGTTTCAAATTAGTTTCTATTTAAATTAGTTTATGATTTTTAAATAGTTTTGTTTAAACTAGTTTATTTAAGTTTTAAAAATTTTAATAGTATAAAAGTATTTACTTTTAAATTACATATTATCTTTTTAATTAGATTAAATAGTTTTTAGTTTTAAAATACCAAAAAGAGTTTTATTTACCAAGAACAATTAATCCACGTTATAATTGGAAATCAATTCGAGTGAGTCGAGGAAACGAACTTAATTGAACTTAAAATTACAAACATTAAATTGGCGCCGCTGCCGCTTCGCTCGTTACGATTGACGATTCCGTGAGACGATTTGGATTTTGGGATCCGTTCAATTTTGAACGTTACTTTTCTTGCAAAAGAATAAAAAACATAAAAAAATAAAAAAGATAAAAATAAAAAAAATAAAAAATCACAAAAGCAAACTCTTTCCTAAGATTTGCACCAAAAAAAATTTATTAAAAAAATCCAAAAGTAATACTTTTCCTAAAGTATTACACAAAAAATATTACATATTATTGATATTTTTCTTATTTCGGTTTCTTTCGTTTTTTATTGTGAATATATATTTTTCTAAAAAAACACAAAAAGATTTTTTTTTCTTTTACTATATTATATTACGTAGAACAATTAATTTACCTATTTACAAATAAGACCTTAGTTGGGATTTCATCACCTAACTATTGTATTCGAATCAAAAACAAAAAATCAAGGCAAAATAGATAAATACTAGTAAGAAGTTTGAACTCGATATATACAAACTATAAGGTGGGTATAAGGCGATGCGCTATAAACGGCCGTCTAAGGAAAAAGGTTTTTAAGTGCTTTGTGCCACCTCGTTTCCCCGCTTGCTTGTGCGTATATTGAAAGGGACGACCGATTATTGGTTTGCCAACTCAAGTAGTATTAAGTATATATATTTTTTAGTTTTTAATATTGCACCTCGAGAGGGATAATCCCTCTCCTCTCAAAGTCGACCGAGGTCTCCTACCTCATTCCTTGATTTTAATTGTATGCGCACTCGCGCGCGTACATACATACCGATTGGTGTACCAAATACTTCTAATTCTTCCAAAACGAAGAAGAAGAAAAACAAAAAGACCGTCAATCAAGCCGATCCCGAGAATCGAGCTTTGAACAACACGATGGCAACGAATAATCGACCAATGATTGAGATTCTCCAATCTCACGTTGAAGGAAACGATGACGCGATTGTGGTGCCGGCTATTGGAGCGAATAATTTTGAACTTAAAACGGGCTTTATTCAAATGGTTTCCGCTACACCATTTTTAGGCCGTACTAATGATGACCCACACGCTCATATCAAACGTTTCATACAATTGGCAAACACCGTCAAATACAATGGGGTGCCACAAGAGGCCATTCGTTTACAACTCTTTCCTTTTTCCCTCGAGGGACAAGCCCGGATTTGGCTTGATAAGGAACCACCCCAAAGTATTACCACATGGATTGATTTAGAGACCAAGTTCATTAACTAATTTTTCCCACCATCACGGACCACCTCTTTAAGGAATGACATCATTACCTTTGAACAAAAATATTGGGAAACGTTTAGTGAGTCTTGAGATCGTTTTAAGGAGATTTTAAGAAAATGTCCACAACATGGTTTCACTAAAGTGCATCAAATCAATACGTTTTACAATGGTTTAACTCTTAATGACCAAGACTCACTTAATAGTGCCGTGGGGGGTAATATTCTTGTGAAGTCCATGAACGAGGCTTGGGCCATAATTGAAAACAAGGCAAAAGTACAAACCAAGAGTGTTAGGGCTACTATGGCAAGTGCTAGTACTAGTGAGAGCGACAAGAGAATTGATAAGCTTACTTCGCTTGTTGAAACAATTGCTCTACAAACCGCTAACAATACCAAAGCCATCAATGGTCAAGTAAATGCCTTAAAAGAAACTTGTGAAACGTGTGAGACTTGTGGTGGACCACATTCGTACTATAATTGTGACAAGGTTTAAAATAATCAACAAGAAGTTTATGCTTATAACAACAATGAAAATGAGCGGGTTCATTTCAAACCAAATGTTGATGTTAACCATTTGTCTTATAAGAGTACTAACTATTTGGATCCCCCGGGTTTTGTAGCTCCACAAAGACCACCCCACCCGCCCAAAATACCCAATACCAAAATAGGAACCAAGATCCTCAAATGGGTAATTTTCAAGGGAATTCAAATACAAGGGGTTTTAACCAAAATCAAGGGAATTTTCAAGGGAAAAATCAAGGGTTTAATACTCAAAATCAAGGTTTTAATAATCAAGGTTTTCAAAATCAAGGCTTTCAAAATCCTAATCAATTTCAAAATCAAGGGTTTAACAATCAAGGGTATAATCAAATGAACACGCATAATCCTCAAATGGACTTGGTTCTACAAAAATTGACCGAACATGAGAGAATTATGAAACAAATGCAAGAGTCCACCGATAGGAAGTTCGTGCAAATGTTCCAAGCCCTTAGACCCCAAGGAGCCTTACCTTTTAATACCGAGATTAACCCTCGTGCTAATGTGAGTGCTATCACTACTCAAAGTGGAGCCACTTTAGTGGGACCTTCCATCTCTTCGCCCATAAAGGAGAGACAAGGCCCGGAGGTCATAATGAGTAATCCTACTCCCCCTTCGGTGATTCCTCCCACTACCACTCCTAGTACTAGTTATCCATTGCCTAAAGAGCCTATCCCTAAGGTTGTTCAAGAAGCGAGTCCTTCTCCTTCTCAACCTTCAACGTCTAAGCCCAATATCCCTTATCCCTCTAGATTGGACAAGGCTAAAGTGCTCACCAAAGATGACGTTCATGTTTCCAATTTTTTAAAAATGATTTCCAACGTGAATGTTAACATTAACCTTATTGAAGCACTTGCTCAAATGCCTAAATTTGTGAAAATGGTCAAAGAATTGCTTAATAAGAAACAAAAAATGGTTGAGCTCGTGAATACTCGTTTAAATGAGAATTGTTCCGCGATTATTCTCAAAGAGCTTCCCGAAAAGCTAGGAGATCTCGGACGATTCATGTTACCTTGCTCGTTTCCCCAAATTGATGATTGTATGGCTTTTGCGGATCTCGGCGCTAGCATCAATCTTATGCCACTCTCGGTATGGAAACGATTATCATTACCCGACCTTGTACCGACTCGCATGACTCTCGAGTTAGCTAATAGAACTCTCGCATACCCCGTTGGTATTGCCGTAGACGTTTTTGTTCGAGTTGGTACATTCACTTTTCCCGTGGACTTTGTTGTATTCGACTATGAGATGGATCCTCGTATTCCGTTAATACTTGGTAGACCATTTTTAAGAACCGAAAAAGCGTTAGTTGATGTAGCCGAAGGGGAATTAATTCTTAGGGTTGGGAATGATCAACAAGTGTTTAAAGTGGGGAAAATGGTAAATAAATGAAACGGAAAAGAATCGGTCAATATGATTGATGTGCTTAATTTTGATAATGAAGAAAGTTTTATCAATCCTTTTGAAACTAAAAAGTTTAACCTTAATGATTTTGTGGTACATTCAAACCCATTTTTTGAAACTTCAAATGAAAACCCACTTTTTGAAACTTCAAATGATAATCCACTTTTGAAAAAAATGAAGAAGCTAATTTTAGTGACGACACTTCTTTAAGTGATCTCATTTCTTTGGGTTTTGACGAGACACCTAGTGAGCCTAATGATCCTATTATCTCTATGAGTGATTCTCCCTTTCTTGAGTCTCCCTTTGACTCTTATATTCCTAAATTGGGGGTTACGACTTTTGAAAAGGATCCTCCACCTTTAGAGGTTGCCCCTATTTTAGAGGATATTCCATTTGAGGAGGATTTAGATATCTTTCTAAATTCCTATTTTCCTCACGAGGATGAGTTTTCCTATGACTCCGATGATACTTATGTTTTCACATCGAGTTTAGAAGAGGACGACTCCCCCACTTTGGATCCAAATGACATTTTGAGCTTTAATGTCAACACCTCTTGCTATTTTCCCGTTAAGGAACCGGTGTTTGATCCCGGAATAGAGACTTTCGTGCTATCATTGCCATATCACCATAACACCTTTTCTCGTAAGAAATTTTTGCCTAAGGATACCCCACTTTTCTTTGCCTTGTGTGATTTTACCACCTCAGGGTTTATTTCCTTTTGTGATGGAAATCATGTGTTTGACCCGGGTGGATTTTCATGGGGTATTCCTTATATGACTTTGTTCCACCCTTTATCATGGAGAGATTTTCCTCCTTTGGAAATCTCGGTTTTCCCATGATTTTCCCATTTGAATAATGATATTCGGGAAGTCGAGTCGAGCTAGAGACTCGTGATTAATAAATCGAGCATCGTATAACTAGGTTAGATTTTTACCTTTTCCATCCTTTCCACCTTTTTTACCTTCACCCATTTCCACCAATAAGTGTAGGGGAGAGCCAAGTAGGTTGTTTGTGTTGTGATGTTGTGTGCAGGGACATGTGCTTTAATGATCCACATTTGGTGTTTTTGACGCGACCCGTGATCCCGTGTTCCCGTGTACCCGGTTCTCTCAAAACTATTGTGATTCATACATGTATATAAGTAAAATGAATAAATGTAATCACTTTAGTTGTCTCTTCCTTAGCTCGATTTAAACAACGTACTCAGTGTCCTAAGTTTAGGGGAGTTTATTCTCCCACATGCTTAAACATTGAGGACAATGTTTATATTAAGTGTAGGGGGACTTCTATCGAATTTTAGTGGGCTTTTCCATGAATTTGACCTCATTTAACCGGAAAAATTAATAAATTTTCAACGTTTTTCAAATTTTTGATCTATTTTGGCCTAGTAGTATTTTCATTTATTTTCTTTCCTTTTGTCATTGCATCTTATTTATATTTTCCATTTCAAGAATAAAGTAAAATAAATAAATAAATAAATAAATGAATAAAATGGTTTTAACAAGTTTAGATGTCTTTGATATATTTAGCTTTTAAGGATTGTCATTCACCCGTAGGCTCATTTGACTTATTTGATAATTATTAGTCCAAAAATGAAGGCAAAACGGTGCAAACCCGACACTCAAAACCTAACCTCGTCCTAAAAAACGTTGTCACTAAAGTAAACCCACATCAAGGATGATTTAACACGATTTGGGGAATAAATTCCTGGACCCAAAATTTGGCCAATAGTAATACTTATTAATTATTCCTCCAAAGTCATGTTGACTTTATGTGGAGTTTAGCAAGTTCACATCATATACCCTTAGGCTCTTTAAGATGTAAAAATGCTCCTTATCTATTGTCCACACCCTAAGGCTCCTTGAACGATAAACAAGGGAATTGATTTTTTGATCAATTTTTATTCAACACTTACCATGCCATACACCCTAAGGCTCTAATGCAAAGGTTCGTGCTACATGCCCCACACCCTATGGCTCCTTGAGGTCATATTTTAATCTTATTCTTTCTTATTTATGATATATATAGTAGGCCAAATTTCGCGGTCCCATGGTCTAAATACCTCCTACTTAGTGGTTATGAGCCACCTTAGTCGGAAGTCCACAACGCTGGCACCCTCAATGTGTTCATGCTTTAATTACAAGGAGATAAAAGATTTGGCTAAGAGCTAAGATATCAAATCTAAACCGCAAAAATCCTCATTTATTAAGCAATTCAATATACAAGCGGGAAGAAAGAGCCACAAAAACTCATATAAGCAAGAATTAACCCTTAAACTTATTATCAACTCTATCATCTCTCGTTCTCCACAATTTAAAATCTCAAATAATGAGACTCGTGGATGCTTAGCCTAATAAACTAATTAAGGTCCATATGGTTAAGGATACTAGCTAGAGTAAACTTGGATAAGTAAACTCGGGTTGAGTCAAAATATTCATGACGGGTTTATTCCATCAAATAAATTCCAAGTTAATAAATTGTTATAACTTTTGTTTCCTTTAAAGTTTTCATCTTTTCATCGTAGTAGTAATAGTATATCTTAATAAAGGCCATGATGGGTTAATTACGAGAAAAATGTAACTTTATGCTTTAAAACTATGCATTGCATGAGGTCATTGCAATGGTCAAGTGTAGAGGATTTAATAAGTGTGTAAACACTTATCCTTTTGCCACTAAAATCAAGGGAAAACAAGACCTAAACATGTGTTTAATATCGTAAAAATCATAATTACACGTGGTTTTGTGTTTTTGTGTGAAATAGGTACAAAAGATCAAAAGGAAAGAAAACACGGGATTTCACGGTCAAATATTGAAGAAAAGTCCAAGAAAGAGACAAAGTCAAAGTCAAAGAACCAAAAGAAACCGAAGTTCACGAAAACCGGCAAATTCAACACGGTTTTTGAAGAAATGATCAATAAAGCCAAAGTCAAGCTCGATTTTAGCGGATTTGATATTTATGAAGACATTTGGGCCAAGTGGGTCCCACATTTGGTTAATGGGCCTGAAAGCCCATTAAAATAGTTATGTTACTTTCAAAAGCCCAAAAAGCCCTAACTTATGGCCCAATATCCTTACAACAAAACATGGGACTGATTATTTGGGCCAAGCCCATTTGGTTAATAAACATAAAACAGAAGGAGTTATATTATGGGTTTTTAAAGCCCATTTAACCAAATTTAGAGACGGGGAAAGTGAATGTTTATTTCACTTGGTCAAAAGTCTTGGTCAAACTCACCTCGCATGTTTATTTACCCAGTCAACATTTTCCACCCACTCTCCCATATTATTTTCGTTACAAACAAGAAACACTTCTTCTCTCTCTCACAAAATAAACCAGTCACCTTCTTTTTTACCCCAATCTCCAAACCCTAATTCACCTATTCACAAAATTACTCAATAATTTTTGGGGGTTTTAGTGGATTCGTGTGATTCACACGAAGGGGATTAATTCCCCCTTATTTCGGGAAGAACATGATGGGTGGTCCTCATCAATGACGTGGCCCTTTCTCCTCTTCTGATTGGTGTTTACACGTCTCCACCACCAATCCTCCAATAAGATGTCTCCACTTCAGCCTTCAACAAACACAACTAGCACAATATCGTTCCACCTTGGCAATCCATGTGACCCAAGATGATTTCCAGCCATTGATCAAGAAAGAGAATAAGAGAAGATGGATTAAACGGACAAGATTGAAGATCGTGCTCCCCAAGCATCGCACCAACAGTTTTAGGGTTTCCCTATAAAACCCCATCATATTTCTGTAATGCGTGTGCCATTTATTTTTATTTTTAATTTTATTTTATGCAAAAATTAGATTTTAGGTTTATTGTGATTTTTCTTTCAAAAGTATTGTAATGAATTTCTATTTTTAATAAAATTTTATTTTCAGTTTAATCTTGTCCCATTTTATTTGTTTAAGTTTATTGCAATTTAATATTTTATCTGTTTTTAATTAATAAAAGTGAAAATAAAAGTGGTAGATAAATCTTCCCTACTGGAAGTTTATAAAAACTGGTTCGAGTTGATTGATTAGTTTCGAGAGTTGATACTTTATGAAGATTGTGTTTCGATGGTGTTGATGTTTAAGGTGGTTTCGGTTTAGATATTAAGGAGGCTCAGCGCCCATCCTTCGTCGTAAATGATTCTTCACCAGGTTCTTTCCGTTTTTTATTTTTATGTTAAGTTTTTAGATTAATTTTTGTGCTTGCTTAAGTTTCGATTTATAAGTTTTGTTTAAATTGTATTACTGTTTGGATATTGAGTTTGTTTAGATCTGCTTTGTTTGTTTGATTTGGTATTTGAGTTTGTTGATTTGGTATTTGAGTTGTTTAAGTTTTGCGTATAATAGCTTATTTCGGTTATTGTTATGATATTCATATTTGCTTAACTCATTTTAGTTGCTTATTGTTTGGATTGGTTATATCAGAAGTTGAGTAGTCTGTTCTTGTTTAAATTTGCTTTGATTTGAGTTTCCTTTTTAGCATTATATATATGTTAGTTAACGTTACTGCTTATTTGATTTTGTTTTAGATTTTGATTTGCTTTTTATAGTGTTAGCTTAACTGCTTATTTGCTGTTTAGTTTTTGTGCTTATTTTGGTTTTGATGAGTAGCTGATTAAAGCTGCATTAAGCTACAGACCCAATTGGTCTGTGTGTCTTAAGTAAAATTCCAAAAAAAATACATCATACAAAAAGGTCACTTTAGGGACTCGAACCCTTGACCTTCCGTATAACAGACCAACACCTTTACCACCTATGCTAGCTAGTCTTGTATGTTTAACTTAAGTCTCTTTAATTAATATAGTCTTTTTAATATTAGCTGTCAGTTTAATTAAGTAAGTTTAAATTCAAGTTTTATTTAGTTAGTTTTAATTAAAAGTTTTTATAAGTTTTATTTTATAAAGTTTTAAAAAATAAAAAATAAATAAACAAAATAAATATTTTTATTACTTTTAGAATTTTAAAATTGTTGTTATAAATTAGTTTTTTAATTTAGTTTCACATAAAATTAGTTTTAAATTTCATTTAAATTCAAAATAGTTTTTAAATTAGTTTAATTAATTTTGTTTAGTTTCAAATTAGTTTTTATTTAAATTAGTTTATGATTTTTAAATAGTTTTGTTTAAACTAGTTTATTTAAGTTTTAAAAATTTTAATAGTATAAAAGTATTTACTTTTAAATTACATATTTGTCTTTTTAATTAGATTAAATAGTTTTTAATTAAATAGTTTTTAGTTTTAAAATACCAAAAAGAGTTTTATTTACCAAGAACAATTAATCCACGTTATAATTAGAAATCAATTCGAGTGAGTCGAGGAAACGAACTTAATTGAACTTAAAATTACCTACATTATAGGGTGTGAAGCTTGAACTTTCTTACCTTGAATTTGATCCTTTGTGGCAAGAAATTCTTGTTGTGTCTTTTTCTCCACTTCTGCTTGCTTAGTCTTCTCAACTAAATTCTTCTTTAAATCAAGCAGCAATTGGGCTAAAGTCTCATTTTCTCCAAAAGAAGTTTGACTTTCTAGTGAAGAATGATCACCAGCGGTACTTGCAATCGGCTTAGTTGGCTTAGCAGTACTTGGATCTTTAACAATGTTGACTTCACCAGTATTTGACACACTTGTTTCTTCTTGTGTATCCCCATATACTTTTTCTTCCATAGAATCCATCATATCAACTTGCACTTCTTCAGTCTTATCTGATTTATTGCTTTGTGGTGATGGAGCAGGAAATTGAATAGAAATTTCCTCCAACTTCTCATAGAAAGCACTCTAATTAGCTTGAAGTGGTGATTGAACTGATGGTTCTGGCTGAGTTGCCAATGTTTCTGCAACTTGTGGCTCCTCTGGTTGATTTACCAACTTTCCTTAGACTTGTGGTTCCTCGGGAGTAGGTTGTGGGTCTTGCTGTTGAATCTTCATATTTGAAGGTCCATCCACACTAGTCTCTAAACCAGTTCCATCTTTATAAGTCCCCATGACATCTTCATCCAATTCAAAATTGATGTCATTTCTAGAGATCCTTGTTTTATTATCAGAAGAAGGTGGTTGTTCTTCATTATTTAATCCCTGTTCTTCATTATTCCTCCCCTGTTTGGTTGCATTCAGTTGCCTTTTCTTGTGGTTCCTGAATCTTTGCTTCTTGTTTGCAGTTTTCTGAACAGATCTATATTGCCTCATCCAAGATGTCACTTTGTTCCTTAACTTGAGTAGGCTAGCTTCCAATTTAGCAATTTTCTTGTCTTGAACAAGCTTTTCTTTTTGCAATACTTGTACCTCTTGGGACAAACTTGTACACAAAGCAGTTAAATTTGCAACATCCACCACCGTTGGTGCTTGTGCTTGTGGTGAACCACTAGCAGCAATAGAAGCAGCATGTGTGTGGATCATCTCATCAGTGTTTGGTGGAACACCAACATTGTGAATCTTCTAGAGAGTGGGAGCTCTGGTGAGAAGGAGTTTGTTGAGAAGCACTAGCATTGCTAGGTTCCTCACCTTCTTGATTGGCAGGTTGGGCTAACATATGAGCAAACAATGGTGTTATTGTTCCTGTAAAGGCATTTCCTTGTTTGGTCAAGAAAGAGAAAGTTCTCTTTGTGAATGAAGGAACATCCCATGTATCAGTTAATGCTGGTAGGTTAGGTATTTGGTCACTAACTAAAGTCTGAATGAATCTAGGATACATTAAAAACTTCTTAGTCCTTTCCAAATTCCTAGTCATGCCTTCAAAAATTAATTTTGAAAAATTAAAAACCCTGTTATTTGCTAGACAAATACCAGCAGATGCCAATGCAGCAGGTATTTGATCAAAAGATGTACTTTTTGAACTTAAACAGAGAATAATAGCATGAAAAAGCAATTTCCATTGAGGTGAAAATAATGCTTTAAAGAAAGTAAGACTTTCCCTACCGCCCCCATAGCCCATGGCTGCAAGGCCATCATGAATCTCTGTATTATTAAGCATACTAAGTCCATTTTCGTCATTAAGTCTCAAACTTGCTCGTAGCAGTACTTCAGTGACATATATATTCCTATGATTCACCCTAGCCTTAATGCAAGGTTGATCAAAACGAGTACCTAACACAGCAGTATCCCAAAATTGTTCAACAATGGGTATAGAGACAACTGGACTTACAGTGAGTGCGAAGCGAACATGACTTCGGGATAGGAAACCAAGCATCTCATGTAAACCAAGAGAGTCATCATTCGTAGCAAGATTCGCAACCAAATTATGCTTAGAGATTACTTGTAAAGCAGCCATTAGTATTTTTGATGATCAAAAGATTAGAGAGAAGGTTATAGAATCAAGAGATAAAAATAAAAGATTAGGTGAATCAATTATGTAATTGGGGTAAGTATTTAAGTAAATAACAAACCCAAGCGCGAAGAAAACCGCCAAATTTACAAAATAGACCTTTAACGATACAACGGACATGTAGCGATACATGGAACATAAGCGGTACTTGGGTTTGTGCTAGCGGTACTTGGGGTAACAACGGTACCTCACAATTTTGACCAGTTCATGCTTTCCACTAGACATGTAACCTCTTTTATCTTTTTCTATCAACCTGCAATAACATCAAAAACACAAAACATAGACTATACAATAAAAATTATATAAAACTTGTACAGCTATTACCTCCCCTCAACATATGCAGCATGTTATTGGTTGAGCATACCAATGTGTGTCACCAAGAATTCGAATCTCTTTGCATCAAATGCCTTGGTCAACAAATCAGCTACATTGTTGTCTGTATGAATCTTCAAGACTTGAATAAGCTTTTTGTAATAAGCATCTCTTATAATGTGATGTCTTATTTCAATATGCTTAGTCTTGGAGTGAAATACTGGATTCTTGACAATGCATATAGTACTTTCATTATCAATGTAAATCTTGGTGTTCATGAAGTTAAACCCATAGTCCAACAATTGATTTTGAATCCAAAGTACTTGTCCACAGCAATGAGCAGCAGCTACATATTCAGCTTTAGTTGTAGAAGTAGCAACAATGGTTTGCTTCTTACACTACCATGATATGAGTCTTCTGCCTAGGAATTGACAACCTCCTGTTGTGGATTTCCTATCATGATTTGCTTCAGCATAATCACTATCTGAGTAAGCTTCCAATTCAAAGGTGGAATCTCTAGGATACCATAATCCTAAATTCGGTTGACTTTTAAGATATTTACAAATCTTCTTCACATCATATAGATGTGACACCTTTGGATGAACTTGGAATCTTGAACAGGCACACGCAACAAACATTATATCTGGTCTTGAAGTAGTAAGATACATCAATGAACCAATCATTGACCTATAGAGATGAATGTCAACATCTTTTCATGTTCATCTTTTGATAAAGATTTCTTGGCTTCAAAAGGTGTGCTTGTACTCCTTGTATCCATACATGAAAATTTCTTTAAGATTTCAGCAACATATTTATCTTGGCTGATAAATATTCCATCTTTCCTTTGTTTAACTTGCAGTCCCAAAAAGAAAGTTAGTTCTCCCATAGAACTCATTTGAAATCTTCCTTTCATCAAAGCTTCAAACTCTTCACACCATGTCTTCTTGGTAGAACCAAAAATGATGTCATCAACATAGACTTGAACTAGAATGATGTCTTCGACATTTTTCTTGATGAACAGAGTTTTGTCAATGGTTCCTCTCCTATATCCATGTTCTAGCAGAAAGTTGGATAAAGTTGCATACCAGGCTCTTGGAGCTTGATGCAGACCATAAAGTGCTTTGATAACTTTGTAGACTCTATTAGGGAATTTAGGATCTACAAAACCTGGAGGTTGTGAGACATATACCTCCTCTGAAATAGTACCATATGAAAAGTCACTTTTCACATCCATTTGATAGACTATAAATCCCATATATGATGCAAAGGCAAAAATTTAACCTAATGGCTTCTATCCTTGCCACTGGTGCAAAAACCTCATCATAGTCTATCCCTTCTTCCTGTTTATAGCCTTGAGCAACAAGTCTTGCCTTGTTCCTCATAACAACCCCTCTTTCATCCTTCTTGTTCCTGAAGACCCATCTAGTACCAATTACTCTTTTACCTGAGGGAATATCCACAAGAATCCAAACCTTTTTGTTGGAAATACGTTTTACGTATTAAGAAGGATCGGTCACTCCATTAATAGTCCATGTAATAGCTCGTAGTTTAGTTAACTTTCTTTATTTATTAAACAAGAACAAGCCTAGCCTACAACATGTGTAGGCCGGCCCAAATGTAAGCCCAAGCCCATGACAAGGGCTTGGGTATATAAACCCTCTCCTTTGATGGAGAGGGTGTGTGTTCTTCATTTTTACACATAGTGAAAAAGTGTTTCTTTCACTTTCTCTCTCTAAGTGTGTGTGTTCTCACCATCTCTCTACCTCTTTCTCTCTCTAAAAACATAAGCAAGATTTACAAATCCTACAAATGGTATCAAGAGCCATGGGATGATTGTACTGTTCATGTGTTTGTGTTCTTGATTCATACGCCTATTTTGATCCATTTTTACACGAACCAAATTTTTTTTTTGTGTTTTTGATGGTTTTTTCTTGATACAAATCTTCTACATAGTTGTGGTAGGGATTTGGTATAGTTACTTTGGCTAAAAATACAAAATTTTTGGGTGTTTTGATCATTTTTTGGCTTAAAATCACGAATTGGTTGAGTTTTGTCCGAGAAAAGTGGGAATTATTCCGATCAGGTCATCGGAAAAGGGTTTACAGGACATTCCGATCAGTGTAATCAGAATAGGGTTTAGGGATTCCGATTTTGGGTACATTCCGATCAGGTATTCCGATTAGGTATTCTGATTAGGCATTCCGATTAGGTACATTCCGATTGGTATTCAGATTTGGTTTATTCCGACTAGGTACATTCCGATCAAGGTTATTCCGATTAGGGTTTATTCCGATTTGGGAGATTCCGACTGATATTCCGATCACTATTCCAACTGATATTCCGATCAACATTCCGATAACAAAAATTATTCCTTAAAAAATTTCGAACATTTTTGACTTGGAATTTTTGGTTTATTGAGAACATTTTTTAGGGGATTTTAACATTGTTTCTCGACTTCAACTCACAACAACAAACACAATTACTTTCTTTCATTGATCGATCAACGTTTGTAAATCTTAACTTATTGAAATGGAGTATACATCTCTTACGGATAAGTCCATCCTCTCGGGTACGGATAATCGTCCACCAATGTTGGTGAAGACTATGTATGAGGAATGGGCTTCCCGAATGGAACTTTATATGTTGAACAAGGAGAATGGACATCTCATTTGGGTATCGGTGCTCAATGGACCATTAGATTATGGTACAGTGACGGAAGGTACAACTACTCGTCCTCGCACAACGGGTGAATTGACTGGAGATATGAAGATTCAAGACAAATGTGATAAGTATGCTACAAACATCATTCTCCAAGCCCTTCCTCCAGATGTCTACAAACTCGTCAGCAAACATAAAGTTGCCAAAGAGTTATGGGATAGAATTCGTGTTCTCATGCAAGGCACCTCGTTAACTAAACAAGAACGAGAGTGTAAGCTTTATGATACTTTTGATAAGTTTGCCTATGTGCCAGGGGAGACTCTCAATGATTACTATCTGAGATTTACCCTATTGTTGAATGAGCTCAATATCTATGGCATGACAATTCCTACCTTTCAATTGAACACCAAGTATTTGAACACTCTTCCTTCAGAATGGAAAAAATACGTGACGGATGTTAAATTGGCTAAGGACTTGCATAACACCAATGTGGATCAACTTCAAGCTTTTCTTCAACAACACGAATGCCATGTGATCGAGGCTCGGTTGTCTACACCTCAAGTTCATGATCCACTTGCAATGTATGCTTCTCAACAAAACATGGCTTATACTTATCAACAACCATCATACTTGCAGCAGCCACCACCACACATCTATCAGCAACCACAACAACCATCTTATCAACCACCAATGATGCCACAGCAAGAATATCAACAAAGTGTTCATCAACAATCTTTTCAACAGCAACCACCATATCAAACATCACCATCACAAGCAAACACTTCTCCATTGGGCTATACTCCTCAGCAAGGATATTTTCCAATAGAAGCACAACCAGCACAAGCTTTCTACTCTAATGAACTTCCACCAATCCAAGCACCGGTCTTTACTCCAAATGATATGCCAGCTGATGTTCTAAACCATCTCACAGCCTATTTGTCAAAACTTGTTGCAACTAGAGGATTTCCACCAACAAACAATCAGCTCCGCACCTCATCAAATCCTCGACAACAAGCCACTGTTCAAGATGGTCAAGTGACGGTGCAACCTATTCAGGGAAGGCAAAATTCATATGGAACTCCTACAAGGACTGGGAACAATCAAGCTGTGAATTCTCAAGCTAGTGGAAATAGGAGTCCTATTGGTCCTAAAAAGGTTGTGACTTGCTACAATTGCCGAGGACAAGGTCATATGGCTAGGGAATGCACTCAGCCGAAAAGGAAGAGGGATGATGCATGGTTCCGTGAGAAGATGTATTTGGTTGATGCTCAGTCTAAGGGGAAGATTTTGGATTCAGAGGAGTTAGCATTTCTTGCAGACCTAGGGGCAACAGATACTGAAGGCATTGCAGTTGTTTCCACTTCTAATGCAGCTTATCAAGCGGATGATCTTGATGCATATGATTCGGATTGTGATGACATTCACTCTGCCAAGCTGCTCTCGTTGCTAATCTTTCTCACTACGGTTCTGATGTCATCAGTGAGGTACCAACCACATCTAATAATATTGATGATAACCAACATCAAGTTGGGCATGAAAATGAAAACCTCGAACAGCATTCGGGAACTAGTAATTCAAATGATGTGGTACCCAATCCAACACATTTGAGTGAACCTCAACCAAATGCTACGACGGGTATGGAATCTTATGCTCAACATGATTTGGTCATGGTGCCTAAACATATTATTGATCAAATGCATATGGCCCTCAGACAATCCGTAGATACCAATTCAACCCTAACTGCTGAGCTTGCATTGCATAAAGAAAAGGTCAAAGCTTTTGAAATGGTCCCTCAAGCAGAGAAAATAACATGTTCTGAATTTGACCAATTTCGTTTTGAAAAGATTGAACACTTGAAAGAAATAGAATCATTAAAAGCTAATCTTTCTAATGAATTAAAAGAAAAGGAGTCGGTTGTCAATGATTTTCAGAAACTTAAAATGGATTTCGAAACTCTCGAGTCTAAAAAGGTTGAATCAGAAATTAATGCCACCAAACTTCTTAAATTCAAAGAACAACAACTTTTAAAACAATACGCTTCCACAGAAAAGGTTCCTCTTTTAACTAAATCATTTAGAGAACTCGAACTTAAACGTCTTCAAGATTTACCACCTAATCCCGATTATGCAAAACAAGCTCAGGAATATATTCCCGGTCTTTATGATATGACCATAATTGGAAATCGAAAGAAGCACCTTTTGTTCGTAGTACTGAGGAGACACAATCACTTGGGGATGAAACTCATTATAAAATGCTTTCAAAATTCCATACAATTGATTATGATCAACATAACAAAGATCAATTTTCGAAAAAGACACGCATTCGCTTACAAAAGGAATTAGCAGAATTGACAGTTCTTGTGCCCCAAAGTTTGTCAAAAGAAAACCTTCCTAGTACGTCTCCTACACTTGTCAAAATGGATCTAACAAAGTTAATTCCACCGGTAAGCAAGGCGTCCGTTAACTTAAATGCGGTTCACCAACACTTAGCCGATTTTGACAAGGTCATTTTGGAACGTACGACGACTTCGGCCATAACGGAAGGTGAATGGAACTTTGAGCACACTAGAGCTGCGTTTCGAAATGAAATTGTTCTGTTTGTAGACAATGTTAAGGCTTGTCTTAGTAATCTTGATCAAGATTTGCTTTTGGAAATAGAAGAAGTTAGACATGTTTTCAATGAAATGAACGATGCTTATGAAAACAGTTTACTTGAAATAGAACGGGTTTCACGCCATAATGATCTGCTTCTGAATCAAGTGATGTCTCATGATATAGTTTCTGTCTGTGTGAATACAAGTGTTGATAATGATTCTATTGTGCATAATGTTGAATCTGTGGATAATGTGGTAGATAGTACTTGTCACAAATCTGACGCTGAATTTTTAAAGCTTCGAGATTCATATTCTTCGCTTTCAAAACGTTTTGATGAGATTCAAACACATTGTATTTCGCTTGAATGTAAGCAACAATTTATTCAAGAAATCTTTGAAACGTCATTCGAAGGTGTTAATATCGATGATGCAAACTTTGAAAAGAATTTTCGATTGAATTTACAATCAAAACAGCGTCAGCCAAGTGATAAGGTTGCTCAATCTTTGCCGATAGACATAGAGAAATCTAAGGAACTTAACTGTGTGAACGTACTTGAGGCTGCTGAGAATCTTAAACTTGATCTAGATAATCGAGTTTCCAAGATTTTGTCCAAAGTTGATAAATTAAAACAGAAAAATACACGACTCTTCGATTCAGTAAAGCCCGCATGTGCTAATACCAATGCACAGAATCAATCATTGATTGAACAATTAAATCAAAAGTCGGTGGAAATATCTGATTTGAGGGAACAAATTTGTGATAAAAATCTGGTCTTGGCTGAGTTAAAGGAAACACTTCGTACTCTAAAAGGTAAGAATGTTGTGGATAACGCAGCCACTATCTCAACATCGTCCTCTAGTGCAATCAAAAGAACCCTTATAGCCGTCACACCACTTAAAAAGGGCCCTAGGACTAAACCATCTCAAACTTTGGTCACTAAAGATAAAGCGGAATCAAAACCAGCTTCTAATATTCCCGTGTTGCCTTCTACAGGAGTAAGCACCACTACTAAGGCTCAAAGATCTAAGCTTAAAAGTAACAAGAAGAATGATAGGATCTTGCCCCCATCTAGTAGTCAAGTGAAGAAGAAAGTAGAAGCCCATCCTAGGAATGTTATTTCTGTTTTGAATAAAAAGAATCATGTAGCTAAACCTAAAGGCTCTGCGGTTGTGCAGCGTTCTAAGCCTAGTGTGAATTCTAATTTGAAATGTTGGAATTGCAATGAATGTATGTTTTCTAGTCGTCATGATTCTTGCCTTATTGACCATGTGAATGAGATGTATGCCCGGAAAAATGGATTAGAATGGAAACCGACTGGGAAAGTGTTAACCCAAGTTGGCTGGATGTGGCGCCCCACTGGTAGAACTTTCACTATAGTAGGAAATACGTGCCCTTTAACTAGGATCACTCCCACTAAAGCGAAGAAAGCGTGCCCTTTAACTAGGAGTACCAAGGCTACCAAAACACAAGCGTGTCCTTTAACTAGGAACATCGACACTACTGTAGGAACTAAGTGCCCTTTAAATAGGTCTACTCCCACTGTAGTGCCCACGAATAATCCAAAACCTAAGAAAGTTGGAACAGTAAAACCTGTTAGTGCTAAAACTATCATTAGAAAACGCAGGAAATCTAAGGGTGTCAAAAATGTTAGCAATTCTGATAATTCTATATCTGTATCTGCTAACACTCCGGAACCAATAGTTTTCAATGCATTGTCTACTGTTGTTGTTGAAAACAGGTGGTCCAAATTGTTCTCTGGTATTTGGACTCTGGTTGCTCCAAGCATATGACCGGAGATCGCTCTCAGCTCAGAAATTTCGTCAACAAGTTTCTTGGTACGGTTCGATTTGGTAATGATCATATTGCAAAGATAATGGGCTATGGTGAATATCATATTGGGAATGTTATTATTTCAAGAGTGTATTATGTGGAAGGTCTCGGTCACAACTTATTTTCTGTGGGACAATTTTGTGATGCAAACCTAGAAGTTGCTTTTCGAGAGCATACCTGCTTCATTCGTAATTTGGAAGGGGTTGATTTATTGAAAGGTACTCGAGGGAATAATTTGTACACTTTGTCTCTACAAGACATGATGGCCGCTTCTCCCGTATGTCTTCTCTCCAAAGCATCAAAGACTAAGTCATGGTTATGGCATCGACGGTTATCTCATCTTAACTTTGACGCTATTAATCACTTGGCGAAAAACGAACTTGTTCGTGGTCTTCCTAAACTATCATTTCACAAGGATCATTTATGTTCCGCGTGTACAATGGGGAAAAGCACTAAGAAATCTTACAAACCCAAGACGGAAGACACCAACCAAGAGAAACTTTATCTATTGCATATGGATCTTTGTGGGCCAATGCGTGTTGAAAGTCTTAGTGGCAAAAAGTACATCCTCGTCATTGTCGATGATTACTCTCGGTTTACATAGGTGAAATTTCTTAAAGCAAAAAATGAGGCACCTAAATTCATCATCGGATTTCTCAAGATGATTCAAGTGCGTCTCAACACTACTGTCCGACGCATTCGTACAGATAATGGAACCGAATTTGTGAATCAAATTTTGCGTGATTATTATGAAGAAGTTGGCATTTCTCATGAAACATCCTTTGCTCACACTCCACAACAAAACGGTGTCGTTGAAAGGCGAAATCGCACACTTATGGAAGCTGCTCGAACGATGTTAATTTACGCAAAGGCTCCATTGTTCTTATGGGCAGAAGCAGTATCTACAGCAGTGTACACCCAAAACCGGTCACTAGTTCGTAAACGCCATTGTAAAACACCTTATGAGCTTCTCCATGGAAAAGTACCAGATTTATCATATCTTCATGTATTTGGTTCTCTTTGCTATCCAAATAATGATGGTGACAATTTGGGAAAACTTCAACCAAAGGCTGATATTGGTATTTTCATTGGTTATGCACCCGCAAAGAAGGCATACCGAATCTACAACCATAACTCTTGCAAGATCCTCGAAACTATGAATGTTGATTTTGATGAGCTGACAGCGATGGCTTATGAGCAAAGCAGCTCTGAACCCGCACTTCATGAAATGGGACCCAGTAACATTAGTTCTGGTCTTGTCCCAAATAACCCTACTTCATCATCATTTACACCACCTACTAGGAATGAATGGGATACGTTGTTTCAACCGTTGTTTGATGAATTCTTTACTCCTCCAACCATTGTTGCTCCAGAACCTGAGGTAATAGCTCCGGTAACCGAAGTTGTCACTCTAGCAACCGAAGCACAATCAGACACATCTGAACCTACTATTGGTCAAGATATACCTTCAACAAGTAATTCTCAACCAACACATGTTTCAACTACCCATATCATGCCTATTGATGATGAAGAGGATGATGATGATCACGATTTGGAATTCGCTCAAATGCGTGAACTTCCATTCTTTGGTGTACCTATTCCCGACCCTAATCAAGCCGAGTCGTCCACCTCAAAGGAAGCTCCTTCTACAGTTTACTCCAATCCACGGATTCGTGAACATGACAACAAGTGGACAAAGGATCATCCTATAGATTCTATTATTGGTGACCCTAATCGTCCGGTATCCACACGAAGTCAGTTACAAGAAAGTGCAATGTTTTGTCACTTTGATGCTTTTCTCACTGAAGTTGAACCTAAGACATGGCAACAAGCTTTTACTCAATCATGTTGGATAGAAGCTATGCAAGAAGAACTTAATGAATTTATACGTCTTGAAGTATGGGAACTTGTCCCATGCCCGGATCAAGTGCAGTTACTCACTTTGAAATGGGTTTACAAGGTGAAACTCGATGAGTTAGGCGGAATATTGAAGAACAAAGCTTGACTAGTAGCTCGTGGATACAATCAATTATTGGGCATCGACTTTATGGAATCCTTTGCACCTGTTGCCCGTTTGGAAGCTATTAGACTATTCCTCGCTTATGCAGCCCATATGAATATGATCGTCTATCAAATGGATGTGAAGACGACATTTCTTAATGGTGAACTCAAGGAAGAGGTCTATGTTCAACAACCGGATGGTTTTGTGAATCCTAATTATCCTAATCATGTGTACAAGCTTAAGAAGGCTCTCTATGGGTTGAAGCAAGATCCACGCGCATGGTATGATCTATTGTCACAATTCCTCATTACGCAAGGCTTCGCTAAAGGCAAGGTGGATCCCACGCTATTCATTCAGAAACGAGGTAAAGATATGATTATGGTACAAATATATGTTGATGATATTATATTTGCAGCCTCGACCCAAACATTATCGGATGAGTTTGGGACACTCATGTCTTCCAAGTTTAAGATGTCAATGATGGGCAAGGTATCATTCTTCTTAGGTCTTCATATATCTCAGAGTCCCAGAGGCATCTTTATCAATCAATCCAAGTATGCCCTTGAATCGCTTAAGAAGTATAAGATGGAATCTTGCGACCCCGTGGATACTCTAATGGTGGAACGAACTAAGCTTGATGCAGATCCACATGGAGTTGCCGTTGATCCGACACTTTATCGTGGAATGATCGGTACTCTTCTGTATATCACAGCCAGTCGACCTGATCTTCAGTTTGCTATATGTATGTGTGCCAGGTATCAAACTAGGCCTACTGAGTTACACTTAGCTACTGTTAAAAGGATCTTTCGATATCTTAAAGGAACCATTAATCGGGGACTTTGGTATTCGAAGGACTCTTCTATTGCACTAATGGCATATGCAGATGCGGATCACGTGGGTTGTCAAGATACAAGGCGTAGCACGAGTGGAACTTTGCAACTACTAGGAGATCGACTAATCAGTTGGGCATCGAAAAGGCAGAAAAGCGCTGCAATTTCAAGTACGGAAGCAGAATACATAGCTATGTCCGGTTGCTGTGCTCAAATTCTTTGGATGAGATCGCAATTAACCGACTATGGTCTAGGTTTCAACAAGATTCTGATGTACTGCGACAACAAAAGTGCAATTGCCTTATGCTGCAACAATGTTCAATTCTCCCGGTCGAAGCATATTGACATTCGCTACCACTTCATCAAGGAGCAAGTGGAAAATGGAGTAATAGATCTTTACTTTGTCCGATCTGAGTATCAATTGGCGGATATTTTCACGAAGGCTTTAGATCGCGCTCGAATTGAATTCTTGGCCGACAAGCTAGGAATGAGAACCTTCTCGCCTGAGACTCTAAAGGAACTAGCAGATGAAGCGAAAGAATAGTCTTGGTAAAACTATTCTCCGTATCCTTGGTGATCATCTGTATATATTGTTTATATTTTTATCCACAAAAGCAAAATACAAAAATATAAAACCATATAAAAACCATAAAAATTGAAAAATCTAGAAAAATCCAAAAATATTTTTACTTTATTTTTCAAAGGCATGTCTTTTGGTACGATAATATTTACGGCCTTAGAAATGTCGATTAATATTGACACGGCGCCATAAATAGATTTCGTACAAAAGTTGTAAATATTTCATAAAACATGCCTAAATGGCTTGTAGTTATTTCTGGCTGCAACCCGGTTTTCATATTAAAGTCAAGTATTTCTTATGAAAGCTTTGGCTCTCAACGGGAATTAATTTTCTTGGGCAAGGTTTACTTTAAAACCTTGTAAGGGATCAGGTTTACTTTATAACTTGGTCTAACACAAATCAATGTACGTTTCAGTGCATTTATTTGTTAAAACAAGAGAAGTCTTGTTTTTATGAAGTTATCATCTCTACAACCATAGCAATCTACAATTGGTATCTACTTACTCGACGATGCGACTACTCAACCGACGACTACAACTCTTTCAATAGAACACGGGTCAACAATTGAGGGGGAGCAATTGTCACGCATTCAGAATCTTTGATGCCGAACGTGCCAAGCTCACTAACTGGTGTCAAGACAACAATACCAATCGTACACGTGGTGTCAAGAGATGACTTCAGACGTGACGAGGCGACCAACATATGCTGACAAGAACCATTTGATCTTATCATATGATGTTCTCATCTATCAGGTCCAACCTTGTCAATTCTTTTCTAATATGGTGAATATGTGATCATATTACAAATCGGTATCATATCTCATGCGTTTGATATCATGAAGATAAAACGGACTTGCATTTTTCTTCCCAAAACCTTTGTTAAAACTTCATTAAATTAATTGATATTAAAAACATCGATTGGATTAATATTTTTAATATGGGGGAGAAAATGTGATTTAATATGGGATATTATCACAAATGGTTTGACTTAATGTGCTGGCTCATCCCGACATGTGCGAAATGTTTTCGAATATCGTGGCATATGTTAAGGGGGAGCAAAACGGATTTGCATATCAAAATGGATTTTCATGGTGACATATACTTACCCGAAACCCATTTATTTCACGACGATGAAGCTTGTGGTGACATAAGGATGGTAGGATAGGTTAAGTCCTATGATTCTTCCAGAACCGGAAGAATCTTCCCAAGGACATTCCATAGCTAGAAATAGTAGTCCTTAGGAAAGTTGGAGAAAGATTGTGAACGTAGCTGAATGCCGACCAAGTACTTAAGTTAGCACTGGAACAACCACAACAAGGTGCTAGTTATGACGTATTGGTAAGCATTGAAGGGGTTGAAGAATGAAAAAGAATTGTAAAGATAAAGGGTGTAAAGAAAGAAGCCCTCCTTACAACTTTAGGCAGAAACCGGGTCAACACATATGCTATTGAGATCATTTTAATGATTCTCGATATTGAAGACAGACATCATGGACCCAGTGATGCAATGCCCAACCCATCCCAGCTAACTCAGATATCTCTCAAAAGGTATTTGTTTTAATCACACGGAGACAACACATTATCTATTGATTTATTCACTCCGAATAAATTGGTATTGAAAAGGTGGCACTCCTCTCCAGCCTCCGATCACTAAAATCCAAAATGCACGATCGAGTCTAGAGCCATTTGAGATCATCAAATATCTCATTAGGACACACTTTCATATTTCCTTGCTTCTTCACACACTGTGAAAAGTAAGAAAGATTTTAAGAGTCCTACGCAAAATCTTCATGATCTTGCCTGAACATCCGAGTAATACGAAAGTATTTACAATGAAGATGAAAATCCTTCTTGAGCGAATATCAAAAAGCTCATGGTAGGTGACTTGTAAGATTCTTTATGAATCAAACTTGTGATAACTGGAAAGCAACAGCTGTTTAATTCTTAACTGAATTTAAACACGTTCCAGGCCTCTACGCAATATCTTAGTGATCTTGCCAGAACACTCAGAGTGATACCTTAGTGTTCACAGTGATGAGTGGAAATCCTTCCAGTGTTAACCTCAAACAGCACTTGGTAGGTAACTTGCAAGATTCTATACGAATCAAGCTCGTGACAACTGGAAAGCAACGATGGTGCGGTTCTTAATTGAATTTCACTTGTTCCAGGAACATGAATTGACGGCTTCAAATCATGCAGATATTATTATCCAAATGATTCACTCTTTATGTTCGCAGTCAGCTTTGGACGGTCGAATAAAGTGAACGGGTCTACCCGCGAAATCCTGTCAGAAAGTTACTTAATTGAAACTATCCGTCACGGGTACGATATCTAATATCGTCCAACGGTCTTCACCGACTGGAGGTAAAATGATACCGAATTAGAATGAAATGTTCAAAGCCATTTCGTTCGTGTCTACTTATGTTGCGGCATTTGAAGACGGTGGCGTTGCGGGATCCAAGAAGAAGTCGTCCCCGCATGCTTATACTTTATGCACTTAATACCTCATCAAATTCAAGAAAGCCTAAAAGTTAAGTCTTCCGCTGTATCGAACTCTGAAGCTTTCAAGAATTACGAAGGTATAAGTATGTGGGACATGGTGTCACGAAGAGGCAAAGATCACAAGTGATGGATGCACGAGATCAAGGCAAGAGATTAATTCTCAAGATTGATATCAAAGATCACATCAGCATGTTTACCAGAAAAGAAAAAGAAAAAGAAAGACGAAGACTACGAGCTCAAGACAAGCATAGTATGCTAGGTTTATTTCATTATTGTAACTCGGGTAATGCCCTTGTTTGGAGTGACCTCCCTTAGGGGGAGATTGTTGGAAATACGTTTTACGTATTAAGAAGGATCGGTCACTCCATTAATAGTCCATGTAATAGCTCGTAGTTTAGTTAACTTTCTTTATTTATTAAACAAGAACAAGCCTAGCCTACAACATGTGTAGGCCAGCCCAAATGTAAGCCCAAGCCCATGACAAGGGCTTGGGTATATAAACCCTCTCCTTTGATGGAGAGGGTGTGTGTTCTTCATTTTTACACATAGTGAAAAAGTGTTTCTTTCACTTTCTCTCTCTAAGTGTGTGTGTTCTCACCATCTCTCTACCTCTTTCTCTCTCTAAAAACATAAGCAAGATTTACAAATCCTACACTTTTGTAGCTCAAATTGTGTTAATTCTTCTTGCATGGCATCTACCCAACTTTCTTCATCAAGAGCCTGAGAGATGTTTTTGGGCTCTACTTGAGATAAGAAACAGGCAAACAAACAATGCTGAGTATCTTTATGATTTGTTCTCTGCTGTTGTTTGACATAACTCACTAGTGCATGAGTTTTAATATTGGTTTGCAGTTGTCTTCTGGTTTTTACAACAGATTTTGGATCACCATTAATCTGTGTAGCAGGATGGTTGTTGTTGACTTTATGAGTGGGAATAGAACTGACTGGAATTTCTGTTTCCAAATTGTTGAAATCAGTTACTGCACCCTGCTCATCATAGGAAGCTTTGGAGAAGATTCCTTCAGCTGGACTGACATATAAGTCTTCATCGTCCAATGCTTGCAAAATCTCTTCTAGTGAGTCAGTAGATTTAGCAGATTTTGACTTAGCAGTACTTGCAGATGAAGTACCGCTAGGTATAGTATGTACTGATGAGTGTTGTGACTCAAAAGACTCTTCTCCTGAATTCTTATTAGCAGATGTAGCATTCTTTTCTTGATCTTGAAGCCTCTGAAGCTCCTGGGAGGCTTGATCATCATTTGATGGCATGGTTTGCTTCTTGGGAGTTGCAGACATGGGAGTAACAGTAGGCATGTTTGGTACATAGATATGAATATCATCATCTGATAAAGAAACATCTTCTTGAGTACCTGCATTAGTTGCACTTGACTCCTCACCTGCATTGTTAGTTTGACAATCCTTTTGAAAAGAGTAGTAATCCATGGAGTTAGTTAGATAATCTAAATCAAACATCCAAGCATATCCTATTCCTGGAACATTGGGTGTATTTTCTAAGAAATTGACATGAGCATTTTCTTCAACTTTCTTAGTTGCCAAATTGTAAACCCTATATGCTTTACTTTGCAATGAATATCCTACAAGATATCCTGGATCAGACTTTCCATCAAACTTTCCCAAATAATCAAGAGTATTTAGTATGGACACATGACACCCAAAAGGTTTTAAATGACTTATGTTTGGCTTTACATTAGTCAGGAGTTCATAAGGTGTTTTGTTTTGAGGCTTAGTTACTAGGACTCTATTTAACACATAACATGCAGTATTGATTGCTTCTGCCCAAAAGGTATTTGGCAAAAGTGAATCAGCCAGCATAGTTCTAGCAGCCTCAATTAATGTCCTATTCTTCCTTTCAGCTACTCCATTTTGTTGTGGAGTTCTAGGATTACTAAATTGTCTCTTAATTCCTTTAGATCTACAGAATTCATCAAAATTAGTATTCTTAAATTCTGTTCCATTATCAGTCCTAATGATTAAAACCTGTTTAGTGAACTGTTTTTCAACTAAAGTGATAAAATCCTTTAGTAATTCACTTGTCTCACTTTTAAGGGCTAAAAAGAAAACCCAATTGAATCTACTATAATCATCAGTTATGACTAGACAAAAGTTCTTATGACTAATGCTTCTGATAGAAACTGGACCAAATAAATCCATATGCAAGAGATGCAAAGGTTTTGTCACAGTGTTCACAGTCTTGGTCTTACAAGAGGCTCTATGTTGTTTACCTTTTTGACAAGCAGCACATGTGAAATCATTTTGAAAAGATTTGTTAGGTAGACCTCTAACTAAATTTCTTTTTACCAATCTATTAAGATTCTTGAAATTCACATGACCTAACCTTCTATGCCATAAGTTTGACTCATCTAAAGAAGCCTTAGCTAGCAAACATGTAATACCACCTGTTGGAGTAATAGTATGAAGATTAAAGGTGTACATATTTTCTTGCATGGGTACTTTAAGCAGTATTTGAGATTCCTTGGGCATCTCAAAGTCTTTGGACAACACCAAGCAGTCTTTGTCTGTGAATAGCACCTTGTTCTTCTTATCACACATTTGTGATACAGAAAACACATTGAACTCATTCAATTCTTTTACAAAGAAAACATCTTAAAATTCCAACTTTCCTGTGTTGATTTTTCCCTTTGCCAGTGATTCTATCGTTGCTACCCCCAAAGGCTACTGGACCTCCTCTAAATTCTTCAAATTCAGCAAGAAAATCTTTGTTCCCTGTCATGTGTCTTGAGCATCCACTATCTACAATTCCTTTATCTTTTAATTCATCAATGAGATGCCCCTTCACACAAATAAAACTCATTAGTTTTTAACAGGGACCCAAGCCACATTTGGCTCGGATCTTGTGGGACCTACACATTTAAGAGTTTGTACTGAAGCATTTCCAGTAATGCTACTTTTACTCTTATACTTCATGGTTTCATTTATGTAGTCAAATTCATAGGGTGACTCTATGTGCTTTGACTTCTTTGACTTAAGTACTTCTTTAACGGTACTTGCTTTAACACATGGTATATCTCTTTTAGGAACCCACATTTGTACTGGTTTGTTCTTGTCCTTACTTCTAGGTGTTTTAACTTTTTCAGAAACTTTCTTAGAAGTCTTGGGGAACATTGGTTTTACAGACTTGAAACCAACAGTACTTGAGTTTGGTCTAGCAGTACTTGTAGGTTTTGGCTTGCCGGTACTTAGTTTATCAGACTTTAAGGATACAAGTCCTTGTTTCATAAGTACTGCCCTAGGAACAAAACTTTTGGTAGGATTATTTTTAACCTGTTTAACTACCCTTGTGTGATCAAACTTAGGTTTTTCATCTTTAAGTTTCTGATTCCTATAAACCTGTGCATTTTTCCCATTACTGTTTTTCATGACCCTTTGTGTAGCCTTCTGTTTCATAATTTTATCTTCATGTAATGTACAGTCTTTGATAAAATGACTTAGACTACCACAAACATAACATCCTTTTCTTCATAAAGAAGACCCAAAAGGTTGTTTTGACTTTACTTTTTCAAAACCTAGCCCACCCCTTTTGGTTTTAGTATGTTGTTCATTGTTTTCCAATATCTTGCTAGGAGTTTTACTTGCTTGGGAGCAGAACTAGTCTTAGATTCCTCAGGAAAAAAGTTGTTCATTAGAGGTGGATAAACAATATTCTTGGTCACATCAGTATTTTCTTGAGACACAGTACTAGAGTTAAATACATAATTAATCTTAGGTTCTTCTGACTCTATACTAGTATCATTACAAGAGGGCATGATTATTCCTGATACTGGTGGAGGAACTGCCTTCATTCCTTCAGCATATCTATCATTTTCAGGTGTATCATCTACCTCACTAGAACTATAAAAAATCCCTTTTGATAAGTCTTTTTAGTTAAGGTTATCCCAGGTTGATCCTTAATATATCCTAGGCCTGTTTTATCATAATACCCCATTTGTGAATTAATCAATTTTCCCAATCCCTTAGAGGATTGTTGCCAATGACTAATAACTTCCCTCTCATTACAAAGACTGATTTTTAAAGCTTCATTTTCTGAATTTATTTTTAAAAGTTTTATTTCAAAAGCTTTTATTTCCACATCTTTTTCCCTCATTTGAAGAGTCAAAATCCTTATTTTCTCTTCATAGTTTTGTTGAGCCTTTTTGTACAAAACTATATTTTCTTCTAATTTAACAACACCCTGTTTAAAAGCCTCTACTTCTACAGTGCATGTGTTAACCTTTTGATACTGTTCCTCTAGTTCTACTTTTAGACTATTAAATTTAAGAATACAATCTTTAGAACAAGGATGTACCTCAGTATCTTCATGTGAGAGAGCCATTAATCCAAGCTCTTCTTCTTCTTCTTCTTCTGCCCAATTTACCACTCCATATATAGAAACCAATGCTTTGGTTCCTTTAGGACTCCTGCTGTTTCCTTTTGGAAAGCTTTCAGTTATTCTTGGACTGGTTCTATAGCTGTTCTTGGACTTCAGATTACTAGTCTCAGCTTTATCTCTATTGCGTTCTCTTGCAAAGTGTCCATTCCTTCCACAGTTATAGCATTCAACTTTAGACTTGTCATATCCTAATGGCTCATTAGGATCAACAGTCATTTTTCTTCCAGTCTTCTTGAAGAACCTATTAGAACTTATTGACACCATAGCAGCTTGCCATTTAAGATCCATCTCTTCAACATCAGCATCATCCATTTGGAACAAGTCATTGAGAGTTAATCTTGGCATGTTGTCTTGTCCAGCAAAGAATGAGAAGGCATCATTGTCACTAAACAATGGTGAAGACCTTCCATGTGGATTTTGAGAGACCATTGGACTGCTTTCAATACTTTGTGGGTAAGTACTGCTTGTAAGTCCTCCAACAGTATTTGTGAATTATGTACCACTGCTAGATCCACTAGCGGTATTTTGAAAGTAAGTATCGTTGTTCCCATATGACACAAAAGCCAAATTAGACTTTGAAGTAGTTGTTGTCTTTACTTCAGTGCCTTTCACATCCATCTCATATGCTCTAAGATTGTTGTAGAGATGATCAAACGGAATTGTTTCCAAATCATCTCTTGTGATGAAGTGCATAGCCATTGCTTTCCACTATGGTGGAACACTTCTTAAGAATTTTAGATTAGATTCTTCATTAGGAATTACTTGTCCATAAAATGCTAACTGAATAAGCAACTTGCTAAACCTTCCATATCCACCATGTATTCCCTCTATTCTGGTAATTGAGAAGTTATCAAATTCTTGTTTAAGAACAATCTTCTTAATTTTCTTAGATTTATCATTGCCTCCAAATCTAAGTTTTATAGCATCCCACATAGCTTTGGCATCTTTATAATGATGAAAGCTTGGTAGAATGTCTTCAGAAAGAGCCATAGCCAAAGCATTTCTGGCTTTTCTTTCTCTGATCTCTGCTTGTATCTGCTCAGCAGTCACAGCAGGTAGAGCATAGCATGTATCGTTTGGCAACCAGTGTAGCTTCTTTGGTGTGTTCCCATTTTTGATAACTTGCCACACAGTGTGATCTGTGTGATTCAAGTAATGTTCCATCTGCATAGCCCAAGTCTCATAATTGTCACCTTTGAGAACTGGGAGTTTAACAACAGACAGAGTATGAGAAGGTGTTGGTGTAGAGGTAGCTACAACATTTACGACTTGAGCACCTTGTGCTGGTGCAGGATGCACAACTTATGGTTGTCCCTGTGGAATAGGATCACGGATCTGAGCATCATCCAAGTGAGCATTATCACCATCTGGTTGAGACATTGAGATTTGGTATGTGTGGAGTGTATGGGGTCGTGTTCTTCTTTTTCAGAGTTTCTCAACAAGCTCTGATATCACCTGTTGATCCCTTTGGTTGGATCTATATTCTGTTAAGAATTAGTATAATAGTTTGTAATCAAACTAAAACACTTTGAGCACTCTTACTAACACTAAATAAGTTATGCGGAATCTAACTTATAGAGCACAGAAGAACATAATTACTTTTAACTATTCGATTCTCTTATTAATCGACTTGAATGAGGTACATGAAAGACATTGTACCTATGTTCCTTTTATAGAGTAAGGAACCCTAGAAACCTTTAGAATATTTTATAAATATAACTATATCACAGACGATATATTATCAATATTCTAACTATTTAGGTATATCACATAATATATACTCTAACTATAACTATGACATATCTTATACAAAGATATATTCGTCCTAATCATCATAGCAGTACTTACTTTATAAGTAGTAGTACTTACTATGTACCGCGTTAACACTAACGGTACTTAAATAACACTAATAGTACTTGAAATATACTAACGGTACTTGACACTTAACAGATAATTCCCAACATTTTTGCTTTTCAATTTTTGGAAAGCGTATATAACGTACATACTCATTTTTGTTATTTTTCCTTATTATATGATAGTATCCAAATAAATCGTGTTTAGTTTTCCTAAACAAAACACACAACAATCTTTACTATATTGTAGATATCCCATTATCGTTTTCGTTTTTCTTGTGAATATATTACTATATTATACTTACGTAGAACAATAAATATACAAGTACTCCAAAAGCGTGAAAACGCAACCTTGATTCGGGATTTCATCACTCGATCATTGTATTCGAATCTAAAGCAAAAAGTTTAAAGACAAAATAGATAAATACTTTTGTGAGGCTTAATTTCAATTAACACAAACTATAAGGTGGGTATAAGGCGGTTGTATTTCACGACCTAAGGGAAAAAGGCTCTTAAGTGCTTAGCGCCGCCTCGTTTCCCCCGCTTGCTTGTGCGTGTTTTGAGAAAGAGGGCCTATCGAGGGTTTGCCGCCCAAGTATTATCTACGTATATTATATTTGCTGGTTTTCAAGATTAAACCCTCTTGAACGTTTTGGTGTTCCACCAACGTTCTAAAGTCATCGAAGGCGTTCACTCCACGTGATCGTTTTCATTCTTTGAGGCTCCTTTAATCGAGAAATCGATTCGAGGAGAGATTTGTAGATTTGAGTCTACGTAATACACAAAAAAAATCCAAAAAAATTAAAAACAATCAAAAACTAAAAAAATTGAAAAAACGAAAAACCCCAAAAGGATCTTCTTTGCTACCCCCATTCTATGCTTAGTGCATGCGCACTTGATCGAAGGATTATTCTAATTCTAGCGACGCTTCTAATCGACGCAATCGTAATCGAAGGAATCAACGACGTAGACGAGATTTAAAAACCGACGTTCCTAATATCGTTGTTGAAGAAACCGAAGAGGAGATGGTCGACAATTGTTCGATGATGGAATTGCTCCAAGCACCCACCGAGGGTTATGGAGACGCGATCGTAATTCCCGCTATCGAAGCGGAGAATTTTGAGATTAAGAGCGGAATGCTTTCGTTAATCCAAGCTACGAAGTTTCGAGGTCGTGAAGCCGATAATCCTCACGACCATATTTGGAATTTTGATCGTCTTTTAGCCACGAGCAAGTTTAAGAACGTCGACACCGATGTCGTCAAGCTTATGCTGTTTCCGTACTCGCTCAATGGTTCCACCAAGGATTGGTACGAGAAAGAGCCACCTAATTCGATAACTACGTGGAAGGATCTCGTCTCCATGTTCGTTAATTATTTTTTTCCACCGTCTAAGACAACGTTTTTCAAAAATGAGATTACGAAATTTGAGCAAAAACCGAATGAATCTTTTAGAGACGCGTGGGATCGTTTTAAGGAATTGCTTAGGCAATGTCCTCACCATGGTTTTTCCGAGTTGCACCAAATCGATACGTTTTACAACGGTCTTAATTTTCAAGAACAAGATTCGTTGAATTCCGCCGCCGGTGGCAACTTTTTGTGTAAAACTCCGAAAGATGCATTGATAATTATCGAAAACCGATCCAAGGTTTACCAACTCCGCAACGCGCCGAGTGTTGCCAATGTCGCCAATGTTGGTAGTTCTAATCGCGACATTGAGAGGGTTGATGCGAAAGTAAAAAAATTGACGAATGTGTTCACGTCTTTTCTCGTCGAAATGCAAAAGAAAGACGCTCCCGATACGGTGAAAGCGGTTGAGACATCGTGTACGTTTTGTGGTGGACCTCATAATTATTACGAGTGTGCGGCTACGGATGGCCAAACGTCGAATGTAAGTGCGTTAAACAACAATTTTCTAATCAAAATCAAAATAACGCCGGTCCATCACAACAAGGCAATTATAACCAAGGCAACAATTTTGATCAAAACCGAAACAATTTTCAAGGAAATAATCAACAAGGATACTTTTCGAATCAAAATCAAGGTTATAATCAAGGTCGTAATTTGAATTGGCAAAATCGAGACAATAATCAAAACTCGAATTTTTCAAACAACAACAATCAAGGTAACAATTTTTCAAGTGGGAATCAAAACAATTTTCAAAGAATTAATCAAAACCAAGGGAACTTTAATTCAAATCAAAATAGTTCGTCAAACGATTTTCAAAATTACATGAAAACGAATGAGGCTAATATGAGACGATTAGAGGGAGAAATTGGTACTTTGAAAAACGATTTTTCCAATACTTTGAAATTTCAAAACACGAAGATTGAGCAAGGACAAATTGACATTAAAAAGATGTTTTCGGCTATAATGAACAAAGCCTCGGGTGCTTCATCAAGTTCGTTACCTAGTGACACCGTTGCAAATCCGAATGAACAATGTAAAGCCACCTCGTCTCGTGAGAAAGGTCGTGTGATTACCCCTAACCTTGATGGATTTCGAGTTGTTCCTTCTTCTCAACCCTCGACTTCTAAGACGTCTAATTGTTCTAAAGTCGATGGGGTGAACGTGGCGACCAAGGAAAAGAGTGCACACCCTTGTGTACCTCAAATTCCATCCACGGTTCAAAAAGAGAGCTTTACCGACCTAACAAAAGTAACCCTTGAAGAAACTTGTGCATCGATCCTTCTTAAAAAACCCAAAAGGCATATGCCAAGAAAGGAAGTGGATCCGGGCCAATTTCTATTACCTTGTGATTTTTCCGAGATTGAGGGATGTTTATCCCTTGCCGATTTAGGTGCTAATCAATCTCATGCCTCATTCTCTTTGGAAACTGATGAGATTGCCTAACCTTACCCCCACGAACATGACTATCGAGCTTGCAAATTGTACTCAACTTATACCAGTTGGAATATCCGAGGATGTCTATGTCAAAGTTGGAAAGTTTGTTTTTCCCGCGGATTTCGTTATATCCGATTACGAGTGTGACCCTAAATGTCCCATTATTTTAGGCCGACCATTTTTATCGACGGCTCGAACCGTAATCGACGTTCACGAGGGGAGACTTACTATGAGATATGGGGAGGATAAAATGGAATTTTTCAAGAGTAAATCCCAAGTGTCTTGTGATAATGAAAAAACCAAAGTTTCAAAACCTAATGTTTCCAAACCTAATGATTTCAAAATGTACACTTTAGTGGAAAGAATGAGGCTTAATGCATGTTTTGAACGAATTAAGAAAAACGGTTTTAAAGATGATGATTTTAACGATAAAGAATACGTGTACCTAATTCAAAAGGGTATGTGTAAATTTATGAATGAAAAATCACTTTGGGATGTATTCGATGAAAAAAGTGACACACCAATTCCGAAGGGCGACGTTAGTGCCATCACGATAATGACCAAAATGGGCTCGTCGTCACCACCTACGAAGGACCACGTCTTTGAGGCTTCAACTTCTAACTCCATCAAAGTGCCTCCTTTGCCTAGCCCAACACTCGTTGAGGCAAAATGTTTTATCAACATCGATCCTCTCGTCTTAGAAAAGTCACCTAAGCATAGTCATTTGACTTGTAAGACCATGGTTGTGAGTGCTCACATCGACTCTTTCTTTGATGATGACGATGGCGATTTTGCCGAGATTGATCACGTACTTCTAAATCCACATGCAATTTTTGATTCTCCTAAAAAGAAATGTGTGAAGTACGATGATTACGAGTTTGATCCCGAGATTGAGGAGATCATTGAACGAGAGCTATCTCTTTTGCCTCCACTTCCACCTACAAGTGAGGTAGATCTTTCCAAAATCGAGGATGAACTAAATGAGTTGGAACGTCTTATTTTCGATAACGAACCAACTCATGTGACCACCAAAAATCCAATTCTCGAGGAGTTACCTAATCAACACTCCTCAAATGAGAATTACGTTTACCACATTCGTGAGGATTTAATTTATCAGCAATCCTCACAAATGGATGATGGTTTCGTGCTTGATCGTGATCTTTTCGAGAGAGTTTATAAGATACTTAAGGAGGGTAATGACAAACCTTGGTTTGACAAGCCTATCTTTGATGAGGAAATCGATGAGATCGACGTTCATGAGGATGACGAGTATGTAGACCCCGAGGGGACAGTGTTCTTTATTGATAAACGTTTTGAGAACTTATATAATCCGCCACCCCCCTCCTACCAGTGACTTAAATGTGAGGATTTTTAGCGCGACTAATTTTGAATTTGACATGCCAAATATTTTCGACATTATCAAATCGGGTTTTCATAAAGAGTTTTTGAACGATGAAAAAGGAAAGGATTTTAAAAATGTTTTAAATGAATTTTCTACAAGTTTAACTCCGTCATCACCGCGTTTTATGAGTGCTACCACCTCGTCTACTCCTTTTGACGATGGTGTGTGTGGATCTAGTGTGGGGGAAGCCCCTTATTTTCCCTCACATTTCTCCACCGAGGACGAGATTTACGATCCCAGAATTGCTTGTAAAGGGAAATCTCGGTCTTCCACCGATGCAATAAATGGAAAAATTATCTATTTGCTTGGTGTGAGTCTACCTCGAGTAGCTCATAAGTTTGACTTACCCATTGCCCCACCTTTCTACTTCTCATCTCTTTTCTTAGACCCCTTTGGGGTCTTGGTTTTACTATCGGTTGAAGTAGCGTTGTTTCGTCTTTCATCCGAAAACGAGGACGCTATCTTTGACCCCGGTATACGTGTATCGGGTTTTTAAAGTACTCCATGTACTTTTGGGCATTGTTTATCATGTAAGCCCCACCAAAAATGACCATACCATGATTATCCCTAAATGATCACATTTATGGGGATTCGAGTCGAGATTTTGACTCGGTTACCAAAAACAAGGTGCCTCGTGGGGGATTCTCATGCTTATCCTTGTAAATATTATTGCTTTCTAATAGTGTAACGATGGGACTTGTGCTCTTCCAACCTTTGTTCTGTGGTTGTTTGTGCTTGTGATTCATTAGGTTCATCGAAATCATTGAAGCCTCTCGTGTTTGTTTTACGGATCACTCGAGCTTCGATCGTTGCCTTTGGAGAATTCCGATATCCGATGATATCCTTTTATGTTCTAACATTTATCTTATTAGCATAATTCATAAACGACTTTTAGGTCATTCGTTTTACCCTTTCCATGCTCAAGATTAAGCATTCGACTTCGTCTCTAGTATGGGGGTGTTTTCACCCCTAGACTCGAAACATTTAGGATAATGTTTAGTTTTAGTCTGGGGGGTGAGTAGATACTTCACATTGCTTACGTCATCATGCAATCAAATATTCATCTTTTTGTTATCGTTTTGTTGCAAAATAAGGCTAAGAATGGCCAAATTTTAAATTTTTTCTTGTTTTTCATAAGTGTTTAAGACACGAATGTAGGTTTTCCGATGGTGAGAGTAAGAGTAAATTTTGACTCGACCGTGCGTGTTGAACACTTAGCTCGACTCCTTAACTTTTTAGGCTAAGTCTCTTAAATGAGGACGAGAAATGATAGAGTTATTTATAAGTCTCGTAATCTTTCATGATCTCATGTGTAGTAATTATTAGCTTATTCTCCCCATGCTTTTGTTTAAATACATGCAATAAGTAAGGTCGTACGATTTAAAAGGTTACTTAGCTTCTAGCCCAAGATCGTTTAAAAGTTGCTCGTGTTCGAATAGAGTTCATAGCCAAGGCATAACTTATTGAAGTGGGATGTGAAGATTGGCAAGTTCCAAAAAGGCCCTCATAAGGCATGAGGAGATCCATTTTGTTGCTAAAGATCCAAGATGATGTGAAGTATCATTATTCCAAAATCAATATGAAGGATCGAGACACACGACGAGAAGCAATATACTCCCCTAAAGATCATGGAGAAGTCTATCCAAAAAGACCCTAACAAGGTATGAGGATAAATATATCCAAGTCCTAAAAGGAGGCGGATCGTTGTATATCACAATCCTAAATTACGATTAAAGAAAAATGATGAAGTCGTGGTCCCAAAACGTCAAGTGAAGAAATTCCATATATGAAGACCATTATTTCAAGAACGTCTTCCAAGATTCGAAGTATGAAGTACATGTCAAATATCGGTCCGAGAAAGGTCTCAAATCGTGAAACAAGTTATGCCAAGATATGAACTTAAGGAGATCACGAGAAGCAGTTTTAAAAGATCGTGTCCTTCAGCTAACTATCAATTAAACCGTGCTACTTTATTTTTGGTCTTAATAAATTATCAAAATAAGTCAAACATGTATCCTCGTGATCATCAAGACAAAATAAAATATAAGAGATACCAAGTAGGAATAAGGGAGTTTAGGTGTGTAATTAACACTCATGAGATATGATTGTGTTGTTAACTTATAATAACAATGATCTCGTTACACGCTTAGCATGGAATTGATGTGAAAATCGAGGACGATGAAATTATTTCTAACGAAGCATTCACGTGTTCTTGTTCTATGATCCTAAAAGTCACTTAATCGTGATGAAAACAATACCTTAGGTCTAAAACACGTGTAATAGTTTATTTAAGTTTATGTCTTCAATAAATGTCATCATAAAATGAATTTTGGAAGTGCTATGATACTTAATTCTAGCATTGCGTGAGGGCACGACAATGGTTTAGTATGGGGAGTGATGAGACTGCTTTTATACATAGTCTCATCGTCCAAATCGGGCTTAAAACGCTTAAAATATCATCAAAATACCCAAATATATGCTTGTGTTTGTTCATTGTGTATTTTAGGTACGGATATCGTGAAATCAACAAAAGATCAAAGGAATCAAGCAAAAACGAACACGGGAAACGAAGCCGCACTAGGAACTGGACCCGAATCATGAATTTCCATTCAAGTCCTTGAAGTTTTGAAGATTGGCAAGATTGGTCCCTCATCTTTTAAAGACTTGTCATTTTAAACCCTTATAAAACTCAAATATTACATGTGGGTCCCTAAAATGTCAAGATACTACAAGTTTGGTCCTTGAAGAATGCAAAATATGCATAAAATACCCTTGGAATAGCTTTCATAAAACCTTTGTGGCCAAAGTGAGAAAAAGAAAAGTTCATTATAAAGGGGAATTAAGTTTTTGGTTGTTAAAACTTTGTTTAGCAAGTGAATGGGAGTTGGAGGACCTATTCTGTCCAAACAACAAAACACACAACAACCTATCATAAGCCGACACCTCACCCACTACCTTCCCTCCTCCAATCACCATTCACCACATCACACTCCATTGCCACCTCAAACCCCATTAACCCCATACTTATATTTAATATTAATCAGTTTTAAACTGATTAATATACTATATAATCTGGCGGATAACACAATTATTTCCCCCAAACTTAATCAAAACACACCCTAATCCCAGTTTATACATCCCATAAACCCTAACACCAATCAACCTCCAATCAAAGGGTTTTTACCCCATATTTACCAGTCCTCTAATTCACCCTATCATAAACCAAACCCACTTTATAAAAACCCTTCCCCGTGACTCTATGTGGACCCCTAGCCTTCCCCTGCTTCACCAAAAAAGGAAAAAACATAATCTTGGCAGATGATCAACGACCAAGACGAATTACTTGGTCCCAAAGGACTCTAATCAATGTCCATGATCAAAAGTTGAAGCTGGAATCCAACTGGACATCACATGCCAATGAATTGACCAAGACTCCAAGGGTATATTTGGATTTTCAGCATGAATTAGGGTTTTAGGTTTTTTTCATCTTTGTATTATTTTATTCCTAGCTTCTAGATTATTCCTAGCACATGTATAAAAGGAGGTCGCCTGTGACTCCTTCAAGTTGTTTTAGTTTTGTACTTTTCTTCAAACTAATGAAAATGAACTGCTTTTAATGTGCAATACTGAGTTCCTCTTTATCTGTTTTTCTTAGTATAATCTTTCCATTATTTGCAAAATAGTTTAAGGTTTTAAAAGTTTTCATATTACAAAGTATTTTTAGAAAATAGGTGTTTTTAAGAATTCCTGAAAAAGGTTTTTCAAAGGGTGAAAATCAATGTTATATTGAAGTGATAGTGGATGTATAACACTATTTCCAAATTTGAATAACTTTTTATCAAGGTTCTTGTTGGTTCCAAAGTTTCTGTTTTCAAAGGTTTTATCAAAAATCTTTTATCATTTTTTTATTAACAGTTACTGTTCACATAAGCCAAATAGCATAAGCTGTATGACAAACAGCTTATGGTATTGACTTATGTGAACTTCAAGTTGTCTCTTGGTTGTTTATGGATGTGCAGGTTCACCAAGACCCTATCTCCATTGCATACTTCATTTCATTTATTCATTTTTTAAGAAGACATGTCACCCTGGTTCACTTATTGAACTCCAACGGGGCTCTCTACATATTTGCATAAGACTCACAAGCATTCAGGGAAAAGGCATCAGCCAGGTAAAGGCTTGAACCTTCTTTGAACTTTCAAGTTTTGTTGTATTTATGTGATTTTGTGTTCACTGCTTATGTGACTCTTTGTTAAAGTGTTTATTTTCTAAGATTAGATGCTAGTTAATGTTTCTTTATGACATGTTTCAGTAGTTATTAAGCAGGTTTGTCTAGTTTTGATCACAAGTTCTTTGCAAAATTTTGGTTTACAGTTATAAAAGGGTGTTTGGGTCTAGGTTAAAAATTAGTTTCTTGAAATTTTTTTGGTTTAAAATCAGTTTAAACACGTTTCTTAGGTCATTAATAGGTTGTTTGGTTAGTTTGGACCATCTTAGATAGGTTTTGTGCAAGTTGTATGCTAAAATTTGGCAAAAATCCAATCTATTCAATCATTAGGCTGTAACAGGTTTGATTTTGGTTATTTCAGCTTGAAATTTGGTAATTAGATTATGTATATGTTAATCTAGGACTTTAAATCAGTTAAGTATAGTTTGGTTAATGTTTGAGCTAGTTTTCATTAGTTGAAATTCGTTTTTGAAGCCAATTGCACCAGACAACTGTTCACAGACCACCCCTTTGTTTAATCAGTAACTTTTCTTGGCCTTTGTGTGATTTTCTTGTTTTGAGCTAGTGTTTTTTTGTGCTTGATTTAACTCCCCACAACCCAACTGGTTGTGGGGGTGCCCCCTTGTGCCAACAACAACAAGTAACCTACAAGAACGAGCACATTTGTTCATATATGCACCAGTGAAGAAACAACTATTTTGAATTTTTTTTTCTTCTTTTTTCTCCACTGTAGCATAATCTTAGCATTCTGGGCACGTTTTTGCCTTTAGTTAGCTTAAATTTTGTTAACTTTCAGTTTTTATTGTGTTTTTGAGTGAAGTTTAAGTCACCAGGTTAGTTGGATTAAAAGAAAAGTAAAAAAAAAAATATTTTGCAAAAAGAGACTGGCCAGGACTCGAACCTGCGCCATCTCTCCCACACACCAACAACATAACCAACTCGCCCTTGGGTCTTTTACTGTCAACCTTTGCAAAGGTTATAAACTTAAGGGCTTTTTGGGCTGGGCTTATAATAAGAAGTCGTACCTTATTTAGCTGTTTTTTAGCTTATTTAGTAAGCCAATTTGGCATTTGTTATTTTTCCTTTGGTTATTACTTAGTTTAATACTTTTTGACACAAAGTTTGTATTTTTCACACCTTGTAATTATTTTCTATAGTTATTTATTTACCCGTATTTTCGAAATTAGATAAAAATAGTTAAACTAGTTTTAAAAATTTTCAAAAAATATTTTTAGGTTTTAAATAAATATTTTGAGGTTTACAGCTTTTAAAATTTCCATTTTAGTTTATTTTTAATTTTATTTAATTTTAAGGTTTTTCATTAACTTTAAAAATTAATATAAAATTATTAAATAGGTTTTAGACTTTTTGGTTTTCAAATTTGTGATTTTTATATTTTTCTTAGTTTATATTAATTTTTTGATAATTTTTAGGACACCTCCGTTTTTCTTAGTTTTACGATTTCGTCGTAGGGTAATTTTTAGCGTAATCCGTCTTATTTTTCCTTCTTTTCTTAAACCAAAAACGTCACTAATCCAAACTTTGATTTTATATATTGGCACACTCATAATCACACACCTCCTTCGAGAACGAACCCGCATTTATTCGACTTGTCAGTTTTCTTAAATCGTCGAGTTTAATACTTGCCCATTATACGTTGTTTTCCTAAACACGTGTTTTTACCACAATCACGTATACTTACTGATTATTAGTTTACTAGACGTGTTCTTAACTTGTTTTACTAGTTCTTGACTTGTTTTACTGTTTCATGTTTAATCATGTGTTTCTTATTATTTCATGTGTTCTTGATTAGTATATTTCATGTTTTATGTGTTATTGTACTTGTTGTATCATAATGAGTAACTTTCTAAAAATAGCCGGTTTCTATATATAGTAACTTTTCAAAAAAAGCAAGTTTTCGTATATAGTAACTTTCCAAAAATAGCAAGTTTCCATAAATAGTAAGTTTCCAAAAATAGAAAGTTTCCCTAATTAGTAAGTTTCCAAAAATAGAAAGTTTCCATAATTAGTATATTTCCATAAATAGCATGTTTTCATATTTTGTATGTTGCTATAAATAGCATGTATCCATATTTAATATGTTTCCATAAATAGGAATAAGCTTATTAAATAAGTATATGATATAAGCTATAATTTAATAAGCATATATTATAAGTCATGATTATTAAATGTAATAATATTGGAAAGTTTATTAATATTAAATACTTAGTCTTAACATAATGATTAATAATTAATAATATAATACATGATTTTATAAGTAATTATTATTAATAATATAACATGATTATATTAATTAAACTTTACCTTAACTAATAATTGTATAATTAAATTAAATTATGTTATTAATTTAATTAAAACTTTGTTAAAATGGAATAAATTAATTAAGCTAAGTTCTTAATTAATTAAATGTAACATGAAATAATAACATTGATAATTATTATAACCTATAGTTTATTTAAATAAAATGGCCATGATTTATATCATGATAATTATATAAAATAATTATATCATAAGTCTTGTTATTAATTAACTAAATTAAACCATGCATATATTAATATAATTAATTAATGATAAATCATAAATGTATTTTAGCAAAATATTAGCCAAACACACCCCTTGTGTTTTCGTGTACCCGAGACCCTAAACCCGAGCCTACCGAGACCCTATGTCTCGGTCGCACGAAACCAAGCCAAATACCACAGCCTTTCGGATGTGGCTTTCTGCCGCCGACAGCCAAGCAGCCACCGGCTGCTGCCGGTTGCCACTACTGGCTCAAAATCACCCTCGACTTAAGCCGGGGTTCCCCTGGCGTGCACAGTTCACCCACCGAGAGCATAAGCTCTCGGTTTGCCACTGTCTTCAACCAACAGCCCCCACTAGGGGTGTTGGTGTTACGGCTGACCAAGGTCAACAGCCACCGACCCTTTAAGGGTGGGCTGGCCGAGACCAAGACACCACCGAGAGTCATGGGACTCTCGGTTTGCGTGGCAACCGAACCAAACCAAACAAATCCCGATTAATTCATGTTTTTAATCTTTTAACTAACATAATACTTGGCTTTAAAAATTCATGAATAATGAAAATAAATAATAAGATTAAAGGTTTAGATATACCGAATGCGTGTATACATTAATGATTAGGAACACGAAAATATACCCGTAAATTAATTAGATCAAACAACAATCCTTCCTTGTGTTTTTGTAGGTGCCGCGACCAAGAGGAAGTAGAAAGAGAGATTTAGGGTTTTTGTTATTTTCCTGTAAAATGTATAATGAATAAAATCCCTAGAGGTTTTGTTTATTAGCTAATATTGGTTAATGGGCCGGGCCAAGTCCCTTCTCTCTTTTTTGTTGGACGCCGACCAAACACCCCTTTATATATATTCTTTTTGTTTTTCAAGCTTAATAATTTATCATGTGTGTTCGCGTTTTAATGTCGTGTTTTTATTCTTGTCATGTTTTTAAGTATTATACGTAAATACTTATCGTGAGTTAATAAATAATAATAACATACGTAATACTTGTCGTAATTAATTAATATACATAATATTTACTTTAAATATTCATGATACGTGTCATATATTAATTAATCGTAAAGTTTTAATTTATACGTGTTTTCATGTATTTAATGTTCTTAGGTATTTAAAGCGGGTTTTACAACTCTTCCCCTCTAAAAGAATAATTCGTCCTTGAATTAGAGATATGATAAGCTGAAAAGGACATACCCAAATCATAGCTGAAAATAACGATAAGAAGTCTGGATAGACTCCTCCGTTTCCCAAGTTGCTTCCTGCTCGGAATGGTCCTTCCAAAGGATTTTGACGAATGGAATTGTCTTTCTCCTCATGACCGATCCTGACGATCGAAAACTGCCTCAGGTTCCTCAACGTAGGATAGATCCTCACGAATCTGATCGAGTGGATACGAAACTGTGTGCAACGGATGATAATTGTAATCTCTGAGTAAGGATACATGGAACACATTATGAACATGAGATAGCTGAGGAGGTAACACCAGACGATACGATACCTCACCGACATGTTCGAGGATCTCAAACGGTCCGATGAAACGAGGATTGAGCTTGCCCTTAAGTCCAAAATGCTTGACCCCACGTGCTGGTGATACCTTCAAGAAAACATGATCACCAGGCTGAAAATCTAAGGCTCTACGATGTTTATCAGCATAGCTCTTCTGACGAGTACGAGCTTTGTACAATTTCGCCTTGGCGATGGCAACCTTCTCATTGGTCACCTCTATCATCTCTGGACCCTCAATGATTTGTTCACCAACCTGATCCTAGCAGATTGGAGCACGACACTTCCTAAAGTATCTCAAAAGGTGCACACTTGATACTCGCATGCCAACTGTTGTTATAGGCAAACTCAACCAAGAAAATGTAGTCATCCCAACTCCCTGTCCATTCCAATGCACAAGCACGCAACATGTCTTCTAAGGTCTGAATAGTACGCTTTGACTGACCATCGGTCTGAGGATGAAAGGCGGTGCTAAGCTTGAGTCTGGTGCCCCAAGCTTTCTATAAAACCTTCCAGAATTTAGACGTGAATCGAGGATCTTTGTCTAATATGATATCTGATGGAGTACCATGCAGTCGCATGATCTCCTGCAGGAATATATCTGCCAATTTGATAACTGGACAGTGTAAAACCCGCATGCTTTTACCATGAATAGTGCCCTTAAGATCGTACGTCCTAGATTAAAACTTACCTTATTTAGTTATGATCACATTCATGTGCTAGTAATCAAGCAAGGGCATACGTGTATGACATGACAAGTATCGATTACGTACGAACTCATGATAAACAGTTAATAAATATGTCACGTGAACATAATTAAATCATGATCACCATTTAAAATACGAACTAGAATAATTACGTAAATACATATAATATAATTACGAGCGTTAAGATTACGATAAGCGACATGATAAAATAAACAGAAACACGTTAAACACGAACACGTTTAACCACGAACGAACACGAAACATCGGGACACGAGAAAGGTACGGGTACCCCATGTGGGGCCCCCATACCCACGGCACAACAACAAGAAATGGGCTTAGCCCATGGACTTTTACAAGTAAAGGGGGGTTATGGTAAATATGTTTTTCATTTTTCACTTTCAAGCAAAATAACATTTTAACCTAAAAAGTTTTCTCCTCCTCCTCCTTGGTTCCTTTTGTGCCGCCACCTACATCACCACCATAGGAGGGTGTTGTTGATTTTTGACATTAAATACAAGTGCTAGAAACCGTGTTTGTTCATCCCCGTTCAAGCTACGTATTGGTATATCATTCTAAACCATTCTTTTTAATTCTTTTTAATCTTTGATTATTTTCATGAACATGTTATTATTTTTCTTATTAAAACATGATAATTAAACATTGATCTAACATGTTTTGGGGTAAATTAAAATCAAAGAACGTTATAAAAAGGGTGTTTGTTTTAGCCGCCTAGCAAACAAACCCGAGGGGGGTTTGGTTTGCTTATTGCCGCCACCACCAAGACCATTTCTGGTCTTGGTTGGTGCTTGTGGGACCCACGACAGCAAGGAGGCACACGTGCCCCGAGTTTGGCTCGGGGTACGGTGTCGAATTCATGCCCGATTCATGGTTCGTTGGTTAAATCATGATCTATGTTACATGTTAATTTTTATGAATCATGAACTTAGGATATAAATTAATTAATAACATGAGATATTAACATGACTTAGGTTATTTTAATTATTAATTTAGCATGATATTAATTTAACCTAAGTATTTTATGTTATAAGTTATAATTAATTAATTATTTAAAACATGCCTATAATTAATTAATTTAGACATGACTTAGGTTATATTATTAATAATAATAATACACATGTTAACCTAAGTATTTCATTTCATTTTAATTAAAACATGTTATACTTTAATTAAAATGCTTAACCTATAGTTTAATTTAAAATACATGAAATAATAATTAAACTATATACTATATATCATATGACTTAAGAAACAAGCTTATAAACACTTAGACTTATATGTTAGCTTATGTAACTAGCTTAATTCTAAATATGGAAACTTCTATTTATAGAAACTTAATTAAATAAGGCAACTAATATATTAATGGAAACCTTCTATATATGGAAATCTATCTAATTCAGGCAGCTAATCTAATCATGGAAACCTTCTATATATGGAAACTTATTTAATTAAGGCAGCTGATCTATTTTTGGAAACTTTCTATTTTTAGAAACTAATCTATTTTAAGCAGTAAATTCTATTTTAGGAAACTTTCTATTTTTGGAAACTTTCTATTTTTGGAAACTTTCTATTTTTGGAAACTTTCTATTTTTGGAAACTTTCTATTTTTGGTAACTTTCTATTTTTGGAAACTTTCTATTTTTGGAAACTTTCTATTTTTGGAAACTTTCTATTTTTGGAAACCTGCTATTTTTGGAAAGTTACTTATTATTACACAGTAAGTATAATAACACATGAAATACCAGTAATACTTAAACAGATTAATCAGAATACAAGATAAACACAGTTTAAGGCTTTAAACAGTGAACCGTGACCTAAAACATACCAAGTCAGCTAAAATGAGACATAAAACCCAGTACGTAATCAGTGAATCGATACTTATACACGTGTGTATTCATGTAGCTTTAGTGATCCAGAAGTAGTAGTCTTTTCTTCCGTTCATTCACTGGACTTGAGGTACGGATTCCCGTCCTTTCAGTATGGACATTTCTTCCTTATTAGGATTTCCCCGTATGCAGCCAACTGTTTTCCCCAGTATTTGTTTTATTGTTTTGAACTGCTTATGTTTAAATTAGCATAATCTATAGCCATATACAAGCATGACCAGTTTCACCTAGTTATGGAGGTACCATAACCATAACATTGGAGGCACCAATGTTATGACTTCCCCACGGCGGAGTGATTGCTCGTGGCGTCCCTTTTCAGTTTTGGCCATATTATTATATCATGTGGGGCGTATGGGTGCATCCTAGTTACATGTTTTATTCAGTATATCATGGTGAATGTGGTGTGTGCCTTGCATCCTTCACAAGGAGTTGATCCCTCCTACCCAAACCAGTATATTAATTAGAGGCATCCCCTCTAATCAGCATGATGAGGTCACCCCTCCAAGTATTCATGCACGTGACCTTTTCATGACCTATATGGGCTATGGTATATTTATGTTAAAACAGTTTTCATAAGATAAACATAAGGCTTTTCAAACTATAAAACCAGTTTTCTTAATACTTAACCAGTTTACTCAGAACTTAGTCTTCTGCTGTTATATGTTACATGTTTATCCTATTTCATGCTATATTGTACATCCGTGCACTGAGCGTCTTGCTCAGTCGTTTTCCTTTTCATGTTCCCAAAACGGCAGGTACTCAGGGACGCTCGTAGATCTCAAACGTACGTGCATATGGACTGGAAGCTTTAATGTCTTTCTTTACTTTATGCATTTCCTTTACTTTAATACAGTTTGCTATGGACATTGTTTCGTCCTTTCCTTTACAGTATTTATGTTTGTGTGTGATGAGCTTTACTTTGGGGATACCGATGTTTGATTCCGGTATTTCCCTTTTATGGTCGAATAATGCTTAGGCAATTATCCTTGTATGCTTTGATGACACGCCATGATTATGCGTAATATTCCATTTCCAAAATGGGGTGTTACAATTATGGTATCAGAGCCAAGGTTTCGACCTGTAGGCTCTCAAATATGACCTGTGATTAGTGGGTAGTCACTACGGTCTTCCTAGAACTGACAGTTGTTTTCATGAATTCATCATTTTTAAGCATACATATACATGTCATTGTTACAGGGTTTTTGACTAAGTAATGGTTGGTACAAGACTGGCCCTATTTAGTTGCATGTGTTTTATCGAAACTTTTAAATTTGGGACCGACCCATAGGCGTCCCCTCGATATGTCTTTTGTTTTGAGTGAACCGACCAGAGGCGTTCACTCTCGAGCACCAAAAGTTTTCATAAAACTGCATCATGCATTCATACAAAGATTTTCTTGCATAAAATTTTTCTCGTGAAATTTTTGGTATAAATTTTTTTTTTCATGTATATATATAAGTTATATTTTATGTTTGAACTGTTAATCATATGTTTATGTTATACTGTCAGATGGTTCTCACATGCGAGCAAGAGCAGCTCAATGCTGCAATTCAGGCTGCCATGCAAGCCTTACTTCCTCAGCTGAGGAATGACATTCGTGCTGAAGTCCAAGCTGCCAACAATCAGCAGCACAATCAGCCACCTCCTCCTCCTCCCCCAGTGACACTAGCAGTGTGGTTGGAAAGATTCAACAAGCTTCGTCCTAGAGCTTTTGAAAAGACTGATAGCCCCAGCGATGCTGAAAGCTGGTTGACTCACATTGAGAAGATTTTCAATGCTATGGGATGTGACCCCGTATTCAAGGCGAGATTGGCATGCTACCGGTTTGAAGGCGATGTACTCAACTGGTGGCTAGCCTTGACGCAGTCAGAAGGAGGTGATGAATGGGTCGCTGGTTTGACATGGGCCCAATTCAAGGAGAGAGTGATGGAGCAGTTCTTTCCTAAGGCAGAGCAGGACAAACTCAAGCGAGAATACCATGGGATACGTCAGAGAGCGGGCGAGAATAGCAACGAATTCATGCAGCGCTTTCTTCGCTTAGCTGGTTTTCTGGGAGCAGCAGCTGGCACTCCTGAGGAGCAGGCACACCACTTTAGGTGGGCACTTCGCACCTCGGTCGCGAACAATCTGGTATGTGCTACGTTCAATACAGTAGCACAAGTGGCCGACGCAGCAAGGAAGCTTGAGATGTTGCAGGAACGCGATGAGTTCGGGGAAGGTGAAAGACCCGACAAGAGGTAAACATTTCGTGTACTATCGATAACCAGACCCCATCCTATCATTATATGTTCTATAATCATCTCTTAAACTGTATCTTCCAGGCAGAAAACTGGGGACCGGTCTCAGCCGGCTACTCAGCAGCAGCCTAATCAGCCCAAAGGAAACGGTCACACTAACGACCGTTCTGTTGTGGAAAGGCGCAGCGGTAATGATAATTACCGTAACAATGCGGGACACTCCAACAACAGCAGGTCCTACTATTTACGCATCTTCTCATGATTTCATGTTATAACTCTCATGTTGACACTATGTTGATCTCTACCAGGAACCACGGTAACGGGAAGGACCAGAACCACAGAGGTTCGCAGCCTAACCGTTCAGCTAACACTGGTGAACATCTTATGACGCATATGTCTTATACTCGTGCATATACTTTATTTTAACACATTTTGTCATCAGCAGGCCCTCAGCAAGCAAGGACTCCTGCTGGAGGATTCACTCATCCTCTTTGCAGTACTTGCCATCGCAGACACCCTGGCCCATGTCGTCGTGATTCCGACGCGTGCTACAAGTGCGGCCTCCCTGGCCATCGTATGAGAGATTGCCGTAAGGGTGAAATGGAGGGTACTTCGGGTCATGCTGATACTAAACCGCCTCCTACCACTGGGCGTGTCTACACGACATCGCGCGATCAGGCAAACAAATCTACAGGTACCATTACTGGAATTTTGTATATGTACGGCCAAGCTACATGTGTTCTTTTCGACACGGGTGCCACTCATTCAGTTATTTCCACTACTTATGCCAAGAACATCAGGACACTTCCCTTGCCATTAGAAAATAGGCTTACAATTTCCACGCCTTTGAAAGACTCTGTATTAATAACTCATGTATACAAGAGTCTTCCTCTAGAGTTTGACGATAAAGTTCGTGCAGTAGATGCACTTCCCCTAGACATGATTGAATTCGATATGATTCTCGGCATGGACTGGCTATCCAAGCACCATGCTACCATAGACTGCCACTCTTATCGGGTGATCTTCGGCGACATTAATGCACCAGAGTACATTCATAACGGGTTCATACCCGGATGGTCTGTACAAGTCATATCTACTTTGCAAGCACGTGCATTACTGTCACATGGCTGCGAAGGTTATCTAGCTACGGTTCATGACATGGATGCTGAATCCCCATCGATTCAGGATCAACCAGTAGTTTCGGAATTTCAAGACGTTTTCCCAGCTGAACTTCCAGGTATACCACCTGCACGAGAAGTGGAGTTCAACATCGACCTTGTTCCAGGAGCTGAGCCAATCTTGAAGGCTCCGTATCGTATGGCTCCCATAGAGCTAAAAGAACTGAAGGACCAACTGCAGGAACTTCTTGAACGAGGGTTCATTAGACCAAGCGCATCTCCATGGGGCGCACCGGTCTTGTTCGTTAAGAAGAAGGACGGCAGCATGCGACTTTGCATTGACTACCATGAACTTAATAAGATTACCATCCGCAATAGATATCCACTGCCACGTATAGATGATCTGTTTGACCAACTTCAAGGAGCCAAACACTTTTCGAAGATCGATCTAAGGTCAGGCTACCATCAGCTAAGGGTTAAAGAGCAGGATATTGCCAAGACTGCTTTTCGTACCCGCTATGGCCATTATGAGTTTGTGGTCATGCCATTCGGTCTGACTAATACTCCAGCAGTATTCATGGATCTGATGAACAGAATCTTCCACGAATTCCTTGATAAATTTGTCATTGTATTCATCGATGACATCCTGATTTTCTCAAAGTCCACGGAGGAACACGAAGACCATCTCCGTACGGTACTACAGATTCTTCGTCAGAAGCAGCTGTATGCGAAATTCTCCAAGTGTGAGTTCTGGTTAAACAAGGTGGCATTCTTAGGTCACATCGTATCAGCTGAAGGGATCACTATGGACCCAGCGAAGGTTGAGGCTATCACTAAATGGCCAAGACCAACGTCAGCGACTGAGGTCCGTAGTTTCTTAGGCTTAGCTGGATATTATCGCAGATTCGTGGAGAACTTTTTCCGTTTGGCACTACCTCTCACCAAACTGATGCGAAAAGGAGAGAAATTCGTCTGGACGGAAGATCGAGAGAAGAGCTTCGAAGACCTAAAGCAGAAGTTAGTATCTGCACCTATTCTTACTCTCCCATCTGGTACAGGTGGATTTCAGATCTATAGCGATGCATCGGGGAAGGGACTGGGCTGTGTTCTCATGCAACATGGGAAAGTGATCGCGTATGCTTCACGGCAGCTTAAGCCCTATGAAGAAAACTACCCTACGCACGACCTGGAACTTGCTGCAGTGGTGTTCGCATTGAAGATATGGAGGCATTACTTATACGGAGAATCATGCGACATTTTCACGGATCACAAGAGCTTGAAGTATATCTTCACACAGCGAGAATTGAACATGAGACAAAGGAGATGGTTGGAACTGTTGAAGGATTATGATATTAACCTACAGTATCATCCCGGGAAGGCTAATGTAGTAGCAGATGCACTCAGCAGAATGTCCGGAATGATCAACGGCATTGAAATTAAGGAACAAAACATAAGAGACTTGGAGCGGCTAGACATTGAAATCATGGTACGTGGGAAGCACGGATACTGGGCGAATCTTAGAGTAGAACCTGAGTTACTGACTAGGATCAAGGAAGCGCAGAAGGATGATGGAGAGATTTGGGCGATAATTCAGAATTTGGAGAAGCAGACAGAATTCAGAATGGACGCAGACGGTATCGTTTGGCAGGGCACGAGACTTTGTGTTCCTGACAATCAAGAACTCCGGGAAGCATTGTTAGCTGAAGCTCACAGCTCCCCATTTTCTATACATCCTGGGTCGACAAAAATGTACCATGACATCAGACAGCACTTTTGGTGGAGTGGTATGAAACAGGATGTAGCCACGTATGTCTCCAAATGTCTTACCTGCCAGCAGGTTAAGATTGAACATCAGTGATCGGGCGGTCTCCTTCAACCGTTGGATATTCCAGAGTGGAAGTGGGACAAAATCACCATGGATTTTGTTACCGGTCTTCCGCCTACCAAGAAGAAGCACGATGCTATTTGGGTCATTGTTGATCGACTCACCAAATCAGCTCATTTCTTACCGATACGCAAGGAAGATCCGGTAAGTAAACTCGCAGATACTTACAGAAGGGAGATCATGAGACTCCACGGTACTCCCTCCAGCATCGTCTCAGACAGAGATCCTCGTTTCACGTCGCGATTCTGGAAAGGTCTGCAAAAAGCTTGGGGTACACAACTTAAGCTGAGTACGGCCTTTCATCCTCAAACGGACGGACAGTCGGAGCGAACAATTCAGACATTGGAAGATATGTTAAGGTCGTGTGCGTTGGAATGGACAGGTGATTGGGACGATTACATCTGTTTGGTCGAGTTTGCATACAACAACAGCTGGCACGCAAGTATCAAATGTGCTCCTTTCGAAATGTTGTATGGCAAAAAGTGTCGCGCTCCAACTTGCTGGGATCAAGTGGGAGAGCGAACACTCGAAGGACCAGAGATTATAGAAATGACCAATGAGAAGATCGAGGTAGCTAAGCAGAAGCTGCAGGAAGCACGGTCACGTCAGAAGAGTTACGCTGATAAGCATCGTAGGGACATACATTTTAATGTGGGAGATCACGTCTTCCTCAAGGTTTCGCCGGCACGTGGTGTTAAACGCTTCGGGATCAAAGGAAAACTCAGTCCTCGTTTCATCGGAACTTTTGATATCATTGAACGAATCGGTGAAGTATCTTACCGATTGGCGTTACCTCCTCAGCTTTCGCACGTGCATAACGTGTTCCATGAGTCCTTACTCAGAGGGTACAATTATCATCCCCTTCACATGGTTCAGTATCCACTGGAACAGATACGTGAAGATCTCACTTTTATAGAAGAACCCGAACGAGTACTCGACAGGCAAGAACGAGTCATGAGAAGGAAGACGATTCCATTCGTCAAAATTCTTTGGAGGGACCATACCGAGCGGGAAGCCACTTGGGAAACAGAGGAGTCTATCCGGGCTTCTTACCCTCACTTCATATTTTGAGTTCGGGTATGTTACTTCTTTCCAGCTTACTTTATCTATAATTCGGGGACGAATTATTCTTTTAGGGGAAGAATTGTAAAACCCGCATGCTTTTACCATGAATAGTGCCCTTAAGATCGTACGTCCTAGATTAAAACTTACCTCATTTAGTTATGATCACATTCATGTGCTAGTAATCAAGCAAGGGCATACGTGTATGACATGACAAGTATCGATTACGTACGAACTCATGATAAACAGTTAATAAATATGTCACGTGAACATAATTAAATCATGATCACCATTTAAAATACGAACTAGAATAATTACGTAAATACATATAATATAATTACGAGCGTTAAGATTATGATAAGCGACATGATAAAATAAACAGAAACACGTTAAACACGAACACGTTTAACCACGAACGAACACGAAACATCGGGACACGAGAAAGGTACGGGTACCCCATGTGGGGCCCCCATACCCACGGCACAACAACAAGAAATGGGCTTAGCCCATGGACTTTTACAAGTAAAGGGGGGTTATGGTAAATATGTTTTTCATTTTTCACTTTCAAGCAAAATAACATTTTAACCTAAAAAGTTTTCTCCTCCTCCTCCTTGGTTCCTTTTGTGCCGCCACCTACATCACCACCATAGGAGGGTGTTGTTGATTTTTGACATTAAATACAAGTGCTAGAAACCGTGTTTGTTCATCCCCTTTCAAGCTACGTATTGGTATATCATTCTAAACCCTTCTTTTTAATTCTTTTTGATCTTTGATTATTTTCATGAACATGTTATTATTTTTCTTATTAAAACATGATAATTAAACATTGATATAACATGTTTTGGGGTAAATTAAAATCAAAGAACGTTATAAAAAGGGTGTTTGTTTTAGCCGCCTAGCAAACAAACCCGAGGGGGGTTTGGTTTGCTTATTGCCGCCACCACCAAGACCATTTCTGGTCTTGGTTGGTGCTTGTGGGACCCACGGCAGCAAGGAGGCACACGTGCCCCGAGTTTGGCTCAGGGTACGGTGTCGAATTCATGCCCGATTCATGGTTCGTTGGTTAAATCATGATCTATGTTACATGTTAATTTTTATGAATCATGAACTTAGGATATAAATTAATTAATAACATGAGATATTAATTAAATCATGACTTAGGTTATTTTAATTATTAATTTAGCATGATATTAATTTAACCTAAGTATTTTATGTTATAAGTTATAATTAATTAATTATTTAAAACATGCCTATAATTAATTAATTTAGACATGACTTAGGTTATATTATTAATAATAATAATACACATGTTAACCTAAGTATTTCATTTCATTTTAATTAAAACATGTTATACTTTAATTAAAATGCTTAACCTATAGTTTAATTTAAAATACATGAAATAATAATTAAACTATATACTATATCATATGACTTAAGAAACAAGCTTATAAACACTTAGACTTATATGTTAGCTTATGTACCCAGCTTAATTCTAAATATGGAAACTTCTATTTATAGAAACTTAAATAAATAAGGCAACTAATCTATTAATGGAAACCTTCTATATATGGAAATCTATCTAATTCAGGCAGCTAATCTAATCATGGAAACCTTCTATATATGGAAACTTATTTAATTAAGGCAGCTGATCTATTTTTGGAAACTTTCTATTTTTAGAAACTAATCTATTTTAAGCAGTAAATTCTATTTTAGGAAACTTTCTATTTTTGGAAACTTTCTATTTTTGGAAACTTTCTATTTTTGGAAACTTTCTATTTTTGGTAACTTCCTATTTTTGGAAACTTTCTATTTTTGGAAACTTTCTATTTTTGGAAACTTTCTATTTTTGGAAACCTGCTATTTTTGGAAAGTTACTTATTATTACACAGTAAGTATAATAACACATGAAATACCAGTAACACTTAAACAGATTAATCAGAATACAAGATAAACACAGTTTAAGGCTTTAAACAGTGAACCGTGACCTAAAACATACCAAGTCAGCTAAAATGAGACATAAAACCCAGTACGTAATCAGTGAATCGATACTTATACACGTGTGTATTCATGTAGCTTTAGTGATCCAGAAGTAGGAGTCTTTTCTTCCGTTCATTCACTGGACTTGAGGTACGGATTCCCGTCCTTTCAGTATGGACATTTCTTCCTTATTAGGATTTCCCCGTATGCAACCAACTATTTTCCCCAGTATTTGTTTTATTGTTTTGAACTGCTTATGTTTAAATTAGCATAATCTATAGCCATATACAAGCATGACCAGTTTCACCTAGTTATGGAGGTACCATAACCATAACATTGGAGGCACCAATGTTATGACTTCCCCACGGCGGAGTGATTGCTCGTGGCGTCCCTTTTCAGTTTTGGCCATATTATTATATCATGTGGGGCGTATGGGTGCATCCTAGTTACATGTTTTATTCAGTATATCATGGTGAATGTGGTGTGTGCCTTGCATCCTTCACAAGGAGTTGATCCCTCCTACCCAAACCAGTATATTAATTAGAGGCATCCCCTCTAATCAGCATGATGAGGTCACCCCTCCAAGTATTCATGCACGTGACCTTTTCATGACCTATATGGGCTATGGTATATTTATGTTAAAACAGTTTTCATAAGATAAACATAAGGCTTTTCAAACTATAAAACCAGTTTTCTTAATACTTAACCAGTTTACTCAGAACTTAGTCTTCCGCTGTTATATGTTACATGTTTATCCTATTTCATGCTATATAGTACATCCGTGCACTGAGCGTCTTGCTCAGCCGTTTTCCTTTTCATGTTCCCAAAACGGCAGGTACTCAGGGACGCTCGTAGATCTCAAACGTACGTGCATATGGACTGGAAGCTTTACTGTCTTTCTTTACTTTATGCATTTCCTTTACTTTAATACAGTTTGCTATGGACATTGTTTCGTCCTTTCCTTTACAGTATTTATGTTTGTGTGTGATGAGCTTTACTTTGGGGATACCGATGTTTGATTCCGGTATTTCCCTTTTATGGTCGAATAATGCTTAGGCAATTATCCTTGTATGCTTTGATGACACGCCATGATTATGCGTAATATTCCATTTCGAAAATGGGGTGTTCCAGACAGTCTTTGCGAATTGGAAGAAAATGAGCTGACTTGGTTAAACGATCAACTATTACCCATATAGCATCATGCTTCCTCTGAGTCTGCGGAAGTCCGGTGACAAAATCCATGGAGATCTTGTCCCACTTCCAATCGGGAATCTCTAATGGTTATAGTAAACCACTAGCTCGCTGATGTTCTATCTTAACATGTTCGAAGGTAGCAACATCCTGCTTCATGTCACTCCACCAAAAATGATGTTTGAGATCATGGTACATTTTGGTGGATCCTGGATGAATGGAGAATGGAGAGATGTGAGCCTCAGCCAGTAAGGCTTCTCTGAGTGTAAGATCGTCCAGAACACATAACTTGGTACCCTGCCATACGATGCCATCTTCGTCTATATGAAACTGTGTCTGCTGATCGATATTCTGAATAATAACCCATATCTCACCAGCATCCTTCTGAGCTGCCATTGATCCGAGAGATTAAGTCGGGCTCAACTCTCAGATTATCCCAGTATCTATGTTGTCCACGTACAAAGAACTCAATATCTAAACGCTCTAGGTCACGTATAATCTCTTCTTCCACCTCGATGCCGGTAATCATGCCCGATTTCATGCTTAGCGCATCGACCACCACATTCGCCTTACTGGGATGGTACTGAATGTTGGTGGCATAATCCTTGAGTAGCTCTAACCACCGTCTATGTCTTATATTTAGTTCTCTCTAAGTGAATATGTTCTTAAGGCTCTTCTAATCAGTGAAGATGTCACATGATTCACCATATATATAATGCCTCCTGATTTTGAGTGCAAAAACAACTGCTACTAATTCCAGATCATGGGTGGGATAATTTTCCTCATAAGGCTTAAGCTGACGTGATGCATAAGCAATCACCTTCCCATGTTGCATGTTTACACAACCAAGTCCTTTACCCGAAGCATCACTATAAATCTGAAATCCACTTGTGCCAGATGAGAGAGTAAGAATAGGTGAAGAAACCAATCGCTGCTTAAATTATTCAAAGCTCTTCTCTCGCTCATCATTCTAGAAGAATTTTTCTTCCTTACGCATCAGCTTGGTCAAAGGCAAGGCTAACCGTGAAAAGTTCTCCACAAATCTGCGATAATATCCCGCTAAGCCCAGAAAACTACGAACCTCTGTTGCAGATGTCGGTCTTGGCCATTTTATGATAGCTTCAACCTTCACACGATCCATGGTGATCCCTTCTGCGGAGACAATGTGGGCAAGAAATGCCACCTTGTTTAACCAGAATTCACACTTGGAAAATTTTACATACAGTTGCTTCTGGCGAAGAATCTGTAGTACGGTGTGAAGATGTTCCTCATGTTCTTCCTTGGATTTAGAGAAGATGAGAATGTCATCGATGAATATGATGACAAATTTGTCTATAAACTCATGGAAGACGCGGTTCATTATGTCCATGAATACCGTTGGAGCATTAGTGAGTCCGAAAGACGTGACTACAAACTCATAGTAACCATATCTTGTGCGAAAAGCAGTCTTAGGGATATCCTGCTCCTTCACTCGCAACTGATGATAACCTGATCGTAGATCAATCTTGGAAAATTGCTTGGAACCTTGTAGTTGGTCGAATAGATCATCGATACGCGGCAATGGATAATAGTTTCTGATCATGATCTTGTTCAGCTCACGATAGTCGACGCACAGACGCATGCTGTCGTCCATCTTGTTGACGAAAACTACCGGTGCATGCCATGGTGATACACTTGGACGAATGAAACCTCGCTCTAGTAACTTCTGCATCTGGTCTTAACTCCTTGGGCTCAATGAAAGTCATGCGATAAGGAGCTTTAGAGATCGGTTCAGCTCCTGGAATAAGCTCAATGCGAAACTCCACTTCGCGGATAGGTGGTATACCCAGAAGTTCTTCTGGAAATACATCAGGGAATTCTAAAACGACTAGCTGATCCTGAATCGATGGAGCTTCTACAGTAATGCTGAATAGTAGCTAAGAAACCTTCACAATCATGAGCTAGTAAATCACGGGCTTGTAAGTCAGAAATGATTTGTATAGACTTTCCTGGTATGAAACCATTATGAATGTACCCTGGTGCTTGAACATCACCGAATATCACTTGATATGTATGGCAATCGATTTTTGCATTGTGTTTAGCTAACCAGACCATGCCTAAGATCATATCAAATTCGCACATGTCCAACGGAAGTGCGTCAACTGAACGAATCTTATCATTGGATTCTAAGGGAAGATCTTTGTACACATGGGTAATGCGTGAAAGTTTATGGACTTATATTTAATATTCATGTGATAGGATCGAACTCAAGATTACAGGATTGCACTCAATACGTAAGGAGTTCATTTATTTAATAAATATATTTATTATATTTATTAATTTGAGCTGAGCTAAAGAACTATATAACTTTAACGATTGTTAATTAATTAATAGTTACGTATTAATGAGTGTTAAATAATATATATTAAGAGGATTAAATAGGAAGAAGGACGGAAGGTTCCGGAACACCCCATAGAGGGGTGTTCTTCGGTCGGTTAGGGCACCAAATGGGGGGGGGGGGGCAAAACTTAGGCTACAATGGATTTTAGGCCTATAAATACATCCCCTTACCCTTTATAATCTTCATAACTTGAATCTCTTCTCTCCCTGATGAGACTGTAATTATACATAGTCTCATCGTCCAAATCCGGCTTAAAACGCTTAAAATATCATCAAAATACCCAAATATATGCCTGTGTTTGTTCATTGTGTATTTTAGGTACGGATATCGTGAAATCACCAAAATATTACAAGAATGAAGCAAAAACGAACACGGGAAACGAAGCCGCACAAAGAACCGGACCCGAATCATGATTTTCCAAAGAAGTCCTTGAAGATTTGAAGATTGTCAAGAATGGTCCCTCACTTTTTGAAGACTTGTCACTTTAGACCCTTGTAAACCTCAATTATTACAAGTTTGGTCCTAAAGTTTCAATACATGACATTATTAGCCCTTGAAGAATGCAAATATTGCATGTATGGTCCTTATTCAAAGTTTGAAAGTATATTGGGCCATTTTCAGCAAGTTGATGAAAGTTGTTATAAAGGGGATTGGATGTTTTGCTATATAAAACTTGAAGTGACAAAAGTTTGCAAAGAGAGGGGCCAATTGGGCCAGACAACCAAAGTACTCCGATCCACTTACCATCCGCCACGTCACCCCCCACTCTCCCATCACCCAATCAGAAAACACCCTTCTCCCACGTCACTTTCCCACTAAAATGTTTTAATAACAGTTTTTTTAAAACCTGTTTAATAAATATTTTGGTGGTAAACACCTTTTTAAAACCCACTTAACCTATAAACACATGAAAACCACTCTTGTGTACACCCCTAATACCCAAGAACCCTAATCCCTACAAACCCAAATCAAGGGGTTATTCCTTGATACTTTCCAGAATGTCAATTAAATCTCCCCTTAACCAAACCCACAACCCAGAAACAACCCACATGCTTCAGGGACCCACACGAACCCTCCCCTGCTATTGTCATTTTCACACATCTCCCAAAAATCGACAAGATCAACCATCCTTGTTCATTCCTTAACCCCCACACCACTTTGAACGATTGTGATCAAAAAGTGACAGCTGGGCATCACCATCTTGGCAGAAGCATCACATGTTGAAGATTGGACCATTTGACCAAGATTTAAACCAAGGGGCATATTCAGGAATCAATGTAATTTAGGGTTTATGAATTTTTATTTCTAGAATCATCTATAGGATAGTATAAAAGGAGCAGTTGGTTTGTAACTTGTCCTTTGTTCCAGTTTTTGTAAAACGTTTATTCAAGTAATGAAAATGAAAGGATTTAGTTTTCACAACTTCTGAGTTCCTCTTTAATTGTTTTCTTAGTGTAATATTTACTTAAATATGCAAATTAGTTGGGAGGTTTCAAAATTTCAGTTAGCAAAAATTATTTTCAGCAATCAGTTTTTAGGTTTTGAAAAAAAGGGGTTTCTTTTTATCTTTGGATCACTCATTAAGGTGGAAGTGACAGTGGAAACCTGTTTGAGTGTATTCAATAGAGTTGGATACAAGATTTCTTTTAGAAAAATTCAGTTTCAAAAGATTTTCAAGATTTTCATAAGCTTTAAGCTATAAGCTGACTTGCTCAATAAGTCAAACTCATAGCTTGTTAGCCCTTGTACCAGTTCATTGTTTTTGTGGTCTTTGACTTGGCAGGTTCTCAAAGTCATAGCTAAATATAAAATATTGGAGGTTTGGCGTTGGAAGCATTTCTTTCCCTTTCTCTACATCAAGCTAGTTCAGCTCAAGCCCGAGCTTGAATGGAGATGGCATGTCAGCCATAGTGGGACCCATCCCACAAGGTAACCCCTTAAAGGCTTGAACCCTCTATTACTAGCTTAGTGTGTAGGTGTTAAGAGCTTACTTGGAGTATGAGATTTGTGTGTTATGTGTTTGCATGCTAGATAATCAGTGGACAAATGTTTGTTTAAGCCTTATTTGCATGTTAAAATAGTTGTCAAGCATTGTAGTTAAGATTTGAAAGCTTGGGGTTGGTTAAAGTTCGATTTCAGAATTTAAGGATATGTTTGGATCTCGGTTTTAAATCGGGTTTGGGTGACACAAGCCCATGGAAACTAAGCTAAACTCACCTCAGTAGTTGGTTCGAGTATAAAGCAGTCATTGGTCTTTAGTCTCATAGGTTTTAAAAGCATTTGCATGCTCAAAACTGAAAATTAGGCTAAAAAATCAGTAGGCTTCTATGTGCCTGGTTTTATTGTATTTTGATCCCATAAGTTGGTAATCAGTAGAAACCTTGCTAGCTTAGGGTTTTGTGTAGCTATTTCATAGTTTGGATAGTTTGTTAGCAAGAGTTGGTAGATCAAAATTCACCATAGTGCACATTGCACCAGTAAAAGTCCCTCAGACCTTTATCAGTAATAGCAGTAACTACATTGGGGGGGGGGGGGGGGGGGGTTGTGTAATTTATGTGAACAGCTTGGTGTTTTTACAATTTATCTGACTCCCCACAACCCAACTGGTTGTGGGGGTGCCAATCATTGTCCAAGAAACCTTGTATTCAACAAGTTACAAGCACATTTGTGCCCAGACCAAAAATTTGCACTATCAGTGGGAACTGAGTTCCCCCTGCTAGTTATATTATTGGTACTGCTTAGCTAACTGACAAAATCCACAACATGTCACTTTCAGTCTTTTTCTTTTTTTGTCTTTATTGAGCTAAATTAGGAATTAGGACTTAATTTTTATTTTATTATTTTTCTTATTTTAATTCTGATTTTTCTATTAATTTTATTTTCTGTTTACTGTTCATTTAGTATTTTTTAGATTAAATAGCATTCTAAATTACTTTTTAATTATTCTGTTTTTGTTTTTTAGTGACAAAAATTAATATTTTTCAGTTTTATAAATTTTCTTAGACTTAGAAAAATGTTTTAAGATTTTTAGTTTAAAAATATTTCACTGTTCATTTTTTAATTAATTTTTAGAATTAATTTTAGTTTAATTAGGGTTTTATTATAATCTATTTTGTCTTTTAGTAAAAAATTTTACTTTTTTCACGCTTTTTCATTTTTCTACTGTTCATTAGTATAATTTAGGATTTTTAAAATTGTCAAATCATTTTTAGCATTATTTTATTATTTTTTATGATTATTTTAGTTTAAAAATAGTTTTTAGTGTTTTAAAAATAGAAAAATAGTTTTTAAAATTTAGGAAAAATACTTTTTAGTCATTAAATAATATAAGTGAGTTATTTGTTCAATAAAATAAAATTTTGGTCTTTTTCTAAATTATATTTAATTTTAGGGCTTTAATTAGCATTTAAAATTGAATATTTAATTAATAAAAGGTTTTAAAATTTATTTGTTGAATTTTTATCCTTATTTATATTATTTTAGAATTAGTTCTAAATTTTCATTAATTTTTAGGTTTAATTTTCAATTTTTTCACGTTTTACGTAATTACGTCATCGTTTTACGTCAATTCGTCGTAGTATAATCATAGTTGTAGCTCGTCTTTTCTTTTTCTCTTCTAAACCAAAAACGTCACTAATCCAAACCTTGATTTTATATAATTGGCACTCATAATCACACACCTCCTTCGAGAACGAACTTGGAATTTATTCGTCTTTACGGTTTTCCTAAATCGTATTGATTAATACTTGCCGCTCATACGCGCTTTTCCTAAAACGTGTACGATTTACTTACATCGATTTTTGGCGCCGCTGCCGGGGAAGTGTTTTTAGTGTGCCATTATTAGTATCGTGTTTGTGTGAGTAGTGCGTTTTTGCTTTTCAATTTTTGGAAAGCGTCAATATCGTACATACACATTTTTGTTATTTTTCCTTATTATGTTATAATATCCAAATAAATCGTGTTTAATTTTCCTAAATTAAACACAAAACAATCATTTTACTATATTGTAGATATCCCATTATCGTTTTCGTTTTTCTTGTAAATATATTAATATATTGTACTACGTAGAACAATAAATATACAAGTACTCCAAAAGCGTGAAAACGCAACCTTGATTCGGGATTTCATCACTCGATCATTGTATTCGAATCCAAAGCAAAAGTTTAAAGGCAAAATAGATAAATACTTTCGTGAGGCTTAATTTCAATTAACACAAACTATAAGGTGGGTATAAGGCGGTTGTATTTCACGACCTAAGGGAAAAAGGCTCTTAAGTGCTTAGCGCCGCCTCGTTTCCCCCGCTTGCTTGTGCGTGTTTTGAGAAAGAGGGCTAATCGAGGGTTTGCCTCCCAAGTATTATCTATGTATCATATATATTTGCTTGTTTTCATGATTAAACCCTCTTGAACATTTTGGTGCTCCACCAACGTTCTAAAGTCATCGAAGGAGTTCACTCCACGTGATCGTTTTCATTCTTTGAGGCTCTTTTAATCGAGAAATCGATTCGAGGAGAGATTTGTAGATTTGTGTCTACGTAATACATTCAAAAATCCAAAAAAATTAAAAAACAATCAAAAACCAAAAAAACTGAAAAATCGAAAAAACCACAAAAAGAATATTCTTTGGTACCACCCATTCTACGCTTAGTGCATGCGCACTCGATCGAAGGATTATTCTAATTCTAGCGACGCTTCGAATCGACGCAATCGTAATCGAAGGAATCGACGACGTAGACGAGATTTAGAAACCGACGTTCCTAATATCGTTGTTGAAGAGACCGTAGAAGAGATGGTCGACAATCGTTCGATGATGGAATTGCTCCAAGCACCCACCGAGGGTTATGGAGACGCGATCGTAATTCCCGCTATTGAAGCGGAGAATTTTAAGTTTAAGAGCGGAATGATTTCGTTGATTCAAGCTACGAAGTTTCGAGGTCGTGAAGCCGATAATCCTCACGACCATATTCGGAATTTTGATCGTCTTTTAGCCACGAGAAAGTTTAAGAACGTCGACACCGATGTCGTCAAGCTTATGCTTTTTCCGTACTCGCTCGATGGTGCCGCCAAGGATTGGTACGAGAAAGAGCCACCTAATTCGATTACTACGTGGAAGGATCTCGTTTCCATGTTCGTTAATTACTTTTTTCCACCATCTAAGACGACGTTTTTCAAAAATGAAATTATAGAATTTGAGCAAAAACCGAATGAATCTTTTAGAGACGCGTGGGATCGTTTTAAGGAATTGCTTAGGCAATGTCCTCACCATGGTTTTTCCGAGTTGCACCAAATCGATACGTTTTACAACGGTCTTAATTTTCAAGAACAAGATTCGTTGAATTCCGCCGCCGGTGGAAACTTTTTGTGTAAAACTCCAAAAGACGCTTTGATAATTATCGAAAACCGATCCAAGGTTTACCAACTCCGCAACGCACCGAGTGTTGTCAATGTCGCCATGTTAGCAGTTCTAATCGTGACATTGAGAGAGTTGATGCAAAAGTCGACAAGTTAACGAATGTGTTTACGTCTTTTCTCGTTGAAATGCAAAAGAAAGACGCTCCCGCTACGGTGAAAGCGGTTGAGGTTTCATGTACGTTTTATGGTGGACCTCATAATTATTACGAGTGTGCGGCTACGGATGGCCAAACGTCGAATGTGAGTGCGTTAAATGGAAACAACAATTTTCAAAATCAAAATAACGCGGGTCCATCACAACAAGGCAATTATAACCAAGGCAACAATTTTAATCAAAATCGTAACAATTTTCAAGGAAACAATCAACAAGGTAATTTTCAAAACCAAGGTTATAATCAAGGTCGGAATTTAAATTGGCAAAATCGAGACAATAATCAAAACTCGAGTTTTCAAAACAACAACAATCAAGGGAACAATTTTTCAAGTGGGAATCAAAACAATTTTCAAAGAAGTAATCAAAACCAAGGGAACTTTAATTCTAATCAAAATAGTTCGTCAAACGATTTTCAAATTACATGAAAACAAATGAGGCTAATATGAAACGATTAGAGGGAGAAATTGGTACTTTGAAAAACGACTTTACAAATACTTTGATATTGCAAAACACGAAGATTGAGCAAGGTCAAATCGACATAAAAAAGATGTTTTCGGCCATTATGAACAAGTCCTCGGGTGCTTCATCGAGTTCGTTACCTAGTGACACCGTTGCAAATCCGAAGGAACAATGTAAATCCGCCTTGTCTCGTGAGAAAGTTCGTGTGATTACCCCTAACCTTGAAGGATTTCGAGTTGTTCCTTCTTCTCAACCCTCGACTTCTAAGACGTCTTATTGTTCTAAAGTCGATGGGGTGAACGTGGCGACCAAGGAAAAGAGTGCACACCCTCGTGTACCACAAATTCCATCCACGGTTAAAGAAGAGAGCTTTATCGACCTTACGAAAGTAACCCTTGAAGAAACTTGTGCTTCGATCCTTCTTAAAAACCCCAAAAGGCATATGCCAAGAAAGGAAGAGGATCCTGGCCAATTTCTACTACCTTGTGATTTTTTTGAGATTGAGGGATGTTTAGCCCTTGCCGATTTAGGTGCTAGGATCAATCTCATGCCTCATTCTCTTTGGAAATTGATGAGATTGCCTAATCTTACCCCCACGAACATGACAATCGAGCTTGCAAATTGTACTCCACTTATACCAATTGGAATAGCCGAGGATGTCTATGTCAAAGTTGGAAAGTTTGTTTTTCCCGCGGATTTCGTTACATCCGATTACGAGTGTGACCCTAAATGTCCCATTATTTTAGGCCGACCATTTTTATCGACGGCTCGAACCGTAATCGATGTTCACGAGGGGAGACTTACTATGAGATATGGGGAGGATAAAATGGACTTTTTCACGAGTAAATCCCAAGTGTCTTGTGATAATGAAAAAACCAAGGTTTCAAAACCTAATGTTTCTAAACCTAATGATTTCAAAATGTTCACTTTAGCGGAAAGAATGAGGCTAAATGCATGTTTTGAAAAAATTAAGAAGAACGGTTTTAAAGATGAGGATTTTAATGATAAAGAATACGTGTACCTAATTCAAAAGGGTATGTGTAAATTTATGAATGAAAATTCACTTTGGGATGAATTCGATGAAACAAGTGAAACACCAATTCCGAAGGGCGACGTTAGTGCCATCACGACAATGACCAAAATGGGCTCATCTTCACCACCTTCGAAGGACCACGTCTTTGAGGCTTCAACTTCTAACTCCATCGAAGTGCCTCCTTTTCCTAGCCCAACACCCGTTGAGGCTAAAGGGTTTATCGACATCGATCCTCCCGTCTTAGAAAAGTCACCTAAGCATAGTCATTCGACTTGTAAGACCATGGTTGTGAGTGCTCACATCGACTCTTTCTTTGACGATGACGATGGCGATTTTGCCGAGATTGATCACGTACTTCGAAATCCACATACAATTTTTTATTCTCCTAAAAAGAAACATGTGAAGTACGATGATTAAGAGTTTGATCCCGAGGTTGAGGAAATCATTGAACGAGAGCTAGCTATTTTGCCTCCACTCCCACCTACGAGTGAGGTCGATCTTTCCAAAATCGAGGATGAACTTAATGAGTTGGAACGTCTTATTTTCGATGACGAACCAACTCATGTGACCCAAAATCCAATTCTCGAGGAGTTACCTAATCAACACTCCTCAAATGAGAATTACGTTTACCACATTCATGAGGATTTAACTTATCAACAATCCCCACAAATGGATGATGGTGTCGTACTTGATCGTGATCTTTTCGAGAGAGTTTCTAAGATACTCAAGGAGGGGAATGAAAAACCTTGGTTTGACAAGCCTATCTTTGATGAAGAAATCGATGAGATCGACGTTCATGAGGATGACGAGTATGTAGACCCCGAGGGGGCAGTGTTCTTTATTGACAAACGTTTTGAGAACTTGTATAATCCGCCACCCTCTCCCACTAAAGACTTAAATGTGAGGATTTTTAGCGCAACTAATTTTGAATTTTACACGCCAAATATTTTCGACATTATCAATGTAACACCCCCACAATTGTTATGCGCAGCGGAACTACAACAATGGGTGCTACACAGTATTCATTGCACACAAGATATATCAAACGACGCTAAAAAAGACGTCGACTTAAAAATTGAAATTTAAAGTTGTTAAATAATACATGTCCACAGTTTTTCCAACCCCAAATAGTGCACAGAGTTTAGCGTTTCGGTCCCCATGAATCTCAACCCAAAAACTTCAGTTTTACAACCACATGACATTAAACATAAAAATTGTTTAAGTAGAAAAGGAGGGAAAAACAAGCGGACACCAAGCCGTACACACAACATCCATCCCATGCATGCTCCATCCTACTGCTCAGCGGTTACCTGAAATACATGCCAAAATTTTGGTCAACGAAAACGTTGAGTGGAATTCATAGGTTTTTCAATCCATTTGAACGTATATATAATAAAAACCATTCGTGATCATTTATAGTCTTGTCGATCAAACAAACTATAATCAGGATACTGACAATTGTGTTTAAGCTCATGACACTAATCCGTTAACTCAATCACCCGCGTAAATATACCGGCATGATTCAGATGAAACCAGTGCCCCTCTAAAGGCATCAGTTGCAATTATACCTTATTTCTCATACAAAATAATCTACCGCAGAACTTACTATAAGTACAGCTTCTCGGCTAGCATTGGGTCGTCAACCCCGTAGTACTACAAATTGCATAAGCGGCTATTTCCCCCTTCGCAAGGGCAAGACAATAGTTAATAGTTCATGAATTTAGGGACTTTTGCAACTTTGGTACTCAACACAATTTCTAAGGCAACTTTCGGGTCTAACAATCATTCATGATATACGTTCCTTTTAAAAACTAGCATGCATTTCCCTCGCGGGTAAAACAATTTAAAATAGTATAAGCGAGGCTATAAATTCACACCTTAGATATTAAGTAGTCGGTAGTTCGAGGAGTGTTCACTGACGATGAAACGGATGCCCGGGTAAATCAACACCTATCACAAATAACGCGTAATGAGTAATCTCATTTAAATACTTACGGTACTGTATAAAATACATATATATAAGTCACTTATGACCAATATAACTCACGCCAAAAACAAAAACAACAAGTATCATTCATTTTATTCCATTCATTCTTATAACCTACGTTGTCCATTTTTACACGTTCTTGCCGGTACTTGACTAAAGTACGGGCTGTTTTACCTCATTAAACCGCACTTATAAAATTTGACAAAATTTCCAAAAATCCTATATGACCTGTAGATAACATGTTTTTAAGTCCAACAAAAGTTTTCACTTTTACGACCCGTCACGCAACTCATTTCCACGACTACATTTTACGGGCTGAAATTGCGCTTCGACCAATTTTGACCACTTTGACTTATATGAAAAATACCTTTGACTTCCTTGACTCATAAGTCAACATATAGACTCATTTGTACAGGTTAGGGACCAAGTTTTGACCCTTGATCATTCACCAAATTATACTTGTGACCCTCGGGATTTGACTAAAACTTTACACAAATCCGGATTGTGAAAGTCCTCGTCTCCCGGTACCCGATCTTTAAAATGTCATAACTTTTAGCTCGTTTTGAGTCACGGGCTCTACCTTATACCAAATTAAAGCTAGAAAAACCCTCTATCACTATATTTAGTTTTCAAGACTTGGAACAAAAATCATTTTTCCAAAATAGGCCAAATGTTTCTGCCTAAAAATGACTATACCAAAAACATGCTTAGACTCGATTCCAAGACTTCTAACCAACTCTAAACATCATCCTAAGACTTCCCAAACATATCCTAACATCAAACTTCCATCCTACCCCTATTGATCAACCAATCTCAAAATCAAAATCAAAGAAAAATACACATGCAAGTAGTAACACCTATATGAGTCTTTCTAAAACAACAAACCAAACACAATAATAACATGCATATTCATCAACCACCATGGCTCCCCCAAACACCCCTTTGCCGTGGGGTTTGGGTGACCCATTCACCACAACCAAATTAATTTTGGTGGGTTTTCATGGTGTTTATACTTCCATAACACTCAAAATAAACATGCATTAGCTCAAATAGCCACAAAAACGAATTTTGGATCATATGAAAAATCTTGAAAAAAATTTTTATCAATGCATGTTGGATTTGATTACATGAATAGGTGGGTAATGACCAAACTAAGCGTGGTCTAACCTTAGATTTTTGAAAAATCAAGTAGAAAAGATTTTTGGTGGATTTTTGTGTGTTTGAGGGTGTGCCGTGAGTTTGAGAGAGACAAGGGGAGGGAGTGTTTGATTTTTCTTGTAAATGTTTGTGTGTGTTTGTGTGTTTGTCCACTTTGCCCCCTTTTGTTAGTTAGGAGGGACCTTGTTGCAATTTCTAGTTTCTTTTGTCCTTAAATAGAAAACAACCTCAAAACTTTGCGGGTTTGACTCAATTGTCAATTTTGAAAATTTTACGGGAGTCGGAAATCTTCCCGAATGCTCCAAAATATTTTTGGGATACTTTAAATGTACTTGGAAGGCTATAAAACTCACACGACTCAACTTAACACGTACCGTAAATAAAATTCTCGAAAAATTACATTATCGATAAATCGTCAAAAATTATATAAAATTGGGCATCTCTCGGGATCGAAATCGTCATCGTCCTTCTCAAAACGTCAACCGTAAAAATTATAACCTCGAACATCGGCTCTAACCAAAATACGTATAATTATAGAAATTAAAATTTATCAAAAATTTCAAAATTTAGCGTAATTTAGGGTATCGTAAATGACCTCGATTCTAGGGTGTCACATCCACCCCTCCTTAAAGAGAGCGACGTCCCGGCGCTCGCCTCTTCTTGGGCTCACATTTCGTCTTACTGGAACAAATGAGGATACCTTTCCTTGAAAAAGTCCTCACGTTCCCAGGTGTATTCCGGTCCACGCTTAGAATTCCATCGGACCTTCACAATAGGAATCCTACTATGCTTCAACCGCTTGACCTCCCGGTCCATGATTTCCACAGGTTCTTCCACAAAGTGCATTTTGTCGTCTAGTCGAATCTCGTCCAAAGGAATCACCAATTCCTTGTCCGCCAAACTCTTCTTCAGGTTCGATACGTGAAACGTGTCATGAATAGCACTAAGTTCGGTCGGCAATTCTAACTTGTACGCTACTGGTCCAATTCGTTCAACAATCTTAAACGGTCCAATATACCTCGGACTCAACTTTCCTTTCTTCCCAAAACGAATTACACCCTTCCATGGCGATACCTTGAGCATAACCATATCTCCCACTTCAAACTCCAACGGTTTCCTTCGGTTATCGGCATAACTTTTCTGTCGGCTTCTCGCAGCAAGTAGTCGGTTCTTGATCTGCACGATCTTCTCTGTTGTTTCTAATACCATTTCGGGTCCAGTCAATTGACTTTCCCCTACTTCACTCCAACACACGGGCGATCTACACTTCCTTCCATACAATGCTTCGAACGGTGCCGCTTTGATACTCGCATGATAACTATTATTGTACGAAAATTCCACCAGAGGCAAGTGGCGTTCCCAACTTCCTCCAAAATCAATCACACACGCTCGGAGCATGTCCTCCATCGTTTGAATCGTTCGTTCACTCTGGCCGTCAGTTTCCGGGTGATAAGCCGTGCTTAAACTCAGTTCAGTGCCCATCGCACGTTGAAGCGATCTCCAAAATTCCGACGTAAATCTACTGTCGCGATCCGAAATGATCGATAACGGCACTCCATGTCTACAGACGATCTCTTTCACGTACACGCTGGCGAGTCTTTCCATGCTGTCCGTCTTCTTCATAGGTAAGAAATGAGCAGATTTCGTCAACCTGTCCACAATTACCCATATCATATCGCATCCACTAGGAGTCCTAGGTAAACCCGTCACAAAATCCATTGCGATTTTCTCCCATTTCCATTCTGGGATTTCCGGTTGTACCAACAATCCAGATGGTTTCTTATGTTCTGCCTGAACCTTCGTGCAAGTCAAACACTTACTGACGTAACGAGCAATATCTGCCTTCATATTCGGCCACCAATAAACTTTCTTCAGGTCGTGGTACATCTTATCCGATCCAGGATGTATCGAATACTTCGACTTATGCGACTCATTCATAACCAATTCTCGAACTCCAGGTTTTCCTTCCTCAGATGGACACAATGGTAACCAAATCCGATTCTCAAAATATCTTAGTCCGTCAGACCTAATCACGAAAATAGGTTTCAACATTCGTCCCAAATTCTCGGCTTCAACATTTCCTTTCATCAATCCTCTCTCCTGAGCCTTCAGTATGGTTTCGGTTAAGTCAACGCTCTCACTCATCACTAAAGCTCTAACCCTCAAAGGTTTCTCCCGTTCCTTCCTACTCAAAGCATCTGCTACAACATTCGCCTTCCCAGGGTGATAGCGAATTTCACAATCGTAATCACTCAATAGTTCAACCCATCGTCTTTGTCGCATATTCAACTCCTTTTGATCTAAAATGTGCTGCAAACTCTTGTGATCAGTGAATACAACACACTTTGTCCCATACAGATAGTGTCTCCACAGCTTCAACGCAAACACTACCGCTCCTAATTCCAAATCGTGCGTCGTGTAGTTCTCCTCGTTCTTCCTTAATTGCCTCGACGCGTAAGCTATCGCCTTCTCACGTTGCATTAATACCGCTCCATAACCTTTACGAGACGCATCACAATACACTACGAAATCTTCGGTTCCCTCAGGCAATGATAAAATCGGCGCGGAACATAACTTATCCTTGAGCGTTTCGAAAGCAAGCTCTTCCTCATTTCCCCATTCATACACCCTATTCTTCTCGGTAAGCCGCGTCAATGGTTTCGCAATCAACGAAAATCCTTCAATAAACCTTCTATAGTACCCAGCTAAACCCAAAAATTGTCGAACTTCAGTCGGCGTCGTCGGTGCTGACCATTCCCTGATTGCTACGATCTTAGCAGGATCTACACGAACTCCTTCCTTATCAATCACATGACCTAGAAACTGCACTGATTCCAACCAAAACTCACACTTAGAGAATTTTGCATACAGTTTCTCCTTCCTTAACAACTCCAAAATCTTTCTCAGGTGTTTCTCGTGCTCCTCCTTACTCTTAGAGTAAATAAGTATGTCGTCGATGAAAACAATAACAAACTTATCTAGATACGGCTTGCACACGCGATTCATAAGATCCATGAATACAGCAGGCGCGTTAGTCAACCCAAACGGCATCACTCGAAATTCAAAGTGTCCATACCGCGTACGAAAGGCAGTTACAGGAATATCCTCCTCTCTTACACGCAGTTGATGATACCCTGATCTTAAATCGATCTTTGAGTATACACTGGACCCTTGCAATTGATCGAACAAATCATCAATCCTCGGTAATGGGTACCGATTCTTAACCGTCAGCTTATTGAGTTCTCTATAGTCAATACACATTCTAAACGAACCATCCTTCTTCTTTACGAACAACACTGGCGCTCCCCAAGGTGATGAGCTCGGCCTAATAAATCCTTTGTCCATCAACTCCTTCAATTGATCCGCTAACTCCTTTAACTCAGATGGTGCTAAGCGATAAGGTGCACGTGCAACCGTCAACAAAACGCAGGAGCACTACACCGGTTGCTTTCATATACATCATCATCTTCAAACACGAAATCACCTTCAAACGAGAAGTGCATTCGTCTCCCTTAACCGTCAAAACCCTATTCCTCAGCGGAATCTGCACCAATCTCTCACCACAGACGATTGTAGCACTATGCGCCATTAACCAATCCATTCCCACAATCACGTCAAACGATCCTAGCTCTATAGGCATCAAGTCGATTTTAAAAGCGTAGTTTCCTAACTTCAAGGTACACCCTTTCAGTATAGAATTCGTACTAACAATTTTTCCATCGGCTAATTCAACATTATAACTAGTCGTTAACAACACCGGTTCTCTATCGATATTACGACTAAATCTAACGTCTACAAAACTCTTGTCGGAGCCAGAATCAAATAAAATACTAGCATAACAAGCGTCTAGCAAAAACGTACCGGTAACCACATTGGGACCTTGTGGTTTATCAGCAGTTCCCACTTGATACACAGCTGCCGCATTATTTCCTCCCCGTCTGTTCCCTGCCTTCGGGCAATTTGCTTGCACATGCCCCCTTTCTCCACAGCTATAACATCCTCTCATCCTGATAGCATTTGCCCCAGTGGCTACTCCTCCCATTCGACAACTAGCAGTCCTATGACCTGCCTTTCCACACTTGCCGCATGCCTGCGGGCAGTTTCCAACATGATACAAGTTGCACTTTCCACAATGGGGGTTCACTTTCACACCTCTAGGGTTTGTCACGGCCCTCATCCCTTCGTTCCTTCTCTGATTAAACTGCTGATTACGGTTCGGCCCTTGGTTGTTTCGGTTTCCTCCTCGGTTCTGGCCTTGGGATTGATTACCTTGTGCTGCCTCCCATTTTCTTTTGTTACCCTCAGCAATGTAATTCTGCTTATCCTGAAGCTTAACGTCCATCAAAGCGTGTGCCATTTGAACCGCCTCGTCAAACGTTCCAGGTTTCGACGAAGTTGTTTCACCCTTGATGTTGCTAGATAAACCCTTAATATACTGCTTCATTTTCTTGGCGTCATTGGCAAATATGTCCGGACACAAAAGACTTAACTCATTGAATCTCCTGGTGTAAGCAGCTATATCGTTGTTCCTTAAGGTCAAGTGTCTCAGTTCGTCCTCCAATTGCCCCAATTCCTCCTCTGGGCAGAACTTCTTTGTCAACAAAGCTTTGGTCGCATTCCACGTTCTCGCATTTGCCACAGCCAATCCCACCGTAGCTACCTGGGTGTTCCACCAGCTTAACGCATCATCCAGAAATGTAGCTGCTGCAAACTTTACTTTATCCGCCTCTGCACAACCACTGATTTCAAACGTACTCTCAACTTTTTCCAACCATCGCCTAAGTTCTAGGGCTCCACCTGATCCACGGAACTGCGTAGGACCGCACTTCATAAAGCTTGAATAGGTACACACTCTCGGGGCTGGTTGTCTCCCCGCGTTCCTTCCTGGATCCTGATTTCTCCCAGCTCGGTCCGCTTCCAACGCATTAGCTATCGCTTCCTGAATCATGTTGTTAACACGATTGGCAGTCAACTTTGGAGGCATTGTTTTATCGAATATCTCTTTCTGCAAGACAAGAAAAATAGAAAAACAATGTAAGTATTCATATCAAGTTTCCCAGACATAAAATACATACAACGACACATCACTACGGAGTTACTAATATTCATCAATTCACACCACAAAAGATCAAATTTAAGACATATCACAGATTATGAAAGGTAACATAGATTGTATTGATAGTTAACCAAAATCGTGACAAGTAATGCCACTACAATCATTCACCACAAAACATCAAGTACTTGAGTTTCTCGTCATAATACCATCATACAAAGGTCTAAAATAGTTCTATTACAATGATCAAAGAAAAATACAAAACAAGTAACTAGGCATGTGGTGATCCACACGGCCTCTTGGATGGCGGCTCGTCGTCGTCCTCGGTTTCCTCATCACTCGCGTCCTCGTCCACATCATCCACTTTTCCCTTTCCTTTCTCATCAGGCCCACATTCTGTTTCCTTTTTCGTCCCTGATGTGGATCCATGCTCAATCGCTCCTTGACTTCCCACCGAAATACAAGCACCTCCAGTAGGCGGCTGAACCATGAAGTCATTCGCCTCCATCTCCACATCGTCCACGAATCTCCAATCCGGGGGTAATGAATCCCTCACACGATGCTCCCAACTCTGCATCCTCGACAACCTCATCTGATCTTCCCTCACACGATCAAGACTAGCACTCAAATTCGCAACCATTGATTTCAAACTGTTGATGGCACTTGTGTTCATCATCCCATCATACGCAATCCTTGAAGTCCTTTCCAACAATCTTTGATGCTCCCTTTCAGTCTTATCAAACTTCTTAATCACCCTAGTCTCAACTACAAACCGCTCATACATTAACCTTTCCATCCTCCCCAAACGACCTGCGGGATCCCAGTAGTGACTCGGTCTCGGAAAATAGACCCTCGTAATGTTCTCATGAATCGATGGCGACTTGGATGACTCTCCACTGCTCCCATTACTATTGTCCATCGGGCGATCAAAAGGTTGCTGCTCATAACGACCGGTCGGTGGTACCTCATAACCCTTCGGCGAACTCGGGGTTTGAAACAAGTCGGGTTCGGTCTGGCCTACGGCATCTTCGGGAATGCCATCATCCAATAGCTCCTCGGGCTCTTCTTCGGAATCCTCATTGTCATCACTACTCATGCTGAAATTATCCACCTCACTTTCGCCATTGTCGTTTTCCGGCCCTATTTCGTCTTCTGGAGCGATCCATCCATTATTATTGTCCGGCGGGTTCGGAGGAAACGGTCCCCCTTCGTGACCTACGACGTAATCGTTCCCGTTATCGTTGGGCGGTACCTCGGCCATTCCTGCAATAACAGCGAATTTCGGAGGGTACATAAGTAATTATACAATAATTATAAATATATGCATGCAAATGCAATGCAAAGGTGGTACATATGCCCGAAATGTAATAATATGATGCTCATGCATGATAAATATGAAAATTACGATGTCGGATATTTCACGTAAAATTTAACGTCTACATATAGTAATTCCATACTTATATAATAATTGCCCACATATATACTTTACTCAAAAGTATACGTCAAATGCCATAAATACAACAATAAATCTTACCGGAGCCATGCAGGATAGTTGTGTGTGCTTGGACCCTTTTCTTACGACACCAAAAGTTATAGTTTAGGATTTTCAAAAACGACCTAGTTCTCTATAACTCGTGGCTCTGATTACCAATCTGTAACACCCCCACAATTGTTATGCGCAGCGGAACTACAACAATGGGTGCTACACAGTATTCATTGCACACAAGATATATCAAACGACGCTAAAAAAGACGTCGACTTAAAAATTGAAATTTAAAGTTGTTAAATAATACATGTCCACAGTTTTTCCAACCCCAAATAGTGCACAGAGTTTAGCGTTTCGGTCCCCATGAATCTCAACCCAAAAACTTCAGTTTTACAACCACATGACATTAAACATAAAAATTGTTTAAGTAGAAAAGGAGGGAAAAACAAGCGGACACCAAGCCGTACACACAACATCCATCCCATGCATGCTCCATCCTACTGCTCAGCGGTTACCTGAAATACATGCCAAAATTTTGGTCAACGAAAACGTTGAGTGGAATTCATAGGTTTTTCAATCCATTTGAACGTATATATAATAAAAACCATTCGTGATCATTTATAGTCTTGTCGATCAAACAAACTATAATCAGGATACTGACAATTGTGTTTAAGCTCATGACACTAATCCGTTAACTCAATCACCCGCGTAAATATACCGGCATGATTCAGATGAAACCAGTGCCCCTCTAAAGGCATCAGTTGCAATTATACCTTATTTCTCATACAAAATAATCTACCGCAGAACTTACTATAAGTACAGCTTCTCGGCTAGCATTGGGTCGTCAACCCCGTAGTACTACAAATTGCATAAGCGGCTATTTCCCCCTTCGCAAGGGCAAGACAATAGTTAATAGTTCATGAATTTAGGGACTTTTGCAACTTTGGTACTCAACACAATTTCTAAGGCAACTTTCGGGTCTAACAATCATTCATGATATACGTTCCTTTTAAAAACTAGCATGCATTTCCCTCGCGGGTAAAACAATTTAAAATAGTATAAGCGAGGCTATAAATTCACACCTTAGATATTAAGTAGTCGGTAGTTCGAGGAGTGTTCACTGACGATGAAACGGATGCCCGGGTAAATCAACACCTATCACAAATAACGCGTAATGAGTAATCTCATTTAAATACTTACGGTACTGTATAAAATACATATATATAAGTCACTTATGACCAATATAACTCACGCCAAAAACAAAAACAACAAGTATCATTCATTTTATTCCATTCATTCTTATAACCTACGTTGTCCATTTTTACACGTTCTTGCCGGTACTTGACTAAAGTACGGGCTGTTTTACCTCATTAAACCGCACTTATAAAATTTGACAAAATTTCCAAAAATCCTATATGACCTGTAGATAACATGTTTTTAAGTCCAACAAAAGTTTTCACTTTTACGACCCGTCACGCAACTCATTTCCACGACTACATTTTACGGGCTGAAATTGCGCTTCGACCAATTTTGACCACTTTGACTTATATGAAAAATACCTTTGACTTCCTTGACTCATAAGTCAACATATAGACTCATTTGTACAGGTTAGGGACCAAGTTTTGACCCTTGATCATTCACCAAATTATACTTGTGACCCTCGGGATTTGACTAAAACTTTACACAAATCCGGATTGTGAAAGTCCTCGTCTCCCGGTACCCGATCTTTAAAATGTCATAACTTTTAGCTCGTTTTGAGTCACGGGCTCTACCTTATACCAAATTAAAGCTAGAAAAACCCTCTATCACTATATTTAGTTTTCAAGACTTGGAACAAAAATCATTTTTCCAAAATAGGCCAAATGTTTCTGCCTAAAAATGACTATACCAAAAACATGCTTAGACTCGATTCCAAGACTTCTAACCAACTCTAAACATCATCCTAAGACTTCCCAAACATATCCTAACATCAAACTTCCATCCTACCCCTATTGATCAACCAATCTCAAAATCAAAATCAAAGAAAAATACACATGCAAGTAGTAACACCTATATGAGTCTTTCTAAAACAACAAACCAAACACAATAATAACATGCATATTCATCAACCACCATGGCTCCCCCAAACACCCCTTTGCCGTGGGGTTTGGGTGACCCATTCACCACAACCAAATTAATTTTGGTGGGTTTTCATGGTGTTTATACTTCCATAACACTCAAAATAAACATGCATTAGCTCAAATAGCCACAAAAACGAATTTTGGATCATATGAAAAATCTTGAAAAAAATTTTTATCAATGCATGTTGGATTTGATTACATGAATAGGTGGGTAATGACCAAACTAAGCGTGGTCTAACCTTAGATTTTTGAAAAATCAAGTAGAAAAGATTTTTGGTGGATTTTTGTGTGTTTGAGGGTGTGCCGTGAGTTTGAGAGAGACAAGGGGAGGGAGTGTTTGATTTTTCTTGTAAATGTTTGTGTGTGTTTGTGTGTTTGTCCACTTTGCCCCCTTTTGTTAGTTAGGAGGGACCTTGTTGCAATTTCTAGTTTCTTTTGTCCTTAAATAGAAAACAACCTCAAAACTTTGCGGGTTTGACTCAATTGTCAATTTTGAAAATTTTACGGGAGTCGGAAATCTTCCCGAATGCTCCAAAATATTTTTGGGATACTTTAAATGTACTTGGAAGGCTATAAAACTCACACGACTCAACTTAACACGTACCGTAAATAAAATTCTCGAAAAATTACATTATCGATAAATCGTCAAAAATTATATAAAATTGGGCATCTCTCGGGATCGAAATCGTCATCGTCCTTCTCAAAACGTCAACCGTAAAAATTATAACCTCGAACATCGGCTCTAACCAAAATACGTATAATTATAGAAATTAAAATTTATCAAAAATTTCAAAATTTAGCGTAATTTAGGGTATCGTAAATGACCTCGATTCTAGGGTGTCACAATCAAATCGGGTTTTCATAGAGAGTTTTTAAACGATGAAAAAGGAAAAGATTTTAAAAATGTTTTAAAAGATTTTTCTACATATTTAACTCCGTCATCACATCGTTTTATGAGTGCTACCACCTCGTCTACTCCTTTTGATGATGGTTGGTGTGGATCTAGTGTGGGGGAAGCCCCTTATGTTCCCTCACATTTCTCCACCGAGGACGAGATTTACGATCCTGGAATTGCTTGTAAAGGGAAATCTTGGTCTTCCACCGATGCAATAAATGGAAATCGTATCTATTTGCTAGGTGTGAGTCTACCTCGAGTAGCTCATAAGTTTGACTTACCCATTGCCCTAACTTTCTACTTCTTATCTATTTTCTTCTACCTCTTTGAGGTTTTGGCACGTGTCGAAGTGGCGTTGGTTCGTTTATCTCATGAGAACGAGGACGCCATCTTCGATCCTGGTATTTTGCATCATCAAATGACTTAGTCCTTAGTACCGGTTGCTTTTGGGCCTTGTTTATCATGTAAGCCCCACCAAAAACGACCAAATCATGATTATCCCTAAATGATCACATTTATGGGGATTCGAGTCGAGCTTTTAACTCGGTTATCAAAAACAAAGTGCCTCGTGGGGGATTATCATGCTTATCCTTGTAAATATTATCGCTTTCTTAGTTTAACGTAACGAGGGGACTTGTGCTCTTCCAACCTTTGTTCCGTGGTTGTTTGTGATTGTGATTCATTAGGTTCATCGTCATCATTGTAGCCTCTCTTGTTCGTTTTACGGATCACTCGAGCTCCGATCGTTGCCTTTGGAGATTCCGATATCCGATGATATACTTTTATGTTCTAACGTTTATCTTATTAGCATAATTCATAAACGGGTTTTAGGTTATTCGTTTTACCCTTTCCATGCTCGAGATTAAGCATTCGACTTCGTCTCTAGTATGGGGGTGTTTTCACCCCTAGACTCGAAACATTGAGGACAATGTTTAGTTTTAGTATGGGGGGTGAGTAGATACTTCACCTTGCTCACGTCATCACGCAATCCAAATTTCATCGTTTTTGTTATCGTTTTGTTACAAAATAAGGCTAAAAATGGCCAAATTTTAAATTTTTTCTTGTTTTTCATAAGTGTTTAAGACACGAATGTAGGTTTTCCGATGGTGAGAATAAGAGTAATTTTTGACTCGACCGTGCGTGTTGAGCACTTAGCCTCGATTCCTTAACTTTTTAGGCTAAGTCTCTTAAATGTGGACGAGAAATGATAGAGTTATTTATAAGTCTCGTAATCGTCACGATCTCATGTGTAGTAATTATTAGCTTATTCTCCCCACGCTTTTGTATAATAAATTGTTAATAAATATTGATTTAGCGGTTTAGTCACTATTGTTGGTTTCTAATTTGTTTTAGTAGCTTCCATGTAATTAAATTGGGAAAACATTAAGGTATCGCCAGCGTCACGGTTTTGAAGTATTGGCACCCGAATAATCGAAAGCTTCACCTAATAATAAGATTTCAAGTGCTCACCTAAATTAAGCAAAAATTTGAAGCTCACAAGGCCGAAAAATCTATGCCCAAATTGAAAGTGAATCAAGCCTTAATCTTTGAAGCTTTAAAGATCCAAAATTCGCTTTAGCGTGAGGATATACGTCTTTGGCTAATAAAACCACCGATGAGGCGGATAATAAAAGGCAAGTCAAGACCGAAGTCATAATAAAAGCTCCATGGCGGAGTTGAATAAAAGATGGAGGTAAACCTATGATAATAAGGCCCTTCCGTTAGGGAGCGTATAGAAGTCTTGGTAATAAGTCTCATGTTCAAAACCGTTATAAAACCGTGTTTATCGATCCTTCTTGTTGACTTAATTTTTTGACATCGTTGTCTATTAGGATGAATTATTAGATTAATGATTATGGTTACACCGTTAAGACTCTATTTTTAGACTTAATCTCTATTCACGCATAAGTCAATGATGTATCCTCGTGATCATTAAGACAAAAATAAAATATAAGAGATACCAAGTAGGAATAAGGGAGTTTAGGTTCGTAATTAACACTCATGAGATATGATCGTGTTGCTAACTTATAATAACAATGATCTCGTTACACGCTTAGCATGGAATTGGGTGAAACTCGATGACGACGAAATTATCTCTATGAGGCATTCACGTGTTCTTATTCTTTGACCCTAAAAGTCACTTAATCGTGTTGAAAACAATACATTATGTCTAAAAATACGTGTAGTAGTTTATTTAAGTTTACGTTTTCAATAAATGTCATCATAAAATGAATTTTGGAAGTGCTATGATACTTAATTCTAGCATTGCGTGGGGACACCACAATGGTTTAGTATGGGGGAGTGATGAGACTGTATATATACATAGTCTCGTCATCCAAATCGGGCTTAAAACGCTTAAAATATCATCAAAATACCCAAATATATGCTTGTGTTTGTTCATTGTGTATTTTAGGTACGGATATCGTGAAATCACCAAAAGATTACAAGAATAAAGCAAAAACGAACACGGGAAACGAAGCCGCACAAAGAACCGGACCCGAATCATGATTTTTTAAAAAAGTCCTTGAAGATTTGAAGATTGTCAAGAATGGTCCCTCACTTTTTGAAGACTTGTCACTTTAGACCCTTGTAAACCTCAATTATTACAAGTTTGGTCCTAAAGTTTCAAGACATGACATTATTAGCCCTTGAAGAATGCAAATATTGCATGTATGGTCCTTATTTAAAGTTTGAAAGTATATTGGGCCATTTTCAGCAAGTTGATGAAAGTTGTTATAAAGGGGATTGGATGTTTTGCTATATAAAACTTTAAGTGACAAAAGTTTGCAAAGAGAGGGATCAATTGGGCCAGACAACTAAAGTACTCCCATCCACTTACCATCCGCCACGTCACCCCCCCACTCTCCTATCACCCAATCAGAAAACACCCTTCTCCCACGTCACTTTCCCACTAAAATGTTTTAATAACAGTTGTTTTTTAAAACCTGTTTAATAAATATTTTGGTGGTAAACACCTTTTTAAAACCCACTTAACCTATAAACACATTAAAACCACTCTTGTTTACACCTCTAATACCCAAGAACCCTAATCCCTACAAACCCAAATCAAGGGGTTATTCCTTGATACTTTCCAGAATGTCAATTAAATCTCCCCTTAACCAAACCCACAACCCAGAAACAACCCCACATGCTTCAGGGACCCACACGAACCCTCCCCTGCTCTTTTCATTTTCACACATCTCCCAAAACTCGACAAGATCAACATCCTTGTTCATTCCTTAACCCCCACACCACTTTGAACGATTGTGATCAAAAAGTGACAGCTGGGCATCACCATCTTGGCAGAAGCATCACATGTTGAAGATTGGACCACTTGACCAAGATTTAAACCAAGGGGCATATTCGGGAATCAATGTAATTTAGGGTTTATGAATTTTTATTTCTAGAATCATCTATAGGATAGTATAAAAGGAGCAGTTGGTTTGTAACTTGCTGCTTTGTTCCAGTTTTTGTAAAACGTTTATTCAAGTATTGAAAATGAAAGGATTTAGTTTTCACAACTTCTGAGTTCCTCTTTAATTGTTTTCTTAGTGTAATATTTACTTTAATCTGCAAATTAGTTGGGAGGTTTCAAAATTTCAGTTAGCAAAAATTATTTTCAGCAATCAGTTTTTAGGTTTTAAAAAAAAGGGGTTTCTTTTTATCTTTGGATCACTCAATAAGGTGGAAGTGATAGTGGAAACCTGTTTGAGTGTATTCAATAGAGTTGGATACAATATTTCTTTTAGAAAAATTCAGTTTCAAAAGATTTTCAAGATTTTCATAAGCTTTAAGCTATAAGCTGGCTTGCTCAATAAGTCAAACTCATAGCTTGTTAGCCCTTGTACCAGTTCATTGTTTTTGCGGTGTTTGACTTGGCAGGTTCTCAAAGTCATAGCTAAAGATAACATATTGGAGGTTTGGCGTTGGAAGCATTTCTTTCCCTTTCTCTACATCAAGCTAGTTCAGCTCAAGCCCTAGCTTGAATGGAGATGGCATGTCAGCCATAGTGGGGCCCGGATGTGGGTCCCACAAGGTAACCCCTTAAAGGCTTGAACCCTCTATTACTAGTTAGTGTGTAGGTGTTAAGAGCTTACTTGGAGTATGAGATTTGTGTGTTATGTGTTTGCATGCTAGATAATCACCAAATGTTTGTTTAAGCCTTATTTGCATGTTAAAATAGTTGTCAAGCATTGTAGTTAAGATTTGAAAGCTTGGGGTTGGTTAAAGTTTGATTTCAGAATTTAAGGAGGTGTTTGGATCTAGGTTTTAAATCGGGTTTGGGTGACACAAGCCTATGGAAACTAAGCTAAACACACCTCATTAGTTGGTTAGAGTATAAAACAGTCATTGGTCTTTAGTCTCATAGGTTTTAAAAGCAATTGCATGCTCAAAACTGAAAATCAGGCTAAAAAATCAGTAGGCTTCTAAGTGCCTTGTTTTATTGTATTTTGATCCCATAAGTTGGTAATCAGTAGAAACCTTGCTAGCTTAGGGTTTTGTGTAGCTATTTCATAGTTTGGATAGTTTGTTAGCAAGATTTGGTAGATCAAAATTCACCATAGTGCACATTGCACCAGCAAAAGTCCCTCAGACCTTTATCAGTAATAGCAGTAACTGCATTTGGGGGGGGGGTTTGTGTAATTTGTGTGAACAGCTTGGTGTTTTTACAATTTATCTGACTCCCCACAACCCAACTGGTTGTGGGGGTGCCAATCATTGTCCAAGAAACCTTGTATTCAACAAGTTACAAGCACATTTGTGCCCAGACCAAAAATTTGCACTATCAATCGGAATTGAGTTCCTCCTGCTAGTTATATTATTGGTACTGCTTAGCTAACTGATAAAATCCACAACATGTCACTTTCAGTGTTTTTTTTGTCTTTAGTGAGCTAAATTAGGAATTAGGACTTGATTTTTGTTTCATTATTTTTCTTATTTTAATTCTGATTTTTCTACTAATTTTATTTTTTGTTTACTGTCCGTTTAGTATTTTTTAGATTAAATAGCATTTTAAATTACTTTTTAATTATTCTATTTTTGTCTTTTAGTGACAAAAATTAATATTTTTCAGTTTTACAAATTTTCTTAGACTTAGAAAAATATTTTTAGATTTTTAGTTTAAAAATATTTCACTGTTCATTTTTAAATTAATTTTTAGAATTAATTTTAGTTTAATTAGGGTTTTATTATAATCTGTTTTGTCTTTTAGTGAAAAATTTTACTTTATCAAACTTTTTCATTTTTCTACTGTTCATTAGTATAATTTAGGATTTTTAAAATTGTCAAATCATTTTTAGCATTGTTTTATTATTTTTTATGATTATTTTAGTTTAAAAATAGTTTTTAGTGTTTTAAAAATAGAAAAATAGTTTTTAAAATTTAGGAAAAATACCTTTTAGTCTTTAAATCATATAAGTGAGTTATTTGTTCAATAAAATAATATTTTGGGCTTTTTCTTAATTATATTTAATTTTAGGGCTTTAATTAGCATTTAAAATTGAATATTTAATTAATAAAAGGTTTTAAAATTTATTTGTTGAAATTTTATCCTTATTTATATTGTTTTAGACTTAGTTATAACTTTTAATTAATTTTTAGGTTTAATATTCAATTTTGTCACGTTTTACGTAATTACGTCATCGTTTTACGTCAATTCGTCGTAGTATAATCATAGTCGTAGCTCGTCTTTTCTTTTTCTCTTCTAAACCAAAAACGTCACTAATCCAAACCTTGATTTTATATAATTAGCACTCATAATCACACACCTCCTTCGAGAACGAACTTGGAATTTATTCGTCTTTACGGTTTTCCTAAATCGTATTGATTAATACTTGCCGCTCATACGCGTTTTTCCTAAAATGTGTACGATTTACCTACATCACTCCCTCTCCTCTTTGGCCGATCGCAAGGACTCCCACCATGGGGTATTCGGTTGGTTTTCTTGGTTGATCGATTGTGTTGATAATCTAGTCCTAGCCCCTCTCTAGGGTTGTTGGGTAGATTATATACAAGCGTTGTAGCTCGGTTTTCACGTGCTAGAATCACGGCTAGCTCGTTGTATTACGTGTGTACAAGATCGTAATATAGTCTTACTTTAGACTATATCTTGGTGATGTACGGTATAAACCCGAATTGCTGATTCGTTCTTCGTCTTGTGGATTTGCTTTAGCGTAAAGGTATGTAACCCTAATTCGATTAATTATAATTGTGTTATTATTATGATCTTGTTAAATCGCTTCCGCTATATGTGCTTTGATCTCGTTTAGGGTTTTATATAATTATTTTGATGTTAATAAACCTTCAGTGGTATCAGAGCCAGGCTTTAACATGTTATAATCATCAAAAATCTAAAGTTTTTTAACTAATAATTGTTTTGAGTTAAAACTATATGTTTTTTAGGTTTTCTTAAAATTAGGGTTTTGGCCGAATTTTTAATTAAGAAAAAGAATTGTTTTGAAACCCTAAATTACATGTGGGATAATTTTAGATTAAATTGCATGATTAATTGTTATGTCATGTATGGTTACGATCCGTAAAGATTTAATTGATAATGTTTATGAGGAATCCATGATAACGTGCATGTTTTCATGGATCATAAAATTATATGTTTATATGATTTTATGTGCTACATGATTATTTGATTCAGTAAATCCAGAATTAGGGAAGACTTTTATATGGATATAAAGACCTAGATTTGATGACTATTGAATAAATCGTATGCATGTGGCTATTTGATTCATTTATTGCACATATAAATTGTTATTATGTGTTTATAATTTAGTTTTTTTACTTGTTTATATTAAAAATTGTTGAATTGTTGTAAACAAGGGATTTTTATAAAAAGAAATAATATGGACTAAATCATATTAAAATAATGATTTCTTAGAGATTTAATTACATAAGATTACGTTGATTGGTGAATTGCAATAATAATCTAACGGCCTACTCCTTTTGACAAACTATAAAGTGGGTATAATGCACCGCTGGTCATGTACCCGGTTAAGGAAGGAGGTGTTATGCCATTACTCGCTGACCAAATTCTCGGCTTGCCTGTGCGTCAAATTGAAATTACCTACGATTATTAATTGAATTATACCTTAAGGGTGATTTATCACAAATTCACATCTGAAACATAATGAATAAGGGTATTGCTTTGTGCGTAGCCGAGTTCTAGCAAAAGTACGTTGTGAATAGTTGTGGATAAATTCTTTAATTGGTTTAACCAATACCTCAACATAATTTATGTAGAAATTTAGTCTCGTGAAGAATTTTACTAAATGTTTTATTAAACTTATGCTATGGAGTTGTATGCATGCTTCTCCATACATTAATTTTGACATCAAAATTTATACCCTTAAAATTTAAGTCGAATGCTCCTAATTGACGAACACTTGAAATTACTTCGTCATCAAATGAGATTTTGGGTGATGTTGTGATGGAGAGAAAACCTTTCGTAGAATGAGAATTCGTATGATGGTTTTACGTTACTCAGATTAGACGGCTTAATTAAGTTACTCAGTGAGATCTGCACACTTAATGCATTTAGATGGAATGAAACATGTTTACAATGCAAAATGTTTTTTGGCAATGTAAATCCCTTAATTATCTAGATGAAAATTGTTTGTCAATTGAATTGTTCGACAAGTCGCTATGTTGAGTACATTCATTACTAGCAGATCAACTGATGTAATGGATTTATGTCAATATATTTCTAAAATTCAAGGAAAATAATATGGTTTTTATACCAGGGTAATTTTATTTTCTTGAAAGTATTTTGTTATCGAAAATACTAATATCTGAACTTATTTGTGTAGAAATGGCTCAACCCACCAATAACACTATAAGTTCTGCGTTCAAAGCTTTCTTTGAACGTCCTGAACTTATTGGCCCAAACTTCAATGATTAGTACCGATCGCTAAGAATTTTCTTGAGAGCAGCGGGTACTATCGATATCTTGACTACTGTCTATCCGGAGGATCTTGCTGAAGGAGCATCTGATGCGCAAAGGCTTGAACACGCTATTAATGTTAAGAAGCACTCGGAGGTGGCTTGCTTAATGCTAGGAAAAATGGCTCCTCCACTTCAACCAAAGTATGAGCTATTTTCTCCTAAGCGAATGCTTGATGAGCTCAAGGCTATGTTCGAGAAGCCGCAAGCTGTGGAGATCTACGACTTGGTAGATGATTTGCATAGCTGCAAGCAAGCTCCAGGAAAGTCTATAAGTGCCCATTACTTGGAGATGAGAGGTTATATGGAACAACTCATTGCACTAGGACAACCCTATGATCATAATATGGCTATCAACTTGATCAATAGGTCCCTTAACAAGAACTTCAATGATTATGTTAGAATCTATATTATGCATTGCACGGGGAAGACAGTTAATGATTTGCATGCAATGCTCATTGACTATGAAAAGGGGTTGAAAAACAAGGCATCTACCGCTACGCCTTCTATACTAACCATACAAAATGGTAGAGTGAGTAAGCCAAAACCGCAAGTGAATAAGAAGAATGGCAAAGGCAAGGGTGATAAGGGAAAACAAGTTACGACTTAATCGAAACCTAAGCAGAACTTTGTCAAAAAGAATAGATCTCAGAAGGATGAGACTTGTCACCATCGCAAGGCAAGTGGTCACTAGAAGAGGAATTGACCTCTTTACCTCAAAGAATTGCGAGAAATAAAGAAGAAGTATGAGCAGAGCGCTGCAGCTTCAGGTACTTTATTTATGATTGAATTGTTCAATTTAACATACAAATTAAATTCCTGGGTATATGATACAGGATGCGGTATTAACATTTGTAATACGCTGCACGGATTTAATCTAGAAAGGAAGATTTCCTATGGGGAACAATTTCTGCAAGTGGGCAATGGAAGCAACGATTGAAGCTATAGGAACATTTAATTTAGTTTTACCTTCGGGTTTAGTACTGATTTTAAATGATTGTCATTATGCACCTACAATTGTTAGGGTTGTTATTTCCTTTTCTTGTTTGTTAAATAATGGATTCGTTCACACGATTGATAATAACGGAATTTCTGTTTGGAAAAATGGTACTTTCTATTTTAATGCAATTTTTGTGAATGGTGTGTTTGAAATAGACATGCATGATACTGAATCCAAGAATGATAAATCTGTCTTTAGCATGAGTAAGAAGAGAAAGTTTGACAAGAACTCTTCTTATCTTTGGCATTGTAGACTTGCCCATATTAGGAAGACTCGTATACAGAAGCTTCAACGTGAAGGTATTTTGGAAAATATCAATGATGAATAATTTGATAAATGTGAGTCTTGTATCTCTGGAAAGATGACCAAGAAACCTTTTAATAAAAATACTGAAGAGCTACTGATCTACTTGGACTTATACATACTGATGTGTGTGGACCACTTAGAAATATGTCAAGGAAAGGTGCTAGTTACTTCTTAACATTTATAGATGATTATAGCCGTTATGGTTATGTTTATTTACTTAAGCATAAACATGATGTATTTTAATTATTCAAAGTGTTTAAAGCAGAAGTAGAACTACAGTTAGGGAAGAAGATTAAAGCTCTTCGTTTTGATAGAGGTGGTGAATATTTAAGTCAAGAGTTTATTGATTATCTAAGTGAGAATGGAAATGTTCAGCATCATACTTCTCCCTATACTCCACAAAAAAATGGTGTATTTGAAGGAGAAATCGTGCATTATTGGATATGGTGCGATCTATGTTTAATTTTACAACTTTACCTTTATCCTTTTGGTATTATGCTTTAGAGTCTGCTGTTCGCATTTTAAATATGGTTCCCACGAAGAAGGTCGATAAGACACCATAAGAACTATGGCATGGCAAGAAGCCATATTTATCTTATTTAAAGGTCTGGGGTTGCGAGGCGTATGTGAAATGTGACCTAGGTGACAAACTCCAACAGTGATCTGTAAAATGTATCTTTGTAGGATACCCTAAGGAAACTATGGGTAACTATTTTTATTATCCACCTGAGAACAAAGTGATTGTTGCTAGGTATGGAGACTTCCTTGAATCTGATCTTGTAAATCAAGAATTCAGTGGGAGAAATTATGATCTTGAAGAGAGTCATATAGATACATTACCTTCTGAAAACACTAGCGATGTAATTCCTATAGAACTAGAAAGTCTGGTGGTTCCACCGGAATTAGTTCCTCTTCGTAGATCCAAAAGGATTAAAAACGCGAATATCACTATATGTCTTAACATAGAGGATGATGATGAGTTATGGGATCTTGGTGCACCCGCTAATTATTAATACGCCATACTTGATCCTGAAAAGGATAAGTGGATGGTTGCTATGGATGAGGAAATGAAATCCATGAATGTAAATGATGTTTGGATTCTTGTAGAACCACCACCAAATGCTAAAGTAGTGAGACATAAGTGGATATACAAGAAGAAAACTGACATGGACGGAAAGTACAATCCTATAAAGCTCGTTTAGTAGCTAAAGGTTTTACTCAAACTTTTGGCGTAGACTATGAGGAGACATTTTCTCCTGTAGCAGACTTAAGAGCTATTAGGATTCTCATAGCCATGACAACATACTATGACTATGAGATATAGCAAATGGATGTTAAAACTGCCTTCTTGAACGGTCGCTTAGATGAAGACATCTATATGCAACAACCAGAAGGGTATGTTGATCCTGAGAATCCAGGACACGTGTGCAAACTTCAAAGATCCATATATGGTTTGAAGCAAGCATCACGTCAATGGAATAAAATATTTGACGAAGAAATCAAAAAGTTTGGATTTATTCAGAATTGTGATGAGCCATGTGTATATCGCAAAGCTAGTGGGAGTGATGTAGTATTCCTAGTCCTATATGTTGATGACATATTAATCATGGGAAGTAACATTCCAAGACTTAAAGATGTTAAGGATTATATTGGTAAATGTTTTTCTATGAAGGATTTAGGAGAAGCTACATACATTCTAGGAATTAAGATCTATCGGGATAGGAAAAGACGGTTAATTGGTTTAAGTCAAGATGCTTATATAGATAAGATTTTGAAGAAGTATAATATGCATAATTCCAAGAAAAGTTTTCAACCTATGAAAGTTAAGCATAATCTGAGTCATGAGATGGATGCATCAACTCCTGAAGAGGATGCATACATGCAGAAGGTTCCTTATGCTTCGGCTGTAGGATCTATAATGTATGTTGTCAAACGCACAAGGCCTGATGTCGCGTTTGCTTAGAACTTGGTCAGTAGATACCAACAGAATCCAGGGAAGCTCCACTGGACTGCTGTTAAACATATTCTAAAGTATTTGAGGAGTATGAAAGATATGTTCTTGGTATTTGGTGGGAAACCAGACACAGAACTGAATGTGACAGGTTTCTGTGACGAGTCCTGGCAATGTGATAAAGACGATATGAAGTCTCAGACGGGTTACGTTTTTGTTATCAATGTAGGAGCAGTTGACTGGAAGAGCAAGAAGTAGAAAACGATTGCAATGCATGCTACTCAATCTGAGTACATGGTTGCTTCAGAAGCTGCAATGGAAGTTGTTTGGATTAGGAAGTTTATTGGAGATCTTGGAGTGATGCCTTCTTTAAAGAACCTATTGATATATATTGTGACAATTCTGCTGCAATAATATTCGCCAATGACCCTAGAGTCATGAAAGGCGCCAGACACTTTATGCGTAGACATCACTACGTCCGAGAACAAGTTGAAGCTTGGGAAATCAAATTAATAAAAGTTCACATAGATGATAACATAGGCGATCCTTTAACTAAAGCTTTGCCTAGACCAAAAGTAGTTAAGCATACCAAAGCGATTGGGATGCAACTTGCTAGCGAACTCATGCAATAAATATGTGATTAGTATTTGGAGAAAGGATGTTATGACATTATTATATAATGAAATAAAGATTGGGTTTAATTTATTCTTATTATTTAATAGTGTATCCTATTTTACATTTTGATCCATGAATAAATTGTTATGCTAAATGTCCGCTGTCGATTAATAATATGGGAATATTATTAAAATAAGACAATTCAAAATAGTGATAGAGTATACTTGAAAGTATATTGATCAATTTTGGATGATATTCGATGAATCAAATATTGGACTTATCCCAAATATATGTTATTACTTTATGGATCTTTTCATCAAGTAAAACATAAATAGTTATCCTTAGACTTGAGATACCAGTAAACTGTTATGAATCTAGTGCATCTCTTTGGAATGATCTAACGCTAAACGTAACTCGTAGCTATAAGGATTATTTTCGGAAGTGTTGAAAAATTCATAAGTTTGCTCGTAGTCAATATGGGATTTATTTCCTCCAATTTCGTTTTGGAGTTTAATACAACTAGGCCCCTCGTGGGATTAGTAAGTCGTTTGTGTGGCCACACCCAAATTTGTTTTGGTAATCTTGTTGAATCTGTGAACGAGAAACATAATGGTTAATAAAAGGAATGACTGAGATCCATATCCTTATTAACGCTGTATTAGAAATAAAAGGATAATAATAACGATGATGCATCGTTAAAAGGTTTTGTCCAGGAGACCTTACTCGAGTTGTACTAGAGACATTGCTAAGTGTAACTAGACGCTAGTCAATGTAATCATGATATTCAAAATATGTCCAAGTGGGAGCAGAAAGTTTATGGACTTATATTTATAGTCGTGTGATAGGATCGAACTCGAGATTACGGGATTGCACTCAATACGTAAAGAGTTAATTTATTTAATAAATATATTTATTATATTTATTAAATTTAACTAAGCTAAATAACTATATAACTTTAACGATCGTTAATTAATTAATAGTTAAGTATTAACGAGTGTTAAATAATATATAGTAAGAGGATTAAATAGGAAGAAGGACGGAAGGTTCCAGAACACCCCATAAAGGGGTGTTCGTCGGTCGGTTAGGGCACCAAGGGGGGGGGGGAAACTTGCCTTTATTTTTTTGGGCTACAATGGATTTTAGGCCTATAAATACATCCGCTTACCCTTCATAATCTTCATAACTGGAATCTCTTTTCTCACTCTTCTCTTTGGCCGATCGCAAGGACTCCCACGAAGGGGTATTCGGTTGGTTTTCTTGGTTGATCGATTGTGTTGATAATCTAGTCCTAGCCCCTCTCTAGGGTTATTGGGTAGATTATATACAAGCGTTGTAGCTCGGTTTTCACGTGCTAGAATCATGGTAAGCTCTTTGTATTACGTATGTACACGATCGTAATATAGTCTTACTTTTGACTATATCTTGGTGATATACGGTATAAACCCGAATTGGTGATTCGTTCTTCGTCTTGTGTATTTGCTTTAGCGTAAAGGTATGTAACCCTAATTCGATTAATTATATTTGTGTTATTATTATGATCTTGTTAAATCGCTTCTGCTATATGTGCTTTGATCTCGTTTAGGGTTTTATATAATTGTTATGATGTTAATAAACCTTCAATGCGCACAGAGTCTCTCATTGGTGTATATATATTTAAAGTGTTCTCAAGTGGTGTAGATGTCTTATTAATACGGGAAGCATAAGTAGTGGATATAACTGAGTGGGTCTCACCCGTATCAAATAAAACACATGCAGCATGTCCGTACATAAATAAGATGCCAGTAACGGTACCTGTCGACTTGTTCGCTTGATCTCTGGTGGTAGTGAACACGCGACCTGAAGCTGGTAGTTTCGGAGGGGCAGTACTTGACGCACCAACAATCTCTCCTTTCTTGCAGTCCTTCCTTTGATGGCCTGCTTGCCCACACTTAAAGCAAATGCCGGTAGCATGAAGGCATGGTCCAGGATGCCTAAGACTACAAATAGTGCAGATAGGATGGGTATACCCTCCAGGGGGTACCCTCGCTACCTGAGAGCCTATTTCAGAAGATATGCGTAAGACATGATTATTGGGCATAAACATGACTACACTGAAAGTTTAAATTATAATACCAGATGAAGATGAGTGATTAGGCTGCTGACCCTTAGTATTCTGGTCACGCCCATTCCCAGAGTTCCTGTTATGATGCTGAGATATTAGCATTTATGTCATACAACAACTTAACATAGAAGAGTTTAAAATTTTAGGGACCTGTTTTTGTTGGAGTAACTAGCATTGTTAAGGTAGTTATCACTACCGCTACGCGTGTCTGATGTATATCGTTCATTAGTCTGACCGTGCCCCTTGTTGTTCGTCTGCTGAGTAGCCGGTTGGACCGGTCTCCACCCTTCTGCCTGAAAGATACAATAGAATAGAACAAGATATAAAAATGAAGGTACTGATTGAATGGGATGGTAACACTTGATGACTGAAAACTATACCTCTTCTCAGGACGAGCTGACTCCTCATAGTCATCTCTCTCGTGGAGCATCTCCAGACTACGTGTTGCGTCAGCCACTTGTGACACATTGGTGAAAGTGGCGCAAAGGAGATGATCAGTAGTCGAAGAGTGAAGAGCCTATTGGAAATGCTTCGCTTTCTCCTCAGCTGTACCAGCAGCAGCGCCCAGAAATCCATCTAACCCGAGGAATCGCTGCATGAACTCCGTGCTGTTCTCACCTATCTTTTGACGAATAGCATGGTAATCCCTCTTTTGTCGTTCTTGCTCAGCCCTAGGGAAAAAATGATTATAGAACAATCCAGTGAACTGATCCATATCAAAGTAGCCAACCATGTATCACCTCCATTAGTCTGCTTGTACACTCTCCACCATGCTAGCGCATCGCCCTCGAACTTGTAGCAAGCCAACCGTGCATGTACACTCCATCAGAACCCATGCCATCAAAGATCTTCTACATGTGTGAGACCCAATTTTCAACATCAGATGGGACCTCCAGCCTTCTCGAATGCCCGAGGTTTCTGCTTGTTGAATCTCTCCAGCAAGGTGTGGAGTGTCACTGGCAGAGGAGGAGGAGAATTATTCTAATTCTGATTCTGATGAGCCTGATGCTCATTTCGAATCTGATTTCGGATTTGAGGGAGCATAGTTTGCAGAGCTGCATTGACAGTTGCAACAAGTTCCTCGTTGGTGCGTATGTTAACCATCTGACAGCTTCAAAGAGGAAAATAAAATGATTAATCTGTTAGAAACATAGGATAAACATAAGAGATGTATGGAGGAATTTATGAAGGCATATCCAACGAAAATGCCATTGGCAAAGGTGGACGACTATGGTTCAGGCCACAAAACAAAGTTCGAAGAAAAGCGCATGCGACTAAGTATGGCCAATCATGTATCAACCCTTACTCGGTCAAAAACTTAAAGAAAACAATGATGTATGAAATTAAATTTACTATCAGTTTAGGAAGATCCTGGTGACTACCCACTAGTCAAAAGTCAAATTTTAGAGCCTACAAGTCGAAACCTTGGTCTCTGATACCATAATTATAACACCCCACTTGGACAAGTAGACCGTTACTTAATAATTATGACGTGTCATCAAAGCATGCAAGGTAAATGTCTTAAAACATAAATGACCATAAAGGAAACCGAAAACAAACATCGGTCCCAAACATAAGCTCACACACAAAGGCATAAGTAAAGAATGTAGAATAAGGACTAAACAATGTCCAGCAAAGCAGAAGTATATAAATGCATTAAGAGAAATGAAGTCAAGGGAGCCTCCATCCAAATGCACATACTCTTGATTGCTTAGCTTTGACCTTTGGTATCTATCGCATGGGGACATGGAAAGAAAATACAGCTGAGAAATATGCTCAGTGCACAGATATATGACAATGATATGAATAGCAGAAACATAAGTAAAGTGTAACAAATCAAGTACAGTAGAATAAGTGTAAGTCCTGGAAAACCTGGAGTATGTTTTATAACTAGTTATATTCTGAAAAGACTTATGTTTATTTCATAAAAATTGTATTTTAAATGCACAAGGTCCCATATAGTTCATGAAGGTATCAACGTGCATGAATACATAGAGCGGTAACCTCGTCATTCAGTTAGAGGGGTTGCCTCTAATTATAAAAGTTTGGGTGGAGGGATCAACTCCATGTAACAGATGTAGAGCACACACCACAGTTAACTTGTAATCTACTAAACATGTACTAGGATGCACCCATTCTCCCAACATGATAATAATATAAAAGGCCAAATAACTGAAAGGGACGCCGCGATCAATCACTCTCACCGCGGAAGAGTCATAACACCGGTGCCTCAAGTGTTATGGTTATGGTACCTCCATAACTAGGTGGAATTGGCATGCATGTATATAGCTCAGGCAATTTAAAATGCTAATCATATTTATTACTGATAAGTTTAATGTAAACTACTGGGGAAAACAGATGGCTGCAAACGGGGAATCCTAAATATAGGAAGAGAATGTCCTTACTGAAGGACGAAATATCCGTACCTTATGTCTAGTAATGAAAATGAGACGAAAGCGGAAGATCTAGTTTGACTTCACAAGTGCTATATAATGAAAGGGACATAAATGAGTTGTTTGTTTAACGTATACTTACTGATTATTAGTTTTCTTGACGTGTTCTTAACTTGTTTTACTGGTTCTTGACTTGTTTTACTGTTTCATGTTTAATCATGTGTTTCTTATTATTTCATATGTTCTTTATTAGTGTATTTTATGTTTTATGTGTTATTGTACTTGTAGTATCATAATGAGTAACTTTATAAAAATAGCAGGTTTCTTTATATAGTAACTTTCTAAAAATAGCAGGTTTCCATATATAGTAAGTTTCCAAAAATAGCAAGTTTTCATAAATAGTAAGTTTCCAAAAATAGAAAGTTTCCAAAATTAGTAAGTTTCCAAAAATAGAAAATTTACACAATTAGTATGTTTCCAAAAGTAACATGTTTCTATATTTAGTATGTTTCTATAAATAGCATGTTTCCATATTTAGTATGTTTCCATAAATAGTAATTAGCTTATTAAATAAGTATATGATATAAGCTATAGTTTAATAAGCATATATCATAAGTCATGATTATTAAATGTAATAATATAGTAAAGTTTATTAATATTAGATACTTAATCTTAACATAATGATTATTAATTAATAATAGAATACATGATTTTATAAGTAATTATTAATTAATAATATAACATGATTATATTAATTAAACTTTACCTTAAGTAATAATTGTATAATTAAATTAAAGTATGTTATTAATTTAATTAAAACTTGGTTAAAATGGAATAAATTAATTAAGCTAAGTTCTTAATTAATTAAATGTAACATGAAATAATTATATTGATAATTTTTACAACTTATAGTTTATTTAAATAAAATGGCCATGATTTATATCATGATAATTATATAAAATAATTATATCATAACTCTTGTTATTAGTTAATTAAATTAAACCATGCATAAATTAATATAATTAATTAATAATAAATTATATATGTATTTTAGCAAAAATATTAGCCAAACACACCCCTTGTGTTTTCGTGTACCCGAGCCGCTAAACCCGAGCCTACCGAGACCCCATGTCTCGGGCGCACGACCACAACGTTTCGGCTGTGGCTTTCTGTCGTCGACAGCCAAGCAGCCACCGGATGCTGCCGGTTGCCACTGTTGGCTCAAAATCACCCCCGGCTTAAGCCAGGGTTCCCACTACATGCACAATTCACCCATCGAGAGCATATAAGCTCTCAGTTTGCCACTGTCTTCAACCAACAGCCCCGCTGGGGGTGTTGGTGTTGCGGCTGACCAAGGCCAACAGCCACCGACCCTTTAAGGGTGCGGCTGGCCGAGATCAAGACACCACCGAGAGTCATGGGACTCTCGGTTTGCGTGACAACCGAACCAAACCAAACAAATCCTGATTTATTCATGTTTTTAAACTTTTAACTAACATGTTTTAATACTTTGTTTTAAAAATTCATGAATAATGAAAATAAATAAAAAGATTAAAGGTTAGATATACCGACTGCGTGTATAGATTAATGATTAGGAACACGAACATATACCCGTAAAATAATTAGATCAAACAACAATCCTTCCTTGTGTTTTTGTGGGTACCACGACCAAGAGGAAGGAGAAATAAAGATTTAGGGTTTTGTTATTTTCTTGTAAAGTGTATAATGAATATAATCCCTAGAGGTTTTTTTTATTATCTTATATTGGTTAATGGGCCGGGCCAAGGCCCTTCTCTCTTTCTTGTTGGACGCCGGCCAAACACCCCTTTATATATATTCGTTTTGTTTTTCGAGCTTAATAATTTTACTAGTACAAAAATGGGTTTCGGTCACACAGACCGAAATTGGTGTAGTCACAAATTAATTTTTTGTGTGACTGAATTCGCCAGTCATAAATAAACAGTCACACTTGAAGTCAGTTTGTATGACCATTACTTATTTTGTTTGTGACGCATATGAATATTTACGTGACTAGGGCTAAAAAATGCTTTTTGGATGAGTCGTTAGTCACTTAATAATTTTAGAGTGTTACCGAATCAAAGTCTGGTTCAAGTAGTAGTCACATTATACCTATACATGTGTGACAAATATTTGTCATACACACATGGAATGTGACCAAAAATCATATATGGTCACATAGACTTATTTTACAAGTGAAAAATTGATAAACAAGGTTGTCACACACATTATTTTAATGTGACTAGTATATTTTGTTAAATTTTAACCACACATGAATTTTGTATGTGTTGCAAGTGGAAAGTAGGTATTGAAACATTTGCCACTATATTTATTTAAATGTGACAAATATTTTACAATTACTTGAAGACTATGATCAAATATAATACATGATCATACTCAATAACCAAACAATTATGTGACTATATGTTTTCTAATAGTCACAACATTTGAGAAATGTAAAAGTAAATTATATTTATGGTCACATTATAATGGGATTATATGTGATCAACACATTAAAAAAGTCACACAGTAAAATATTCATGTGACAAATGTTTAGAACCAAATATAATCTCAATTTTAACTAATGTTGATATGAGTCACATTTTTTACTGTTTGTATGACTAAAGTCACTACACCTAGTCACAACAAGTATTTTTCTATGTGACTAACTAAGCCCATAAAATAATAGTTTGTCTCAACAAGTATTTTTTTATGTGACTAACTAAGCCCATCAAAAAAAGTTTGTCACACACATTTACAAGTGTGTGTCGAAGCTTCCTTGATACTATTCCCTGCATGCATTAAGTTCAGACTATTTGCTGCAACTCTTCATTTGCCCCAATAAAAAACTGTGGTTGTTATGGGTTGTATAAATACCCTGCCTATGGTTATATAATATATAACATCACCAACTAACAGATCATCTTCCCCAAATCAAAAACACATTTTTACTTTATATTAACAGATCAATCCATGGCAGATTCTCAAGGAAGTACTTCTGATGCAAATGCCACCCCTGTGTTGGACGAGATTTTGCAACTCACTGGTGGTGAAAATATTTCGTATGCCACCAGGGTATACTTGGAGCAACTGATTATTGAAGAGAAGGACTTTACTAATGATATCCGGGATTTGATTGAACCGGTTAAGGTAAGCCTAAAAAGGGTGCGTACTGCACTTTCTGAAATGAAGACCAAGCATCCAGCTGCTGATTGGGAGGAGTCTATTAAAGCTTTTACTGATTTAAAGAAGAGGCTGGAGACGAAGCTTTACCGTTTGAACATTATTGTTCAGGAACAAGTTGAAGGTGCAGATGAGTTGAAAGCTTGGTCCACTGAAATGGAAATGGTTCTACCAACAGAAGAAAATGTTTGATGATTGTTGTGCATGGGCACATATCTTTTTGTTGTTTTAGCCCATCAATATGCAGTTTGGGTATGTCGTGTCTAAACCAGCTCTTTTGTTTAAGTTAAAGTACTCTGTACCCATGTTTTGCTTAACTGCATATCTAATATGTATATAATGTCTAATGGTAATGGTATTGACATTTATGTTTAATTTGGTTTAATGTTTAATGCCTGCTATTGTGTTTATCTTAATTTTTTATTACATCTAATTAAATTGTTCTTTAACTTATACTTATGCTTAATATCATTATCTGTTGTAATTTTTGGGGGTTAAGATAGCAGAATGTGATGTGTGTATGAAATTAAAGAAGGTACATGAACTGATTTAAGTATGAATTTGAGAACAAACTTGACAAGTATGAAAAAATTCTGTATTATAGATTATGCAAACTTCTTGCAGACACAAATTTATACTCATTATGTCAATAGCTAGTGCACTTCAGTAATGTGCAGATTTTTGCAATACATGCTAATCACAAAATTTGTGAATACAGACTGAAATAAAAACCAACTATAACCTATTGTAACTAAACACTAGGTGTGCAGGCAATAGGAGGTTTAGATCATGTTGTCAATAAGCTTAAACATACAGTCCCAAACACCCCTTATGTTGACCAGTATATCAAAATTACAAAGGAATAATGAAATTTAAGCAAATTCAGGGCATGCAACCAATATGAAATATAAAGGTGAGCAACAAAAGACTTAAATAAGCTGGATAATCAATAAAATAAGCATTCACAAGCACTGATGCAATAGCTATATTTACATTATGCATTTCAGTAATTGCAACTCAAATCACCAAATTGAACACTATGTAGTATGTCACTAGCTATATAAACAGATATGCAACTCAACTCACCAATCTGAACATTCTTTTTTAACACAAAGTTTCACTAGTATTACAGAATTCGATATGATAGATTATGAAAACTTACATGTAGTTAGCTATATCAACAGGGCACAATTGAAATCTAATTTTCATAAAAACAAAATTAAAAGACCCTGAATGTTAAAGAAATTTTACATTCAAATAAAAGAGATTACAAGTGTTTTTGCAGAAAAATGAAAGATTAAATGTGTGATATGCACACAAACATAAATCCTTAAACAAGTACTAGAACCTATCCTCTAAAAGAACAAGTTAAATACGATAAAAAGGCCGATTGTGCCAACTTGAGCATGACAGGCTTCACTTGGTTTTTCGTATGACAACTCCTTCACCGTCTGCTCGATAGTAGTCACTGTGTGAATCATCACCTACATGTGCATCTGGCAAAGTGTTATCATTGTTCTGGTGAATGACTGTACTAAATTCCTCATCGACTTCGTCATATGTATCTTTGTAATTCTTGCTAGGGGTCCTGAAGACAATAGACATATTTTTTTGTACCTGGTCTTGGACATAAAACACTGTCCTGCTTGTGAGCCAAATATGAACGGATCATCCTTGTGGCCTAAGTTATTCAGGTTTACCAATGTATATCCAAGAAGCTTATCTTTTTTGACAGCATGTTTCTTGTGATTAACCCAATCGCACTTGAAAAGAGGTATTCTCCTGAAACGGTAATCTAGTACCCATATATCTTGTAAAACCCCATAATAAAATAGTTTTTTTTAGTTTCAACTTCTTTGGATATATGAGTATATTCTACCTCAACACAAACCCCACTGTTCTGGTGAACTTTGCCATCATTTATTTTCGTAAGAAATGTATACCCATTGAGTTTATATGCATCGTATTTCACTACCGTGGCGCGTGGTCCAAATGATATCCACCTAGCAATATCTGATACGCTATCTTTTGATATTTCTAACTCTCTCAAAACCTGAATTTCGACAGTTAAAGAATAGTGTTTCAGATAAAGAAATGGTGTGCTGGTGGACTTCTACCTAGCTAATGACAACGCTTCTAATTGCTACTGAGAGTTGGAGATCGCCTCATTATGTTGTAAGTGCTTATTTATTATTCTCTACTACTAGCTTAGTATTGGTTTTTGAGATGTTAAGTTAATCAATATTTAGCAAAAAACAAACAATTATAAACATCATACAAGTAATTACCTCATCATGTAACCACTTAGCAAAAGTTTTACAATGCTCAGCCTCCAGCAATGCTATTCGTTTACCCGGGTTATTTTTTTTCAAAAAATTCTTGTGTCGCCTGAAACGAAACAATGTATTTGATTATTTTTTTTGTTTTTAGAATATTTATATCAATGAAATAGACATGTGTTAGTAATACTAACTCGATATAGGGTAAAAGTTCATCTGTTGTTTGTAGTACATACAAATGAGCTTTTGCAAATAGCTCCCCATTCATTTCGAATAGTGTGCCGGCCGACAATGGCATTTCGTCCTCATTTTCATTGGTTACATCTTTATCAGGTGGCAAACAAACAGATTTCATTGTTTTATGATACTCGCTAAAAAACTCTATTGTTTCTTCCGCAATGGTCTCCTCAGCAATGCATCCCTCTGGTCTGTTTCTGTTTCTAACATGGTTTTTAATAACCTTCATACATCTTTCAAATGTGTACATCCACCAAAAGCATATGGGACCACACAATCTTACCTCTCTAGTTAGGTGCACAGTCAAGTGTATCATAATATCAAAAAATGACGGAGGAATGAACTTATCAAGTAGGCACAGTGTCACAACTAGTTCTTGTTGCATCGCATCTAGTTCTTCCAATTTGATTTCTTTTCTACATATAGATTTATAGAAAAAGCAAAACCTGATAATAGCGTATCGTGTGGGTGGATGCATGATTGAACGTATTGCAATTGGTAAAAACTCTTGCATCAGCATGTGATAGTCATGTGACTTAAGGCCAATGAGCTTCCTTTCCTTTACGTTGACCAAACTAGCAAAATTTGAACAATATCCCTGTGGTACTCTGAGGTTGGCTAACGTTTCATAAAATTTATCTTTTTTAGCATTAGTTAACATGTAGCCTGCTGAAGGTAGTGTTGTTTTGTCTTGTTCTCGCCTAACAAAAAGCTCATGTTTTATACCCAAAGCTGCCAGATCCAATCGTGCCTTCAATCCATCTTTCTTCATACCAGGAACATTTAGCAAAGTTCCAACAAAACTCTCTCCGCAATTTTTTTTCTACATACATAAAGTCAGTACAATGTGGAAAAGGATTATGCCTCCAATACCTTAGCCTTCGATACCAAATGTTGAATTTCTTCCAATACGATTCAGTAGGTTGGCTTGAACTACCCTCGTCTTCCTCTGTTGCTTTTCTTTTGTTATTTTGAATTTTCCCACCTCTGCCTCTTGTATCTTCCTGGTTTCCTAATGCGTTATTATTAGTTTTCTTTACTTTTCCCCACTTATTTTGAATATGTCGAACTTCGTCGTATATTTATTCCCCTGTCTTTGGTACTGGAGCAAGTGCAAGTTCTCGTTGTCCATTAAACGATTTCCTTTGCTTTCTGAATGGATGGGTGTATGGTAGATATCGTCTGTGACCAGCATAACTTTGCTTGGCTGAAGCCGGAAATCTTACACAATGTGTATCTTTCCCACATACCACGCAACCATTGAATCCACTGTATGGGCAGCCGCATAATGTACCCAGTGCTGGGTAATCATTTATTGTCCATAACACAACGGAATGAAGCTTAAAGTTCTGTTTCGTTGACGCATCATATGTATCAACACCATGTTCAAATAAGGTATACAGATCATCAACTAACGGTTCTAAGAAAACATCAATATCATTCCCCGGGTATCCCGATATAAGGGTCGAAAGCATGATAAACTTTCGTTTCATACACAACCATGGAGGAAGGTTGTATATGACACATAAAACTGGCCATACACTGTGATGCCTATTACCTGAGTTGACGTCAACCCCATCAGCCGATATTCCCATCCGTATATTTCTTGGATCTTCTGCAAATAGAGGGAATTTTTCATCTATGGTACGCCATGCCTGTGAATCTGCAGGGTGACGTAAAACACCATCTGTTTTCCTCCTTGTTGTGTGCCATCTCATGTTTTCTTCAATACTTGGTATCTTAAACAATTATTTTAGTCTTGGTAAAATTGGGAAGTACCACATCACTTTGGCTGGAATGTTTTCGTAAACTTTCTTTGTCTTATTGTCGACCTTCCATCTTGTTGTCTCACATGTTGAGCAAGCAGTCAATTTTGAGTTAGTTTTCCAGTAAATCATGCAGATGTTGATACATACATGTATCTTTTTGTATCCCGATCCCATTAGTTGCATCATTTTTTTGGCCTGATAAGTTCTTTCAACTAGTTCGTTACCAGCAGGTAGCATCTTTTTAATCAAACTAAGTAATTCAGTAAAGAACTTATCACAAGCTCCATACTTACCCTTCAAGTTGAGAAGTTGAACTATTGCAGACAAATTTGTGAAGTCGGGACATCCTTCATAAAGTGGCTTCTCCGCGTCTACTACTAGTTGTTGAAACTTGGCAATGTCATCCTCATCAAAATCATCTTTTGTAGCGTTAACCATCTCTGCTGTTGATGGGCCATCTGTTGGAATTTCCGAACCAGCATCCGTGTCGACATCCGTGTTGTCAACATAATCTGTTGTATCATCAACTAATATTTGGGCATTTGATGATTGCTCGTCCTTTTCTCCATGTTTTATCCAATTTGTTTAATTTGTATTAAACCCATGTCTGAATAAATGGAATCCTATAGATTCTACTGTACCCTCTATGTGGTTTAAGCAGTTGTTACAGGGACATAGAATTGTAAGTGGTCCATTATGACTTTCTGGGTGGCGGTTAATCTCCTCTTGCGCTTTTTTTTGGCATATTCAATAAACGCTTCTACTCCGTCAAAATATTATTTTTTAGTCCTATTACTTCGTATCCAAGACTTGTCCATCATAGTGTTGAGGATAAATCGTACCGTATATATCCTACAAATTAAAAAAACCAATATATCATATCCAAGATAAAACATTCTTAAAGGTTTAAGGCACATAGCATGAATCAATAACGCATAATATAAAACCCCAAATCCAATCACATATATACTAATTATCTAAACAAATGCATATGAACACTACAGATTATAATCCTAATAAAAACATTACCTGGTTTATAAAGTAATGAAATTAAAAAGTGGTGTAGATGGTCGGACAGAATAGTTGTTGATGGCTGGAGAATGAGGGATTGAAAAAAAATTATGTGATGAGTTTAAAATTTTTGGGAGTTATTTTCAATGTTCACTAAATAATATTTTGGAGGAAAATTTTCAATTTTCAACAAAATAAAATTTTGGAGGCATGTTTTAAATTTCACTCAATAAAAGTTTGAAGATTCAACAAAATAAAAGGTTTTAAAATTTGACCCGAAAATGTAGGTTATTTATTATCTGAAAATGTAGGTTATTTGACCCGAAAATTTGACCCGAAAATGAATATTCAACAAAATAAAAGGTTTTAAAAGTTTGAAGATTCAACAAAATAAAATCTGACCATCATAAGAATTTTTGTATTTATGACTTATACCCTTTTATAAATATGTTATTTATGATTTATTAAACATAAGTCTAGATGGGCTTATGTGTCATAAGCTTACATTTTGTGGTTTATATCTATTAAAAAATTAATATAATGCATGAAATATATTTAAGGAATTATTATTTTAGACGGGCCAATACGGTGGAGTCGTATTATCAGGTAACCATATAGCATAAATAAATATGTTAAAAGTGATAGTATCAATATTAAGACAAAAAAAGTCAACAAACGACAATTATTATGAAAGACGAAGTATATAAAACTTGATAAAAATTATATTAATGAAAATACATTAAATCCTATTTAACCCTTAAAACTACAAACCCTAGCTAATTAAACCATAAATCCTAAACCTTAAACCTTAAACCATAAACCAATGAACCTTAAACCCTAAACCCTAAACCAATGCACTCTAAACACTATATCATACGCCTTAAACCTATAAACCTTAAATCCTATTTAACCCTTAAACCATAAACCAATGAACCTTAAACCCTATACCCTAAGCCCTAAACCTTAAACCAGTGCACCCTAAACACTATATCATACACCTTAAACCATTTAACCTTAAATCCTATTTAACCCTTAAAACCACAAACCCTAGCTAATTAAATCATAAATCCTAAACCTTAAACCTTAAACCATAAACCAATGAACCTTAAACCCTAAACCCTATAAGCACTAAACCCTATAAACCTTAAATCATAATTAATCCTTAAACCACAAACCCTAGCTAATTAAACCATAAATCATAAACCTTAAACCATAAACCAGTAAACCTTAAACCCTAATTAAGCCTAAACCTTTAAAGTAATGCACCCTAATTAAACACTATATCATACACCTTAAACCATTTAACCTTAAATCCTATTTAACCCTTAAAACCACAAACCCTAGCTAATTAAACCATAAATCCTAAACCTTAAACCTTAAACCATAAACCAATGAACCTTAAACCCTAAACCCTAAACCAATGCACTCTAAACACTATATCATACACCTTAAACCTATAAACCTTAAATCCTATTTAACCCTTAAACCATAAACCAATGAACCTTAAACCCTAAACCCTAAGCCCTAAACCTTAAACCAATGCACCCTAAACACTATATCATACACCTTAAACCATTTAACCTTAAATCCTATTTAACCCTTAAAACCACAAACCTAGCTAATTAAACCATAAATCCTAAACCTTAAACCTTAAACTATAAACCAAAGAACCTTAAACCCTAAACCCTATAAGCCCTAAACCCTATAAACCTTAAATCATAATTAATCCTTAAACCACAAACCCTAGCTAATTAAACCATAAATCCTAAACCTAATTAAACCTTAAACCATAAACCAATGAACCTTAAACCCTAAACCCTATAAGCCCTAAACCATATAAACCTTAAATCATAATTAATCCTTAAACCACAAACCCTAGCTAATTAAACCATAAATCCTAATTAAACCTTAATAAACCATACTATCTAATTAAACCATAAATCCTAAAACTTAAACCCTAATTAAACATAAACCACTTCATTAACCCTAAACCATAAACCCTAAATCATAAATCCTAAACATTAACCCTCAACCCTATACCTTAAACCATAAACCCCAACCCTAAACCATAAACCCTAACACATTACTAAACTATAATTTTGTCACCCTAACCTTATTAAACCGACCATTCAAAATCGGCCTTATTCATATTTAAGTTATTTAACTAAAATTTTATGTTTAAAATTAATTAAAGTAATAATTTTTATGTTATGTTTAAAATTATAACCTTTTTAAAATTAGTTACTTTTGACAAAAATGGTTTTAATAAAAATACAACGTATATGTTTTTTTATTTACTTACTATTATTTATTTATTATTAACTTTTTATAATTAAATGTTAGTTACTATAATTTTATTAGTAAGTAATTTTAAATAATATTTACATTTTCATTAAACACAAATAATATCCAGCAACCATCTAGCTTGTAACCGCCACCATCTTCAGAATCACACACAGGAAGAACAAACCCTAAATCTTCATCCAATACACAATAAAAAAAATAAAACCCTCATACACAATACTCGCCAATCTATACAATCATTAACGACATGAAGAATCAGAAAAAAGGTTATGCAACAATCAGTATTGTTCTATTTAAATATTAGGGTTCATACGAATAGTGTAAGTTTGTTATGGTATTAGGGTTTACACTAATTTTTAATGCATGTATGTGGACCTATTTCATTTTTCATTAACGTGATTCGATTTATAGGACTAGCCCTTCTTAATCTATGTCATTTTTAATTAACGTGTTTATATGGTCTATGTTTCAATCTTGGTTATGGTTTTTCCACATGTGTCCGGATATGGTCCCATGGTATATTATAGTTACAGGTTTTTTGGTATGATATTGTTTTAGGTCTTTTGTAATTAGTTGGATATGGTCCCCTACACAAACATATGCATAACCAAATTCAAATGTTGTTAGGGCAACCACAACCATGCTACACATACTGCCAAACACTACATTCGTCGACATATAACTAACATTAATATGTACATGTTTGCAGAAGTTTGCAATATAAGTCCGATTCGGAGTTTGACCACAAGTTCTTCAAGTATTCCATGTATTCACCCTCCACTGTTTGTAGGCATACATAATGTAAGAATGTTCGGTCAAGGAATGCTGTAGAGGGGAGCAACAACAAAGGCAAAAGGAATGTTGAAAGGTTGGATGATGTCAGTTCTCCCTGTGTAATATGAACAAATTTTTTATGTTTTGTTGGTCTGTTATTGCTGGGCACCTGTTGCATTTTCAACCTACAGGTTGCAACAATTTAATAGATTTGTATGCATTACTATCATTATGAAACAATTATCAGTTATATCTGTAATAAACAATACGAGTTTGTTAATTACTTAATATAAGTATTTTAAGGCCATGTACAATTCACTATATGTTATATCCATTTTCTTATAATATATGAATTCAAGTTTTTATGCAGTGTAAACTAAGGGTTTTTAGTTAAATGTTAAAATGTGAAAAATAGTATAACATTTTGTTCAAACTTTAATTTTACCAGGAAACTCAAAGGGAAAAGTTTAATATTTAATTTGGAGGCAAATTGGAGTTCAAAAAATTTGGTTGTGTAATTTTTGTATTTGGAGCCAAAATTTTCACGAAAATTTTGAATGTCCATGATAAGTTAATGCATATGCAGTTACCGTAATATTCTAATTCCATCTACATCTCAAATCCTGATTTTTCTCCAAAATCACAAAATATACCATAATTTTCTAACTCCATCTCCATCTCAATTACTGCCATCACTAGTTTCACACCATTTCCACTTATTGTTCTTGTACACATCGGTTTGTGGTCAATAATCATGGACACTGAAAACGATGATCAAGATTATATGTTAATGATGATGATTATTTGGTTAATAATCATGATGTAAATCACGATAATCAAGGAGATTATGAATCAGAGAATTATGGTGATCAATTAGAAGAGGATGAAGACATCAGGAAACAGAAGGTTGTTAATAAGAGGGGTATAACTAGGTTATCCAAGTTTCGGATAAAATATGGAAAACCAAGATAAATGTAAACTTTGATGCACTGAATAGAATATCAAGGCCAAACAGATCATTGTTTATCAGTTTTTTAGGAGACACGGTTCGGGAGCAGATAGGATTGAAGATTCTATCGTGGAAAGATGTGAAGGCGGAAGCAAGAGAAAAACTTTGGACTGAAACCACAGTACGCATACAAAATTTTTACCCAACTATTAGTCTTATTCCTACATTTACTTTAACATTATGTTAATATGTGCAATAATACTTTGAATTGGATGTGTCCAACAAAAAGTTGGTAATGAATAAGCTAGGTGAACTGCTAAGAAATTTCAGAAGTAAATTGATAGCTAAGCACATAGCTCCCAACCTAGATAATCCTGAAAAACTTAATGTAGTTCCAAAGAATTACAGAGAAACCGTCAATGCCGAACACTGGGTTGCTTTTGTAAACCACACGGCGACAGAAGATTTTAAGGTTGTTAATTTATACTTCGTTTTACATTTATAAACACCGTATGTATGTATTGTTTGGAAACTCCGTATGACAAACACAGTCTGTCACGTACTAGCAACTTCTCATCCAGTAATCTCTTTTGTTAGGTGAAATCAGCTGCTAATAAATTGGCGCGTTCCAAGTCTCTTTATCAGCATACAATGGGACGTGGTGGTTATGTATATATAAAATAGAAAATGGTAAGGTTATATTGGTTTAATATCCTAACACTATTGTCCACGTTGGTTTAACTTTTCATCTGTATGTATTTGATGTTTGGAAGATCATAAAAAAAGAAATTACACCAGATCAAGAACCCCCCGTGGTGTATTGTGGTTTCATGGAAGGGTTAGAAAAGAAGGAAAAGAGACAGATAATGAAATAATCAAAGTTGGCACTAAGAATGTAAGTGCAACTACAGCTGCAACTTCAACTGCGAACCAGGTAAGTTATAAAAAAAGCATGTTTGGTTTCTAAATTGTACTATACATGACTTATTTACTGTCTTATGTATATACGCAGGGACCTGGTAGAATTAGGGGAGCAAAAAAAAGACTAGATCGTTAGAAAAGAAGTCTCCACTTCAAAATTCCCAATCTCAGTTAGATATTTCTCCAACTTCCGGTTCACAACAAAATCTGTCTCCCTCGACAAAACAAGACGTACCTATTTCATCATTACGAAAGAAGCGTACACCTTCTAAATCCAAAGTAAATCAGTCTCCACCATCACTACCAGATGTAAGTATTTCATCTTTTTTCATATAATTACTTGTTTAATTTATTTCTCATTAATGCATGTAAACATAGTTTCTTCAGATATTTCAGTGTAAACTGTGGAACATATCTAGGACAATTATCATTGGTATTGGTAGGGTACATAAGGCTAAGGATGGAGACAATGTAATGATTCATAACCAACCACTACCAAAAATTTGCTACAAAGTTTCAGTTGATGAATCCCTAGTGGATGCAGCATTCATACCTGATGACGGAAATAATGGTTTACAAACTGTTAAGGATGTAAAAGGTAGTTTTGTGGCATGGCCAAAGGAACAGGTTATTTTTTTACAAGAGGTACATACACTTGATTTATCATCCTACATATACATATACATAGCTTTTCATATTTAGTTCAATGTTTAATACACGACATTTTTTTCCCTACAGGAAACAACACCACCAAATCCCATAAAAGCTGTTGTTGAAAGTGCACCAAAGATAGGATCTAAGCGCTTGATGAACATTCCAGCAGGCAGTAAATTTACGACTATTCCTCATATGCAGAAACAAGCTAGGAATAACAAGGCTCAAAAGACTTTACAATACGGTGATTCAAAGTCTTTACAAATGTGATTCTATGTGAAAAGTATGTTACTTGAGAATAATACGACATTACATTTGTTGATTTGCTTATGTACATTCAATTTTATATATTAATGCAATTGAAATTTGATTTCGAGAATTTTGTTTTTTGTTTTTATTGAATTCTGAAAGGTTACTAGAAGATGAAACATAGTCACACTTATTCACATTACAATGTGTGACTACATGTCATAAAAGGTCACACAAACATACAATTTATGTGACTATTGGATGCATATAGTCACACAAAATACAAGTTGCTTGACTTGACAAAGCATACAGTCACACTTATTACTACTATTGGTAACTCTTTGGTTAATTGTATGAGAAAAACTTAGTGCCATTAGCATGATTTGTGTGACTACATGTCATAAAAGGTCACACAAACATACAATTCTATGTGACTATTGGATGCATATAGTCACACAAAATACAATTTGCTTGACTTGACAAAGCATATAGTCACACTTATTTCTACTATTGGTAACTCTTTGGTTAATTGTATGTGACAAACTTAGTGCCATTATCATGATTTGTGTGACTACATGTTATCAAAGGTCACACAAACATACAATTCATGTGACTATTGGATGCATATAGTCACACAAAATACAATTTGCTTGACTTGACAAAGCATACAGTCACACTTATTTCTACTATTGGTAACTCTTTGGTTAATTGTATGTGACAAACTTAGTGTCATTAGCATGATTTGTGTGACTACATGTTATAAAAGGTCACAAAAACATACAATTCATGTGACTATTAGATGTATATAGTCACACAAAATACAATTGGCTTGACTTGACAAAGCATACAGTCACACTTATTTCTACTATTGGTAACTCTTTGGTTAATTGTATGTGACAAACTCAATACCTTAGCATGATTTGTGTGACTACATGTCATAAAAGGTCACACAAACATACAATTCATGTGACTATTGGATGCATATAGTCACACAAAATACACTAATCACATAGTAAATGTCACACATATTGTATATTCATGTGACAAACTTATAAACAATAGTCACTCTTAAACAAAACTCGTGTAACTGTAGAGTGTTTACCGTCACACATATTCACTAAAACACCAAATATTGTACCTAGTTTGTCACACCTTTTCGAGTATTGTTCACTCATTTTTGATAGCTAAGGTCACTAAGACAAGCTTGTGACCAAAAGGTACCTACGGTCGCGGGACCTTTGGTCACAAAGCCTAAAAAAACTGCGTGTGATACGGTCACTCTTTTTTAGTGTGACGGATACCATTTTTTGTACTAGTGTTTATCATGTGTGTTCGCGTTTTAATGTCGTGTTTTTATTCTTGTCATGTTTTTAAGTAGTATACGTAAATACTTATCATGAGTTAATAAATAATAATAACATACGTAAGACTTGTCGTAATTAATTAATATACGTAATATTTACTTTAAATATTCATGATAGGTGTCATATATTCATTAATCGTAAAGTTTTAATTTATACGTGTTTTCATGCATTTAATGTTCTTAGATATTTAAAGTGGATTTTACAACTCTTCCCCTCTAAAAGAATAATTCATCCTCGAATTAGAGATACGATAAGCTGAAAATAACATACCCAAATCGTAGCTGAAAATGAGGGTAAGAATTCCGGATAGACACCTCCGTTTTCCAAGTGGCTTCCCGCTCGGAATGGTCCCTCCAAAGGATTTTGGCGAATGGAATTGTCTCTCTCCTCATGAACGATCCTGACGATTGAGAACGTCCTCGGGTTCCTCAACGTAGGATAGATCCTCACTAATCAGATCTTTGTGTGCAACGGATGATAACTGTAATCTCGGAGTAAGGATACATGGAACACATTATGAACATGAGATAGCTGAGGAGGTAACACCAAACCTCACCGACTCGTTCGAGGATCTCAAATGGTCTGATGAAATGAGGACTGAGCTTGCCCTTAAGTCCAAAAAGATTGACCCCACGTGCTGGTGATACCTTCAAAAAAACATGATCACCAAGCTGAAATTCTAAGGCTCTACGATGTTTATCAACATAGCTCTTCTGACGAGCACGAGCTTCCTCCAGTTTCGCCTTGGCGATGAAAACCTTCTCATTAGTCACCTCTATCGTCTCTAGACCCTCAATGATTCGTTCACCAACCTGATCCCAACAGATTGGAGCACGACACCTCCTGCCATAAAGCATCTCAAAAGGTGCACACTTGATACTCGCATGTCAACTGTTGTTATACGCAAACTAAACCAAGAAAATGTAGTCATCCCAACTCCCTGTCTATTCTAGTACACAAGCACGCAAATTATCTTCTAAGGTCTGAATAGTACGCTCTGACTGACCATCTTTCTGAGGATGAAAGGCGGTGCTAAGCTTGAGTCTGGTGCCCCAAGCTTTCTATAAACCCTTCCAGAATTTAGACGTAAATCGAGGATCTCTATCTGATATGATATCTAATGGAGTACCATGCAGTCGCATGATCTCCTGCAGAAATATATCTACCAACTTGCTAACTGAATAATCTTTGCGAATTGGAAGAAAATGAGCTAACTTGGTTAAACGATCGACTATGACCCATATAGCATCATACTTCCTCTGAGTCTGCGGAAGTCCGGTGACAAAATCCATGGAGATCTTTTCGCACTTCCATTCGGGAATCTCTAATGGTAATAGTAAACCACTAGCTCACTGATGTTCTATCTTAACCTGCTCGCAGGTTAGACATTTAGAAACGAAGGTAGCAACATCCTCCTTCATGCCACTCAACCAAAAATGTTGTTTGAGATCATGGTACATTTTGGTGGATCCTGGATGAATTGAGAATGGAGAGCTGTGAGCCTCAGTCAGTAAGGCTTGTCTGAGTGTAAGATCGTCCGGAACACATAACTTGGTACCCTGCCATACGATGCCATCTTCGTTTATATGAAACTTTGTCTGTTGATCGATATTTTGAATAATATCCCATATCTCACCATCATCCTTTTGAGATGCCTTGATTCGAGAGATTAAGTCAGGCTCAATTCTCATATTAGCCCAATATCCATGTTGTCCTCGTACAAAGAATTCAATGTCTAACCGCTCTAGGTTACGTATGATCTCTTCTTCCACCTTGATGCTGACGATCATGCCTGATTTCCTGCTTAGAGCATCGACCACCACATTCGCCTTGGATGGTACTGAATGTTGGTGTCATAATCCTTGAGCAGCTCTAACCATCGTCTCTGTCTCATATTTAGTTCTCACTGAGTGAATATGTTCTTGAGGCTCTTGTGATCAGTGAAGATGTCACATGAATCACCATATAGATAATGCCTCCTGATTTTGAGTGCAAAAACAACTGCTGCTAATTCCAGATCATGGGTTGGATAATTTTCCTCATAAGGCTTAAGCTGATGTGATGCATAAGTAATCACCTTCCCATGTTGCACGAGTACACAAATAAGTCCTTTACCCGAAGCATCACTATAAATCTGAAATCCACCTGTGCCAGATGGGAGAGTAAGAATAGATGTAGAAACCAATCGCTGCTTAAGTTCTTCAAATCTCTTCTCCCGCTCATTATTCCAGACGAATTTTTCTCCCTTACGCATTAGCTTGGGCAAAGGAAAGGCTAACCGTGAAAAGTTCTCCACAAATCTGCGATAATATCCTGTTAAGCCCAGAAAACAACGAACCTCTGTTGTAGATGTCGGTCTTGGCCATTTTGTGATAGCTTCAACCTTCGCAGGATCCATGGTGATCCCTTCTCTGGAGACAATGTGGCCAAGAAATGCCACCTTGTTTAACCAGAATTCACACTTAGTAAATTTTGCATACAGTTGCTTCCGGTGAAGAATCTGTAGTACGATGCGAAGATGTTCCTCATGTTCTTCCCTGGATTTAGAGAAGATGAGAATGTCATCGATGAATACGATGAAATTTTTTTCTAGAAACTCATGGAAGACGCGGTTCATTAAGTCCATGAATACCGCTGGAGCATTAGTGAGTCCGAAAGGCATGACTACGAACTCATAGTGACCATATCTTGTGCGAAAAAAGTCTTAGGGATATCATGCTCCTTCACTCGCAGCTGATGATAACCTGATCGTAGATCAATCTTGGAGAAGTGCTTGACGCCTTGTAGTTGGTTAAATAGATCATCGATATGCGGCAATGGATAACGGTTTCTGATCGTGATCTTGTTCAGCTCACGATAGTCGATGCACAGACGCATGCTGTCGTCATTCTTCTTGACGAAAACTACTGGTGCACCCCATGGTGATACACTTAGATGAATGAAACCTCGCTCTAGTAACTCCTGTAGCTGGTCTTTTAACTCCTTGAGCTCAATGGAAGCCATGCGATAAGGATCCTTGGAGATCGATTCAGCTCATAGAATAAGCTCAATGCCGAACTCCACTTCGCGGATAGGAGGTATACCCAAAAGTTCTTTCTGAAATACATCAGGGAATTCTAAAACGACTAGCTGATCCTAAATCGATGGAGCTTCTACAGTAATGTCCTGAATCGTAGCTAAGAAGCCTTCACAGCTATGAGCTAGTAAAGCACGCGCTTGTAAGGAAGAAATGATTTGTACAGACTTTCCTGGTATGAAACCATTATGAATGTACTCTGGTGCTTGAACATCAGCGTATATCACTCGATATGTATGGAAATCGATAGTGGCGTGGTGTTTGGCTAACTAGTATATGCCTAATATCATATCAAATTCGCACATGTCCAACGGAAGTGCGTCAACTAGACGAATCTTATCATCGAATTCTAAGGGAATATCTTTGTACACATGGGTAATGCACATAGAGTCTCTCATTAGCGTAGATATATTTAAAGTGTTCTCAAATGGTGTAGATGTCTTATTAATACGTGAAGCATAAGTAGTGGATATAACTGAGTGGGTCGCACCCGTATCAGATAAAATGTAAGTAGAATGTCCGTACATAAATAAGATGCCAGTAATGGTACTTGTCGACTTATTCGCTTGATCTCTGGTGGTAGTGAACACGCGACCTGAAGCTGGTGGTTTCGGAGGGGTAGTTCTTGACGTACCAACAGTCTCTCCTTTCTTACAGTCCTTCATTTGATGGCCTGCTTGCCCACACTTAAAGCAAACGCCGGTAGCACAAAGGCATGGTCCAGGATGCCTACGGCGACAAGTAGTGCAGATAGGATGGGTATACCCTCCAGGGGGTACCCTCGCTACCTGAGAGCCTGTTTTAGAAGATATGCGTGAGACATGATTATTAGGCATAAACATGACTACATTGAAAGTTTAAATTATAATACCAGATGAAGATGAGTGATTAGGCTGCTGGCCCTTAGTATTCTGGTCACGCCTATTCCTAGAGTTCCTGTTATGATGCTGAGATATTAGCATTTATGTCATACAACAGCTTAACATAGAAGAGTTTAAAATTTTAGGGACCTGCTTTTGTTGGAGTAACTAGAATTGTTACGGTAGTTGTCACTACCGCTACGCCTGTCTGATCCATATTGGTCATTAATCTGACCGTGCCCCTTGTTGTTTGTTTATTGAGTGGCCGGTTGGGACCGGTCTCCACCCTTCTGCCTGAAAGATACAATAGAATAAAACAAGATATAAAAATGAAGGTACTGATTGAATGGGATGGTAACGCTTGATGACTAAAATTTATACCTCTTCTCTGGACGAGCTGACTCCTCATAGTCATCTCTCTCATGGAGCATCTCCAGACTACGTGCTGCATCAGCTACTTGTGACACATTGGTGAAAGTGGTACATAGGAGAATTTTAGTAGTCAAAGAGTGAAGAGCCCAGTGGAAATGCTTTGCTTGATCCTCAGCTGGACCAGCTGAAGGTTTATATAGTTCATAACAATTACACAAAACCCTAAACGAGATCAAAGCACACACGGCGGAAGCAATTTAACAGGATCATAATAATAACACAATTATAATTAATCGAATTAGGGTTACTTACCTTTACGCTAAAGCAAATCCACAAGATGAAGAACGAATCACCAATTCGGGTTTATACCGTATATAACCAAGATATAGTCTAAAGTAAGACTATATTATGATCATGTACACACGTAATACAACGGGCTAACCGTGATCCTATGTGACAACCGTGGTTTTGAGGTTCGTCACTTGGTCTTATTTTAAGGATAATTTATGTGTGGCTATTTGATTTGTGTGTTTACATGTTTATTTTGCGTGAACGAGGTTGGTATGGATATCGTATATGGGTATAAAGTACTCATAAGTAAATCTAGGAACGGTTATTTCATGTTCATGAGCTCACAATGTAGTGACTATGAAATGAGATGGTGTTATTTGGTGGTTTTACGTATACGTATATGTATTATAGAAAATCGTATTTTTACGATTTAGGGTTTTGCATTTAGGGGTCTCGGAAGAGGTATTTAGTCACGGGAGTATTTTTCGGGATGGTTTTAAGTCATTTAGAACTTAGTTATAAAGTTTATTTCAAAATTTGAGATTTTTTTTAAAACTGTATATTTTACGTCTTTTACGGTATTCGCGTAAAAACTGACTAGTTTTACGGTTTTGAGGTTTTGGAGGCTTTAGGAGCTGAAATAAATTAAGGAAAATTAAGGTAATATCAATAAGATATTAATTAATAATAAAATAAAGGAAAAAAACGAAAATTAAGGGGGTAGGGTCGGTTTTGGACGCAAGAAAAGAAAGAAAAAAAGGAAAAAGAGAAAAAAAGGAAAGTTGGGTTTATATTTGGACTTGGATTCTTGTGTACACTATATAATGTTTTATACTAAACAAAAAACATCAAAAATACCTGGAGAAAAAGAATAGGTCGACGGTTTAAAGAGTTATTTAGGGTTTCAGTATTTTTTTTCATCTTCCATTGATTTAAAGGTAAACCTTCATAACCCTTTTCAATTAAGTTGTTTAATGTTTTCTTTAATCATCTTATGATGGAATTAGGTTAGGGTTTAATTTAAAAACAGTAGATTAATGTTATATTAATGATATCATGATGATTACATAAACTAGGGCTTGTATTTAATGGGGTTAAATTAATTAAGTTAATTTGATTAAACCCGTTTTTAAAAACTGGGCAGAATTTTGAGTCAATTGTTTTGATCGTATCGGGAGTTCTATAAACTCTTATTTTACGATCCAAGTATCCCTAAAAAGGTAAATGAAGTGGCTTTCCAATGCAAGGAACGATAACTAAATTGGAGGTCGGGAACTGGGTCAAAAACAGGTTACAACAGTCGGAGGTCAAAACAGTTTTGAAGTCAGCTTGTTTTCTTTTTAAGTTTTGGGTTGTTTGGGGTACTTAGGGTTGCATTGGGATCTTCTAACGAACATGATAGATGGTTTATATATTATCGTAAGTATCTGCATTGGGGCTAAGGTTATGGTTTAGGGTAAGACCCCTAATTGTAACAAACTTTTTGTATGTTTAAAATCAGTAAATTTGGAATGACAAAAGTATATATATATATATATATATATATATATATATATATATATATATATATATATATATATATCGGGGCCTTAACAGTAGCTTGAAGGTTGGGGCAAGTGGGAGGTGTTAGCTAAAATATGTAAGGGCATAAATATTCCCTTTACAAAGAGCATGGGTATGTTTAGGTGGGCGTTTGACTAATAGTTTTAAGACCTAAAAAGTTGGGACTGTTTTGTGTAAAATATGAACGGGACGGTTATCAAACTTAAACAAGTTAAGGGCTTGTTAGGGAAGGGTAATGGGGTGTTTAGAGCATATTAATGAGGGTCATTTATGGGAGTAGGCTAGATGTCCATCATAGGTTGATGAGCCATCTTAGTGATTGGTTCATGTTTTGATTATGTATTTTTGGTTTGTTAGCTTGTTGCTAGTGCGAGGACTTTTGGAGAAGCTCAATCAGGTGAGTTTCATAGTCCCATGTTTACTAATGTTTATGACTTCCAGATGGGATGGAAGAGACACTGTTATGTTATTTATAAATTATGCTGTGATTGTTTGGCGTGGGTAATGGACTTATGTGTGCATACTTATATGATTAACTGCTAGTTGATTCTTGATTATTTATGTTTTGACTTGGTACCAAGGGGGTGTTGACAAGGCGGGGCCTTGGGATTTGGTTCATAGGTGTTTGGATGCCTATGGGAGTATGGTGTTTGGTATGGCTGGGAGCCTGGGTTTTAGTTTGATTAGTTAAATCTTGAATGTTAGTTTGTTAATGCATATTAGTATCACATTGTCCATATGTTTTTAACTTTTGGTTGTTACTCACAGCTTATGGTTTGTTTTGGCGTTGTAGTCTAAACCTATGACTCTCACCAACTTTATGTTGACGTGTTTTAGTGTCTCTTTTAGGTGATACTATGGTTAAGCATGAGAGCATAAGTGGCTAGACTTGGATGCATTAGGATTGCATATAGAAGGAGTTCCCCGTTCCTTCTTAGTTTACCTTTATGTTTTTTTGAATAAGTGATACATGTTGGCACCTATATGTTTCATTGGTTTATGTTTATTGTTTGTCTTGGGTAAGTGGTAGGACTGTTACCTACTTACCTAGACTCCTGCATTGTTGAGATATTGTCATGACATTTGTGTCACCAGTTTATGACATTATATTTGCATTTTAGTTTTCTCTACAGAGACACCATTTGTTGTGATGATATCCATACATCGCGCCCCATATTCCGCCATGGTGGGGTGTGGCAGAATGGTATCAGAGACAATGGTTATAGAGAATTAGGTTGCCTAGTCGCGTAGCCTAGTCTATAGCTTAAGGGTCCCTACATATAGGCGTCATAGGAGTATGTGTGCATTTCATAATAATTGATGTGTTTGGATGTTATTTATTGTGATGTTTTGACTAGTATCAATTGAACCATAGTATGTTCATACTTAGCCACATGTTATTTTCTTTTCGGGTGGTGACTAGTGAAGGTTGAACCATAATCATCCATGCTAGTCATTGTTGTATTTTGCTTAAATTGTACATTATAGTACATAATTTGGTACATGGTAGTTTCTATCTTTTGTTGGGTTATTTTATGTACCTGAGGTATAGTATTTTTCTTTTGATGTTTAAGTCATGTTCCCTAAGAATCATGTGGTGGTTCGAGTTAGTAGGAGTAGGTGGGTATGAAGGATTTATTGATGTTTCCACTCTTATGGGCGACATGATTTATAATTGATTATGTTTTCGTTTAGATTATGTCTACGCTAGTTTAGCTAGACCATGGAGTTTTGGATCTTATTTTGTGTGGTTATGTGCTTGTGAGATTGATGGATTTATGTGGTATGTGTTGTATTGATTCTTATAAGTGTCATCATAGGAGGGAGTGCATTGGGGAAAGGGTAATTGTATAAGTATGGTGGCCAACATAGTTATACAAGTACCACAACTTCAATGGGTTCTCAAGTATGATTGCATGAAAGAGGGTTAGTACATGCTTGTATATGATGAGATGTAGAACTTGGGTATACGTATAATATATGGGTTTATGTAATGGCTGCCTATGATATGGCTATTGTTCTTTTTGTGTTATATGTTTTGGGTTATAGTTGTGTTGTGTGATTATGGGGTCACACGATATGGTTTGGTTTTGGAGGTGGGCTTTATGCCTTGTTGTGGCACGGTGAGATGGTGATTACTCGTATGGAAAAACGAGCGTATAAAGAGATTGATTGACTTACGTGTATGATAACGAGTATGTTTGGGGGATTCAATAGGTATACATATGTGGATGTATATATACTGATAGATGTTATGTTATGATTTACGGTCGTTCAGTAGTTATTATAACTTGAACGTACCTAGTGCTCTCTTGTGTTTAAACAATTTATTAGTGCTCGAGTTTGGTGGAGTTTCAACGACGTTTTGAACCTTTTGGAAGTGTGTCTTGTAGCGTATTCTTTGAGTTTTGTATTTTATGTGTACGTTTTAAAATGGTGTTCTTGCTTTTAAGTCTATTGAAATAACTTGGGATTTCTTTTGAGATAATGAAATCTTTTGTATTGGGTCTTACATTTCTTTTGGTCGGTATATATTGAGAAAAAGGGGGACTTGAAAATCTATTATAGGGTTAGATAGTTGGTTGTATTCGGTAAAATAAGGGTAAGGTGTTGGAGTCGTGTTTGAAACAAGATGTAACATAAGATTTCTTTTTAATCAACACTTATTTATTTCAAATTCTAAAAGACTTTCTTTAAAATAAAGAGAAGTAAAATTTCTTTTTACTTACATAGTTATATAATTGGGTTTAACCGATTCACATCATTTATAATTATTAATAAAAGGTTAAATTGAGTTTATGAAGATTTCACATACAATTTTATCTTTCATTAATATAAAATTGTTTTGGTCATAACTTGTTCATTTTTAGAGCTTTTTGAGTGATTCAAAAGCCAAAAAAAATTATGTACTCGGAACGTACTTTTCAAATATTCAGAATGTATAGTCATGGGAGGTCAGTGGACTGGTTGGAATTGTTGTACAAGTGTCGGGTTCAAGGTTGAGTTTTGAATAGTAGTTTATTTTTGTTTGGGGTGCACGAGATACCTAGTCTTTGAGTTGAGTTTTGAGATCGTCTAGAAGGTTGTTTGTAGATGGTTTGAGTCACATAGATGTGGGGAGGTAAAAAAATATATCCTTTTGGAAAAGTCGATCTTTTGCACGGTTTAAATAATATGTCGCGGGGCGTAATATGTTTTGGTTGCCATTGGGTGTTTCTTGGATTATTTTTCGTTGTCATGGGTCATTTTGAATTGATACATGTTCTGGGTTTGTGTTTTCTTTTGAGTCTTGTGGTTTTTGACTTGTTTTAACTGGTGCACGTGAAATGTCGTTAGTTATCCGTGGGTTTGATTCGTCGATCGTATCTGGTGGATTCAGGATGTAGTTTTGGTTTCGTATTGTTTGGAAGCGTTGAGGTAGTCATATGAAAGACTTGGTCGCACCTACACGATTAAGTAGGTGGCCATGAGAGAACGGTCGGAATGCCCTTAGTGGGGAGGAAAGAAGTTCGTAGACGAACTAATATGAATATGTGGTCTCTTTGGAGTACCAAGGAGATGAATAGAGATTTGTGGGATACTAGCACAAGTAACGCGCCATAGAGAGTGTTGGAAGAGGATATAATACCTCAAAGGTATTTATGATTGTTCGTAAGGCATGTAAGTTTTCCGAAAATTTCCTGAAATTTAGTAGGCTTGCCTATTACTTTGAGGTAGAACCATGAATAGAGCAGGTAGGAGAAGTGAGAGGAGTTGTAGTTAGTGCCTTTCCAAGGAAATTATTGATGGAATGATTTAAAAACAAGAGATGTTAGAAATTGCAAGGAATGAAAGATAAAAGTTGAGATGCTTAGTAGTAGATTGGATGTGGAAAGCGGTTGAGTGGTCTGATAAGAGAAAGTATTGGTCTTTTAGAATACGTGTAGATTTCGTGAGTAGAACGAGGTTGAAATTTATTCGTATTGTTTCTAAGAGAGGGTGCAAGGAGGACGTAGTTGAAACTGCTAAGGATGTTGTATGAACGCTTTGGGTTTACGGTTATGCATTTGGCTTCGCCAAAGCACTAACGGTCTTCATGGAGTCAATGAACCGAGGGTGCATGAATGTATATAAACGAGTTGTCATCGGGAGCATCGACGACATCTTGATCTACTCAAATCTAAGAAGGAGAGTGAGGCGAATTATGTGTTGGTTTTGGAGTGGAGTTATACGTGAGATTTTCAAGTGTGAGTTTTAGTATTAAGTTTACCCTGATGAGTAGTCAGAGATGATGGCATATCAAGGAACCAGCAAAGGGCAAAGTGAAGAAGGATGAGGAAGCGTTTTGGAGGCTGAAGAGGTGGATTGGATAATGAGCAGATCTTGGCATTATCGGAAGGACTGGCTGAATTCGCGAAGCATGACGATACGTGGAGCAAGGATTTGGAGGTGTACGAGAACGACAAAGAAAGGCGATTGCTTACACGATGCAGGAACTGAAGATTTGGAAGAACTAGATAAGACTTAGTCAGTGGAGTTGGACTGTTATATCTGCCTAGAATGCTAGAGGCATTTGGTGTACGAGACGTAGAGAATGATCTATACGGATCATGAACGTCTCCAACACATATTCAATCATCTTGATTGAACATTTGACAAAGGTGATGGGTGGAGTTAAGTGACGAAAGAAAATTGCAAGGCCAAGTACCATCTGGGAAAGGCAAGCATGGTCGATGAGACATAGAATAAGAAGAATGAGGTGAAGCTGAGACGAACTTGAACTATAAGGATGACGTATTAGGGCGGTTTGGATAAAGGATATAGGTTGCACGAGTTGAGATGTCTAAAGCAGAGAACGCGTCAACGTGTATGTTGCGTGGCTTGGACAACCGTATGGAGAAAAGGGACGTAGACTATACTTTCTATGTAGATAGGAGTAGCTTAGAAAGAGCGATGTAAGGACGAAGTTGGTGAAAGGGATACATAATGGGGTAGAGGAATAAGTACGACGAGAGTTGGGTGATAGTCGATAGACTGACTAATTCATCTCATATTTCAAGAGGAATGAGAAGTCACGTAGTTGAGAAGTTGGAAGGATTGCGTACGGATGTGATGGAATGGAGGGTTTGCGTAAAAGTTAGCCTAATATGTATGGAATGCCTTATGAAGGACTATGGCAAGGGAAGAAACGATGGGAAGCAAGCATAGTATACCGTTGATAGGCTAACGTTTGGTATGAGCATACTATAGGGGTAATTGAGAAAGACGCCTAGAGCATTGGCGTGATATTTGGAGATAGTTGGAGGATGCATTATATTAGGAAGAATTCTCCTACAAAGAGAGAGTCACCTGTGAGAGGGGCATATTCCCCATTTATGAGAATGTAGGGAATAAAGGAGGAAACGCCTAAATTATAGGCTGAAGACGGGATATAAGATGGAATGGAAATTAAGATTGTGGAGAGACAAGCGAAAAGTAAAATGGAGGAAGAATGATTCGAGGGAGCAAGAGGTTGGTAGTCACGAACAATGGACCGTTCACCTAGAGAAAAGGTGTAACATATGTTAGTATGAAGGTTGGTTAGATACTTGGTGCCGAGCATGGGAAAGCAAGGATGAGGTGATGGTTATGACATGTTTCATGTGAATATTATGGGAAGCTTTTGGTTATGCAATCCTGCATATACCATTGGATGTGTTTAAGGTTGGGATAACTTCCGAATGATGGAAAATCCGTAAAGGATAGAAGTCGTTAGGAATGGTGATAGGAATGGTAGTAGGAACTGCTGGAGTTAATTCATAGGAGATGAGGTGGATCACCGTTACAGTGGGATGAAGTTAGAAGCGGCCAACGTATTGGACCGGAGGTGGATCGGAAAACTATGGAGGTGGTAGCAGTGCTTAAGTAGAGGTTGAAAATAGCAAAGAACCGACAAGAGAGCTATGTGGACAAGAGGCATAAGCCGTTGAGATTTGAGATAAAGTTATGCTAAACGTTTCACCATGGAAAGGGGTGATGCGGTTTGGAAAGAAAAGGGAAGTTAGCACCTAGATTTGTGGGTCCATATGAAATCCTTGAAAAGATTGTGCTAGTAGCGTATAGGTTGAGATTACCGGAGGGATTGAGTAGGGTGTATGACATATTTCATGTATCAAACTTGAGGAAATGCTTAGCAAGAACTGACTTGCAAGTACCGTTAGATGATATTAGTATGGATACGAGTCTTAGTTTTATCGAAGAGCCGATAGAGATTTTGGGTCGTGAAGCTAGGACGTGGGATAAAAAGGGTAATATATCGTAGTTATGGGTAGATGGAATTTGGAACGTGGACTAGAGTTCACGTGGGAACGGAAAGGATTTATGAGGAGAAAGTATCCTCAGTTAAATTGATAATGACGATCCTAAGGAGTAAATCTCGGGACGAGATTTCTATTAGAAGGGAGTGATGTGACAACCGTGGTTTTGAGGTTCGTCACTTGGTCTTGTTTTAAGGATAATTTATGTGTGGCTATTTGATTTGTGTGTTTACATGTTTATTTTGCATGAACGAGGTTGGTGTGGATATCATATATGGGTATAAAGTACTCATAAGTAAATCGAGTAACGGTTATTTCATGTTCATGAGCTCACAATGTAGTGACTATGAAATGAGATGGTGTTATTTGGTGGTTTTACGTATACGTATATGTATTATAGAAAATCGTATTTTTATGATTTACGGTTTTGCATTTATGGGTCTCGGAAGAGGTATTTAGTCACGGGAGTATTTTTCGGGATGGTTTTAAGTCATTTAGGACTTAGTTATAAAGTTTATTTCAAAATTTGAGATTTTTTTTAAAACTGTATATTTTACGTCTTTCACGGTATTCGCGTAAAAACTGACTAGTTATACGGTTTTGAGGTTTTAGAGGCTTTAGGAGCTGAAATAAATTAAGGAAAATTAAGGTAATATTAATAAGATATTAATTAATAATAAAATAAAGGAAAAAACGAAAATTAAGGGGGTACGGTCGGTTTTGGACGCAAGAAAAGAAAGAAAAAAAGGAAAAAGAGAAAAAAAGGAAAGTTGGGTTTATATTTGGACTAGGATTCTTGTGTACACTATATAATGTTTTATACTAAACAAAAAAACATCAAAAATACCCGGAGAAAAATAATAGGTCGACGGTTTAAAGAATTATTTAGGGTTTAAGTATTTTTTTCATCTTCCATTGATTTAAAAGTAAACCTTCATAACCCTTTTCAATTAAGTTGTTTAATGTTTTCTTTAATCATCTTATGATGGAATTAGGTTAGGGTTTAATTTAAAAACAGTAAATTAATGTTATATTAATGATATCATGATGATTACATAAACTAGGGCTTGTATTTAATGGGGTTATGGATAATTAATTAAGTTAATTTGATTAAACCCGTTTTTAAAAACTGGGCAGAATTTTGAGTCAATTGTTTTGATCATATCGGGAGTTCTATAAACTCTTATTTTACGATCCAAGTATCACTGAAAAGGTAAATGAAGTGGCTTTCCAATTCAAGAAATGAGAACTAAATTGGAGGTCGGGAAGTGGGTCAAAAACAGGTTACAACAGTCGGAGGTCAAAATAGTTTTGAAGTCAGCCTGTTTTCTTTTTAAGTTTTGGGTTGTTTAGGTACTTAGGGTTGCATTGGGATCTTCTAATGAACATGAGAGATGGTTTATATATTATACTAAGTATCTGCATTGGGGATAAGGTTATGGTTTAGGGTAAGACCCCCTAATTGTAACAAACTTTTTGTATGTTTAAAATCAGTAAATCTGGAATGACAAAAGTATATATATATCTATATATCGGGGCCTTAACAGTAGCTTTAAGGTTGGGGCAAGTGGGAGGTGTTAGCTAACATATGTAAGGGCATAAATATTCCCTTTACAGAGAGCATGGGTATGTTTAGGTGGGCGTTTGACTTATAGTTTTGAGACCTAAAAACTGGGACTGTTTTGTGAAAAATATGAACAGGATGGTTATCAAACTTAAACAAGTTAAGGGCTTGTTAGGGAAGGGTAATAGGGTGTTTAGATGAGGGTAATTTATGGGAGTAGGCTAGATGTCCATCATAGGTTGATGAGCCATCTTAGTTGTTGGTTCATGTTTTGATTATGTGTTTTTGGTTTGTTAGCTTGTTGCTAGTGCGAGGACTTTTGGAGAAGCTCAATCAGGTGAGTTTCATAGTCCCATGTTTACTAATGTTTATGACTTCCAGATAGGATGGAAGAGACACTGTTATGTTATATATAAATTATGCTGTGATTGTTTGGCGTGGGTAATGGACTTATGTGTGCATACTTATATGATTAACTACTAGTTGATTCTTGATTGTTTATGTTTTGACTTGGTACCAAGGGGGTGTTGACAAGGCGGGGCCTTGGGATTTGGTTCATAGGTGTTTGGATGCCTATGGGAGTATGGTGTTTGGTATGGCTGGGAGCCTGGGTTTTGGTTTGATTAGTTAAATCTTGAATGTTAGTTTGTTAATGCATATTAGTATCGCATTGTCCATACGTTTTTAACTTTTGGTTGTTACTCACAGCTTATGGTTTGTTTTGGAGTTGGAGTCTAAACCTATGACTCTCACCAACTTTATGTTGACGTATTTTAGTGTCTCTTTCGTGTGATACTATGGTTAAGCATGAGAGCATAAGTGGCTAGACTTGGATGCATTAGGATTGCATATAGAAGGAGATCCGCGTTCCTTCTTAGTTTACCTTTATGTTTTTTTGAATAAGTGATACATGTTGGCTCCTATATGTTTCATTGGTTTATGTTTATTGTGTGTCTTGGGTAAGTGGTAGGACTGTTACCTACTTACCTAGACTCCTACATTGTTGAGATATTGTCATGACATTTGTGTCGCCAGTTTATGACATTATATTTGCATTTTAGTTTTCTCTATAGAGACACCGTTTGTTGTGATGATATCCATACATCGCGCCCCATATTCCGCCATGGTGGGGTGTGACATTCTATCACGTGTAAACCGAGCTATAACATTTGTAGAAAATCTACCCAACAACCCTAAAGAGGGGCTAGGACTAGATTTAAACTAAAACCAAGCACCAAGAAAAAACTACACCAAACCCTTTGTGGGTTGGTTTTGCGATCGGTCAAGAGAGAGGAGAGAAAGAGATTAAGAGGTGTGTAGAGTTATGAGGGTGAGGGGATTTATATATAGGCCTAGTAAATCTTGTAGCCCAACAAATAGAAGGAAAGTTTTTTCCTTCTCCCCTTTGTGCCCTAACCGACGGTCGAACACCCCTCTATGGGGTGTTCCGGAACCTTCCATCCTTCTTTCTTTTTAATCCTCTTTCTATATATTCTTAACGTTCGTTAATACTTAACTCTTAATTATTTAACGACCGTTCATGTTATATCTCGGTTTAATTTAATAAACGTAATAAATATATTTATTAAATAAATTAATAAATATAATAAATACATATATTAAATAAATTAACTCTTTACGTATTGTGTGCAATCCCGTAATCTCGAGTTCGATCCTATCACACGACTATTAAATACAAGTCCATAAACTTTCAGCTCCCACTTGGATATAGTTTGAATATCAAGATTACATTGACTAGCGTCTAGTTACACTTAGCAATGTCTCTAGTACAACTCGAGTAAGGTCTCCTGGACAAAACCTTTTAACGATGCATCATCGTTATTATTATCCTTTTATTTCTAATACAATGTTAATAAGGATATGGATCTCAGTCATTCTTTTTATTAACCAATATGTTTCTCGTTCACAGATTCAACAAGATTACCAAAACAAATTTGGGTGTGGCCACACAAACGTCTTACTAATCCCACGAGGGGCCCAGCTGTATTAAACTCCAAAACGAAATTGGAGGAAATAAACCCCATATTGACTACGAGCAAAACTTATGAATTTTGCAACACTTCCGAAAATAATCCTTATATCTACGAGTTACGTTTAGCGTTAGATTATTCCACAGAGATGCACTAGACTCATAACAGTTTCCCGGTATCTCAAGTCTAAGTATAATTATTTATGATTTACTTGATGACAAAGATCCACAAAGTAAAATCATATAGTTGGGTAAGTCCAATATTCGATTCATCGAATATCATCCAAAGTCGATCAATATACTTTCAAGTATACTCTATCGCTATTTTGATTTGTCTTAATTTAATAATATTCCCATATTATTAATCGACAACGAACATTTAGCATAACAATTTATTCATGGATTAAAATATGTAAAATAGGATACAAAATTAAGTAATAAGAATAAACGAAACCCAATTTTTATTTTATTAAATAATAATGTCTTAACATCCTTTATCCTAATACTAATCACAGATTTATTGCATGAATTCGCTAGCTAGTTGCAGCCCAATAGCCTTGGCATGCTTAACTACCTTTGGTCTAGGCAAAGCCATAGTAAAAGGATCAACTACGTTATCATCTGTGTGAACTTTTATTAATTTGATTTCACGAGCTTCAACTTGTTCTCGGACGTAGTGATGTCTACGCGTAATGTGTCTGGCGCCTTTCATGACTCCAGAATCATTGGTGAATATAATTGTAGGAAAATTGTAGCAATATATATCAATAGGTTCTTTTATTGAGGGGATCAATCCAAGATCTCCAATAAACTTTCTAATCCAAACAACTTCCATTGCAGCTTCTGAAGAAGCCATGTACTCAGACTGAATAGCATGCGTTGCAATCGTTGTCTGTTTGTTGCTCTTCCAGTCAACTGCTCCTCCATTGATAACAAACACATAACCCGTGTGAGACTTCATATCGTCTTTATCACATTTCCAGGACGCATCACAGAAACCTGTCACATTCTATTCCGTGTCTGGTTTCCCTCTAAATACCAAAAAACTTATCTTTCTTACTCCTCAAATACTTTAGAATATGTTTAACAGCAGTCCAGAGGAGCTTCCCTGGATTCTGTTGGTATCTGCTGACCTAGTTCTGAGCAAACGCCACATCAGGCCTTGTGTATCTTACAGGATACATAATAGATCCTACAGACGAAGCGTAAGGCACCTTCTGCATGTATGCCTCCTCTTCAGGAATTGATGCATCCATCTCATGACTCAGATTGTGCTTAACTTCCATAGGTTGAAAACCTTTCTTGGAATTATGCATATTATACTTCTTCAATATCTTATCTATATAAGCATCTTGACTTAGACCAATTAACCGTCTTTTTCCTATCCTGATAGATCTTAATTCCAAGAATGTATGCAGCTTATCTTTAATCCTTCATAGAAAAACATTTACTAAGATAATCCTTAATAGCTTTAAGTCTTGGAATGTTACTTCCCATGATTAATATGTCATCAACATATAGGACTAGAAATACTACATCACTCCCACTAGCGTTGTGATATGCACATGGCTCATCACGATTTTAAATAAATCCAAACTTTTTGATTTCTTCATCAAATCGTTTATTCCATTAACGTGATGCTTGCTTCAAACGATAAATATATCTTTGGAGTTTTCACACGTGTTTTGGATTCTTAGGATCAATATACCCTTCCGGTTGTTGCATATAGATGTCTTCATCTAAGCGACCGTTCAAGAAGGCAGTTTTAAAATCCATTTTCCATATCTCATAGTCATAGTATGGTGCTAAAGCTATGAGAATCCTAATAGCTCGTAAGTCTGCTACAGGAGAAAAAGTCTCCTCGTAGTCTACGCCAAAAGTTTGAGTAAAACCTTTAGCTACTAAACGAGCTTTATAGGATTGTATTCTACCGTCCATGTCAGTGTTCTTCTTGTATATCCATTTATGTTTCACTACTTTAGCATTTGGTGGTGGATCTTCAAGAATCCAAACATCATTTACTTTCATGGATTTCATTTCCTCATACATAGCAACCATCCACTTATCCCTTTCAAGATCAAGCATGGCAGATTTATAATTAGCAGGTTCTCCAAGATCCCCTACTTCATCATCATCCTCCATTGTAAGACATATATTGCTATTTGCGTTTTAATCCTTTCGGATCTATGCAGAGGAACTAATTCTGGTGGAACCGCTAGACTTTCTGGTTCTACAAGAATTATATCGCTAGTGTTTTCAGAAGGTAATGTATCTATATGACTCTCTTCAAGATCATAATTTATCCCACTGAATTCTTGATTTACAAGATCACATTCAAGTAAGTCTCCGTACCTAGCAACAATCACTTTGTTCTCACGTGGATAATAAAAGTAGTAACCCATAGTTTCCTTAGGGTATTCTACAAAGATACATTTTACAGATCGTTTTTTGAGTTTATCGCCCGAGTAACATTTCACTGTTGGATTTTGTCACCCGGGTCACGTTTCACATACGCCTCACAACCCCAGACCTTTAAATAAGACAAATATGGCTTCTTGCCATGCCATAGTTCTTATGGTGTCTTATTGACCTTCTTCGTAGGAACCATATTTAAAATGCGACCAACAGACTCTAAAGCATAATCCCAAAAGGATAAAGGTAAATTTGTAAGATTAAACATAGATTGCACCATATCTAATAATGTACGATTTCTCCTTTCAGATACACCATTTTGTTGTGGAGTATAGGGAGAAGTAAGATGCTGAACAATTCTATTCTCACTTAGATAATCTATAAACTCTTGACTTAAATATTCACCACCTCTATCAGAATGAAGAGCTTTAATATTCTTCCCTAATTGCAGTTCTACTTATGCTTTAAACACTTTGAATGTTTCAAATACCTCATGTTTATGTTTAAGAAAATAAACATAACCATAATGGCTATAATCATCCATAAATGTTAAGAAGTAGCTATCACCTTTCCTTGACAAATGTCTAAGTGGCCCGCACACATCAGTATGTATTAAACCAAGTAGATCAACAGCTCTTTCAATAATGCTATTAAATGGTTTCTTGGTCATCTTTTTAGAGATACAAGACTCACATTTATCAAATGATTCATCATTGATATTTTCTAAAAGACCTTCACATTGAAGCTTTTGTATACGAGTCTTCCCAATACGGGCAAGTCTACAATGCCAAAGATAAGAAGAGTTCTTGTCAAACTTTCTCTTCTTATTCATGCTAAATACAGATTTATTATTATATTTGGATTAAATTTCATGCATGTCTAATTCAAACATACCATTCACAGAAATCGCATTAAAATAGAAAATATCATCTTTCCAAATTGAAATTCCATTATAATCAATAGTGTGAATGAATCCATTATTCAACAAACAAGAAAAGGAAATAACACCCCTAACAAATGTAGGTGCATAATGACAATCATTTAAAATCAGTACTAAAACCGAAGGTAAAAATACATTAAATGTTCCCATAGCTTCAATCGCTGCTTGTGCGCCATTGCCCACTTGTAGAAATTGTTCCCCATAGGAAAGCTTCCTTTCCAGATTAAATCTCTGCAGCGTATTACAAATGTTAATACCGCATTCCGTATCATATACCCAGGAATTTAATATGTATGTCAAATTAAATAATTTGATCATAAATAAAGTACCTCAAGCTGCAGCGCTCTGTTTCAGACTTCTTCTTTATTTATCGCAACTCTTTGAGGTAAAGAGGGCAATTCCTCTTCCAGTGACCACTTGCCTTGCAATGGTCACAAGTCTCGTCCTTCTGAGATTGATTCTTCTTGACAAAATTCTGTTTAGGTTTCGAATAAGTCGCAACTTGCTTGCCCTTATCACCCTTGCCTTTGCCTTTCTACTTCTTCGCTTGCGGTTTTGGCTTACTCACTCTACCCTTTTGTATGTTTAGTATAGAAGGCGTAGAAGTAGATGCCTTGTCTTTTAACCTCTTTTCGTAGTCAATGAGCATTGCATGCAAATCAGTAACTGTCTTCCCCGTGCAATGCATATTATAGTTTCGAACAAAATCATTGAAGTCCCTATTAGAGGACCTATTGATCAAGTTCATAGCCATATTCTGATCATAGGGTTGTCCTAGTGCAATGAGCTGTTCCATATAACCCCTCATCTCCATGTAATGGGCACTAACAGACTTTCCAAGAGCTTGCTTGCAGCTATGCAAAGCATCTACTAAGTTGTAGATCTCCATAGCTTGCGGATTTTCGAACATAGCCTTGAGCTCATCAAGCATTCGCTTAAGCAAAAATAGCTCATACTTCTTTTGAAGTGGAGGAGCCATTTTTCCTAGCATTTAGGAAGCCACCTCCGAGTGCTTCTTAACATTAACATCGTGTTCAAGCCTTTGCGCTTCAGAAGATCTTTAAGCAAGATCCTCCGGATAGGGAGTAGTCAAGATATCAATAGTACTCGCTACTCTCAAGACAATTCTTAGTGAGCGGTACCAATCATTGAAGTTTGGGCCAGTAAGTTCAGGACGATCAAAAAATGTTTTGAACACAAACCTTATAGTGTTATTGTCGGGTTGAGCTATTTCTACAAAAATAAGTTCAAATATTAGTATTTTCGATAATAAAATACTTTAAAGAAAATAAAATAACCTCGGTATATAAACCATAGTATTTTCCTTGAATTCTAGAACTATATTGACATAGAACCATTACATTAGTTGATCTGCTAGTAATGAATGTACTCAACATAGCGACTTGTCGAACAATTCAATTGACAAAAAAATTCAATTTCTTGTTTATTTAAGGGATTTACATTGCCAAAAAACGTTTTGCATTCTAAACATGTTTCATCCTTCTGAATGCCTTAAGTTTCCAGATCTCACTGAGAAACTTAATTAAGTCGTCTAATCTGAGTAACGTAAAACCACCATACGAATTCTCATTCTAAGGAAGTTTTCTCTCCATCACAACATCATCCAAAAATCTCATTTGATGACGTAGCAATTTCAAGTGTTCGTCAATTAGGAGCATTCGACTTAAATTTTAAGGGTATAAATTTGATGTCAAAATCAATGTATGGAGAAGCTTGCATACAACTCCATAGCATAAGTTTAATAAAACATTTAGTAAACTTTTTCACGAGACTAAATTTCTACATAAATTATGTTGAGGTATTAGTTCAACCAATTAAATAATTTACCCACAACTATTCACAACGTACTTATGGCTAAAACACAAAGCAATAACCTTATTCATTGTGAATTCGGATGTGAATTTGTGGTAAACTAACCTTTAGGTACAATTCAAATAATAATCGTAGGTAATTTCAATTTGACGCACATGCGAGCCGGGAATTTGGTCAGCGACTAATGGCTTAACACCTCCTTCCTTAACCGGGTACATGACCAGTGGTGCGTTATACCCACTTTATAGTTTGTCAAAAGGAGTATACCCTTAGATTATTTTTGCAATTCACCAATCAACGTAATCTTATGTAATTTAGATCTCAAACAAATCTTAATTTTAATATGATTTAGTCCATATTATTTACTTTAAAAAACCCTTGTTTACAACAATTCGAACAATTTTACAATAAAAAAGTAAAAAAACTAAATCATAAACACATAATAACAATTTATAGGTGCAATAAATAAATCAAATAGCCACATGTAAACGATTTATTCAATAATCATCAAATATAGGTTTTTATATTCATATAAAAGTCTTCCCTAATTCAAGATTTATTGAATCAAATAAAACAAGTAGCACATAAAATCATATAAACATACGATTTTACGATCCATGAAAACATGCATGTTAATCATGGATCCACCCTCAAATCTTAACAATTAGATTTCTCCGGATCGTAACCTTTAATTTACATGACATAACAATTAATCATGCAATTTAATCTAAAATTTCCCACATGTAACTTAGGGTTTCAAAAACAATTCTTTTCTTTATATAAAATTCGGCCAAAACCCTAATTTAAAAAAAACAAAACCCTAATTTTTAAGAAAACCTAAAAAAACATGTAGTTTTAACTCAAAACAATTATTAGCTAAAAAACTTTAGTTTTTTGATAATTCTAGCATGTTAAAACGGTTCTCGATGCCACTGAAGGTTTATATAGTGCATAACAATTACACAAAACCCTAAACGAGATCAAAGTACACATAGCGGAAGCGATTTAACATGATTATAATAATAAGACAATTTTAATTAATCGAGTTAGGGTTAAATACCTTTACGCTAAAGCAAATCCACAAGATATAGAACGAATCACCAATTCGGGTTTATATCGTATATAGCCAAGATATAGTATAAAGTAAGACTATATTACGATCTTGTACATACGTAATACAACGAGCCAACCGTGATTCTAGCACGTGTAAACCGAGCTATAAGGCTTGTAGAAAAAATACCCAACAACCATAGAGAGGGGCTAGGACTAGATTTAAACTAAAATCGAGCACCAAGAAAAAACCACACCAAACCCTTTGTGAGTTGGTGTTGCGATCGACCAAGAGAGAGGAGAGAAAGAGATTGAGAGGTGTGTAGAATTATGAGGGTGAGGGGATGTATATATACGCCTAGTAAATCTTGTAGCCCAACAAATAAAAGGAAAGTTTTTTCCTTCTCCCGTTGGTGCCCTAACCGACGGCCGAACACCCCTCTATGGGGTGTTCCGGAACCTTCCGTCATTCTTTCTTTTTAATCCTCTGCTTAACGTTCGTTAATACTTAACTCTTGATTACTTAACGACAGTTAAGGTTATATCTCGGTTTAATTTAATAAACGTAATAAATTTATTTATTAAATAAATTAATAAATATAATAAATTCATTTATTAAATAAATTAACTTTTTACGTATTGTGTGCAATCACGTAATCTCGAGTTTGATCCTATCACACGACTATTAAATATAAGTCCATAAACTTTCCCTAGCAACAGCGCCCAGAAATCTAGCTTACCCGAGGAATCGCTACACGAACTCCATGCTGTTCTCACCTATCTTCTGACGAATAGCATGGTAATCCCTCTTTAGTCGTTTGTGATCAGCCGTAAGGAAGAACTGATTATAGAACAACCAGTGAACTAATCCCATGTCAAAGTAGCCAACCATGCATCACCTCCATTAGCCTGCTTGTACGCTCTACACCATGCTAGCGCATCGCCCTCGAACTTGTAGCGAGCCAACCGTGCCTGTACACTCCATCACAACCCATGGCATCAAAGATCTTCTCTATGTGCGAGACCCAGTCTTTAGCATCAGATGGGACCTCATCCTTCTCGAAAGCTCGAGGTTTCTACTTGTTGAATCTCTCCAGCCAAGTGTGGAGTGTCACTAGTGGAGGAGGAGGAGGATTATTCTGATTCTGGTTATGATGAGTCTGATACTCATTTCGAATCTGATTTTGGATCTGAGGGAGCATAGTTTGTAGAGCTGCATTGATAGCTGCAGCAAGTTCCTCGTTGGTGCCTGTGTTAACCATCTGACAGTTTCAAAGAGGAAAATAAAATGATTAATATGTTAGAAACATAGGATAAACATAAGAGATGCATGTAGGAATTTATGAAGGCATATCCAATGAAAACTGCCATTAGCAAAGGTGGACGACTATGGTTCCGACCACAAAACAAAATTCAAAGAAAAGCACATGCGACTAAGTATGGTCAATCATGTATCAACCCTTACTCAGTCAAAAACTTAAGGAAAACAACGATGTATGAAATGAAATGTATTGTCAGTTTAGGAAGATCCTGGTGACTACCCACTAGTCACAAGTCAAATTTTAGAGCCTACAGGTCCAAACCTTGGTCTCTGATACCATAATTATAACACCCCACTTGGACAAGTGGACCGTTACTTAATAATTATGACGTGTCATCAAAGCATGCAAGGTAAATGTCTTAAAAAATTAATGACCATAAAGAGAATCGGAAACAAACATCGGTCCTAAACATAAGCTCACACACAAATGCATAAGTAAAGAATGTAGAATAAGGACTAAACAATGTCCAGCAGAGCAAAAGTATATAAATGCATTAAAGGAAATGAAGTCAAGGGAGCCTCCATCCAAATGCACGTACTCTTGATTGCTAGCTTTGCCCTTTAGTACCTGTCGTATGGGGACATGGAAAGAAAATACGGCTGAGCAATATGCTTAGTGCACGGATATTTGGAAATGATATGAATAGCAGTAAACATAAGTAAAGTGTAACAAAACAAGTGCATCGGAATAAGTGTAAGTCCTGGAAAACCTGGAGTATGTTTTATAACTAGTTATATTATGAAAAGACTTATGCTTATTTCATAAAAATTGTATTTTAAATGCCCAAGAACCCATATAGGTCATGAAGATATCAACGTGCATGAATACATAGAGGGATGACCTCGTCATGTAATTAGAGGGGTTGCCTCTAATTATAATAGTCTGGGTAGATGGATCAGCTCCATGTAACGGATGTACAACACACACCACAGTTACCTTTTAATCTACTAAACATGTACTAGGATGCACCCATTCGCCTCACATGATAATAATATAAAAGGCCAAATAACTGAAAGGAACGCCGTGAGCAATCACTCTCACCGCAGAAGAGTCATAACACCGGTGCTTCAAGTGTTATGGTTATGGTACCTCCACAACTAGGTAGAACTGGCATGCATGTATATAGCTCAAGCAGTTTAAAATGCTAATCATATTAATTACTAATAAGTTTAATGTAAACTACTAGGGAAAACTGATGGCTGCAAACGGGGAATCCTACATATATGAAGAGAATGTCCTTACTGAAGGACGGAATATCTGTACCTTATGTCCAGTAATGAAAATAAGACGAAAGCGGAAGATCTACTCCGACTTCACAAGTTCTACATAATGAAAGGGACATGAATGAGTTGTCTATTTAACGTATACTTACTGATTATTAGTTTACTTGACGTGTTCTTAACTTGTTTGACTGGTTCTTGACTTGTTTTACTGCTTCATGTTTAATCATGTGTTTCTTATTATTTCATGTGTTATTGATTAGTGTATTTCATGTTTTATGTGTTATTGTACTTGTTGTATCATAATGAGTAACTTTCTAAAAATTACAGGTTTCTATATATAGTAACTTTCAAAAATAGCAGGTTTCCATATATAGTAACTTTTCAAAAATAGCAAGTTTCATAAATAGTAAGTTTCTAAAAATAGAAAGTTTCCATAACTAGTAAGCTTCCAAAAATAGAAAGTTTCCATACTTAGTATGTTTCATAAATAGGATGTGTCTATATTTGGTATGTTTCCATATTTAGTATGTTTCCATAAATAGTAATAAGCTTATTAAATAAGTATATGATATAAGTTATAGTTTAATAAGCATATATTATAAGTCATGATTATTAAATGTAATAAAATAGTTAAGTTTATTAATATTAAATACTTAGTCTTGACATAATGATTATTAATTAAGAATATAATACATGATTTTATAAGTAATTATTAATTAATAATAATATGATTATATTAATTAAACTTTACCTTAACTGATAATTGTATAATTAAATTAAAGTATGCTATTAGTTTAATTAAACCTTGATTAAAATTGAATAAATTAATTAAGCTAAGTTCTTAATTAATTAAATGTAACATAAAATAATTATAGTGATAATTATTATAACCTATAGTTTATTTAAATAAAATGACCATGATTTATATCATGATAATTATATAAAATAATTATATCATAAGTCTTGTTATTAATTAATTAAATTAAACCATGCCTAAACTAATATAATTAATTAATAATAAATCATAAATGTATTTTAGCAAAAATATTAGCCAAACACACCCCTTGTGTTTTCGTGTACCTGAGCCCCTAAACCCGAGCCTACCGAGACCCCATGTCTCGGTCGCACGAAACCAAGCCAAACATCACAGCCTTTCGGCTGTGGCTTTCTGCCGCCGACAGCCAAGCAGCCACCGACTGCTACCGGTTGCCACTGCTGGCTCAAAATCACCCCCAGCTTAAGCCGGAGTTCCTCCTGCGTGCACAGTTCACCCACCGAGAGCATATAAGCTCTCGGTTTGCCACTATCTTCAACCAACAGCCCCCGCTGGGGGTGTTGGTGTTGCGGCTGACCAATGCCAATAGCCACCGACCCTTTAAGGGTGTGGCTGACCGAGACCAAGACACCACCGAGAGTCATGGGACTCCCGGTTTACGTGACAACGGAACCAAACCAAACAAATCCTGATTTATTCATTTTTTAATCTTTTAACTAACATATAAAAATACTTGGTTTTAAAAATTCATGAACAATGAAAATAAATAAAAAGATTAAAGGTTTAGATATACCGAATGTGTGTATAGATTAATGATTATGAACACGAATATATACCCGTAAATTAATTATATCAAACAAAAATCCTTCCTTGTGTTTTTGTGGGTGCCGCGGCCAAGAGGAAGGAGAAAGAGAGATTTAGGGTTTTTGTTATTTTCTTGTAAAGTGTATAATGAATAAAATCCATGGAGGTTTTGTTTATTAGCTAAGATTGGTTAATGGGCCGGGCCAAGGCCCTTCTCTCTTTCTTGTTAGACGCCGGCCAAACACCCCTTTATATATATTTGTTTTGTTTTTCGAGCTAAATAATTTATCATGTGTGTTCGCGTTTTAATGTCGTGTTTTTATTCTTGTCATGTTTTTAAGTATTATACGTAAATACTTATCGTGAGCTAATAAATAATAATAACATACATAATACTTGTCGTAATTAATTAATATATATAATACTTACTTTAAATATTCATGATACGTGTCATATATTAATTAATCGTAAAGTTTTAATTTATACGTGTTTTCATGCATTTAATGTTTTAGGTATTTAAAGCGGGTTTTACACACTAAAAACAAAATTAATTAAAAAAGTCATAAAAAATATTAAAATGAATAACAACACAAAATTTTAGAACATATGATGAAATTAGATGATAAAAAAATTAAAAGATTAAAACATATTTCGATTTATAAATATAGGTGGTTTTTTAATAGGTTGTTAAAAGTTGGTTTAGAAGATATGGATGTCAAAATACACCTTATGTTTGGATTAAAAGTATCTAATTATTGTTCTATTAATTTTTTTTTAATTTAGAGTTAGAATAAAGATATACACCATTTATAAATAGTATAGATAAGCAAATAAAAAATATTGTAAACTTTGAGTATACAAATAAACTCTTTATATATAAGCCTTCATAAATCCAAGTTGATCAAATAGGGGTTTTAAAGGCTCATGTGTAGTCAGATTACTTAAAAAGAACTTTTTTTATATATAATAGATTACTACGTAAAAATTAAAAAAATATTATTCTAGTTTGATGCATTCTAGTGCAATTATAAACTTCAGCTCTAATTGGCTCACCAAATGACGTTAAAATTGGCCTCAACCTTGGTTATCTAGGGCTCCGAATCTTAGTCTCATTCTAGCTCCTAACTTGGATGTAACTAAGGATGGCGTCATGTAACGGTGTGATGTGAACAATAATCTTACGGGGGTTTCGGTTAAAAGGGCGTGGGAAGTGTTTAGACAACGTGGTACTATTGTTCCTTGTTATCAGGTACTTTAGTTTCTTCAGTGCACATCTCGACATGCGTTTCATTTATGGCTTATTATGAGAAGAAGCCTCAAAACACAAGACATGTTGAGGAAATGAGATATCAGAAATCACATTGACTTAAACCTGCTCACATGCTCTTTGTGTGGCAACTATTAGAATTAAGAAACAAATATATCTAACATATATGCATCATGAATAAACGCAACAGAAAATAAACGGATCACATATTCCTAAATAATTAACATAGATCTAGAAGAACCTATCTTTCTAGCAACAATGATGGAATGTACCAAGAACACCAAACAAGAACCCCACCCTCCTTGATCTACATGAAACACCTCTAAAACCCAAGATCAAAGTTACGATCTTCTCTAAGGATGTTCACAGAACACCTTAATCAGCGATCCTTGATTGCTAGGTCTTGACATAAGAATACTTGAACAAACAAGAGGCAAAAATTTCCCTTGTTTCCTTACTAGGTTAACCGGCCACCAAGAGAGACAAAAGAGAGAGAGTAATTTTTCTAACTTATGAAAAGTAAAGAAAAAACCTTTGTATTTATAGCACAAAGGTTAGGGATAAATAAGGTAAAGATGTGATGTTATCAAATCTTCTAAATTTTTACTTTTAACCCCCCTTTGTTCCCTCCTTAAGCTCACGGCACACCAAGAGTAATAATATACCCTTGGTGTTAACTTTTTGACTTTATAGGATCCTTCATATGGTAATTATATTAAGTTTTAAGTCTTTCAAGTTAATCCTTGATAAACTTTTTAACTATTAAATAACCATTTTTAAGTATTCATACATGACAAGTTAAGTATAAATAATAAATATAAACATATTATATTATATATCCTAATAAAGAATGGTCTTGATGTCTAAGTCTGTAACCCCTTAGGCCCACATACCTTCAGTTGTATAAAATACTAACTATAACTTACACACATCCCAACAACAACCATCTAGATAGTCATGATCATTTTTTCTTCGAATGTTCTTACTCTTTGAAGGTTTGGCTCTATGTTCGTGACTTGGCTGCAATTGACTTTATACCTCCATCGTAAGAGCAAATCTTGGACTATCTACTTCATATGGCATATGTTCGTACGTTTAAAAGTATATTTGGTAAACTTGTTTTGGCAAAAACTTCTTAGTTCATTTGGCTTGAATGGAACAACCGACTATTTAAGAATAAAAGAACTATGGAAGAGATTCACGAGTTTACGATATCATAATGAGAACGGTTAGGCTGAAGATTCTGACTTTCCGGTTCAAGAACAAGACGACCGTCACTGGGCTCGTTTGCATGTGTTTATTATTTATGTGGTTGTCGAGTCTGAGATTGTGGTATTGTCCTTGTTTTCTTATGGTTAGGCTTAGGTTCTTATGGCATGTCATGAGCTTCTAGTGGTTGTTCAAGTTTAGCTTGAGGTTAATGTGGTAAAGGAACCGACCCGAACCAAGCGGGCCATTTTTTGTTTGGTTTTCAATTTTATATATTTATGTCAGTTTTGCTCGGTTTATTTTGGTTTTGGTTTAAACTAAAATACACCTAAGCTATATATTGGGTTTCGGCTTTGCTTGGTTTAAGTCGACTCGATTTTTGATTTGTGTTTTGCTCAAACTCGGTTTTTAATTCGATTTAATTCGATTTTGAACCGATGCTTAGTTCTGATACGTCTATCACATTCCATCATACTTCATGTTTTTGCTGATTAATACATCTTATCGAATTAACCCTTTGCCAACAAAAACAATGATTTCAAGCTTCAAATCTCAATAAAAGCCTTCGATTTTGATTATGTGGTCTGTTGTGAGTTACAAGTGAAAAAACCCAGTAAAACTCTTTGGCATGATCATTATTAATTGTATTGCCCTATTTTGTTCAAAAAAGTTAAAAAAACTCACTTTGATTAACTTGGTGGCAATTATATACCATAGGGTAATATTATGGTATCCGAATGGTTTATTTTTTTTTAATTCAAACAATCTTTACCTTCTTTTGAGTTTCTGTTTATACTAAATATATTTTTTATTAGTTTATTTTTCGTATTTTTTTAGTTTAAATATTTTTTTTTGTTAAATTACATATTCATTGTTCTTTATTTATCAAGTTTTCATTTTTAATATAAACAAGGTAGGCGAACTCGCGCTTCGTTGCGGAGGGCTAATTTTAGCGTGCATCAATGGGAAATATGTATGCAATATAACTTGTAAATTCGTGACAAAATAGAAAGACAAAAAAATATGTTACAACACGTAATTCACATAAATAGTTCAAACTTTAAGAGGATTATTGTGTAAAAAAATATAATAGACCAAAAAAATGAATTGTTTCTAAAAGTTCACATTAGAGGTCCTTCTTCGAGTATCCTGGTGTAAATCGATAAACCGGGTTTAATCTAGACGTGTTCCTGTCTCCTACAAATGAAAATGAGTCTGTGCAACCTGTTTGAATCGGGTGTTCGAAAACACTAAAAAAATATGGGTTTTGTAGTTTTTAGGCTCAGATACGTAAGAATCGGATATGAGAATATGGTCGCCGTGGTTTCAAACGTAAAAAGTTTGCCCTGACAGGTGACACATAATCCGAGTTCCACCGGATTTTACTTACGAATGCTCAAGTGTTATCATTATCGCCAATCAAAAGTATTAGCGTTTACTTTACTGCTTCACCAAAAGCTAAGTTCATAACAGCAAACAATAAACACAACAAACACCAAATCAATCTCAATATAAGATAATGAATCTACATACCTCACCAAAAGCCAAGTTCATAACAACAAACAATAAACAAAACCGACACCAAATCAATCTGAATATAAGATAATCAATTTGCAAGAATAGAATCCTAAAAATCAATAATGAAACGGATACATGTGGCATATGCAACACTTCTAGTCAAACCCACGAAACTAAACATGCAAATCTGCCACCACAACGGTAAAACCCAACACAACAGGTATGTTTCTCGCCAAAGAAAGAAGAAAACATTACCCCATACACGGTGTGTCTCTCGTGAACAGTAACGTGTTTTATATCATTTCATCTTTTTTTATTACTACTTATACACGTGCCACACCCACAGACCTGCTACCAATACGTGTTAACATTAACCAAAAGTCCAAATTCATTCGTGTCTCTCTTTCAAAAGCCAGAAACTCTCTATCTCATAAAATGAATGATAGCCACAAAATAAGAACACCGCATTCACCCAGTAGATGATCATCTTTTATAGTCAAATAAGACACGATCAAAGACGAAGCGGACACACCCGCCATGGCTGCAACCACAACAGGTTGTCCCGCTAAGATGCAGGTGGTCTCAACTGTCTCCCGATCCGTTATCGGTCATCATAGCCTAAAGATATTTTGCATTTGTAATACTAATTTCTTATATAGAATAGGCTCAAATAAAGAACATTTAAGGAAAAATATGGACACACCCTCCATGGCTACAACCACGACAGGATGTCCTGCCAAGATGCGGGTGGTTTTTTTAACGGTGAGTTAGTAGTTAATGATTCGAACCAACAATTACATCTGTTGAAACATAGTTTGGCTAGGCCGGTCTTGACGAATCTCATGGGTCGTTAGTCGTCTTCCCGGGTCCTGAGTAATGCTGCAAACAAAGGTAAACCGGTTAGAAGTGGACCCGAGGCTGTCGCCATGGGATCCACCTCCGACGGTCAAGTTAGTATTATGAATAATATATAAGTAATAGAATTAGGTTAAGAGTAACTTGTAGATTGTGTCTAAGAGGAGGACCCCAACCCTATATTTATAGTGATGGACTTAGGGTTAGGCTTGGATATGGGTCGTTGACTGTCAGGCCTGGCCCAGCATAGACTATTTGTCCACAAGCCCCCCAGTCTAGTGTGATTTAGTTCGTAGCTATGTTATGCTAGACTCATGTTTTGTCTAGAAATGACCCCATAGGTGTATCTGTCTGTCATGGCTATCCATGACCCCGCAGGTCCAAACAACTCAGACGACATGCCCCGTAGGCCCAATTAAGCTCGTAAGCCCATGATAGTATGAATGGGTCAAGCCGATCCATACTATACACCATCAACATCCAATTGGGAAGTATGCAAGCCTTGAACCTTCTCCTTTAGGGGATAAACCTCACTCCTTCTATTTTAATTCGGGCCCCTGAAGGTCCTTAGTGAGACTCGAACTTGTGACCTTTCCAAACATACCTCTCCAAGGTTACCCTTGTTGGCCAACTGAGCTAGCTCAGTTAGTTGGATGCGGGTGGTCTTAACTTTGTCCCTAGCCGTTAGTGGTCATCATAGCCTTAAAACATCTTTCCGCTGCAATTTGAACAATATATATAAATTCCAACCAATTTCGCTTAGGAACACCCAAGTATTATCATAATTGCCACTCAAAAGAATTACAACCCTTTCTGGGCGAGCCTTGCCAAACATAGTAGTAGGCACGAACTAACAACACCACATCCACCCACCACCCGATATTCGTTTAGAGTCTTAGATAAGGCACAATCAAGGGAAAAAACGGACACACCCGCCATGGCTACAGCCGTAACAGGCTGTCCTACCAAGTTGTGGGTGATTTCAGTGGCAGTAGTAATAACAAAATATGTTATTGTTCATAAGAGGCACACCATGTATACGGTAAACAGATAGTAGTTATAATCAGGATCTCAACAGGTGACATAGCTAACTCAAAAACAGGATGTATACGCCATGGATGCAGTCGCTATGGGTTACCCCTCCAAGATACGCATAATCTCAAGTTTAGAATAGCTGTTTCACCAACGACCCATTACACATAATGGAAAACGTTTTGATTGGCTCAGATAAGGGACAGTAAAGTAAAAGCAGGCTCACCCGACATGACTGCAGCCATAACAAGCTGAGTTGTCAACACGATGGTCCCAAACATCACCAACCCATCAGAGATTAAGGGGCAACATTTTCCATAAACCAACCCTTAACCACATTTCTTTTGTAGCCTCAGATAAGGGACACTAAAGTAAAAAAGCAGGCACGCCAAACATGAGTGCAGCCATAAGAGGCTACCTTGCCAACACGATGGTTCCATTTTGTTTTATAGGCTCAGATAAGGAAGAATCAACGAACGCGCAAACAAACATCCCCTGCCATATTAACAACCCCTACCATGTTATAACTTATATTAGTTTAATGTATACACGTTCCATATTATAACTACTATCTATTCAACATATTGTCTATTTTTCAGGTCATAAAAAGGCGAACCAAAACAATTAAATATCAATCAGAGAACCAATAAGAAACGAACCCAACAGCCATCGACAAGGAACCAATAAGAAACCAACCCAACAGCCATCGACCGTCACCAACCCATCAAAGGCTGGGGGCAACCATCGTGGTGTAAAGATGCACACTAACCCAATCCCAATCCATTTTTTAGGTCATAAAAAGGCTAAGCAAAACAATTCAAGACCAATCAGAGAATTGTCTCAGGTCATAAAAAGGCGTAGCAAAACAATTCAATATCAATCAGAAAACCAAGAAACCAATCCAAAAAAAGTAGCAATAACTAACAATAAATCTAAAAATCAACAAACACCAAGACAACATTTTTAAGTCTGACCTCATTGAAGCCAATCTTTTTAAGCGCAAAACAGCAAAAAAAGCCAAAACCAACAGTCAACCATCACTGCCCATGCATAATCAGCCTAACCCATCCATCATCGTAACTCGACCGTCACCAACCTACCAAAGATTAGGCGAAACGATCGTGGTAAAAAGACCCACAGTAACCCAGTCACAAACGTCACCAACCCATCAAACATCAGTGGCGACCAACGTCGTTAAAAGAGCATGACAAAGAAAAAAATAACATATCTAAGTAACCTCAACCCGCATGCAGAGTAACCCAATCCCAACTGTCACCAACCCATCAAACATCGGGGGGCGACCATCGTCGTCAAAAGAGCATGGCAAAGAAAAAAACAACAGATCTAAGTAACCTCAACATGCATGCACAATAACACAATCTCAACTGTCACCAACCCATCAAACATTAGGGGCCAAGGTGGTGGTCAAAAGACTATGGCAAAGAAAAAAACGACAAATCCAAGTAACTGTAACCCGACCATCACCAACCCATCATACATCGGGGGCGACGACCCTGGTCAAAAGATCACCACAAACAAAGAAACCATAGATCTAGCGCGAGAGAGACAGTTTTTAGCCTGTGTGAGAGAGAATGAACCTCGACATGGTTTATGCATGTAGTGCGTGGGTATACGACGTTTGAGCATGACACGTGTATTAGTAGCAATAAAAAAATGAAGAAAGTGATATAAAAATTCGTTACTATTCCTAAGACACACACCGCGTATACGATAAATTATAATGAGTTATATTAAAATTATGAATTAAAAAAAAGGAAAAAAACAGTACAAGTGTATTTTGAGAGGGGTTTAACCTATCCCATGCATTTCGATTTGCAAAATAATCGGTCAAAGCATGAGACCAATTCTAACTATTAGCTAATTCATGCACATACGTAACTACGTTTGTTATACAAAGATTTATTAAATAAAACTCGAGCCATGCCATGTGAACCAGGCATACGTGACACGTAAACCCGACACATAACCGATTAAACCCAACACTACCTCCGTAGTGACTAATAATCTTCGCTCCTCATTTTATTCCAGGGATAATAAGAAAATCATTGCTGATTTGTTCATTTTAGATATTATGTTTATCTTCTTTATCAAAACATAAAACTTTTTAAATTTAAATTTTTGTATAATCATTATTCTTTACGTTTTTAGATATCCTAATGTGCAAGTTTGCTCTTTTGTTGCTTTTGTGTCTTTGCCGGTTTTGTTCTTTTATTTCCCTCTCTACCTCTCTCTTTCTAGCTTATTTTTTTTAGCTTTCTCACTTGCACATTTGCACTAGTCTTTCTACTTTCGGGTTTACCCTAGGATAAGGGTAGGAGCTGTCTACATTACATCTTCCTCGTACCCCGCCTCGGTAGGATTGGGTATATTGTTGCTGTTTTTAGACATCCTAAATGTAATTTAGTTATTGTAAATACACGAAAGTTGAAATTTAGAATGTTGTATTTTTAAAGCAAAAACAATCTACACATAACAATAAAAAAGGACAACCTAAATATAAATTTTTTGTTATAGTTAACTAGTTTTCCACAGATTACCATTATGATAAAAAAAACCTTTCAAGAAACATTAAGAATCATTAGAGAAAGATAGAATGTAAGTTACCTGTTATCAGTAGGTGAACTTTGTGCAATACAATTCAATGTGTAATGGGGTATATATACAACTACATCTAACTATTTGTTTCACCATCATAGTAATGAGGGGGGCAAGTAATAGAGACATTATTGGCGCGTTGTTGAATAAATTGGCATACTGCAACTTGGTCATTTATAACATTTTTGTTATTATGTTCTTTTCAATATTTAGTACTGATATATGGTTGTGTTAAGAAATTTGTACAACTAGCGGTATCTTTATTTTTAGCTTAAGCCTCAGTTTGGCAGCCTAGTCGAGAGCATTGGTTCTTGGCTAATGGCAGACTATTCGGTCATTTTGATCTTATTTGTTCTATCACATAGCTTTCATCTTTCCTCGGAAGATGAAGGAAGCACTACTTCACAGCCTATATGTCCGAAGTCGTTTTCCTGTTCGAGCTTTGACTACTTAAGCTTTCCATTCTACACTTCCAATAATTCAGCGTGCGGATTGTGTGAGGTAACTTGCGATGAGGGAATTCCAAAGATTAAACTGAAAGAAAACTATACATCCTATGATCTTTTACAAGTCCATCCAGGTAGCAGTGTCACGATTCAAGTTTTCGACTCTTATTTTGATAACCTGATAAATACTAAAAGTTGTGATTCGTTCATGTATAAATTTCCACCAAATTCACCCTCTGTGTCTTATACTAGCATATATCCGACTATATCCATATTAAGATGTGACAAGAGTTCACAACTCGATGCACAGGTCGACGAGTATTTTGGTAAATAACGTAAATATTATAGTTTTGAAAGATGTAGCAACTATAGCTCCACCTTGCAATGTGGTTGTTCTGCCTGGAAATTCTTTATCTATGCTTCCAATTGGTGCAGATGTAGAAAATCCATTTAATATTTTAACGTTTAAGGTTAATTTTGTACTACAAGTGTCTGATGAGTGTCAAAAATGTCACACAAGAGGAGGGAAGTGTTCTGAAAAGAACCAGTCTTTTCGGTATGAATACAGCATCCGCAACACAAAAAAAGGTACGAGCTAGCTTTCTTTTGCCATAGTAAAGTTTCACTTCGCCCTTTGTTATCTTTCAAAAAGATAATGATAATGTTAAGTTCTTTATGCAGAAAAACCAAGAAATATTGTGATAAAATCAGCGCTCGGTAACACTGCATCTGTTTCTTTTCCCATTCGAGAATTATATTTCAAAATTGGAATTGGAAGTAGTTTTATAATGTCATTCTTTTATTGCAGTAACTTTTGGCACTGGGGCTGCAATAATGATATCAATCTTAGTAGTCCTTTTCTTCAAATTCAAGATGTCTTCAAGGTATAACAAGGGAAAATACAGCAACTTGGAAGCCTTTATAAAGAGTCACGAATCTCTTGCTCCAAAAAGGTACACTTATTCGGGTGTGAGGAAGATGACTGATTCCTTCAAAGTCAAAGTCGGGGAAGGAGATTGTTATATCTAGTCTTATATTTTCGCCTAAGTCGTGTCTAGGGTAATCAAGAGTCGAGTAGCCTAGTTTCCTAATAGCTATTAATAAAGGTCGGTTGGCAATGTCTAAGCCCAACCCGACCCGTAGGACTTGTATAGTCGGTTCCCCCTCATCTCTATAAAAGGAGGTGAGGGGGAACAAACCAATTACGTCATTCTTTCAATAAAACTAATCGGAACGATTAGGGATAATACCTTGTGTGGGCGTCGTTTTTCTTTTCTGTCGATTTCTGTGTGTTACGATCGAATTTTCCGCATCTAGTAATCAGGGTTGTAGGGAATAAACCCTACAAGTGGTATCAGAGAGCTCAGGTTCGTGGTCTTGCTGGTTTGCTAGGATCGATCGACGAAGTGGTGTTTCTGGTTCGTGAAACATCAAAGTAACAGCAGAAGTAATCGATAAAAAGGAGTGTTTTTCATATCGCCAGGTGGTGGTGGTTTTTTGTGACGGCTGAGTTACAGAAGATAAAGAGAGAAGAAAGAAGAACAGTGGTTGTGGCTGTGTTATTAAAGTCAACTAATATTACGAGGGTTTTTGTTGGTGGGCCAAGTTATTGGGTCATTGGATCCAACAAGTTTTTTTGTTGCCAAATAATTAATTTTGGGCTTAAAAATTTATTGGTCCAAGGTTTATAAAACAAAAATTGTTACTTTGTAATATTTTACACAAGGGGACTTCGTAATTCGTGATTGTGAGGTTTAACGTATCACAAGGTTTAGCGAGTTACCGAAGGGACTTTATTGGTTTGTGATTGTGAGGGTTTATCACAAGGTTTAGCAAATCAACAAAGGGATAAAGAATGACGGGAGCCAAGTTTGACATCGAGAAATTCGATGGAACTGGCGATTTCGGGTTATGGAGAATCAAGATGCGTGCTTTATTAATCCAGAACGGATGTGAAGCAGCTCTGGAGGTTTTCCCCGCGAATATGGAAGCTGAAGAGAAATCTAAGCTTGACAAGAATGCTCACAGTGCCATGATTTTGTGTTTAGGTAACAAGGTCCTGAGAGAGGTTACCGGGGAGACGACTGCAGCGGGGGTTTGGTCAAAGCTCGAGTCTTTGTACATGACAAAGTCATTGGCCAATAAGTTGTACCTGAAGAAGAAGTTGTATACATTCTACATGCCGACTGGACGAAAGATTTCCGAGCATATAGATGAGTTCAACAAAATCGTTGTTGATTTAGCAAATATTGAGGTAAAATTCGAAGATGAAGATCTTGCTTTATTGTTACTCACGTCTTTACCAGCATCATACGAACACTTTGTGGATACCTTGCTTTATGGACGGGAAGATTTGACTTTGGAGGACGTGATGGCCACACTAAATTCAAAGGAAATCAAAGAAAGGTTCAAGGCGAAGGGGGATGATGGTGAAGGGTTATATGTGAGGGGAAGAACTGATCGCAGGAATTCGCATCAGTCAAAGGGAAAGTCAAGATCGAAATCTCGAGGTGGAATACTCAAATGCTTTATTTGCCAATCTGAGGAGCACTTGAGAAGAGACTGTCCGAAGAATAATCGCAAGAAGTCAAAAGATTACGTCAAGAAAGATAATCAACCAAGCTCCAGTGGTTCGATTTACGATGATTCTGAGGTGATGATGGTGATGAGTGCAGAAAGACTGCAAGATTGGATCATGGATTCAGGAGGTTCATATCACATGTCACCCAGGTTAGATGTATTTTTTGATTTTCTGGAATGCGATGGGGGCAGCGTACTGTTGGGTGACAACAGGGAGTGCAAGATCAGGGGTATTGGCAAGGTAAAGGTACAACTGAAAGATGGGTCAAGTTTTGTGTTACACAATGTCAGGTACATTCCTGAATTGAAAAGAAACTTGATATCGCTGGGAACTCTTGAAAAAGAGGGATATACCGTAAAATTGCAGTCGGGCAAAGTCAAGGTGATTAATGGTTCTAGGGTTATTATATCTGGAACCCGAAGGGAGAACTGCGTGTACTCTTTGGATGGCCATGCATTGGCCGGTGAGCTTAATGCTAGTGTTGAAGAAAAAGACAGTCTTGTGCAGGTTTGGCATAAAAGACTGGGACATATCAGTGAGGCGGGACTACACGTGCTGGAAAAGCAGGGTTTGTTTGGCAAGAAGAGTCTAGGTAAGCTCGATTTTTGTGAGAATTGTGTTCTGGGAAAGTCACATCGAGTCCGTTTCGGTGTAGGAAGGCACACTACTCAAGGAGTGATAGACTATGTTCATTCAGACTTATGGGGTCCGTCTCAGGTGGAATCATTGGGAGGTAAGAGGTATTTCTTATCTATTGTCGATGATTATTCCAGGAGGGTATGGGTTTATGTTCTCAGGTTCAAACACGAAGCATTTGAGAAGTTCAAAGAGTGGAAGCAGTTAGTAGAGAATCAGACTGGGAGGACGGTTAAGAAGCTTAGGACGGATAATGGTCTTGAGTTCTGTAACCGGGAGTTTAATCAGCTATGTACTGAGAGTGGGATTGCTAGACATTTGACGGTTGCCGGGACACCGCAGCAGAATGGGTTAGCAGAACGGATGAATAGAACTCTCATGGACAAGGTACGCTGTTTATTAATACAGTCTGGATTGCCCAAGACCTTTTGGGCGGAAGCGACATGTACGGCCGCATATCTTATAAATAGGTCACCATCGACAGCGATTGAGAAGAAGACACCTATGGAGATGTGGTCGGGACATCCTAGTGATTATGGGATGTTGAGGGTTTTCGGCTGTGTCGCGTATTCACACGTTAAACAAGGTAAGCTCGAGCTGAGAGCGGTAAAATGCGTTCTTTTGGGGTATCCTGAAGGTGTGAAGGGGTACAGACTATATAGGCTTGATAATGAATCGCCTAAAATAGTCACAAGCAGGAACGTGGTCTTCAATGAAAGTGTCATGTACAAAGACACGTTGAAGGATACTGGTGCAGGTAAAGATAAGTCTGTTGAGGAATTACAGGTTGAGGTGGAACTGCAGAGGTTAAATAATCATACGCCTGAGGAAGACCATCCAGGTCAGGAAGATCAAATAGGTCAGGAAGATCAGACATATCAGGAAGACCAGACAGATCAAGAAGATGGCTATGATGAAGGTGCAGGGGTTCAAGAAATTGATCATCCACCGGATCTCACAGATTATCAATTGGTTCGGGATAGAGAGCCAAGGACAAGAACTAAACCGGCAAGGTTTCGGGATGAGAGTAATATGGTTGCTTACGCGTTTGCTGCAGCAGAGGAAGAAGATACTCATGAACCATTGACATACCAGGAAGCAGTTGCTTGTGAAGACAGTTCTAAGTGGAAAGCTGCTATGAAAGAAGAGATGGATTCTCTGAAGAAGAACAAGACCTGGGTGTTGGTAGATCATCCAGCTGGGCAAAAGCTGGTGAGTTGCAAATGGCTGTTCAAAATAAAAGAAGGGATTGAAGGTGTTCAAAAGCCTAGGTACAAGGCAAGGCTGGTGGCTCGTGGATTCACACAAAGAGCAGGTATTGATTACAATGAAGTATTTTCGCCGGTAGTTCGACACACATCTATTCGGGTTATACTTGCATTGACTGCGTGTAAAGATTATGAGCTGGAGCAGCTTGATGTAAAGACGGCGTTTTTACATGGAAATCTTGAAGAAGTGATCTACATGAGGCAGCCACCGGGATTTGAACAAGGTAACAAGGTATGTTTGTTAAAGGAATCTCTTTATGGTTTGAAGCAGTCACCTAGGCAATGGTACAAGAGGTTCGATGAGTATATGCTGGGCAACGGGTTTAAGCGTAGCAATTACGACAGCTGCGTATATTACAGAAGTTATGCACCAGGGGAGTATATCTATCTATTGTTATATGTAGACGATATGCTGATTGCTTGTAAAAGCAAGGCTGAGATCGCGGCTACCAAGTCTTTGCTTAAAAGGGAGTTCGACATGAAAGAGCTCGGGGAAGCAAAGAAGATTCTTGGTATGGAGATCTTCAGGGATCGGAGTCGCAAGATTCTGAGGGTGTCACAATCCGGGTATGTTTCTAAAGTTTTAAAAAGGTTTAGAATGGACAATGGGAAGTCGGTTCAGACACCATTGGGTGGGCACTTCAAGCTGTCGTTGAAGGATTGCCCGGTTAGGGATTGTGATGTTGAAAGAATGAGTAGGGTGCCGTATGCAAATGCGGTTGGGAGCTTGATGTACTTGATGGTATGCACGAGGCCAGACATAGCGTATGCAGTAAGTGTAGTTAGCAGATATTTGGCGAATCCGGGTAAACTCCATTGGAAAGCAGTGAAGTGGATTATGAAATATTTGCAGGGCACTGTAAACGTGGGTTTGGTGTATGGGACAAATCGTGGCAACCATGTGGACGTAACAGGTTTTGTTGATTCAGACTACGCCAAGGATCCGGATAAGGGTAGGTCTCTCACTGGTTACGCATTTTTAGTACAGGGATGTGTTGTAAGCTGGAAGGCAACGCTACAACACGTGGTGGCTCTCTCAACTACAGAGGCAGAGTATATGGCCCTTACGGAGGCTGTTAAGGAAGCTATTTGGCTAAGGGGACTCTTGGAAGAGTTGGGCGTGAAGCTCAACACTGTTGCAGTTAATTGTGATAATCAGGGCGCGATTCACTTATCGCGGAATCATGTTTTTCATGAAAGGACTAAGCACATTAATGTGCGTTATCACTTTATCAGAGAAGTCTTGGAAGCAAAGACGGTTGAAGTTCTGAAGGTGGGTACTGAACACAATGCTGCGGATGCCTTAACGAAGGTGGTACCTGGACGCAAGTTACAACACTGCATGGAATTGCTGAGTGTTGGGATAGGCTAATATAAGCCTAAGGTGGAAATTGTTATATCTAGTCTTATATTTTCGCCTAAGTCGTGTCTAGGGTAATCAAGAGTCGAGTAGCCTAGTTTCCTAATAGCTATTAATAAAGGTCGGTTGTCAATGTCTAAGCCCAACCCGACCCGTAGGACTTGTATAGTCGGTTCCCCCTCATCTCTATAAAAGGAGGTGAGGGGGAACAAACCAATTACGTCATTCTTTCAATAAAACTAATCGGAACGATTAGGGATAATACCTTGTGTGGGCGTCGTTTTTCTTTTCTGTCGATTTCTGTGTGTTACGATCGAATTTTCCGCATCTAGTAATCAGGGTTGTAGGGAATAAACCCTACAGAGGTTATGGTTCTGTGTACAAAGGAACGTTACCAAATGGTAACAGTGTCGCAGTCAAACTTTTGAATGAACTAAAAGGTGACGGGGAAGATTTAGTTAATGAACTCGCAAGCATTAGCAAGACTTGTCATGTTAACATAGTAAATTTGTTGGGATTCTGTTTTGAGCGTCGTCACCGAGCCCTGATTTATGAGTATATGCCTAACGGGTCCCTTGAAAAATTCATATACAATCGAAGTTCACCATTAAGTAGCAGCCAACTAGGATGGAAAAAGCTGTATGAGATATCAGTCGGCATTGGGAGAGGGCTAGAGTACTTGCATCGTGGTTGTAACACACAGATTTTGCATTTTGACATAAAGCCACATAATATTCTTTTAGATCAAGATTTTTGTCCTAAGATATCTGATTTTGGTCTCGCTAAGCTATGTCCTGAAAAAAGAAGCGTCATATCTATGTCGGGTATGAGAGGGACTCCTGGTTATATTGCACCAGAAGTATTTTCTAGGAACTTTGGAGGCGTATCTCATAAATCAGATGTTTATAGCTACGGGATGATGGTGTTAGAAATGGTAGGAGGCCGAAGAGATGTTGTGGTTGAAGATGACGACATGAGTAGTATGCACTTCACTCATTCAATATATAAACAACTCGTCTCCAACAGAAACTTTGGATTGAGAGGTATACTGAATGAAGAGAATGAAGAGGACAAAGAGCGAGTAACAAAGATGGTTTTGGTAAGCTTTTGGTGCATACAAGGCGATCCTTCAAGTAGACCATCAATGAGTAAGGTGTTGGAAATGTTAGAAGGGAATTTAGAATTTTAGATTCCTTAGAAGTTCCTCCTAAACCTTTCTTGTTTAACCATCCAACATCACCAGCTTCGCGCCACTGAATTGGTACTTCAATACAAATTTACATCACCATCTTATTTTGTTTTATTTAAATTAGTGTTGTATGAAATAAATTGTTTGTTAAACTATTTGGTAGAGTACTTTTTTCCTTTTAACAATTCACATCACCATAATATAATTTGCTTTATCTAAATTAGTAGGCTTTTAAGAACACATGTTATATGCATATAATTGCAGCATAAAAGATACCCACAGAAAGTATGAAACATGCACATGCCAAGAAGGTCTATTAGTTTAGTGGCCTGTGGCCAGATCATTGCAATCGAATTCCCAGTCCCTTGGGATGTATTTCACAGCTTACAAAATAGGGAAGCACGTCCTCTATTTTAGAATCAATGCAAACTGGACTTGGAGAGAATAGTCGTCCGGTTTGGCCTCCAATTGTCCCATTACAACAATTCCCAATCTGACTAAAATCCATGACGCAGGTGCAACATTCATCTTGATAAAAACTTTATCGAGCTGCGTACGTGATGGTCTGGCAGGTTGTGCAGGACTACTAAACAGGTTTAGTTCTAGGACTTTTTTTACGGTCAATAGCAAACCATAGAGTGTAAGAGACTAGGACCTTGGGCCCCAAGATCAGTTACTTAGATTGGTTAAAACTTCTCTCATTGCTGAGAAGTATGGTCTATTTACTAACTGAGCAATATTTGACTTCTACAAATGTATGGCGATATTTTGTTTCTTATAGGAAGCAACCCATTTGCGAGACAAACCCGGTTCAAGGTAAATCATAGCTTTCTTCAGCGAGTCTAAGTTATTGAAAACATACTAATTATACAAGATTTTGGGTCTTAAGTTCAATACCTTCTCCCAATACCATGGCGGGATTCAGTATCATTGCTGTACGTCCAATACCTTCTGCTAACCCTATAGGAGTTGCTTAACGCCTCCAAATAAAGATCGCCAAATGAAGATTGGCTGGGCGATTTCACAATTGTGGCTGTTCTGTGCCATTTTAACGGCACCATGATTTACTAATGCATGATGAATTATGAAGAAATGACAACTAATGAAGTTATCATCTTATCATTCATGGCTTCATGCCCATGCTTGTCCCATTACATGTTCAAGTGGCCATATATCCGTTGCATTATTTCTAAACATATAATCATACAAACAATATATAACAATATATATGAAGTCATATAAAAGTAATATGATTAGTTCATCACTGTACATTAAAAGTTACAAATATATTATGCACTTCTTGAGTGTCTTGAATCCAAATCACAATCGTTATCAAATTTTCTACTTGTATCCTTCAACAGCCTGTTTTGACAGGTTAAAGCAAAGTCAGATATACATATTAAACAATAACAAAAGATGAAAGATGTATTAGATATAAATATGATTTCGATGGGGGCTTTTGCAATTTCTGCTACTGGTTACACCCTGAAAAACTAGCACGTCTTTGCAAGAAATACTAACCAGTACTGGTTGTGCAACACAAATGCGTCAGCTTGAACACTTTCTCCATCGTCATTGCGATTCCAGTGATACATTGCGTGTGTTTTATTCATTATCTCAAGTGTAGAATGTCCATAACTAGCCTCCCGAAATGCTGAATAGTGAGGCTGAGGATCGTTAAAGCTGCAAAGTCGGTCAAGAAAAACATAATCATTAGCATAAGTCTGCTCCTATACTTTTAGCAAATCATGAAATCTAAAGATTTTGCAAAAATTTAGAGAAATTGATGTCGACTAATAAAAAAACTCACGTTGAAGCAAGACCTTCTTTGTTTCCTCCATCTCCAACGGTTATGTAAATTGGAGCTGATTTATCGGGAACTGGATAGCTCACACCACCTGTTATGTTGTAGTGTATGTTGGAGACCCGGTACTGAAATCATGCGTTTAACTTAACATTAACAAAAATGTCTAAACTTTCTATATCAACTTTTTATCATAATAGCAATTGTGAAATAGGTAATGGTTTTAAAATACATGTATCAGAAAGGAAGATATAAAGGAGCCAGAGTGACAAACCGATCTTTCATAAGCGTGGACATGACCTGCAAAGACTATATCGACTTTGTTCTCAACAAACCAACTCTCGAATGCAACTCGCATGCTTTCACCGTCCATGTAGTGAGCACTATTACTATTGTACATTGGGGAGTGCATAATAACAATTAGCCAAGGTGTTTTCTCCCTGTCCACTTTTTTAAATTCTGCTTCTAACCATAGGTATTGAGGTGTGCATTTCACTGTCACAGTTGAAATCAATAAATTCAATACCTAATACTCTGTACTTAGGTATAATATATGCTAATCAAGGAACATAAAAAATATGTTTAGAAAGCAAGTTACCAAATGGAGAGTAACTTGAGAGGAAAATTATATGAGCGGATGCACGTCTCACTGCATACCAAAGAGGACTAATGCTTTCGCTGGCTGCATAAGGTGTCTCATATCTATGAAGAAATTGTTTGAAAGGTTCCACTTCGCCCTGAAGATAAATATTGAGATTAGTGAAAGAGCTTAACAATAACTAACAAAACATTAGAAACAGTCCCATGGTTGTATAGTATCTTACCAAAGATGTCAAATACTCTATCTCATGATTTCCTACTGTCCATAACCATGGTTGATATGCTGTACTTTTTTCAACAAAACGAGCATATGTATCCCAGCGTAAACCCACATCATAGTATTTATGTTGATCAGCGTAAGATAGATCTCCAACATGTAACACAGTTTGTGCTCCACTTTCAATATAATGCTCCAAAGTGGACAATGAATTATAGGTTTGCCCCAAGTCACCTGAAATGAGAATACACATGTGTGAGTATTTGTCATTAAATTAATAATTGAAGTCGAATATAATATGTTGATCAAAATAAATCAAAAGAATAAATCAAGAGGTAATTACTACTCACCTATGATTCCAAATTTGTAATAAGCATTTGGATCGACTTTTGGTGGCGTTTTAAACCAAAATGATCGAGCAGAATCACCATCTCCAATTTCGTAGTAGTACTTGGTGTTATACTAATTAACAACAAGACACAAACTTGTTAATTAGTAACAAAATCAGACATTTAATAAATATGCGAACAGATTAATGTATACATACCTCTAGGCCATCGACGAGACACTTATGAAGATAGCCAGATGTGTAGTTGTAAAACTTATAGGATTTAACTTTCATCCCTTGTGCTACATAATTGTACTTATTCTCAAACGTTCCGTACCTTACTTGGTTTGAACCTGGTTCATCTGGTGTCACCCACATTATAATCACAGCTTTTCCATCATAATCTCCTTGAGTGATATGTACCTACATATTAGATGATGTTAATTCTGTTATCAGGCTTTCGTTACATGCCATATTCATAAGGATTTTGGTTACCTGCTCTGGTGCATTATAACCGCTTGGCTTTGCAAACACTGGATGATCAAGAGGCATATCTTCTGCTGGGAACACTTGACGAATGAAACTGCTTGTGACACCAGCATAGACATTGCCCACGAAGCTCAGCAAAATAGAGCCGAGAATCACAAACTTAGGTATCATTTTCTTATCCTTTAGAACGTTCATATTTTGCTTAATTAACCCTTGAACACTATATAGCCAGTATAAAGTGCAATCAAGAATATGTATTAAGAATATATGTCGTGAAACTCATGTAATATAATTAAGTGTATACTGACAGATTGTTAACAGATTGATCCAACTGTACCTATCAGGATTTATTAAATAATTAAGAACTTGGTATTATTGTCACTAATTAACTTGGTATTATTGTGGAGGTTGATCATCAAATCTGATTCGTGTTATTTTTTTATGTGACAATCATTAAAATGTATATATTAAGTATGTGTCACAATACTTATTATAAAATTGTCTACTGGTTTTTTTTTTTTTTTTTTTTTTTGGGTAACCGTGATTTTCGACTCATTGGCCGACTAATCCACGGGGTTTGAGCCCACCGCGTCTACTGGTTGTTTAGTTGGCACACTTTGAGTGCATCTCCATATAGTTTATAGGGCAAATTGCAAATTGTCTCAAAATTCATTGATTTAGGCACCTGATAGAAACTTAATTTCAATTTGGTCCATCTATCATACGTGGTGGTCCTCACGTGCACTGCATGTCTGCATGTAACGGAAGACTAAATTTTACCTGACGAAACTCTCTTTCCGGAAGACTTTATTTTCAAGGACTAAATTTGCATTATCTTGTTTATTAAATGCTTATTGCTTCATCATTATGTGAAACTTTCCACATTGGTATATAATCTATTTAACCATATTATAACCCAAACTCTCTCATTCCTAATAAACTTTATAGAATTATGACTCCGTAATTATATACTCTTATAAAACAATGGCAAACATTCTTCCTCTCTTGTAAGAACTAGCAAACTATGTGAACTCGACAGTGATAATTGATCAAGTGCTCGTGTTGATGGGGAAGAAAATAGACAAGGAACTGAAATTTGAGGAGAAATTCAGAAACCTATGTTCGGATATAGTGGACACTGTCAAAAACAGAGTAGAGTACATTGAGAAGCTCAAAAAGTATCCACGACTACGGGCAAACGTAGAGGCTGCAAAAACTACTTGTGTGTTGAAGCATGAATAAAAGATGGATACACTACAACAATCCACCCCTTCTCATCGAGGTTTTTCCTAGCGACAAAATGTCACTGGGAAAACCCACTAAACGACAAAACGAATCCGACGTGGCACCTTTGCTCGTAGAAATTTGACCAAAGTATATCGAAATGTTTCCCCAGCGACATGTCGCTGGGGAAAAGTTGGCTAAAATTTGACCAAATTCTTCACCAAAAATGTAAGCGGGAGATTATCCCGCCAATGTTTCTCCAGCGACATGTCGCTGGCGAAACTTTTTTCATAGACTAAACAGAGTGATTAGTGTTAATGAATGGTTTATTTAATATTACAAAGTTTTTCCAGCGACATGTCGCTGGGGATACTTTCAGGATTTCCTTCAAAAGATTTCGTTAACGCGCTTTTTTTACAAACGACAAACAAAATTGTTCCCCAGCGACATGTCGCTGGGGATACTTCACATGCAATCTTTAATATTCTTTATGTAATGTATATTTAAAATTATATATAAAATAGAAAAATTATAATATATAAAAAAAATATAGTTCTTAAAATTTAAAATACTATTTTACCATTAAAAAAAATTTATATGTCTTTTTATGATAAAAAAAAAGTGAGAGAAATGGTTAAATTTTCCCGCCAGTGTTTTCCCGCCAATTTTTTCCCGCCAACATTTTGCCTGCCAATGTTTTTCCGCCAAAAGTTAACATTCACTGATAATTGTTAACATTCGATGGGAAAAAGTATCCCCATCAACATGTCGCTGGAGAAATCCCAAAAAATCGCTGGTGGAGGAGTCGATTGTTGTAGTGATATGGAGAAGGTTACTCATCTTCAGTTTATGATGAATCAGTCCCATGTTGGTTTGCGTGAGATGCTCATCTTTGTGCGAATGTTATAGGATGAAATGCTAGGTTAGGTTTAGTTGCAAGGGGTTGTGTTGTGTATCGTGTTGTGTTTCGGTTAGGTTGTGGTTTTTAATCATGTTTTTAAGTTCAAGTATGTTGATGTTTTATGTTTTGTAATGCCGATGCTTATTAATATAATGGTTTAATCGTTTCCTTATAATTTGTTTGTTTCGGTATGACTTTATGTTTTGTTGATCTTTGTGTTTCGTTGATCTTTGTGTTTTGTTGATCTTTGTGGTTCGTTGATCTTTGTGTTATTATAAAAGAAATGTTATAATAAAAAGGGTAAGGTGAAATCCTAGCCCTTGGATTAAATCTATCAAAATTTAAAAAATTCTTAAAAAACCCGATGTTTTTTCGTAAATTATAGAAACTTTAAGGGCTTTTATGAAAATTGCTACGCGCCTATTCTTTTCGTCAAATAAAAAAAATCAAATATCTGTTCGTTCTTCTCTCTCTTAAACACACACAAACACACACACTCTTAAACCTAACCTATCAAATCGATTAAAATCAACGAATCACACTAAATCCTAACGAATCTCATCGAGTAAACAATGGATCGTGATGGTTCGAACGTATATAGGATTAACACCGCCTTCTCCTTCCGGTAACTATATTTTATTGCATTTATTTATATTTAATTTATAATTTATTCTAATTATTTTTGTTATAAATCATGTTCATGTTTAATTATAGGAAAATAAAAATAAAAATAAAGAATCAACATATATTGAAACATCTTCGAGTAAGTTTTTATGACTCTAATGCATTAGGTTAATTTTGGATTTTAATGCTATAGGATGCAACTTAGGACCACATGAATGATTTAGGTTAAAAAAAATTTATTAGTTTCAGTAAATCTGTGTTTATATGCTTGAAAATAATTGTGATGCATTTAAATAGAAAGTTTGATGTTATAGGATGCAACTTAGGGCCACATGAATGATTTAGGTTAAAAAAAATTTATTAGTTTCAGTAAATCTGTGTTTATGTGCTTGAAAATATTTGTGATGCGTTTAAATTGAAAGTTTGATGCTATAGGACGCAACTTATGGCCACATGAATGATTTAGGTTAAAAAAAATTATTAGTTTCAGTAAATATGTGTTTATGTGCTTGAAAATAATTGTGATGCGTTTAAATTGAAAGTTTGATGCTATAGGATGCAACTTAGGGCCACATGAATGATTTAGGTTAAAAAAAATTATTAGTTTCAGTAAATCTGTGTTTATGTGCTTGAAAATAATTGTGATGCGTTTAAATTGAAAGTTTGATGCTATAGGATGCAACTTAGGACCACATCAATGATTTAGGTTTGAAATATTTAATTATTAGTTTGAGTAAAATCTGTGTTTATATGATTTGAAATGATTCCGATGCATTTAAGTTGACATTCTGATGTTGTAGGATATAAGTTAGAACAATATGAATGATTCAGGTTAATTGTTTTTTATTAGATTGAGTAAATATGTGTTTGTATGCTTTGAAATATTTGCGATGCGTTTAAATTAAAAGTTTGATGCTATAGGATGCAACTTAGGACCACATCAATGATTTAGGTTTAAATATTTTTATTAGTTCGAGTAAATCTGTGTTTATATGCTTTGAAATGATTCAGATGCGTTTATGTTGACATTCTGATGTTGTAGCATACAAGTTAGAACAACATGAATGATTCAGGTCTAAATGTTTGAGTAAATCTGTGTTTGTATGCTTTGAAATGATTGCGATGTGTTTAATTTAACAGTATGATGCAATACAATGCAAATAGAATGCGCTGTGATAAAATTTATATTGGATGCAATGCGATAGGATCAATGCAAATAGATTGGATGCAATTTAATAAAGTTTAGATTGGATTGGATGCAAATAAAATGCGATAAATTTTAGATTGGATCAATGCGATAAAATTTAGATTAGATTGGATTCAAATAGAATGCGATAAAATTTAGATTTAATGCAATGCGATAAAATTTAGATTATACTGGATGTGATGCGATAAAATTTGGATTAGATTGGATGCAAATAGAATGTGATAAATTTTAGATTGGATGCAATGCTATATGATGAAAAATACAATGCGATGCGATGCTATAGGGCCAGATAACTTAGTTAGGTTGGATGTAAGACATGGACAAAAAAATCATTTAGATAAAATGTTGATTTAAAATGTATTAAAATGTTTGAAAATGACTGATGCGTTAAAATTTTGATCGTCATGTGTTAGAATTTGATATATTATTCTATAAGATCTATGCATTATTAAGGTTTATGTTTAAGTTTTAAAACTTGATGCAATAGAATATAATTTTTTAAATCAATTATTTTTAGTTTATTTGTAGTAAAATTTATTTTTAAATCTCATAATTTAATAATTTTTCAGGTCATACTCAATCAGACGATTCTAAAGAAAAAAACAAGAAGACTTGTTGATAAAAAAGATTAAAAAAAAGAAGAAAAATGAAACTGATTCTGATTATGAGATTGAAGCCAGTAATGCATTATTACTCATAGCAGAAAAATTTAATAGTAAGTATTTAATATGTAATACATTGTTATATTAGCTATTATAAATGATAATTTATAGTTAAATATAAGAGGGAAGTGCAAAAATCATCCCTGTGGTATGTCGAAAAATCGAATTACATCCTTCGTTAACTTTTTGGACAACAGCCATCCCTCCGTTAGTGCGCGGGGCACAATACATCCCTCATGGACTAACGGTGCAAATGTTTTCTCGTTAAAAATTAACAAAATCTAAAATAGAGGGTATTCTTGTCTTTTTCCTTTCCCAGGGATGTATTTTGAACCTTATCATAAATAGTTTCAAAAAAAAATTATTTTTGAAAAAAAAAATTTATTTTCAAAAAAAAAAATTATTTTCGAAAAAAAGTTTTATTTTCTAAAAAAAAATTATTTTCGAAAAAAAAAATATTTTCGGAAAGAAAAGTTATATTTTCTAAAAAAATTATTTTCGAAAAAAAAAATTATTTTCGAAAAAAAAAATTTATTTTCGAAAAAAAAAATTATTTTCGAAAAAAAGTTTTATTTTCTAAAAAAAAATTATTTTCGAAAAAAAAAATATTTTCGGAAAGAAAAGTTATATTTTCTAAAAAAATTATTTTCGAAAAAAAAAATTTATTTTCGAAAAAAAAATTTATTTTCGAAAAAAAAAAATTATTTTCTAAAAAAAATTTATTTTCGAAAAAAAAAATTATTTTCGAAAAAAAAATTATTTTCGAAAAAAAATTATTTTCAAAAAAACAATTTATTTTCTAAAAAAACTTTATTTTCGAAAATAATTTTTTTTTTTCGAAAATAATTTTTTTTTAGAAAATAAAACTTTTTTTCGAAAATAAATTTTTTTTTGAAACTATTTATGATAAGGTTCAAAATACATCCCTGGGAAAGGAAAAAGACAAGAATACCCTCTATTTTAGATTTTGTTAATTTTTAACGAGAAAACATTTGCACCGTTAGTCCATGAGGGATGTATTTTGCCCCGCGCACTAACGGAGGGATGGCTGTTGTCCAAAAAGTTAACGAAGGATGTAATTCGATTTTTCGACATACCACAGGGATGATTTTTGCACTTCCCTCTAAATATAATTTATAGTTAAATTTAATAGTAAGTATTTATGTTTTAATTTTCATGAGTGAAAATATGTGGTAGGATTTTAACCCTAATGCAATTGGATATATTAAATATAATGTAATAGATGAGGTAGGATTTTAAAATATAGGTACTACAATTTGAAATACCAGGCAATAGAAAAAGTATAAATGCAAATAATATTTATGTTTTAAATTTCATGACTGAAAGATGTGGTAGGATTTTATCTCTAATGTAATAGGATACATTTATATTTTTTTATTATATTACTTTTAATTTTTTTTGAAGTTTATTTTATGTTTAAAATCTCATAATTTAATAATGTTTCGGGTGATAATGAAACACACTACTACAAAAATCCCTTAGAGACACTGGTTTTGCAAAAGGTCTCCAAAGGGGGATGTCTCTTTAGCAAATCCTAAAAAGACTGGTTTTAAACTCAGTCTCTATAATACGTATACACACTTGTTTTAAAAAACAAAAAAAAAAGTCTCTTTAGAGATTGGTATCCATAGTATTTCTCCAGAAACTAGTCTTTTTAGCAACATCTAACCAGTCTTTTTATAGAGTAAAAAGACGTGTATTTTCTAAAAAACAAGTCTCTTTGGAAATCGGTATTTTTTTAAAAAAAAATTGGAATTTTTAGTAAATTCCAAATTTTACAATTTTAACCCACCAAAGTGAAGAAATACAAATACAATGAATATATATAAACTAATTTAGAAGGACCAAAACTCTAAAACATACAAACAAAAGCAACCAAACACAGTTTTTATTAAAATTAAAGTCAGACTATAACTTACAACAATATAGAATATTACTAGAATTTAGCTTAATCGTCTATGTCTAATCTCGCCACAATGTGAACCATGTACGAATGATCGCGTTTATCTCTTTGGTATCCAACGGACGCTCGTTATTCCATGGTACCTATGACTAATTTAATCGAATGTAAACATTAGGAATAAAATACATATAACCGATAAGCATCTAACAATGTACAGATGCAACATATGTCTGAACCACCTTTTTGTAATGGCTTCACTATAATCTGCACAAAATAGTAAACCAAGATGAACACAAATCATAAAAAGAAAAATATATGAGTATTTGGGATCGCGTATCAAGAGTGTATATGCTTATTACCTAGTAAGCATATATAATAACTAATCTCATACACAATCTCATTCTAACCAAATGGTCCGAATTCAATTAGATGAATCATATATTATAACCAATCTGCCCAATGCTTTACGTAGTAATTATATATTTATGTGCCTAAATGTAATGTGAAACTTCAATGAGTTTCAAAAACAGACATGGAACGATACAAAAACAACACATAATATAAAAAATCAAATAAGAGCAAGGTAGATAACATACATCCCTAACGTAGAATTGATATCAACGTTGATGGTTTTTTCGTCAGCACCAACATAATGTGTTTTATGCTTGTACATCATCAGGATTGACCTGCAAGACCCATGCTAAATAAGACAAATTACAACACACAAGGTACTTGAATTAATGGAAATCAAAATAACAAACCTCAAAGACGTTTCAACTACTTCCATGTACATGGTGAGCTCCTAAGTACACCTGTGAGACACCTACATCCACAATTTTGTAGCAATCAGTTCAAATGAGAATGTTACCTCTTTAACTAAGAAAATTCTTATTAGAGTCGACGGTACAGGCCAGTAAAACGACATGAACATATTTAAACGTATAATTATTTTTATAGTTCTCATGATATCAAAAGTATTCAACGTTTTCATTTAGCTATTAACATACCACCGTCTAATCCGTTTTTATAATTAATAAGATTATATAAGTTATTAACCGGTTTCTAAACCACAACCAACCATGAATTTGATTCGTGCCCGACACTCTAAAACGTCGACATCCCGTGAAAAAACGTGACCGAAACTAATAAACAGCAAACCCAAACGCCCTTAATGTCTCTTCTGCAGTCCAAGCACCCCGTTATAAACTGTCAGCAGACCCAAACGCCCCGTTATAATCTGTCAGTAGACCCAAACGCCCTCTAGTGACATTTATGTTGCACCAAATGCACCCATGTTTCTTATAAATAGCGAATCCAAACACCCCTGCTATTGTTCTGCTGAACCGACCGCACCCTACCTGCTGTTGAACTCCTCCGCAAACGCACCCTCGCTGTTGGTTTTTACAGAAACCAACACTCCCGCTGTGGTTTCGCTGATAGAAACAAACGAACCCTCTAGGACTGTAAATCAGCCAACCAAACGCACCCTTTAAGGGCAGATTAAACATAGAAACAAACACCCTTAATGAGTCGGGGAAATCTAGACGCGAAAGAACAACATTTCAAGGAGTATAACAATCCACCACAAGCTCGACACCACCGCGGTGCATCTATGGTGGCTGGTCACGCACACAAACACCACCGAGGACATGGTTTTATGAATAACAAACCAACAAACAACCCTTAGGCTGATGAAAAACAAAACAAATCCCGACAGGGGCTGTTGTACAAGGAAACGCGGGTAAGGTCGACAGTTGGGTAGAATAACGGTGGTGGTGATACGGATAACTGTTGGTGTCTTGTGGTGGTTTAAATCTAGGGTATCACGGCGGCTGGTGGAAAAGCCACGACAACAGAGAGGGTTGTGTCGTGGTGACTATTTTGTAGGTGGTGGTGTCGTGGTGAGGTGGGTTGCGTCGATGGTGACGGCTGGAGTTGGTGGTGATGGTAAAGGACGACGACGGTAGTGGAGTGGATCTGTGGGGTCACGGAGATGGTGTGGATTTGATGGTGGTGTTGTGGTCGAACATCCATGGTGGTTGCGACAGATTTAGTGGAGATTTGTTGCGGCTGAGATTTTTTATTAACGGTGGTGATGTGAGGGTGAGCAAATCGGTGGTGGTGTAGCAATGGTAACGACGTATTGATGACGGATATGGTGTAATAAGGTGGCGGTCGGAGTTGACCGGAATATGATGACCGCGGCTGGAGTATAAAGGAGATGGAGGAGAGAGTATTAGGGTTAGGGTTTTGTATGTGTAGTGTTTTTTTATGAAAAAATGAAATTTTAGTATATAAATTTATATTTATATTAAAATGAAAGTGGAAGGTTGGAATAGTTGAGGGTTTAAATTGAAACTTATGTTATAATTTTTGTTAATTAATGGTTCAGGGCTCGTTTATGATAGTTAACGTATGATTCAAAATAGGATATTTTTGCCATTGCGTTTCAAATGATTTTTCTAATAAAAATAAGTATTCATTTGACCATTATTTCATAATATTTAGTCGAACATGTGACTCGTGACTCGGTCGGCTTGACCGTTGGTCAATCTCATGATCTGATGACTCGATCGGATTGCCCCGATGGTCGATCCTATGACCGAGATGTGATATCATTATACATGAGATGTTCAACGGAGGAGTACATGTGATACCTTTGTACATGAGATGTTAACCAGATGATTATATGTGATATCGTTGTACATGTGATCTTTATCATAGGATCCGATGTGTTATCGGTATACATGAGATGTTAAACGGAGGAGTATATGGGATATTGTTATACATGAGATGATAAACGAAGTAGTCGAGATGGTATCTTTGTGCATGAGATGTTTAACAGATGAGTCGCGATGTTATCATTACACATGAGATGTTCAACCGGATGAGTCGCGATGCTATCGTTATACATGCGATCTTCAATGAAGGAGTTAATGTGATATCTTGATACATGAGATTTTTAACGCATGAGTCGAGATGTTATCATTATACATGAGATGTTCAACGGCTGAGTCGAGTTTCTATCGTTATCGGATAAGGGTTATGGGTTTAGGGTTATATATGTGTTATAGTCAACTATTACATGTTAACATATATATGATATTGGTTTTAACTATGGGTTAAGATTTATGGGTTATGGTTAACTATTACGGAGGTTAACGGATATAGGTTATTGGTTACAGTTAGGGGTTAAGTTATATGTTTTATGGATATAGGTCGAGCGCTATGGAGTATGGTCAACTATTAAGGGTTTACTGATATAGGTTATTCGATATGGTTATAAATTGGCTTATAAGCTTATATAAGAGAGGTTTGACAAGTTAAAAATGTGTGGCTTATATAGGTGCTTTTATATAAGAATAATATATAAAAAGACTTTTATACCTCTATTTATACATCCGCGAGAAAGTCAGATAAATGTTAACTAATCGTGATGAATGTTAACTCATCAAGATGATTGTTAACGAATCTTGATGAAGGTTAACTAATCGATAAAAGTTTAAACGATAAAACATACGACGATACCCTGCCGACTACTCCGTTGAACATCTCGTGTACAAGGATACTCTATCGACTGATCCTTTGAACGTATCATGTGCAAAGATACCCATTTCGACTACTCTGTTGAACATCTAGGTACAACGATACACTATTGACTACTTTGTTGAACATCTTGTGTACGACAATACTTTACCGACTTCTCCGTCTTAATATCTGAACAGTGAAATTTGAATCAAACCGAACTATTTTATAATATAACAACATATACTAAATATACTAATATACAATATATAACAAATAAAATTTAATATTTATATTCATTTGGTGGTGGAGTAAAATATATTAATTTTTTTATAAAAATTAACATGTTTCACAAGTTAAATTAACACGTTACACAATTAATTTAGTTAAATGAGTTTCCGAGTCATCTCATTTAACCATATAACTTTTATAATAAAATATAAATAATTTTAAATTTAATAAAAGATATTAAATTGGTTAATGGGTCAACCCATTTAATCAGTTTTATTATCCACGTTTATTTTTTAAAAATATTAAAATTTAGTTATTCATTCTTAAAAATAGAGATAAAAGTTTGTTTAAATTTATCATATTATATTTATTTGAAGTTACTTTTATAAAATTATTTTTTAATAAATTAGCTAATAATAAAATTGTTATTATATAAAATAATAAGAATACTCGTCTTCGAGTTCGTTCTCGGTGGAGGTATGGTGTTTAGCCAAAATATATAGATGTATTTAATCGAGTGATTACGTTTTTGGAAAGACGAAAAGGAAAGAAAAACGAGACGATTTACGCTAAAAACGGTCGAAAATGCTTAAACGTACGAACGTAAAAACGCGACCCAACGAAAAATTAAAATTTTTTGTAAACTTATCTAAAAATAAACTTTATTAAACTTAAAAAAATAACAAAAACTAATTTAAAAACAAAAATGGGCTAAAAATCGAAATAACAAAAGCACACGAAAATAATAACGAACGTAAAAAACGCGACATTTAAATAATTTATTGAATTTAAAGCCTTAAATTGCAATTTTAATTTTTCCTACACTATAAACGGCAAAAGAAAATTTTAGAAAAAAGGAATTATACTTTTTTGACTATTAAATATTTTTTTATGAATTAATTAAGATTAAAACTAATTAAATGATTTAAAAATATTAAATGATTTTTCCAAAATCCTAAAAAATTACAGAAAATAAAAAACGCTGTTAGAAAACTATAAAAATTAGTAAGTTGAAAAGATAAGCTCAAATAAGCTCGAAATAAGCATAAAATAAGCTTTTAAGCAAATAAAGTTAAAAGAGTACAAGTAAAAGCTTTTGTAATGATAAACAAAAAGAACACTTGGTGCAGATGGTTAAAGAGTGTATTTCTGTGTCTGTTTGTTCTCTGAGGTCAGGGGTTCGATCCACCTGCTGCCTATTTTTTGGTATTTTTTTGTTTTTTCTTTATCAGGAAATAAAAAATAGATTAAAAAGAAAAGAAGAGGATGTATTAACAGGAAGTGCCTATAGATCAGATGGTTTAACAAAGAGATGCTGCGTCTGATGTCAGTTGAGAGGTCAAGGGTTCAAGACCCTCTGTTGCCTTTTTTTATCAAATTAAAAAGAAAAGAAGAGGATGTATTAACGGGAAGTGCCTATAAATAAGTTTTACCCAAGTTATGATTCTTAATTTTCTATTTATTTAATGGTCCTTATAATTTAATCACATATAATGTTTATAAAGACTAAAAATGTAATATGTTATAAAAACAAGTATATACCGTCGAGTCCTTATGATTGTAAGTTAAAAAAAATTAAGCACAAAATTTATTTACATAAAAAAGACTGGTTGTTAAAAAACCCAGTGTTTTTAAATGTCTAAAAACACTAGTTTTTTTATATAAAATGGTGTCCTTAACATTAACACATAAAGACAGGTTGTTACATAAAAACCAGTGTCTTTAAGTGTATAAAAGGAGTGGTTGCAGCCTGCAAAACTAGTCTCTTTAGAATTCACCTTATAGAGACTGGTTTTTTTTAAGAAAACAAGTTTCTATTTATTCCCTGCAAAACTAGTCTCTTTAGAATTTCACGTAACCAGTCTCTAAGGCTTTTTTTTGTAGTAGTGACAGATGATGATGTACAAAAGATGAATTTGAAGAAAAAATGACCAGAAAGCCTGGTTTTAAAAATGTGGAAAAAAGAAGGATGTTGGAAAGAATTACAAGGGTGAACAACAAGAAGACACTGAGTCCGACTCTGCAGAAGGAGCCTTTGATAAAAAAAAAATTAGAGAAGAAAATCAAAGGGAAAAGGCACGCAGAACAAAAATATATGCATTATGAAGATGCAGAACATGTTAAGAAGAAGAATAAAAGAAAGGGTCAAATAAATATGGTTGTTCCATTTCAAAAACAAGAAGTGAAAATTGTAGAATTGCAAGATGGAAAAAGTGAAGAGAAAGGAACTGTAAATGAACGTAAAACATTACTATCAAGAATGTCTCCAAATGAATATGGTTTAGACATTTCTATAACAATTTTGATGTTCATTATGTACCATCAACTCTGGTAATTTTTGTTGCTAAGAATTTTGATCCAAAAAATTCGACACTTGGAATGGGAGATGGTAGAAAGATAAAAACACCAAAGGAGATGGTACATGAAATGTTGGGAATACCGATGGGTGATATAAAAGTTCAATCCCTTAAAGAGAAGAACTTGTATGATCCTGTAACTATTAAATGGAGAGAGATGGTGGACGAAATAGTGACTCATGATAAGAAACTTAACATATCTCCATTAGAGTCATATTTGTCTGGTTTAGTAAAAGCTGATTGGTTATTCGATGTTGCTTTCCTTACAATGTTCTTCTCAATCTTTGGCCTAGGAAACAAAGACGACACAGTAAATGAAAGACTTATTCTGTTTCTTGAAAGCACATATAAGATATCTCAAAGGATTGGTGCTCGTATGTCATAGAATGTTTGGTTAAGGAGTGTACTAATTTTTGCGCGTCTAAAAGCTTCTCTGGACCACTACTTTTTCTTGTAGTAAGTTCTTATAATACTTTAACTGTGATGCAGTAATTTTTACACTGTAATTCACAAAAGCATGAACTATCACAAAGTTAATGTAATTTAAGTTAGTACTGATATAAATCTATTTGGTGCAGTTTGTATATGTGAATTCAACTGTTTTTGAAGACATGATGGTGGAAAAAACAGTTCCAGCATTTAAGGCTTGGAACCACAAGTTATTGAATAAAAGGCAGAAAATGGAACTTTATTTAGGCGGATTTGGCACTTTACCGATTGTAGAAGGTTTAGAATGGAATGTACCAGACTCAAAGAATCTTCACAAAAAAAAAGAAATTGAAAAGTAGGTATATTTTTAGAAAAACTAATCATACTTTTTATTTTTGGTATCTAATCAAAATGTATGTTGATATTGTATAGAGGATGAAGATTCAACAACATATGAAGATGAAAGAATTAAAGATTTCATGTCTAAATCTCTAGAGGTACTATTATTTTACTCTGTAATATTGTGTTTGCCTGTTTTTTTGTATTAGTACATGATGTGTTAGAAATATAAATGAAATGTTCTTGTAAGTTGGTTTTATCTGTGATGTCAATGATAATCTTTGTGATTTTCTAAAATTTTAACTGAAATGCAGTAGACATATTAACTTAAATGTAGTAAATTTCTGTGATTTGATAAAATCTTAACTGAAATGCAGTACATTTATTATGTGGTTTGTATAATGTCCGGTCTTAAGGCTCACGCAATCGAAATTTTTGATGCATGTGGCTCACTAGGAACCAACTCAAAAACTTAGTGATAGCCTTTTGATTCTCTAGTTGGAGAAGACTCATTCCTTGTAATGTGGACTGAGATCTCGGTTGAATAACAATGAATGTTTTTAGTTTTATATCTAATTTTAACTGTTATGCGATTTAAGGGGGCAAGTAATGTACTAAAATGTCAATGTTGTCTTTTATTTAGGAAATGCATGATAGTGTGAAACATAAACTGCTTAAAGCTACGAGTTTGATGGAGGATACTGATAACCAGCTCGACGTTGCTTTCTCTGTGTACCCTAATAACAAGGAGTTAGAAAAATTGGTTGATGAGAGGAATAAGTTTTTTCATGTTTTTTATAAACATAATATAGAACGTGATGTAGATGAAAAGGATGAGAAAGATGGTGGAATAGATTGTAAAAAGGACAAAAATGATGATAACAATGAAGATAAAGATGGAAATGATGATAGAAACGATAATAGTGATAGCGATGATGATAAAAATGGTGATGACGATGAACCACATGGGAATAAAAGTAGAAAGGGAGAGGAAAACAAAGATGGTAACGATAGTACAAATGTCAAAGAAAAATAGGGGGTGAAGGTAAAAAAGACGAAGCTAATAATGAGGAAATGGAAGATGATGCATGTATAACTGATGTGGAAAAAGGCTTACAAGAATAATAAGTGTGAAAACACTTATCCTTTTACAACTTATTTCCAATAATAACAAGACCAAAACGTGTATTTTATGTCGTAAAAGTCGGAATTATGCGTGGTTTGTGTTTTTATTGTGGTTTAGGACCAAAAGATGAAAAAGGAAGAAAACACGGGCTTTCACGGGCTTTTATCGAAGAAAACGAGAAAAGACGAAGTCAAAAGATCAAGAGTGCAAAAAGAACGGAAGTCCAAGGTCTATTCTAAAGATTTATCGAAGAAAAGTCTAAAGACGGAAGTTTAATGAAGTCGAAGAACTCAAGTCTAGTTATAGAAGAAAATTATAAGACGAGTTCAATTTACATCAACAAATCCCGAGACGACGTCGAGAAAGACAAAGGATTTAAATCGAGTCGAGACGAGAAGAAAGAAAGAGGAGGCAACACATGCACCTCCCCATCTCCTATAAATACCCTCCTAAACACATTAGGAGGGTGGTTAGCTAGTTATTTTTCTTTCTTTAGTTTTCATTTTAGAGAGAGAAAGTGTTTAACTTTCTATGACTAAAACTTCATCTTTTCTTTCAAGTTTAAACTTTATTTAATCTTTGTATTTGAGTTTCATTAATCAAAAAGATCAAGTTAAGTTTTTCATCTTAATCTTTTTCTACCTTTCTTGATTTTAAATTGTTCTTGATCCGAAATTTTAATACAAGGTGCTTGATTTTGATGTTTTGGTGATTAAAAAGTTTATCTTTTTATTCTTTTCTAAGTCTTACACGGATTAAGCTTTGAGCTATTCATGCTTATTGGCTTATTTAGTGCTTAGCTTATTGTTTTTAGTTTTCTCAATAAGTTTAGTCCCTTTAAAGTTTCTTTTATAAAGTTTGCAAATTTAGTATTTCAAAAGTTGTCAAATTTATGCTTATTGAGTTGGTTAAGTTTCGGTTTAGTGATCTTATTTGGAAGTGCTTATTGAGTTCTTAGCTTATTCCACCTTTTCGGATTGCTTGGTGTTTCATCGCAATCATAGGGTTTTAAACATTGCGACGGTTATTCAGACAGGGTCATTGTGATCGCAATAACCCCAGGGGTTCTACTTTCGATCACGTGTATTTTCCCCCTTATTCCGATCGTGATTGCGATCGCTCATTGCGATCGCACATTGCGACGGATCTTAAGGTAATTTTAAGACGAAACGCTGCCCAATTTTTGTTAGCAACATTCCGTCAGAAAACCTTGGATTCCGATAGCTCAGATCTTAATTATTCCGATAGACTTAAACATTGCGACAGAATTACATTCCGACAGAAGTGTTTTCAGTATTCCGATAGCTTTGATTTCATACATTCCGATAGACTTGATCTTAGTTATTCCGATACATGTCATTCAGATAGATTATTCCGATAGAATTTGTTCACTAATATTCCGATGCTTAATTTGATATTCCGGCAACTTTCATTTTCTATTATTCCGATGGTTTGAGTTTTTAGTTTTATTAAGTTTTAATTTCCGAAAATTGCACGCTTACCGAAATCTCTGTTTTTACCAAGTGTTTTTCTAGTAATTTTTAGTTTACTTTTAAAGCTTTAATTTTACTCAACGACAATTTCCTATTTGCTTTTAGTTTAAAATAGATAACCAAACCATTTATTTTTCCACCAAGAACGACTGAGTCGCACTTTCTACTAGTAATCAATTCGAAAAGATCGGACGATAACTTTTTACATACAAAATCTCTTGTATTAAATGGCGCCGCTGCCGGCTCTTTTCGTTAAGATTAACGGTTTTTAGTGAGAGACGCGTTGGATATTGGGATCCGTTCACTTTTGAACGTTATTTTTCTTGCCAAAAATTTTCAAAAATCCTAAAAAATTAAACATTTTCAAAAATTCAAAAAAAATAGAAAAACATAAAAAGCCAAAAATATTTCTTGTCTATTTTCCTTTTTCTTGTGCAGGTGTGTATGCGTACCCGTGCTCGTAAGAAGAAAGCAGCTCAAGCCGAAGTCATTACTCCACCTATTGTCACCATGGACAATCAACCAATGATCGAGCTTTTGCAATCGCACGTAGAGGGCAACACCGATGCTATTGTCATACCCGAGATTGGAGCCAGCAATTTTGAGCTCAAATCCGGCTTTATTCAAATGGTCTCTGCTCAACCTTTCTTGGGGCGTTCGCTTGATGATCCTCATGACCATATAAAAAGGTTTCTTAAACTCACCAATACGGTTAAGTATAATGGGGGTTCACAAGAAGTGATCCGCTTGCAACTTTTTCCTTTCTCCTTAGAGGGACAAGCCAGGAATGGGCTTGATAAGGAACCGCCACAAAGTATTCTTACGTGGACGGATTTAGAGACCAAGTTCATTAACTACTTTTTCCCACCCTCACGTACTACCGCTTTGCGGAATGAAATCATTACCTTTGAGCAAAAGTACGGTGAGACATTTAGTGAATCTTGGGACCGTTTTAAGGAAATTTTAAGAAAGTGTCCACAACATGGTTTCACAAAAGTACATCAAATAAATACTTTTTACAATGGGTTAAGCATGAATGACCAAGATTCACTAAATAGTGCCTCGGGGGGTAACATTTTGGTTAAGTCTTCTAATGTCGCATGGGATATAATTGAGAATAAGTCTAGAGTGCAAACCAAGAGTGTTCGAACTAATGTGGCTAGTGCTAGTACTAGTGACGCCGACAAGAGAATTGATAAGCTTACTTTGCTTGTGGAATCGCTTGCTGTACAAACCGCCAACAATTCCAAACAAATCAATGCCTAAGCTAATGCTTTGAGTCAATCATGTGAAATATGCGGGGGTTCTCATTCATACACCGATTGTCCTTCTACTCATGACAATCCGGAAAATGTGTATGCCACCAACGGTAACTTTTCTACGGGAGGCTATCAAGCACGTCCTCAAGGCGACCGTAATTTTCTCAGTTATCGTTCAAACAATTTCCTTTCACCACCCGGTTTTCCCCCATAAAACCCAAACAACCTCAATCACAACAATCAAAACCAACCTCGAGCTCCAAATCAATATCAAACCCAAAGAAACCCATATCCACCTCAAGGAAACAATCAAGTTCACCAACCACCCGCTTATCAACCACCTGCCTACCATGCTCTTCCTCCCACCCAACCCACCGCATTTAATCAAGAGGTTGAAACTTACATGAGGACTAATGATAAGATAGTGCAGAATCTTAAGCAGCAAATGGCCAACTTGAAAGGAGATATGGTGAAACAAGGGAATGATCTTCGAGCCGATATGCAAAACTCTTTGAGCAGTCAAACGAATGACTTAAGGGAAATGATGGCTAGTTTCTTCCAAAGTAATCAAGCCTCTGGTTCGGGTTCTCTTCCGAGTAACACCGTTGCTAATCCCAGAGGGGAGATGAAAGCAATCACCACTCGCAATGGAAAAGGTTTAAAGGAACCCGAGCTTCCTACACCTACACCGATGATTGTGACAAAGGAAAACGAGTGTCCTTCTCCAATTCCTCCACCTTCTATTTCTCCAATTCCTCCACCTTCTATTTCTCCAATTCCTCCACCTCCTACTTCCACCCCTCCACCACCCAAGGATGTGAGTGAGAATTCTATTCCAAAGCCTTCATCTCAACCCAATATACCTTATCCCTCAAGGTTGAGGAAAGAGAAGTTGAAGAACAAGGATGATCTTCAGGTTTCTAACTTTCTTAAAATGTTTAAACAACTGAATTTCAATATCTCCTTTGTTGAGGCTCTCGCTCACATGCCCAAGTATGCTAAAATGTTTAAAGATCTTCTCAGTGATAAGGAGAAACTTCTTGATATCGCTCAGACCCAACTTAATGATAATTTCTCTGCAGTGCTCTTAAGGAAATTACCCACCAAACTTGGTGATCCGGGTCGTTTTCTCATTCCTTGCAACTTCCCCGGGGTAGAGAATTGTATGGCCCTAGCCGATCTAGGTGCTAGTATAAACTTAATGCCATTAAGTGTTTGGAAACAATTATCTCTACCCGAGCTAGTCCTTACACGAATGACATTGGAATTATCTAACCGTACGGTTGCTTATCCGATGGGGATATCCTAAGACGTCTTCGTCGGTGTCGACAAATTCACCTTTCCGGCGGATTTTATTATCGTTGACTACGAGATGGACCCCCGTGTTCCATTAATCGTTGAACGTCCATTCTTGAGGACCGGTCGCACTCTCATTGATGTAGCCGCGAGCGAATTAATCATGAGAGTTGGTGACGATAAAATCGTCTTCAACATGGGTAAAATTCTAAGCAGCCTTCTGAAAACGAGAGCGTTAATTTCATTGACGTTCTTGATGAGGCTTGTGAAGAACATTTCAAAGACGCTTATAAAAGTGGTTCTTCTTCTCTACCCATTGTTGAGACCGTTGCCTCTATTTCTCCATCACTAACTCCATTTGGAGAAAGTGATTTCATTTTCAAAGAATTTGAAGCAACTTTGGGAGATGTGGACTTAAAATATGACAATTATCCCACCGATTCGGATGAAGACATTCGTACCATTGAGAAACTTCTCAATGAGGACCATATTTCTCCACCATCTCCTAAGGTTATTTCTATCGATGATCCGAATTTGACTATACCTTCCATCGAAAATCATCCGGATTTAGAGCTTAAGGATCTTCCGTCTCATCTCGAGTACGTTTTCCTAGAAGAAAACAAGAAGTCACCCGTCATCATCGCTAAGGACTTGAAAGAGGAAGAAAAATCTCGACTTATCGCCGTGCTGAAGAATCATAAGAAAGCGATTGCTTGGAAAATCTCCGATATTCGTGGAATTAATCCTCACTTTTGCACACATAAAATTCTCATGGAGGACGAATTTAAACCCACTATTCAAAACCAAATAAGGGTGAATCCCAAGATCCATGACGTTATCAAAAAAGAGGTTATCAAACTTCTTGATGCGGGAATGATCTACCCTATCTCGGATTCACCATGGGTTAGTCCGGTCCATTTTGTGCCTAAGAAAGGAGGAATCACCGTTGTGCCCAATGAAAACAACGAGTTGATTCCTACTCGTCTCGTTACAGGGTGGAGAGTTTGTATAAACTATCGCAAACTAAATGATGCTACGAGAAAGGATCATTTTCCCCTTCCTTTTATGGACCAAATGCTTAAACATCTAGCGGGTAATGACTATTATTCCTTCTTAGACGGTTTCTCCGGGTATTTTCAAATTCCCATCGATCCCAAAGACCAAGAGAAAACCACATTCACTTGTCCTTATGGAACATTTGCTTATAAAAGAATGCCTTTCGGCTTATGCAAAGCTCCTGGGACATTCCAAAGGTGTATGATGGTTATCTTCCATGACATGGTTGAAGAAACTATGGAAGTCTTCATGGATGATCTCTCGGTCTATGGTGATTCTTTCTCTCATTGCCTTGCCAATTTGGAACGCATGCTTAAACGGTGTGAAGACACTCGTCTTGTTCTAAATTGGGAAAAATGCCATTTCATGGTAAAATAAGGCATTATGCTTGGACATAAAATCTCTAAAGCCGGTCTTGAAGTGGACCATTCTAAAGTGGATGTCATAGCCAAATTACCTCCACCTTCAACCGTGAAGGGTGTGAGAAGTTTCCTTGGTCATGCGGGCTTCTATCGTCGATTCATTCAAGATTTTTCTAAAATCGCTCGCCCGATGACCCACCTCTTGGAAAAAGATACTCCCTTTCTCTTTTCTAAAGAGTGTCTTGAATCCTTCAATCTTCTTAAGGACAAGCTAACTAAGGCACCGGTCTTGGTTACCCCTAATTGGGAGCTACCTTTTGAATTGATGTGTGATGCTAGCGACTTTGCTATTGGAGCGGTTTTGGGATAAAGAGTGAACAAACACTTCCAACCAATCCATTATGCTAGAAAGACAATGACGGGGGCTCAATTGCATTATACCACTACCGAAAAAGAGCTTTTAGCTGTAGTGTATGCTTTTGAGAAACTTCGCCCCTATCTTGTTCTTTCCACCACAATCGTGTACACCGATCATTCCGCGTTGAAGTACTTTTTGACCAAGCAAGATTCCAAGCCAAGACTTCTTCGTTGGGTTTTGCTCCTTCAAGAATTTAAAATCGAAATTCGTGACAAAAAGGGAGCCGAAAACTTAGCCGCAGATCATCTAAGTAGACTTGAGGATCCTTATCAAGGGGATCATCTGAACCAAGAGATCAATGACTCTTTTCCCCTTGAGGCCTTAATGTCTATCAATTCCAATCTTGATGACACCCCGTGGTTTGCGGACATTGCAAACTACCTAGCGGGTGGTATTCTCATCGAAGGGTTAACATCCCAACAAAAGAAGAAGTTCTTTAAAGATGTTAAGACTTACTTTTGGGATGGCCCTTATCTCTTCAAACAATGTGCTGATCTGATTATTCGTCGGTGTGTTGATGGACCCGCAGCTTTAGACATTCTCGAAGCTTGCCATAAAGGACCCACCGGTGGTCACTTTGGTCCCAACTACACCGCGAAGAAAGTGTTTGACTCGGGATTCTATTGGCCCACCATTTATCGTGACGCACACGAGATGGTTAAAAATTGTGATGCTTGCCAACGCCAAGGCAAGATCACACATAAAGATGAGATGCCTCAAAATTTCATCCAAGAATGTGAAATCTTTGATGTATGGGGTATTGACTTTATGGGGCCATTTCCATCATCTAAAGAGACCAAGTACATCCTCGTAGCCGTTGACTACGTTTCTAAATGGGTTGAAGCAAAAGATCTCCATACGAACGATGCGAGGGTGGTTGTGAACTTTCTGAAGCAGCTTTTTGCTCGATTCGGTGTTCCTCGTGCTATCATCAGTGACCGCGGGACTCATTTTTACAATGATCAATTTGCTCGAGTCATGGCTAAGTACGGTGTCAATCATCGTCTTTCCACTGCTTATCATCCCCAAACAAATGGCCAAGCCGAGATATCTAACCGTGGCTTGAAGCAAATTCTTGAGCGTACTGTGGGAGAGCATCGTGCCTCGTGGGCCGATAAGTTAGATGATGCTTTGTGGGCTTTCCGTACCGCATATAAGACTCCGATTGGTTGCACTCCATATCGTCTTGTGTACGGGAAGCCATGCCACCTCCCTATTGAGCTGGAACATAAGGCGTACTGGGCCTTGAAGTGGGCCAATTTTGACATCAACAAAGCCGGCGATCTTCGGAAGATTCAACTCAACGAGCTAAATGAACTGAGGAATGAAGCATATGAGAACTCATTAATCTACAAGGAGAAAACCAAGATCATCCATGATGCAAGGATTAAGAACCGTGAGTTCCACGTTGGTGATCAAGTTTTACTCTTTAACTCTCGGTTGAAGATTTTCTCGGGCAAGCTGAAGAGCCGTTGGTCTGGTCCATTCACCGTCGCCAAAGTCTTCCCATATGGCACCATTGAGCTTTCTCATCCAAATGGGCCCAATTTTAAAGTGAATGGCCAGCGAGTGAAGTTGTACATTGGTGAGGACATCTCTCATGAGATGATTCCATCCCTCAACACGCTTCCCTTGAATTAGTTCTGGGTCGAGTCAGGCTCGTGACTCGGTTAACAAAAACAAGCTCTTCTCGGGAGGCAACCCGTTTATCTATCCTTTACAGTTTTCATAATAAGTGTAGGGGGAGCCCCGTATGTGTTTGTTGTCCTGTTTCTTATGATGTGCAGAGATTAAAGCTTCAAAGAGCACTTTTGATGACATTTGACGAACCGTGATCCCGTGTACCCGTCTTCCTGGTTCTATCCTAAATTATCGTGATTCAATATTTCATATCTTATATGTTCATATTGAAATCACTATAGTTGTCCTTTCCTTAGCAAGATTTAAACAAAGTGCACAATGTCCTAAGTGTAGGGGAGTTTACTCCCACATGCTAAAACATTGAGGACAGTGTTTATATCAAGTATAGGGGGACTTCTATCGAAATAAGTGGTCTTTTCCATGAATTTGCCCTCATTTTAACCGGAAAATTTGTTTTTTCGACATTCTTCAAAATTTTTAATCTATTTTGGCCTAGTAGTATAGTAGTATTTTCCTTTGTTATCGTTATTTACTTTCCTTGCTAAAATAAAGTTTAATAAAGTGGTTTTAAATTTTTCATCGTTGTGAATCTTTTGACTCAACATGAGTTTACTTTTCTAAGTTTACTCTAGCTAGTATCCTTGATACATGCGTTTTGTGTTGGGGTTCAAAATATTTCTCGGAATCCTCTCGAATTGATCTCAGTTAAAAGTGGAATGATTTGTTCTTGGTGATAAGAAGTGGATTTGGTTTTCTATTCTACTAAACAAGGTGAGTGAATAAAATGGTAAGGAAATAAACTTAAACCAAGCAACGAATAAAAAGCAAAACTTGAATTAAAGCTGGAAAATTACTCTTAAGAAAAATACCCCATGCGGAATGTAAGGCTTATGCGGAAAGTATGGCCATTCGGAAAGTCTCCCTATGCGGAAAGTTGAATTCTATGCGGAATAATTGTATGATTCGGAAAAGTTGCCTCATGCGGAAAAACTAAGTGCTATTCGGAAAACTAAGGTTATGCGGAAAGTTTAAAATGTTCCGAATAGGGGAAAAGTGGAAATCCCTATTCGGAATAAAAAACTCTATTCGGAGTATATGAAAAGTTCCGAATAAGAAAACAATAAACTGCCTATGCGGAATGTTGGAAAAGTTCCGAATAAGGAAACGAGAACAGTCCTATTCGGAAAAAATGAAATGTTCCGAATAATGGAAAATAAAGCTTGGCTATTCGGAAAATTATTCCGAGTAAAAGAAATTGCAACACCCCTATTCGGAATATCAAATATTCCGAATAAGGGAAACTCAAAATTGGCTATTCGGAATTTCCTGGGAACGAAGAACAGTAGCAGACGACCCAAAACAGGGAGTTCAGTTAAAATCTAAAATCAAATCAAATACTTAAAAAGGTTTTACCAATTTAAACACAAATCATTTAAACATCATAAGTAACAAATCCCACAAATAAAAACACTAAATCAACAACTTTTTGAAATCAAACTTGAATCAAATAAGAAACTTAGAAACTTGCAATAAAAATGGAGATGAACAAGATGAATGAAAAGATAGAATAGATTGATTAATAGAAGAGTAATAAGATTAATGATTAAGGATTACAAGATTGAAAGAAAAAGATGAAAAATCATCAAACACCCTAGTGGTGTTTGTGATGAAAACCACGAACCAAAGGAACTGGGGAAAAGAAAAATGAACTCACTCCCTAATTGTGTGAAGGGAAAGACTATTTATACTCCTAGTGGTTGGTTGGTGAGTGGGCTTTCTCCCTTTCTTCTTGTCTTCTCGTCTTTTCAGAAAAGTTGACGTTTTCGATTCTGATTCGGGATTTGTCGTCGATTAAATCCAACTCGTCTTTTAATTTCTTCGTTAAATAGACTTGAGTTTCTTCGACTTATGAAAATCTTCCATCTTTAGTCCTTTTCTTCGATAAATCTTCGAATAGGCCTAGTGACTTCAAATCTTTTGCACCTCTTGGACAATAGACTTCGTCTTGAGTCTTTTTCCTTGGTAAATCCCGTGCAATCCCATGTTTTCTTTAATATTCATCCGGTTAGCTCTGAAAACACAATAAACACAAAAACCACGCATAATTCCAAACAAATGATATTAAATACGTGTTTTGGTCTTGTTTTAGCCCGAATTAAGTGGTAAAAGGATGGGTGTTTACACACCTATCAAATCCCCTACACTTAACCATTGCCATGCCCTCATGCAATGCTTAGTGATAAAGCAATTTTACATTTTTCTCATAATTAATCAACCTTGGCCTTATTTAAACTCTACTAAACAACAATTAAAATACTAAGAGAACTTAAAACTTTAAAGTAAACAAAAGAATGGAAATAACTTGTAAAGAAATCAAGGACTTACATTAGGGCTTTGGTGTTGCGAAGATTTATCACCCTCAAGTTTCACGTTCCCCAAACTAAGCTTAAAAACGAGATCATTGTTGTTATAAGTTAGTAAATCAAACACTTACACACATGGCTTAATTAAATGCTTAAACTCCCTTATTCCTAGGTGTATCTCTTATATTTTATTTTGGTCTTAGAATGATCATAAAGATGCATTTTTGGACTTATTTCGATAGTTTATTAAGGCTGAAAGCAAAGTAGGACGATTTGATCAATAGTTAGCTAAAGGACAAAATCTCTTAAAACTGCTTCTCGGGATATCAAAAAGTTCATATCTTGGCATAACTTGGTTCACGATTTGAGACCTTTCTCGGGCCGATATTTGGCATGTACTTCATACTTCATATCTTCGAGAGACGTTCTTGAGATAATGGTCTTCTCATCATAATAGAGTTTCTTCACTTGGAGACTTTTGAGGGGTACTCCACTTTTGTTGACCACGACTTCATGATTATTTCTTCAATCTCTAATTGGGATTTTGAGATACAACGATCCGCCTCCTTTTCGGACTTGGATCTATTTATCCTCATACCTTGTTAGGGTCTTTTCGGATAGACTTCTCCATGATCTTTATGGGAGTTGATTGCTTTTCGTCGTGAGTCTTGATCCTTCATATTGACTTTAGGAATAATGCTTTTCACATCACTTAGGATCTTCAGCAATAAAATTGAATCCTCATGCCTTGTTAGGGCCTTTTCGGACTCGCCAATCTTCGCACCCCGCTTCATAAGTTATGCCTTGGCTATGAACTCTTATCATTACCGAGCAACTTTTAAACGATCTTGGGCTAGAAGCTAAGTAACTTTTCAAATCGTAAGACCTTACTTATTGCAGATAAATTATTAGCAAGTGATGGGAGAATAGGCAAATAATTACACCAAGTGAGCTTGCGCAAGAATACCGACTTATAATTGACTCTATCATTTCTCGTCCTCCACAATTTAAAATCTCAAGTAATGAGACTCGTGGACACTTAGCCTAATAAACCAATTAAGGTCTATATGGTTAAGGATACTAGCTAGAATAAACTTGGATAAGTCTATTCGGGTTGAGTCAAAATAAATGCAACGGGCCTAATAGATCAAAGATTCCTAAACTAGCTACACCAATTTATTAATATCTTGACTTTATTGCGGGATATATACATATGAAAGCAACGATAAAAATTTAAAAATTACGACTAAATGGCCAAAGTTAATAAAAAATTTGAAAAATGTTGAAAAATAGGATTTTCTGGTTAAATGAAGGCATTTTCATGGAAAAGTCCACTTAAAACTTCGATAGAAGTCTCCCCTACACTTAAGATAAACATTGTCCTCAATGTTTAAGCATGTGGGAAAAGTCTCCCCTACACTTATGACATTGTGCACGTTGGTTAACTCGAGTTAAGGAAGAGACGACTAAAGTGATCAATTTCAAATGTGAGTATGAAGAAAATTGAATCACGATAGTTGAGAGATAGAATCGGATTTCGGATAACACGAGAGCACGGTTCTTCGAAGATTTCCAAGATTGCAGTTATCCCTGTAAGCACATCACCACACAAACACAAATGACCAAAATAGGTCCTCCCCTACACTTAGGGGGTTAAAGGGATAGATACTCGGGCTGCCTCCCGAGGAGCGCTTGTTTTTGATAACCGAGTCACGAGCCTGACTCGACCCAAATTCAGTTCATGGGGAACGTGGTGAGGGATGGAATCACCTCCTGAGAGGTGTCCTCACCAAAGTATAACTTCACTCGTTGGCCATTCACCTTAAAATTTGGTCCATTAGGTTGAGCGAGCTCGAGAGTACCATATGGAAAAATTTGGGCAATGGTGAATGGGCCGGACCAACGAGATTTGAGCTTGCCCGAAAAGATTTTCAACCGAGAGTTAAAAAGTAAGACTTTGTCTCCAACATGGAACTCTCGGTTTTTGATCTTGGAGTCGTGAATGAGCTTAGTTCGTTCCTTATAGATCAAAGAATTTTCATAAGCCTCATTACGGAGTTCATTCAGCTCATTGAGTTGGATCTTGCGTAAGTCACCGGCTTTGTTTATATCAAAATTAGCCCATTTCAAGGCCCAATAAGCCTTGTGCTCCAACTCAATGGGGAGGTGGCACGCTTTCCCGTACACAAGACGATAAGGCGTACAGCCGATCGGGGTCTTGTAAGCAGTACGAAAAGCCCACAAAGCATCATCGAGTTTATCAGCCCATGCGGCACGATGCTCTCCCACGGTTCTTTCAAGAATTCGCTTCAGCCCTCGGTTTGATATTTCAGCCTGGCCATTAGTTTGTGGGTGGTAGGCTGTGGAAAGACGATGGTTTACACCGTACTTAGCCATGACTCGAGCAAATTGGTCATTGCAGAAATGAGTCCCACGATCACTAATAATGGCGCGAGGCACACCGAATCTAGCGAAAAGAGCTTTCAAAAAGTTACAAACCACCCTTGCGTCATTAGTAGGTAAAGCTTTGGCTTCAACCCACTTTGAAACGTAGTCAACGGCTACAAGGATGTATTTGTTTCCTTTAGAAGAAGGGAATGGCCCCATAAAGTCGATACCCCAAACATCAAAAATTTCACACTCTTGAATGAAATTCTGAGGCATCTCGTCTTTATGTGTGATGTTGCCTTGCTTTTGGCAAACATCACATCGCTTGACCATATCGTGAGCGTCACGATATATGGAGGGCCAATAAAATCCCGAATCAAACACTTTTTTAGCGGTGTAGTTGGGACCAAAGTGACCACCGGTAGGTCCTTTGTGGCAAGCATCAAGGATGTCAGACGCTGCTGGTCCATCAACACATCGACGGATAATCAGGTCGGCACATTGTTTGAATAGGTGAGGGTCGTCCCAAAAGTAAGTCTTGATGTCGGTAAAGAACTTCTTTTTTTGCTGGGACGTCAACCCTTCCTTGAGAATTCCACCCGCTAAGTAGTTTGCAAAGTCCGCAAACCACGGGGTTTCATTCGGCTTCGAGTTTATAGACATTAAGGTCTCCAAGGGAAAAGAATCATTGATTTCTTGGGTCGGATGATCCCCTTGGTATGGATCCTCAAGTCTGCTAAGATGGTCCGCGGCTAGGTTTTCTGCTCCTTTTTTATCGCGGATGTCGATTTTAAATTCCTGGAGCAGCAAAACCCAGCGAAGAAGTCTTGGTTTGGAATCTTGCTTTGTTAACAAGTACTTCAGCGCGGAATGATCGGTGTACACAATGGTGGTGGAAAGGACAAGATAGGGGCGGAATTTTTCAAAGGCATAGACAACAGCTAAAAGCTCTTTTTCTGTTGTCGTATAATGCAATTGTGCCCCCGTCATTGTCTTGCTAGCGTAATGGATTGGTTGGAAGTGTTTGTTCACTCTTTGTCCAGGAACCGCTCCAATAGCAAAATCGCTAGCATCGCACATCAACTCAAAGGGTAGCTCCCAATTAGGGGTAACCAAGACGGGTGCCTTAGTAAGCTTATCCTTAAGCGAGTTAAAGGCTTCAAGGCACTCTTTGGAAAAGATAAAAGGAGTATCTTTTTCCAAGAGATGGGTCATCGGGCGAGCGATTTGAGAAAAATCTTTAATGAATCGACGATAGAAGCCCGCATGACCCAAAAAACTTCTCACACCCTTCACTGTTGAAGGTGGAGGCAACTTTGCGATAACATCAACTTTAGCACGGTCAACTTCAAGACCGGCTTTCGAGATCTTATGTCCAAGCACGACGCCTTCTTTTACCATGAAATGGCATTTTTCCCAATTTAGAACAAGGCGAGTGTCTTCGCACCGCTTTAGCATACGTTCTAAATTGGCAAGGCAAGAAGAGAATGAATCCCCGAAGACCGAGAAATCATCCATGAAGACTTCCATGGTTTGTTCAACCATGTCATGGAAGATAGCTAACATACATCTTTGGAAAGTCCCTGGCGCATTACATAAGCCGAAAGGCATTCTTTTGTAAGCAAAAGTGCCATAGGGACAAGTGAATGTAGTCTTCTCTTGATCTTGGGGATCGATGGGTATTTGAAAATAACCCGAGAAACCATCAAGAAAGCAGTAATATTCATTACCAGCTAGTCGTTCAAGCATTTGGTCCATAAAAGGTAGAGGGAAATGATCCTTTCTCGTGGCATCATTGAGTTTGCGGTAGTCTATACAAACTCTCCACCCAGTAACGAGACGAGTGGGAATTAACTCGTTGTGTTCATTGGGAACAACGGTTATTCCGCCCTTCTTGGGCACACAATGGATTGGACTAACCCATGGTGAATCCGAAATAGGGTAAATCATACCCGCATCAAGAAGTTTGATAACCTCTGTTTTGATGACTTCATGTATTTTTGGATTCACCCTTCGTTGGCTTTGAATAGTGGGTTTATAGTCGTCCTCCATGAGAATTTTGTGTGTGCAGAAGTGAGGATCAATTCCACGAATATCCGAGATTTTCCACGCAATAGCTTTCTTGTGAGCTTTCAACACAGCAACGAGGCGAGTCTTCTCTTCATCTTTCAAATCCGTTGCAATAATGACGGGTGACTTCTTGTTGTCGTCAAGGAACACGTACTCGAGATGTGGCGGCAACTCCTTAAGTTCCAAATCCGGAGGATTTTCGACGGGAGGCGTTTTCAAAGTCGGAGTATCGATAGCAATGACCGTGGGAGATGGAGGCGAAGGTTTGTCTTCGGTGAGAAGATTGTCAAAGAAACTCATGTATTCATCCCCCTCGGTGGGAGAATCATTAGTAGCTAAACTCGCATCTTCCATGGTAGCTTCAAGATTGTTCCAGAATAAATCACTATCTCCAAATAGAGACAACGATGAATCAATAGAGGACACGGTCTCAACATTGGGAAGAGAGGTAGGAATACTTTTGCAAGCATCATTAAAGTGTTCTTCACAAGCCTCATCGAGAACGTCAATACAATTAACACTCTCATATGAATAAGGCTGTTTAGACAACTTTCCCATGTTGAAGACTACTTTGTCGTCACCCACTCTCATGATAAGCTCACCGGCTTCAACATCGATGAGAGTGCGACCGGTCCTCAAGAATGGACGACCAACAATAAGTGGCACACGGGGGTCCATCTCGTAGTCGACGACAACAAAATCAGCAGGAAAAGTGAATTTGTCGACTCCTACAATAACGTCTTCGGCTATCCCCACTGGATAAGCAACCGTACGGTTAGCCAATTCCAAAGTCATCTTGGTGGGGACTAGCTCTGGGAGAGATAATTGCTTCCAAACACTTAGAGGCATAAGATTAATACTGGCACCTAGATCGGCTAGGGCCATGCAATTCTCTACTCCCGGGAAATTGCAAGGGATAAGAAAATGACCCGGATCACCAAGCTTGGTTGGCAATTTCCTTAAGAGCACTGCGGAGCAGTTCTCATTAAGTTGGGTGTTGGCAATATCGAGGAGCTTTTCCTTGTCGCTCAAAAGATCTTTAAACATTTTAGCATACTTGGGAATGTGAGCGAGAGCCTCAGCGAAGGAGATATTGAAATTCAGTTGTTTAAACATTTTAAGAAAGTTAGAAACCTGAATATCATCCTTGCTCTTTTGCTTCTCTTTCCTCAACCTAGATGGATAAGGTATATTGGAAGAAGAGGAGGGCTTTGGGAGAATAGGATCACTCACAACCACGGGTGGAGGAGGGGTAGAAGGAAGAGGTGGAGAAATTGGGGAAGGAGAAGGATGAGGAATAGGAGCAGGCGACTCGTTCTCCTTAGTCACAATCACCGGTGGAGGTATAGGAGTCTCGGGTTCCTTGGTACCTTTACCACTTCGAGTGGTGATTGCTTTCATCTCCCCTCTTGGGTTCGCAACGGTGTTACTCGGAAGAGTACCCGAAGAAGAGGGTTGACTACTTTGGAAGAAACTAGCCATCATGTTCCTCAGATCATTAGTCTGGCTATCCAACGTGTTTCTCATGTCAGCTCGCAAATCATTTCCTTGCTTGACCAAGTCTGCCTTCAAATTGCGCACTTCCTCTTGAAGATTGCCCACTATCACATCATTGGTTCTCATGTAGGTTGCGACCTCTTGGTGTAAAGCAGTGGTGGTTTGGTTGGGAGGAGCATTGTATGCAGGTGGTTGGTAAGCAGGTTGTTGGTCGACTTGATTGTTTCTTTGAGGTGGTTGTTGTTGCTTGTGAGGAGGGATGTAAGGTTGTCGAGATTGTTGTTGTTGTTGAGGAGGACGGTTAAGGTTTTGTTGTTGGTTTGGGTTGGTAGGAGGGAAACCAGGTGGTGAAAGATAGTTGTTGCTGCGGTAGCTAAGCAAGTTACGGTCACCTTGAGGTTTAGCTTGATAAGCAGGTTGTTGGTAGGTGCCATATGCCGCATTCACATTCTCAGCAGGGTAATCTTGGGTGGCGGTACAAGTTGTGTAGGAGTGGGGACCACCGCATATCTCACAAGGTTGGCTGACAGCGTTCACTTGAGCGTTTTTGGCGTTGTTGCTGTTGTTGTTGCTGACGGTGTGGGTGACAAGCGATTCAAGAAGCGTGGTGATTTTGTCTAATCGCTTGTCGCTGTCATTAGTGCTAGCACTAGCAACATTGGTCCTAACACTCTTGGTTTGCACACGAGATTTATTCTCAATGATATCCCAAGCAGCATTGGAAGTCTTAGCCAATAAATTACCCCCTGAGGCACTATTCAGTGAATCTTGGTCACTCATGCTTAAACCATTGTAAAAAGTATTAATTTGATGTACTTTGGTAAAACCATGTTGTGGGCATTTTCTTAAAAGATCTTTAAAACGATCCCAAGATTCACTGAAAGACTCATCGTACTTTTGTTCAAAGTTTATAATCTCATTCCGCAAAGCGGTAGTACGAGAGGGTGGAAAAAAGTAGTTGATAAACTTTGTTTCCAAATCCGTCAACGAGAGAATACTCTGTGGCGGTTCCTTAGCAAGCCAATGCCGGGCTTGTCCCTCTAAAGAAAAGGGAAAAAGTTGTAACCTTATCACTTCTTGTGGAACTCCATTGAACTTGACCGTGTTGGTGAGTTGTAGAAATCTCTTGATGTGGTCGTGTGGATCATCAATGATGCGTCCCAAGAATGGTTGAGCTGAGACCATCTGGATAAAGCCTGACTTGAGCTCGAAATTGTTGGCGGCAATTGGTGGTATAACAATTGGATCCGTGTTGCCATCAACATGAGCTTGCAGCAGTTCAATCATTGGGCGATTATCCGGAAGTGGCTCATTGTTGTTGTTATTCATGTTGTTGAAAGGCGGGTTGTTGTTGTTATTATTGTTGTTCGGAGGTGGTATGTTATTGTTGTTTTGCACACCAGCCATGTCTAAGTTATCGAGAGGCTCAGGCTCTTGATAAGACGTGGATCGAGTGCGCATACACCTGCAAAAGAACGAACAAAGAAAAACAAAGCAAAAATATTTTTGGTTTTTATTGTTTTTTAATTTTTTTTTTTTTAGGATTTTTGAAAATTTTATATTTTTTAGTGTTTTTGAAAATTTTTATGAAAAAGTAATGTTCACGGGGAACGGATCCCAAAATCCAAGTTCTCACAAAAAACTTTTGATCTTAACGAGAAGAGCCGGCAGCGGCGCCATTTGATACATGCGTTTTGTGTTGGGGTTCAAAATATTTCTCGGAATCCTCTCGAATTGATCTCAGTTAAAAGTGGAATGATTTGTTCTTGGTGATAAGAAGTGGATTTGGTTTTCTATTCTACTAAACAAGGTGAGTGAATAAAATGGTAAGGAAATAAACTTAAACCAAGCAACGAATAAAAAGCAAAACTTGAATTAAAGCTGGAAAATTACTCTTAAGAAAAATACCCCATGCGGAATGTAAGGCTTATGCGGAAAGTATGGCCATTCGGAAAGTCTCCCTATGCGGAAAGTTGAATTCTATGCGGAATAATTGTATGATTCGGAAAAGTTGCCTCATGCGGAAAAACTAAGTGCTATTCGGAAAACTAAGGTTATGCGGAAAGTTTAAAATGTTCCGAATAGGGGAAAAGTGGAAATCCCTATTCGGAATAAAAAACTCTATTCGGAGTATATGAAAAGTTCCGAATAAGAAAACAATAAACTGCCTATGCGGAATGTTGGAAAAGTTCCGAATAAGGAAACGAGAACAGTCCTATTCGGAAAAAATGAAATGTTCCGAATAATGGAAAATAAAGCTTGGCTATTCGGAAAATTATTCCGAGTAAAAGAAATTGCAACACCCCTATTCGGAATATCAAATATTCCGAATAAGGGAAACTCAAAATTGGCTATTCGGAATTTCCTGGGAACGAAGAACAGTAGCAGACGACCCAAAACAGGGAGTTCAGTTAAAATCTAAAATCAAATCAAATACTTAAAAAGGTTTTACCAATTTAAACACAAATCATTTAAACATCATAAGTAACAAATCCCACAAATAAAAACACTAAATCAACAACTTTTTGAAATCAAACTTGAATCAAATAAGAAACTTAGAAACTTGCAATAAAAATGGAGATGAACAAGATGAATGAAAAGATAGAATAGATTGATTAATAGAAGAGTAATAAGATTAATGATTAAGGATTACAAGATTGAAAGAAAAAGATGAAAAATCATCAAACACCCTAGTGGTGTTTGTGATGAAAACCACGAACCAAAGGAACTGGGGAAAAGAAAAATGAACTCACTCCCTAATTGTGTGAAGGGAAAGACTATTTATACTCCTAGTGGTTGGTTGGTGAGTGGGCTTTCTCCCTTTCTTCTTGTCTTCTCGTCTTTTCAGAAAAGTTGACGTTTTCGATTCTGATTCGGGATTTGTCGTCGATTAAATCCAACTCGTCTTTTAATTTCTTCGTTAAATAGACTTGAGTTTCTTCGACTTATGAAAATCTTCCATCTTTAGTCCTTTTCTTCGATAAATCTTCGAATAGGCCTAGTGACTTCAAATCTTTTGCACCTCTTGGACAATAGACTTCGTCTTGAGTCTTTTTCCTTGGTAAATCCCGTGCAATCCCATGTTTTCTTTAATATTCATCCGGTTAGCTCTGAAAACACAATAAACACAAAAACCACGCATAATTCCAAACAAATGATATTAAATACGTGTTTTGGTCTTGTTTTAGCCCGAATTAAGTGGTAAAAGGATGGGTGTTTACACACCTATCAATCCTTAACGTGTTTAAGTCAAGTTTTGCTAGGCTTTTATATAGAGAATTTTAAAACGCGAAAGTCTTAACTCTCACGGGTTAAGAACAAGAACTTTTCGCAAGTTCCTATAATTGATCCTAGAAAGTCATTTATCAAGGGAACTTTAAAATGCGAATTCTAAACTTGAAAGAGTCTAAGAGTTTGCAAGATCCTATAGATGACTTGTAAACCCAAAACTTTGATTTAATTAGCTAAGCATCCACGAGTCTCATTCCTTGAGATTTTAAATTGTGGAGGACGAGAGATGATAGAGTCAATTATAAGTTTGGTATTCTTTCATGAATTTATGTGAGTTGATTATAAGCTTTTTATCCCATCGCTTGTTAATAAATTTATTTGCAATAAATAAGGTTGTACGATTTGAAAAGTTACTTAGCTTCTAGCACAAGATCGTTTAAAAGTTGCTCGATATTAATTAGAGTTCATAGCCAAGGCATAACTTATTGAAGCGAGATACGAAGATTGGCGAGTCCGAAAAGGCCCTAACAAGGTATGAGGGCTACATTTTGTTGCTAAAGATCCCAAGTGATGTGAAGAATCATTTATCAAAAATCAATATGAAGGATCGAGACACAAGACGAAAAGAAAATACTCCCCAAAAGATCATGGAGAAGTCTATCCAAAAAGGCCCTAACAAGGTACGAGGATAAATAGATCCAAGTCCTAAAAGGAGACGGATCATTGTATATCAAAGTCCAAAATAAGGATTGGAGAAAACTGAAGAAGTTGTGGTCCAAATATGAAGAATCTCTCAAAAACTTCAAGTGAAGAAATTCTTAATATGAAGAGAAGACCATAATTTCAAGAACGTCTCTCAAAATTCGAAGTATGAAGTCGCTGCCAAATATCGGTCCGAGAAAGGTCTCAAACCGCGAAGCTAGTTATGCCAAGATATGAACTTTAAGAGGTCCCGAGAAGTAGTTTTAAAAGATTTTGTCCTTTAGCTAACTATTGATTAAATCGTCCCACTTTATTTTCGGCCTAAATAAACTATCGAAATAAGTCAAATAATGCATCCTCGTGATCATTCAAGATAATATTAAAATATAAGAGATACACCTAGGAATAAGGGAGTCTAAGTAAATAATTGGCCCACATGAATTCGTGTTAGTTTGCTGACTTATAATAACAATGATCTCGTTTTTAAGCTTGGTTTAGGGAACGTGAAACTTGAGGATGATAAACATTCATGACAGCCAAAACCCCAAGGTAAGTTTTTGATTTCTTTACTTGTTTTGTATATATTTCTATCTTTTTAATTTCCTTAGTAATTAGTATTTAATAAAGGCCAAGGAGGCTTATTTATGATGGAAAATGTTAACCGTGCTTTGAAATTAATGCATTGCATGAGGGCATTGCAATGGTCAAGTGTAGGGGATTTAATAAGTGTGAAAACACTTATCCTTTTACCACTTATTTCCAATAATACAAGACCAAAACGTGTATTTTATGTCGTAAAAGTCGGAATTATGCGTGGTTTGTGTTTTTATTATGTTTTAGGACCAAAAGATGAAAAATGAAGAAAACACGGGCTTTCACGGGCTTTTATCGAAGAAAACGAGAAAAGACGAAGTCAAAAGATCAAGAGTGCAAAAAGAACGGAAGTCCAAGGCCTATTTTGAAGATTTATCGAAGAAAAAGTCTAAAGACGGAAGTTTAATGAAGTCGAAGAACTCAAGTCTAGTTATAGAAGAAAATTATAAGACGAGTTCAATTTACATCAACAAATCCCGAGACGACGTCGAGAAAGACAAAGGATTTAAATGAGTCGAGACGAGAAGAAAGAAAGAGGAGGCAACACATGCACCTCCCCATCTCCTATAAATACCCTCCTAAACACATTAGGAGGGTGGTTAGCTAGTTATTTTTCTTTCTTTAGTTTTCATTTTAGAGAGAGAAAGTGTTTAACTTTCTCTCACTAAAACTTCATCTTTTCTTTCAAGTTTAAGCTTTATTTAATCTTTGTATTTGAGTTTCATTAATCAAAAAGTTCAAGTTAAGTTTTTCATCTTAATCTTTTTCTACCTTTCTTGATTTTAAATTGTCCTTGATCCGAAATTTTAGTACAAGGTGCTTGATTTTGATGTTTTTGTGATTAAAAAGTTTATCTTTTTATTCCTTTCTAAGTCTTACACGGATTAAGCTTTGAGCTATTCATGCTTATTGGCTTATTTAGTGCTTAGCTTATTGTTTTTAGTTTTCTCAATAAGTTTAGTCTTTTTAAAGTTTCTTTTATAAAGTTTGAGAATTTAGTATTTCAAAAGTTGTCAAATTTATGCTTATTGAGTTGGTTAAGTTTCGGTTTAGTGATCTTATTTGGAAGTGCTTATTGAGTTCTTAGCTTATTCCACCTTTTCGGATTGCTTGGTGTTTCACCGCAATCATAGGGTTTTACACATTGCGACGGTTATTCAGACAGGGTCATTGTGATCGCAATAACCCCAGGGGTTCTACTTTACGATCACGTGTATTTTCCCTCTTATTCCGATCGTGATTGCGATCGCTCATTGCGACGGGTCTTAAGGTAATTTTAAGACGAAACGCTGCCCAATTTTTGTTAGCAACATTCTGACAGAAAACCTTGGATTCCGATAGCTCAGATCTTAATTATTCCGATAGACTTAAACATTACGACAGAATTACATTCCGACAGAAGTGTTTTCAGTATTCCGATAGCTTTGATTTCATACATTCCGATAGACTTGATCTTAATTATTCCGATACATGTCATTCAGATAAGTTATTCCGATAGAATTTGTTCACTTTCCGATGCTTAATTTGATATTCCGACATCTTTCATTTTCTATTATTCCGATGGTTTGAGTTTTTAGTTTTATTAAGTTTTAATTTCCGAAAATTGCACGCTTACCGAAATCTCTGTTTTTACCAAGTGTTTTTCTAGTAATTTTTAGTTTAATTTTAAAAGCTTTAATTTTACTCAACGACCTTTTCCTATTTGCTTTTAGTTTAAAATAGATAACCAAACCATTTATTTTTCCACCAAGAACGACTGATTCGCACTTTCTACTAGTAATCAATTCGAAAAGATTGGACGATAACTTTTTACATACAAAATCTCTTGTATTAAAGAGCAAATGGAAGATGATGCATGTATAACTGATGCGGAAAAAGGCTTACAAGATGAATGGGATTCGGACAAAACAAAGGCTATCGTTTCATATGATTTGGATGACATGTCTCAGTCTACAAATTTGACTGATGATGAGTTTGATGATGAGGTATCTGGTGTAACCAATTTACCTGATGCGGCTGGTTATTCTAATACACCAGATAGTGACGATACATTACTATGTGTTTTTTCTAATGAGCTTGAACCAATTGAATCCTTGTCTCAATCCCAAACACCTTTAACATATGAGAGACTCAAAAGAAGAAAAATGACACTTTTTGATGATGTTTCTATATTGGATACTCAACTGGAATCTGAAGATGTAGGCGAACCAGGCTTAGTTGAACATCAGATGATCGATGATATAACAAAAATTTTGTCGAGCTCGGCTGATATACAAGAAAGTACTTATGATGTATGAGATGTGAATGCAACAAAGGAAAAATAAGCTAGTGATGCGTCTCTATTCGTAACTCGTCGTTTCTCTAATATTAAATTAAAGCTTATCTGAAACACTGATGGAAAATATTCTGCAAAGAAAATTAGTGAATCAGATGATGCGGAAAAGACAGGTGTGAAAGTTGTTGATGTTCCTGATCAGAAGATTGTTGATTCCGTAATTGACAAAACAGGGTCTAAAAAGATAAGTGACACAGCTGCAAAAGTACCTGTCTCTACAGCAAACAATGTTGGAAAATTTGTTACGAAGAAAATTAGTGCATCAGATTATGCGGTAAAAACAGGTTTAAAAGTTGTGGGTGTTCCTACTCAGAAGATTTTTGATGCAGTTATCGAGAAAACAGTGTCTAAAAACAAGAATAGTGCTAAAGCTGCGGAAAATACACATGTTAAAGCTGCGGAAGTGCCTGCTAAGCTATTTGTGGATGCAACAAAAAAAGAAGTGCCAAAAAAGACAAGTCTTAAATCTGCATTAAAACCTGGAGTTAAACCTGATGCATCCAAAGAAACAAATGTTGGAGTGGCGAAAAAAGGTGAATACAAAGGAACAAACAGAAAACAAATATTCTCGATTACCTCCTTCTAAACAGCCACAACCTAAACCCAAAATCATTAAAGATAATGATCAAGCTACTAAAAGAGGAACAAAAAAAGGGCTTTAGAAGAGGATCTTATTATACATGAAAAACGTGTTCCAAATCCTTCAGCCTTTGTGGTGTCGCCATATTATCAGAGGAAAACAATGTTCACAATACCACTTACTGAAAGAGAGAAGAAGATTGTTGAATACATATGGAGTAACAGTTGTCCTGAAGGGTAATTATTTACTACATTACAATTAATAAGCTATTGCATTTTATTATACTTTTTAATACATTATACTTTTAATCTTACTGCATCTTATAAAATGTTCAGGGATATTATTTTCGATGGAAATGGCATAATGATAGAGTGTGTCTTTTTCCTGAGCCTTTATCCCGAGATTCTAGTATCAGCAAATATAATAGATTTATGGAGTATAATTCTGAATCATGAGGAGAAATATAAAGGAAAGCAGTGTGTTACAACGAATATTTAATGCACTACAGGAATACTGGTCAGTGTTTTATTAATTTAAATTTAAATAGTTATTCTTTTAAAATTATTTTGATGCTTATAAAAATTTTCATGTATGAATAAACAACCCCCTCATATGATTGAAAATAAAAAGAGTCTGAAAGATCCGCAAAGAGTTTTTTGTGAAAACTTTAAAAGTGTTCTAAAAGAAGCAAAAAAGAAAAAATTGGAAGGAGTTCATTTGGTAAGTAATATTTGACATCTATTTATATGAGTTTCAAATACTTTATTAATTAATTAATAACAACACTATTAATTCATTAAAAATGTCTAAATGTTTTTTTTCTTTGCATAAAATTAGGAAAAGAAGCAAACCACTTCTATATCATTTGCTTCAATATGATGACTGCTAAAATAGAGATCATCGACAACATTGACAATGATCTTGAGGATTTACACCTGAGATATGGACCATATGCAATGTGTCTGATATGTTTTTTTGCAATGTGTCTATATCATTTGCTTTAATTATGTTTATAAAATTTAATGCATTATAGTACAAATATTACTGCATCATAGTTTATAAGAATGAAAGTTAATGCATTATATTACAAATATTACTGCATCATCATTTATTAATTATGTTTATAGATTTTTTACTACATAAAGCATTAATGCATTAATTTTTTTGCATCAAAACACTTAAATTGACTGCATAATAGAGTTAACATAATCTTATTTTTTCACAGATTAATTTGTTTATCGCCTACCTGGAAATGTTATGGCACCACAAGTTTGATGCATTTGTTCAGGCAATTCCAAAATAGGCAGGATGAATTGGAGGACAGCCCACAATGGTGTCGATTGCGGACTCTTTGTAATGAGGCACATGGAAATGTACAGCGGTCAGGAAATATTTTTGAATAACTTCAAAAAGGAAGATAAAGGACAAAAAGCTGAGATTAATTTTCTTCGTGCAAAGTACTTGGAAAAAATTCTACTGATGGATTACAATGTATACAAGCCTGAACTACTCGAAGCATCAGAAAAAACTGGAAAAACAACAAAAGAAATCAAAGATTGTGGCTCATCCCGATGTCAAAGTGGATGGTGATTTGTTGAACAAGTTCAATGTAACATTAGAAAAAACTTATTAATTCATGAATGAAACATTAAACTGTCTTTAAGATTTTCTTTTATGTTTGTATGTAACTTTTAAATCTAGAAAATGTTAGAAAGTAAACTGCTATGTTTGAAAAATGCTTCTTATTTTTAGTTTTAATGATAGTTTTAATTTGTATGTCGTGTTCATCATGTATGCATGTATGTTCCTGCTAAACAGATTAAATTCACTATGAATAAAATTATAATGCAGTAACGAAATAAGTATAATGCATTATAAAAGTAATTATATGTGTATCTCATTTTTTTATATAATTGAATAAATGTTGCAAAAGAAATGCATAAAGATAAAAAATTAACAAAAATATTAAAAATGGACTAGAAATTAACTATAATGCAGTCAAAATAAAGCTATAATGCAATACAAAAAATGAAAGAAAATAAAAACTTTTTTTATATCTATCTCATTTTATTTACAACTTAATGTTGAAAAAAAAATACACCAAGACAAACAATTAACAAATATTAAAAATCCACAAGAAGTAAAAATTATAATGCAATACAGTAATTATATAGTTCTAATGCATTAAAAAAAACTATAATGCAATAAGAGTATAATTGTAATGCATAAAAAATTAAACTATAATGCAGTAAGAAGATAAATGTAATGCAATAGAAAAATTGGAAAAAGAAAGTAAATCTTTGCATTTATTTCTAGACTTCCTGTATCTCAATCTCAGTTTTTTACAATTGAATTTTGGAGAATTTGATCAGAAGTACTTATTAAAAAAATGAAAAATATTAAAAAAAAATCAAAGTATTAATTTTGGAGTAATAGATCTCAACCCAGATCTTTTAGGCTGAACATCTTGATTCTTGGGAGCTTGTTGTTGCTTGGGAGTATCTTGTACCTTGGCTTTCTTGGATGCTTCAGAAGGACCTGGGCAAGTTCTTTTATTGTGTCCCGCTTTTTCTCCACATATACCACAAGTCCTCCTCTTGCTAAGTTCTCCAGCTGTCACTTTAGTTACAGGCTTCAACCTTGAAAGCAGTCTGGACCTTTCAATTTCTTAAGATTTGGATTTTGTAAATCATCATTTTGAGGCTCTTGGACACCCAACATTGCATAAATAGCAGCTTTGTTATTCATTTTTGGGACCACTAGAACATCAAGTTTTGCTTGTTTGAGCAACTCTTTCATCTTGTCTTTGAAAATATGCAATTTATCAACTTTGTGCACCAAATGATCAATAGTAGAATCAAGAATCTGATAAAGTTCTGTAACTTCAGTCTGTACTGAATTTGATACACCACTGATTATGCGACGAGCAGAACTTGAAGGCTTGACATTCTTTAACCACCGTTTATGTAAGTACTTTCGTGGAAACTCCTTTACATTATTCATTCTAAGTGCATAGAATGCATGACGACAAAGAAGACCATACCACTCATAACGGTTACAACTACACTCAAGCTTGATCTCAAACTTACAAAAGTCAACCTATAATAAAAAAAAGTATTATAAAATGATTATATATAATGCAGCCATATATACACTGCATTAAACAATACTATAATACAGTCAAAATAAAGCTATAATACAATAGAAAAAAATCAAAGAAAATAAAAACTTTTTTTAGATCTATCTTATTTTATTTACAACTGAATGTTGAAAAAAAGCACCAAAACAAACAATTAACAAATATTAAAAATCCACAAGAAGTAAAAATTATAATGCAATAATTATATAGTTGTAATGCATGAGAAAAATAAAACTGTAATGCAATAGTAGTATAACTGTAATGCATAAAAAATTAAACATACCCGATAAAGAGGAAATTCGTCTGAACCCTTGAAGATATGATACTGGCTATCACGAACAGAATATCTTTCTATATTGTCATTTTGATCAACGGACATAGCAATACAATACTTGTATGAAGCATACATTTCATCTTGCACATCGAAGAATATTGTTCTAGTAAATAGCTTGCATGCATCTTTCTCCATTTGAAGGTCTGTTTTAAAAGTTGGTATTTTGTATCTTGAATCATGATCATTTTTACTTTCGATATACCTTTGATAATCAATGGCAGTATCATAATGGCTTAAGAATTTAATAAGAGTAAGACGTGGGTTGGTTCATTTTCCAAAGAAATGATTCTCACTTTACGATCTTGAAGTTGTACGCATTAGATCAGCCATCGGGACATCCCTCAAATACGCAGGTATCCAACTTTGCCTCAGATCAAACATATCAGCCAACCACTTTTTTTCGCCAAGATCAAATTCATTTATCATAATGTTCCATTCTCTTTCAAAAACATCAGGCGTAATTTGGTATGTCCAAAAAATATCAGAAATACGTCTCTTAAATTCCGTCCTATTACATAGTTCAGCACCTACCTATACGAAAAAGAAACAAAATAATTGTGAGGAAAACCTTTAATGCATTATAGTACATATTTTAACGCATTATATAATACATACATATCATAGTGCATATTTTATTGAATTATAGTGCATATTTTAGTGAATTATAGTGCATATTTTACTGCATGTTAATTTAACTAAAAATACATCAGTGACTAAGAAAACCCAACAAAATTGCATTAAAAAGCATATTTGAAAATGTTATAAAAGAAAATACCTTCGTGCCCAATTTCATCATTATATGCCACATACAAAAGCGATAAACTGTATCGCGAAAAACTTCAGCTATTGCAATCTTCATTGACGGATCTTGATATGTGATAACAACTTCTGGAGCTTTCCCAAACGCTTTTATAAATTCTTTAAGCAACCATATGTAAGCTAATGCACTCTCATCAGCAAGCAACGCAACAACAAATGTAATGCAACGATTATGATGGTTGATACCAGTAAACGGAACAAAAACCATTTGATACCTATAGTTAAATAACATATTGAAAATTTTAAAAACAAAATAATTCAAAAACACATAATTTTTTGAGATAAAGAGATAAAACTATACTTATTAGATCGAAAAGTCGCATCAAAAGAAACTATGTCACCGAACGTTGCATAGTTTCTTATACCTTCTTCATCAGCCCAAAAAAGACCAGCCAAGCGATTATCAAGACCTAAAAAAAAGTAAAAAACTTATTATAAAAATTACTTTATTTACACATACTTTCTAGTGCATCGTAGTTTAAATTCTAATACATAATATATAATCTAGTTATACACCTAAATGCAATAAAAATTAAACATTAATTTAGTAAAAAAAAATAAACATCAATGTTTATGTTTAAGTTATAAAACTTGATGCAGTAAAATCTAAAACAATAATTCACTAAAAAAGTAAAAGTCACATTACAAAGAAGACCATCACCTTTAAAATGTTTCACATAAAAACCAGGGGAGTGAAGTTTTCGACTAAGAAGCTTCTCTACAGCCATCTGAGCGTCTCGATCACCAATAAAAACATTAATCTTCTTTTTCTGATTCTTGCAGTCATCAACTGTTACACCAACGTTATCAAACCCACCGTGAAGCTGTTTCATCAATTTAAACCATATAGCAGGACCAAAATTTACATTCGAAACTTGATAAAGGAAATGTTGCTTCGTATACCCAACATTCCTTGAATTCTTCATAAAAATCATGTCCTTTTCAGCTACAAGTAGGTGGTTATGACCATCGATCAAACTAATAACCTCAAAAACATTACCTATTCTCTTAATAGTAATCGATGCTAAACAACCACACCTAAATGTAAGCTTTCTCCTACTTTGCTTTTTCTTAATATCTCCAAACTTTTCAAACCCATCACTATGCTCGACTTTAGTATCTAGTGATACATCAACATCTGAACTCCTATCACTTGATTTATCTTTAGGTTTTGTTGGAAGAAAACCTTCTTTTGAACAATGAAAATACTTAGTCGTGGCATCATCAAAACCTACTGCCCTATACTCTCCACCTTTTCGAACATCAAAACCTGCTTTTTTCCCATAAGCTACGTAGAAATTATAAGCTTGTTCAACTAAAACAAATTGACATCCTTTTATAGGTACTTTACCATGTGATAACTCACCAGGATACCAAGTCCTAGTCCCATCTTTCCCAACAACATAGTGACTTACGTGATCTCTCACTTTAACAATTTCATAATCATCTGAAGCTGTAAAATAAATAAGGATAACTTAATAGAAACTCATTGCATAAATTAAGAACGCAGTAAACAAAACTGTATAATGTAGTAAAACAAATAACTATAATGTTGTAAAATCTTAAATAACTAATCTAAACTAAAATATGTAACTTTATACTACCACATAATGTCTAATTCTACTGAATCATAGAGTTAACTATATGATAACTATGAACTAAACTTAATGAATTAAATGTTTTTTGTAAACTAACGCATTATGACTAATTCTATTGAATCAAAGAATTAATATCATTAAAAATTCTAAATATAACTGATGTAAACTAAAATATCAAAATCTATACTACAGAAAACTATCTAAATTCTACTGAATTATAGAATTAACTATACTACATTATATCATTCTACTGAATCATAAAATTAATATCATTCAATTCAAGTAAACTTATAAACCACTAAAAATATCAAGATCTATACTACCGCATACTGTATAAATTCTACCGCATTCTATCTAATTCTACGGAATCAATAAATTAACTCAACTACATAAAATATAATTCAATTATGAATTAAAAAACTATTATTTAGCAAAACTTAAATTACAAAGATTCAAAACTTAAACAACTAAATATTAAAAAAACTGCAGAATCATAATTCAACAAAAATTGACTTACAATCAATCACAGATGAGGTACTTGATGATGATTCAGTTAGCATCTTGATGATGATCAAGTTAATGGTTATCTAAAAAAACAAGAGTAAACGATGGATGGATGATGGTTACGGATTGATCAATGGTGGATAACGGATCGATCAATGTAGCGATTACGATCAAAGGTGGATCAATGATGGTTACCAATCAAAGGTGGATCAATGGTGGATAACGGTGGTTACCGATCAAAGGTGGATCGGGATGGTGGTTAACGGGTGGTTAACTGTGTGAAAAACAACCATAAAAATAAAGAACGGCGATAAGAAAACGTTTATATAGGGTTTGGATAGCAAATTACATAAAAGCCCCTGATGTTTTGGAAAAAGGACGAAAATACCCCTGTAATTATTAAAATAAAAGATGGGGAATAGTGGGACAAGTGTCAAGCTGTGGTTCTAACTTACCTATTTTATTATAAAATCCTTTTTATTTTACCTCAACTCTCTCTCTCTCTCTCTCTCTCTCTATATATATATATATATATATATATATATATATATATATATATATATATATATATATATATATATATATATATATATATATATATATATATATATATATATATATATATATATATATATATATATATATATATATATATATATATATATATATATATATATATATATATATATATATATATATATATATATATATATATATATATATATATATATATATATATATATATATATATATATATATATATATATATATATATATATATACATAGGGGCGCGCTATATGCAGAACCTCTTTTTTGGTACAGAACCTACAGAACCACATTTTTACTCATTATAATGTATGATGTACACTACATTAATGCAAAATGGCATTTTTGAAAATATCTATTATTTATTTAGTTATACTAGATATTTATTTTACATCAAAAGGGTATTGTTGGAAAAACACATTTTACCTTTTTTTAATTTTTTTAATAAAAAACGTTTTTATCAAATCTTTTTTTTGGAAGTTTTTTTTTTTTTTGCAGTTTTGATTATTTTTCCAGTATACAATTTTTTTTAAAGGTACATGTACGTTTCTAGTAGTTTTTAATTTAACTACGCTTTTTGCATACAACTCTTTAGCACAAACTTGTTTATAGTTTAAATAGTAATTGCACATATATTTCTAGCGTATATCGTACGAAAATTCATAACAAAAAACATAGACGTATGCACGTGATCTTTAAATTTATAACAAAAGCAAAAACATAGATACAATACACCATATTTGCTATTAATAGAAATACAACTCAAGCAAATTTTTTGCTACAATAGATTAAAAAAATCAAGCATGCACGCTTCAAGAACATACATGCACGCTTTCAAAAACATATATGTACACCTTCGAGAACTTATATGTTCGGCTTCAAGAACATATATGCACGCGTTCAAAAACATATATGTACGCCTTCGAGAACATATATGTTCGGCTTCAAAAACATATATGCACGCTTTCAAAAACATATATGTACGCCTTTGAGAACATATATGTTAGGCTTCAAGAACATATATGCACGCCTTCAAAAACATATATGTACATCGGCTTAAAGAACATATTTGCATGGCATCTGAAAGCATGAATGTATCCATTAATCGTCTTTATTATATATCGCCATTTTTCTATGATTGAACCATCCCCTGAAACATATACATATATATAAGAAACTAATGATGTTAAGTAAAACAAATAACATATATCTTAAGTTCGGTTTATGAGATGTACAGTTAGATATTATCTAGTGGTATTGAAATACTACGTAATAAGTTTAAAAATTATTAAAACAAACATGTCTTTTAACTTATTCGAGTGTCAAAATCATTCGAACCTTTCAATATTTTTATAATTTTTTTATAATGTAGCTTCATCATACTACAAATAGCAATATATTTAATATAAAAAATAAAAAAAAGATCAGACACAACTATGTACATTGTATCAATATACCGACAATCAAAGCAATAAGAAAACAAATTTCATCATCATGTCACTTCACATAAACAATGACATGAAAACATATATGAAAAACAAAAGAAATGGATGAACAATAATATGTAGCGAATACCACTATTATAAAATGGGACACTCGTGGTCACCGCCAGAAACGACAGAACGTGATGGCCGCCGGGAGGTGATGGGTACTCGTGGTGATCGTCGAACAAGTCAGATCAATTCTATACAAAGAGATGACATATCGGTCCTTTTTTCAGATCGACAATAAATGGAGACGAAAATTTTTAGATCTAAAAGGAATTGTTGGTGTTTTTGTGATGGATAATTAAAACAACCGTGATTTGGATCTGGAGGAATGATGATATTTTAAAATCTATTGTAACTGGTTATTATTTGGATGTTATTTTTATGGGGAGTTAAAATGCCTTATTTGCCCTTTATTTGTTTTTATTTTTTTAATTAAAGAGTAATTATTTACAAAATTGCCATTTTGCTTTAATATAATGTAAATCATGCATTATTAAGAGTACATAGCTAGTTCTGTAGGTTCTGTATCAAAAAACTGGTTCTGCATTTAGCACTACACTATAAATATATATATATATATATATATATATATATATATATATATATATATATATATATATATATATATATATATATATATATATATATATATATATATATATATATATATATATATATATATATATATATATATATATATATATATATATATATATATATATATATATATATATATATATATATATATATATATATATATATATATATATATACTAGCTTTAGACCCGTCCGGTGGACGGGCTAGATTTAAGTATATATTTTATAATAAAAATTGAAGTTATGTGTGTTTGTATTAGAAGTTTAGTATATGTAGTGTTACTTATGACATTAATATTTTAATAATGTAGTATAGAATGGATAAAAGTAACGTAGTTTAAGATTTTTTATTTATTTAAGAATCTTATGAGTTAATTGAATTTGCATAGGTTAACGTTATTAATTAGTTTGTTACATTAAAAAATTTTAGAATTTTAATAATATTATATAAATATTTTATGAATTTTTGAATTTTATGAGATAATAAATTTTATATATGTTAATGTTATGAAAAACTTTTTACATTATTTTTTTGAAACTAATATTACTGTTAAGTTTTTTTTGTTAGCAAAAACATTATAGTTAAATATTTTTACAAATGATTTTTTTTGTATGTTTTGTGGTAATGTATTCTAGCAAAAGTAAGCCCAAAAAGCTAATTCCTGGTATTATTTTTTGTCACGTGTGTAATATAGCAACAATATATAGCCCAGTCCAAAACTTGACAACCCGAATATCTAAAAATATTTTTATTTTAGTAAGTCAAACTATTGTGAATAATTTGTAATTCCTATTTTCTTTTTGAAGCATTTTATGGAAACCCTTTAATGAATTACATATGAATTTTGTATTTAAGGCCTCATTCGTAATTTATATTTTCTTTTTAAAGTATTTTATGGAAACCCTTTAATAAATTACATGTGTCATTTTTATAGAATTTTGTATTTAAGGCATTGTTTCACCATCATTCCTTATATATTTTTATAAAATTTTGTATTTAAGGCATCATTTAGAAATCATATATATATTTTTATAGAATTTTCTATTTAAGGCATCACTTGTAATTCATATTTTCTTTTTGAAGCATTTTATGGAATTATTTTTATACAATTTTATATTTAAGGCATTGTTTCACCATCATTCCTTATATGTTTTTATAGAATTTTACATTTAAGGCATCATTTGTAATTCCTATTTTGTTTTTGAAGCATTTTATGGAAATCCTTTAATGAATTACATGTGTTATTTTTATATAATTTTGTATTTAAGGCATCATTTTTTTGTAATTAATATTTTCTATTTGAAGCATTTTATGAAAACCCTTTAATAAATTACATGTGTCATTTTTATAGAATTTTGTATTTAAGGCATTGTTTCACCATCATTCCTTATATATTTTTATAGAATTTTGTATTTAAGGCATCATTTGTAATTCTTATATATATTTTTATAAAATTTTGTATTTAAGGCATCATTTGTAATTCCTATTTTCTTTTTGAAGCATTTTATGGAATTATTTTTATAGAATTTTGTATTTAAGGCATTGTTTCGCCATCATTTCTTATATATTTTAATCGAATTTTGTATTTAAGGCATCATTCGTAATTCTTATATATATTTTTATAGAATTTTGTATTTAAGACATCATTTGTAAATCCTATTTTATTTTTGAAGCATTTTATGGAAACCCTTTAATGAATTACATGTGTCATTTTCATAAAATTTTGTATTTAAGGCATCATTTGTAATTTTTATTTTCTTTTTGAAGCATTTTAAGGAAACCCTTTAATAAATTACATGTGTCATTTTTATAGAATTTTGTATTTAAGGCATTGTTTCACTATCATTCCTTATATATTTTTATAGAATTTTGTATTTAAGTCATCATTGTAATTCCTATATATTTTTTTATAGAATTTTGTATTTAAGGCATAATTTATAATTCCTATTTTCTTTTTGAAGCATTTTAAGGAATTATTTTTATAGAATTTTGTATTTAAGGCATTGTTTCACCATCATTCCTTATATATTTTTATAAAATTTTGTATTTAAGGCATCATTTCTAATTCCTATATATATTTTTATAGAATTTTTTATTTAAGACATCATTTGTAATTTCTATTTTCTTTTTGAAGCATTTTATGGAAAACCTTTAATGAATTACATGTGTCATTTTAATAGAATTTTGTATTTAAAGCATTGTTTCACCATCCTTCCTATATAAGGGTTTTTGATTTGATTTGATTTGATTTGATTTGATTTGATTTGATTTGATATATATATATATATATATATATATATATATATATATATATATATATATATCAAATCAAAAACCCTTATATAGAAAGGATGGTGAAACAATTCCTTAAATACAAAATTATATAAAAATGACACATGTAATTCATTAAAGGATTCCCATAAAATGTTTCAAAAAGAAAATAGGAATTCCAAATGATGCCTTAAATACAAAATTGAATAAAAATATATATAGAAATTACAAATGATGCCTTAAATACAATATTCTATAAAAATATATAAGGAAGGATGGTGAAACAATACCTTAAATCCAAAATTCTATAAAATGATTCCATAAAATGCTTCAAAAATAAAATAGGAATTACAAATTATGCATTAAATACAAAATTCTATAAAATATATATATAGGAATTACAAATGATGCCTTAAATACAAAATTCTATAAAAATATATAAGGAATGATGGTGAAACAATGCCTTATATACAAAGTTCTATAAAAATGATTCCATAAAATGCTTCAAAAATAAAATAGGAATTACAAATAATGTCTTAAATATAAAATTCTATAAACATATATATAGGAATTACAAATGATGCCTTAAATAACAAATTCTTTAAAAATATATATGGAATGATGGTGAAACAATGCCTTAAATACAAAATTCTATAAAAATGTTTCCATAAAATTCTTCAAAAATAAAATAGGAATTACAAATGATGCCTTAAATACAAAATTCTATTAAAATATATATAGGAAATACAAAATTCTATTAAAATATATAAGGAAGGATGGTGAAACAATGCCTTAAATACAAAATTCTATAAAAATGATTCCATAAAATACTTCAGAAATAAAAAAGGAATTACAAATGATGCCTTAAATTCAAAATTCTATAAAAATATATATAGGAATTACAAATAATGCTTTAAATACAAAATTCTATAAAAATATATATGGAAGGATGGTGAAATAATGCCTTAAATACAAAATTCTATAAAAATAATTCCATAAAATGCTTCAAAAATAAAATAGGATTTACAAATGATGACTTAAATACAAAATTTTATAAAAATATATATAGGAATTATAAAGGATGTCTTAAATACAAAATTTTATAAAAATATACATGGAAGGATGGTGAAACAATGCCTAAAATATAAAATTCTATAAAAATGATTCCATAAAATGCTTCAAAAATAAAATAGAAATTACAAATTATGCCTTAAATACAAAATTTTATAAAAATATATATAGGAATTATAAATAATGCCTTAAATACAAAATTCTATAAAAATATATACGGAAGGATGGTGAAACAATACAAAATTCTATAAAAATGATTCCATAAAATGCTTCAAAAATAAAATATGAATTACAAATGATGTCTTAAATATAAAATTCTATAAAAATATATATAGGAATTACAAATGATGCCTTAAATACAAAATTCTTTACAAATATATATGGAATGATGGTGAAACAATGCCTTAAATACAAAATTCTATAAAAATGATTCCATAAAATGCTTCTAAAATAAAATAGGAATTACAAATGATGCCTTAAAAACAAAATTCTATTAAAATATATATAGGAATTAAAAATGATGTCTTAAATACAAAATTCTATAAAAATATATAAAGAAGGATGGTGAAACATTGTCTTAAATATAAAATTCTATAAAAAATGTTTCCATAAAATACTTAAGAAATTAAATAGGAATTACAAATAATGCCTTAAATTCAAAATTATATAAAAATATATATAGGAATTATAAATGATGCCTTAAATACAAAATTCTATAAAAAATAAATATGGAAGGATGGTGAAATAATGCCTTAAATACAAAATTCTTTAAAAATGATTCCATAAAATGCTTCAAAAATAAAATAGGATTTACAAATGATCACTTAAATACAAAATTCTTTAAAAATATATATAGGAATTATAAATGATGTCTTAAATACAAAATTCTATAAAAATATACATGGAAGGATGGTGAAACAATGCCTAAAATACAAAATTCTATAAAAATGATTCCATAAAATGCTTCAAAAATAAAATAGGAATTACAAATGATGCCTTAAATACAAAATTCTATAAAAATATATACGGAAGGATGGTGAAACGATGCCTTAAATAAAAAATTCTAGAAAAATGATTCCATTAAATGCTTCAAAAATAAAATAGGAATTACAAATGATGTCTTAAATACAAAATTCTATAAAAATATATATATGAAGTACAAATGATGTCTTAAATACAAAATTCTATAAAAATATATAAGGAAGGATGGTGAAACAATGTCTTAAATACCAAATTCTATAAAAATCGTTCCATAAAATGCTTCAAAAATAAAATAGGAATTACAGATGATGCCTTAAATATAAAATTCTATAAAAATATATATAGGAATTATAAATGATGCCATAAATACAAAATGCTATAAAAATATATAAGGAAGGATGGTGAAACAATGCCTTAAATACAAAATTCTATAAAAAAGTACAACAATAATATTAATTTCAAAAAAACTAATGTAAAAACGTTATTCATAACATTAACATATACAAAATTTATTACCTCATAAAATTCAAAAATACATAAAATATTTATACAATATTATTAAATTTCTAAAAAATTAATGTAACAAACTTATTTATACCGTTAATGTATGCAAATTCAATTAACTCATAATATTCTTAAATAAATAAAATATCTTAAACTATGCTATTTTTGTCTATTCTATGCTACATTATTAAAATATCAATGCCATAACTAACACTACATATACTAAACTTCTAATACAAACACACATAAATTCAATTTTCATTAAAAATATATACTTAAAGCTAGCCCGTCCACCGGACGGGTCTAAAGGCTAGTATATATATATATATATATCTTTACATTATATATAAGAGGAGGGATTTGCCACGTCATCAATTAAAGCACTAATCCCAGTCAGCAGTCGGGCTTAGGTTTTGGGCTTAATGTTTTGGGCTTAAATGTTTTTTCTCCGATTCCCACTTCATAAATCGTTAATAATTATTTTTCTCTTCTGCTAAAAAAAGCAATACCAATCGGTTCTCCTAACAAAGCAATACCAAAAACCCTAATTCTTCATCAATCAACGCTGAAGAATCTAAGCTAATTTTGATGAAAACAACCAATGCTTTAGTGATTTCTTTGAGGTATTATAATGATTTTGTGATCTAAGGTTAATAATTCCTTTTTTTATACTACGAATCACATTCATTCTTTTAGAGCTACCAAACGGATTAATCAAAGTAAGTTGGTTATACATGAATAACGATTAATTGGTTGATTAGATTATCGTTGAGTATTTTTACTGATTATGTATAAACTGATCAATTAATCGTTGATGTATAATCTGATTAACCAATGTAGGTCTATTCTTTGCATCAGTTTCTTGAGAAGAAACCATAGCTGGGCAGTGACTTTTTCTTAAATAAGGGTGGATACACGTAAACAAGATTGGGCCGGATACACCGCAAGCGGGAGACAACTGCTGGAGAAGCAAAGCTCGGCCAAAAAAGACTTCTCGATGAAGGTATTTCTTCTACTACTTGGATTCTATACCGCTAATGCACTAGCCACTATCCTTGGTCAAACAAGGAATTGGGATGTTTTAGTAGCAGGTGTTGCAGTGGCAGCTATCGAAGGGATAGGTATGCTTATGTATAAGAAGTACAGTTCTGTATCTACCACTAACACTAGCAGGAAGAGGTTCGAGTCAAATTTTACTTTATCATCTATCTTTAATTTTTAAAGGCTTCTAAATTGTGAGTCCCTTTTAGTGGCTTTCCTTGCTTAATGTTACCCCGTTTTTCTTCTTATTTAAAATTCTTTGGGTGAAGCCTTTGATTTGGATTCTAATAGGTATGTGTTTAATGTTGTTTTTGTATCAGGTAACTTTGTTCACATTATATTTTAAATCTTATAAATAGCTATTTTGGCCTCTTGCATCCTAACTTCTAACTTACATGCCATCTCTTCCACGCTGATCGCGCAGATTTCCTCCTTGCTGAGCAAGGCATCACCCAGTGCTAAAAGAACCCTCTCCCTATAATCGAACTTGGGTCTTCCCACTAATTTGCCAGGACGGTAAACACTTTGACCGGTAAAAGGGGTTAAATGTAACTTTTAGAATATATTTAGCGACAAAAGTATCATTTTTCCTAAAAGATTATTGTGGTACTATCAGATACTCAGAAACTCAGAATCTCAGAATTTCAGATGAATGTTGCCTGCGTCTTAGTTGACCATCATTCTCTTGAAATTGGGGCTTATTTTCTACAATAGTTTCAAATAAGTTTAGGGAATTAATCGTTTGATAAACCCTCGAATGTATGATATGGAAATCCATTATTGCAATTTGATTCAAGAGATGATGCAATTGAATATACGATCTATAATATTAATAAGTTTATTTTTATCAGATTCTTAATACCATACATATTCAATATTATTGTATAAATGTTTCATTGAAAGGTTTGTTTAACTGATGTTCTAATATACGCAGTTTAGGATTTTTCGCCCTATGTAAAAGAAGAAGAAAGAAGAGGATGTTGTTAACAATCTTGCTGATGATTTTGTTGACCAGTCGGGAAAAAACCGACAACATAGCAGGTAAAATTATGTTGTTCAATTTTTGAAGCCTCTGTAACGTATTCATTTTCTCTTTTTCTAATCTACCATTATTTATTTTTTGGTTCTACCATATCAATGAATGTGAAGGACTTTGAGAAACGATTGCATTGTCGAAACAACAACTTTTAGATGCACGCGATAGAAAAAGATTTTGGAAAGAGGGAAGATACAAAGGAAGATTTACTTCGGCAGGCTCAGGTTCGTTTCTCATTTGTATGTTGCATATGAATTGTACAAGTAGACCTGGGCCCCTTTTAAGCTATAATAGTTTGTTTTAAATCAGCTTTTTCTATAATGGGTTGAACTGGTAAAAACAAAACAGATCATCTAAACAAGTCAAATGTGTTGAGAGTCACCCATATATCATTAAAGTAACAATTTTAATCATGTTTAGACACTAATTATGTATGACCAAAACGTTTATGACGAGATCAACCTGAAGGTTTCTGCTTAATGATTCCCATTTTGATCTTACCTATTTAGCTTAACCACTTGATTAATTTGAGAATTATTTGTAGTTCTTGCAAAATTCAACTTACATGTTTTCGGAATTTTTAAATCCGCCTGCATCAAAGTTGAGCATTGATACATTTCCTAAAGGAAATTTTTATATAGATTAATGCATCAGATTGACCCATATGCGATGTATAGTATATAGTCACATAGACAATAATTTATGATGTTACTTTGTGTTTGCCAGCTATTATGAGTGGTCGCAAATCACTACTGTCTACATTGGCTGTTAGTAGTGAGGTTCTTTTCGAAACCATCCGTTTGTTGTGTGTAAGTGATCACAGTCCATTAGCCATGTTGGGTGAAGATGATCTTATTCGTGGCCCTGTTTTATCTCTTGCTGCTCATACGCAGGCTATAGTTGCAGGTCATGAAAATGAATGCACAAAGGATTCTGACATCTTAACTCTCACCAACTCGTTATCTATGGTTAGTGGAGTTTTTTAGGAATTAGATGAAAAATTCATGTTATAACTATATATTCTATTAGATGGAAATGCTCTGCTTTTTAATTCTGAGGTATTGTGAGTAAACCGCTGGTCTGCATTGACTGCTGTTAAAGAAGCAAAAGCACGAGTTGATTTGTGATTGATGGTTTATACTAAAATACAATACCTCAACATGTGAAGATAATAGAGACGTGTTTATTAAACTAAATATGTTCCCATAACTATTTGATCAGATTTTAAATGTGCAATTCCTTTTTAACTATTTGTGCAGATTTTCTAATCTATAAACGTTTCATAAGGTTAACGTGGACTGCGTTTATGTTAAAAGGGTATGCTTGTCTGGAAAGGTTGCATATGGGAAGCACACATTAGCTAATGCTTAGATCTCTGCGATGCTTGAATCAATTATGTTTGGTTCTCCCAGTTATTGCCAATTGGACATTGCCATAAGAATATTGAAGTCTCCTATTTGGAATCATTGTGTCTAAGAGTCGAGAGTTGGAAGGAATTGAAGATTTTTTGTTCGTTAATTGCAGATGAAGATATGGTGGATGATAATATAGCCGATGAAACCTTGATCCATCGCAACCCAACGAGGCAGCCACCCACGGAACACACGAGGTAACAATTATTCTTTTTGTTTATATTTCACCATATTAGTATATAAACAAGCAACGCCAAACACCCCTTCTGCTTATCGGATAAAGTAAGTTGTTTTAAATAACCAACTCACATTAATCACGATTTATCATACAAAATACTGTATTTATTACATAACCTGCTCATTTAGTTTAACAAGATTCATACATAATACCATAAAGTGTCAAGTACTGTAAGCATAAACTGATTTTGAGGCTAGAGCACTGTGTAAAAAAATCGCAGACTAGGCCTTAGGGGACAAACTTACAAGTCTTGTGTAAAAAGATAAATACAATTAGCAAATCACTTCCTATGCGGGCATACCCTTTGAATTTTATTCATCGCACTCGCCTTTTGAGAATCAGCTTGGGTGCATTAACAAAACATTTCTATAGATGTGATCCATAGCTTATGAGATTGACTACACCAGCAAAAGGATAAAACGTGGACCTCTACATTCAAATTATTGTTGTTTCTGATGTTTTTAAAGAAGTCCATGTAGCCATCTTGGAAAACAAGACGTTCACCAGCACCTTGAGTATCTTCTAGGTTCAAACCCTTAACTTTGATCATAAGCTAAACCCAAATATATATTCGTACAGTAATTAACATAGTTCAATTTACTTCACCAAAAATTGTACAAGAATCAACTATAGTGCAGGTTAAATCAAAATCAGAGAATATTGTAACACAATTGTGATCCTTAAATAATGGTAAAACAGTGTTCGAGTAACACGTCTGACCTGTGCTTTTTGAGCCAATGAACCATGTGACCCAGGGCTTTTGAGTGCAGTGAACCATTACTTATATTTTTTGACAAAAAAATTTAATTAGTTTCTGTTAAACGCGTTGCCAAACACCCCTTTAAAAATAGAAAAGGCGCAAATAAGCTAATTTACCACTTAATGAAAAATTTTGATTCCTCACGTCAACGGTCAAAAACCTATTCAACTGGTAATGATGATGGAGATTGAATTCAATAAGTTGTAAACTTGCAGTCTTGTCTTGATCACATCTAACGGGAAACACATAAGTGGTAGCTATATCACCTGCATAACATATTAAATCAAATCACAGTAATGTTACAACTGTAAGATTCTAAAATCAGCGACTAAAAAAAAAAATGTGCAATACTGGACGGGTCTATTCCCAGTTATACCTTTAAAGGCTTCATTGAGCATTTTAGTAGCTTCCAATATGATGACCGGTGACCCTATCTACAATAATCTTTTTTGTGTGACCCCTGCTCAACTGGTGCTATTTGAAAGTGACGTACCGAGTTTAGATATGCAAAAACTAGAACCTGCAACAGCTGCAAAAACTCTCGAATGCAACTGCAGACCTCAGTATATCACTAATTCACTAATAACTTGCAATCATGCATAAAAAGCATCTATCTACTATTTATCAATAAAGCATGACTTCTCTGTATTATGTTGATTTTTTTTCTGAATTATATTGATGTGTTTTGTGTGTTGTGTTGACATTCTTATTTTGATGGAATGTTTAGATATGTGATTTTAAAACTTCCCTCTTTGCCAATTATGATGCAAAACAAACCTTCAAACTCTATGGCTCTTAAACTACCAGTTGGTAGCTTCCAAGTTCCAACCACCATAGACTTCTGTTACAAGTGATGTAAGTATTACCAATTCTCTCATTACACCCAATGTGAATACTGGGGAAGGTAACCTTTTCAAGGCACATCTCAGCCAATAACATCTGTAACCTTCCGTCTAAGAAACCTGCTTCACTTCTCCCCCCTGTCATGTATTTGGCTCTCTCTTTCCGTTGATAGAGCAGTTTGCTGGCAGTGCAAATTTAGTCACAACTAAATCTAAGCCTCCAAGATTTCCGCTGTCTACTCAAACAAAAACGGTTCCAAGGTATGGCTCTTCACGTATAATCCCTTAATTCAAAAAAATGCGAGAATCTTATTATTATTATCATCTAAGTGTGTTTAGTTTCCCTACACATAGATAAAATAATAAATTAATACTATTGTATGTACAGGATGCAAGTATAGATGATTTTTATTACCCTTGCAATATTGGTTTATATGACAGTCCTTAATGTCCTTAATTTAGTTTCTGATTAATTATTTTTTCAATTACATTTTTGTCCAATGGAGCTACATTACAATTACTGAGGGCGTGAAAGAAGCAGAGGATCTGGAGTAATCTCCTATACTATACTCTATGCTGGTGTGGATTATTATAGTTTGCTCTAATTGTGTGTATTAATTGTCTTGTCGTTAGTTGATTCAGGTTTCACGACCAGTGACGAAAATTACCGATGGGTTTAATTTTAGTGCGATGGAGGAGAAGGTTAACAAGGATGAAGTCTGGGGTACTTCAGGAAAAAGTAACAGGTCTGGTTCGAAGTTAAAAAATGAAGACTGATGAGGAAGAAGCAGATTGTAGCTTATAAGTTACATTGCAACTTTAACCCTTCCATTAATCTTCTTGGTCTTAAGCTTCCTTCAGTTTTGCAATCCGAACACCTTTTAAACAAAGTTCATATTGGGCTTTTATATCTTCTTATTAGGCTTTATTAGGCTTGTCCCTGCCCTAATACTTCATCGAGTACGAAGTATCAATGGCTATGTCCGGGTCCACACGTCTACAAGATGGGTATGAATGGAATATCTCAACAAGCATATATATAATTTTTCATTCATCCACATGTGATTAACAAGGACTTCACTTCCACAAGTATTTTCATAATTAATAAGCAAATAAAAAATGTAGGTTTAGGAAAACATGGGTAGGGTCAGGCTTTATTAACAAGGTTGAGTGGAGACTTTTTTTCTTTAGTACGGAGTATTTGCTATGTATTAGTTTCCTTTATTATCTCCGAAGTCCAAACTCAGTATAAGAAGTAAGATAAATGTAACCATTTTGTAGTGATGCAAGTTCCTATGGCTGCTAAGAAACTTCGAAAAATTTCAAGAAACCTAATTGTTTATATTTTTCAACTTATAACTGAAATAACTATAACCAACAGTTACAGTATTGGGTCAGCCTAATTCTTACCGATTCATTAAATGTAGTTTTTTGAAACGATGGAATTATAACCAGAGGAATGACGGGTTTCTTAAATGTAGGTATCAAGTCATGTGATGAATTGATTATGTGTTCAGATGTGATGAAATGCTTTTACTTATGTGAAGTGCGGGTACTCTTTAAAACAATAAGCAACTCCAAAGAAAAAAAAAACGTTTAAAAATTCAACAAAATATACAGGTGTCACACATTTTTAAAATATGAGCACTTTCTAACACTTTTCAAAAAAGATTTGCTCATTAATTATTGTTAATGATTTAAATAAACGCACATTTAAGACATTAAATAGGCTAATAGGCGTATGTAAAATACTAATTAACCTACTCGATAGATCTTTTGTATTTAACTTTTTATCTTCAGCTTTTTTATTTTTATGTTTTTATATGTTTTCTCCGTTTTAGCTTGCGTCCGTTTAGCGCGGGCCCTTTTATCCTCCGGTCCACCGTTTTGCCGCTTCTACAAATCAGTATCATAATATTCATTTTTTTGATCAAAGTACCATAATATTAAAAATAAATTATTCACTATACCAAATATATTAACTATAAGATTCAAAATAATTTATTGAAGTATCATTAATGTATAAAGTAGGTTCACGCTTTTAAATAACCAATTTAACTATTGACGTGTAAAGTCTACAATATATTTAAGATTATAAAATATTATATTTTATCTAATATTAGCATCACACTCGCATAATGCGACAATAAATACACATTTATTATCTTTTTTGCAGTAAATTAAATGTTAAAGTATAAAAAAATAAAAAAAAAGAGACTCATTAAAAAAAATCAATTTTCGGTTTTTTATATTTACGTTGGTTTTGCTCAGTTCGGTTTCGGGTTAAAACCATGAACAAAACTCATACCATATATATTCGGTTCGATTTATTTCGGTTTAGGTTCGGTTTTGATTCGTGTTTCGATTTAACTCGGTTTATTTCGGTTTGGTTTTCGGTTCGTGTTCTCCTCAAATTCAATTTAAAGTTCAGGTCAAGTTTATTCAGTTTGGATCGACTTTAAAACATTGCTCAACGCTACATCTTTGTGGACGAAATTTAATTAATATTATTCTTTAAACACAAAATGCCACTAAAAATAAAAATGATAATATGTTTGAATTTTTTTTCGTGCATTAAATAAATAAATTTGTAAACTGCCTGATATACATTTAGTAAATTTTTTATAAACGGTATTCACAAACAAATATTTACCAACTATAAAAAAGTTAAACGACAATCAGACGTCACACCCGTCCATCGGACGGGTTTTGCAACTAGTATATATATATATATATATATATATATATATATATATATATATATATATATATATATATATATATATATATATATATATATATATATATATATATATATATATATATATATATATATATATATATGTATATATATATATATATATATGTATATATATATATATATATATATATATATATATATAGTCTTTGTTCGATCCTTGATATTTACTGTTGATGAAGGGGTGTTTCAAAAGATGTTATTGATATTTACAGGTCAATCTAAATGCATACAATTGCACAAAAGTGTCCAGTTTGCTTATGATATGTTCTTTTTGGTAACAAACTGATAACTAATATTATCGTTATTTGTGTTTTGGTTTAAAAGGGTGTTTCGAAAGTGGTTTATGAAATTAGTGGTTATAACTAATGTTGTTGATATATGTGTTTTGGTTTAAAGAAGTGTTTGGAAAATGGATTATGGGATCAGTGGTTATATAGATTAACTTTTATGATTGCTATGATGTATAACCACATGAAATTATCATCGGATTGTACCCAAAGAACATTGTTAAAGCACTAACTATTTGTGCAAGTCATTCTAATTGCATACAATTGGATTTTACAAGTCAATATAAATTCATAAAATTACACAAAAATTTGCTCATTTGACATGCTTTCATCATACCTTTAGATCACGAAAGTGGTTTATGAAAATTATGGTTATATGGATTAGTAAGTATGGATAAGTTTGTTGTATCTTGTTGATAATGGTTTGAACAATAGATATTAACTTTTGCAAGTCAACTAAATGCATATTATTGCACAAAATTTCTAATTTTGTAGGCTTTCATACCTTTAGATCACAAAAGTTATGTAAGCATTCCTACTATATTATACAAGAATGACATCAAGTTAGATAAAAACAAACTATCTTACTCTTCTACTATCTAACCTTAACAAAAGTGTAAACATAAAAGCATTTATTTAGGATCATCTTTATCTTCCTTAGAAACCATCACTCATCTCCTCTTGATTGCTCTAGTTCAGCTACCACAACTGTCTCTTTTATAACATTATCTTCAGCTACCACCTCAACTGGAATCATATGCCTACCTTGGTCTTCCACCATATGTTGTGCAACCAGAGCATCACAAACTTCCATTGGAATCACATCACAATCAACTATCAAGGAACACATGCCCATCTTGGTATTCCACCACCTCTTGTGGAACGATAACATCACACACTTCAGTTAGAATCAAATCCCCATCATTACCATCAACTATCTCTTCTACTGCTACTTCTTCAACTACCATCTCTTATAGAACCACACTCACTTATTCATCAATTAAATGGTCATAAAGAACAAAAAATAATGATACATATTGAGCTTAAATTACTTGATCAAGTTCATTCAATGCTTGATTAATGTCACCAAATATAACAACCCAGTATTTTCAATAATGTATATCATTATTATGATATTTATAAGCTATATTCAAGAAGAAATGTTTGCTTATTTTAAGTTATCAACTATTTAATGTGACTTACATAGGAAAGTAAACGAGCACACGCAACCACCACTGCCAACTATATCAACATTATTATCATGTAAACATCGTTATATGTCAAGTCTATGATCTAAAATTAACATTTTAGCATTTGTTATTCCTATAAAATATCACTTACAATATTTATTACTCCGTATGAAATAAACATATTTCATTAACATATACCTCAAAACCTTAATTTCATGACAAGTAATTATTTAAAACACATGTACAAGTTATGAAAGCATATATACAAGATAAAATAGCATATATTTGAATATATTTTCCCTCCAACAACATTATTCAATTCCTTAACATTAATGTATAATGCATAATATTCCGAATCTACCTTTTCCCTCATAAACTACATATAACCATCCAAACAAAGAGTACAAACTCATATAGCACAAAATTTAAGTTATATTTTTATCCAAACCATAGTACAACACCCCAAAAGCCAATGTAAAATTGACTTAAGCCGAAACATTCAAATTAGCCATTTTCCTCCCTTTTCAACCTAGTTTAATACCATCTTTTTATCAAACTTTATTACTATTTCAAGAACGTTATTTAAGATCTAAAATCACTCTTGATTAACACTAAGCAATAGTTAAAATTCTAATCATAATATTTGAACCTTAATCTCTTCACTAAACCTAATTCGGCTAGGATTTTATGCCTTAATCCACTTTAAAACTTGATTAACTACATAACTAAGCTACTAAACTTCCTAATCAGCTACATCATCCTATACAATCATCTTACAAGCACCTCCATCACTCCCCCCTTTTTTCACCAAGCAAAACACCTCACATTGTCCCCTCATTTCAAGTCGTGTACTCTTGTACTCCCTACACACCTCCTATCCTATTTCTAGCTTTCCATACTCATCAAATGGCTTATAATAGTCATACTCCACGTCTTTACCACCTCTCCATGCCCCCTTGGCCTCAAAGACAATCATTTACTATATATAGTCGTATACATCCTTAACTTTTAAATCATCCCAACACTTTCATATATATATCTTAAATCGCTGATCTCAAGCCTCCATTGAAGTCCTAGAAGTTGTATAATCTTAGTAATGATCTCAAAAAAATATCACATTAGACCTTGAAGCGTTTTGAAGAAGTTACAAGTCATACATCCCATTACAAGTCCTAATTTTTCGTTTTTCTTGTTTGTAAGTCTTCACCTTTTTCAATAAACTTAAGCCTTGTTTGATATATCCTATAAGCAGTAAATAAGCTCCTCTAATAAGCCTTACGTCAAAATAGCATTCAAATGGTTTTTCTAAACCAAATGTGTACTAGAAAACCCTAGTTTTGTATTTCGCATGAAATAATAAGCTGTAAACAAATTGACCCGTAAAATATGGACTATATAATTTGGGGCGGACTTAGGGTTTTTAAGGATTCCTGAGAACCAGTAAATATATGCTTCCTACTGTAAAATCATGTTTATTTCAAATGAGTTAACTACTAAATTTTGTGTCATGTAAATATATGTCTTGTTTAATCGGACAAATAAAATTCCAAAAAAGTATATGTTATTCTATTTTCTTTACTAATTTTAGCTAAATCACACCTTATAATTTTCCAAACTTTTTTATAAATATAGAAAAAAAAGTACGTACTTAAATAGTTCGGTCCCGGCTCATATCGAGGATATTGCAACTAGCTCTTCCGCATAGTTTAGTTGTCAATTGTGCCGAGTCAAAATGTATACCTACCTTAAGGTTGATTTTCAACAACATTGATCGTACAAGCTGCAAACTACTTGTACGGGGAACAAATTATCTGTCGAACTGGTCACACAAAAACACGACCGTGTTTAAAAAGAAGATTTAGGCGATCGTTTGGGCTTTTTACTTATTATGTTCGTTTTTTTTCCTTTAGGAAAATGAGAGACAATAATGCATGTATAGTTAGCATGAACCTTGTATATACTCTGGGACGTAAATAGGATGGGTTGAAGAGTCCTGTGACACCTATTAGACCAACTTTATTCACAACCTCCCTCAACCCAACCTCTTATTAAAATATTATCATTTTATTTCTCCACTAATACAACCTACACATACAACCAATCTTAACATTTTTACCATTTATCAACAACCAATCCAACCCAAATCAACCTAATCTATTAGTATATATTATTATTTTTTATATTTATTTTAATTACTTTTATATTTGATCTAATTACTTAAATAATTTCAATTTGATTTTCGATTTTTGTATATTTATGTAGGCTCGGTTCTGTTTCGGGTTAAAAACAAAAAAATTGCATCTAAACTATCTATTCGGTTTTGGTTTTCACGGTTTGGTTCAGTTTCGGTTTGATTTTCACGGTTTGGACGGGTTTTGGTTCGGTTTAATTTGGTTTTGCTCTATTTGATTTGGTCCGATTCACGATTTGTATTATTTTCAAAATGGGTTTTGGTTTGGCTCGGGTTTTTTCAATTTGGTTGTATTTTGGACCGACGCTCGGTCCTAAACCAAACACTTTCCTTCATTTTTTCTAACAGTTAGAAATACTAAAAATGCCTTTTCAAATCCTAAAATTGATATATCTTCCGAAGTGTAGGTATAGAATAAAAGAAAGTGAAAAAATGTTTTCAAAATATTTAATATGCTTTGCTGAAAAAAATTCAATACGTTACATAATGAAAAAAAAAATATAGTGGTAATAACCATGCAACTTCATATCATACTTTTAATCAAAAGATAATATAAATAACCACTCTTTGATGGACATGTGGCTAGGTTGGTTGATAAACTTGAGAGTCACTTTGTGAACTGGTCGGAAGTTTCCAATCCTTGTTTGATGTACTTTCCAAAGTATTAATAATTTTTTAATACCCAACCGGTTGGATACAACAACCGATAAACGTAGTCTTAAAGACGAAACTTAGTGAAAGCTAGATACTTATGCACTTTCTCAATACTAAATATACACACATCACGTCCGATGTATATGTGCCGAAAAGTTAAAAAAATATTGTTAAACTTATAGAACTTGAGGGGTATAAATACTTAACTTTTATTAGTTTTATATGTTTTGTTAGAGCATCCACAATGCTCAAGTCTTGAAAGACTTGAAGCATTTAATACTTTTAATGCATACCCACTAAATAACTAAAACTTTCAATAATGACTTGGAGTATACCAAGTCATTAGCAAAAATCTTATTGAAAAACCCTTGTCACAATGCTAAAAACCTCTCCAAAAGACTTGCTAAAATAGTAAAAAGCTTTTGATAGCTTTTACTATGGTGGATGCTCTTAGATGTTGGTTTTTCCAGAGTTGAAAGTGTAAGTTTGGAGCTATATAAGCTGGAAATCTGTTCTAGCCTTCTAGGATTACACAATAACAATACTCCTCTCAAAAGTTCATCCGTTTTCTCTCCCAAGTTTATATCAAGTCTAGATCAGTTGTATAGTTTGGTTAGATTTCGGGGTTGTAAGTGTGAGTTGTATTGTTTATACTTTATGATAGCACTGAGTTAGGACGATGATCAATCTCTTTTGTAATTTGTTTGATAAACACTTGTTTGAAGAGTTATGTTCTGTGTATCCTTGTAATATAAATAACGATCACCAAATGAATGTTGGTCGGGTGATTTCATAATTGTAATTGTTTTGTGCCATTTTAACAATATGATGATTTATTAATGCATGATGCATTATGGAAAAATGACAAATAATGAACTTTATCATCTTATCATTCATGGCTTCCTGCCCATGGTTGTCCCTTACATTATTTTTAAACATACAATTATACAAACAAAATATGAACTCATATAAAAGTAATATGATTAGTTCATAACTCTATATTAAAAGTTACAAATCTGTGTAACGTCCTTATTAAGTGATACATAAGGAATTTACTATGCACTTCTTAATTGTCTTGAATTCAAATCGCAATCGTGATCAAATATTCTACTCTGTATCCTTCAGCAGCCTGTTTTGACATGTTAAAGCAAAGTCAAATATACATATTAAACAATAACAAAAGATGAAAGATGTATTATATAAATAAGATTTCGTATCAACGAGGATTCATTTGCACATGTTTGTGTTTTATTGAATTCGATGACTAAACACATGCGTAATTTTATGCTTAAACATCATCATTTTGTTGGTTGTAGCAAAATGACCTATCTTTTTTTCACATACCAATAAACCATTCATATCATGATTTATATTTTTATACATTATTGGTACTGTATGTGAATCAAAAAGCAAATTTTCGATTGTTGCTAAAATAAGTTAGATTAGAACCAAACCCTAAAACTTATTTTACTCCTTACTAGCAATATCTCTGTATGGTTACGCGCTGAAAAACTAGCACATTTTTGCAAGAAATACTAACCAGTACTGGTTGTGCAACACAAATGCGTCAGCTTCAACACTTTCTCCAACGTCATTGCGATTCCAGTGATAGATTGCGTGTGTTTTGTTCATTATCTCAAGTGTAGAATGTCCATAACTAGCCTCCCGAAATGCAGAATAGTTAGGCTGAGGATCGTTAAAGCTGCAAAGTCCGTCAAGAAATCATTAGCATGAGTCTGCTCCTATACTTTTAACAAATCATGAAATCTAAAGATATAGCAAAAATTTAGAGAAATTGATGTCGACTAATAAAAAAACTCACGTTGAAGCAAGACCTTCTTTATTTCCTCCATCTCCAACGGTTATGTAAATTGGAGCTGATTTATCGGGCACTGGATAGCTCACACCACCTGTTATGTTGTAGTGTATGTTGGAGATCCGGTACTGAAATCATACGTTAAACACTTAAACTTAACATAAGTTTAACAAAAATGTGTAAACTTTCTATATCAACTTTTTATCATAATAGCAATTGTGAAATAGGTAATGGTTTTAAAATACATGTATCAGAAAGGAAGATATAAAGGAGCCAGAGTGACAAACCGATCTTTCATAAGCGTGGACATGACCTGCAAAGACTATATCGACTTTGTTCTCAACAAACCAACTCTCGAATGCAACTCGCATGCTTTCACCGTCCATGTAGTGAGCACTATTACTATTGTACATTGGGGAGTGCATAATAACAATTAGCCAAGGTGTTTTCTCCCTGTCCACTTTTTTAAATTCTGCTTCTAACCATAGGTATTGAGGTGTGCATTTCACTGTCACAGTTGAAATCAATAAAATTCAATACCTAAAACTCTGTACTTAGGTATAATATATGCTAATCAAGGAACATAAAAAATATGTTTAGAAAGCAAGTTACCAAATGGAGAGTAACTTGAGAGGAAAATTATATGAGCGGATGCACGTCTCACTGCATACCAAAGAGGACTAATGCTTTCGCTGGCTGCATAAGGTGTCTCATATCTATGAAGAAATTGTTTGAAAGGTTCCACTTCGCCCTGAAGATAAATATTGAGATTAGTGAAAGAGCTTAACAATAACTAACAAAACATTAGAACAGTCCCATGGTTGTATAGTATCTTACCAAAGATGTCAAATACTCTATCTCATGATTTCCTACTGTCCATAACCATGGTTGATAAGCTGTACTTTTTTCAACAAAACGAGCATATGCATCCCAGCGTAAACCCACATCATAGTATTTATGTTGATCAGCGTAAGATAGATCTCCAACATGTAACACAGTTTGTGCTCCACTTTCAATATAATGCTCCAAAGTGGACAATGAATTATAGGTTTGCCCCAAGTCACCTGAAATGAGAATACACATGTGTGAGTATTTGTCATTAAATTAATAATTGAAGTCGAATATAATATGTTGATCAAAACAAATCAAAAGAATAAATCAAGAGGTAATTACTACTCACCTATGATTCCAAATTTGTAATAAGCATTTGGATCGACTTTTGGTGGCGTTTTAAACCAAAATGATCGAGCAGAATCACCATCTCCAATTTCGTAGTAGTACTTGGTGTTATACTAATTAACAACAAGACACAAACTTGTTAATTAGTAACAAAATCAGACATTTAATAAATATGCGAACAGATTAATGTATACATACCTCTAGGCCATCGACGAGACACTTATGAAGATAGCCAGATGTGTAGTTGTAAAACTTATAGGATTTAACTTTCATCCCTTGTGCTACATAATTGTACTTATTCTCAAACGTTCCGTACCTTACTTGGTTTGAACCTGGTTCATCTGGTGTCACCCACATTATAATCACAGCTTTTCCATCATAATCTCCTTGAGTGATATGTACCTACATATTAGATGATGTTAATTCTGTTATCACAGGCTTTCGTTACATGCCATATTCATAAGGATTTTGGTTACCTGCTCTGGTGCATTATAACCGCTTGGCTTTGCAAACACTGGATGATCAAGAGGCATATCTTCTGCTGGGAACGCTTGTCGAATGAAACTGCTTGTGACACCAGCATAGACATTGCCCACGAAGCTCAGCAAAATAGAGCCGAGAATCACAAACTTAGGTATCATTTTCTTATCCTTTAGAACGTTCATATTTTGCTTAATTAACCCTTGAACACTATATAGCCAGGCCAGTATAAAGTGCAATCAAGAATATGTATTAAGAATATATGTCGTGAAACTCATGTAATATAATTAAGTGTATACTGACAGATTGTTAACAGATTTATCCAACTGTACCTATCAGGATTTATTAAATAATTAAGAACTTGGTATTATTGTCAGTTTGTCACTAATTAACTTGGTATTATTGTGGAGGTTGATCATCAAATCTGATTCGTGTTATTTTTTTATGTGACAATCAATAAAATGTATATATTAAGCATGTGCCACAATACTTATTATAAAATTGTCTACGGGTTGTTTACTTGGCACAATTTGAGTGCATCTCCATATAGTTTATAGGGCAAATTGCAAATTGTCTCAAAATTCATTGATTTAGGCAAAAATTGGACCTGATAGAAACTTAATTTCAATTTGCATTTATCATACGTGGTGGTCCTCACGTGCACTGCATGTAATGGTATTCCGATCGCTTTCTTCTTCCCGTCAACTTGACTAAATTTTACCTGACGAAACTCTCTTTCCGGAAGACTTTATTTGACTAAATTTGCATTATCTTGTTTATTAAATGCTTATTGCTTCATCTTTATGTGAAACTTTCCACATTGGTATATAATCTATTTAACCATATTATAACCCAAACTCTCTCATTCCTAATAAACTTTATAGAATTATGACTCCGTAATTATACACTCTTATAAAACAATGGCAAAAATTCTTCCTCTCTTTTAAGAACTAGCAAACTATGTGAACTCTACAGTGATAATTGATCAAGTGCTCGTGTTGATGGGGAAGAAAATAGACAAGGAATTGAAATTTGAGGAGAAATTTAGAAACGTATGTTCGGAGATAGTGGACACTGTAAAAAACAGAGTAGAGTACATTGAGAAGTTCGAAAAGTATCCACGACTACGGGAAAACGTAGAGGCTACAAAAACTACTTGTGTGTTGAAACATGAATATAAGATGGATATGGAGAAGTGTTGGAAATACGTTTTACGTATTAGAAAGGATCGGTCACTCCAACAATAGTCTAAGTAATAGCTCGTAGTTTAGTTAACTTAATATTAAGCAAACAAGGTCAAGTCAAGCCTACAACTTGTGTAGGTCGGCGGCCCATTGTAAGCCCAAGCCCATCTCATGGGCTTGGGTATATAAAGCATCTCTTTAGATGGAGAGGGTGTGGTTTTTTCATACTTTACACATAGTAAAAGGTGTATTCTTTACTTTCTCTCTCTAAAGTGTGTGTGAAATCTATCATCTTTCTATCTCTTTCTCTCTCTAAACATAAGCAACATTTACAATATCCTACAAATGGTATCAAGAGCCATGAGATGATTATATTGTTTATGTGTTTGTGTTCTTGATTTTTTTGTGCCTATTTTGATCCATTTCATACGAACCAATTTTTTTTTGTGTGTTTTTTATGGTTTTTTCTTGATACAAATCTTCCACATAGTTGTGGTAGAGATTTGGTATATTTACTTTGGCTAAAAACACAAAATTTTTGGGTGTTTTGATCAGTTTCTGGCTTAAAATCTTGAATTGGTTGAGTTTTGTCCAAGAAAAGTGGGTAATATTCCGACAGAAACCATCGGAAAAGGGTTTAGGTATTCCGACAACTTCCATCGGAAAAGGGTTTACTTATTCCGATCGTTTTTCCAACGGGTATTCCGATAGTGATTCCGATAGTGATATTCCGACAGAGTCTTCCGACGGTATTCCGATAGTGATATTCCGACAGGTTATTCCGACGGTATTCCGATAGAGGTATTCCGACAGGTCATTCCGACGAGTATTCCGATAGTGATTCCGACATGTCATTCCGACAGTTTTCCGATTGGCATTCCGATAGACTATTCCGACAGAGTATTCCGATCATTTATTCCGATCAATATTCCGACGAACCAAAAATTATTCCTTAAAAAATTTCGAATGTGTGTTTTTGTTCGTCTTGGAATTTTTTAGTCATAGAGAACATATTTTAGGGGATTTCAACATTGTTTCTCGACTTCAACTCACAACAACAAACACATTTACTTTCTCTCATTGTTCGATCAACTTTTGTAAATCTTAACTTATCGAAATGGAGTACACATCTCTTACGGATAAGTCCATCCTCTCGGGTACGGATAATCGTCCACCAATGTTGGAGAAGACTATGTACAAGGATTGGACTTCCCGAATGGAACTTTACATGTTGAACAAAGAGAATGGACATCTCATTTGGGCATCGGTGCTCAATGGACCATTAGATTATGGTACTGTGACGAAAGGTACAGTTACTCGTCCTCGCACAACGGGTGAATTGACCGGAGATATGAAGATTCAAGACAAATGTGATAAGTATGCTACAAACATCATTCTCCAAGCCCTTCCTCCAGATGTCTACAAACTCGTCAGCAAACATAAAGTTGCCAAAGAGTTATGGGATAGAATTCGTGTTCTAATGCAAGGCACCTCGTTAACTAAACAACAACGAGAGTGTAAGCTATATGATACGTTTGATAAGTTTGCCTATGTTCCCGGGGAGACTCTCAATGATTACTATTTGAGATTTACTCTTTTGTTGAATGAGCTCAATATCTATGGTATGGCAATTCCTACGTTTCAATTAAACACCAAGTATTTGAACACCCTTCCTTCAGAATGGCGTAAGTACGTGACGGCTGTTAAATTGGCTAAGGACTTGCATAACACCAATGTGGATCAACTTCAAGCTTTTCTTGAACAACACGAATGCCATGTGATCGAGGCTCGGTTGTCTACACTACAAGTTCGTGATCCACTTGCCATGTATGCTTCTCAACAAATGACCCCCCCAACAAAACATGGCTTACACTTATCAACAACAGTCATACTTGAAGCAACAACCACAACACACATATCAGCAACCTCAGCAACCATCTTATCAATAACTTATGATGCCACAACAAGCATATCAACAAAGTGTTCTTCCACAACCTTATCCACTGCTACCAGCACATCAAGCATCACCCTCACAAGCTAACACTTCTCCTATGGGCTATACTCCTCAGCAATGATATTTTCCAATTGAAGCACCACAAGCACAAGCCTTCTACTCCAATGAACTTCCACCAATTCAACCACCGGTCTTTACTCCAAATGATACGCCTACTGATGTTTTAAACCATCTCACTGCCTACTTGTCAAAACTTATTGCTACTAGAGGTTTTCCACCAACGAACAATCAGCTCCGCACCTCTTCAAATCCTCGACAACAAGCCACTGTTCAAGATGGTCAAGTGACGGTGCAACCTATTCAGGGAAGGCAAAATTCATATGGAATTCCTACAAGGACCGTGAATGCTCAAGCTGTGAATTCTCAAGCTAATGGAAATGGAAGCACTGTTGGCCCACAAAAGGTTGTGACTTGCTATAATTGTAGAGGACAAGGTCATATGGCTAGGGAATGTACTCAGCCAAAAAGAAGAAGGGATGCAACCTGGTTTCGTGAGAAGATGTATTTGGTCGATGCTCAGTCTAAGGGAAAGATTTTGGATTCAAAAGAGTTAGCATTTCTTGCAGACCCAGGGGCAGCAGACAATGAAGGCATTGCAGTTGTTTCCACTTGTAATGCAGCTTATCAAGTAGATGATCTTGACGCATATGATTCGGATTGTGATGACATTCACTTTGCCCAAGCTGCTCTCGTTGCTAATCTCTCTCACTACGGTTTTGATGTCGTCAGTGAGGTACCAACCATATCTAATAATATTCATGATAATCCACATCATGTTGAGCATGACAATAACAACCTTGAACAACATTCGAGAACTAGTAACTCAAATGATGTGGTATCCAATCCAACACATTTGAGTGAACCTCAACCAAATGCTACGACGGGTATGGAATCTTATGATCAACGTGATCTGGTAATGGTGCCTAAACATATTATTGATAACATGAATGTGGCTGTTCGACAAACCATAGATATGAATGCCAACCTAACCGCTGAGCTTGCGCTGTATAAGGAAAGGGTCAAAACTTTTGAAATGGTCCCTCAAGCAGAGAAAATAACGTGTTCTGAATTTGACCAATTTCGTTTTGAAAAGATTTAACACTTAAAAGAAATAGAATCATTAAAAGCTAATCTTTCCAATGAATTAAAAGAAAAAGAGTCGGTTGTCAATAATTTTCAGAAACGTAAAACAGATTTTGAAACTCTCGAGCCTAAAAAGTTTGAATCGGAAATTAATGCTACCAAACTTCTTAAATTCAAAGAACAACAGCTTTTAAAACAATACGCTTCCACAGAAAAGGTTCATCTTTTAACTAAATCGTTTAAAGAACTCGAACTTAAGCGTCTTCAAGATTTATCACCTAATCCCGGTTATGCAAAACAAGATCAGGAATGTATTCCTTGTCTTTATGATGTGACCCTAATTGGCAAATCAAAAGAAGCACCTTATGTTCGTAGTACTAAGGAGACACAGTCACTTGCGGAAGAAACTCAATCTAAAATGCTTTCGAAATTCCATAAGCTTGATTATGATAAGCATAATAAAGATCAATTTTCTAAAAAGACCTGCATTCGCTTACAAAAGGAATTAGCTCAATTATCAGCTTTTGTGCCCCAAAATTTGTCAACAGAAAACCTTCCTAGTACGTCTCCTACACTCGTCAAAAAGGATTTAACTAAGTTAATTCCACCGGTAAGTAAGGTTTCAGATAGCTTAAATGCGGTGCACCAATACTTTGCCGATTTTGACAAGGTCATTTTGGAACGTACGACGGCTTCGGCCATAACGGAAGGTGAATGGAATTTTGAGCACACTAGAACTGCGTTTCGAGACGAAATTGTTCCATTTGTAAAGAATGTTAAAGCTTGTCTTAGTAATATTGATCAAGATTTGCTTTTGGAAATAGAAGAAGTTAGACGTGTTTTCAATGAAATGGATGATGCTTATGAAAATAGTTTACTTGGAATAGAACGAGTTTCATGCCAAAATGATCAGCTTCTGAAGCAAGTGATGTCTTATGATATTGTTTATGTCTGTGTGAATAAAAGTGTTGATAATGATTCTATTGTGCATAATGTTGAATTTGTGGATAATGTGGTAGATAGTACTTGTCACGAATCTGATGCTGAACTTTTAAAGCTTTAAGATTCATATTCTACGCTTTCAAAACGTTTTGATGAGATTCAAACACATTGTATTTCGCTTGAATGCAAGCAACAATTTATTCAAGAAATCTTTGAAACGTCATTCGAAGGTGTTAATATCGATGATGCAAATTTTTAAAAGAATTTTCAATTGAATTTACAATCAAACATCATCAGCCAAGTGACAAGGTTGCTAAATCATTGCCGATAGACATAGAGAAATCTAAGGAGATTAACTATGTGAACGTACTTGAGGCCGCTGAGAATTTTAAACTTGATCTAGATAATCGAGTTTCCAAGATTTTGTCCAAAGTTGATAACTTAAAACAGAAAAATACACGACTCTTCGATTCAGTAAAGCCCGCACGTGCTAATACCACTGCACAGAATCAATCATTGATTGAACAATTGAATCGAAAGTCGGTGGAAATATCTGATTTGAGGGAACAAATTTGTGATAAAAATCTGGCTTTGACTGAGTTAAAGGAAACACTTCGTACCCTAAAAGGGAAGAATGTTGTGGATAACGCAGCCACTGTCTCAACACCATCCTCTAGTGCCATCAAAACGAACCTCATCGCCGTCACACCATTTAACAAGGGCCCTAGGACTAAACCATCTCAAACATTGGTCACTAAAGATAAGACAAAATCAAAACCAACTTCTAATATTCTCGTGTTGCCTTCTATAGGAGTAAGCGCCACTACTAAGGCTCAAAGATCTAAGTTTAAAAGAAACAAGAAGAATGATAGGATCTTGCCCCCATCTAGTAGTCAAGTGAAGAAGAAAGAAGAAGCCTATCCTAGGAATGTTATTTCTGTTTTGAATAAAAAGAATCATGTAGCTAAACCTAAAGGCTCTGCGGTTGTGCAGCGTTCTAAGCCTACTGTGAATTCTGATTTGAAATGTTGTAATTGCAATGAATGTATGTTTTCTAGTCGTCATGATTCTTGCCTTATTGACCATGTGAATGAGATGAATGCCCGTAAAAATGGTTTAGAATGGAAACCTACTAGGAAAGTGTTAACCCAAGTTGGTTGGATGTGGCGTCCCACTGGTAGAACTTTCACTATAGTAGGAAATGTGTACCCTTTAACTAGGATCACTCCCACTACAGCGAAGAAAGCGTGCCCTTTAATTTGGAGTACCAAGGCTACCATAACACAAATGTGTCCTTTAACTAGGAACACCAACACTACTGTAGGAAACAAGTGCCCTTTAAATAGGTCTACTCCCACTGTAGTGCCAAAAAAATAATCTAAAACCTCAGAAAATTGGAACAATAAAACCTGTTAGTGGTAAAACACACATTAGAAAAATCAGGAAATCTAAGGGTCACACAAATGTTAGCAATTCTGATAATATTATATCTGTATTTGCTAACACTCTGGAACCAATAGTTTCCAATGCATTGTCTACTGTTGTTGTTGAAAACAGGTGGTCCAAATTATTCTCTGTTATTTGGACTCTGGTTGCTCTAAACATATGACCGGAGATCGCTCTCAGCTCATAAATTTCATCAGCAAGTTTCTTGGTACAGTACGATTTGGAAATGATCATATTGCAAAGTTAATGGGTTACGATGAATATAATATTGGGAATGTTATAGTTTCAAGAGTGTATTATGTGGAAGGTCTCAGTCACAACTTATTTTCTGTAGGACAATTTTGTGATGCAAACCTAGAAGTTGCTTTTCGAGAGCATACCTGCTTCATTCGTAATTTAGAAGGGGTTGATTTATTGAAAGGTACTCGAGGGAATAATTTGTACACTTTGTCTCTACAAGATATGATGGCCGCTTCTCCCGTATGTCTTTTCTCCAAAGCATCGAAGACTAAGTCATGGTTATGGCATCAACGGTTATCTCATCTTAACTTTGACGCTATTAATCATTTGGCTAAAAACGAACTTGTTCGTTGTCTTCCTAAACTTACATTTCATAAGGATCATTTGTGTTCCGCGTGTACAATGGGGAAAAGCACTAAGAAATCATACAAACCCAAGACTGAAGACACCAACCAAGAGAAACTTTATTTGTTGCATATGGATCTTTTTGGGCAAATGCGTGTTGAAACTCTTGGTGGTAAAAAGTACAACCTCGTCATAGTGGATGATTACTCTCAGTTTACATGGGTGAAATTTCTTGCAACAAAAGACGAGGCGCCTAAAGTCATTATCGATTTTCTCAAGATGATTCAAGTGCGTCTCAACACTACTGTCTGACGCATTCGTACAGATAATGGAACCGAATATGTGAATCAAATTTTGCGTGATTATTATGAAGAAGTTGGCATATCTCATGAAACATCCGTTGCTCGCACTCCACAACAAAACAGTGTCGTTGAAAGGAAAAATCGCACACTTATGGAAGCTGCTCGAACGATGTTAATTTATGCAAAGGCTCCATTGTATTTATGGGCAGAAGCAGTATCTACAGCAGTTTTCACCCAAAACCGGTCACTAATTCGTAAACGCCATAGTAAAACACCGTATGCGCTTCTACATGGTAAAGTACTGGATTTATCATATCTTCATGTATTTGGTTCTCTTTGCTATCCAAATAATGATGGTGACAATTTGGGAAAACTTCAACCAAAGGCTGATATTGGTATTTTCATTGGTTACGCACTCGTAAAGAAAGCATACCGAATCTACAACCGTAACTCTCGTAAGATCCTCGAAACTATGAATGTTGATTTTGATGAGCTGACAGCAATGGCTTCTGAGCAAAGCAGCTCTGAACCCGCATGTCATGAAATGGGACCCAGTAACATTAGTTCTGGTCTTGTCCCAAACAACCCCACTTCATCATCATTTACACCACCTTCTAGGAATGAATGGGATACATTGTTTCAACCGTTCTTTGATGAATTCTTTACTCCTCCAAGTATTGTTGCTCCTAAAACTGATGTAATAGCTACGGATACCGAAGTTGTTGCTCTAGCAACCGAAGCACAATCAGATACGTCTACACCTACAATTGGTAAAGATATACCTTCAACGAGTAATTCTCAACCAACACCCGAATCAATTACCCATGTCACACCTATTGATGATGAAGAGGATGATGATGATCACGATTTAGAATTCGCTCAAATGCGTGAACTTCCATTCTTTGGTGTACCAATTCCCGACCATAATCAAGTCGGGTCGTCCACCTCAGAGGAACCTCCTACTACGGTCTACTCCAATCCACGGATTCGTGAACATGACAGCAAGTGGACAAAGGATCATCCTATAGATTCTATTATTGGTGACCCTAATCGTCCGGTATTTACACGAAGTCAGTTACAAGAAAATGCAATGTTTTGTCATTTTGATGCTTTTCTCACTGAATTTGAACCTAAGACATGGCAAGAAGCTTTTACTCAATCCTGTTGGATAGAAGCTATGCAAGAAGAACTTAATGAATTTATACGTCTTGAAGTATGGGAACTTGTCCCATGCCCGGATCAAGTGCAGTTACTCACTTTGAAATGGGTTTACAAGGTAAAACTCGACGAGTTAGGCGGAATATTGAAGAACAAATCTCGACTAGTAGCTCGTGGATACAAGCAATTATTGGGCATCGACTTTGTGGAATCCTTTGCACATGTTGCCCGTTTGGAAGCTATTAGACTATTCTTTGCTTATGCAGCCTACATGAATATGATCGTCTATCAGATGGATGTGAAGACGGCATTTCTCAATGGTGAAATCAAGGAAGAGGTCTATGTTCAACAGCCGGATGATTTTGTGAATCCTAAATATCCTAACCATGTGTACAAGCTTAAGAAGGCTCTATATGGGTTGAAGCAAGCTCCACACACATGGTATGATCTATTATCACAATTTCTCATTACGCAAGGCTTCGCTAAAGGCAAGGTGGATCCCACACTGTTCATTCAGAAACGAGGAAAAGATATGATTATGGTACAAATATATGTTGATGATATTATATTTGCTGCCTCGACCCAAACCTTATCGGATGAGTTTGGGACACTCATGTCTTCCAAGTTTAAGATGTCAATGATGGGAAAGGTATCATTCTTCTTAGGACTTTAGATATCTCAGAGTCCCAGAGGCATCTTTATCATTCAATCCAAGTATGCCCTTGAATCGCTTAAGAAATATAAGATGGAATCTTGCGACCCCGTGGATACTCCAATGGTGGAACGAACTATGCTTGATGTAGATCCACATGGAATTGATGTTGATCCGACACTTTATCGTGGAATGATTTGTACCCTTCTGTATATCACAGCTAGTCGACCCGACCTTCAGTTTGCTATATGTATGTGTGCTCGGTATCAAACTAGGCCCACTGAGTTACACTTAGCTACTGTTAAACGGATCTTTCGATATCTTAAAGGAACCATTAATCGGGGACTTTGGTATTCGAAGGACTCTTCGATTGCACTTATGGCATATGCAGATGCGGATCACGCGGGTTGTCAAGATACAAGGCGTAGCACGAGTGGAACTTTGAAACTACCAGGAGACCGACTAATCAGTTGGGCATCGAAAAGGTAGAAAAGTGCTGCAATTTCAAGTACGAAAGCAGAATACATAGTTATGTCCGGTTGCTGTGCTCAAATTCTTTGATGAGATCACAATTAACCGACTATGGTCTAGGTTTCAACAAAATTCCGATGTACTGCGACAACAAAAGTGCAATTGCCTTATGCTGCAACAATGTTCAATTCTCCCGGTCGAAGCATATTGACATTCGCTACCACTTTATCAAGGAGCAAGTGGAAAATGGAGTGATCGAGCTTTACTTTGTCCGATCTGAGTATCAATTGGCGGATATTTTCACGAAGGCTTTAGATCGCGCTCGAATGGAATTTTTGGCCGACAAGCTAGGTTTGAGAACTTTCTCGCACGGGACTCTTAAGGAAATGGCAGATGAAGCGAAAGAATAGTGGTGGTAAACTATTTTCCGTATCCTTGGTGATCATTCGTATATATTTTTTATATTTTTATCCACAAAAGCAAAATACAAAAATATAAAACCATATAAAAACCATAAAAATTGAAAAATCAGAAAAATCCAAAAATATTTTTAATTTATTTTTTAAAGGCATGTCTTTTGGTACGATAATATTTACGGCCTTAGAAATGTTGATTAATATTGACACGACGCCATAAATAGAGTTCGTACAAAAGTTGTAAATATTTCATAAAACATGCCCATATGGCTTGTAGTTATTTCTGAGTACAACCCGGTTTTCATATTAAAGTCAAGTATTTCTTATGAAAGCTTTGGCTCACAACGGGAATTAATTTTCTCCGGCATGGTTTAATTTATAACCATGTAAGGGATGGTGTTTACGTTATAACACAATCTAACACGGATATATGTACGCATCAGTGCATATATTTGTTAAAACAAGAGAAATCTTGTTTTTATGAAGTTATCATCTCTATAACCATAGCACTCTACAATTGGTATCTAAATAATCGACGATGCGACTACTCAAACGACAACTACAGCTCTTATAATAGAACACGGGTCAACAATTGAGAGGGAGCAATTGTCAATACTTCAGAATCTTTGATGCCGAAAGTGCCAAGTTCACAAATTGGTGTCAAGACAACAATACCAATCGTACATGTGGTGTCAAGAGATGACTCCAGACATGAAGAGGCGACCAACATTTGATCTTATCATATGATGTTCTCATCAATCAGGTCCAACCTTGTCAATTTATTCTAATATGGTAAATATGTGATCATGTTACAAATCGGTATCATTTCTCACAAATTGGTCTCATGAAGATTAAAAGGACTTGCATTTTTCTTCTCAAAACCTTTGTTAAACTTCATTAAATCAATTGATATTAAAAACATCGATTGGGTTAATATTTTTAATATGGGAAGAAAATGTGATTTAATATGGGAAATTATCACAAATGGTTTGACTTAACGTGATGGCTCATCCTGACATATGCGAAATGTTTTCGAATATCGTGGCATATGTTAAGGGGGAGCAAAATGGATTTGCTATATCAAAATGGATTTTGGATTTCATGGTGATTTATACTTACCCATAACCCATTCATTTCACGACGATGAAGATTGTGGTGACATAAGGATGGTAGGATAGGTTAAGTCCAATGATTCTTCTAAAACCGGAGGAATCTTCCCAAGGACATTCCATAGCTAGAAATAGTAGTCCTTAGGAAAGATGGGGAAAGATTGTGCACGTAGCTGAATGCCGACCAAGTACTTAAGTTAACACTGGAAAAATCACAACAAGGTGCTAGTTATGACGTATTGGTAAGCATTGAAGGGGTTGAAGAATGAAAAAGAATTATAAAGATAAAGGGTATAAAGAAAGAAGCCCTCCTTACAACCTTAGGCAGAAACCGGGTCAACACATATGCTATTGAGATCATTTTAATGATGCTCGATATTGAAGATAGACATCATGTAACACCCCATTTTGGAAATGGAAATATCACAGTAATTATGGCGTGTCATCAAAGTATACAAGGTAAAATGTCTAAACATTACTTGACCATAAAAAGGAAAATACCGGAATCAAACATCGGTAGTCCAAAAGTAAAGCTCATCACACACAAACATAGTATAATAAAGGAAAAGGACTAAACAATGTCCAAAGCATAAGTATCAAAAGGAAAGGAAATGCATAATGTAAAGAAGGCTAGACAGCTTCCAGTCCATATGCACGTACTCTTAGTGTCTACGAGCGTCCCTGAGTACCTGCCGTTCTGGGAACATAGAAAAGGAAAACGGCTGAGCAAATACGCTCAGTGCACGGATGTACAATAAAGCATGGATAGGATAAGCATATAACATAATAACAGCGGAAGAAAACTAAGTCCCGAGTAACCTGGTTAAGTCTTAATAAAACTGGTTTTATAGTTTGAAAGTCTTATGTTTATCTTATAAAAACTGTTTGTCATATTTTACCATTAGCCAATATAGGTCATGGAAATCCACCGTGCATGAATAATTGGAGGGGTGACCTCATCATGCAAATTAGAGGGGCTGCCTCTAATTTAATATACTGGTTTTTGGGTAGGAGGGATCAGCTCCTTGTGAAGGATGCAAGGCACACACCACATTCACCATGTAATCCTGAATAAAAACATGTAACTAGGATGCACCCATACGCCCCACGTGATAAATATAAATAAATGGCCAAAAGCTGAAGGGACGCCACGAGCAATCACTCCGCCGTGGTGAAGTCATAACATCGGTGCCTCTAATGTTATGGTTATGGTACCTCCATAACTAGGTGAAACTAGTCATGCATATATATGGCTATAGGTAATCTTAATTAAACATAAGCAATCAAACTCATAACTTATACTACGGGAAAACAGTTGGCTGCATACGGGGAAATCCTAATAAGGAAAGAATGTCCATACTGAAAGAACGGGAATCCGTACCTTATGTCCAGTGAACGAGAAAGACGAACTGCGAGAATCCTACTTCCGAATCACTAGTGCTACATAAATACGTACATGAATAAGTATCTGCTTACTAATTACATAGCTGGTTTTATGTCATGTCTTAGCTTATTTTATGTGTTCTTACCATGTTTTACTGTTTTAAAGCCTTAACTGTATTAAATCTTATATTCTGTTTAATCTGATTAAGTATTTCTGGTATTTCATGTGTTATTATACTTACTGTGTAATAATAAGTAACTTTCCAAAAATAGCAGGTTTCCTAAAATAGAAAGTTTCCAAAATTAGAAAGTTTACAAAATTAGAAAGTTACCAAAAATAGAAAGTTTCAAAAAATAGAAAGTTTCCAAAAATAGAAAGTTTCCAAAAATAGAAAGTTTCCAAAAATAGATTTACTGCTTAAAATAGATAAGTTTCTAAAAATAGAAAGTTTCCATAAATAGATTAGCTGCCTTATTTAATTAAGTTTCTAAAAATATAAAGTTTCCATAATTAGAAATAAGCTGGTTAAATAAGCTAAGTATATAAGCCTAAGTGTTTTTCATGATTATTTTCTAAGTCATATGGTATATTGTATAGTTTAATAATTATTTCATGTAATTTAATTAAACTATAGGTTATAATATTTAATTAAAGTATAACATGTTTTTAATTAAATAAGTTAAATACTTAGGTTAAAATATGCATTATTATCCATTAATAATATAACCTAAGTCATGTTAATTAATTAATTATATCCATGGTTTTAAAATAATTAATTAATTATAAGTCTTAAATATATAAATACTTAGGTTAAAATAATTTCATGATCATTAATAATTAAATAACCTAAGTCATGTTATTAAATTAATCACATCATTTTATTAATTTAATTTTAACATAAGTTCATAAACATAAAAAAAACTAACATACACCATGAACCGGATCTAGGCTAAAAACATGAACCAGACATGAATCGACACCGTACCCCGAACCAACTCGGGGTACCCCGTGTTTCCCCTTGCTGCCGTGGGACCCACACGCACCAACCAAGACCATATGGTCTTGGTGGTGGTCGGCTTGGTAAGCCGAGACCCCCTTTGGGTTCGGTGAAGCCAGCGGCCAAAGCAAACACCCCTTAAAAACAACCCTTTGATTTAATTTAACATCAAAACATGTTAGATCTATGATTAATTATTATGTTTTTATAAAAACATCACATGTTCATAATTAATAAAAAGATTAAATTAAAAGAAAAGGTTTAAAAAGGTTTTACCGAATTCGTGGATCAAGAGAACGAAGAACAAACACGATCAATCACCAAATCTTCAAGATCAAATTTCAAAAATCACCTTGTATGGTGATTTTAGGGTGGCGGCACAAAGAACAAGGAAGAAGAGGGTTTTAGGTTTTTCTTGAAATCTTCTGTAAAGTTATTTTGTGTAGTGTAAAAAGTAAATAACCCCTTTAGTAAATTTGACAAATGGGCTTGGCCCATTTGTCCTTGTTTGGCCGCGGGTAGGGACCCCACATGGGGTTCCGTACCTTTTTCCGTGTCTCGTTATTTAGTTACTCGTTTGTGATTATTTATGTTCGTGTTTTAAATGTTCTCGTTACGTAAATACCGTGATCCAATATATTTAATTACGCTCGTAATAAATATATATACGTAATTAATAATAGTTCGTGTTTTAGTTACGTTCATGATTTCATGATCGCATGTTCATGATTAATTATTGTTAAATAATTATTACATGATCGTGCATATAAAATACTTATCGTGTTCTAACACGTACGTAATACGTAAACTCCTAACACGTAATCGTAATCATGCTATATTAGGAAAGTTTTAACTAGTACGTACGATCCTAAGGGTACTATGCATGGTAAAAGCATGCGAGTTTTACAACTCTTCCCCCCTAAAAAGAATAATTCGTCCCCGAATTATAGATAAAGTAAACTGAAAAAGAAGAACATACCCGAATTCAAAATATGAAATGAGGGTAAGAAGCCCGGATAGACTCCTCCGTTTCCCAAGTGGCTTCCCGCTCGGTATGATCCCTCCATAGAATTTTGACGAATGGAATCGTCTTCTTTCTCATGACTCGTTCTTGTCTGTCAAGAACTCGTTCGGGTTCTTCTATAAAAGTGAGATCTTCACGTATCTGTTCCAGTGGATACTGAACCATGTGAAGGGGATGATACTGGTACCCTCTGAGTAAGAACACATGAAACACATTTTTCACATGCGATAGCTGCGGAGGTAACGCCAATCGGTAAGATACTTCACCGACTCGTTCAATGATATCAAACGGTCCGATGAAACGAGGACTGAGCTTCCCTTTAATCCCGAAGCGTCTAACACCACGTGTCGGCGAAACCTTAAGGAAGACGTGATCTCCTACGTTAAAGTGTATATCCCTACGATGCTTATCGGCGTAACTCTTCTGACGTGACCGTGCCTCCTGAATCTTCTGCTTAGCTACTGCGATCTTCTCATTTGTCATCTCTATGATTTCTGGTCCTTCGAGTGTTCGCTCGCCAACCTGATCCCAGCAGATTGGGGCGCGACACTTTCTGCCATACAACATCTCAAATGGGGCACATTTGATGCTTGCGTGCCAGCTGTTGTTGTATGCAAACTCCACCAAACAGATGTATTCATCCCAATCACCCGTCCATTCCAATGCACATGACCTCAACATATCTTCCAATGTCTGAATGGTTCGCTCTGACTGTCCGTCCGTTTGAGGATGAAAAGCCGTGCTAAGCTTAAGTTGTGTACCCCAAGCTTTCTGCAGACTTTTCCAAAAGCGCGAAGTGAATCGAGGATCTCTGTCTGAGACGATGCTGGATGGTGCACCATGGAGTCTCATGATCTCTCGTCTATACGTATCTGCGAGTTTACTTACCGGATCTTCCTTGCGGATCGGTAAGAAATGAGCTGATTTGGTAAGTCGATCAACGATAACCCAAATTGCATCGTGCTTCCTTTTGGTAGGCGGAAGACCAGTAACAAAATCCATGGTGATTTTGTCCCACTTCCATTCTGGAATATCTAACGGTTGAAGGAGACCACCAGATCGCTGATGCTCGATCTTAACCTGCTGGCAGGTAAGACATTTGGAGACGTAAGTGGCCACATCCTGTTTCATACCACTCCACCAAAAGTACTGCTTGATGTCATGGTACATCTTAGTCGAACCAGGATGTATCGAGAATGGGGAGCTATGAGCTTCAGCTAACAATGCTTCCCGGAGTTCTTGGTCATCAGGAACACAAAGTCTTGTGCCCTGCCATACGATACCATCTGCATCTACTCTGAATTCTGTCTGCTTCTCCAAATTATGTACTATCCCCAGATTTCTCCGTCATCCTTCTGAGCTTCCTTGATCTTAGATAGCAACTCGGGTTCTACTCTAGGATTAGCCCAGTAACCGTGTTGTCCACATACCATGATCTTAATGTCTAGTCGCTCCAAGTCTCTGATGACTTCCTCTTCGATTTTAATGCCGTTGATCATTCCGGACTTCCTGCTAAGAGCATCTGCTACTACATTTGCCTTTCTGGGATGATACTGTAGATTAATATCATAATCCTTCAACAGCTCTAACCATCTCCTCTGCCTCATGTTTAATTCACGCTGAGTGAAGATATACTTCAAGCTCTTGTGGTCCGTGAAAATGTCACATGATTCTCCATATAAGTAGTGTCTCCATATCTTCAATGCAAACACGACTGCAGCAAGTTCCAGATCGTGCGTGGGGTAATTTTCTTCATAAGGCTTAAGCTGCCGTGAAGCGTACGCGATCACTTTCCCATGTTGCATGAGAACACATCCAAGTCCCTTCCCTGATGCATCGCTGTAGATTTGAAATCCACCCGTACCAGATGGTAGAGTAAGAATGGGTGCAGATACTAGCTTCTGATTCAGGTCTTCAAAGCTCTTCTCTCGATCTTCAGTCCAGACGAATTTCTCCCCTTTCCGCATCAGTTTGGTCAATGGTAGTGCTAGGCGGGAAAAGTTCTCTACGAACCTACGGTAATAGCCAGCTAAGCCTAAGAAACTGCGGACTTCCGTCGCTGATGTCGGCCTTGGCCACTTAGTAATGGCCTCAACCTTCGCTGGATCCATAGTGATTCCTTCTGCTGATACAATGTGACCTAAGAATGCCACCTTGTTTAACCAGAACTCACACTTGGAGAATTTAGCATACAGCTGCTTCTGGCGAAGAATCTGTAGTACTGTACGAAGATGGTCTTCGTGTTCCTCCTTGGACTTTGAGAAAATCAGGATGTCATCGATGAAGACAATGACGAACTTGTACAGAAATTCATGGAAGATTCTGTTCATCAAATCCATGAACACTGCTGGAGCATTTGTCAGGCCAAATGGCATAACTACAAACTCGTAGTGGCCATAACGAGTACGAAAAGCAGTCTTAGCGATGTCCTGCTCCTTGACCCGTAGCTGATGATAGCCTGACCTAAGATCAATCTTGGAGAAGTGTTTGGCCCCTTGGAGTTTGTCAAACAGATCGTCAATGTGTGGCAGTGGATACCTATTCCGAATAGTAATCTTGTTGAGCTCGCGATAGTCTATGCAAAGACGCATACTACCGTCCTTCTTCTTAACAAACAAAACCGGTGCGCCCCATGGAGATGCGCTCGGTCGAATGAAACCTCGTTCAAGAAGTTCTTGCAGTTGATCCTTCAGCTCTATGGGAGCCATGCGATAAGGAGCCTTGTAGATTGGTTCAGCTCCTGGAACCAGTTCGATACTGAATTCCACTTCTCGTGCAGGTGGTATGCCCGGAAGTTCTGCTGGAAACACGTCTTGGAATTCCGACACTATTGGTTGATCCTGAATCGATGGAGATTCAGCATCCATGTCGTGAACCGTAGCTAGATAACCCTCGCAGCCATGTGACAGTAGTGCACGCGCTTGCAGGGTAGATATGACTTGTACAGACCGTCCGGGTATGAACCCATTATGAATGTAATCTGGTGCATTGACATCACCGAAGATAACTCGATATGAATGGCAGTCTATGTTAGCATGATACTTGGATAGCCAATCCATGCCCAAAATCATGTCGAAGTCATTCATGTCCAGCGGAACTGCATCGACAGGTCGAACCTTATCATCAAATTCTAGGGGAAGACTCTTGTATACATAGGTGATTAATACAGAGTCCCTCAAATGCGTGGAAATAGTAAGCCTATTTTCTAGTGGCAAGGGAGGCATCCTAATGTTCTTAGCATAAGCATTAGAAATAACCGAGTGAGTAGCACCCGTATCGAAAAGAACACATGCAGCGCGACCATACATATACAAGATTCCAGTGATGGTACCTGTAGACTTGTTGGCCTGGTCTCGAGATGTCGTGTAGACATGCCCGGCAGTAGGAGGCGGCTTGGTATCAGCATGTCCCGATGTACCCTCCATCTCGCCCTTACGGCAATCCTTCATAATATGGCCAGGAAGACCACACTTGAAGCACGCATCAGTATTACGGCGACATGGTCCTGGGTGCCTACGGTGGCAAGTAGAGCAAAGAGGATGCGTGTATCCTCCAACAGGTGCTCTGGCTGGCTGAGGACCTGATAAAAACATTTTACATAAGACATGATAGTTGGGTACAAAGGACAAAGCGGATAATCGTAAGATTGAATACCAGTGATAGCTGGACGGCTAGGCTGCGAACCTCTCTGGTTCTGGTCCGTACCGTTTCCATGGTTCCTGGTAGAAGTTGGTAAAGTGTCAGAATATGAGTTATAACATAAAACATAAGGAATTTCGTAAGAATTAGGACCTGCTGTTATTGGAGTGCCCAACGTTGTTACGGTAATTGTCATTACCGCCACGCCTATCCGTAGCAGAAGGGTCGTTAGTCTGACCGTTTCTCTTGGGCTGATGAGGCTGCTGCTGGGTAGCCGGCTGAGACCGGTCCCCAGTTTTCTGCCTGGAAGATACAGTTAAAGAGATGAATAATTGACATATGGAAAGTATACGGATTGGTCACCGCTTGAATACGAATGTTTACCTCTTGTCGGGTCTTTCAGCTTCCCCGAACTCATCCCCCTCCTGCAGCATCTCCAGTTTTCGTGCTGCATCGGCCACTTGTGCTATAGTATTGAACGTAGCACACACCAGATTGTTTGCGACCGATGTGCGAAGAGCCCATCTGAAGTGATGTGCCTGCTCTTCAGGAGTACCTGCTGCCGCACCAAGGAAACCAGCCAAGCGAAGAAAGCGCTGCATAAACTCGTTGCTATTCTCCCTAGCTCTCTGTCGGATCCCATGGTACTCTCTCTTGAGCTTGTCCAGCTCAGCCTTGGGAAAGAACTGCTCCATCACCCTGTCCTTGAACTGAGCCCAAGTCAAACCAGCAACCCACTCATCACCACCTTCAGATTGCATCAATGCTAACCACTAGTTGAGTACATCGCCTTCGAACCGATAGCATGCCAACCTCGCCTTGTATGCGGGGTCACAACCCATAGCGTTGAAAATCTTCTCGATGTGAGCCAACCAGCTTTCAGCATCGCTGGGGCTATCTGTCTTCTCAAAAGCTCGAGGGCGGAGCTTGTTGAATCTCTCCAGCCATACTGCTAATGTCACTGGAGGAGGAGGAGGTGGCTGATTATGCTGCTGATTGTTGGCAGCTTGAACTTCAGCCCTGATGTCATTCCTCCGTTGAGGAAGCAAGGCTTGCATGGCAGCCTGAATTGCAGCATTGAGCTGCTCCTGTTCGCGTGTGAGAACCATCTGACAGTATAACATAAAACATATGATTAAACATATCAAAACATATATAAATATATACATGAAAAAATTTTATACTAAAATTTCACGAGAAAAATTTTATGCAAGAAAATTTTTGTATGAATGCATGATGCAGTTTTATGAAAACTTTTGTATGCTCGAGAGTGAACGCCTCTGGTCAGTTCACCCAAAACAAAAGACATAGCGAGGGGACGCCTATGGGTCGGTCCCAAATCTAAAAGTTTCGATAAAACACATGCGACTAAATAGGGCCAGTCATGTACCAACCATTACTTAGTCAAAAACCCTGCAACAATGACATGTATATGTATGCTTAAAAATGATGAATGCATGAAAACAACTGTCAGTTCTAGGAAGACCGTAGTGACTACCCACTAATCACAGGTCATATTTGAGAGCCTACAGGTCGAAGCCTTGGCTCTGATACCATAATTGTAACACCCTATTTTGGAAATGGAAATATCACAGTAATTATGGCGTGTCATCAAAGCATACAAGGTAAAATGTCTAAACATTACTTGACCATAAAAAGGAAAATACCGGAATCAAACATCGGTAGTCCAAAAGTAAAGCTCATCACACACAAACATAGTATAATAAAGGAAAAGGACTAAACAATGTCCAAAGCATAAGTATCAAAAGGAAAGGAAATGCATAATGTAAAGAAGGCTAGACAGCTTCCAGTCCATATGCACGTACTATTAGTGTCTACGAGCGTCCCTGAGTACCTGCCGTTTTGGGAACATAGAAAAGGAAAACGGCTGAGCAAATACGCTCAGTGCACGGATGTACAATAAAGCATGGATAGGATAAGCATATAACATAATAACATCGGAAGAAAACTAAGTCCCGAGTAACCTAGTTAAGTCTTAATAAAACTGGTTTTATAGTTTGAAAGTCTTATGTTTATCTTATAAAAACTGTTTGTCATATTTTACCATTAGCCAATATAGGTCATGAAAATCCACCGTGCATGAATAATTGGAGGGGTGACCTCATCATGCAAATTAGAGGGGCTGCCTCTAATTTAATATACTGGTTTTTGGGTAGGAGGGATCAGCTCCTTGTGAAGGATGCAAGGCAAACACCACATTCACCATGTAATCCTGAATAAAAACATGTAACTAGGATGCACCCATACGCCCCACATGATAAATATAAATAAATGGCCAAAATCTAAAGGGACGCCACGAGCAATCACTCCGCCGTGGTGAAGTCATAATGTTGGAAACTCACTTTATGTGACGACATTTAAGAATTCCCGTTAGTTATCATAGTCACGCACATTTAGACTAGACTAGGCTCGTTGTAAAGTTTAGGTTGTGTGCGTGACTATATATACCCCTCCTTAGCTTCCAAGGAGGGGTGTTGATTGTCATTTGTTCATTTGGGAATACACACACTTTTACTCTCAACCTCTCTTTCTCTCTCTCTAAGCCAACAATGGCTTCCACCACCATCTACCACCACATTAGACCATCGGATCATATTTAGCATTTCTACATTTGGCATCAGAGCCACTGTTCCATCCTTGGATCGTGTTTATATATTCGATTTGGTGGTCTAACTCTTTCTTTGTGTCTCGTTATATAATATTTCTGTCCATTGTCACAAATTTTTTTTGGGTCACGTCTTGTTCTTTTGTCCAATTGTCCATTCAGTCACATGTTTTTGGGGTCTCAAGCATATTTATTTACTCTCGGTTTCATCATTTTCATGGTCAAAAGGTATTCAAATCTTGTCACTGTTTCTGGGGTTTATTTATCCTTGTTTATACAGATAGATAAGGACAAGTTTGCAGTTCCACCTTTTTCGGGTCATTCAAAACCCTTTTCCGATTGAACTTTCAGATTGGATATTCAGATTGGGTTTCAGATTGACTTTCCGATTGAACATTCAGATTGACATTCAGATTGGTTATTCAGATTGGGGTGATTGTTTGATTCCGATGACAGACTCACAATTTAAATATTCCGATGAGACATACAAAAACATTCCGATGGGATTGTTATTTTTTACTTTCCGATTGGACTGTTTTTAAAAAAAAAATAAAATTTGTGAACCAAATTTTGTGACCAAAACCAACCCATCGTCTAAACCAACCGAGTCAACTCGGTAATTACCGAGTTGACTCAGTTAAACTCACTGAGTCGACTCTACACTTAATCAATTTGACTCACTTCCAACCTTATATCATCTCAACACCAAATCTATACTACACCCATCGACACCTAACCCATCTACATCATCTTGACACGAACCTAAATCAGAAAAATTAATTTGATCTCAGTTTTTCGTCATGCATGTGTAGATCTATCAAGATCTAACACAAAATCGAAAATACATGCATCATAGATCTGTTTTTGGTTATATTCGAAGTAAAAGAAAGAGATTTTGACAATAATGTTAAATCTTTTCCTTGTTTCGATTCGTTTAACAAAACAACACATGCAATCTGAATCACATCTGTCTAGGCATACACCTTCATTAATTTACGAATATTAAGAACGAATTCTAAAACTATGTTAGATTCGAACTTAGTTTCGTTTTTATTAGAATCTACATCTCAAAAATCGCATGTACTATATCTTAAACCTACCTGAGACCTTATCGTTCAAGCTCTTGAAGCCAAACACGTTTTTAAGTCTTCTTGGGTTTCGTTTATCATTTGAATGATTGATAATTCGAATGGATCTTAGATGGTTGGTTCGAATAAAGGATGTATTTGTTTGGGAAGATGCAATAGCTTGAGAATGAATTGATGATCAAAGGAGATGGGATTGCCTTTTTTTTTGCTGCGAAATATAACAAGAAAAAGAGACGGATTGATTTTCTTTCAAATTTGGTGGCTGAGGAGATAATGCATAGATGGGGGCGGATAGAATCATAGAAAAGAGATTAGGTTAAGAAAAGTTAGGATGTGAATTAGGGTTGTGTGAATGAGGTGAGGTAAACTATGGATTTAACTAGTTATATATGTCATTATATAAGGATACGCTGATGGGTTTGGTCCAAAGTGGTGCGTTGGAATTTTTTTGGTTCTCAAATGCAATGCTTTTTTAATCGGTAAAATCATTATGGGATGAAATAGAGCCCATACGACATGTTGTTTAATGATTATGGGATGGTGATCATAATTATTGTTTGCTAAATTTTAACACTTGTAAACGTAAGGTGCATGGTTAATGTTAAACTTGGTATGAATTTGATATTAACATGCTTAAGTGGTGTTAGATTATCGGTTATATATTCGGGGTATAAAGTGACAAAAGTGACGAGACAAAACAAGTGACGTGACAAAGTGACGTGACAATTGTGACGAGATTTATTTTGACGAGACCAAAAAGAAAATTTGGCGATTTTTTGGTGGCTATAGATTCGTTTGATCGGGTATTAATTACGTGACGTTGAAGACGGATTTTTCGAAGGCGTGTATTTATTTTATCTTTTACTAGATAACTTGCTCGTGCTTAATCCTAGAATGAAGACTTGGTTATCTGGTTTCCGGGTTCGGGGTGGATGGTTGATGACTCGGATAACTATCACTTAAAGGGGTTACATTGTTGTACTCAGTGTCACGCGCTTAGTCGACGTGGATAATTTCAAGAGGTGTTGTGCTTATAGACTTCTTCAGTGATGCATTGAGTACTTAGAGATTTCTCCACCGTTCTTCATTCAACAATAGTGCAAGCTTAAGTCACAAGATCGAAGGATTTTTATTCAGCTTCACGTTTGATGTATCTAGTTCATTCTTTCAGTGGTCACTTCAAATTGCTTTCACGTGGGATGGTAAAGGTGGCCATGGAGAGTTTATGAGAAGAGATTTTCGATCAACAGCTGATTCTCACAAAATATATAATTCAGCTTATTTATTATTCTCACGAGATTTTAGGTTCATGTGCGTACAATTTATTGATGGTTCCGAGTTTCGAAACCATCAAGGGGAAGAAGAAGACACATTGAACGCACAACGAGTACACGTGATGAACTTCATACCTTCTTTTGATTTGAAGATATTCCGGAATGACATTTGTCATAGCCGCAGAGAAAATCAGTGTTTTAACTCGTGTCGTTATCAATCTCCAAACGGTACACTACTGATTCGAGGTTTAATTGTTTGATTGTTGCAATTAAACATCATCATTATCCTATATGCATTCCCGGGACTTAATTGACTCTGGTGCATCTCCGGAAGAAGACGTGTACATTTCCGGGACTTAATTGACTCTGGTGTTACGATGTCAGCTTCATGAATGGGATAAAGTGTCCACTTCAGTATTTGAGCTTCATAATTGGGATTGATTTACCTTCTTCAACTATGTGGGGGAAGAAGTGTCTTGTTTCTTTCTGGTATGCATAACTTGAACTCTCAGGGGGAAGAAAAATTCAGAAGAATTATTCAAGCGTGAGAAGAAAAGTTGTTGATCTACTTGGTGTGCCCCAAACTTTCAATCCCTCTTAGCAACATTATCATGTTATATGATGGGATTTGCTAGTTAGATTCCGCTGTGCGATTAATCATTCTAAGCTTTATTGAAAGCTTTGAAGTTGCTTACGAGGATTGTTGGTTTAGGGGGAAGCTATTTAAAATGCTTCTACATCAAGTTTACGTGGCATGAATTAGGGGGAAGCTAATTCAGAAGCTTCTCCTTAACCAGAAGTGTATGGGTTACTTAGCTCGTGCCGTTACAGTATTTCTTCTACAAGTTCAAGATGAGTCATTTTGAAGTCAAAGGCCTCAGAAGACATCATCAGCATTAGACGCTTCATGAAAGCTCTTGTTCTTAATTATTTTGTACTTGTTAGGAAGAATATTGTAAGGAATTCTACACGTCGTCCCATGGGGGAAGATTGTTGGAAACTCACTTTATGTGACTACATTTAAGAATTCCCGTTAGTTATCATAGTCACGCACATTTAGACTAGACTAGGCTCGTTGTAAAGTTTAGGTTGTGTGCGTGACTATATATACCCCTCCTTAGCTTCCAAGGAGGGGTGTTGATTGTCATTTGTTCATTTGGGAATACATTACATTTTCACTCTCAACCACTCCTCTCTCTCTCTAAGCCATCAATGGCTTCCACCACCATCTACCACCACATTAGACCACCGGATCCATTTTAGCATTTCTACACATAACATCGGTGCCTCTTATGTTATGGTTATGGTACCTCCATAACTAGGTGAAACTGGTCATGCATGTGTATGGCTATAGGTAATCTTAATTAAACATAAGCAATCAAACTCATAACTTATACTACGGGAAAACAGTTGGCTGCATACGGGGAAATCCTAATAAGGAAAGAATGTCCATACTGAAAGGACGGGAATCCGTACCTTATGTCCAGTGAACGAGAAAGACGAACTACGAGAATCCTACTTCTGAATCACTAGTGCTACATAAATACGTACATGAATAAGTATCTGCTTACTAATTACATAGCTGGTTTTATGTCATGTCTTAGCTTATTTTATGTGTTCTTACCATGTTTTACTGTTTTAAAGCCTTAACTGTATTAAATCTTATATTCTGTTTAATCTGATTAAGTATTTCTGGTATTTCATGTGTTATTATACTTACTGTGTAATAATAAGTAACTTTCCAAAAATAGCAGGTTTCCTAAAATAGAAAGTTTCCAAAATTAGAAAGTTTCCAAAATTAGAAAGTTACCAAAAAAAGAAAGTTTCCAAAAATAGAAAGTTTCCAAAGACAGAAAGTTTTCAAAAATAGAAAGTTTCTAAAAATAGATTTACTGCTTAAAATAGATAAGTTTCTAAAAATAGAAAGTTTCCATAAATAGATTAGCTGCCTTATTTAATTAAGTTTCTAAAAATAGAAAGTTTCCATAATTAGAAATAAGCTGGTTAAATAAGCTAAGTATATAAGCCTAAGTGTTTTTCATGATTATTTTCTAAGTCATATGGTATATTGTATAGTTTAATAATTATTTCATGTAATTTAATTAAACTATAGGTTATAATATTTAATTAAAGTATAACATGTTTTTAATTAAATAAGTTAAATACTTAGGTTAAAATATGTATTATTATCCATTAATAATATAACCTAAGTCATGTTAATTAATTAATTATATCCATGGTTTTAAAATAATTAATTAATTATAAGTCTTAAATATATAAATACTTAGGTTAAAATAATTTCATGATCATTAATAATTAAATAACCTAAGTCATGTTATTAAATTAATCACATCATTTTATTAATTTAATTTTAACATTAGTTCATAAACATAAAAAAAAAACTAACATACACCATGAACCGGATCTAGGCTAAAAACATGAACCGGACATGAATCGACACCGTACCCCGAACCAACTCGGGGTACCCCGTGTTTCCCCTTGCTGCCGTGGGACCCACACGCACCAACCAAGACCATATGGTCTTGGTGGTGGTCAGCTTGGCAAGCCGAGACCCACTTTGGGTTCGATGAAGCCGGCGACCAAAGCAAACACCCCTTAAAAACAACCCTTTGATTTAATTTAACACAAAAACATGTTAGATCTATGATTAATTATTATGTTTTTATAAAAACATCACATGTTCATAATTAATAAAAAGATTAAATTAAAAGAAAAGGTTTAAAAAGGTTTTACCGAATTCGTGGATCAAGAGAACGAAGAACAAACACGATCAATCACCAAATCTTCAAGATCAAAGATCAAAAATCACCTTGTATGGTGATTTTAGGGTGGCGGCACAAAGAACAAGGAAGAAGAGGGTTTTAGGTTTTTCTTGAAATCTTCTATAAAGTTATTTTGTGTAGTGTAAAAAGTAAATAACCCCTTTAGTAAATTTGACAAATGGGCTTGGCCCATTTGTCCTTGTTTGGCCGCGGGTAGGGACCCCACATGGGGTTCCCGTACCTTTTTCCGTGTCTCGTTATTTAGTTACTCGTTTGTGATTATTTATGTTCGTGTTTTAAATGTTCTCATTACGTAAATACCGTGATCCAATACATTTAATTACGCTCGTAATAAATATATATACGTAATTAATAATAGTTCGTGTTTTAATTACGTTCATGATTTCATGATCGCATGTTCGTGATTAATTATTGTTAAATAATTATTACGTGATCGTGCATATAAAATACTTATCGTGTTCTAACACGTACGTAATACGTAAACTCCTAACACGTAATCGTAATCATGCTATATTAGGAAAGTTTTAACTAGTAGGTACGATCCTAAGGGTACTATGCATGGTAAAAGCATGCGGGTTTTACACATCATGGATCCAGTGATGCATTGCACAACCCATCCCAGCTAACTCAGATATCTCTCAAAAGGTATTTGTTTTAATCACACGGAGACAACACATTATCTATTGATTTATTCACTCCGAATAAATTGGTATTGAAATGGTGACACTCCTCTCCAGCCTCCGATCACTAAAAGCCAAAATGCACGATCGAGTCTAGAGCCATTTGAGATCACCAAATATCTCATTAGGACATATTTCCATATTTCCTTGCTTCTTCACACACTGTGAAAAGTAAGAAAGATATTAAGAGTCCTACGCAAAATCTTCATGATCTTGCCTGAACATCTGAGTAATACGAAAGTATTTACAATGAAGATGGAAATCCTTCTTGAGTGAATATCAAAAAGCTCATGGTAGGTGACTTGTGCGATTCTTTATGAATCAAGCTTGTGATAACTGGAAAGCAACAGTGGTTTAATTCTTAACTGAACTTAAACACATTCCAGGCCTCTACGCAATATCTTAGTGATCTTGCCAGAACACTCAGAATGACACTCTATAGTGTTCACAGTGATGAGTGGAAATCCTTCTAGTGTTAACCTCAAACAACACTTGGTAGGTAACTTGCAAGATTCTATACGAATCAAGCTCGTGACAACTGGAAAGAAATGATGGTGTGATTCTTTAATGAATCAAACTTGTTCCAGGAATCGGAATTGACGTCTTCAATCATGCGGATAATTTTATCCAAATGATTCACTCTTTACGTTCGCAGTCAGCTTTGGACGGTCGAGTAAAGAGAACGGGTTTACCCGCGAAATCTTGTCAAGGAGATTTTTAATTAAATATACCTGCCACAAGTACGATATTTTATATCATCCAACGGTCTTCACCGACCGGAGGTAAAATGCTACCGAATTAGAATGAAATGTTCAAAGCCATTCATTCGTGTCTACTTATGTTGCGGAATTTGAAGACGGTGGTGTTGCGGAATCCGAGAAGAAGTCGTCCCCGCATGCTTATACTTTATGCACTTAATACTTCATCTAATTTTAGAAAGCCTAAAAGACAAGTCTTCCGCTGTATCGAACTCCGAAGCTTTCAAGAATTACGAAGGTATAAGTATGTGGGACATGAAATCACGAAGAGGCAAAGATCACAAGTGATGGATGCACAAAATCAAGGCAAGAGATTAATGATCAAGATTGATATCAAAGATCACATCAGCATGTTCACCAGAAAAGAAAAAGAAAAGAAAGACGAAGACTACGAGCTCAAGACAAGCATAGTATGCTAGGTTTATTTTATTATTATAACTTGGGTAACTCCCTTGTTTGGAGTGACCTCCCTTAGAGGGAGATTGTCGGAAATATGTTTTACGTATTAGAAAGAATCGGTCACTCTAACAATAGTCTAAGTAATAGCTCGTAGTTTAGTTAACTTAATATTAAGCAAACAAGGCGTATTCTTTACTTTCTCTCTCTAAAGTGTGTGTGAAATCTACCATCTTTCTATCTCTTTCTCTCTCTAAACATAAGCAAGATTTACAATATCCTACAAGAAGGTTACCCATCTCCAGTTTATGATGAATCAATCCCATGTTGGTTTGCTTGAGATGCTCATCTTTGTGCAAATGTTATAGGATGAAATGATAGGTTAGATTTAGTTGCAAGGGGTTGTGTTCTGTATCGTGTTGTGTTTCGGTTAGGTTTTGGTTTTTAATCATGTTTTTAAGTTCAAGTATGTTGATGTTTTATGTTTTGTAATGCCGATGCTTATTAATATAATGGTTTAATCGTTTCCTTTTAATTTGTTTGTTTCGGTATGACTTTAGGTTTTGTTGATCTTTGTGTTATATATATATATATATATATATATATATATATATATATATATATATATATATATATATATATATATATATATATATGGTCTTTGTTCGATCCTTGATATTTAGTGTTGATGAAAGGCTGTTTCAAAAGTGATGTTCTTGATATTTATAGGTCAATCTAAATGCATACAATTGCACAAAAGTGTCCAGTTTGCTTATGATATGTTCTTTTTGGTAACAGTGTTATCTAACTGATAACTAATATTGTCGTTATTTGTGTTTTGGTTTAAAAGGGTGTTTGGAAAATGGTTTATGAAATTAGTGGTTATAACTTATAACTAATGTTGTTGATATATGTGTTTTGGTTTAAAGAAGTGTTTGGAAAATGGTTTATGGGATCAGTGGTTATATAGATTAACTTTCATGATTGCTATGATGTATAACCAGGTGAAATTATCATCGGATTGTACCCAAAGAACATTGTTAAAGCACTAACTCATTTGCGCAAGTCAATATAATTTCATACAATTAGATTTTACAAGTCAATCTAAATTCATAAAATTGCACAAAATTTGCTCATTTGACATGCTTTCATCATACCTTTAGATCACGAAAGTGGTTTATGAAAATTATCGTTATATGGATTAGTAAGTATGGATAAGTTTGTTGTATCTTGTTGATAATGGTTTGAACAATAGATATTAACTTTTGCAAGTCAGCTAAAAGCATATGATTGCACAAAATTTCCAATTTTGTAGGCTTTCGTACTTTTAGATCACAAAAGTTATGTAAGCATTCTTACTATATTATACAAGAATCACATCAAGTTAGATAAAAACAAACTATCTTACTCTTCTACCAGGCCGTCCCATGAATTTTGGATGCCTTGTTCAATAAAACAAATTTGGGCCCTTAAACACGAATACTTTTTAGGAACCACAAGTTTTAACAATTATGCACAATATCTATATTACTAACTATCTCACAATATCTAAACACGAATACTTTAAATACTAAGAAAAAAAATTCAAAATTTAAAAAGTCGCGACATGTGAAAAAAAAGTGAAAACAATACAAATAGCAAATTAGTGAATCACTATAACAAATAGCTAACGTAACTTATTTCTTGAACGATGTCATTCTTCTCGTATTCTTTGAAGCAAACTTGTTGTATAGAGCATCATAATCAACACTCTCCAATAGTCTGCTAATAATCGAACGACTTAATAGGTTATGTACTCGTTGATTAAATAATTCATGTTTTCAATAAAATTTAACTTACTTTATCAAAAGCACAAATCCTACGAACATCTAACGAGGAGTAACAGAGTAACAGAGTTGCATACACCACTAAATTACATAACTGATGCACATAGTACAACAAGCTGATACATGAAAAATGGTGTATGTACTAATTTTATTAGTGTACATATCACTTCCCTTAAATAATAACTTACAAAGGAAGAAAGATATCTCATTTTCGATTTAGCAGCCAACAAAGTTATACTAAGAGAAATCACAGGCTTAAATATAGTTGAACAAAACAGTTTTGATTTGGACATGCACAATAACTGGGCCTATCTATAATACAAAGCATATACAGTTTTGGTACCCTCCAACAAGAACGGGCCCTGTGCACTTGCACAGTTTGCACAACCCAAAATACGGGCCTGTCTTCTGCTATCTAACCTTAATGAAAGTGTAAACATAAAAACATTTATTTAGGATCATCTTTATCTTCCTTAGAAACCATCACTCATTTCCTCTTAATTGCTCTAGTTCAGCTACCACCTCAATTAGAATCATATGCCTACCTTGGTATTTCACCATATGTTGTGCAACCAGAGCATCACAAACTTCCGTTGGAATCACATCACAATCAAATATCAAGGAACGCATGCCCATCTTGGTATTCCACCACCTCTTGTGGAACGATAAAATCACACACTTCAATTAGAATCAAATCCCCATCATTACCATCAACTATCTCTTCTACTGCCACTTCTTCAACTACCATCTCTTATAGAACCACACTCACTTATTCATCAATTAATTGGTCATAAAGAACAAAAAATAATGATACCTATTGAGCTTAAATTACTTGATCAAGTTCATTCAATGCTTGATTAATGTCACCAAATATAACAACCCATTATTTTCAATAGTGTATATTATTATTATGATATTTATAAGCTATATTCATGAAGAAATGTTTGTTTATTTTAAGTTATCAACTATGTAATATGACTTATATAGAAAAGTAAACGAGCACATGCAACCACCACTACCAACTATATCAACATTATTATCATGTAAACATCGTTATATGTAAAGTCTATGATCTAAAATTAACATTTTAGCATATATTATTCCTATAGTATATCACTTACAATATTTATTACTCCGTATGAAATAAACATATTTCATTAACATATACCTCCAAACCTTAATTTCATGACAAGTAATTATTCAAAACACATGTACAAGTTATGAAAGCATATATATACAAGATAAAATAGCATATATTTTTTTCCCTCCAACAACATTATCTAATTCCTTTAAACATTAATGTATAATGCATAATATTAAAAATCTACCTTTTTCCCTTATAAACTACATATAACTATCCAAACAAAGAGTACAAACTCATATAGCACAAAATTTAAGTTATATTTTTTTATCCAAAATCATAGTACAATGCCCCAAAAGCCAATGTAAAAGAGACTTAAGCCGAAACATTTAAATTAGCCATTTTCCTCCGTTTTCAACCTAGTTTAATACCATCTTTTTTTTTATCAAACTTTATTACTATTTCAAGAACATTATTTAAGATCTAAAATCACCCTTGATTAACACTAAGCAATAGTTAAAATCTAATCACAATATTTGAACCTTAATCTCTTCACTAAACCTAATTCGGCTAGGATTTTATGCCTTAATCCATTTTAAAACTTGATTAACTCCATAACTAAGCTACTAAACTTCCTAATCAGCTACATCATCCTATACAAGCATCTTACAAGCACCTCCATCACTCCCCCTTTTTCACCAAGCAAAACACCTCACCTTGTCCCCTCATTTCAAGTCGTGTACTCTTGTACTCCCTCCACACCTCCTATCCTATTTCTAGCTTTCCATACTCATCAAATGGCTTGTAATAGTCATACTCCATGTCTTTTCCACCTCTCCATGCCCCCTTGGCCTCAAAGACAATCATTTACTATATATAGTTGTATACATCCTTAGGCTAGGCGCAACACAAATGGGTCGCGACCCACTTTTTTCGGTCGGCGACCTAGTGCGACCTATTTGCCACAACCCGGCGACCTAGTGCGACCCAGTTAAAATTTTTTTTTTTTTTTAAAAACACAATAAATTTAATAAAAAAACATTACATTTATTTAAAAAAAACATTACACAATTATTCGAAATTAAAAAACATTAAACATTAAATGGGTGATATCGCCATTATCCATTGCGATTATTCCAAATGTGTTCCACTAGATCGGCTTTTAGGTTGAGATGTAGATGTGGATCGACTATTTGCTGAGTAATTTGTAGCCTTTCTTCATGCGTATTTATCGGATCGTTATCAGCATGTTCTTCTACTTGATGATAATTGGGTGATATCGCCGCCCCCTATGTTTAATAACCATATTGTGTAATATGATACACGTGTACATTATGTCTGATAGTCGACTTTTTGACAATCCTCGGGCCGGGATATCAATCATCTTCCATTTTGTTTTCAATACACCGAAGGCTCGCTCAACATCTTTTCTTGCTGCTTCGTGCTTCGTTTTATACAATCTTCGTTTATGATCATTTGTCGGCGGATCTTGTATAGACTTAATAAGAACCGACCATTGCGGATATATCCCATCAGTAAGATAGTATCCTCGACGATAATGCACGTTGTTAGCCACGAATCCCAGTTCAGGTGCTTTCCCCGATTTAAGATCATTAAAAATAGGGGACTGGCGTAAAACATTCACGTCGTTATTCATCCCAGCTACACCAAAGAATGCATGCCAAATCCATAAGTCTTGCGATGCAACCGCCTCCAATAAAATGAACGGTGTTGACCCCTGATCACGCCTACTAAATTGAGCTTTATAAGCAACGGGACAATTCTCCCACGGCCAATATGTACAATCGATACTTCCTAGCATCCCAGGAAACCCGTGTTTTTCCTCGTGAAAAGCATAAAGTTTCTCCATGTCAGTATAAGTAGGCTTTCGCAAGTACTCTGTACCATATAATTGCATTATGCCGGTACAAAACCGTCGAAGACACTCTCGTGCTGTTGACGCACCCATTTGCAAATATTCGTCTAGAGAATCAGGCACGGCTCCGTACGCCAATTGACGAATAGCGAATGTGCACTTCAGCAAGGGCGAAAGACATTCTCGATTCAAAGCATCCGTTGAGTTTCGAAAATAAGCATAGTTATTTTTCAAATCGTCAACAATTTTTAAGAATAAATCGCGATCCATTCGGAATCGATCACGAAATGTCTCTGCTTCATACTGCGGCCCTTCAGTAAAATACGCATCTACTAGACGATTATGTGCACCCTGATAATCTCTATATATATACGACCGTTTTTTGGGGCGTGATGCTTTATAAGCCTGTTCGCAAGCTTGCGTAAAAGCTTCTAACTCACTAGTAACTTCTTCTTCGTCGTCGGAAGAGTCGGCAAAAAACAATTCATAAGACATTTTTTGAGATTTGTGTGTTATATTTTTGTGAAAATTGGTAATAAAGATAGGGTATTTATAGAAAATTTTAAAAATATATCCGTTTGAAAATTATCAAATGTTACCGTTTTTTTTTCAAAATCAACACCCATTCCCAATTAGGTCGTGACTAGAGTCTGGTTGTGCTACAAATGCTCCGGCGACCGAATCGCCGCAACGCGACGATTCGGTCGCGACCGAATCCCCGACCGAAATATAACGGTGCGTTGCGCCTAGCCTTAACTTTCAAATCATCCCAACACTTTCATATATATCTTAAATCGCTGATCTCAAGCCTCCATTGAAGTCCTAGAAGTTGTATAAGCTTAGTAATGATCTCAAAAGAAGATCACATGCATTAGACCTTGAAGCGTTTTGAAGAAGTTACAAGTCATACATCCCATTACAAGTCCTAATTTTTCGTTTTTCTTGTTTGTATGTTTTCACCTTTCAATAAACTTAGGCTAGGCGCAACGCACTGCCTTTTTTCGGTCGTTGATTCGGTCGCGACCGAATCGTCGCGTTGCGGCGATTCGGTCGCCGGAGCATTTGTAGCACAACCAGACCTTGGTCACGACCTATTCTAAAAGTGGGTAAAAATTCGACCGTTATGCATGTTACCGTTACATTTAAAAAAAAAAAAAAATTCAAATTTTTTTTAAAACCTATATAATCAATACATCATTTCAATTTTTTTTACATTTCACACACAAATCTCTACACACATAAAAAAATATCTAGCAGTAGAACTCCCAAAAACAAAACCCCAAAATCCCGAGTTCGTCAAGAATCTGTTCCACATGTGACACCGGACTCGAATTTCCAATTATCCGGTGTATCTCCACAATTCCGGTTTAGACCCACCGGTTTTGAATATCAATCACACCAACAACCTAACTATTCAAACCGTCCTTTTTATCCCCCACAACCTAACTACGAATTGCCTTCGGGTGTGTATCGGCCTACTATGGATTCTTCCACTGCTTCCTATCCAAACCAACAGTATTCTCCGATTAATCGTTTTGAGGTTGATACACAATTTGAAAAATATGATATACAACCAAGACAACTATGTGGGTGACGGGCCTAGCCAAGAGCAATCTATGGGTCAAGGTTCGGGACACGGGTCTTTTCATGGTGCATACAACCCTGAAGACGATGTGGAAGAAATGTCCCCAATCAAACCTAAGAAGCCCTCAAGACGTGCTGCGAAAGGCAAACAGGTTGATTTAACGGAGCCACCAAAAGAATGGACAAGTGATGAAGAGGTTGCGTTGTGCAAAGGTTGGTGTCATGTTTCCGAGAATTGCATCCAAGGAAACAGTCAAAAATCAAAGGGCTTTTGGCTAAAAGTAGTGAAGTACTATGAAACCGAGACGGGTTCTGCTAGAGGGTATGACGCGGTTCTGAGCAAATGGAAAAACAGGTTGCGTCCTAGTGTTGGTGCATTTTGTGGTATTATGAATAACATTGAGCGTACTCATGATAGTGGAGCAAATGATCTCACTGATTACCAAAAAGCTTGTTCTGAATACAAAGTGACTTACAATAAAGAGTTTCAATACCAGGAGGCGTGGAAAGTGCTCAAAGATCACCCGAGTTGGATGGAGGTTGAAATGCCAAAGTTTACAAAGAAACCGTCTAGCAAAAAATCCAAGACTTATGAAACAACTTCTGATTCTGGACACGCTAGTTACATGGACGTGCACGAGGATTCTGAAGACGAGCAAGAAGAGAAACAAGAAAATCGACCAATGGGTCGTGATCGTGCTAAAAAGAAGTCATCAACCTCTTCGTCAACTGGGAAGTCTTCATTTGTTGAAGCTGTAAGCACCAAATGGGAGAAGATGAAAGACATTGGATGGGGAAAGAAGAAGCAACAACAAGATTCCTACTTTGACTTGAAGCAACGGGAGTTGGCTTTGCAGGAGAAAACCGCGGAAATCAAAAGAGAAAAGCTCGAGTTACAACGTCGGGCTATCGAGCTTGCTGAAGCAAAGAAACGAGATAAAGACTTGATGTTCTACAACTCGGAAATCGACCCCAACTTGCCGATAGCCAAACAGCAAGCACAACAAGAAATGAGGGACAGAATCAAGGAACGTTATAATTTAAATTACTAGGATTATTGTAATGTTTTTTAAATTCGAATAATTGTGTAATGTGTTTTTTTTTAAATTAATGTAATGTTTTTTTAATTAAATATATTGTGTTTTTTTAAAAAAAAAAAAAAAAAAAAAATTCAACTAGGTCGCACTAGGTCGCCGGGTTGTGGCAAATAGGTCGCACTAGGTCGCCGGCCGAAAAAACTAGGTCGCGACCCATTTGCGTTGCGCCTAGCCTTAACCCTTGTTTGATATATTCTATAAGCAGTAAATAAGCTCCTCTCATAAGCCTTACGTCAAAATAGCATTGAGATGATCTTTCTAAACCAAATGTGTACTAAAAAACCCTAGTTTTGTATTCCGCATGAAATAATAAGCTATTTTTCTTGTTTGTAAGTTTTCACCTTTCAATAAACTCAACCCTTGTTTGATATATTCTATAAGAAGTAAATAAGCTCCTCTCATAAGCCTTACGTCAAAATAGCATTGAAATGATCTTTCTAAACCAAATGTGTACTAAAAAACCCTAGTTTTGTATTTCGCATGAAATAATAAGCTATAAATAAATTAACCCGTAAAATGTGGACTATATAATTTGGGGCGGACTTAGGGTTTCTAAGGATTCCTGAGAACCAGTAAATATATGCTTCCTAGTGTAAAATCATGTTTATTTCAAATGACTTGAGTACTAAATTTTGTGTCATATAAATATATTTCTTGTTTAATCGGACAAATATAATACCAAAAAAGTGTATATGTTCTATTTTCTTTACTAATTTTAGCTAAATCACACCTTATAATTTTTTATAAATATAGAAAAAAAAAAGTACGCACTTAAATAGTTCGGTCCCGGCTCATATCGAGGATATTGCAACTAGCTCTTCAGCATAGTCTAGTTGTCAATTGTGACGAGTCAAAATGTATACCTACCTTAAAGTTGATTTTCGACAACATTGATCGTACAAGCTGCAAACTGCTTGTATGGGGAACAAATTATCTATCGAACTGGTCACACAAAAACACGACCATGTTTAAAAAGAAGATTTAGGCGATCGTTTGGGCTTTTTACTTATTATGTTCGTTTTTTTTCCTTTTTGAAAATGAGTGACAATAATGCATGTATAGTTAGCATGAACCTTGTATATACTCTGGGACGTAAACAGGATGGGTTTGAAGAGTCCTGTGACACCTATTAAAGACGAAACTTTGTGATACTTATGCACTTTCTCAATACTAAATATAAACACATCACGTCCGATGTATATGTGCTGAAAGTTAAAAAAATATTGTTACAAACTAGAACTTGAGGGGTACATTTGAAACATTGTTATAACTACTTAACTTTTGTTAGTTTTATATGCTTTGTTAGATGTTGGTTTTTCCAGACTTGAAAGTGTAAGTATATATGGAGCTATATAAGCTGGAAATCTGTTCTAGCCTTCTAGGGTTACACAATAACAATACTCCTCTCAAAAGTTCATCCGTTTTCTCTCCCAAGTTTATATCAAGTCTTGGGGTTTAGTTGTAGTCTAATCATCTAGATCAGTTGTTTAGTTTGGTTAGATTTCGGGGTTGATAAACACTTGTTTGAAGAGTTATCTTCTGTGTATCCTTGTAATATAAATAACGATCACCAAATGAATGTTGGTCGGGTGATTTCATAATTGTAATTGTTTTGTGCCATTTTAACAATATGATGATTTATTAATGCATGATGCATTATGGAAAAATGACAAATAATGAAGTTTATCATCTTATCATTAATGGCTTCCTGCCCATGGTTGTCCCTTACATTATTTTTAAACATACAATTATACAAACAAAATATGAACTCTATGTAACGTCCTTATTAAGTGATACATAAGGAATTTATTATGCACTTCTTAATTGTCTTGAATTCAAATCGCAATCGTGAATATTCTACTCTGTATCCTTCAGCAGCCTGTTTTGACATGTTAAAGCAAAGTCAAATATACATATTAAACAATAGCAAAAGATGAAAGATGTATTATTATATAAATAAGATTTCGTATCAACGAGGATTCATTTGCACATGTTTGTGTTTTATTGAATTCGATGACTTTTTTTGAGTCTTTTTAACGTGCGTCTACATTCAGGTATGTATTTTAATTAATGAGAACTACAAAATTTTCTTGCAAATAAGTCTGGCTAATTATAGAAAAACGACTTTGAAAATAATTTGTAAGTGTATGGTATGATATCGTGACTTACATATCTTTTTTTTATGTTTGTGATAGTAAGTTATAAAAAAATTTGTCTTGAAAATAATTGGATTAGTTTTCTATGTAACATGTGATAATACATTTTAGGGGTAAAGAAATTTTACAAAATTTTTCTTAAGTGGAGTTAAAATTTTAGAAGTATTTAACTAGACGGAAAGAGTAAAAAGAGAGAACACATGATTTTATGCTTAAACATCATCATTTTGTTGGTTGTAGCAAAATGACCTACTATCTTTTTTTCACATACCAATAAACCATTCACATCATGATTTATATTTTTATACATTATTGGTGTATGTGAATCAAAAAGCAAATTTTCGATTGTTGCTAAAATAAGTTAGATTACAGCCAAACCCTAAAACTTATTTTACTCCTTACTAGCAATATCTCTGTATGGTTACGCGCTGAAAAACTAGCACGTTTTTGCAAGAAATACTAACCAGTATTGGTTGTGCAACACAAATGCGTCAGCTTCAACACTTTCTCCAACGTCATTGCGATTCCAGTGATAGATTGCGTGTGTTTTGTTCATTATCTCAAGTGTAGAATGTCCATAACTAGCCTCCCGAAATGCAGAATAGTTAGGCTGAGGATCGTTAAAGCTGCAAAGTCCGTCAAGAAATCATTAGCATAAGTCTGCTCCTATACTTTTAACAAATCATGAAATCTAAAGATATTGCAAAAATTTAGAGAAATTGATGTCGACCTATAAAAAAACTCACGTTGAAGCAAGACCTTCTTTGTTTCCTCCATCTCCAACGGTTATGTAAATTGGAGCTGATTTATCGGGCACTGGATAGCTCACACCACCTGTTATGTTGTAGTGTATGTTGGAGATCCGGTACTGAAATCATACGTTAAAATTAACATAAGTTTAACAAAAATGTCTTAACTTTCTATATCAACTTTTTATAATAATAGCAATTGTGAAATAGGTAATGGTTTTAAAATAGTCATGTATCACAAAGGAAGATATAAAGGAGCCAGAGTGACAAACCGATCTTTCATAAGCGTGGACATGACCTGCAAAGACTATATCGACTTTGTTCTTAACAAACCAACTCTCATATGCAACTCGCATGCTTTCACCCTCCATGTAGTGAGCACTATTACTATCGTACATAGGGGTGTGCATAATAACAATTAGCCAAGGTGTTTTCTCCCTGTCCACTTTTGTAAATTCTGCTTCTAACCATCGGTATTGAGGTGTATATTCCACTGTCACAGTTGAAATCAATAAAATTCAGTACCTAATACTCTTTAATAAGGTATAATATTTGCTAATCAAGGAATATAAAAAATAGGTTTAGAAAGTAAGTTACCAAATGGAGAGTAACTTGAGAGGAAAATTATATGAGCGGATGCACGTCTCACTGCATACCAAAGAGGACTAGTGCTTTCGCTGGCTGCATAAGGTGTCTCATATCTATGAAGATATTGTTTGAAAGGTTCCACTTCGTCCTGAAGATAAATATTGAGATTAGTGAAAGAGCTTAATAATAACTAACAGAACATTATAAACATACTAATGGTTTTGAACATATTAGATTAAATAATGGTTGTATAGTAGTATCTTACCAAAGATGGGAAATACTCTATCTCATGATTTCCTACTGTCCATAACCATGGTTGATAAGCTGTACTTTTTTCAACAAAACGAGCATATGTATCCCAGCGTAAACCCACATCATAGTATTGATCACTTCTATCAGCATAAGATAGATCTCCAACATGTAACACAGTTTGTGCTCCGCTTTCAATATAATGCTCCAGAGTGGACAAAGAATTATAGGTTTGCCCCAAGTCACCTGAAATGAGAATACAGATGTGTGAGTATTTGATCAAAACATCAGAGAAACAAATATATAATTCAAGAGGTAATTACCACTCACCTATTATTCCAAATTTGTAATAAGCATTTGGATCGACTTTTGGTGGCGTTTTAAACCAAAATGATCGAGCAGAATCACCATCTCCAATTTTGTAATAGTACTTGGTGTTATACTAATGAGAAACAAGACACATACTTGCTAATTAGTATCAAATCAGACATTTAATAAAATATGCAAACAAATGAATGTATACATACCTCTAGGCCATCGACGAGGCACTTATGAAGATAGCCAGATGTGTAGTTGTAAAACTTATAGGATTTAACTTTCATCCCTTGTGCTACATGATCGTACTTATTCTCAAACGTGCCGTATCTTACTTTGTTCGACCCTGGTTTAGCTGGTGTCACCCACATTATAATCACAGCTTTTCCATCATAATCTCCTTGAGTGATATGTACCTACATAATATTAGATGATGTTAATATTGTGTTATCAGGCTTCGTTATATATATGTTGGCAAGCCATATTCTTAAGGATTTAGGTTACCTGCTCTGGTGCATTATAACCCCTAGGCTTTGCAAACACTGGATGATCAAGAGGCATATCTTCTGCGGGGAACACTTGACGAACGAAACTGCTTGTGAAACCAGCATAGGCATTGCCCACGAAGCTCAGCAAAATAGAGCAGAGAACCACAAACTTAGGTATCATTTTCTTGTTCTTTGGAACGTTCATATTTTGCTTAATTAACCCAGGTTGAACACTATATATAGCTAGTATGAACTGCAACCAAAGAACATGTATAACTGGCAGCTCAGATGTTTTATCTATAATATAAAATCTTGATTTGCATGAAACACGATATTACAAGAAACTGTTTTGCATGTTTATTAGATAAAATATATATTTTGTGGAACACATGGCTAACAAAATATTATTAAGCTTTGTCCCAGTGTTCATATAGTAACACTCTAGAAGATCGTCAAATCGAGATTATAATGATCATCAGACGCATCATTATTTTTATGTGACACAACACATTAAAATGTAATATTAAACATATGTCCAATACTTGTTACAAAATTGTCTACGGATTGTTTAGTTGGCACAATTTGAGTGGATCTGTTTTACAGGGCAAACTTTTTTAAGCAAACCTTATAACTTTTTAAAAAGAATATTATTGATAAAAAAATAATTTTTTGATTTATTCCTTTCAATATTTATGTTTTTTGAAATTATTTTTTTTTATTTAATAAAAGTTTTAAAACAATTAATGGAGGAATTTGATGGAGAAATTTTTTTATATATATCAAATATGTGAAAATAAAAACTTAAGAAAAAAGAGATCATAAATAAAACTTTATTGATTAATTTTAAATAAATTGATGGTGTTATAACTGAAAATGATCATTTTCATATTTTTTTGAATAAATTTAAAAAATTAACAAATACTCCTTACACTTTATAACCTTATCATATCACAACTACAAAATATTGAACACGAAATATTATAATATATCTCTAGGGATGGGATCGATAAAAAAACTTCATCTTGGTGAAAAACTTAGAAAACCTCATCCCAACCGTTGGATCAAAGGCACCTGATCACCTTCCTTTTTTGGCAAAAACTATAGGGGGTTGAATTTTAATTCATTCATTCTTCAGGGTCTATTTTATAAATTAACACACTTCTTTTTTCTGAACATATATAAGGCCTGAATCTTTTCATTTTTTATTTTTCTCTGATCCGTCTAGACACACAGTACTGTTACCATCACCATCAATCGCCAAATCACCATCAATCCTCCGATCACCATTAATCCTCTGATCACCGTCACCGTGTATGTAGTACCATAGCCAGTACCTTCATTGTTGATGTATCACCTTCGGGATCGTCATAGTCATCGACATTGGCTAAATATGATTTCTCTATTTCAGGTAATTAAAACCCTAAGTTAATTACTATATGTATTTAGCAGCTAATTGGAGATATATTTTATTCACTGATGTTGATTAATTTTAATTTTTATCATCTGAAGTTTGTTTGAAGCCTTATATCACGGCAAGAATCTGAGGACATGTAGTTTATCGTAAAAATAATTTTACTTTATTCCGTAGTTTGTATGAAATGTGCCCTAAGAAATACATCTAATCATCATAATTTAGTTATCGAAGCCTAAAATTGGTATATCGTATACCTTTGATGTTAGGTAATTAAGTTACACCTTTGAGATATTCTGGTAATGAATTATATGTGGTTGTTGTTAATCGACTTGTTGTACATCGAGGTATTTCAACAAATAGATATTGGGACATGATTAATAGTTTTTATATAATGATTCATAATGTTAAGTGTTACTCAAGCCACTAAGTAACTCGAAACCAGAGTTGAGTCTTGGCCATACTTATGTCGTTTGTTGAACTGTAGGCATAAGTCTGGTACCAAACTTCTATGTAAAGCGTCTCATCATCTGGACTAAGAGAAACACCAGATATTTCACCAAAGAAATCAATGTCTTTCCTTTTTTCGTAGTTTAAGTCGGTATTATACACATGAACCAAATCTGATGTCTGCCACCACCAAAAACTGCCCGTCTGATGAAAACGAACCGACCTAACTGCGCCCATGTTATCTTTTAAGTAATACGAAACCGGGTTTAAAATATTTCTTAAATCTTATACTCTCCAAGTTTTGTCTTGATTTCCAGTTGCAAAGATTTTCCCAACTAATGCATATGTTTGATCAGGAACTTGCTTTTAGGTGGTGTTTATGATAATCTCTGTTATTGCCTCAATATCAACACTTGAACCCTTATTTTCAAGTATGATCAGATACCTCTTCAGGATATGGTTGCGTTAAGAAATGTAATCGGCGTTCAAATGTTATCCATTGCAGGGACATGTAGTAGAATCAGAAGTAACTGATGCAAGCAGTTTGTACATGGTATAATGTCTAGCGGAGCATGTTGTATTAAGAATCATATTTATTTTGACTTGATGCGGGATGAGATGCCTTATGCTCCTAATAAGGTAACCAAAACAATTCTCTGGCCAATATATGTGCTGCATATCTGACATTTGTGAGCTTACTTACTGAAGTTGTTGATAGTACATTTTATTTCGTATCCAAACATGACGAAAAGTGAATGATACACGACAATGAGGGTACGACTGATCAGCAATCTTATATATTGTATTAGGAAAACTATATCTATCCTTTGAAAAGTAACCACCTCAACTGTGGACTTTGTTAACTTATGTTTTCATAATAGTTTGCTCTTAACATGCAATTTCTGGATGAGAGAGCAAAACATGGTGGATACTTGACCCCTAATATGGTCAACTCTTCGACAGATCTCATATAACAAATGGAATTGGCTATTGTTTCTATAGCTGATCTTAACAGGTTCATATGCAATCACTAATTAGAATTAACCAACATGTTTAAAGTTCTAACTATACTTGGTTGACCAAATATCAAAAGCTTCATCTTGTTTCAATAGATACACGATTGATTATAAAAAGTCACAAAATATGTAATGCAAGCCACTAAGGAGCTTGAAGCATTGGGGGAACAAAAATGGAACTCGGACAAAGACTTTACAACTCATGGGTGGCTGTGCACAAAATATTCTAGTTGTACCTAAATTCTTTGATTATATGACCCAAGCTACAAACGGATGCACTAATCTACATCAAACTAACTCACAGGCTTAACAACAGGAGATGCCATTCAATAATTCTTTTGGAAAGGTATGTAAAGGTAAAAGTTAAGTGATATACTGATATAATACAATTTCCATTTTTGACCATGTTAATATCTTAGCACAAAGTAGTAAGTTTCCAATTGGATATCAGACACAGTAGCCAAATAATTATTTGAAAGGTGAGACTTTTTATCTTGTTACATCTCTTGCACGAAAATATACGTGTTATAGTGTTTTTAATATTCGTGTGTTTCTAGGATGAAATAACGATATGGCTGTTGTGCATTTAGCTCATGATGATTGGATGCTTTACTCCGATATAAATAGATGTGCGAAAGTACCTCAAATGGATGCACTAGAAAGGGTACATAAAAGTTAACGACCTACTTCCAGCAGGTTCAAATCATGACACCTTTATTAGCTCGTTTACTAGCTTGTTTGAGTAGATAATGCAAATTGAACGGGCAGCCTTACTTATAGGAACTCAAGCAACCACAACACAAACTTGGTTATTATCTCGTTCATTTAACACATTCATTATTCAAGATATCATTATTCAGTACTAATTGATAAAGAGCTTTAATAAGCATTGGTATTTACCATTGATGGCAGGAACATGACCATTCTTATAGATAATGTGATCCATTCTGACTACGAGGAGATTGTTCCAAGAGAAGAGATATCGATTTTAAAATACCCCACAAAGAAGCGAAACATGAGGATCAAGTTCAATGTCAAGTTTCCGAAAAGTTTGACTCCAGCTCAGAAATGCAAGATCAAAGAATTATTGGACAGTTAAGATGGGTTATGAGAGATGCAATCGTACTAGTATTCTAGAGAGCAGATCTTGGTTGTATGTTTTTGTAGCTATATATTTTGCTTCAAATTTTACATTTTTATAAAGGTTGCTTTTAAGTTGTATGTTTTTGTAGCTATATATTTTGCTTCAAATTTAACATTTGTATAAAGATTGCTTTTAAGTTTAACTTATGTTTTCAATTGCGTTTGATGATTACAACAATTTTTTGACCTACATTTTCGATTTTGCTAAACTCTAAGGAGCTTTTAAGTTTGAACTATGCAGTTGCGTACTTGAGTATTTAAATGTGAAATTCACATACGGACTCATCTTAAAGTACTATTTGTTTGGTTCATATAAAAGGGGTTTGGGATCCGAAATATGTTGTTTTTTCTTGATTGCAATACACATCGATGAAACGGTACACAAAGAACGTAAGAGACGACAATAACAAAGTTATGCAATTAAACTACAGTTGCGTTAATAAGCTGCAAGATGAGTGTCATGGTGCAAAACACCTATGGGTATTTACAGTATTAAGATAGAAAAAAGTATAAGAAATGCAATTTAACTACAGGTGCGTTAATAAGCTGTAAGATGGGTGTCATGGTGCAACACACCTATGGGTAATTACAGTCTAAGATAGAAAAAAGTTTAAGAAACAAAAAGCTTGTTCGTTTATCATCTTCTGGTCTCATGATGCACTTGTCTTTTTCTGAAGCGCTCAAGCATGAATTGAAAAGCTAAGATGCATTTGGCTTTTAAGTTTAACCTGCTCCTCTCTCCGCGGCAGAAGGATCTCATGATACATTTGGCTTTTAAGTTTAACCTGCTTCTCTCTCCACGATAGCAGGATCTCTGGCTACGTTGCTGAACTATTTAAAGCAGGTTCCTTAAATCAATAAACATATGCCTTGATACTAACAAACAGATTCCTTAAACATAACATATGCTTTAATTTAACAAGCAGATGCTACTTTCAATTAACTAAATAGTTTAAAACATATATTCATTTTCTTTATACACCAACTTAAAAAAATATGCTCCTTTAAGATAAAACACAATCTGAATTGACTCATGCAAAATTAATTGGATCAAAATTTTCCCCACTCAGCACAAACGATTAAAATTCCAAAGTGACCTAATCATGGGTTATGGTCAGATATCAACCCAATGCCCACCCCTTGTATGTATGTATTATGTGTATGTGCGTCGGGGCACAATGGTTGTGGCCAGCTTCCTATGTAATTAATGACGTTATAATATAAAAATGGATATAATTATAGTAATCAAGTATATTTTATTTTTTATGATTCAACAAAATGGTATGGACTGTTTATCACACAAGATGTTTACTATTAATAATGAAAATACAGCATCCATCTAAAGTTTTAAACCTTACTATGCTTATACTGTTAAATACAGCATGTAAACTGTGTAGAATATCCAAATTAGATCAGATTGATCAGTAGATATATCCATATTCATATGCAACAAAAGGGGATATTGACAATATGATATAATCACATCCACTCTATGTGTTTTAAATACATTTAAAGTTTTTAACAGTTTCTCACTTTTTTTAATTATTTATCCAAATTAGAGTCCACAGTACACCCTTCCAAATCTAACATGCAAACGAATTTTTGAACTTAAAATATTCATTTACAATAGTCTCATATTTTAATTTTCGTTCTTACTTTAGATGTCACTGGATATTCGAATAACATGGCTTAAATCTACTCTCGTAGGAATGGAATTAGTTTCGGGCACGTATGTTGCAACTGGTTCGGGTGTCTGATTCCCAACTCTAAATGATGTTGGGAAGTAATCAACATTTGCTAAATTATCTAAAACGGATGCACTAAATTATCGCAAATGGGTGCACTAAATACCTCAAACGGATACACTAGATACCTCATATTGATGCACTAAAATACCTCAAATTAATACACTAAAATACCTCAAATTGAGAATATCCGTGATTTTCGACATATAACATGGATGTATATAATTTTAGTTCTATAAACAAGAAGCGTCAAGTTCATCTATGTGAAGTATTAAGTATAAAAAACTACATGAATTATGAGTACCTTTTGTTGTTTCGAGATTGAAGTAGACGACAAACCATCATCTGGCCTGCTTGAAGAGGAGCCTCTAAATTTTCTCCTCAACCTACGTACACATATAGCACATCCGACTATCCAAGTATCAGACTCATAATAATATAACCTTTAATAGAAGTCATAGAAAAACTTCATTAGACTAGGACTTACACTTGAGGATCCATCGGCTCCACCATTAATGTGTTGAGACACAAGAAGCATGATCTGGTGCAACATACTAGACAGAAAAGTTCCTTGATCACTAACTGTAGCTGCTTCTTGTGAATCGACAACTGTGTGAGCATGGCTCACCTAGATATAAATTTCGTCAATAAAAGTAACTTCACAAGTTGAGTAGAGGTACGGTCTCTTGATTTTCTGGTTATAATATCCCACTTCTCGGGAGTGGTGACGATGATTTGTGTTTCTTTGATCTATTGCCGAGTCAAAGACTGATCTCCACTCAACTCCATCACAGTGACACCATAATCCTTCAAATGATTAGATAAGTTCCAACAACCTCAGCAACAAGGGCTTTCATTGGAGCCACATACACAATCTTGTAGTCACTGTGGTTAAACGTACCGTCCTCATTCATATTCAAGCCTACTTGCTGAAGTATTGTGAGCATAGCAACGTTGGTCTTACCTGCTCCAATGGAAATTGTCTGCTTTGTACAGAGCAGTCTCGTAAACTTCTATGAACATTATTCAAACTGGTCATTCTTGAAAATGTTGGTTGCGCCCAACATGGTAGGTCTTTAATTGATACAAGCTTTTCACCAGCTGCAAGAGGTTTCGGCTTTAATGTAGGCACATGAACTTCTTCATATCCTTTGCTGTGGTTCCTATACGAGCCTTGAGGAAGCTCACACTTCTTATTCGCCATCAAAAGACCAACCCGGTGAAATGCCATGCTATTAAGATCTAGCAGCTTTCACTGAACACTATTTACCCAAGCATTATCATTATCCATATCAGCAACGCCCCTTTGAGCACCACCACCACTTTCATCCTTCAAACAGCTTCTTCTCGTATGCTTTTTTCTAAGAGAAGTTGCCTCTCTTTTGATGAAGCCCTTGTTGCATGAAATTGTTCTAATATTGCAACCGAATCAGGCCCTATTGCAGTCATTTCTTCCTCAATCTACTTCCTCTTTTCTTGGTTTTCATCCCTTGTTGAACGGGTACACCCCACAATCTTTATCCTGTTCCACAAAAGGTACTTTATCAGGCTGAACTTATCAAAATGGAGATGCAATACTAGCTTATTTTCGAGTTCACGGTCGTCACCTTCTTCAAGTATCCTTAGCACCTCTCCTCACCAAGAGTCTAACTCTGCTGTGGAACGATCTGCTGGTTATAGGCTTGGGAAATCTTCCGCTGAAGCCAACAATCATCAATATCTTGATAACACTAGCCTATAATCTAGATCAGTATCTTGATTAATTCCTTAAATTAGGCAAATTAGATAAAAAAAAGTTATCCAAATCATTTTTGAAAAGAAAATTAGACAAAAAATTAGAACTAAACACACAAACATATGATCTTTTCATGATACCCCGGATGCCCTGATATAGTCTTAAACTGATGCCTTAATATAGTCTTAAACTGATGCCATAATATAGTCTTAAACTGATGCCATAATATAGTATCTGCTTCACTGACTTTGATGTAAAGCCCCGAGAAAATATGAAGAACAAGCAAAAAAGTATTTGCTTCACTGACTTTGATGTTACGTTTTACAGTGAAAATTGGATCTGAATAAATGCGCCAAAATTTTTCCTTAGGCCATAATTCTATAGTGCCTCCTCCTAGACTTATGTTTAAGTACAAGTTGTTGTGTTTCTAGACTTCCAGTCCTATAGCTAAGTCAACGTGCAGCAAAGGTTTAGTGAGAAAGCTTACATCAAGGTCTGTATGAGTAAAAACCCAGCAACACTATTATGTATGGTAGCAGATCCTATTTGATCTAAACAAAAAAAAAAACTGATGCAATTAACCAAGTCATCAACGCAAACGGATCCACTAATACGTTCTTAAACACATGCCCTACTAGCTCATTTTTCAATTGGATATCTTTTTCGACGAATTATAGATCGAGATGTCAGATTGCCAGTAGTGCGTTAGCTGCTAACTTTAGCAAATGAAAACTATTATCACTCAATTCATATTGAACAGAACTCTAAAACTGATAACTATTTTTACAAAGCTACTTTTATAATGTTAGATTTCCAGTAGTGCTTTAGCCTTTTTCTAGTTTTTTTTGTAATTCAAGTTGATTTGATCCAAGAGCTAGGATTTCACCCAACCCTTTTAATTATAGATCTTTTTTAGAATAACCCCACCTTTTAATTCATTCATGTTACTTCCCTCTATATCCATGTGCATAAACATAAGAGCACAAAATGACTCATTTGACCCAAACCTATTGACAAGTTAACATTAAAATAAACTCCGAATCAAAAAGTCCGTAAGTAATCAGGTCGAAACTGTAATCTCTAAGTCTTTTATTAACCATAACGGATATCATCATACAAATAAAGGTAAGGTTAAAACCTATAATAGAATAACAATTACCCGTATGGACGCATTCAATTCCTGCATTAGCATCAGGTTCACAATTAACTCTATATTTTCATGTACCATTTTTCTGCGGTTACACACATGTTTTCCCACCACCATCTTTATTCCTAAAATCGCAAATATAAAGATGTTAATATGAGAAGATTATATATGAGTGTACCACTTAAAAAATTCCATATACAAATTTGCAAGATTATATATGAGTGTACAACTTACAAAAGTACAAAACTTAATATACAAATTTCAGAGCATAAAGCAAATAACTTTAGTTCTTGATAACAGAGATAACAAAACTAAAGTCTCACAGACATTAAGTTCCTCTAAACCATGTTGATACCAAATGCAAAAAATGCAAATCTTACACACTCAAGTCGTAATTAGTTAAAGGAATAATAGATACACACGGATGCACTAAAGTTATCAAACGGATACACTAACTACATTAAACGGATGCACTAAAGTACATCAAACAGATGCAACTAAATAAGTCAGTTCAAGAAATCTTTAGGATTTTGACATACCTAACTAGTTTTCGGCGTTATAAAGACAAGTAAGCAGGAAAGCTACTATTCACGTACTATTACCATGTATACAAACCCCAAGCAAACCAGCTGCAACACTTAACACAAAATCAGTACATCTCAACGACCGATTACCATGTGAAAACGGCCAGTCATCTCTACCTAATTTTTCCAAATCTAATTCCAAATAGATGTACTAATATTCTCACATATTTATGTACCTTTGCCTCGATCGTGTTTCTGATGGTTGCCTAGTCAACGCGAAATTTGAAGGATTAGATAATGATAGAGTACAATTTTCTTGAGCTCCTTACGTGCTCCACTCTGGATCTGCATTAGCTGAATCGTTACACTTTTCAGACATGAACAAGCCCATTCGCATACAGCTAATGACCAATACTGCAATGACCAATACAAAATAATCAATGAATTTTTAATTCTCAATTATTGACTAACTATAACGAGCTTCGAAAACAGCAGGAGGCATATTAACAACAATAAGCAACGTGTCATAAACCAACTATCAGGCAAACTGATGAACTAAAATATACAAACTGATGTATTAAACAAATGAGCAAATTGATGCCTTAATATGATATTAAACCGATGCATTAAACAATAAACAAAATGATGCCCTAATATAATATTAAAATATATGCCTCACAACAAACAAAATATATGTCACGCAAGTAAATGTAAAAAAGAGAAAGCAACACATCACAAAAAAATTAACCAATTTTGGCATGCATTCTCAAATGGAACTTCCGTCACATACAAAGGACTACGTTAATGCCTTTTTTAACCCCAATATTTTTCTTAGTCCAGAAGACAAACAAGTTGATCTATTCTCCCCAAGATCTATAGGCCATGCATAAACCCCATAACAATTGTAACAACGCTAACTGGCACGAACTAATGATTTTGGTTGATCGATGTGATGCAATAACCTTTTGTTTACAAACATATGCTTTACTGAAACTGGTGCTGTAATACTAACAAACACATGCATTCAATTTAAATTTAACAAATACATGGTTCTAATGAACAAATGCCTTACATCTAAGAATACAGTTGTAGAAACTAGAAAGATACTTTCTTCTATATGCATACATATTTTGACTATCATACCTGGAGCCTTCAAGCCACATTTCAGTGATTAATGTTTCACCAGGGTAAACATGCAAAAAAAATCTCTCTGAAATGGCTTTCGCAAGTTTGGCATCATCGTTGCAGATGCCCTGAATCTTATAGTTTCCATTTTTATTAGTTTTGAAGTTACCCTCATGCCTCTAACAGTTTACAACTGATGCCCTAACATATTTTTTAACAGATTCCTTAATACATTTTTAACTAATTCCCTAAAACATTTTCTTCTTTTAGCCATAATGTGTCTCAAATCGTTCTCATTTGTATTGTTTTGAAAACTATATGTGTTACAAATGATTGTTTGGATGTAGAACTCCAGAGGAGATGTCATGTTTTTCATATAATTAATTAGTTTCCTATATATGTTGTACCATCCTTTTACAAATAAATTTATCAAGGATTGGCTAAACATCACCCAAGGTAAACTTGCTAGTCATGATAAATTACTTACACAAACATATAACTTAAATTCAACACAGCAGGTGCCCTTATTTTGTCACTCGTTTCACGACACATAAATTTCTTGTTTCTTATTCTATTAAGACAACCTAATTGTTGATGTACTACTATACACCAAACTAATGCATCAATCAATCTTATACATATAAACTCTATTAATTTAGTGTCATTGACAGCTATAAATATGTTTTAATTAATTTACAGACTAATTCCATTAATAAAATAAAAAATTAAACATATTTACTAAAATAATACAAAAAGATATATCAAAAAGCTTAAAAATCATGTAACTTACACATATTCACTACAGACGGTGGTTGGAATGGTGGTTGCGATGGTGGCTGCGATGGTGGTTGCCATGGTGGCTGCGATGGTGGTTGCCATGGTGGCTGATATGATGGTTGCGATGGTGGTTGCGATGGTGGTTGCGATGGTGGCTGCAATGGTGGCTGAGATGGTGGTTCCGAAGGTGGTTGCGAAGGTGGTTGCGACGGCGGCGTGTGTGTTTTGATTTTGATCAGTGAATGAGTGTGTGGTTTGTCTGTTAGATCGAGTGGGAATAGGCGGATGGCAGATCCAACCCTTCGTCTTTTTTTAATTTTCATTTAATACCCCTGCGTTTTAATATGTCTCAAAATCTACCATATAGTTTTGTTTTCTAAGTTTTCCAAGAATGTAAGGTTTTCTCTAGAACCCATCCCTATATCTCTATATTAAACTAAAATATTAAATTTAATTTAATTTATTTGTAACCTCGTGCGTGTACGAGAATTATAGTTAGTAATTAGATTTGATAGAAACTTATTTTTAATTTGGTTCATTTATCCTACGTGGTAGCACTTATGTGCACTACATGTAAGGGTATTATGATCATTTTCCTCTTCCTCCCAACTTCACTAAACCCTACATGGTGAAACTCTCTTCCGAGTGAAGACTTTATTTTCAAGAACTAAATTTACAACATCTTGTTCATTTAATGCACTTATCACTTCGTATTTATATAAATCATTTCATATTCGTATATTTGAAAGTTTATGGACTTAAAACTAATAGTCGTGAGATAGGATCGAACTCGGGATCACGGGATTGCACACATAACGTAAAGGGTTAATTTATTTATTAAATATATTTATTATATTTATTAAATCAAACCAAAGTTTAACTAACGATTGTTGATAAATAAAAGTTAAGTTTAAACGATCATTATAGAATTAAATAGAAGCTAAAAGAAGGAGAAAGGAAAAGTTCCGAAAGCCCTTGGGTGGGCTTGTGGGTCGTCGGTCAAAGGGGAAAAAGGAAGGAAATCAAAGATTTTCTTTCCTATTTTGTTTATTGCTTGGAGACCATGTATTGTCAAGCCTATATAAACAAACCCCTAGCCTTCACAAAATACACACAAATCTCTCTTTCTCTTGCTCCTTGATCGCCGACCAAACACCCCTTCTTTAGGGTTTTTGGTTTTCGATTTTTGCTATTTAATATTATCTAGTCCTAGCCCCTCTCTATGGTTGTTGGGTAGATATTCCATAAGCGTTGAAGCTCGGTTTGTTCGTGCTAGACTCACAGTTAACTCGCCGTATTACGTGTGTACAAGAACGTGATATAGTCTTACTTTAGACTATATTATTGGTGGTGTTCGTGATCAACCCTAGTTGTCGTTCGTTCCGTCGTCTTGTGGATCTTGTTAATTTGCTTTCGCTGTGTATTCTTTGATCCATATTAGGGTTTTAAATAATTGTTATGGTAAATATAAACCTTCAGTGGTATCAGATCCGTTTTAACATGATTATAATTATCAAGATCTAAAGTTTTTTAACTAATATTGGTTTGTGTTAAAAATTACATGTTGTTTTTTAGGTTTTATAAAAATTAGTTTTTTTGTTTTTATTGTTTTTTAAAATCGGCTATGTCGAATTTTATTATTAAAAAAAGGTTTTTTTGTAAACCCTAAAATTACATGGTAATTAACTTTAGATGTTTTGCATGAATTAATTGTTATGTCGTGTGTGGTTACGATCCGTAGTTTTTTAATTGTTAAGAGAATGTGGGAGATCCGTAATAAACATGCATGTTTTTACGGATCATATAATTTTGATTGCTATTTGATTTATTTGATTCAAAGTTTTAAAATTAGGGAAGACCTTTTTATGTTTATAAAAACCCTAGATTTGATGTTCTTTGAATAAAATTGTTATGCATGTGGCTATTTGATTTAGTTTTTTTTGTACTACTTGTTTTCATGCATTTTTATATTGTATGTTGTAAACAAGGGTAATTTTTTCCAAGAAAATAATATGGACTAAATCTTATCAAAATTAATGAATTGTTTTGAGATCTAAATTACATATGATTTGTGTTGATTAGAATTGCAATAGCAACTTAACGGCCTACTCAATTTTGACAAACTATAAAGTGGGTATAACGCACCGCTGGTCATGTATCCGGTTAAGGAATGAGGTGTTATGCTTCAGCGCTGACCAAATTCCCGGCTCGCCTGTGCGTCAAAATTGGAATTACCTACAGTTGTTATTGGTATAATTCTTTAAGGTTGATTTAACTACATTAATTCACATCCGAAACACAATGAATAAGGTTATTGCTTTGTGCTTTGGCTGAGTTCTTGAAAAAGTACGGTGTGAATTTAGTTGTGTGTAAAATCTTTAATTGGTTTAACCAATACCTCAACTTGCAAATATATGATGAACTTTTAGTCTCACCAAAAAGTTTACTAAACGTTTTTATTAAACTTATGTTATGGAGATGTATGCATGCTTCTCCATACATGATTTTGACACCAAAATCTAGACCCTAAAAATTTAAGTCATATGCCCTCTAATTGATGAACACTTGAAGTTACAATTGTCGTCATATAAGATATTGGACGATGTTGCAATGGAGAGAAAACTTCATGACTGAATAAGATTGCACATGAAGGTTTTACGTTCTTTAGATTAGTCGACTTAATTGAGTTACTCAGTGAGAACTGGAAACTTAAGGCGTAAATTAGGGATGGAACATGTTTACAATGCAAATGATTTTGGCAATGTAAATCCCTAACATATCTAGAAATTGCAAATTTGTTTGTCAATCATTGTTCGGCAAGTTACCATCTTGAATACTTTCATTGCTAGCAGATCAACTGATGTGATGAAATTATGTCATTTTGGATTCTAGTTTTCAAGGAAAATACTATGGTTATTATTACCGGGGTAATTTTATTTTCTTGAATGGTATTATCGAAAATACTAAAATTGAATTTTGTAAATTCTTTTACAAATGTATTAATGCAACGTTACACCATAAACGTGGTTTATTCATTTATTGATCTAAAATCGTATGGTTGAGGATAGAGTCAATTTAAAAGAGAAACCTAAACTCTTTTCCATGAGTGAAGAAGGAGTAATAAGGATTTTAGAAATGTAAAATTCAAATCCATAACTCAAAGTAAACTTTAATAGTTAAGAAAAGTGCATATTTTTTAGTTATTTACCGCTAATTGGTTATAAGGCAAACTAGCATATTTGTCTAGTAGTTGTGATTTGACCATTTATAGGCACTACATACCATTGTAGGGTTGGTAGAACTATTAAGGAAGAAATTGCATGTCAAGTCTTTCAAGTTAAAAAGCATTTGATGGATAAGTCATCATTTATGAAGTAGAGTACACGCTTAAACACTATAAGTAATTGTTACGAATGTGGTTTTTCAAAAGTGTAAGAAAGTAAACACAACACTAATTATTTTCACCGATTATGAAACATTTTTAATGTTGTCAAGTTCAGTGGGAGAATTGTGTTGTATTACTGATTTTGAGTCTATTAAAACATTCTCTAATTCAGTGGGAGTTACAAGCCTTGTTGTCTTGGTAATAACCCATATTATCTTTAGTATGTTCTAAGATAATTGCTTTCGAATTGTTGACACTAATATCTTCAAAGATAGTTATGTACTGATTCTTGTTGATTAAGTGATTCTACATCTACTTGTAAAAAGCTAACATATGTGGCACAATCATATTTTGTATAGACGAACGTTAGACGTGATGTTTATCTTATATATGAGGTTGTTCCATGCACAAGTGGGAGAAATAAACATTGTGTGCAAGAAACAACTCATAAAGATATGATTTTCTTGAATTCAAGATAAGAGACTAACAATCTAATTAATAATTAGATGAAAGTTAGATCATTTGTCAATATGATTAAAAGACTACTTAAAAGTATATATATCATTCACGTTAAGAGACACTTGTTGTTTTGATTTAGTCATGTGAAAGCTTGGACTAAATTGTAAACACAAAGGTAAAATACCCACATCTCGTAAGATCGGGCGTGGATTATTTTGCGGTTTCTTAAAATGGACAATTCCTAGAGTAACATAAATACATAGAGTAATCTTATACTACTAAACTAAAATATTTGTGTATTCTTGGAATGACATAAATAGACATAGTAGTGAATTAACTTGAAAAGATTATTGAAACCTAGTGGTGTTCATGATTACTTTAGTTATAAATGTTTATGATTTATTGTATAAAGTCACAAACATAAAGTCTTGGAAGACGTATAATATAAAGTAAGACGTTAATGTATTGTCTCTATTTGAAGTCATGGTCAAATGACTTAAAACGTATGATAGAATTATAACTTCTGTGTTTTTAAAACATGGAAATGAAGTGACTTTGTATTAGAAGTACTTGAGTTATAAAGCATGCAAAATGGTTAGGAAATCTATTATACCATTAAGATGATTTAGTTGGTATATAGGTAAGCCTAAAGATATATATTTATCTTAAATATTGTTAAGATTGACTTACAATATTTCCCTAAATGAAATACATCATTGTTATGGTATGTTCATTAGGAGAATCAAAATTCTCAATATGATGGTGATGTTTGATTCAAGATAACTATATCTTCCTTTATTCCAAAAGATATCAAGGTTAGAAAGTTGAGTATGACTTGAGCTAAGAAGATTAATAAGATACCATTATATATGGAATGTGATGAATCACGTTATATCTTAAATAAAGTTCGGATTTTGCTAAACTACTTATGAAGTGGATTGTTTAGAAAATAAAGAGTATGGAACTGTCATTGTGTTTTGTAATGTCCCATATAGATAACGTTGGAGTGTTGATCTATTTGCTATGTATTTAAAGAGTAATTTTAAGTTACTAAAAGAAAGTGGGAGTTTTGGTCTTGAAAGATAAAATTACAAGATACATAATCTTCTGAAATACACTAGTAATTATCATGAGGAAGGCTTGTAAAATCTAACTCTCAAGATAAAGGAATTTACGTCATAGGTCCGTAAGGATATCTCGGATATGCGATTTATATGCTGAGAATTATGAGTTACAAATAATTGTTGTGATTTGTTACCAAATATTGTTTTGGGTAAACTACTCATACTATGATTGTTATAGATGTTGTCCAACAAGATAATCAAATTTCGGTTTTGGTTTATCTTAAATAGTTTGACTAGAAATTGGAGATGAGTTTCGTCAAAGGAAGAAAAACGCCAATTGTTGTGGTTTAAGCTTTGTGTCGAAATTATATGGACAAAATTGTACACATATTTAATGTATGTATTATGAATAGATTATTAGTCACACTTAAGTAATTAATTGTGATTGAGTATTCTTTCCTAAACGCATTAAATATATAAAGATTTTGATGGTCATATTTTAATTGACAAATTTGGATATGTATGAACTATTTCTTGAATGACTACTTGAGAAAGGACTTAAGTAATCGAAATGAGTTTATTACTTAAAAATAAATCTTTGGAAAAGTACAAAAAATGCAATTATCTATTAATGGATAAAAGCATGCATCTAGGAGATTATTCTTATGTTTAATTTGAAATCCACGATTGGATTTAAATTTGAATAAGATTATTTCTAAGTATTCCTAAAAGCTAGTGGGAGTATTATGGTTATTTTCTTAAATTATATGTGTCAAATAGACATGTAAGAAAGTAAGTTTTCATTCAAATTAAATGTTGATTTGGATTTCATTTGAGATGAAACTTTGCTTTGGAAATTTAGAAAATAAGATATACATAACCTTGGAACAAATAAATTTATTTATTTATGCGGTGGAAATACAACGTAATATGCCATGTAGTAAGTTTACATGGATATTTAGGACATGAAGAAATCTAAATCTGGTTTGAGAAATTTTCATGTGTGTCGTGTTGTATTTATATCATGCTTAAAATACATGATGATCTGAATATATTAATATATATAAGAAGTTATTAAATAACTTGTGTAAATATTCTGAAGGAATATGTTTAGAAATAGAATAACATCCTAAATCTTGGATCGGCTTCCATATTCTATAGATGAATAATTTGTCAATCGTTGTGCAAATTATCATAGCCAACAAACTTGGAGGTTTTGGTTGGAATCAAACATTACATAATAGATATTAAAGGTAACGTATTTATATCTTTTATAACAAGTTGTAAAACTTGAAAAGATATAATTGAGGTAACACTCATTATTAGTCATGGGATCTTTGGAGATGACATGTTGATTAAAGTTGCATTATACAATAAAGAGTTATAATACTTTGAACTTCAAATATGTTTTGGAAGTTTAAGAAATTGGTGATCAAGGATGTTTCACAATTTTGATACTATGTGGTAATATCAAACTGTTTGAATGCACATGTACAAGAATTTCAATTAATTGAATTCTTGAAGAAAGTATTCTCAAAATTCCAATAGGTCAATATCGGTTATTTTATGCTTTGCCAAACAAGTATGAATGTCATTACTAGAGGCATGACGCATGTACCAATTGTATGCATTGATCTATTTTTAGTATTTGAATAAAGGATGTTAAGACATTATTATTTAATGGAATAAAGATTGGGTTTCGTTTATTCTTGTTATTTAGTTTTGTATCCTATTTTACATGTTTTAATCCATGAATATTATGATATTTCTAAATGTCCGTTGTCGATTAATAATATGGGAATATTATTAAACTAAGACAATTCAAAATAGTGACAGAGTATACTTAAAAGTATATTGGTCAATTTTAGATGATATTTGATAAATCAAATATTGGACTTATCCCAACTATGTGATTTTACTTTATGGGTCTTTGTCATCAAGTAAATCATAAATAGTTATCCTTAGACCTGAGATACCAGGAAACTGTCGTGGATCTAGTGCATTTCTGTGAAATAATCTAACGCTAAACGTAATTGGTAGCTATAAGGGTTATTTTCAGAAGTGTTGCAAAATTCATAAGTTTTGCTTGTAGTCAATATGGGATTTGTTTCCTTCAAAATTATTTTGAAGTATAATACAGCTGGGCCCCTTGGGGGAGTAGTAATATATTTGTGCGGCCACACCCAAATTTGTTTTGGTGATCTTGCTATATCCATAAACGAGAAACAGAATGGTTAATGAAAGGAATGACTGAGATCCATATTCTTATTAACGTTGTATTTGAAATGAAAGGATAATAATGATGATTATATATCATTAAAAGGTTTTGTCCAGGAAACCTTACTCGAGTTATACTAGTGACATTGTTAGTGTAACTAGACGCTAATCAATGTGATCACGATATTCGAATTTTGTCCAAGTGGGAGCTGAAAGTTTATGGACTTAAAATTAATAGTCGTGATATAGGATCGAACTCGGGATCACGGGATTGCAAACATAACGTAAAGGGTTAATTTATTTATTAAATATATTTATTATATTTATTAAATCAAATCAAAGCTTAACTAACGATCGTTGATAAATAAAAGTTAAGTTTAAACGATCGTTATGGAATTAAATAGAAGCTAAAAGAAGGAGAAAGGAAAAGTTCCGGAAGCCCTTGGGTGGGCTTGTGGGTCGTCGGTCAAAGGGGAAAAAGGAAGGAAATCAAAGATTTTCTTTCCTATTTTGTTTATTGCTTGGAGACCAAGTATTGTCAAGCCTATATAAACAAACCCCTAGCCTTCACAAAATATACACAAATCTCTCTTTCTTTTGCTCCTTGATCGCCGGCCAAACACCCCTTCTTTAGGGTTTTTGGTTTTCGATTTTTGCTATTTAATATTATCTAGTCCTAGCCCCTCTCTAGGGTTGTTGGGTAGATATTCCATAAGCGTTGAAGCTCGGTTTGTTCGTGCTAGACTCACGGTTAACTCGTCGTATTACGTGTGTACAAGAACGTGATATAGTCTTACTTTAGACTATATTCTTGGTGGTGTTCGTGATCAACCCTAGTTGCTGTTGGGTCAAAAAGTTGATGTGGCAGAAACTCAAAAACGAAGAAAACATGAAGATTTTGTCTAAGCGTTGTCAAGAGCAATCTAAGCGTTGACAAGAGCAAATCCAAGGTTGACAAAGCAAGCATTGTCATGTACAATCCAAGCATTGTCATGTACAATGTAAGAATTGTTAGAAACGTAGACAAAGAAGCTTATGGAAGCTTCTATTTAGATAAACATGCAAGATATATTCTGCATAAGTTTATTTAAATAGAAGATTTACTTGTTTATTTGATTTTATCTCTTGTAAACCCTAATCCTTACACTATAAAAGGAACCAAGGGTCTTAGGTTTTATTCATAAGTTCATTCACAATGTAAACCTAAAGCGTGTGTCGACTAGACGTGGGATTCAATGTATACACGTCTAGTGATTGTTTGTTATTAATATAATGAACAATCCATTTGTTTTAATTCATGTCTTGTGCCTAAACACCTTGTTAATGTGTTATGTTCTAATTCTGCTTTGATTATTTAATCATATGAACATGATGCATTCCTAGTAGCTTCAAAGATCCAGAAACCAAGGTTTCCACAATTGGTATCAGAGCCTCGTGGATCGTGATGCTAGGACTAACAAGGTGTTCGTGTATGGTGAAAATAAGAAAAATCCGTCTAGGGTTTTTCTGGACGTTTTTGTGTGCGCAGCAGTATTCAGAAGGCCATAACTTTTTATTGAACCGTTGGATCGCTTAATGTGTGTGTTCTACACACATATATCTAGATATCCACCGGAGGGATTGTCGATATCTATCCCCAAGAAAAAGTTATTAAGCGTCAAAGTGAGCAGGGGTCATATGCTGTTTTCTGTGAACAGTATTAATAAAAACGCGATTTCTCCTTCGTTAACCGTTGGATCGTCGTGAAATTCGATCTGTAGGTTCTTGACACTTGTGTCTAGGATCTCACCGAAGGGATCTTCAATCTGAGCTCTCATGATGGATTTATTCGATGTCGAAGTTCACTGCAGTTTATGGTTTTTCACATAAAATCATGATTTAGGGTTTATAAAACCCTAGATCTATTACCCGCTGACATGTGTTATTTAGACGCTGATAGATGTTGGTGTGACGCTGATAGATGTTGGTTTGACGCTGACAAGGCATGGATGAGACGCTGATGGCCAGGCGCTGACAGGTACAAAGTTGGCGCTGACAGGAATAAGTTAAGCGCTGTTGGGAAGCGCTGACACTTGTTGTCCGATATATACATTTTCAAACGCTTACAAGTGTTGTCTGATATTGGACAACACACAGTGTTGATATCTTGGACAGTGAAGGATATTGGACAACAAAAGGAATAGTTGTTGTTAGAAAATTCGTACGTTTTTAGCACACAAAAAGAAGGAAAGTACACACGAAGGTACATGGAATCTCCGTTTTAATATAGAATATCAAGTTGATATTTATGGCTCGGATATTTTTAAAAGGATTAATGATTTTAATGCGAGTTAACAACTATTCATGGAATTTGATGGATATTTTAAACTATGTAATCAGGATAGCATTGTGAAAGAGTTATCCATATTTGTGGCTTTTACATATGGTATGAAGATGTTATTCCATTAAATTCATCATGAAGAGGTGTTGGATTAAGGGGAAGAATTCTTATGGTAAGTTTGATGTTTGAAGAAGATTTTCGCGAGTTTGTGTTCTATCATATCTTAAAGTCATGCACTTCCAGCCACTGACTTTTAAGGTAACTTGTTCGTGCTTTACATGGTTGGTGACGAAGACTTGTCATAACACTTGAAGGAGTTACATTATCGTGCTCAGTGTCTCACAAAGGATGAGAATATTGACAAGGGATCGAGGTCTACTTATACTTTGTACCATGAGTATAAGTTCTTCGTCACATGAATAGTGCAAGACATGGAACACAAGGTTGGGTTATTCTACTTCTACATCAAGAATACTTTATTTATTTTTCTTCAAGATCATTACACAGAGCCTACATTTGGAGAATCTTCAAAGATTGCATACATTGTTTACTTCCATGTTGATGTGACAAAAAGGGGAAGACATACATGTTACACTTGAGGGGAAGCAATTTGAAGATCATGTACAACTTACAAGAGATACACATAGAGTTTTGCCAACATCAACTAGGGGAAGATTGTTGGATCAAAAAGTTGGTGTGGTAGAAACTCAAAAACGAAGAAAACATGAAGATTTTGTCTAAGCGTTGACAAGAGCAAATCCAAGGTTGACAAAGCAAGCATTGTCATGTACAATCCAAGCATTGTCATGTATAATGTAAGCATTGTTAGAAACATAGACAAAGAAGCTTATGGAAGCTTCTATTTAGATAAACATGCAAGATATATTCTGCATAAGTTTATTTAAATAGAAGATTTACTTGTTTATTTGATTTTATCTCTTGTAAACCCTAATCCTTACACTATAAAAGGAACCAAGGGTCTTAGGTTTTATTCATAAGTTCATTCACAATGTAAACCTAAAGCGTGTGTTGACTAGACGTGGGATTCAATGTATACACGTCTAGTGATTGTTTGTTATTAATATAATGAACAATCCATTTGTTTTAATTCATGTCTTGTGCCTAAACACCTTGCTAATGTGTTATGTTCTAATTCTGCTTTGATTATTTAATCATATGAACATGATGCATTCCTAGTAGCTTCAAAGATCCGGAAACCAAGGTTTCCACAGTTGCCGTTCGTTCCGTCGTCTTGTGGATCTTGCTAGGATAAAGGTATGTAACCCTAATATTGATTAATTATAATTGTGTTAAATTAATGATCTTGTTAATTTACTTCTGCTGTGTGTTCTTTGATCCATATTAGGGTTTTAAATAATTGTTATGGTAAATATAAACCTTCAATATTATCTATTTAAACCATACCATAACCACAAATTCCCCCATTCCTTACAAACCTTATAGAATTATATCTCCGTCATTTTATACTCCTATCATACAATAGCAAAACTAATTATTGCTCGCCTTCAAGAACTAGCAAAGGATGTGAACTCCACAATGATGAATGATCAAGTGCTCGTGTTCATGGATAAAAAATATACAAGAAATTGAAACTTGAGGAGAAATTTAGAAACCTTTGTTCGGAGATGGTGGGCATTATCAGAAACATAGCAGAGTACAATTAAGAGCTGGAAAGGTGTCCATGACTACGGGCTATCGTAGAGGATGTGAAAACTGCTCGTGTGTTGAACTATGCTTAAAAGATGGATATGGAGAAGGTAACTCATCTCCAAATTATGATTCATCAATCCCATGCCGGTGTACGTGAGATGCTCATCTTTGAGCAAAAGTTGAAGGACGGAATGCTAGGTTAGAGTTTAGTTGCAAGGGGTTGTGTTGTGTTGTGTTGTGTTGTCGGTCGTTCAGTTGTAGTTTTTAATCATATTTAAGTTCAAGTATGCTTATGTTTTGTGTTTTATAATGTTGATGCTTATTAATATAATAGTTTAATCATTTTTTTTGTGATTTGTTCGCTTTGCCATATATGACTTTGTGTTTTTATCGATCTTTGTGTTTTGTACATGTGGTCTTTGTTGGAATCTTGATCTTTAGTGTTGCCGAAAGTGATGTTGATATTTCCAAGTCTATCTAAATGCATATGTTTGCACAAAATTGTCCCTTTTGCTTATGATTTGTTCTTTTGGGTAACAGTGTGATCTAACTGATAATTGATGTTGTACCCAAATATTAATCACTTCACCATGATAGATCTAAGAAAACTAGATAGAATATAGATGAAAAAAGATGAAGTGTAGAGAGAGAAAGTAGAGAGACAAAAGAGAGAGAGAATGGTTGGAAACTTGTGTGATATTTGATTAGAGAGAGAATAACAAAATGAACCAAGACCCTCCTAACATGCTAGGAGGGGAGTATATATAGTCCTTGCTTACCTGTAGCTTAATAGACTATATGTTGATGGGCCGAACTTGTCTATGGGTTTTTGGTAGCTTAAGTTCAAGCCCGTGAATCCCAACTATCCTACTACCTATTATAGCGTTCTAATATACGATACATAATAAACCTATGACCGAACATTCTTGTTTGACTCAGTATTTTGAGGCTAACAATCTCCCCCAATGATAGCTCATTTCTCTACGACATTTGGAAATTTATAGAGATTACTAATCTCGCCATAAACGAGTCAGGAAAGTGTGATAGTAGTCTTGTTCCTTCATGCTGTGATCTTTGAGCCTTCGACTTTGTCTGTAATCTCGAGATCTTCAAATCTGTGACCGATTCATTCTTGATGATACAGTATTTTGAGACTAACATCTCACTCACTGAGAGATCATTCCTCTACGACATGCAAGTATTTATGGAGATAATTAATCTTTAGTATTGAAATCTTTAAATTGACTGCTTCATGCGTGTTGGTCACCATCCTTGATTTGTCTTAGCCATCTTACGATCTTGTGTCTTCATTCACATGCTCACACTATACATCATCTTGAAAGCTTGCTAACAATATCTTTTGAAGAGAGGTCATACCTCTACATTAATAGTCAAGGAAGATTTTGATCATCAGATTTGCGGAAGTCTTTGGCTTTCTTGATTGTTGAATATGTCTTTGGGCATGAGTATGTGGTTATGAACCTTTGACTTTGATGAGTACACCATAACACCACCTTCTCGAGACAAAACATAGACATGGGCTAAATGGCTTTGACATTCATCCTAAATCGGTAGCGTTTTACCTTTGGTTGGTGAAGACCGTTAGACGGTATTAAATATCGTACATGTGATTAGGTAGATTCAATTAAGAACCTCCTTGATAGGGTTTCGCGATTGTACAACGTTCTATTTACTCGACCATCTCAAAGAAAGATTGTGAACATAAAGAGTGAATCAATTAGATAAATATCCGCTTGATTAAAGTCGCCAGTTCAAATTCCTAGAACAAGTTTGATTCATAAAGAATCTTACCATTGTTGCTTTCCAGTTGACACAAGTTTGATTCATGAAGAATCTCACAAGTCACCTACCGTAGTGCTGTTTGAGGTTGACACTGGAAGGATTTCCATTCGTCATTGTGAATACTAACAAGTATCACTCTGATTGTTCTGGCAAGACAATAAAGATATTGCGTAGAAACTTGAAACGAGTTTGAATCAATTAAGAATCAAACCACTATTGCTTTTAAGTTTTATACATGTTCAATTCATAAAGAATCTTACACATGACCTACCGCAGTGCTGTTTGATGTTAACAGTGGAAGGATTTCCACTCATCATTGTGAATAATAAATAGTATCACTCTGAGTGTTCTAGCAATATCACAATGATATATCATAGGAATCTCTTCTTCGTCATGTTGTATGTCCTAACGAGATTTGATTGATCTCTAGGCTCTAGACTCGATTTGTGCACTTTTAGTGGTTGGAGGCTGGAGCAGGTGCCACCTATTCAATATCAACTATCTCGGATTGAGAAAGTCAATAGAATTCGTGTTGATCTCCGTGACAATAAAACAAACTTCTTTTGAGAGAAGCATGAGTTAGCTGGGGAAGGATTGTGGACTACATCACTGGGTCCATGATGTCTTGTCTTCATGATGTGTTTACTCGGTTTCTGCCTAAGTTGTATGGAGGGCTATTTCTTTTCACCCTTTATCCTTACATTTCTTTTTCATTCTTCAACCCCTTCAATGCTTACCAAGACGTCATCACTAGCACCTTGTTGTGATTGTTCCAGTGCTAGCTTAAGTACTTAGTCGACATTTTTCCCTTTTTACATTCTACTCTATCTTTCCTAAGGACTTCTAATAATCTATTGGATTGTCCCTAGGAAGATCCCTCCGGTTCTGGTTGGATCATAAAACTTATACCTAACCACCTTTCGACACCAATAACGTCGTTAATTAATTAGGTTGTGAGTATTAGATCGTAACCGTAAAATAACTTGCAATACTTCAATTGTCTTTCAGAAAATCTCCCCCTTCACATGTGCATCGATAATCGAAAGTGTTTTGCACATGTGGGTAAGAGTTAAATTGCTTGAGTCTTATATGTTCGTTTCATATATTAGATCACATTTTAATCACATTTTCTCCCCTATCTCTAATATATAAAAGCGTTTGATATTAGTGATGCCAAATTTGATTAAAATATATCGCGAAAAATAGTCTTGAAAATATTTTGGAAGAAAAATGTGTCTTACTAAGCATGAATTATCGGAACATTTTATGTAGTGTCGAGCACAAAATTTTTGAAAGATTTTGAATAATCATTGAAAAACCCTTGAAAAAATTGTACTCGCACACTACATATTCATGAACACATAAAAGATTGTCGTTGAAGAATGTGCTCACGAACATCAAAGCTTTTTCATGTGTATAATACCAAATGATACTTACGCACAATGTGTTGGATACAAAATTTGTTTTGACATAACATATCCAACAACATTAAAAATTTGATTTTGAAAAGCTCCCCTCATAAATTGATCCAATTGAATTGTCATTACGAGGATGTGATCCAGGTTTCGCTTTTTGAGGATAGGAGTTCTTGAACACACAATTTTCGAAATATTTTCAATAATCATTGAAAAATTCTTGATAAAAATTTGTGTTCAACACTTTTTGAAAAACCATTTCTTTTGGCGACATGGTATTTCTAAAGCATAAACTTGAGTTCATAGACTTTGAATATCTAGACGAATCCACTCAAGTGTAAGAAGATTTATATTCTTTTGCTGAGGTAAACGCACTGATTCGTACGCTCCCCCGTGAATATAGATCCGGGTTGCAATCTGAAAGTGATTACAAGCCATTGTGTTGAGCTCAAAACTTCGAATGTTTTGTGACAAGCTCAATCCGTGATAGATTGCTCTACCCGTTGTTGAAAATATTATCCAAAAGAGACATTTTCCTTTATTAAAAATAGAAATAACATGTTTTGAAAAATATTTACAACTTTCATTCGAGCTTTATGTACACACCCGTGGCGTTATTGAGCGACATTTCTAGGCATGTCCATATTATCGATACTAAAAGACATGTCGAGAAGAATATTTTGGATTCTTCAAGTATTTTTCATTTTTTATTTTGTTTTTCTATGATATTTACATTTTTTTATTTTTGTATGTACATTTTCACGTTTTTCGAAAACAATCAAAAATAGACTTTTGTACAACAGAAGAAGGTGACATCGAATGTACAAAATTGAAACCCTTTGAGGAAGAAGTTGAAGGTTTATAAAGTTCATAACAATTACATAATCATAAGCAAAGATCAAAGCACGTATAGCGGAAGCGATTTAACAATATCACAATATTAACATATTCATAATTAATCGAATTATGGTTACATACCTTTTAGCTTAGACGATTCCACAAGATAAGAACGAATCACCAATTTAGGGTTTTTTGACGGATCAATGATTAACCCCTTACCGTTTTGTTAATCGATCCAAGATTCAATCTATAATGAGATTGTATGACGTTCTTGTACACACGTAATACAACGAGCTAACCGTAAGTCTAGTACGTGTAAACCGAGCTTCTAAGCCTTGTGGAAAGTCTACCCAACAACCCTAGAGAGGGGCTAGGACTAGATTATTGCTAAACCAAAACCAAAGGATAAAAGGAACCCTAAAAAAGGTGCTTTTCCTTTGGTGTTGATCGCAAGAAAGAAACCAAACAAACCAAACGAAACCCTTAGGCGTGCGTTTGGTTGATCGGCCAAGAAAAAGAAAAAGAGATTGTAGGATAAAAAATTATGAAGGCTATATTTTTTTATATAGTGTGAATTAAGCTTGTAAGCCAAGTTTAACACTAATAAGAAAACAAATCCTTTCCCTTCCTTTTTTTGTCTACCGTCGGCCAAGGCCCAACCCAAGGGCGTTTCCGGTCTTTTCTTTTCTTTTAGTATATTCCCCGTTAACCGTTAAGTCCTTAACTCTTAAACTTAATGATGGTTAAAGTTATTGCTCGATTTAATTTAATAAACATATAAATATATTTATTAAATAAATTAACTTTTTACGTATTGTGTGCAATCCCGTAATCCCAAGTCCGATCCTAACACACAACTATTAAATTATAGTCCATAAACTTTCAGCTCCCACTTGGACATATTTTAAATAGTGTGATCACATCGGTTAGCGTCTAGTTACACGCCGATGCCTCTAGTACGATCTCGAGTAAGGTTTCTTGGATAAAACCTTTTAATGATTCATTATTATTATTATCCTTTCATTTCTAATACAACGTTAATAAGGATATGGATCTTAGTCATTCATTTAATTAACCATTATGTTTCTCGTTCATCGGATTCAAGCAAGATTACCAAAACTTTTAAACATAGTTTAGAAAGAGTTTTAGTACGGTCATACAAACATCTTACTAATCCCACGAGGGGCCCAACTGTATTAAACTTCAAAATAAATTTGAAGGAAACAAATTTTATATTGACTACAAGCAAAACTTATGAATTTTGTAACACTTTTGAAAATAACCCTTATAGCTACCAGTTACGTTTAGCGTCAGATTATTTCACAAAAATGCACTAGATCCATGATAGTTTCCTGGTATCTCAGGTCTGAGGATAACAATTTATGATTTACTTGATTAACAAAGATCCACAAAGTATAATCATATAGTTGGGATAAGTCCAATACTCGAATCATCGAATATCATCTAAAATTGATCAATATACTTTCAAGTATACTCTATCACTATTTTGATTTGTCTTAATTTAATAATACTCTTATATTATTAATCAAAACAGACATTTAGAATACCACAATAATATTCATGGATTAAACATGTAAATATAGGATACAATATATTATAAATAAACTTACCAAGTATTTTATTTCACTATAATAATTGTCTAACATCCCGTATCCAAATACTAAATAGATCAATGCATAAAAATGGTACATGCATTATGCCTCTAGTAATGACATTCATACTTGTTTGGCAAAGCATAAATCAACCAATTTTGACCTATTGGAATTTTGAGAATACTTTCTTTAAGAACTCAATTATTGAAGCTCTTGTATATGCGCATTCAAGTAGTTTGATATTGCCACATAGTATCAAAATTTTGAAACATCCTTGATCACGAATTTATTACACTAAACTTCTAAAAACACATTTGAAGTTCAAAGTATTCTAATTCTTTAATGTATAATGCGATTTTAAATAACATGTCATCTCCAAGGATACAATGACTAATATTGAGTGTCACCTCAATTATATCTTTTCAAGTTTGATAACTTGTCATTCAAAGATATAAATACGTTACCTATAATATCTATTATGTAATGTTTGATTCCAACCAAACATCTAAGTTTTTTGGCTATGATAATTTACACAACTATAGACAAATTACTCATCTATAGAATATGGAAGCTGATCAAAGACAAGGATGTTATTCTATTTCCAAACATATTCTTTCAGAATATTCATTACACAAGTTATCTAATAACTTTCAAATAGATTAATATATTCAAATCATCTTGCATTTTAAGCATGATATAAATACAACATGAGACACATGAAAATTTCTCAAACCAGATTTAGATTTCTTCACGTTCTAAATATCCATATAAACTTACTACATGGCATATTATGTTGTATTTCTACTGCATAAATAAATAAATAAATTTATTTGTTCCAAGGTTATGTATATCTTATTTTCTAAATCTTCAAAGTAAAGTTTCAATTCAAATCTAAACAAAAAATCAACATTTAATTTGAATGAAAACTTACTTTCTTACATGTCTATTCGACACATATAATTTAAAAAACATAAAACTCCCACTAGCTTTTAGGAATACTCAGAATTTACCTTTTTTCAATTTCAATCCAATCTTGGATTTTTAGTTTAAACATAAGAATAATCTCCTAGATGCCTGTATATATCCATTCATTGATAATTGCACTTTTTACTTTCCAAAGATTTATTTCCGAATTAATAAACTCCTTTTGATTACTTAAGTACTTGCCCAAGCAACGATTTCAAGAAAGAGTCCATATATATATTCAATTTGTCAGTTAAAATATGACCACCAAAATCTTTATACATTTAATGCGTTTAGAAAAGAATACTCAATCACAATTAATTACTTAAGCGTGATTAATAATATATTTATAATACATACATTAAATATGTGTACAATCTTGTCCATATAATTTTGACACAAGGATTTCAACCACCACTATTGGCATTTTTTCCTTTCTTTGAAGAAACACATCTTTAATTTCTAGTCAAACTATTTAAGATAAACAAAATCTAAAAATTGATTATCTTATTTTTACAACATCTATAACATTCATAGTATGAGTAATTTATCCAAACCAATGCTTGGTAATAAATCATAACGGTTATTTGTAATCATAATTCTCAACATATTACTCGCATACCCGAGATATCCTTGCGGATCTATGACTTAAATTCCTTTATCATGAGAGTTAGAAAATTATGGATCTTGTAATTTTATCTTTCAAGATCAAAAACTCCCACTTGCTTTTAGTAACTTAAAGTTAATACATAGCAAATAGATCAACACTCCAACGTTACCTATTGGGACATTACAAAACACAATGAAAGTTCCTAACTCTTTATTTTCTAAACAACCCAATTCATAAGTAGTTTAGCAAAATCCAAACTTCATATAAGATATAACGTGATTCATCACATTCCATATATAATGGTGTCTTATTAATCTTTTTAGATCAAGTCATACTCAACTTTATAACCTTCATATCTTTTAGAAGAAAGGAAGATATACTTATCTTGAATCAATCATCACCATCATATTGAGAGCTCGATTCTCCTAATGAACATACCATGATAATGTTGTATTTCGTTAGGGTTAATATTGTAAGTCAATCTAACAACATTTAAGATAAATATATATCTTTCGGATTACCTATGTACCAACTAAACCATCTTAATGGTTTCCAACCATTTTGCATGCTTTATAACTCAAGTACTTCTAATAAAAAGTCACTTCATTTCCATGTCTTAAAAACATAAAAGGTTATAATTCCATTGTACGTTTTAAGTCATTTTAAAATGACTCCATGTATATGTCGTAGCGAAATAGAGACAATACATTAACGTCTTACTTTATATTATATGTCTTTCAAGACTTTATGTTTGTGACTTTATACAATAAATCATAAACATGTATAACTAAAGTAATCATGAACACCACTAGGTTTCAATAATCTTTTCAAGTTAATTCACTACTAAGTCTATTTATGTAATTCCAAGAATACACAAATATTTTACTTTAGTAGTATAAGATTACTCTATGTATCTTATGTCATTCAGGAATTGTCCATCTTAAGAAACCGCAAAGTAATCCAAGCTCGATCTCACGACATGTGGATATTTTACCCTTGTGTTTACAATTTAGTCCAAGCTCTCACATGACTAAATAAAAACAACAAGTGTTTCTTAATGTGAATGACATATATACTTTTAAGTAGTCTTTTCATCATATTGATACATAATCTAACGTTCATCTAATTTTATTAGACCGTTAGTCTCTTATCTTGAAGTCAAGATAATCCTTTAATCATATCTTTATGAGTTGTTTCTTGCACACAATATTCATTTCTCCCACTTGTGCACGGAACAACCTCATATATTATATTAGATAAACATTACGTCTAACGCTCGTCTATACAAAATATGATCGTGTCATATATACTAGCTTTTACAAGTAGATGTAGATACACTTAATCAACAAGAATCAATACATGACTATCCTTTGAAGATAATATTGTCAACAATTCGAAAGTAATTATCTTAGGTATTACTAAAGATAATATGGGTTATTACCAAGACGAAAAAGCTTGTAACTCCCAATGAATTAGAGAATATTTTAATAGACTCAAAATCAGTAATACAACATAGTAAATGTTTCATAATCGGTGAAACATATTAGTGTGTTGTTTATTTTCTTATACTTTTTACAAACACATTCGTAACAATTACTTGTAATGTTTAAGAGTGTACTCTACTTCGTAAATGATGACTTATCCATCAATTAACTTGAAAGACTTGGCATGCAATTTCTTCCTTAATAGGTCTACCAACCCCACAATGGTATGTAGTGCCTATAAATGGTCAAAGCACAACTATTAGACAAACTATGCTAGTTTGCCTTTTAACCAATTAGCGGTAACCATTCTTAAAATTTAATTACTCAAATAAGCACTTTTCTTAACTATTAAGGTTTGCTATGAGTTATGTATTTAGAATTTGACATTTCTAAAATCCTTATTACTCCTTCTCCACTCATGGAAAAAATTTTAGGTTTATCTTTTATCGTAAATTGACTCTATCCTTACACCTTACGGTTTGTAGATCAATAAACACAAGAATAAACGACATTTACGGTGTAACGTTGCACTAATACATTGTAAAAGAATTTACAAAATTCAATTTTAGTATTTTCGATAATACCATTCCAGAAAATAACATTACCCCGGTAATAGTAACCAAAGTATTTTCCTTGAAAATTAGAATCCAAATTGAAATGATTTCATCACATCAGTTGATCTGCTAGCAATGAAATTATTCAAGATGGTAACTTGTCGAACAATGATTGATAAAAACAATTTGCAATTTCTAGAGTCTTTAGAGACTTACATTGCCAAAAACACATTTTGCATTGTAAACATGTTTCATCCCCTCTTATGCCTTAAGTTTCTAGATCTCACTAAGTAACTTAATTAAGTTGACTAATCTAAAGAACGTAAAACCATTCATGTGCAATCTCATTCAGTCATGAAAGTTTTCTTTCCATTACAACATCGTCCAGAATCTCATATGACGACAATTGTAACTTCAAGTGTTCGTCAATTAGATGGCATATGACTTAAATTTAGGGTATACATTTGATGTCAAAATCATGTATGGAGAAGCATGCATACATCTCCATAGCATCAGTTTAATAAAACTTTAGTAAACTATTTGGTGAGTCTAAATTTTCGCCATATATTTTTGGTTGAGGTATTGGTTAAACCAATTAAAGATTTTTACCCACAACTAAATTCACACCGTACTTATTCTAGAACTCGGGGCTAAAGCACAAAGCAATAACCTTATTCATTGTGATTTGGGTATGAATTTTTGCGGTTAAATCAAACTTAAGGAATAATGCAAATAATAATCGTAGGTAATCCAATTTGACGCACAGGCGAGCCGGGAATTTGGTCAGCGCTAAAAGCATAACCTCCTTCCTTAGTCGGGTACATGACCGGCAACTCGTTATACCCACTTTATAGTTTGTCAAATTGATTTGGCCGTTAAATTATTATTGCAATTCCAATTGTGACAACCCAAAACCTAGGTCATTGCTTAATCTTATTTTACGATTATTTTTGAAATTTTTGGATGAGTTTGAACGATATTTATTTTTGGAGGTTTAAGTTTAAACATATGTTGGAAGGTCTATATTTAATATTTATTAAGTATATGGAGTATTAGCAAGCGTGATGTCGATGGATGCCAAATATTTTACGTTTTATTGTCGGTTGTTCGATCTTTATTATTTTCGAGGTTTTATTTTAAATGATGTGTTAAGTCGAGTCGAGAGTCGATATTATTATTTTTGAGGTACGTTTTAAATTTTTAAAAGTATCTTTATGAAACCCGAGCCCCGTAAATATTTTGAAAATTGACTAATAGTTATTTCCTGCTTTTTAGCTAACTATTTACATTTTTAGCCACAACTATGGCTAAATTTCAACTTTGGTCCCTACCCCACTATATATAAACCACAAACAAACACACTTTCATTTTATTCATTTAAAAATTTCCACTCATCTCTCTCTTTCTCTCCATTTTGCTGAATCCCACAACACCCCCTAATTCCAAACTTCAATCAATTTTTACTTGAGTTTGAGGTTGATTCAAGCTAAACCAAGCATAGACCCAATCTTATATTTGATCAAGGATCATTTTGGTGTAAGAAATTCTTACATGCAAGCAACGTTTTTTCTCTTGATGTTGATAGGTAGGAGCTATGATCATGCATGGCATTATCATAATGATCCATGGTGGTTTTTGCTAAAAATCTTGTTAGAAACTTCATTTTGATCTTAAGATTTTTATTTTGATTATGATTTTGATGTTATGGTTGATGTATGATTATTAGGGTATAGTAATGATCATTTTCATGGTTGGTTTTTATCAAAAAGTTGATTTTGTACAAGTTTTGAGTAGTCATTTTATAACAGTAAGTAAAGTGTAAAATCCGAGTTTTTATGTTTTGAAAATGGCTTAACTTATAGCCTAGGGTTGTAGATTATTTTCTTAGCTTCGATTTGATATAAGGTAGAGCTTCTAGCTCAAAACGAGCGCGAAGTTATGATGTTTTGAATGATCGAGTACCGGGAGACGAGTATCGGCACTACATATAGTTGTTGTCGATATTTGGATCGAATCTCGGGGACTCTAAATGGATGTTTTGAAAAATGTAACCTACTGATAATGAGTTTTCTACTTATTAGGTTGAGTTTACTTTAAAACCCGAGTGTCGGTTTGGTAAACGGAGTCGTTTAAAGAAGTTAAAACGGTTGTATGAAAAATTAATGTAAATCTGTCCGGATTTTGTAGTTTGAAAATGAGTTGGGTAAAGTACTTTAAAAGTAATTTCATTTGATAAACTTGTAGGAGGACTTTCTATATATAGTAAGTTATTTTATCGAGTCGTTTCATAAACGGTTGACGAGTTTATAAGGGGTAAATGAGCTAGTACATGTAGTATGTACCGGCGGACTTTGTAAAAAGTATAAAATGGTTAAGTAAATGTGTAGTAAAGTATAATGAAGTTATTTATATTGTTTTCTCTCGAGTTTAACGTGACTTTATGAGTTTGAGTTTGATGTTGTTATGTATGATTTATTTCTCGAGTCATTATTAATGAACGCGCCTTATTTGATAGGTAGCGGTTCTCGTATTTGAAAGGCATCCATTATCGTCGACGATCATCTCGCTAGATCTCTTATACTAAGGTGAGTCTATAGCCTCGCTTTCTACTTGTTTTAATGATTTTAATACCCGCGAGGGGGATACATGCTATTTGAAAATAAATGAACACAAATCATGAGTAATTGTTGGACCCGAATGTTGCCTAAAGTTGATTTCACTGTATTGAGTAACTTGTTGCTAAAGACCCTAAATTCATGAGCCGTGAACTATCTTCTGACTTGATGTTGTGAGTCGGGAATAACCGCTTATTCTAATGATAGTACTATTGGGTTGACCACCCTATCTGAGACCAGGGCTTTACGTTGAGTAACCCGCTGGGAAGGATAATTTTACGTGAATAAGATTGTGGTATTCTAGCAACTGATACCCTAGAGGGGCAATGGTTTTATTCTAGTCATGCCGGCATTTGGCGTGGGTGACTATTTGGTTAAGGGGTCGGTGTCATGAGCTTAAATACAATGTTTGTTTACTAATATCATTATTATTACTGCCTTGAATATAGATTGTGTGTACGACAATTCTATAAATGATTATGATTGATTTTCTTCTTGTGTTCAAATGTGATTTGATAAACCTATAGTCTCGCTCAACATTATTGTTGACTCGTTTGATGCATGTATTTCAGGTAATAGGAAGTGATGGAGCATGGAGCTTTGCTGTGGAGGTTGTGGCTTGGCTTTTGGAAGAATGTTGGTCTAAACTGTTTCTACCTTTTAATGTTGAACAATTTACTTTATGTTGATGTACTGTACTAAACTTGTTGGTTGTTGGTCGAGATCCATGGGTACTAAACGCTTTACTCTGGTATCGTGTCAGTACAATTTGGGTTGAAATCTATGTTTTAGACCATTTATGAAAATCATGTTTATATTTACGTGTAAACGTCTCACTTTTGAGTCGTTCAATATATCTTTTGTGATGATGCTTGTGTCTAGCACCCAATTGTGTATTTCCGCTGCGCAATGTAAATTGGGGGTGTTAGAGATTGGTATCAGAGCTGCAAGTTATAGAGAACTGGGTCGATTTTGAAAATTGTCCTAAACTATAACTTTGGTGTCGAAAGTACTTATTCTTCAAAAGCACACAACTCCTCTGCAACGCTCCGATAAAATCACTTTTAGTGTTGTTTTGCATTGTAGATGTATCCCTCATAACTGAAATGATTTCCCGATTATTTATTAATTAATACTACGATATTGTATTGGAATTATTGAAAGTACGCTGAGTGCTTGTCAGTTTCATATTTATTTATTTTTTGCGAGCATTGCATAAACATCATTTGCATTGTGTTGCATAGCATGGATAACGCATGACATTTGCCTGAGCATTGCATACTAATTATTATTTTATTAACGATGACCTTAAGTATCCTTAACCCTTATAATTGTAGAAAATAGTTGGTTTACCTCGTGAATGGATGGATTGATTTGACTAATGTAGTAGATGGTGAGGAAGTAGATAACTTTGGTGCTAGTGACGATGAGGAGCCTTTTGAGTTTTTAGATGATGGGATTCCACTTACTACAGTTGGTCAGACAGAGCCTGAGTTGATACAAGGTAGTTATGTTCCAAGGGTTAATGTTGTACCACAGACTGTTCCAGATTGTCAGCGACCTGTTGTTCGTTCTTCGACTCCTACTTGTGATGCTTATATTAGCAGTTTGCCTGGGATTGCATTTGCTAGGGGTGATGTTCCTGTTGAGTCGAGTAGGGCTGCTAGTGCTCGATCTATTCATGATGGTATTCCTAAGGTTTATTGTCCAGGTCCTAGGTCTTATGATGATATTTTCTGGTTTCTTAAGAAGTTTGATAGGTCTTTGTTTGAAAGGTATTTGGTTAAGACTCGTGTGATTAGGAGGTTTGAGCTAAATGAGACAAAGTTTGAAAGGTTTGTTGGTAGTGTAAGGAGATCAGAGTTTGTTAGGGCAAGGGAAATGGATGAAGTTGTTAGATTGAGATCTATGGTGCTGAATTTGAGTGGGCAAGTTGAAAGGTTGCGTAGGGAGCAAGAAAGGAATGCTAGGTTGAGTGCGTGGGGTTTGCCGATGAGATCTTTTCCTAGTCGAGGTGTTGTGATTCGTGATGTGCCGAATCAGGTTGAAGCTCAAGTGTTGGTGAAGCCGAGTGAAGGAAGTAGTCGTAAGGGGAAGAAAAAAATGGAGGAAGAATCCGAAGATGATGATGATAGCAGTAGTGATGACGAGCCGATGTACAAGAAGCTGCGGGGATCTGATGTTTAGTTCTTTCTGTTGTTTTTATTTAGCCACGTTGTAATATAACTTATGTAGACTCGTACTCTAGTTTGTGATGAAACTTAATGACTTTAAGTTGTTGTGATGAAGGATTGTAGTGACATTACTTGCCACAATTTTGTGGAGATTTTCCAAAGCAATCCAAAATTACCTTCATGACTTATGATTTGTCTTATTAGTTCTTGTGTGAATTGGTTAATGATTCATTGTGAATTGTGTTGTTGGTACATGTAGTATCCATGTTACATCTTGATAGATAAATCCTTCTTCTTATCTTGATATGAATACTTACTTGTTCTTTCTCTGTTATGGTGACAGGAAGGAGTTGGGAGGCATTTTTCTGACTTTACTAAATTGTTGTTTGGTTAGTTTCCTGTAAACATGCCGCCTAAATTGACGACTGCTACTGTTAATACCATGATTGAGCAAGCTATCGCTAGAGCTTTGCAAGCTGAACGTGTTGCGAGGAACCAAGAGGCTGAGAATAGGAATGCTGCTGGTCAGGTTGGAGGGAATGTTGGAAATCAGGTTGGAGGTAATGCTGATGAGCAAGCAGAAGGAAATGCTGCAAGACAAGATGGAGGTAATGTTGCTGTTCAGCAGGTTCAGAAGGAATGTTCTTATACTAGTTTCATGAAATGTGGACCTACCCAATTTCGTGGTACTGGTGGTGCATTGGAAATAAGGAGGTGGATTGATAAGATTGAAAGTACTTTTGAAATCAGTGGATGTTCAGAAGCTAGTAAGGTAAAATTTGCTGCAACTACTTTTTAGGATGATGCATTGAGTTAGTGGAATAGTCAAGTAGCTACTGTAGGATTGGTTGAAGCGAATGCTAGAACATGGACTGTGACCAAGGGACTGTTGACTGCTAAGTTTTGTCCTGAGGAAGAGTTAGGTCAGTTGGAAGATGAATTGAGGCATTTGGTGCTGAGGAACAATGATATTGTAGCTTATACAAGGAGGTTTTCTGATTTATGTTTGTTGTGTCCTAATGCGTTTGCTGATGACCGAAAGAAGATGAAGCAATATATTAGAGGTTTATCTAGTAATATCAAGGGAGAAACTACTTCGTCGAAACCCAAGTCATTTGATGAAGTTGTTCAATTGGCTCATGCTTTAATGGATGTAAAGCTGCAGGATCGAAAGGATAGTATTGCTGAAGGGAATAAGAGAAAGTGGGAAGCTGCACACTCAAGCCAAGGGCAGAATCGAGGTGGTTATCGTAATAACAATAACCAAGGACCGAATAGGAATTATCAATATATTTTGAGAAGGAATGATGGTGTTCGTGCTGCTACAGGAAATCAAGGTAACAAGGTGAATCCAAAGTGTGGTCGGTGTAATCTGTATCATGTTGGAAATTGTCCACCTTCTTGCAACAAGTGTGGGAAGGCCGGACATAAGATGGCAGATTGTAGAAATAAGGGTGTAGCCACTGGGGCTAATGCTGTAAAGGTAGTTTACTGTTCTGGATGTGGAGGCCGTGGACATAAGCAAGGGAACTGTCAGAGGGTTGGTGATAGGTGTTTAAACACCCATCCTTTTTACCACTTAATTACAATAATTACCGATCTAAAACGTGTATTTTATGTCTTTTATGTCGGAATTATGCGTGGTTTGTGTTTTTGTTGTGATCTAGGACGAAAAGGTGAAAAGTGGAGAAAACACGGGCATTCACGGGCTTTTATCGAAGAGAAAGACGAAACACGAAGTCGAGAAGTCAAGAGTGCAAAAAGAACGGAAGTCCAAGACCAATTCTGAAGATTTATCGAAGAAAAAGTCGAAAGACGGAAGTTTACTTAAAGCCGAAGAACTCAAGTCTATTTTATTGAAGAATTAAAAGACGAGTTCAAAGAAATCCCGAGCCAAAAGTCATATAAGTCCAAGATTAAAGAAGATTTAAAGGCTTAATGACTAATGGTGCAATTAACAAAGAGATTAAGAAGGAAGGACCTAATGATGCAATTAAGGAGAAAGGAAAGAGGGGAGGAAGCTTCCTAAGCATTCCTTAATCCTCCCCTATATATATAGATTAGTTGTTAATCATTTTTTTTGTTGGCTAATAGTGACAATTAGTTCTTCCACTTTTAATTACCTTGTCATTTAATTACTTTTCAAATTTAATTACCTTGTCTTGCACCTTAAATTTCTTAAATTTCAAGTAAGTTTCCATTTAATTCTTGTCAATTTTTACTTTATCTTGTTAATCTCCTATCTACCTTTCTGAATCTTTGATTTTTATGTTTATGTTTATGTTCATGTTCATGTTCTTATTTTGATTTAAGTAGGTTTTGATTATTGTGGTTAGATTTGTTAGTTTTATTGATTTGGATAGTTTGTTTATGATTATTGGATGTTTTGTTATTAGTTTGGTTTAATCTTGTGTTTGATTTTGGTTAAATTGTGATTAGATTCGTGTATATTGTGTTCCCTGTTCTTCGGGGTGTTTGTTTTCCTGTTTCTGATCTTTCCCATGTAAGCTCCGGATTAGCAAGAACTTCCGAACCAAAGGTTCCGAGCAAAAAAGTTCCGGATCAAGGAGTTCCGATTCAGAAAAATTCTGGATCAAGGAATTCCGAACCAGCAAGGCTAAGTGCTTCATTCGGAACATTCTAAGTTCCGAACCAAGAAGTTCCGAACCAAGGATTTCTTTCCAGAAGTTCCGAACCAAGCTTTTTCATTCGGAACATCCAAAGTTCCGAACCAGAAAGTTCCGAACCAAGACTAAGAGTTCCGATCCAGAAAAGTTCTGGATCAAGGAGTTCCGAATCAAGAACTTCCGAATCGGAAAGTTCCGAATCAAGAACTTCTGAATCAAAGTTCCGAACCAAGACTTGTCTGAGAAGTTCCGATCCAATTGAGTTCCGAATCAGTAAAGTTCCGAAGGAAGGATTTTTCTGGATAAGTGACATATTCAGAATAGAAAATTTGTTCCGGATCAAGGATTTTGGTAAATATTCCGAGTGAAGAAGAATCATTCCGAACGAAGGTGACATTCCGGATGAGTGATTGTTCCGGACGAAGGATTGTTCCAAATGAGCTGTATTCAGGTTCTTTTTAGTTTTTGTCTTTGATTTTTAATTTCAAGCTTTATTTTTCTCGCCTTCTTCATTAGTCGCACTTTAAGTTCATTTTGCCTTAGATTTAGTTTAGCCTTGCCTTAGTTTAAGTTTTAGTTGCGTTTTAAGTTTGCTTTAGATAGATTTAAGTTTGCGTCATTTACGTTTAGCGCCCTTTAATTTTAGTCACGTTTTTAATTACTTGCGCTTTTACTTTAAGGTAGAATTAGATTTACTTTTAAGTCTTTGCACATTTTATTTTAAAAAAAACTAAAAATATTTGTTTCACCAAGATCAACTGAGTCGTACTTTAAGCCGGAAATCAATTCGTTAAGATACCGAGAACAACAATTGAATCTAGCAAAATCTCTTCATTAGTTGGCATTCGACAGGGAGGCAATGTTGCTGTTGTTGCTGCTGGGATTGCTGCTCCAGCCTATGTCGTGGGAGATGCTGACAAACCTCAAGGGCCAAACGTGGTGACTGGTACGTTCTTACTTGATGCTTGTTATGCTAGTGTGTTGTTTGATTCTGGATCCGATAGAAGTTTCGTAGATGTTAGATTCAGTCAGCTATTGGATAAAGAACCAGTGAGATTTACAACTAGTTATAATATGGAGTTAGCTGATGGTAAGGTTGTAAGCACTAGTTCTATACTAAAAGGTTGTTCCTTGAAGTTAGGTAATTATGTGTTTAGTATTGATTTGATGCCTATAGAATTAGGATTTTTGGATGTGATTATTAGAATGGATTGGTTAGTTGGTAATGGTGCAGTAATTGTTTGTGGAGAAAGATTAGTTCAGATACCACTAAGGAATAGGGTATTGACTGTGAAAGGTGATGAATGTACGTCTCGTTTGAGAGTTGTTTCTTGTTTAAAGATGATGAGGTATATAGAAGCAGGTTGTGATGTGTTTCTTGCACAGATAAGTACTGATGGTGTGAATGAAAGGAAATTGGAGGATGTGCCTGTGATTAGAGAGTATCCTGAGGTTTTCCCTGAGGAATTGCCAGGATTACCGGCGCATCGTGAAGTGGAGTTTCGTATTGATTTAGTGTTGGGTGCTGCTCCAGTTGCTCGTGCACCGTATCGTTTAGCTCCATCTGAGATGAAAGAATTATCTGATCAATTGAAGGAATTGATGGATAAGGGATTTATTAGACCGAGTTCGTCGCCGTGGGGTGCGCCTGTTTTGTTTGTTCGAAAGAAAGATGGTTCTTTTAGAATGTGTATTGATTAAAGAGAGCTTAACAAATTGATTGTCAAGAATCGGTATCCACTGCCAAGGATTGATGATTTGTTCGATCAGTTGCAAGGTTCTTGTGTATACTCGAAGATCGATTTGAGGTCTGGGTATCATCAACTGAGAGTTAGGGAAGAAGATATTCCTATAACTGCTTTCCGTACTCGATATGGACATTTCGAATTTCAAGTGATGCCTTTTGGATTAACAAATGCGCCTGCTGTATTTATGGATTTAATGAATCGTGTATGTAAGCCGTATTTGGATGAGTTTGTTATCGTATTCATTGATGATATTCTCGTTTATTCCAAGAGTGAAGAGGAACATGAGAAGCATTTGAGAACAATTTTGGAATTGTTGAAGAAGGAGAAGCTGTATGCGAAATTCTCTAAGTGTGAATTTTGGTTGAAATCAGTGCAATTTTTAGGGCACGTGATTGATAGTGAAGGTGTTCGTGTGGATCCTACTAAGATTGAGGCAATTAAGGATTGGTCAGTGCCGAAGACGCTGACTAAAGTTCGCCAATTTCTTGGTTTGGCTGGGTATTATAGAAAGTTTATTGAGAAGTTTTCGTTGATTGCTAAGCCATTGACTAAGCTTACGGAAAAGAATCGAGTGTTTCAATGGGGATTGGAAGAGGAATATGCATTTAGTATGTTGAAGGATAAGTTGTGTTCTGCGCCGATATTGTCTTTGCCAGAAGGATCTGAGGATTTTGTAGTGTACTGTGACGCGTCTCATAAAGGATTTGGAGCTGTATTGATGCAAAGGGAGAAAGTAATAGCGTATGCATCTAGACAATTAAGGAAGCATGAAGAGAATTACACTACGCATGATTTAGAACTTGGGGCTGTTATTTTTGCTTTGAAGCTGTGGAGACACTACTTGTATGGAACCAAGTGTATGGTTTTCACTGATCATAAGAGTTTGCAATATATTTTGGATCAAAAGGAATTGAATATGAGGCAAAGGAGATGGGTTGAGTTGCTGAGTGTTTATGACTGCGAGATTCGTTACCATCCTGGTAAAGCGAATGTGGTAGCTGATGCACTTAGTAGAAAGGAAAGAGATAAGTCTATAAGAGTTAGAGCTTTGACGATGTTGGAAAGTGTTGATTTGACAGTAGCGATATTGAAAGCCCAAGTTAATGGTTTGAAGGAAGAGAACGTTGAGGCAGAGAATTTGGGTAGAATGTTGAAACCTTTGTTTGAAGTAAGGTCGAATGGATTGAGGTATTTTAAGAATAGGATTTGGTTACCGTTGTGTCCGTCTACGGAAGATTCGTTAGGGGTGCGAGATTTGGTGATGAATGAATCTCATAAGTCGAAGTATTAAATACATCATGGATCAGACAAGATGTATCAAGATCTTAAGAAATTTTATTGGTGGCCGAATATAAAGGCAGATATAGCACAGTATGTTAATAAGTGTTTAACTTGTGCGAAGGTGAAGGCTGAACATAAGAAACCGTCGAGGTTATTAGTGCAACGTGAGATTCCTGAGTGGAAATGGGAGAAGATTACAATGGATTTTGTGATAGGTTTGCCAAGGACTAAAAATGGTAGTGATATGATATGGGTGATTGTAGATAGATTGACTAAGTCTGCTCACTTTTTGCCAATGAAAAAGACAGATAGTATGGAGAGGTTAACGATAGTGCATGTGAAGGAGATTGTTTGTCGACATGGTGTTCCTTTGTCGATAATTTCTGATCGTGATAGTAGGTTTACTTCAGAATTTTGGAAGTCTTTGCAGAAAGCGATGGGAACGGAGTTATGTTTGAGTACAACATATCATCCGAAAACTGATGGACAAAGTGAAAGAACGATTCAAACGTTAGAGGATATGCTTCGTGCATGTGTGATTGATTTTGGAAATGGTTGGGATAAGCATTTGCCATTGGTTGAATTTTCGTACAATAATAGTTATCATGCTAGTATTAAAGCCGCTCCATTTGAAGCTTTGTATGGACGTAAGTGTAGATCACCAGTGTGTTGGAGTGAGGTAGGAGAAAGTCAATTGACTGGGCCTGAAATGATATTTGAGACGACTGAAAAGATTGTGCAAATTAAGAAGCGTTTGTTATCTGCCAGAAGTAGACAAAAGAGTTATGCTGATAACAGAAGGAAACCGTTGGAGTTTGAAGTAGGAGACATGGTTATGTTGAAAGTATCTCCATGGAAAGGAGTAATACGTTTTGGAAAGAGAGGAAAGTTGAGCCCGAGATATATTGGACTGTTGTCCCTTATTTTTGTGATGATTAAGCAAGGAAGAAAGAAAGAAAATAGATGAAGAAGAGATGAATTCCTAGAGAGAGAAAGTAGTGAGAGAAAGTAGAGAGAGAGAGAGAGAGGATTAACTTTGGGAATATTAGATTAGAAGTGAGAAAAAATGAATAACCAACCCTCCTAACATGCTAGAAGGGTAGTATATATAGTCCACCCACATGCGGGCTTTAATGGGCTATATATTGGGCGGGCTTGTCTTTTGGACTTGAATTAGTTTAAATCCAAGCCCGTAAACCACGACTAATTAACTAACTATTACAACGTTCTAACTAATGTTACAATAATAACCTATGACTGAGCATTCTTGTTTGACTCAATATTTTGAGGCTAACAATCTCCCCCAATGTGAGGTCATACCCTTTTGATATTTGGAGATCAAAGGAGATTAAGAATCTCGTCATAAATGAGCCTTGAACGTGTAACAGTAGTTTTGTTCCTTCATGCTATGATCTTTGAGCCTTTGTCGTTGTCTTTTGACTTTGTCTTTTAGCTTGAGATCTTCAAATCATTCTTGACTTGTCTTTGCCATCTTGCGATCTTGTGTCTTTATCCACATGCTCACACTTTTAATTGTTGAATAAGTCTTTGGGCATGAACATGTGGTTTTGAATCTTTGACTAAGCTGAGTACACCGTGATGCCACCTTCTCGAGACAAAACATGGAAACGGACTGAATGGCTTTGACATTCGTCTTAAATCGGTAGCGTTTTACCTCCGGTCGGTGAAGACCGTTATACGATATTAAATATCGTACCTGTTATTAGGTAGATTCAATTAAGAATCTCCTTGACAGGGTTTCGCGGCTGTACAAGCCATTCTCTTTACTCGACCGTCTCAAAGCAAGACTGCGAACATAAAGAGTGAATCAATTGGATGAATATCAGCTTGATTAAAGTCGTCAATTCAAATTCCTGGAACAAATTTGATTCATTAAGAATCTTACCATTGTTTCTTTCCAGTTGACACAAGTTTGATTCATAAGAATCTCACAAGTCACCTACCGTAGCGCTGTTTAATGTTGACGCTAGAAGGATTTCCATTCGTCACTGTGAATATTAATGAATATCACTCTGAATGTTCTGGCAAGACCATAAAGATATTGCGTAGAAACCTGAAACGAGTTTGAATCAATTCAGAGTCAAACCACTGTTGCTTTTCAGTTTTACACATGTTCAATTCATAAAGAATCTTACATATGACCTACCGCAGTGCTGTTCGATGTTAACACTGGAAGGATTTCCACTCATCATTGTGAATACTAAGTAGTATCACTCTGAGTGTTCTAGCAATATCGCAAGGATATAGCGTAGGACTTTCTTTATCTTCATCCGTGTGTCCTAACGAGATTTGATTGATCTCTTGGCTCTAGACTCGATTTATGCACTTTTAGTGATCGGAGGCTGGAGCAGATGCCACCTATTCAATATCAACTATCTCGGAGTGAGAAAGTCAATAGAATTCGTGTTGATCTACGTGACTATAAAACAAACTTCTTTTGAGAGAAGCCTGAGTAGCTAGGAAAGGGTTGTGCTTCACATCACTGGGTCCATGATGAGTTGTCTTCATGATGTGTTGACCCGGTTTCTGCCTAAGTTGTATGGAGGACTTCTTTCTTTAGACCCTTTATCCTTACATTTCTTTTTCATTCTTCAACCCATTCAATGCTTACCAAGACATTATTAATAACACCTTGTTGTGATTGTTCCAGTGCTATCATCAGTACTTAGTCGGCATTCAGCTACGTTCACATTCTACTCCATCTTTCCTAAGGACTTCTAATAATCTATTGGATTGTCCCTGGGAAGATCCCTCTGGTTCTGGTTGGATCATAGGACTTAAACCTAACCACCCTTTTGACACCAATAACGTCGTGAATTAACGATGTTGTGGGTATTTGATCGTAACCACGAAAACCACTTTAATTTCTAACAAAGTGTTTGAAAAACATTTAACACCTTGCTAGTTTTGTCGTTTTAGAAATTCTCCCCCTTCACATGTGCATCGATAATCGAAAGTGTTTCGCACATGTAGGTAAGAGTTAAAGTGCTTGAGTCTTATATAAGATCACATTTTAATCACATTTTCTCCCCCTATCTCTAATATATAAAATCTTTTGATATTAGAGATACCAAATTTGATTAAAATATATTTTCAAAAATAGTCTTTAAAATCTTCGGGAGAAAGATGTGTTAATCTTTTGCATGAAGTTGAATTGCTCCCCCTCAAAAATTGATCCAATGGAATTGTCATTACGAGGATTTGATCCACATTAAACTTTTGAGGATAGGAGTTGTTGAACACACAATTTTTGAAATATTTTGAATATCATTGAGAACTACTTGAAAAAATTGTGTTCAACGCTTTTTGAAAAATCAATTCTTTTTGACGAAAAGGTTTTTCTAAAGCATAAACTTGAGTTCATAGACTTTGAATGTCTTGACGAATCCACTCAAGTGTAAGAAGATTTAAGTTCTTTTGCTAAGGGTAAGAGTACAAAAGCGTACACTCCCCCGTGAATTTAGATCCGGGTTGCAATCTGAAAGTGATTACAAGCCATTGTGTTGAGCTCAAAACGTGGAATGTTTTGTGACAAGCTCAACCCAAGATACATTGCTCTACCCGTTTTTGGAAATATTGTCCAAAATAGACAATTTCCTTTAAAAAAGATAGAAATGACATGTTTTGAAAAATATTTACAACTTTCATTCGAGCTTTATGTACACACCCGTGTCGTTATTGAGCGACATTTCTAGGTACGTCCATATTATCGATACTGAAAGACATGTCGAGAAGAATATTTTTGGATTATCAAAGATTTTTTAATTTTGTATTTTGCTTTTTGATTAATATTTACAGGTAGATGTTTGATAGATGAATCAAGCAGGCTTCTTTGCCAGAACCTCCAGTTCTGCTGGAGTCAAACATCTCATACCGATTTGCCTAACTAGATACGCAAACCTCTCTTTCGAAAGAGCTTTTGTAAACAAGTCAGCTAATTGGTAATCAGTTCCAACAAAGTATAATTCAGCAATACCCTTTTCAACTTGTTCCTTAATGAAGTGATATCTGACATCGATGTGCTTCGTGCGGGAATGCTGTACCGGGTTGCAGGAGATGGCTATGGGTGACTTTGAGTCACAGTACATAAGTACTTTATCAAAGTGAAAGCCATAATCCGTGAGTTGTGTTCTCATCCAAAGAACTTGGGCACAACACGCAGATAGAGACACATACTCCGCTTCGGCTGATGAAAGTGACGTGCAATCCTGCTTCTTGGAAGACCATCCCACAAGCTTGTCTTGACCTAGAAATTGTGCACCACCAGAAGTACTTTTACGTGTATCAAGACACCCTGCATGATCAGAATCTGAATAGGCCGTTAGAAAGAAACTGGTTTCCCCGGATACCAGAGTCCCATGTTAATGGTATTCTTAAGGTACCGAAAGATCCGTTTAACCTTCTTGAGGTGCTTTTCAGTAGGTCGTGCTTGATATCGAGCACAATAGCATGTAGCATGATGTATATCAGGTCTGCTTGCTGTCAAGTACATGAGGGACCCGATCATGGAACGATATCTCGTTTGATCTATGGGTAATCCCTCCAAATCAGCATCTAGGGATGTGGTTGATAATGGTGTCCCAACGGGGTCACATGATGTCATACCATGCTTTGTGATTATCTCTTGACAATACTTAGCTTGGTTGATAAAGATACCACTTAGGGATTGGTGAACTTGAATTCCTAGAAAGAATTTTAGTTCGCCCATCATAGACATTTCAAATCTGCTGTGCATTACTTTTTCAAACCATTTTGAAAGTTTTGGGTTTGTAGACCCGAAAATAATGTCATCAACATAAATCTGCACAAGCAAAATATCATCCCCATATTTATAAGTGAACAAAGTTAGATCAATGGAACCTTTTGAGAAACCTTTGGAGACCAGAAATTTTGAGAGCTCGTCGTACCACGCCCTTGGAGCTTGCTTGAGTCCATAAAGTGCTTTGTGGAGACGATACACCTTGTCAGGATAATGAGGATTGACGAATCCTTCCGGATGTGTGACATAGACTTCTTCCTTCAAAGGACCGTTAAGAAACACCGTCTTTACGTCCATTTGATAGACAATGAATCCCTTATGTGCAGCATAAGCAAGAAAAATCCTGATCGCTTCCATTCGAGCTACTGGTGCAAATGATTCTTCAAAATCAATACCCTCTTTCTGCCCATACCCTTTAGCCACTAGCCTAGATTTATTCTTGATGATCGTGTTTTCTTCATCCATCTTGTTTTTCCAGATCCATCGAAGATTTAATGGTGTTACATCGTATGGTCTGTCAACAAGTTCCCAGACTTTAAGTCTTTCAAATTGTTGAAGTTCATCCGTCATCGATTCAATCCAAGCATGATCAGCTAATGCTTCTTTGATGTTTTTCGGTTCAAATGAACTCACAGCGGGTGCGAACATACAAACATCGCCATCGGTGTGAAGCTGTCGTCTTGTACGAACGGGCTGTGAAGGGTTTCCAATTACATGAACCAAAGGATGATCTCGGGTCCAATGATGTGTTGAAGGATGTCGTTGGTAGAACGTATGCATATTTGACGGATCAACATGGCGAGTAGAAGACTCTCCAGTTTCGTGTACCGGTGTACCGAATGGGTTGATAAATTCGTCTTCGTCAGATAATGCATTGTCTGCTTGATTTTGGTTCTCTGGAGCAATGACAGTAGTTTTGGATGTTATAGGATCGAATGTTGAAGTGATATTCTGAGGAGGTAAATCTGCAGCAACCCGTGTTGAAGTAGATGAAGTTGTATCCTTTTGTTGAAGATGATCGGTATCATCATTCTTATCATGAGTGACAGCGGAAGACTTCGATACAACTTGTTTCTCCCCCGTAAAATATTCATCATACATTGGTCCATATAACATTTCCAACTCTTTAATTGTCGTGCTGACTGTCATATCAGCTCTAGGAACATGTTCTGGAACCAGCGTTGAACTTGTCGGTTCATTGTTGTGGTCTTGAGTTCCGAGTTCCGTGCGGTTGTGAACGGAAGTCGTTTGTCGTTGTGGATCGGGACTTAAACTGTTTTGTTCAAGTGTCATTTCTTGTAATTCATCAAATCGGATGTGAATAGTCTCGACTATCAATTTTGTTCTCTTGTTGTACACTCTATATCCCTTAGACTGAGTTGCATATCCCACAAGAATACATGCATCACCTTTTTCTTTCATCTTATCCAAATTTTCACCATCTCGAATGATGTAACAAGTACATCCAAAAACATGAAGGTGTTTGAGTGAAGGTTTTCGATCATGAATTATGTGATATGGTGTCTTTTCGTGTCTTGGGATAATTAAGGATCGGTTTTGTGTGTAGCATGCGGTTGACACGGCTTCGACCCAAAAATATAGTGGAAGTTTTAAAGCGGATAATAATGTTCGAGCAGCTTCAACCAAAGTACGGTTTCGTCTTTCAACAACGCCGTTTTGTTCGGGTGTTCGAGCAATAGATGTTTCATGTTCAATCCCTTCGGCTTCAAAATACTTTCTCAGATTTGAATTCAAAAATTATGTACCTCTGTCAGTACGAACCACTTTAACTTGAGCTTGAAGACCACGTTGTATCAGTTTAAGAAAGCTGATGAGAACTTCGGGTGTTTCATCCTTGGACCTCAAGAAGTGAGTCCATGTGTACCTTGAGTAATCATCGACAATTACCAGAATATATTTCTTTCCATTGATACTCTGAACACGCATTGGACCATACAGATCTATGTGAAGAAGATCTAACCGTCCTTTAGAGCTTGGTATGGTCTTTGTTTTGAAGCTACTTCATTTAGCTTTACAAAGTTCACAAGAAGAACAAAGATGATCTTTGATGAATTTCAAACTTGGAAGGCCTCTCACAATATCTTTCTTGGAATGCAAGTTGATGGTATCAAAGTTGAGATGAGAAAGACGTTGATGCCATAACCATGCCTGAGTCGTTGAAGCTTTAGCCATGAAGCAAATTGGAGTAGATGAAGTTGTGTCTTGAAGTGAAATTGTGTAAAGATCAGTACCCCGTGTACCGGTAAGTAAGTCATTCCCATCATAATCACAAACAAAACATGTCTTCTTTCTGAAAGCAACCTCCAAATCCGCATCACAGAATTGACCAACCAAGAAAAGATTGTGATTGACCCCTTCGACATAGTATACCCTTTTAATCGTGATATTCCCCTGAACCAAATCTCCATATCCTAGGATCGGTGCAAATTGATCATTTCCGAATCGGATCGTACCCAAGAACTTCTCCACGAAGTTAATTAGAAGCTTGAGATTCCCCGTCATGTGCTTCGTGCATCCGGAGTCCAGTATGAAGAGAATTATTTGTATCACCTGCAGAAGAGTTAGAACACGATGGAGCATTTGCTAAATTGGATACCACGGTATTTGTGATTATAGAATCATTAGTGTCCTTAGAAACATTTAAAGGCATACTAACACTCGTAGTCACATTTTCTGTCCTAATTTTAGGCATCCATTTATATCCGGGAGGACATTGATTAGCAAACCACCATTTCCAAGACTTACTAGCAGACTCATATAATTCCTTAATTTTGCTTCTAGGGTTCTTAGTGGTGGAGTCTGATGCATTACTTTTCTTAGTGGGGGTGGCACCAGAATGGTTCATTTTGCGTTTGGGTTGACTAGCTCTAATAGGCATTGCAACTTGCTTCTTAGTTCTAGTATCTACGTCTTTGACTTTATTCCTAGCACACATGGAATGATTAGCATTAGCACACTTTCCACATTTGACACAAACAAATTTAGCATTCAAATCATTCACAGCATTCAAATCGTTATTACATGCGATAATAGACTTTTTATTCTTAAAAACATTCAAATTCCTAGGGTGTTCTTCTACTTGCTTCATCTTCCCTTGATTCTTGTGTTTCCAGACCTTATCATTCACTTGAGTGCTCTTAAGCTGAGGCCAGCTAACACTAGTAGTGGAGACTATTCCTGTAGTAGAAGACACACGAATATTAGTGTTTCTAGAAGTCTGAGGCGAGTGAGTATCTTTGTTTGTGAGCTTAGTGGACATTCTATACATCCCTGGTTTAATCACATTATTATGCTTAACGCTTGGTGCTATAGGATTCCTTATGGGTTGATTCTGTGGTAACCTTTCCTTTCCATCCATCTTGGGGGCAAACACAGGTTTTGCAAACGAGAAATTTGATAAAGCAGATGGTTTTCCCAAGATAGAGGATCTATTTACTTTAGAGGCATTGGGTTGTCTAACAACAGGTTTCTTAATGCTAGGTTCCACGATTTTCCCACCCATTTTAGCAACGAGTTTCTGCAACTATGCTATTGCTTTGTCCCTGTCTTGTAATTGAGCTTTCAACCCTTTAATTTCCAAATTCTGTTCATTCATTTCTCGAAATGTTTGGGAAAGTTTTTCTTGCAATTTATTATCATGTGGAAAACGACCAACGTCTTTTTGCAAAGCAAGTTCAAGTGAATGACAATGTTTTTGAAGGAAATCAGTTTTGTGTTGAAGTAACTCAAAAGCCTTTTTGTCAACATTTTCTTTACGTTTCAAAAGCTCAATTTCAAGACGTTTACATTCTTTGATCTTATCAAGATATTGGCATGCAACTTCAGAATATTCATCAATATCAGCACAAGATGTAAAATAAGCACACATAACATCTTTAGAAACGCATTCTTGCAAGAGTAGATCATATTCATCTGAGAAATCAGACTTCTCCATTTGAAGATCATCAATGTGTTTCTCAAGAGCTTCAACATATTTTAAATCATCATACATTTCAGTCCGAATGAACTCCTCAAGTTGAAGAACAGTTTCTTTAATCAACGCCGTGTTTGGAATTAAGAGTTCTTTGACAAGCAAGGTAATATCTTGAGGAATCGGACGTGTCCACTCAGCATTTTCACGTTTTGCCCAGTCTCTTTTAACAATAGATTTAACATTATCTATGTGATGTTTAAGAATACCTAATGTTTTCCTACTCTTGCTTTTTTATTCATCTAGAGGGAGGTAGTTTATGTATTTGTAAACATTAGATTTCTTAGGGGCAAATGCTTTCTTCCATTGAATTCTCTTTTGTTTGCATTCTAGAAACACTTCCTCACGAGTTTTCTGAGTTTGTTTGTTGAAAAGACCATAGAGACTATTCTCATAAGCATAATTATATGGTTTTACAAACTCCTTATTGACAAGAGGTTGACTATCATCATCCCAAAGGGCAGTCTCTTCACTATCGGCACTAACAGGCATGCAATCAAGATTGGTCCTTTCAGTCTCATCAAGATAAAGACTCGGGTTCGCAGCTTGAGCTTTGGCAAGGTACTCAGGACTTGCAAAGCTAGCTTGACCCTTAAACATGGAAGGGGGTGCGAGCATTCTTACGAATTGACTAGAATCATGCGTTTTATAAACAACTTTCTTCAAAAATTCGACTTGTGCTTCTAGTTTTGTTACTTTTTCAGTTTCTTTATCATATCTACTTTTGAAGTCTTGTTTTAACGCATCTACCTCTTGTTTCTTATCCTCAAGAATTTTAGCAGAATCAGTAGTGGTCATAGAGAGCTTTTGTTCAAGTTCATTAACTTTGGTGTTGGCAAGGTACGTTTTTTGGCGTTCATCCATTAAGAAAACATTATATTGACGCTTCTCTTTTGCTAATAACTCAAGAGTTGTATTATATTTGTTTTCAAAATCGTCCTTTTGACTTTTTAACGCACTTCCCTTGTACCCCTCAAGCTCTTTGGTTTTCTGAAGGAGCTCATCTCTATAGCTTTCAGTCATCTCAGTAGATTTGATAAGAGCAGCTTTGCATTCTTCAAAACTTTGAGTGAGCGTAGCGTTTTCCTTCTTTAATTGCTTTTGACTCTTTTTATTTTCAGTGACATCTTTTTGTAAAGTAGCAATTATATTAGCAAGCGCAATACGTTCCTCTTCATCATATTCATTTGCATGTTGATCATCCTCAGACTCATTATTGCACATGTCTGATGAATCGGGTGTGGTATTGCTATCAACCGTTTCCATCGTACACGTGTCATTAATGGCATTGGGTAGATCACTATGCTCAGGATTATCACCAAACACATTATATTCATCAGTAGTGTGTACCTTATCGATTGGCTCAGTGTCAAAGATAGGGCCATTGTCATCTTCAGTGACTTTGAGAACTTCTTCAACCTTTGGCATGTACGAGTAATGTGCATCGATCTCTTGATCAGAATCTTCATCATCAGTATCATCAAGCATTGCTCCTTCCTCAGCTGACAATTTAACCCCTGCTTCCATCTTCTTGCATAGCAACATCTTTTGCTTGTGATAGCTGGAGTCTCTAACCCTTTTCGGCTTCCTGTATTCCTTTGCCATATGCCCATAACCTTGGCAATTAAAACATTGAATCCCACTCTGCTGAACCACTTGACTTCCAACCGTTTCCCTATTCCCAGTAGCAGCAGCAATCCTCTGAGTATCATACTTGGCAGTTTGTCGATCATACCTTGCAGAACCCTCAACATGCGTTGGATTATGTCGATCATACCTAGAAGGACTTTCACCACGTCGAAGTGTGTCATACCTTGGAGGACTCTCAACATATCGGTTCTTGGTGTTAGATGATGTGCGAAGATTTTTGTTGGTGGGTTTGTAGATTTTCTTGTAAGTCTTCATTATGAAAGCAATTTGTTGTTTCATCTCTCGATTCTTTTGAGCTTGGTCTTCATCACTATCTTCTTCAGATGATGACTCAGATGGTGGTGATGGTGCTCTTGGCACTTTACCTTGAGATCTTGTGGATGATGAAGACTTAGATGATGTGGGAGATCGTGGTGAAGATGATGTAGTGGAATATGACTTAGGAGCACGAGAGTTATGACCTTGAACATGTTGAGTTGTAGTCACTAAAGCAAGTGGATTAGCCGTCTTGGCAATACGTTCAGCTTGAATCTCATTTGCTTCATTCTGAAATTGCTTCAAGATATCAAAGAGTCGATGATATGAGACCTCGTCTAACTTTTCTTGTTGTTTCACCAAAGTGACGAACCGTATCCACTCGGGTTGAAGTTGTTGAAGAAATTGAACATTGACTTGCATGGTGGAGACTTGCAGATTATTTCTTGTCATGTCATTCATCATCTTATAAAACCTGGAGTAGTAAGAGTCAATTGATTCTCCATCCCTTGAAGTAAACTTGCCAAAATTCCAAAACAAATTTGTTTTGACATCTTGTTTGTTGAGTGATTCTCCTTGTTGCAAGCGTTTAATAGCAGTCCACATTTCATGCGTTGTAGGGCATGCATCAACCGTGGAATAAATTTCATCTCCAGTCCCACTTAGAACCATATACATGGCATCCTTCTCCGCATCATGCCAAGCACAATTTTCAGGTGTGAGATCAGCTCTTGTTTCATCACGTTCACTTGTAGGTATTGGATCAGTAGTATCTTTGGCTGCTCTTGGAGGAATTGAGATCTTCTTAAATATATATGGTCCATGAGTAATACATTTCCTCAAGGCATCACCATTAGGTCTTGTATCAAGATATCGTATGAAACGTGATTGCCATTGAGCATACCGACCAGACACAAGCATTGGTGGTCTCTCTTTGTTACCCGCCACCATTATGTTGTTGTTCGTCACACGATATTCGGCAGTAGAATCCATCTCAATATTCTCTGAAATTATGAAGTGAATATGGATCTTAAGTAGATTTGTTGTAATTGTTGTTGTGGTTTAAATTCCGAAAATTGCAATTTTTCTCCAGACCGACAATAAATTCTCCAGTCCGACAAAAACTGTAGACCAAAAAATTTTGTATCGCCAAATTTTGAAATTGAGCTAGAAATGTCCTAAAACGTTAGAGGATATGCTTCGTGCATGTGTGATTGATTTTGGAAATGGTTGGGATCAGCATTTGCCATTGGTTGAATTTTCGTACAATAATAGTTATCATGCTAGTATTAAAGCCGCTCCATTTGAAGCTTTGTATGGACGTAAGTGTAGATCACCAGTGCGTTGGAGTGAGGTAGGAGAAAGTCAATTGACTGGGCCTGAAATGATATTTGAGACGACTGAAAAGATTGTGCAAATTAAGAAGCGTTTGTTATCTACCAGAAGTAGACAAAAGAGTTATGCTGATAACAGAAGGAAACCGTTGGAGTTTGAAGTAGGAGACATGGTTATGTTGAAAGTATCTCCATGGAAATGAGTAATACGTTTTGGAAAGAGAGGAAAGTTGAGCCCGAGATATATTGGACTGTTGTCCCTTATTTTTGTGATGATTAAGCAAGGAAGAAAGAAAGAAAATAGATGAAAAAGAGATGAATTCCTAGAGAGAGAAAGTAGTGAGAGAAAGTAGAGAGAGAGAGAGAGAGAGGATTAACTTTGGCAATATTAGATTAGAAGTGAAAAAAAATGAATAACCAACCCTCCTAACATGCTAGGAGGGTAGTATATATAGTCCACCCACATGCGGGCTTTAATGGGCTATATATTGGGTCGGGCTTGTCTTTTGGACTTTAATTAGTTTATATCCAAGCCTGTAAACCACGACTAATTAACTACCTATTACAACGTTCTAACTAATGTTACAATAATAACCTATGACCGAGCATTCTTGTTTGACTCAATATTTTGAGGCTAACATGGACCATTTAAGATTATCCAAAGGATTGGATTGGTGGCTTATAAGTTAGAGTTGCCTGATGAGCTTAAGGCTATTCATAATACTTTTCATGTGTCTAATCTGAAGAAGTGTTTAGCTGAAAAGGATGTGATGATTCCATTGGAGGAAACTCAACTTGATGATAAGTTGCATTTTATAGAGGAACCTGTAGAGATAATGGATAGAGAAGTTAAGAAGTTGAAACATAGTAGAATTCCGATTGTGAAGGTGAGATGGAACTCTAGATGTGGGCCAGAGTTTACGTGGGAACGTGAGGATTTCTTTAAGGACAAGTATCCTCATTTGTTTAGAAAGTATTAAGCGTCGCATACGTCGCTTCTTTTAAGAAGGGGGATGTGACAACCCAAAACCGAGTTCATTGCTTAATCTTATTTTACGATTATTTTTGAAATTTTTGGATGAGTTTGAACGATATTTATTTTTGGAGGTTTAAGTTTAAACCGATGTTGGAAGGTCTATATTTAATATTTATTAAGTATAAGGAGTATTAGCAAGCGTGATGTCGATGGATGCAAAATATTTTACGTTTTATTATCGGTTGTTCGATTTTTATTATTTTCGAGGTTTTATTTTAAATGACCTGTTAAGTCGAGTCGAGAGTCGATATTATTATTTTTGAGGTACGTTTTAAATTTTTAAAAGTATCTTTATGAAACCCGAGACCCGTAAATATTTTGAAAATTGACTAATAGTTATTTCTCGCTTTTTAGCTAACTAATTACATTTTTAGCCACAACTATGACTAAATTGCAACTTTGGTCCCTACCCCACTATATATAAACCACAAACAAACACACACTTTCATTTTATTCATTTAAAAATTTCCACTCATCTCTCTCTTTCTCTCCATTTTGCCGAAACCCACAACACACCCCAATTCCAAACTTCAATCAATTTTTACTTGAGTTTGAGGTTGATTCAAGCTAAAACAAGCATAAACCCAATCTTATATTTGATCAAGGATCATTTTGGTGTAAGAAATCCTTACATGCAAGCAACTTTTTTTTTCTTGATGTTGGTAGGTAGGAGCTATGATCATGCATGGCATTATCATGATGACCCATGGTGGTTTTTGCTAAACCTCTTGTTAGAAACTTCATTTTGATCTTAAGATTTTTATTTTGATTATGATTTTGATGTTATGGTTGATGTATGATGATATTAGGGTATAATAATGATCATTTTCATGGCTGGTTTTTATCAAAAAGTTAATTTTGTACAAGTTTTGAGTAGTCATTTTATAACAGTAAGTAAAGTGTAAAATCCGAATTTTTATGTTTCGAAAATGGCTTAACTTATAGCCTAGGGTTGTAGATAATTTTCTTAGCTTCGATTTGATATAAGGTAGAGCTTCTAGCTCAAAACGAGCGCGAAGTTATGATGTTTTGAATGATCGTGTACTGGGAGACGAGTATCGGCACTACATATAGTTATTGTCGATATTTGGATCGAATCTCGGGGACTCTAAATGGATGTTTTGAAAAATGTAACCTACTGATAATGAGGTGTCTACTTATTAGGTTGAGTTTACTTTAAAACCCGAGTGTCGGTTTTGTAAACGGAGTCGTTTAAAGAAGTTAAAACGGTTGTATGAAAAATTAACGTAAATCTGTCCGGATTTTGTAGTTTGAAAATGAGTTGGGTAAAGTACTTTAAAAGTAATTTCATTTGATAAACTTGTAGGAGGACTTTCTATATATAGTAAGTTAGTTTATCGAGTCGTTTCATAAACGGTTGACGAGTTTAAAAGGGGTAAATGAGCTAGTACATGTAGTATGTACCGGCGGACTTTGTAAAAAGTATAAAATGGTTAAGTAAATGTGTAGTAAAGTATAATGAAGTTATTTATATTGTTTTCTATCGAGTTTATCGTGACTTTATGAGTTTGAGTTTGATTTTGTTATGTATGATTTATTTCTCGAGTCATTATTAATGAACGCGCCTTATTTGATAGGTAGCGGTTCTCGTGTTTGAAAGGCATCCATTATCGTCGACGATCATCTCGCTAGATCTCTTATACTAAGGTGAGTCTATAGCCTCGCTTTCTACTTGTTTTAATGATTTTAATACCCGCGAGGGGGATACATGCTATTTGAAAATAAATGAACACAAGTCATGAGTAATTGCTGGACCCGAATGTTGCCTAAAGTTGATTTCATTGTATTGAGTAACTTGTTGCTAAAGACCCTAAATTCATGAGCTGTTAACTATCTTCTGACTTGATGTTGTGAGTCGGGAATAGCCGCTTATTCTAATGATAGTACTATTGGGTTGACCACCCTATCTGAGACCAGGGCTTTACGTTGAGTAACCCGCTGGGAAGGATAATTTTACTTGAATAAGATTGTGGTATTCTAGCAACTGATACCCTAGAGGGGCAATGGTTTTATTCTAGTCATGCCGGCATTTGGCGTGGGTGACTATTTGGTTAAGGGGTCGGTGTCATGAGCTTAAATACAATGTTTGTTTGATAATATCATTATTATTACTGCCTTGAATATAGATTGTGTGTACGACAATTCTATAAATGATTATGATTGATTTTCTTCTTGTGTTCAAATGTGATTTGATAAACCTATAGTCTCGCTCAACATTATTGTTGACTCGTTTTATGCATGTATTTCAGGTAATAGGAAGTGATGGAGCATGGAGCTTTGCTGTGGAGGTTGTGGCTTGGCTTTTGGAAGAATGTTGGTCTAAACTGTTTCTACCTTTTAATGTTGAACAATTTACTTTATGTTGATGTACTGTACTAAACTTGTTGTTTGTTGGTCGAGATCCATGGGGACTAAACGCTTTGCTCTGGTATTGTGTCAGTACAATTTGGGTTGAAATCTATGTTTTAGACCATTTATGAAAATCATGTTTATATTTACGTGTAAACGTCTCACTTTTGAGTCGTTCAATATATCTTGTGTGATGATGCTTGTGTCTAGCACCCAATTGTGTATTTCTGCTGCGTAATGTAAATTGGGGGTGTTAGACCAATCAACGCAATACTATGTAATTTAGATCTCAAAACAATTCATTAATCTTAATATGATTTAGTCCATATTATTTTTCTTAGAAAAAATTACCCTTGTTTATAACATACAATAAAAAACCGCATGCAACAATAAGGTACAAAAAAAACTAAACCATAAACACATAATAACAATTTATATGTGCAATAAATAAATCAAATAGCCACATGCATACGGTTTATTCAATAAAGATTAATCCTATGTTTTTATAAACATATAAAAGTCTCCCCTAATTTATATTTATTGAATCAAATAAAACAAGTAGCACATACGTAAAAATTACCACATAAAATCATATGATCTACGAAAAAAACATGCATGTTCATCATGGATCCACCCAAATCACTTAACAATTAAATCTCTACGGATCTAAACATTAATTTACATAACATAACAATTAATCATGCAATTCATCAAATTCCACCCAAATCACTTAACAATTTGATTAAATCACTATGGATCGTAACCTTAAATACATGACATATAAATTAATCATGTAATTATCTAAAGATCAAAACATGCAATTTTAGGGTTTCACAATTTTTTATTATTATTATTTTTTAGTTTTATTTTTATAATCGACTTAAAAACAAAACCGACCAAAAAACTTAATCTTTTATTTTATAATCGGATTTTAAAATAAACGTTCAAACAAAACCCTAAATTTTATTTTCATAAAAAAACATCTAATTTTAACTCAAAACAATTATTAGTTAAAAAACCTTTAGATCTCGATAATCATAACATGTTAAAACGGCTCTGGATGCCACTGAAGGTTTATGAAGTTCATAACAGATACATAATCATAAGCAAAGATTGAAGCACGTATAGCAGAAGCGATTTAACAAGATCATAATGATAACACATTCATAATAAATCAAATCAGGGTTACATACCTTTTAGCTTAGATGATTCCACAAGATAAGAACGAATCACCAATTTAGGGTTTATGATGGATCAATGACTAACCCCTTACCGTTTTGTTAATCGATCCAAGATTCAATCTATAATGAGATTGCATCACGTTCTTGTACACACGTAATACAACGAGCTAACCGTAAGTCTAGTACGTGTAAACCAAGCTTCTAAGCCTTGTGGAAAATCTACCCAACAACCCTAGAGAGGGGCTAGGACTAGATTATTTCTAAACCAAAGCCAAAGGATAAAAGGAACCCTAAAAAAAGGTGTTTTTCCTTTGGTGTTGATTGCAAGAAAGAAAATAAACAAACCAAACGAAACCCGTAGGCGTGCGTTTGGTTAATCGGCCAAGAAAGAGAAAAATAGATTGTAGGATAAAAAATAATGAATGCTAGATTTGTTTATATAGTGTGAATTAAACTTGTAATCCAAGTTTAACACTAATAAGGAAACAAATCCTTTCCCTTCCTTTTTTTGTCTACCGTCGGCCAAGGCCCAACCCAAGGGCATATCTGGACTTTTCTTTTCTTCTAGTATATTCCCCGTTAACCGTTAAGTCCTTAACTCTTAAACTTAATGACGGTTAAAGTTATCGCTTGATTTAATTTAATAAACATATAAATATATTTTTAGATAAATTAACTCTTTACGTATTGTGTGCAATCCTGTAATCCTGAGTTCGATCCTAACACACAACTATTAAATTATAGTCCATAAACTTTCAGAAGTGGGTTCGGAATCCACTGAGGTACCTGCAATCAATGAAGAAGAGATTGCACAAATACTATGTTAGGAGTAACAAATTCCTTTTCAACACGCAGAACACTTGCATTAGTGCTTGCGTAGGTTTCAACACTCTTCTCTATTGGAATCCACTTAAGACCAACTTACTTGAAGATCCTACCCGTTGATTTCCACTGAAGACTAGATCTAGGAGTAGGTTTCTCTTGCACAGCGAAAGACTTCTTTGGGGAGAAACTATTGCCTATATTGATCCGCCATGCAGATGGTTTCGCATTGCTTTTATTTGACGGGTTTGTATCTCCTTGTTGTCTTATGGGATTCGGCATTGTGCAAAAGCACGAGATTTAACCTCATAGAGGTATTGTAGAATGCAATGATCGTGATTTCCATTGTGAATTCCCTTTTTTCACGTGGGGCATGTAGGGAATTTAGAATTCACGAAATTAGTCCGTGTGTACCTAGGTTTTGCTGATCGTTCAGTCGCAGTGTTTGATACACAACTACTCATTGATGATTTCTAATTCCTAGGTTGCTGGTAAGGGATCCTAGGTTTTGGTTGACTACCATTAGGAGTGTGTTGAACTCTAGCGGTTGTTGGTGTACTAGGTTTTGAATAGACGTTGTTTTCTTTACGAATCTTCCCTTTTTACTTAGAATCCTCTAGTTTGTTGGTATGAACTTAGTCATTTGAACCTACACATTCCTTTGTAGATGCAAATGTCACACGCTTAAGGGTATTCCTAGAAGTGCCAGGTGCATTCACATGATTGGGTTTAGCAAAAGTGGGTTTTCTAAGTGGAGGAGGAACATAGGGTGAAATGGCTGGTTTAGGAACACGCGGTTGTCTATCAGTCGTAGAGGGTAACCTAGATTTTGCATACGAAGAATTGGAGAAAGGAGTCCGTTTTCCCAAGACTGATGACTTTGGAACTTTGTACGCATTCGGTTGTCGAACAACAGGTTTCACAACTTTTGTTTCCACTATTTTTCTACCCATCTTTCCTACGAGTTTCTTTAACTCATTTATTATTATGTCTTTATCTTGTAACTGAGCTTTTAAATCCTTAATTTCCTTACTCTTTTCATTCATTGCTTACATGTAGCTTAATGGACTATATGTTGATGGGTCGGGGGTTGTCTTTGGGCTTTTGGTAGCTTAAGTTCAAGCTCGTGAATCCCAAATATCCTACTACCTATTACAACGTTCTAATATACGATACATAATAAACCTATGATCAAATATTCTTGTTTGACTCAATATTTTGAGGCTCACAATTGATGTTGTTGTTATTTGTGTTTTGGTTGAAGAGGGTGTTTAGAAAGTGGTTTATGGAATTAATAGTTATTACTAATGTTGTTGATATATGTGTTTTGGTTTTAAAGAAGTGTTTGGAAAGTGGTTCGTGGGATTACTGGTTATATGGATTAAATTATATGATTGCTATAATGCATAATCAAATGATTATATGGATTAAGTTATATGATTGTTATGATGCATAATAAAGTGAAATTAGCATCTGATTGTACCCAAAGAACATTGTTAAAGCACCAAATAATTTGTGTAAGTGAATCTAAATACATATAGTTGACTTTTGCAAGTCATTCTAAGTTCATATAGTTGCACAAAATTGCTCATTTGGTAGGCTTTCATACGATTAGATCACGAAAATGGTTTAATCTTCTACAACTAAACTATAGAAAAAGGGTAAAAATAAGAGAATTTATTTAGGATTATCTATATTTTTCTTGTCACCCATCGCCCTTGTTCTCTTGATTGCCCTAGTTTGCTCTTCTAGCATCTCTTATGAAACCATTACATCATACACTTTAGATTGATTACGACATCCACATCTTCAGTTTCTAAGAATCCGTTTGCATTAACCATTTCAGCATACATTTCATGTGAAATCATATCCCCATCTTCACCGCTAAAACCCGCAAGGTCTCTTTTGCAACCTTATCTTCAGCTACCACCTCAATAGTAATCCGCATGCCCAACTTGGTCTTCCACCGCCTGTTGTGTAACTAAAGGATCATAAACTTCTGTTGCAATTGCATCACCATCAATTACCGAGGAATCAAATGCCCACCATGGTCTTCTATCACCTCTTGTGAAACCATAACATCATATACTTCAGTTAGAATCAAATCCTCATCATCACCATCAACTATCTCTCCCACTACCACTTCTTTAGCTACCACCTAATATAGAACCACACTCACTTCTTCATTAGGTTGGTCTTAAACAACAAAAAAGTTCGATACATCTTGAGCTTTAATTACTTAATCAAGTTCATTCAATGCTTGATCAATGTCAGCAAACATGTCACTGGTCTCTTTAGGCTCATCATTATTATGATATGGATCATCTTATTTTTTGGGTAAAGAGTTATCCCGTATGGATCATCTTTCCATTTAACATATATGCTTTGTCCACATCTTCATCACTAAATATGATATACCTATCACGCACTAAGGAGTAGAGAACTCGGTCGATTGTAGTATAGCTGGTAAGTCAGTGGTTATCCCAAGATCTAAAGTATTTGTTTTTTTAATTTGAGAGGTTTTTTTCACGTTTTTGAAATAGTAATTAATAACTAAAAATAATAATTAAAATGAATGAAATTTAAATAACATATAAAAATTGATAGGAGATTATGTATTAGCCTAGTTACTCTATTGTTATCTAGTTGTGATTATGTTTCTAGTGTAATGTCTAGCTATTACTGTTTAGTGGTTATAATATCGACAAGTCCGTTTTTGTCCTCGCTTATTGCCTTATGTAATTTAAATCCTAACTACTACCCTCGGGACTAGCCAAGTATAAGGTCAACAGTGACTGAATCACACCAACCCTTATGACCTAATTATTCAGACCATGTTACTAGGTTTCTTGCATTTTTTTAAATTGTTACAATTTATCAAAGGCGGTGATCCTAAGTTTGCAACAGTCATTTCTTATACACCAATCATATAGGCCAATGGAACTTTAAAATAAATCAAATACTACCAAATTACAAGGATTTCATAACAAGCATAAGAGTATCCTAAACAGATAATAACATCAACTAAGAAATTATAACAATATCATAACTAAGCCAACACCCAAGTGCTTAGCTACTCATAGCATAAACACAACAAGATAACATAAAGATAATAGCTATATTCATTATGAAAATCTTACAGAGTTCGTGGACTAAAATGATTAATACGAATAGGATCAGTTACAATATCCATTAAATGACGGAACCTTGGTCGATACCAGATCCTAAGAACCCTCCACAATCGACCCTAAACCTCTTGTGGTGATGTGAGAAATAATGTGTGTCTGGTTTAAGAGAATGAGGCCTCTATTTATAGTTTCTGAATCATCTACGACGTAGACAATATTAAGTTATGCGCCATAGAAACATAATATTTGCTTTCCTTTCTTGAGTCATACTACTTACGACGTCTATGGGACAAACATTTACGTCATGTAGGGTTTATGAAAGTGTGATTAGGGTTTTGTTCTTAAAGATCAAAGTTTCTCAACAGCTCTGATGCCACTTGTTGATCCTAAACTTAGATTGATTAAGCTTTGTATTATCGAGATAATATCAAGAGTAATACGTAAAGAAACTTTGTTTGAATACCAAACTTATTGTTAGGTGAAATATAACAACTAGAATAAAGAACACACGATTACCAAAGTTTTAATCGATTGATAAAATAACAGTGTATGAAAGTGCACATCACGTCTAACCCTAAGCCCTCCTTTTATAGATCAAATACTACCACTTGTTGATCCTATACACCAATCATGTAGGGTTTGTGAAAGTGTGATTAGGGTTTTGTTCTTAAAGATCAAAGTTTCTCAACAAACTCTGATACCACTTATTGATCCTAAATGAATCATATAGGCCAAGGGAACTTTTAAATAAATCAAATACTACCAAATTACAAGGATTTCATAACAAGCATAAGAGTATCCTAAACAGATAATAACATCAACTAAGAAACTATAACAATATCATAACTAAGCCAGCACCTAAGTGCTTAGCTACTCATAACATAAACACAACAAGATAACATAAAGATAATAGTTATACTCATTATGAAAATCTTATAGAGTTCATGGACTAAAATGATTACTACAGATAGGATCAATTACAATTATCCCTTCAATGATGGAACCTTGGTCGATACCAGACCCTAAGAATCCTCCACAATCGACCCTAAACCTGTTGTGGTGATGTGAGAAATAATGTTTGTCTGGTTTGCGAGAATGAGGCCTCTATTTATAGTTTCTGAATCATCTACTACGTAGACAATATTAAGTTATGTGCCATAGAGACATAATATTTTATTTCCTTTCTTGAATCATACTACTTACGACGTGGAGGGGACAAACATTTATGTCGTACATATGCCTTCATCAATTGCGCTTTTCATCTGGGGGTGTAAAGGATCTAGGACGTTGAGGAGACAAGTACTTACTCCGTAAAATTGTATTAATAGACTTTCTTTGAATAGCATCGATAGTTTTATTAAATAAATTTTAGTTTGTTGACATATAATCTATTGATATCAAGATACAATAATATTACATATTGGATATAATGCTATACTGACTTTAAATTTGTGTAGCTCTAGGTCAATTCATCTCTTTTGTAACAATTTTTTTTGACAAATTCTTAACAACCTGTTAAAAAACTACATTTGTATTTGAGTTAAAATACCTTTTAGTCTATTTATTTTTTATCATCTAACTTTACCGTATTTTCTAAAATTATGCGCTATATAATTTTACACCTTTTTGATATATTTTCTGATTTTTTGTTTTTTTAGTTTAGTGGGTTTATTTAATTTTGTGAAATTTTTTTGACAATTTAAAACGAAGTTGATGAAAAAAAAAGTCACATATATCCGTTGTTGCATTACGCGGGTACTATGCTAGTGATAGATATTTTACAGAGGAACAACAACGCCAACTACTTCTTGGTGAAGAGGGTATTAACAGAAACGTTAGAAAAAGAAGCTGTAGAAACTAGAAAGGGGGGGGGGGGGGTTGAATAGTTTCTTAAATTTACTTGTCAAAAGACGGTTTTCAAAAATCCTTTTCAAAAACTTAGGTGGTGTTTGTTTTTGCAAAAAACATCTGAACCGCATCTGACTCTGACTGGTCAGACGCGGTCCGACCTTTTTGTTGTTTGTTTTTTTTACAGTCAGACGCAAATACATGGTGGACGTTTGACTCGCTTAGACTTGGTGATTACGTCTGACTCCATCTTATCCTTGTAAGACATATCATTTTTCACTTCCAAACCATTTAAACCAAGAACACCGTTGACTTTTACCAAGATCTAAATCCAACACAACTAATCACAAATTATAGAAAGATACGAGATTCAAAGATTTTTTTCTTTGGTGATTCGATTAAAGGAGCCAAAGACAATATTTGTTTTGTTGTTGGTTTGTGTTTTGAGTGGATACAAGTGAGAAACAAAGAAGTGATTGACTGTCATATGTGTTTTTTTTTGCGCTTTGGGTGGATGGGGATGAATTGACTGCGTGCGTTTTTGTTGTAAAAAGAATTAGGCCATAACTTTTATAATAGGTATTTGTATATTTAGGGCTTTTTAAGGTTAGGTGTATAATTATAAGTACTGGATATGGCTCAATTCAGAAGAAAATAATACTGGCCCAAAGTTTGGATATAGCAAAATTGTAAATGCACAAGATTACGTATGTTCCGTCTTATAAATTTACGGTTGTAAACAAAGATGCATTTTGAAACTTGAAACAAAAATATTGCTTACAAAAACAATATATTCGGTTTCGGTTTGGTTCGGGCTAAAAACATGAAGAAAATGCTCAAACTATATATTCGATTTGGCTTTTTTTGTTTCGATTCGGTTCGGTTTCGGTTTGCTCGGTTTAACTCAGTTCCGACAATTATAAAAACCAAACGATTTTATTTCATTCAGATTCAGACAATTATAAAAACACACAACTTTATTTCATTCAGATTCAGACTTTATGACCGCCTCTTACCAGTAAGATGTGGTAGTCAGATTCAGACCTAAAACATCTTAATGAAACAAACACCACCTTAGACTTGAATGATTATGTGAAACCTTCTTATATACAATATGAACAAAGGATAGTGAAACTAAACTAATAATCACAAGAATAAAGAATAATGAATGTAAAGATATAAGGGAAAGAAATATCAAACCAAACACCAAGGATTTATAGTGGTTCGGCAACGAAGATCACTCCTCGTTCCTACTCCACTCCTTGAGTACTCCTTACTCGAAAGTTCACTAATCAACAAGCTCCTTAAGGTGGAGAAACCGTACACAACATTGCTTATCCAATTTCCGACTCTAAGCTAAAAGTCGAGCCCTAATCTTAGCTAGGATCAATCTACACCAATATACTTTAAGGACAGAGTATTAACCTTAATACATACACAACTTCCAAATAGACACAACTACTTGGATCCTCACAATAATGACACAACAATGAATAAATAAGATTTGATCTTAAATGTATCTTTGAGGTAAACACAACACTTCAAGGATGAAAGTGTTATTCTCTTTGCAGTGGGAAAGGAAGAGATGGGAGAAGAAAGATTCACTTCTAAATAAGTAGTAATCAACCAAATGACCAAGGATTTGAGTGATTTTAGAAGTATGAAAGAATCTGGATATATATGTGCAAAAGAGGTGAAAAGAAAATCTAAGAATGGTCCACTATTTATAAGACAAGGCTCTAACGGCTATATCTATCCGCGGTTCCTTATACTACTCGCGGTTCCTTATCGATAAGGAACCGCATAGCCACTTATGGAGCCGCCGGAGTAGACTCCGCTTCTTTTTGTCTTTTAGTGGTATGGTTCGAATCTGGTGATTAAAATATCCTGAAAGGATATTCCAAACCAAGATAGAATATGCCATTTTAAAATTTTCAAATATTTAATTTAATAAAACATTTTCTTAAACATAAAGTTTAATAAGAACTTGTCACACTTAATAAAAAGTGAGTTTTAAGAAAAGATTAAATCCTTGATCACTTAATTAGGATGAGTACTTGTTTGTACATACCTTAAGTGATAATGGTTGAAATAAAAAATACTTGAACTCAATAATTCGTTTTTCATTGTTTTTGTAAATGCTTGTCTTTACATATTGTGTGAGAACCCGTACTTTCCCAACATTATTTTATTATTTTTATTCGTGCTTCTTGAATTTTTCCAACGTATTACGTTTTCTTGTATTGCTATATGTAAATCCTGAGATTTTTAAATTATACTTTTTAAGTATTTTTCTGATCATCGATAAATACTTTGTATGGAATTATAAATTTTTATTTTATTTTTCCACATTTGTTTTAAATCAAAGTTTCTAATTTAAAATCACCCGCTTGCGTTTTACAACGAGTTTATTAAAAATTAATGTACAACGAGAATTTCTAGTGATCGCGATACCGACGGATGCCCAAAACTTTACATTTTATTATCGATTGTTTCGATAATTAATATTTTCGATGATGTCGTTTTAATTACGTATTAAGTCGTGTCGGGAAATCATATAATCATTTTTATGATGCATTGTAACTTTTGAAAAGTATTTTACGAAACCCGAGCCCCGTAAATATTTTTAATATTTACCAATAGCCATTTTCTACCCTTTAAAAACTAGTAATTGTTTTTAAGTCCACAAGTTTCAAACTTGACAACAATGATCCCTCCACTACCTACCATATATAAACATTTTCTTTTTATTCTTTCTCCACTCAAACACATACATAACATTTAAAAAAAATCATCACATCCCCTCCCCATTTTTGTTCTTGCCGTGACTTCACCACCACAAACACCTTCCAAAAAAAAAATTTGATTTCTACTATGATCAATTCAAAACAAAATCTAGACCCCTTCTTAGATTTTTATGGTGAATCTAAACATGTAAAATTCTTCCACATGCATCAATATTTCAAGAACTTTTGATTTCATGATTGTATGATGATTTAATCATCTTGCATATGTTATATTTGGTAAGATTATCATGTTTTGATCCTTAAAAGTCTTGTTTTTAATCTTTAATTTTTGTTAGATTTTTCATACAAGTGTTTTTAGGAGTGTTTGGTTGATGGGTATGATAGTATAGTGATCCTAGGGGTATGGGAATGATTGGTTTGAGTGAAAAATAGATTTGTCATGTTTTCTAAAAAGCTAATTTGGGACAGCAGCCTTAAACAGTATGTTTCGTGGGTTTAAGGTCTGTGAAAGACTGAGATTATTTGAAATTGTTGTAGAGTTTTCCGAGACGGTCGTTTTGGTATAAGATAGATCTTATAACTCATTACGAGTCAAAAGTTATGCTAGTTTTAGTTTTCGTGTACCGGGAGACGCAAGTCGGCACAATCCGAAATTGTGGCTGATTTTGTGTCGACTCTCGGGGACTTTAGGCTTGGTTAGATAGTTGATACTACTGATTTTCAAAGTTTACAAACTGAGTTTGATGAGTCTAGTAGTGGTTTCAAAAGACGGATTGTCGGGTTAGTACTTTTAAAGTGGTCCAAACGGTTTTACAAAACAAGTGTACAAATCTGTCCTAAAATTTGGAGTTGAGTAAAGCGTCGAGCTGATGGATTTTAAAGTGTGAACTTTGGCTCAAATTTTGGTGAGGTCTTATACAGGTTATAAGTGACCTTGACACCAATTTTCATGTAAAACGGACAAGTCTAGATAGGGTAGATCGGTGTGTACATTCGGGGTGTACTTGCTGATTTTTATTTTGGACACGTAGTTCAATGCTTGTGTTGCGTGAGTTTGAGTGTTCACCATCGGACATGGTGACTTACTCAAGTGCTTAGTCATTATATAAATGACTTAGCTACTGGTCCAAATAAGGGTAAAGGATAGTTTGACTTGCGTTGACTTGGCGTCGTATGACGAGTCATTTTCAAGTGTTCAAGTGTTTTAACGAGTAACGTTGGATAAATGGGTAGTATGAATTCATTTGATTCGTGTCAATGGTTTTGAAACGTGTATACTTTGAAAACATTTGAGTCATGTTATATTTGGTATATATATCGATACTGAGTTCGAGTCTTAACACGCGCCTTATTGTGATAGGTTGCGGTTTTCGTGTTTTCCCCGGGCATCCATATCGTCGGCGATCGTCTCACTACATTGTTTCTACTCAGTTGCTGAGTACCGTGATTGACTTAACACGTGGCTAAGGGCCACGAAATTTCTAAGGATCAAGGAGGAGGAATTGTTTAATTTGCGTGTTTGGATTAATTCCTACGTGTTATTAAGGTATAGTCACTCATAGCATTTTAGTTTTGATGTTACTAGTACTTTGATTCTTTTTATTCATGGATTTTGAATTCCTTGGGTGAAAACCACTGAGATTATAGATACTTAGGGCATATTAGGACTTAGGACACTTGCGTGGCGATTTGGTATAGCCTAAGTGTTGCTTGATTGAGGTTAGGTAGCTAAATGGAGTCGTTTTTGTAGTATGGAAATCACCACAGAAACAAACAGGTCATGGCAAAATTTTCTTAAACATATGACCTTGTTTTTATATGAAAAATGGATACCCACTGATGTGATTAGTATGTGTTAAGTTGGATGGAAATGGGAAGTGTCCGGATGAGCCCGAAACGGTCGTTTTACTAAACTAGGTCAAATCTGAATGTTATGCTTAAAACATGGGTAAATTGACTTGGGTAAAAAGGATTATTTATGATTTTATGACTTTTTACAGTAGCTACAAATATAAAAAAACTTCTCTTTTTGGTTTCGTGTCAAAATCTTTTACCGATTGGGATTTATGCTTAATCTACCGTAAGGTACGAAAGACGTTTACAACTTTCTGTTTTGATAGTCTGTCACTAAAAGTGCATTTCTCGTTGATTGAAAATAGTTCTAGGGCTGTTCTTTCCCAACTTTTAAAGGTAAGAGAAATACCTATACATGTCAAGAAATTTCACCTCCTGTACTATTATAGATTTTTAGATATGACCAAATCTTCTCAGCCTTTTTCAGAAAACTGAATGCAGTCCCTTGTTTTGGTTTTTCAAACCGAGTCTTAAACGTGTTCGGAACCCACACATAAATGCTTGGACCATCATACAAGGTTGATATTAGGTTATTACAGTAGGTTCAAGGTGTTGGGTCAAAATTTTAACTTAAGCTTAGGTCTCACCATCGCACGCAAGTTACCTAGTCATACTATGTCCCACCACTTCTAAAACGTTATTGCTTCATTGAACGCATTCTTATTACGCGTCACCATTGCATAGGTCCGTGAAGACTTCTTTTTGCTCAGCCCCTTTTACCTTGTGATTACTTACTAAAGGTGAGTTCATAGCCCCTTTTACTACTTGTACATTGTTTCTAAACGCGGGGTGAGATTTTACATGGTGGAACCATCCATTTAAAAAACTGTATGCTATTCAGAACTTGTATGCTATTCAGACTTGTATGCTTTCCAACAGTTTTCATTGATATTATTGCTTATAGTTAATAGCCTTAAGTTTCCTCTCTTGATCATGAACCGTTAATTGTCCCGTATGCTTTGCGCTAAGCGCGAATGTTGTGGGTGGGTCCATCGGGATTGACAATCCCCGTCCCGATTACCTTGACGCACTTACATTTGTTTATACTTGAGTATTTAGGCTGAATACTCCCTAGAGGAACTTACTTTGAGTTAAGCTTCGGTTCATGAACTAAACAGCAATAATATTGGTTTCAGACTATGGTTAATGATCATAACCATTTTCTATATTTACTTGTTTTACAAATGAATGCTTGTGTTCCACACCTTTATTGCTAAACCTATGAATTTCACTCAACTTTGTGTTGACGATTTTACATGTTTAATCTCAGGTATTATTACTTAGCTTTGCTTGGATGGGAGCCCGCAGGATATTATCGCAGCTTGGAGATTTCTGTGATGCTTTTAAAAGACTGGTTTAGTATAAACTGTCAGAAATTTTATTATATCTTTTGGGCAACTTTATGTTATAAATCATGATGAAATAATATATCTTTCCGCATATAAAACTCTGGGACCTATGTTTAAAACTCTGGTCATTTATGATGTGATATATATGCTTTTATTACGTCAGCTTTGTGTCAACTGTAATTCATTGTTTCTTGTACTATGACGTGTTACCCCCTTGTTGCCTAGTTGTTCCATGTTAGATTTTGGGGGTCTCACATATTGTCGTAATCAAAACAAAGCGAGACCAAAAAATGCAAGTAACGTTTTTAGGCATCATTGCATTAACAATCTCCCCCTTTTTTTATTTCGACAATACATAAACTCAATCACATAAAAACAAGATTTTCGAAGACGAGTTTATTTCACTTCTCCCCCTTTGTCGAAGCAAAAAGGTTGCAAAAGTATTTGTAGAATAGAAGAATCGGACTTTGCAAATGCTCCCCTTTGGTGCTTACTTCCCCTTGCTTGGGACACCAAGGAATCGAAATATGGTGATAAGCTACATAGAAGGGTTAGTAGAAGAGAATAAACACCCAACAAGATATAGCAAAGGTCACACAAAAAATAAGAGAAGAGACCAAGATCCAAGATAATTCATGTTAAAAACACATGAATAAAAGATACACGGAAACAAAACATACAAAGATGTATGTAAAAATAAAACAAGCCAAAAGAAAAGCATAAATCTAATCCTAGTTAAACTAGAACTCTAAGATTTGCTTGAACTAGATGTCTTGAAGATAAGCAACCAATGCTTAGATAAAAGACAAAGTAGTGGCGGAAGGAGGTGGTGGTGGCTTGTTAGTAATCTCATAGTCATAGTGAAGAGGAGGTTTGACTAAGAGACTTTTGATGTAATTTAACTTCTCATAGATATGAGCCATAGCAAGATGTTGATATTGACAACAATGACAATATGTTCCATGATGCATGACATTATCATGTGAAGGAGGAAGAACACTAAGGCTAGTGGTGGAAGAAAAGAAGTTCCACAATCAACATTCTTAGAAGGAGAAGAGATGTGATTTTGAGTGTTCTTGGGTGAATTAGGATTGAAAGCAATTGGAGAAAATGGAGGAGAATCAAGGCTTTCATTTGGAGAATAAGACATTTTGATTTGAGAAAGGATACAAAATGCTTATGGTTAAATAGAGAAAGCTTAAGATATTTTGAGGGTGGTCAAAGGATTGAAACAAAGATTCCAAAAAATGTTGGAGCAAATTTGGAGTTTCAGAAATACCCGAAATAAGAAGCACTGCCTGTGGTTCCTTTTCTCCACCGGCGGTTCCATATCGATATGGAGTTGCGGTCTATTTAAAGAACCGCCTACAGTGGGTGGATTTTGGTGATGAAGGAGGATTTTCCAATTCAGCAAATCCTATTTTTCTAGTCTAACTAATCATAGAGATATGCTAAGAAACAAAGATAAACAAAGAAAACACATAAGAACTCACCAAACAAGGTTTTGACCAAAATACATAGATTTTAAAGAAAACCGATGTTGGAGGTATGTTGAACTAGACAATAAATCATGACACAATGATCCTCCATAGTTCACTTTTGTTCTTGTTATACTTGAGAGACATATACATATGAATTATGTAAGCTCAATATTAATAGCAAGAATCTACGAAAAACGTTTTTAGATTGAATTAACAATGCAAAAACATTTCTCGACCATTTTCGAAAGAACTTTGAGAATTTTGAAAAAGAGAAGAGAGGTTTTCCAAAAAGAGTTTGCAAGACTCAATGACTCAAAGAAAAAAAAAGACGCAAAAGAGAAAGAGACTTGATTAATAAAATGCGCAATTAAGGAATATGTTCCATTAACCCTAGACCTAGGCGCAAGTAATTAAAAGGTTCCCTCTTAAGTGACTTAGTGAAGATATCGGCTAAGTTTTCTACCCAGGGCACCTTCTCAATCGAAATGTTCCCCCTTTGAGCATTATCCCTAAGGAAATGGTGGTGAATCTCTATGTGCCTGGTCCGTGAATGTTGCAGGGGATTCTTGCTAAGGTGTATTGCACCCTTATTGTCGCACATGATGGGAAAATCATCAAGAGAAATCTCGTAATCAATAAGCGCTTGCTTCATCCATAAATCTTGTTGACAAGATTTACCGGCACACTCACATACTCGGCTTTCGTGGTGGATATTGCAAGAGCGGTTTGTTTCTTAGAGAACCAAGAAGTTAAACAACAACCCATGAAGGTACAAACGCCACTAGTGCTTTTCTGGTCCACATAGTCTCCCGCATGATCCTAGTCCGTGTGGACGATGGTTTCTACAACGGTCCCTTTAGGATACCATAATCCTAAATGTATAGTGCCCTTAATGTGTCAGAAGATACGCTTAACCGCTTCAAGGTGAGAGGTTTTGGGAGCCTCTTGGAAGTGAGCACAAAGGCAAACACTAAACATGATATCCGGTCGACTTGCCGTTAGGTACAATAAACAACCAATCATACCTTTATATTTGGTGTTGTCTACCGACTTACAATCATCATCTACGGTGAGTTTAGTATCCGAGGCCATAGGGGTCTTCATCGATCTAGAGTCTTCTAATCCAAATTTCTTTAGCATTTCTTTAACATACTTGGATTGATTAAAGAAAATACCATCATCCATTTGTTTAATTTGGAGTCCTAAAAAGAAGTTAAGTTCTCCCATCATACTCATTTCAAACTCGTCATGCATGATTTTGGCAAAGTCATCACATAATGATTGACAAGTTGAACCAAATATAATGTCATCAACATATATTTGTACGATAATGAGGTGAGAACCTTTCTTCTTTGTAAAGAGCGTATTGTCTACTGTTGATACAAAAGTTGGGTGATCCTTGCTAGACCCAAATTAGGCTTAATTCGGGTTGGCTGGACTCCGGCTCCTGCACCAAGTGAATTATCTGGTTGGGATCCTACACACTAAAACAGCACGCGTTAGGCTTACCGTGGGAATGTATCCCACGGTTAGACTCCAGCGTGAGAGTAAGTAATCGGTTAGGGTTATGGAATCGGATGAGTTGAGAGTATGAAGAATGTCATACCTTTATGGAACCCTTGGGGGTTCCTTATATAGGCAGTGAAACCCTAATGGGTTGTCACTGATTCTTCGGCCCCGAGTAACGGATAAGTACCAGAATTAGATTGATTGTTATCTTATAATTATGGTGAGTAGATATCCTCTCCTTTGGGGTAAATCCTAATCATAGTAAGAGTATGATTTTGTCTGACCCTGTACCGGCCATGCCGGGCCGTGGGCCGTACACATGTGTGCGGTTACTGTTCATTTAAGCCCATAAGCTTAAATGACATGAATCCCACCCATCAGTAATGGGCCAGATACGGGTAGTACCCGTGGGTCGGGTTTATGACCTGGCTAGGGACTATACGTCATCATGTCCCCCCAGTCTAGTTGTTACAGCCGTAGGCGGAATATCTAGACTAACAAGATGCTCCCCGGACGTACCAAGAAAGATCTTTTAGGGAATGACAAATTTTCAAAAATTTATTTCGGCTGCACGTGGCAACCTTATTAGGATTTTATTCCAATGATACCTCAGCCGCACGTGACGACCGAGACAAATTAAATGTAGCATTGAATATGGTCTTACGTAAGACCGCATATCCCGACACAATTGACTGTTCACATGCCAATTGACTGACAAAGTGCAAACAGTCAGAACCTCGAGCGGCGTAAACTATTGAGTCAGAAGTGACCTGTGGGTCCCACCTAACTGTTCACTTGCCACTTACATCCCAACCACACGATTTAGGATAGTGGCAAACATGTGTCATGCATCCAACAAACCATGACTTCCAAGGCAACCCTATAAATAAGTCGCCCCCACGGCTGTGTGTAACACACAGTCTTTTCCTTCATTTCTGCCATTAAAGCTTTCCTTCTTATCACCACCTTCTTATGCACGGATCCTTTCCTACGCAGGTTAGAATACCACGCCCTTATCTTTTTTATTTAGTAATGGCTCAAAGAAAAAACTCCTCTATTGGATCCGTGCTCAACGTAATGACTCAGGAGAAATTGGAGCACTTCTGCACTGATTTCTTCGTTCCGAGCAACCTACACCCTTCTCTCCCTGGTGCAGGGGACCTCATAACTGAGGCACCCCAGGGAAAGATTGGCCTATACACCCGTCTATTCGATGCGGCCAACTACCGATTCCTTTCACTCGTTTCCTCGTAGATCTCTTAGGTTATTATGACGTACATATCACCCAAATACACTGTATAGGCGCATGTAAGATTAGCCAGTTTGAAATCCTTTGTCGCGCAAGAAGAATCCCTCCTATCGTAGAGTTATTCAGGCTATTTTATACCCCCAATTTAGTAAATGGATGGCTTTCCTTTAAGAAACGATCCCCAAACAGCCCCACAGCCCATAACAAGTCCATGGATTCGCTGAAAAACTGGTACGACCATTACTTTTTCATTGACTCAGTAGTGTGGCCGACCGATTTCGCTTTTAAACATAGATTATCTCCTGACCCTCCTCCGCGCGCCGGTACATATAATCCCCAACATTACCAAGAAATAGATAGGAAGGACAGGATTCCATAGGAATCTACCCGAATCATTCCTTTGTCTGCTAGGGATTAGCCGCAATTACTTCGGCCCGTCCAACAGATATCCAGTATTTTAGAGAAGGCGTGGTCAAGGTAGGCACAGCATCCGCACACCAAAGACGTCCATACACCTATTGTCTATAACTAACATACTTTGTTTGTTTTGACAGAAATGAGTTTCTTTGGAATCCTTCGTCAGGGTGATCCAAAACTCATACCAGAGGGAGCCCGTCCTAGACGTGAGAATGAGCTACCCCTCCTGGAACATACCCGAAACGTGACAGTCGCCTTAGCAGCCGTACCAGACCCCCATTCTGACGAAGAAGCCACAACACTCTTGAGGACCCCTGTGGACTTTGACAATGAAGACGGGGACAACATGATGTTGGAGAACGAAGTTGGGCCCTCCTCTCCACCTAAGACTGCTACCCCCGCACATGGGGAAGAGCAGGGTGATAACATTGAGAGGACCACCTCTAGCCTTCGCCAAATGTTGGGCGATGACGAGGAGGAAGTACAACAAGTAGAGGAGGAAGAAGAAGAAGCCCAGCCCGCCTCCAAGCGTACCCGCAGGAAGAACAAGCGGGTAAGAAGAGCTGCTCAGCCTGAGATGGGGGAACATAATGCCCCTCCGAAAAAGCTGCGCGAGGATCACCCCCGCTATCAGTCTGTTGAGAGCACCACCCAAGCCTCCGAGACGGTGCGGGTTTCACCCGTGGATCCGGACGTGCCGTTAACCAATGCCGAGCCAGTCACTCAAGTTCCCCCCACAACATCAGAACTAGGAATATCCAACATGTAAGTCGGCTGCACTCGTTTGGTCAAAACATCCATTATCCAAGTAAAAGGTACGGATTTCTACAGACAATATTTAATATCTATTCCAATAGTTGCAGGGATGGACAAGCTGGTGTCGCACCTACCTAGGAGGCACGGGAGGAGAAGGAGAAAGAGAAGGAGAAGGGAAAGGAACCTGCCCCGCACACGGCCGCGACCAGATCTGGCCCCGCCTTTAAGGAAGGTACCCCCACAGCTTCACAAGAGGTACCGGCGTCCGACCCTCATACACAGTTCAACCCTGACTGGAAGATCACCACCTCCTCACGGATGAGACAGGCCGAAGAATGCCGTGATTATCTGAATAACTGCATCCCTCCCGGTCTGGTAAAGGATGTAAATGCACTAAACCATGTGGACCTGGTGGATGAGTACAATGGTGCCTTGGTACATCAGATGGCCATGGGTACTTCCATGCGGGTAAGATTTGAGGCTGCCTTAGAGCATGTTGATTCCTTGAAGAGGAAAGTTGGCCGAAGAGAGAAGATGATTGAAGACAATGAGGCCCAGATTTCCGCCCTCCAGTCCCAGCTTGCTACTGCCGAGGCTACTATTAAAGAACAAACAGCACATGCCAATGCTCATGACCAATGTGTAGCCGAGCTTGAGACTGAACTTGAGGTTGCAACAACTAAGGTATGTATCCGTACCGCATCATGCCTACGTCACACTATCCTGCATTCTAATACTTGATATATCACATACAGGTGACCGCGGCAGAAGCTTCGGCTAAGTCCTCCTCTGACCAAGTGTCCATTCTCACAAAAAAGCTTGAAGACGCACATGCATTGATCCAGGGTGAGGACAAACTGAAAAAAGAGCTTGCTCATGAGAGGGTCATGGCTGAACAATTGAAGGAAGATTCCACCCAAAAAGACGCACTGGTGAATGCCCTTACCTACGAGCGTGATGATGTGTTATACCCCCAACTACTAGCAGCCATTGCCGGCTGCGGGTGGATGGTGGGTCATGGGACGCGCTTGGTCGTCACGAAGGTGTTGGAGGCCCCACAATTCGTTCAACAGTTTGCAGACCTCGTATCGGATGGCATCGATCACAGCCGTCATGAGGGGATGCTCATGGTCGCGGAGCTAATAAGGAAGAAACAAAACTTTACAAAGCATGCCTTCTTCAACACTGGAGCTGCTGAGAAGATGACTGCCTCTATGGCCGCTATGCGAGATCTCAACTACCCCTTCTTGGCCGAGCTGGAAGCCACAAAAGATGCATCCAATAAGGAGATTATGGAGAAACTAAGTCTTGGTGCCTTTTCTCAGGACGAGGGACACTCCCGGACTCCCTTTACTCCCTCCCCTAGCCAACTCACCCTTCCTATTTATGAAGACTTTACCAGGATCGTAGTTGGTGAACAGTCATTAAGCGGGGTGCTGGAGATGAATGCGACTCAAGCTCTGGAACGGAAGGAACGTGGTGAGGTATTGCCCCGCCTAGCTGAGGAGCAATGGGAGATAGGTAGGTTTCTCGCCCCCCCCCCCATGTAGGGTGCTCCTAAATTTGTTATAACTCCTGGATAATTTGGTCTGTAACCTAAATATTCGTCCGTGGATGTCCGTGGAATTTTATCCTTTCGTAACATCATTGTAAACATTTAGAATAATATTTACAAGTCCGTGGTGGTCACGGCAATTTTGATAATTGGAAACTTGCTTATATTCTTTTTAGATATCATATATCTGTGTCGCATGACGTGTCACATCTTACCTAGAATAAAACCAAGTCTACATTTTACTAGACGTGCGGCGTGCGTCTTTACCATGCAAGGCACTACGTGAGCGCGGCATATGGAAACTTATCACAACGTCTTGTGAGTAAGGTGTCTAGTAAGGATACATGATCCGCATCACTGGGGTTGCATCCCTCTTATGCGTATAGTCCCCAGCCGGGTCATAAACCCGGCCCACGGGTACTACCCGCATCTGGCCCATTACTGATGGGTGGGATTCATGTCATTTAAGCTAATGGGCTTAGATGAACAGTAACCGCAAAGGAGAGGATATTCACTCACCATAATTAGAAGATAACAATCAATCTAATTTTGGTACTTATCCTTTACTTGGGGCCGAAGCATCAGTGACAGAACATTAGGGTTTCACTGCCTATATAAGGAACCCCCAAGGGTTCCACAAAGGTATGACATTCTTCATACTCTCAACTCATCCGATTCCATAACCCTAACCGATTACTTACTCTCACGTCGGATCTAATCGTGGGATACATTCCCACGGTAAGCCTAACACGTGCTGTTTTAGTATGCAGGATCCCAACCAGATAATTCACTTGGTGCAGGAGCCGGAGTCCAGCCAACCCGAATTAAGCCTAATTCGGGTCTAGCAAGGATCACCCCAACTTTTGTATCAACAAAATCTATACGACAATAATTTGTTCATATAATCTAAAAAATAAGTCAATAATTTGCACAAGAACGAGCCGTGGAGCTAGGTAGGCACCACGACATCTTATTAGAACGTTTACGTTTTTTTGTTTTGACAAGAATGGGAAATCCTAAAAACAAAGGGAACCTAGAAAGCATAAAAACAAAACAAAGAGAGCACATGGATCTTCATTGAAGCCAGATATAGCGAAGTGTCCATGCGGAAGCCGTAGCTTTTCAAAGATAGCACCTTTTAAGATTGCAGATATTCCATGTGCGTTCCAGGTCGCGGCCATCCATGTCACGCAAGTTGTACGCGCCCCGTCCTAAGGCTTCCGTAACCTCATACGGTCCTTCCCACTTATGGCCCAGCTTTCCTGTATTCTCCGCTCGAATTGCCTCGTTGGCACGATAAACAAAATCTCCCGGTCGAAAAGAAACACCTTTAACCTTTGCGTCATAATAAGCCTTCATCCGCGCCTTAAAATTGGCTTCATTGATAGCCGCTATTTCTCTTTTTTCCTCCAACAAGTGCAGATTAATCCGGAGTTGCTCGTCGTTTGTGACGGCATTAACCTCCGTTGTGCGGATGGTCGGCATTTCGATTTATGTTGGTATAACAGCTTCAGTGCCGTAGGCCAGTGCAAATGGAGTGTCCCTATTGGCTGTTTTAATCATAGTCCTATGTGCACATAGAACATGTGGCAGTTCATCTACCCATTTGGCACTTCTTTCATCCAAGCGTGCCTTGATGCCTTCACCCAAGCTTCGATTTGCTCGTTCCACAAGACCATTTGTTTGTGGATGTTTAACAGATGCGAAGCGCCGCGTGATATTCAATGCTGCGCACCAGTCCTTGAATGGATTATCCGCAAACTGCTTCCCGTTGTCCGAGATGATTTCTTCTGGTAAGCCAAAACGGCACACGATGTTCTCCCAAACAAACTTTTTAACTTGTTTGCCTGTGATGGTTTAACTGCATTAGCCTCTATCCAGCGTGTAAAGTAGTCCATTACGACAATTAAGAACTTAACTCCCCTTGCCGCTACGGGGAAAGGTCCTGCAATGTCAATCCCCCACTTATAGAATGGCCATGGGGATGTAATGGGTGTCAGTTCCTGCTGCGGATGTCATGGTACTGGTCTGTGCACTTGGCAATCACTGCACTTGCGACTCATGTCGCGTGCATCCCTATGCATAGTAGGCCAATAATATCCTGTGCGTAGAGCTCGAGCTACTACGGATCGGGGACCCGCGTGCATTTCGCATAACCCTTCATGTATCTCACTGATCACATAAGTAGCCTGGCGTGGCCCAACACACCGCAACCACGGCTGTAAGAAAGAGCGCTTGTAAAGAATACCTTCTCGAAGCTCGAAGTGCTGCGACTTCCTTCTGATACGCCGTGCCACCTTTTCCTCGTCCGGAAGGGTTTCATTAGTAAAATAGTTGATGATCGGGGTCATCCATGTAGGTCCATCTTCCTCAACTATAGCTGCGACTTCCCCTTCCGTTATAGACTTTTCCTTTAGTTTTCTACCAAGACTTGCTTGGATAAGTGGGCGAAACTTGTAGACGTGATCTTTCTAAGAGCGTCCGCCTTCTTGTTTTCATCTCTTATTACCTGCTTGATAGAAAACTTGCTGAAAGCAACGATGAGTGACTTGACTTTCTCCAAGTATCAAACCATGTTATCCTCCTTGGCTACGTAACCCCCTAGAATGTGGTTCGCGACAAGCGGTGAGTCCACGTAGGCCTCAAGGTTGCGGACTCCCATTCTAGCGGCGATTTTTAACCCGCAATCAATGCTTTATATTATGCCTCATTATTGGTGGCTGTGAACTCAAAGCGCAGGGCGTATGTAAACTCCATTCCTTCTGGATTCGTAAGGACGAGACCAGCTCCTGATCCATCCATGCACGAAGATCCGTCCGTAAATAATACTTATGGTTCTGATGGATTTTCCTCTCGTTGTACGACCGGTCCCTCCTCATCCGGCTTCTCTATCAAGAAATCTACCAGGATTTGGCCTTTAACAGCCGTCCTTGTTCTATAAGAGATGTTATGCTCTCCCAATAGAATGCTCCACTTCTGTAGCCTACCGGCCACATCTGGTCTGGAGATGACTTGTTTTATTGGCTGATTAGTAATAACCACATTTGGGTGCGCCTGAAAGTGCCGGCGTAACCGTTTCGTAGCAAACACTAATGCCAAAACCAATTTCTCCATGGAAGAATAATTCAACTCCAGCCCTTGTAGTGTTCTACTTATAAAGTAGACCGGAGTTGGACTATGTCCCTGTCCATCATGAGTACCGCACTTATTGCTCCATCTGTGGCTGACAGATACACGATGAGCTCCTCCTTGGGTCGGGGGGCCACTAGCATGGGAAGAGATGCGAGGTGTTGCTTGAGCTGACCAAAAGCTTCCTCCGCTTCCTTTGTCCACCGGAAATCTCCCTTCTTGATGCACTTCTTGAGTGTTTTGAATAGGGGAGCGACTTCTCCGTGGACTTCGACAAGAACCTGTTTAGCCCGACCAACTTCTCATTCAATGATTGCACCTCTTCCCGTGTCTGAGGAGATGAAAACTGTATTACCGCGTCCGTCTTTTCCGGGCAAGGCTTGATTCCATTTGGATCAATCATATATCCAAGGAACATCCCTTCAGTTGCCCCAAACGTGCATTTCTTTGGATTCAGTTTCATATTAATCCTCCTCAATGTGTCAAACGTCTCTTGGACGTCACGGAGAAGTGCATCCTCCGTATGACTTTTGATGACTAAATCATCAACATAGACCTCAAGATTGAGGCCTATCTGTGAGTCGAAGGCTTTGTCAACAAGCCGCTGGTATGTTGCCTCGACGTTCTTTAGTCTGAATGGCATTTTTGTATAATAGTATACGCCTTGACTAGTATGGAACGTCGTCTTTTCTGCGTCCTCTTCCGCCATCTGGATCTGGTGGTATCCTTTGTATGCGTCTAAGAAGCACTTATCCACATAGGGATTCCACCTTCCAATCAATCTCCGGTAACGGATAGTAGTCTTGCAGATAGGCTTTGTTCAGATCCGTGAAGTCCACGCACATGCGCCAGCTCCCATCATGCTTTTTGACCATGACCGGGTTGGATAACCACTCGTGGTAGTATACCTCGCGCATGATACCTGCATCCACCAATTTCCATACTTCATCCAATATTACTTGGCTGCGTTCTGGTGCCTGACCGCGCTTCTTTTGCCTGACGGGAGGATATTCTTGGCAGATTTGGAGCTTATGTTCTGCTATCGCACGCGGTACGCCCGTCATATGCTTGGGCTCCCATGCGAATACATCTAAGTTTGCTTTTAGGAGAGAGCACATGGCCCTCTTGCCGCTATCCGAGAGTGTTCCCCCTATGGATACCTCTTGTTCCGGATAATCAGGATGGATTGCCACCTTCCAATTGGGAGGTGGTGATCCATCCTTGGGGAGAACAGGTGGAACTGGTGTTGTCACGACATGACACTCGGATGTTGGTATGATTTTGTTATAGATAGTGACAATTTCTCCTTCCACAGGGAATTTAATCATTCCGTGAGCTGTGGAGGGTACTGCCCGTATGGCCAGGATACCTGGTCTGCCTATGATCCCATTGTATGGAGAGTGTGAGCGTATCACCATAAAGTTCATCCACGCCGTGGTGGAATTATCTTCATTCCCAATGGTTACAAGCAGACGTAGCTGCCCTATTGGCCAGATGGTGTCTCCACTAAAGCCGATGAGCGGCGACGTGGCCGGTACTAATTGGCTTCTTATTTCTGGTCGTAACTGTACGAAACAGTGTTCGTATAGTACTTCTGCTGATGACCCTCCATCCACATACATACGGCGGACATTGTGTGTTCCAATTCTTATCTCAATCGTGAGAGGTGCATCGGCTACATCACTTGCCGTGATGGGAGGGAATGAGATTTCTCTACCGCGTGAAAATTTTTGGCTAATTTTCTGCCTTGTACGGTGCTGCCTGGATTGGATCATGTATATAGTTGAAGGTTTGTCCTTTTGGGGATCCTTCTTGTCATACTTCTTGTTGTCCTTTCCATCCTTCCAATCCTTGACCAAGTGTTTGAGTTTGCCTGACTTGATCAGTGACTCAATGTGCTTCTTGAGCTGGATACATTCCTCTGTGTCGTGGCCCTTGTCGTTGTGGAATTCGCAAATGCGATTTCCTTGACGACGGACCACCGGAGTCGTCATTGGGGGAGGTCTCGGGAAGTTGCCCCCTTCTGTTAGCAAGATCTCCCGGTAGGACATCTTTAGAGGGGTAAATTTGTCCTCCGACCGCCCTCCTTTGTTTTGGCTCTTGTAGTCCGAGCTCCTCCCACTACCCTGGTTGCTTTGACCACCCGACTGTCTCCTGGACGGGTCGTTCGATCGATAGCTATTTCCTTTTGAAGGGTAGGCCGCGGCTACCGCGGTTTCTCCCTCTATGAAGTACCTGACCCTTTCCATAAGGTCGTCATACTTCTCCGGTCGCTTGTCATTGAGACGTCTGATTAATTCCCTGTCTTTTATGGCATGCATATAATCGGAAATTTTCAGAAGTTCCGGCATTGTCTTTATGCGTGTGCACTCATCATTAAAGCGTTCGGTGAAGGCCTCCGTAGATTCCCCAGGCCGTTGCTTGACAGTTGCCAATGAGACCGGGTCCCAATTATACTTCTTTCGCTGAGGAGGAGGAAGTCCCTCAAACCAATCACGAGCATTGCTGATCAAGGTTGAATTGAACATTTGGCACCATATAGGCATGGGCCATCGTTCAATTTTCGCCTACGTGTCAAATATCTTTAGGTGATCATCCAGATCACCAATCCCATCATAAGTCTTGACGCACGCTGGCATGCGACGCTTTGTATCCTCGGAGTAATTCCGTATGCGGAGGGTAAAAGGATCTTCCCTGGGATCAGCCCATGGACGGGTGAGATTAGGGTCACACCATGGGCGGGAAAGATCTTCTACTTCCGCCTCGTGATAATAGGGGCCGCCGTAGTACTCTTCATTGTCTGGTGGCGGTGGAGGAGTACGCCTGGGTCGGCGACGTTTGGGTGGATGGTCATCTGAATCCTCTCCTGATGGACCGGGAGAAGGGGCGGTGCCCCATTCTTTGGCTGAGGATCGCTCTTGTGAGAAGAGCTAGGAGCCTTCTTCCCGGTATTCATCCTATCCCACACGCTTGTGCGGCGATTAGTTCTGGTTAGCTCCAGATCTGGTCGTTCGGGTGAATCGCCGGACCTCTCTCCCTCTTCACGGGATTGTAATAGTTCTTGAATAATACGATCCCATATGCGTTCGAACACATTCCTAGGTTGGGGAGTTTCCTCAAAGAGGTTTCGCTCCTGGGGTCGTGTCCTTCGCTTCCTTTGATTTTGAGGAGAGGTGCCTGGTCCGGCACTGCCAAAGTTGAGCCTAGATTGGAGGTCCCTCCCTAGGTTCAATCTGGATGCCATTCCTGGGACGACCCTCTCGAAGTTCTGCGTGAGAACTCGAGTGAGATCTTCCTCACTAAGTGGTTCGACCTCCACTTCTTCCTCAGTCGATGGTCTGCGCGGCTCCTTGTTAGGGGGGGTTGGGCGCATTCCCTAGATCAGGGTTATCCAAGGTCGAGGTAGGTGGTGGGGTGACAGCGAACGTGCTTGTCACACCCATGGACTGAAGACCAGTTCGATTATTCGGTCCGCCTGTTTGGTTACTAGGGGATCGGTTGGGAATGAGTATCCCGTCCCCTGGGGACTTCCGGTTCGCAGGATATGTGTTCCTGGGGTTTCCTTGCGGATGTCCTTTCGTCATTGAGAGATCAAGATGAGATTTGCTCTAGCTTAGTGTATGGGTCCCACGGATGGCGCCAATTTGTTGATACAAAAGTTGGGTGATCCTTGCTAGACCCGAATTAGGCTTAATTCGGGTTGGCTGGACTCCGGCTCCTACACCAAGTGAATTATCTGGTTGGGATACTACACACTAAAACAGCACGCGTTAGGCTTACCGTGGGAATGTATCCCACGATTAGACTCCAGCGTGGGAGTAAGTAATCGGTTAGGGTTATGGAATAGGATGAGTTGAGAGTATGAAGAATGTCATACTTTTGTGGAACCCTTGGGGGTTCCTTATATAGGAAGTGAAACCCTAATGCGCTGTCACTGATGCTTCGGCCCCAAGTAAAGGATAAGTACCATAATTAGATTGATTGTTATCTTCTAATTATGGTGAGTGAATATCCTCTCCTTTGGGGTAAATCCTAATCATAGTAAGAGTATGATTATGTCTGACCTTGTACCGGCCATGTCGGGCCGTGGGCCGCACACATGTGTGCGGTTACTGTTCATCTAAGCCCATAAGCTTAAATGACATGAATCCCACCCATCAGTAATGGGCCGGATGCGGGTAGTACCCGTGGGCCGGGTTTATGACCCGGCTGGGGACTATACGTCATCATCTACAATCCCCATGGTATACTCATGTTTTATAATAAACGCTTTAAGTTTATCATACCAAGCTTTGGGTGCTTGTTTAAGATCATAAAGAGCTTTCTTAAGCTTGTAAACATGATCCGGTTTCTCAAAATCAATGAAGTCGGGCGGTTGAGCCACATATACCTCCCCATTGATCAAACCGTTAAGAAACGCACTCTTTACATCCATTTGTTGAAGCTTAAAGTCTAAGGCACAAGCATAGGCTAAAAGGATTCTAATGGATTCTAATCTTGCTACGGGTGCGTATGTCTCGTCATAATCAATACCTTCTTGTTGATTATAGCCTTGAGCTACAAGTCTAGCCTTGTTACGAGACACAACACCATTCTTGTCTAACTTATTCCTATATACCCATTTGGTTCCTATAATGGTAGAACTTCTAGGTAGAGGAACAAGTTCCCGAACATCATTAGCAATGAATTGATTCAATTCTTCTTGTATAGCAATGACCCAACTCTTACCTATCAAAGCTTCTTTAATATTCTTTGGTTCTATCAAGGAGACAAAACAAAAGAAGTACTTCGATTTTGGACTTGAGATCTTAGGGTCCTTTGATTTATTTCGCCTATGACGTTGTCGAGAGCATGATTCTTTGACTCCTTAATGTTTACTCCCTTTTCAACATTAAGGTCTTCAGATCCTATGTTTCTAACATCTTTGGCCTTAACTATGTCTATTTAATCCAAGTCATCATCTACCAAAGGTGGTGTCTTATATGAAGGAGGGGTTTCATCAAATGTCACGTTAAGTGATTCTTCAATTACAACTGAGGTTCTATTGAGGACTATGTAGGTTTTGCTAGTTTGGGAATAACCTAAAAAGATACCTTCATACGACTTTGGGTCAAACTTAGTAAGGTAATCTTTGGTGTTGAGAATAAAGCACTTGCTTCCAAACGCCCTAAAGTATCCTAATGAGGGCTTCTTAACTTTAAGAATCTCATAGGGGGTCATTCCTAGGAAAGGTCGAATAAGAATTCAGTTGAGAATATAGGTCGATGTGTCCACGGCATTGCACCAAAATTTTTGAGGCAAAGATTGCTTTGAACATCGTCCTACTCATCTCTTGGATGGTCTTATTCTTCCTTTCAACTACCCCATTTGATTTTGGAGTGCGAGGAGCCGAGAAGTTATGGGTAATACCATGAGCTTCAGAAAAGGCACCGAATTGCACTTCATTATCAAATTCCCTACCATGATCCATCCTAATAGAGACAAATGAAAATCCTAGTTGATTTTGGATTCTTCGACTAAAGATTTCAAAGTGATCGAAAGCCTCATTCTTAGACGCCAAAAATCTAGTCCAAGTGAATCTAGAATAGTCGTAAACTATGACTAGGGTATAAAGGTTACCTTCATAACTCCGTATGGAGGAAGGTCCAAAGAGATCTATATGTAGGAGCTCTAAGCACCGAGAGGTCGATACTAAATTCTTGGCTTTGTGACTTGACTGAACTTGCTTCCCAACTTCGCAAGCATCACAAAAGTGACTATCAAACTTCATCTTGGGAGATGTCTTACCAACTCCTTAGAGACTAAAGATTGAATTAAACGCATATTAGCGTGACCTAATATCCTATGCCAAAGAGTAGAACTATCATCTAAAGTCGTGAGACATAAGTTTTCCTTTGACTTCCTATTGACCTTCATGACATAAATCCCATGCTTTCTAACACCTTTTCCAATGACCTTTCCATCTTTTACGACTTCAGTGTCATATTCCGAAAATATGACCTTACACAGATTGTCACAAATTTGACCTATACTTAGAAGGTTAAAACCTAAGTTATCTATGTGCTCTACATTTTCAATGGTCATAGAGTCAATAGAAACCGTACTTTTGCCAATGATATTACCACATCGATTATTTGCGAATGTAACGTTACCTCCATCATATGCTTTGTAGTGCGAGAAAAAACTTCGATTACCCGTCATGTGTTTAGAACATCCACTATCCTTAATCCATTCGTCGGGCTCTAAATAGATTGCTAAGCATATCTAGGTAACAACACACAAGAACAAACATTTGGTCCCCAATATCTCATGGGTCCAAAGTTGTTAGTTCCAAACATCCCTTGCATTTGGTTGGGATGCATGAATGGAGGAGACATTCCCCATGGGGAAAAGTATTGTTGTTGATAATTGTTCCAATTCATATGGCCATTTTGTTGTCCATTGTTTCTCCTAGGTGTCTTTGATCTTGATCTAGAATTATTGTTATTTCTTCTAGGTGTAGTAGTTTTTCTTCTAGGTCGTGACTTAGCTTGATCGTCCCTTTTTGGTGTAGGTGTTCTACTTATAGGTTTTGACTCATTTCATACTCTTGGAGGAGTAGATATTTGTCTAGATAAATTTCTAGTTCCCATTAGAGGTTTACTCAAGGGCTTGTAGAATTTACCTAGAGTAGTTTTTTCAAGAATAGGTACCTTGACCTTGTTAATAAGAATATGTTTTCGCCCTTAACCTAAAATAGACTTTTCAAAAAGTTCAAGATTCTCACAACAATCAACTTCTGTCCTCGGTTCGTTATCACTACCCGCGGTTCCATAGTGATAGGTGTGTAAACACCCATTCTTTTACCACTTAATTCTGGCTAAAACAAGACCAAAACGCGTATTTAATATCTTTTGTTTGGAATTATGCGTGGTTTTTGTGTTTATTGTGTTTTCAGAGCCAACCGGATGAATATTGAAGAAAACATGGGACTGCACGGGTTTTACTGAAGAAAAAGACTCAAGATAAAGTCTATTGTCCAAGGGATGCAAAAGATTTGAAGTCACTGGGCCTATTCGAAGATTTATCGAAGAAAAGGAACAAAAAAGATGGAAGATTTATATAAGTCGAAGAAACTCAAGTCTATTAAACGAAGAAATTAAAAGACGAGTTGAATTTAATCGACGACAAATCCCGAATCAGAATCGAAAACGGAAACATTTCTGAAAAGACGATAAGACAAGAAGAACGGGAGAAAGCCCACTCACCAACCAAAAGACAAGCCTATAAAAGGAGCCCCTCACACATTTTAGGAGTTAGTCTGGAGTTTTCTCTCCTCCCCTTTTTTCTCCTTTCTTGTTCGTTCCATCACCATCACCACTAGGGTGATTGGTGATTTTAATCTTTGTTTTTCCAATCTTGTTGTTTTCATCTTTGTTTAATCTTGTTAAAACATTAATCATTTAATACAAGTTCTTTGTTTAATCTTTCCATTTAATCTTAATCATCTTCATCTTTATCTTCAAGTTCTTAAGTTTTTTTATTTTCTTGATTTGATCTTCAAAAGTTGTTGGGATTTGTGTTTTTGTTGATGGGATTTGTAGTTTATGGTTAGTAGATGCTTTTTGTTTAGTTTTATTTAAGATTTGGTGAAAAACTTGGTGATTTTTGGATCAAAATCGTTTTTCCTTGTTCTTCGGGTATTCTTGCTGTTCTGGGTTTTCCAGACTTCCGAACCAAGCTGAAACTTCCGAACCAAGCATAACTTCCGAACCAAACAAAAGTTCCGAACAAAGCCAAAAAGTTCCGAACCAAGCTGAAACTTCCGAACCAAACAAAAAGTTCCGAACGAAGCCAAAAAGTTCCGAACCAAGCTGAAACTTCCAAACCAAGCAGAAAGTTCCGAACGAAGCCAAACTTCCGAACCAAGGGGTTTCATTCGGAAGTCCAAAATTCCGAATCAAGGAGTTTCATTCGGAAGTTCTAAACTTCCGAACCAAGGGCCTTTATCCGGAAACGTCTGAATCAAGGGGCTTCAGAAACTTCCGAATCAAAGGCAAAGTTTAAGAATTCCGAACCAGTTATCTTTTGAGCATTTTAAGGTTTACTGTTTCTTTACTGCTTCTTTACTGTTTCTTTATTTTAATTTTATTTTAATTTTAATTCAAGTTTATTAATCGTCATTAAATTAATTGTCTTTGATTTAAGGTTTCATTGTAGCATACTTAAACTTTTTATTAGATTAGAAAAACCAAACCCTTTTATTTAGTAACCAAGAACAACCATTCCACTTAAGGCCGAGATCAATTCGAGAGGATTCCGAGATTAAAATCTGAACCCATACAAAATCAATGTATTTTCCGAATCAAAGGCAAAGTTTAAGAATTCCGAACCAGTTATCTTTTGAGCATTTTAAGGTTTACTATTTCTTTACTGCTTCTTTACTGTTTCTTTATTTTAATTTATTTTAATCTTTATTTTAATTTTAATTCAAGTTTATTAATCGTCATTAAATTAATTATCTTTGATTTAAAGTTTCATTGTAGCATACTTAAACTTTTTATTAGATTAGAAAAACCAAACCCTTTTATTTAGTAACCAAGAACAATCATTCCACTTAAGGCCGAGATCAATTCGAGAGGATTCCGAGATTAAAATCTGAACCCATACAAAATCAATGTATCAAATGGCGCCGATGCCGGCTCTTCTCGTTAAGATCAAAAGTTTTTTGTGAGAACTTAGATTTTGGGATCCGTTCCCCGTGAACGTTACTTTTTTAAGAAAATTTTCAAAAATACAAAAAATTAAAAAATTAAAAAATTAAAAAAAAAATTAAAAAAAATTAATAAAAACCAAAAATATTTTTGCTTTGTTTTTCTTTGTTCGTTCTTTTGCACGTGTATGCGCACTCGATCCACGTCTTATCAAGAGCCTGAGCCTCTCGATCACTTAGACATGGCCGGTGTACCACCTCCAAACAATAATAACAACAACAACCTGCCTTTCAACAACATGAATAATAACAACAACAATGAACCCCTTCCGGATAATCGCCCGATGATTGAATTGCTGCAAGCTCATGTCGATGGAAACACGGATCCAATTGTTATACCACCAATTGCCGCCAACAATTTCGAGCTAAAATCAGGCTTTATCCAGATGGTCTCCGCTCAACCATTCTTGGGACGAACCATTGATGATCCACACGACCATATCAAGAGATTCTTGCAACTCACCAACACGGTCAAGTTCAATGGTGTTCCACAAGAGGTTATAAGGTTACAACTTTTTCCCTTTTCTTTAGAGGGACAAGCCCGGCATTGGCTTGCTAAGGAACCGCCACAGAGTATTCTCTCGTGGACGGATTTGGAAACAAAGTTTATCAACTATTTTTTTCCACCCTCTCGTACTACCGCATTGCGGAATGAAATCATAAATTTTGAACAAAAGTACGATGAGTCGTTCAGTGAATCTTGGGATCGTTTTAAAGATCTTTTAAGAAAATGCCCACAACATGGTTTTACCAAAGTACATCAAATCAATACTTTTTACAATGGTTTAAGCATGAGTGACCAAGATTCACTGAACAGTGCCTCGGGGGGTAATCTATTGGCTAAGACTTCCAATGCTGCTTGGGACATCATTGAGAATAAATCTCGTGTGCAAACCAAGAGTGTTCGGACCAATGTCGCTAGTGCTAGCACTAGTGACAGCGACAAGCGATTGGACAAAATCACTACGCTTCTTGAATCGCTTGTCACCCACACCGTCAGCAACAACAACAGCAACAACGCCAAACACGCTCAAGTGAACGCTGTCAGCCAACCTTGTGAGATATGCGGTGGTCCTCACTCTTACACAACTTGTACCGCCACCCAAGACTACCCTGCTGAGAATGTGAATGCGGCAAATGGCACCTACCAACAACCTGCTTATCAAGCTAGACCTCAAGGTGACCGTAACTTGCTTAGCTATCGATCCAACAACTATCTTTCACCACCTGGTTTCCCTCCTACCAACCCAAACCAATAACAAAACCTTAATCGCCCTCCTCAACAACAACAACAACCTCGACAACCATACATCCCACCTCACAAGCAGCAACAACCACCTCAACGTAACAATCAAGTCTACCAACAACCTGCTTACCAACCACATGCATACAATACTCCTCCCAACCAAACCACCACTGCATTACACCAAGAGGTTGCAACCTACATGAGAACCAATGATGTGATTGTGGGAAATCTCCAAGAGGAAGTGCGCAATTTGAAAGCATACTTGGTCAAGCAAGGAAACGATTTGAGAGCCGACATGAGAAACACGTTGGATAGCCAAACTAATGATCTGAGGAACATGATGGCTAGTTTCTTCCAAGGTAATCAACCCTCTTCTTCGGGTACTCTTCCGAGTAACACCGTTGCGAACCCAAGAGGGGAGATGAAAGCAATCACTACTCGAAGTGGTAAAGGTACCAAGGAACCCGAGCTTCCTATACCTCCACCGGTGGTTGTGACTAAGGAGAACAAGTCGCCTGCTCCTATTCCTCCTCCTTCTCCTTCCTCAATTTCTCCACCTCTTCCTTCTACCCCTCCTCCACCCGTGGTTGTGAGTGATCCTATTCCTCTAAAGCCTTCCTCTTCTTCCAATATACCTTATCCTTCAAGGTTGCGGAAAGAGAAGCAAAAGAGCAAGGATGATATTCAGGTTTCGAACTTCCTAAAAATGTTCAAACAACTGAATTTCAATATCTCCTTCGCTGAGGCTCTCGCTCACATGCCCAAATAAGCAATATGTTTAAAGATCTTCTGAGCGACAAGGAAAAGCTCCTCGATATTGCCAACACCCAACTTAATGAGAATTGCTCTGCAGTGCTCTTAAGGAAATTGCCAACTAAGCTTGGTGATCCGGGTCGTTTTCTTATCCCTTGCAATTTCCCGGGAGTAGAGAATTGCATGGCCCTAGCCGATCTAGGTGCCAGTATTAATCTCATGCCTCTAAGTGTTTGGAAGCAATTATCTCTCCCAGAGCTAGTTCCCACCAAAATGACTTTGGAATTAGCTCACCGTACGGTTGCTTATCCAGTGGGGATAGCCGAAGACGTCATTGTAGGAGTCGACAAATTCACCTTTCCTGCTGATTTTGTTGTCGTCGACTACGAGATGGACCCCCGTGTGCCACTTATTGTTGGTCGTCCATTCTTAAGGACCGGTCGCACTCTCATTGATGTTGAAGCTGGTGAGCTTATCATGAGAGTGGGTGACGATAAAGTAGTCTTCAACATGGGAAAGTTGTCTAAACAACCTTATTCCAACGAGAGTGTTAATTGTATTGACGTTCTGGATGAGGCTTGTGAAGCACACTTTATTGATGCTTGCAAAAGTATTCCTTCCTCTCTTCCCAATGTTGTGACCGTGTCCTCTATTGATTCATCGTTGTCTCTATTTGGAGATAGTGATTTATTTTGGAACAATCTTGAAGATACCATGGGAGATGCGAATTTAGCTACTAATGATTCTCCTATCGATGGGGATGAAGACATGAATTTCTTTGACAATCTTCTCACTGAAGACAATCCTTCTCCTCCATCTCCCACGGTCATTGCTATCGATACTCCGACTTCGAATACGCCTCCCGTCGAAAATCCTCCGGATTTAGAACTTAAGGAGTTGCCGCCCCATCTCGAGTATGTATTCCTTGATGAAGAGAAGAAGTCGCCAGTTATTATTGCTAAGGATTTGAAGGATGAAGAGAAAGCCCGACTTGTCGCTGTGTTGAAAGATCATAAGAAGGCTATTGCTTGGAAGATTTCAGATATTCGTGGAATTGATCCTCACTTCTGCACACACAAAATTCTCATGGAGGACGACTTTAAGCCCACAATTCAAAGCCAACGAAGGGTGAATCCAAAAATCCATAAAGTCATCAAAACAGAGGTTATCAAACTTCTTGATGCGGGTATGATTTACCCTATTTCGGATTCACCATGGGTTAGTCCAATCCATTGTGTGCCCAACAAGGGCGGAATAACCGTTGTTCCCAATGAACACAACGAGTTGATTCCCACTCGTCTCGTTACTGGGTGGAGAGTTTGTATAGACTATCGCAAACTCAATGATGCCACGAGAAAGGATCATTTCTCTCTACCTTTTATGGACCAAATGCTTGAACGTTTAGCCGGTAATGAATATTACTGCTTTCTTGATGGTTTCTCGGATTATTTTCAAATACCCATCGATCCCCAAGATCAAGAGAAGACTACATTCACTTGTCCCTATGGCACTTTCGCTTACAAAAGAATGCCTTTTGGCTTATGTAATGCGCTCGGGACTTTCCAAAGGTGCATGTTAGCTATCTTCCATGACATGGTTGAACAAACCATGGAAGTCTTCATGGATGATTTCTCGGTCTTCGGGGATTCTTTCTCTTCTTGCCTTGCCAATTTGGAACGTATGCTTAAGCGGTGCGAAGACACTCGCCTAGTTCTGAATTGGGAAAAATGCCATTTTATGGTAAAAGAAGGCGTCGTGCTTGGACATAAGATCTCGAAAGCCGGTCTTGAAGTTGACCGTGCTAAAGTCGATGTTATCGCAAAGTTGCCTCCACCTTCAACCGTGAAGGGTGTGAGAAGTTTTCTGGGTCATGCGGGCTTCTACCGTCGATTCATCAAAGATTTTTCTCAAATCACTCGCCCGATGACCCACCTCTTGGAAAAAGATACTCCTTTTATCTTTTCCAAAGAGTGTCTTGAAGCCTTCAACTCGCTTAAGGATAAGCTTACTAAGGCACCCGTCTTAGTTACCCCTAATTGGGAGCTGCCTTTTGAGTTGATGTGCGATGCTAGTGATTTTGCTATTGGAGCGGTTCTGGGACAAAGAGTGAACAAACACTTCCAACCGATCCATTACGCTAGCAAGACAATGACTGGGGCACAATTGCATTATACGACAACCGAAAAAGAGCTTTTAGCTGTTGTCTATGCTTTTGAAAAATTCCGCCCCTATCTTGTCCTTTCTACCACCATTGTGTACACCGATCATTCCGCGCTGAAGTACTTGTTGACAAAGCAAGATTCCAAACCAAGACTTCTTCGCTGGGTTTTGCTGCTCCAGGAATTTAAAATCGAAATTCGCGATAAAAAAGGAGCAGAAAACCTAGCCGCGGATCATCTCAGCAGACTTGAGGATCCTTACCAAGGGGATCATCCGACCAAAGAAATCAATGATTCTTTTCCCTTGGAGACCTTAATGTCTATAAACTCGAAGCCGAATAAAACCCCGTGGTTTGTGGACTTTGCAAACTACTTGGCGGGTGGAATTCTCAAGGAAGGGTTGACGTCCCAACAAAAGAAAAAGTTCTTCACCGACATCAAGACTTATTTTTGGGACGACCCTTACCTATTCAAACAATGTGCCGACCTGATTATCCGCCGAAGTGTTGATGGACCGGCAGCGTCAGAAATCCTTGATGCTTGCCACAAAGGACCCACCGGTGGTCACTTTGGTCCCAACTTCACCGCCAAAAAAGTGTTTGATTACGGATTTTATTGGCCCTCCATATATCGTGATGCTCACAATATGGTTAAGCGATGTGATGTTTGCCAAAAGCAAGGCAAAATCACACATAAAGACGAGATGCCTCAGAATTTCATTCAAGAATGTGAAATTTTTGATGTTTGGGGTATCGACTTTATGGGGCCATTCCCTTCTTCTAAAGGAAACAAATACATCCTTGTAGCCGTTGACTACGTTTCAAAGTGGGTCGAAGCCAAAGCTTTACCCACTAATGACGCAAGGGTGGTTTGTAACTTTTTGAAAGCTCTTTTCGCTAGATTCGGTGTGCCTCGTGCCATTATTAGTGATCGTGGGACTCATTTCTGCAATGACCAATTTGCTAGAGTCATGGCTAAGTACGGTGTAAACCATCATCTTTTCACCGCCTATCATCCCCAAACCAATGGGCAAGCCGAGATATCCAATCGTGGATTGAAGCGAATTTTGGAGCGTACTGTGGGAGAGCATCGTGCCGCGTGGGCCGATAAGTTAGATGATGCTCTGTGGGCTTTCCGTACTGCTTACAAGACCCCGATCGGTTGTACACCTTATCGTCTTGTGTACGGAAAAGCATGCCACCTTCCCATCGAGCTGGAGCATAAGGCGCACTGGGCCTTAAAGTGGGCTAACTTCGACATCAACAAAGCCGGTGATCATCGTAAGATTCAACTCAACGAGCTCAATGAACTGAGGAATGAAGCTTATGAGAACTCGCTGATCTACAAATAGAAGACGAAGATCCTCCATGACGCAAAAATCAAGAACCGAGAGTTCCACGTTGGTGATCAAGTCTTACTTTTTAACTCTCGGTTGAAGATCTTCTCTGGCAAGTTGAAGAGCCGTTGGTCTGGTCCATTCACCGTCGCCAACGTCTTTCCGTATGGGACCATTGAGCTTTCTCAGCCAAATGGGCCCAATTTCAAGGTGAATGGCCAGCGTCTAAAGCTGTACTTTGGTGAGGACATCTCTCAGGAGATGATTCCATCCCTCACCACGTTCCCCATGAACTAATTTTGGGTCGAGTCAGGCTCGTGACTCGGTTATCAAAAACAAGCGCTCCTCGGGAGGCAGCCCGACTATCTATCCTTTTATGTGTTAACCTCCTAAGTGTAGGGGGACCTACATAGGTGTTTGTCTTTGTGTGGTGATGTGATTACAGGGATAAGTGCACTCTTGGAAACTTTGAAGAACCGTGCTCCCGTGCTATCCGAAATCCGGTTCTATCTCTCAACTATCGTGATTCAATTTTCTTCATACTCACATTTGAAATTGATCACTTTAGTCGTCTCTTCCTTAACTTGAGTTAACCAACGTGCACAATGTCATAAGTGTAGGGGAAACTTTTCCCACATGCTTAAACATTGAGGACAATGTTTATCTTAAGTGTAGGGGGGACTTCTATCGAAGTTTTAAGTGGACTTTTCCATGAAAATGCCTTCAATTAACCGGAAAATCATATTTTTCAACATTTTTCAAATTTTTTATTAACTTTGGCCATTTAGTTGTAATTTTTAAATTTTTATCGTTGCTTTCATATGTATATATCCCGCAATAAAGTCAAATTTTAATAAAGTGGTGTAGCTAGTTTAGAAGTCTTTGACATATTAGGCCCGTTGCGTTTATTTTGACTCAACCCGAATAGACTTATCCAAGTTTATTCTAGCTAGTATCCTTAACCATGTAGACCTTAATTGGTTTATTAGGCTAAGTGTCCACGAGTCTCATTACTTGAGATTTTAAATTGTGGAGGACGAGAAATGATAGAGTCAATTATAAGTCGGTATTCTTGCGCAAGCTCACTTGGTGTAATTATTTGCCTATTCTCCCATCACTTGCTAATAATTATCTGCAATAAGTAAGGTCGTACGATTTGAAAAGTTACTTAGCTTCTAGCCCAAGATCGTTTAAAAGTTGCTCGGTAATGATAAGAGTTCATAGCCAAGGCATAACTTATGAAGCGGGGCGCGAAGATTGGCGAGTCCGAAAAGGCCCTAACAAGGCATGAGGATTCCATTTTATTGCTGAAGATCCAAGTGATGTGAAAAGCATTATTCCTAAAATCAATATGAAGGATCAAGACTCACGACGAGAAGCAATCAACTCCCATAAAGATCATGGAGAAGTCTATCCGAAAAGACCCTAACATGGTATGAGGATAAATAGATCCAAGTCCGAAAAGGAGGCGGATCGTTGTATCTCAAAATCCCAATTAGAGATTGAAGAAATAATCATGAAGTCGTGGTCAACAAAGTTGGAGTACCCCTCAAAAGTCTCCAAGTGAAGAAACTCTATTATGATGAGAAGACCATTATCTCAAGAACGTCTCTCGAAGATATGAAGTATGAAGTACATGCCAAATATCGGCCCGATAAAGGTCTCAAATCGTGAACCAAGTTATGCCAAGATATGAACTTTTTGATATCCCGAGAAGCAGTTTTAAGAGATTTTGTCCTTTAGCTAACTATCGATCAAATCGTCCTACTTTGCTTTCAGTCTAAATAAACTATCGAAATAAGTCCAAAAATGCATCTTCATGATCATTCTAAGACAAAAATAAAATATAAGAGATACACCTAGGAATAAGGGAGTTTAAGCATTTAATTAAGCCATGTGTGTAAGTGTTTGAATTGCTAACTTATAATAACAATGATCTCGTTTTTAAGCTTAGTTTGGGGAACGTGAAACTTGAGGGTGATAAATCTTCACAGCACCAAAGCCCTAATGTAAGTCATCGATTTCTTTGCAAGTTATTTCCATGTAGCTATTCTCAAGTGAAAATGGTTTTCTATCCCTTTGTTACCTTTGAAGTTTTATGTCTTTAATTTTTGTTTAGTAGAATTTAAATAAGGCCAAGGTTGATTAATTATGAGAAAAGTTTAAAATTGCTTTATCACTAAGCATTGCATGAGGGCATGGCAATGGTTAAGTGTAGGGGATTTGATAGGTGTGTAAACACCCATCCTTTTACCACTTAATTCTGGCTAAAACGAGACCAAAACGCGTATTTAATATCTTTTGTTTGGAATTATGCGTGGTTTTTGTGTTTATTGTGTTTTCAGAGCCAGCCGGATGAATATTGAAGAAAACATGGGGTTGCACAAGTTTTACTGAAGAAAAAGACTCAAGATAAAGTCTATTGTCCAAGGGATGCAAAATATTTGAAGTCACTGGGCCTATTCGAAGATTTATCGAAGAAAAGGACCAAAGATGGAAGATTTATATAAGTCGAAGAAACTCAAGTCTATTAAACGAAGAAATTAAAAGACGAGTTGTATTTAATCGACGACAAATCCCGAATCAGAATCGAAAACGGAAACTTTTCTGAAAAGACGATAAGACAAGAAGAACGGGAGAAAGCCCACTCACCAACCAAAAGACAAGCCTATAAAAGGAGCCCCTCACACATTTTAGGAGTTAGTCTGGAGTTTTTTCTCCTCCCCTTTTTTCTCCTTTCTTGTTCGTTCCATCACCATCACCACTAGGGTGATTGGTGATTTTAATCTTTCTTTTTCCAATCTTGTTGTTTTCATCTTTGTTTAATCTTGTTAAAACATTAATCATTTAATACAAGTTTTTTGTTTAATCTTTCCATTTAATCTTAATCATCTTCATCTTTATCTTCAAGTTCTGAAGTTTTTTTATTTTCTTGATTTGATCTTCAAAAGTTGTTGGGATTTGTGTTTTTGTTGATGGGATTTGTAGTTTATGGTTAGTAGATTCTTTTTGTTTAGTTTTATTTAAGATTAGGTGAAAAACTTGGTGATTTTTTGATCAAAATCGTTTTTCCTTGTTCTTCGGGTATTCTTGCTGTTCTGGGTTTTCCAGACTTCCGAACCAAGCTGAAACTTCCGAACCAAGCATAACTTCCGAACCAAACAAAAGTTCCGAACAAAGCCAAAAAGTTCCGAACCAAGCTGAAACTTCCGAACCAAACAAAAAGTTCCGAACGAAGCCAAAAAGTTCCGAACCAAGCTGAAACTTCCGAACCAAGCAGAAAGTTCCGAACGAAGCCAAACTTCCGAACCAAGGGGTTTCATTCGGAAGTCCAAAATTCCGAATCAAGGAGTTTCATTCGGAAGTTCTAAACTTCCGAACCAAGGGCCTTTATCCGGAAACATCCGAATCAAGGGGCTTCAGAAACTTCCGAATCAAAGGCAAAGTTTAAGAATTCCGAACCAGTTATATTTTGAGCATTTTAAGGTTTACTGTTTCTTTACTGCTTCTTTACTGTTTCTTTATTTTAATTTTATTTTAATCTTTATTTTAATTTTAATTCAAGTTTATTAATCGTCATTAAATTAATTGTCTTTGATTTAAGGTTTCATTGTAGCATACTTAAACTTTTTATTAGATTAGAAAAACCAAACCCTTTTATTTAGTAACCAAGAACAATCATTCCACTTAAGGCCGAGATCAATTCGAGAGGATTCCGAGATTAAAATCTGAACCCATACAAAATCAATGTATTTTCCGAATCAAAGGCAAAGTTTAAGAATTCCGAACCAGTTATCTTTTGAGCATTTTAAGGTTTACTGTTTCTTTACTGCTTCTTTACTGTTTCTTTATTTTAATTTTATTTTAATCTTTATTTTAATTTTAATTCAAGTTTATTAATCGTCATTAAATTAATTGTCTTTGATTTAAGGTTTCATTGTAGCATACTTAAACTTTTTATTAGATTAGAAAAACCAAACCCTTTTATTTAGTAACCAAGAACAATCATTCCACTTAAGGCCGAGATCAATTCGAGAGGATTCCGAGATTAAAATCTGAACCCATACAAAATCAATGTATCACATAGCAATAGGGAACCGCGCCATATACTGGCGTACCGCGTACAGAGGTTCGTTTTTCTGAAAACCTAACTTGTTTAGGTTCACTAGTAGATGCTTCATTAGTGTTATATCCCAACCTAAGTCTTTCCTTAGAATGAATTTGTTTGTTTAACATATCATCAAGAGCACTGGTACCTTTCATGAACTTTCCAATTTAATGGAGGTACTCTTGAGATCTTCATTCTCTTGTCTAAGGTTTTCACATTTTAGACAACCTAAATCAACTTCTTTGTTTTTCTCAAGCTTAGTTAATTTCTCTCTTAGCTCACTAATCTCATTTTCAAGCTTAGTTCTAGTTGATTTTATCACTTTGTTCTTTTCAATGAATTTAAGGCTAATTTTGTGTAAGTTATTGTATTGGCCTTCTAAATCGATATCATCTTGAGAAGAACTATTATTGCTATAATAATCGGTTTTGGAATGTACCTCTTTATAAGTGTGAGCCATAAGACATTTCTCATCTTTGGGGTTGTCATCAACATCTTCACCGCTATCGCTCCATGGACCTCCAATGAACGCCGTGTGGTTCTTGTCGCGTGAAGGCTTAGGACAATCACCAATGAAATGATTCGGATCACCACATCTAAAGCATTTCCTACCACCTTTATCATCCTTGGTAAATCGATTTTTGGAGAAGGGTCTCTTGTCGTTGTTTGGTTGCCTCGCGTGTTGACCTCGTCTCTTGAAGAACTTCTTGAAGTCTCTAACAGCCATGGCATATTCCTCATCATCACTATCTGAGGATCTTTCATGGTCACTTTACGCCTTCTTGGCCTTGAGTGCTAGAGACTTCCTTTCACTCTTGGTTTTTACCATTTTCGAGTCCTTCAAAATTATCATCTCATGAACTTTCAAGTTGCCAATGATTTCATCAAGTGATAATGTGGTGAGATCCTTTGATTCTTCAGTTGTTGTGACTTTAGCTCTCCAATTTGGATGTAACGCCCTAAGAAACTTCCTAACATTGTTCTTGCTAGAAAAACCTTCATCAAGTGCTTTTAGACTAGTAATAATAGTGTTAAATCTAGCAAATGCACTATCAATAGATTTATCTTCAAAGATGACAAACTGTTCATATTGTTGAACAAGAAGATCGATTTTACTTTCTTTGACTTGGATATTACCTTGGTGGGTTACTAAAAGAGTGTTCCAAATATCTTCAGCGGTTTGACACATAAAAATACTTTCGTACTCTTTCTTTGGTAAAGCATTATAAATCAACATTTTAGCCTCATTATTTTTAGAAAGTTTCATTTTAGTGTCATCATTAGCTTTCTCAAAAGTGACTATCTCTTTGCTTTTATAAACTTCATTATATCGATAAGGCAAAAATTCACCATGGGTAATAACATGCCAAATATCTAAATCTTTTGATTTCACATAAGTCTCAGATCTATTTTCTAATAAATAAAACTATCGGTTTCAAAAAGAGGTGGTCTTTGCATAGATTGCCCTTCTAGGTACTTGTTGGAATCCATAGATCGATTCAAGTTTTAAAATACAATATATTTTAAAAAGGCTTGAGCAACCACGCTCTGATACCAATTGTAGAAACTAGAAGAGGGGGTTGAATAGTTTCTTAAATTTACTTGTCAAAATACGGGTTTCAAAAATCCTTTTCAAAAACTTAGACTTGAGTGATTATGTGAAACCTTCTTATACACAATATGAAGAAAGGATAGTGCAACTAATAATAATCACAAGTATAAAGAATAATGAATGTAAAGAGGTAAGAGAAACAAAAATCAAACCAAACACCAAGGATTTATAGTGGTTCGGCAACGAAGCTCACTCCTCGTCCCTACTCCACTCCTGAGTACTCCTTACTCGAGAGTTTACTAATCAACAAGCTCCTTAAGGTGGAGAAACCGTACATAACGTTGCTTATCTAATTTCTGAATCTAAGCTAAAAGTCGAGCCCTAATCTTAGCTAGGACCAATCTACACCAATAAACTTTAAGGACCAAGTATTAACCTTAAAACATACAAAACTTCCAAATAGACACAATTACTTGGATCTTCATACCAATGACACAACAGTGAATAAATAAGATTTGATCTTTAATGGATCTTTGAGGTAAACACAACACTTCAAGGATGAAAGTGTTCTTATCTTTGCACTTGGAAATGAAGAGATGGGAGAAGAAAGATTCACTTCTAAACAAGTAGTAATCAACCAAATGACCAAGGATTTGAGTGATTTTAGAAGTATGAAAGAATCTGGAAATATATGTGCAAAAGAGGTGAAGAGAAAATCTGAGAATTGTCCACTATTTATAAGACAAGGCTCCAACGGCTATATCTGTTTGCGGTTCCTTATAGCTACCCGCGGTTCCTTACCGATAAGTAACCGCATAACTACTTAAGGAGCCGCCAGAGTAGACTCTGCTCCTTTTTGTCTTTTAGTGATATGGTTCGAATCCGGTGATTAAAATATCCTGAAAGGATATTCCAAACCAAGATAGAATATGCCATTTTCAAATTTTCAAATATTTAATTTAATAAAACATTTTCTTAAAAATAAAGTTCAATAAAAACTTGTCACACAAAATAAAAAGTGAGTCTTAAGAAAAGATTAAATCATTGATCACTTAATTATGATGAGTATTTGTTTGTACATACCTTAAGTAATAATGGTTGAAATAAAAAATACTTGAACTCGAGAATTTGTTTTTCGTTGTTTTCGTAAATGCTTGTTTTTACATATTGTCGGGATCAAAACAAAGCGAGACCTAAAAATGCAAGTAACGTTTTTAGGCATCATTACATTAACAGAAGCAATGGTTGAAAATGATTGAAAAAGAGTAAGAAGACATATGAATAAAAGTATTTTAAGTAATAATATGGGTACGAACGGTGAGTTAGTTTTTATCGGTTGAAAGGTGGTTGTGAGTGAGTTGAAATGAAAAATAGAGAAAAGTGGTCCTTGAGTTGGAAGTGCATATTGTGTTCTACTCCCTCAAGCTTTTGGATCCACGTGTAGCAAAAAGCACATCACACACGAATGCACCATACAAACACAACATACACTCACAAACGCATAAGAAAACTTTTATAAGATTACAAAAACAAATGAACAAGAAATAGTTGGTGAATACAACGTGAGACGCTATGGCGCGAGCTTGTGTCTGAATCAACGTTATACGACAGCATAATAAGCACCAACTAGCCCTACGACGAGGAACTGTGTGCTTTAATAATAGCAAGCTTCTTAGGATTTAAAAGAAAAAAGAGTAAAAAGTAGCCTTGAACATTGTCAAAAACTTCCGTGTTTAGATTAAAAAAGGCATGTTATTCTTTTAAATTTCCTTTCTAATACCTGAATCAATGTAAAAAGGTGCTAAATTCGAAAGAAAAGGGTTGTCTTGGGATAGGAAATCTGAAAGCTTTGGATCTACCTTTAATTTAATAATAGAGGTAAAGGTTTCATACAGATAAACACAAAAACGTCATAACAAATGTATATGGTTTGAATAATGGAGGCATTAGTAACTTGGATTGTATATCTGTAACACCCCATTTAACAGGATAGAGTGCTACAGTAAATTATGGCGTATCATCAAAGCATGCAAGGTAAATGTCTAAACATTCATGACCATAAATAGAAATACCGGAATCAAACATCGGTAGTCTAGTAACTCACAAACAAGCAATATAAGTACTGTAAATGGAAAGGACTAAACAATGTCCAAAAGATATAAAGTATGATAAAGTAGGAATAAATGCATAAGTTAAAAGAGGCCGGATAGCTTCCAATCCGAATGCACATACTCTGGAGTTCCTACTTGCGTCCTTGGGTACCTGCCATTTGGGAACATGGAAAAGTAGACGGCTGAGCATAACGCTCAGTGCACGGATATACAATAAAGCATGGAAAACATAGAATATGGAAGCATATAAAGAGTATAAAGCATGAATGGCAGCGGAAATGAATAAGTCCTAGAAAACCTAGTTGTCTATCATGTTAACTGGTTTTAGTTCTGAAAACATAGCTTATGTTACTTATGAAAAATTTATATTAGTTAATGTACCATAATAGCCAATATAGGTCATGAGGTCAACAACGTGCATGAATACTTAGAGGGGAGACCTCATCATGCAATTAGAGGGGTTGCCTCTAATTAACTGGTCAGTGGGTAGGAGGGATCAGCTCCTTGTGAAGGATGCAAGGCACACACCACATTCACCATGAAATCCTGACTGAAACATGTAACTAGGATGCACCCATACGCCCCACATGATAATATAAAATTATAATGGCTAAATAACTGAAAAGGGACGCCATGAGCTATCACTCCGCCGTGGTGAAATCATAACACTAGTGCCTCTAGTGTTATGGTTATGGTACCTCCATAACTAAGTGAAACTGGTCATGCATGTATATGGCTAAGGTAACTAATAAAAACATAAGCATTTAATCTGTAACTACTGGGGAAAACAGTTGGCTGCATACGGGAAATCCTAATGAAGGAAGAGATTGTCCTTACTGAAGGACGAGAAATTCGTACCTTATGTCCAGTAGAAGCTAACGGAAACGATGAAGACTAATCCGCCTTGATGGATAACACTACATAAGAAATATGAACGTGTATGAGTTGTCTGAATTACATGTGTTTTACTGGTTCCGTGTGTTATTAGCTTGTTATACGTATTCTGTCATGTTTTACTGTTTACTGTGTTAACTGTAGTTATTAGGATGTTCTGTTGTGTATTATTCATGTATTAGTGTATTATAATACTTGTATTGTAATACTAAGTAATTTTCTAAAAATAGTAGGTTTCCATAAATAGTAAGTTTCCAAAAATAGAAAGTTTCCAAAAATAGAAAGTTCCCAAAAATAAAAAGTTTCCGAAATTAGTAAGTTTCCATAATTAGAATTAAGCTGAATTATAAATATTAAATGAAGTCAAATTAGTACAATGCAAGTCATGGTTATAGTTGGTTAATTAAATAACTGGTTAATTTAATTAAACTATACGTTATATGATTTTAATTAAAATACATGTTTAATTAAAATGACTAAGTATAATTACCTTAGGTTATACATGAATTAAATTTAATAAATTAGTTAACCTAGAGTTTAATATGACATGATTTATAAAAATAGTTTTTATAAAAACCCAAATCCCGAGCCCGTGTTTTAATATAAGCCGAATCAAATAAGCTATAAACAAGTCTCACCGAGACCTTGGAAAGGATCTCGGTTGACACTACTAAAACAACTAAACATGTAAACATACCCCGACCTAGTGTCGGGGTTTCTTTGATCTCGAATCCGATCAACAAAAGCAACCGAGCACCCTTACGGGTCTCGGTGGTGTCTCAGTTCACAGAAAAACCGAAAACAAACACACCCCGACCCATGGTCGGGGTTCCCTTGTCTTGTCGAGCCAAAAACCAACCAAGCCGAGACCTAAAGGTCTCAGTGGTGGTGATAATAAACAAGCTGAGCACCCCCTTTGGGGTCTCGGTGTCTCGGCCGAACCAAACAACACCAAACCAAACTTAAAACATAATTTAATTTAATCCTTAACATGTTTATGCATTGTTTTCTTGAAGATTAAATTAAATGTTCATGAAATCATAAGAAAAGAAAATGAAAAGAAAGGTTTTTGACTTTACCAATACGTGTAAAATAACGAGATGATTACAAATAAATAAACAACACCAAAAATCATCCGTGTTTGCCTTGTTTTGTGATGTGTCCGGCGGCAAGAGTGAACCAAGAGAGAGAAGAAAAAATTTTGTAAAACCTAAAATATGAGAAAAACAATTCTCCTGATGTTTTATTAAATTTGGTTTTGGGCCAAAAGGCCCACATGGGTCCTTTCTCTCTTGTTGACGCGGCTATGAGGCCCACAATGGGTAACCCTTAGCGTTTCTCGAGTCTAATTATTTATCGAGTGTGTTCGTGATTTAATATTTGAGATTTTAGTGTTCGTGATCGTGTCCCATTTATAATATTCATGATTATTCGTTATTTAATTGTGTGACACGTGTATTAATATTATAAATGGAAAGTTTTAATTTTATCGTATTTTCGTAAGTTACTGTTCACGTGTACTGTTCATAGGTTTTTAATGGGGGTTTTACAACTCTTCCCCTCTAAAAGAACAATTCGTCCTCGAATTAGAGAAAGTAAACTGAAAGAAAACATACCCGAATTAGAACTGGAAATGAGGGTAAGAAGTCCGTATAGACTCCTCCGTCTCCCAAGTGGCTTCCCGCTCAGGATGATCCCTCCAGAGGATTTTGACGAAAGGAATCGTCTTCCTCCGCATGACACGGTCTTTTCGCTCAAGAACTCTCTCGGGTTCTTCGACATATGAAAGATCCTCTCGAATCTGATCAAGTGGATACTGGACAACATGAACCGGATGATAGTTTTATCCTCTGAGTAAGGACACATGGAACACGTTGTGAACGTGTGATAGCTGAGGCGGTAACGCTAAACGATATGACACTTCACCAACGCGTTCTATGATGTCGAACGGTCCGAAGCGAGGACTGAGCTTCCCTCTGATTCTGAAACGTCTAACTCCTCGTGTAGGTGATACCTTGAGGAAAACATGGTCACCTACGTTGAAAGACACATCTCTACGACGTTTATAAGCATAGCTCTTTTGACGAGCACGAGCTTCCTGAAGCTTTGCCTTGGCGGCAACGACCTTCCCATTGGTCACTTCAATCATCTTTGGTCCTTCCAGCAGTCGTTCGCCCACTTGATCCCAGCAGATTGGGGCACGACACTTTTTGCCATACAACATCTCAAAGGGAGCACACTTGATGCTAGCGTGCCAACTGTTTTTGTATGCGAATTCTACTAGGAATATATAATCATCCCAGCTTCCTGACCATTCTAGAGCACATGATCGCAGCATGTCCTCTAATGTCTGAATGGTACGCTCTGACTGTCCGTCGGTCTGAGGATGAAAGGCAGTGCTAAACTTAAGTATGGTGCCCCAAGCTTTCTGTAGACTCTGCCAGAAATGTGATGTGAAACGGGGATCTCTATCAGAGATGATTTATGATGGAGTACCATGCAGTCTCATGATATCTCTCTGGAATGTGTCTGCTAATTTGCTGACCGGATGCTCCTTGCGAATCGGCAAAAAATGAGCAGATTTAGTCAACCTATCCACAATGACCCAGATTGCGTCATTCTTCTTCTGAGTAACCAGAAGACCAGTAACAAAATCCATGGAGATTTTGTCCCACTTCCATGCTGGAATATCTAATGGTTGTAGTAAACCATTAGCACGCTGATGTTTGATCTTCACCTGTTGGCAGATCGTACACTTAGAAACGAAGGTGGCAACATCCTGCTTCATACCACTCCACCAAAAGTGTTGCTTGATGTCGTGGTACATATTGGTAGAACCAGGACGTATGGTAAATGGAGAAATGTGAGCCTCAGTCAACACATCTTCCCTGAGAGTAGAGTCATCAGGAACCACTAGTCTAGTGCCCTGCCATAAGATACCATCGTCGTCAACACGAAACTCCATCTGCTGATCAAGGTTTTGAACTATAGCCCAAATATCACCATCATCCTTCTAAGCTTCCTTGATCGTAGAATGTAAGTCTAGTTCCACTCTAAGATTAGCCCAGTAACCATGATGTCCTCATACACAAAACTCAATATCAGTCATCTCCAGGTCACGAATGATCTCCTTTGCAATCCATATGCCAGCAATCATACCCGACCTTCTGCTTAGAGCATCTGCCACCACATTCGCCTTACCAGGATGGTACTGAATGTTGGTGTCGTAATCCTTCAATAGCTCTAACCATCTCCTCTGTCTCATGTTCAGTTCCTTCTGGGTGAAGATGTACTTGAGACTCTTGTGGTCGGTGAATATGTCACATGATTCACCATATAAATAATGTCTCCAGATCTTCAACATGAAAACAACTGCTGCAAGCTCTAAATCGTGAGTAGGATAGTTTTCTTCATAAGGTTTCAGCTGTTGTGATGCGTATGCAATAACCTTCCCATGTTGCATGAGAACGTAGCCTAATCCCTTTCTTGAAGCGTCACTATATATCTGAAATCCACTTGAGCCAAATGGAAGAGTAAGAATAGGTGCAGTCACTAACTTCTGCTTAAGATCTTCAAAGCTATTCTCTCGCTCTTCCGTCCAGACGAATTTCTCTCCTTTCCTCATCAGCTTAGTCAAAGGTAAGGCTAACCGTGAAAACTTCTCTACAAACCTGCGGTAGTAGCCAGCTAAACCCAGAAAATTTCTAACTTCTGTTGTAGATGTAGGTCTCGGCCATTTAGTGATAGTTCAACCTTGGTAGGATCCATGGTGATCCCCTCTATAGTTACAATATGGCCCAGAAATGCCACCTTGGTTAACCAGAACTCACACTTAGAGAACTTGGCGTACAGCTGCTTCTGACGAAGGATTTGTAAGACTGTACGAAGGTGTTCCTCCTTGGATTTGGAGAATATCAGGATGTCATCAATGAACACAATAACGAACTTGTCCAGAAACTCATGGAAGATACGGTTCATCAAATCCATGAAGACAGCTGGAGCATTAGTGAGTCCGAATGGCATGACTATGAACTCGTAGTGCCCATATCGTGTACGAAAAGCAGTCTTAGAGATATCCTGCTCTTTAACCCGTAACTGATGGTAGCCGGACCTCAGGTCGATCTTGGAGAAATGCATGGCGCCCTGAAGTTGATCGAATAGGTCATTAATTCACGGTAAAGGATAACGATTCCTGATCGTGATCTTGTTCAGCTCATGATAGTCTATACATAAACGCATGTTGCCGTCTTTCTTCTTCACGAACAGTACCGGTGCACCCCATGGCGATGCACTGGGAGGATGAAACCTCGTTCCAGAAGTTCCTGCAACTGATCTTTTAGTTCCTTAAGCTCTATGGGTGCCATACGGTAAGGAGCTTTGGAAATTGGCTCTGCACCTGGTATGAGCTCGATTCCAAACTCGACTTCACGAACAGGTGGTATGCCCGAAAGTTTATCTGGAAATACGTTAGGAAACTCTGACACTATAGGTTGATCTTGGATCGATGGAGACTCGGCAGTAATGTCATGAATATTGGCTATGAAGCCCTGACAGCCGTGTGATAGCAATGCACGCGCCTCCATGGATGAAATAATCTGTACTGACCTCCCTGGAAGAAAACTATGGTGTATGTACTTTGGGGATTTAACATCACCGAAGATAACCCGACAAGTGTGGCAGTCAATCGTGGCCTGATGTTTGGATAACCAGTCCATGCCCAAAATCAAGTCAAAATCGCACATGTCCAAAGGAAGTGTGTCAACTCTACGGATCCTGTCATCAAACTCTAGGGGAAGATCTCTGTTCACTTGAGTGATTCGTACAGAGTCCCTAAGTGGCGTGGAAATGTATAAGGCATTATCTAATGGCATCGGGGAAATCCTAACACGTACAGCAAAAGTAGTGGACACGACTGAATGCGTCGCTCCAGTATCAAATAGAACACATGCTGTCAAACCATTCATAAAGAGATTTCTGGTGATAGTACCTGAGGTCTTATTCGCCTGATCTAGAGTAGTAGTGAACACGCGACCAGAAGTAGGAGGTGGCTTGGTGTCGACGTGTCCAGAGGTGCCTTCTATCTCACCCTGACGACAATTCTTCTACTGATGGCCTTGTTGGCCACACTTGAAGCAACCACCAGTACATCGGCGACAAATACCCGAGTATCTGCGCGAACAAGTAGGACAGACAGGATGCGTGAATCCTCTAGCAGACGTCCTAGTTATCTGAGAGCCTGTTTAAGGATTAATGAATGAGACATGATCATGGAACATAAACATGATTACATAGAAGGCGTAAAATTTACCAAATGAGGTAGAGCGGTTAGGCTGTGAACCCCTACGGTCTTGATCCCTGCTGTAGAATCTTGATAACCTATGAATCTATGAAGTGGGTTGATGTTTTCTAGAGAGAGAAACTAGAGAGAGAAAGTGAGAGAAACTATGTGTCTTTTTATTAAATGAGAACAAGAAATGAACAACAACCAACCCCTTTCCAAGGAGGAAAGGGGTATTTATACTTCCAAGCCTTATTTGGACTTGGGCCGGCCCATGACAAGCCCATGGGCCGGTTTCTTACTTAACTTAATAAGTAACACTAACTACGAGCTATTACAACATAAATAATATTGTGGAGTGATCGATACTTCTAATATACGTTAAAACGTATTTCTAACAATCTCCCCCTAAGGGAGGTCACTCCACGTTACAAAGTTCTAAACCTAGCATACTATACTAAGTCTTCGTTCTTCAGCTCGTAGTCTTTTCTTCTTTCTTTTTGTTGTGAATATTTTGATTTGATCTTTTAGGCTTTGACTTGAAAGCATTGTTCTTTTGGCCTTTCACGTGCGATCTTTGCCTTCTTGTGAAATTTGCCTCCTCGTGACTTCATGTTCCACACACTTATGTCTTTTTATTGAATTCTCGAAAGCTTCAGAGTTTGGTACAGCGGAAGACTTCATTTTGCACTTTCTTGAATTTTGCTGAACTTTGATGCAGAAAAACATAAGCATGTGGGAACGACTTCTACAGGTACACCGCAACACCACCGTCTTCAACTGGTACACAGCAACGCCACCGTCTCAACAGGTACACAGCAACGCCACCGTCTTTAACAGGTACACAGCAACGACACGAATAAAATGGCTTTGACATTTTATTCTAATTCGGTAGCATTTTACCTCCGGTCGGTGAAGACCGTTGGACGATATTAGATATCGTACCCGTGACGGATAGTTTCAATTAAGTAACTTCCTGACAGGATTTCGCGGGTAAACCCGTTCTCTTTATTCGACCGTCCAAAGCTGATTGCGAACATAAAGAGTGAATCACTTGGATAAATTATCCTTGTGATTTGAAGCCGTCAATTCATGAAGCCTGGAACAAGTGAATTTCAATTAAGATTTTCACCATCGTTGCTTTCCAGTTATCACGAGCTCAATTCATAAACAATCTTGCACGTCACCTACCAAGTGCTGTTTGATATTAACACTAGAAGGATTTCCACTCGTCACCGTGATCAATAAAGAGTCACTCTGAGTGTTCTGGCAAGATCATATGATAATGCGTAGAGGCCTGGAACGAGTTTAAGTTCAATTAAGAATTAAACCACTGTTTCTTTCCAGTTTTTCACAAGATTGGTTCTAAAAGAACCGCACGTGTAACCTACCATGAGCTTGTTTGATGTTGGCTCAAGCAGGATTTCCATCTTCATTGTAATAATTGCGTATTACTCGGATGTTCTGGCAATATTACAAGAATACTGCGTAGGACTCATAAAAAGATATCTTACTTTTCATAGTGTGTGAGAAAGCAAGGAATAAATGGAAAGTGTCCTAATGAGACTTTTGATGATCTCTTGGCTCTAGACTCGATAGTGCGTTTTGATTTAGTGAGCGATGGCTGGAGAGGAGTGCCACCTTTTCAATACCAGTCTATTCGGAGTGAATAAACCAATAGATAACGTGTTGATCTCCGTGTGATTAAAACAAATACCTTTTGAGAGATATTTGAGTTAGCTGGGAAGGGTTGTGCATTGCATCACTGGGTCCATGATGTCTTTCTTCAATATCGAGAATCATTAACAAAAATGACCTCAATAGCATATGTATTGACCCGGTTTCTGCCTAAAGTTGTAAGGAGGGCTTCTTTCTTTACACCCTTTATCTTTACAATTCTTTTTTATTCTTCAACCCCTTCAATGCTTACCAATACGTCATCACTAGCACCTTGTTGTGATTGTTCCAGTGCTAGCTTAAGTACTTGGTCGGCATTCAGCTACGTTCACAATCTTTCTCCAACTTTCCTAGGACTTCTAATTCTATCTAGGGAATTGTCCTTGGGAAGATTCCATCGGCTCTGATGAATCATTGGACTAAACCTATTCCTACCACCCTTTTGTCACCACATTCGTCGTGAATTAAGCGTGTTTTGGGAAAGTATAGTCACCATGAAAAATCATTGAAAATCACCTAAAGTACTTGTGATATTGTCATCAAAAGTTTTGTACCTTAGGTGTTTTGTTCATCAAAAACGCTCCCCCTTAACACGTGCTTAACACATATTAAGTTGGATAATCGTTAAGTCTTTTTCATCTTTTAGCCAAGTATCATTTAAATCTCCTTAATCCCATTTTCTCCCGTTATCCAAAATGTTAACCATTAATATTTTGGATATTGAATGGATTAACCGGTCTTTGGGTAAAAAATGAAATCGATGTTTGGCCATAGAACATGTTAATGCTCCCCCTTAAGTTAATAAGGGATAGTTGTAGTGCTTTAGTATGATATTTTTTGAAAGATTTAGAATCTCGTGAGAAATTCTTGAAAAATTATCATACCTTAACACTACATCAAGCCGTACAAGCACAATATTCACAAATATACATATTCACAATTGAAAACCAATATAAAGTGGACCTGAAATGTACGACCCATTAGATGGATCGTTGCAGTAGCTTGTGGTGCACTAAATATGGTCTACCACCAACGAATCTTTCTAAACTCCTCATCAATCTACGTTCACGGAGTTTTTGATCAATCTTCTTGATCACATAATTCGCCATCTGCCGATAACCCTGATGCCAATCCTCAGTCATCTCTGGTAAAGTCCCACCCGAATTAAGATGCTCCAACTTTCCTCTAACGTATAGGAGAGTCCCATCACTGTACTTATAAAGCTCACCCACCCTCATAAACTTCATTAACCCTCGACTGTTCAAGTAGAAAATGCCGCAATTCGGGACAGAAATGCCGGTATAGGGACATCTATCTACATGTTGAGGTAACACTTGATTCACTGGACGGGTTAGGTTAAGCTTCCTTTGGTAGCTTTCGACTCCCAACTGAAGATCTTCAACTCGTTTCTTGATAACAACGCTTCGTGTGAACATACGAAGTGCTGTATTCAAGGCTATGATGTCTTCACGAGGAATATGTGTGAGTTGATCCCGGGTCATCATAAGCAACATATCTTCGATATCCTCAAGGCGAATGATAGAAAAATCTCCCTGTTGGATTTTGTATTCTCTGTCATCCTCCCTTTTTAGACGAATCTCCGTCACATGATAATAGCCATTCTTGGCTTCAGTTTTCAGCCCTAAAATACTGGAGATGCGGATATCGGATCTAACGTTACTTCTTGAATTGGCTAAGCAGCAACCCCTGTACGCCCTTCGGACTCGTTCGTCCCAATGAGATGCACCTATAACAGCATACATATCATAATTACGATTTACCTTTGGGACCCAGAGTCGGTTTACCTTTTCCTCGATAAAGGGTATTGTCCCCCAGTTGGCAGCTTTCAGCAAGGTTAGGGAGGTTGCGTACTTTGATGAACCCTTGAGGAGATAAACAAGATCATTGGTGACGAAGAAGTCAAGAGCAATCTGATTATCTTGAGAAGGATCAAGTGGAGGTGGAGCTCTTTCTGATTCATGAAGACCTGGCCGTTGAACGGTATTCAGAGCTTTCAGGATCTCATCAGCATAATACTCGAACTCCATTCGGGTTAACCGGGTTTTGGCGCGAATTCTCTTATCCTTTAGCGCTCTCTTCACCAAAGACGGAGTAACCGAAGTCTTATACTCATGAGCAAGAAATGCGCACAAGTCAATCGGACTGCGGATACGGAGATATAAAACATCTCTGTCAGTGTCTGTGATTGGATCATATTGCGCCGCTGCCGTGATCCAAGCCTGTGGCGGTGCAGTCTCGTCAATCTCCAACGTTTCTGCCCAATCCCGTGTGCTTGACTCAGGAACAGTAGATTGGGGTTCTTGTTGTAGAGGAGTGGAAACGTGAACATCTGCTGGTTCTGATTCAGGCATCTCAGCGGTGTCATGAACGGGCGAGTGTTGTGCAGCTTCAGGTTCAGTTACCGACTCTGCAATCACAGGAGCAACAACAACAGAACTAACAGGGTTAGTAGTAACAGGTATAGATACAGCGACAGATGTACCGGGAATCGATGACGCCGTAGTAGCATTCACATCATGGCGCCACTTGGATCGTCTTAATTCCGTTAAGGTGGATTTTTCTTTATCCGCAACATCTTTCTTAGACTTGGTTCCAGACTTAGCAGGTTTCTTTGTGCTGGCAACCTTATCCCCCTTTTCAGGCTGTTTACCCCCATCATCATCCTCATCGCTATCCTTGTTGCTCCCCTTAGCACTCTTCTCATTACCATCACCACCATCATCACCATCATCATCATCATCAACATCCTCATCATCATCACCATCATCGTCATCGTCATCATCCTTTTCTTCTTCTTCTTCTTCTTCACCTTCTTCTTCACCAGTACCCTCTTCTTCTTCACTTTCTTCCCTTTCTTCCTCGGGCAGAATGTGGTATGGTACCACACTTCCAAACGTTTTAAATAACCTATCATCCTCCATGATAGCGTCATTCAGGGATTTGTAAAGAGCCCGTTGAATCCTAGATTTATCAAACGATCCAAGTTCCCTCATACGAGCTTTGAGGATCTTCTTCAATTCAAAATCCGTCAAGTCATAGGCAATTTTGTAGGCGGATTGTGAAGGATTGGATGACTTGATCATCAAGTTATCAGCCGCGAGTGTCTTCAACTCATCACGCAGTTTAGGCATAATGGATTCAACGGATTCTTTCACTCTCTCTTCAACAGAAGCTTCAAGTGCTTCTTTCTGCTCCTTGTATTTATCCCTCATCGCTTGAAGTCTAGTAATACGTGCAGCATGCTTATCAGCTTCAGCCTGCTTAACCTGAGCTAGTTCCTCTGCATGAGCTTTACGTGTCAACTCCATCTCTGCAGCGAACTTAGCAAGCATCTCTTCTTGGGCTTTCTTAGATGCTTCTTCACTTTGAACTCGTCTATGTAGCTCTTGGCGAAGTTCATCCATCTCTCTTTTTTGAAGATCCGTATGTTTATCCAACATTTCGGCCATTACAAAAGAAGCCATTGTAAACGATGCAGAGCTGCTCTGGGTTGGTTGAAGAGGCTCGGTTGTGACCACAGTACTGGGAGTTATTGGAGGTGGAAGTAATGGTGTTGAGACCGGTCGGGTTGGTAAGGGTTGTATTGGTGGAGGTTGAGTTACTAAGGGTTGAGTAGGTACCATGATTGTAGGAGCACCGGACTCCTTTTCAACACTTGCTGAAACAGGGATGGATGTCTCCTTCGAAGTAGAATACCGTTCAGGTGACCCAAACTCATCAATATCCTCTGGCTCATCGTACTCTTCTTCAATATTTATCCTTGCACCTGAACCACTACCGCCCGTATCTTTCCTACTCCTTTCAATAGCTATCTTCATTAATTTCCTCTCAGCCTTGTCAAGAGTAGGATCAACAACATCTTCTTCGTCACGTAGAACTAACTCATCAGCCTTACCCTTTCCCTTCTTAACCTCAGTCTTCTTCTTCTTGGTTTCGGGTTCAGGTAAAGTAGCTGGTTGCTTGCGTTTACCTTTACTCTTGACCGTAGTAGACGAGTCTTCTCCAGTCTGAAGGCTTGCTTTTAGCTTCTTGATTTCTAGCAGCAGTAGCTTGTAATCAGCAGAACCTTTAATTCTATCCGTCAGAAGGTAATCGGGAATAGGACCAGGAATCACACCACCAGATGGTCCTTCATGCCTTAAATCCATAATATGATCAGCCTCTTTAGTGTGATGACGACTTGTTGCACGCCTATCAATTGTAACATCATTCTTCATAAAATAGTTAATGATAAGCTTGATAAACCGAGGGTAAGGAAAGAAATTAGACTTCAGCTTCTTGTTTTGGAAGAGTTGAAAGGTGAATTCTTCCCATAACAACAATGCATAATCTGCATTTGCGCCTGTGTACATTCCATGGAAGATGTTCATAATAGGATTGCGCAAAGCATCATGCCTACTTGTTTTCGGTGTCAGACATCTATTGAGAATACCCAACATTGCTCTCCAAGGTTGTCCTACTTTAGCAGTAGTAAACTCAGACGCAACTCGTATGTCAGGACATCCAAGAGCATCGAACATCTCCATGAGTTCGTCTTTAGTAGGATCCCTCGAAAATGCCATACCTTTGGGTGTATCCCGAATGCCAAATATCTTGCGGAAATCTGAAACTGTAAGTGTCTGCTGCTTGTTGTCGAGAGTGAAGGTGATGTTGTTTGAAGTACTCTCCTTGGTAGCCCAGAACTCATACATGTAATCATAAGGCACCGAGGCAGTACTCCTTAAAGCATTCTTGAAATGAGATTGATCAAGAATTGCTATGGCGACTTTAAATCCATGGTGAGTGGATTTTGAGACTTGCTTCAGCCGGTAGTTATTTGGTATGAACTTGAGGGCTCTTGCTTCGGCAATTTCGGCTGCTCTAGCGTCTTGGATTGCTTGTACTGTTGGATTAGTCATTGTATCTGCTTAAGATAAGACATGAAAGGTTGATGCACAAAAATATATAGATATGTATCATTCTTACTTCTAAGCATAACACATTTCATAACATAATTCAACAAGTAAAATAACCCTTCATTCGGAACTTCTTCATTCGGAAGTTCTTCATTCGGAACTTCTTCATTCGGAACTTCTTCATTCGGAAGTCCTTCATTCGGAAGTCCTTCATTCGGAACTTCCTTCATTCGGAAGTTCTTCATTCGGAACTTCCTTCATTCGGAAGTTCTTCATTCGGAACTTCTTCATTCGGAAGTCCTTCATTCGGAACTTCTTCATTCGGAAGTTCTTCATTCGGAACTTCTTCATTCGGAAGTTCTTCATTCGGAACTTCTTCATTCGGAAGTTCTTCATTCGGAACTTCTTTCATTCGGAAGTTCTTCATTCGGAACTTCTTTCATTCGGAAGTCCTTCATTCGGAACTTCTTTTATTCGGAAGTCCTTCATTCGGAACTTCTTTCATTCGGAAGTCCGTTCGGAACTTCCTTCATTCGGAAGTTCGTTCGGAACTTCCTTCATTCGGAAGTTCGTTCGGAACTTCCTTCATTCGGAAGTTCGTTCGGAACTTCCTTCATTCGGAAGTTCGTTCGGAACTTCCTTCATTCGGAAGTTCGTTCGGAACTTCCTTCATTCGGAAGTTCGTTCGGAACTTCCTTCATTCGGAAGTTTTATATCCATGTTCATCCGGAACTTTACAAACACACTTATGAAAGATTATTCTAATCGCGTTTGTGAGTTCTAAGGCAATCTAAAGCAACACAACATCTTCTAATGATATTCCGAGCAAAACCCATCAATAACCCTAATCAATTAACCCTAATTTAAGCATACGAACCCTAATTGGATAAACTTGATTATCCGAATCAATTAATCAGGATTTAGATGATGAATTGGACGAATTATAAGTTAAATATTGATGTAATTACCTTTTAAATCGAATGAAACAGGATGGATGATTAATAACGAGAGATTTGAGAGCTTGTGTATGTGCTTTAATGGCGGAACATAAACAGTGAAACAGTGAAGATAGAAATAAAGGGGACGGGGGGTTTTGTTTTGACTTAGGTCAAAATTTTGACAACTTTCACAACTAGTCATTTTTAACCCTTCACTTATCTTTCCTTTTCCCTTTTTATACTTTATCTTTTCATTTTTCCTAAGCATTGTTAAATTTCGCCAACACAACTTAAGCATCTCAACCTATTAGCATATCTCCAAGATCTTAAAGCAATGCCTATTACATAGAACGAGCACAAGTCGTATTCTAAAGCAAGACCACTCATAAACCATTTAGCCAATTAATTTTCCACAAACACTTTTGAAAAATTGTTTTGATGACGAAGATGATTTAATATTTTCTCCCCTTTAAACGATGACCCGTTTTCTATTTAAAGAGCTGTAGTCATTGTTTAAAGAGTCAAATATTGATGAAAACATTTCCAATTAGTATCTTGAAAAAGATTGATTCGTGGTGGCAATAAGATTTCTCTTATTTTGACAAATTAATGCACTGAGATGTACACAAATTCGTGTTAGACCAAGTTATAGAAGGAGCTTCTTCTGAGGTAGACGCGGCTGAAGGGTTTTCAGGTATCGCTACACCAAAGAAAGGAAGCTCTTGTAGGTGAGCATATTCTAAATCGTGATCAATAGAATCCTCTTCCACATCATTAGGCACAAGTAAGGGTGATGATTCAGGTGTAGTTTGAGAATCACTTGGTAAAGGTGCATCCGGTTCAATGTTAATTGAAGATGCATTTGATAAAGCTTCATTAGCAGGAGCAACAACTTCAGGGATTGGAGCTATCACTACGGGTGCTGGAACTTCATCATGTGGGGGGTAAAAGAATTCATCAAACAACGGTTGAAACAGTTTATCCCACTCGGGCCTTGTAGGTGGTAAAAATAATGTAGAAGTAGGATTATTGGGAACTAATCCGGAGCTAATAGCACCGGTTCCCATCTCATGAAGCGCGGGTTCAGAGCTGCGTTGCTCAGAAGCCATCGCTGTCAGCTCATCGAAATCTGCTTCCATAGTTTCTACAATCTTACCAAGATGACGGTTGTAAATTCGGTAGGCTTTCTTGGAGGGTGAGTAACCAATGAAAATACCTATATCGGCTTTCGGTTGAAGCTTACCCAAGTTCTCACTATTAATGTTTGGATAACAAAGAGCACCAAACACATGAAATAATGAAACATCGGGTTTACGGTCATGTAGAAGCTCGTAAGGTGTTTTTCCATGGCGTTTCCGAATGATAGAACGGTTTTGGGTGAAACATGCAGTAGATATAGCTTCTGCCCACAAGAACAATGGAGCATTCGCATAAATCAGCATAGTCCTAGCAGCTTCCATAAGCGTACGATTCCGTCTTTCAACGACACCGTTTTGTTGTGGAGTGCGTGCAGCGGATGTTTCATGTGAAATACCAACATCTTCATAGTAAGCACGAAGAGTCTGGTTGACGAACTCTGTTCCATTATCTGTACGAATTCGGCGGACAGTAGTATTCAAACGTACCTGAATGAATTTCAGAAAAGTGATGATAGCCTTCGGTGATTCATCCTTTGTACGTAGAAATCTAACCCATGTAAACCTGGAGAAATCATCCACAATGACAAGAATGAATTTCTTACCGCTCACACTTTCAGTTCTCATTGGCCCACAAAGATCCATATGCAAAAGATAAAGTTTTTCTTGATTGGTGTCTTCAGCTTTGGGCTTATATGATTTCTTGGTACTTTTCCCCCTTGAACACGCGGAACATAAATGGTCCTTGTGAAATTTGAGCTTTGGAAGACCACGAACTAATTCGTTTTTAGCCAGATGATTAATGGCATCAAAGTTGAGATGAGATAATCTGCGATGCCATAACCATGACTTGGTCTTAGATGCTTTAGAGAGAAGACATACTGGAGAGGCGGCCATCATGTCTTGTAGGGACAACGTATAAAGATTTGCACCACGAGATCCCTTCAACAAGTCTTTTCCTTCCAAGTTGCGGATGAAACAAGTATGTTGTCGAAAAGCAACCTCTAGGTTGGAATCACAAAACTGTCCTACTGAAAATAAGTTATGACCAAGACCTTCTACATAGTATACCCTTGAAATCGTAACGTTTCCAATCTGATATTCACCATAACCCATTATCTTTGCAATATGATTATTACCGAATTTAACCGTTCCAAGAAACTTGCTGACGAAATTTCGGAGCATCGAGCGTTCTCCGGTCATATGCTTTGAACAACCGGAGTCCAAATACCAGAGGATGATTTGGACCACCTGAAAATATCACCAGACGAGGACAATGTAGAGGTATCGGAATCTGAATGTTCCTTGTTATTAGCAGGTACAGATTTAATAATCTTAGATTTGCTAATTTTAGGTTTCTTAGATTTCCTAGCCTTCTTCTTCCTAGTTGGTGGTGTAGATTCTAGTTGGCTTAAATCCTGAGGTATTCCTTCACTGATAGGCACTATAGGGGGCTGACCTAATTAAAGGGCGCTGTTTCCATACTTCAGTGCTAGTGTGCCTAACTAAAGGACGCTCGGACCTAACCTCAATGGATGCATTCCTAGTTAAAGGGCACATTTTTCCATCTAATGTAAAGGTCCTACCAATAGGACGCCATTGCCATCCAACTTGGGCACGAGTTCTACCAGTTGGCTTCCATTCAAGATTATTCCTAATGGCATTCATTTCATTCACATGATCAATAAGACACAAATCATGACGTTGGGAAAACATACATTCATTACAATTCCAACAATTCAAATTAGAATTCACGAATGGTTTAGGCTTCTGCACAGGCGCAGAGCTTTTAGTCTTAACATGATTCTTTTTATTTAAAACTGAACTAACATTCCTATGGTGAGCTTCTACTTTCTTCTTTTTGGTACTACTAGTGGAGGGCTTGATCTTATCTTTCTTAAGTGGCGATCCTTTAGCCTTAGTAGTCTCTTTTAATCCTGTAGAAGGCAAAGTGGGAACATTAGCAACAGATTTTAAAGGTGCCTTACTTGATGGTGCCAATGACGGTTTTGCTCCTGGAGTCTTATTAAATGGAGTTACAGCAATGGGTCGATTAGTGAGTAGTGCAGAACCTGGTTTACCTATGTATTGCAAGTAGGCTAAGCAATATTGAACACGCTTAATATATTCATGGACTGAATAATAGTAGCTACTTTAGGGATCTAAGGCATAAAGGTCGTCTAAGATATCCCTAACAAGATCTACATGCTTAATTGCATTCCTCATATAATCATCGTAGGTAACCGGGTTTTTCTTATGGAGCGGGTTCTTATAGAGCACTACTGACTTGGTTGTTGGAGCACTAGTGGACGGTGCAGAGTCGGTAGCTAAGTTATCAACAACTTCTTGTCGGGTGAGAAGAAGTGTCTCCTTTAACTCGGCCAAAACCATGTTTTTGTCAATGAGCAGGATGTTTAAGTCAGAGATTTCCTCACATTTTTGGTTCAATTGTTCAACATAAAATTGTTGTTGTGTCGCATTAAAAGCGAAGCGTTCTTCTAGTGAACCATAAAGTTGGGACATTCCCTGTCTTGCACGATCCATCTCTCTTAGAATAGACGAAAGTCTAATTTCTAAGGCCTGGTTTTTAGACTCTGCAGCCTCTAGTTCCAATTTTAGTGTTTCAGTTGATGACACATCTCTCTTCAATCTCATAATCTCTTCCTCTAATGCCTTAACTATTGCAATCATCTTGTCACTCGTCTCAACACCGTTTTCACAACTATTTATTATCAAAAGATCCTCATTTTGAGTTTGTTGTTTTAATTCTAAAGATATACAATGTTGTTCTAGTTTATTAAAGCATTCTGAAAGTAAATTGTAAGAATCTTGTAGCTTTAAAAACTCAGCGTTAGATTCGTGACAAGAATAATTATCTACCTCATTTACAGTATCAGCAACATTTATAGAGAGATCACACACATCATCACATATATTCACAGCATCACAGTTAATCATAGCGGATGTAAGCTCATTCGAATAATTAACATTTACAGTAGTAAGCACATCACACGAAATTACTTGGGACAAGAATCGGTCATATTCGGATAAAATCTTTTCCTTTTCAATTAGTTGTAGTTCGTAAGCGGTGTCCATTTCATAAAACACTTTTTGAACTTCTCCAATTTCAAACTCAAGATTTTCCTTAAGAGATGCAAAACTTCCTTTTAGACTTTCGACAAATGGATTGATCTCATTTTTAAACACCTCGTTCATGTGTTCGAAAGCCCTTTCTCCGGCGTTTAGGCCATTTGAAGTCGTACATTCCAAAATGACCTTGTCAAAATTAGTAAAGTATTGATTAATCTCTTGCAAGTTTAACCATACAGTGCTAACAGGTGGAAGATCCTTTGGAATTTCCTTAGGACCTTCCATGTTGACAAGTGTAGGAAATGTACTAGGGTTTTCTTCATTCGACATGTAGGTTGGTGCTGTAATGAGATCTTTGTCCATATGGAAGCGAATTCTAAAATCCGTTTTAGCAAGCTCCTGATTCATTTAAAAATAATCACAATCGGGATATTTTGCAAAATTGTATGACCGATTCTCATCAACTAGATCCTTATTGGTGCAATCATCGAAAATAACAATCGGGTCTAAGACCAATCCTAATTGGGTTGCATTATAAAGTCTAGGATTATGGCTTAAAGCTTGTTTTGCATACCGTGGGTTAGGGGGAAGGCCTTTTTGACGTGATAAGTTAAATTCTCTAAACGAAGCATCAAATAAGTGCACTAGTTGAGAAGCAGCGTATTGTCTTAAAAGAAAATAATCTAGACTTCTAATCTTATTAGTAGCATTATTCTCCATTTCATTCTTCTTAGACTCGAGTAATTCAAAATCCGTTTGAAGTTTTTGAAAATTAGTGACCACTAACTCTTTTTCTTTAAGTTCATCAGAAAGATTTGCTCTTAAGTTTTCAATTTCTTGCAAATGACCCATTTGTTTGTTTCGAAAATGATCATACTCGGGATTTGTTAGAACACTAGACGAAGGCACTAATTCCAAAGTTTGAACTTTTTCGTTGCATAAGGCAAGCTCATCAGACAAATTCTTATTCTTAGCTATGGTTTCTAAGAGTGCAGCATTCATTTGGCTAAGTAATGTAGCAGGAACCATGACCAAATCTTGTTGAGCAGGAGTATGAGTATGCGAAATAACTCCCGGTTGTGTTTCACTCAAAGTCTGGGGACTCACATTGATATTACTATCATTGATTGTCTCCTCATTTGAAAGACTCACCACCGAAGACTCATTCGAATCAGCACTCTCTTGCCCAACTTGATGTGGTTGAATACTAGCATCAGTGGTATTATCAGTTGTATTAATAAGTACCTCAGATCTCTTTTCTGGCCCTAAGCTGGAGATAGTTGCCATAAAAGCTGCCTTTGCAGATTGAAATTCATCACAGTCTGAGTCATACGCATCAAGATCATCTGCTTGGTATGTTGCATTCTGTGTGGTGACAACGTCTTGTTCAGCAATCCCTGGATCAGCAAGAAATGCAAGCTCCTCTTCATCAAGTTCCCTTCCTTGTGCCTAAGCATTCACCAGATAAATCTTCTCTGCAAACCATTGACCATCCCTTCTCCTCTTGGGTTTCTTGCAATCCCTGGACATGTGCCCTTCTTCCTTGCAGTTGTAGCATGTAATCATTCTCAACTTGCCTGTGGAATTAGCCCGTGGAGGAGTGTTGACCATTGGGGCAGGATTGACCGTGCGAGCATTGGTAGTTGATGTAGTAGGTCTCCCCTGATATGATTGAATAGGTTGAACCATTACCCTGCCATTCTCAATAGTAGCTTGTTGGCGAGAATTGGATGAATTCCTCAACTGATTGTTAGTCGGAGCTGATCCCCTAAATCCTCGTTTGCTTAAAGTCCTTGTGAGATAAGCAGACATAGTGGCTAACACTTCAACAGGATCAGTTCCTTGTTTGAACTCAGGAATGGGAACTTCTTCATCATCACAATACAGTGCTTGGTCTTGTTGAGCTGTATAAGCACTAGAAGGAACACTCATGTGGTCAGAGTAGCTTGATGGATATGCTGCATTCTCTTGATAAGAAGAATATGAAGATTGAGCATAAGGTGCAATACTTGCTGGGTGATGTTGTGAAGCATAGTGTGGTGAAGGTGCATTAAACCGATATTGTTGCTGATGTGAGGTGGGTGGTTGCGGTAGAATCGAGTATTGGGGGAAGGTTGGTGTCATGTAAGGTGATGGATGATAGGCTTGATGTCCCAATATATAAGGAGTGTTGTTGTGTGACAAGCTTGGTTGATTCGCCATCAAAGCTAAGGAATCAGGGTACATACCTCGAGGCGAACGGTGCATGATCACATGTTTCTCATGCTGCTGAAGAAAAGCATATAGTTGATCCAAATTGCACTTATGCAAATCCATGGTTAACTTAACATCGGTAATATACTCACCCCATTCAGCTTGAGGTAAAGTATTCAAGAATTTGGTGTTAACCTGGAATGGAGCAATCACGAGATTATATACATTCAGATCATTCATGAGAGTGGTGAATCTGAAGTAATAATCGTGAAGCGTTTCCCCTGGGTTGTACGTGAATCTATCAAACAGGTCATACAACTGACATTCCCTTTCCTGTTTGGTAAGAGACGTACCTTGTAGCAACACCTTTAGACGTTCCCATAAATCCTTTGCCACCGTATACTGACTTACCATTCGATAGATGTCATGTGGAAGAGCTTGGAGAATGGTTTGAAGAGCCTTTTCGTCTGCATCGGCAACAAGTTGTTGAGCTAGTGTAAGTTCTTCAAACTCCCTTGGTCGAGTCATATTGTTAACCACGATGGTACCATAGTCAAGTGGACCATTTAAAATTGACTTAACCATAAGCCTCCCATATACCGGTTTTCCCTTAAGGTAAGACATCATCCGGCCTTGCCATGCTTCAAGAACTTCTTTGATGAGCATTGGAGGGCGATTATCCGTTCCCGTAATGACGGAAATATCCGTAAGTGATGTCATCTGAGGCATTACTGAATTCGGATTCATTTTGTTCACTTCAAAGAGACAAAGATTATCGGTTGATCGAGCAGTGAAGTAAAGCTTGTGAATTATGTTGAGTTTTTGTTGTAAGAAACCAAGATTAAATCCTCTAAAAAATCGTCGAAAAAACAAGTAAAATAACCCTTGATTCGGAACTTTTTGTTGATTCGGAAGTATTGATTCGGAAGATTTTGGCTTGGAATACCTTGATTCGGAACTTTTGGTTCGGAAGGTTTGATCCGGAACTTTTCCCTTGATCCGGAACTTTTCCCTTGATCCGGAACTTTCCTTGATCCGGAACTTTCCCTTGATCCGGAACTTTTTCCTTGATCCGGAACTTTCCTTGATCCGTAACTTTCCTTGATCCGGAACTTTTGGTTCGGAACTTCCTTGATCCGGAACTTTCCTTGATCCGGAACTTTTGGTTCGGAACTTCCTTGATCCGGAACTTTCCTTGATCCGGAACTTTCCTTGATCCGGAACTTTTGGTTCGGAACTTCCTTGATCCGGAACTTTCCTTGATCCGGAACTTTTGGTTCGGAACTTTTTGGTACGGAACTTTGGTTGATCGGGAACTTTTTGATCCGGAACTTTTTGGTTCGGAACTTTGTCTGGGTAAACAGAAACTTGTTTCGAGTATGAACAGTCGATCAAAAATGAAGATTAAACCCAGATTTTTACCAAATAACCCAAAAAGTTTTGTGATTTCTACAATAATAAGTAAAAACTAATACTTATCTACTAATCCCAATCACAAAAACACCAAAAACTCCAAGAATCAACATGGATCTTCTTAAAGAACACTAATACAATCAAAAACAAAAAAACACACAAATCATTACCTTAAATCACCCCATAGCTCTTGATACCAAATGTAGAATCTTGATAACCTATGAAACTATGAAATGGGTTGATGTTTTCTAGAGAGAGAAACTAGAGAGAGAAAGTGAGAGAAACTATGTGTCTTTTTATTAAATGAGAACAAGAAATGAACAACAACCAACCCCTTTCCAAGGAGGAAAGGGGTACTTATACTTCCAAGCCTTATTTGGACTTGGGCCGGCCCATGACAAGCCCATGGGCCGGTTTCTTACTTAACTTAATAAGTAACACTAACTACAAGCTATTACAACATAAATAATATTGTGGAGTGACCGATACTTCTAATATACGTTAAAACGTATTTCTAACACCTGCCGTTACCATTGTTCCTGAATTAACAATTGTTGGAGTGTCAGAATACCATAACATAAAATAGTTGAACATGAGAGTAGGTTAATGTAGGGACATGTTGTTGTTCGAGTTGTTAGCGTTGTTACGGTAACTATCGTTACTGCCACGCCTCTCGGAACTAGAACGGTCGTTAGTCTGACCGTTTCCCTTGGATGCTTGCTGCTGAACGGCCGCAGGCTTACGGTCACCAATCTTATGCCTGGAATATACATATTGTTGAACAGAGGGTTATATGAAATGAATAATACTGATGGAAATGAATTGTTTACAATTGGTGATTGAATATACCTATTCACTGCTCTGTCATCACCGAACTCCTCTCGTTCCTGAAGCATCTCGAGCTTACGGGCTGCATCGGCCACCTGTGCCACTGTAGTGAAAGTAGCACATACCAGGTTGTTGGAAACCGAAGTGCGAAGTGCCCAGCGAAACTTCTCAGCCTGCTTCGCAGCAGTTCCTGCAGCTGGACCCAAAAAACCTGCTAACCGGAGAAACCTTTGCATGAATTCATTGCTGTTTTCACCAGCAATCTGCCGAATGTTGTGGTAGTCCCTCTTGAGCTTCTCTTGCTCAGCATGTGGAAAGTACTGATTAAGGAAGAGCTTCTTAAACCGGTCCTATGTCAGCTGTACAACCCAACTGTCACCACTGTTGGACTGCTTGACCGATTTCCACCACTACAGCACATCACCTTCAAACTTATAGCAAGCCAGCCTTTCCTTGTAGACACCATCACAACCCATTACATCGAAAATCTTCTCGATGTGAGAAATCCAAGCTTCAGCCTCGTTGGGGTTGTCAGTTTGTTCAAACGAATGGGGTCGCTGTTTGTTGAATCTCTCCAACCAAGTCATAAGAGTAACCGGTGGAGGAGGAGGAGGGTTGTTGTGATTACCATGAGCTTGGAATTCCGCCTGAAGTTCATCCCTGATTTCATTGCAAAGTTGGGGAAGTAGGGCTTGCAGAGCTGCATTGACAGCTGCTGTCAAATCTGGAGTATTGCGATTGTTCACCATTTGACAGTTTAAACAACAAAATGCAACATAAATCATAAATCTGAAGTAAAATAACATAACAATGCATGAACAATGTATAAATCAAAGAAGTAGTTTATAATGCATGAAATAATGTACAAAAATGCATGATGTAGTTTATAAAACTTTTATATGAACGAGAGTGAACGCCTATGGTCAGTTCACCCAAAACAAAAGACATTGCGCGGGGAGGCCGATGGGTCGGTCACAAAGTTAAAAGTTTCGATAAAAGCACATGCGACTAAATAGGGCCAGTCCTGTACCAACCATTACTTAGTCATAAACCTGCTACAATGATATGAATGCATAAAGTAAAATGAAAATGAATGAATGCATGAAAACCAACTGTCAGTTCTAGGAAGACACTGGTGACTACCAGGTAAGTCACAAGTCATTTTATAGAGCTACAGGTCGAAACCTTGGCTCTGATACCATAATTGTAACACCCCATTTATCAGGATAGAGTTCTAAAGTAAATTATGGCGTATCATCAAAGCATGCAAGGTAAATGTCTAAACATTCATGACCATAAATAGAAATACCGGAATCAAACATCGGTAGTCTAGTAACTCACAAACAAGCAATATAACTACTGTAAATGGAAAGGACAAAACAATGTCCAAAAGATATAAAGTATGATAAAGTAGGAATAAATGCATAAGGTAAAAGAGGTCGGGTATCTTCCAATCCGAATGCACATACTCTGGAGTTCCTACTTGCGTCCTTGGGTACCTACCGTTTGGGAACATGGAAAAGTAGAAGACTGAGCATAACGCTCAGTGCACGGATATACAATAAAGCATGGAAAACATAGAATATGGAAGCATATAAAGAGTATAAAGCATGAATGGCAGCGGAAATGAATAAGTCTTGGAAAACCTAGTTGTGTGTCATGTTAACTGGTTTTAGTTCTGAAAACATAGCTTATGTTACTTATGAAAAATCTGTATTAGTTAATGTACCATAATAGCCAATATAGGTTATGAGGTCAACAACGTGCATGAATACTTAGAGGGGAGACCTCATCATACAATTAGAGGGGTTGCCTCTAATTAACTGGTCAGTGGGTAGGAGGGATCAGCTCCTTGTGAAGGATGCAAGGCACACACCACATTCACCATGAAATCCTGACTGAAACATGTAACTAGGATGCACCCATACGCCCCACGTGATAATATAATAATATAATGGCCAAATAACTGAAAAGGGACGCCACGAGCTATCACTCCGCCGTGGTGAAGTCATAACACTAGTGCCTTTAGTGTTATGGTTATGGTACCTCCATAACTAGGTAAAACTGGTCATGCATGTATATGGCTAAGGTAACTAATAAAAACATAAGCCTTTAATCTGTAACTACAGGGGAAAACAGTTGGCTGCATACGGAAAATCCTAATGAAGGAAGAGATTGTCCTTACTGAAGGACGGGAAATCCGTACCTTATGTCTAGTAGAAGCTAACGGAAACGATGAAGACTAATCCGCCTTGACGGATAACACTAAATAAGAAATATGGACGTGTATGAGTTGTCTGAATTACATGTGTTTTACTGGTTCCGTGTGTTATTAGCTTGATATGTGTATTTTGTCATGTTTTACTGTTTACTGTGTTAACTGTAGTTATTATGATGTTCTGTTGTGTATTACTCATGTATTAGTGTATTATAATACTTGTTGTAGATTTGTAAATCTATGCTTATGTTTTTAGAGAGAGAAAGAGATAGAAAGATGGTGGATTTCACACTTCTAGAGAGAGAAAGTTAAGAACAACTATGTGTAAAATAATGAAAACCACACACCCTCTCCATCAAAGGAGAGGGTTTATATACCCAAGCCTTGTGATGGGCTTGGGCTTACATTGTTGGGCCGGCCTACACATGTTGTAGGCTAGGCTTGGCTTTGTTTGTTTAATAAAGATGTCTAGACTACGAGCTACTACTAAGTATATTGTCGGAGTGACCGAATCTTCCTAAATACGTAAAAACGTATTTCTAACAATCTCCCCCTAAGGGAGGTCACTCCAAAAAAGGGTGTTACCCTAGTTACAATAATGAAATAAACCTAGCATACTATGCTTGTCTTGAGCTCGTAGTCTTCGTCTTTCTTTTTCTTTTTCTTTTCTGGTGAATATGCTGATGTGATCTTTGATATCAATCTTGAGCATTAATCTCTTGCCTTGATCTCGTGCATCCATCACTTGTGATCTTCGCCTCTTCGTAACACCATGTCCCACATACTTATACCTTTTGTAATTCTTGAAAGCTTAAGAGTTCGATACAGCGGAAGACTTAACTTTTAGGCTTTCTTGAATTAGATGAGATATTAAGTGTATAAAATATAAGCATGCGGGGACGACTTCTTCTTGGATTCCGCAACGCCACCGTCTTCAAATGCCGCAAGATAAGTAGACACGAACGAAATGGCTTTGAACATTTCATTCTAATTCGGTAGCATTTTACCTCCGGTCGGTGAAGACCGTTGGACGATATTAGATATCGTACCCGTGACGGATAGTTTCAATTAAGTAACTTCCTGACAGGATTTCGCGGGTAAACCCGTTCTCTTTACTCGACCGTCCAAAGCTGACTGCGAACGTAAAGAGTGAATCATTTGGATAAAATTATCCGCATGATTTGAAGCCGTCAATTCATATTCCTGGAACAAGTGAAATTCAATTAAGAACCGCACCATCGTTGCTTTCCAGTTGTCACGAGCTTGATTCGTATAGAATCTTGCAAGTTACCTACCAAGTGCTGTTTGAGGTTAACACTAGAAGGATTTCCACTCATCACTGTGAATACTAAGGTATCACTCTGAGTGTTCTGGCAAGATCACTAAGATATTGCGTAGAGGCCTGGAACGTGTTTAAATTCAGTTAAGAATTAAACAGTTGTTGCTTTCCAGTTGTCACAAGTTTGATTCATAAAGAATCGCACAAGTCACCTACCATGAGCTTTTTGATATTCGCTCAAGAAGGATTTCCATCTTCATTGTAAATACTTTCGTATTACTCGGATGTTCAGGCAAGATCATGAAGATTTTGTGTAGGACTCTTAAAATCTTTCTTACTTTTCACAGTGTGTGAAGAAGCAAGGAAATATGAAAGTGTGTCCTAGTGAGATATTTGATGATCTCAAATGGCTCTAGACTCGATCGTGCACTTTGGATTTTAGTGATCGGAGGCTGGAGAGGAGTGCCACCTTTTCAATACCAATTTATTCGGAGTGAATAAATCAATAGATAACGTGTTGTCTCCGTGTGATTAAAACAAATACCTTTTGAGAGATATCTGAGTTAGCTGGGATGGGTTGTGCATTGCATCACTGGGTCCATGATGTCTGTCTTCAATATCGAGAATCATTAAAAATGATCTCAATAGCATATGTATTGACCCGGTTTTTGCCTAAAGTTGTAAGGAGGGCTTCTTTCTTTACACCCTTTATCTTTACAATTCTTTTTCATTCTTCAACCCCTTCAATGCTTACCAATACGTCATAACGAGCACCTTGTTGTGATTGTTCCAGTGCTAACTTAAGTACTTGGTCGGCATTCAGCTACGTTCACAATCTTTCCCCTTCTTTCCTAAGGACTACTATTTCTAGCTATGGAATGTCCTTGGGAAGATTCCTCCGGTTCTGGAAGAATCATAGGACTTAACCTATCCTACCATCCTTATGTCACCACAATCTTCATCGTCATGAATTAAATGAGGTTTGGGTAAGTATATGTCACCATGAAAATCCATTTTGATATAGCAAATCCATTTTGCTCCCCCTTAACATATGCCACGATATTCGAAAACATTTCGCACATGTCGGGATGAGCCAGCACATTAAGTCAAACCATTTGTGATAATATCCCATATTAAATCACATTTTCTCCCCCATATTAAAAATATTAACCTAATCGATGTTTTTAATATCAATTGATTTAATGAAGTTTTAACAAAGGTGTTGGGAAGAAAAATGCGAGTCCTTTTTATCTTCATGGTATCAAATGTATGAAATATGATACCGATTTGTAACATGATCACATATTCACCATATTAGAAAAGAATTGACAAGGTTGGACCTGATAGATGAGAACATCATATGATAAGATCAAATGGTTCTTGTCAGCATATGTTGGTCGCCTCGTCACGTCTGAAGTCATCTCTTGACACCACATGTACGATTGGTATTGTTGACTTGACACCAACTTGTGAACTTGGCACGTTCGGCATCGAAGATTCTGAATGCTTGACAATTGCTCCCCCTCAATTGTTGACCCGTGTTCTATTGAAAGAGCTGTAGTCGTCGTTTGAGTAGTCGCATCGTCGAGTATGTAGATACCAAATGTAGATAGCATGGTTGTAGAGATGATAGCTTCATAAAAACAAGACTTCTCTTGTTTTAACAAATAAATGCACTGAAACGTACATAGATTTGTGTTAGACCAAGTTATAAAGTAAACTTGATCCCTTACAAGGTTTTAAAGTAAACCTTGCCCGAGAAAATTAATTCCCGTTGTGAGCCAAAGCTTTCATAAGAAATACTTGACTTTAATATGAAAACCGGGTTGCAGTCTGAAATAACTACAAGCCATGAGGGCATGTTTTATGAAATATTTACAACTTTTGTACGAACTCTATTTATGGCGCCGTGTCAATATTAATCAACATTTCTAAGGCCGTAAATATTATCGTACCAAAAGACATGCCTTTGAAAAATAAAGTAAAATATTTTTGGATTTTTCTGAATTTTTCAATTTTTATGGTTTTTATATGGTTTTATATTTTTGTATTTTGCTTTTGTGGATAAAAATATAAACAATATATACAAATGATCACCAAGGATACGGAGAATAGTTTTACCACCACTATTCTTTCGCTTCATCTGCTAGTTCCTTAAGAGTCTCAGGCGAGAAGGTTCTCATTCCTAGCTTGTCGGCCAAAAATTCAATTCGAGCGCGATCTAAAGCCTTCGTGAAAATATCCGCCAGTTGATACTCAGATCGGACAAAGTAAAGCTCTATTACTCCATTTTCCACTTGCTCCTTGATGAAGTGGTAGCGAATGTCAATATGCTTCGACCGGGAGAATTGAACGTTGTTGCAGCATAAGGCAATTGCACTCTTGTTGTCACAGTACATTGGAATCTTGTTGAAACCTAGACCATAGTCGGTTAATTGCGATCTCATCCAAAGAATTTGAGCACAGCAACCGGACATGGCTATGTATTCTGCTTCCGTACTTGAAATTGCAGCGCTTTTCTGCCTTTTCGATGCCCAACTGATTAATCGATCTCCTAGTAGTTGCAATGTTCCACTCGTGCTACGCCTTGTATCTTGACAACCCGCGTGATCCGCATCTGCATATGCCATTAGTGCAATAGAAGAGTCCTTCGAATACCAAAGTCCCCGATTAATGGTTCCTTTAAGATATCGAAAGATCCTTTTAACAGTAGCTAAGTGTAACTCAGTAGGCCTAGTTTGATACCTGGCACACATACATATAGCAAACTGAAGATCAGGTCGACTGGCTGTGATATACAGAAGAGTACCGATCATTCCACGATAAAGTGTCGGATCAACGGCAATTCCATGTGGATCTGCATCAAGCTTAGTTTTCTCCACCATTGGAGTGTCCACGGGGTCGCAAGATTCCATCTTATACTTCTTAAGCGATTCAAGGGCATACTTGGATTGATTGATAAAGATGCCTTTGGGACTCTGAGATATCTGAAGACCTAAGAAGAATGATACCTTGCCCATCATTGACATCTTAAACTTGGAAGACATGAGTGTCCCAAACTCGTCCGATAAGGTTTGGGTCGAGGCTGCAAATATAATATCATCAACATATATTTGTACCATAATCATATCTTTACCTCGTTTCTGAATGAACAGCGTAGGATCCACCTTGCCTTTAGCGAAGCCTTGCGTAATGAGGAATTGTGACAAAAGATCATACCATGCGCGAGGAGCTTGTTTCAACCCATAAAGAGCCTTCTTAAGCTTGTACACATGATTAGGATAATTAGGATTCACAAAACCATCCGGCTGTTGAACATAAACTTCTTCCTTGATTTCACCATTCAGAAATGCCGTCTTCACATCCATCTGATAGACGATCATATTCATATGGGCTGCATAAGCGAGGAATAGTCTAATAGCTTCCAAACGGGCAACAGGTGCAAAGGATTCCATAAAGTCGACGCCCAATAATTGCTTGTATCCACGAGCTACTAGTCGAGCTTTGTTTTTCAATATTCCGCCTAACTCATCGAGTTTCACCTTGTAAACCCATTTCAAAGTGAGTAACTGCACTTGATCCGGGCATGGGACAAGTTCCCAAACATCAAGACGTATGAATTCGTTAAGTTCTTCTTGCATAGCTTCTATCCAACAGGATTGAGTAAAAGCTTGTTGCCATGTCTTAGGTTCAACTTCAGTGAGAAAAGCATCAAAGTGACAAAACAGTGCACTTTCTTGTAACTGACTTCGTGTGGATACTGGACGATTAGGGTCACCAATAATAGAATCTATAGGATGACCCTTTGTCCACTTGCTGTCATGTTCACGAATCCGTGGATTGGAGTAAACTGTAGAAGGAGCTTCCTCTGAGGTGGACGACCCGGCTTGATTAGGGTCGGGAATAGATACACCAAAGAATGGAAGTTCACGCATTTGAGCGAATTCCAAATCGTGATCATCATCATCCTCTTCATCATCAATAGGCATGACATGGGTAGTTGAAACATGTGATTGTTGAGAATTACTCGTTGAAGGTATATCTTGACCAATTGTTGGTGCAGATGTATCTGATTGTGCAACGGTTGCTGGAGCGACAACTTCGGTTACCGGAGCTATTACTTCAGGTTCTGGAGCAGCAATACTTGGAGGAGTAAAGAATTCATCAAAGAACGGTTGAAACAACGTATCCCATTCCTTCCTAGTAGGTGGTGTAAATGATGATGAAGTAGGGTTGTTTGGGACAAGACCAGAACTAATATTACTGGGTCCCATTTCATGAAGTGCGGGTTCAGAGCTGCTTTGCTCAGAAGCCATTGCTGTCAGCTCATCAAAATCAACATTCATAGTTTCAAGGATTTTGCGAGAGTTACGGTTGTAGATTCGGAATGCCTTCTTTGCGGGTGCGTAACCAATGAAAATACCAATATCAGCCTTTGGTTGAAGTTTTCCCAAATTGTCACCATCATTGTTTGGATAGCAAAGAGAACCAAATACATGAAGATATGATAAATCTGGTACTTTTCCATGGAGAAGCTCATAAGGTGTTTTACCATGGCGTTTACGAATTAGTGACCGGTTTTGGGTGTACACTGCGGTAGATACTGCTTCTGCCCATAAAAACAATGGAGCCTTTGCATAGATTAACATCGTTCGTGCAGCTTCCATAAGTGTGCGATTTCGCCTTTCAACGACACCGTTTTGTTGTGGAGTGCGTGCAACAGATGTTTCATGAGATATGCCAACTTCTTCATAATAATCACGCAAGATTTGGTTCACAAATTCGGTTCCATTATCTGTACGAATGCGTCGGACAGTAGTGTTGAGACGCACTTGAATCATCTTGAGAAATCTGATGATGAATTTAGGTGCCTCATTTTTTGCTTTAAGAAATTTCACCCATGTAAACCGAGAGTAATCATCGACAATGACGAGGATGTACTTTTTGCCACTAAGACTTTCAACACGCATTGGCCCACAAAGATCCATATGCAACAGATAAAGTTTCTCTTGGTTGGTGTCTTCAGTCTTGGGTTTGTAAGACTTCTTAGTGCTTTTCCCCATTGTACACGCGGAACACAAATGATCCTTGTGAAATGATAGTTTAGGAAGACCACGAACAAGTTCGTTTTTCGCCAAGTGATTAATAGCGTCAAAGTTAAGATGAGATAACCGTCGATGCCATAACCATGACTTAGTCTTCGATGCTTTGGAGAGAAGACATACGGGAGAAGCGGCCATCATGTCTTGTAGAGACAAAGTATACAAATTATTCCCTTGAGTACCTTTCAATAAATCAACCCCTTCCAAATTACGAATGAAGCAGGTATGCTCTCGAAAAGCAACTTCTAGGTTTGCATCACAAAATTGTCCCACAGAAAATAAGTTGTGACCGAGACCTTCCACGTAATACACTCTCGAAATTATAACATTCCCAATATGATATTCACCGTAACCCATTATCTTTGCAATATGATCATTCCCAAATCGAACCGTACCAAGAAACTTGCTGACGAAATTTCTGAGCTGAGAGCGATCTCCGGTCATATGCTTGGAGCAACCAGAGTCCAAATACCAGAGAACAATTTGGACCACCTGTTTTCAATAACAACAGTAGACAATGCATTGGAAACTATTGGTTCCAGAGTGTTAGCAGATACAGATATAGAATTATCGGAATTGCTAACATTTTTAAGACCCTTAGATTTCCTGCGTTTTCTAATGATAGTTTTAGCACTAACAGGTTTTACTGTTCCAACTTTCTTAGGTTTTGGATTATCCGCGGGCACTACAGTGGGAGTAGACCTATTTAAAGGGCACTTGGTTCCTACAGTAGTGTCGGTGTTCCTAGTTAAAGGACACGCTTGAGCTTTGGTAGCCTTGGTACTCCTAGTTAAAGGGCACGCTTTCTTCGCTTTAGTGGGAGTGATCCTAGTCAAAGGGCACATATTTCCTACTATAGTGAAAGTTCTACCAGTGGGGCGCCACATCCAGCCAACTTGGGTTAACACTTTCCCAGTCGGTTTCCATTCTAATCCATTTTTCCGGGCATGCATCTCATTCACATGGTCAATAAGGCAAGAATCATGACGACTAGAAAACATACATTCATTGCAATTCCAACATTTCAAATTAGAATTCACAGTAGGCTTAGAATGCTGCACAACCGCAGAGCCTTTAGGTTTAGCTACATGATTCTTTTTATTCAAAACAGAAATAACATTCCTAGGATGGGCTTCTACTTTCTTCTTCACTTGACTACTAGATGGGGGCAAGATCCTATCATTCTTCTTGTTTCTTTTAAGCTTAGATCTTTGAGCCTTAGTAGTGGTGCTTACTCCTGTAGAAGGCAACACGGGAATATTAGAAGCTGGTTTTGATTCCGCCTTATCTTTATTGACCAAAGTTTGAGATGGTTTAGTCCTAGAGCCCTTGTTAAGTGGTGTGACGGCTATAAGGGTTCTTTTGATTGCACTAGAGGACGATGCTGAGATAGTGGCTGCGTTATCCACAACATTCTTACCTTTGAGAGTACGAAGTGTTTCCTTTAACTCAGCCAAGACCAGGTTCTTATCACAAATTTGTTCCCTCAAATCAGATATTTCCATCGACTTTCGATTCAATTGTTCAATCAATGATTGATTCTGTGCAGTGGTATCAACACATGTGGGCTGTACTGAATCGAAGAGTCGTGTATTTTTCTGTTTTAAGTTATCAACTTTGGACAAAATCTTGGAAACTCGATTATCTAGATCAAGTTTAAAATTCTCAGCAGCCTCAAGTACGTTCACACAGTTAAGCTCCTCAGATTTCTCTATTTCTATCGACAAAGATTTAGCAACTTTGTCACTTGGCTGACGCTATTTTGATTGTAAATTCAATCGAAAATTCTTTTCAAAATTTGCATCATCGATATTAACACCTTCGAATGACGTTTCAAAGATTTCTTGAATAAATTGTTGCTTGCATTCAAGCGAAATACAATGTGTTTGAATCTCATCAAAACGTTTTGAAAGTGAAGAATATGAATCTTGAAGCTTTAAAAATTCAGCGTCAGATTCGTGACAAGTACTATCTACCACAGTATCCACATATTCAACATTATGCACAATAGAATCATTATCAACACTTGTATTCACCCAGACAGAAACTACATCATGAGACATCACTTGATTCAGAAGCAGATCATTATGGCGTGAAACCCGTTTTATTTCAAGTAAACTGTTTTCATAAGCATCTTCCATTTCATTGAAAACACGTCTAACTTCTTCTATTTCCAAAAACAAATCTTGATCAATATTACGAAGACAAGCTTTAACATTGTTTACAAACGGAACAATTTCATCTCGAAACGCAGCTCTAGTGTGCTCAAAGTTCCATTCACCTTCCGTTATGGCCGTGGCCGTCGTGCATTCCAAAATGACCTTGTCAAAATCGGCTAAGTGTTGGTGAACCGTATTTAAGTTAACGGACGCCTTACTTACCGGTGGAATTAACTTCGTTAAATCCTTTTTGACGAGTGTAGGAGACGTACTAGGAAGGTTTTCATTTGACAAACTTTGGGGCACAAGAACTGTTAATTCTGCTAATTCCTTTTGTAAGCGAATGCGTGTCTTTTTCGAAAATTGATCTTTGTTATGTTGATCATAATCAATTGTATGGAATTTTGAAAGCATTTTAGAATGAGTTTCATCCCCAAGTGATTGTGTCTCCTCAGTACTACGAACAAAAGGTGCTTCTTTCGATTTGCCAATTATGGTCATGTCATAAAGGCCGGGAATATATTCCTGAGCTTGTTTTGCATAACCGGGATTAGGTGGTAAATCTTGAAGACGCTTAAGTTCGAATTCTTTAAATGATTTAGTTAGAAGATGAACCTTTTCTGTGGAAGCGTATTGTTTTAAAACCTGTTGTTCTTTGAATTTAAGAAGTTTGGTAGCATTAATTTCCGATTCAACCTTTTTAGACTCGAGAGTTTCGAAATCCATTTTAAGTTTCTGAAAATTATTGACAACCGACTCTTTTTTTTTAATTCATTGGAAAGATTAGCTTTTAATGATTCTATTTCTTTCAAGTGTTCAATCTTTTCAAAACGAAATTGGTCAAATTCAGAACATGTTATTTTCTCTTCTTGAGGGACCATTTCAAAAGTTTTGACCTTTTCTTTATGTAATGCAAGCTCAGCAGTTAGGGTGGAATTCGTATCTACGGATTGTCTGAGGGCCATATGCATTTGATCAATAATATGTTTAGGCACCATGACCAAATCATGTTGAGCATAAGATTCCATACCCGTCGTAGCATTTGGTTGAGGTTCACTCAAATGTGTAGGATTGGGTACCACATCATTTGAGTTACTAGTTCCCGAATGCTGTTCGAGGTTGTCATTTTCATGCCCAACTTGATGTTGGTTATCATCAATATTATTAGATGTGGTTGGTACCTCACTGATGACATCAGAACCGTAGTGAGAGAGATTAGCAACGAGAGCAGCTTGGGCAGAGTGAATGTCATCACAATCCGAATCGTATGCATCAAGATCATCCGCTTGATAAGCTGCATTAGAAGTAGAAACGACCGCAATGCCTTCAGTATCTGCTGCCCCTGGGTCTGCAAGAAATGCCAACTCCTCTGAATCCAAAATCTTCCCCTTAGACTGAGCATCAACCAAATACATCTTCTCACGAAACCATGCATCATCCCTTCTCCTTTTCGGCTGAGTGCATTCCCTAGCCATATGACCTTGTCCTCGGCAATTGTAGCAAGTCACAACCTTCTTAGGACCAATAGGACTCCCATTTCCACTAGCTTGAGAATTCACAGCTTGATTGTTCCCAGTCCTTGTAGGAGGTCCATATGAATTTTGCCTTCCCTGAATAGGTTGCACCGTCACTTGACCATCTTGAACAGTGGCTTGTTGTCGAGGATTTGAAGAGGTGCGGAGCTGATTGTTTGTTGGTGGAAATCCTCTAGTAGCAACAAGTTTTGACAAGTAAGCAGTGAGATGGTTTAGAACATCAGCTGGCGTATCATTTGGAGTAAAGACCGGTGCTTGGATTGGTGGAAGTTCATTAGAGTAAAAAGCCTGTGCTGATTGTGCTTCTATCGGAAAATATCCTTGCTGAGGAGTATAGCCCAATGGAGAAGTGTTGGTTTGTGATGGTGATGTTTGATATGGTGGTTGCTGTTGAAAAGATTGTTGATGAACACTTTGTTGATATTCTTGTTGTGGCATCATTGGTGGTTGATAAGATGGTTGCTTTGGTTGCTGATAGATGTGTGGTGGTGGCTGCTGCAAGTATGATGGTTGTTGATAAGTATAAGCCATGTTTTGTTGAGAAGCATACATTGCAAGTGGATCATGAACTTGAGGTGTAGACAACCGAGCCTCGATCACATGGCATTCGTGTTGTTGAAGAAAAGCTTGAAGTTGATCCACATTGGTGTTATGCAAGTCCTTAGCCAATTTAACATCCGTCACGTATTTTTTCCATTCTGGAGGAAGAGTGTTCAAATACTTGGTGTTCAATTGAAAGGTAGGAATTGCCATGCCATAGATATTAAGCTCATTCAACAATAGGGTAAATCTCAGATAGTAATCATTGAGAGTCTCCCCTGGCACATAGGCAAACTTATCAAAAGTATCATAAAGCTTACACTCTCGTTCTTGTTTAGTTAACGAGGTGCCTTGCATTAGAACACGAATTCTATCCCATAACTCTTTGGCAACTTTATGTTTGCTGACGAGTTTGTAGACATCTGGAGGAAGAGCTTGGAGAATGATGTTTGTAGCATACTTATCACATTTATCTTGAATCTTCATATCTCCAGTCAACTCACCCGTTGTGCGAGGACGAGTGGTCGTACCTTCCGTCACAGTACCATAATCTAATGGTCCATTGAGCACCGATGCCCAAATTAGATGTCCATTCTCCTTGTTCAACATATAAAGTTCCATTCGGGAAGCCCATTCCTCATACATAGTCTTCACCAACATTGGTGGACGATTATCCGTACCCGAGAGGATGGACTTATCCGTAAGAGATGTATACTCCATTTCAATAAGTTAAGATTTACAAAGTTGATCGAACAATGAAATAAGGTTATGTATTTTTGTGTTGTTGTGAGTTAAAATCAAGAAACAATGTTAAAATCCCTTAAAATATGTTCTCGATAAACCAAAAATTCCAAGTCAAAATTACACACATGTCAGATCGGAATGCCAGATCGGAATGTCCCACTATCTTAATGTCCAGATCGCAATGACTTATCGGAATGATTCAGATCGCAATGTCCTATCGGAATGATTCAGATCGCAATGCCTATCGGAATACTCAGATCGCAAAGCCCTATCGGAATGTTCAGATCACAAAGACCTATCGGAATGTTCAGATCGCAAAGACCTATCGGAATGTTCAGATCGCAAAGTAGCTGACAAAATTTAGGCAGAGTAACGACTTAAATTACTTCCTTATACCCGTCGGAATCCCAGATCGCAAAGTACGATCGGAATGACCAGATCGGAATAAGTAATAAAACCCAAACGATCGCAATGTAGAACCAAACCCTTTCCGATGGTAAGGTTATTGCGATGGAAGCCCACGTACAACTTGTACTTTCCGATGGAAGTGTTTGCTTGAATTTCGGAAAGAAGAACACAAGGACTTTTTGAACTTTTGATCCAAGAAAGATTGTGTTTTAACCAAAATCAAGACACCAAAAACACTACAATGCTGCTGAATACGTTATGCTTCTTGAAATCACGATCAAACACAAAAAAAAATTTGATGATTCGGCAAAATGAACTCAAAAAGCCACGAAATGCTTATAAGAACATACGAATCACACAAACAAACCTATATTTCATCCCAAGCTCTTGATACCATTTGTAGATTTGTAAATCTATGCTTATGTTTTTAGAGAGAGAAAGAGATAGAAAGATGGTGGATTTCACACTTCTAGAGAGAGAAAGTTAAGAACAACTATGTGTAAAATAATGAAAACCACACACCCTCTCCATCAAAGGAGAGGGTTTATATACCCAAGCCTTGTGATGGGCTTGGGCTTACATTGTTGGGCCGGCCTACACATGTTGTAGGCTAGGCTTGGCTTTGTTTGTTTAATAAAGATGTCTAGACTACGAGCTACTACTAAGTATATTGTCGGAGTGACCGAATCTTCCTAAATACGTAAAAACGTATTTCTAACACTTGTATTGTAATACTAAGTAACTTTCTAAAAATAGCAGGTATCCATAAATAGTAAGTTTCTAAAAATAGAAAGTTTTCAAAGATAGAAAGTTCCCAAAAATAGAAAGTTCCCAAAAATAGTAAGTTCCCAAAAATAGAATTAAGCTGAATTATAAATATTAAATGAAGTCAAATTAGTACAATACAAGTCATGGTTATAGTTGGTTAATTAAATAACTGGTTAATTTAATTAAACTATACGTTATATGATTTTAATTAAAATACATGTTTAATTAAAATGACTAAGTATAATTACCTTAGGTTATACATGAATTAATTTTAATAAATTAATTAACCTAATGTTTAATATGACATGATTTATAAAAATAGTTTTTATAAAAACCCGAATCCCGAGCCCGTGTTTTAATATAAGCCGAATCAAGTAAGCTATAAACAAGTCCCACCGAGACCTTGGAAAGGATCTCGGTTGACACTACTCAAACAACTAAACATGTAAACATACCTCAACCTAGTGTCGGGGTTTCTTTGGTCTCGCGTCCGATCAACAAAATCAACCGAGCACCCTTACGGGTGTCGGTGGTGTCTCGGTTCACACAAAAACCGAAAACAAACACACCCCGACCCATGTTCGGGGTTCCCTTGTCTTGCCGAGCCAAAATCCAACCAAGCCGAGACCTAAAGGTCTCGGTGGTGGTGATAATAAACAAGCCGAGCACCCCCTTTTGGGTCTCGGTGTCTCGGCCGAACCAAACAACACCAAACCAAACCTAAAACATAATTTAATTTAATCTTTAACATGTTTATGCCTTGTTTTCTTGAAGATTAAATTAAATGTTCATGAAATCATAAGAAAAGAAAATGAAAAGAAAGGTTTTTGACTTTACCAATACGTGTAGAATAACGAGATGATCACAAATAAATAAACAACACCAAATATCGTCCGTGTTTGCCTTGTTTTGTGATGTGGCCGGTGGCAAGAGTAAACCAAGAGAGAGAAGACAAAATTTTGTAAAACCTAAAATATGAGAAAAATAATTCTCCTGATGTTTTATTTAATTTGGTTATGGGCCAAAAGGCCCACCTGGGTCCTTTCTCTCTTGTTTCCGCGGCTATGGGGTTCACAATGGGTAACCCGTAGCTTTTCTTGAGTCTAATTATTTATCGAGTGTGTTCGTGATTTAATATTTGAGATTTTGGTGTTCGTGATCGTGTCTCATTTATAATATTCATGATTATTCGTTATTTAATAGCGTGACACGTGTATTAATATTATAAATGGAAAATTTTAATTTTATGGTATTTTCGTAAGTTACTGTTCACGTGTACTGTTCATAAGTTTTTAATGCGGGTTTTACAATATCTAAAGCCACTTGAGTGTAGGGTTCCATTCTAAGAGTTATTCATCAAATTCATAACAAAAATATTGTTGCCTATTTGACAATGAAAGAAGATTGGAAACGAAAATGGTTCTAGATTTTGGTTAGACGTGTAGGTGGGTACAAGATCGTTAAAAAACAATTCTATCGTGTCTATGCTATGGACAGTAATAAAAAGTGCATGGTTAGTGATCGATGGATGGATGATCAATGACAATGGAATTGGCACCATCGTATGCCAGATGGAGGTTGTACTAGTCGGCAATATAGAGATATGCATCGATCACTTGTTACAACATGTGAAGCTCTCTGATCAAGATGATAAATGAGAATGTACATTGCACCAAGATGGTTCTTTCATCGTTACTTGCTTCCCTAAGCAAATTGATGTTATCGTTTGAGCTATCAAGATGAACAAAAGTACTATTATTTTTTATTGTATCGTGTTTCATTCGTTTGAATGGTTCTCTGCTAGAGAAAAATATGTGTATTTTAATTGGACATTGTGGTTAGAAAGACTATTTTTTAATTGTTCTTTTAAGGTCTTGTTAGTAATGTTATAAATCATCCGTTCAGAAAAAATATACAAACTTTCAAAAATTGTTATAACGAGTTGAATTTAAATAGTTTAAATTAATCTTCGAATAATTTTATGCCCATGCTTGTCCCATTACATGTCCATGTTACGTACATCCGTTGCATTAGCTTTAAACATACAATTATAGAAACAAAGATCATATAACAAAATAATAAATCTATGTAACTTGCTTATTATGTTACAACTCTATGCAGCTGGCTTATTAAGTGATACATAAGGATTTTCTCATGCACTTCTTGAGTGTCTGAATCCAAATTTCAATTGTTGAAAGTGTGATATGTTCCTTGTTAGCAGGACAGTTTGTTTGTTTGGTTGTTTATGTGCAGGGACTGAAGTGTAGCTACAAGAAGAGTCAAGGGGGCTTAAGTGTCAAGTTGAGTAAACTTGAAGGGCCTGTTGCTGCCAAAGTGCAAAAGTCACAAGTCAGGAGTATATAAGCTGGTCAAAGAGCTCATAACTCACATAACTCGTTCCCATCTTCTCTCTCGTCTACACATAGTTATCATATTTGTTGTTCTTGGTGATTGAGATCATCTTGATCTTTGTAATCTTGTTTTCTGAGTTTTAATCTTGTAAAACTATTATCAATTAGATAATAGACTCATACCAGCTTAATCTATGGTGGGTTTTTTGTTTTAATAAAAGTGGTCTGAGAATCATATATGGGTTTCATAAATCTTTACATGGTATCAAAGATAGGTTACATCACCTTGCTTTGATATTGTGATTTTTTGCTATTAAAACGTTTTTGGTTTCTAAAAATTTGGGGGTTTTTTAAAATTGAGAGGTTCTTGATCAATTAACTAGTGTTAATTGATTGTTTTCGTGGTTGATTCATCATTCCTGGCATTCTTGATCATTAGCCCTAATTTCTTGAAAAATTACGGTTTGGTGATTTTTGGGGATCTGCTTAATTGAGGTTCGATTGGTGTTGGTCTTTGGTTCTTTGTTCGATTGGTGCTTTGGATTGGTGATTCTGGTGATTTGCCCTAATTTCTTGAAAAATTAGGGTTTGGTTCTGGGTTCTTGATTATTCTTTGACTAAGTGAATCAAAGAATAATTGAGGAAGTCTTCCGTTGGTTCTATAGCTCTGTAACACCTCTTTTACTTTTAATCAGTCTTTAATGATTCTTGATTGATTAATTGTTTCTTGTTTGTTTTTGTTAGTAGTGTAATTTTTTCTTCGTGTCTTGTCAATCTTTAGCCCTTGACCTACCATCTTGAATGGTTTGGAAACCTAGGAACTAAACGGGATTGATTTTGACTTCTTTACTGTTTCTGTTATTAGTTGGTTTTTGTGATTGTATATGTCTTACTACGGTATGTCTGAAGAGGAGTATGAGCATAATAGTGAGGACTATAATTCAGATGCAACTGATGCATCTGTAACTAAAATTAGTCGTTTGGATCTTAGTGATCCTTTGCATCTTCATCCTAATGATTCTGCATCTTTAACTGTTGTGTCTGTTAAACTTAAGGGTACTGAAAATTATCAAGTTTGGTCTTGTGCTATCTTACTTGCTCTTGAGGGTAAAAACAAAACTGGTTTTATTGATGGATCTTGCAAAAGATCCAATACTGATGAGGTCTTGGGTAGGCAATGGGATAGAGTTAATGCTATTGTGCTTGGTTGGATTTTGAATTCTATCACTGAGGAGTTGTTCTTGGGCCAGATTTTTTCTAAAAGGGCTAAACATGTTTGGGATGAACTTAAAGAAACTTATGATAAAGAAGATGGTTCTGTCACTTTTAATCTACATCATAAAATACATTATTTATCTCAAAATGGGTCTGTTTTGGCTGATTATTATCATAAACTCAATGCCCTTTGGAAACAGTTTGATGCTCTTGTGCAACTTCCTAGGTGTACTTGTCATGCTGCTGAGGACTTTAAAAAACATAATCAGTTAATGAAACTAATGCAGTTTTTAATGGGACTTGATGATTCTTATATGCAAATAAGAAATAGTATTCTCTCTAGAGATCCTTTACCTGATGTTAAAAGTTCTTATGCTATTATTTCTAGTGAGGAGTCTCATAGAGTTATGTCTGGCTCAGGGTCCTCCCAAAGGAGTCAGTCCTCTATGTTTAACTCTAGTGTGAACAGGAGTAGTGTTCAAAGGCCTCAAAATAATAACTCTTCTAGACCTGTTGGGTCTAATAGACCCACTAATGGTAGTATAAGGTCTAGTGGAGGACCTACCTTGGTATGTGAAAATTGTGGTTTTAATGGGCACGCTATTGATAGATGTTTCAAGCTTATTGGTTATCCACCTGATTTTGGGAAGAAAAATAATACTGGGGTTTCTAATAATAATCAGACATCTCAGAACTTCAATAAAAGATTTATGAATAATAACAATGCTGGTTCTAGCTCTACTTCTTCTTTTTCTGATGAACAGTTGTCTAAAATCATTGCTTTGATTAAGGACAATACTGCTGGTGCTCAGGCCAATATGGCAGGTATTTTGGTCAATCAAAGTTCTATTTTTAATAAGAATTTTCATAAATTTTTCTGCTATAATAGTCAAATTAAGTCTAGTCTGGTAGATCATGGTCTTATTGTTGATTCAGGTGCTAATCAGCATCTTACTTATGAAGATAAGTATCTGGTTGATGTTATTGATATTTCCAAACTTGGTATTAAAGTGTCTCATCCTAATGGTACTGAGGCATTCATTACCAAGGTTGGAAATATGGTCTTAAACAGAGACTTAACATTATATGATGTGTTGGTTGTTCCTGGATATTGTGTTAGCCTTATGTCTGTGCATAAAATTGCTAAGGATAGTAAATTTGTTGTGGCTTTTGATGAGTCTAGTTGCTATATCTTGCCTCAGGGTTTGAGGGAGATGAGGTTGCTGGGGACTGGTAAACAAAAGGATGGCTTGTATTTTTTTGATAGAGGTACTGGTTTTGAGAAACCTAATGTTACTTGTTTTTTTAGTAAAGATATTTGGCATTGTAGACTTGGTCATCCTTCAGACCAAGTTCTCAATGTTTTAAAAAATGATTTAGTTTTTGAGAAAACTAATAGGGAGTTTTTTTGTGAAACTTGTCAAAAGGCCAAATATACTAGAGAGTCTTTTCCTATTAGTGATCATGTTTCTACTAATCTGGGTGAATTAGTTCATTTAGATTTGTGGGGTCCTTACAAGGTTACTAGTAAGGAATGGTTTAGATATTTTTTAACTGTGGTTGATGACTTTTCTAGGGCTGTTTGGGTATATTTGTTGAAGAATAAGACCGAGGTGTTTGATTGTATAAAGATCTTCTTTCACTTAATTAAAAATCAGTTTAATAGAACTATTAAAACTTTTAGAAGTGATAATGGTACTGAATTTATAAATCATAAAATGATTGAGTTTTGTAAGTTAAATGGGATTATACATCAAACATCTTGTCCTTACACTCCTCAATAGAATGGAATTGTTGAAAAGAAACATAGGCATCTTCTTAATGTGGCTAGATCCCTTATGTTTCAGGGGGGTTGCCTTTAAATTTGTGGTCTGAATGTGTTCTTACAGCTACTTACTTGATTAACAGGTTACCAACTTCAGTGCTGAAAGGAAAGAGTCCTTTCTAAATTGTGTTTAATAAAAAACCTGGTTTAAAACATTTGATAATGTTTGGATGTCTCTATTTTGCTACTTTACTTACTAGTAATGATAAGTTTAGTAGTAGATCTGAGAAATGTGTGTTTGTTGGCTACTCTGGGACTAAAAAAGGGTATAAGTTGTTAGGTCTTGAAAAGGTTCATTTCTTGTTTTCAAGGGATGTTAAGTTTTTTGAAAACATTTTTCCTTTTAAGACTAATAGCAATGGTACTCTTAGCAGTGATAATCAGGGTCTAAGTCTTGATAGTTTTTTAGAAGTTGTCATAGATGCAGATCCTGGTGTGCCCTATGATGATAAAGTTTCTGCCTCACCACATAGAGGCAGCAACTCTTCTCATAGTAATGAGCCTCTAGTTAACCCACTTGAGAGTGAGGAGGGTCATTCTCAGGTCTCTAGTGAGCCTGTTAATGAGAATGAGATGGCTGCTCCTTTTATTTAGCATGAATTTGAGGGCATTAATAATAACATACCTAATGATGTGAGTCCTATTATTAGAAGGTCTGAAAGGGTTTTTGTTTTCCCAAGAAAATATAATGATTATGTTTTAGCTTCAAGAGTTAAATTTGGGCTTGAAAAATTTGTTAGTTATGCTATACTTAAGTCTGATAACTATTGCTTTGTTACTGAACTTAATAAAAGTGTTGAGCCTAAAACTTTTTAGGAAGCTAGTAAGAGTCAGCACTGGTTGATGCTATGAATAAAGAGATGGATGCTTTAAATGAAAATAATACTTGGACTATAACTGATTTTCCTAAAGATAGGAAAGCTATTAATGGTAAATGGGTTTATAGAATTAAATATAAGTCTAGTGGTGAGATTGAAAGATATAAAGCTAGATATGTGATTAAAGGTTATAATCAAAAGGAAGGTATAGATTTTGATGAAACTTTTTCACCTGTTGTGAAAATTGTTACTGTTAGGTGTTTGATAAATTTGGTTGTGCAAAATAGTTGGCCTTTATTTCAGCTTGATATCAACAATGCTTTCTTGTATGGAGATCTTGATGAGACTGTGTATATGGCTTTGCCTGATGGATATTTTGATAAAAATGATAAGAGAGGTTGCAGATTAAATAAGTCTTTATATGGGTTAAAACAAGCTCCTAGGCAATGGAATGCCAAGTTAACACAGGCTCTTATTGAACATGGTTTTGTGCAAAGTAAAAGTGATTATTCTTTGTTCACTAAAAATGAATCTGGTTTTTTTCGTGCATTGCTTGTCTATGTTGATGATATTGTTGTTACTGGCAATAGTGTGAGTCATATTGAAGAATTTAAAAGATTTTTAAGAAGTAAGTTTCAAATTAAAGATCTGGGCAAATTGAAATACTTTTTGGGCATTGAGGTAATTGATACAGACTTTGGTTTGTGTCTTAATCAGAGAAAGTATTGTTTAGATTTGTTGTCTGATTTTGGATTGCTTGCTTGTAAACCTTCTGCTACTCCACTTGAGCAAAATTTGAGTATTGCTAGTGAACCTACAGATTCTGATTGTGTGCTTGATAATATTACTGAGTATCAAAAACTTATTGGCAAAGTTATCTATCTTACTCACACTAGGCCTGATATATCTTATGTTGTTCATTGTCTTAGCTAGTTTATGCATAAACCTCTTAAGTCTCATCTTAAAATTGCTCTTAAAGTTTTAAGATACTTAAAAGGTTCTCCTGGTAAAGGTATTCACATTGTTAGAAATGCAAATGTTTCTCTTGAAGCTTTTGTAGATGCAGATTGGGCTAAGTGTTTAGTAACTAGAAAGTTTGTTACTAGTTTTTGTTTACTTTTGAATGGGTCACTAGTAACTTGGAAAAGCAAAAAACAAAACACCATTTCTAAGTCTAGTGCTGAAGCTGAATATAGAGCTATGGCTTCAGCTACTTCAGAAATTGTTTGGGTCCTTAAAATCTTAAAGGACTTAAATTGGGAACATTTTTTGCCGTAAAATTGTTTTGTGATAGTAAAACTACTATTAAAATAGCTGCTAATCCTGTCTTTCATGAAAGAAAAAAAAACTTGAGATAGATCTTCATTTTGTAAGAGATAAGATTTTGGCTGGTGTGATTAAGACTTGTTTAATACTGTAAATCAGACTGCAGATATTCTTACTAAAGGACTTGACAAGATGCAACATGATAAGCTTGTTGGTCAATTAGGATTGTTTGATTGCTTCCAGGTTCAGATCAAAGAGGGGTGTTGAAAGTGTGATCTGTTCCTTGTTAGCAGGAGAGTTTGTTTGTTTGGTTGTTTATGTGCAGGGACTGAAGTGTAGCTGCAAGAAGAGTCAAGGGGGCTTAAGTGTCAAGTTGAGTAAAGTTGAAGGGCTGTTGCTGCCAAAGTGTGAAAGTCACAAGTCAGGAGTATATAAGCTGGTCAACGAGCTCATAACTCACATAACTCGTTCCCATCTTCTCTCTCGTTTACACATAGTTATCAGATTTGTTGTTCTTGGTGATTGAGATCATTTTGATCTTTGTAATCTTGTTTTTTGAGTTTTAATCTTGTAAGACTATTATCAGTTAGATAATAGACCCATACCAGCTTAATCTGTGGTGGGTTTTTGTTTTAATAAAAGTGGTTTGAGAATCATATCTGGGTTTCATAAATCTTTACAGCAATTAATCATGCTATTCTACTCTGTATCCTTTAGCAGCCTGCTTTTTACATGTTAAAGCCAAGTGAAATATGCATATTAAACAATAATAAAAGATTATAAAGATGGATAATAAAGTTTACTAACTGCTAGCAATTTTTTGGCATTGAAAAACTAGTAAGTTTTTGCAAGAAATACTAACCAGCTGTACTGGTTGTGCAACACAAATACGTCAGCTTCAACACTTTCTCCGACGTCATTGCGATTCCAGTGATAGATTGCTTATGTTCTGTTCATTATCTCAAGTGTAGCCTCCCGAAATGCAGAATAGTCAGGCTGAGGATCGTTAAAGCTACAAAGTCGGTCGTCAAGAAAAACATAACCATTAGCATAAGTCTGCTCCTATACTTTTAACAAATCATGAAATCTAAACATATTGCAAAATTGTTAGAGAAATTGATGGCGACTAACAAAAAAACTCACGTTGAAGCAAGACCTTCTTTAGTCCCTCAATTTCCGACAGTGATGTAAATTGGAGCTGATTTATCTGGCACTGGATAGCTCACACCGCTTGTTATGTTGTAGTGTATGTTGGAGATCCGGTACTGAAATCACACATTTGAATCAACATAAAGTTTAACGAAGCCTAAGCTAATTCCTATCAATTTTTTGTCATGAAAACAATTGTGAAATACAGAAATAGGGTGCTAATTTAACGATATTCATTTATCAGCAAGGAAGATATAAAGAAGACTAGTGACAGACCGATCTTTCATAAGCATGGACATGTCCTGCAAAGAGTATATCGACTTTGTTCTTAACAAACCAACTCTCGAATGCAACCCGCATGCTTTCACCCTCCATGTAGTGAGCACTATTACTATTGTACTTTGGGGAGTGCATAATAACAATTAGCCAAGGTGTTTTCTCCCTGTCTACTTTTTTAAATTCGGCCTCTAACCACTTGTATTGAGGTGTATATTTTACTGTCACAGTTGAAATCAATAAAATTCACTAGGAAACAGATACATACTAATCAAAGGAACTTGAAAGTAACTTTTAGAAAGTAAGTTACCATATGGAGAGTAACTTGAGAGGAAAATTATATGAGCGGATGCACGTCTCACTGAATACCAAAGAGGACTAGTGCTTTCGCTTGCTGCATAAGGAGTCCCATATCTATGAAGATATTGTTTGAAAGGTTCCACTTCGTCCTGAAAATATTGAGATCAGTGAAAGAGCTTAACAACAAAATAATTAACAAATCGCTGGAAACAGATCGACGGTTTTGAACATTTTTAGATTAAACGGTTATTCATATATTACAATGTATAACCATGGTTTATAAGATGTACTTTTTTCAACAAAACGAGCATATGTATCCCAGCGTAAACCCACATCCTAGTATTTATGTTGATCAGCGTAAGATAGATCTCCAACATGTAACACAATTTGTGCTCCGCTTTCAATATAATGCTCAAAAGTGGACAAAGAATTATATGTTTGGCCCAAGTCACCTGATGTAAGAATACAGATGTGTGAGTATCTGTCGTTCTAAAAATAATAACTGTCGAAAATAATGTGTTCATCAAAACAAATCAAAAGAACCCATCAAGAGATAAGGTATAATTACCTATTATTCCAAACTTGTAAGAAGCATTTGGATCGACTTTTGGTGGTGTTTTAAACCAAAACGACGAGCAGAATCACCTTCTCCAATTTGGTAATAGTATATGGTTTCGTACTATTGACAACAAGACACACACTTCATAATCAGTCACGAAATGAGACGTATAATATATATGCCAACAAATTAATATATGCACACCTCTAGGTCATCGATGAGACACTTATGAATATAGCCAGATGTGTAGTTGTAAAACTTATAGTTTTTAACTTTCATCCCCTCTGCTACGAATTCGGACTTATTCTCAGATGTTCTGTATCTTACTTGGTTTGAACCTGGTTCATCTGGTGTCACCCACATTATAATCACGGCTTTTCCATCATAATCTACTTGAGTAATATGTACCTACATATCAAATGGTACTAATTAGGCTTCCTTATATATCTTTTTTTAAAGAGTGATAACTTATATAGTCTCAAGGGATTTACCTGCTCTGGTGAATTATAACCGCTAGGCTTCGCAAACACTGGATGATAAAGAGGCATATCTTCTGTTGGGAACACTTGACGGACGAAACTGCTCGTGACACCAACGGCATAGACATTGTCCACGAAGCTCAACAATATATTGAAAGTTTATGGACTTAAAATCGATAGTCGTGTGATAGAATCGAACTCGAGATCACGGGATTGCACACATTACGTGAAGGGTTAATTTATTTATTAAATATATTTATTATATTGATTAAATTAAACCGTAGCTTAAACTAACGATCGTTAAGTAATTAAAAGTTAAGTATTAAACGACCGTTATAGAATATTATAGAAGCTAAAAGAAGGTGTCAGAAACATTCCGGAAACCCCTTATGGGCTTGTGTATATCCGGCCAAAAAGAGAGAGACAAAAGGAAGGAAAAATATTTTGTTGCCTTAATTTGTTTAAACCTTGGAGGAGAAGTTTTCCAAGGTGTATATAAACAAACCAAAGGCTTCATAATTTTTTCACCACTCCTCTCTTTCTTGCTCTTAAACCGCCGGCCATATAACACCCAATTAGGGTTCTTCTTTGTTTTTCATTAAGCTATTATAAAACTAGTCATAGCCCCTCTCTAGGGTTGTTGGGTAGATCTTCTATAGACTTGGAAGCTCGGTTTGTTCGTGCTAGACTCACGATTAACTCACCGTATCACGTGTGTACAATATTGTGGTATAGTCTTGCTTTAGACTATATCCTGGTGGTGTTCGTGATCTATCTCTACCGGTGACCGTTCCGTCGACTTGTAGATCTTGCTAGGATAAAGGTATGTAACCCTAATCTTGGTTAATTATAATTGTGTTAAATTAATAATCTTGTTAATTTGCTTCCGTTGCATGTGTTTTGATCCATATTAGGGTTTTTAATAATTGTTATGATAAATATAAACCTACAGTGGCATCGAGAGCCGTTTTAACATGATTATAATTATCAAGATCTAAAGTTTTTTAACTAATATTGATTTGTGTTAAAAATTACATGTTGTTTTTTAGGTTTTATAAAAATTAGGTTTTTTTGTTTTTTTATTGTTTTTAAAATCGGATCTGGCCGAATTTTTTATAAAAAAAAAATTTTGTAAACCCTAAAATTACATGGTAAATAACTTTAGATGTTTTGCATGAATTAATTGTTATGTCATGTGTGGTTACGATCCGTAGTTTTTTTTAAATTGTTAAGAGAATGTGGGAGATCCGTAATAAACATGCATGTTTTTACGGATCATATAATTTTGATTGCTATTTGCTTTATTTGATTCAAAGTTTTAAAATTAGGGAAGACTTTTTATGTTTATAAAAAACCCTAGATTTGATGTTCTTTGAATAAATTGTTATGCATGTGGCTATTTGATGTAGTTTTTTTTGTACTACTTGTTTTCATGCGTTTTTTATATTGTATGTTGTAAACAAGGGTAGTTTTTTTTAGAAAAATAATATGGACTAAATCTTATCAAAACTAATGAATTGTTTTGAGATCTAAATTACATATGATTTGCGTTGATTAGAATTGTAATAGCAACTTAACGGCCTACTCAATTTTGGCAAACTATAAAGTGGGTATAACGCACCGCTGGTCAAGTATCCGGTTAAGCAAGGAGGTGTTATGCTTCAGTGCTGACCAAATTCCCGGCTCGCCTGTGCGTCAAAATTGGAATTACCTATGGTTGTTATTTGTATAATTCTTTAACGTTGATTTAACTGCATTAATTCACATCCGAAACACAATGAATAAGGTTATTGCTTTGTGCTTTAGCTTCGTTCTAGAAAAAGTACGGTGTGAATTTAGTTGTGTGTAAAATCTTTAATTGGTTTAACCAATACCTCAACTTGCAAATATATGATGAAATTTTAGTCTCGCCAAAAAGTTTACTAAACGTTTTTATTAAACTTGTGTTATGGAGATGTATGCATGCTTCTCCATACATGATTTTGACACCGAAATCTATATCCTAAAAATTTAAGTCATATGCCATCTAATTGACGATCACTTGAAGTTACAATTGTCGTCATATAAGATATTGGACGATGTTGTAATGGAGAGAAAACTTCATGACTGAATAAGATTGCACATGAAGGTTTTACGTTCTTTAGATTAGTCGACTTAATTAAGTTACTCAGTAAGAACTGGAAACTTAAGGCATAAAGTAGGGATGAAACATGTTTACAATGCAAATGATTTTGGCAATATAAATCCCTAACATATCTAGAAATTGCATATTTGTTTGTCAATTATTGTTCGACAAGTTACTGTGTTGAATACATTTGTCACTAGCAGATCAACTGATGTGATAAATCTATGTCAATATGGATTCTATTTTTTCAAGGAAAATACTATGGTTTTAGTACCGGGGTAATTTTATTTTCTTGAATTGTATTATCAAAAATACTAATGTTTGAACTTATTTCTGTAGAAATGGCTCAACCCGAAAACAATCTGACAATAAGCTCGGCGTTCAAAGCTTTCTTTGAACGGCCTGAACTTACTGGCCCTAATTTCAATGATTGGTATCGCTCACTAAGAATTGTTCTGAGAGCAGCTGGTACTATTGATATCTTGACTACTCCTTTTCTGGAGGATCTTGCTGAAGGAGCATCTGATGCGGAAAGGCTTCAACACGCTGCTAACGTTAAAAAGCACCATGAGGTGGCTACTGTAATGTTAGGGAGAATGGCTTCATCACTTCAAAGAAAGTATGAGCTATTTTCACCTCAACGAATGCTTGATGAACTCAAGGCTGTGTATGAAACACCGCAAGCTGTAGAGATCTATGATTTGGTTGATGCTCTACATAGTTGCAAGCAAGCTCCTGGAAAGTTCGTAAGTGCCCATTATATAGAGATGATGGGTTATATGGAACAACTCATATCACTAGGACATCCCTATGATCATAATATGGCTATCAACTTGATCAATAGGTCCCTTAATAAGGACTTCAATGATTTTGTTCGTAACTATAATATGCATTACACGGGAAGACGGTTAATGATCTGCATGCAATGCTCATTGACTCTGAAAAGGGGTTGAAAGATAAGGCATCCACTGCTACTCCTCAAGTACTTTATGTGCAAAAGGGTAGAGCGACTAAACCAAAACCGAAAGTGAATAAGAAGCAGAAAGGCAAAGGCAAGGTTGATAAGAGCAAACAAGTTGCGAAGCCATCAAAACCAAAGCAGAACTTTGTCAAGAAAGGTCACTCTCAGAAAGATGAGACTTGTCACCACTGCAAGATGACTGGACACTGGAAGAGAAATTGCTCTCTCTATCTCCATGAAATGCAAGAACATAAGAAGAAGGTTGAGCTAGCTGCTGCAGCATCTTCAGGTAACTTATTTATGATAGAGTTATTTAATCTTACATACAAATAAAACTCCTGGGTATATGATACGGGATGTGGTATTAACATTTGTAATACCCTGCAGGGATTTGAGTTGAAGAGGAAGCTTTCCTATGGGGAACAATTTCTGCAAGTGGGCAATGGCGCACAAGCAGCGTTGAAGCTATAGGAATATTTAAATTAGTTTTACCTTCGGGTTTAATACTGTTTTTAAATAATTTTCATTATGCACCTTCAATTGTTAGGGGTGTCATTTCCTTTTCTTGTATGTTGGATCTTGGATTTAATCACACAATTGATAATAATAGAATTTATGTTTTCAAAGATGGTTTATTCTATTTTTATGCAATTTCTGTGAATGGTGTTTTTGAAATTAACATGCATGATAATAATTCCAAGAGGAAAAATAATTCTGTTTTTAGCATGAATAAGAAGAGAAAGTTAGACAAGAACTCTTCTTATCTTTGGCAATGTAGACTTGCCCATATTGGGAAGAATCGCATACAAAAGCTTCAACGTGATGGTCTTTTGGAAAATATCAATGATGAATCATTTGATAAATGCGAATATTGTATCTCTGGAAAGATGGCCAAGAAACCTTTTAATAGCAATATTGAAAGGGCTACTGAACTACTTGGTTTGATACATACTGATGTGTGTGGACCACTTAGACATGTGTCAAGGAAAGGTGCTAGCTACTTCTTAACGTTTACGGATGATTATAGCCGTTATTGTTATGTTTATTTACATAAGCATAAACATGAGGTGTTTGAAACATTCAAAACGTTTAAAGCAGAAGTGGAGTTACAACTAGGAAAGAAGATTAAAGCTCTTCGTTGTGATCGAGGTGGTGAATATTTAAGTCAAGAGTTTAAAGATTATTTAAGTGAGAATGAAATTGTTCAGAAACTTACTTCTCCATATACTCCACAACAAAATGGTGTATCTGAAAGGAGAAATCGTACATTATTAGATATGGTGCGATCTATGTTTAATCTTACAACTTTACCATTATCCTTTTGGGATTATGCTCTTGAATCTGCTGTTCGTATTCTGAATATGGTTCCCACAAAATAGGTTGATAAGACACCATATGAACTATGGCATGGCAAGAAGCCATATTTGTCTTATTTGAAAATCTGGGGTTGTGAGGCGTATGTGAAACGTGACTCTGGAGATAAACTCCAACAACGCTCAGTAAAATGTATCTTTGTAGGTTACCCTAAGGAAACTATGGGTTACTACTTTTATTATCCTGCTGAGAACAAAGTAGTTGTGGCTCGGTATGGAGACTTCCTTGAAAGTGATCTTGTAAATCAAGAATTCAGTGGGAGAAATTATGATCTTGAAGAAATTCAAGAAGATACATTGCCTTCTGAAAATACTAGCGAAGAAATTCCTGTAGAACCAGAAAGTCTGGGAGTTCCACCGGAATTAATTCCTCCACGTAGGTCTCAAAGAACCATACGTGCGCCAGACAAACTATGTCTTTACATAGAGGATGATGAGGAGGAAGTAGGGATCTTGGTGAACCTGCTAACTATCAATCCGCAATGTCTGATCCAGAAAAGTCAAAATGGATAGTTGCGATGAAAGAGGAAATGAAATCCATGGAAATCAACGATGTTTGGATTCTTGTAGACACGCCTAAAAATGCTAAAGTAGTGAAAAATAGGTGGATCTACAAGAAGAAAGCCGACATGGATGGTGAAATACAATCCTATAAAGCACGTTTAATAGCTAAAGGTTTTACTCAAACTTTTGGTGTGGACTACGAGGAGACATTTTCTCCTGTAGTAGACTTACGAGCTATTAGGATTCTCATAGCTATAGCAGCATAATATAACTATGAGATATGGCAAATGGATGTTAAAATTGCCTTCTTGAACGGTCGCTTAAATGAAGACATCTATATGCAACAACCGGAAGGGTACGTTGATCCTAAATATCCAAAGCGCGTGTGCAAACTTCAAAGATCTATTTATGGTTTGAAGCAAGCATCACGTCAATGGAATAAGCGATTTGATGAAGAAATCAAAAAGTTCGGATTTATTTAAAATCGTGATGAGCCATGTGTATATCGCAAAGCTAGTGGGAGTAATGTAGTGTTCCTAATTTTATATGTCGATGACATATTAATCATGGGAAGTAACATTCCAAGACTTAAGGAAGTTAAGGATTATCTTGGTAAATGTTTTTCTATGAAGGATTTGGGAGATGCTGCATATATTATGGGAATTAAAATCTATCGAGATAGGAGTAGACGGTTAATTGGTCTTAGTCAAGATGCTTATATTGATAAGATATTGAAGAAGTATAACATGCATAACTCTAAGAAAGGTTTTCAGCCGATGGAGGTTAAGCATGAGTTAAGTCATGAGAAAGATGCATCAACACCTGAAGAGGTGGCTTACATGCGAAAGGTGCCTTATGCTTCGGCTATAGGATCTATTATGTATGTTGTAAGATGCACAAGGCCTGATGTGGCGTTTGCTCAGAACTTGGTCAGTAGATACCAATAGAATCCAGGAAAGTTCCACTGGACTGCTGTTAAGCATATTCTGAAGTATTTGAGAAGTACGAAAGATATGTTTTTGGTATTTGGGGGTAAACCAGACACAGAATTGAATGTAACAGGGTTCTGTGATGCGTCCTGGCAATGTGATAAAGACGATACAAAGTCTCAGACGGGTTACGTGTTTGTCATCAATGGAGGAGCAGTTGACTGGAAGAGCAGTAAGCAGAAAACCATTGATATGCATGCGACTCAATCCGAGTACATGGCCGCTTCAGAAGCTGCAATGGAAGCTGTTTGGATTAGGAAGTTTATTGGAGATCTTGGAGTGATGCCTTCAAATAAAGAACCTATTGATATATATTGCGACAATTCTGTTGCAATAATATTCGCCAATGACCCTGGAGTTATGAAAGGCGCCGGACACTTTAAACGTAGATTTCACTACGTTCGAGAACAAGTGGAAGCTCGAGAAGTAAAATTAATAAGTTACAGGTTGTCTCCCAACTTGAGTATTCAAGGGTTATTGGTTGCTTGATGTATGCCATGACTAGTACTAGGCCTGACATTGCATTTGTTGTGGGTAAACTGAGTAGGTATACTAGTAATCCTAGTACTCAGCATTGGCAAGCAATTCAGAGAGTACTGAAGTATTTGAAAGGAACAATGGATTATTGTTTGTCTTATACTGGATATCCTTCAGTGTTGGAAGGTTACACTGATGCAAGTTGGATCAGCAATACTGAGGATAATTCATCCATCAGTGGCTGGGTATTCCTTCTTGGTGGTGGTGCAATTTCTTGGGCATCCAAGAAGCAAACTTGCATTACTAGTTCTACCATGGAATCTGAGTTTGTGGCTCTAGCAGCTGCTGGCAAAGAAGTTGAATGGTAGAGAAACTTGCTTCTTGAGATTCCATTGTGGGTCAAACCTATGGCACCCATTTCTATCCTTTGTGATAGTGCAACTACATTGGCTAAGGCATATAGCCAGATGTACAATGGTAAGTCTAGACACCTAGGTGTTAGACATAGCATGATTCGTGAACTGATCACGAATGGGGTGATTTCAATAGAGTTTGTGAGGTCTCAACAAAATTTAGTTGATCACTTGACGAAGGGATTGGCTAGAGACTTGGTTATAAAGTCTGGTAAAGGGATGAGTTTAAAAGTCCACTTTAGTCACTAAATGCTAGGACACCCAACTCCCTCCTGAGGAAACTTGGGAGCTGAGTTCAATGTGGAAAGCTGAACATTCAGGGGACTGAAGCACATGTATATCATCCCAAGGATGTGCTTGTACTTGCTGAAGGAGGATGAAGTTATAAACTTCTCAATGGTTAATGTCTTTGAAAAAGTGCTGAAGCAAGAGCATGATCTAAAGAGGAACCACCTATGTAAATGTTGAGGTTTCGCTGTCTCAAGGAGCATGGACTTGGCTCTTACGACATTTATGAATTTGGATATGGACACATGGCTAGTAGTGTCAGGAGTTGTTATGGATTTGAAAATTTGTGTGTATTTTATCTTTAGGTATTCAAAGTAGTTGAAGGGTTCAATTCTTAGAACACCCTGATTCTCGAATGTTTGAAGTATTGTACTAAGATGGAAATTCAATCCTTAGGATATTTTCATTGATGCAGTGGTTTTATTAATGTTAATTTTCATGCAAAAGGAATTGTACTATATTGGGGAGGATTGTTGGAAATATAGTTCAATTGTGGGTTCAGTTCATACTGGTGAATGGGTAAAGAGGTACGGAGTGTACACCCATAAGTCCCTGAACACCCAGACTCTTATTGTGGGTAACATGTTGTTCAGCATTGCTGATGATCTTCAGTGAGTTAACTTTTCAGTGAGTTGAACTCTGGACTGAAGGTATTCATCGGGGAGTAACTCCACTGAAGAATTGTCTTCAGTGTTTACTCATCAGCATGTCTTCTTCAGTACTTAAGGCTTCAGCGGGAACACCCTTCAGGGGTCGCTGATGCTTCAGTGAGACTAAAGGATAGACTGATGTTGGAGCTGAACATGAATACTTGTAACGGTCTTTAACCAATTCAAGTGGAATTAAAGACCACGTTTAATTGGTCTTGTAACCACTTTGACCTGGCATTATGGAGCCCATTAAGAGGAGATTAATTGGCCGTTAATTCCTCTTAATTTCATTGACTAGGGTTTGAGTACTACACCTATATAAAGGTGATGATATCTTGCATGAAGAGACACAGAAACAAGAAACACATAGCAACAAAAGGGTTAGTGATTTGTGCCTAAATCTCTAACAACATTTGGTCTTATCCCAAGTAGGTATTCGTGATACCCAGGCATTAGGGTCGAATAATTTACTTTGAAAAGTGATTACACGATTTCAAGTAATATTCGGTAACCATTGTTTGGTACGTAGGTAGGATTTATTATCTATACCCTAGTTTGGACGAAGTAAACACCAACAAACATGTGATTCATAAAAATGATTAATAAAAAAAAAAATTCTCATTGTTTGGTTTTAGACAAACCTCACCTAGTAGGTCTGCTTTTTACCTTTTTAAACTTTTTGAGATAAAAACCTTATGTGAAAATAATATAAAAAAACCAAGCAAAGGATTTAATGAACCTAATAACCTATCATACTAAAGCCACTTAAACTTTGATACCAAACGTACCCTTAGAATTTAGACCACGAGGTACTTGATGTTGACTACTGTACATCTTAAACTCAACCATTATAATAGCACATGAAATCCTGGTGACATGGTAAAAAAATTGCTGTCACGTCAGTTTTTTTCCCATGGCATCAGTTTTTCCTATATCACCAGTTTTCACTAGTAACCCTAAGCCGTGGAAAAAGTGGTGTCATATGAGTAAAAAGTGGTGTCATATGAGTAAAAAGTGGTATAAGGGATCCACATATACCCACTTTAATAATTTTAAAAAAAAAAAAACTCACCACCGCGAAAGCTGGTGGCCATGGCGCCAAGCCGACTGCGCAGCACCACGGAGCCCTGCGCGATGGGTTTTTTCTGCGCGGTAGCCATGGCGCCTCGCCAAAGGCTTGGACTCCCCCTGCTCTAAGTAGGAACGGGTGCCCGACGATCTCGAGATACTTATGAAAATTTACGTTGTTATTTTTCGTAAGAAATCAAAATTTTCCTTATCTTATTATATTATAAATTAATTGAAAAATTTTTATTTTTATAAAGTTTAAAAATTAAAACATTTAAAATTCACTTTTATGAAAACATTTATTTTGTAAATGATCATCCATCTCCTATGCTATTACTTTCCACCGATTCCCTCATATTTTACTTCACCATGATTATCGTGGCTTCTTCAAACTCTGTAGACACCAAAACTCTACAAATCAAAACATAAATCAAGATATGCTTAGGTAGGAACGGATTGCCTAAATCAAAATATAAGCAATCTTTTATATAGTAAAAGCTAAGCGTTAAGAAAAGAGTACCGTATTTAAAAATAAACATTTTCTTAATTTATTTTCTCTTGTTATTAACTTTTTTTAAAAATCAATCTAAAAATATTTTATATGGCAAAAAAATTTATCAATTTGTTTTTTTGTTAGAAATTTTTTGAAGGTATTTGATAGAGAAAAACATAAAAATATAGATTTTAAAATTATGAAAAAACAAAATTTAAAGAAAAAGATAAAGTAATAATTAAACTTTAGTGGTTAAATTTTAAATAAATTATATAGAGTTAAGTGAAACTTAGTATATTTTCTTAATAAATTTAAAAAATAAATAAATACTTTTTACACTTTATACCTCTAAACATATAATATACAATATATAAAATCTATCTAAACACTAAAGATATTATTGTAATTTATAATAAAGAAATTTGTGTAAAACCACATGCATAATTATTCTTTTTATTAACAACATAATTACAAAACATTAAACATAAGAATTTTTTTTATATATTCATATATTAAATCAAAATATTAAAACAAAATTTGATTTACATATAAGCATCGAGCATGCATCAAAATGTATAACTAATCTTTTACTAAAAAATAAAACGTTTAGTGGGAATTTCATTCGTCCAAAAAATTAATTCTTTTTTATTTAATAATATTTTTGTATATAAATTTCAAAATTTTAAAAATAAAAAAAACAAAATTATTTCTAAATTTGGTTAAGAAAAAAGCAGTGTGAAAAATTGATGGAGAAAAATGACATAAAAATATATGTGTCAAATTTATAATAAACAAAACTTAAAAAGAACGACGTAGTAAATAAAACTTTCATAGTAAATTTAAAAACAATTAGATAAAGTTAAGTGAAACTAATAACTTTATATTTTTATACCAACTTTAGAAAATAAAAAAAAAATATCATTTGCACTTTATACCTTTATATCTTGAACATACAAATTTCATAAAATCTACTTAAACACTAATACTATATACTAATTTTTCATGTATAACCACGTACGTAATTATTAGTTGTACAAATATCACATCTGCAACATATTAATATAAGCACGTGAAAAATATTATACATTCGTATTAAATTAAATTTTATTTATGTGTAATCCCCGTGTATGTATGAACAGACTTATAATTAGTTTAAATATAAATCAATTTTGAATAGTTATAACAATTGTTCTAAAAGACTCTCAAAAGGTTTCGCAAATGTCTTGTAAAAGTACAAAGCTTGACTTTCACGCTACACATTACACTAAGACGTCTACTTAAGTCTTGGCGTGATATAAAAAGTAAAAAAAGTGATAATGTCTGATAAGTCGTGATGCAAGAAACCTTTTTATATTTAGATTTGATAAAATAAATTTTTTTATATAGAAATGACGGACAAATATAGTTGTTTTAACTTTAATCTTTATTTACAACACTTTTAATAAACTAAATATATTTTAATATACTATATATATAATAATTAATAAATATTTTCATAATTTGTGTCGTTTTATTTCACGTCTTAAAACATAAAATCAGATTAATCGTTAAAATTTTGAGGCTTGAACATGTCCTCATACCACGTCACACGTTATCTATAACCTTAGTTCTAACTTAATTTACTTGCATTAGAGATACCCGTGAGATAACTCTTAGTAAGGGCCTGTTTGTTTAGTCTTTTTATTAAGTCCTGTAAAATTAAAGTGTCTGTAAAAATATATGTTGTCCGTTTGTACACGGATATATGACTGTTTGTTTTGTGTGCTGAATATAGAGTCTGAATCAGAGAAGTTTACTATTGTGTCCTTTTAAATTAGTTAAGTGAGGAAGTTAGAGGGTAAATATGTAAAATAAAGATAATAAGTCATGACTTAATACAGAAAGCACCCTCCTGCTGACTTTTTCCAGAAAGTCGTTAGTTTATTTTAAGCACAAAACAAACAAACTACTTATGACTTAATCCATATTCCTATTTTTTAATTAAGACTCTATAAGTTCTTATCAAACACTACCTAAGTGTTGGATCGATTACAACCATATATATTTTATCAAGTTATCCTCTCTTTAGAGAATAGATGCAGGAATATGCGGTGTCAACAACGAAACCAGTTCATAATGACAAACTTTTGATGCATGAATGCAACATCTAAATTCAAATGTGTCACGAGATGGTGTATCGATACATTTTGGTGTCTAGGGCTCACAATGACTTTTGTTAATTGCCAATGTGCATATAATTGTGTTCACAAAATCGTCTAGTAATAGCTAGCCACGTAAATGGGGTCCCCAATCATAATCTTATCTAGTATTATTCTAAGTGTCAAATTATATTCAAATATTTAAAATTAAGTTATTTGGACTTTTTTTTTTAACTAATGGACTAAATAGGTGTTAGTTTTTATTTAGTTGGATTATTTAGACAACCTAAAAGCATTGGGTTAAATAAATGGGTATTATGAACAATAAGTGATGGGTATTTTTGCCCATTAACTATTTTTAAATCTATTTGTTTAGTGTCCATTTAACCCAAGTCCATTTGGTACAAAGTCCATTTAGCCCAAGTCTGTTTTGTCCAAATATTAAAAATTATCCATTTGTTCTGCGTTCATGGACCAACGTCCGTTTGACCTATTGCCTATACCCGCCGTACCCACCCATTTAGCCAGCCTAAGTATTATACTTGTGTCTTCAAATTTTTAGAAAAATGAGAGACCCTAAATGTCAAGGTTTTCAAGATCGGGATCTTACCTAGGATCGTTTTCGTCTTTGCAAGATCGAGATCGTAAAGTAGGATCGGGATCGTAAGATCCTACTATAATGTAATTTTCTTAGTAGTCTTTGCAATATTTTACAAATCTACAAATTAATATACATTGTAAACATAAAAATTATACGAATATTTTATATAAATATAGTCCTAAATTATGATTATGAAATATATAAGAAGATTTACATGTTGGTCTTTAGATTATACAAAATAAAACCTATAAATTTGTAGTTTTTTAGTTTGTCGCTCGAAAAAAGTAAGATCGGATCGTAATAAATCCTAAGATCCTATGATTAAGATCGGGATCCTATAAGATCTCAAGAATGCAAAGATCCTACGTAAGATCCGGATCGTTTTTGCTTTGCAGTATCGTAAAATCGTAAGATCCTAAGATTAAGATCGAGATCTTGACAACCTTGCTAAATGTCACTTTTGGCAATTTGGCCACGTGAGTTTATTATCGATGAGATAGAGCTGTTTTCAAGGTGCACAAAGTGAACCCTTGGGACCTTCTTCAACCCAGGATGTGATGAGTCGACATCGAGGTGTCAAACGACTCTGTCGATAAGAGCTCTTGGGAGTCACCAGCATGTTATCCTGGCGTATCTTTGATCCATTGAGCGAGAGCCCTTTCACACGGAATTCCCGGATCACTATGACCGACTTTCTTTGATCTCACAAAGTTTACGGTTTTAAAATCATTCTTAAAAAGACACTCTCCTAAGTGGAAAATTGAACTACTCGTCACACAGCATTGTTGGGCATCAACATTTTAAAAAAATTTTGATTGACTCTTCTTTTAAGATTTCTAACACTATCCGTAAGTCATCTGTTGAAGCGTATTTCCTCGGGTCAGAACCGGACGACTCCAGAAGCCGTATGTAGTAGTCCCGAACCAGAAACTAGTTGTCAATCATAAATAACCCGTTAGAGGGGGACCCGGGCCGGAGCCCGGGGAGCCACCCTCCGACGGTCAAGTCAGTGTTGTATCAAAAGAGGCACAGGGGCAGTGATGATAATATAGAGAGAAGTATAGTGTAGAGAGATCAAGAAAAAACCTCCTTTAGAGAGAGAGAGAAGTGGGGTATTTATAACCCAACATTTACACATAGGTCCTTTATGTATTGGTCTTTTGTCTATTGGTCTTTTACCTATTGGCCCTTCAAGTATTAACCAAGTCCATTTTACTACATATGTCAACATGCCCCCCAGTATAGTATTATTGACTAACGGTCAATGATGCTATACTTATATAGCGTCTAGTAGATCTCGAAGAGAGATCCGAACCTCTTCCGGTTACCTTCCGGAATGGGTCTATCGAATCACATACACCGAGATGTCCCCCCAGTATAGTATTATTGGCTAACGGTCAATGATGCTATACTTATATAGCGTATAGTAGATCTCGAAGAGAGATCTGAACCTCTTCCGGTTACCTTCCGGAATGGGTCTATCAAATCACATACACCGACATGTCCCCCCAGTATAGTATTATTGGCTAACGGTCAATGATGCTATACTTATATAGCGTCTAGTAGATCTCGAAGAGAGATCTGAACCTCTTCCGGTTACCTTCCGGAATGGGTCTATCGAATCACATACACCGACATGTCCCCCCAGTATAGTATTATTGGCTAACGGTCAATGATGCTATACTTATATAGCGTCTAGTAGATCTCGAAGAGAGATCTGAACCTCTTCCGGTTACCTTCCGGAATGGGTCTATCGAATCACATACACCGACATGTCCCCCCAGTATAGTATTATTGGCTAACGGTCAATGATGCTATACTTATATAGCGTCTAGTAGATCTCGAAGAGAGATTTGAACCTCTTCCGGTTACCTTCCGGATTGGGTTTATCGGATCACATACACCGACATGTCCCCCCAGTATGGTATTATTGACTAACGGTCAATGATGCTATACTTAAGTATCATACCTCGTCGTCGAAGAACTTACACATTCTTCCTCAGTTGTACCCTTCAAACCCTGTTTTTGCTAAGCCGCTTTTGAGGAGCGTTGAGCATCGGTGAAAGATAGCGTCAATTGCTTCGGTTTGCTATTCCGGTGAACCGCTTGCACCGGATGTCCCTTCTAAACCGGATAAATCCCCGCTTATTCCATCCATGCCTTCGTCTTTCAAGGGTGTTCCTGCATGATATGGATTGTTGATCTTGCTTTGATACTTTTGTACTTTTACTTTTATTTGTGTATCCCCGGAGTGTGCTCCGGTAATTATACTCGGCTCTGACTTGTTATGCAATAACATACTTTTACTGATGTTTGTGATTTTGTGATACCGGAGTGGGCTCAGGTAATCATATTTGGCTTGTTTTAATACAATGCTCTATGTTTCTTTCATGTTCCGTGTTGTGCTTTATAAGCATTTTAATTTTGTGAGTTGCTTTCTTTCCATCCGATGAGGGCTTTACCCTTTACTGAGCGGTTGGTATTGCTCCAGTCCGATGAGGGCGCGACCCTTTACAGCCGGTGGGTTGATGAGGCTCTTAACCTTTACAACCAATAGGTGTTGCTTCGGTGGATGAGGCTCTTAACCTTTACCACGGTGGATGAGGCTCTTAACCTTTACCACGGTCGATGAGGCTCTTAACCTTTACAACCAATAGATGTTGCTTCGGTGGATGAGGCTCTTAACCTTTACCACGGTGGATGAGGCTCTTAACCTTTACCACGGTCGATGAGGCTCTTAACCTTTACAACCAATAGATGTTACTTCGGTGGATGAGGCTCTTAACCTTTACCACGGTGGATGAGGCTCTTAACCTTTACCACGGTCGATGAGGCTCTTAACCTTTACAACCAATAGATGTTGCTTCGGTGGATGAGGCTCTTAACCTTTACCACGGTGGATGAGTCTCTTAACCTTTACCACGATCGATGAGGCTCTTAACCTTTACAACCAATAGATGTTGCTTCGGTGGATGAGGCTCTTAACCTTAACCACGGTCGATGAGTCTCTTAACCTTTACAACCAATAGATGTTGCTTCGGTGGATGAGGCTCTTAACCTTTACCACGGTGGATGAGGCTCTTAACCTTTACCACGGTTGATGAGGCTCTTAACCTTTACAACTAATAGGTAGCCGCTCGATAAGGCTCTTAACCTTTACAAGCGGTCCTCTTCCTTCGAGTTGATCAGACTCGTCGGGGGTGTTGCTTCACGATTATGCCAAAAGATTGTGCCACAAGATTATGCCTCAAGACTATGCCAAGATTATGCCTCAGGATTATTCCTCAAGATTATGCCTCAAGATTATGCCCAAGATTATGCCAAAGATTATGCCTCAGATTATGCCTCAGATTATGCCTCAAGATTATGCCAAGATTATGCCTCAAGATTATGCCACAAAATTATGCCCAAGATTATGCCTCAAGATTATGCTACAAGATTGTGTCTCAAGATTATGCCACAAGATTAAACCTGAAACATATAACATGAAATCTTTTGCTTCCTTCATTAGATGATGTTACATGCCTCGACTAAAATTCACAACAAATTCTGACATAACTAGTGACGTTATCATACCACTATACTCCCTCCAGTTTAACGATATTATATTTTATTGATATCGTTTGTAGAAACTAGAAGGGGGGGTTGAATAGTTTCTCTTCGATTGGTGACCAAATTAAAATTACTTTCAATTTGGTTTGTATCAAAACTATCTTTTACTTGAAACTAAGTTGCATAATGATTAGGTTCAATTCAAATGCACTAGCAAAGATAATAGGTAAGTATAATGATAATGAAATAAGTAAAGAGTAAGGAAAGAGACAACCTAGTGGGAAGACACCAAGATTTATAGTGGTTCGACAACGAGGCTCTATCCTCGTTTCTACTCCACTCCTCGAGTACACCTACTCGAGATTTCCACTATATCCACAAGCTCCCTTCTCGGCGGAGAAAACCTTACATCGTTGCTTACATTATTTTCCGACACTAAGCTAAATGTCGAGACCTAATCTTTAGCTAGGACCAATCTACACGACGTTGCCTACTTCACAATTTAACGACACAAGGCTAGATGTCGGGTTCTAATCTTAAGGTAGAACCAATCTTCACGACGTTGCCTACTTCACCATTTTACGACACAAGGCTAGATGTCGAGTTCTAATCGAATGCTAGAACCAATCTTCACGACTCTTCACTTTGAAGCTAAGTGAGAACTTCACACAACACAACTACTAATCACTTTTAAGTTTAGTGAGAACTCACAAGACACAACCACATCACTTTATAGTTTAGTGAGAACTCCTAATCAAATCTATTACAACTCAACTAGACTTATCCAAGTACACACATGTAGCTTGGATTTACACAACACAAATCCAAGCAAACACATATGCAATGGATGTACACAACAAATCCAAGTATCCACAAATAACTTGGATGAACACAACTAGTCCAAGTATTCATAAATACATTAGATTGACCTAAAACAAAAAGGGTATTATGATGAATATGACTAGCTCATAGATTCATCTTTATCACAACACTAGTGAGTGAGTGATCTTCTCATTGGACAAGGTAAAGGAGGGGATCAAGTGGATAATCATATGTAAACATCCTTAACAATTTAAGTGATCATTTACTAATGATTATGCTATAGAAAATAGAAAGAGGACTGAGAAAAACGTCCAAGAGGCTTACTGGAAAATGAGATTTGACCCACTATTTAAAGGAGACAAAGTATAACGGATCTATAACGGCTAGCTGGGCGCGGTACCTTATCTCACCCCGCGGTACCATATCGCTAAGGTACCGCGTAGGTACTTAAGGTACCGCCACTAGACTCCGCTCCGTTTTTTGTCTTTTAGTGGGGTGGGAATATCTGAGGTATTTGAAACCTTCAAAGGATATTCTAACAGCATTTGGAATATGCCATTTTCAAATTTTCATTTTCCATTTTAATAAAACATTTTCTAAAAAGGAAAGTTTATTTAAAAGTATTTTGTCATATTAACAAAAGTGAGTTTTAAGGATAATCATTTTGATGATCACTAAATATGATTAAGAAAGGTTAGTGATATGATTATTACCTTGATGATAGTGTTAGTTAAATAATTCATTTTGTGTTTTACACTAAATGTGTTGTATGGTTTGTTGTGATCAAAACTAAGAAAGATTAGTTAATACTAATAATGTTTTTAGGCATCACTTGCATTAACAATCTCCCCCTTTTTGATTACGACAAACAATAAACTCATTTATGTAGAAACACAAAATATGGAATTATTAACTAGTTTATCACTATCATTTCTCCCCCTTTGTCGTAGCAAAAAGGTTAGCACAAGTCTTTGAAGAACATCGAACTTTGCTAGTAGCTCCCCCTTGGTGGTTGCTCCCCCTTGCTTGGGGCACAAAGTTTGTGAGCTAAGGTGACATGCTACATAAAGGTTAGTAGAAAGGAAAGAAACACCAATGTATATATGATCACTACCTACTAAGTAACTTGAGAGGGAGAAAGAAAAGAAATCTCAAATTAGAAGCAAGTATTTTGCTAAGTATGTCTAAAGAGGTAATTGACAAAATCAAATTTCAATCCAATGAAGATGATAAGCTTGTCAATGAGTTAAAGCTTAGAATTCATGGAATCACCCATAAGCAATTGTAAAAATTAACCATGATCAACTCAAAATAGAACAAATGAAAAAGCACATAAATAACACAAAGGTTACATAAAAGGAAAAAAGACACAACAAAGAAGATAGTCATACACACAATATGAGTATCTAAAAGCAATAGATATGGAAAATAAACCACTAAGCATAAGCTAGTCTAAAAGTGATATTTTCCAAGATTACAAAAAAAAATAAAAGACTAAAAAGACGACGATGCATCATTCGAAGTTTTTTCCACCGGAACGAAAACTTGAATAGGAGGTCGAGTGAGGAGGAATTCAAGAAAATTTAACTTCTCATACACATGAGCAAGTTCAATTTGTTGAAATCGACAACAAGCACACGAGGATCCATGATGCACACAAAATCGTTTGATGGGGGTATGGCATCAAACTTAGGGTTTGGTGGTGGTGGGGTAATGGGTTTGGGAATGTTTTCACAATGCCTTGTGAGGTTTGGGAAGGTTGAAAGGCCATTGAGTTGAGGGGTATTGAAGGATTGTGGTGGTGGGGGAACATTTTCTTTTGCTCCGGTGATGGGGTTTATGGTATAAGTCTCATTCCAATACTTGATCAGAGAGAAGGTAGGGTTTTTGGGTGGTTTGGACGAAGATGGTTCATTCTTCTTAACCCAAATAGGTCGAACCGAAATTTTTGGTTTCTCTGAAAGCTTGGATGAGGAAGCTTTGGGTGAGTGGGGTTGTGACAAAGAGATGTCAAGGTTAGGAATGTAGGAGTTAGGCATTGTGAGAGTGTGAGAATGATATCTCAAGGTTTTGTGAGAATAAATTCTCAAGGTTTGGGAAGGTGTGAGAATGAAATCTCAAGGTTGTGTGAGAATGAATTCTCAAGGTTGGGAAGGTGTGAGAATGAAATCTCAAGGTTGGGGTATAAGTAAAATGTAAACAAGGTAAGAGTTTGAATACAAAATGTGTAGTGTCATGGAATGTTTAGTCAATTTGAGTAAACAAGGAATCTTGACAGGGTAAAGGGTTTTAAAAGTTTTGACCAAAAATTCGTCAAAAGCCACTTACTGTCCGCGGTACCTTATAGGGACCGGCGGTTCCATATCGCTAAGGAACCGCGTCCAGCGGACTTGAAACCAAGTTTTTCTTGGGTTTTGGGAAAAACTAAGACTTTTTCAAAAAGTTGCAAATCTTGGAATTTTACCTCTATTAGCACCAAAATATGCAAGGGTTGCATAAAGCAACACATTCACAAAGAATGTCTTGACAAAGGGTGACAAAATAATTTAGATATCATTTTGAACCAATTTTAGTCAAGTTTAGAGGTTGTGATAGATTTAGGTTCAATTTTAATTTCAAATTAAAGTTGATTAGTGTGCACAAAAGGATAGAAACACACAAAGCTAAATCAATAGATCAACAACAAGAAACATTCATTAAGGAGGCAAGTACAAAGACAAATAAAAACTAACTAATACATAGCTAGCTTAACATTAAATCTAGATAAGTAGTTTTCTTTGGTTTGGTTTTGTTGAAAACTCTTATTATGAAAACTCCATCATTCATCTCCTAGGAGGAGGCATGGAGAACAAGGCAAGCAAGAACTCTTGCAACCTCCTATGTAGCCCATACATGTCCATCCTAAGGTTATGGATGATGTAGTGGTTGTAAAGACAACATGGACAACTAGGACCATGAGTTTGTTGAAACCCATAGTATGGATCACCCAAAAGGAGGGAAAGTGGAACACCCAAAATTGGGATGTTTGAGTTGGGTGGAGGTGGAGGGGGCATGTTCTCCAAGGGTGATGTGGGTGAAAGTGGAGGCATGTTCCCTAAAGGGGAAATGGGTGAGTGTGGAGGTAAATTCTCCAAGGTTCGTGAAATGGGTGAGTTGTGAGGGATAAATGGTGAAGTTACCAAAGTGTCATCAAAGTCATTCACAAAAGGAATGCTTTGGATTGGTTGGGGTTGTGTGGTCACTTCCAAGGGTGCACTTGGAGTGAAGGGTGAAGAGAGCTCATTCATTCTTGAGTTGAATGAAGAGGAGGTAGAACCAATGGAGTGGTTAGTACCATGGGTGGATGATGTCTTGCATGGTGCAAGAGGTGGGGAAGGTGATGAAGAAATGAGGATAGGAGCCATCTCATTCTTTGGTGTGTGGAAAGGTGAGGAATTAGGCTTGGCTACCTTAATCCTTATTTTGAGTGTTTTCCTTGGGGTGGAGGTCTTAGAAGTGTTTGAGGTTTTGGTACACACCATGGTTGATTAGGGTGGTTTAAGGTTTAGGGAAGTATGTTTGATGTGTGAAGAACATGGCAAACAAGGTGGGTTTAAAAGGGTGAGGGGATGATCCAAACTAGTAATGGGTTAAAATCATTTTAGGTGAATAATGAATTTAGGTAAGCTAGTTTAGGAAATGTGCAGTTTATTACTGAAAATCATGCAAGGTTTACACAGATTTAAGAAAACAGTGTAAAGCAAAGATGTTGTCGTGCACAGTGACCGGCGGTTCCTTATCTAGGACCGGCGGTACCTTATCGATAAGGAACCGCGGGTCGATATAGAACCGCGACCAGAAGGCTTTCAAAAATTTTCCATCCCAAATTTTGATAAACCCAGATTTTTCCCAAAAGATACACAAGCCAAAGTTAACTACAGATCATAATCTAATAAGCTAACTATCATAAGGCATGCACAAAGCTATGTAAAACACAATCATTATTGCATAAGCAACATTAAGGATCAAAATAAATAGTAATCCAAACATGCAACACAAGTTAATAAACAACTAAACCAAAAATGTTAATAACCAAATGTTTAACCATCAAATCCAAACTTTGACACAACTTCAAAGTCTTCACCTCCTTTTCTTTCCTAAACCCTTGATCATCTTTCCCAAATACTTGAATCCTTTTCTTGACTCCACTCGTTGTTCATGTAATTCTCCCCGAGTTCTAAGATTCTCACGATAAAGATGCTCCATATTGAGATCTTCAGGAACATCACTAGAAGGGTGAGGAGGAGGAGCTAAGTCTTCAAAATCATCCTCGAATTGATTTGAGGATGGATGGGAGTTACTCGAAGAGTCAAAATGAGAACTAGGACCGATGCCATCACCATCACTTGGTGGCATATCGGTGTCCTCCTCATCCGGCTCTTGATGGTCGGATTTTCTCGAACCACGATCACTTCTTGGCTTTCGTTCATACGCCTCTTGAATAGGCATCATAACCCGTTGAACCGGTTGAAAGCGAGAAAGATCGAGTTGAGTAAAATCTTGACCAACCCTTCTAAAGAGGCGAGTAAGAAGCATAGCATAAGGGAGGTTTGTTTTGGGTTTGGAAAGAGCATAATTTATACGTCGAGCGATGTAATATGCAAGATTGTACTTGGTGGAAGTAAACAGGCAAAACAACATATGCCCCATGCAAGCCGGGATATGATCTCGGTTCACACCAAGACAAAACACATTTTCCCTAAGGATGTTTGCCCATTAAAGCATGTAATCCTTAAGGTCGCTTGAGAGCACTTCATACCTATTCACATTTCGCACATTTGTATGAAGGCTTCTCACAATGTTTCCACTACGCTCTTTCGTGATGATTTCAAGGATGAAATTTAGATCAACTTCGGTGGTGTCATTTGGAGGTTTATCGTTAGACTCCAAGAGAGCATCTAGTCTCCACTTATCCGTAAAACGACAAGTGCCTTCAAATGGCACACCAAGAATATCACCAAAGTCATCGAGGGAATATTGAATGATTTGACCATTCAACAAGAAACGAATAAAGATTTGGTCGTTGATTTCAAGCATGGAGTAAGTACTAAAGAACTCAAGAAGAAACAAGGGATAAATTACCTCGTCTATGTAGAGCAAACAATCAAACCCAATAAGCTCGAACATAGAGTTGATATAATTATCTCCCGCTATTCTTGAATCTACAATCCTACCCTCATGGAAATTACGAGTGGAAAGGGATGGGTAAGAGTTTTGGAGTTGAGGGGAAACAAAGGTTTGAGAGATGTCGGGCATATAATCTCTAGTGAATTGATGATCTTTTTGATATTGAGAAGGCATGATTAGTACCTAAATAAACATAAGACAATATTTCTCCAATCACTCATATGAAAAATAAAAATAAAAGATCAAAAATATGAGAATGTGTTATATCAATTTCTTGACAAACATAGGATTGAATCCATATCATTCTCATGTTCACAATGTGTCTATTCCATCATTAACCAAGAACACATGATCTATGCTAGATCAACAATGGATTAGAACATTGGTTTTTCAAAACAAGGTTTTTAGGTAAGCATTAACAATGTCATTACCTACTTGTTCATGGGTTCATCTCAAATCCATCTTTTAATCAAAAAATAATTAATCAAAATTCGGATTTGTTCTACAAGTGGGTTTTAGTGAAATCTTAATGAATATCAACCTAAGGAATCATAGTAAAATAACCATGTTAACGCACATTCCTATTAAGGTTTTAATTTAATTTTAATTTTAAAAATCCCCAATTATGAAAGGATGAACCCTAGAACAAAATAGATGAAATTGAAAGAAAATACTTACAATTAATTGATGTTAGATGAAGGATGAGTGAAACCCACAACTTGGAATCAATTAATTTGAGTGATTGAAGGTTTTGGAAGCTTCAACAATGGTGGAAAAGCAAGAAAACCGTCGCTGTGTGTTTTTGGGAGAGAGAGATAGTGGTTTGAAAATGAGTAAAATATTCAAACTGGCGCTCTGACAAGACTTACTGCCCGCGGTACCTTATCGATAAGGAACCGCGGGTTTGAGCCGCAGAGATAAGGAACCGCCTACAGAGGTAGGTTTTTATCTATGAAAAACGCCAAATTTTAAAAACCAAGTTTTTCTAAAATACTTAAAATTATATCATGAGCCTTTTAAAATATCATTGGATCATCATAACACTAAGCAATATGCCTTAACGAAGGATTACGAGTTAAATCAAGATCGAAAAGAACCGAAACGGACAAACGACTACTCGTAGCAAAACGACTAAGTGGAGAGAAGTCAAGGGAAGTGAATCAAGACTAGGACCAATGCTCAAGGGATTAATGACAATCTTCAAATAGTTGTAACGAAGAGCTTGTGTCATATATAGTGGTTTAAGACGTGCCTTTTCCGGCGAAACGTTAAACGACTTTGGTAATGAATAAGCACAAAGCAATTATTCAAGTATAGACTAAGATCACTTTCAATAATAGTCTTAGTCTAAACCAAAATATGAGCAAGGTATTAATTCACTTTCTCTCCCACAAAGGGCCTACTAACCGTATGGGTGCAAACCATGAAAATCATGCTTGATACTTTAAGCTTCTACTAACTCACTCTACATCACCATAGTGAGTCAAGTATCCAAGCAATGAAGGTTTGAGAGGATAGAAGAAAAGAAACACAAACCACAAATAAATGTCAAGGAAAGGATGCCGAGAACAAGCACATAGTCAAGTAATGATCAAAAGAATGATCAAAGGGCGTGTGGAAGAACGAAAGCGTACCTTGGCCACAAAGAGCAATCCATGAAGGAATAAGTGCTATGCCCAATCAATGACTATTATGAGTACTAAGTCTTCAAGGACTAGTATCATTCCCAATCATCTTGGTATCATCATTCAAAGATGTTAAAGATCAATGAAGATGATTCTTCTACAAGTGCAAGTAACTCAATCCACAACCAATTAAGTGATTGATCTTCATGAGTACCTACACAAAGCAAGATGCAAACTAGTAGATACATTTCAAGAGTATATCTAAAATGCATAAAGGCTACTAATCTTAAGTGGGATGCAATATAATCAATTAAAAGACCTATTTTCAAAGAAAACATAGTTTTGACCAAAGAGAAACTTTAGTACAACTAGACCTTCTAATTTGAGGAGACAATGGATCGATCCAAGTTTCAAAGTACAATATACTTTAAAGATCTTGAGTGACCATCGCTCTGATACCAATTGTAGAAACTAGAAGGGGGGGTTGAATAGTTTCTCTTTGATTGGTGACCAAATTAAAATTACTTTCAATTTGGTTTGTATCAAAACTATCTTTTACTTGAGACTAAGTTGCATAATGATTAGGTTCAATTCAAATGCACTAGCAAAGATAATAGGTAAGTATAATGATAATGAAATAAGTAAAGAGTAAGGAAAGAAACAATCTAGTGGGAAGACACCAAGATTTATAGTGGTTCGACAACAAGGCTCTATCCTCGTTTCTACTCCACTCCTTGAGTACACCTACTCGAGATTTCCACTATATCCACAAGCTCCCTTCTCGGCGGAGAAAACCTTACATTTTTTCCGACACTAAGCTAAATGTCGAGACCTAATCTTTAGCTAGGACCAATCTACACGACGTTGCCTACTTCACAATTTAACGACACAAGGCTAGATGTTGGGTTCTAATATTAAGGTAGAACCAATCTTCACGACGTTGCCTACTTCACTATTTTACGACACAAGGCTAGATGTCGAGTTCTAATCGAAAGCTAGAACCAATCTTCACGACTCTTCACTTTGAAGCTAAGTGAGAACTTCACACAACACAACTACTAATCACTTTTAAGTTTAGTGAGAACTCACAAGACACAACCACATCACTTTATAGTTTAGTGAGAACTCCTAATCAAATCTATTACAACTCAACTAGACTTATCCAAGTACACACATGTAGCTTGGATTTACACAACACAAATCCAAGCAAACACATATGCAATGGATGTACACAACAAATCCAAGTATCCATAAATAACTTGGATGAACACAACTAGTCCAAGTATTCATAAATACATTGGATTGACCTAAAACAAAAAGGGTATTATGATGAATATGACTAGCTCGTAGATTCATCTTTATCACAACACTAGTGAGTGAGTGATCTTCTCATTGGACAAGGTAAAGGAGGGGATCAAGTGGATAATCATATGTAAACATCCTTAACAATTTAAGTGATCATTTACTAATGATTATGCTATAGAAAATAGAAAGAGGGCTGAGGAAAACGTCCAAGAGGCTTACTGGAAAATGAGATTTGACCCACTATTTAAAGGAGACAAAGTATAACGGATCTATACCGACTAGCTGGGCGCGGTACCTTATCTCATCCCGCGGTACCATATCGCTAAGGTACCGCGTAGGTACTTAAGGTACCGCCACTAGACTCCGCTCCGTTTTTTGTCTTTTAGTGGGGTGGGAATATCTGAGGTATTTGAAACCTTCAAAGGATATTCTAACAGCATTTGGAATATGCCATTTTCAAATTTTCATTTTCCATTTTAATAAAACATTTTCTAAAAAAGAAAGTTTATTAAAAAGTCTTTTGTCATATTAACAAAAATGAGTTTTAAGGATAATCATTTTGATGATCACTAAGTATGATTAAGAAAGGTTAGTGATATGATTATTACCTTGATGATAGTGTTAGTTAAATAATTCATTTTGTGTTTTACACTAAATGTGTTGTATGATTTGTTGTGATCAAAACTAAGAAAGATTAGTTAATACTAATAATGTTTTTAGGCATCACTTGCATTAACATCGTTAAACTTAATTATGACATAGGTAACCAATCACGCGCGTCATCCTTATTTTTTCATTTACAGCTATCTTATTATGCGTTGATCAAATAGTTCGTACAAAATGATTGTCCTAAAGCATATTACGGAGTATAGCATTTTTGAAAGACTTTTTGAAACATTTCAAACATTTGAAAATATTAATGTAGTAGTAGCAACATATAAAAGCAACACACGTGTAAGATAATAGCAAATGTAACATGAGTCATTAATTATTCACGTTCCCCAAAGTACCCCCTTCAAATCGTGTCACATTCATGATACGTGTAGTTGCAAGACTTGTGTACACGTGGAGGAGCGATTTCCACACATCTTTATCATACAATATTATAAAAGAGATTAGACCCTCTCTCTTCATTTAATACCAAAAAATTAAGTAGTACAACAAATACAACATAATGTACAACATATTAGTGCAGCCAAGAAAATGAAATTTAAGTAATACAAGATTTTAATACATATGTACAACTTTATATCTCTAATATATACAAAGCATTTAATTATAATTAATTAAAACATAATTAATAATACAATTAAAACACCACATCATCACAATTTACAAGCAAAATAACACATTGTACAAATCTCCTCTATCATATTTTTCTCCCTTTTTCCTTGCAATCATATGTACAAACTACTTTTAGGTTGATCTTCTCATTCAAATATTCAAAAGAGGTTATGTCAATTCTCGCGTTTAATTAAGTTCTGAAAATAAAGTTACACATATTACACATACGCCACAAGTAATAATATCTCTATATCAAAATTATGTTTTTGAGACATGTTTTTATGTAAAAACCATCGTCATCTAAATTATTGATATGAAAGACGAATAACCGAATAACATTCACTCTTAAGAAAATTTAGTCACAGGGTACCCGCCGCCGCATCGCGCGGGTACCCTGCTAGTCTCCTAATAAATGAAAAAGATTTTGAATGCCACAACCCCTATTCTGACGTAATAATGTGACGTCATAATTCTCTCATCACATGTTCTTTATCTAACCATAAACTTATCTTCTTTAAAACTAAAACTTATCTTCCGTCTTTTATGGCTACCAACCTCCGATGATTCCTTTTCCTCAATATTGTCTCAGTTACAACTGCTTCCATATCTAACCAAATTATTGCTAATTAACCTCCGAAATATATGCTTGTAAGTTACTCTAATATAAGTCTAATGATTTTTTTTTTAATAGTCTGATGATTTGATATGTGGATAATCTTTCAATTAATTTAGTTTTTGATTATTATTATTTTCCGATTTTAAGTTGATAGTTCAAATTTTGAATCCCCAATTAAATACGACGAACCCTAATCTGAGATGCCTATTTAAGAAGCAAGTAAATTGCAATTACAATCACACTCTCATCTTTTCTTTCTTCGTAATTAACAAAATATGGATTCCAAATTAACCAATGTTTCTGATCTTACTCCTTTCAGAGATGATTGGAAAATCAAGATTCGGGTGATCCGATTGTGGAAACTCCCTGATTTCAAAAACCCGCTCCTAACTTATTCCATTGACATGTTTTGATGGATGAAGAGGTAATTGCTTCTGTTATTTTTTTTACAATTTAAATCTATTTTTATGCTACCAATTGTAAAAACATCATAAGCTCATAAGTTTTATAGTATTTGTTGTTTATATTCAAAACATCATAAGGTTTTCTTAGCTCACTTAAAGATGTTTATATAACAGTGGTTATTTGCTTATGTTTCTCAAGATCACTTTTTTATGGGCTATTTTGAAACTGTTTTTGCTATATAAGTTTTTTACTTTGTGGTAAGTTTATATATGACGAAAATTATTAACTAAGCCAGAAAAAGCAAGTTTATGAAACATAAGCCAAATGCCGCTATATAAACAGAAGAAGACCCAATAAGTTGTTGTCAAGTTTGCTGTTATTGAATAGGTATGTTTATGTAGACACTTTGTTTACGAAGAATCTATACATTTAAATGTTTTTTGTCAAGCGTTGTTAGGCAAGTGCGATTTGAAATAGAGACCTTCAGCAGCGAAGAATCTATACATTTAAATTTTAACAAATAAAAAATTATTAATAGTTGCAAGTTGCGACGTCTGTTTAAATGAATTTGTTTTGCAAAGTAGTTGTAACTAAAATCAACAAATTGTAAAATGACATAAAAGCGGATATGCATAATTTGATTCGTATACAAAAGTTTTCCTTACATAGACAAATGTGGTTTAGAAATGCTTTCCTGGCAAGCTAATGGCCAAAAAATTGACTTTGCTAACCAAACGAAAAAGATAAGTACCCTTCTTATCTTCTTAGTCAAGCGGCTAGCTGCATGCTAAACGCACACTACAATAGAAAGGGCTTAGGCTTCGAAAAGAAACAGACACCTAAGTGACACATATCGGGGCTGTCGCCTCATCCTAGCTAAGAAGCACATGGAAACCGATGTTTGCAACATTAAAAAATAGTTGCTTCAATGTGCTATTTTTGGTAATCTGGCTCTAATATACAGTATAATTTTTGGAAAAAAAGTATATAAAAAAATTGGTTTGCCTTTTTAGCAATGCGCATGGTTTCAACTTTCAAATAGTCCAAATCTGCAAAAACAAGATAAAAAGGTGCAAAGTTCTACTTTACCCTTACAGATCTCAGTCCCACAAGAATCAACATCTGTATACTGATGTTGCTCAAAAGGAACTTCAGAATAAAACTTTTAAATTTGTTTTTCATCTTAAGGGCGCACGGTGCTGTGGAGTTTAAGCCGTAAAAAAAGGTGGTGTCACGTCACCACTTTCTCCCATAACACTAAATTGAATGTCCTGGGTGTACAATTAACAAACAGGTTTTGTTGCATTAGGAACTTTACAAATGTTTTTTTTGTAAACACTTTGTTTACGATTTGATTACTTTGAGATTCATAATATGAATTTAGAAAGTTTAGACCAAGTGCTTTCGAAAATAGTCTCAATGTTTATATATTTAAGGTTGTTTTTTGGACTTGGTTCTTTATGTTAAAAAAAGGTGACCAGTAGGTATGATAACAACTGAATTATTGCGTATATATTAATGTTTTATGGTTATATATGAGGTTCTAAATGTCACTATAAGTTTAGCTCTAATAAGGCTATCTAGAATTAGTTGATAAATAGGACCAGAATTTTATAACCCAAAGGAGCAATCACAAACACCCTGCAATAAAGCATTTAGTTATCTCAAATATTACGTGCATATCAAATTTATGTTTTTGGTAGTAGTTACAAATCTGAATTATTACATGCATACACTTCTTCTGCTTAGGACACTTTGCTGAACTTATTATTCGAAAAGCCATAAGCTGTTTTATGTATCACTTGATGATAACACATATACTTTTATTTTATTCAGGGAACTAAAATACACGCCAGTGTAAAAAACACAAAAAACACAAGAAAGGCCAGTGTAAACCTGTTGTGTTTACTTTAATGGCTTATATCATTCAAGAAAGGCCAGATAAGTTTTCCCTCATTCATAACTCCAGAAGGTTGTTCCAGCAATTCTTGGTGGATATTTTTACGATGATTGAAACTGAAAGGTTGTATTTTTGTCGTAAGCAACAAAAATTACTAAGATGTGCATCATACGAGAGTTTATGTAATCAACTCGATAATGGAAATCGAGATGCATCTAAATTTGGAAAAAGTATTTTCATTCCTTCATCATTCACTGGTGGTGCAAGGTACATGAGGCAAAATTACTTAGACGCAATGGCACTTTGTAAATGGTTTGGGCACCCAGATTTTTTCATTACTTTCACATGCAATCCAAAGTGGCCCGAGATTTCTAGGTTTGTGCGTAAAAGGGGATTGAGACCAGAGGATAGGCCTGAAGTTTTATGCAGGATGTTTAAGTTTAAACTTGATCATTTGATTAAAAACTTGAAGGATAATCAAATATTCGGTCGTGTTCAAGCAGGTATCAACAATAATATGCTAAATAATAATGTCATCAATTTTATTTACATGTCAATACAAATCCAAAATTTAATTGTTTGGTTTCTTTTGCAGTTGTGTATACTATCGAATTTCAGAAACGTGGACTTCCTCACAGTCATATATGTTTATTCCTACACAAAGATGATAAATTGTTAAATCCTGAAAGAATTTATGACTTCATATCAGCTGAAATTCCAGATAAAGAATTGGATCCAGAATTATACACTCTCGTGACAGAACACATGATGCATGGTCCGTGTGGAGCGGACAACCCGAGTTGTCCATGTACCGTTAAGGGAGTATGCAAAAAAAAATTTCCAAAGAAGTATTCTAATCGTACTTCTAATGACTCGGAAGGTTATCCTGTTTATAAGCGTAGGGAAGATGGTAATTATGTTGAAAAGAATCGAGTCCGTCTTGATAATCGTTTTGTTGTTCCATACAATAGTTATCTGTTGAAGAAGTATCAAGCACATATCAACGTCGAATGGTGCAATCAAGCTGGTTCCATTAAGTATTTGTTCAAGTACATCAACAAAGGACCGAACAGAGTTACAGCAAAGATTCAAGTAGGGGATCATGACAATGATGAAGTTGTAGACGAGATTAAAGATTATTATGATTGTAGATATCTATCAGCTTGTGAATCTTCATGGCGTATTCTAAAATATGATGTTGTTTATCGCACACCTGCAATAGAAAGGCTACCGTTCCATTTACCTGGTCAACAACAAGTGATTTATGACGAAGATGATGACATTGACGACATTCTGAATAAACCTTCAGTCGCGGCTACAAAATTTCTTGCATGGATGGAATGCAATAAAACAAATGATCTTGCCAAGACATTGACTTACGCTCAATTCCCAACAAAGTTTGTGTGGGTTGCACAAAAAAGAATTTGGCAAGAAAGAAAAAAAGGTTATGCAGTTGGAAGAATCCATAACATTCCTCGATCGGCTGGTGAGGCTTATTACTTAAGGATTCTTTTAAACAAGGTAAAAGGACCACCTGAATGGAAGAAGCTTTATGAGTACCCTGATAGTATTGTACACAATTCATTTAGGGATGCGTGTTTTGCTCGTGGATTACTTGATGATGACAGAGAATATATTTTGGGTCTTGAAGAGATATATGGTTGGGAATTAGGTAACAAAGTTCGCCGCTCATTTGTACAACTACTTATGTCGAATAGTATGTCAAGACCTGATCATGTTTGGAATGAAACATGGAAGTTTATGAAGGATGATATTGAGTACCGTCAACGTGAACTATTGAACAATCCAGGTACAATTATGTTGAATTCACATAAATGACTCTTTACAAAAAATTTCACTATTATAAATTGCATACATAAACAACAACAGATTAATAGTAGATTATCGTATATACTAAATTCAATATTCAATGTATATGAGTGACTTTACTTACATAACATACTATATCCATTTTATTTTCCTAACCATTTTCCATCTCATCTTAACAATATCTACATATACTCATGCAGATTTGGAAATGCGTGAACGTCACATCAAAAACCTCATATTACAAGATATAGATGGACTTCTTCGTAAAAATGGAAGTTGCCTCAATAACTTTTCATCAATGCCGTTACCAGATTTAGAGTTCTTGCAAAATCATATAAATACCCTTATTCATGATGAGTTGTGCTATAACAGATGTGAATTGAAAATGGAGCATGAAAATCTTTTTACAAGTTTAACAACAGAACAGAAGAGTGTATATGGCAAGGTTATTTCGGCAGTTGAAAAGAATGAAGGTGGTGTCTTTTTCCTGTATGGATATGGTGGTACGGGAAAAACATACATATGGAAAACACTATCCGCGGCTATTAGATGCAAAGGAGAGATTGTATTAAATGTCGCATCAAGTGGTATAGCTTCATTGTTATTACCTGGTGGTCGTACTGCTCATTCTCGATTTGGAATTCCAATCAACATTGATGAAACGTCCGTTTGTTCAGTTACTCATGGTTCTGATCTTGCAGCTTTATTAAGTAAGACTAAACTGATAATTTGGGATGAAGCTCCTATGATGAACAAGTATTGTTTTGAAGCTTTGGACAAATCATTAAGAGATATTCTTCGTGTCTCAAGTATCCCTTTTGGCGGTAAGGTAATTGTTTTTGGAGGAGACTTTAGACAAATTCTTCCTGTTATAACTGGTGGAACAAGGCAAGACATTGTGAACGCATCTCTTAATTCGTCTTACTTATGGGATCATATAAATGTATTAAGGTTAACCAAAAACATGAGGTTGACCAATGGTACTGGTTCTTCAAACACGGACGATATTAAAGAATTTGCAGATTGGATATTAAAAGTAGGTGATGGTCGCTTGGGTGGTCCTAACGATGGTGAGGCTATGATTGATATACCAGAAGATATCTTGATAAAAGATTGTGCTGACCCGGTTGATGCATTGGTTAGTTTTGTCTATCCTTCGATTACTTCTAACTTGAACAATACTAGATATTTTCAAGAAAGAGCCATTTTAGCTCCAACACATGAAGTCGTTGAATTTATCAATGATCATTTGCTTTCATTGCTTCCTGGTGAAGAAAAAGTCTACCTCAGTTCAGATAGCATATGTGAATATGAATGTTTGAATGACAACTATAATGAGTCGTTATATCCCCCCGACGTGTTAAATGGTATGAAGTGGGCTGGCCTACCAAATCACAAGTTAGTGTTGAAAGTTGGGGCACCGGTTATGTTGCTTCGTAACATGGATCAGAGTTTAGGGTTATGTAATGGGACTAGATTGCGTATTAAGGAACTTGGAGATCGTGCTATCAAAGCAGAGATTTTGACTGGAACACGAGTTGGAGAAACAGTTTCACTACAAAGATTCAAGTTGACTCCTTCAGACAAAATATTACCTTTGCAAATTAACAGACGACAATTTCCAATATCTTTATGCTTTGCAATGACAATCAACAAAAGCCAAGGCCAGTCACTTTCGAAAGTGGGAATATACTTGCCTAAACCCGTCTTCACACATGGTCAACTGTATGTCGCAGTATCAAGAGTTACAAGTCGAAAAGGGCTCAAGATTTTGATCCACGATAAAGATGGCAATGTTTCCAGCGAAACTATGAATGTTGTTTATCCCGAAGTTCTTCAGAAGGTGTAGCACGCTCCAACCAGGTTTTGATAATCAATAATTGTATTGGCTATGTTTCATGGTTTTACAACTGCACAGAAAGCGGAGGGTAAATGGACAGCTTGCACCGGAAGCTAATGTCACGATTTTCACCTATGTATCCTATCATCTTGAGGTATGTCTCTAATAGCCATATGTAGTTGATAATATATTGATTTTTATGTTTTGATCATCTGGTTTATGTTATCGTGTATTATGTTTAGCAATGCTGCATTGACTTCATATAAACAGTAGCTCACGTACTATATCTTTAGGCCATCAGTTTAGAAGAGAGAATATTGACCGCCATTGTATTTGGTTAGTTTAAACTTTCCTCGAAAATGAGGAAAATAGATATTTAGGCTTAGTAGTATTGTTTACAAAATCAATAAGTGACTTGTTTAATTATTGTCATTTCTGTTTGATTTCATAGGAAAATACTGTCACATAAGTCCTGATTTTAGTGATTAATCATATTGATACAATATCTTTATCTACTTATTTGAACTCATTGTATATGTTTTGATGCCATTCATTAATACATATTGTTTAGGAGAATGCACTTGATAGTATATATGGCTTAAAGTTAGTAAGGCTACTGTGTTGCTTGTATGTTAGAAAAGTTTACCTGATTTGACACTTCATATGAACCCCCTGGCCCGCCAACTTGCTCCGTATCTTGTAGAATCTGCAGATAATAACTTGAATACAATTTGGCTTTCTGGTATGAAATAGTCATCTTGGATTCTGATTTGAATTGAGGTGCTAAACTACGATCAGTTGCATGACGCAATAGCTCAACTGAAGAAAGGCGTTCATCCTATAATTAGTCTATACTGAGGTCGTGTCTAATAATTTAAAGTATATAATTGATTCATCCCCTGATTACTATATTCGAATGCGTGTTCTTTACTTTATAATATCTAATCTCTAAGGCAAGGTCTAATATTGTGCTATATAATTGATTCATTTCAAATGGTTTGCATGTAATCATTCATTGAACTAGGGTTTATTTCTTATTATTTAAAAAAACCTCATATGTTATAACAACTATTATAGGTTCACCGCAATTTATGTTTCTAATAACATGTATTATTTCGTTTCTAGCAGCTATTATAGGTTCACCACAATTATTGTTTTTAATAGCTATTATAGGTTCCACAAAAGATATGTTTAAGGTTCATCGCAATTGGTGTTTCTAACAAAAACCTCAGCTCATATGTTAGAATCCTATTGCCATGTTTGACCTGTTTCTATTTTATGTTTAGGTGTCCATAACAAGTTGGTGTTGATTGCCAGTGAACTTCAGTATTTTAAAGTTATGGTAGCAGCTTCAACAAACTTCTTTCATCATGTTTCAAGATCAAGCGCTTAATTTAACCAATCACATTGGAACATATCTTGTGACTATGACTTGGCATATCTTGTGACTATGACTTGGCATATGGAGCCTTCTCTTAAGTTAACTTATATTAATTTGTATAAAGTACTAGCAATAGGCTTAAAGCTCACTAACTGTGGAGATTTACTTATCTTTTTTACGCACACATTTATCTACTAACATGCAGTTTAGTCGAAGTGACCTTATCAATTGAATTATTAGAGCTATTTGCACCCACATATTTTATTAGTCTCATATTTTTATAGATTGATGTTGATAAAGCATGTTTTAAATGCCGCCCGCGAAACCCGCGGGTCTATAGTCTAGTTTTAAATATTTAACATCAGGATCTAGATCTATATATTTAAAGTTATGTATTTAAGCCTTTGTCTTTCTTAAAAGCAGTACACATTTTTTTTTTTAAAATCTTTATATGCCCATAAGCAGATCTTATCCTCTCATATTTTCCAACCATAACCATGACCCATTTTATACCATAAAAAGGATGATGATTAAATCAAATTAGAAATACTCACATATTTGTGGTTGGCATGGAGTTATGGGAAAGCTAACAGATTTGTACCAAAATCATCATTTAATGAGCCTGAACCCAAATTTTGACCAATAAAGCCACCCTCTTGCTTTTCACGTCAACCGGTCGTCCGTACCGGTGACCTATCCGGGGTCCTTAGTCTATTTGAACCGGACATCATATAGCGATCCATCTTATGTCCCCATCCCATTCCGGATGTAGATACGAGACCACAAACCGGAGGGATGAAACGAACTGCATGTTCCCTACCTTCATCGAAGAGATAACCTCGGACGCCGGGTCACGCAACATGCGGCGGAGGAGTATTCGAGCTACACTCATCTTTTTATAGGTCATCACGTACCAAAGATATCGTCGGTCAACTCGTACCGGAGCATCAAAGCAGATCGTAGATATTAAAATATATCGGAAGTACCCAAATGTACCGGACCACTCACACCGGAGGTGCAAACCGGACATCACATATCCTTCCTTCTTCGCGAACATGGTGTACGCCGGGACAACCACCGGATCCCTAGCTGATTTATTCGGAGCAAATGTCTTATAACTCAAGACAGTAGCGGAGAGGGTATCGCGCCGGGGGTACCAACCGAATAACACACATGTGGTTAATAATATATACCGGAGGTGCACACCGGAGTTCTGGACCACCAATGGTTAATAATATATACCGGAGGTGCGCATTTAAACGGGGAACTTGTGACAGGGGTGCACACCGGAGTTCGTAGTCAATTGTCGTTGAACGCCCCGAGACTAATCAGTTTATACCGGGCCTCGTGGCATATCAAAAGTCCAGATCCATTCCAGTCGATCCGAACTACGAGACGGATCGGACAACATTCCCGTGGCATATCAACTACGACTTCTGGACCACCAATGGTTAAAGGTATTCTCAGGGACACTTTCATTGTTTGGCATACATATTGATCTCCCACCTCTCCGAAGCAATAACTCGCACCGTATGACATAATAGCTTCGCACCGGACGACATGTAATGGCTTAGCCCCGGAACACCAGATGACGTATAATAGCTTTGCACCGGAAGACCGGATGACATTTAATAGCTTAGCTTTGCATCGGACAACCGGAGACAAACTGGTCAATAATGCTGGTGGAGCCGGACCATGAGTTCACCCCGAAAAGGTACACCGGACACCCACGGAGAAATATACCTTTAAAACCACTGTGATGGATACCGGAGGTTCACACTGAAGGGCTCCATACCGGGCTATCATCTCCGACGGTGTTTCAACCTACCGATGGATGTTCACTGGACCAGATCATAAACCGAACAACATGTGCCGGCGGGTGAACCGGACCACCATTTTCTTTTCCCCGAACCATACCCGAGATATCATCGTATCCTTCTGCCTCCGAAGGAACCGGGGTCACCAACCGCACAGTACTTAACCTCCGTTAATCAGAGAATGATTACCGCATAACACATACCCTCTCCAACCTCCGAAGGTGATGAATCGACTAACATCTCCGACGGTGTTTACCGAACAGTAGACGGAAGTTAGTTAAAGGCGAGACACATCATTCTAATCATTGGTAGATTGAATAACGAGTCCCACGGATGGCGCCAATGTTAAAGCGTATTTCCTCGGGTAAGAACCGGGTGACTCCAGAAGCCGTATGTAGTAGTCCCGAACCAGAAACTAGCTGTCAATCATAAATAACCCGTTAGAAGGGAGCCCGGTGTCACGGACTTGTCTCGACAAAGGTCTTCCGTGCGGCACTTAGTCTCTACTAAGTCAGCCTTGCTCCCAACATTCAACGATCTAAGCAACAAAGAAAGCTACTAAGAAAGAACACAAGAGAACTAGGGAAAAATGCTTGTATTACTAGAGAACTTTACAAGTAGAGAATACAAGTGAATATGAGATGATTTCCCCAAATGAGGATGGCCTATTTATACTACTACTCTAGGGTTACATGTGGGCTTTATTTACAACTCCAAGACAAGGCCCATAATCTACAATCTTCCATTAGGGTTTCTATAAGCTTCCATGTATCTTCCAAAGGCTTCCAAAAGCTTCTCCCACTTTCCATAGAATTCCACTAAGTCTTCTAGTCAAGTGTAGAACCATCCGAATCCCCGTTAACCTTGTGAAACTAGGCGGGACGTGACATCCTCCCCCACCTAAGCTCGCGACGTCCTCGTCGTGCCAACCTCGTGATACTTCTTGATCTCGTCCTTGAATTGCCACAATAAGTCTTCCGCTTCCCAAGTTGCTTCGCTATCGGGCAAGTCACGCCATTTGATCAAGTACTCCTTGTAGCTCGGCACTCTTCGTCTCCTTATCGTACGATCCGAAAAAATCTCCTCGACCTCTCGATCATACGAAGTAACAACTGCCGTTGGTGCTCGCTTCGACACTCCTCGGTTAGGATCTTCCCCGTCTCCATGATAAGGCTTGAGAAAACTTACGTGAAAGACCGGGTGAATCTTCAACTTGGGCGGTAGTTGAACTCGATAAGATACCTTTCCAACACGTCCAATCACCGGGAAAGGGCCTTCATACCTCCGTATCAATCCCTTATGAACCTTCCGCAATGACTTGAATTGTTGAGGCAAGAGCTTCACCATGACTTGATCTCCGACCTCGAACTCAACGTGTCTCCTCCTCTCGTCCGCCCATTTCTTCATTTTCTTAGCCGCCTTGTCCAAAGATGCCCGGGCTATGTCCGCTTGTTCGTGCCACTCCTTCATAGTTTTGTAAGCGGCCGGGCTACTCCCCTCGTATGATGCGGCTAAGGCATTTGGTGTTAATGGTTGGCGCCCCGTGACCAACTCAAAAGGACTCTTCCCCGTGGCTTCACTTCGTTGCATGTTGTAAGAGAATTGAGCAACATCAAGAAGTTTAGCCCAATCATGTTGGTTGGCACTCACATAGTGCCTAAGATAGAGCTCCAATAGTGCATTTACCCTCTCCGTTTGCCCGTCCGTTTGGGGATGAAAACTCGTAGAGAAGTTCAAATCCGTCCCCATGATCTTGAACAACTCCGTCCAAAAGCGCCCCGTGAATCTCGGATCTCGATCGCTAACAATCACATGTGGCACTCCCCAATACTTAACCACATTCTTGAAGAAGAGCTTGGCCGTATCATCCGCGGTAACATCGGATGGCGCGGCTATGAAAGTACCATACTTTGAGAATCTATCAACCACCACAATGATACTCCCACTCCCCTCCGACTTCGGCAAGCATGTGATAAAGTCCATGGAGACACTCTCCCATGGTCCTTTGGGCGTAGGTAAAGGCTCCAACAATCCTCCGGATTTCTTTTGCTCTATCTTGTCTTGTTGGCAAATTAGGCACGTCTGAACATATGTCTCAACATCGTCCTCCATCTTCGGCCAATAGTAGGTACCTTCGACTAATGCCAACGTCCTCTTCATCCCCGGATGACCAGCCCACTTTGAATCATGACACTCTTTCAAGATTACTCGCCTAAGATCACCCCACTTAGGCACGTAAAGCCCATCTCCTTTGGTGAACAACATGTCTCCTTTAAGCCAAAATCTCCGAGTCTTCCCGTCCTTCGCTAAGGCAACGATCTTCTTGGCCATAGGATCATGTTCCAATCCTTCCTTGATTCGGTCTTGGAGGAAGAATTGAGCTTGTGTAATTGCCGCAAACTCCGCTTTGCGACTCAATGCATCGGCTACCACATTAGCCTTCCCCGGCTTGTACTCCAATTGGTAGTCGAACTCGGCTAGGAAGTCTTGCCAACGAGCTTGCTTGGGACTTAACTTCTTTTGGGTTTGAAAGTAACTTGTGGCAATGTTATCCGTCTTGATCACGAATCTCGAACCCAACAAGTAATGCCTCCAAATCCTCAAGCAATGGATAACCGCCGTCATCTCTTTCTCTTGCACCGTGTACTTCCTTTCCGTCTCATTTAGCTTTCTACTTTCGAACGCGATCGGGTGTCCATCTTGCATTAGAACTCCTCCAATAGCAAAGTCCGATGCATCCGTGTGTAACTCGAAGGGGATCGTCACATCCGGTAGTCTCAACACCGGCTCTTGCACAATCGCCTTCTTTAATTTCTCGAACGCCGCTTGACATGCTACACTCCAATCCCAAGCTTTGTTCTTCTTCAAAAGATCCGTCAATGGTGATGCTACCGCCGAATAGCCCATGATGAATCTTCGATAATAGTTCACCAAGCCAAGGAATGACCGCAACTCCGTCACTTTGGTTGGTGGCTCCCAATCTTGGATAGCTTTAATCTTTGCCCCGTCCATCATCAAGCCTCCATCCTTGATCTTGTGGCCCAAGAACTCGACTTCATCTTGAGCGAAAGAGCATTTCTCCAACTTCACATAAAGTTCATTGTCTCGCAACACCTCGAACACCTGTTTCAAATGCAAGACATGCTCTTCCAAAGTATGACTATAAATGACAATATCATCCAAGTATACAACCACAAATTTATCGAGGAATGGATGAAACAACTTATTCATGAGGGTGCAAAATGTCGCGGGCGCATTTGTCAATCCGAACGGCATGACTAAGAACTCGTAAGAGCCATACCTCGTGACACACGTCGTCTTGGCCTCGTCTCCCTCCGCTATCCGTACTTGGTAGTACCCCGGTCTCAAATCCAACTTAGTGAAGTATCTCGCCTTCCCAAGTTGATCAAACAAATCCGCAATAAGAGGAATAGGGTACTTATTCTTGATCGTTACTTTATTGAGTGCCCGGTAGTCTATGCACATCCGCAAGGACCCGTCCTTCTTCCTTTGAAATAGAACCGGCGCACCATATGGGGCTTTCGAGGGTCGAATGTAGCCCGCATCCATCAACTCTTTGAGTTGTCTCCTCAACTCTTCCAACTCGGGTGGTGGCATTCGGTAAGGGGCTTTGGCGGGGGGCTTGGAACCCGCTTCCAACTCGATGGTATGATCCACCTCTCGCCTTGGTGGTAGCTTCTTTGGCAACTCCTTGGGCATCACATCCTTGAACTCTTCAAGAACCCTCTCGATCACCTCCGGTACCTCCACTTTGCTTGATTCCTCCTCCGTCTCTAGCCTTGTTACCGCCAAATAGCAAGGCTCGCTCTTGTTGAATCCTTTCTTGAATTGCATGGCCGAAAGGGTCTTTGCTCCACTCTTGGAATCCCGCTCCGTGCTCACCATGCAAGTCTTTCCACCATCTAGGATACATAAAGAATTAGCAAACGGCATAGGAAAAGCTCGTACCTTATCGAGAAACTCTAACCCAAGAACCACTTTGAAGTCATCCATCGGGACCACCGACAAATCAATCGTACCTTCCCAATCTCCAATCTTCGCTCGGACATCCTTAGCCACTCCATGAATTGGTTTGGCCTCCGAGTTTACCGCGTTGATAGTTCCACTCCCCTTTGTAGTGTTAATCCCTAGCCTCCTAGCTTCATCAACCGCCACAAAGTTATGGGTCGCACCGGAATCGACTAAAGCACGCACCTTTACTCCATTGATAGTTGCTTCGACATATTGTAGGCCTCGCCCTACAACCTTCGGCACCTCCGTCTTCGCCTTGATTGCATTCAAGATCCTCATCGAACCCATGCTTCAGCCATTACTCGTACCTTCGTCTTCATGAGTCGACATTGCGTTGAGGCTTGCTTTCTTCGGGCAATCTCGAGCTCTATGAGGTCCATCGCAAATGAAGCATCCACCACTTTTGTAACTCGTCTTTACGTCTTTCTCTTTTCCGGTAGGGGGTTTCTTCGCATAATCGAACTTCGGTTTTTCTCCCCCACCTTTCTCATGGCTCACCTTCCGATCTTTTGGCTTCGACGGTTCCCTCCTCGAACTAAAGTCGATCAAGGCCTCGGCGTAGGCAATAGCCGTAGCCACGTCTTGGACTCCTCGTCGCTCTAACTCCGTCTTAGCCCACCCTTGCAAACCATCAAGAAAGTAAAAGAGAGAATCTTGCTCGGATAGTTCCGGAATCTCCAAGGTAAGTGTAGTGAACTCTTTCACATACTCCTTAATCGCTCCGGTTTGCTTAAGTTTACGAAGCCGACTCTTCGCCTCGTTCTTAGCATTCTCCGGATAGAATTGCCTCTTGAAATCCGCAACAAAATCAACCCAAGTATTAATAGTAAACGTACCTCGCTCGATATCTCCATGTCGACGTCTCCACCATAACGCCGCGGTGTCCTTCAAGTAGTGAGTAGTCGTCTCGATCTTCATAGCATCCTCCACTATCTTGGCACCCTTCAAGTATCGCTCCATCTCCCATAAGAAATCATCGACCGCTCTAGCCTCCCGCTTTCCTATGAAAGATGATGGTTTAGGAATGTCCATCCTTGGACCATGATTACTAGCGCTACCCACACTAGCCAAGGACATCTTGCACAACTCTACGTCCGCGTGCAAGCTTCCAATAGTATTATGGATTGCGGAGATCTCTTCCCCGAACCTTTTTTTCCATCTTCTCCATTCCATCCTTGAACATATCTCGTACGTCAAGGATTTCCTTCTTCATGTCGCCGCTAGGAGCATTTAGGACTACTTTGAAGTCTTCCCTCATACTCTCAAACTCGTATTCAAGATTCGCCAAGCCCTCAACTTGGGTCTTCATATCCGCCATGGATCTCTCGAAATCCGCCATTCTCTTATCCATACTTGCCATAACGTCCCTCAACGATCCTCTCTTCTTGGGGTCTTGGTTATCATTTCGACCACGGTTCCCATTAGGGGTGTCATTCGGTTCGGTTATCGGGTTGTTCGGTTTATTCGGTTCGGGTTATTCGGTTAATTTTTTTTTCTGAGTCAACCCGAAAACCGAACTGAACCGAAAACCGAATTTGAATTCGGTTCGGTTTTCGGGTTGACCCGAATAACCCGAATTTTCTGAATTTTTCAAAAAATATATATAATTATATAAATATTAAAAAAAAAAGGTTATTTCAAGTATAAAATGATATTTTTATATTAAAATTATGTTTTAATAACTAGTTTGCATATATTAGGATTAAATTAAATTTTAATAACTATTATATATATATAAATTTATTAAAAATATATATATATTTATAAAATTTCGGTTTTCGGTTCGGTTCTCGGGTCCGACAGCCAAACCCATACCCAACCCGAAAACCGTATTCGTAGTTCGGTTCGGTTCGGTTATGACCCAAAACCCGAATTCTATTTTCGGTTCGGTTCTAGTTCGGGTTCGGTTCGGTTCGGTTTTCGGTTTTTGTGGGTCAAACCCGAATTATGGACACCCCTAGTTCCCATCAACACCACTTCCGCTAGCATCATTTTTCTCAATTTCAATCGCCATCGCCTCGAATCGAATCTCGCTCTGATACCACTTGTCACGGACTTGTCTCGACAAGGGTCTTCCGTGCGGCACTTAGTCTCTACTAAGTCAGACTTGCTCCCAACACTCAACGATCTAGGCAACAAAGAAAGCTACTAAGAAAGAACACAAGAGAACTAGGGAAAAATGCTTGTATTACTAGAGAACTTTACAAGTAGAGAATACAAGTGAATATGAGATGATTTCCCCAAATGAGGATGGCCTATTTATACTACTACTCTAGGGTTACATGTGGGCTTTATTTACAACTCCAAGACAAGGCCCATAATCTACAATCTTCCATTAGGGTTTCTATAAGCTTCCATGTATCTTCCAAAGGCTTCCAAAAGCTTCTCCCACTTTCCATAGAATTCCACTAAGTCTTCTAGTCAAGTGTAGAACCATCCGGATCCCCGTTAACCTTGTGAAACTAGGCGGGACGTGACACCGGGCCGGAGCCCGGGGAGCCACCCTCCGACGGTCAAGTCAGTGTTGTATCAAAAGAGGCACAGGGGCAGGGGCGGAGCTAGAATAAATAGCGAGAGGGGGCACAAAATTTTTTTTTAACTGAATTTACAAAAAAAAAAATTGTTCGACTAATAATTGTGATAATATTCAATTTAGTAAAGTATACTTGTTTATCAAAATAAAAATATATAAACACACAAAATAAATAATGTATATAGAAGAAAGCGAATATTATGTTTGGGTAGATAATAAAGTTGTCATGTGGGTATGCTAGAAAGAATATGAGTGTCTGTCACGTGGGTCGCCTATAAAGCCAAGGAAACACAAAGTCAAAGTGTCTCTATCATCTTCATCTTTATAAAAAAATTATATCTCTTTACCAGCACCACCACTGCAACTAAGCTTTTAAAACTCCATCACCATACAAATTATTTATATTGCATCCTACAACATGAATCTGCCTTTCAGTTCGAAGAAGGCAAATAATTTTGGGGGGTCACTTCAAGAAAATACCGCAATAATTTCGAAATATTACACTACGAAATTTTCCGGCGAGGGGGCACGTGCCCCTCGGGCCCCCCTCCTGTCTCCGCCTCTGCACAGGGGCACTGATGATAATATAGAGAGAAGTATAGTGTAGAGAGATCAAGAAAAAACCTTCTTTAGAGAGAGAGAAGTGGGGTATTTATAACCCAACATTTACACATAGGTCCTTTATGTATTAGTCTTTTGTCTATTGGTCTTTTACCTATTAGCCCTTCAAGTATTAACCAAGTCCATTTTACTACATATGTCAACATGCCCCCAGTATAGTATTATTGACTAACGGTCAATGATGCTATACTTATATAGCGTCTAGTAGATCTCGAAGAGAGATCTGAACCTCTTCCGGTTACCTTCCGGAATGGGTCTATCGAATCACATACACCGACATGTCCCCCCAGTATAGTATTATTGGCTAACGGTCAATGATGCTATACTTATATAGCGTATAGTAGATCTCGAAGAGAGATCTGAACCTCTTCCGGTTACCTTCCGGAATGGGTCTATCGAATCACAATCACGGCTGCTTAATTAACTATGTTGTGTGTTTAACATCTTTATGTTATTCGAAGTCCCGAGTGGAACTCGAGTTGGCTTCATTAAGTCCTCGTGCTTGTGTCATGCATGAGTGCTCGTCAACTCGCTTTGCCACACATGATGTCAGGGGTTGTCTTTTTATTGTTAAATTGTTTAGTGGTAAAGGAAATGGAACCATGACACCATGTAATATTTTAGTATTTTTTTATTAAATCTTTAATATCAACAAAGCATATAAACTCCACTACTCTTCATTTTGAGGTACTAAGAGATGAGAGACCCACTTATCTTATTACAAAAGAAAAACAGAAACAAGGCCTAGAGTCATTAGTGAATTGAATCCTCGATACAAATAAATATACAAACCATCACGGGTTAAGAAAACGTATATTGCCGTTAATAACAAGTCGATTTTAACAAATGATGTTAGGGGTGTTCATTGTTCGGGTATTATCCGTATAGACCGAAGCTAAACCGAGTATATTTTTTATTTATTTGTATACAAAAATAAACATTAAAACTGCTTTATAAGACATGTTAGGCTTGAGAATCGATTTATATAAAGAAACGTAACGAAACTAATAAAATGGGCCCATATAATAAAATGAATCACACAAAACCAAACAACTAAAAGTATGTATGTGAGCCCATATAATAAAATGGGCCCAAAAAGAACTTCATTACATTATAAGCCATATAATAACTTCCGTTTTTCGGTTCGGCCGATTTTCAAATAACTGAGTTGTTACAATTAGAGTCGCAATTCAGGTCGAGCTCAGGTTTGAGGGTTCGGGTTAATAAGTTACGGGTTAAAAAAATTTAACTCGAATCAAACTTATTTAAATAATCGAGTCAGCTATGTCAATGTTAAATTGTTTACGTATAACTTGAACCTGGCTCATTTAACTCGTATATTATTTTGCCGGATTAAATAAGTTACACGAATTTTGAGTTGATTCATTAGACCCTTTTAATGTAAATAAAAGATTGACGGATTATACGAGGTAACATGTTAAACAAGTTTGTGAGTCTATCCGTTTAGCCGAATATACAAAATATAGTAACTTTTATTTTTAAGAAAAAAAATAAATAGGTTAACTCAACGACTCCACTAGACAAGTATATGTATACCCCTTATAACCTTAAAAAGTCACCGCGTCTATCAAATTTATGTTTATTACTCAGTTTGATCTTTTGTGTTTGTTCTTGATAACGAATTAGATTACTTATTATTATTTGCTTTGCTTATTTGTTGAATATTTTTAAAATTTTAGAGGTTTTCACTGTTTAGTATTATTATAAAAAGCTTTTGGTATGATGTCTCACGGTTCAAGTCATGAGTATAACGTTAGCATAATGGCGCCAACGCCCATATCGCGCCTTGTGTTTTAACCTCTGGCGTCGTATTTGACAACTCATAATGATGAGAACGATACAATGACTCGCGTTGTGCGTTTTTTTTCTCAATTTTTAAATTTTTTTTTAAATAAATGTAAGACTACTAAAACACCACAATTCTAATGTTAGTTACAACACTATTTTTCTGATGTTATAATAATTTTATGTTATGAAATAGTTTGTTAATGTAACATGTACTTTTTTTATAACATGAGCTCACGATACCAAACCATAATTGTGCTATAACAAATAGTTGCCTTCATACTTAATCGAGTAACTGATATACTAAGATTTGCCAAGAACATGTATGGCTCAACAATGTGTGGAACTTTTTTGTAATATTTCTAGAGAAAAAGAAGATGCTTGTAATAAAATTCGAATATTCAGCTGACGAAAGGAACGTGTGAACCTTACACTTCCATGTTATTTGGAGCACTCAAATAATACTAATAAAACAGGTACGTGAATCAAATTGACAAATCTAATATTTTTTATTAGCTAAACAACAAAATGTAAAATTTTCTTTTATAGAAAATAAAAATACTGTATTATCAATACTTTGTTTATTAAGCCTATCCTTTATTTTATTTATATTATTATTATTATTTTTTTTTATTTTTTTGAAAGGCAATTAAGCCTATCCTTTTATTAAGCCGCCACACTAAAAACTAACGAAATCAACTAAACTGTTTATTAAGATTTTAAGTACTCTTCAACATAAAATAAATAAATGTAAAATTTTTTACCTTTAAAGTTACATAGCTTTTTGTTTAAATAATTTTTTTTTAACGACGAGTTAGTTGTTAGTGATTCGAGCATACAGTGACATCCAATTGGGCAATATGCAAGTCTCGAACCTTCTTCTTAATTGAGACCTCTCCAACAATATCTCCCAAAAGTTACACTTGTTTTTTTTTTTTATTGTTTTCTGACAATTACACATTTTTTTTTATGTTTTTGAATTAAACTATTATTTTCTGACAATTACAAATTGACACACAATTTGTATAATTGCGTATATTCTATGGTATACAACAACAACATATCCAATAACACCGAAGCAAGATTTATTTTCAAGATAACCCAAAAGTAAAGAGATTGTTTCCAAAAAAAACCTCGGACCATTGTACGTATAAAAAATGAGAGATGCTCAAAGAAACGAGAGCACAAAGAAAGAACACAAACAGAAAGCGAAAAATGTAGTACATAAAAAATGCGTACACAACAAATGTGTTCGACTTCACTAAAATGCTATGTTAAGGATATATGTCTTGAATACATAACGTACTATCGAAATGGATCCATTATACCTACTGAACTTTTTTATGAACAATATTCACATTTAAATGAAAAAATTACCTTTGACTTAACGGAACAACCGGTTGACGTTGGTAATTTCGTTAACTTTGCCACACTTTTCATCCTTTCGTTAGCATGACCACACTGTTCATCCTTTACTTAACATCATCATCATCATCGTCATAAAAAACCAAGATCCATAACAGTAAAAAAAAAGAACAAAAAAACAAAGATCTCACTTTTGCAAATAAATCCTTGTTGGGTATTACCAATATTTTTCCGATTCTTGTAAACTGATGTATAACAAGGTGTTTTTGGGTTTCATGATTTAGCAATGAACAGATCCGAAAGTATGATCCGTTTTTTGGGTTTCATGATTTAGTTAAATTGATGGTGTCTTATTCACAAAGAACACTAGCAGATTTTAACAATGCTCAAAGTTATGAATCTAGAAAAACCCAGTGAAGGTTTATTTCCTAAATTTAAGGATAATGACATAAAAATGAGAGACAGAGGGTATGATGATGATAAGCAAGCATACTCCATTTATTCATTCAAGGATTCATTCATACGAAGGATTAACAATTTGCTTACCATATTCATAATCATACCCGACTCCAATTTCATATCTATTGTCATATTCTGGCCAAGGATAATCATATGCACAGTCAGGATAAATGTCATCCTTCGTTTCCCTTTCCGTAGTGTCTGCCAACTGTAATGATGCTGAAGGAACCAAGGCAGTCACATGATCGGACTTTGAATCAACAAAAGGAGCTGGAGTAGGAACAGGACTAGGTGAAGCCATAACTATCAAAACTTACACTTGCTACTCAGGATTCATACGGAAGATTCATTCAAGGATTCATTCATACTTCATTAATGATGCATCTGAAAAATAATGATGGATCTGAAAATTTTCATAATTAAATGGTGTTAATGATGCAACTGATGAATGAAACAGTGTGAAGAAATTCATGTCGCTAGACATGATGAAGATGATGATCATGATAAAGATGATGTTAACTAAAGGATGAAAAGTTAAAGAAAGGGCTAAAATTGCAAAACCAAATTCTAAGTTAACGGAAGTACTAGGGTAACCGGTTGTTCCGTTAAGTCAAAGGTAATTCTTCCATTCAAATGTGAATATTGTACATAAAAAAGTTAAGTGGGTATAATGGACCCATTTCGATATTACGTTGTGTATTTATGACATTTACCCTTAACAATTCGGCTCGGGATTTAGCTCAATGTATACTGGAAGTGTGAATTTTGTTCTATATAAATACGTGCATGGCGGGTTGCTAGTTTGTCGAATAATTGAATGCCTAAATGTGTTTCTAAAACGCCACAAATAACCAAATTATAGTAGTAATTTTACCCTAAAAACGTTGTATGATGAGACAAGTCAAATTTCAAATATGTTTGTTTGAAACCTCTCAAAGGTATTACACATTGATTATGATGGTGCCTTGGCAATCAGCTTTTGCTTTAAGGTTGTATTTTACGCGTGACTATTGTTGAGAGAAGATGGGTAACACGTAAAGAATAAAAATTAAAACGTTGACCAACTCACTTTTTAAATTATGTGCATATTTGTGACTCTCATAGTACCAATAATAAATTAAATATTAAAATAAATCACTACTATATTTATTCTTTATAAATACCTCATAAATTTCAATATTTTAACATAACATTACAAATCACTATTTACTCTTATTTTTAAAACTTCAAAATTAAAGGCGTAATCCGTTCCACAAACCGTTGATGAGATCAAAGCTAAGATTCATAAACAAATTGATGAACATAGACGTCGTCATCTAAAGCTTATGACGTTAGTGTCGGGATATGCGATCGTTTACTCATGGGAAATGTGTGAGCCTATCGGGGGCACACACTCAATACGGAGAACACACTTTTATTAATACGTTTATTATTTTTTATTAAACGTTTAATAAAAACTTCACTATTTATTTAATTAACGGTGGTTAAATTAATTATGTGCTTTAATTAATTTATCGTGAGCGCGTTTAATTAAGTTGAGGGACTAAAAATTAATTCTAGAATTTCCCTAGGCCTAGTTGGCCGAATATTGTATTAAGGGGTTCTAGAAGATTTTTGGTTTTTTAATTAAGCTAATATATTTACATTAATTATGTTTCTTGGAGTGGGGACCAAGTAATTTGAGAAGATGGAGAAAGTATAGATACATACCCAACACCCTCGGTATTTTCGTCCCATCTTTCCCCTCTCTTTCTATCGATTGTCGGCTAAAAGAAACCAAGACACCAAAATTCCCTCAAAACACTAAAATCACCTAAAGTATAAACATTTGAAAGACCGACTACCTTTTGGTACTTCCTTGTGAAGTTTATAATCCTTTAACTAAATCCTTGATCCTCGTGTCAAGGCTTTAGTCTTGTTTTGATTCCCTTTGTGGTTCGTCCGATTATAAACCCTAACTAGGGTTTCAGGTGATTTTTCCAAGTATCTTGTAGCGCTATAAATCGATCCTTATGTAATCCCAATTAGGGTTTCGGATCTAGGGTTTCTAGTTACAAGATAATCTAAGTGAAGTTACTACTAGCATCATAGTGATTGTTCGTTTGACGTGTCGTGTGAGCAAACAATAAAGGCGGTTATTTAACCATTAGAGTTCAAGACACTACTAGAATACTTAGCAACAGCGACGAAAATTAGCGACGAAATTAATCCATCACATAAAAAAGGCCAAGAGTTACGGGTTAGCGATAGATTAACTACAAATTTGTATTTGACAAAATTTTCTAACTCCCTCTAAATATTTTTGTTTGTCCCGCCTATGAATTTCTCAAAAAAAATTCATTCTCCCTCGAGTCCCATTATCCCTCCAAAGTTTTTTTAATCACACGCACACCTAACTTTTTATCTCGCTTTATGTTTACCCCATCTAGTCTCCATCACCAACCACAGACCATTCAAATTTAACTGCCTCCCCATCCTCCCAAATCACGGACCATAATTCCAAGCTATTCATCACCAATTTCAAGTCCACTAATTTACAAATTTGGTATTTTAACGTCTCATATCTTCAATTCCATAACCAGTTTGAGATTTAAATGGGTCAATTTCTTGTTTTAGTTATTTTCGAATTTAGGGTTTATGTGAACCCTAATTTGTATAACATTAGATCTACTCAATTGATTCTTTTTATATCTATATTTCTTGTGATAAATTCTCATTATATTCTTAATTTGAATTATTACATATGTATTTGTTATAGGACTTGTGATAATTGTATGGTTATGGTAAAAAAAAAGTAGATAGTTAGCATAGTTCTTGAAAACGTCCTTGTAACATAAAGGGTAAATGATGAAACTTAATTTGGGGCTGTTTTAGTCAGGGGTAAGGTTATAAAGACCCCCCTTAAAACCCCATCCATACCCCCCCTGTTTTTTATTTTATTTTATTTTTTTTTTATTTTTTTTTATTTTTATAATTTTGGTTTTGTTATAAAACTATGAACCGGAAAATACGGAATTAAAAAAATAAAGTTTAACAGGTTAAAACTGTTAAACTGATAAAAATACGGAACAGAAACTGATAAAAACACTGTCCAGAAAATTATAAGGGGACAAAAAGTACACAAATAGTGTACTTTTTGTCCTTTTTATGTGGGCCAAGGGGGGTATGTATAATAGCACCCTTTAGTCAGTTATGGGTTTCTGCCATTTAAGGTTGTGAATTTGAGGGTACTTCAGTAAGTAGGGAATGTTTTAGTCATAAGCCGAAGGAGTTTGTTTTATGAAAATGTTGTAGATTGTTTCTCTACTTGAGGCACCTTGTAATTAGAGTACGTATTATGTGCAGTTAAATGTTAATGTAGTATCTTTATATATCTTCATGTTTAACATCACATAGATTTATGTCGTTAACGAGTCACACAGCCTAAAATATGCAAATCTACAAAAGACGACGTGACTATCAAACTTAAGCAATAAATAATCATCCTCACATATGTGTTTTATGTTTACCATGTCGCATTATAATTACATCTAGTGCGCTGCCTTCAAACATACCTAAAACATAGTCAATAGAAATGAAAATAAAAACAAAAGATGGGATATGATTTGTTTATACTAAAAGCAAAATGCAAGCTTTATATATACCAGCTATGGATTGAGGCATAACACAAGCCAAGACCTTATGTTTTTTTTTCATTTCACGTACGAAGTACAGTGTAAAAAGTAGATGACATAATTTTTAAGCATAATATAAATCGTATACTCACACTTAATTTACAAGTTCAAAATCTACCAAGAAATAAATTTTTAACTCATTTTGGTTTTACATGTAACGTTAAGTGCCGAATAGCGTTAGACAACACATGGATCGGTGCATATACATTATGGTATTTGTGGTGTTTGTGCAATGTTCTGCACACAGCACATACCAATAATTCGGTTGGTATTTCTTCTCGATCATATAGCCTTTTACTAGTATTTATTAATTAGTTAATCATTGATGGTAATCATTTTCTTGGTGATTTTAGTTACCCATAGTGATAAATTGGTATTTGATTTTGTGACGTCCAAACGTGTGCTTTTTTTATGGTCATGTGAATTATAGTTCTTATTGTTATTTAAGGAAAGTTACGAGGCCACTAAAGAGTTACATGCTTCTTTTATATGAACTCGCGCTATTTACTATGTCACTAACATAAAGTAAAAATATATTTGTCATAAGGACTCTTAGATAGCCTAGGAATTAGTCCTTCGATTCGGTTCTCGGGTTGTTCAGTTTATTCGATTCGGGTTATTCGGTTAATTTTTTCCCTGGGTTAAACTGAAAACCGAACCGAACCGAAACGAAAACTGAATTTGAATTCGGCTCGTACTATGGTTGACCCGAATTATTCGAATTTTTCTAAAAATATATATAATTATTTGAATATTTAGAAGAAAATTTATTACAAGTATAAAAAATTGTATTTATATATTAAAATTAAATTCTAATAATTATTTAATATATAGTTGTAATAAAAAGATACTTTTTAAAAGCAACCCTAAGGGCTGTCATTAGCAAAACCCATATAAATATATATAATAATATATATATTGGTATAACTTCGGTTTTCGGTTCGGTTTTCGGTTCGGTTTCGGGTCCGATTATCAAACCCATATCTAACCCGAAAACCATATTTGTAGTTCGGTTCGGTTATGACCCACAACCCGAATTCTATGTACGGTTCGGTTCTAATTCGGTTCAGTTTTCAGTTTTCGTAGGTCAAACCCAAACAATCGACACCCCTACCTAATAACAATAATGAATTTGATAGTTTTGTGTAATTTGGGCAGATATATTAATACGTCGCCTCAACTTAACGGATGCAAATTATTTGGTGGTGAATCTATGTCAAGAATGATGGACTGAAGTTTCTTTTGTTTGTTCTTCTATCATCCAAATGTAAGTTAAACTCTTTCTTCCATCTGATTCTCCAAATTGTAATATGTTGAGATGGTGCCAATTTACTCGCGTGGGTATAAAAGTATAGAACTGGTATTTTTTTTTTAGAAATGCAACTTATGTGACTACACTTGAATTGAAGTAAACTAGACAAGTTAAACATTTGAATAAATCATGGTTATCAGCTCCAAAGTTTCCATTTCTGAAACCAACTTTAAGTCATGAGCATATAATCAAAAATTTATTCGCTTCATTATAAGGTGGATCAAAATGGGTTAATATATACTTGTATCTTGGTCTTAAGAAAAAGTAGTTACTTCAGGAACTATTTTGATTTTGTAGGTTGTTTGGTCTAGGTTCGTGGTGATCTAGGTGTTGCTGAGAGCACAATCTTGCAGGTATTACAAGTATTACATGTTATATCCTCTAATTTGTGTGTAAACATGTAATTCCTCGTACCTATGGAAGTCTATTCTTAAAACTTACATATTTTAACATGGAAGATATCAAACGTTATTGCAGAATGGACAGAAATTGGCAAACTAGATCTGATGCTCTATGTCACAGGCGAAGAGGTAAAAATTGTGACCATCAGTGTTACTTTTACTAATTTATAACAGTTTCATGTAAAAAATCTTTTAAATGCAGAGTGTTTAGCAAATTAGAAACATAGCAGATTAGATGTATATCAACACTGATGAATTGTTCTTGTATTCAAGTATTCACATTCAGGTATTTGTTCTAAACATGTTTGATTGCTAAGTTAGTATATGGATAATGAACCATTTATCATGGTTATTTTTCAACATTTTGGGAAACCATGGTTATCAGCTCCAAAATTTACATTCCTTAAACCAAGTGTAAGTCTTGATCATACAATTGTAAATTTATTGGCATCCTTGGAGAGTGGGATCAAGATGGGTATCTTTGTAGGCATAGATAAGAAAGAGATGATTTAATAACTACTTTTGGTAATTTATATAGGCTTATTTTGACTAGGGTGCGTTTGTGTGAAAGAGTTAAGAAAATTTCAGACCAGGAAAGAGGAAGGACAATATGTGGTGACGGGAACGACTTCCCCTCGATCTTCTTACAATCGTCGTCCTCATTGTTGTGGTTCAACATCCATGATGAGGTTTGTAACTTTTAAATCTTTTAAGTATATGAGTCAGTTTAGGCAAAAAATGTGGGTTGGTTTAAGCTGTTTGTATGTTTATGATCTTTTTAAATTGTAGATAATGTTGGTTTTACAATCTGCCAAAGTCTTGCAACTTTGGTATTGTGTTATATTTTTTTTGTTCCTTGTGCATGTTTTGTGTTTTCAGGTTTTGGGCCTTTGCTACTCTTTTTGGGCCCTTGGTTTCTATCTTGATGGGCTTTTGTTGCCGTTGGAGACCCTTGACCAAAACAAGTATATTACCCTAGTCTTTGACTAGGGTTTCTAATCACACATTCACAACACACATATTTGTGTGTGTGCGCAGCTCTCTCTCGCTCTCTCATCTCATCCTTTCATCCATGGAGGTCTGACCTGGGAGTTTGATGTTTCATCTTGTATAGCTGAGTGTTTGAGTGATCTCTTGTATTGTGAGGGAGAACGGATCAACCTAGTTGGGACGTTCTCACTTTTTCTATTGTAATCGTTCGATTAGCACCCGTTTGGGGACTAATCTTTATCTTTGTATTTTGAACTCTGATTTATAATAATTACACCAAAGGGTGGTTGGTTGGGTGTAAGATCTGCTTTGTCTGTGATATTGTGATTTCTTAACATGGTATCAGAGCCAGGTTATAGATCTTTCAGCCATCGAAGCTCTCTCGGTTCTTTTTTATTATAATCAGTTTTTTGATTTTTCGAAACCCTAATTAATTTTTTAGGGTTTTATACTTTGGGTTGTGATTCTTGCTCTCTTGTCACTTCTGGAAGCTTGTTTTGGTGGTGCCGTTAGTTTTCTTGGAAAATATTTTTAGGGTTTTTTCAAACCCTAATTTATTTTTTGGGGGTTTTGTCTCTAAGGTGCCCAGGAAGCTTTAGTAGGTGTTGTCGTTGATTTATTTGGTGGTGTCGTTGAAAACCTAGAAGATTTGATTAGGGTTTCTTGAAACCCTAATTTAATTTTTGGGGGTTTTTTCTATTATTGGTATCCTGGTATCACCTTGGTGGTGCCGTTACCAATTTTTTGCTTATTTACACAGGTACACTTGTTAGGGTTTGCTAACCCTAACTTTTATTATTTTTGGGGGTTTCTGATTGGTGGTTCACCCATCCTCTAGACTAAGTGAATCTAGAGATTAGGTGTATTTTCTTGCTATTTCCGCTGTAAGTCTTCTTTCATTTTCCCTCTTGCCTTCTTCTTGGTTACTTTTGTGGGTCACTGTTGTCTTGTGTGTGGGTGCAAACGGATTCGGTTAACATCTTGACCCTCCAGCCTTGACTGGTGTGGATACCTGCTCTGGCCAATCCCAGTCCACAGCCTGACATTTCTGGTGCTCACCTTCTGGGTGTTTATTGTGGCTATATTTTGTCTTGTTCTATCTGCTTTATTTTTTTCCTGCCTTGGTTTATATATTTTATATGCTCTCTGTTTGTTGCCTTGGTTTATATTCTGTTGGTTTATATTTGTTTGTTGCTCTCTTTGTGTGTGACCTATGAGTGCTAGTGGTACTCCTCCTCCACCACCCAATGGTGGTGGAGGAAATAGTGGTGGTGGGGCCTTCCCTGAGACCACCACCAATCCTGTTGCTCTCATCAGCAACTTGGATGCTGGAAATCCACTTCACATTCATAATAGTGATAATAGCAGCTCTGTCCTTGTCCCTTTCAAGTTTTTGGGGACTGAGAACTATAGGATGTGGAACAATGCTATGAGACTTGCTTTACAAGCTAGGAACAAATTTGCTTTTGTTGATGGGTCCTGTTTAAGAGAGTCTTATACTGATGATGTGTTGTGTGCTCAATGGGATAGATGTAATGCTATGGTTCTTACTTGGATTATGAATGTGGTCTCTAGTGATGTTTACATGGGTCTTGTTTATTCTGAAAATGCTGCTAATGTTTGGAAAGAGCTTAATGAAACTTATGACAAGGTTGATGGTTCCATTGTTTATAATTTGCTTCAGAAAATTGGGTCTGTTAAACAAGGGGGTAGTTCTATTTCTGATTATTATCATAGGTTGAACTCTCTATGGAGAGAGTTTGATGCTGTGTCTAAGATTCCTAAATGTGTTTGTGCTGTTAAATGTTCTTGTTCTGCTAGCACTGAATTAGCTTTGCATCAACAAATCATGAGGCTTATGCAGTTTCTTATGGGGCTTGATGACTGTTATCAGCCTGTTAGGACTGCTCTTCTCACCAGGGACCCACTCCCTGATGTTAAGGAAGCTTATGTCACTGTTTCTAGAGAGGAATCCCATAGGGGTGTTCCTGATAACTCTGATCATGCTGAAGCAAAGTTGAATGCTACTTCCTTTGCTGCTAAGACCTTTAATCAAAATAGGAGAAACACTTCCAATGTTTCTAATAGAAACCCTAACAAAGGCAATGGGTCAAAAAACTTTAGGGGTCCTAACCCTAATCTTTTGTGCACTCATTGCAGTCAGATTGGTCATACTATTGATAGATGCTTTGAATTGATTGGTTATCCTGCTGGTTATGTTAAAAGGGGGGGTAATAATCAAAGGCAAACTGTTTTTAAACCCAATTTTAATGCTAATTGTGATATTAAAACTGGAGAAAAACAAGCTTCCACTTGTAATTCTCCAAACTCTTTCACCACTGAACAAATGCAGAAACTCCTCAACTTGATCAATGATTCCTCTGGCAATACTCAGTCCAACATGGCAGGTAGATTTTCCTTCTTTAATGCTAATGTCTGGTTTAATGTGAATTTCTCTAAGTTTTTTTGTGGCAACTCTAAATTTGTTGTTAAGACTATTACTTTGGGGTGGATTATTGATTCTGGGGCTAACCAACACCTTACCACTTCCACAGTGGGTATGTTCAATGTTGTTGATATCTCCAACCTCAACATTTCTGTTGGTCACCCCAATGGCACTGTTGCCAATATCAGTCACATTGGTGACCTCAAACTTTCTAACAATGTTGTTCTTCATGATGTGTTGGTTGTTCCTGGTTACTGTGTTAGCTTGATGTCTGTTAACAAACTCATTAAGGATAGTAAATTGTTTGTTGGTTTTGATGAGGATAAATGTTACATTCAGGACTTGGCCAAGGGGACTACTCTGGGGACTGGTAGTGAATATGGGGGCTCTACTTGTTTGATGACCTTAAGACTAATTGCCTTGGTACTGTTAATACTGCTATGACTTTTAATACCTCTAAGGATATCTGGCATTGTAGACTTGGTCATCCCTCTGACCAAGTTCTTAATGCCCTCAAAACTGACCTCAATCTTTCTAAAAACACCTCCATATCTGTTTGTGAGACTTGTCATAGGGCTAAACAAACAAGGGAACCCTTTCCCTTGAGTGATCATAAGTCCAGTAAACTTGGTGATCTTGTTCACTTGGACTTGTGGGGCCCTTACAAGGTTTCTAGTAAGGAAGGGTATAGATACTTCCTCACTATTGTAGATGATTACTCTAGAGCTGTGTGGGCCTATCTTTTAAAATCTAAGGATGAAGTGTTTGAATGGTTAACCCAATTTATTAACCTTGTTAAAACTCAGTTTGATACCAAAGTTAAAATTTTCAGATCTGATAATGGGACTGAATTTGTTAATAACAAAGTTCACACTATGCTCTCTTCCTTGGATATCATCCATCAGACCTCTTGTGCTCATACCCCTCAGCAAAATGGGATTGCTGAAAGGAAACATAGACACCTTCTCAATGTTGCCAGGAGTCTTATGTTTCAGGGTGGGATTCCTATCACTTTTTGGTCTGAATGTATTTTAACTGATGTCTATTTGATCAACAGGCTCCCCTCTTCTGTCTTAAATGGTAGGTCCCCCTATGAATTGCTATTTAGCAAAAAACCAAATCTCTCTCACTTGAAATGTTTTAGATGTCTTTGTTTTTCTACTTGTTTGAATAACAGTGATAAGCTCACACCTAGGTCTGAGAAATGTGTTCTCATTGGTTATTCTTCTGTTAAAAAGGCTTATAAATTGTTTAGCTTGGATAATAGAAGAATTCTTTTCTCTAGGGATGTGAAATTCTATGAAACTGTCTTTCCTTTCAAAATGAAAAACAATAGTGAAAAGGACTCAACTGATGTAATCATTACAAGTGATGTTGATCTCTTAACATTTTTTGATAACCAAACTAACACAAGTCCCAATGATGATGAGAGAGCATCACCTGGTTTGGATGGTAGGGTTCACCCCAATATTGATGATGCCTTTGAGGATCATCAAGAGGAGAACCCTGCAACCACTATAGGTGAGAATGTGCAAACCTGCTCTGAGGGCAATCTTGAAAATGAAAGCTCTAGTTATTTTATTGATCATAGTGGGGACCACTCTATAGAAGAAGAGCAACCTGTTAGAAAATCTAGTAGACCTACTAAGTTGCCTGCTAAGCTTAATGATTTTGTCCTTGATAGCAAACTCAAGTATGGTATTGAGAAGCATGTTAATTACTCTAGGCTGAATACCACCAATTTTTGCTTTGCTACCACTCTTAACAATTCTGTTGAACCCCCCACCTACTATGAAGCTGTTAAGGATAGTAGGTGGGTTGAGGCTATGAACAATGAGATTGAAGCCCTTTTAAGGAATAATACTTGGACCTTAGTTGATCTTCCTGCTAATAGAAAGGCTATCAACAATAAATGGATCTATAAGATCAAATACAAGTCCTCTGGTCTTGTTGACAAGTTTAAAGCTAGGGTTGTTGTTAAAGGTTATAGTCAAAGGGAAGGCATTGATTTTGATGAGACTTTCAGTCCTGTTGTTAAAATGGTTACTGTTAGATGTCTTGTTAGTATTGCTGTTTCTAATGATTGGCCTCTTTTCCAACTTGATGTTAACAATGCTTTCTTGTATGGTGATCTTGATGAGGACATTTATATGACTCTTCCTTTGGGGTTTAATTACAATGATAAAGGTAAGGTGTGTAAGCTTAATAAAGCTTTGTATGGTCTCAAGCAAGCCCCAAGGCAGTGGAATGCTAAACTTACCACTGTTTTGGTTGAGCATGGCTTTTGCCAAAGTAGATTTGATTACTCTCTTTACACCAAGCAGAATGGTAATATGTTTATTGCTCTTCTTGTTTATGTTGATGATTTTATCATTACTGGTAACTGCATTGAGGAAATTAAATCATTTAAATGCTTTCTTAAAACCAAATTCATGATTAAAGACCTTGGCATTATGAGGTATTTCTTAGGTATTGAAGTTCTTGAAAACTCCAATGGGATCTGTATGACCCAAAGGAAGTACTGTCTTGAACTCATACATGAGTTTGGGTTACTTGCTGCTAAACCTGTTGCCACCCCTCTTCCTGAAAATTGTGTTTTGGCTGTTGATGAAAGCAATGATGATAAGTTTCTGTTGAATGTGTTTGAGTATCAAAGATTACTTGGGAGACTTATTTATCTAACCCATACCAGACCTGATATATCTTATACTGTTCATTGCCTTAGCCAACACATGCATGCACCCCTTCAGTCTCACCTTAAAGTAGCCTTAAGGGTTATTAGGTATCTCAAGAACTCACCTGGTATTGGTATTCAGTTTTATAAGGATACTTCATTAAAAGTGTCTTGTTTCACTGATGCTGATTGGGCTAAATGCCTTAAAACCAGGAAGTCTGTGTTAGGATACTGTGTATTCCTTGGAAGGTCTCTTGTCTCTTGGAAGAGCAAGAAACAACCCACAGTTTCCAGATCCTCTGCTGAGGCTGAGTATAGGTGCATGGCCAGTGCCACTTGTGAGGTTATTTGGATCACTAACCTTCTTAGTGATCTAAAGTTGCAATCCTTGTTCCCTGTTAACCTTTATTGTGATAGTAGTGCAGCTATTCAAATTGCTGCCAACCCTGTCTTTCATGAGAGGACTAAACACTTTGAAGTTGATGTTCATTTGGTAAGGGAAAAAGTTCAGAATGGTGTCATTAACACCATCAAAATTGCCTCTATTGATCAAACTGCTGACATTTTCACTAAGGCTCATGGGATTCAGCAGCATCTCAAACTTTGTGAACAGTTGAGACTTGTGAATATGTTTGGGAAATGATGGTTTCTGCTCTCTCCTTTGTCAGATTGAGGAAGGGTGTTGGTTTTACAATCTGCCAAAGTCTTGCAACTTTGGTATTGTGTTATATTTTCTTTGTTCCTTGTGCATGTTTTGTGTTTTCAGGTTTTGGGCCTTTGCTACTCTTTTTGGGCCCTTCGTTTCTATCTTGATGGGCTTTTGTTGCCGTTGGAGACCCTTGACCAAAACAAGTATATTACCCTAGTCTTTGACTAGGGTTTCTAATCACACATTCACAACACACATATTTGTGTGTGTGCGCAGCTCTCTCTCGCTCTCTCATCTCATCCTTTCATCCATGGAGGTCTGACCTGGGAGTTTGATGTTTCATCTTGTATAGCTGAGTGTTTGAGTGATCTCTTGTATTGTGAGGGAGAACGGATCAACCTAGTTGGGACGTTCTCACTTTTTCTATTGTAATCGTTCGATTAGCACCCGTTTGGGGACTAATCTTTATCTTTGTATTTTGAACTCTGATTTATAATAAATTACACCAAGGGGTGGTTGGTTGGGTGTAAGATCTGCTTTGTCTGTGATATTGTGATTTCTTAACAGATAATTCGGTTGGAAGAAAATATGAAGCTACAAAAACAAAAGCATGTTACTCGTGAAAGCGCTCAAGGAAGAAATGTGAGGATCACGAAGCAGTAATAAACAAACATTCCCCTTCTGCCTAGTTACCTTTAAATATTTGTAGTATTATATCGAATTTTAACATATTAGACATTTTGTTATCTTAAAGTTGTAATTCGAATGTTTAGTCCATATTTTATGGATTTTAGTATGAATATAAATGAATGTATTGTGATAGTTTTAGACCATTATGTAAATTACCCATCTACAATAATTTATAAAGAGTTATTGTGGTGAATGTGCAAATAATATGTACCTGTCAGAAATCAAATTTAGGCGTCGGAAGTTTGTCGTTAGGCCGTCACATTTTAGTCGAATCAAAGTTCAATTTAGGTAACTTTAAAAGGCACTAGTGAGGGATTGGACACCGACAATCCGTCACCAAAACTGTAAAAAGTTTGTCGCTAAACTTGTCACTAAATATTTGCGAGGCCCTTTTTTGTGACGAATATAATCCGTCGCAATTCCGTCGTTGAAGGGCTTTGGTGACAAAATAGCGATGCAAACATTCGTTGCTGATGCTTGATTTTCTAGTAGTGAGATTAACATTCATTAATTGATTGCTTCAATTAGTTCAAGGTTGGTTTTAATTTGTTTTCATTTTGTGATTAATTGTGCTTGCTATACTGGATCAATTCTGCTGCGTACTCGTAGTTAATAGTTAACTAGTATCTTAAATTTCAACAGTGGCATCACGAGTCAATTCGTATGGCATCCATAGATTACACATAGAATAAACACGCTAGATCCGCTTGAAACCTCTTTTATTTATTTTTCTATGGCAATGACATGCATTCTTGCTATAAAGTTTTAATCTTGATCTAGATAATAATTAAAAATGGGTAGGTTTAATTGAATTGGTTAATAAATCACGATTGTTTTTATAATCCGTCAAAGACTTTAGCATATCACTTTTGTGATTCATGAAAGTCATCAAGTACCTTGCTCAAAAACTTGATGAGAGTCTTTGGTCCTCAATTTGAGGAAGACTCATTCGAGACATGAATCTTATATGTTACTGCTTTCATATAGAGTTTGTCTTCATCTTCTACCCCTTTCTAGTATGTTTTTATGTGCTTATTTGTTTTCCATTACGAATTGCAAAACGTAATAATACAAGATTCTAGAAATCATAAAAACGGGTATGTACTTATATCGAAACTAGCTTTAAAAGTATGTCATATTAATACACTTATTTTTCCTTGCGGATCGACTATGTGTTATTTGTTAAAACTTTCTTTTTGAACAAAAACTTAATATTGACATAAGATATATGAAACTTGTTTTTATTATAATCTAATTATTTTGAGAAATCATATTGTCACTCGAGTTGGGCTTACATACCGTAATGATGGCTTATAAACTATCTTCTCAACGACGTGATTTGCAAAATGAAATGGTTTATAATACTTAAAATTACAACACCGTTTTGTGTTTTACTAATGATGGACTTGCTATTGCACTACGTGATCTAAGGTTTGAACGATCTTTAATGTTTTCCCGTGTCATATAGATGTTTCGGCATCTATATGATAATCATCTCAAGCACTTGCGCCTTCGGGCGTATGAAGAGTAGGATATAAGGTTAAATCATCTTTAATGCTTTCTCGAGGTAAACACGCCTAAGACAAAAGTTAATATAAAGTTTTCTTAACTTGTGCTAAAAAGATGGTTGCATGCATCTTTTTACACGATTTTAACATTTGTTTTCTAAAAAAACATATGTGATATCTTTTTGAATTTTTAAGTCTATGACATCTAACCTAAAAGCACTTGTAGTTATTTTTCTTCATCTAGTCAGACCTAGAGCGAAATACATACCCGAGGCGATTTTTGTCATAGGGGCCAGATCTATGCCAATTATTGCATGCTTTACATTAGTACGACTTGAGTCGAGTTCTCGGTCATATTCGGAATCCGAGGCATAAGATGAGATGAAACATACTCATGATTTTTTTTACATGTAGAACAAGTTTGTTTTAGATGTTCATTGGTACTCAAAAGAGTTTTGAGAACATCTCATTCAAACACTCTACAGCAATAAACTTCATGAATCGTCTCATAATTTTAAGAGTTGCATTTGTAATACAATTAACGCTCGACCCTTACCTCTTGCTCTACTTATTATTAGTTGGTCAGACCTATGATATTAAGTGGAAGTGCAAGCAAAGATCTTAGTCTCATAATGATTAATTGGATAGTTAATTATTTTGACAATGCAATTATCAAAATACTAATCGTTGAACTTTTATTTTGTAGATGAATAATTCTACCTCTTGTTTAAACAGTTCGGCTGATAAGTCATTCCTTGAGAAAATGAAGTTGACTGAAAGTAACTTTATCAGTTGGTATCGTGCTCTTAGGATAGCGCTCGAAACTGACAATTTGGTTAAACACCTTAAGCAACCTATTCCTGATCTCCCGTTTCTCCCTCCTGGCCACCAGGGCCCTGAACCAAATCCATAAGATCACCCATTTTGAGTTAATAGGTCCATGGAAATTGATGGTCTGATGCTTATGACTATGTCCCCTATACTCCATAAAACTCTAGAGGGTCATGGTGCATGTTCAATGTTGGAGGAGTCGAAAACTATGTCCACTGAACAAGCAGATCAAGAACTTATTGATGTTGTACGTGCCTTTCACGCGTGTAAACATGAGGATGGTCAATCTGTGAGCTCCTATGTCTTAAAGATGAAGGGGTACATAGAGAATTTGGAACGTCCCGGTCACCCCGTATCAACTAAACTTGCAGTCAGCTTGATTTTGGTCTCAATGAACAAGGATTATGATAGGTTCGTGCAAGATTACAATATGCATGCCTTGGGGAGGACAATACCGGAATTACATGTCATGCTTAAGCTACATGAGAAGACGTTTCCAAAGAAGGTTGCACCTGCTAACAATACCATTAATGCTATTAGGACAGAAAGGATCCAAAATCCTAATAAGGATAAGCCATCTAATGCTACAAAGGATAAGAATCAAGGCAAAGGTAAGAAAGTAGCAAACTTTAATCCTAGAGCTAAGATTACCCCTCTACCAAAGAGAGAAAATCATGCTAAGGACGCTACTTGTCACCAATGCGGTAACATTGGAAGAGAAACTGTCCAGAGTATCTCGCTGAGTTTTGGAATAAGAAGAAGCTATCTCAAGGAGCTAGCACTTCAAGTATCTTCACTATAGAACTCTTTACTTTTCCTAATAAATCTTGGGTTTATGATAATGGTTGTGGTACTCACATCTGTAATACTACTCAGGTACTAAGGATACGTAGAAAGCTGAAGCCATGAGCTTTGAATCTGTACGTGGGCAATGGTCATCATGCAGTTATCGAAGTCATTGGAGTTTATCAATTATTTCTCCCTAGGGGACTAGTTGTTATTTTAAATAATTGTCATTATGCACCTTCTATTTATAGAGGGATTGTTTCAGTTTTCCGTTTGTATGACGATGGTTTTGTTAATCATTTTGAGAATAATGCAAGTATTTCAGTTTCTAAAGATAATATGTTTTATTTTAGTGCTATTCCTCGTGATGGTATATTTAAAATTGATATGTGTGATTATAATGCAAACAATAGTTCTATTTATGATGTAAGTAACAAAAGGTCCAAATCTAATTTGGACTCTACATTGTTATGGCATTGTCGCCTTGACCACATAAGCAAAAAGCGCATTAAGCAATTACAAACAGATGGATTGCTTAAGTCAAACAATGATGATTCTTTTGACAAGTGTGTTTCATGTTTATCTAGAAAGATGTCACGTAAACCTTATTCACATCAAGTGGAGAGGGCTAAAGATCTGCTTGGACTTATACACACCAATGTATATGGCCCATTTAGAACCGTGTCAAGACAAGGTGCAAGTTACTTCGTCACTTTCACTGACGACTTTAGGCGTTATGGTTATGTTTACTTGCTAAAGCGTAAACACGAAGTGTTTGAAACATTTAAAGTGTTTCAAAAGGAAGTAGAAAATCAACTCGGTAAAACCATAAAGATACTACGTTCTGATCATAGAGGTGAATTTACGAGCTATGAGTTTTTGGATCATCTTAAGGAGCATGGGATTATTTCCCATAGAACTCCTCCATACACACCACAACATAATTGTGTGTCTGAGAGGAAAAATAAAACCCTACTGGATATGGTTCGCTCCATGATGGCACAAACAACTCTTCCAAAGTCTTTTTGGGATTATGCTCTTGAGTCTGTTGCACGCATGCTCAATATGGTTCCAACTAAAAAGGTTGAAAAGACTCCATACGAAGTATGGCATGTGCAAGCCCCTAAGTTGTCTTACTTAAAGGTTTGGGGATGTGAGGCTCTTGTTAAGCATGATACGCTTAATAAATCTGACAAACTTGAACCCATGACGATTAAGTGTATCTTTGTACGATACCCAAAGGAAACGATGGGTTACTCTTTCTATTACCCACTCGAGAACAAAGTTATTATTCCTCGTAATACTGAATTCCTAGATAGTAATCTTATGAATCAAGAATAAAGTGGGAGTTTAGAGGATCTTAAAGTAATTCAAGATGAAGATATACATCCTTCTAAAAACACTAGCGATCAAGAAGAGGATGATCAAGAAATTGATGAACCTATAAGTGATATTGCTTCTATTCGAAAGTCTACAAGGACTAGGCGTGCTCCTGACCGTATGTGCTTATATATTGACACTGAGGAACACGAATTAAGAGATCATGGTGAACCTACTAACTACAAAGCTGCATTAGCAGATCCTGAATCTGAAAAATGGTTGGATGCTATGAATGTGAAGATGCAATCCATGAAAGACAATGATGTCTGGATCTTAGTTGACCTTCCGTCCAACGCTAGAACCGTTAGTGGCAAATGGTTATACAAGAAGAAGTCTGACATGGATGGAAAAGTACACACCTTTAAAGCTCGATATGTAGCGAGGGGCTTCACTCAAACCTTTGGGGTTGATTATGAAGAGACTTTCTCTCCGGTTGCAGATATCAAACCTATAGGGATTCTCTTAGCCATAGCGGCGTTCTATGACTATGAGATTTTGAAAATGGATGTTAAAACCGCTTTCCTCAATGGACTAATTTATGAAGAAGTCTATATGACGCAACCTGAAGGTTTTGTCAATCCTAAATATCCAAACCGTGTATGCAAGCTTCAGAGATCAATTTATGGACTTAAGCAAACATCAAGGCAATAGAATAAGAATTTTGATGATACAATCAAAAACTTTGGTTTCACTCAGAATCCCGATAAGCCATGTGTATATATCAAAGCTAGTGGGAGTAATGTAGTTTTCCTAATCTTATATGTTGATGACATATTACTCATGGGAAATGACATTCCAACGTTGCAAAGTGTAAAATCTTACCTTGGAAATTTTTTGCCATGAGAGATGTAGGAGAGGCTGCATATATTCTTGAAATCAAGATCTACCGAGATAGGTCAAGACGATTAATTGGTTTATGTCAAAGTTCTTACATCGATAAAATTTTGAAGAAGTATAACATGGATAATTCCAAACATGGCTTTATTCCCATGCAAGCTGAACCAAAATTATCTAAATCTCAAAGAGCATTTACCCCCTGCTGAGGTAAAACGCATGCAGGGAGTTCCATATGCTTCAGCAGTAGGATCGATCATGTACGTTGTTAGATGCACTTGACCAGATGTTGCGTTCTCACAGAACACGACAAGCTGATTTCAGCAGAATCTTGGTGATCCTCACATGACTGTTGTTAAGAACACTCTAAGGTATCTTAGGCTTACCAAATACATGTTTCTTGTTTATGGAAAAGATATGAAATAAGAGCTCATGGTTGCTTGCTAAACTGACGTTGAATATCTAACGGATGCTGATGAGACGAAGTCTCAGACCAGATATGTTTTCATAATGAATGGAGGTGTTGTTAGCAGGAAAAGCTCTAAGCAGACCATCCATGACATCTCATCTACAAAGGCTGAGTATATAGTCGATTCAGAGACTGCTAAGGAAGCAGTTTGGATTAGGAAGTGTATTTCTAGGCTTGGTGTTGTTCCCACAAATAATGTACTTATGAATATGTATTGTGACAATATCGGAGCCATTACTATAGCTAATGAACCAAGAATCACTAAAGGTGCGAAACATTATCGTGCTAAAGTTCACTACCTCAAAAAAGTGATTGAACTGGGTGACATTACACTGGACAAAGTTCACACATATGACAACATAGTTAACCCTTTTACGAAGACTTTGGACCTTAAAATGCATTCAATGCTTACATCGAATATTGGATTGCTTCTAGCTAATAGTCTCATGTAATCTGTGTTTATGTTAGTATTTGGATGATTTATGATTGTAAGACAATTATTATTTTCAGATGAATAAAGATATTGATGTTTGTAACCATTCATATAATTATTGTTATCCTATATTTGTATGTTTAAATCTTTGAATATTTGATTATTCTAAACATGTCCATTTTCGGTTAGCAATATGAGAATATTGTCTACATTAAGACAAACATGAGTGTTGGTTATATTTTTGAATATATAGTGGATCATTCCAACCAAACTCATATGTTATTCATAAGGATGCGTATTGGACACCCCGAACTTTCAAATATTACTTTTGGATCCGTGTCATGAGTAAGTTTTCAAAAAATGGTGATTAAGTCGTCCTTAGACTTGAGATGCAAACAAGTTGTGCATGTGTGAATATCGGTTCTTGATTATATGTTAAACGCTAGCTCGTAAGAGTTAGTTATGAAGGCTATAGTTGGAAGTGTTTTGAAGCAGCATCTAAAGACACTTGCAGTCAATATATAATTTGTTCCTCCACTTGATATAGTGCAGTAAAGTACCACTAGATCCTCTCCAAGAATTAATTGGGTAATTGTATGGCCGTACCCAAAGTGTGATCAAGATGTTTCTTGTTACATTTGGACTATCTAAATTAATTTGATCACGAGAAATTAAAGTTAAACTATATGAAATGAGTTAGGATCCATATTCATGGTTTAACGGTACTTGAAAAAAAGGGATGATTACCAGCAAACTTTATAATCATATACCATTGAATACTTTTGAGATATTATTCTTGAAACTATTAACTCGACATTTTCGGTTATAATGAAGTGTTTCTAGATACTTCATTATAGACGTTATATGTCTAATCTCTCACAAGTAGGACTGTCGGGATATGTGATCGTTTAGCCATCGGAAATGCGTGAGCCTATCGAGGGTACACACTCAATACGGAGAACACACTTTTATTAATACGTATATTATTTATTATTAAACGTTCAATAAAAACTTCATTATTTATTTAATTAACGGTGGTTAAATTAATTACGTGCTTTAATTAATTTATCGTTGGCGCGTTTAATTAAATTGAGGGACTAAAAATCTTTTCTAGAATATCCCTAGGCCTAGTCGGCCGAATATTGTATTAAGGGGTTCTAGAAGATTTTTTGGTTTATTAATTAAGCTAATATATTTACCTTAATTATGTTTCTTGGAGTAAGGACCAAGTAATTTGAGGAGGTGGAGAAAGTATAAATACATACCCAAAACCCTCATAATTTTCGTCCCATCTTTCCCCTCTCTTTGTGTCGATCGTCTACCAAAAGAAACCAAGAAACCAAAATTCCCTCAAAACCCTAAAATCACCTAAAGTTTAAACCTTTGCAAGACCGACTACCTTTTGGTACTTCCTTGTGAAGTTTCTAAACCTTTAACTAAATCCTTGATCCTCGTGTCAAGGCTTTAGTCTTGTTTTGATTCCCCTTGTGGTTCGTCCGATTATAACCATAACTAGGGTTTCGGGTGGTTTTTTCAAGTGTCTTGTAACGCTTTATAAATCGATCCTTACGTAATCCCAATTATGGTTTTGGATCTAGTGTTTCTAGTTACAAGATAATCAAAGTGAAGTTACTACTAGCATCGTAGCGATTGTTCGTTTGATGTGTCGTGTGAGCAAACGATAGAGGCGGTTATTTAACCGTTATAGTTCAAGATCAAGATTCATTAACTGATTGCTTCAATTAATTCAAGGTTGGTTTTAAATTGTTTTTATTATATGATTAATTATGCATGCTATACTAGATCCATCCCACTGCGTACTCGTATTTAATGGTTAACTAATATCTTAAATCCCAACAGTTAGCCTATAACTTCAGTTATGCTAGTGATACTAAAGAGAAACTGCGCAGAGCATATGAGAATTGTCATGATATTTCGTACGAGAAATGTGTTTTGATTAACACTTTTATAAATAAAGAATCTAAGAACGATCTTGAGATGTATAGCGCATTATTTAGAAAGACCGTAAAATTGGAACGTCAAATTCAAAATAAAATTGAATGGATGGATAACATCACTCCCAAAAAGAATGAAGAGATTCTATCACAAACTCATATAAGTGATTCGTCATCACAACACATACACAACAATATGTTTCTCTCGTTTTGTCATAACCAACGGTAAACGGCACAAATGGATATCTTATTGACATAAAGCTACAACAACTATACCTAGATGAATAGATATTGAGAGAAACATTGGAAGAAGCTTCGGCTAAAAAGGGAGTGGGAGGAGAAAGTTAAGGCTGAACAAGCTGATTATGAGCTATTCCGATTGAATTTTATAATAGGGACATATCGAATTCGGATATGGGAACATACTAATCTATAGTGCGTGATCGGAATTGTTATGTATCGTTTAACATATTGTGTTTTAGTTTCGTATTTTTTTCAAATTTTGTATTGTGTTTTAATGTATTATGTAATGTTTTTATATTTTCAATGTAATGTTTTCATTTATTAATAAATAAAAGTATAATTTTGAATAAAAAATTATTTGTTTGGTGAGGGTGTTCAGTGACTGATAAGAGTAAATTGTGAGGTGAGTAAGGGTGAAAAATAAAAGAAAAAAAAACTAGTGTGACACTAATGTATCCAATAAAGATGTGTTTTTCGCGGTGACTAATAAAAGTAGCAACAAATTCAATAAGATTGTATGTACATCATGGTGCATGTTGTGATCAGTCGCATCTTCACATGCACCTCCAACCCCCACCCCTATCTCGTGTGCGCCACCCCTCATAGAACGCTCTTCTATGTAAAACAACCCTCAACTTGATCGCATAATCGACCTGTCTCTTTTTTAACGTGTGTTATTAAATTGCTTTTTTCTTATATATGTGTTTAAGTAAAGTTTATTTTGTGTGGCGATCGCAATCAATTTATTACAATTATTTGATCATGGAGATGATCTTGAGAAAAAAACGATGACGAAATGTCAAGAATGAGCACAGTTGATGTTTATTGTATAATTGAGCTAAAATAACCAAAATCTACCCAAAAGATATGATTTCTTACTTAAAAGAAAATGTTGCTATCACAAAATTTCCAAATTACAAAATGTGTTGCTATTATTAAATTTATAGATTTAAATAACGTCCAATAATTGCTTTCGAAGTCAAGCATGTAACATGTTTATGATAAGTTAAATAATTATTTATATATTCACAACGTATATAATAAACTTTGTTTTTACCAAGAAACACTATTTATCAATAAACTAAAAGTTTTAAATTCTTATATTTTTACTACAAGATGCAGTGATCACTATAAACTTTAGATTTTCATAAACATTTTAAAATAAAACTTATTAACTTACTAACTTTATGTTGACATTTTTAAGCATGTACTATCAGGTATTTGACTATGTGGATTATTTGGAGTCTGGTTTGTGGCTTTAACATGAGAGATCGTTCTCGGATCAAGCTCTCGAATACTTATGAAGTCACAGGCCTTCAAAGCAAGTCTTCCGCTACGGCGAATTTAAGGGCGTGACAAATACCTTACAAGTTTTCTGCTGAAAAACCACTATCCTTATGATCCATATTTGAAATAAATATGTTTTCATACAAAGTGACATGAGTATCAGATTTTATAGAAATGCAAAGGACGGATGTCAAGACTAAAGCACAAATACCAGTTTTGATGGAATCCAATTGTGGTACATGAAAAAAATATACTTAGAGAACACTAATAATAGAATACAAGTGTACGTCATGCAACAATATTAGGCAATGATGTCATCAATATTTAGATTACCAGCACAACAAGATCTTAGTGATGGCCAAAAAAGAAAAATAAATTGATAGGCACTGAATAATCAAACATGTGCACCCCAAAACAAGCGAATAATAGGAAATGAAACATAAAATAGTTTTATTTTAACACTGACTTAAGTACACTAGCTATTACACCAACATTAACGATAAATACATTGGACAACCAAACATAAACCGCTACAGTTAATCTTGAAACCTTTTTTTTCGTACCCATAGACAAATTCTGCTTTATCATTTATGTTTCATTCGACATCTCTCATTATCGAACGTACGGACGTAGTGAGGTTCGTATCTTTGGCTTGATTATCCTGTAACAATTCGACGCCTATGGTAAACAGAAAATCTCCCTTTACCTTTTTAAAATTGGTGATGTGTGCAGCTATCTTTATTATGGACTCCTTTAGAGCAATTGCTAACTTCTCAAAAGACTCTAGTATCTTAGAATCTGTGACCATCTCCTCATACAACGTTTCTACAAGACGCTCGAGTTGTTGACAATCGGTCGAATAACTTCCCTCATCCATTTGCGTCGAGTGAAAAGGAAAAAATATGACTGAACCAAAAGACAACACATCATTATATAGAACTCTTTCTTAAACAAAAAGTACACATGCGACAAACCTCAATACACAAGCATGTGCACAAGTAAAAAAAATCAAAGAACGACTCGCTTTTCATAATTTATAAAAGACAAAATCACTTTAACGTTTGAATGCTCTCTGCAAACAATGATAAACTAAATACAAACCCAGAACGTCGAAAATTTGTTTAACTTCTTAAATTAGTTGGATTATAGGTTTGAAAAGAGAAAACATTTTCCATTTAGGGTTTGCTATGCTATGACAATTAATAAGAGCCAGGGCCATTCGTTCAGCAAGATAACATGCCATATTGTTGCCATTATTAGCGGCTTATACGTATTATGATATGGTTGATGTTACCATTGTTTGAAGCCTATACTTACTAAATGTTACGTGTCTTATCCTGCAACAGTCATGACATAGATCTGCAATCTAATTTGAAGCAAGAACGGGGTAGCAACAACATATGTAAACTTTGCAAAGAAAACACTTCTTTTGTATATGTAGCAAATAGCACATTATCCTTTTATATGTATAGTCTAACAATTACGTTGTCTAAGAACAACGGTTTCTTTTGCCTGATTTCGATAAAATTACATTGTCCAAGAGTTACGTAGTCTAAGAAAAGCAGGTGTCAAATGTTTTGTAATATGTCTTTTGAAATGTACTACCTGTTTGTATCGTCTAATTGAAGCTCCCGCCCGGTTATTATGTAGGAGCGATAAACTATTCAAACTGATACAACATATTGATTAAAAACCGAGAGCGGTGAAACGTAAACTTGTTATAAAGCATTTTATACAATTTTATGTTTAGAAAGTTTTAAAAATCTAATTTTGTAAATAACCTATTATTGAAATATGTGTTATCTTAAATATTCATCTCTTTTTATATAAAACTTTTTTTTACAATTTATTAAAAACTTAGCTTTATTTTAAACTAAAATACTATTTATTATTTTTATAATCTAATTTTATCATATTTTATAAAGTTTTGTACCTTTTGGTTTAACATGCACTTTGATATATTTTTATAATTTTTAAGGAATTTATTTTATTTTTGTTTAACTTTTTACCAACTTTAATCTTACTTTGAATATAAATTTAACAAATAAAATCGTCCTTCATGAATATGATCTACCCTTGGCAAACTTTATATCACTCATTTGGTCAAAATCCCTCTATTGGAATTTTACACGTGACAAAACATCAATTGTCCAATGGGGTCCAATGCATTTGATGATGCCCCCACAATATTTATTATTTAATCCAAAGTTTCAACATCATATGATTTTTCCAATCTATATTGGTCTTGAATCCAGATGACACGTTAACTATGTTTGGCGTAACAGCTAGAAGTCCTAGAACATGGTTTGTACTGGCGAAGGGGTTGAGATTGTGACCCAAACTTTTATTACTCAGCACCGTCCTATATTAATAGTTTATGTTATTATTTTTGACGTTATAAATTAATAATTTAGTCTAAAAATAGATAAGAAATATTTTTTTCGTCCTAAAATTATAGTCTCATATGAGAAAGGTTATTTTGCATCTCTGTTTTTTCTTGCTCCTGAGGGACAAATCCCTACCCTCTATTTACTTTTAATCTAACGATGCAGATTATTCTAAGATTTAAATCTGATTAAATCTATTTTCTTGTCTTTTTTTCATCTTGTTTCGGTGTTTCTTTTTCCCCAAAAATCAATCGGTCATACTTCTTCGTCTTCATCTTTAGATACAAATAGAAGTAAAATGGTATGACTCCAGTAGATCAACCTATCTCCGCCATCCACGTCATCACCACCATAGATCTTTCTGATCCGGTATGATATCACTATTGATTTTTAATTTGTTCCGTCAATTACTATCCCAATTTAATATCCTATTATGCGTCATGCGCCAATGAAAGATGAACCTTACTTGCAAAGTTTAGTGGTGAGGATTGAGAGGTTGTTGAAGAGTAGCCATTTAAGGTGAAAGCGGTGTTGATGACGGTTATAGTGTGTATGATTGATGTTGGATGTTCTTATGATTGTTAGAAGTTTGGTGAATCTGATGATTGACTTTTGTGGTGAAGAGTGAGGATTGGCTTGTCAAGAAAGGTGCTTCTGAGTTGTTAGAGAAGATGGTTGTTATTGATAGGGATTTGTGTAAGTAGTTTAAAAGCTCGTGTTTGAAGAAGTTTGAGGAGAAACATGTGATAAGGTTAGGTAAATTTTGGTTAATAAATCGAGTTTTGGTTATTAATTTGACTTTTTGTAGGTGCATCAGATGACTGAGGCATGGCATGTTGTTCCAGATGTAGAGGATGAAGCAAATGCTAGAACCATGCTCTTATAGTACAAATAGTTATGTGTGTCAGTGGGTGTTCTTGAGGTTGGTGGGCTTGATCTCGGTGGGTGTTATTTGAAATTATAGGCAAACGTTTACTAGTTAGAAAAATTATTAACCACTCAAACATATAACTTATACTAGGTAGTTTGTATGTCCTTGTATAGACATGGTACAAAAGGTATTTCAACCTTGCCCAACGTTTCTCGGGTTTAGCCTATTTAGTTGACTATATAAGCTTGTTGCCCCATGTTTTTTAACTCGCACGTGGATATTATCATCTTAAGAAAACATAGCCCTTAATTGTTTGATGAGGAACTTTGTTAGTGTTATAGTTCACCAAACGAAGTTACTGATTTTGCTTTACATTTTGAAGTAATGTGAACACATGAATACAATTTAGGTGGGCCTATTGCAGTTTGCAGGATGCTAGTGTATCTGGATACACAGATCCTCCTTGATGCTACAGATTAAATATAATAGAGTGCAAACTTGCTACAATTAGGGATATCATGTATGAAGCATTAATTAACAAGCATATGTACAAGAGCTTAATACTCAAAATTAGGTGTCGAAAATTAGGTATTGTTATAATTTTCCCTGCAGGTATGTTCCTTCTTTCATACCCCCTCATACGGCAACCAAGGGTAAAGAAAATGAAAAACAGCTTAGTGAACTGCTAAAACATTTTTGTGCTACTACCTAGTTGACTTTTTGCATAGTTGTATTGTGCATTTGACATTTTTTATCGCGGATTGTAACGGATTTATACTACTGACAGAAGTAGGAAGAGAGGCCCAAGGAGAAAGCCAAAGGGAAGGCAAGGAATATTGACTATTTCATGTAGGAGTTAAAACATGAACGCGAAATGAGATAAAGACGAAATCAAGAGTGCGAAAACTGACAGGACGGACGTCCAACCTCACCGGTATGATATCTTTTCATTACGTAGTTCAGTGTGTCAACACGCTGTCCCTAACTACATGTCTAGTTAAATGTTCCAATGCTTACATTTCAACCCCGTTTGGCATTTATATAAAGAGTACATCATTTATAAATAAACCTTAATCTTATATATATCACATATGTTTGTATCTTCACTGTCTCAGCTATCTAGTCGGTTTGATGAGTTGCTTGAGGAATTTGATCTGAAGTTTGGTTCCTTCGATGATGGAGATCCGAAGTTACAAGATGGTTTTTGTGCCTTTCATCGCAATAGACAAACTCATAAAATTTTGAGCATCGGTTTAGGATTGTTTAAGAAAACTTTGCTTCAATTGTTTTTGGTTCTTTTTGGAATTTTTAACATGTAATCAATGTTAGTTGTTAGTTACAATATTTAGCCTTAATTTTACTTGAACTCTAATTAGATTGATGCGTTTTGTTGATGTGATTGCTTTATAATAAAGTTATATCAATAGTGTGATATGTTTAAGATTCATCCATGATTTAACATCTTTTATCATCGATAATTTTATATTTATCACTTGTGATATTGTAATCAGGGTGATATGTGTTTAACCACAAGATAAACGTTACATTTATCACCGGTGATAAACGTTACATTTATCACCGGTGATAAACGTTATATTTATCACCGGTGATAAACGTTATATTTATCACCGGTGATAAACGTTACATTTATCACCGGTGATAAACGTTACATTTATCACCGGTGGTACACATTTCATTTATAAGTTTATCAACGATGATGAACGCTATATTTATCACCGGTGATGAACGTTACATTTATCACAGGTGATGAACGTTACATTTATCACCGGTGATGAACGTTACATTTATCACCGGTGATGAACGTTACATTTATCACCGGTGATAAACGTTACATTTATCACCGGTGATAAACGTTACATTTATCACCGGTTTTACATTTATCATCGGTGATAAACGTTACATTTAGCATGTAATCTAGACTTTATGTTTGTTTAAAAATAAACTTGCAACTCAAAGTAATTAAATAAACCACTAAACACGCTCATCAAAAATCATTACAGAAGTTTCCTCAATGTATCGACATCAGTTGGAATTCCATACTTATCACATAAGCTCTTCATAAAGTTCTTCGAGCCTTCCAAAGCAGCCACTTTAGATGAAGGACCAAAGGTATGTATGCCAGCTTTTAGAAGATCATTTGTAAGCCCTAAAACTAAAGGAGCTTCCGGACCTACCACAACAAGTCCAAGTTCCCATTTACGGCAAAAAGCTATAACAACTGAGCTATCAAATATATTAAGATCTTCAATACATGTAGCATCCCCTGAGTTGGAAATGCCACATTTCATGGGGCACAAAAGACGGCATCACATGATTGAGACCTCTTCAATGCGTAACAAAGTGAATGTTCTCTTCCTCGACCACCAATGACCAGTACAAAGACTCTGTCTTCTAACATGCCAATAACAGAAAACACTGTTAATCATAAGAGACCAACTTTATATCAAAAAGGAGCCCCAGTTTTGTTATTGTTACGATCTAACTTGCAACTAGTTTCCAATATATAAGCATTCAACAAAACTGAAGACATATTGCCGCTAACTATGAGTTTGTTTCTCACCCGAAATGCCATTATCTGAAGAAACACTGTTGAAAATGGCTGTGAACGATCGATAACGGTTTAAACAGTCCAAATTCTTGGAACCACAATATTTTGATGATCTGAAGTTCTTGGTCTGCAAAAAGAAGAGCTGAGAAAATTTATTTGGAAACTGCTTCTGACTCGCTACGGGCAGCTGGCCTAATTTTATCGAAGCTCCAAAGTTATGTGAAATACAAGCCAGTTATGAATACTTTAAGGAGAACCTATCCAAAAAAGAAAAAAATGCTAAAGTCAAACATAATATGATGAAAACGATCAACGCGTTTCTGATAAAAAGCTAGTCATTAGAATCCTTGAAATTTTTTTATACATGACTCATTTCTGAGGAAAAAACTAATCTACCCTTAAACTGTTACACCACCTATGAAATTAAGAATAAACAGTTAGAATCCTAAAAATTTTACATTACTTGAGTAAATTAAACTAACAAAAATCATTAAATAAACCACTAAACACGCTCATAAAAAATCATTACAGAAGTTTGTTTCATTTTTAAGCAATTAAAAGTATAAAAGACAACCACATTATCAAATACCATAACTTCTAAAAATCATTACAGAAGTTCCCTCAATGTATCGACATCAGCTTAGACAAACTTACACCGAGATTCTAAAGGAACTCACACATGAATCTTAAAAAAGGCAAATAACCCCATGAAATTGAATGAATGAAGACTATATCACATTTCAAAGGCACGTTTGGTATACGATAGTCATAATCATAATAAAAGGTGTGGTCTTTAACAAGAGAATCATAATCCCTTATTGTCACTTTATAACGGTAAAAACAGCAAAACGGATATCTATCTAATCGTCAAAAACGCAAAAAAAATGAGACAATATATACTTTTTCTTGGTGTATTTTACATTCTCTAATAGTTTATTTATGCCTACCATTCATTTTGTTTTTCCTAAAAGTAGAATCTTAATATATCTAACATCGTTCTTCAGACATTTATTGAATATGTTCAATATATACTTTATCACCGGTGATAAGCCATTTATCACCGGTGGTAAGCCATTTATCACCGGTGATAAGCCATTTATCACCGGTGATAAGCCATTTATCACTGGTAGTAAACTAGTGATAAGCAAGTTATCACTATTATTACTGGTGATAAGCCACACATTATCACCGGAATCATAAACAACTAACATTAAAAAAAATTCACAAAAATCTTCCTAAATAGCTTCTAAATAACAAATAATTTTAAAAAAAAAGCTAGAAATTAGAATAATACGAAAATAAGCAATCATTAGAAACTAAGATTAACAATTAAGCACTGATCTTAAAAAAAATCATCAAATACACAAATCAAACTTCGAAATAAGCATCCAATCATAAAAATATCATATAAATCAATAAAAGCATATTCAATCAATGAAAAACAAAATGAAGTTCTTAACATCATCAAAAACACAAAATGATCCGTTTAACTTACAAGTGCTTTCTCCCTCGCAGCTGACAATGAACCAGCAACAACAAAATCGTTATACACCACCTAGTAATAATCATTAAAGAAAAACATAACTATCAATATAAAGGTGCCAGCATTAATAAAACAAAGTTAAAACATTTAAAAGGAAGTTGGAATGTTCTCTAACAAACTCATCGTCTCTGCTCGAATAAAATCTTTCTCAAAGTCAGAATGGATTACCCCGGTAGCTTTGGGTGCATTCATTCCTAACACATCAAATGGTACTGATATTAGTTACTTTGTATGGCACCGTGCAATAAAACTATTCCTAGCTAAGTATCTATGTTATCTCAATCTTATGCAACCAACGTTCTTGCATTCCCTGTTTATAGTATAGATAGATAATCCCATAATTGTCCACCATACACAGTGAACAATCAATGAAACAGGTAAAAACATGACAGTGTTCACATCAATGGCCGTATTAATCCTTATAGTCATAAAGTAAAACATATTCAATCAAAGCACAAACATGCATGTATGGTCCATGACTTTGTTTCCTGTAAAAAAAGAAAGACCATTAATATGTAAAAATATACACATATCACTCGTTAAGAAAGACGTTTCAGTTCTCATATGTACGTAAGCCAAGAAGGTTATATGTCACCCTAAAAAGATTTCCAAGACCACTCTCATCTACGCCTAGAGACGTCAAAAATTCCGCTCTTTCTTCTGTTGGGAGTTCGACACTCTTACTCCACCTGCAATTAGATAACTACTTAGTTGCATCTAGAAAACACTTTTCAAGACTGAAAGGATCTATCTAGTAAAATCAACTGCCCCTTATAAATAAAAAAGTGTGGCGATTCATAATGAAGTTTACATCTCAGAAAACTTCATATTTATGATGAAATTTTTAGTAATTTTATTATTTTGTCTTTATCAAATACTTGTGCAGAGACAGTGAGAATGCAAGACCGTAACTCAGAAACAAGTTCCATGACATTTTTGACATGAGGATTACTTTCAGGAGTACCTAAATCAGATTCCACAACATTTGCCACATAAATCACAAGCTTCATTGTAAGTAGACAGAGATGCTATATAGATTCCTTTTCAGAATTTATTAGAGCCACTGATCTTGTTGGTTTTCCATGCATTAGTGCTTGCAGTAATTTCTGGCCGTGACATTTCGTCCTCCTCCTAAAAATTCATCAAATTATCATAAAATATCAAACCATGTACCCGGAAGAATGATAATCATTAGCTGTTAAGGGGTATCAAACAATTTTCACCTTAAATTTGACTTGTGGATTGCTCTCTTTGCTCTTTTTTAGTTTCTATAGTCTTTTCTCAATCTGCATTTCTTGTACGATAGTCACTTTAGTTCCATCAGTTCATCTTATGATAATTATAAAGTGATGTAACTATATCATGTTCATGATATATATGGTGTAAATAAAAGATATGTGATAGCATACCTGGCCTAAGTGTTTTTTACATTTCTAAGATCTATGGTTTGTATATGCAGTCGCGGGTTTCTGGTTCACTTTGCTTGTGGCTATGCGTGACATCGGGCGCGCACTTTAGCTGAAACATATCATATGAAGAGAAAATATTACTTAGGCCTATTTTTCGCCTTTTCTATTAAGTTACACCTTTTGCCTTTTCCATTTCAGTTTCCTCTGAGCTTTTTTCTTAATACTTCAGAAATCTAACAAGACAAGTGTTATGACTCACTTTAAATTCAACCATACGTAATTAAAAGCATTATAATGAGCTTGCTTATAACTTATCTTAACTTTGATCTAATAGAAACTTGTTATGAGCTTTTAATTCCCGTTTCTTTTAGCTAAACTTTTTAGTTGACCTATTTGAAAAAAAATCAAATAGCAACCAATATCATCTAACTTGAAAATACCTCTAATAAAGATAAGTCCAGCGATCAATTGGGAACCATTGATCACTCTCTAACAAACACCATCGAGTTAAAACATACATAAATTGATCTAACTAACACAAAATTAAAACGTAACATCACACTAATATCAATTAAGGACAAATAATTAAAAGTTGAAATTAGAAAACATATAGTATAAAATGTTAATAGAAATTGTAACTAACCATTGCGAACAATGTCTTCTTCTTTAGTTTTGTCTTCCGGTTTGTTAGGCCCATGGTGGTGACGTCGGGTGGTGGTTCCGATGATTTGCGAGAATGGAATCGGGAGATTGAGAATGGAACGGGTGATGGTGTTAACATCTAGTGATCATGAAAATCATAATTTTAACTGTTAATAATCATCATAGATCTTCGTCAGTATCAGATTAAGCGCTCAAAAAATCAAAATAACAATTGATGATGATGATGAACACAAAACACTAATGGGTATGTATAAGCGTAATCATCAGGATTATAGATCGCTTCGTATTTGAACCTTTTTTATTCAAAAATAGGTTAATTAATTGGTTCATGTTCCATTTTTGGTGTTATTTCTGATTGGTACGATTCATATGTGTAGATTTTGGATTTTTCGGTTATGGTTTGAGGTGTAGTAGAGAGAGAATATTTGTGATAGTGAGTGTTTTTTGTGACCGGAAAATTGGAGCAGATGGTGGTTTTCATATTTATATTTTCGGTCCTTCTGTATTTTTTGGCATATTGGCAATATTAGCCCCTCTATGTTCTTTATCATTTGATCTGGTCTCTCTCAATGGATGGCCCAGATTGAGCCCTTGGATTCCACCAAAAAAGAAGGTTGTTAAATAACCGGACTCAGTCTCATATACCATTTTAAGATGTTCCAAAATTATAGTCCTCTTTCAAAAATTAATGTAGTAATAACAAGTTTAATTGCACCTAATAGTATTAAAAATTACAAGCTATATATACAGTTTTAATTAATTACGTAAGGGTAAGAGTGTTCTTTTGCAAAAAAGTAAGAGAGAGAATGCAGTGATAGTGATGTAATCTAAAACAATGTGTTTTTTGTCGGGGGACTATTAATTTGGGACGGAGGGAGTATATATTAAGTTTACCATATCACTATCACTTCATGGTATTATTACAAATAATAAATAAGTTGTAAATTAATTGGTTAAAAGTAAAATTGTTATTGTGTAAAAAGTAATAAGGAAACCTGAAAAAGTGATGTTTTATTAAACTGCGTGTTTTTTGTCGATGAATTATTATCATGGGACGAAGGGAGTATAAGCTTTGAGTTGAAATTGGGGTTCTTATAACTTGTTTGATGAAATGACATAGAAATAACATCAAACTAGATTAAGATAATTGTTAGTTTTTGCGTAATAATATTATATTTTTAAAAATATGTAAATGAATTGACTAACTATAAATTCAAATAAGCACGTTTTGTTTCAATTGGTTTGGACTTACAAAGGCTTAAAGATATATACAAGCTTTCATAAGCATGTGTAACAAACAAAATCTATTTTATAATCCACCTTTTAAATCTAAACTCAAAACGTATAAAAGCATTTTTAATACATTATAATACATTAATACATCATCGTCACATCGTACTTACATTTTACTATATAAAATCTCCCCAATCCATTAAACTTCATAAAAAAAATCGCTTCTTGTATTAAATTGTGCCACCTACTTACGTTGTTGTGGATTTCCTAAACATCGCACCAAACACAACCTAAAACTTTGATGTATCATTATCAGTTAAGAAAATGTCATCTAATGACATATGAAAAAAGTGTCACCAAAAAACCAAAAAAGTGTTGCTATAAGTTAAAAGTGCCACCAAAAATATAAAAGTTATCACAAAATTTAGATCACAATTAAAAAATATATTTATAGCGAAAAAAAGGACATATTTTTCTTTTCTTCACATGTTAGTTTATAAAAGGTGGATGACCAATTGGTTTAGCTCAACTGATCATTAACGTCTTATTAAAAAGTTTTTTTGGTGAGATTATTTTTCAAAAACTTTGAATTAAAGATTTGTCAAAAAAAAATTTCTCAGACGAAATGAATAAATAGTCTAACACATTGACTCCAGATGTGACATAAGATGAGAAGTGGAAAGATATGATAAAATGTGCCAAGATGTGAAGCGGGATGGGCTTTTTAAAATTTAACTTCGATCTTTTTCCTTAAAATAGTAAGTCACATGTAAGGATAGTTTCTTAAGTCTTAACTCTATTTATTATGTCAAAAAAATTTTTTAATTCGATATAGAAATATTTTATATTTTAAGCTATCTTGAATCACGTTTTAAACAACGCAAAAGTTCATAATTGCTAAAATGTTAGACCTAATCATCGTATTAATGTCATAACTCACATTATTTATGAACTTATTAAAACTCATCCATCATACTTTGCGACTTCAAAAATGAAAAAAAGTGATAAATCATTGCATACGTGACATACACTAGTTTTAGGTGTTTAGGAATGCTTATTAGCAATGTTTTAAAAATCAGGATGGTTCGGCCGGTTGAACTGGTTGATCCGTGAACCGGCTTGAAGACCAATCCGGATGTTTCCGGGTTTTTGCTTGTTTGAGAACTGGATTGAACCGTCGGTTTTTCGTTGATCCTGGTTGACCCGGTTTGATAAATCCGGCCGGGTCACAAATTTTTATAAAAAAATATTTTTAAAACTTTTCTCATAAACAATTTCTAAGTTTTATGGATAAATTAAAGTGATAGTAATTAATTTTATTTAAAATAAAGTCAAAACTAACTTAAAACATTAACTAAAATTATTTTTGTTATAATCTATTACATATTATAATAATGAATTAATTATTTTTGATACCTTTGTTATAATGTTGTAAATGTTAAACTAAAAACCATGAGTTAAAAATACATATTTTTCATCGATTTAGTTGAACGGAAGATAAATTATTGGATGATACAATACTATATATTAAATATATAAATTTATATACATATATATAGAACCGGGTTGATCCGGCGGTTCAACCAGTTGACTCGTAAACCGATCAATAAACCGGGTCAACTAAAAAACCGGGTTTTAAAACATTGTTTATTAGTAGTATTAAACTATATTTTAAGCATATGGGTTTATTTAACGAGTGCTTTTAATGTACTAATTTAAATAATTAAATAAAAAAATAAGTTTATTAATTAAAATTTAAAATCAATTAAAGTAAATTATAAAATTAATTAATATATATTAAATACATATTTTGATATAATAAACAAATTTAAAATAAATTAACGTGACTTAAACAATACCTTAAACCACTTGTTAGACAATTCCTAAGCATATGACATGAGAACAAGAGAACAAGTTTGACTTTTATTACTTATAAGTCAAACATAAAACTTATAACAACCAATCACCTTTTATTACACAACAACTCTCATCTCTCCATTTCCATCTTTTCAAAAAACACATTCCTTAAAAACACAACATCATTTCCTTTCCTTTTTCCTTAAACAAAATCCAACCATGGATGATGAAACAAAACATCCTCAAAAACCTTACACTCCAAACCTTAAAAACAACAACAACAACCTTGTTATCCTCAAAGCACTCAAACAAGCCTCACAAACCTTACAAAAAAACCATGATCATAATTCACCATCTATCAAAGCCTTACTAGACCTTCCAAATGAACCAAACTCAATCCTATCCAACGATCCATATTTGTCCACGTTGTCAAAACATTTAGTACATCTCAAAAAGTTAATTCATAGTAGTAACCAAGGAGTAAATTCTTTTCTATCTCGCAGAGTCAACTCGCATGAAATACAGCGAGTTGCTCGCGAGATAGAGGTAGAAATCCAAGCATGGATTGATCGTGAGTTTATAGAAACTTTGACACGTACTTTATTTGTCAAAGTTGATGGACTTGACGTGAAAGATGATGTTCTAGTCGATTTGATCGAGCAGTTTGAGGAACGTATAGCGAAAGGGTTTAACCGAGATTTGCAGGATTTAATATTGAGATCGAAGGTTTTTTATCAGCTTGAGACGATATTATGCGATGGAAAATACACGAATGTTGTTAGGGAATGTTGCGCTTTTGCTATAGCGGAGTTGATAAAGTTTAATAAAGACGTGTTCGTGGGACTTGTTTTGATAGGCGATACGATGAGTTCGTTAGTTTCGTTAGCGTCAGTTCGGTCTATTAGTATTTTGTGCAAGATGATCAACTATATAAAAAGTCCTGTAATCGATGAAATAGTAACAAACGGCGAAATTCCCAAAATAGTAAGTTTTTTAAGCAACGACGAGGTGGAGATTCGTGCAATGGCGATGGAATGTGTATTGGAGATTGGTTATTTTGGTAGAAAAGAAGCGATTGACGCGATGTTGGAAGAGGGATTGGTTAAGAAACTAGTGGACTTGCAGAGGTTGGAAAGTAAAGTTTTTGTGAGATGTGTTGTAAGGTTTGCGATTCAGCTCGAAGTTGGAGAAGGTTTGAGGAAAAGGGAAAAAAGGGAGTTGAAACTAGAAGTACTGAAAAGAGTTCGAGAAGCTCATGTTTCTGATGCAGAAGCTGCAACTATTGTTGCAGAGGTCTTGTGGGGTGCTTCGCCTTAAAATTGATTTGATTATTTGGTTATTTATTGGTTTTGCATAGTGTTTATAGCATTTGGATCATTTTTACATTCATTTCTAAATTAAACCATATTTTTTAGATCGCATACTGTTTTATCAGATAAGTTGTTGAACTAAGAAAATCTGCTACTGTTGTTAGTTATCTGTTATGATGATGAATTATGTGAAAATTTTGAGAAACAAACGATTTACGTTAATGTAAGTTTATTCAACATGGCTGTAATTAGGAAACAAAAGAAACACGATAGATAGACGTACTTAGAAAACAAACCGTTGTAGCTTTTTTCGCGCTTTAGACATCTTCTGCAGATGAGATCATAAGCATGAAAAATCATGTCATAAGTCTTGCTTTGAGACATAAAATTTGGTTTTAGGCCATACTTTAAGTCTTTAATGAAGAATAAAAAAGATCATGTGTATGAATTATGATGTTGTTTGAAATCCTAATCATTAGTTTTATTGTTTGTTGTCTTTTAAATTAGTGTAATCATTAGGCATGGTTTATGGGCTGTGTTCCCTTGGCCTTTTTCATGTATATAAAAAAGGTTGAACATCAAAACTATGCCACACTTTATACGGGCTATAATGGTCGGTCGACAAGTCAGTCGGTCGCCTTGGCTCACATGTCGGCCACCATTACACACCCTCTTACAGGATGCGTCGAAGATGGACAAAAGGGACGAATTAGTCGCACATGGTAGGTGACAATGATATGATTAAGTAGAGATATATGTCCTTGTAGCAAGTGTTTGGTTTAGATATGAGGCTAGGCACAACGCATGGGGTCGTGACCTAGTTTTTTCGGTCGGCGACCTAGTGCGACCTATTTGCCACAACCCGGCGACCTAGTGCGACCTAGTAAAATTTTTTTTTTTTTTTTTTTTTTAAAATCAATATTTTTTCTTTATAAATACCATATTTTCACACACAGTTATTTCACACACAACTCAACACACAACTCTGTTTTTTCACACACACATTCAGAAATCAAAAATGGCATGCTCATTCCCACATACCGAAGCCGAGATTAAGGCTATAGTTAACAGACAAATACTTCAACAACAACGCCGTTTCGAGCAGCTTACGAAGTTAGGTGATGATTTCGATGCTGCGTCCGAAGAGAATAGGGAATTGAGCTCGGCATGTAAGAAATGCCGTGATCTCTCCCCACAGGAGCGTCAGTTTATCGACACGTATTTTAGTAAGCAAGCTGAATTGGATTTCAGCCTCCGGAGATCTTGCGCAAGAAAGGCGACAAAATTTGAGGCCAGAATTGAAGAAAATACTAAATGGTTGAATAACTTTGGTTCTTCGTCCCGATATCAAACAACACATATCGGTCCTTCGTCGCAACAACACCGAATAAGAAATGAGTCGCCCGATCTACCCTTTCCAATTCCAAACCTCACAGATGGCAGAATGACTGACATTGAGGTGTATCAAGAATACCTAGATCAAAAAGTGTTGAGACAAATGCAGGAAGAAGAAGAAAGGGAAAGAAGGGAGCGGGAGGCACAACGCATGGCGGAAGAAGATGAAGAAGAAACATTGCGTTGGGAGTTTCCTTGTGGTCTGTTATCGGATTCGGATCCGGGAACTGATTAATCGTATTATGTAATTTTATTTTTAGTATCGTATTGCATTTCCTATTGTATTTCAGTATTTTCAAGTTTTATTAGTATTGAATAAAATTTTAACTTTCGAATACAAAATTTTTACATTTCTTTTTACAGTATATAGTATTAATTATATAATAAATATATAGTATATATATTTTTTTTTTAAACAAACAAACCAATTTTTTTTTTTTACACAAAAACAAGCACACACGAAACAAGTCGCGACTAAGGTCGATTTGCCCTCGATCGGCTCCGGCGACCGAATCGCCGCAACGCGACGATTCGGTCGCGACCGACTGGCGATCGACAAATATCCGAGGCGTTGCGCCTAGCCTGATAGATCTCCTATGGTTATTATGAGTAGTCAATTGGAACACTACTAGTATGACATGTTGTAGTATTGAAATGAACAATGATACAGACCTCTTCTGAGTCTTGTCAATAGCACTGAATTTATTTTAGAGTGATAAGTCCTCAATAATTTGAAAGAATATATACTCTCTTTTTGAAAGCATATAGCATCAAAGAAGAACAAAAACTTGTAATTTAAGCCATACACTTCAGTTCCAAACATTGTGGATTTTGATCAATTTTTATTTAAATTTTTTTACTTTAGGGAGAGGGCTTGGTATTGGTTGAGCTGATCTGGGTTTTAACTAGGCCCAAACATAAAAAAGATTGGGCCAAGGACTGGGTTTGAGTTTGGGTCGAGTCGGATCGAGTCAATTTTTTCGACACCCCTATACATGATAAACTCTTGGCAAACTTTATATCACTCATTTGGTCAAAATCCCTCTATTGGAATTTTACACGTGACAAAACATCAATTGTCCAATGGGGTCCAATGCATTTGATGACGCCCCCACAATATTTATTATTTAATCCAAAGTTTCAACATCATATGATTTTTCCAATCTATATTGGTCTTGAATCCTGATGACACGTTAATTATGTTTGGCGTAAGAGCATGCCCAATGCTTAAAGTCTTAAAGACTTGAAGCATTTAATGCAATTAATGCATAACTATGAAATGCATAAATCTTTTGAGGAAAGACTTGGAGTATAAAAAGTCATTGGCTAAAAGCTTTGTAAAAACCTTTTATCACAATGCAAAAAACACTTTCAAAAGACTTGTTGGAATAGTAAAAAGCCATTGATAGCTTTTACCATTGTGAGTGCTCTAACAGCTAGAAGTCCTAGAACATGGTTTGTGCTGGCGAAGGGGTTGAGATTGTGACCCAAACTTTTATTACTCAGCACCGTTCTATATTAATAGTTTATGTTATTATTTTTGACGTTATAAATTAATAGTATAGTCTAAGAAATACTTTTTTCGTCCTAAAATTATAGTCTCATATACTATTTTAAGATGTTCCAAAATTATAGTCTTCTTCCAAAAATTAATGTAGTAATAACAAGTTTACTATATTGCACCTAATGATATTAGAAATTACAAGCTATACATAAAGTTTTAATTAATTACGTAAGGGTAAGAGTGTTCTTTTGCAAAAAAGTAAGAGAGAGAATGCAGGGATAGTGATGTAATCTAAAACAATGTGTTTTTTGTCGGGGACTATTAATTTGGGACGGAGGGAGTATATATTAAGTTTACCATATCACTATCACTTGAGGGTATTATTACAAATAATAAATAAGTTGCAAATTAATTGGTTAAGAGTAAAATTGTTATTGTGTAAAAAGTAACTAGTTTTAATACCCGTGCACGCACGAGAGTTAAATATAAAAAAAATAAAGTATTAATTTTATTATTACGATGTTATGTGTATTATATATATTTTTTAAAATATCTAATGTTTATATGTTTGATTATGTTTATATGATTAATTGTGTTATTTTTTTACTGTGCACCGTGTAAATTAATATAAACTAATCTCAATTTTTATATTTTTCGAATTTCATACTCTTTTTAAATTTTTATTCTAAATAGTTATATCTTAATTATTAATCAACAAATCATTTAAATCAATCTTACACAACTTTACACCTACACGATTTACAAATTCATGATTTTGTAATACTTAATATTATTTTTTTAAAAATATTAAATTTTACTTAAATAGTTACGATGCTCATTGACCCACAAGTTTTACGTGATTTTGCATTATGTGATAATCTTAATTGAAATTTTGTATAAATATTTGTTGCACAAATGATTTGAATTTGTTTACCTGAAATGTTAGTTATACTTTTATAGACATTGTGTTTAGTAACACTTAACGACCTTAATAAAATATATTTTTTTGTAATATGTACAATCCCGTCTATTTATTTTCATCTCACACCAATGTCTGAGGTCCGACAGTCAGATATTTATATTAATGTTAATAATAATTTACGTATATTACATCGCTTTACTTTGTTAAGTGTCAAAATAGAAATAAATAATAATTAATGTTTTTATTTGAATATTCATAAGCATGCGACTTGTTTGATTTTTTTTTAATATATGAATCATGCATGTATTGTATATATAAATTTTCAATATTTACCTAAACATGAATTCACAAGTTACCAACAAAAACTAAGGAATAATAGTTATAAATATGAGAAGTACTAATAAGCATATTATTACGATGATGGTTGTGATATGTTCGATGATTTTCTTTATGGGTACCACGACAATGAATATGTATGATGTATTTTTGAAATAAAAAATGTAGAAGGTAAAAGTTTAAGGGGGTATTTTGTTTATTTTATAAATTTATTAGAAAATATGAAAAATTATAAGTTTAGTTTCCATTTAATTTATTTAGAATTAAACCAATATAGTTTTATCAATCCCCTCTTTTTTTAAAGTTATTATTTTCACAAATTTGACACATATATTTTTGTGTGTTTTCATAAAATTCCTCCACCAAATTATTTTAATTTTGACTAAATTGAATTCAATTTTGACTTTTTCCACCAATCACATCGCTCGAATTTGCTTATGTGTCAAAATCAAGCAATTTGATTGGTTCAATTATTTTTTCTACAACCTCCACTTTTCACTAAAATTCTCAAAAAATCTAATTCTTTTATTATATAAAAGATAGAGAAAACTAAAAAAATGATGTTTTTATTAAACCGCGTGTTTTTTGTCGATGAATTATTATCATGGGACGAAGGGAGTATAAGCTTTAAGTTGAAATTGGGGTTCTTATAACTTGTTTGATGAAATGACATAGAAATAACATCAAACTAGATTAAGATAATTGTTAGTTTTTGCGTAATAATTTATTATATTTTTAAAAATATGTAAATGAATTGACTAACTATAAATTCAAATAAGCACGTTTTGTTTCAATTAGTTTGGACTTACAAAGGCTTAAAGATATATACAAGCTTTCATAAGCATGTGTAACAAACAAAATCTATTTTATAATCCACCTTTTAAATCTAAACTCAAAAGGTATAAAAGCATTTTTAATACATTATAATACATTGATACAACTATATAAAATCTCCCCAATCCATTAAACTTCATAAAAAAAATCGCTTCTTGTATTAACATGTGCCACCTACTTACGTTGTTGTGGATTTCCTAAACATCGCACCAAACACAACCTAAACTTTGATCTATCATTATCAGTTAAGAAAATGTCATCTAATGACATATGAAAAAAGTGTCACCAAAAACCAAAAAAGTGTTGCTATAAGTTAAAAGTGCCACCAAAAATATAAAAGTTATCACAAAATTTATATCACAATTAAAAAATATATTTATAGCGAAAAAAAAGGACATATTTTTCTTTTCTTCACATGTTAGTTTATAAAAGGTGGATGACTAATTGGTTTAGCTCAATTGATCATTAACGTCTTATTAAAAAGTTTTTTTGATGAGATTATTTTTCAAAAACTTTGAGTTAAAAATTTGTCAAAAAAAAAATTTCTCAGACGAAGTGAATAAATAGTCTAACACATTGACTCTAGATGTGGCATAAGATGAGAAGTGGAAAGATATGATAAAATGTGCCAAGATGTGAAGCGGGATGGGCTTTTTAAAATTGATAGTTTCTTAAGTCTTAACTCTATTTATTATGTCAAAAAAAAATTTTTAACTCGATATAGAAATATTTTATATTTTAAGCTACTTGAATCACGTTTTAAACAACGCAAAAGTTCATAATTGCTAAAATGTTAGACCTAATCATCGTATTAATGTCATAACTCACATTATTTATGAACTTATTAAAACTCATCCATCATACTTTGCGACTTCAAAAATGAAAAAAAAGTGATAAATCATTGCATACGTGACATACACTAGTTTTAGGTGTTTAGGAATGCTTATTAGCAATGTTTTAAAAACCAGATTGACCTGGCCGGTTGAACTGGTTGATTCGTGAATCGGCTTGAAGACCGATCCGGATGTTTCCGAGTTTTTGCTTGTTTGAGAATTGGATTAAACCGTCGGTTTTTCGTTGATCCTGGTTGACCCGGTTTGATAAACCCGACCGGGTCACAAATTTTTATAAAAAAATATTTTTAAAACTTTTTTTCATAAACAATTTCTAAGTTTTATGGATAAATTAAAGTGATAGTAATTAATTTTATTTAAATAAAGTCAAAACTAACTTAAAACATTAACTAAAATTATTTTTTTTATAATCTATTACATATTATAATAATGAATTAATTATTTTTCATACCTTTGTTATAATGTTGTAAATGTTAAACTAAAAACCATGAGTTAAGAATACAAATTTTTCATCGATTTAGTTGAACGGAAGATAAATTACTGGATGATATAATACTATATATTAAATATATAAATTTATATACAATATATAGAACCGGGTTGATCCGGCGGTTCAACCGGTTAAACCGGTTAACTCGTAAACCGATCAATAAACCAGGTCAACTAAAAAACCGGGTTTTAAAAGATTGTTTATTAGTAGTATTAAACTATGTACACCATTTTAAGGATATGGGTTTATTTAACTAGTGCTTTTAATGTACTAATTTAAATAATTAAATAAAAACAAATAAGTTTATTAATTAAAATTTAAAATCAATTAAAATAAATTATAAAATCAGTTAATATATATTAAATACATATTTTGATATAATAAACAAATTTAAAATAAATTAACGTGACTTAAACAATACCTTAAACCACTTGTTAGACAATTCCTAAGCATATGACATGAGAACAAGTTTGACTTTTATTACTTATAAGTCAAACATAAAACTTATAACAACCAATCACCTTTTATTACACAACAACTCTCATCTCTCCATTTCCATCTTTACAAAAACACACATTCCTTAAAAACACATCATTTCATTACCTTTCCTTAAACAAATCCAACCATGGATGATGAAACAAAACATCCTCAAAAACCTTACACACTAAACCTTAAAAACAACAACCTTGTTATACTCAAAGCACTCAAACAAGCTTCACAAACCTTACAAAAAAACCATGATCATAATTCACCATCTATCAAAGCCTTACTAGACCTTCCAAATGAACCAAACTCAATCCTATCCAACGATCCATATTTGTCCACGTTGTCAAAACATTTAGTACATCTCAAAAAATTAATTCATAGTAGTAACCAAGGAGTAAATTCTTTTCTATCTCGCAGAGTCAACTCGCATGAAATACAGCGAGTTGCTCGCGAGATAGAGGTAGAAATCCAAGCATGGATTGATCGTGAGTTTATAGAAACTTTGACACGTACTTTATTTGTCAAAGTTGATGGACTTGACGTGAAAGATGATGTTCTAGTCGATTTGATCGAGCAGTTTGAGGAACGTATAGCGAAAGGGTTTAACCGAGATTTGCAGGATTTAATATTGAGATCGAAGGTTTTTTATCAGCTTGAGACGATATTATGCGATGGAAAATACACGAATGTTGTTAGGGAATGTTGCGCTTTTGCTATAGCGGAGTTGATAAAGTTTAATAAAGACGTGTTCGTGGGACTTGTTTTGATAGGCGATACGATGAGTTCGTTAGTTTCGTTAGCGTCAGTTCGGTCTATTAGTATTTTGTGCAAGATGATCAACTATATAAAAAGTCCTGTAATCGATGAAATAGTAACAAACGGCGAAATTCCCAAAATAGTAAGTTTTTTAAGCAACGACGAGGTGGAGATTCGTGCAATGGCGATGGAATGTGTATTGGAGATTGGTTATTTTGGTAGAAAAGAAGCGATTGACGCGATGTTGGAAGAGGGATTGGTTAAGAAACTAGTAGACTTGCAGAGGTCGGAAAGTAAGGTCTTTTTAAGATGTGTGGTAAGGTTTGCGATTCAGCTCGAAGTTGGAGAAGGTTTGAGGAAAAGGGAAAAAAGGGCCTTGAAACTAGAAGTGCTGAAAAGAGTTAGAGAAGCTCATGTTTCTGATGCAGAAGCTGCAACTATTGTTGCAGAGGTCTTGTGGGGCGCTTCGCCTTGAATTGATTTGATTATTTGGTTATTTATTGGTTTTGCATAGTGTTTATAGCATTTGGATCATTTTTACATTCATTTCTAAATTAAACCATATTTTTAAGATCGCATACTGTTTTATCAGATTAGTTGTTAAACAAAGAAAATCTGCTAGTAGCTGTTGTTAGTTGTTATCTGTTATGATGATGAATTATGTGAAAATTTTGAGAAACAAACGATTTACGTTAATGTAAGTTTATTCAACATGGCTGTAATTAGGAAACAAAAGAAACACGATAGATAGACGTACTTAGAAAACAAAGCGTTGTAGCTTTTTTCGCGCTTTAGACATCTTCTGCAGATGAGATCATAAGCATGAAAAATCATGTCATAAGTCTTGCTTTGAGACATAAAATTTGGTTTTAGACCATACTTTAAGTCTTTAATGAAGAAAAAAAAGATCATGTGTATGATGTTGTTTGAAATCCTAATCATTAGTTCTGTTGTTTGTTGGCTTTTAAATTAGTGTAATCATTAGGCATGGTTTATGGGTTGTGTTCTCTTTGCCTTTTTCATGTATCAAAAAAGGTTGAACATCAAAACTATGCCACACTTTATACAGGGTGTAATGGTCGGTCGACAAGTCAGTCGGTCGCCTTGGCTCACACGTCGGCCACCATTACACACCCTCTTACGGGATGCGTCGAAGATGGGCAAAAGGGACGAATAAGTCGCACATGGTAGGTGACAATGATATGATTAAGTAGAGATATATGTCCTTGTAGCAAGTGTTTGGTTTAGATATGAAAGATCTCCAATGGTTTATGAGTAGTCAATTGGAACACTACTACTATGACATGTTGTAGTATTGAATGAACAATGATACAGACCTCTTCTGAGTCTTGTCAATAGCACTGAATTTATTTTAGAGTGATAAGTCCTCAATAATTTGAAAGATATACTCTCTTTTTGAAAGCATATAGCATCAAAGAAGAACAAAAACTTGTAATTTAAGCCATACACTTCAGTTCCAAACATTGTGGATTTTGATCAATTTTTATTTAAAATTTTTTACTTTAGGGAGAGGGCTTGGTATTGGTTGAGCTGATCTGGGTTTTAACTAGGCCCAAACATAAAAAAGATTGGGCCAAGGACTGGATCATGCCAAACTTTGTTCTTTCATACTTGAGTAATCTTACAAACAGGTAACTTGATGTCTTGAGCTCGACCATTTGTCGAGTTTTATCGGGCTCAAACAATTATATAAAGAATCGAGCTCGACTTAGAGCATCTTTAATGGGTAAAACAAAAAAAGACTTTTTTTATTAATTATATTAAATTTTTTAATAAATAATTTTTAGTAAAAAAGCTATTGTGTAAAACTCAATTCAATATACGTATAACTTTCCAATAAAGCCTCTTTAAAAAAAAAATACATTTAATAAGCAAAATAACGAATTACTTAAATGCAAATCTTTTGGTCAAACTATTTTTAAAATTCAAAATCTCTGTGAAAAGCTATCATTTTCGATAGTAAAAAGTTTTCTAAATGTTTTTTCAAATAGTAAAAACCTTTTAATAACCTCTTACATTAGAGATCCTCGTAGCTCAAGTCGTCATTGTACTTACAAGGAAGGACAAAAAACGACTATGTGCATTTATAATTAATTAAATAATGTTACAAACATAATTTTTAATAACCAAATACATTTATCACAAATTTAATAAAAATCAAAATTTATAACAAATTAATCACCTTAATTCCGTCCTTGCTTACAAGTCATATACATGTAATGTGTATATTTTAGAGGCTTATAGTCAAATTTTGGCCGAGCTTATTAAGCTTTTCTACACATCAGCTAGATTTGTTTTAGTGGCACGTAAGTTTTTCACCAATAGTTGTGGATTCGAGTTTCGCTTGAATCACTTTTGAGATAGGTATAAAATATAAAAAAATTATCGTTAAAAAATACTAATCACTCGAGCATCAACGAGACATTATTCTTCAAAGGGTATCAATCTCTTAAAACAAACATTATCGGGTCGAGTTATCAGATTGATACAAGTCAAGTTGATTCGAGTTTTGCTTAAAAAAATCTTACACGCAACCAGACCTTATATAAAAAGGGTTCGGGTCAATCGAGTTTCCGGTCCGTAAAGTGTACAACTCCACACTGCATATTGTCTTGTAAAGGGTACAACTCCCCACTGCACATTGTCTCCTTCATTTTGACATCAAAACCTGCTTCAAATCAAATCTCATCAATCCCTGTAAACCCTAATGGCAAAACCCCCATTTCACATCACCAAGCTCTTACTCCGTCCCAAAACCCCTAAAAAACTCACCCTAAACCCTAACCCTAACCCTAACCCTAACCCTAATCAATCAAGAACCATCACAAACAACAACATTCCAAACACCCATTACCCATCTCATTTACTCAAACTCATCTGCACCACAATCCGGTCCAAACCCAGATGGGAATCCACCATTTTGTCCGATTTCCCCGATATCAGTTTCGCCGATCCCGCTTTGTTAAAAGAGCTTGTTTTATGTCAAGATAACGTCTTTTTGTCACTTAGGTTGTTGTATTGGGTTCATTTGAGGTTCGGGTATGTGCCCGATAAAGCGGTTTGCGCGTTTGTGTTTAACGAGCTTTTGAACGATAACGCTGCGAAAGCGGCGAAGAAATTTGTAGAGTTTACGCGTTTTGTGCCGGATGAAGGTGGGGTGGAGGTTTATGTGAGGTGTTTGTGTAGGAATGGGATGGTTGAGGACGCGTTGAATGTGTTTGATGGAATGGAGAAGAATGTGGGGTGTCCGAGTTTGGAGACGTGGAACGGTGTTTTGAGGGCGTGTGTGAAAGTTGGGTGGACGGACGTTGTGTGGGAGATGTATGGTGAGATGATGGAGGTCGGTGTTGTGGCGGATGTTGAGACGGTGGATTGTTTGATACACGCGTTTTGTTTGGATGGGAATGTGACGAAAGGGTATGAAGTTCTCAGACAGATGTTGGACGACGGGTATGTTCCGAATAAAACTGTTTTTGATAATTTGTTGTTTGAGTTTATTTTGGATAGGAAGTATAGTAGAGTGTCGGCGCTTATGCATATTATGATTGCGAAAGGCGTTGATCCTGATTTGTATACTTATCAACAAATTATACACGGGTTGTGTTTAAGGAGAATGCAACGTGAAGGGTTGCGTATATTTAATGATCTTAAGGATCGAGGGTATGCGCCTGATAAGATTATGTACACGACGATGATTCATGGGCTTTGTAAGATTAAGTGGCTTGGAGATGCTAGGAAGTTATGGTTTGAGATGATTGAGAAGGGAATCGAACCTAATGAGTATACATATAACACACTCATATATGGGCACTTTAAAATTGGTGATGTAGACGAGGCGCTAAATCTTTACACCGAGATGCAAACTAGTGGTTATAAAGAGACTGTCGTCACTTACAATACTATGATTAACGGGTTGTGTTCACATGGAAGGATAACAGAGGCATTTGAACTATTTAAGCAGATGGGACAGAAAAATGTTCCTCGGGATGTAGTAACTTATAATTGTATGATTAGGGGTTTATGTAAAGACGGTAGAATAACCGAGGGTTTGAACCTTTTGCACGAGCTTGTGGAGCAGGGGTTGCAGCCGTCGTCAGCGTCATACGGGTCGTTAATAGAAAAGCTTTATGAAATGAAACAGATAGATGAAGTTAAAAACCTTTGGAATGAGATGCAGGAAAAGGGTGTGGAACCCGCATCTGTTTGTATCGACGATGATATTATGATCGGATTGACCAAGAAAGGATATGTTGCAGCAGGGGTGTATTGGTTGGCATACATGGTGAAAAATAGGCTCATACCGCGGAAACAAACTTTTGAAAATTTGATTGGTGTTTTATCTCAGATGAATAAGTTAGATGTTGGTTTGATTGCTTTTGGTCATATGTTTAAGATTGGATATATACCAAGTTTGAGTCTCGTCATAGATTGATTTTTGTCGAAGTTAAATGTTTAGGGAATTCCCTTGAACCGATCCTTTTTGTTGACTTCCATACTGATTATATTAACAGTTGGTATTGTCATAATTTTGTATCAGCTTAATTTGTTGTTTGTAACTTTTTTTCAAAGATTAATACTACATGTTAACAGTTCCATAATTTGTAAATTTTGATGACTGTAGTAGAGAAGGAATATATCAACAGATCTGTTGGATTTGCAATATTTGTATATCTATACTGGGGATAAAGTTAGAAGTGGTTTACTGATGCGTTATAGTTAAATTGTCGCTACTGGTTTCTGTACATGTTTTCGGATGTTTGAGAATTGAGATACTGACAGTCATTTCTGCAAAAAATTATCTGTGTTAAGTTGTAATAATCCTATTGTTCAAAGTTCGTCATATTTTCATATCGTTCTCTTCTTAAACAGTTGGGATCAGCAATCATTTCACTAAATTGGTAAAACCATTTGTTAATCTCAAGATAAAGGTTGTTAACTTGTTTCAAAATGCCATGACCCAAGAGCTGCATCAGATCAACTAGTGGTCTGGATCGGTCTTTGAACACCCCAGGTGATTGTCCGTTTTTTTAGAACGGCGGGTTAGTGGTAAGTGGGTCGAGTCGTGCAGTGACATCTAAGCGGGCAGTATGCCTTGCTCGAACCCTCGCCTAGTTATCGTTAGCTTCTTATCCGCTTCGCCTGAGAGGAAAAACCAGGTGATTGTCCTTACAATTATGCTTCTTATGTGTTAAAAAGAAACAGATGCCAATAAATGAGTGACCAAAATTAACTGTGGCAAACGTCTTATGCCAGCAAATCAGCAACGTGAAGCTTTGGGTGTAGTTAAGGAAATATAAACTCAGTTATAAACATATGGCAACGGTAAAATAATGCAGAAAGTCTTGCAATTTCGAACTGTTATCAGCAGTTCAGCACGCAAGATATTAACTAAGCATAACGTCACCGAAGGGATTCGTTATAACTACCCATTTGCAGTTCTCCATCATCTTGACCTGACGGGAATAGGACTCCTTCTCGTTTTTAAGTATCACGGGTTTCTTTTTTATACAAGTTTATCAACCTGCTGTTTAAAGCTACTTTTGATTATTGATTAACCCTTTCTTCATCATTGAAATGTAGACCTTGTATGCCCTTGCTGATAGCAGTTTCGTCGTTCTTTACACCAGAAGCATTTTTCTGATCCAAGGATCCACCAAGAGGTGTAAGTTTCATTCCGCTTGGCGATTTAAGATTTGTTCCATCTGGGGCGCGTGAGCGCGCTGTGGAGATTTTGAGCTACATAGATTACACATTTCCATATAAGATAGCCACTTCATCTAATATAACAAAGAATGATGGGAATGCAAAGAACTAACCATAGGATCTGTGCTACTGGTTGCATCATTGGTGGATGCGTTCTCATTGCGAATTGCTGGAGGCGCTCTCATTGTGAATGGCTGGAGGCGTTTCCGCGCTTTGTCCAGCACCCGTAGCCTAAAAAAAGAGCCCAATCGACTTTATGACTTTGCTAACATTGTGAATAAACTTAAATGACGCATTTTATATAGAAAAGGTAAAAAAGACGTGTCAGCAAATTATGAAACGGGTCAATTGGGTCAATACAATGAAAATCGCTCAAATTAAATGAGTAAGCTTCTATTAAACAATACAGAGTACTAAAGATTCAACTGATGAATATTATCATGGACGAAAACAAGACAATAAGTCCATGGTCCTTACAGTTGGGGCTAGTAAAACTGACAGAAGAATAAGGACTACAGTTACTCTCGTGAATAAGAAGTTACTAAATGGCGAATCGCTATGCCAACCAAAGAATTACAAACCAAAGTTCGGTCAATTGTCTATCCGACTGGAATGGGTTATTCATGCAGTAGTGAATCACTGAAGCTCATTGATGTCAAGGGGAAGATAGTATTGTCTGATGCAAACTATATTCTTGTGGAAAGTGCAATGGGTGAGGCAGTTAAGGAGGCTGGGTGTAAACAGATTGGTACACTTTAATAAATGAAATAAAGAGACTCCGACTCGACATTAAGGTCCGTTCATGTGCACCATTTTCTTAGTTCAACCTTTTCTTTAGTAAAAACGGACGTTTAGACCTTTTACTTGTGTAAGGTCTTAACTTTAAACCTATTTTCAAAAAGTCAAGCAAAAAGGACCTCAACAAAGCCCGTTAGCTTACAAAGCAGCATTGGGGTCCTTGGAGTGTTTGCGGTCCTTAGGCTAGGGAGTCCCATATATGAAATCCTAGGAGAAAGTCTGAGGTTTGGGCTGGGCCTTGGTGTGGGGATTCGCCTGAAATTCCCTGGAAATAAACGGGGAGATAATTTAACATGTTCACAAGGGCTTGGAATTGTAGCTTGGATGGGTAATCCCGGACAATGCCAATACGTGGTCCGGTTCCTGTACTGCATTTGCCAGAATATGGTTAGCTTCTCTTGGATACGGGCTGAAATGGGTGTGGTCGCACGTTCTGCATTAGTAGGCGAACTTAAAGTGGCTTGTGGTCTAGTACGAGGAATGACTACTGGTTTGGGCATTGTTTCGGCTTGGGTGACCTTAAATGAAAAGCCCACATCATCATCATCAACCAAGCATCTCTGCATAGATATATTACTAGTGATTAGAAAACCGAAAAGGTACAGTACATCAATGTGTCAGTAGCGTAAAATGCTAAACATACCTTAACATTTGTGAGATCAACGTGGTTTTCCTCTAAGAAGCAGATGAAGTCTCTGAAGTTTTCTTCTGTTGGTAAGTAGTGACCACTATAAGGTCAAATAGACTGAAAAACAAACGAAATTAGTTAAAATCAAAACTTTAAACGTAGAAATTCTAACTTTAAATGTGTATGCATTCACAGCGTTTACCTTAAGAATGACGCCATGGGCTACCAATCTTCCGAAAGCAGTAGTGGCACCCCCGGATATAAAACTTGAATGTTGAAACAAACCTTTCTTTTTTTGCCAGACATACAAGTTACTTTTTTGCCTTACTGGAAATTAATCTGGGCTTGATAAACCGAGCCAGCTAATGGTTGAAAACCATTGGGGAATAGTCACCAACACTAATGTTGACTACGCTGCTATCCTTTGGAACGAATTCAGCTTCCAAATTGATCAAATGAAATCAAAGGCAAAGAAGAAGGAGCAGCCTTCCTACCACCAAAGTCATCATCCATCACCTACTAACCAATCACCCAAAACATGTCCCAAAAGACTAAAACTCAGTTCACCAAACCATCAAAAATGACATGGTGCTTCGAAACATCAAATTTTCAAACAAGGGAGTACCAAAACCAATCTTTGGAATAGAAATTCCCGAAGAAATGATGACTCAAGACATCATGAATTCCATTCTCTATGCTGAGTACATGGCTAAGGCCACTAACACCATTGGTTCTTACTCTAACGGGTCGTGGTTGTGAAGAACAAGCAACGAACTGGCTAATTAAGTAAGTTGATAAAAAGCTCAAAGCTATTGATACTAAAAAATCAATGGCTGAATTCCTGGTGTATATGAAGGGCCCAGGAGAAGGCTTAAGTGCTGGCAAAGACCCTTCTGATGACCAAGTTGATGAAATCTCTGAGCATTCTTCTGACAGACCCTTATGGTCTCAAGAAGAGGATGATGAAGAAAAAGTGATTGAGTTTACTGATTCTGATACTGAGGAAGAACCGACGAAGAAGATCTTGATTTGTTGATGAAAGCCAATCTACATTAAAAGCCTGCGAATGAAGAGGCTAAAGATGCTGATGATGATGTACACGTTGTTGAGGTGGCAAATAATGAAAATTTAAAGCTAGCTGTACAACCACAAGATACTGAACAGACACTACCAGTGCAGACTATCAGCTCAAACAAATCTCAATCCGACACCGATCTTGCAAATGATAATCCAATTATGAAAAATGTGATGCAATAAAAAGGTGACACGGAAGCACAATCAGACGTTATTCAAGGTGCACCTACAAATGTATAACCATCTTTATGGACAACAACACTGACAGTCAAACTCAAACCTATTGTATTAGCAGCTTAAGCTAACAAGATCATCAACCGAGCCAAGCAGAACCTCACTTCCAGAAGACTTGCTCATAAAGTTGCAGCACTTGAAAAGAAGGTTGCTAAGTTGTGAAAATTTATGCAAAACATGACTTTGCTGAGTTACATGAAGAAGAAATGAAGGACGTGCTGCACAATGCAATGTTTGTCAGTGGCTCATACAAGTCTAACAAGACTTGTATGAAGCTCTAGACAAGTCCATGTGCCTCGACTCTATCCAAGCTTTAGCATCATCTAAGAAGTCTTCTATATTTTACAGTATGCATTAAGGTCAATCGCCTCAAAACTATTGTAGGGAGTAATATATGTATCTGTACATTAAACAGTATGTATTAATTGTTAGTTGTCGAATACAATATTTTGATGAGTTTTTCATTTAACTCTGTAACACGTTCTTAATCTCTAACACGTTCAGAAATTCTAGTTAACCGGCTTGAGGCCCGAGAATCCAGACCGGTGTGATCGGTTCTTAATCAGTTTTGACCGGTTAAGCGGGTGAAACCCCAAAGATAGGTATACTAACGGGCTGAAACTTTGAAAACCGGTATATTATGACCGGTTAAGCGGTTCGAAAACCGGTCAATAAACCGGCCCCAAAACAAGAACCGGTCTGAGACCCGTCTGTAAAAAAGGGGACCGGTACCGGTTTTGACCGTTCCGGTTTGAAGACCGGTTTTTTTGCCCACCTCTTTTAAAGAGGGAGATATTAAGGCATAGTACAGGTGGGATTCACTTGTGAAAGGTTGGATACAAGTAGCCACGAATGTTGTCAATTGTTTCACATCCAAATATAAAAACGCAGAGCGCAACAGATGTATGTGATGAATTACAACACAGTTATTATCCTTAGGTTATTAATCTAGCAATACGGAAAGGAGGTACAATCTCCACTCAATTTGGAAATGGGCTCGTCCAGTGTTGCTTCAAGAGTCAAGACAGCTGCAACTTAGTGAAATCCAGAGTATCATGTTTCAAAGGTTTGTCATGTTGAAAAAAGATTACGATTTCTGTGTCATAATTTCAAATGATAACTTCATCACTAATATGCACTATTGCTATTTTCGCAGAAAAGATCTTTGTGATGGAGTTTGAAAAAGTTTGCGTGATTGATCCAAACGGGCTAAATACATTTTTCAGCCGCTCGGAGTCATCAAAGGGATCAAACTGATGTTTTTATATGTCTGCTAGCATTAATCTAAAATTTGATTATTTTTGTTCATGACTTATTTTCGGTATAGGTTTTATCTCCCTCAAAATTAGATGTTTGAATACAAGGAGCTTGGTAATCAAGGGTGAAAATGGATAATGTCCACAGCTGAGTCATACACAATTACTGCAGCACTAATCGCCACCATTGTATTTGCAGCAGCTATTATGGTGCCTGGTAGAAACAATCAGGATACATGGATACCCATACTGCACGATTTTCTGATCAAGGTTTTCTTTTCAATGTGCCTAAAAGGTTGATGATCGGTCTCACCACCTTGTTCTTTCGACAATAGCCATGCTCATAACTTTTGCTGCAACATTGTTTCTTGTGTTTCAACACGAGAACTCGTCATATATTAAGTGTACTTAGTATTTGCCATTGTTGTTTAATCGAAATAGTCACATTATGGACTTATACGTAGTAATACGGATGTGACTTGTGCGACCAATGGCTATTAGACCACCCAGAAATTTGTTTCACGCATGACCATTACGTTTAGTCAGGGTTGCAGAAAGAAATTATACTGTAGTACTTTTTCAAAATGGTGACTAACTAGCCAATAACACCATTCCTGGGAAAAAAGAGCCGCGAAAGGATATATGTAACACACAAATTTTACTCAGTCATTTACTCCATTAATCATTCTCAAAAGTCAAAACACTACATTCTTAATCAAACTATCTGCAATTTCTACCCGCCCTTTGCACAGTAACATTTTACACTTCATGGTTTTCAGGATATTAATTTTTTTTTACAACAAACTACTAATACTATCTTTTATTATAAAAGACGAACACCAACAAAAGAAAGTCTGTATGGTAAGCACACATGTCTGTAGATATACGATAATGTTTCAGTTTTTATAGGCCGGTGTCGATACACGTATGCAACCAGTAGAATGCTCTTTGTCATGCAAACAACTTGCTCTCAGTAGTATACGTATCACTTGACTATACTAACCTTATAATTTGATCAACTGATTATTCAATGGAACGCTCCATCCTATAAATGTCAAGTAACAATGAACAATCTGCAACTACGAGTCAACAATCCTACCATAAACATTCATCATCTTATTACTCGAACAGAAATAACCATAAAAAGCATTTCAGCATCACACTCAATAATCAACATGATTACCCAGAAAATGAACACCGCAGAATTACAACATTAGAGACAGGGATCATAGAGAATCTGCTAGAACAAAATAGTTTGCGAGTACTAAATTTTATTCATTTCAGAAACCACGACTAGCCTAAATATGAATTCAGAGTGCTACCGATAAATAAACTTCATCACCTTTAGGACCATGATCAAGTGATAGTTCTTTCCAATATCCGCTTCAATTTGAATCAATCTCTTCAAGAACTTTTAAGTTAGAAGGACATATGAAACCTTCAGATTTTAAACGAGCGAGAGCCTGCCAACAAATGAGTAATGAAAAGATAACAAAAATGAGACTGGTGTAATGCCTATATGAATTAACTGTTATCAAGGCAAAAAAATGAAAATGGAACTTGCAGACGCTAGACGAACAAGAGTATGAAAGAAAAGCGTTCATACTCCATGGATGATTTCTAATCAGATAATAAGAGAAGCACCTATCCCAATGACCAGCAACAAGAAAGCACATATATGTGTTTGTGACAAAAAGAAATACCAAAAAGTGCAGGCTACTCGCGGGTTCATAGTTTCTTCAGTTATGCAAATGTATGGTTTAATGACCTTCACACTAAGTAGTTGTGAATCTAACACTTTGTTCTCAAGTTTTTTTTTAAAAGAATGGAAAGGGATGAGACGGGAAGGGAAAGGGAATGGATCATATTAGGAAAAGAGCATGTACATAAATTTGTGTTCTCCAGTTTATTTTTTTAGTTAGAAGAAAAGAAAAGGAACCAAATATAATTACAAAATTACCCCCATTTTCAATAGATACATAATATTACTTGAACAACTTGTTTTTACAGTTTGTGTCACGTCTTTTTTGCATGTGTAGTATGTGTCTCGTCTTTTTTTGCATGTATAGTTTGTGTCTATTCCCCTGTACACAACAAACACGTCACATTTTCAAAAAACAAAACAATTGAGGAGATTTCATGCATGTTAAAACAGTTTCACTTACTTTTGGAGATAATGCTCTAAAACAACTTTATTTACAGATAATGCTCTAAAACAAGAGTACTTGTACCATAAATTTTAAGTCTTTTGCATAGATTTATTATAAAAGGTAAAAAAGCACTTAAGTTTAAAAAAAAAATTGTGAAACCGATAATGCTCTAAAACAAGAGTACTTGTACCATAAATAATAAAAAAAGTGAACATCGTCATCCACGATTATCAAAGTCTCTAGAGTGGGCTTGTCGCATGGTTGCTTGCATGGTTGCTTTGAGGTACGACGATCTTTGTGCAAAAGGGCAACCAAACATTCCGCGTGTTTTCACCGGATTTTCTAGCAAAAAGTTATATGCAACATGCATTTCTTCGTCTTCAAGATTCATGAGCTGCAATTGTTCGTAAATTTCTCCTTCAGTATACACATGTGGACGAGAGTTTTCAAGTACCTTATTCCAACAACAAAAAAATCAACAATATTAATACAATATATATATAAACAACAAAGTATTACAAATAAATATTAGAAATAACTCGAATACCTTAGAATTTCTGTCCAAAGCGTGAACAATGTTATCAAGTGAAATAGCAATCTTATCGTTGTTGGATGGATCCTCTTCAAAAATCTTTCTTTTCTTACTCTTTGATTTTGTTGCAAGTTTACCATCTGATTGTGGTGTAGGTGATGCAACAAAGATATCATCGGTAGTCTCGATATTATCTAGGTTGATCACATTGTTTTCAATCAAGTGATCAACTTCTTCGACTGTTTCTGCCTGCTGGTCATTGATTAGTTTGTTTTTTTTTCTCTTTAGCGGTATAAGAACAAGTGCCTGTAGCTCTATCTCTAGCCCACAAAGCATACATCTCATCATAACAATTTACTGGTGTTGTCTTCAACTTGTAAACATCAGGTTTTGCCTATACATAAAAGAATAAGTAACAAAACAATCAAAATTATTAGTTTGACAACAAATATAATGAACATACCGTCTTTAGTTGTTCCCACACATCATCTTCAGCCTCAATTAACCGGGTAGTTTCGTTCCATGAATAGCCACTCAATGCAACTCCTTTGAAAACATCATGGAACTGGTTAAAGTACCTTTTTAGAGTCTTAATTCGATTCATCAAAAAAAAATTCTCAATAGGCATATTGAACTTATCACTTAATTCCTTCACTATATTATTATATGCACGAGATGTGAAAGTCCCATTAGGCCTATTCCCTTCGTTTTGTTCTTTAAGCATAGCCGCGATAAATGCAGCGTCCATCTTGTCATTCCACGAAACCGCCTCCTTTTTTATGGTATCTTCCTCAATTTCTTTTTTGGGAGCTTCATCATTTGGTATTTTTCCCATTGTTGGTTCCTATATTAAAAACATAAAAATATTATCTATCAATTTAAGAACTATCACAAAATAATATAGTATCCAATTGTAAGTGATTATATAATAAAATGCAAAACATCAATAAGTAATTAGACACAACAATTTTTGATAAGTTTTATTTCAACCAATAAACAAAAAGTTCCAGACATATAAAAGGACAAAAGACAATAGCCATGCAAAATCTAAACAGACATATTAATTTCATTGTTCGGATTCAATATATAATCATTCCACATGTCATGCGCTATTGAGTTTCGTATTTGTTCTCCTCTATCATCCGCGTCTCCTTGTCCTTGGGGTTCGTCATCATGTGATGCATCCAACGTGTCATTTATCACTTCATCTTCAAGTTCTTTGTCACGATCTACCTCAAGTAAAAAGTTATGCAAGATACAACATGCCAAGAATATGTTTGATTGTGTATCGCAGGAGTAGAATGGTTCTGTTGCACTTCTAATTATAGGAAACCTTTTTCAATACACCAAATGCTCGTTCGATAGAGTTCCGCAATGATGAATGTCGATACACCAAATGCTCGTTCGATAGAGATAGTATTGCATTAAGAACTCTATGAAAATGTCTACTAGTAGCTGATACGGATCAACGATATAACCAAGAGACAAAACGGGTTCTAAAATCGTTTCCTATAATATGCAAAAATCTAGCAACTTGTTCCTCAACTGACATACGTTGGGTTGGACGAAGGCCACATTCATTTTCTAACTTTTGACACAGTAGCTTAAAAGCATCCAAACTCATACGAATGATTTTACGACAATTAGTATTTGTTGCCAGGTCTTGCAGCATCTCTTCTCGCACTGCTTGTCTATGCAACATATTTTCTTGGGAAGGTAAATTAACACGTTGTCTTTTTCGAGGCCTACGTGCGAGATAAGCGACAACTAAACAAACCACGTGAATTACAGCTAATTGTTGAATTCTCGCCATACGATATAAGTCATCCGCATCCATAATGTAAATGTTTAATCACTACATAAAATATATTATAACTTAGCATGTTGTGTTAGGTGTTGGCAATAAGAAAATAACTATACTAGTCATGGCTTTTGATCAAAGTCATACTCATACATGTTTCAGTCATCATCATTCTTTTCCCTCTTTTATCAAATTTACAACTTTCACGTGCATATATATAGACATGTAGAATTCTAACATTCATTATATCTACACTTAACTTCTTCTATGTTAATGCATACTTACTGTTAAAAAGTTAGCATTTGCATACATTATTTGCATACATATTGTTAGAAAATAACTATACTAGTCATACTTATTGTTAGAAAATAATTTTGTATTACATTATTTGCATACATGCATACATCCATAAAAACCAATTTGACACCTTTAATCATATATAGACGTAGTTAAAAAGTGAGCAAGTTACAAATCTCTTTTTGTCATGATAGCATATACAACAGATCTAGTGTTTCTGTTATTCTCCATCTTTTTTTACAAATACAAGTCAAAAGCAATATCTTTTTTTTAACAGCAAAAGCAAAAGCAATATCTTTGATATGGTGCATCTTAACCAATGAATGCTTTTGGTTTGATAAAACATTAATTTAGGTGTATGCTATATATCTCATCTGTGAAGCATATGCTGTGATTTCCTGTATAACAATTGATACTAAAATGATATATGCCAAATCAGTCTCTTTTTTTTTTAGTTTCTTCATTATAACCTAATACTAATTGGCGTTATAATCACGCTTTTATTTCAAATGATGTATATACAAGGGGCAAACAAACAGCAGTACGGCACGCATAATATACTACACCATGCAAATTTGTGCCAGATTTTTTAGAGCAGCATACTAGTGGAATTAGCTTATACCAGCGCCCAGATCAATACATTCTTATATTTACTTGGAGTCACCAAAGATGGGTTGGGGTGGTTGCTTCGTTCTAGGACTCATATAGGAATTTAACTGAAGCAGAACCAACAACAACTCGTAGCCTGACAAAACTACACAAATTGGCAGCCAAAAGTAACCCCTAAACAACAAAACTAATGAGCCAACATACAAAAATCGCTACTCTTATACACATTTTATTTTTCAAATAATAAGTTTCCACTTGTTCAAAAGGTTGGTCCTATCCTAGCTAGTTTGACTGATAATCCGTCTTACTGATACAAATAATTCACAAAATAAGTTCTATACTAGTGGCTATAGACAAAATAAACAAGTAACAAAAAACAATATTTACTGTTGATAGTAGATGATTGTTCAGAACTGATCCTTTTCTTTTATGCCGTCACTTTTGGAACTAGGGTTATGAGAATGATAAACTACGTGCACATAAAAATAGGGATATAAATGTAATTTAGTAAAAGCCCATGTTGTAATCACACGTTTTCCTTCCTGATCATCCTAAAATTGGACGGATTATCTTTGTACACAAAAAGCCCATGCCTTCCATTCCTTTCCCCTTCCTGTCCTCTACCCTCCCTTCCTAAAAAAACTTGAGAACACACAAATATTATGATTTCCATTCCTTTCCCTTTTCATTCTTTTAAAAAAAACTTGAGAACAGAGTGTAAGGGGAGTGCGGGGATGTGCAATTAAACTTATTATACTTTTTGACTGTTTGGATAAAGTGATTCCAAATTTTATTTTCTAAAAAAAACAGGAGTGAAATGCACTTTTCATACCTGTGGTATGTCCAGATTGCATATATAGTCACTGGTCTTTCGAAACTGCAGGCGGCCTACCTGGTCTTCCATTAAGTGTTCACTTTGCTACTTTGACCATAACAATCGTTATCCGTTGACCGTTAACTTTCGTTGCTACATGGATACTTTTGTCCTTTTCCTTTTAAATGGCCATTTTTTTATCAGCCCCACCCATCATTTTCACTGATCTTATTATCAGTTCCAACACACCATATTACCACGAAACCAGCTCCACGTCATCACCACAGCTACCACCTCTGTGATAGCAGTTCCACAGGCGTCGACTCCATCTGCAACAAAATCACAGTGACTCACAACCAGATTTTTAAATCAACTCCACAACATCCATCACATCCTAATTCTTCACACAATCAAACATCATTTCCATAAAAGTCAACAACACAACTCGAGAACATCAACCCTCGGCACCATCAACACACTTATCGTGGGTTTTATAGGAATGGTGTGAAGTGATTTGGTTTGGATCTGATTAATGATTTTCGAGTGTGGGTTTGAGGTTTTTGTTTTTGATGAATAACAAATCTGTTGGGGATTTTGTTTGTGTCGTAATTTTGCGGTGGGTTGGATTCTTGGTTTATGTTGCTGGAAGATTGAATTGGGGGAAAAAGAAACAAATGGAATAAATCGATTTTTGAAATAGGCGGTGATGGTGGCGACGAAGGTGGTGGGGTGATGGTGGCGGCGGAGGTGGTGGTTGTGCAGGTGGTAATGGTTGTGCAGGTGGTAATGGTGATGTTGGAAGGGATAATGAACAAGGAAAAAGACAAATGTAGCCCTGTAGCAACGAAACATAACGGTCAAAGTATAACGTTCGTTACGGTCAAAGTACCAAAGTGAACACTTAATGGAAGACCAGGTAGGCCGCCTGCAGTTTCGAAAGACCAGTTACTGTATATGCAATCTGGACATACTACAGGTATGAAAAGTGCATTTCACTCAAAAAACAGAATTACAAAAGGGCATGTTAGAAAAAAATATTTATTAGTACAAGTCTAAGATTATCTACTTATCCCTGGGTTCAAAGAACGGATGATCGGATTCTAATTCTAACCCTAATCGGATGTGTGTGTTTCGTCCTCTTCGTTGTGTGTTTCAGTATGGCGATTTCAGCTTCATTTTGTATGATTACCAGAGTTGAACATAACATATATGATAGGAAGAGAGGCACATGAGAATTATCCCAATTTGCTTCTATTTAAGTCACATTAATCACATCCAAAACAAATTATCAAACAGCAAATTGCCAAAATAAACAGAAAGTTGTACCTCTAAACATGATTTCCCGATTTTAAGCTCTTTGACATGGCCAAGGCTTGGTATTAATCCTTTGAGCATCTCTCCATGGATTTTCTTAGGCTTGCAACACGTCTCGCCAGAATAATTTAATTTAGCATTAATGATCGAAGACACATTTAACAACAAAATCTTCAATACCCTAACATAATGGATTGTTAGGGACGAAATATAAGGAGCATTGATTTTGATAGAATATGTTTCATATACTTCAAATCTATCCAGCCCAAACACATTCAAGGACATCCCAGACAACACCAAGTTCTTAACACTTTTGTTAGTAATATAGTCGCTCAAATCCATGGCAATCGTGCAACACCAAAGTTTCCAAATGAGGACTTCCCGATAATATATTTTTAATGAAATCATCACAGAAATTACCACCTATAATGCTCAAGCTCTTAAGGTTTTTCCAACTAATGACACCAGTTCGGTAATAGAAGTGATGCAATCTAAGATGAATAAAACTTGAACTGATGAAAAAAAAGTCAGGTAAAACAAACCAAGTGCCTCGACAGTAAGTCCGAAGATTCAAATCAACCTCTTGAGCATTATGATTAATAGCATAACGGATACAATTGTTGATTTGCGACTGAGTCTCATTGGTGGAAAAGAAATGCAGTGTGAATCTGTTGATGTTGGATTGGTCACGTTGAGTTAGAAATTTCTCAACGAACGAAAGGAATTCGCAGGCACTGTTTGTCAAATCACTTGTCAACGTTGTTGTTGACTTGGGAATTTCATAATCGTGTTTAAAAGTGAGTTTATAAACTTGAGGCCACAGATGCTGCCATCGTTTGGAGAGTGTACCTGTTCGAATCGCCTCTTCGGTTCCAGGTAAACGAGAGATGATATCAACAAGTAAGCAGTCTGGTACCGAGCTTATTCGATCTTCTTTGCGTTTGATTTCTCTATGTTTTCTTTGCATGGCACCAATAACACACAAATCATTCAATTTATTTTTTATCTCTTCTGATCTTGGGCTCATACATTTTTATGTGGCCATTATATAGTCCATTAAACCCGACCTGTGTACCGGCCTGACTTTCATGTCCATGCGGTTGTTTATCGGGTTGCTCGGTTTATTTGATCTGGATTACTTAGGTAAATTGTTTTTTTTGTTAATTCGGAAATCGAACCAAACTAGAGTTCAGCTAAATCAAAAACCGAGAATTTAGTTCGATTTTTTAGTTGACTCGAATAATCGAATTACACTATTTATTTTTGAAAATGTACTATTATATAATATTTAGCAAAACAAATATTTCAAGTATAATAATTGGTTTTTTATATTGAGATTAAATTTTATGATCATTATATTATATAAAGACGTTTTTTTTATTCTGATTCTCAAACTCATATCCAACCAGAAAACCGAATTTATAGTTTAGTTTGGTTATTAACCAAAACTCAAATTCTATGTTCGGTTTAGTTATAGTTCGAGTTCGATTCAGTTCGATTTTCATTTTTGTTTTTATGAGTCGGACCGAAATTATGGACACCCTTATGCTCGAGTGTCTTAGAGAGAATTACATAAATCGTCCATGTGGTTTGCTGAATCCTATACTTTTGGTCCCTAAGTTTTTTTCAACGGTATTAGTTCTCATGATTTCTTTTCCTTACAGATGTAATACACTATCTATATTTTATATTAAATACATAAAAATGGCAGGGGTATTTTGGTCTTTTTCAAAAATTTATTTTTTTCGAAAATTGTTTTTTTATTTCAAAAAATAATTTATTTTGAATTTATTTTTCACAAAATATTTTTTTGAATTTTTTTAGGAAAGCTTATTATTTATTTTAATTTTAATTTTTTTTGGAGAAATTTTTTTTTGAGTCCATATAAGATTCGAATCAAATATGAGTCAATATAGAATTGATTTTTTTTTTCAAAATTCCAAATTTTGTTCTTCAAAAACTTTAAATTTATAAAAAATCTATAATGTTTCTCTCCAAAAAAGAAATTTTCGGAAAAATATTGTTTGAGAAATTTTTTCTGAACAAAAACATATTTTTGAAAAAAAGGTAATTTCGAAAAAAGTATTTTTTTTTAAAATAAATCAAAACAAAAAATTATAAAAGTTACTATTGTATAAATTTAAATAAATATATAAAATTATACACATTTTTCATTATATAGATTTATTTCAAAAACATTTTTTTTTAATTCTCCAAAAAATTTAAAATAAAAAAAACGTTTTCTTCAAAAATATAAATTTTCGAAATATATTCACTGAAAAGAAACTTCAAAATAAACTATTTTTTGAAATAAAAAAACAAATTTTCAAAATAAACGTTTTGAAAAAGACCAAAATACCCCTATCCTTTTTGTGTATTTAATATAAAATATAGATAGTGTACTTAGATATGTAAGAAATAAAATTCATGAGGACTAATACCGATGAAATAAAAAAACATAGAGACAAAAAGTGTAGGATTCAACAAACCACAAGGACAAAAAGTCTTATAAACTATTTCGAATTTGTCGTCATTCACCGATATAATAAAAAAATTAGGATAATCAATACACCAAAACACATTTTAGTACCTTGAATTTAGCAAAGTACATCATCTAGTACTATAAACTTTTAATGGTGTGATATAGTACGTTAAACTTGGCAAAATGAAATTTTTATTACTCTATATTAACTAACTCTTTCATTTTTAGAATTGAACTATTTTTTTATTTCTGAAAAAGTAATATAATATAATATTTTAATTTATTTATTTAGAATATAATGAATATATATAAATTGCATTGATTTCTAAAATATGTTTGAACTGTACGTCTTCATGTCATAATATTAAATGTTTGTTTCAAATATTTTAGTAATATATTATGAATGAAGATATATATTAGAATCAATGTCACATATGGGTTTTTATATTAGCAAATTAAAATACTATATTAGTTTTTTAAAAAAATTTAAAGAAATATATTTACCAAAATGCTACTATATATATCTTGTGAATACTTTATTAAAATAATTTTTATAAAGAAAAAAATTAATTATTGAGTCAATTATGATTTTCTCATGTATAATTTGTTGAATTTGCGACAGATCATTATCATTTTCTCAAACATGACTGAAAATAAGAATTGAAAAAAAAGTTCTTCAAAATTATATAGAAGTGCGCATTTAATGAAAGGTAAAAAAAAAGTACTCGTTGTGATGGTATATTTTTTGTCGCTTGATAACTTTTGTCGTTTGCAAAATATTTTGTTTTTAAAAAAGAAGTGGAAAGTGTGTTATACTTATTTTTGATGAAACAATTAGAATTGTGACATTGAATATATACTACATTATAGATATATATTGATCTCAACTCATCCTCGTTTGCAAACCTTTAGCACCCAAAACCATATAACAATTTCACGTATGAAATCCACGTTTGCAGACACAGGCAAAACAAGACACAAATCAACTAAATGGCATTTATATTTTCTTATATAAAAAACTTCGAACACAATTTTTACAACCAAGTAAACTTAGGAAATAGATATTTATATAATGGGGGGCTTTCTTTTCAGAACTATTTTTATTGACAGAACTATCAGAACCATAATAAGCCAATCAAATTTTAGATAATTAAATAACTTTATTTTAGTAAGTAAAAAATGTGTAAGGACAAAAATGTCATTTTTATTTATTCATAATTTTTAGAAAGTATTCAAATTTACTTTAATTGTTGACTAATGTTAACTTTTTTTGTTTTTTATTAAAATTCGTTTTTAAAAAGCATTAATTTTTGAATTTAATGTTTTATAATTTTATGTTTTATTAGTTAATATAAAAATATATTTTTATTTTATTTTCGTTTTTTTTTACTTTTTTGGAATTTTTTTTTAGTTTCAAAATGTTAAATACATGTATGTTTTAAGGATTATTTTTAACATTTTTTTCAACATCTATGTTTGTCAATGAGTAAAATACTTATTTTTTAAGATAATTCAAACTTATAGCAAATAATAACATAATTTTTATACAGAAAAATTAATACTAATTGAAATACAACTAAAATACAGATTTTTTGAATTAAAGTACATAGATACTGAAAACGTGATATTGAATTAAATACGATTGAAATATAAATGTACACGTCTTCAAAGAACGTATGGTACGCCCTCCACAATTGAAATATAAACTCTTTCAAAGAATATATTTACACGTTTTTAAAGAACCTTCGTAGACCTTTGTAGTTTGAGCTTCCTGAAATGAAAAATAATTAAATTAATACGATGTTGAATATAAAAACAAAAGACTAACAATACTATATTAGTACAATTTAACTTACTTTATAAAAAATAGTAAATAACATGCATGTATTATAAAAAAAACATATGTATTAGTAAAAAACATACATGTAAAACTACAAAACATGTATGTTTTAGTAAAAAAAACATACATGTAAAACTACAAAACATATATGTTTTAGCAAAAAAAAACATATATGTCCACTAAAAGACATGTATGTATTAGTAAAAAAAACATACATGTCCACTAAAAAACATGTATGTATTAGTAAAAAAACATACATGTCCACTAAAAAACATGTACTGTTATGTATCAGTCAAAAAACATACATGTCCACTAAAAAACTTGTATGTATTAATAAGAAAACATACATGTCTACTAAAGTACATGTATGTATTAGTCAAAAAAACATACATGTCCACTAAAAAACTTGTATGTATTAGTAAAAAAAACATACATGTCCACTAAAGTACATGTATATATTAGTTAAAAACATACATGTCCACTAAAAAACTTATATGTATTAATAAAAAAACATTTATGTTATACCAACAAGACATTTAATTATTCAAACTTAAGATGACATCTCAAATCAAATCCTTAATGTAAAATTTAAAATAACACAAAACCATAAAAATATTTATAAACAAACTACACACATATAAATAATGGAACACCAAAATGCATAGCGTCTTTTTTAACACCCAAAATGCATAGCCTCTTTTTTTACACAAAAAAAAATAATCATGTACATATGTCGCTTTAATTTAATCATAATGTAGAATTTTAATCTTTTATCGATGACGTGTATAAAATGTTTATTTGGTTGTGACAGCAAAACACCTATGTCAACAAGCCTTTAATATCTTTGGCTTTATTTTTTGACCAAGATCCATCACACCAAAAAATCAATCTATTTTATCTTTCATGTGAAAAAATTCAATCTTATGTATCTATATTTTTTATTACCTTTTTGAAGAGTATACCAAGATCTATTAGAAACTCAGAAAACTCTAGGGTCGCGTTTAGTTGGAAAACATTCTCTATCATTTTCTATTTTTTGTTTTGTAGAAAAAGAGAAGGGATTTCCATCTCCACAAAACACTTGAAAATTTACAAAACGCGTTTAGTTAGAGAAATATGTATTTGTGTTTTCTATTTATCAAAACTAGAAAACATGTTCAAGTGTTTTTGTTTTAGGTTTTCGTCAGTGAATTTACGTTTTCTTCGGTAAATTCACGTTTTCGTCATTAAATTTACGTTTTCGTCAGTAATTTTACGTTTTCATCAGTAATATTACGTTTTCGTCAGCAATTTTACGTTCTCGTCAGTAAATTTACATTTTCGACAGTAAATTCACGTTTGGGTCAGAAAATTTTGGTTTTCGTCAGTATTTTTACGTTTTCGTTAGTAAATTTACGTTTTTGTTGGTAAATTTATGTTTTCGTCAGTAAATTTACGTTTTCATTATTTTAACGTTTACCTCAGTAAATTTAAGTTTTGTTAGTAAATTTACATTTTCGTCAGTGAATTTACGTTTTCGTAAGTAAATTTACGTTTTTGTCAGTAAATTTTACGTTTTCGTTAGAAAATTTACGTTTTTGTCAGTAAATTTACATTTTTGTCACTAAATTTACGTTTGCGTCAGTAAATTTACGTTTCGTCAGTGAATTTACGTTTTCGTTTGCAATTTTACGTTTTCGTTTGCAAACGTAAAAATTTTATTGACGAAAAAGTAAATGTACCGACAAAAAGGTAAATTTGCTGACGAAAACGTAAATTTACTGACGTAAACGTTAAAATAATGACAAAAGCGTAAATTTACTGACGAAAACGTAAATTTATTGACGAAAACGTAAAAATACCGACAAAAACGTAAATTTACTGACGAAAACGTAAATTTACTGACAAAAACGTAAAATTTCTGACGAAAACGTAAAATTTACTGACGAAAACGTTAAAATAATGACAAAAACGTAAATTTACTTTACTGACGAAAACGTAAATTTAGTGATGAAAACGTAAGTTTACTGATGAAAACGTAAATTTTCTGACGTAAACATTAAAATAATTATGAAAACGTAAATTTACTGACAAAAACGTAAATTACTTACGAAAACGTAATTTAAATGTAAAATTTCTGACGAAAACGTAGATTTACTGACGAAAACGTAAAAATACTGACGAAAATGTAAATTTACTGACGAAAACGTAAATTGCTGACGAAAACGTAAATTTACTGATGAAAACGTAAGTTTACTGATGAAAACGTAAATTTTCTGACGTAAACATTAAAATAATTATGAAAACGTAAATTTACTGACAAAAACGTAAATTACTTACGAAAACGTAATTTTTACTAACGAAAATGTAAAATTTCTGACGAAAACGCAAATTTTCTGACGAAAACGTAAAAACGTAAAAATCTAACGAAAATGTAAAATATTTGCGTAAACATAAAATACTGATGAAAAAGCAAAATTTCCAACGCAAACGTAAAAATAAAGAGAAAATTAGATATTTTGTGTTAAAAGGAAAACATGGAAAACAAAAAAAAAATTGTTTTCTTGTTTTGTGTATAAAAGGGGAAAATAGGAATTTTGTGTTTTGTAGAGATATTTTGTGGAAAATGATGATTTGAACGCGTTTTCTATTTTCCTTTTTTCTAGAAAATATTTTGTGGAAAATAAGGTGTTTTTCATCCAACTAAACGCAGCCTAGATGTTTGATAAATCTGTGTCGTGATAAACGATAAAATCACATCATCGCCCTATTGTCGCCGACCGCCTTTGTCATCTTTTACTCCAGCCGCAGTCGCCTTTGTTACCTTTCATAACACAACTTTCAACAATAAAGATCGTTGATGCATAGCTATAATACTTTTCTAGCCTAGTTAAGTAGTACATATGCTAGAAAAATCTAAATGAATTAAACAAAGAGATTTAAATAAAATATTTACACTACATACCTTAATATCTCGCATTCGGATCTAACGTGGGCGTTTGATTTGCTTTTGAAACGTTTCCATGACGTCGCAAAAAAAAAATGCTAAGAAAATCCAAATAAATTAATGGATTATTAATTCATGCGAATAAATCAAAACACTTACATGACTACGCTAGAATAATTCTTAAAAATTGCATAGAATGTTGGAGGTGGGGCTCATCATTTATATTGGTCATAAAAGGATGGGGGTTTTCATTTTTGGGCATGCTGTTGATTATGAATGGAGGCGGCACACTGTTGTGGGGGTTAAGAGTTTGATTGTAGGAGATGACTTTCTAAGATCTGTGATAAAATAAAGTGGATCGATATTAAGAGATTAAGGTTGGGCGCAACGCACCAGAAAAAACTAGGTCGGGTCTCGGTCGCGACCGGGTCGTCGCGTTGCGGCAATTCGGTCGCCAGAGCATTTCTAGCACAAAACGACTTTGGTCACGACTCATTTGAAAACTCGGTCTTTTGTTTGTGTGTTTAATAAAAAAAAAACTTTTTTTTTTCTAAATTTAACATGTTTTAATCGTGTTTTAAGTATATAAATTTTATAAAAAATTTCTAAATTTTAATATATCGAGCTTTGTTTAATTCCTCACAACATATATTGATTTGACAATTTTTTGAGTTAGTTTTACCTAATGCATTATACCCTCTTTACTTTTAATGTTCCGTAATGTTTTTTAGTTTATGTAATGTTTTTGTTTTTTTTAATTGTAATGCGTGTTGTATTGAATAAAATGTTTTTTTTGAATAAAATATTATTTTTGTTAAATATAAAATGTTATTTTTATTAAATAAAAAAATAAAAAAAAATTGAATTAGGTCGCATTAAGTCGCCGGGTTGTGGCAAATAGGTCGCACTAGGTCGTCGGCCGAAAAAACTAGGTCGCGACCCTCATGCGTTGTGCCTAGCCTAATATATTTTGTAAATGGCCATTGTACCCTTTTTATTACTTTTAACATATTATTTGGTTTGTTGTTTATTACGAAATTGCCATGGCTATTTTCAACCTTTGATCAAAAATCTAATGGCTAATAATTGGTTCTGATAATTCTTACACTAAAAATGGTTCTGAAAAGAAAGTTACACTTTATATAATAATTAACATTACGTCGCAAATTTTTATGCCCGAGACGCCTAGTTTTGTCCCTATTTACAAATCAGCGTTGTTAAAATCTGGAAAGACATATAGGAATATGATGATTATGTATAAAATGACCAAATTATTCTTACCATATAATCCCTAACATGGTGTAATCTATACTACATATTAAAATAAAATACCTACTATTTTTGGATACATTGTAAATCAACTTACAACATTATATGCATAATGTACAATTATATAAACATATTAGAAACTATTTACTTATTTAGTACATACTTTAATATTCATTTTAAAACTAACTATTACATAATATTAAAACTAATTAATACATAATACTAGAGCTAATTACTAAATAATTTATTACTCATATTAAAAGTAATTAGTACATAATAATAAATTATACTTGAAAATAAAAATAATTAATACAAAGTAATATTTGTTAATACACCACATTATTTATAAATAAAATTATATATTCACATCAAACAACAATTAAAAGCATATATCTACAAAATCGTACATATTTTATTTACCTAAAATGATGGTTTATATAGTTTTAAAAATCGAACAAGGCCAATGGTTCAACTGAGACGAGCCTTAGAGGGCCCGCCGAAACAAATAAAAACAACGTCGTTACATTAATATGTACTTTTTTAAACGACACATAAATCTGTACTATTTATAAAAGATATTGCATTATCTCACTCTCTTCAAAATTTTAATTAGTACAACGCTAGGGCATCCACTATGATAAACTTTTGTAACGGTTTATAATAGTGTCAAATCACCATAAAACATTTATTCATAAATTTTTCTATGTTATAAACGTTTCTCCACTGTGCTTAAACTTGTATAAACCTTTACAAAATCTCCTTAACTCAATTGCATTAAATTTTGAAAAAAGGTCTAAGATGTTGAACCTTTTTATTTCACATAAGCATAAACCTAATTTTTATAAATAAAAATAAACCTTTTCATAATTTTATAAACCTCTTAAAAACAATCATAGTTGATGCTCTTACAAGCGTTTGATACAAACCTTTACAACACATAAACTTCATAAATTACATATGTATTGTTGATGAGTAATACACATTAAATGACAGATGAATACAAATTAATATGCAACATGTACAAATAATTATTGTTATAAATTATAACTTTTTACATAAGAATTATTTAATTGTTCACTAATATAAGGGTCCGTTTGGTATGAAGTCGGATTTTACTTTGGGTGTGAGATTATAAAGTGGGTGGTTTAGGTTAGAAAGAAAAAATATAGGAGTTATCAAGAGATTGTATTAATAGTTGCTTGGTTTATGTTGAGTTAGGTTTAGATTTTAAAATTTATTTAAGATTTAAATATGAATTTAATAATGAAACTAAATTGTAATGTAAATAATGAATAACTGTTAAAAATAAATATAGTTTTTAAAATCAAAAAGGAAAGTGATGTGGGGGTTTTCACAAAAAGGTACATATGAGATGTGATTTATAAAACCCTTTGAATTAAGGGATGAGGTCAACTTTCAAAACCTGAGAATATGTACCAAATGTTAGTTTTAAAATCTAACCCTTTTCTTTCACAGAAAAGATGGAAACCAAACGAGCCCTAAGTTTAATAGAAAACATGTGTTTGGTTTTGAACTATTTAACTTTTTTAAAAATTGCATATTCGAAAATATATATCGTATATGTGCGTATTTTAGTAAACTTTAGTGACATAGTAATCAATTTGTTAATTAGTTCAATTAAATTGTACATATTAAAGTTAAAGATTTTAAGGTTATTATAATGTATGAAAACGTGTAAACATATAAACTACGATTTTTTTTATTTACATGTTATATAATATTTTAATAGATTTACACAAATTAACAAATACTTTTTATAATCAATTATCACAATCTCATAATACTATTTTTATATGAAATGATTTATAATTCCTTAAAGTTATTATAATTTAAAGCCGTCATCGTTATTCATAAATATAATCATAAAACATTGCGTTCACAGAATTTTAGTTTTATAATACTTGCAGCCGCAACGCGCGAGTACTTACTAGTGACAAATTAAAAGTACAATAGCTTATGAAGAGTCTTAGAAAAAACCATTTGTACTCCTCTTACGTTTTTGCGACAGTTATTATTTTTTTTTATAATATCATTTATGTTATAAAATTGTGAAACGAAAAATACGAAAACGAAAAAGTAAAACTTAACAAGTAAAAATCATGAAACTAACAAAATAATACGAAATAAAAACTGATAAAAAAATTAAATTATATCATAAATAAAAGGACAAAAACAAGTGAAAATATATTTTTAAAAATTTATTAGTGGTACATGAAAACTAATAGTAACACCAATTAAAAGTACAAGAAGCATCTTGAGTTGTACTTATAGTTTAAACTACATTTAACCAATAGTTATCGTAAAAAGTACAAAAAGGTAAATCTTAAATAAATTTCCAAATTTGCCACACAAGTTTACAAAGTTTATAAACCAAGCCCATCTTCTCCCAAGATAAAATCCTAATAAATCGTTTCAATTTCATTCCCCAATATTTGACCTAATTCCATAACACCCCCCTTTAATTCTTCGAACCCTAAAAAAACCCTAATTCGATTCAAAAACTGCAATTACTCAGTAAGTTACTCACTTTCTTTAATCTTTTGCTTATTTTTTCATGTTTTTTACGGTTTTTGTGATATGGGTTTTGTTTAATTTGTTGTTTTGTTGTGTAAAGTTTGTATCTTGATTTGAATTTGGCTGTTTTTTAGGGTTTTAGATGTGATTTTAGGGTTCTAGATTGATGTGGGTCTGCTTTATTTGTTGGTTTATTGCATAAAGTTTGTTACTTGATTCGAGTTTGAGTGGTTTTAGGGTTTAAGATTGGTTTTAGGGTTCAAGATTGCTACTTTGTGTGAATTTGAGTGATTTTAGGGTTTAAGATTGATTTGGGTATGCTTAATTTGTTGATTTATTGCATAAAGTTTGTTACTTGATGTGAATTTGAGTGATTTTAGGGTTTAAGAATCAAGACTGAGGTGGGTTTTGTTAATTTTGGGGAAAAAGTTAGTTTTTGATAGGGTTTTGGATAATGCTGCTTGTGGGTTTAAGGCCATACGACAGATAGTTCGTAGAATCGCTTTTTGAGTCTTTTTGGTTTAAACGGAATTGACGTACAGTGTGCAATAACGGTGGGTATAACTTGTTTAAAGTAATTTAGGGTGCAAGTTTGAGATATAGGCAATCCTTTGAGTATTTGGCCGACTAATCCACGGCACCGCTACACTGACTAAAACCGGGTAAAGCCCTCTGTGTATTAGTAATGAATGTAATGATAATGAGTGACTTTACGGTTTAAGAATCAAGACTGAGGTGGGTTTTGTTAATCTTGGGGGAAAAGTTGATTTTTGAGATGATTCTGAATAATGCTGGTTTTGGGTTTTGCGTAAGGCCATACGTCATATAGATAGTAGATTCGCCTTTTTTTTTTTTTTAAGTTTTTTGGTTTAAACGGAATTGACGTACGATGTGCTTGTGGATAACGGTGTGTATAACTTGTTTGGAGTAATGTAGGATGCAAGTTTGAGATGTAGGCAGTGGCGGACGCAGGAAATTCTATTGTGGGGTGCAATTTTTTTTTTTGACAATAGCAAGATGAAAAAAGTTAAAATCCGAATAAAAATTCGAGTATTATAACTTAAAAATTGAGATTTTTAGGTTTTAGAGTGTTAAATAGTGGATTTTAATGCGTGAGTGGGGGGGCAATTTGAGTTTCGAGTGGGGGGCACTTTATAAAAACGCTCAAAATTAACGAAAAAATACACTATAATTTCGTATTTTGGTCTAGCCATGCGGGGCGCCGCCACCCCGTACCCAAAGGGTATGTCCGCCACTGGATGTAGGTAATCCTTTGAATTTTTTGCCGACTAATCCTTGGCACAGCCATACTGCTCAAACCGGGTAAAGCCCTATGTGTTCGGGAGGTTTGCGTTGTTACAAACGCAAATCAAATTTGGGACGTTTCACATATTAGTAATGAATGTAAGAAGCTTTTACATACTTGGCTTCACTTGACTCACTAGATATAGGCAAATAGTGTTTATATGTTTGTTAAAGTGATGAACTTAGTCGTTTCAATTTTTATCGTCATTTAAGACATGGAAATTTTTTTAGTCTTCGTTTGTTTGGCTCATTAACATGTTAATACCTTTGTTTTGTTATAGTGTATGTATCTTATATCTATTGGCTGAGATGTATGCGTCAAAAGCATGAAGTTGGTATGCGCAAAGGTTATACGTTACAGTGTGTTCTTAAAATGATGGGAATGTGTGCATATAAAATCCTGCAATAAAGTTGTTGGCCGTGAGATATTTACTGGAATTTATGATATGTTAATAAATGGTTAAGTATATTGTAACGCCTACTGAAACAAGATATCGACAATAAATTGTTATAATATTGTGCTAAATGGGCATTTAGTGCGTACGAGTATATGACTCATAAAGTGTCTTCGCTTGCTTCGTATTTAACTTAACAATTTGGAGAAACTAGATGAGTAGGCGTAGATTATGCAGATGCAGAGTGATGAATAACCTACTTATTTTTTTCTGCCTGTGCGTGTTTGATTCTATAGTTATAGTCAATGGCGAAGGGGAAGCTTATACTAATATGCCAATCTGGTGGCCATTTTACGACAAGTGAGGATGGAACTTTGACGTACAATGGGGGAGATGCAACTGCTGCAAATGTCACCTCTGAGACTCCGTTTAGTGATTTGAAATTAAATTTGGCCGATACATGTGATTTGAAGCTGGAAACAGTGACAGTCAAGTATTTTCTGCCTGCAAACAAGCGAAATCTGATAACTGTAAAGAACGATAAGGATGTAAAAAGAATGATTGATTTTCATGGGGATGCACTTACAGCACAAGTGTTTGTTTCTGGAACACCAGGTTTTGTTCGTATTGTCCCTGAACCTGTCCCTGAACCTGTCCCTGAACCGGTCCCTGAACCTCAAGCTAACAGGTACTATCTTTTATCAGTATGGACCTTCAGCTATTACAGTTAGAGGTGGCAAATTAGGCTTGTTTGATAACGGGTCAAAATGGGTAACTTTTGTCGCAGGTCAACCAAAACTCCTTTTGTCCAATTCTTCTTATATAAATAATTATTGGGTCAACTGTGATCCAAAATTTACAACATTTTAGCTGAATTATAATTTTATGGAGATTTATTCATTAAAAAGTTACAGTTTGGGCGATGTAAGTAATATTGTTTGACTTCTACCAAGTTTATTACTGTAATAAGTTATTTTAGGAGGTCTAATGCATTATTAAGCTACTGTGGGCGATTTTTTCCCCGTTCGACCCATTTACTATATAAATTTGTTTACTGATTTACCTGTGATACGAATAAGCCTATTAATTAGTAAATGGGTTGAAATTGCCACCTGTGGTTATATTAGAAGTGCCTAAAATATACTCATCAGACAAATTGTTGATACCTGCAGGCAAAGCGATGCTAAGAATGACGAGACTGTAAACGATAATAACTTGGAAACCAAGAAAGATGAAACAGTAAAAAAAGGCAAAGGGGGTCCGAGGGTAAAACATAGCAAAGTGGGTGCCAAGAAAGATAAGGAAGCGAATAAAGACGACAAGGTTCCCAAGCGTCCTATCGCATCTCCGACTAGAATGACACGCCGTTCTGTTGCTGCTGCTGCTGCTACTGCTAAAGCTGAAGCAGCTTCTCATGAAAAAGAAAAAGAAAAGTCAGTCTCAGAAAGTTCTACCAGTGGTTCTTCAGATGCTGAATCTCAGCATGTCAACGAGAAAGCAAATTCTGACTGTAGTCCTGACTATGTTCCTTCTCGATCTTCAAAACAGAAGAAGGCCGATAGTCAGACTGAAACTGATGTCAATGCTAGCGCTGCTGATGGCGTCAAAAAACGAAAACGGACACCATCTTGGAAAGTTGGCGCTAATGGTCAGCCCACATTAATCTCTGATTCTGCGCCTCCAAAATCTCGGGGAAAAAGGCAGAAAGCTAATGAAGAAGGTTCGGGAAATAAAAAATCAGAGAGAAAAAGTGGCAGATCAGGTAGAAAGAGAGTACGCGGACGACCTACTACTAAAGGTGCCGGCAGTGATCAAGAATTTGATGAGCTTGTGGGGCCCTCTGCTCTTGCCATTATTGAGGATGACGCGTCAGTTGAGACTGTAGTATCTGTGTGGAAAACAGCCATTTCTGGTGTTGGTCAGGAGTTCTCAAATGTCTACGAGTTTCGTGAAGCGTTACAGAGATATGCTATGGCAAATGGCTTTGAATATAAACTCAAGAAAAATGATACAAATCGTGCTAATGGTGTATGTACTGGCGAAGGATGTTCTTGGAAGTTTAACGCTGTTTGGGTCCCAACTACGGAGTCTTTTAAAATAAAGACGATGAATAATGTACATACATGTGATTTGGAATCAAGTGTGAACTCGTTGGCAATTACCTTAAATGAGAAGCTGCAAAAATGTCCGGTGTTGAAACCAAAGGAAATTGCTAATCAACTTTTAAAGGACTCGGGGGTCGATCTGAACCATGGAACTTTGGTCGTCCAAGATGAACGTTTAGGATCAGATAAAGAGTCGTATAATCTGTTACCATGGTTTTGCAAGAAGATTATTGAATTAAATCCTGGCAGCATTTCTAAACTCATTGTTGGGGAGAACAAAATATTTAAAGCTCTATTCGTGTCTTTCTACGCATCATTATATGGGTTCCAAAGTTGTCGCCCCCTTCTTTTCCTTGAAGCTACTTCTCTGAGGTCCATGTATGGCGAAGTTTTATTGACAGCTAATGCTATTGATGGAAACGATGATTTTTTAACAGTTGCATTTGCTATAGTCGACGTTGAGGATGACAACAGTTGGCGTTGGTTCTTGGAACAATTAAAATCTGCACTCTTTGACTCACAACCCATGACTTTTGTCTTTCCTATGACTTTTGTCTTTGATATGGAAAAGAATTTGAAAACGCCTGTTTTTGAAGTTTTTCAGGATGCTCATGTCGGTTATTCAATTTACCATCTTTTGGAGAGTTTTAAGAGAAATGTAAAGGGTCCGTTTCAAGGGGACGGGAAATCTTTCTTGCCAGTTTATTTCTTGGCTGCAGCACACGCTGTTCGTCTTGTTGGTTTTAGAAAGTCAATAGAGCATATCAAGCAGATATCATCACAGGCTTATGATTGGGTGATGCAAATTGAACCTCAACATTGGGCGGCTTCATCTTTTAAGGGCGAGCGGTATAACCACATCACAGATGATGTCGGCGGATCACTTGCTAAGTTAATGGAGGATTATCAGGAGGCGTCTATTTTACACAAAATAGACGCTTTAATACGTACCATGATTGATGCCATAACTGATGCTAAGTTGGATGCATTTATGTGGTCTACCCACCTTACTCCTTCAAAGGAGAAACAACTGCAAGAAGAGAGCCTCAGTTCGTGTGGTTTGAAAGTTTTGATCTCTTCTGATACCCTATTTGAAGTTCGCGAGGACTCGACCCATGTTGTGAATATCGGTGATAGGACTTGTACTTGCTTAGGGTGGAAAGAAACTGGTCTACCATGCCGCCACTCTCTTGCTGTTTTTGCATTGATTGGTAGAAACCCGTATGAGTACTGCGCAGACTGCTTCACTGTTGCTGCTTATCGTTTAACCTACTTAGAGTCCATAAACCAAGTACCCATTGAAATGGAAGAAGGTGAAAAGTTAAAGTTTGAAAAGGCAAGGGTTGAAAAGGGACAAGCTTCAGTAACAGTGGGCGAGAATGAAGAAGGTGGCGAAAAGATTGTGGTTGAAGAAGAAAATGGTGAAAAGATAGAGATGAAGAATGCAGGTGACGAAAATGAAGGAAAGACAAATGGTGACAACAACTATGCTGAAAAGGAAAATTTTGAGAAGACCGAAGCTGAAGATGAACATATAGATATTGAGATAGATGAAGCAGGAGTTGAAAAGGAAGAATCCATGAAAATAGGGGGTGAAAATGAAGAAACTGCAAACGTTCAGAATGACAAGATGGAGGTTGAGAAAGATGATGGTGTAAAAGGTAAGATTTCGGAAACGGATGATGATCCAAATGTGCTCGTGCTTCCTCCCATACCTGTAAAACCAGCCGTTGTAAAGGAGAACATCATCGAGTGGGAAGAACAGGAGGTCGAAACAACCAAGAGAACGGTAACCTGCACAAAGTGCAAGCAAACTGGTCACAACAAGAAATCTTGCAACTTCTACAAGGCGCAACTAGCTGGTGAATTGACTTATGTCGACTAATAAAATCTTGACCCCGTAAGACTATGGATCATTACGCAAAAAACACAACCCCGGGACAGCAGGTATGATAAGAAGAGTCTTGTGAAACTGCATTAAAGGTGCTCAAATCTCTTTGTTGATATATGTATCATATGCATCATATTGAACTTTAGTATCTTTTGTTTCAAATTATTTGGTTAGCATTGAACTTTTTAGTTTTATAACGAGGCTGGTAACATTTCTTTTGTGGAACGGTAGATTGAGAGAACTGATTATGTTACTCCTGTGATTGATAGGAATAGAATGAATAAAGACCTTTTAGTAACGTGTTTATCTTGATTTTGGTCTTCGCGCATAGCAATGTTGTTTGATGTTTGGTATACACTCTTATGCTCTATGATCCTGCCCAGGACACATTGCTTTTACAGTGGTATGTTATTCTTTATGTGGGTATTACAGGTGGGTAAACTGTTTCTTTCTTCAAAACAAGATCGATTTTTATACCGGTTCGGTTTGAGTCAACCGGTCAACAAACCGGTTTGACTTATAACTGGAAGCCGGTTTGGCCATTTTAGATTTTACTCGGTTTGACTTATAACTGGAAGCCGGTTTTTGTTAGATTTTACTCGGTTTTTAACCAGATCGGTTTGGTTTTAACCGTTTTTTAAACCGATCTTGGCCATTTTATTAAACCAGTTACAAATCGCCTTATAGATTTGAGAAAAATCGGTTAAAGAAAACCGGTTTTTAAACCAGTTTTGGTTTTTTACGGATCGAATCATGAACCGGTTTTTCCCCACCCTTAGCATCTACACTTACCATATACACTTGACAATTTCAGTTGCACTATTTTATATACTCAACATTGCGAGTCAACTGATATTAGGGTGACTACCCTTTTTGATAGCCCGAACACGACGCATGCGAACCTCCATGGCCACAAGAGAGATCCATTTTCTCCCTCTTAGATTCGAACCTTTAACCTCCACTTTACAAGACCGGCATTCTTACCGTTGGTTAATTTCGGTTACACTTGACAACTAGCGTTTACACAATTACGTTATCAAGCGCTTTATTAAAAACGTATGACTATCGCTTCCCGTTACTATTCTTTTTATGAACAAGTATTCATTAAAAAACTTAACAAGCATCCAAATCACTCCTCGAAAGCGAAGTAAGTTCTCCGAGGAAAGAAACATCCCAGCTAAACCCTACAGTGGTACAAAACGCATGACGAGCAACCCAATGAGCCGTTTGATTCCTTTCTCATGCTAATACTTCTTGCTAAAACTATTTTTGCCAAACATAAGGCTGTCATTTTATATTGACCAAATATGGAGGTTTTTTCTCCAAAGAATAGACCTTATCATCAAATGTTGTAGTGACAAAAGTCTAGATATTTGTGATGAAGGATTCTTATGATTGAGGAGACAAGTTGATTCTCATAGGAACAAAAGTGGTCATGTCTAATTTGTTTTCTTCATATGACTTTTAGTGTGCAAAAATGTTGCTTGTAAAAGTACAATTGTGTCTTTGCTAATCATATCCTAACACATCTTCATTCCACTTTGTGTGTTGGTCAATTTCATGTTGGTCTAGACTAAAAAAAATCATTATAACAATCCAAAAGCCCACATCATTCAATAGTGATTTGTTAAATAGTACATAAATATCAAGAACTAGCAAACATTTTCTTTCACTTTGTTACTATAATCATTTGTATTTTTTTACATGAATTTTGATACATAAACGAATCCGTACAACAAAGCGTTCGTAAATGCTCGTCGTTAGACCAACAATGCCAACCTTCTTTATTCGTTTTTTTTAATATCGTGTGACGGTGAGGTTAAACTCCGTTGATTAGTCAGCCAAAAGGTTAAAAACAATATAGCTTACCAAAAGCTTAAACTAGTCTCACTTATATATAACAAAAAACATATGATCATGTATGAAATCTAAAAGATGATATGTATATAATGGTATTGAATTATTGATATTTATGTTATGATAAACAAATTTTTTAAAAACTGCAAAGGTGGATATATTTATTGAAATTGGGCCATAGGCCCATAATGGTTGGGAATGACATATATGTAGCAAATAAATAAATAAAGTTTTTTTCAATCATATTTATTTTGTCTATCCTGTTACTTCAATTCTTTAATTTACTGCTGTCTCCCTTGATCTGAGCATTAATAGAATATGCTTTTATGGGTTGATTTTAAACTAGATCCAACTTTTTTTCTGGATTTAAGACAAGTATTGATACTATATACAGTATAAAAATTGTTTTTATCTGATTTTAGCTTGACATTATAAGCCGACTAATTCAGAACAACTACTTTTTTAAATAGCTCGAAGTCGATGCATGTAACATTTTGTGGCAACAATGAGAGTATTTTGAAGGAAAATTATCTCCACTGCCTATCTTACATATTTTACACACAAATCTCACGTACTATCGGCGAGGCATCGTAACATGAACTTATAATCTCTTGATTGATGAACCACTCAGATACCGCTAAACTAAATAAGTTATGGTAAAATGACTTAATGTGGCAGAAAAAAAAACAACAAAAGTACAAAAATTGTTACAATTACAAATGAAGAATCTAAACTCTAAAGTGTGTTGCTTATTATGTCTAACACAATTAAAATACTTTGCCCAAAATGGATGAAAAGTATATCATTACTATGTATGAATAAAAAGTGAACAGACTAAAGCAAATGTTAACCTTAAGTTTATTTTGTATATGCACGTATATTTCCTTTTCAAAAACATTGTATATTGAGCTAAAAGGTATTTTTTTAGTGTATCTCACATGTTAAATAATGAATTGAGAATAAAATTTAGAAGTACATAACCATGTTATTTATTTGATTTAAGTTCATTTGTATTCTAAATTTTATTTAAACACCAAGAGACTAATCTTCACATTTTATATCCATTTTAATATAATGGATAAAATTTAACACAAAATATATTTTCACCTTTTTTTTTCCAAACATTAATATCTCTTAAACGTTAATCGTTATACGGAAAAAAACATACAATTACGAAGAGCATTTAATTATCTTTCTATAGATATGCTATATGATATACTTTCGACAAATTTTTTTCTTCATTTTTTTCACGTTTTTGAAACTTATCATATATGATACTAATATCATATATGATGAAACACCAGTATCATATATGATATAACCTGGAGTATCATATATGATAGAAACTAATATCATATATGATTTAACCCTGTTATCATATATGACGAAACAATATTATCATATATGATATTTCACGTAAATTTCAACAAGAAGAAAAAAAACGATTTTTTTCTCTTCGAAAGTATATACATAGTGCATATTGATAGAAAGATAATTAAACGCTCGTCGTGATGGTATAAATATTTTCGTTTAACACTTAACGATTTAAAAATATTTAAATTATAAAAAATAGATAAAAAATAAAATAGTATCCAAAATAACTTTTCTCTATTTATTTATTAACCAATCAAAGTCTTTTAATTATTTTTGCATTAGATTTGCTTAATACCCTTTATATATTCTAAATGGGTGCAAATCATGTATATATTGACCTAGGGGTGAAACAAAAAAACCAAAAAACCGAAACTAAACCGAAAAACCCAAAAAAACGTACCCAAAAAACCGACCGAATATAAAAACCGATGGTTCGATTTTTACGTTTTCAAAAACCGAAAAACTTCGATTCGGTTTCGATTTTCATCCAAAAACCGAACCATAAAAAACCGAACCGAATCATATTATTATACAAAAAATATAAATATAATATGATATAAATAAATAAGTAATATATCAAAATTATAGATAAATATTTATTTTTTAGGGAAATAGGAGTAATATATTTATCTTATTATTTATACGCGTGTTTCATATATATTTGTGTTTGACAATATATCATTATATATGTGACAATAATCGTTTGTATGCATGTTTTGTAAATTGTTTATCGTATTAATATGTGTGTAATTATAGATTAGAAATTTGAGATAAACATTATTAGGCTTAAATTGAAAATAAAGAAAAAAAAACTTTTTCACGTAAAACAAGTTTTTAAAACTAAATTAGACGTACCCAAATATAAACGGTTTTAAAACCGAAAAACCGAACCGAAACCGATTACAAACCGAAAAAACCGAACCGTCCAAAACCGAACGGTTCCGGTTTTGGTTTTTTAAAAACCGAATATGTCGGTTCGATTTCGGTTTTAGCCAAAAACCGACCCAAACCGAACCGTGCACACTCCTATATTTACCCAAAATTCTTAAAGAGCTATGTTCGATTCTGGCACTTGCGTTCCCATGCTCGGAACCCTCGCGACATGTTTCTACAAACCATTAGACTTCATTTTGTATTGTAAGTTGATTAATTTTTATTGGATTTTTTTTAGATACTGTAAGTTGATTAATTTTAAAATGATTATTTTATAGATAGTTCGCAGTTGTTATTGATGAATCTTAGTAGTCACGAGTAATGTTTTCAGATCCGGGTCGATTCGGCCGAGTCAACCGGTTGAACCGGTTCTGACCGAAAAACGGGTTATATTGACCCGAGTTTCATATTTTCGAAACCCGGCTTGACCCGGCGGGTTTGGGGTGACCCGGGTCAACCCGGTTCTTAAGACCCGGCCGGGTTTCAAATTTTTCGGGTTTTTTTTGAATTTTTTTTTTTAATTTTACGTATTTGCGACGAAATTTTATTTTTACATATTATATTGGTTGGTATACAATTTTTATTTTAAATATACGTAAGTTTTTGTATTTTTTATAAGTATAATTTTGTTAATTATTAAAAATATAAAAAAAAAATATTTTTTTTTAAAACAGGGTTGACCCGGGTTGACCTGGACCCGACGACTCGACCGGGTCAATCTAAGACCCAGGTTTTAAAACATTGGTCACGAGAAGGTTAAATTTTTTTTTTCTTCATTTTGAAAAACTGATATTCCTGGAAAGAATGGTGTAGTGGTGAGAGTTTTTCGTCGAATCCGACGAGGCCCTTCGCCGAGGCTAGCCACCTCTCGTCATCACACCCACCTTTTGCTGTTTCGTTTCACCGCCCTCCTTGTCGATTAGATGATGCAAATAAGACAAAAGAACATAACTGTTGGGCTATCGTTTTTTTTAATTAACTTTTTTAATATTTTTTATTATCTATAAAATAATACTTCTACACCCACATTTTTTACAATCAACTTAATATTTCTTTCCAATCCAAAATCGTTTTATAAAATTGAGTGACTTAAGCTTTTTCTATTCGTCCGATCTCGATGACATATTTGATTCGAAAACGATAATGCAGTCGAAGTTGCCCGAATGCGTTGATACATCAATGGTGTACGTGTTGTCGAAGAAGCACGTTTATTGAAGGATTAGTTTGGTGATTACCCATAATATCAGGCGAAGTATTTTACAATACGGTATCGCATGAACCGATCATTATTTTTAGAAATAGTTTAAGGTATTGAAAATTACATTCAAAATGGCCATCCTCTACCTAAGCATTTTAAATGTTTTATTATTAGATGTGATTACACGAGTTTAAAAAGTTGTAGTGTCATTATTAAATGCACAACCGTCATACGTAAATTTGGTGTACGTGAAAATCCTTAATCCTTGCTTGAAACGATAAAGAACGATAAATAACACAAGTAAGTGCTTTTTAAACGTAAGACTTTATTATTTTATAATAAGTATTAAAAGTGTTATGGATCACACAGTTTGATGACAATGTGTTGTGTACCATTTGGACAAGTAAACTTGCACAAGATACAAGTTTACAAGCTAACTTAAGAACACATGCACAACTGATTGTTCAATAAGTTCAAGAGAGTTAATGTGTGAAATTAACCAAGTGAACAACATTAACTCTAGGCTACATATCCTATTTATAGCGGTACGAGGTTGACTTTGATAGTTGGTTCATGGTGACTACACAAAACAGACAATGTCAGACATCTGTCACAAGATGCTCTTCTATTCTTGGTAGTCTGCCACACGCTTTAGGGAAACAAAGCTGACACAATTTTCCTTTTCTTTATAACCTCGTACTTTAGGCTGTATTACTTCCCGCCTAAACACTTAGGTATGTCCAAAGTGTACTGAGTGTTAAGAATGTATTGCCACCCCTGTTAACGCTCAATCACTGAGAGTCCCTGATACATCTTGGCTGTTATCCATCACAGCCAATGAGTATGTCTTCAAGTAATTTTTGACTTCCTTTACAATGTCTCTAACATGGACTCCTCTGTGGTTGCTCACAGCGACTAAGTTCGCTGTGAGTCTTATGGGACTTGCCTGTTACCTTGACACGTGCAAGTTAATATCAAACAGCTTGCTTTACGTTTAAATCTACGACTAAGTGAAATCTAACAAACTTAGATTCTCAATAATCTCCCCCTATTTAAACATAAATACAGCTAGATCTAAATAAGTTACAGTAAGTGAGATAACAGCTTCTTCTTACTCATAACAGATCTAACAAACAAACTTCATAATTTATTAAGACTTAGAAAATATTACAAGTACAAAGCATAAGTGCAACAAAATTATGAAAGTAAAATTCAGCTGTGAATTCATCAGTAATCATCATTTTTTTATTTTCTCTTCAGCTTCAGCATTGTCTGTTCTGGTATCCAGTTCAGCTTGCAAAGCTTGGGCAAACACTTTGGAATACTCAGAGTTGATTTTTAGCACCTTTTTGACGACTAGAAGCTGAATGGTAGAAGCTAGACCTAGATCACTTTCTCTTTGACATACATATTGACATCCCATGTTCATGAATGTCATACCCTTTTCAGGCTCAGTGTAGGTTTGTCCATCAACAGGTCCTACAATCCCATTTGGTAGAATTAGATCCCTGAACATCTGTTGTTACAAAGGTTTCTTTTATGAACTAGTTCAGCCTCTTTCTTTTCTTTTCAGACTTTGTAGATTCTTGTTCAAACAGCTGTGGGGGAGGATCAATTTTGAGTTTGGCAGCTGTTTCTTTCACCCAGTTAAACTTAGCTTTCGAAGTCTTTAGAAGTTATAAATTTGCCTGTCCATACTTCTTCTCAGCCAATGCTTCTAGTTCAAACCTTTCAGACAAACCAAGTGTCTTAAGTTTGAAGTCCTAAAATATATCCATGTTAGCCACTTGATTGTCTCTTCATATGACCATCTGTGGAGTGTGAGATGACTTCTTAATGGTGTATTTAAACTTGGTGATTTTTCTTGGTGCATATCTTGAGTTTACGCAGTCATCATAGTCAGCTTTAACTTTCTTCAAAGCCTCTTTGCGTTTTAACTCCATTTCTCTCATGAGTTTTCTTTTCTCCTCTCTTTGTTGGGGAGCCATTCTTCTCAGCTTTGCTTCATTCAGCTCTTTGGCCTTCTTGATTTCATTCAGTCTGTTGAATTCAAGTGCATGTTTTTCAATTTCCTCAGCTGATAGAGGTTTCTCGTCAGCGGCTTTGAAGGTTGAGAATTAAAGCAATTTCTGTTGTGGATCCTCCTGTCTCTAGCATTGCAACTATTTTATTTAGTTTGACGTTTGAGTCGACCATAACTATTTCCTTTCCTTTCTTCGAGACAGAGGATGATTCATTTGATTTCTTAAGCTCTTCAACATTTTTGAGGAATGCCATCTGAGCTTGAGTTTGTACAGCCTTTGGTAGGGAGCTAACATCAAAATTGAGTTTCTTAGCAGTTGGTTCATCATTGTCCACAGTCTCTTTGGTGTTAACCAGAGACAGGGATTTTAATGTATCAGCTCCTTCATTGGGTTGTTGCTCCCCCTTAGTTGCATCATCATCAGGTATAACAACAGGTGTGATGACTTGGAGAGGGATGGGTGTAGAGATGGTGTTATCAGCTGAACTTGTGCTGGAATTGATGGGTTCAAGTTTAAGTAAAGTAACCTTATCCCCCTCACGTTTAGCCTGTCGCTCCAGACGTTTGGCTGAACGTGATTGAATATACTTAGCGACTTGCTCAACAGATGCAGCCATTTGTCTTTGCATGTTTCTTGAGCCTCTAGCAATTCGGAGTAGCCGGTTGCAGTTTCTGTTGACAGGTCTATCAACATGCTTAGCCAAGAAGTTTGTGTGATTTTTATGTCGTCTGTACACAGCTTCAAACTCCTTGTGCATGACTAACTCATGAGCTGATAACATATCAGGGAGTTCTGTGATAATGACATCTTTGATTCGAGTAGACAAATGGCTAAATCCCTGAGAAACTCCTTTACGAGTGCCATCTTGAATAGGATCTGTGATAGCATCCTTGACTACCTGTGTAATGATCTTTTGGAAGTTGGATGTAAATGACTTCATCTCAGAACCCATGCGATCCAACTTTCGTGACAAACGTTCAATATCAGAGGGGGTGATGGTAAGGCCGTAAGTTATGAATGTTCAGGCTTTATTGTTCATAGTTATCCTCCTTTGGTAAGATGTCAAAGTTGAGCTGTTGTGGATAATTAAACAGTAAAAATTCAGTTGTGGGATCATACTCAGCCTTTGGAAGTTCCGTAGTGACAGAGACAACAGAATTAGGTGTCACAGCAGCTTCCTTGGGAGGTGGAGTGGTGTCATCAGATAGTGTAGACTCAGCTGTGTTTTTGGGAGATGACAGAGGAGGTTGTTCATCGTCCTCTTCATCCTCTTCTTAAATCATCCCTTCAGGGAGAATATCATCATCAGGCATCGATTTAGGTTCCTAGAAGCTTTCAATGAGAGCTAAGACATCCTCCTCAACATCAAGCATAATCTCATCTTCTTTTGGTTGTTCCTGAATGATATTATCAGCTCCATCTGTTGTAGTATGAGAGTCTACAGTTGGTTGTTCTACATTAGCCTGCAATTTATGTGGGTTAGTAACAGGGAAATAGATAAGGGAAATGGTCGCCAGTACGTTGTCCTAGAAAGGCTGAGGATGATTATTCAGCCACTCCAAAGGATAAATCCTTGGGATTCTTTTAAGTGTGAAAATAATGAGGGTGATGGTCGTCATTCGCTGCCCCTAGGAAAGCTGAGTGTGATTATTCAGACCCCCCAAAAGGATAAATCATTGGGACTCTTTTAAGTGTGAATTGGATGTAGGTTATGATCACCTGTTACGCTACCCCTAGGAAAGCTGAGTGTGATTATTCAGCCCCACCCCCCAAAAAAAAAGAATAAATCATTTGGGACTCTTTTATTTGTGAAATATATGTAAGTTAAGATCGCCAGTTACGCTGCCCCTAGGAAAGCTGAGTGTGATTATTCAGCTCCCTCTTAAAGGATGAATCCTTTGGGATTCTTTTATTTGTGAAAAAAATGTAGTTAAAGATCGTTATTTTACGCTGTCCCAGAGAAGCTGAGGATGATTATTCAGCTCCTCTAAAAGTTAAACTTTTGGGATTCTTTTTCTAAGGGAACCTAGAGGCTGAGGTACAACTACTCTAGGTCGAGACATATTTGTATACAGGTTGTTGTTTGTCTGTATACTGTCTAGAGGGTGTAGGGTCATCATGGTGCTTTATAAACACAAATGAATCACTCCCTGATGCAAAGACAGGGTGTACATAAGTCTTAAAAGATTTCTAAGTGCTGACACCGACTCCTATGGGTCGAGGTTAACCCTAACTTCACCACTCTCACCTACAGACATTTGAGAGTGGCTGCTTGTGTACCTCTAAAAATGATAAACTGATTACATGTGAGATATCAGCGGAATTAGGTTGGTTTCCTACTGTCTCTGCTGAATTAAAAATACGAGGTTATGAAGAAAAGATGTAGTTAAAGTACGAGGTTATGAAGAAAAGGGAAATTGTGTCAGCTTTGTTTCCCTAAAGCGTTGTGGCAGACTACTAAGAATAGAAGCGCATCTTGTGACAGATGTTTAACATTGTCTGTTTTGTGTAGTCACCATCAACCAGCTATCAAAGTCAACCTCGTACCAATATAAATAGGATATATAGCCTAGAGTTAATGTTGTTCACTTGGTTAGATTTCACACATTAACTCTTGAACTTATTGAACAATCAGTTGTGCCTGTGTTCTTAAGTTAGCTTGTAAACTTGTATCTTGTGCAAGTTAATAAAGTTTTACGTTTGAAAAGTACTTACTTGTGTTATTTATCTTTCATAATCGTTTCAAGCTAGGATTAGGGACTTTAATTTGGTAACAGAGCTGACACAATTTCTCTTTTCTTCATAACCTCGTACTTTAGGCTATATTACTTCCCGCCTAAACACTTAGGTATGTCCAAAGTGTATTGAGTGTTAACAGGGTATTGCCACCCCTGTTAACGCTTAACCATTGAGAGTCCCTAGTACATCTTGGCTGTTATCTATCACAACCAATGAGTATGTCTTCAAGTAATCTTCGACTTCCTTGACAATGTCTCTGACATGGACTCCTCTGTGGTTGCTCACAGCGACTAAGTTCGATCTGAGTCTTATAGGACTTGCCTGTTACCTTGACACAGGCAAGTTAATATCAAACAGCTTGATTTACATTTAAATCTATGACTAAGGGAAATCTAACAAACTTAGATTCCCAACAGTACGACACAACACCGGATGCATTAGATGAATACTTGCAAATAGGGGCACATCACGCACGCGATTGTCTAGATTGTTTTTTATGTACGTCATGGATGTGTATCAGCTCGAATTTTAAGAAAACCTATCTTAGCTAACATTGAAAACATATACGCCGCACATAATAGGGTTCATGAGTTTTCGAGAATGCTTGGTATCTTTAATTGTATGCACTAAGAATAGATTTATCATCTGAAAAGATGAGACGACCAATATGCGAGAGGTGATAAAAAAACACCCACCCATAATACTAGAAGCCGCTGCATCATATGATTTGTAATTTGGCATGCATTTTTCGGGGTTGCAATTGTCAATAATAATACTACTGTTCTGCATCACTATACATTGGTTGATCACGAACCACTGGCTCCATATTTGTAATTTTAATTTAATGAAATGAATTTTAATTTGTGTTAAATAATACAGAAAAGGAATATTATTAGGTAGGATTTAAATAAAGAGGAAAGAAATGTCATGAATGAAAAGTTCTGTTTGTGTGTTGTATTAAAATGAGATGACATTGGTGTGACATCGATGGAGTCCAAATAACTTACTTGTAATTAGGGGTGGGAATCGGGTCGGGTTGGTCGGGTTCGGGTCATTCTGGTCGGTTCCAATTTGAGCGAGGCTCAAAAAATATACTCGAACTCAACCTTATCTCAACTCGGATAGTTGGTTTCGTGTCTACTCGGATCGAGTCAATTCGGGTGCGGATCAACCAAGTATGGATAAAAAAATTTACTCTATTTAAAAAGAGATTATATAAAAAAAATTAAAATTTTATTTGGATTAACCTGTTGACCTGAATCTGAGTTTGATAAAACTTTCTTACCCAATAGACCTGATTTTAAATTCATATTTATCAAGCTAATCCAAATTCGAGTAACTCAACGTGAATATACTCAAAGTCTTCATAGCCTCTTACTAGACTAAAGCTCTTAATAGTTAGAGCTTTTAAATATTAAGTGTGTTTGTTTTATAATTTCGTTCAGAGACAATAAGAGGTAGAAACAGCAAGATGGACCAGACATAGAAAGTGGATTTTAATGCCTCTGGTTGTGCTAATAACTATTAAGATGTTTTTTTTAAAATAAACAAACAATTTTAATTTCATTCAGATTCAGATATTTTCGCCACAGATTCAGATTCAACTGTGCAAATCAGATTCAGATCTATAACCTCTTAATAAACAAACGACACTATACCCTTTTATTGTCATGTCAACTCTCATAAAATTTTCATTCATTATGTTTGTGCTTAACTTGCAAAACATGCACTATTACAACATGTATCTGTCGGTGACAATTCAATCAACAGCGGGTACACAAGATTTCTTTTTGACAAAAAAGTTACATTAGTAATGTAGTTAGAGCATGAGATTATATATAAACCTGTTAGCTCCTAATTAAGGGACAAAGACGTGTGATCGAATAATTCTTGATCTTTAAGCTGATTATAAGTATGTTTTCAATAAAATAAAGGAAACGAATAGAGATAATTACTCAAAATCTTATCTAATACATGTCATTATGATGACACTTAACCATAGACTAATAACATGTCAACAACTTAACAATTAGAAATAGATTATTTCCCTACACACGTACCAAACTAATCTAAAATCAAGTTACAAAAGTGATGTATGTTCTTTCAAAATTCAATACTTTTATAAGGTGGAGACAAGAATTTGTTTTAAAGGAAGCTAAATAACGCAAAAGTTCATAATTTATAAGAGATAAATGTAAAAAATAGTTAAAGAATAATAATAATATAAATAATAAGTAAAGTAGGTCGATCGAGAGTGACAACATCTACTATTCCTTCTACTAGTTCTGCTTCTACTTTTATTAGACTTCACTAGTAGCGAAGCTTGAATAGTTTTCCTAAAGAGCTCAAAAATAAATTAATAAAAATTATATCTTATTACACATATTATAAAAACTAATAAAATACATAATTCTTCATACAATTTATATGTAAAATTGATGGTTCAAATGGTTTTAGACCGGACCAACAATGTCACCCGAAAACTGAAGCCGTCTCCGGTTCGATGAGCCAATTAAAATCGTCCGAAAACGAAAAAAAAACTATACTATTTTTTTTCAGGCTAATTGGTTCGTCATTTTTATTTTATTTGTGTTTAAACTTTGAGTACAGAGTATTTGCAGATGCAACGCACAAATAGTCTGCTAATTATGTATAACTTACATTTAACATTAATCAAATCGAAGCATTAAAGGTTTTTGGCTCAATTGGTGTCTATTTAAAAATAATAATACATCGTACAATCAAAAATTTGACTGAAACACTCGATGTACAACCAGTCCAGATAGAGCATATTGTGAACTATAGTACAACTATATAACGTATAAAATGAAGGATTTTAATCAAATGTATGAATATGCAAATCAATTTTCATTTTTAAAAAGTTTTTGAGCTTATTAGAAAGACTTTGTGAATTGAAAATTAATAGTTCGAGTTTCAACTTCTATTATCATAATTATTTTGTCTAAATGAAAGACAGAAAACGACAAAAGACACCTAAATCAAAATATTCTTGTTGATTCGTATATTGTTACGAGTTAACTGAACTGAAACAAAAAACAACTCGTAAATTTATCATTTATGAGTTAAAACTTAAAGGGGTAGATCCAAGAATAATTTTATCTAGTATTTATATTTAAATGGGGTCCAAGATATTGAAAGCAATGTGGTGGGGTAGGTCCCACTGAAAACAGCTAAGAAAAGATTAGTTCGACCGGACTCACCCGATCGGACCACCGGTCTATTCAACATGAATGTGACTCCAAAACCGTTCGTTCATTTGCATATTTACGTTATCAATATGGATATTTATTTTAGCAACAGAATCTCAAATATCAATTTAATAGAAGTAACTAAGAAGACATGTTACAATGAAGCTTCACATTTTAACATTTGTATTAGGTGGGGTCTGTTTGGTAAGAGTTTTTCTAAAGCTTTTATAAACCTGTTAGCTTTTTTGTTAAAAAAATAATCTAATAGCTATGTTTGGCACATTATTTTTTTAGAGCTATTAGCTTTTTATTTTAACCAAATAGCTTTTAAATAAAAATTTGTTCCATAAAGCTTTTTAGATTGTCAAAAGCTGTTAAAGTTTTAAATTATTGATATAACCTCCAACCATATTATAATTTATTAAAAAATGTCCTTTTAAGTAATTTTACATCTTACCTTTACAGTTAATAGCTAATATACCAAACACTTTTATTAAAATTAACAGCTTTTTAACAAACAGCTTACAGTTAACAGCTTACAACTTACAGTTAACAGTTAACAGCTTACAGTTTACAGTTAACAGTTAACAGCTTACAGCTAGTTTTGTCAAACATAGCCAAAGTGGTGCAAAAAGGAAAAACGCAGACACGTTAAAAGAATGGTTGAGACAAAAAAATATGGTATCATGAAAAAACGATATAAGTTCATACATACTTGTTAAAAAAATATTGTTTGCCGTAAGTTCATGTTTACCCGCCTAGAACCTGTAACAACAAACGTTGTACAATAAGGATGTGTTTGGCTAAGAGCGGTGGTTAAGTTTTTTAAAACGGTGAGCGGTGAAAAAGATTATTTTGATTTTTAATGTTCGTTTGGTAAAATGAATGGTGAGCGTTGTGATTTTCTTTAGTCGCTTGGTAAAAGAGCGGTGAGCGATGCTACTTATTTGGAATGCTAGTTTTCAATGCTTTTTTTAAAGAGCGGTGAACAAATGAGCGGTGCGCTAGGGTTGGCAATTCGTGTCGGGTTCGGGTTGGCGGGTCAGAAAACCTCAACCCAAACCCGACCCATTTAAATAATCGGGTCATCGTTGTCAAACCTAACCTGTTTACACATAACCTGAACCGAACCCGTTTAACCCGTATATATACTTGGATTAGCGGGTTAAATAGGTTGAATAAGTTACACGGGGTTTGGTCGACTTGTTTAACCCATTTTATACATAGAAGTTGACACAATACATGGGTTAAACAAGTTAAACAGATTTGTTGATCGAGTCATTTAACTCATTGAACTCGTATAATATACTATAAATAAGTTTAAATATAAGAAAATAAATTAAACATGTTGACGATTCGACCCGCTTAATTTCTTCTCAACCTGAACCTGACCTATTTAATAAACGGGTCAGATAGGTTAACCCAAACCTGACCTTAATCTAAATTTGCTCAACCCAAATTTGTTAATTTTCGTGTCAGTTTAAGGTCGGGTTTCGTGTCGGGTCAAAAATTGCCATCCTTACGGTGCGCTATGAAAGCTACTGTTCGCTGTTGCTGCTCACAGCTACTGCTCATTTCAACAAACACACCCTAAGTCAATGAAGATGATAGAACCAAAGGCTTTGACGCCAAGCCAACAATCATCGTACTTCGTACCTCATGCTCTCATGATGGAGCTTTATACGACGACTAACGCAAAAGTTTTATTATGAGGCAAAAAAACTAAAATTCGAATAAAAAACTTAGTATTATTACTTAAAAATTAAAGATTTATAGGTTTTACAAAGTTAAGTGTTGAAATTTAATATGTGAGTGAGAATCAATTTAAGTTTTGAGTTAAAACACTTAAATACACTCGAAGTTAAAAATAATTATACAAAAATTTTGTATTTTTAGTCTAGCTATGAAAAACGCTATCATCCCAAAACTAAAACGTATGTCCGCGCCTGGCTCTCTATACGATACTAACATATGTGTAACTCATTTAAAAGAAACTAGAACTGTACCCGCGTAATGCGGCGACGAGTATCTAATAACGAATTTTGAGACTAAGAAATATTAATCTCTTACTTATTGTAAAGTTATAAAAAATCGAATTAAAAAACTCACTAAAATTGAACAAGACTAAAAGTTAATAAAAATATATTAAAATTGATATCAAATTTAAAAGCACAAAATTTTAAAAATATAGTGAAATTAGATTATAAAAATAATAAATAAATAAATAGATTTTTCAATTTAAAAGAAAAAAATGTTATTTAAAAGGTTATTATAAAAGTTTGTTACAAAAGGTTATTAGAAAATGTTATAATATATAATGTTGATAAAGATATCAACAACTTGCTTTATTTAATAGGTAAAAAAGTCTGAATTTTCATCTTTGCTATTTTAAGAAGGTACCAAATGCTTTATAAAATAATATAGATAAACACTCGTTTGAGACTTTTATGAAAAGGATTTATGTATTAAAAAAAATAAGATTATCTACATAGGAATGTTGTACACCTTTTAAAAAAAAACAAGCGGCAAGTAGCATCTCTCATTGCATGCAGCAAATATCCCATATCCATAAATAAATGGTGGAGAAAATATAGTTGGTTATATTCTTTTATCAAAAATTTTATTTAAAGATGATAGAAATTATATTATTTATGGCCAGGAATATAGATTCTTTGTGTTATTCCTTAGCCTTGATTTGATTCCATCGAATATATATGTTGTTTTCATGGGGATTAAATGGTAATATTATATATATAGCTCGAGACGTATGTTTCTATTTAGGAATTTGCGAACAACAAACTTATGAATTTTATTAAAGCATTCTTGAATTAACAGTATTTTCAGCAGTGTATTAAAATCTGGGTCGTTCGATCGATTGAATCGTAAATCGTGACTTGATGATTTAGTCGGGGTTAATAAAAAATCAGTTTTAAAAAAATTGATTTTCAGCATAAGCTCATTAGTTTTATAAATATATCATTTCAATATAAATATTTTTTTTTATTAGGTTAGGTACCATATATCATTAATAATTATAATTTACATATTAGGAGAAGGTAAACGGGCAACATTACTCTACATAGTTTTTTAAGTAGTTTTGGGGTTTAAGTTTTGTGATTAAGAACATTTATTATGGTATTTTAAGAGTAGGTTTAAAATTTTATGAAAACGTTTTAAATATTTTTTGTCATATTGAGAAATCATTTCATGTTTTGTGTCATACAAAGGTTTAAGATTTTGAATAAGTTTAAAACTTTATATACATTTAATTCATGTTAAGAATTATCAATTTATAAACCTCAAAAGGTTTAATTCATAATAAAAATAGGTTCAATACGTACAAAGTTTATAAATTTAATGATATTATATGATGTGATAACTTTATAAACTTATACAAAAGTTTATTATAGTTGATGCCTAAAATAGCAAAGCTAATTATATAAAAGGAAAATGTTACTTTATAGTAATAAAATTTCATGATTGTTTTAGTTGAGTTATTTAAACTTTAAGCAAATCACAAATCATTCAAGTGACAAGATGTTTCAATTGTTGTGAAGATATTTAACAAAAGTATACTTAAAAGATTCATATATGTGTTATTTTTTTTTTTCAACCTGTAAAACATCGACCTTTTATTAATAATTATAATTTACATATTACGAAAAGGCAAACGAGCAACAAGCTGCACCGCTAGCCCTTTTTGTATAGCAAAACTAAGTCTATTAAATACAACGTTTGTAAATTTATGAGTCAAAACATTACTATTCATAACACGTTGTATTCTGGTAAGTAGCTCCACCGCCTCAGGTGCAAGGAAATCAAATGTATCAAACGCGAAAGGAATAAACACGTGTTGATTTTCAACACATCCTTTCTCGTGTTTAGTCACTTTGCACGAGGCGGCTTTTATAGTAGCATGACCCGCTGTAAAATCTCGACTGCCTAGCCCCACGAGAGGAGAAACCCTGTCAAATCAACGCACACATGTTTACCTCCAACCCATCCAAAAACCAAAACATCAGCGGGTCTCAATGTGGATCTTCCATCTGACGGGTCGGTCAAGAAATTCTCAGGTGCCTCTTTCTTGGCGGAGATCCCGGCACGCCTACATATGTCGTAAAGAACGTCCCTAACAAAATCATGTCGGTAGTTGAAGCCCGGAAGTTCTTTACAATGAACTGCATGTTCCCCAAAGGAATCCAAACATGCCTTGCGACAAATAGGGCATATAGCATCAACCGGAAATAATGGAATCATAAGGCGATACTTATGGATAGTGTGGTATTCCACCGGCGACATATGTTGACCGAGCCCGTCTATGGGGATAACTTGTAGGAAATCTTGAGCATGTGTTGCGCGCAGACACTCGAAAACTGCTTTCTGTCTAACCGTCATGTCAAAGTGGGCTTTCATATATTTGACCATCTCATTAAAAAGAGCACTCACCAATGTTTCTTAGGCTTTAGATGCAGCGGTGTCCTTATTAGCGAAAACGTAAAAAATCAAATCTTGGAATCGTATCACAAAGACAAGCCAAAGTAAAAATATAACCATCGTTCATACCACATATGCCACTATCACGTAAGATGTGTTATTTGATTATACCAAAACAATAACTATTCATTATCTCAATCTACCTATCTAATATATATAGTATTATCAACCAACTTGATTGTTAATAAAATCAAGCAATGCACTATGGAAAAAGACATAAGCCACAAAATACGAAGTAATAACCAACTTATGAGAATGATAAAACTAATCATTATAAATTTATGATATTATCTAAATTATTTTAAGAAAAAAAGTAAATAACAAAAAAGATAACTAAAAATATATTTTTATTAACTTTTACTACAAATAATTATTAAAAATTATTTTTATCAAATTCTACTAAAAAATAAGTAACAAAAAAGATCATTAAAAGTCAATTTTAACTTAACATTTGGTAAGTAAAAATGTAAAACTTTTATTAAATAATATTAGGGAAAAAATGTGAATTTTATTTTGCCTATTTTTATATTCAATGTGGTTTAATAAGAAAAATTTATAATAACTTAAATAATTATGTATCTTATTAGTAAGTAAAACTAATGTCTATACACTAATTTAAACAATTAAATAAGAAAACTTTGAGTTTATTAATTAAAAATAAAAATTAATTAAGATAAATTATAATATCAATTAATGTGTATTAAATACATACTTTAATTTAATAGGCAAATTTAAATGAATTAATACATTTTAAACAATGTCTCTACTTAAAGGTATTGTACTTGTTAGAGCATCCACTATGGTGGTTTATAAAGAGGTTTAAAATCTTAAAAAGGTCTAAAAACTTGTTGACCATAGTAAGCATCCATTTCAAACTTGGTTTTTATGAAGAGGTCTAAGATATTGAATCTCTTCATAATTTAATGCATGTGTTTATATGATAGGTTTATAAAATATTAAAAGGTTCAACCATAGTGAGGATAGGTTTATAAAACCAAAAAGTTTAAAAATTAATCACAAAATTCAATTATAAACCTTTTTAAAAGTTTAACATAGTGGATGCCCTTAGACAATCCCTTATCCCTTATTAAATAGGTTTTGCTAACCAATAATTAGTGGACAATAAATGAACAAAAACTTTCTAAGTTAACATTAAAATGAATTAAATGCACATTACTTGGAGTGAAGATAATGTTTATATATAATAATTTATAAGTTTATTTAAGGGTTGTTCTAAACATACACAATATTTTCACTATTTATACCTTTAATTATGATATCATCATTGGATTTATTATTTTTTCATTTAATAACACTGTTAGTTACGTAGTATTTGTTTTTATATCTTTATTTGAGCAACCTTTATTTCCTTTTCAACACATAAACAAAACTAAGAACTCCCGACTTAAAAATCAAAACATAAACTTAACAAGATGCTTGATGGTGGCCAACGACGGGGTTAAGTGTTTCCGGCGAAATTTGAATAAGATTAATGGTTGTTTTACTTGGTTTCGTAGATAGAAAAATAGTTTTATGATTTTAGGTGGAAGATGATGATTAATTGCGAAGAAAGGAGATATCAAAAAATAAAGAATTCAAACTTATTTTAGGTGCAGTAAAAATATATGGGTCTAAAATGAAATTTTTGAATTTTATTAGTGAAAATAGAGTCATTAATGTTTTGACTGCACATTTATCAATGAAAGTAGATAGTTGACTAGGTATGTCTAGTGATTTTGATGTAGATTTAGTATACCCCTTATTTAATGTGTATTTTTAATATATTTTAATGTAATTATGAAAGTTTAGGTTCATTTATTTTCCACTAATCTTTGTCACGAATGGGCATTAGTTAACAAAACCCTTATTAAATAAGACAAAAGTTTTATAAGGAACACTCTACTAAAAAAGTAGAAATTCTTTCAATCTCAACCATGCATTCAAATCATGTATAATGATTTATATTAATCTTTTAAATTTAATAAAAAATCTCACTTTCATCCTATTTCTTAAAAATTAAATATCTCTCAAACCGTAATCGTTACGAAAAAGTAATTGTACCATCGCGACGGGAATTAAATTATCTTTGTATAGATATGCACTTCTATATACTTTCGGCGAACCTTTTTTTTTAATTTTTCGAAAAAAAATCACATGTGATTCTCGAATAATTATATGTGATTCTCGAAAACTCACGTTTGATTTAATATTTAAAAAAAATCACATTTAAATTTGTAATGTCACATGCGATTTACATAAGTCACGTGTAATTTTTTTGGCGAGACTTTCAACATTGTAAAATCGTTAAAAGTATATATGAAAGTACCCGTCTACTAAATGAAAAAAATATTTTCGGCATTACTTTAAAATCACATGTGATTTATGTGAAATCACATGTGATTTTCACACGTGATATTTTTTTAATTTCATGGTTGACATATTTATATTCGTCAAACGTAAAGCGCTAGAGCAACTCAATAGAGTCCAACAGTTATGAATAGTAACATTACGATATATAAATCCACAAATGTGATTTTCATAGAAAAATTAGATTTTAATTACTAAAAGTTAGCGACGCACCTTACAACTCGCTTTTCTTCTATGATTAAATAAATAATAATAAAAGTTATTAAAAAATTTAAAAATAAAACAAAAAATCACATGTATTTTTGTTAATATATTAAATTGTCTATTGTCATATATATAAGATATATAAAATAAATTGTCTTCTGAATTACATGTGATTTTGTGTTGAATCACATGTAATTTTTCTTGAATTACATCTGATTTAGTGATAATTACATCTGATTTTTCTTGCATTAAATGTGATTCAAGCATTTAAAAATTTTAATTTTTCTAACAGACCCACTTTAGATGAATTACATGTAATTCTGTTTAAATCACATGTCATTTTGTTAATATGTTAAAATGTGATTCAAGCATTTGTCATTTATTTAAGATATATAAAATAAATTGGCTTCTGAATTACATGTGATTTTATTTGAATCACATGTAATTTTGCTTGAATCACATGTAATTCGATGATAAATACATGTGATTTTGCTTGCATTACATGTGATTCAAATATTTCGAAACCTTAACTTCTTCTAACAAACTCACTTTAGATGAATCACATGTGATTTTTTTAATCACATGTAATTATGTCAATATATAAAAATGGTGTGTTGTCATTCATATAAAATATAGAAAGTAAACTGGCTTCTGAATTACATGTGATTTTGTTTTGATCACATGTAATTTTACTTGAATTACATGTGATTCGCTATGTGTTTTTACATGTGATTCATGTAAAATATATAAAGCAAATTTGATTTTGAATTAGTTATGAGTTTACATGAATCACATGTAATTCTGCTTAAATTACATGTGATTTAATGATAATTATATGTGATTGATCAGAATAACAAGTTACCTATACCAAATCCAAAATCATAATTTTCGCCAAACCAAGTAATTTTTCAAACTGTAAAACCCAAAAATTAGGCTTATATTTTATTTTATCATTTTGAATATAACCTAAAGTTTAAATAATAAGTATTTGATATTAAACCCATAATTTATAATTTTGATATTAAAGTTTGATATTAAACCCATAAGTTATAATTTTGTTGTAGATTATAAATGAACCCAAATAAAAATACTTAGATTTATTTACTAAAGAAGCAAGGCAAATAGAAAAATAATTGCTGAAATGAAAATTGTGTGTAACTGAGTATCCTTGGTAAAGAATTAGTAGCTTCTTAATTGTATCCCTTCATTTTCGTTAAATACAGTTATTAGTGTGCGTATATTACTCAAATTCAAGTCTATCATTAAAATCCAAATCAGTTACATATGGAAAGGGAATATCTTCTCGTAAAAATGGGTTCATTACTTCATTCCGTTCCAAGTGTTTAGTTGCAAAAGCTTCGCCATATACTGTATGTGTAGATATAGTTTCTGCATAATAAGAATATTGCCAAGATAAAACAAAGTAGACGCCGCAAATACAGTTTAACTATTTACGTGTTCCTCGAAATCGGGGTTGAGTTCTTGTACCGTTAAAACGAGTTGTTGCGGTTAGGAGCGTGTTCGGGTGATTCGATCGGTATATTTCGTTGTGTTCGCGTGAAGTGTTTGGTTCGTTCGTTGAAGACTCGTGTTCTTGTATCGGGTTGAGTTCCGATCATGTTTCGTTAGGTTATGTAGTATTTTGTTGGTTCTGAGTTTACGCTCGGGTTCCGTTTCAAAGTCGATCTATTTTGTTTAGCAATGAGGTAACCTTAAATGACATCCACACTTTTATTTCAATCCTGATATTATGGCTTATTAGTTCATCAAGTGCACAGACTTTCTTTTTGAAACATATTACCTTAACATGTATAAAAGATTACCATAAGAAATCGGTTGTTGATGTTCTCATGGTTCTGCTTAAGTCTTTAGATAATTGAAAATATAGTTGACATAATATTTGACCATTGTTATAAATGAAGAAAAATGATAAGTCGGTTTTGAAATCAAGAAAGTTTTGAATAAGTGATGAAACAAGGTATTAAACCGAAAGAAGAAATAATAAAAGATTTTAATGCAATGTCTTGGTGTTGCTTTTGAAACGCAAGAAGTATGGATACACTTCCCTTCAAGAAAATAAATGATATATATATGGGTATAATATTTGTTAACATACTTTTAAGTAACATATAGGCATATAAACTGGCATGTAGCTAATTGCGTATAAAATGGTTGTAGCCACAAAGACAAGAAATAAAGGTAGAGATATGTTTAGCTCTTGTCAAACTTAAATTTCAAACTAGTATGAATTAAAATAAATTTGTGATTAACCAATATCCTCATTAGCTAAATGTTAAATGGCCACATAATTTATGTAGTTAATATGAAGTAGTTGATATGAAGTCGGAGTAGTACTTTTCCGTTGTTCATCTCTTTCATTAATTACTGGACATAAGGTACGGATTTTTCGTCCTTTTAGTAAAGACTTCCATTTTATGAATGATTAGGATTTCTCGTCTGCAGCCAATTGTTTTCCCTTTTTATATGTTATAAGAATTATCAGAAATCAGTTTATAATTAAGTTAAATTGCCTGAGCCTTATATACAAGCATGACCAGTCAGTAGTACTAGTTACGGAGGTACCGTAACCATGACACTAGAGGCACCGGTGCCGTGACTCACATGCAGGAGAGTGATATCCTGCATAGTCCCACTCAGCTCAGTTTGGCCATTTTATCAGTATTTTTAGTGGGGCGTATCGATGCATCCTAGGCTTATCAGTTTAAAGTTATCAGGGTGAATGTGGTGTGTGCTCTACATCCTTCACATTGGAGCTGATCCCTCCACCCAACACAATATTTATAGGTCACCCCTCTACAGTTATTTGATGGTCACCCCTTGATATTTGTAGAAATACGTCTTTTAGGAAAAAGAGCGTAAAATAGGGAAGTGGGCACGACGATTTAGGAAAACCGTGTGTAAATGACCCTAAGTAGTGAGTTCGTTCTCGAGGAGGCACGTGTGTTGTGTAATGAATTGATTAATATTTGATTTTATTTATATTAGAAGAGGTAATAGAAAAAGAAAGAAAAGAAAGACGGTTACGAAGACGGATTAAACTAAGACGAAAAAGTGATAACGTAAAACCGTAAATAGTGCAAAAATTAAAATTTTAACCTAAAAATTCCTAAAAATTACTAAAAATCCACAATAATATTCTAAGAGTTTACAAAAAATCAAAACTTTCTAAAACCTTTTAATTAATTAGATAATGACTTTTTAATGCTAATTAAAGCCCTAAAAATCACAATTAATTATTAAAAAACCCTAAACAAGATTTCAAAGTTTGTAAACCTCAAAAATGACCTAATTAAGCTAAAAAGTATTTTTTAAAATTTTAAAATCTAATAAAACTATTTTTAAATACTTAAAAACTATTAAAATCTATTAAAACTTAAATTAATTCTAGAAAATAATTGAAAAGTCCTAAAAATATTTGAAAAGTGACAAAACTCCTAATTAAGTGTCCTTAACCTAGGAAAAATGTAAAAACTAAAAAAAATCAAACTTCAATTTTTAATAATAAAATAATAATAAAATAATCAAAAAAAATTAAAGTTTATAAAAAAATTCTAAAAAATTGCCAAAAATCCTAAATAATGTAACTAAGACAGAAATGCAATTAAAATTTTCTAAAACCTATTTAATAATTTTATATTAAATTTTATAGTTGGTTAAAAACCCTAAAATCCTATAAAATCAAAAATAAGACTTTTTGAAAACTTTTTTTGCTGTAAACCTCAAAATACTTTAATAAAACCTAAAAACTATTTTATTGGATTTTTAAAATGCTTTTTCCTATTTTTAAACTAATTATCTAAAAACGGCTAAATAAAAAATGATAAAAAAATAATTAAAGAAAGAGAAAAATCAAAATTCTAACTAGAAAAATCTTAAATGGTATAACAACCCTAGGAAAAATACAACTAGCCAAATTAGCTTATTAAATAAGCTCAAATGAGCTGATTAAGCTACGGCTTATTTTAGATAAGCCCACACAACAACCCTTTAAGTATAATTTGAAATGAAAGCTTAGCAGTCAAAGACCCTAGGGCGCAATGGTAGTGAGTGTGTGTTGTGAGGAGGATGGCGCAGGTTCGAGTCCTGGCCAGTCCTTTTTGGCTTTTTATTTTTTCTTCTTTTTTAAACTTTAAAAACTCAAAACTTATACTATTTTAATCATAAAAACACAAAAAAAAATCCAAGATATCTAAGATTAAAGCTATTGAAGTCAAAAACGTGCCCAGGTTTGTACTTGAATCTGATGAACACAAGTTGTTTCTTCACTTGTGAAGAATGGACAAGAGGACTTGTCTTGTGAGATTTGTGGATGTTTGTTGGATAATGAAGGCACCCCTATACTCAGTTGAGTATAGGGAGTCAATACAAACACAATAACAACAAGCTACTAAACCAAAAATCACACAAATTGCACAATCAAGTCACTGATATAGCCTATAGGGTATCTGATGAACAGTAGGCTATATTACTTGCCTACAAATGAATTTTGAAGGCCAATAACTTGCAATCTAGCTAAACAAATGACAAATAAGCAGAACTCAATCCTTAAACAACCTATTGTCTAGCAGTTTACAAGATTTGGAGGCAAATTTCACACAAAATCAAGCACAAAGAGCAGTTACTGGATTTTAGGTGTTTTCCTCAAATTCTAACATGCAAATGAGTTCAATATCCTACCAAACTGAAACCTATTGATTCATTTTACTTAGTAACCACCAAGGAAATGTTTTTAACCAGGTTTAAGCAAGTTTGATGTCAATTCACTCCACTTTAAGCCTTAATCCAAACACCCCTTAAGATTTCTGAAAATGATATTTTTCAAAGAAAACTTAACAAGACTTCAAGCAAACTGATTCTACTACCTATAACATACATAAAAACTGAAATGAGCACAATCAAACCATATAACATCAACAACTAACAACTTGCACAAAAATCATGCAAAAATCACCAATGACTGAAAAATGAAAAGGGAACAAGGCTTTTACCTTAAGGGACCTACATCCAGGTCCCTTAGTGGCAGCTTAGCCACCTCCAAATAGGCTGGGGCCTATGCAGAACCTTGAACAAATCAAACTCTTAAACCTGCTAAGAAAAACAAGAACAAACACAATAATCTGATTTTTCTTGAAACCTTTTAAAACCTTATCAAAACTTTTAACCAATGAAGTACTTCTGAAAACAAGTATAAATTATCAGAAATCCAATGGTTCAATCCACTTTCACTTCATGAACCTTGGATTTCTGAAAACTTACAAACTTTTTGAAACCTTTGAAAACTGAAATTTCAAACACACAAAGTGTTACACAATTTAAAAATGGAACTCAGCTAGGCTTTCTACACACACACAACTTTTAATAATTATAAAAAGGAATTAAATTGATTTAAACAAACACCAAACTTTTATATCATTAAAAAAGGATTACAATGTGAAAGCCTAAAAACTGGAACAAGAAATACAAGGTACAAACCACCTTGTATTTATACTAGGGAACAGAAGAGTCTAGAATACATAATAAAATATTCAAATGCTAAACCCTAATACAAAGAAAATCTGAAATTGCCCTTGGATTTTGACTGAAAATTGGGTCAAAATGAACCCATGTGATTGACAGCTCTCTTCTTTTGATCTTGGACGTTTGTTGATGCCTTTGGGAAGAAGAAAATCCATCTAGCCGTTTATCTTGTCCCTTTGGGGTTTTGTGAAGAAAGTGACGGGTTGGGGACCATGGGGGAGGCACATGGGGTGAGTGTGAGGGGAATATGGTGAGTGGGTTTTGATGTGGATGGGACGAATTACCCATCTGGAAAAGTAGGGTAAAACCCCCTTTGATCTTGAGTGTGATTAAGATTTAGGGTTCATGGGATTAGAATGTTTAAACAGGGTGGGGTTTAATCTTAAAAGGGGAAAGATTAAATTAAAAAGTGTGTTTGGGTGGGAAAGTTAAGAGAGTTGACCTTGGTTTTGACCGGTTTAATTAATAAACTGGTGTGAGTGGTATGTTGACGTGGATGGAGTGGTGAGGTGGTGGGAGATGATTGGAGGGAAGGGGTGACATGGAGTAGTGATTGGCTGGGGTAGGTTTGATGGTTTGACTGAAATGGTCCCCCAAGTTTCTTTACTCTTTCATGTTGTAATAATTAGCTATCAACGCCCTTTTTCCCTTTAACAACTTTTGCTCACTTGTCAAAAATGGCACAAATACTTTTCAAACTTGAACAAGGACTTCAAATGCCAATTATTCATTCTTCAAGGACTGATCTTGTAATATCTTCAAACTTTAGGGACCCTATTCATAATTTTGAATATTTGAGGTGTATAAAGTGTTAATCTTCAAAAGTTGAGGGACCAAACTTGACAATCTTCAATTCTTCAAGGGTGTTTTTGGAAATTCCAGATTTGGGCCCGGTTCATTGTGCGGCTTCGTTTCCCGTGTTCGTTTTTTATTGATTCTTGTGATCTTTTGCCATTTCCTCAATATCCGTACCTAAAAATACACAAGTAACAAACACGAGCATATATTTGGTAGTTTTAATGATATTTTATGCATTTTAAGCCCGATTTGGACGATGAGACTATGTATAAAAGTAGTCTCATCACTCCCCCATACTAAACCATTGCCGTGCCCTCACGCAATGCTAGAATAAAGTATCATAGCACTTCCAAAATTCATTTTTATTCACTTTATTGAAATGATAAACTAGCTACACTCTACTATTACTACTACTTGTGTTTTAGACATAATGTATGATTTTCATCGCAAAATGGGACGTTTAGGTTCATAGAATAAGAACACGTGAATGCTTCGTTAGAAATAATTTCATCGTCCTCGATTTTCACCCTAATTCCATGCCAAGCGTGCAACGAGATCATTGTCATTATAAGTTAGTAATGCTAACACTACTTATATGCCCTAATCACGTACTTATCCTCCCATTATTCCTAAGTTGTATCTCTTATATTTTATTTTGTCTTGAATATTTCACGAGGATACATCATTGACTTATGCGATAATAGAGATTTAGGTCTAAAAATAGAGTCCTAACGGTGTAACTAAAACCATCAAATCAATAACCCCTCCTAATAGACAACGATGTCAAAAAATTAAGTTGACAAGAAGAATCGATAAACACGGTTTTATAACGGTTTTAAACATGAGACTTATTACCAAGACTTTTATACGCCCCCTAACGGAAGGGCCTTATTATCTTTGGTTTACCTCCATCTTTTATTCAACTTCGCCATGAAGCTTTTATTATGACTTCGGTCTTGCCTTGCCTTTTATTATCCGCCTCATCGGTGGTTTTATTAGCCAAAGACGTATATCCTCACGCTAAAGCGAATTTTGGATCTTTAAAGCTTCGAAGATTAAAGCTAGATTCACTTTCGATTTTGCATAGATTTTAGGCCTTGTGGGGCTTCAAATTGTTTGCTAAATTTAGGTGAGCACTTGAAATCTTATTATTGGGTGAAGCTTTCGATTATTCTGGTGCCAATACTTCAAAACCGTGACGCTGGCGATACCTTAATGTCTTCCCAATTTAATTACACGGAAGCTACTAGAAAAGACTAGAAACCCAACAATCCTAATTAAACCGCTAAGTCAATATTTATTAAGCAAAAAAAAATAATAATAAATTTACAAGCGAAGGGAGAATAAACAAACAACGAGAACACATGAGTTTTGAAAGAATACGAGTACTCTACGTTTAGCATAGTAACTTATAATTAACTCTATCATTTCTCGTCCTCATTTAAGAGACTTAGCCTAATGTGTAGTTAAGGAATCAAAGCTAAGTGCTCAACAAGCACGGCCGAGTCAAAAATTACTCTTATTCTCGCCATCGGAAAACCTACATTCGTGTCTTCAAACACTTATAAAACATGAGAAAAATTTTAAAATTTGGCCATTTTTAGCCTTATTTTGCAACAAAAACGATAAACAAAACGATAAACTTTGGAAAGCGTGAAGGTTTGGCAGGGCAAGTATCTATTCACCCCCCATACTAAAGTTAAACATTGTCCTCAATGTTTCGAGTCTAGGGGTGCAAATACCCCCATACTAGAGACGTAGTCGAATGCCTAATCTAGTATGGAAAGGGTGTAACCAATAAATTAATAGCCGTTTATGAAGTGTGCTAAAAACCTAAGGTTAGAACATCAAAGGATATATCATTTGGATATTGAGAAATGTCTCCAAAGCAAACGATCAAGTGCTCCCATAAAACGAACACGAGAGGCTCCAATCGTGATCATGATCTAAAAACCACAATGCACAAACAACCACGGAACAAAGGTTGGAAGGGCACAAATCCCTTCACATTAAACTAATTAGAAAGCAATAATATGTACATGGATAAGCATGGGTCTCCCCCACGAGGCACCTTGTTTTTGATAACCGAGTCAAAAGCTCGACTCAAATCCCCATAAATGTGATCATTTAGGGATTATCTTGGTGTGGTCAATTTTTGGTGGGGCTTACATGCTAAACAAGGCCAAAAAACAACCGGTATTAAGGACTAAGTCCTTTGATGGTGCAAAATACCGGGATCGAAGATGGCGTTCTCATTTTCATTGGAAAAACTAATCAACGCCACTTCATCATAAGTCAACAAAAACCCAAAGGGTTTCAAGAAAATAGGAGAGAAGAAATAGAAGGGTGGGACAATGGGTAAGTCACTAAAAACATGAGCTACTCGAGGTAGACTCGCACCAATCAAATGAAAAGATTTTCCATTTATTGCATCGGTGGAAGACCGAGATTTCCCTATATAAGCAATTCCAGGATCAAATATCTCGTCCTCGGTGGAGAAAGGGAAGGGAACATAAGGGGCTTCCCCCACACTAAGTCCACACAAAGCATCGTCAAAAGGAGAAGACGAGTTTGTAGTACTCAATACACGCGGTGATGACGGAGTTAGAATTGTAGAAAAGTCTTTTAAATTCAATTCAAAATCTTTTCCTTTTTCATCTTTTAAACTCTCCTTGTGAAAACCCGATTTAATTATGTCAAAAATATTTGGTGTATCTAAAGCAATGTTAGTCACACTAAAAATTCTCACATTTTGAAATCTTTTTGGTAAAGGTGGTGGTAAGTTTTCAAAACGTTTGTCGACAAAGAAAACTCCCCCATCGGGATCAACTTATTCATCATCCGAAGAATCACTCGAGATTGGAATCGTAGGCTTAACACTCTTAACCTCCACCGGCGGAGGGGACGGAACTTCATTTTTCTCAACAACTCCTAAAACTCTATTGGAAATTCTTTTGCAAATGCTTTTGATGGGATTGACATTGTACAAAGACGTGATAGAATACACATGAGAAAGAGTGGAGTTTTGGGTTGCATTAATGACGAGTTCTTCCTCATTGAAACGAAGAGTGATTTTTCTTGCATGCACATCGATAAGTGCTCTCGAGGTATCCAAAAAAGATCGACCTAAAATTAACGGAACTTTAGGATCGATGGGAATATCAACAACAATAAAGTCTATGGGATAGTAGAACTTTCCAACTTTCACAAAGACGTCCTCGGCAACTCCACAAGCTAGAATCGTAGAATGATCGGCCATCTCGATTGACATTCTTGAAGGAGTGAGATTTGGAAGATTGAGCGATTTAAAAATCTCAAGAGGCATCAAATTAATACTAGCACCAAGATCGGCCAAGGCGTAGCATTCTTCCATGTCTTGAATTGCACATGGGATTAAAAACTTGTCGGGATCACTGACTTTTTGAGGTATGCGGCTTAGAAAAACCGATGAACAACTAGACGATTTTTGCAATTTCTCTTTGTTGTTCAACATACTTTTGAAGTTCGCGGCAAATCGAGGCATCATGACTAAGGCGTCGGCAAAACTTATATTAAAATGCAAGTCACGAAACATTTTCATAAAGAGTTCAAATTGATAATTATTTCGTTCTTGTGCCTTTTCCTTGTCTCGTCTTGAAGGGTATGGTAAAGGTGGTGTGGGTTGGGGCATAGGCATAGGCATCGGCCTTGGAATCTCGGGTTCTATGATTGGTGTTGGTTCAACCGTAGGTGTGGTTTGAGCGGTACTTCGTGGGCTTGTAATGTGCTCCTTTTCGACCAACACCTCGGGTTCTTTCTCTTTTTCCTTCTCCATAGAAGTACTTGGACGAGAAATGGGTTCTTTGAAAGTTTTACCACTACGAGTAGTAATGACCTTCAACTCTCCTTTCGGGTTCACGATGGTATCACTAGGAAGACCACCCGAAGAAGAGGGCTTACACATGATAGCTTCAAACATTTTAGCTATTCGGTCTTCAAACTTAGATTGCCTAGCATCCGCTTTTAACAACTCTTGCTTAATCTCATGTTGTCCTTGCTCCATTTTTTGTTTATTTTGTTGGAGTCGTGTGACATTTCCTTCCATTTTATTAGCATGAGTTTTAAGTTCATTAGCAAGTTCGTTTTTAAGCTCGTTTTTCAACTCGGATCTTAAGCTAACCATTTCACGTTGTATATTATCAAACTTAGCATCATTAGCCTTTGCATAATTCAAAAATTCTCCTTGAAGATTTTTGGTGTGATCATTTTGAAACGTTGAGTAGAAGTTTGAAAATCACGGTTTTGGTTTTGATTCGAAATTTTCCCATTTCCACTTTGATAATTACCCTTGTTGTAATTTCTTTGATTTCCTTGATAATTACCACCTTGGTTGTTGTTTCGATAATTATTAGCATTTTGATTTGGTGGAGCTTGATTTTGGCGGGAACCTTGACCGATTTGGTTATAAGTTCCCGTGGCTACATAAGCACTCGAAGTGTTACCATCCGCGGTAATGCACTCGGAAAGATCATGAGCTCCACCACACGACAAACAACTTTTAGAAACCGCTTTAACCGAAGCGGAATTTGAAGCTTCTTGAGCTTTCCAATGGGACATAAGGCTAGCAAATCTATCAAAAAACCGATTTTCTTCATTTGCTTCATCATGTAAAGCATTGATACTACGAGACGAGGATGAGCCCATTTTGGCAACACTCGGTGTGTTACGAGGGCTATAAACCTTAGACCTATTCTCAATTATGACCAAAGCTTCTTCAACCGTTTTACACAAAAAATTACCACCCGCGGCGACATTTAAATAATCTCTTTCATGATCATTAAGTTCATTGTAAAACGAGTCAATTTGGTGCAAGTCGGAAAAACCGTGATGAGGACATTCATGTAACATCTCCTTAAACCTATTCCAAGCCGTTGAAAAACTTTCATTTGATTCTTGTGAAAATTTAGAAATTTCATTTTTCAGATGCGTAGTCTTAGAGGGCGGAAAAAATTGGTTCACGAATTTTGAAACGAGATCCTTCCACGTCAATATAGAATTGGGTGGCTCTTTCTCTAACCAAATTTTAGCGGACCCCGCTAAGGAATACGGAAAAAGCATCATCTTAATCGAGTCATTCGAGACATCCTTGAATTTACAAGTGGCGGTAAGACGATTGAATTGGCGGATATGGTTGTGGGGATTGTCCTTCTCATCACCACGGAATTTGTTGTTTTGGATCATCGACAACAAACCCGTTTTCACCTCAAAATTCTCCGCAAGGATAGCGGGAATCACAATAGATTCTCCATAACCCTCGGTGGGTGCTTGAAGTAACTCCATCATAGTTCGATTCGCCATGGTTGGTGCTTCTCGTACAATGGGTTCGTCAATAGGAGACTCCTCACTAGAATGAGTTGGAGTGGGAGTTTTGTTCTTTCGTCTACGTGCACGTTTTGCTTGATTTCGAGTTAGCATAAACGTCACGTACAACGAGGAGACGAGCAAAGAAGATTCTTTTTGGTGTTTTTAATTTTTCAATTTTTTTTTGTGGTTTTTGATGGTATTAACTTTTTTGGAAATTGGTGAATGTATTAAGTAGACACAAATCTACAAATCTCCTCCTTAATCAAATCTCTTGATTAAAGAAGCCTCAAGGAATGAAAACGATCACGTGAAGTGAACGCCTTCGATGACTTTAGAACGATGGTGGAACACCAAATCGTTCAAAAGGGTTTAATCAAATGAAACCAAGAAAAAATATATATGATATGTAATAATACTTTGGGCGGCAAAACCCTCGATTAGCTCTCAAAATCAAATACGGACAAGCAAGCGGAGGAAACGAGGCGACGCGAAGCACTTAAGAGCCTTTTTCCTTTAGGTCGTGAAATACAACCGCCTTATACCCACCTTCTAGTTTGTATTTTTCAAAATCGAGCTTCACGAAAGTATTTATCTATTTTTGCCTTTTTCTTTGGTTTGAGATTCGAATACAATGATCGAGTGATGAAATCCCGAATCAAGGTTGTGATTGCTCACGTATTTGGAGTACTTGTGAATTTATTGTTCTACGTATACAATATATTAATAATATTCACACAAAAAACCGAAAAACGATAATACGTATTAGTAGAGTGCTACTAATACAAATACTATTATGGCTAGTATAAAAAACAACAATGGTTCTATCAAAACACAACACGCCTCCCCGGCAGCGGCGCCAAAATGATATTTGTAGAAATACGTCTTTTAGGAAAAAGAGCGTAAAATAGGGAAGTGGGCACGACGATTTAGGAAAACCGTGTGTAAATGACCCTAAATAGTGAGTTCGTTCTCGAGGAGGCACGTGTGTTGTGTAATGAATGGATTAATGTTTGATTTTATTTATATTAGAAGAGGAAATAGAAAAAGAAAGAAAAGAAAGACGGTTACGAAGACGGATTAAACTAAGACGAAAAAGCGATAACGTAAAACCGTAAATAGTGCAAAAATTAAAATTTTAACCTAAAAATTCCTAAAAATTACTAAAAATCCACAATAATATTCTAAGAGTTTACAAAAAATCAAAACTTGCTAAAACCTTTTAATTAATTAGATAATGACCTTTTAATGCTAATTAAAGCCCTAAAAATCACAATTAATTATTAAAAAGCCCTAAACAAGATTTCAAAGTTTGTAAACCTCAAAAATGACCTAATTAAGCTAAAAAGTATTTTTTAAAATTTTAAAACCTAATAAAACTATTTTTAAATACTTAAAAACTATTAAAATCTATTAAAACTTAAATTAATTCTAGAAAATAATTGAAGTCCTAAAAATATTTAGAAAGTGACAAAACTCCTAATTAAGTGTCCTTAACCTAGGAAAAATGTAAAAACTAAAAAAAATCAAACTTCAATTTTTAATAATAAAATAATAAAAAAATAATAAAAAAATCAAAGTTTATAAAAAAATTCTAAAAAATTGCCAAAAATCCTAAATAATGTAACTAAGACAGAAATGCAATTAAAATTTTCTAAAACCTATTTAATAGTTTTATATTAAATTTTATAGTTGGTTAAAAACCCTAAAATCCTATAAAATAAAAAATAAGACTTTTTGAAAACTTTTTTTGTTGTAAACCTCAAAATACTTTAATAAAACCTAAAAACTATTTTTTTGGATTTTTAAAATGCTTTTTCCTATTTTTAAACTAATTATCTAAAAACGGCTAAATAAAAAATGATAAAAAATAATTAAAGAAAGAGAAAAATCAAAATTCTAACTAGAAAAATCTTAAATGGTATAACAACCCTAGGAAAAATACAACTAGCCAAATTAGCTTATTAAATAAGCTCAAATGAGCTGATTAAGCTATGGCTTATTTTAGATAAGCCCACACAACAACCCTTTAAATATAATTTGAAATGAAAGCTTAACAGTCAAAGACCCTAGGGCGCAATGGTAGTGAGTGTGTGTTGTGTGGAGGATGGCGCAGGTTCAAGTCCTGGCCAGTCCTTTTTGGCTTTTTATTTTTTCTTCTTTTTTAAACTTTAAAAACTCAAAACTTATACTATTTTAATCATAAAAACACAAAAACAAATCCAAGATATCTAAGATTAAAGCTATTGAAGTAAAAAACGTGCCCAGGTTTGTACTTGAATCTGATGAACACAAGTTGTTTCTTCACTTGTGAAGAATGGACAAGAGGACTTGTCTTGTGAGATTTGTGGATGTTTGTTGGATAATGAAGGCACCCCTATACTCAGTTGAGTATAGGGAGTCAATACAAACACAATAACAACAAGCTACTAAACCAAAAATCACACAAATTGCACAATCAAGTCACTGATATAGCCTATAGGGTATCTGATGAACAGTAGGCTATATTACTTGCATACAAATGAATTTTGAAGGCCAATAACTTACAATCTAGCTAAACAAATGACAAATAAACAGAACTCAATCCTTAAACAACCTATTGTCTAGCAGTTTACAAGATTTGGAGGCAAATTTCACACAAAATCAAGCACAAAGAGCAGTTACTGGATTTTAGGTGTTTCCCTCAAATTCTAACATGCAAATGAGTTCAATATCCTACCAAACTGAAACCTATTGATTCATTTTATAGTAACCACCAAGGAAATGTTTTTAACCAGGTTTAAGCAAGTTTGATGTCAATTCACTCCACTTTAAGCCTTAATCCAAACACCCCTTAAGATTTCTGAAAATGATATTTTTCAAAGCAAACTTAACAAGACTTCAAGCAAACTGATTCTACTACCTATAACATACATAAAAAACTGAAATGAGCACAATCAAACCATATAACATCAACAACTAACAACTTGCACAAAAATCATGCAAAAATCACCAATGACTGAAAAATGAAAAGGGAACAAGGCTTTTACCTTAAGGGACCTACATCCAGGTCCCTTAGTGGCAGCTTAGCCACCTCCAAATAGGCTGGGGCCTATGCAGAACCTTGAACAAATCAAACTCTTAAACCTGCTAAGAAAAACAAGAACAAACACAATAATCTGATTTTTCTTGAAACCTTTTAAAACCTTATCAAAACTTTTAACCAATGAAGTACTTCTGAAAACAAGTATAAATTATCAGAAATCCAATGGTTCAATCCACTTTCACTTCATGAACCTTGGATTTCTGAAAACTTAAAAACTTTTTGAAACTTTTGAAAACTGAAATTTCAAACACACAAAGTGTTACACAATTTAAAAATGGAACTCAGCTAGGCTTTCTACACACACACAACTTTTAATAATTATAAAAAGGAATTAAATTAATTTAAACAAACACCAAAATTTTATATCATTAAAAAGGGATTACAATGTGAAAGCCTAAAAACTGGAACAAGAAATACAAGGTACAAACCACCTTGTATTTATACTAGGGAACAGAAGAGTCTAGAATACATAATAAAATATTCAAATGCTAAACCCTAATACAAAGAAAATCCGAAATTGCCCTTGGATTTTGACTGAAAATTGGGTCAAAATGAACCCATGTGATTGACGGCTCTCTTCTTTTGATCTTGGACGTTTGTTGATGCCTTTGGGAAGAAAAAAATCCATCTAGCCGTTTATCTTGTCCCTTTGGGGTTTTGTGAAGAAAGTGACGGGTTGGGGACCATGGGGGAGGCACATGGGGTGAGTGTGAGGGGAATATGGTGAGTGAGTTTTGATGTGGATGGGACGAATTACCCATCTGGAAAAGTAGGGTAAAACCCCCTTTGATCTTGAGTGTGATTAAGATTTAGGGTTCATGGGATTAGAATGTTTAAACAGGGTGGGGTTTAATCTTAAAAGGGGAAAGATTAATTTAAAAAGTGTGGTTGGGTGGGAAAGTTAAGAGAGTTGACCTTGGTTTTGACCGGTTTAATTAATAAACTGGTGTGAGTGGTATGTTGACGTGGATGGAGTGGTGAGGTGGTGGGAGATGATTGGAGGGAAGGGGTGACATGGAGTAGTGATTGGCTGGGGTAGGTTTGATGGTTTGACTGAAATGGTCCCCCAAGTTTCTTTACTCTTTCATGTTGTAATAATTAGCTATCAACGCCCTTTTTCCCTTTAACAACTTTTGCTCACTTGTCAAAAATGGCACAAATACTTTTCAAACTTGAACAAGGACTTCAAATGCCAATTCTTCATTCTTCAAGGACTGATCTTGTAATATCTTCAAACTTTAGGGACCTTATTCATAATTTTGAATATTTGAGGGGTATAAAGTGTTAATCTTCAAAAGTTGAGGGACCAAACTTGACAATCTTCAATTCTTCAAGGGTATTTTTGGAAATTCCAGATTTGGGCCCGGTTCATTGTGCGGCTTCGTTTCCCGTGTTCGTTTTTGATTGATTCTTGTGATCTTTTGCCATTTCCTCAATATCCGTACCTAAAAATACACAAGTAACAAACACGAGCATATATTTGGCAGTTTTAATGATATTTTATGCATTTTAAGCCCAATTTGGACGATGACACTATGTATAAAAGTAGTCTCATCACCCCTCTACAGCATGACGAGGTCACCCCTCCAGTTATTCATGCACCGTTGTTACAACACATGACCTATATAAGCTCTGGCAATTAAAATACAGTAAATGCATGTTTTCAGATTTAACAGATAACAATTCAGCTTTATTATTTATAAGTCAGACTTTACAGATTATACACAGATTTCTGCTGCAACTTTACTTACCAGTCTTACAGCTCCAGTATTTTATCATTTGTTTCATTTCAGTAATTCCTTATCATGCTTTATATCCGTTCATTGAGCGTTATGCTCAGCCGTAGTTCCTTTCATGTTCTAACGGCAGGTACATCAGGACGCTCTTAGTATTTTGAGAGCATGAGCATTTGGATGGAAGCTATCCAGACTTCTTACTTTATGCACTCTTATATTTCCTGTTGGACATTGTTCAGTCCTCTCTTTCAGTATTTTACTTTTCATGTTTGAGCTTATGTTGGATTACTGATGTTTGATTTCGGTATTTCCGTTATGGTCAGTTAATGTTTTAGGACATTTACCTTATGCTTTGATGACACGCCATAAATACACGTAACGGTCCACTTATCCAAGTGGGGTGTTACACAAACACTTGTGATTTGTGTCAAATGGCATGATTTTTACCAAATCACATGTGATTTGTGATAAATTTTCTTTTTATTAATATGTACTTCTATATACTTTCGACGATTTTTTTTTAATTTCCGGACACACGGATCACATGTGATTTATTACTTTATAAAGCACACGTGAATTTGTAAAATCATTTATAATTTATGGATTTCTGAAATCACACGTGATTTGTTACTTTAATATCACATGTAAATTTATGAAATCACACATGCATTTTAGAAATACAAATCACAAGTGATTTTACAAATTACTAGTGATTTTATAAATTATGTGCAATTTTTTTACGAAAATTTCAAAAAAAAAATCATCGAAACTATATGAAAAAGATAGTGGCGTACCTTGTTACGAGTTTACATTCGACTATGTAAATAATTACACTAATAAATAATAATAAAAGTTATTTATTTATTCTGTAAAAAATTGATTTTTTTTTATAAAAAATCACAAGTAATTTTCCGAATCACATGTGATTTTTATAGTCGAAAATCACAATAATAAAAAATCGTCAAAAATATATCAAACTGCCTATCTACTGAAAGATAAGAATTTTTTCGTCGCAATGGTGTATTTTTCGTAATCTGACGATTTATCATTTGAAAGATATAGTCTTTATAAGAAAAAGGTGAAAGATAAGTTTTTATTTTTTGATGGAAAAAATGAATAGTTAATATTGATTCTTTTTTACTTTTATTGATTCATGATCTATGTAGAACTCACCTTTATTAAATAAATATTATTTTATTTTTTAATGAATATACAATGTTAATATCTCAATCAATATTACTCCTATTACGAGTACTTATTTATTTAAATTGATTGATTAACATAGAACTGAAGGTTAGGGATTATAGGTATGTTTGGTAAAACTATATGTAAGTTATATAATGTAAGTTGTTAAATGTAAGTTGTAAAGTGTAAACTGTAAATTGTTAATATAAGCTTTAAGTTGTATTTTTTTTAATAAAAATGTTTGATAAATTAGTTATTTACTGTAATATTAAGATATAAAATGACTAATAAAAACATATTTAAATAAATTATAATATGATTGAATGATATATCAGTAATTTACAAATTTAAGAGATTTTTATAAAAAGATAATAAAGCTCAAATCCGGTTTGTGGGTTTTAGGTCCGTTAGGGTTTAATGTTTCTAGTATGTTCTATGATGTACTATAAGTATTGGATCAATAATAAATCATAACCATGAGGGTTTACATATTCTAACATGGTATCAGACCATACACTGATCTTATAATCCCACCCCCATCGGATCCCTAACCACGATCCTTAAAACCTAATTTCTTTTCTACCGTATTAAACCATTGTTGTTGTTTTTTTTTCATCATCCGATCTAAAAAAAACATCAAACATGTTGGTTTAAAGGCTGTTGTGAGTCGACATATGTGAGTTTGTGTTGGTGCTGCTTCCCATGGACCGTAAAAGAAAGAAAAGAAGAGAATGAAGATTAAGGGTTTTGTTCTTATCTATTCATATACTAGTAATTGTGTTTTTCAAAAAAAAAAAGTTTTATCGTTTCTTTTGTTTGTTTTTTTTGTCGAATCTAGGGTATTAAGCCCCAAGAAGACTAGTGTCTCATCATCATCCTCATTATACTTGTTTTATGATCGGAAATCATTGCCATTTTTAGAAATTAGTTGGTTAAAAATGTCGCCCTTACCTAAAGGCAAAGCAAGCCATGACGTAAAGAAAACGTCACGCAAAGGAGGAAGCCGCAAGCAGTCATCAACTATGCCGTCGAATACAATTATTTTTCCGCTTCAACAAACAAAGAAAATGATGGAATAAGAGGCTTTCAGTTCTAGTTTGTCCGTCGAGAAGCCTCCCGTTCAAACTGCGGGGTATTAAGAGATAATAAAGCACAAACCCGGTTTGTGGGCTTTGGATCCGTTAGGGTTTGATGTTTCTAGTATGTTGTATGATGTACTATAACTATTGGATCAATAATAAATCATAGCTATGAGAGTTTACATATTCTAACAATTTTGACAAATAAAAAGCTTTTTAAATCAGTTTTTAATTTCGAAGTTATTTGTTCAAAATAAAAATTTAAAATTAATATATCAAAACAGAGTTAATTGTTTTGAAAAAAAATTATTTTTAAAATTAAAAACTAACCGTTCCAAAACGCTTAAAAAAATTATTGTCAAGCACAATCACAAACTAGTTTGAACATTCTGAATACCAACAAGGCAAACAAGTACCTTTAAATGTGAACCGTTAATGAGTTTGCAAGTTTGTTACAATGCTTTCATACTTGATTGATAAAGCTATAAATTCCCATCTTTTTTTTTTGTTTTTAGCAGAAAGAATAACATGAAAAGTTACGAAAGGTAAAAACGTGTTGCATATGACATCCTAATATGATTCTAATAAGTAAGAACAATGGGTTAGTATAAAAACGTGACAACATTTTCCTTAAGAGGAGATAAATTAATTCAATCAAAAAGGTAAAAAGGAGAATCTATTAAAATGGTTTATGAAACACTAACAGTTACCCGTATATACGACAGATATTCTGAAACTAAAATTATTCATATATAATATTTTACGATTAGATATATATTTTGATTATAATTTTGTGAATGATGACAATAGTTTTAAGTTGTAATAACTTTAGGCAATAATAAACCATATCATATAAAATAGTATTACGATATTCTGATGATTAATATTGAAAGTTATTTCCTAATCTGTGTAGCATTCGTCACAATCTTAACATGTAAATATCGACCATCTTCGTTGTTTATATGTTTACACGTTTTCATACATTATGACTTTAAAATCTTTTTACTTTGATATGTACAATCTAATGAAATTAATTAGAATTATAATTAGTATTTCACTAAATTTGTTCAATAATAGATACATAAATGATGTATGTTTTCGGATATGAAAATTTCAAGAAAATAGAATGTTCATAACCAAATACAAATATGATATTAAACTTACATTAAGGAATAATTTACATATTTATATGTAAATATATATTGTTTATAGCATTAATCATTTGTACATGTCACGTTAATTTTATTTATTTTATCATATAATGTGTATTGCTCACAGACTAAAACATAAATAAATCTATAATTGGTGTGTTAATAGTTGTAATTTTTCTTTTTCTTGGGAGATGTGGCTTAAAAACCCCTACTTGATCTCTTTGTAATGTTGTTTTAGCGTTTTGCTAGTTTTTTTCTAATAAAGTTGTCGTTCAAAAAAAATATATATAAAGCTTTGTGTTGTAAATGTTCATATAAAAAATTTGTAAGGTTATAGTGCTTAAATTTTTGGAGAGAGAATGTAATCTCTTTTATAAGTAGTATAAATTTATGTAATTGAAACATTTTTATTAGTTTCGATGAGTCCTCTCCAGTTTGTTTTTGAACGAATTTTATCGGCTAGTCGAATCGATGGTGACTCCTGTTCCTGGTTGAACCCATTGGCCCGATTCGGTTTTAAAATTATGTACACTATCATTTTAATTAGACAACTTTTGTAAATATATGCTTTTAATTATTGTATAAAGAATATACATAACTGTAATTTTAAGTAACGAGACATATTAATTATATATTAATTAATATTAATAGTTTTATTTTCAAATGTGTATTAATTACTATTATGTATTAATTTTTTTATATTAGTATTAAATTACTACTATTTTTATGCTTTAATTTCTAATTATGTTGTAATTGTTATATTATTAATTACATTTATAAGGTTGTTTTATTACTTGTATTATGTGTTGTTTTAGTTGTAAAATAGGGTGAGAAGTAGGGGTGATCATGGGCGGTTTTATGCTAAAAGCAAAAATCAAACCGTAAACTTCGGTTTTTACATATCGCAAACCATTTGATTTCGGTTTTTTCAGTTTCAGTTTTTCGGTTTTTTTGTTGTAGCGGTTCGGTTTCGGTTTTTATTTCGGTTTTTTTCTCTTTTGATCTTACGCATTGGGTTTCCTATTTACAATAAACCGTATTAATAGTCAATCACTTTCGACACGAACTAAACTCATCATAATTGTAAGTTGCAACCAATAATAATAGTTTCAATCAGTTACATACGTTACAATCATAGCAATATTAGTTACCATCGAATTATATAAAACCAAAAAATGATAACAAAATAATAAAAAAAATCTTATATAACATTATAGCAATCACAAATCTAACAAAATTTAGGTGAAATAAAATCATAATAAATTAATTTAGTATCTTATATAAACGTATATATTTAAACAAAAATAAACATATTAGAAATATCACATATATAACTATTTAAAGATATAAAAACATATAAATTTTGTAGACCTAAGTGGGGCGGGATGGTTTTTTTGGTTCAGTTTTATACATTCAACCAAAAACCGCCTCAAACATTCGGTTTCAAAAATGTGCAAACCATCCTTTCGGTTTTTGGTTCGGTTTTTTGATTTTATGCTCACCCCTAGTGAGAAGTGTTTTAATTAAATTTTTTTATGTAATATGTTTTAAGTTTAATTATAGAATTTACTATAATACGTTTTAAGCTTTTCACTTTTAGCATGCATGCTTGTTTTGCTTGTACAAATAGAATTCTATATTGTAACTTGAAAATTTTAACTATTTTAAAAATAAAAGAGCAAAATGCTTTATAAGATAGTATGATGACGAAATTCGATAAATTGAGTTTTTTCTTTAAATACGGTATCATATTTGAAATCTAACGTTCGAGTTAAATCATCTAAGCAAAAAGGTCTTGAGACCCGAACTATTAAAAGAAGTATGCGAAAGAAAATCTTTAGAACTCACGGCTTTAGACGAAAATAAAATTTACGATTTTTTTGTCTCTAGCAAAATAAAATTTACGATTTTTTTGTCTCTAGCAAAACTTAAACAAGAGGCAAAACCCATCCTCCAGCTTAAGAAGGATTGAGTTATTTTGCAAGAATCTTGTTTTGCATCCTTTATTTTTTTCTACATGTTAAGAGACTTAGTTTTAATTATTTATTATTTAAGATTAAATTTTGTGAAAAAATGAAAAAATTATTTTTGTCAAAACATTTAAAAGTTATAAAAAAACAAAATGACTAAAATTATAAATATAACAAAATATTGTTTGTCAAAAGTGATATTTTATTGTTTTATCACTTGTGATAACCGTTATTCTTTCATATTTATAACTTTAGCCATTTGGTTATATTTTACAACTTTTGAAAAAATCTTAGTTGGTGTTTGGTTAAGCTTATATGATGGGCTTATAAGCTTATTAGCTTTTATGTTTTAAATAAGCCGTAACAAGTTTTTGGTTAAGCTTATATGACTTGGCTTATAAGCTTATATAAGGAGGTTTTGGTAACCCAAAACTTTAAGGCTTATATAAGGATGTGTAAGCTTTTATAAGAATATTATACTAGTATTAAAAGACCTTTTACGCTCAGTTAATTAATTACACATAGGGCTGTAAACGAACCGAACGCACACGAACAGAGGTATGTTCATGTTCGTTTATTTAATTTTAGCCGAACAAATAAACGAACGCGAACGCTTAATCGAACAAAAATTCTTGTTCATGTTCGTTTATTTAGATTTGAACTTGTTTATGTTCGTTTATTTTCGTTCATATAACTTAAACGAACGTAATCGAACGAACATAAACGAACATAAATGAACGTAAACGGTGATATATAAAAGTAAACGGGTTAAACGATCGTGTAATTAAAGTTTTTACTTTAGACGATCCATATCATCATCTTATATACTTATATAATAATCATATCCCAAAATATTTTTTCTTTTTCATCTCAGTGGCCATGTCTTTATATTTCTAGCTCTAATGTATAATTTAAGAGAAATTATAAATACTTTGTAACCAAGTAATATATTAGTAATGTACTATTGGTAGACATTTAAAAATATTTGTTATGTAGTTTATTGCTATTTTTTGAACATTTGGGATATTAATCGAACGTAAACGAACAAATAAACGAACGTAACCGGACGGACATAATCGAAAGATCGCGTACGTAAATGAGCGAACGAAGCCTTTGTTCATGTTTGTTTATTTAACTAAACGGACCAAAAATTTTGTTCGTGTTCGTTTATTTGTTAAATAAACGAACATAAACGAATTTTTTTGTGAACGATCGGCGAACGGTTCGCTGAACGTTTAGTTCATTTACAGCCATAATTACACCTACTTTATTTTCATGTACTTTTTAGTCATTTTACTTTATTAATTATATAAGATAAACCAAACACTTAACAAAACCTTATTAACTCATTATATATAAGCCATAAATGGCTTATATTACATAAGCCTAAGCCTAGTTAATAAACTTAATCAAACACCTCTCTTGATTTAATTCTCATCATTAGATCAAATCCAAATAATTTTCATCCTTTATCATACGAGAAAAACAATGATAAAAATAAATTCTCTCTTCAAATATATGCTTTACTTGAAAACTTTTAAAGAATTAAAGTATACTCATCATTAACAAGTAGTGATTAGATTTGTAATAATAAATAATTAAATATAGCTAGCTTAAAATAAAGTTAGTATCTAAGATATGCGTTATTGTTAGTGGAAACTGAGTTTTCAAGTGTTGGCTAATTAACCTTAGCTAATGTTTTGGTATGTTGTGTTTGATTAAGTGAAAGTTATACTCAAATGCATAGTTAGTTGTTGTTATGAGTCTTGTCCAAATATGAACATGATTCATGATTGAGGATGTTGGTGTGATTACCAATTGACAATGAGTCTTTGTGGTTTATATAATGCCACATTGACCATTAAGATAGTTGATGAGATGAGATTAGGCACGAATAATCCAAGTCAATATATGTATAACCTATGTTAAAAAAAATATATGTATAAACAATATAGTAATATATAAGGTTTTTTTTTACAGATATGTGTATAGAAGCTTGTTATTAATTTTGTTTAGGGGTGTTTTTTGGTTCGGTTTATTAGATTCGTATTATTCGAATGATTTCTTTTTTGAGGAATCCTAAAAATCGAACCAAACCAAATCAGAATTCATTCGAAAATCCGATTTAAATTCGTGTCGATTTTCGGGTTGATTTAAAAAAATTAATAATTATATAGATATTTAGAAGTATAAAAATTATTTTTTTATATTAAGATTAAATTATAATGATTATTTTATATATAAAATATAATATATATGTATATATATATATATATATATATATATATATATTCGATTTATGTTTTCGATTGTCAAACTTATATCCAACCCAAAAATTAAATTTGTAGTTCGATTATGTTCGTTTTTGACAAATACAATTCGATTGTTTTGATTCCATTCGAATTTGATTTTAATTTTATTCGATTTATTTGGATTTTTTAACGCCTCTAAATTTTTATCACTGAACTAAACTCAGAGTACGTAGTTTTCACGTACGACTTAACTAACGTAGCGTTTGATATGTTGTAATCAAAGAAAAAATGGAAAAGGTTATTACGATGTAATAAAAAATGTTGTTTGTTTGCATTTATTGAATGTAATAATTCATTACAAGGAATGATCAATTACACCAAAATCATTCATTAGGGGTCACCTGTTTTTTCCATTACATCTCGTAATGTTATCAAAATAACATAAAAGCACATTATAACTAACCACATTAAATAAACTTTCTATAATTAATGGGTATTTTAGTCTTTTTATTATCGTTTCCATTACATCTTATCGTACAAACCAAACATGATTAATAACATTAATGTACTATTACATTACGTTATTCATTCCATTCATTTGACATTTCATTAATTCCTACCAAACGAACCTTAAATGTTTTTGGTTTTTTTAGAACGGCAAATGTTAGTGGTTAGTGGGTCGAGTCGTGCAATGACATCCAAGCGAAAGAATATCTTATTCGAACCCTCGCCTAGTTATGTTAGACTTCTTATCCGCTTCGCCTGAAGGTCTTGAACCCAAGACCTCCAGGAAACCTCCCCAAGGAAACCACTTAGTGGAACCTTGGTGGCCAACTTAGTGGAACCTCCCCAAAGAAACCACTTAAATGATTTTAGTTACTATTTTTCTAAATCATATCATACTATCTTATAAAGCATTTTACACTTTTATTTTTAGAATAGTTGAAATTCCTACAATATATAATACTATTTGTACAAGCAAAACAAGCATGCATACTAAAAATAAAAAACTTATAATTTGTTACATTAAAATTTATAATTAATTACATTAAATTCTATAATTAAAACACCCCTGACCTCATTTTACAACTAAAAAAGCACATAATACAAGTAATAAAACATCTTACAAATATAATTAATAGTATAATAATTACAGCAATACAAATGTAATTAAAACCTCACAATTAAAATACTATACTTACAAATATATGTGCATAATGTACAATGCGTACAAACATGACTAAAACATTAAATATACAAACATAATTAATACTCATATTTAAAACACCCCATTATATGAATATCCAATCATAACTACACATTTTAAGTATAAGAAAGCATAAAAACTCTTTAAGCATTAAAATTTTCAAACTTCATTTTCATAAGAAATATCTTTTTAATATATTAACAAAATACACATTCGAAATTAAAACTACGCAATTTCATTATTTAAAAATACACAGATTTATATTATATGAACAACTACCCAATTTAAAACACACTTTATAATGTTATTCTTAAAACACATCTTAATAAATTAAATAAACTAATAATATTATTTTTTAGAAACACCCATAAAATAGGAAGTACATGTAGTTATGTACATTATGTAAAGTAATAACAAACACAAATAGGGATGTCAAAAAGGCCTATCCGACTTGAACCCAACTCGAGTATATTCGGGTCGGGTTACTCGAGTACAAATATTTCGGGTTAATCAGGCCAACCCGATCGGACGGATATTGGGCAATTTATTTTTGTGTAACTCAGGTTTGGGTCAACCCGATTGACCCGAGTAAGATTTTTTTTAATTTAAATTATATATAACTTATATTTAAAAAGGGTAAAAAAAGTTTTTGTTTTACCCAATTCTGTTGACCCGAATTGACCGACCCGAATAGACTCGACACGAATAGACACAAACCATTGTAACCCGAGATCAATCGGGTCAGGTTTGGGTAACTTATTTCCAGCCATGACCCGAATTGAACCCGACTCGATTAACCTGACCCCGCCCCCGACCCGATTAACCCGACCCTGACCATGGTGTTCTTGCATGATCCATGGTGTTCTTGCTAAAAACTTTGTTAAAAACTTCATTTTGATCTAAAGGTTTTAATTTTGATGATTATTTAGATGTTATGGTTCATATATGTTGATGTTAGGGTATAGAAATGATCATTTTTATGGTTGGTTTTGATCAAAAAGTTGATTTTGTACAAGATTTTGGTAGTCATTTTATAACAGTAAGTAAAGTTGATTGTGGTATTTTTATGTATACTTTATTTTAGGAAAAACAAAGCAACACAAAATAGTGGAAAGTATTAAGTACGACGGTTTAGGAAAACCGTGCACAAATGACCCTTAATCAAATAAAAAGAGAGAAAGTTCGTTTCCCAAGGAGGTATATGTGTGTGTTTTAACTTGTATTTATTTGAAATTAATATTGAGAAGAATGGGGGTGAGAGGATGAAAAGACGGATACGTTAAAATTAAACTACGACGTAAAAGACGTAAACGTAAAGTCGTGAAAAACTACCAAAATTAAAAATTTTATACTAAGACCAAAAACAAAATAAATAAAAGATTAAAAAGAAGTCAATAATAATATAAATAAAGACAAAAATCCAACAAAGATATTTTAAAACCTTTTATTAATTAAATATTTAATTTTAAATGCTAATAAAAGCCCTAAAATTAAATATAACTAATTCAAATGTCTAAAATATGATTTTATTGAATAATTACTTAATTTATATTATTAGAAGACTAAAAAGTAATTTTCCAAAAATTAAAACCTATTAAAACTATTTTTAAAACTCTAAAAATGATCTAAAATAATTAATAACTAATTAAACTTAAAATAATTATAAAAATAAATCTAAAAGCTATAAAAATATTCTAAAAATGGAAAAGGTCTTAATTAATGCTAAAGAACCTAGGAAAAATGAAAAATAAAGAAAAATAAAACTTTGAAATTTTAATAATAAAATAATATTAAAATAATGCTAAAAATAAAAAGTTTCTAAAATTAATTCTAAAAAATTTCTAAAATCTTAAAATAATCTAACTAAGAGAAAAACACAAATTAAAGTTCCTAAACCTTTTTTAATAATTTTATAAAAATGTTTAAAGTTTATAAAAAACCTTAAAATAATATAAAATTAAAAATTAATGTTTATAAAACCAAAACCTAATGTAAACCTCAAAATATTTATTAAAAAGCTAAAAACTATTTTTCCTAAAAATTAAAAATCTTTTTTCTATTTTTTAATGATTTTATAAAAAACGTATAATAAATAAATCCTAGAAAATAATTAAATAAAAGGAAAAATATAAAAATAGGCTAGAAAAATCACAATTCTAATAAAGGTCCTAGGAAAAATAAGCAAAACCAAAAGTGCTTAATTAATAAGCTAGAAAATGGAAAAGAAGCTACGGCTTTAATATTAAGCTAAGAATGAAAAATGTGTTAAATAACATATGAAACCAAACTTAAACGAAAAGAACTTATCTAGATCAACGGTAGGACACTTAACCCTCCAGCGAGAGGTCTAGTGTTCGAGTCCTGTTGCGGGTAAGTTTTTGCTATTTTTTTTCTTTTTTATTTTTTTTCTTTTTTCAACTAATCAGTGACCTCTAATTAGCTTAAAACACACTCCAATTTTACTTTTTATGCAAAGATAAAGCCAAATCAAAGATTAAAACATGCCCAGTTGGGCTATTGTTGCTGATGAACAAGTGTGAGTGCACACTTGAACACTTTGGATGCCAAGAGGACTTGGCTTGAGCTTATTTGGTGATGAATATTGTGGACAGGGGGCACCTTTGTGCTTATTGAAGCACAAGGAGTCACTGACAAGCAAGGATAAGCACTTATCACACACAGATTAAGCAATCAAATGCACACCAAGCCAATACAAGTTGCTGTAATAATAAGACTAGGTCAGTGGACTTATTAGCTAATAACTTGCATCTCAATGAACTTTAAAGACCCAAATTAAGCACACAAAGTCTCAAACTGACATACAAACCAAATCAATCCCTGAAATAGCCTAGAGCTTAACAGCTTTCACAAAATCATGCACCAAAAATCATGAAAAATGAGCAGATTAGTGGATATGCAGAATTGAGCTACTCTTTTTCTTTTCTACTCCACAAACTAGCTTAAAACTTGTACCAATCTATTCTAAGACTAACATGCAACCTATCTCAATCCCTTATTACAACTTTAACACGTTTTTAAATCATTAATTAAGATTTCTGTCCTGCTAAATCACGTTTCCAAACACCCTTTTATTTCTTGAAAACGATTTTTAACTAACCAATTTACTTAAAAAGCTACTCAAACTGATTCATATACTATCTCACATGCATAACATATCATGAGAACACAAATCCAACACCTTAACACACTTCTATCAGCAAATCAAACAAGATCAAATGAAACTACACTTTCTGAGATTTTACAAAGGTAAAAGAGATTTACCTTAGGGCTTTACATCCAAAGCCCTAGTGGATGTAAAATCCACCTCCTCATACACTGGGGTGTATGCAGATCAATAATCAACAACTCTTTCAACCTGCTTAAGACAAATCAAAAAGAAAAACAAGATAATACAACAATATGTATACAATCTGTTTTAACTTTTTCTTTCTTCCTTAACCTATTCCAAAAACTTTTCAACCTTCTAAAACACGTTTTAATAACACTAAATTACCAATCCAAATGATCCTCTTAACATCAAAACCTTAGAACAGATTTCTTCCAAAAATTCTCAGTTTTCAAACCTTTAAATAATTTTTGAAAATCAAAAATTACTTAACCAATATTCAAAGTGGAACTCAGAATTTAGCATAACCTAATTACCAACTTTTTAAAATACTTAAAAAGGAATTAAATTGTTATAAAAAACAAACACCAACTTTTATTATATAAAAAAGGAATTACAAGAGATTTATGCTAAAATCTGGAACAAAGGGTCATCACAGGTTGATGCCTCTATTTATACTACTCAAATGAACAATCTAGAATCTTAAAATCAAAACCCTAATCACTAGAAAATCCCAACTTTGCCCTTGACGTTTTTGAGTGGTGAGCTGTCCAAATTTGATCTAAGCCGTTTGTTTTTGCGTTGTGATGAAGCAAATAACCTCCACTGTTGATTTGGGACACGTCATATGCCTTGGAGGCTAAGGTGTGCTCTGATTGGTTGAAAGGGGAATTGGGGGTGGGGTCTACAGTGAGTGGGATGAGGGTTTTAGGTGTGGGTTTTGTTTCTGTGTGTGTGAATCATACGTGTGCACAAGTAATTGGAATTTACCCAAGTTTAAGTGAAGGTAATTTCTGGAGGTGTAAAAAGGTGAATAGTTCCCTTTTTGATCCGAAATTGGGGGAAACAAAGTGTTAGGCGCGTTTTTCAGTTTGAATGTTTCCACTTGACAACTTAAGTCCTTGTCTTTTGGAAATTTTGGCATTTAAAGGTTTCCAGCCCTAAAACGTGTTCTCCCTTGCAAATAACTTTCACCCTTTTACATTTTTGGCACAATCTTTTGAAAAAAGTTATCAAGGAGTATTTTTGACACTTTGGGATAATTCAAGGGCTGTTCTTGGACTATATTGATCTTCAAAGGTCTTCTTTGCTTCTTAATCTTCATGAGGGACCATAATTGACAAATTGATTTTGTTGAGGGACCAATCTTGTCATTTCTTCAAAGTTGAAGGACCTTTTTGCAATTTTGACAAACTTAAGGGACCAAACTTGTAATTATTAATATACAAGGGTTTTAAGTGTCATTTCTTCATTCTTGGAGGATCAATCTTGTATGTCTTCAAGTCTTCAAGGGTTTTTGTTGAAAATTCCATGATTAGGGCCCGGTTCTTTGTACGGCTTCGTTTCTCGTGTCCGTTTTTCCTTGTAACTTGTGATCTTTTGTCTTTTTCACGATATCCATACCTAAAATACACAAGTAAACAAACACAAGCATATATATGGTATTTTATGACATTTTTGTGCATTTAAAGCCCGAAAAGAACGATGAGATCATGTATAAATGCCATCTCATCACTCCCCCATACTAAGCCATTGCCGTGCCCTCACGCAATGCTAGAATAAAGTATCTAAGCATCACCAAAGTTCAATTTTATTAACCTTTATTGAAAAGTAAAAGACTTGCAACATACTACGATGATGTGTAAAGACATAATGTATGATTTTCATCACCAAAAGGTGACTTTTAGGGTCAAAGAATAGAAACAAGTTAATGTCCCTTAGAGTAAATTTCGTCATCCTTGATTGTCATACATTCCATGCTAAGTGCAAAAACAAGATCATTGTTGGTACAAGTCACAATGCTAACACTACTCATACGTCCAAATTGTGTAATACTTTTTCTCCCCGCAATCCTAGTTATTATAAAAGGAAATGGGTTACTAGCATTTTTTATCTATTTGTCATGGATCACAAGTGATACATATTGACTTATTTGAGTAGTTATTAGTCCGAAAGCAAAGTAGCACGATTTGATCAATAGTTAGCCGAAGGACAAAATCTTTTAAAACGGCTTCTCGTGTATCTCCTTAAGTTCATATCTTGGCATAACTCGTTTTACGATTTGAGACCTTTCTCGGACCGATATTTGGCATGTACTTCATACTTCAAATCTTGGGAAGACGTTCTTGAAATTATGGTCTTCTCTTCATATTTTGGAATTTCTTCACTTGACGTTTTTGAGAGATTCTTCATATAGGACCACGACTTCATCATTTTTCTTCAATCTTTACTTTGGATTTTGATATACAACGATCCGCCTCCTTTTCGGACTTGGATATATTTATCCTCATACCTTGTTAGGGTCTTTTTGGATAGACTTTCTCCATTCTTTAGGGGAGTGATTGCTTCTCGTCGTGCGTCTCGATCCTTCATATTAATTTTGGAATTATGATACTTCACATCATCTTTGGATCTTTAGCAAAAATAGAGCTCCTCATGCCTTGTTAGGGCCTTTTTGGATGATCGCCAATCTTCGCGTCCCGCTTCAATAAGTTATGCCTTGGCTATGAACTCTATTCAACCCCGAGCAACTTTTAAACGATCTTGCGCTAGAGGCTAAGTAACCTTTCAAATCGTACGACCTTACTTATTGCAATTATGATTTATTCCTAATGCATTGATCTTATGGGAAGAAAAAGCCACAATTAAAAACATATGAGTTTTTGAAAGAACACTTTCATGTTCTACGTTTAGCATGATCACTTGTCTAACTCTATCATTTCTCGTTCTTCACTATAAAGACCTCTAATTAAAGAGACTCGTGAATACTTAGCCATGCAAGTCAAAATTAAGCCAAATTTGGATTAGCTTTCATTAAGACTATATCAAATCAAAGTTTTGGGTTTTCAAGCCACCTATAGGATCTTGCACTTTCTTGGACTTTTTCAAGTTTAGAGAATGCGTTTTATAGTTCCCTTGATAAGTGACTTTCTAGAATCAATTATAGGAACTTGCGAAAAGTTCTTGTTCTTAACCCGAATGAATTAAGACTTTCGCGTTTTAAAGCTCCCTATATAAAAGTCTAGCAAAACTTGAATTGAGCGGGTTAAGGAATGTAAATGGCTCCAAATGCCCATCAAGTCAAAAATTAACTCTTATTCTACCCATCGGAAAATATACATTCGTGTCTTAAAAACACTAAGAAAAATTTTAAAATTTGGCCATTTTTAGCCTTATTAGCAAAACAAAACATTGAAAGTTGGAAAACGTGAGGGCGTAGCAAAGCAAGTACCTATTCACCCCCCCCCATACTAAAAGTAAACATTGTCCTCAATGTTTCGAGTCTAAAGGTGGAGCACCCCCATACTAGAGACGAAGAGTCGAATGCTTAGGATCTAGCATGGAAAGGGTGATCAACAATATATCTAAAGCCGTTTATTAATTATGCTAAAAGATAATTGTTAGAACAATAAAGGATATGTCATGGAATCGTGAAAAACTTCTTCAAACGAACGATGGAGGCTCACGTAAACGAACATGAGAGTCTTCAATCGTAGATGATGATGATGATGATCTAGATAACACAATCACAAACAACCACGAGACAACGAGTTGGAAGGGTACAAGTCCCCTTATTAGTGAATAGTAAGCATAAAGATAAGCATGGGATCTCCCCCACGAGGCACCTCGTTTTTCATTACCGAGTCATGAGCTCGACTCGATCCCCTCAAAATGTGAACATTTAGGGAAAATCATGGTGTGGTCAATTTTTAGTGGGGCTTACATGATAAACAAGGCCCAAAAAGCAACCGGTATAAAGGACTAAGTCCTTAAATGATGCAAGATACCGGGGTCGAAGATGGCGTTCTCGTTTTCATTGGAAAAACAAATTAACGCCACTTTAACATGTGCCATTAACTCAAAGAGTTTGAAGAAAATAGATGAGAAGTAGAAGGGTGAGACAATTGGTAAGACAAACTTTCGAGCTACTCGAGGTAGACTCGCACCAAGCAAATAGAAAGATTTTCCATTTATTGCATCGGTGGAAGACCGAGATTTCCCTTTACATGAAATTCCGGGATCGAATATCTCGTCCTCGGTGGACAAGGATGAGGGAACATAAGGGGCTTCCCCCATACTAGAACCACACAAAACATCGTCAAAAGGAGTAGACGAGTTTGTAGTACTCAAAGCACGTGGTGATGACGGAGTTAGTTTTGTAGAAAAATCAATTAAATCACATTTAAGATCTTTTTCTTTGTTATCTTTTAAACTCTCCTTATGAAAACCCTTTTTGATTATGTCAAAAATATTTGGTGTTTCTAAGACGATGTTAGTTACACTAAAAATTCTCACATTTTGAAACCGTTTTGGTTTTGGTGGTGGCAAGTTCTCAAAACGTTTATCGACGAAGAAAACCTCCCCATTGGGGTCTACATATTCATCATCCGAAAGATCTTCCGTAGAAACCGGCAACTTATCAACACTTTTCAAGAATGAATGTTCGAGGTGAGGCGAAGGATTTTTCGATTCTAGTATTGACGGTTTCTTCTTTGTAGGCTTAGCACTCATAACCTCCACCGGCGGAGGAAATGGTAAATTGTTTTTGGGGACATTCCCTAAAACTCTTGGTGAAAATTCTTTGCAAACGACATTGGTCGAGTCACCATGGTTTAAAGTTGCAATAGAATATACATGAGAAAGATTAGAGTTTTGTGTTGCATTGATGACAAGTTCTTCTTCATTGAAACGAAGGGTGATTTTTCGAGCATGAACATCGATAAGTGCTCTTGATGTATCCAAAAATGAACGACCCAAAATGAGAGGAACTTTTTGATCAATAGGAATGTCTACAACGATAAAGTCAACGGGATAGTAAAACTTTCCGACTTTAACAAAAACGTCCTCGGCTACTCCACATGCTAAAATCGTAGAATGATCGGCCATCTCGATAGACATGTTCGAAGGAGTAAGAGCCGGAAGCGAAAGCGATTTGAAAATCTCGAGAGGCATTAAATTAATACTAGCGCCAAGATCGGCCAAGGCGTGGCATTCCTCCATATCTTGTATAGCACACGGAATCAAAAATTTACCGGGATCACCGACTTTTTGTGGTATGCGGCTTAGAAAAACCGATGAACAACTAGACGATTGTTGTAACTTCTCTTTGTTGTTTAGCATACTTTTGAAGTTTGCGGCGAATCGAGGCATCATGATAAGAGCGTCGGCAAAACTTATGTTAAAATGTAAATCACGAAACATTTTCATAAATAGCTCAAATTGATAATTGTTCCTTTCTTGTGCTTTCTCTTTGTTACGTCTCGAAGGGTAAGGTAAAGGTGGTGTGGGTTGGTCATTAGGCAACGGCCTTGGAAACTCGGGTTCCACAATTGGTATTGGTTCAACCGTAGGTGTGGTTTGAGCGGTACTTCGTGGGATTGTAATATGCTCCTTTTCGACCATCACCTCGGGTTCTTTCTCGATTTCCTTCTCCTTAGAAGTACTTGTACGAGAGATTGGTTCCTTGAAAGTTTTACCACTTCGTGTAGCAACATCCTTCAATTCTCCCCTCGGGTTGTTAATGGTATCACTAGGAAGACCACCCGAAGAAGAGGGCTTACACATGATAGCTTCAAACATCTTAGCCATTCGGTCCTCAAATTTAGATTGCCTAGCATCCGCTTTTAATAACTCTTGCTTAATCTCATGTTGTCCTAATTCCATCTTTTGTTGGTTTTGTTGAAGACGTTGGACATTTCCTTCCATTTTGTTTGCATGAGTTTTAAGTTCATTAGCAAGTTCATTTTTCAATTCGGACCTTAAGCTAATCATCTCACGTTGCATATTGTCAAATTTAGCATCATTTGCTTTTGCATAATCCAAAAATTCTCCTTGCAAATTTTTCGTGTGAGCATTTTGAAAACCTTGTGTAGTGTTTTGAAAATCACAGTTTTGGTTTTGATTAGAGATTTGTCCATTCCCACTTTGATAATTCCCTTTGTTGTAATTGCGTGTGTTGCCTTGGTAATTACCTTGGTTGTTGTTTCGATAATTATTAGCATTTTGGTTTGGTGGAGCTTGATTTTGGCGGGAACCTTGGCCGTTTTGGTTGTAAGTTCCCGTTGCTACATAAGCACTCGAAGTGTTACCATCCGCGGTAATGCACTCGGAAAGATCATGAGCTCCCCCACAAGATAAACAACTCTTAGCAACCGCTTTAACCGAAGCGGAATTGGAAGCTTCTTGAGCCTTCCAATGGGACATTAGATTAGCAAATCTATCAAAAAACCGATTTTCCTCATTAGCTTCATCATGTAAGGCGTTAATGCTACGAGACGATTGTGACGAAGATGACGAACCCATATTGGCAACACTCGGTGTGTTACGAGGGCTATAAACCTTAGATCGATTTTCAATGATTTGTAAAGCCTCATTTGTCGTCTTGCACAAAAAATTACCACCCGCGGCGGCATTCAAATAATCTCGTTCATGATCATTAAGCCCATTATAAAAGGTATCAATTTGATGCAATTCCGAAAAATCATGGTGAGGACATTCATGTAACATCTCTTTAAATCGTTCCCATGCCATTGAAAAACTTTCATTGTTACGTTGCACAAATCGTGAAATCTCATTTTTTAAGTGTGTTGTTTTAGATGGTGGAAAAAACTTGTTCACAAACTTAGAAACGAGATCGGCCCATGTCAAAATCGAATTTGGCGGTTCTTTCTCGAGCCAAATTTTTGCGGGTCCATCCAACGAATATGGAAACAACATCATCTTAATGGCGTCATGTGGAACATCTTTGAATTTGCTAGTGGCGGTGAGACGGTTGAAATTCCTAATATGGTAATGCGGGTTGTCTTTCTCGTGACCTCTAAACTTATTTGCTTGCAACATCGACATTAAACCCGTCTTAATTTCAAAATTCTCCGCAAGGATGGCGGGAATCACAATAGCCTCTCCAAAACCCTCGGTGGGTGCTTGTAGCAACTCCATCATAGTACGATTAGCCATGACGACTTCTTGTTCTACAATAGGTTCAACAATTGGAGGTTCTTCAACAATCAACGATCCTTGACTTGCTTGCTTTTGAAGACGTTTACGAGCTCGTTTTGCTTGATTACGAGTGATCATAAACTTCACGAAGAATGGGAGGTGAACAAAGAAGATTCTTTTTGGGTGTTTTGTGGATTTTCAATTTTTTTGTGTTTTTGATGATATTTAATTTTTTTGGATTTTGGTGTATCTTCGTAGACAACAATCTACAAAATCTCTCCTCGAATCAAACTCTTGATTAAAGAAGCCTCAAAGGAATGAAAACGATCACGTGGAGTGAACGCCTTCGAATGACTTTAGAACTTTGGTGAAAACCAAATTGTTCAAGAGGGTTTAATCACAAAGAAACCAAGCAAATATATTATACGTAATAATACTTTGGGCGGCAAAACCCTCGATTAGCCTTCAATCTCAAAATACTCACAAGCAAGCGGGGAAACGAGGCGGCGCGAAGCACTTAAGAGCCTTTTTCCTTAGGGTATATTTTATAATACCCGCCTTATACCCACCTTATAGTTTGTATTTTTCAAAATCGAGCTTCACGAAAGTATTTATCTATTTTTGCCTTTTCTTTTTGTTTGAGATTCGAATACAATAATTAGGAGATCAAATCCCAATTAAGGTTGTGTTTTCACACTTTTGGAAATATTGTATATTGATTGTGATACTTAATACAATATATTAATAATATTTGTACAAGAAAAACCAAGAAAACCGATAATACGTGTTAAGGGAGTTCCACTTAACACAAATACTTATTATGGATAATATCAAAAACAAAAGCTTCCAAATTAAAGCACAACACACCTCCCCGGCAGCGGCGCCAAAATGATTGTGGTATTTTTATGTATACTTTATTTTAGGAAAAACAAAGCAACACAAAATAATGGAAAGTATTAAGTACGACGGTTTAGGAAAACCGTGCACAAATGACCCTTAATCAAATAAAAAGAGAGAAAGTTCGTTTCCCAAGGAGGTATATGTGTGTGTTTTAACTTGTATTTATTTGAGATTAATATTGAGAAGAATGGGGGTGAGAGGATGAAAAGACGGATACGTTAAAATTAAACTACGACGTAAAAGACGTAAACGTAAAGTCGTGAAAAACTACCAAAATTAAAAATTTTATACTAAGACCAAAAACAAAATAAATAAAAGATTAAAAAGAAGTCAATAATAATATAAATAAAGACAAAAATCCAACAAAGATATTTTAAAACCTTTTATTAATTAAATATTTAATTTTAAATGCTAATAAAAGCCCTAAAATTAAATATAACTAATTCAAATGTCTAAAATATGATTTTATTGAATAATTACTTAACTTATATTATTAGAAGACTAAAAAGTAATTTTCCAAAAATTAAAACCTATTAAAACTATTTTTAAAACTCTAAAAATGATCTAAAATAATTAATAACTAATTAAACTTAAAATAATTATAAAAATAAATCTAAAAGCTATAAAAATATTCTAAAAATGGAAAAGGTATTAATTAATGCTAAAGAACCTAGGAAAAATGAAAAATAAAGAAAAATAAAACTTTGAAATTTTAATAATAAAATAATATTAAAATAATGCTAAAAATAAAAAGTTTCTAAAATTAATTCTAAAAAATTTCTAAAATCTTAAAATAATCTAACTAAGAGAAAAACACAAATTAAAGTTCCTAAACCTTTTTTAATAATTTTATAAAAATGTTTAAAGTTTATAAAAAACCTTAAAATAATATAAAATTAAAAATTAAAGTTTATAAAACCAAAACCTAATGTAAACCTCAAAATATTTATTAAAAAGCTAAAAACTATTTTTCCTAAAAATTAAAAATCTTTTTTCTATTTTTTAATGATTTTATAAAAAACGTAAAATAAAATCCTAGAAAATAATTAAATAAAAGGAAAAATATAAAAATAGGCTAGAAAAATCACAATTCTAATAAAGGTCCTAGGAAAAATAAGCAAAACCAAAAGTGCTTAATTAATAAGCTAGAAAATGGAAAAGAAGCTACGGCTTTAATATTAAGCTAAGAATGAAAAATGTGTTAAATAACATATGAAACCAAACTTAAACGAAAAGAACTTATCTAGATCAACGGTAGGACACTTAACCCTCCAGCGAGAGGTCTAGTGTTCGAGTCCTGTTGCGGGTAAGTTTTTGCTATTTTTTTTCTTTTTTATTTTTTTTCTTTTTTCAACTAATCAGTGACCTCTAATTAGCTTAAAACACACTCCAATTTTACTTTTTATGCAAAGATAAAGCCAAATCAAAGATTAAAACATGCCCAATTGGGCTATTGTTGCTGATGAACAAGTGTGAGTGCACACTTGAACACTTTGGATGCCAAGAGGACTTGGCTTGAGCTTATTTGGTGATGAATATTGTGGACAGGGGGCACCTTTGTGCTTATTGAAGCACAAGGAGTCACTGACAAGCAAGGATAAGCACTTATCACACACAGATTAAGCAATCAAATGCACACCAAGCCAATACAAGTTGCTGTAATAATAAGACTAGGTCAGTGGACTTATTAGCTAATAACTTGCACCTCAATGAACTTTAAAGACCCAAATTAAGCACACAAAGTCTCAAACTGACATACAAACCAAATCAATCCCTGAAATAGCCTAGAGCTTAACAGCTTTCACAAAATCATGCACCAAAAATCATGAAAAATGAGCAGATTAGTGGATATGCAGAATTGAGCTACTCTTTTTCTTTTCTACTCCACAAACTAGCTTAAAACTTGTACCAATCTATTCTAAGACTAACATGCAACCTATCTCAATCCCTTATTACAACTTTAACACGTTTTTAAATCATTAATTAAGATTTCTGTCCTGCTAAATCACGTTTCCAAACACCCTTTTATTTCTTGAAAACGATTTTTAACTAACCAATTTACTTAAAAAGCTACTCAAACTGATTCATATACTATCTCACATGCATAACATATCATGAGAACACAAATCCAACACCTTAACACACTTCTATCAGCAAATCAAACAAGATCAAATGAAACTACACTTTCTGAGATTTTACAAAGGTAAAAGAGATTTACCTTAGGGCTTTACATCCAAAGCCCTAGTGGATGTAAAATCCACCTCCTCATACACTGGGGTGTATGCAGATCAATAATCAACAACTCTTTCAACCTGCTTAAGACAAATCAAAAAGAAAAACAAGATAATACAACAATATGTATACAATCTGTTTTAACTTTTTCTTTCTTCCTTAACCTATTCCAAAAACTTTTCAACCTTCTAAAACACGTTTTAATAACACTAAATTACCAATCCAAATGATCCTCTTAACATCAAAACCTTAGAACAGATTTCTTCCAAAAATTCTCAGTTTTCAAACCTTTAAATAATTTTTGAAAATCAAAAATTACTTAACCAATATTCAAAGTGGAACTCAGAATTTAGCATAACCTAATTACCAACTTTTTAAAATACTTAAAAAGGAATTAAATTGTTATAAAAAACAAACACCTACTTTTATTATATAAAAAAGGAATTACAAGAGATTTATGCTAAAATCTGGAACAAAGGGTCATCACAGGTTGATGCCTCTATTTATACTACTCAAATGAACAATCTAGAATCTTAAAATCAAAACCCTAATCACTAGAAAATCCCAACTTTGCCCTTGACGTTTTTGAGTGGTGAGCTGTCCAAATTTGATCTAAGCCGTTTGTTTTTGCGTTGTGATGAAGCAAATAACCTCCACTGTTGATTTGGGACACGTCATATGCCTTGGAGGCTAAGGTGTGCTCTGATTGGTTGAAAGGGGAATTGGGGGTGGGGTCTACAGTGAGTGGGATGAGGGTTTTAGGTGTGGGTTTTGTTTCTGTGTGTGTGAATCATACGTGTGCACAAGTAATTGGAATTTACCCAAGTTTAAGTGAAGGTAATTTCTGGAGGTGTAAAAAGGTGAATAGTTCCCTTTTTGATCCGAAATTGGGGGAAACAAAGTGTTAGGCGCGTTTTTCAGTTTGAATGTTTCCACTTGACAACTTAAGTCCTTGTCTTTTGGAAATTTTGGCATTTAAAGGTTTCCAGCCCTAAAACGTGTTCTCCCTTGCAAATAACTTTCACCCTTTTACATTTTTGGCACAATCTTTTGAAAAAAGTTATCAAGGAGTATTTTTGACACTTTGGGATAATTCAAGGGCTGTTCTTGGACTATATTGATCTTCAAAGGTCTTCTTTGCTTCTTAATCTTCATGAGGGACCATAATTGGCAAATTGATTTTGTTGAGGGACCAATCTTGTCATTTCTTCAAAGTTGAAGGACCTTTTTGCAATTTTGACAAACTTAAGGGACCAAACTTGTAATTATTAATATACAAGGGTTTTAAGTGTCATTTCTTCATTCTTGGAGGATCAATCTTGTATGTCTTCAAGTCTTCAAGGGTTTTTGTTGAAAATTCCATGATTAGGGCCCGGTTCTTTGTACGGCTTCGTTTCTCGTGTCCGTTTTTCCTTGTAACTTGTGATCTTTTGTATTTTTCACGATATCCATACCTAAAATACACAAGTAAACAAACACAAGCATATATATGGTATTTTATGACATTTTTGTGCATTTAAAGCCCGAAAAGAACGATGAGATCATGTATAAATGCCATCTCATCAAAAGTGTAAAATCCGAATTTTTATGTTTTGAAAATGGCTTAACTTATAGCCTAGGGTTGTAGATAATTTTATTAGCTTCGATTTGATATAAGGTAGAGCTTCTAGCTCCAAACGAGCGCGAAGTTATGATGTTTTGAATGACCGTGTACCGGGAGACGAGTATCGGCACTACATATAGTTGTTGTCGATATTTGGATCGAATCTCGGGGACTCTAAATGGAAGTTTTGAAATATGTAACCTACTGATAATGAGGTGTTTATTTTATAGGTTGAGTTTACTTTAAAACCCCAGTGTCGGTTTTGTAAACGGAGTCGTTTAAATAAGTTAAAACGATTGTATGAAAAATTAACGTAAATCTGTCCGGATTTTGTAGTTTGAAAATGAGTCGGGTAAATGACTTTAAAAGTAATTTCATTTGATAAACTTGTAGAAGGACTTTCTATATATAGTAAGTTATTTTATCGAGTCGTTTCATAAACAGTTGACAAGTTTAAAAGGGGTAAATAAGCTAATACATGTAGTATGTACCGGCGGATTTTGTTAAAAGTGTAAAATAGTAAAGTAAATGAGTAGTAAAGTATAATGAAGTTATTTATATCGTTTACTCTCGAGTGTATTGTGGATTTATGAGTCGAGTTTGATGTTATATATATATATATATGATTTATTTCTCGAGTCATTATTAATGAACGCGCCTTATTTGATAGGTAGCGGTTCTCGTGTTTGAAAGGCATCCATTATCGTCGACGATCATCTCGCTAGATCTCTTATACTAAGGTGAGTCTGTAGCCTCGATTTTTATGCTAGCTACTAAATGTTTTATTACCCGCGAGGGAGATTCATGCTATTTGAAAATAAATGAACACAAGTCATGAGTAATTGTTGGACCCGAATGTTGCCTAAAGTTGAATTCATTGTATTGAGTAACTTGTTGCTAAAGACCATAAATTCATGAGCCGTTAACTATCTTCTGACTTAATGTTGTGAGTCGGGAATAGCCGCTTATTCTAATGATAGTACTATTGGGTTGACCACCCTATCTGAGACCAGGGCATTACGTTGAGTAACCCGCTGGGAAGGATAATTTTACGTGAATAAGATTGTGGTATTCTAGCAACTGATACCCTAGAGGGGCAATGGTTTTATTCTAGTCATGCCGGCATTTGGCGTGGGTGACTATTTGGTTAAGGGGTCGGTGTCATGAGCTTAAATACAATGTTTGTTTATTATCATTATTATTATTGCCTTGAATATAGGTTGTGTGTACGACAATTCTATAAATGATTATGATTGATTTTCTTCTTGTGTTCAAATGTGATTTGATAAACCTATAGACTCGCTCAATATTATTGTTGACTCGTTTTATGCATGTATTTTAGGTAATAGGAAGTGATGGAGCATGGAGCTTTGCTGTGGACGTTGTGGCTTGGCTTTTTGAAGAATGTTGGTCTAAAAACTGTTTCTACCTTTTACTGTTGAAAAAATTACTTTATGTTGTGTACTGTACTAAACTTGTTGGTTGTTGGTCGAGATCCATGAGGACTAAACGCTTTACTCTGGTGTCGTGTCAGTACACTTATGGGATGAAATTTATGTTTTAGACCTTTTATGAAAATGTTGTTTATAATTATGTGTAAACGTCTCACTTTTGAGTCGTTCAATATACCTTGTGTGATGATGCTTGTGTCTAGCACCCAACTGTGTATTTCCGCTGCGCAATGTAAATTGGGGGTGTTAGAGATTGGTATCAGAGCTACAAGTTATAGAGAACTGGGTCGATTTTGAAAATTGTCCTAAACTATAACTTTGGTGTCGAAAGTATTTATTCTTCAAAAGCACACAACTCCTCTGCAACGCTCCGGTAAGATCACTTTTAGTTTTGTTTTGCATTGTAGATGTATCCCTCGTAACTGAAATGATTTCTCGAGTATTTATTAAGTAAATACTACGATATTGTATTGGAATTTTTGAAAGTACGTTGAGTGCTTGTCAGTATCATATTTATTTTTTTTTTTTTGCGAGCATTGCATAAACATCATTTGCATTGTGTTGCATAGCATGGATAATGTATCACATTTGCATGAGCATTGCATACTAATTATTATTTTATTAACGATGACCTTAAGTATCCTTGAACCCTTATAATTGTAGAAAATGGCTGGTTTACCTCGTGAGGATGGATGGATTGATATGACTAATGTAGTGGATGGCGAGGAAGTGGATAACTTTGGTGCTAGTGACGATGAGGAGCCTTTTGAGTTTTTAGATGATGGGATTCCACTTACTGCAGTGGGTCAGACAGATCCTGAGTTGATACAAGGTAGTTATGTTCCAAGGGTTAACGTTGTGCCACAGACTGTTCCAGATTGTTAGCGGCCTGTTGTTCGTTCTTCAACGCCTACTTGTGATGCTTATATTAGTAGTTTGCCTGGGATTGCATTTGCTAGGGGTGATGTTCCTGTTGAGTCGAGTAGGGCTGCTAGTGCTCGATCTATTCATGATGGTATTCCTAAGGTTTATTGTCCAGGTCATAGGTCTTATGATGATATTTTCTGGTTTCTTAAGAAGTTTGATCGGTCTTCGTTTGAAAGTTATTTGGTTGAGACTCGTGTGATTAGGAGGTTTGAGCAGAATGAGAAAACGTTTGACAGGTTTGTTGGTAGTGTAAGGAGGTCAGAGTTTGTTAGGGCAAGGGAAATGGATGAAGTTGTTAGATTAAGATCTATGGTGTTGAATTTAAGTGGGCAAGTTGAAAGGTTACGTAGGGAGCAAGAAAGGAATGCAAGGTTGAGTGCGTGGGGTTTGCCGATGAGATCTTTTCCTAGTCAAGGTGTTGTGATTCGTGATGTGCCGAATCAGGTTGAAGCTCAAGTGTTGGTAAAGCCGAATGAAGGAAGTAGTCGTAAGGGGAAGGAACAAGTGGAGGAAGAATCTGAGGATGATGATAGCTGATAGTCGTAGAAATACGTCTTTTAGGAAAAAGAACGTAAATAGGGCAAGCGTGCACGACGATTTAGGAAAACCGTGTGTGAATGACCCTAAAAGTGAGTTCGTTCTCGAGGAGGCACGTGTGTTGTGAATTGAATTGATTTGATTGATTTGTTTTTGATTATTAACAAGAAAGGAGAAGGGAAAATGACGAAGACGAAAAAAAGAAAAATAGACAAAAACACTACTAGAAAGTTAAGACGTAGAAACGTAAAAACGACAAAAATTAAAATTTTAACCTAAAAATTCCTAAAAATTACTAAAAATCCACAATAAAATTCTAAGAGTTTACAAAAAATCCAAATTTGCCAAAACCTTTTAATTAATTAAATAATGACTTTTTAATGCTAATTAAAGCCCTAAAAATCACTTTTAAATATTAAAAAGCCCTAAACAAGATTTAATAGTTTGTAAACCTCAAAAATGACCTAATTAAGCTAAAAACTATTTTTAAAAATTTTAAAACCAAATTAAACTATTTTTAAACTCCTAAAAACTATTAAAATCTATTAAATCTTAAATTAATTCTAAAAATTAATTGAAAAGCCTAAAAATTAATTGGAAAGTGACAAAGTTCCTATTTTAATGTTTATAACTTAGGAAAAATGAAAAAAAGTTAAAAATAAAACTTTGAATTTTTCTTAATAAAATAATATTAAAATAATCCAAAAAAATAAAAAGTTCTTAAATAAATTCTAAAAAAATTCTCAAAAATCCTAAATATTCTAACTAAGAAGAAAATGCAAATTAAAGTTCCTAAAACCTTTTTATTAATTTTATATTAATTTTTAAAGTTGTCTAAAAACCCTAAAATTAAATAAAATTAAAAATTAAAGTTTTTGAAAACTTTTTGATATGTAAACCTCAAAAATATAAATTAAAACCTAAAAACTATTTTTATGGATTTTTAAAATGATTTTTACTATTTTAAATTACTTTCTAAAATTTAATCTAAAAATAATCCTATTAATTAATTAAATAAAGGGAAAAATAATATTTTAAAACAGAAAAGTCCTAAAGCCTATAACTATCCTAGGAAAAACAAGCTTGGCCAAATAAGTTACTTAAATAAGCTAAAAAGGATCAAATAAGCTACGGCTTATTTTAATAAGCCAAAACCAAAATCAACTTAAGTAAATAATGAAATGAAGTGTAAACATAAAAACCCATCCAGATCACTGGTTAACACGTTACTCCTCCATAAGAGAGGTCGCGTGTTCGAGCCCAGGCAAGGTGTGGTTTTGCAAAATTTTTCTTTTTTTTTTAACTTTTAAAACTTAATCAGTAACCTTTGTTAATCACTAAAACATAAACACAAACTGATTTTACCAAGAATTAAGCTATATTTGAACCAAAACGTGGCCAGATTACTTGTTCTTTCTGATGAACACAAGTGACTGTTTACACTTGTGCAATTTGGAGCCAAGAGGGGCTTGGCTTTGCTTGTTTGTGGTGATTTTTGTGGAACAAAGGCACCCCTACACTCTTTTTGAGTGTAGGGAGTCAAATAAAACACAAAAAAACACAGGTAGCACACAAGAAATCAAGTAAGCAAAACACCAATAGCAATTGAAGGTTGCTGTAAAGGCTTGCAGGTCTGGTGGTTGTTTTAAGCTTATTACTTGCACACAAATGAGTTTCCAAGTCCCAAATTTTGCACACAATCTCTCAACCTAGCATGCAAACAAACTCAGTCCTATATCACCCTATAATCTAACAAGCAATCAAGATCCAAGAACGAAATTCATCAAAACTGAGCAGAAAAATGACTTGGTAGATTTAAGCTATGTTTTTCAAACTTTTATCCACCAACTTGTTCAAAATCTGTTTCAAACTGAAATCAACACTATCTAACACCCTATTGATAGAATCCAACAGCTTTTCAAACTCACAATCTATCAAAAAGACCCTGTTAAACCTTGATCCAAACACTCCTTTAAAAATCTGTTTTCAATTTTTAACAAACCAAATCCTTCTAAACCTTAACCAAACTGATTCACTAGGCATCTAACATGCATACAAATCTCTAACTACTCAAATCAAGCCAATAGCACAATCTCAAACAACTTTTCTATGCTAAATCATACAATCCACCAATTTTAACTAAGAAAACTTTTAACAAGAAAATACCTTGTTGGTCTTACATCCAAGACCAACAGTGGTAGCAATACCACCTCCCTATAGGCCCGGGCCTATGCTGACACCTTAAACAACAAATCAATAATCAAACCTGCAAATTGAAAATGAAAACAAAAGAAAATGCAACTTTTCTGATTTTTCTTAAACTTTATCAAATTTTCTTAAACTTTTTCCTCAAACCATAAAACCTTTTTAACACCATTCAAAAACAGCTCAATACTCACAAATCCAAACCCTCCTTTTCCACTTTCACTTCAAAGGAGGTTTTGGTTTTCTGAAATTTTGAACTTTTTTCGAAACCTTTTTGAAACTTCAACACACAAATGTTTCACAATTTTAAAATGGAACTCAGTTTTTTTTAGCTTTTAACACAACACACAACTTTTAACAAACCTAAAAAGGAATTACACTTGATTTAACAAACACCAAACTTTTATTTCATTAAAAAGGGATTACAAGTGAAAAGCTTAAAAACTGGAACAAGTAAATAGAGACACAAGTCGTCTCTATTTATACAACTAGATAGAAGGTCCTAGAAACTAAAAACCCTAGTTGCTAAAATGCCAAGTATGCCCTTGAAGTCTTGATTTTTGAATTGGGTCAAATCGTCCCATGTGATGGAGAGTGACATTCCAGCTGTAAAAAAGTGATCATGGTCGTCTAAATGTGCTTGGGGACCAAGGGGATCATCTGAGTCGTCCATTTGGTCGGGTTTAGGGTTTTGGGTGAGAGTGACATTGCAGGGGAGGGGTCCATAGGTCACATGGTTGTGTTGGGGAAAGGGGTTTTGTGTGGGATAGGATGAGGGTAAAGTGAATTACCCATCTGGAGTATTTGGGGTAAAACCCCTTTGTTTTAGGTGTAATTGGGTCTGGGTGGGGATTAGGGTTTAAGGGTGATGAACACAGGTTTTAATCCAAGTTGGGGTAATTAGTTTTTATATTATTGTTTTGGTGGGAAGGGATTAAGTGGGTGGTTTGACTTTGACCAGGGTTTAATAGATAAACCGGGTTTGGACGGGTGGTGGGTACGGGTTTGGGTAGGATATGGGTTATTGGGTGGGTTGTGATGAGGTGGCAAGTTGTGACTGGTGGTGGGGGTTTGTTGGTTTGGCAGAAACAGTCCCCAAGCTATCATACTTCTTCCACTTTGTTATAAATCCCATCAGCGCCCAATTTGCCTTTAACAACTTTGGACAAGTTGTCATTTTTGGCACAAAACCTTTAAAAACTTTATCCAAGGGTTTCTTTTGGATATTCTTGATTCTCCAAGGGCTGATCTTGTGCAATCTTCAAACATGGAGGATCATACTTGTACAATTGACATTTGGAGGGTCAATTGTGACAAGTTCTTCAAAGATGAGGGACTAAAGTTGCCAATCTTCAATTCTTCAAGGGTCATTTTGCAAAATTCCAAACTTGGGCCCGGTTCATTGTGCGACTTTGTTTCCCGTGTTCGTTTTTGATTGATTCTTGTGATCTTTTGCCAATTCCTCAATATCCGTACCTAAAAATACACAAGTAACAAACACGAGCATATATTTGGCATATTTGATGATATTTAATTGATTTTAAGCCCGATTTGGACGATGAGACCATGTATAAAAGCAGTCTCATCAATAGTAGCAGTGATGACGAGCCGATGTACAAGAAGCAGCGAGGATCTGATGTTTATTTCTTTATGTTGTTTTATTAGCCTTGTTGTAATAGAGCTTATGTAGACTCGTACTATAGTTTGTGATGAAACTTAATGACTTTTAAGTTTGATGTGATGAAGGATTGTAGTGACATTACTTGTCACAATTTTGTGGAGATTTTCCAAAGAAATCCAAAATTACCTTCATGACTTATGATTTGTCTTATTAGTTCTTGTGTGAATTGGTTAACGATTCATTGTGAATTGTGTTGTTGGTGCATGTAGTATCCATGTTACATCTTGATAGAGAAATCCTACTTCTTATCTTGATATGAATACTTACTTGTTCTTTTTCTGTTATGGTCATACAGGAAGGAGTTGGGAGGCATTTTTCTGACTTTACTTAATTATTGTTTGGTTAGTTTCCTATAAACATGTCGCCTAAATTGACGACTGCTACTGTTAATACCATGATTGAGCAAGCTATTGCTAGAGCCTTGGAAGCTGAACATGCTGCGAGGAACCAAGAGGCTGAGAATAGGAATGTTGTTGGTCAGGTTGGAGGGAATGTTGAAAATCAGGTTGGAGGTAATGCTGATGAGCAAGCAGAAGGAAATGTTGCGGGACAAGTTGGAGGTAATGCTGCTGTTCAGCAGGTTTAGAAGGAATGTTCTTATGCTAGTTTCATGAAATGTGGACCTACCCAATTTCGTGGTACTGGTGGTGCATTGGAATTAAGGAGGTGGATTGAGAAGATTGAAAGTACTTTTGAAATCAGTGGATGTTCAGAAGCTAGTAAGGTGAAATTTGTTGCAGCTACTTTTCAGGATGATGCATTAAGTTGGTGGAATAGTCAAGTAGCTGTTGTGGGGTTGGTTGAAGCGAATGCTAGAACATGAACTGTGACCAAGGGACTATTGACTGCTAAGTTTTCTCCTGAGGAAGAGTTAGGTCAGTTGGAAGATGAATTGAGGCATTTGGTGCTGAGAAACAATGATATTGTAGCTTATACAAGGAGATTTTCTGATTTATGTTTGTTGTGTCTGATGTTTTTGCTAATGACTGTAAGAAGATGAAGCAGTATATTAGGGGTTTATCTAGTAATATCAAGGGAGAAACTACTTCGTCAAAACCCAAGTCATTTGATGAAGCTGTTCAAATGGCTCATGCTTTAATGGATGTAAAGCTGCATGATCGAAAGGATAGTATTGCTGAGGGGAATAAGAGAAAGTGGGAAGCTGCACACTCAAGTCAAGGGCAGAATCGTGGTGGTTATCGTAATAACAATAACCAAGGACCAAATAGGAATCAACAATACAATTTGAGAAGGAATGATGGTGTTCGTGCTGCTACAGGAATTCAAGGTAACAAGGTGAATCCGAAGTGTGGTCGATGTAATCTGTATCATGTTGGAAATTGTCCACCTGCTTGCAACAAGTGTGGGAAGGCCGGACATAAGATGGCAGATTGTAGAAACAAGGGTGTAGCCACTGGAGCCAATGTTGTTAAGGTAGTTTAATGATGTTCTGGATGTGGAGGCCGTGGACATAAGCAAGGGAACTGTCCGAGGGTTGGCATACGACAGGGAGGCAATGTTGCTGCTGTTGCTGCTCCAGCCTATGTCGTGGGAGATGCTGACAAACCTCAAGGGCCGAACGTGGTGACTGGTACGTTCTTACTTGATGCTTGTTATGCTAGTGTGTTATTTGATTCTGGATCCGATAAAAGTTTCGTAGATGTTAGATTCAGTCAGCTATTAGATAGAGAACCAGTGAGATTGACAACTAGTTATAATGTGGAGTTAGCTGATGGTAAGGTTGTAAGCACTAGTTCTATACTGAAAGGTTGTTCCTTGAATTTAGGTAATTATGTGTTTAGTATTGATTTGATGCCCATAGAATTAGGATCTTTTGACGTGATTGTTGGAATGGACTGGTTAGTTGGTAATGGTGCAGTAATTGTTTGTGGAGAAAGACTAGTTCAGATACCGCTAAGGAATAGGGTATTGACTGTGAAAGGAGATGAATGTACTTCTCGTTTGAGAGTTGTTTCTTGTTTAAAGATGATGAGGTACATAGAAGCAGGTTGTGATGTGTTTCTTGCACAGATAAGTAATGATGATGTGAATGAAAGGAAATTGGAGAATGTGCCTGTGATTAGAGAGTATCCTGAAGTTTTCCCTGAGGAATTGCCAGGATTACCGCCGCATCGTGAAGTGGAGTTTCGTATTGATTTAGTGTCAGGTGTTGCGCCTGTTGCTCGTGCACCGTATCGTTTAGCTCCATCTGAGATGAAAGAATTATCTGATCAATTGAAGGAATTGATGGATAAGGGATTTATTAAACCGAGTTCGTCGCCGTGGGGTGTGAGAACCCGTACTTTCCCGGCATTATTTTATTCTTTTTATTCGTGCTTCTTGGATTTTCCAACGTATTACGTTTTCTTGAATACTTTATATGTAAATCCTGAGATTTTTAAATTATACTTTTAAGTATTATTTTGTTCATTGACAATGCTTCATATGGAATTATAAAAATTTTATTTTATTTTTCCATATTTAATTTAAATCAAAGTTTTTGATTTAAAATCACCCGCGTGCGTTTTACAACAAGTTTATTCAAAAACAATGTACAACGAGAATTCCTAGTGATCGCGATACCGACGGATGCCCAAAAGTTTACGTTTATTTATCGATTGTTTTGATAATTAATATTTTTGACGATTTCGTTTTAATTACGTATTAAGTCGTGTCAGGAAATCATATAATCATTTTTATGATGCATTGTAACTTTTGAAAAAGTATTTACGAAACCCAAGCCCCGTAAATATTTTCAATATTTACCAATAACCATTTTCTACCCTTTAAAACTACTAACTGTTTTTAAGTCCACAACTTTCAAAGTTGGCAATATTGGTCCCTCCACTTAAACCACCATATAAAATGCCTATTTTCCACCAACTCACACACATAAACACATTTAAAAAAAAACTCACCCTCCTCCTCTCCTCCTCTCTTTGCCGTGAGCACACCACCACAAAACCACCTTAAATCATCAACTTCTACTTGTTTTTAACAAAAACAAATTTATATCCCATCTTTAAAATGATCTTGTGGTTCTTTTGACACCAAAAACATGTACATGCATCAACTTTTTGAAGACTTTATAATTTCATGGTGGATTTATGTTATAATCATCTTGCATGCTTTGTTTTTGGTATGATCATCACCTTTTAATCCTTAAAAGTCTTGTTTTTAATCTTTGATTTTGTTAGATTTTGCATGTTTTTAGGAGTGTTTGGTTGATAGGAATGATAGTATAGTGATCCTAGGGGTATGCGAATGTGTGGTTATGCTTGAAAAATGGATTTGTCATGTTTTCTAAAAGTACAATTTGGGACAGCATGTCTTTAACTGAAATTTCGTGGGTTTAAGGTCTGAGAAATACTAATATTATTTGAAATTGTTGTAGAGTTTTCCGAGAGGTCGTTTTGGTATAAGATAGAGCTTCTAAGTCATTACGAGTCAAATGTTATGCTAGTTTTAGTTTTCGTGTACCGGAAGACGCAAGTCGGCACAATCCGAAATTGTGGCTGATTTTGGGTCGACTCTCGGGGACTTTAGGCTTGGTTAGATAGTTGATACTACTGATTTTCAAGGTTTACAAACTGAGTTTTATGAGTCTAGTAGTGATTTCAAAAGTCGGATTGTCGAGATTGTACTTTCAAAGTGGTCCAAACGGTTTTACAAAACAAGTGCACAAATCTGTCCCAAATTTGAAGTCGAGTAAAGTGTCGAGCTGATGGATTTTAAAGTGTGAAATTTGGCTCAAATTTTTGTGAGGTCTTATACAGGTTATAAGTGACCTTGACACCAATTTTCATGTAAAACGGACAAATCTAGATAGGGTAGATCGGTGTGTACATTCGGAGTGTACTTGCTGATTTTTATTTTGGACACGTAGTTCAATGCTTGTGTTGCGTGAGTTTGAGTGTTCACCATCGGACATGGTGACTTACTCAAGTTCTTAGTCATTATATACATGACTTAGCTACTGGTCCAATTAAGGTTAAAGGATAGTTTGACTTGCGTTGACTTGGCGTCGTATAATGGGTCATTTTCAAGTGTTCAAGTGTTTTAACGAGTAACGTTGGATAAATGGATTCTTTTGGTTCGTGTCAATGGTTTTGAAACGTGTATACTTTGAAAACATTTGAGTCGTATTGTAGTTGGTATATATCGATATTGAGTTCTAGTCTTAACGTGCGCCTTATTGTGATAGGTTGCGATTTTCGTGTTTCCCGGGCATCCGTATCGTCAGTGATCGTCTCACTACATTGTTTCTACTCAGTCGCTGAGTACCGTGATTGACTTACCTCGTGGCTAAGGTGAGTTCATAGCCCCTTTTTACTTGTACATGGTTTCTAAACACGGGGTGAGATTTTACATGGTGGAACACAACCATTAAAAATTGTATGTTATCCAGAACTGTATGCTATCCAGAACATGTATGATTTTCAGGTTTTCGATATTATTATTGCTTTTAGTCTAGCCTTAAGTTTCCTCTCCCGATCATGAACCGTTAATTTTCCGGTGTGCATTGCGCGAAGCGCGAATGTTGTGGGTGGATCCATCGGGATTGACTATCCCCTCCCCGATTACTTTGACGCACTAATATTCGTTTTTACTTGAGTATTTAGGCTGAATACTCCCTAGAGGAACTTACACTGAGTTAAGCTTCGGTTCATGAACTGAACAGCAATAATAATGACTTTGAACTATGGTTGACGTATATAACCATACTCCATACTACTTGTTTTACAAATGAATGCTTGTGTTCCACATCCTTATTACTAAACCTATGAATTTTACTCAGCTTTATGTCGACGATTTTACATGTTTAATCTCAGGTATTATTACTTAGCTTTGCTTGGATGGGAGCCCGCAGGATATTATCGCAGCTTGGAGATTTCTGTGATGTTTTTGAAAGATTTGTTTTATATAAACTATCAGAAGTTTATTCAATCTTTTGGGCAACTTATTGTTATAAATCGAGACGAAATAATATAATTTTCCGATTTTAAAACTCTAGGACCTATGTTTAAAAACTCTGACCTTTTATGATGTAATGTACATGTTTTTATTTCGTCAGCTTTGTATGAACTGTAATTCATTGTTTCTTGTACTATGACGTGTTACCCCTTTGTTGCCTAGTTGTTCCATGTCAGATTTTGGGGGTCTCACAGAGTGGTATCAGAGCGATGGTTATAGGGAACTGAGTCGTTTTCAAAACTTAGTCTATAACCGAAAGTTCAAATATTTCATGTTTTAAGTGACAAACACATAATCTGCCAATGTTGTTCGATATCTGCGCGGGTAACTCTCTAATCCTTATTATTTATGTTTAATTATCGTTATAGTATTTCATCTCTTGATTACATGTTGAAATATTACGTTACCCTGATGACGATAATTACTGTGTCTTTTCAAAGCCTTGTGCTTCATGAATTATCATTGAATGTTACTGTGATTTCATATGCTCTTACTGTATTTCTGAAATTCTTGTTCTTGTGAACTGATCTGGTTACGATGATTTTTACATTGTTATGACGTTACATACTTGTATTCAGAGCGCGTATGCTGCTGACTTTTCATACTCATTTTTCTGAGTACTATTGCTATTTCATTTATGTGTGATACGACTGACTTCATATGCTCGTTCGTTTTGAATCATCTGTTTTCTCGACTCGCTGATACATGTTGTGCATACTCTCGAGATACCATTGTTCGGGATTGAATAAGTGTTGTTTTCGATGAACTTCTGATTTTCATTCTACTACCGTGCGTGTTGCTTTCATTGTTTATTTCCCTTAAAATATCTATTTAGATACGCAGATTTTCTTTCCGACCATTCGTAATTGAATGTCTAGTCTATAGACCATTGTGTAGCTCAATGTGTCTCCGAAAAAAAAAGAGACTAAAAGACATCGCGTGAGTCACACATCTCGAAGTATTCGTTGAATCAGTACCTGAATAATATCGTGAGTTTTCGTAATCTTGATTGACCTTTACGCCACCGTTTTACACGACACTTGTACATGGATTACATCTTATTTCATTGACCATTCTACGTTTCGACTTCAACTTACAACATCCGTTGTACCTTGAACACATGGTTGTCATTTATTATGTGACGATTGTCTGGAATACGATCCTACTTGTATCCTCCATTTTTCATTAACCCTCCTCGCCTCAGGAGTGTGACTTGTTAATATTTTGTTTCTTTCTCGGTATGTCTTGTGATTTTGGAAAATCACGCCACCAAGAGACCTTCCTGCATTGCATCTTGCAGCCGAAGACACGGATAATATGCGTCGTTTTTTATCTTTCAGATTATCGTTGGTATTCTTGAACCATTTCTATAATGTGTTTTCTTTACATGATTAACTTTATAGTTTATTCTCTTTCGTCTTTATGGAATCCAATAGTCTTGTGTGTACATTAATTCTGGGTTATTATGAAATTGGATTTAATTTCAAGCTGTGTCGAAAAATATACTTTGTACAGAAATTTTACAGGGAATTTAATAGCGTCGAGAAAATATTTTTGTAACCTTAGACATAAAAATATATTTCTACTTGTTGAGACTGTAAAATCTAGGAAGTCATTTTCTGAATAATTCTAAAATATCATTTTATTGACAGATTTAATGTAAGGGCATTTTCGTCCGTTTTTATTCCGTTTCAAGTCTCGGGTAAAATTAAAAAGTTGTTCAAAACGTCGTTTTACATCGAATTGCATTAGACTTCGAGTATTAAAAATGTAGTTTAGTGAGTCAATGGGTCTGGTCAACCCAAAAGTCAAGTTGACTAAAAAGGTTAAAACTGATAGAAGTTAAAAACATGGATTGAAGCGTTTTTGAGTTCGTTTGAGCTCGTAAAACTTTAACTAATGATATTTTGCAAACTAAAAACAATGATTGCGTTTGAACGAATATAAAATAGTAACTTTGAGTTCGGTCATACATGTACATAGATCTTGAACTTTTGGAATTCGGTAACTTCCTAATATAGAAACTTTTCGGTGTGATTGTACTATTTGTTAACTGATACCCTACTTTCTTAAAAGTATATTATTGTCAAATTAATCACGATGTGCACACATACAGATTCCTTTATCCTTTCTTTATTTATGACTTAATTGTCATTCTATTGTCCTTCTTCGCTTCTATCGTACCACTGAATTGGACCGAAGTTGAAGATCTTGCTTTCGTATCGTTCGTTACCATCTTGACACGTGTCTCTTGACGATTTCGGCTAAACCTCTTGAAACCTTATCACCTTGTAACCATTTCGTTGACTGTCTTGAACTACTCCTTATTTCTCTCTTGTAACCCACTCGCTACTTTATAAATTATTGTCATGTTACCATATAACTCAAACTGGTCTTGTTTGCGAATCATTTTACAAAAGGTTTCGTTTGGGCTTTCTTAAATAATTGAATGCTATCTTATAAAATTTATTTATATTAATTTTACGATGTATTTTCACAAATCATTCTACTTTGGTCTTATAAAGAATCTTGTAACATTACAATTGTTGAATTAAATATCTAGCCAGTAACTTATTGGCGAATAGTTTCATAAACTATTTAGATTTCTATTTTTTACAAATGGCATTATATACATATTTTAAATAATATGACCTGTAATACTGGTTTGACGAAGCTGAGCATCGCATTGCTAGTCCTAAATTATGCATGGCCTGATCACCTATGCCTAATTTAGAAGGAGCCATGCAAGGCCAAATAGTAGTCGCCCTAAATATTTGACCAACAATCAACTTTTTAATTATGTTCCTTAAAAAGTTTGATAAAATAAAGTTTTGAAAACTTTTACACCTTATGCGAGTAACAACAATTCACGACGTACACATATGAACCCTTATCTTTTCTTGAACAAAGTACATGCCTCAAGCACATATTTCCTTACTCAATGATCATTGCCTTACTTGTCACCTCATCATCCTCATGATACGATTTTCGTTACCATTTGCATAAATTCTTACCAGTGATACCAGACTTGAAAGTTCAACGTTGTTATGCTTCTATGATCGACCATGTAAAACCCGCATGCTTTTACCATGCATAGTACCCTTAGGATCATACGTACTAGTTAAAAACTTTCCTAATATAGCATGATTACGATTACGTGTTAGGAGTTTGTATTACGTACGTGTTAAAACACGATAAGTATTTAATATGAACGATCACGTAATAATTATTTAGCAATAATTAATCACGAACATACGATCACGAAATCACGAGCGTAATTAAAACACGAGCTATTATTAATTATGTATATATATTTAATACGAGCGTAATTAAATATATAAGAGTATGGTATTTACGTAACGAGAACATTTAAAACACGAACATAATTAAACATAAACGAGTACTAAATAACAAGACACGAAACGAGGTACGGGAACCCCACGGGGGAGTCCCTACCCGCGGCCAAACAAGGGTAATGGGCCAAGCCCATTACCAATTTTACTAATAGGGGGTTAAATAGATTTTTACTACTCAAAATCACTTTTACAGAAGATTTCAAGAAAAACCTAAAATCTCTCTTTCTCCTCCTCTTTGTGCCGCCACCTTCAAATCACCAAACAAGGTGATTTTTGATCTTGGATCTTGTTGATTTATTGTTTGTTCGTGTTTGTTCTTCACCCTCTTGATCCACGAATACGGTAAAACCTTTTTAAACCTTTTCTTTTTAATTAATCTTTTATTTAATTATGAACACGTGATGTTTTTTTATAAAAACACATTAATTAAACATAGATCTAACATGTTTTGATCATTAATTAAATCAGAGGGTCGATTAAGGGGTGTTTGTTTTTAGGCCACAAGATGCAACCGACCCCAAGGGGGGTTCGGTTTGTTTTAGCCGACCACCACCAAGACCTTTTGGTCTTGGTTGGTGCGTGTGGGTCCCACGGCAGCAAGGGGTACCCCGATTTGGGTCGGGGTACGGTGTCGATTCATGTCCGGTGCATGTTTTTAAGCTTAGATCCGGATCATGGTTATGTTAGTTTTGTTTATGTTATAAACTTAGGTTAAAATTAAATTAATAATGATGTAATTAATTTAATAACATGACTTAGGTTAATTAATTATAAATGATCATGAAATTATTTTAACCTAAGTATTTATATTATTAAGACTTATAATTAATTAAATATTTAAAAACCATGGATATAATTAAATAATTAACATGACTTAGGTTATATTATTAATATTTAATAATACATATTTTAACCTAAGTATTTAATATATTTAATTAAAAACATGTCATACTTTAATTAAATATTATAACCTATAGTTTAATTAAATTACATGAAATAATTATTAAACTATACATATCATATGACTTAGAAAATAATCATGAAAACACTTAGGCTTATTTACTTAGCTTATTTAACCAGCTTATTTCTAATTATGGAAACTTTCTATTTTTAGAAACTTAATTAAATAAGGCAGCTATTTTATTTATGGAAACCAGCTATTTTTAGAAACTTATTTATTTAAGGCAACTAATCTATTTATGGAAACTTATTTAATTAAGGCAGCTAATCTATTTATGGAAACTTTCTATTTTTAGAAACTTATCTTATTTAAGCAGTAAATCTATTTTTTGAAACTTTCTATTTTTGGAAACTTTCTATTTTTGGAAACTTTCTATTTTTGGAAACTTTCTATTTAAGGAAACCTGCTATTTTTGGAAAGTTACTTATTATTACACAGTAAGTATAATAACACATGAAATATCAGAAATACTTAATCAGAATGAACAAAATATAAGATTTAACACAGTTTAAGGCTTTAAACAGTAAAACATAGTAAGAACACATAAAATAAGCTAAGGCATGACATAAAACCAGCTATGTATTTAGTAAGCAGATACTTATTTCTTGTACGTATTTATGTAGCACTAGTGTTTCGAAAGTAGGATTCTCGCAGTTCATCGTTCTCGTTCACTGGACATAAGGTACGGATTCCCGTCCTTTCAGTATGGACATTCTTTCCTTATTAGGATTTCCCCGTATGCAGCCAACTGTTTTCCCGTAGTATAAGTATGAGTTTGATTGCTTATGTTTAAATATGATTACCTATAGCCATATACATGCATGACCAGTTTCACCTAGTTATGGAGGTACCATAACCATAACATTAGAGGCACTGATGTTATGACTTCACCACGGCGGAGTGATTGCTCGTGACGTCCCTTCAGCTTTTGGCCATATATTTATATTTATCATGTGGGGCGTATGGGTGCATCCTAGTTACACGTTTTTATTCAGGATTACATGGTGAGTATGGTGTGTGCCTTGCATCCTTCACAAGGAGCTGATCCCTCCTACCCATAAAACCAGTATATTAAATTAGAGGCAGCCCCTCTAATTTGCATGATGAGGTCACCCCTCCAATTATTCATGCACGGTGGATATTCATGACCTATATTGGCTAATGGTAAAATATGACAAACAGTTTTTATAAGATAAACATAAGACTTTCAAACTATTAAACCAGTTTTATTAAGACTTAACCAGGTTACTCGGGACTTAGTTTCTTCCGCTGTTATTATGTTATATGCTTATCCTATTCATGCTTTATTGTACATCCGTGCACTGAGCGTATTGCTCAGCCGTTTTCCTTTTCTATGTTCCCAAAACGGCAGGTACTCAGGGACGCTCGTAGACACTAAGAGTGTGTGCATATGGACTGGAAGCTGTCTAGCCTTCTTTACATTATGCATTTCCTTTCTTTATGATACTTATGCCTTGGACATTGTTTAGTCCTTTTTCCTTTACTATACTATGTTTGTGTGTGATGAGCTTTACTTTTGGACTACCGATGTTTTATTCCGGTATTTTCCTTTATATGGTCAAGTAATGTTTAGACATTTTACCTTGTATGCTTTGATGACACGCCATAATTACTGTGATATTTCCATTTCCAAAATGGGGTGTTACAATTATGGTATCAGAGCCAAGGCTTCGACCTGTAGGCTCTCAAATATGACATGTGATTAGTGGGTAGTCACTACAGTCTTCCTAGAACTGACAGTTGTTTTCATGCATTCATCAATTTTTTTAAGCATACATATGTCATTGTTACAGGGTTTTTGACTAAGTAATGGTTGGTACAGGACTGGCCCTATTTAGTCGCATGTGTTTTATCAAAACTTTTAGATTTGGGACCGACCCATAGGCGTCCCCTCGATATGTCTTTTGTTTTGAGTGAACTGACCAGAGGCGTTCACTCTCGAGCATACAAAGTTTTCATAAAACCGCATCATGCATTGATACTCAAAATTTTCTTGCATAAAATTTTTCTCGTGAAATTTTTAGTATAATTTTTTTTTCATATATATATTTTATATATTATGTTTTGAACTGTTTAATCATATGCTTTATGTTATACTGTCAGATGGTTCTCACACGCGAACAAGAGCAACTCAATGATGCAATTCAGGCTGCCATGCAAGCCTTGCTTCCTCAACTGAGGAATAACATCCGGGCTGAAGTTCAAGCTACCAACAATCAGCAGCAGGACAATCATCCACCTCCTCCTCCTCCTCCAGTGACATTAGCAGTATGGCTGGAGAGATTCAACAAGCTCCGCCCTCGAGCTTTTGAGAAGACAGATAGCCCCAGCGATGCTGAAAGCTGGTTGGCTCACATCGAGAAGATCTTCAACGGTATGGGCTGTGACCCCGCATACAAGGCGAGGTTGGCATGCTATCGGTTCGAAGGCGATGTACTCAACTGGTGGTTAGCTTTGATGCAATCTGAAGGTCGTGATGAGTGGGTTGCTGGTTTGACTTGGGCTCAGTTCAAGGACAGGGTGATGGAGCAGTTCTTTCCCAAGGCTGAGCAGGACAAGCTCAAGAGAGAGTACTATGGGATCCGTCAGAGAGCTGGGGAGAATAGCAACGAGTTTATGCAGCGCTTTCTTCGCTTGGCTGGTTTCCTTGGTGCGGCAGCAGGTACTCCTGAAGAGCAGGCACATCACTTCAGATGGGCTCTTCGCACATCGGTCGCAAACAATCTGGTGTGTGCTACGTTCAATACTGTAGCACAAGTGGCCGATGCAGCACGGAAACTGGAGATGCTGCAGGAGAGGGATGAGTTCGGGGAAGCTGAAAGACCCGACAAGAGGTAAACCTTCGTAATCAAGCGGTGACCAATCCGTATACTTTCCATATGTCAATTATTCATCTCTTAAACTGTATCTTCCAGGAAGAAAACTGGGGACCGGTCTCAGCCGGCTACTCAGCAGCAGCCTCATCAGCCCAAGGGAAACGGTCAGACTAATGACCGATCTGCTACGGATAGGCGTGGCGGTAATGACAATTACCGTAACAATGTCGGGCAATCCAACAACAGCAGGTCCTAATATTTACGAAATTCCTTATGCTTTATGTTATAACTCATATTCTGACACTTTAGCAAACTTCGACCAGGAACCATGGAAACGGTAGGGACCAGAACCAGAGAGTTTCGCAGCCTAACCGTCCAGCTATCACTGGTATTCAATCTTACGATTATCCGCTTCGTCCTTTGTACCCAACTATTATGTCTCATGTAAAATGTTTCTATCAGGTCCTCAGCCAGCCAGAGCACCTGCTGGAGGATACACTCATCCTCTTTGCTCTACTTGCCACCGTAGGCACCCAGGACCATGTCGCTGTAATACTGATGCGTGCTTCAAGTGTGGTCTTCCTGGCCTATTATGAAGGATTGCCGTAAGGGTGAGATGGAGGGTACATCGGGACATGCTGATACCAAGCCGCCTCCTACTGCCGGGCATGTCTACATGACATCTCGAGACCAGGCCAACAAGTCTACAGGTACCATCACTGGAATCTTGTATATGTATGGTCGCGCTGCATGTGTTCTTTTCAATACGGGTGCTACTCACTCGGTTATTTCTACTGCTTATGCTAAGAACATTAGGATGCCTCCCTTGCCACTAGAAAATAGGCTTACTATTTCCACGCCTTTGAGGGACTCTGTATTAATCACCCATGTATACAAGAGTCTTCCCCTAGAATTTGATGATAAGGTTCGACCTGTCGACGCACTTCCGCTGGACATGAATGACTTCGACATGATTTTGGGCATGGATTGGCTATACAAGTATCATGCTGCCATAGACTACCATTCATATCGAGTTATCTTCGGTGATGTCAATGCACCAGAATACATTCATAACGGGTTCATACCCGGACGGTCTGTACAAGTCATATCCACCCTGCAAGCGCGTGCACTACTGTCACATGGCTGCGAGGGTTATCTAGCTACGGTTCACGACATGGATGTTGAATCTCCATTGATTCAGGATCAACCAATAGTTTCGGAATTCCAAGATGTGTTTCCAGCAGAACTTCCGGGCATACCACCTGCACGAGAAGTGGAATTCAGTATCGAACTGGTTCTAGGAGCTGAACCAATCTCCAAGGCTCCTTATCGCATGGCTCCCATAGAGCTGAAGGAGCTAAAGGATCAACTGCAAGGACTTCTTGAACGAGGTTTCATTCGACTGAGCGCATCTCCATGGTGCGCACCGGTCTTGTTTGTTAAGAAGAATGACGGCAGTATGCGTCTTTGCATAGACTATCGCGAGCTCAACAAGATTACCATTCAGAATAGGTATCCACTGCCACGCATTGACGATCTGTTTGACCAACTCCAAGGGGCCAAACACTTCTCCAAGATCGATCTTAGGTCAGGCTATCACCAGTTACGAGTCAAGGAGCAGGATATTGCTAAGACTGCCTTTCGTACTCGTTATGGCCACTACGAGTTTGTAGTTATGCCATTTGGCCTGACAAATGCTCCAGCAGTGTTCATGGATCTGATGAACATAATCTTCCATGAATTTCTGGACAAGTTTGTCATTGTTTTCATCGATGACATCCTGATTTTCTCTAAATCCAAGGAGGAACACGAAGACCATCTTCGTATAGTACTACAGATTCTTCGCCAGAAGCAGTTGTATGCTAAATTCTCCAAGTGTGAGTTCTGGTTAGACAAAGTGGCATTCTTAGGTCACATTGTATCAGCAGAAGGAATCACTATGGATCCAGCAAAGGTTGAGGCCATCACTAAGTGGCCGAGGCCGACATCAGCGACGGAAGTCCGCAGTTTCTTAGGCTTAGCTGGCTATTACCGTAGGTTCGTGGAGAACTTTTCCCGCCTAGCACTACCATTGACCAAACTGATGCGGAAAGGGGAGAAATTCGTCTGGACTGAAGATCGAGAGAAGAGCTTTGAAGACCTGAAGCAGAAGCTAGTATCTGCACCTATTCTTACTCTACCATTTGGTACGGGTGGATTTAAAATCTACAGCGATGCATCGGGGAAGGGACTTGGTTGTGTTCTCATGCAACATGGGAAAGTGATCGCGTACGCTTCACGGCAGCTTAAGCCTTATGAAGAGAATTACCCCACGCACGATCTGGAACTTGCTGCAGTCGTGTTTGCATTGAAGATATGGAGACACTACTTATATGGAGAATCATGTGACATTTTCACGGACCACAAGAGCTTGAAGTATATCTTCACTCAGCGTAAATTGAACATGAGGCAGAGGAGATGGTTAGAGCTGTTGAAGGATTATGACATTAATCTACAGTATCATCCCGGAAAGGCAAATGTAGTAGCAGATGCCCTTAGCAGGAAGTCCAGAATGATCAACAACATTAGAATCGATGAAGAAATCATAAGAGACTTGGAGCGACTAGACATCAAGATCATGGTACGTGGACAGCACGGTTACTGGGCTAATCTTAGAGTAGAACCCGAGTTACTATCTAAGATCAAGGAAGCTCAGAAGGATGACGGAGAATTATGGGCGATAGTTCAGAATTTGGAGAAGCAGACAGAATTCAGAGTAGATGCAGACGGTATCGTATGGCAGGGCACTAGACTTTGTGTTCCTGACGACCAAGAACTCCGAGAAGCTTTGCTAGCAGAAGCTCATAGCTCCCCATTCTCGATACATCCTGGTTCAACTAAAATGTACCATGACATCAAGCAGTACTTTTGGTGGAATGGTATGAAACAGGATGTGGCCACTTACGTCTCCAAATGTCTTACCTGCCAGCAGGTTAAGATCGAGCATCAGCGATCTGGCGGTCTCCTTCAACTGTTAGATATTCCAGAGTGGAAGTTGGACAAAATCACCATGGATTTTGTTACCGGTCTTCCGCCTACCAAAAGGAAGCACGATGCAATTTGGGTTATCGTTGATCGATTTACCAAATCAGCTCACTTCTTACCGATCCGCAAGGAAGATCCGGTAAGTAAACTCGCAGATACGTATAGACGAGAGATCATGAGACTCCACGGTGCACCATCCAGCATCGTCTCAGACAGAGATCCTCGATTCACTTCGCGCTTTTGGAAAAGTTTGCAGAAAGCTTGGGGTACACAACTTAAGCTTAGCACGGCTTTTCATCCTCAAACGGACGGACAGTCGGAGCGAACCATTCAGACATTGGAGGATATGTTGAGGTCATGTGCGTTGGAATGGACGGGTGATTGGGACGAATACATCTGTTTGGTGGAGTTTGCGTACAACAACAGCTGGCACGCAAGCATCAAGTGTGCTCCATTTGAGATGTTGTATGGCAGAAAGTGTCGCGCCCCAATCTGCTGGGATCAGGTTGGCGAGCGAACACTCGAAGGACCATAAATCATAGAGATGACAAATGAGAAGATCGCAGTAGCTAGGCAGAAAATTCAGGAGGCACGGTCACGTCAAAAGAGTTACGCCGACAAGCATCGTAGGGATTTACACTTTAATGTAGGAGATCACGTCTTCCTTAAGGTTTCGCCGGCACGTGGTGTTAGACGCTTCGGGATTAAAGGGAAGCTCAGTCCTCGTTTCATCGGACCGTTTGATATCATTGAACGAGTCGGTGAAGTATCTTACCGATTGGCGTTACCTCCGCAGCTTTCGCATGTGCACAATGTGTTTCATGTGTCCTTACTCAGAGGGTACCAATATCATCCCCTTCACATGGTTCAATATCCACTGGAACAGATACGTAAAGATCTCACTTTTATAGAAGAACCCGAACGAGTTCTTGACAGGCAAGAACGAGTCATGAGAAAGAAAACGATTCCATTCGTCAAAATTCTATGGAGGGATCATACCGAGCGGGAAGCCACTTGGGAAACGGAGGAGTCTATCCGGGCTTCTTACCCTCATTTCATATTTTGAATTCCGGTATGTTCTTCTTTTCCAGTTTACTTTATCTATAATTCGGGGACGAATTATTCTTTTTAGGGGGGAAGAGTTGTAAAACCCGCATGCTTTTACCATGCATAGTACCCTTAGGATCGTACGTACTAGTTAAAAACTTTCCTAATATAGCATGATTACGATTACGTGTTAGGAGTTTATGTATTACGTACGTGTTAAAACACGATAAGTATTTAATATGAACGATCACGTAATAATTATTTAGCAATAATTAATCACGAACATACGATCACGAAATCACGAGCGTAATTAAAACACGAGCTATTATTAATTACGTATATATATTTAATACGAGCGTAATTAAATATATAAGAGTATGGTATTTACGTAACGAGAACATTTAAAACACGAACATAATTAAACAATAACGAGTACTAAATAACAAGACACGAAACGAGATACGGGAACCCCACGGGGGAGTCCCTACCCGCGGCCAAACAAGGGTAATGGGCCAAGCCCATTACCAATTTTACTAATAGGGGGTTAAATAGATTTTTACTACTCAAAATCACTTTTACAGAAGATTTCAAGAAAAACCTAAAATCTCTCTTTCTCCTCCTCTTTGTGCCGCCACCTTCAAATCACCAAACAAGGTGATTTTTGATCTTGGATCTTGTTGATTTATTGTTTGTCCGTGTTTGTTCTTCACCCTCTTGATCCACGAATACGGTAAAACCTTTTTAAACCTTTTCTTTTTAATTGATCTTTTATTTAATTATGAACACGTGATGTATTTTTATAAAAACACATTAATTAAACATAGATCTAACATGTTTTGATCATTAATTAAATCAGAGGGTCGATTAAGGGGTGTTTGTTTTTAGGCCGCAAGATGCAACCGACCCCAAGGGGGGTTCGGTTTGTTTTAGCCGACCACCACCAAGACCTTTTGGTCTTGGTTGGTGCGTGTGGGTCCCACGGCAGCAAGGGGTACCCCGATTTGGGTCGGGGTACGGTGTCGATTCATGTCCGGTGCATGTTTTTAAGCTTAGATCCGGATCATGGTTATGTTAGTTTTGTTTATGTTATAAACTTAGGTTAAAATTAAATTAATAATGACGTAATTAATTTAATAACATGACTTAGGTTAATTAATTATAAATGATCATGAAATTATTTTAACCTAAGTATTTATATTATTAAGACTTATAATTAATTAATTATTTAAAAACCATGGATATAATTAATTAATTAACATGACTTAGGTTATATTATTAATATTTAATAATACATATTTTAACCTAAGTATTTAATATATTTAATTAAAAACATGTCATACTTTAATTAAATATTATAACCTATAGTTTAATTAAATTACATGAAATAATTATTAAACTATACAATATATCATATGACTTAGAAAATAATAATGAAAACACTTAGGCTTATTTACTTAGCTTATTTAACCAGCTTATTTCTAATTATGGAAACTTTCTATTTTTAGAAACTTAATTAAATAAGGCAGCTATTTTATTTATGGAAACCAGCTATTTTTAGAAACTTATTTATTTAAGGCAGCTAATCTATTTATGGAAACTTATTTAATTAAGGCAGCTAATCTATTTATGGAAACTTTCTATTTTTAGAAACTTATCTACTTTAAGCAGTAAATCTATTTTTGGAAACTTTCTATTTTTGGAAACTTTTTATTTTTGGAAACTTTCTATTTTTGGAAACTTTCTGTTTTTGGAAACTTTCTATTTAAGGAAACCTGCTATTTTTGGAAAGTTACTTATTATTACACAGTAAGTATAATAACACATGAAATATCAGAAATACTTAATCAGAATGAACAGAATATAAGATTTAACACAGTTTAAGGCTTTAAACAGTAAAACATAGTAAGAACACATAAAATAAGCTAAGGCATGACATAAAACCAACTATGTATTTAGTAAGCATATACTTATTTCTTGTACGTATTTATGTAGCACTAGTGTTTCGGAAGTAGGATTCTCGCTGTTCATCGTTCTCGTTCACTAGACATAAGGTACGGATTCCCGTCCTTTCAGTATGGACATTCTTTCCTTATTAGGATTTCCCCGTATGCAGCCAACTGTTTTCCCGTAGTATAAGTATGAGTTTGATTGCTTATGTTTAAATATGATTACCTATAGCCATATACATGCATGACCAGTTTCACCTAGTTATGGAGGTACCATAACCATAACATTAGAGGCACTGATGTTATGACTTCACCACGGCGGAGTGATTGCTCGTGGCGTCCCTTTAGCTTTTGGCCATATATTTATATTTATCATGTGGGGCGTATGGGTGCATCCTAGTTACACGTTTTTATTCAGGATTACATGGTGAATGTGGTGTGTGCCTTGCATCCTTCACAAGGAGCTGATCCCTCCTACCCATAAAACCAGTATATTAAACTAGAGGTAGCCCCTCTAATTTGCATGATGAGGTCACCCCTCCAATTATTCATGCACGGTGGATATTCATGACCTATATTGGCTAATGGTAAAATATGACAAACAGTTTTTATAAGATAAACATAAGACTTTCAAACTATTAAACCAGTTTTATTAAGACTTAACCAGGTTACTCGGGACTTAGTTTCTTCCGCTGTTATTATGTTATATGCTTATCCTATTCATGCTTTATTGTACATCCGTGCACTGAGCGTATTGCTCAGCCGTTTTCCTTTTTTATGTTCCCAAAACGGCAGGTACTCAGGGACGCTCGTAGACACTAAGAGTATGTGCATATGGACTGGAAGCTGTCTAGCCTTCTTTACATTATGCATTTCCTTTCTTTATGATACTTATGCCTTGGACATTGTTTAGTCCTTTTTCCTTTACTATACTATGTTTGTGTGTGATGAGCTTTACTTTTGGACTACCGATGTTTGATTCCGGTATTTTCCTTTATATGGTCAAGTAATGTTTAGACATTTTACCTTGTATGCTTTGATGACACGCCATAATTACTGTGATATTTCCATTTCTAAAATGGGGTGTTACAGACCATCTCTATCTATCTTGGTAGAACTACGAAACGCCTTTAGACGCGATTAATGATTTATGACTGGACGTGAACGATGATTTCGTGTAATTGTCATGATGTGTGTTAGACTTTATCGTCTTGAAATTTGTTCGTGTGAACCATGTGTTGATTTCGCCTTTCATTGCTAATGTTTTCATTTTACTAAATTTACTCTCAGTTGACTTCTTAAGAATTTTATTTGATTCGAAAATTCGTTGTGTGGCTTTTCTCTTTCGATCGTGTATCGACCACCGAGAACTTAATAAGCCGTTATTGGTGACGCCAACCGCACTCGTGAATTAATCTTGCTGAATCCTTTGTTTCTTATTATTTTTATCATAGATGCATCTATTCTATCACGTTTGTTAAGAATTGATACGATTTTGTTTTATTCCATTGTGTTATTCCTCGCATACAGACTGTTGACCTTTATATGATTCACATTCATTGCTGGCTTGTCACCTTTTGAAAACCAGAAACTGTTAAGTGTTTATCGTTTGATATCATAAACACTTTCTTGACTTTCTAAAAATTATTATTAATTTTTAAGAACTATTTATACATTTTACCAAATGTTTAAATTGTCAAAATACCCATTTCAAGTTTAATATCGAATCTGTACATCCTCTTGGGTAAATTTATAACTTACGTTTAAACAATGTCAAGTTGTATCTTTTAAAGTAATTGATTTTATCATACTTTACTGTCAACCTAATGAAATTATTAAATTAATTTATAATTTCTAACAATGACTCTAAATAACTTGGAAAATCTAATTTTTCCTAATGGTAATGATAAACCTGAGTTTTAACGATAATTTTATGTAGACATCCAAAAGCTCTTAAGCTGATCAAAATAACTATTTGAACTAAGTTACTTTTACCTTGAAGTCCTGATCAAGAAAAAGATTTGACAACTGTTTACCCACTCTTTTTATATAGAGTTTGATTTTTAATCATTACACCTGGTAAAATTTTCTTTTAATAAAGAAAATATTTAAAACTAAGTTTTAAAGTAATCTCAAAATACTAGACAACTGATCGTGACAGCTTGTATTTTAAATGATCATGTGTTATTCATTTTTTTTCCTTTCTATTTCACTTGTGACTAGATTCTTACGCTTTAAGATTTTCACGTTTTACGGTTGCACGATTTACGACCCTTGTTGATTTACGATCTTGGTTCATTTTATCGCACTTTGCCTGTTTAAGCGATTCTTGTGTTCATTCTTGTTAGTTTATCACACGTATTTCCAACAATTCTATCTCTTGATGTATCCCCGTATTGAAAGATCGTTATCCTTATCTAAGACTGAAAAGCTACACGAAAAGGAGTTAAGAAACTGAAGCATAGTGAATTCTAACCGTTAAGATACGTCGTGGTGCAGAAATTACCTAGGAAGCATTGAATTTTGTTCTACACTTTGTACATCCTCTTGTTTTCATCTTCTACTGTTTTCAGGAGAACTCTGGGGACCAGAGTTCCTTTAGGGGGGAAGACTGTGAGAACCCGTACTTTCCCGGCATTATTTTATTCTTTTTATTCGTGCTTCTTGAATTTTCTAACGTATTACGTTTTCTTGAATACTTTATATGTAAATCCTAAGATTTTTAAATTATACTTTTAAGTATTATTTTGTTCATTGACAATGCTTCATACGGAATTATAAAATTTTTATTTTATTTTTCCATATTTAATTTTAATCAAAGTTTTTGATTTAAAATCACCCGCGTGCGTTTTACAACAAGTTTATTCAAAAACAATGTACAACGAGAATTCCTAGTGATCACGATACCGACGGATGCCCAAAAGTTTACGTTTATTTATCGATTGTTTCGATAATTAATATTTTCGACGATTTCGTTTTAATTACGTATTAAGTCGTGTCGGGAAATCATATAATCATTTTTATGATACATTGTAACTTTTGAAAAAGTATTTTTACGAAACCCGAGCCCCGTAAATATTTTTAATATTTACCAATAACCATTTTCTACCTTTTAAAACTACTAATTGTTTTTAAGTCTACAACTTTCAAAGTTGGCAATATTGGTCCCTCCACTTAAACCACCATATAAAATGCCTATTTTCCACCAACTCACACACATAAACACATTTAAAAAAAAACTCACCCTCCTCCTCTCCTCCTCTCTTTACCGTGAGCACACCACCACAAAACCACCTTAAATCATCAACTTCTACTTGTTTTTAACAAAAACAAATTCATATCCCATCTTTAAAATGATCTTGTGGTTCTTTTGACACTAAAAACATGTACATGCATCAACTTTTTGAAAACTTTATAATTTCATGGTAGATTTATGTTATAATCATCTTGCATGCTTTGTTTTTGGTATGATCATCACCTTTTAATCCTTAAAAGTCTTGTTTTTAATCTTTGATTTTGTTAGATTTTGTATGCAAGTGTTTTTAGGAGTGTTTGGTTGATAGGAATGATAGTATAGTGATCCTAGGGGTATGCGAATGAGTGGTTATGCTTGAAAAATGGATTTGTCATGTTTTCTAAAGGTACAATTTGGGACAACAGGTCTTTAACTGAAATTTCGTGGGTTTAAGGTCTGAGAAATACTAATATTATTTGAAATTGTTTTAGAGTTTTCCGAGAGGTCGTTTTGGTATAAGATAGAGCTTCTAAGTCATTACGAGTAACAAGTTATGCTAGTTTTAGTTTTCGTGTACCGGGAGACGCAAGTCGGCACAAGCCGAAATTGTGGCTGATTTTGGGTCGACTCTCGGGGACTTTAGGCTTGGTTAGATAGTTGATACTACTGATTTTCAAGGTTTACAAACTGAGTTTTATGAGTCTAGTAGTGATTTCAAAAGTCGGATTGTCGAGATTGTACTTTTAAAGTGGTCCAAACGGTTTTACAAAACAAGTGCACAAATCTGTCCCAAATTTGAAGTCGAGTAAAGTGTCGAGCTGATGGATTTTAAAGTGTGAACTTTGGCTCAAATTTTGGTGAGGTCTTATACAGGTTATAAGTGACCTTGACACCAATTTTCATGTAAAACGGACAAGTCTAGATAGGGTAGATCGGTGTGTACATTCGGAGTGTACTTGCTGATTTTTATTTTGGACACGTAGTTCAATGCTTGTGTTGCGTGAGTTTGAGTGTTCTCCATCGGACATGGTGACTTACTCAAGTGCTTAGTCATTATATACATGACTTAGCTACTGGTCCAATTAAGGTTAAAGGATAGTTTGAATTGCATTGACTTGGCGTCGTATAACGGGTCATTTTCAAGTGTTCAAGTGTTTTAACGAGTAACGTTGGATAAATGGATTCTTTTGGTTTGTGTCAATGGTTTTGAAACGTGTATACTTTGAAAACATTTGAGTCATATTGTAGTTGGTATATATCGATATTGAGTTCTAGTCTTAACGCGCGCCTTATTGTGATAGGTTGCGGTTTTCGTGTTTCCCAGGCATCCATATCGTCGGTGATCGTCTCACTACATTGTTTCTACTCAGTCGCTGAGTACCGTGATTGACTTATCTCGTGGCTAAGGTGAGTTCATAGCCCCTTTTTACTTGTACATGGTTTCTAAACACGGGGTGAGATTTTACATGGTGGAACACAACCATTAAAAACTGTATGCTATCCAGAACTGTATGCTATCCAGAACATGTATGATTTTCAGGTTTTCAATATTATTATTGCTTTTAGTCTAGCCTTAAGTTTCCTCTCCCGATCATGAACCGTTAATTTTCCTGTGTGCATTGCGCGAAGCGCGAATGTTGTGGGTGGATCCATCGGGATTGACTATCCCCGTCCCGATTACTTTGACGCACTAATATTCGTTTTTACTCGAGTATTTAGGCTGAATACTCCCTAGAGGAACTTACACTGAGTTAAGCTTCGGTTCATGAACTGAACAGCAATAAAAATGACTTTGGACTATGGTTGACGTGTATAACCATACTCCATACTACTTGTTTTACAAATGAATGCTTGTGTTCCACATCCTTATTACCAAACCTATGAATTTCACACAACTTTGTGCTGACGATTTTACATGTCTAATCTCAGGTATTATTACTTAGCTTTGCTTGGATGGGAGCCCGCAGGATATTATCGCAGCTTGAAGATTTCTGTGATGCTTTTGAAAGATTTGTTTTATATAAACTATCAGAAGTTTATTCAATCTTTTGGGCAACTTATTGTTATAAATCGAGACGAAATGATATAATTTTCCTCTTTTAAAACTCTGGGACCTATGTTTAAAAACTCTGACCTTTTATGATGTAATGTACATGTTTTTATTTCGTCAGATTTGTATGAACTGTAATTCGTTGTTTCTTGTACTATGACGTGTTACCCCTTGTTGCCTAGTTGTTCCATGTCAGATTTTGGGGGTCTCACATGGGGTGCGCCTGTTTTGTTTGTTAGGAAGAAAGGTGGTTCTTTTAGAATGTGTATTGATTACAGAGAGCTTAACAAATTGACTGTCAAGAATCGGTATCCACTGCCGAGGATTGATGATTTGTTTGATCAGTTGCAAGGATCAAGTGTATACTCGAAGATCGATTTGAGGTCTGGGTATCATCAACTGAGAGTTAGGGAAGAAGATATTCCTATAACAACTTTCCGTACTCGATATGGACATTTCGAATTTCAAGTGATGCCTTTTGGGTTAACAAATGCGCCTGCTGTATTTATGGATTTGATGAATCCTGTATGTAAGCAGTATTTGGATGAGTTTGTTATCGTATTCATTGATGATATTCTCGTTTACTCCAAGAGTGAAGAGGAAGATGAGAAGCATTTGAGAACAATTTTGGAATTGTTGAAGAAGGAGAAGTTGTATGCGAAATTCTCTAAGTGTGAATTTTGGTTGAAATTAGTGCAATTTCTGGGGCACGTGATTGATAGTGAAGGTGTTCGTGTGGATCCTGCTAAGATTGAGGCAATTAAGGATTGGTCAGTGCCGAAGACGCCGACTGAAGTTCGCCAATTTCTTGGTTTGTCTGGGTATTATAGAAGGTTTATCGAGAAGTTTTCGCTAATTGCTAAGCCGTTGACCAAGCTTACAGAAAAGAATCGAGTGTTTGAATGAGGATTGGAAGAAGAATTTGCATTTAGTATGTTGAAGGATAAGTTGTGTTCTGCGCCGATATTGTCTTTGCCAGAAGGATCTGAGGATTTTGTAGTGTACTGTGACGCGTCTCATAAAGAATTTGGAGCTGTATTGATGTAAAGGGAGAAAGTAATAGCGTATGCGTCGAGACAATTAAGGAAGCATGAAGAGAATTACACTACGCATGATTTAGAACTTGGGGCTGTTATTTTTGCTTTAAAGCTGTGGAGACACTACTTGTATGGAACCAAGTGTATGGTTTTCACTGATCATAAGAGTTTGCAGTATATTTTGGATCAAAAGGAATTGAATATGAGGCAAAGGAGATGGGTTGAGTTACTGAGTGATTATGACTGCGGGATTCGTTACCATCCTGGTAAAGCGAATGCGGTAGCTGATGCACTTAGTAGAAAGGAAAGAGATAAGTCTATAAGAGTTAGAGCTTTGACAATGATGGAAAGTGTTGATTTGACAGAAGCGATATTGAAAGCCCAAACTAATGGTTTGAAGGAAGAGAACGTTGAGGCATAAAATTTGGGTAGAATGTTGAAACCATTGTTTGAAGTGAGGCCAAATGGATTGAGGTATTTTAAGAATAGGATTTGGTTACCGTTGTGTCCGTCTAAGGAAGATTCGTTAGGAGTGCGAGATTTGGTGATGAATGAATCTCATAAGTCGAAGTATTCAATACATCCTGGATCGGACAAGATGTATCAAGATCTTAAGAAAGTTTATTGGTGGCCATATATGAAGGCAGATATAGCACAGTATGTTAATAAGTGTTTAACTTGTGCGAAGGTGAAGGCTGAACATAAGAAACCGTCGGGATTATTAGTGCAACATGAGATTCCTGAGTGGAAATAGGAGAATATTACTATGGATTTTGTGACAGGTTTGCCAAGGACTGCAAATGGTTGTGATATGATATGGGTGATTGTAGATAGATTGACTAAGTCTACTCACTTTTTGCCAATGAAGAAGACAGATAGTATGGAGAGGTTAACAACAGTGTATGTGAATGAGATTGTTTGTCGACATGGTGTTCCTTTGTCGATAATTTCTGATCGTGATAGTAGGTTTACTTCAGAATTTTGGAAGTCTTTGCAGAAAGCGATGGGAACGGAGTTATGTTTGAGTACAACATATCATCCGGAAACTGATGGACAAAGTGAGAGAACGATTCAAACGTTGGAGGATATGCTTCGTGCATGTGTTATAGACTTTGGACATGGTTGGGATAAGCATTTTCCATTGGTTGAATTTTCGTACAATAATAGTTATCATTCTAGTATTAAAGCCGCTCCATTTGAAGCTTTGTATGGACGTAAGTGTAGATCACCAGTGTGTTGGAGTGAGGTAGGAGAAAGTCAATTGACTGGGCCTGAAATGATATTTGAGACGACTGAAAAGATTGTACAAATTAAGAAGCGTTTGTTATCTGCCAGAAGTAGACAAAAGAGTTATGCTGATAACAGAAGGAAACTGTTGGAGTTTGAAGTAGGAGACATGGTTATGCTGCAAGTATCTCCATGGAAAGGAGTAATTCGTTTTGGAAAGAGAGTAAAGTTGAGCCCGAGATATATTGGACCATTTAAGATTATCCAAAGGATTGGATTGGTGGCTTATAAGTTAGAATTGCCTAATGAGCTTAAGGCTATTCATAATACTTTTCATGTGTCTAATTTGAAGAAGTGTTTAGCTGAAAGGGATGTGGTGATTCCATTGGAGGAAATTCAACTTGATGATAAGTTGCATTTTATAGAGGAACCTGTAGAGATAATGGATAGGGAAGTTAAGAAGTTGAAGCATAGTAGAATTCCGTTTGTGAAAGTGAGATGGAACTCTAGACATGGGCCAGAGTTAACGTGGGAACGTGAGGATTTCTTTAAGGAAAAGTATCCTCATTTGTTTAGGAAGGATTAAGCGCCGCGGACGTCGCTTCTTTTAAGAAGGGGGGGGGGGGGGGGGGGGATGTGACAACCCAAAACCGAGGTCATTGCTTAATCTTATTTTACGATTAATTTGAAATTTTTGGATGAGTTTGAACTATATTTATTTTTGGAGGTTTAAGTTTAAACCGATGTTGGAAAGTCTATATTTTATATTTATTAAGTATAAGGAGTATTAGCAAGCGTGATGTCGATGGATGCCAAATATTTTATGTTTTATTGTCGGTTGTTCGATTTTTGTCATTTTTGAGGTTTTATTTTAAATGACGTGTTAAGTCGATTCGAGAGTCGATATTATTATTTTTGAGGTACGTTTTAAATTTTTAAAAGTATCTTTATGAAACCCGAGCCACGTAAATATTTTCAAAATTGACTAATAGTTATTTCCCGCTTTTCAGCTAACTATTTTCATTTTTAGCCACAACTATTGTCATATTGCAACCAAGGTCCCTCCACCACTATATAAAAAGCCTAAATAAACACACACTACACATTTTCTCCACTCAAAAATTTCACCATCATCTCTCTTCTCTCTCTCTATTTGCCGAAACACCCACCACCACCCCAAACACATACAATTTTCAATTTAACTCAAGTTTGAGGATGAATTAAGCTAAACGAATCATAGACCCATTTTTATAATTGATCAAGGATCACATTGGTGTAAGAATTTTACACATGCAAGGCATTTTTATTTTCTTGATGTTGGTAGGTAGAAACCATGATCATGCATGGTGTTCTTGGCATGATCCATGGTGTTCTTGCTAAAAACTTTGTTAAAAACTTCATTTTGATCTAAAGGTTTTAATTTTGATGATGATTTAGATGTTATGGTTCATATATGTTGATGTTAGGGTATAGAAATGATCATTTTTATGGTTGGTTTTGATCAAAAAGTTGATTTTGTACAAGATTTTGGTAGTCATTTTATAACAGTAAGTAAAGTGTAAATTTCGAATTTTTATGTTTTGAAAATGGCTTAACTTATAGCCTAGGTTTGTAGATAATTTTATTATCTTCGATTTGATATAAGGTAGAGCTTCTAGCTCCAAACGAGCGCGAAGTTATGATGTTTTGAATGATCGTGTACCGGGAGACGAGTATCGGCACTACATATAGTTGTTGTCGATATTTGGATCGAATCTCGGGGACTCTAAACGGAAGTTTTGAAATATGTAACCTACTGATAATGAGGTGTTTATTTTATAGGTTGAGTTTACTTTAAAACCCGAGTGTCGGTTTTGTAAACGGAGTCGTTTAAATAAGTTAAAACGGTTGTATGAAAAATTAACGTAAATCTGTCCGGATTTTGTAGTTTGAAAATGAGTCGGGTAAAGGACTTTAAAAGTAATCTCATTTGATAAACTTGTAGAAGGACTTTCTATATATAGTAAGTTAGTTTATCGAGTCGTTTCATAAACGGTTGACAAGTTTAAAAGGGGTAAATAAGCTAGTACATGTAGTATGTACCGGCGGATTTTGTTAAAAGTGTAAAATGATCAAGTAAATGAGTAGTAAAGTATAATGAAGTTATTTATATCGTTTACTCTCGAGTGTATTGTGGTTTTATGAGTTGAGTTTGATGTTATATATATATGATTTATATCTCGAGTCATTATTAATGAACGCGCCTTATTTGATAGGTAGCGGTTCTCGTGTTTGAAAGGCATCCATTATCGTCGACGATCATCTCGCTAGATCTCTTATACTAAGGTGAGTCTGTAGCCTCGCTTTTTATGCTAGCTACTAAATGTTTTATTACCCGCGAGGGGGATACATGCTATTTGAAAATAAATGAACACAAGTCATGAGTAATTGTTGGACCCGAATGTTGCCTAAAGTTGAATTCATTGTATTGAGTAACTTGTTGCTAAAGACCCTAAATTCATGAGCCGTTAACTATCTTCTGACTTGATGTTGTGAGTCGGGAATAGCCGCTTATTCTAATGATAGTACTATTGGGTTGACCACCCTATCTGAGACCAGGGCATTACGTTGAGTAACCCGCTAGGAAGGATAATTTTACGTGAATAAGATTGTGGTATTCTAGCAACTGATACCCTAGAGGGGCAATGGTTTTATTCTAGTCATGCCGGCATTTGGCGTGGGTGACTATTTGGTTAAGGGGTCGGTGTCATGAGCTTAAATACAATGTTTGTTTATTATCATTATTATTATTGCCTTGAATATAGAGTGTGTGTACGACAATTCTATAAATGATTATGATTGATTTTCTTCTTGTGTTCAAATGTGATTTGATAAACCTATAGACTCGCTCAACATTATTGTTGACTCGTTTTATGCATGTATTTCAGGTAATAGGAAGTGATGGAGCATGGAGCTTTGCTGTGGAGGTTGTGGCTTGGCTTTTGGAAGAATGTTGGTCTAAAAACTGTTTCTACCTTTTACTGTTGAACAAATTACTTTATGTTGTGTACTGTACTAAACTTGTTGGTTGTTGGTCGAGATCCATGGGGACTAAACGCTTTACTCTGGTGTCGTGTCAGTACACTTATGGGATGAAATTTATGTTTTAGACCTTTTATGAAAATGTTGTTTATAATTATGTGTAAACGTCTCACTTTTGAGTCGTTCAATATACCTTGTGTGATGATGCTTGTGTCTAGCACCCAATTGTGTATTTCCGCTACGCAATGTAAATTGGGGGTGTTAGATTTTATTATCAACTTTTGTTGTTAACAACAATTATCATCGACAGCGAACAAAATAGATGATGAAGAGAAAAAAAATGACTCAACATAATTATTTTTTAACGGTTAGGGTTTCGGGTTATGAATTGGAAGCAAGAAAAAAATCCCCAAAAAACAAGAAAGTAAAAAATAACGAGGATTCCTCCGGATCATCGGCATGTCGACCGATGATCGGAGGATAACAAATTTCTTTAGTGGATCTAACCTGCTCTTGATACCATGTAAAATAACACAATACCGTTTATTGAATGAATGAACATTACAAGACATGCATATGTATTTATACTAAATACATAGCTTAGATAATAAGCCATCATAAAACCCTAAACCTAATGACCTGATGCCCACAAACAGGCTTGGCCTAATGACTCGTCTAATAGTTTTGAAAATCAAATTAGACCATAGATTCAAACAGGAATAAGAGTGGCCACCAGTTCGGATGTCAAATAAAATTCGTTCGAAAATAATCCGAAAAATTCGTTTGAAAATATAAAAATAAGTGAACCGAACCTGATCGACATTATTTTCAAATTGATCAATCACAGGGTACCCGTCGTCGCATCATACGGATACCCCGCTAGTTTTGTGAAATAATCATATGTTGTGTTCCTGCTCAAATACTAGTGTTTATCATGTGTTTTATTGTTCGTTAAGCTTGGTCACTATCACATTCCAAATATAGATCATATTCATGCATCTGATCTATCGTTAGTTCAATTCGTATAAAGCTTATCTTTTACGAAGCATTTAATTATCACGAGTATTATGCGTATCATGCAAGTGATAAACGAAATGAGTAACATGCTTTTTAGTATTTCCTATAGGCTATGTTTGGCAATTATAGTTAGGGCGGAACTAGTAAGGAATTAGTGGGTGTTGAGCTACCTCAATCAAGCTATTTCAGTTATTATTTATGTGTATTACAAGTTATTTTTCTACTATTTTTTACAGTCTCTCTTAACACTATAAACTTTTACTTTAAATATAGTTAGCGTCTGTTAACTAAAAATCTTGACTTCACCTCTGATTATAACATCATGAAGCAGTAGTGACACACAATAGCAATAAGCATTAACTTGAAGAAGCAGTTGTTTGTTAATAAAACGTTCGTATGCTTATTAGTTATTTTTTTATATAGTAATGAAAAATAAAAGTGAAGTTTTTTTATCTAAAAAAAATGTTTAGTTAATAAGAAACAATTTTAAAAATAAAAAAAATTCTTAATCCTTTTTTTCAAAAAATATAAAATTTCTTTTATTTAGCAAAAATATTAATCAATTTGTTTTTGTTATTAAAAATATTGGTAGAGGAATTTGATGGAGAGATTATAAAGACATAAAAATATATGTGTAAATTTGTGAAAAACAAAAGCCTGAAAAAGATGAGGTAATTAACAAAACTTTAGTGATTAAATTTTGAATAAATTATTTATATTTTTTCAGAAAATAAACAAATACCCCTTACACATTTATATATCTTTTTCATTTTAGACTTTAAACGTATAAAATATATAAAACTTAATTAAATTAAAATAGTTAAGTTTTAAATAAATTAAATTGAGTTAAATAAAATTTGTAATTTTTATATTTTTTATTAATTTTAAAAAATAAACGAATACCTTTTAAAATATATATTCTTTGTATCTTATATTTTAAATATATAAAATCTATTTAAATTAAAATGTTAAAATAAATTTGATTTATGTGTAATATTCGTATATACACTAAACTTATAATCAACAATTATTAAATATAAACGCTAGTTGCTAGTCAATACTATATGTAGCGTTTGTTGGAAAATGTTTTGCAAAATATGGTTTTTGCAATACTTTGGACATAATTTTATATATGTATATGTTATATATATTCGTAGTACTTATTAGCTTTGCGTTCTCTTCGAAGAGAGCTTCGCAACGAGCTAAAGTATGTCCAATATGGAGTTAATATGAATGAGATACCGTGTCTCAAAGTGGGTCACGTGAAACACAATATTTGGAAAAATATTTGTCCCACATCGCTTGAAACATGAAGTGAAAACATGTTTATAAGGAAATCCTAGTTTCTACCCTACAATATTCATTTGTGGGTTTTTACTCCCACGCCTACGCGCGCGCAGGAGGGGGGGGGGGGGGGGGGGGGGGGGGCAGAAAGTGGGATTTCTAGGCCAAAAACGGGTTCGAAGCTACTGAACTTGTGCACGAGCGCGCGACCTGCGGACACGAATGCAGCTCCGAAAACTGGCTTGGGTGCAGGCAGATTTCGGTATCTTTTTTCCTGCGAATTCGATTTGTTTTTCCAAAAAATTCTGTACATCTATTTTAGGAATAGATACAGAAACAGAATATTTTGTGTTAAAAAGACAGACAAGAAATCTGTTTTAGTTATAACAGATTTTCCTGACTGTGGTATATATTTTCTTTGAGAACAAGTAAAGTTTTCAGTATAAATATAACCCATTCTCATTCAGTTTTCACATCAGAAAAAACGCAGCAGCTCGTCGATCAGAAACACGCAAGGCTTCCGTGATATTTCAGGCAAGTTTGTTAAGTCCGGCTGTACAACAGCTTTAGACGTTGTACCCTGGGAAACAGACGGATAATCTGTTTTAAGGGAAGCGTGTTAAACACGTGCCTCGTCTTTGTTTTACTGCTTTCTTCATTACTGTTAATTACTTTCTGTCATTTAAATTCTGTCATTTTAATTTCTGTTATTTTATTGTAAATTCGATTTTATAATAAAAGTGTACACCGTTTCCTACAATCTTAAAACAGATTCTGTTTAACATAATTAAAACTTTTATTAAAATCGGATTAATAATTTTATCAGATTTATTTATAAACTGTTTCTGCCGAAAACAGGATTGAGTTTCACTGGAAATCAGTTTTAATTACAGATTTTTATTAACAGTTAACGTTTTTTTAGCAGTTGTTCTAATCAGTTTAGTGAAACTAAGATTGTGTTTCTGTTAAACTGATATTTTTAATAATTGCATCTGATTCATTGAAACCAAGATTGAGTTTCTTTGAAACAGATCTACTATAAGTATATAGAGATCACGATTGAATTTCTTATATACAGATTTATAACAGTTGTCTAACTGTTTGTGTTTTGATCTTTCAGAATGTCTACTAGCACTCCTGAAATTCCTGCAACTACTACTGTGAAAGTAACTGCTGCGCCAGTTACCCACACAGTTGCTAATCATGCTGAAAAACCAGAAAATTTCAATGGACAGAATTTTAAGAGGTGGAAGCAGAAGATGTTCTTCTATCTCACTACTTTGAACCTTGCGAAGTTCTTAAAGGAGATTGTACATCAGGTGGAACCTCCTAAAGAAGGTGTACCCGAAAATCAACAAGCCGTGCAAGCTGTTGAAGCATGGAAACATTCAGACTTCTTGTGTCACAACTATATTTTGAATGGTTTGGTGGACTCTTTCTACAATGTGTACTGCAAGACTAAGACTGCCAAAGAATTATGGGAGTCGTTGGAACGCAAGTACAAAACTGAGGATGCTGGTACAAAGAAGTTCGTGGTAGCTCGCTTTTTGGATTACAAGATGGTTGATTCAAAGAGTGTGATAACTCAGGTTCAAGATCTGCAGGTTTTGTTACACGACATTCATGCTAAGGGTATGGCTTTGAGTGAAACTTTTCAAGTTGCTGCTATCATTGAAAAGTTACCTCCAAGCTGGGTAGAATTTAAAAACTACTTGAAGCATAAGCGAAAGGAGATGACTGTTGAAGACTTGGTTGTTCGTCTTTGTATTGAAGAGGACAACAAGCTGGCTCAGAAAAACACTTATACACCTGATTCTGCCAAGGCAAATATGGTTGAGCATGGTTCGTCTTCTTCAAAGTCTAAAGGCAAGAGCTTTAGAAAAGGGAAGAATGACAAAAAGAGCAAAGGGAAGTCTGAGTACCTTGCTCCTAAGGCTGGAATTGCGAAGCAGAAGTTCAAAGGAAATTGCTTCAACTGTGACAAGCCAGGTCATCGTGTTGCTAATTGCAAAGCGCCAAAGCGGGTGACTCCACGCGAAGCTAATATGGTGAATGATAATGTGGACATGATTGCTATGGTGTCTGATGTCGTTACCATGATCTCTGAAGTTAACCTGGTAGGTTCTAATAGTAATGATTGGTGGGTTGATACTGGGGCAACCCGTCATGTGTGTGCTGACAAGAGTATGTTTCACTCTTTCAGAGCGGTTGACAATGGAGAGAAGCTGTACATGGGCAACTCTGCAACTGCTGATATCAAGGGCGAAGGAGATGTTATTTTGAAGATGACATTCGAGAAAGAGCTCAAGTTGACTAAAGTCTTGTATGTTCCGGAGATTCGCAAGAATCTTGTGTCCAGATGGCTTTTGAATAAGTTTGGTTTTCGTCTTGTTTTTGAGTCTGATAAAGTTGTAATTTCTAAGAATCAAATGTATGTTGGTAAGGGGTATGCCCTGAATGGTATGTGTAAGCTCAATGTAATAGTTGTTAAGAATGATATCAATAAAATGAATTCTTCTGCTTACTTGATTGAGTCTTCTAATGTGTGGCATGGCCGTCTTGGACATGTTAGTTTTAATTCAATGCGTCGTTTGATTAAATTTAATGGCATACCAAATTTTCATATTGATTCAAATTATAAGTGTGAAACTTGTGTCGAAGCCAAACTTACAAGATCATCTTTCAAATCGGTTGAACGAAAAACCGAACCACTTGATATGATACACACCGACATATGTGATTTGAAATCACTACCCACAAAAGGTGGCAATAAGTACTTGATAGTTGAGTTTTACTACTCTTTAGGAAAAGAGAGCAAATAGGGCAAGTAATGAATACGATTTAGGAAAACCGTGTGTAAATGACCCTAAAGTGAGTTCGTTCTCAAGGAGGCTAGTGTGTTATGTGTGTAATGACTTGGATTAGATTAGTGATTATATTGTTGAGAAAGAAAAATAGAAATGAGATTAGAAGAGAATGACGGTCATGAAAACGGATTAAACTAAGACGAAAAAGGTATACACGAAAAACCGTAAAAAGCACTAAAATTAAAATTTTACCCTAAAAATTACCAAAAATCCACAATAATATTTTAAGAGTTTACAAAAAATCCAAACTTACTAAAACCTTTTAATTAATTAGATAATGACTTTTTAATGCTAATTAAAGCCCTAAAAATCAAAATTAATTATTAAAAAGTCCCAAACAAGATTTTAAAGTTTGTAAACATCAAAAATACTCTAATTAAGCTAAAAAGTATTTTTCAAAATTTTAAAACCACTAAAAACTATTTTTAAACAATTAAAAACTACTAAAATCAATTAAAACTTAAATTAATTCTAGAAAATAATTAAAAGACTCTAAAAATATTTGGAAAATTGAAAAATTCCTAATTAAGTGTTTAGAACCTAGGAAAAATATAAAAACTTAGAAAATCAGACTTTTAATTTTTAACAATAAAATAATATTAAAATAATATTAAAAATCCAAAAATCATAAAAAATTCTAAAAACTTGCAAACTAGCTTAATTTAACCTAAATAACTTAGAAATGAAAGTGAAATTACCTAAATACCCTTAATGGGCCTAGAAAATTGGCTAAACCCAAAACAGAACCTAATTGGGCCAAATTTGGGCACAATAACAAAAAGTGTTCAAAATAAGCCCAAAAAGCACTGGTTGACTCAAAATTTGATTTTAAATAACTTTTTCCAAAGGCCCAAGAGCTGAAAGTGTGAAATAAGTTAGCTTATACCAAACAGCTTATTCTTAATGGGCTTTTTGGCCCATTAAGCTATAAGCCAATGCCATAAGCTGAAATTAAACACACAAGCTTCTTTCGTCCTAAATAAGACTTCTGCAAAAAGAAATTTGAAATAAGCCCAAGGAATAAGCCTGAAAATGCAATAAGCCATCTATAGAAAACGACAAAATAGTCGTTTTTTTTGAGTTCTAGGCCACCCCAAGTGCTAATTTAAGTTCCTATAGCTTCTAAATGACTTAATTAAGCAAAATCAACAAAGAGTTTTCAAATAAGTTAACTCAATAAGCTGGAAAAAACAAATAAGCACTTATGTAAAAGTCAAATAAGTTGGTTTTCTAGTAAAAAGTCAAAGTCAAAGTCCAATAAGCTCCAGTCTACTCAAATGGGTCAAATAATGAAGATCTATCATAAAAAATAAGTTGTTGCAAGTCTGGATAAGGTAGAATAGCTTATTGATAAGTTGAGTCTAATTTTACACTAGCAGGGGCTAGTTTTGAGTGTTGAGCAGTGGAAACTTTTTCCACTGCTTGACTTGTTTGACTTTTTGTCTTTAGTGACTTTTTTGGAGATTCAGATTACACAAAGGCACCCAAATGATCTTTGGATCAAAAGGAGTCAAGAACAATCAAAATATCACAATCACAAACACCCAATTGATACAGTTTAATCAATAAAGTCCCAGATATGATACAGACATGAACAATTAAGCAGTTGAGCACTTATAAGCAGTTTTAGCACAAATCAGCCAGCCAAATTCAACCAAATGCATACACAAGCTATATTAAACTCAAATAAGCAAGTCTAAACAGGTTTCATGCAATGATTCAAAGAATTAAGCAAGATTCAAGCCAATGAATGTTACTGATGAACACTAACACATGCAGTTTTACACTTTGCTGATGTATTTGACCAATAAGCCAGATTCAACACCTCAAATCTCTCAAACAGGTTATAATGACTTTGTTTAAACCACTTTTAGCCCTAAGCATGCATACACACTAAGTGTTCCCAAAATCCTAGGTCAAAACAGGCAGTAACAAAGATTCTATAGCAAATTGTTTGATTCAAGGCTTCAAACCCAAAAACTTGCAGCAAAACACTCTCAACAAGGCATATATCATATACCAAGCACAAACAATACCTTTTAACAACACAATATCAAGATGCAATCACAAACAGGTAGACCCAAACACCCCTTTATCTTTTCAAATCCAAATTTTTCAAAGGAAAAGTGAGATTCAAGGCTACCCAAGCTCAGATAAACACAATAACAAGTAAGATTAACAGATTCAAGCAGATTTAAGCCATAAAATTCACAAGAACACAAGCCACATACAAATATCACCAAAAATCAAGATTTTAAGCAGATTTTAGGATTGAGTATGCAAACCTCATGGATGTACATCCACACCCACAAATTTATGAGCTTATGTACTAGCAAGAACAAGTACAAGCTTCCAATAACACCCCTGCTAAGAATCAACAAGGTTAGAAGCACAAGTATAAAATCAGAAACTTGAAAAATCTTGATTAATGCAACCTTGTTACCCCACACTTGATTATTCCCAAGTTATAAGCCTCACCACACCTTAATCAACACAATTAGGATGCTATGATCAGCCCTATAACCCAAGAATTTCAAGGTTGAAACAAGAACTTAGCAAAATATCAAGAAAATGAAGAAAATGTGCAAACTTTTGCACACTCCTCTTTTGAAAACAGGTTTTTAACTTCAAAATCAGTAAACTAAGAACATAAACAAGCAATAATAAGATGGCACTTGGTCTTTCTTCAAAACACTTAACTCAAATTTCATAAAACTAAAAAGGGATTTACAAGTGCTTGAACAAGGAAAAACCAAAAGCAAACGTCTAAGTTGGACCCTATACACTTTATATAGAGGGTGTACATGGTCTGCATTAGCTAGAAACTAAAAACCATAACTTATAGAAGTCCCAAAATGCCCTTGAGGATTTTGGCATTTTGCTTGATCATGTGACTGAATTGGCAGTTTGTGTAAGGTGTCCAAGGTGAAAATGCATCCAAAGGCTCACAATGAAGCTTAAGTTTGAAGCTGAATATGAGTGGTAGATTCCCTGGCACCATTTTGGCTTTTTCCCAAAGACGTGTGAAGGGGTTTAAACATGTGAGCAAGATAGTGATGTGGCATGGGTTTTTAAGGTTTTGGTTGTGTTTATGATTAGCTTAATCATAAATCTGGAGCAGTTGAGGGTTTAATTACAACACAATTAGGAAAACCCAATTGTGTTCTTGGGGTGAATAGTGCAAGTTTTAATCTGTTTTGGGAGGTGATTAAGGTTTAAATTGTTGTTAAGGCGCCAAGTTTGAAAAATAATAAACCGGATTAATGGATTGGTGAGGTGGAAGGAGGGTGAGTTCTGATTGGAGGAGAGAGTGAGTGGGGTGAGGTGGCAAGTTATGATTTGTCTAGGTGTCTTAGGTTGTCTGCCCATTTAAGCCCCTTGTCTTTGCAACTCTTTCCACTTTGTATAAAATAGGCCAAAACTCAGTTTCCTTTGTTATGGAAGTTTTGGTTTTCACACTTTTGCCCCAAAAGGTTTCATAAAGTAAATTCAGGGGTATTTCTTGCCATTTTTGTATTCTTGAAGGACTGGTTTGGTATTTTCTTCAATGATAATGGTCTAGACTTGTATAATTGACATTTTGGAGGACTAAAATTGCCAAGTCTTGATGATTGAGGGACCATTCTTGCCAAATGTTGAAAGTTAAGGGTCCTTTTTGTAATTTTGAGATTTTCAAAGGACCAAACTTGTAATTTCTTGTACTTTGAAGGACTTCATGGTGTGTTTGACTTTGTGGAGGATAATGGTTGACAATTTAGCTTTGTTGAGGGGCTAAACTTGCCAATTCTTCAAAGTGGAGGCCCATTTTGTAATTTTGACAAACTTTAGGGACCAATCTTGTAATTATGAAGATACAAGGGTATAAAGTGTCAATTCTTCCATATTGGAGGACCCTTCTTCATAATTCTTCAAGTCTTCAAGGGTTAATCTTGGGAAAGTCTTCATTAGGGCTTGGTTCATTGTGCGGCTTCGTTTCCCGTGTTCGTTTTTGAATGATTCTTGTGATCTTTTGTCATTTTCTCAATATCCGTACCTAAAATACACAAGTAACAAACACAAGCATATATATGGGTATTTTGATGATATTTAATGCATTGTAAGCCCTATTTGGAAGATGAGACTATGTATAATCTTGTAATTATGAAGATACAAGGGTATAAAGTGTCAATTCTTCCATATTGGAGGACCCTTCTTCATAATTCTTCAAGTATTCAAGGGTTAATCTTGGGAAAGTCTTCATTAGGGCTTGGTTCATTGTGCGGCTTCGTTTCCCATGTTCGTTTTTGAATGATTCTTGTGATCTTTTGTCATTTTCTCAATATCCGTACCTAAAATACACAAGCAACAAACACAAGCATATATATGGGTATTTTGATGATATTTAATGCATTTTAAGCCCTATTTGGAAGATGAGACTATGTATAAAGGCAGTCTCATCAGTACTTCATCACGTTTATTGATGATTACACAAAGTACTGCTACGTTTACTTGTTTAAAAGTAAAGATGAAGCTATAGACAAGTTTGTTCTATACAAAACCGAAGTTGAGAATCAACTTGGTAGGAAAATCAAGGTTGTACGAAGTGATAGAGGAGGTGAATATGTGTCTCCTTTTGCTGATCTATGTGCGAAACATGGAATTAGACATGAGTTTACTGCTCCTTATTCACCTCAGCAAAACGGTATTGCCGAAATGAAGAACCGTACCTTGAAAGAGATGGTTAATGTCATGTTGTTAAGTTCTGGTTTAAGCCGGGACATGTGGGGGGAAGCCATTCTAACGGCTACTTATCTTTTAAACAAGATACCTCGTAAGGATAAAGAGGAAACCCCATATGAATTGTGGATGGGAAGAAAACCATCATACTAGTACTTACGAGTGTGGGGGTGTCTAGCCAAGGTAGCTGTGCCGACACCTAAGACCCAAACGATTGGACCTAAATCTATGGATTGTATATTTATTGGATATGCTAAGAATAGTAGTGCGTATCGTTTCATTGTACATGATTCGAAAAATCCAGATATACACAAGAACACAGTTATGGAATCAAGGAATGCGTCCTTCTTTGAAAACATATTTCCTTGTTTAAAGAAGGAAAATGGAAGCACATCTAGAATAGATGATGCAGTTGTCCAAGATAAGAGACAACGTGATGATAATGATCTCCAAGATGAGAGACAAGATCAACCCGAGGAAGAAAAGGTTGAACCTAGAAGAAGCAAACGGGCGAGAACCGAGAAATCATTTGGACCCGATTTTGTCTCTTTTATGGTAGAAAATGAACCCACTTCTTATCAAGAAGCTGTAAATTCCTCGGAAGGGCCTAGATGGAAAGAAGCGATTAATAGTGAAATAGAGTCTATTTTACAAAATCATACTTGGGAGCTCGTGGATTTACCTCCTGGTTGTAAACCACTAGCCTATAAATGGATCTTCAAGAAGAAGATGAAAGTTGATGGCACCATTGATAAGTACAAAGCAAGATTGGTGATCAAAGGTTTTAGACAACGCGAAGGTCTAGATTACTTTGATACTTATTCGCCTGTTACGTGAATAACTTCTATTTGGATGATTCTTGCTATTGCCGCATTAAGAAATTTAGAAGTTCACCAGATGTGAAAACGGCTTTTCTAAATGGAGATTTAGAAGAAGAAATATACATGAACCAACCCGAGGGTTTCATGGCTCCTGGACAAGAGAGCAAAGTTTGTAGGCTTGTTAAGTCATTGTATGGCTTAAAGCAAGCTCCAAAACAATGGCATCAGAAGTTTGATCACGCCATGCTAGAGGGTGGATTCAAAATTAATGAATGCGACAAGTATGTTTATGTTAAAGACACAAATAGTGGATATGTAATCTTGTGTCTTTATGTCGACGATATGATTATCATTGGCAGTAACGACAAGATGATCAAGTATACTAAAGATATGTTGAAATCAAAGTTTGACATGAAAGATATGGGTTTGGCTGATGTGATCCTTGGAATAAAGATCATACGAACTCAAAGTGGACTTGCATTAAGTCAAGCACATTACGTGGACAAAATTCTTAATACTCATAATGCGGGGGATTCCGGCCTAGCTAAAACTCCAATAGAAACCAGTTTGCATCTATCTAAAAATAGAGGCGTAGGTGTTGCCCAATTAGAGTATTCAAGAATTATTGGCATGTTAATGTATTTGATGACATGTACCCGACCTGACTTAGCATATGCTGTTAGCAGGCTGAGTAGATATACTAGTAATCCAAGTGATGCACATTGGAAAGCTATGACTAGGGTACTCCATTATTTGAGATACAGTCATGATTATGGACTGAATTATGTTAGATATCCATCTGTTATTGAAGGATACAGTGATGCAAATTGGATATCTGACATAAAGGATTCTAGATCGACCAGTGGATATGTGTCTACACTGGGAGGGGCCGCTATATCTTGGAAGTCTTCCAAGCAAACTCTAATAGCTAAGTCCACGATGGAATCAGAATTTATCGCGTTAGATAAATGCGGAGAAGAGGCGGAATGGCTACGTCAATTCGTAGAGGACATACCCAGGTGGCCTAAACCGGTAACGGCCATTAGTATACATTGTGATAGTCAATCGGAAATTGGCAGAGCTCATAGCACAATGTATAATGGAAAGTCTAGACATATCCGTCGTCGACATAATTCGGTACGACAACTACTCTCAACAGGAGTTATCTCAATTGACTATGTGAAGTCAAAGGATAACATCGCGGATCTGCTTACGAAAGGCTTAAGCAGAGAGTTAGTTAGTAAGTCGTCTAAAGGAATGGGACTAAAGCCCTTAAAGGAATGAGTTTCTATGAAGGAAAACCTAACCCAGTTGACTGGAGATCCCAAGATCTGGGTTCAATAGGACAACCTAATCATAGAAATGTGGGGGAAGTCACGTCAATGTGGGGGAGTTACTTAATACAGTAACTTTCCTAGTCCATTCCTAGAACAATGTGACATGTTGAGAGGTTAAACATATGGCTTAATGATTCAGGATGAAATCATAAAGCATCATGATTCAAGATGAAATCATAAAACATATGTTTTTAATGATTCAAGATGAAATCACTTATGTGAGAGAGAAGTGGGGTCGCTTCGAAGGAAATTGTGGGGGCGCAATTTCTAAGAGCTCTTGCAGAACCAGGCGAGTGTTCATGATCATAACGAACACGACTATGAGGACTTGACAAGGCCAGGGAGAGTCTTGTGTGAGTGTGTATTGTCGTCTACGTAAACAGAGGCCGAGTTCAAGGACATCGCGTCTACTCAGATCTAGGAGACTAAGTGCATCTCACAAGGGAAGGTTCAAAGGGTTACACCTACCTATCCTATGCAGGACTTAACCGCAGAAATTTTGCCGAAACTTTCGTGTGTTTTCGACCGATTCCTATTCATGTGGGGGATTGTTGGAAAATGTTTTGCAAAATATGGTTTTTGCAATACTTTGGACATAATTTTATATATGTATATGTTATATATATTCGTAGTACTTATTAGCTTTGCGTTCTCCTCGAAGAGAGCTTCGCAATGAGCTAAAGTATATCCAATATGGAGTTAATATGAATGAGATATCGTGTCTCAAAGTGAGTCACGTGAAACACAATATTTGGAAAAATATTTGTCCCACATCGCTTGAAACATAAAGTGAAAACATGTTTATAAGGAAATCCTAGTTTCTACCCTACAATATTCATTTGTGGGTTTTTACGCGCGCAGGGGGAGGGGGGGGGGGGGGGGGTGCAGAAAGTGGGATTTCTAGGCCAAAAACGGGTTCGAAGATACTGAACTTGTGCACGAGCGCGTGACCTGCGGACACGAATGCAGCTCCGAAAACTGGCTTGGGTGCGGGCAGATTTCGGTATCTTTTTTCCTGCGAATTCGATTTGTTTTTCAGAAAATTCTGTACATTTATTTTAGGAATAGATACAGAAACAGAATATTTTGTGTTAAAAAGACAGACAGGAAATCTGTTTTAGTTATAACAGATTTTCCTGACTGTGGTATATATTTTCTTTGAGAACAAGTAAAGTTTTCAGTATAAATATAACCCATTCTCATTCAGTTTTCACATCAGGAAAAACACAGCTTTTTCCTTACTCCATTATCACACAGTTTTCCAGCAGCTCGTCGATCAGAAACACGCAAGGCTTCCATGATCTTTCAGGCAAGTTTGTTAAGTCCGGCTGTATAACAGCTTTAGACGTTGTACCATGGGAAATAGACGGCGAATCTGTTTTAAGAGAAACGTGTTAAACACGTGCCTCGTCTTTGTTTTACTGCTTTCTTCAATGTTTTCAGACCCGGGTCGACCCGGCCGGGTCAACCGGTTGAACCGGTTCCGGCCGAAAAAACGGGTCATATTGACCCGGTTTCATATTTTCGAAACCCGGCTTGACCCGGCGGGTTTGGGGTGACCCGGGTCAACCCGGTTCTCAAGACCCGGCCGGGTTTCGAATTTTTCGGGTTTTTTTAATTTTTTTTTTAATTTTACGTATTTGCGACGAAATTTTATTTTTACATATTATTTTGGTTGGTAAACAATTTATATTTTCAATATACGTAAGTTTTTGTAGTTTTTATAAGTATAATTTTGTTAATTATTAAAAATATAAAAAAAAATATTTTTTTTTAGAAAACCGGGTTAACCCGGGTTGACCCGGGTTGACCCGGACCCGACGACTCGACCGGGTCAATCTAAGACCCGGGTTTTAAAACATTGGCTTTCTTCATTACTGTTAATTACTTTCTGTCATTTAAATTCTGTCATTTTAATTTCTGTTATTTTATTGTAAATTCGATTTTATAATAAAGGTGTACACCGTTTACAGCGTTTTGATTTGGACGTTTGAAAAAAAATAGATTTACTAGTAGCTTCTTGTTGTTTCAAAACACTTTTTAACGCGAGGCAAATGTTTACGTGCATGTATCATATAGTCATATAGTTGCGGGTCAAGAATTCTGTTCAAAAGTTTTTATTTTATTTTATTATTATTGTTATTTATGTTATTTTTATTATTCTACAAAAGGTGAAGATTGGCGAGAACACCTTAACTCCGGGTGTCTTTTGGCATCAACCATTGTCCATCCCACAAGGAATAGCTCCGGTAACTCTCCTGGCCCAGAGGAGCAACACCTGAAGTGAGACGAGCCGAGACTCGACCCTCGATCTCTTATTCTACAAAGTCTCTCCAGTGTGCTCATAAGTTTTGCGGAGGCGGGTACCTATTTGAAACAAATGCCAAGGATGAGAAATGAACTTGGGTTATTTGACTCAAGCACAAAAGCAGGGCCGGATTTTGGCAAGTGCGGGAGGGGCAACCGCACAGGGCCTCCATTTTTTAGGGGCCTCAAAATTTTAAAACTTTTGTATTATTATACTGTTGGGAAATCTAGTTGCGTTAATATATCACTATACAAAAAGGAAAGATATTGTTAATAGAAGGAAAGAAAAGAAAATTTTAAATTGAGCTTCAATGGAGAAAATAAAATCTTCTTATATTTTTGTTGGAGAAGACAATGGCTATGTTTGCCAACACGAGCAGTAGCTGTGGGCAGTAGCAGTGAGAAGTAGGAGTGAGCGGTAGCTGTGAGCAGTAGTAGTGAGCAGTAGCAGTGCGAGGTAGCTGTGAGCAGTAGCTGTAACAGCTCACCGCTCATTTGTCACCGCTTTGTAAAACAAGCATTGTAAAAATAGCCTTCCTAGAAAATAACACCTCCCTAAAATGTTCACCGCTCCTGTTTCCAAACGACTATTAAAAATTAAAAAGCTCACCGCTCATTTTGCCAAACAAGTAATAAATTTTAAAATGCCCTCTTTCACCGCTCATTGCTCTAAAATGCTACCGCTCCTCACCAAACATAGCCAATGTGTGGGCCCTGATACTTTAAAATATTTTTATTCTATGAGTAAGTGTCTTAAATTGTCTTTTGTATTTACAACTTACCATTTAACCCGTGATCTTGTTATAACAGTTTATACAAAGTAAAAATATATAACTCTAGTTTAATTCTATGTATGTCTAAAATGTACTTTCAAAATATATATTAGGAATTTTTTTTTTATGGTAACCGTGATTTCTGACTAATTGGCCGACTAATCCACGGATATAAATGATGTATAGTAATAGTAAAATATAGCAAGTTATTATTTGATCGACACCGAAAGCAAGGCATAACGATACCATCCTTTGCTAATTACATGAAAACCTCGACTTTTGAAATTAGAGGGCCTCTTTTAAGGTACGGCACAGGGCCTCCAAATTCAACGAGACGGCCCTGCACAAAAGCTCCACCAATTGGACTAATGCTCCAATGGTTTTTATTATTATTTATTCTTATATTATTTTAACTATTATTTTTTATTATTTTTATGATTTTTTTTAAATATATAAATTATATTACGTTAGAAGTTAACCAAATATACCATCAGATTTAATCATTACAATACATTATAATTATAACACATCCCAATTCTTTTAATTATAATTTAAATTAAATTATAATTTCTTCAAAATATTACAATTTCTTCAAAAATATTTTACGAACCAAACTATCTGTTACGAAAAAAAACATAAAAAAGTAAATATAAACAAAGAGAACGACCTAGCAACTTAAACAGGCCTATTATAATCGTTGTTCCACTATCAAGTACGAAAAAAGAATAGTTGAAAAGTACTTCTAGACGTATGGTACAATTAAACATGATTATAACAAATTCCTACCCACCATTTGTATGGTAAACATTTTATTTTATTCAATCAAGAAACCAAAAACGTGAAAACCTGAAAGGCGTAAATGTTAACAATTTAAAACTGTTTGATATGATTATCCAAGATGCTATTTGTCAAGATTAGTGCAGTTTTTTTTTATAAAAATGTTTGATAACTTATAATGTATTAAGGTTGTAAATAACATGAAACGTAACGTAGCGATATTATCAAGCTTCAAGGTACAGAAGATATAGCAAAACTATGACGTTTTTTGAAATGTGATATAGAGCGGCACAAAATATTTATATATTAATATTTATATAGCGAGTTTACAAAAAACGGTATACATAAGAAATTAAAACTTTTAGTTAATAACTTTGATACAAAATGAAACAAGACTTTTATTCAAATTTAAAACAAAATCGGCTTGTAGTTACTCAAAAATTTATCTTCATATTAAAATGACTAAGCTCAAGTCTCGTAAATAGCCCAAAAGTAGTAAACAAGCCCAATATTCTTATAAATCTGCAAAAAGATTCATGAAAAAGCGTAACGCTACGCGCTATAGCACGCTATATCACGCTTTATGTCGCTTTTTATCACGCTACGCGTAGAGACGATACTTTAGTCTATTTCGTAACATGGAGGTCACGCTTCACGCCATAGCTCGTTATAACGTGCGCTATAACACGCTATTTAAAACCATGTAGTGTATAAAACAACTCTCAAATACTATTTTACGAAAAACATTTAAAAAATAAATAACGTTACGTATTGTTTGTCAAACGAGTACTAAAAATTATACAGCGGTTAACGGCTTAATGCTCGCCACTTTTAACAATTCTCAAATGTGCCACACATTCTCATAAAAGTTAATTATTTCATCTATATTTATATCATATATATAAAAGAGATTAATATATTTCTCTTTATTTAACTTTAAATAATACTAATCTTAAAATTTATGGTACAATTCTCAAATGCATAAAATTTAATTTTAACTCATACAACTTATAACGCTTATGTTATAAATCATTTATACATTAAATGTCTTTTAAATTTTAAATTTAAGCAATATACATTATTAAGCATAAAGTACAAACTAAATAAATACACTCTTTAATGTTATTTTTAAAATATTTTTAAATAAAAAATATATGTTATTATGCATATTGTAAAATCTAATAAAACACATAAATTCTCGTACAATATATATGTCAACTTGATGGTTCAAATGATTTTAGAACTTACCAACGGGATCATTCGGAAACTATGATCGCCTTCGGTTCGTCTAGCGAGTAAAAGCCAGCCAAATACGATATAGAAGAAACTTGACTATTTTTTTTAGATTAATTGGTTCGTCAATCTTATTTTGTTTGCGCATGAACTTTAATCATAAGGTATCCGCCGTCGCAACGCGCGAGCACCCTGCTAGTTTTTTATAAAAGAAATATAATAAAAATATCCGTTACTCCTAACATTTTAGATCTAAATTGAATGTTACACCAAATCTACGAATCATAAAGCTATACCAATTAGCTGTCAAAGCCTTTGTTATTTAGTTACAGAAAGTAAAAAAACAAAATATAGGTTCATACAAGGACAAATATCACAAAAAGTTCATGAATGCAAGTTATTGAAAGAATTTCTGAAAGAAAAGCTACATCCATGTGACACAAGTTATATATATCTTGTCTCTCATCTTTATAAATGTGGATATGAAAATCATTCCTTTTATAAAAATTATAAGCTAATTTAAGTAATTTTAATAAGATAACATCTAAAATCATCATGATATGGATTGATTTATTTGAGGTCGAATTAAGTTAGGAAATGTAATTAAGACAGTGTTTTTTTTCTTAAAAGAATTAACATATTGTTAAGCCATAGTATTTTTGGATAGGTATAACATGGCGTAAGTCCATAACACTATCGTTCCGTGTATTTTTAGTTAAAATAAAGTTATATTTTATAAAAAGTATAAAAGAGAAAACAGTAATGATGATGAACTAAGAGCAGATGCCATCAAGTACCAACGTGTTCATTTACTGATTAACAATATACTTAAGGGTTTCAAAAATCATAAATTGTTAGCCGGACAGTCGACATTTTTATAGCTTGAAATCGTTTATGCAGGATTAATCGAATTGCCTTCTTTGACCGATTTTGAATATTTTTGACAAGTTTTGTGTATTTTAGCAAGATTTTAAAATCAACTTATAAAAGATATAAACAATACCCCAAGTGATTAAATCACGTGTCTTGTGAGTTTTGAGTAATTCTAATAAGATTTGCATATGTCCATCAAGTTTGATCACCATTAGTCATCTTTGACCGTAGTTAACCATAATTAACTTATTGTTTGACAAATAAATCAGTCACGAAAAAGTTGTGATCGTATACCGTCAAAGCAAAGATTAACAACCTTTTAAATCTTGTCTCAAAGCACCGCTATAGTTCCATCTTACTTAACGGTTTATCAAAACAAACAACTACCGATTACATTTAAATTAACGTTTCAGAAAGTGTTTTTTAATCGGCTCGGTTAAACCATCTGATCTTGATTCCATTAGTTTAACTCGTTGTTCGATCGACTTTTCCGATCAAAACATACTTACGATCATCTGATTAGTTTACGATTCAACTAACCGAATCAACATACTTATGATCATTTGATTAATTTACGATTCAACCAGCCAGATGAACCCGAGTTTTAGAAAATGTTCTAGATTATTACTACTCCAAACATAGTATCATCATTTATGTCACACCAATATCTACTCACAACAAACCAAAGTACAACTTATAATGAATAATGTACAGCTCATTAATGCACAAAAACCTCCACCAATCACACTCCACTATTCAAACCCCTCCTATATATCCCACCACTCAAACAATCTCCACACACTCCCATATCATTTCTATCCTTCTTCTTCATCATAAATCATTCCGATCTGGTAACAATAATGGGGTCCACCACACTCCTATCAGAACTCGGAACAGAGATACTAATCCCGATATGTGCAGTTATCGGGATAATTTTCTCCTTGTTCCAGTGGTACCTTGTGTCGCAAGTAAAAGTGAGTGTTGATAAAAGCTCTACGGGTGACAAGAATGGGTTTACGGAGTCTTTGATTGAGGAAGAAGAAGGTGTGAATGATCATACTGTGGTTCAAAAGTGTGCTGAGATTCAACAGGCTATTTCTGAAGGTGATTAGATTTTGTCTTTTTATATGTTTTTTGAAGTTGGTTTTTGTTTTTTAGTTGTTGGTTTAAGATAAATCTGAGGTTTTAAGATTATTTGTGCTATGTTTTTGTTTTTTTATATGTTTTTTGAAGTTGGTTTTTGTTTTTATTTGTTGATTTGTTGGAATTTGAGATTTTTAGGTAATTATTTGAAGTTAAATATGAGATTTTTTTTGTGTAATTGTGATGTATTGCTATTGATTTTAAGGTAATTAAGGTTAATTCTAGTTTGTTTTTTATAAATCTGAGGTTTTTAGATTATTTGTGCAATGTTTTTGTTGGTTTTCTGGAATTTGAGATATATTTTTTTTTGTTTTTTAGGTGATTTTAGATAATAATTTGAAGTTGAATATAAGGTTTTCAGATTATTTATCCATTTTTTGTTGATTTATTGGAATTTGAGATTTTTAGATGATGATTTGGAGTTAAATCTGAGATTTTTATTTCTAATTGTGATGTTTTATTATTGATTTGGTATTTAATGTTGCTAATCTAAGTTTGGAATTATTTGTTTAAATGAAATCTGAGATTTTTGTGTTTAATTTGGAAGGTAATTAGGGTTAATTATGGTTAGTTGTTAATTTGTTGATTTGTGTTCACAGTTAAATTTTTTAGTTGCTAATTTAAGTTTGGAATTATTTGTTAAATTTTGTTGATTTGTTAATTTTAGGTGATATTTAGATTTATATTTAGAATTATTAATAAAATTTAATTCATCATAGTTTTTGTTTCTTAGTTGTAATTATGAAAATATTAAAATGTTAAACTTGTGAGTAATTTCTGTTTAGTTACTAATTTAAGGTAATTTAATCTTGAAGTTATCTGGAAATTTGATGAGTATCTGACTATTTTGTTGCATAATTCATGCTTTTGTAGTTTCTATAATATTAATTATAATAAATTTAAAATAATTAAAACTGGATATTTTGGTTTGAAATCTGCGAATTTATGGTTCAAAATTTCTACTTTATTATATATAACTGGAATATTCTATATCTATCCCCTTACAGTATTATTTTAATCATCACCATTATTATTTAACTATATTTAGTTTCTGATCTACCTTTCTATAAAAGTTTAATCTATTTTTAATTTAATAATAGTAACCATGGTTGAATTTTCTTACAAGCAATGATGCATCATGCATGTTTGGTGGGACTTTTTCTTCAAAAATGAGATCTGGCTTTTTCATATTAATTAAATATATATTTAATATTTATTACTATTTTTAATTTTAAGGTGGTTGTTGGTTCAATGCAAAATAAATATTTTTTTTTATGTATACACGTGTAGGTGGAGTTTGGTATAAGTTTTTATACTAAGATTTACATTTTATAAAAAAAAAATGTTATAAATGATTTGGTATGTAATGTTGTCTTGATTTTATGCAACCTTGTACATTGTTTATTTCTTCAGTCATGTGTTTCCGTCGGTGGGATCTTGTTTTTTGTCGGTGGTATATTCTTTTACTATTTTAATCATTCTTATCTTTCAAGATTTGGGTGTTTTGGATATGCTTATTTACGCGTTTTATAAAAACGTTTGATAACGTAGCTGGTATTCGTAACTATAAAGTGCAAGATGTCGTAAAGCCTAATGCTTTTGGAACTGGCGTTTAGCGTTTAGGACAAAAACTTGTCAACGACAAGCAACGAGCTACTAAAACAAGTTATAAAATTCTAAGCCACTTTCATTTCATTTTACAAATTATAATTTTATGCAGCTATTTTACCAAATACTTTTATAAATCAAACAACTAGCTCAATGTTGTCGCGTATAAGTACTTTTACCATTAAAAAACTAAACGCTCGTTGACAAACAAGCATTATAGTCTAGAGTCTCATTTAAGCAGTTTTAGAAAATAAACAAGTTACTATGACGAGTAACTGAAAATTTTCCCCTTTGATGATTTTAATGTGATGGTGCCATATGATGTTCATAGATCTAGCTGATTTGCTGGTATTGAAAATGGCTTATCAGGAGTAATGTACTATTTTGGTTGTGGATGTGTGTTTAAAGAATAAAACAAGATGTGCCCAAAATGTGGGTAAAAGAAAACAAAAGAGTGGTGTGTCAGTATGTGCAGGGGACCAATGATATTCCCATATCCTGTTGCTAATATGATTGGTTCAAGTTGGATCCAAAGATTTATTGGCCCAACTTGGATTTATAGATTTACATTCAAGTTACAAATTACTAAAATCATTAACTTAAAAATAAAATAAAAACTTAAAGTATTTTTTAATTATGATTTCGAATTATGTTAAACATGCTCATTATGTTTGGTAATCACATATCCTAGTAATAATATGGTAATTAGTCCCAACTAGTTTGGATTCGAGAGTTAAGACATACAATAAAGTAGTAGTAATAAACTTTGATATTGGTTTAGGGTGTTTTTTAAACTTAATAATTCTGAAGTTATATTAATTAGTCATATATAGTTTTGTTGGATCGAGTATACCTAAAATGAGCGAAGCATAAGCTAATTTGATTCAAGATGAGGTGTTGAGTTGATCATTTCTATCAGCATGGGTCGAAAAAGGGTCATCTTTTTGAACTAAAAGTAATGTTCTTGGGTGGGAATCTAATTACTTTTTTTTTGATAATGCAGGAGCAACTTCCTTCTTATTTACCGAATACCAGTATGTTGGTGTCTTTATGGTCATCTTTGCTGTTCTGATCTTTGTATTCCTTGGCTCTGTTGAGGGATTCAGCACCAGTAGTCAAGTATGCACATACGACACCACCAAGATGTGCAAGCCCGCTCTAATGACTGCCCTCTTCAGTACTGTGTCATTTGTGCTTGGTGCTGTCACCTCAGTCATCTCTGGTTTCCTTGGAATGAAAATCGCCACATATGCTAATGCCAGAACTACCCTTGAGGCTAGAAAGGGTGTCAGCAAGGCCTTTATTGTTGCATTCCGATCTGGAGCAGTCATGGGTTTCCTCCTCGCTGCTAATGGTCTTCTTGTATTGTACATTACAATCAATGTCTTCAAAATCTATTATGGTGATGACTGGGAAGGTCTTTTCGAGTCTATCACTGGTTATGGACTTGGTGGTTCTTCCATGGCCCTTTTCGGTAGAGTTGGTGGTGGTATTTACACAAAGGCTGCTGATGTTGGTGCTGATCTTGTTGGCAAGGTCGAGAGGAACATCCCTGAAGATGACCCCAGAAACCCAGCGGTAAGAATCTGTACTTTATAAATCACGGAAACTACTTTTTCGTATGTTTTTTTCTTCGGTGAATTGATCAATGACATGATAACTTGCTGCAGGTTATCGCTGACAATGTGGGTGACAATGTTGGAGATATTGCTGGTATGGGATCTGATCTCTTTGGATCATACGCAGAAGCCTCATGTGCAGCCCTCGTTGTTGCTTCCATTTCCTCATTCGGAAACACTCATGATTTCACTTCTATGATGTACCCACTCATTGTGAGCTCTGTCGGTATCCTTGTCTGCTTGATCACCACTTTGTTTGCCACCGATTTCTTTGAAGTCAAGACCGTGAAGCAAATTGAGCCTTCTTTGAAAAACCAACTTATTATTTCAACCGTGTTGATGACTGTCGGTATTGCAGTAGTAAGCTATGTTGCTCTTCCTTCCAGCTTCACTATCTTCAACTTTGGAACCCAGAAAGTCGTTAAGAACTGGTATGATAAATTTGCTTGTTTTTTTTCAATATAGAAAATGGAAAAGATTATATTGAAAGCTTACACTTTCGTCATATGGTGCAGGCAATTGGGCTTATGTGTTTGTGTTGGTTTGTGGGCCGGTCTTATTATTGGATTCGTAACTGAGTACTACACTAGCAATGCATACAGGTACGAGTTTATCTAAACTGCTTTACTTTTTTTGTTTTATTTCTTGATGCAGATAAACAATTTTGCAATGTTGACTTTATTGTTATCTTTGAGTAATATATTAACTCAACTGTTTCTTTTAGCCCCGTACAAGACGTTGCTGATTCTTGCCGTACTGGAGCTGCTACAAATGTTATTTTCGGTCTTGCTTTGGGATACCAATCCGTTATCATCCCCATTTTTGCAATATCAGCAAGTATTTTCGTTAGTTTTAGTTTTGCTGCCATGTATGGTGTTGCGGTAGCTGCTCTTGGAATGCTGAGCACCATTGCCACTGGTTTAGCCATTGATGCATATGGTCCGATCAGTGACAATGCCGGAGGTATCGCTGAAATGGCAGGAATGAGCCACAGAATTCGTGAAAGAACTGATGCTCTTGATGCTGCTGGAAACACAACCGCAGCTATCGGCAAGGTAAATGTTTCTATATATACACTCTAGTGGTTCTGTTCCTTTTAACCTGATTTTAATGTTATTTTTTCTGTCTACCAGGGTTTCGCTATTGGTTCAGCTGCTCTTGTGTCCTTGGCTCTTTTCGGTGCATTTGTGAGCAGGGCTGAGATTACAACCGTAGATGTTTTGACCCCCAAAGTTTTCATCGGTTTGCTTGTGGGTGCCATGCTTCCTTACTGGTTCTCTGCCATGACAATGAAGAGCGTTGGGAAAGCAGCACTTAAGATGGTTGAAGAAGTCCGAAGACAATTTAACACCATTCCTGGTCTCATGGAAGGCACTGCCAAACCCGACTATGCTACCTGTGTGAAAATCTCCACCGATGCCTCCATCAAGGAGATGATCCCACCTGGTTGTCTTGTCATGCTAACACCCCTCATTGTTGGAATCTTGTTCGGTGTTGAAACACTTTCTGGTGTTCTCGCTGGATCTCTCATCTCTGGTGTACAGGTACAGCTTAAATTGTTCATCGTGTTTTTGGTTTTGCTTACAGTGTGCAAAATGGGCGGGTCTGTTTAGTTGGGTAACGGGGCAAGGGCATAATTGTTTTGTTACCGGGACAGGTTGTGTTAAAGACACACTTTAGGCAACATTTGACCCGTTTCCTTTACACGTATTATTCTTATCAAAGTTAAATATATTAACTTGTTTGCGTAATGCAGATTGCTATCTCTGCATCAAACACTGGTGGTGCTTGGGACAACGCTAAGAAATATATTGAGGTACGATACACACTCTTCATTTATATGCTTCTCTTTTTACCCTTTTAAATTCAATTGCTAGTTACTGATACATATTTTGCAATATCAGGCTGGTGTTTCTGATCATGCAAAATCCCTTGGACCAAAGGGTTCCGACGCACACATGGCAGCTGTGATTGGTGACACTGTCGGAGATCCTTTAAAGGACACTTCTGGACCATCGCTAAACATCTTGATCAAGCTCATGGCTGTCGAATCTTTGGTGTTTGCCCCATTCTTTGCCACCCATGGAGGCGTCCTGTTCAAGTACTTGTAGAATCATAATGAAGATGATGACGGTAATTCCTTTGGTTAGCCTTCAGCAGGCTTATCATTTCATCTATTTAGTTGTATCATTATTTCATGTCTTTGTTTATCGAGTCATTTAGCATATGTTGCTGCTTTAAACTTGTGGTAATGTCTTATTTTTGGTCTTTTGTTCGGCTCTTAGCCATTTTTCCATTGGGATTTTGATTATGTACGACATGATGATAATGGTTATAAGTAGTTGGTCTCATGAAGAGTTTGAACATGTCGGTAGTAGCGCAATTGTTCTTTTTTCCATATAAATGAATGAGTTTAGATACATAATTGTTTGCTAGCTTAACAGTTCAAAATATTTATCTGATATTTCTGAATACATGTAATGTGTAGTCATTAGCAAGAACCATCATTTCTTTACCATCATCACCCATCCACCACGACTAAGAAGAAACATCAGCGTAGAGTGTCAAAAACTTAGAAGGCTTTTCGTCTTTGGTCCTAATTAACTCGGATGCTCTTTGATAGGATATTTAGTTTGAAGGTTTTGTGGCACTGTATGGTGCAAGTGAATGCACTACTGTATGAGCATTTCTACGTAATCAAGGAGTATATAGATGCTTGATAGCTTATATAGAGCAGCTTGACCTTAGCTTGTTACCGTCTTGTCATCCTTGTGTAGATTACTTCTAATTTCTCTAATGCTTGATCCATGGTGTAACGGTTATTGGTAAACTCTAGTATCAGGAAAATTATTTCGCGTGCTGCATCAGTTTGAGTAGCATGTAAGTTCATTCTTGGGTCCACCAGATTCTTGATCACCATATCTGACGTGTCAGGGACATCGCCAGACAAATGTTCTTCCATCACTAAATGCATCTGTGTTATAGTAAATATAGGCTTGCCTGTAAGTATTTCCATCAGTAACATTCCTAGACCATAAACGTCACACTGCCTTCTTCTATACGACGGGCCTGGAATTTTGTATTAGCTCGTTAGCTGATTTGATCACAGGACACATCTTTAAAGAACTGACAGGATAAAAGAAGTAACTCAAATCAGTGGTGACATACTAGTTACTACCTATTAATGGGTACTGGACCAATCGGTTTACCAACCGTGCCACATCAAAATGAATCAACTTTGCATTGAAGTCCTGACAAAATGGCAGCTAAACAAGTTAATATGATTACAAGTGAATAAAGTTCGCTACGGGATTTGTACTATTACTACGTAGTATTATGTTTTGGAGATAAAGGAAATGGTAAAACAGCATTCACTGGTATAATATTATTTTGCAGACCCAGAAAAATGGATCAGAAACAGTTGATCAAAGTTTACCTTATCAAGCCAAATCTCATTTCCATCTAGTATCCAGTCTTTGATGATCAGCTTCTTACATTGCAAGAAAACCAGGCCACGAGCTACTCCGACTACTATTTTAACCCTCGTTTTAAAGGGAAGTTCTTCAACAGCTCCTACAACCATGAAATATTTATGTGTCTCAACTTGCTTGCTTACAAAATTAAATTTTCTATAGGTAATACATTGTTATTTAGGGGGTACAAATTAAGTGATACCTTTACGCAAGTAATCATTTAAGATCCTTTTCTCCATAAACTCATGTACCAGAAAGAAGTTTCCATCTTCCAAGCAGTATCCAAGGAGCCTTTGAAGGTTGGGATGATTAAATTCACCCAACAATTGTAAATCCCCCTGCATTTACATATAATTTAGATTGAAACTCAATAATCAAGTTAAATAACCAGGATACAAATGCTGCAATGTCAGTCAACCATATAACACAGCGTATGTTCTTGCAGAAAAAAATAACACTTCCCGATGAAAAGATTCAGAAAGTAGGTGAATGTAAGATGTACCTCAGGCCTACGTAAAAGTCTCACCACAGTAATGGCCAATCCAACACCTGATTCAGAGGGGAAATATGTCTTCTCGTGGACCCAACCTTTATAAACCAAAACCCATCGAGCCCTCTTTCCATACTGAAAGTTGCTTGTAGCACATTTCAAATCAGTATACGAGAATATTCTTAAATCTTGGTCATGTGTTTGCTCATTATCAGGAAGACCTTCACTGTAATCACCAGTATCCTCTGTAAGCAACGTTCTGCAATAACTGTTGTTTTTGTTGTTCCTCGATTGTATTTCATCACTGTGATCTTAAAAAAGCGAAAACAGAAAATAGTATAAAGAGAACAAATTTGTAACATCAAACAAACAAATATAATACAACGTAATTGTCATTTTTAGATAGATACATATTAGTGTTCTACTGATATGCTGGTTGACTTGGTAAATCAAGTAACATACAGTGTTGCTCATTCTCATAAGCATGTATAATGAAAATGCAGATGCACAAAGTCGAAAAAGTTTGTACCGGAATTTTCCTTTCTTGGGAGAACAAAATAATCTGGGATCTTCCAAGTGAATCCAATTAGCCCTCTTGGTTTTGCACAACCTTCAAACTTCTCCTGTAATGCGAGTGCAAGCTGAAGTGTTACCACTACTTCAGACATGGTAGGGCGTTCTTTGGGATCACTATGCAAACATCGATAAGCAATTTGAGCAAACTCCTTTAAACATTTAGGAGATATTTGTGTTCTTATTTCAGAAGAAACAACTTGATCTAAGTTTCTTTTCTTAAAACATCTTTGAGCCCATCTTGCTAAACTCAAATCCTCATCGCCATCGGGAAGGACTGCATGCCTGCCTGATAGCAATTCAAACAATACGACTCCAAAGGCAAACACGTCTGTTTTCCTGGTAAATTTACCAGTCATAAAGATCTCTGGATCCATATATCCAAATGTCCCTTTAATGCCAGTGAGGACGTAAGAAGATGATTGATTTATCTTACAAATTTTTGCCAGCCCAAAATCTGATATCTTGGCCGCCCAATCTTCATCCAGCAGAATATTTGAACTTTTGACATCACGGTGTACGACACCATGATTAACGCCGGCACCAGTGTGAAGATAGTCAATTCCACGGGCAGCCCCTATGCTAATTACGATTAGCTGTTTCCAGGTTAAAGGAGTGTTACCATGGTGCAAATGATGATATACGGTTCCACGGGGCATGTACTCGTAAACAAGGATCATCTCTTTGCCTTCAGCACAACAACCAAGGAGTGACACAAGATGAGCATGTCGCAACATAGAAAGCATCTCAATTTCGGCCTGAAACTCAGGTGCTCCTTGATGGGACTTTAGATCCAATCGCTTAATGGCGACAAGGGTACTGCTGTATATTTCACTCTTGAAATGACCTTTGTAGACCTTACCGAAGCCTCCCTCACCAACAACCAGTCTATCGTCAAAGTTTTGGGTTGCTGACCGAATATCAGCAAGGGAGTAGTGACGACATAGTTGATCTGAGGGTAAAGTCATAATTGTAGTCATTGGATTGTTAGATTTGCACTTAGTTCATATTAATAAAAACTACAGAACATTTGTGATTAGATCAAGTCAACTTAATTTACTTATGTATTATATTGGGTATGTTCCGCAGGCCGGCTTCTGTAGACAAAGTCATATTGTCTAATATCTACAAATTATATGTCACCACTTTGATTTAATAACTTAGAGTAATCTATTACTGTAAACAAGGATCTACTAGCTGACGCATAACAAGAACTGATCCCACCGGGTGGGTTAACGTTAATTGGCCCATGCCTCAAATGCTTCTAGTAATTAAGTTTTATTGGTTAAAGGTGAATTGTGTATAAACTTACATGGTTAATCCTTTTTCAAAAGACAATGGTAAAATAGGCTTAATCATAACAAGAAACCATACAATTTCCGAAAGGAACTAAGGAGTATTCGGTAAGCTGGAACTTCGAAGTGATAGCGTCAGTTCTGGATTCTAGGTGATGTGAAATGCTTTCCTCTTTAACGCTACCTACACTGAGATAGCACATCCACTACTTTTCCTGATACTCAGTTCTGGTGAAAATTACACGCCCAAGGGTTTCACTTTGCCCAAGATCCGCCATTCCATTTCACGATTGGCCTCTGCCATCTGCTTACATTCTGTTATCAAACACGCTCATAAGGTAACTAACGCTCTTTTAAAAGATTGTACGCCAATCCAAGATTATGCAAGTTATATTAGTTCCTTTCATGATGTCTAATTTATTACAGTAATTTTCTAGTTATGTTATGGTCTTGATCGGATAACGTATAACTGATTCATACATCTTCGCAGGGTTATCAACTTTTCAGCAAGATTGTAGAGGGTATTGCTGAAGATGCTAAACTAATGAGGAATCCAGTTTTAATATTTCATATTTTTGAATTTTCTAAAGAGCAAAATACATAGTAATGGCTAGCACGTTTGTGATACCATCAAATCATGAATAAATTTATATATTTCATATTTTTGAATTTTCTAATCTGTATGTTAAAAGTCAACAGTGGACAGATGTTATGATCTGCGCTAAAATTCTGAGAAACATTGTGAATTTGTGATCGCTAGCAGGTTTTTGATACGATCAAGTCAGCTAATGATGGATATCAAATCGAATTTGTAATACTATAGTTGCTTTGAAAGTTCTAATCTGTATGTTACATGTCAACTGATTTTTAATCATTATTAATGGGCATGCATATTCAAAAGCCAAAGAAAATTGTTGAACTACTATGATTTAGTCATCAAATAACCCATTCTACCATATGAAAATTTTAAGTCTATAAGCAATTCCCGATGAAGAAAATCCTCAAGGTACTGATCAGGTTCTAGGTTCGAATACACGTTTCTTCAAATCACTTTGATGGTTACTATATACCCTAGTTCTAAGAACATGGATCGTCTGCGTGCTATTGACAATTACTTTTTATATAGGTAAGCATATGATTACTGGAAAGAACAATGAAAGTAGCTTCTTCTATTACATAAACACCTAATTGGCTTGATTGTTGGAAATATAGTTCAATTGTGGGTCAGTTCATATTGGTGAATGGGTAAGGAGGTACGGAGTGTGCAACTAGCGTTAACACTTAATAATTACAAACATACAACTATTTCGCCAAAGATACCCCCATAGCCACTTAAAGGGGCTAGAAAGTATGAGATCAAGTGTAAAACAAACCGACCATGACCCAAAAATGTTAGATAAACACATTAAAACCTCCGTGTAGTTACAACTTAGTCCCATTGGTATACAACTGAGTTCCTATGTCCTAACTACTAAGTGGCAACCATTGCATTTTGGTGTAAATATGACATACAATGCGAAAAAGATACAATGTTGGCTGCATTTCGTATATACAGTAAAACTAACTTGTTTAGAAGGCAGACACGATGGAACCAGGTGGGTCTCGGGACGCCCATGGATTTTTTTTTGGTAAGTATTAATTTTGTTAAAAAGCCAAGATTTTTGTTAAAGGCAACCGGGTTGTGGAGATTATGTTTGTACTATTGTTTAGTTTATTGGAAGTTCACTCCACGGCAGTATAGATAAAAATAAAGAACACAAATAAAAAGGAATAGGAAAGCAGACCATCACAGTCAAAGAGGAAAACCCATAAGTCCCTGAACACGCTGACTCATATTGTGGTTAAAGTTTGTTCAGTATCGCTGATCATCTTCAGAGAGTATAACTCTGGACTGAAGGTATTCATCGGAGTAACTCCACTGAAGACTAGTCTTCAGTATTTACTCAACAGCTAGTCTTCTTCAGTACTGAAGTCTTCAGCACGAACACCCTTCAGGTTTGCTGACGCTTTAGTGGGACTGAAGGATGGACTAATGCTGGAGCTGAACAAGTATGCTTGTAACAGTCTTTGACCAAATCAAGTGCATTAAAGACCACGTTTAATTGGTCTTGTAACCACTTTGACCTAGTATTATGGAGCCTATTAAGAGGAGATTAATTGGCCGTTAATTTCTCTTAATACCATTGACTAGCGTTGAGTACTCCACCTATAAAAAAGGTGATCTTCACTTGCATGAAAAAATAGACAGAAACAAAAACACATAACAGCAAAATGGTTAGTGATTTGTGCCTAAATCATTAACAGCATTTGGTCTTATCCCAAGTAGGTATTCGTGATACCCAGGCATTAGGGTCGAATAATTTACTTTAGAAAGTGATTACACGATTCCAAGTGATATCCGGTAACCATTGTTTTGGTACGTAGCTAGGATTGATTATCTATACCCTGGTTGGGACGAATTAAACCCCAACAATCAAAGTAAATTATTCTGTGATAATCAATGGCGGCTGCTATGAAGCATATGGTGGCTAACTTCTCCAAGCTGGATAAGTTTGAAGGGGTGGATTTCAGAAGATGGCAAAAGAAGATGCACTTTCTTCTTTCTACCATGAGCGTGGTGTATGTGCTGACTACTCCCATTCCTGATGGTGGTGATGATGCTACTTTGTAGGAACTGAGGAAAAGGAGCAAATGGGAGAATGACGACTATGTGTGTCGTGGTATTATTCTCAATGGTGTGTCTGATTCCTTGTTTGATATTTACCAAAATTCTGAATCTGGTAAAGAACTATGGGATTCCTTGGAAGCCAAATATATGGCTGAGGATGCATCAAGTAAGAAGTTCCTTGTGAGTGATTTCACAAATTACAAAATGACTGATTCAAGACCAGTCATGAAACAATACAATGAACTTCTTGGAGTACTTGGTAGATTTATGTTAGAAATTTGGGTGGGTGGATCAATAATCTGAGAGTCGTGTCAAACACTTTCAGATCAAAGTATTTCGATGGTTCAATCGAAATCTCCAATCAGATAAAACTCAGATTCGAACTGTAATTGTGTTGTTGTTGTTATGATCCAGAACCAGAAACCAGAAAGGTTATATGACCAAAAAACGAGTTTGCAGTTGTAACTGTCAAAAGACAGTTATTACAACCAGCTCGACCCCAGCCAGGGGCGCTGCCCCTTGGACCCTTCCAGGGGCTGCCGCCCCTTGGACCCTGCCCAGGGGCGCTGCCCTCGGACCCCCGTCGTACGGGGGCTTCGCCCCCGTATGATAACCGTAATAATGTCATACAAGCGTGCACTCCGCACAACCCCGACTTGATGAACGTTTATCACGATTACACATTGGTCAACAAAGTAAATCCATTACACTTAAATCATTATTGGTAACACAAAATCACCAACAATTTACACAACATAAAATGAACATGGATGAGACCATTCAGGTCTCTTGTTTCATTGACAAATTACCTCCTTCTTGGAAAGATTTCAAGCATACCTTGAAACATAAGAAGGAGGAGTTAACTCTTGTTGAGTTGGGCAGTTATTTGCGCATTGAGGAATCCCTCAGGGTGCATGAAAGTGACAAGCCAAAAAGCAACAATGTTGCTGGTTCATCAGTTGTCAATATGGTGAAGCATAACAACTCCATCAGCTACAATGACAACAAGGGCAAACGTAAGCATCAGGATAACACCAAAAGTAATCCTAACAAGAAGTCTTCAGTGGCTTGTTTGAAGTGTGGGAAACCTGGACACTTCAAAAGGGATTGCAAAGGTGTTGGTACTGGCAACAAAGCTAGTGGATCAGGCACAAATGGTTCAGTGATTGGTTCTAACAACACAACACTGAAAGGTCATAATATGTTTAATGAATCTCTCCAGATTTATTATGTTACATATGCATCTGAAGCTTATTTTGTGCAGGATGATGATGTTGTGTGGTGGGTTGATTCTGGAGCAACTGTTCATGTGTGTAAAGATAGATTCTGGTTCAAGACTTATGAGTCACTGAATGATGGGTATATTCTTCACATGGGAAATGAGTCAACAATCCTAGTGCATGGACGTGGTTGTGTAGATCTTAAGTTTAGTTCTGGAAAGATTGTTAGCTTGTTTAATGTTTTGCATGTTCCTAATATTAGGAAGAATTTCTTGTAGTGTTTTGAATAATTGTAGTTATAAACAAGTGATTGAATCTAATAGATTTGTTTTATCTAAACATGGTGTGTTTATTGGTTTTGGTTATCTAAGCAATCGATGTTTAGGCTTAATATTAAAACAACCACCAATATTAACTCAGTTAGTGCTGGTAGTGCAAATATTTGTTCAACCTTTGTGTTCACCAGTAAACTGAAGGATTCTTCACTATGGCATGCTAGACTGGGCCATGTCCACTTTAAGAGGATGTAAGATATGTCTAAGGATGGGTTAATCCCAGCATTTGACATGGACACTGGAAAGTGTCAGACTTGCATACTGACCAAAATAACTAAGAAACCATTTCAAGATGTAAAACGTGAAATTGAAGTTTTGGAGCTAATCCATAGTGACCTATGTGATTTGCATGCTACTCCCTCATTAGGGAATAAGAAATACTTGGTAACTTTTATTGATGATGCTTCTAGGTTTTGCTATATGTACTTGTTACATACTAAGGATGAAGCATTAAATAAATTTAAAGTATTTAAAACAGAAGTTGAATTACAACAAGGAGTCCAAATTAAAAGGTTTAGGACTGACAGGGGAGGTGAGTACATGGATGCTCAATATTTTCAGTCTGTTGGTATTATCCATGAAACGACTGCTCCCTATACCCCTCATCAAAATGGTATATCTGAAAGGAAAAATAGAGTACTGAAAGAAATGGTTAACTCCATGTTATCCTATTCAGGATTGAGTCAATGGTTTTGGGGTGAAGCTATGTTAACAGCTTGCTATTTACTAAATAGGGTTCCCAACAAGGGAACATAATTACCCCTTATGAACTCTGGACTAAAAGGAAACCAAGCTTGAACTATCTCAAGGTTTGGGGTTGTAGGGCTGTTGTAAGACTCCCTGACCCAAAGGTGAAAACCTTGGGTGAAAGAGGCATTGAATGCATCTTTGTTGGATATGCTGAGCATTCCAAGGCTTATAGGTTCTATGTTATTGAACCTAATGATTTAGTTTCTATAAACTCAATCATTGAATCAAGGGATGCAAACTTTGATGAGACTAGGTTCTCATCAGTCCCTATACCAAGCCTCAGGACTCCTACTGGAACTGAGGACATTGGTGCTTCAGTGGAACCTGAAAGGGTCACTGATGAGGTTGTAGTTCAGCAACCTGAGCCTGAGCTTAGAAGAAGCACAAGGCATAGAACTCCAAGGAATTTTGGGCATGAGTTTCAACTATACTTGGTTGAAGGAACAAGGGATGAGGTCTCTGATCAATACTCCTATTGCTTTAATGTTGAAGATGATCCCAAAACATTTGATGAAGCAATGAAGTCCCATGATGTTGCTTTATGGAAAGAAGCAATAAATGATGAGATGGATTCCATCATGGGCAACAACACTTGGGTGTTGATTGATCTACCTACTGGTTGCAATCCACTTGGTAACAAATGGATTTTCAAAAGGAAAATGAAGGTAGATGGAACTGTTGAAAAGTTCAAGGCAAGGCTAGTCATTTAAGGCTTTAAACAAAAGTCTGGGATAGACTATTTTGATATTTATGCTCCAGTAGCACGTATCAATACCATAAGAATGCTGATTGCTCTAGCAAGTATTCACAATCTGATTATTCATCAGATGGATGTGAAGACAACATTCTTGAATGGTAATTTGGATGAGGAGGTTTACATGAACCAACCTCTAGGTTTCATCATGCCTGGTCATGAAGGCAAGGTGTGTAAACTGATTAAGTCCTTATATGGACTGAAGCAGGCACCTAAGCAATGGCACCAAAAATTTGATGAAGTGGTTTTGTCTAATGTTTATTCACTTAACCAAGCTGCCAAATGTGTATATAGAAAATTTGATGAATCTGGTAAAGGAGTCATCATTTGCCTATATGTTGATGACATGTTAATCTTTGGTACTGACCAAGCTAAGGTTGATCAGACAAAGGAATTTTTGTCATCAAAGTTCTCTATGAAAGACATGGGGGAGGCTGATGTTATCCTTGGCATAAGGATCAAACATGAAAGTGATGGTATTGTAATTTCTCAGTCTCATTATATTGAGAAGGTACTGAAGAAATTCAATCACTTTGATTGTACTCCATTGAGTACACCAATGGATACATGTGAGAAACTGATGCCCAACAATGGTCAGGCTGTCTCCCAGCTTGAGTATTCTAGGGTGATTGGTTGCTTAATGTATGACATGACTAGTACTAGGCCTGACATTGCATTTGTTGTGGGTAAACTAAGTAGGTATACTAGTAATCCTAGTACTCAGCATTGGCAAGAAATTCAGAGAGTACTGAAGTATTTGAAAGGAACAATGGATTATTTTTTGTCATATACTGGATATCCATCAGTGTAGGAAGGTTACACTAATGCAAGTTGGATCAGCAATACTGAGGACAATTCATCCACCAGTGGCTGGGTATTCCTTCTTGGTGATGGTGTAATTTCTTGGGCATCCAAGAAACAAACTTGCATTACTAGTTCTACCATGGAATCTGAGTTTTTGGCTATAGCAGCTGCTGGTAAAGAAGCTGAATGGTTGAGAAACTTGTTTCTTGAGATTCCTTTGTGCGTCAAACCTATGGCACCCATTTCTATCCGTTGTGATAGTACATCTACATTGGCTAAGGCATATAGCCAAATGTACAATGGTAAGTCTAGACACTTACGTATTAGACATAGCATGATTCGCGAACTAATCATGAATGGGGTGATTTCAATAGAGTTTGTGAGGTCTCAACAAAACTTAGCTGATCACTTGACGAAGGGACTGGCTAGAGACTTGGTTATAAAGTCTGCTAAAGGGATGGGTTTAAAAGTCCACTCTAGTCACTGAATGCTAGGACACCCAACTCCCTCCTGAGGAAAATTGGGAGCTGAGTTCAATGTGGAAAGCTGAACATTCAGGGGACTGAAGCACATGCATATCATCCCAAGGATGTGCTTGTACTTGTTGAAGGAGGATGAAGTTATAACTTCTCTATGGTTAATGTCTTTAAAAAAATGCTGAAGCAAGAGCATGAACTAAAGAGGAACCACCTATGTAAATGTTGAGGTTTCATCGCCTCATAGAGCATGAACTTGGCTCTTACAACATTTATGAATTTGGATATGGACACATGGCTAGTAGTGTCAGGATTTGTTATGTATTTGAAAACTTATGTGTATTTTATCTTCAGGTATTCAATGTAGTTGAAGGGTTCAATTCTTAGAACACCTTGATTCTCGAATGTTTGAAGTGATGTACTAAGATGGAAATTTAATCCTTAGGATATTTTCATTTATGCACTGGTTTTGTTAATGTTAATTTTCATGCAAAAGGAATTGTACTATATTGGGGAGGATTGTTGGAATATAGTTCAATTGTGGGTCAGTTCATACTGGTGAATGGGTAAGGAGGTACGAAGTGTACACCCATAAGTACCTGAACACCATGACTCATATTGTGGTTAAAGTTTGTTCAGCATCGTTGATGATCTTCAGAGAGTATAACTTTGGACTGAAGGTATTCATCAGTGAGTAACTCCACTGAAGACTAGTCTTCAGTATTTACTCATCAGCTAGTCTTCTTCAGTACTGAAGGCTTCAACACGAACACCCTTCAGGGTTTGTTGACGCTTCAGTGGGACTGAAGGATGGACTAATGCTGGAGCTGAACAAGTATGCTTGTAACAGTCTTTGACCAAATCAAGTGCATTAAATACCACGTTTAATTGGTCTTGTAACCACTTTGACCTGGTATTATGGATCCTATTAAGAGGAGATTAATTGGCCGTTAATTTCTCTTAATACCATTGACTAGGGTTGAGTACTCCACCTATAAAAAGGTGATCTTCACATGCATGAAAAAATAGACATAAACAAAAACACATAACAGCAAAAGGGTTAGTGATTTGTGCCTAAATCATTAACAGCATTTGGTCTTATCCCAAGTAGGTATTCGTGATATCCAGGCAATAGGGTCAAATAATTTACTTTGGAAAGTGATTACACGATTCCAATTGATATCCGGTAACCATTGTTTTGGTACGTAGCTAGGATTGATTATCTATACCCTGGTTGGGACGAAGTAAACCCCAACATTGATTTAGGTTCTTATATTGGTGGTGGCTAAAGTTTAATCACAAGATACTTATCGTTGCAAAACCTTGCCAATTTGTTATAACGTTTTAGTTATTACTCGTAAATAGGGGTGCTCACGGTCAAAAAATTTGGTCAAAAACGTCGGACCGTCCGGTTCAGTATTCGATTCGGTCCTATAAAGCATAACCGTCGGGTTTTTTGTAAGACCGACCTCCAACATAACCGAATAAAGAAAAGTATGAACCAAGACCAGAAGAAAATACGCCTGGTGTGGTCTGGTTTTCCGATCTAATCCGGTCGACATTACTAACCAAAGCTGTAAAAGGCTTTTTAAACAATTTTGTAGGACCTTGTTGTATGCTAAAACTTAGAGCTAGTTGGGTACAAAATCAAACTTGGGCTGAGGCCTTATCTAAATAAAGCCCAAAATGTTTAAAAAGTTACACTAAAACGTCTAGGGCAACACCCAATCTTTTCCATTTATCTCCCACCTAGTTTCTATGCAGCCTCTTTTTCATTCTTTCTAGATCTGTTATCCTTTTTTTTTCTTAATGATGACGGTATTGTGCACAGATTGTAAACTGTTACACATGAATCAAAACCCTGTCAAGGTTCTCAACGATCATGCTTCTTATGGTTTCAGTTCCCTTCAATACAACATGAATGACATACATCATGATATAAAGAATGCAATGGTGATGGCAATGGCGATGACTCAAGGTATGTATTTCTCGAACGAACGAATGTACATCAATTTAAACAATCTTTTTTGGTTTTTGTTGTTTTGTTTGATTTGTAACTGTTGGATATGTTTGACTTTTAGTAATAAGGGCAGTTTAGTAATTTCGTTATGTAAGGGTAGTTTGGTAATTTGCTCTAGTTGTGTCTTAAACATGAGGAAAACTTATGTCAGTTTGCAATATATATGTACTTTTGTACCTCTGTAATATAGTATTCTAGAATAATATAGAAAAAGAGCAGTAGTTTGTTTTCTGTCCCAAACACACTGATCCCCGTTTGATCTTGTTCTTGTTGTTGCTGATATTTGTATTTGTTTGTTGCTACACTTTACACTGATTATCTTTCTAATTCCTAACAAATTGGTATCAAGAGCTTGGGTTGATCAATTTGGAGCAAGCTTTTGTTTTGGGTTATTAAATCATTTGAATTGGTTAGGATTCATACCTTTTTGGTGGCTTGCTAATTCGATTACAAAGATATCAGGTTTGTGATTTTGGGATTTTCTTTTGTTCAATCATTTGTTGCTCTTGTTTGATTGTTTGAAGGGGCTGTTGATGTGGGAATTGGGATAATCACTTTGTAAGAATTTGTTTTTTGGGAGTCTTTTTTGTTACACATCAGAACTTTAGTAAATCCTTATTAGAAAACCCATTTGAATAATCATGTCCTCTCAACCATCATCATCATCACTTAGTGTTGTTGAGAAGTTCAATGGCAAAAGTAACTTTAGTTTGTGGCGAGTTAAAGTTCGAGCCTTACTGAAACAACAAGGTATTTGGGCACCTTTAGCCGGACCCAAACCGGCTGATATGACCGATGCAAAATATAATACACTAGATGAAAAGGCGCATTCTACTATTATGCTATCTTTATCGGATGAGGTTCTATATGAGGTTGCGGATGAGGAAACGGCTGCGGGTGTGTGGAAGAAGTTAGAAAAGCTTTATATGACCAAGTCGTTGACGAATAAGTTGTTATTGAAGCAGCGTTTGTTTTCACTCAGAATGAAAGAGGGCTCATCTTTGAAAGACCATCTTGATGCATTAAACTCAATTTTGATGAATTTGAAAAATGTTGACGTCAAGATTGATGATGAAGATGCCGCTCTTATTCTACTTGTTTTGTTACCTCCCTCGTATGAGAACTTTGTGAATTCTTTTGTTGTTGGTAAAGAAACTATTACTTTGTAAGATGTTCGATCGAGTTTGCATTCTCGAGAGCTTCGCCCTCAAGCATTAGAAACTTTGGAATCTCAACCCGTTGGCTTAACAGTTATGAGTCACCAGGATAGAGGTAGATATCGAACACAAAGAGGCAAAGGCAAAGGTATATATAATAGTAGATAAAAGTCAAGACCTCAAGGGTCTAATCCTCAAGATACTTTTCATTACTGCCATGAGGAAGGGAATTGGAAGAAAAATTGTCCGAAGCTGAAGGAGAAAGGCCAGGTTTCTGCGGTTGCTAAAGATGACTCGGGTTTGGAACGCGATGTGGTATTGTCGGTTGTTGACTATAAAGGTACACCACTTGCTTGGATCATGAATTTTGCTTGTTCTTTTCATATGAGTCCCAATCGGGATTGGTTTGTGACATATGAAGAGTTTGATGGTGTGACAACCATGGTTTTGGGGTTCGTCACGTAGACTATAGTTTAGGGTATTTTGTGCAAATATGTGCTTTTATGTGCTTATGTGTTTATTTTGTATGTTTGGAGTGAGGGTTGGATATCGTTTATAGGTATATGGTACTCATAAGTAAATCGAGGAACGGTTATTTCATGTTCATGAGCTCACAAGGTAGTGACTATGAAATGAGATGGTGTTATTTCGTAGTTTTACGTATACGTATATGTATTATAGAAAATCGTATTTTTACGATTTAAGGTTTAGCATTTAGAGGTCTTGGATGAGGTAATTAGTCACGGGAGTATTTTTCGGGATGGTTTTAAGTCATTTAGGACTTAGTTAATTAGTTTATTTCATATTTCAAGAGTTTTTATAAAACTGAAATATACGCGTAAATTTGACTAGTTTTACGGTTTTAAGGTTCGGGAGGCTTTAGGAGCTAAAATAAATTAAGGGAATTTAAGGTAATAATAATTAATAGTTAATTTACAGTAATATAATTTAAAAAGTGGGCCATAGGGTGTTGGACTTGGTTTTGGGCCAAATTTTGCTTAAGGAAAGGAAGGGGAGCCCAGTTTGAGTACTATTAGGCTCCATGGTTAGTTTTAATTACCCATATTACTCCCTTTAGCCCCAAAAACGATTTTTCCTTCTCCTAAACTTAATATCAGTCGTGATTAAGAATGGTGGATCAAGAAAACCCAATTATTCAATTATGATTTAAGGTATGCTCTAAAACTATGCTTAATTAACGTTTAATTTACGTATGTAACCTAATATGATGAATTAGGGTTTGACATTCATAATTTTTAATTAGGTTTTGTTAATGATCTGTAATCAATGATATAATTAATGAGTTTTTATCATTGGAAATTGTTTTTAGGTTTTAATTAGGGTTTATGTATGATTAATTAGGTTAATCATATTAAATTAGTTATTAAAAACTGGGCAGAATTTTTGGGTCATTGTTTTGATCATATCTAGAGTTTTACAAACTTTTAAATTGCCATCTTGGTACCCCTAGAAAGGCAATTGAGTTGGATTTCAAATTCAAGAAAGGAGAACTAAATTAGAGGTGGGAAGTGGGTCAAAAACAGGTTACAACAGTCAGAGGTCACAGCAGTTTTGAAATCAATCAGGTTTAAATTAATGTTTTAAGTTGGTTAGGGTACTTAGGAGTATAATTGGACCTTCAAACGAACATGATACTTATATTATATATTAAATAAAATATCTGGAGGAGGGATAAACAAATGGGTTAGGGTAAGACCCTCTGATCATAACAAACTTTTCGTATGTTCAAAATCAGTAAATTCTAGATAGGTAAAAGTAGATATATATATATATATATATATATATATATATATATATATATATATATATATATATATATATATATATATATATATATATATATATATATATATATATATATATATATATATATATATATATATATATATATATATATATGGAGGCCTTAAAAGTAGCTTTAAGGTTGCGTACAAATTGGAGAGTTAGCTAACACATGTAATGGCATAGGGCTTCTTTTACAGGGCATGCTATTTTGGTTAAGAGGGTGTTCGACCCATAGTTTGAAGTATGAAAAACGGGACTGTTTTGGGTTAAATGTTAACGGGGCGAGTTATGAACTAAACTAAGTTAAGGGCTTTATAGAGGGATGTAATGAGATGAATATAACATATAAATGGGGTTAAGTTGAAGTATAAGGTTATATATCCATCATAGATTGATGAGCCATTTTGGTATGTGGTTCATGTCTTGATTGTATACGTTTATGTGTTTAGATTTTTGCTAGAGCGCGGATACTTGGAGAAGCTTGTTCAGGCGAGTTTCATAGTCCCATGTATTTTTATGATTTTAATTCCAGATGGGATGGAAGAGACACTCTATGGTTTTGTAACTAATGCTGTGAATGTTTTTATGGTTTGTGATGGACTTGTGTGTGCACTTATGTGATTAACTGCTATTTGATTCTTTATTGTGTTTATAATTTGGATCGAGGGACATGTATCGTCTCAGTTATTGTGGTTTGACTTGGTACCAAGGGGATGTTGACAAGGCGGAGCCTTGGGATTGGTTCATAGGTGTATGGGCGCCTATGGGACCATGGTGATTGGTAAGGCTTGGAGCCTTAGAACTGTGGTTATTGGTAAGGCTTGGAGCCTTGGATTTGTGGTGATTGGTTAATCTTGAATGCTAGTTGTTAATACATAATTGTAGCACATTGTCCATATGTTCTTTTGTTAATGGTTGTTATTCACAGCTTATAACTGATTTGGCGTTAGAGTCTAAACCTATGACTCTCACCAACTTTATGTTGACGTGTTTTAGTGTCTCTTTGAGGTGAGAATGTGGTTAAGCGTGAGAATAGGAGTGGCTAGCTGGAAGGCTTAGGATTGAATTTGGAGGAACCCCCTTTCCTCTTAGTATTTATTTATGTTTGAATAAGTGATACTTTGTAGACACCGATATGTTTGTTATATTTTAATTGTATGTCTTTGGTAAGAGGTATACCTGTTACCTACTTACCTAGACGCCTGCATTGTTTGAGATATCTTCATGACATTGTGTCACAATTTATGATATTTCCATTTCATTTAGTTATCTCTATAGACACACTTTGTTGTGATGATATCCATACGTCGCGCCCCATATTCCACCATGGTGGGGTGTGACAGAATGGTATCAGAGACAATGGTTATAGAGAATTATGTTGCCTAGTTGAGTAGCCTAGTCTATAGCTTAAGGGTCCATGCATGTAGGTGTCATAGGGGTATGTGTGCATTATAGTATATGGAGTGCTTAAGTGTTAATTTCGTTTTGGATATTTATTTACTTTCATACTTACTTATTGAGATATAGTATATGTAAGTACATTCATTTATTTTCTATTGATGCGACGTATGAACCGGAAGTGTAGGAACCTATTTAGTTTTACCCATGTCGCGTAGAAGAAGAGGCGCGCTAGGTAATAATAGGATAGTAACGATGTTGAGTCTGCGACTAGTAATAGATTCGAATTTCCGCCTGAATGGTTATGCTTATTTTTTTAATGTTGGATATTTTGTTGTTATTGATTTGTTTTGGTGATTGAGCCTCGAGTTATGAATGAAGTTAGGGTTAACGTATGAGATGTTCTTATTTTACCTATATAGAGTGTATTTTATATGGTATATATGTGGTAGACTTATGTGTTCCGTGTAGTACGAATTTCTTATAAGTGTCGTCATAGGAGGGAGTACATGGGTGAAAGGGGACATCTATAATTATGGAGGCCTAATGTGCCACAACACCGATGGACTTCCAAGTATGGTTGTATGAAAAAGGGGTTAGTACATGATTGTATATGACGAGATCTGTATTTTGGGTATTGGTAAACAATATGGGTTTATGTAATGGTTGCCTATGATATGGCTATGGTTTTTTTTGTGTTATATGTTTTGGGTTATAGTCGTGTTGTGTGATTATGGGGTTACACGATATGGTTTGGTTTTGGTGATATGTTTTATGCCTTGTTGTGGCATGGTGAAATGGTGAGATGGTGATTACTCGTATGGAAAAACGAGTGTATGATGTGACAATCCGTCAATTTGAGGTCGTTATTTTATTCTCGAGTATTATTTTAAAATCATTATTTTATTATTAATTTATGAACTCACTCACTTTTGGGAAGAAATAAGGGTTTACGTCTTAAAGTAGCATCGACTACGTCTAAACCGGAGAACTCTACGTTACGTGCTTACGTTTACGTACACCATTTTTGTGACAGTTCGACATTTCTAAAATAAATTTGTTCTCAAATATTATGTTGGAATTTTAATTTGTGTTGGTTCATAAACTCACAAATTTACGAGAAGAAATTAGGACTTACGTGCCTAATTTAGCGTCTTTTACGATTAAACCGGAAACCCTAGGTTTACGTATTTACGCTTTTGTACTCCGTTTTTGATGAGACAATTTTTATTAGAATCGTTTTGTGCCGTAGATTCATAATTTATAAAAATGTTTTCGTAAAACGACCCGAGGGCACGTAAATCGAGGAAACTAGAATCGAGGAGTACCCATAAATTAGTGGAGATGAGACAAGTTTACACTTGCCTCACCCCCACTATAGGCGGCCAAGACTTAGCCAACACACCGTATGAGGTGTCAACTTAACATAAACACTAAGGACGCATGTCCTTAGTGCCTACCAAAACAACAAAACCACAAAACCACAAAACAAGCTAACTAAAACCATTCTCTTCCATGCAAACTAGCAAAAAACACAATCTCTCTCTCTTGGCTCTCTTTATGCCGTCCCATATACACCACAGACACCACCATTGATCAAAAATCTTAACCACAAATCATATGTATAACTTGCATATGATGATAACCCATTGAAGACATGATGATTTGAGGTGATCTTAACAACTAAAAAGGAGTTTACATGGAGGTTTAGGGCTGATTTCCATGAAGGTGTTCATCCATTTGAATAGCTCAAAAGTTCATTTGCCAATATTAAAGATTTGGTGACAAGAACCAAGCCTTGTTCATCGAAAATCTCAACCTTTTCATCACTTTGGTGGTATAGAGATTGTTTCTTCCTATCATCTTGTTATTTTGTAAAAGTAATCATGTATTTTATTTATAAATTTATATGTATATGATGATTAATTATGATCAAAATATTATGTGGGGATTTTGTGTTAATAGATTTGGTTAAAAAGGATAAAATCAACAAGTAAAGATGTTAAAATCTTGGTTAGATTCATAGGCTGTATAAAACAGTAAGTATCAATATGATCACTTGGTAAAATAGCTTGGATTATTAAATGTACAGTTAGATATATAATTTTTACATATGTGGTGAGTTGGCCACTCAATGGAATCATTAAAATGCGCAAGATATGATCAAAACACTATTGAGGTACAAATATGTATAGTCTGTTTTGGACGAATTATTTAAAATACTTAGAGGATGATTGAGCAGTAGCTATACTGGAGTTATTTGTAGCAAATATCATGTAGTTTGTGCTGCTCAAATTTGAGCTTCTATCTCCTTATAGAACTCAAGATATGACAAAAATGGTGGAATGGACTATAATAATCAGATTTGTAAATAATCTATATAGTATAAAAAGAGCACTCAAGTAAATATTATTATAAAATAAATATATAAAACCCACTAACTAATAATAATATTTATAAAATGAGTTGTATACTATGATAAATAAACATGTCATTTTATAAAAGTAAAGACTCAAATGTTTTCTAAAGTTATAAAACTATATATAAGTTTTACGTCTTTTCGGCTAAAACCGAAAGATTAACGTATTCGCAAAAAAATTTTTAGTCGGTCGGATCTGTCTATTATAACATTTTTATAACTCATATACTGATATGTAAATACATTTGACAAGTAAAAACCGATAAACCCGAGCCTTATAACTTATGGACCTTAACAGACCAAAGTAGCCTTATTGGACCATTAGCCCAACTAGTTTGGCTAAACACTAATGGACTTACTCATGGGCTTAACCCACTTGGGCCCAACATATGAGTATAGGCCTGGTATTAGAAGTATAAATGGGCTAATATAATGAATTGAACTCTTAATGGGCTTATTGGGCCTTAATATGCAAATAGGTTGAAACTAGTATAACTAGTCTAAATTGACTAACTCATAACAACTATAATGTTGTATGAAGAGATAAAATCCCACTTGATCATCATCATACTTATGATATCATTATAGATACATAACCATTATTTTTATAAAGTCGTTGGACAAGAGTCTAAGACCGAGTATTATTTGTTTAGGTTTCCGTGATTGAAGCACGTACCGTACATCCAAAACGTCGATAGCCCGCCTTTCCCAATCAACGTAAGTTCATAGCCTCGCACTCTTTTAAATGTTTTATAAACCCGCGAGGGAGATAACGTGTTAGTTTTAATAAAAATAGGACACCAGTTGTCCCGATTGTATGCTTATAGATATGGATCCGAATGATTATATGACCCAATGAATGAAATGAAATGGATTATTATTAGTTAGGTTATGTCACTAAAAGTCCCATTAGCATGAATTGTGAACTACCGGGATTTGGTAGACGCTTATGCATATAATAGTATTATTTGGGGAAGATCACCCCAGTTCGCGCCATGAAGGTTGATCCCCGTCGTGCCATATTGATTGGTAAGAGAATTTATGTATGAGAAGATTTATATAAGCGTGATTATTGTGACGACACACTGTTTTAGATGGGCAAAGGAATTAAGGGTTAGCTACCCGATATATGTTGTAGAAAAGTAACAATGTCATGCGGCTTATAATAATCCAATAATGAAAATACTGATATACGAATTGAATTATAATATATTGCCTGACTAGCAATACGGGGTCTTATTATTAATATCATGTTCGTGTTTTGGTTTTACATGACCATTTTCATATAACGGTTTTTATTAAACTTTATACAACGTTATAAAACGTATTGTATGATGTTTTTACGACAATAGTTCGTATAATGGTTTTAAAGGTGAAAGCCTATATTATGATTTACGACAAGGATTTGTATAAAATGTCTTTGCCCTATTTTATGGCCTACGACAAAGAATTGTACAAAATGATTTTCGGTAATGATTATATACCGGTGATATATTAATGGTTTTTATTAAACTCTATGAATTCACTCGGCGTTTCGCTGACTTTTTAACATGTTTTATCTCAGGTACTTGAAGGTAATTCTCAGGAAGACGACAAGAATTTATGGCCCGCATTTAAATAACAATTTCCATTCAAATGTTTTGTAAATTTGTAAGACATATATTGACCTTAGGACCTATGTAATTTGATATTCATGAATGGAAAATGCTTTATTATTAAACGACGCAATTTTTAAGCGTTGTCTATGATTTGAGTAATGTGCTATCCTGTAACACCAACGACTCTTCCGCTGCATTGAAACATGAATATTTGGGGGTGTTACAGTTTGGTACCAGAGCTCTCGTTATAGAGAACGAAAGATTTTTAAAACCAAGGTTTTGAATAAAACATTTTAAAATCTTTTAACCATAAATATTTTTAAATAAATATTTTGAGTAAAATTTTTAAAAATCTTTTGACTATAACGGTGCCGAAGAATTCCCCCGTTACCGACAAGGCCAGACTGAGAAGTGTTATTTAATATATATATATATATATATATATATATATATATATATATATATATATATATATATATATATATATATATATATATATATATATATATATATATATATATATATATATATATATATATATAAAACTTAGATTATATATATATGTTGTAATTTGATTACATGATTGTTTGATGATTATTTTAATACTCATACGAGGTATTTATACGATGTAGATTGTCACAAGAAACCCTAACTCCCCTAGCAAATCAATCGAAGCTACTTCCGTAGGAATTCTAGCTATTCTAGATCTAAACCAAGTTGTGGATGTTCATGATCCCAAAAAAATGGTTGATATTCGTAGAAATGTTGATATTAGTTGATTATGATCTTGAAGAAGAATTGGCGAGATTAAATATGATATCGATGTCATGACGATCTTTCCTTATAGAGTGGATTTTGACAAAACCTTACCACCTAGAAAGGTGTCATCTGATTCGGTGTCACCCAATTCTTAAATTTGAAATCGAAAAGGTAAATTTTGCACTTGAGGCTGTTATTGGAACCTTTACCCAAAAGCCTCATGCCACTTGTACTTTTCCGAGAGGTTGATGAGACTGCTTTTATACATAGTCTCATCGTCCAAAACGGGCTTTAAATGCATTAAATATCATCAAAAATGCCAAATATATGCTTGTGTTTGTTACTTGTGTATTTTAGGTACGGATATTGAGAAAATGACAAAAGATCACAAGAATCAATCAAAAACAAACATGGGAAACGAAGCCACACAATGAACCAGACCCAGATGATGAATTTCCAAAAATACCCTTGAAGAATTGAAGATTGTCAAGATTGGTCCTCTAAGTTTAAAGACTTGTCATTTTATACCCTTGTAAAAATCTAAAATTACATTGTGGTCCCTAAAATGTCAAGAGTTTACATATTTGGTCCATGAAGAATTGCACAAGACCGAAGCCGAGATTGCACTTAACGAAGCAAAACGCGCATTTTTAGATTGAGTCGACAACATTTGAAGAATTTACAAGTCAAAGTCAACCCGAGACCCGGCATTGGAATGAGTCAAGAAAAACGATCCCGGGACCCATAACTTTATTTTACGGACTACCCGCATCCGTTTAACGGGCCGAATCAGTCCGTTAAAATAATAGTTTAAACATATAACAAAGCCCATAAATATTCAATATTCGGATCATCATTGCCTTTCTATCATTCGAACTGAATGATTAGCATGGCCCATTTACTCTTTACATTATGACATAAACCCATCAAGCCCAACTCCATTCGATTTTTGGGCCTCCTAAACCTCTCACCATCCCATTATTATACTTTTGTTGCAACGGTTAAAAAAAAGGTCGTTGTTTTTCTTCTTTGTATGTAACGACATAAAGGGGATTAGGGGTCATCACTTTCCATCAGCCAATATCTTAACCCTAGTCTCAAAATTAATCCACCCATCACAATCAACCTACCCCACACCATCACATGAAGATCAAAACCCTTACACCCATGTGACAGAAGTCAAGAGAGAAGACCAATCCAAGGGTTGTGCTTATTTCCTTGGTCACCAATTTCAAATGGATGCACATGATCAACTGACACTCCTGCAACATCATATGGGAGCCTCTTCACCCTTTTCAAAATTCAACATCTTCATAGGATATTCGTATATCCTTCAAGGGTATTCAAGGGATTAAACATTTAGGGTTTTAAGCATTCTAGATTCTTCTTTTGGTTCTATAAAAGGAGGCCCAACTTGTGGAGCACCCCTTTTTTTTCTTGTCTCAGATTTTAGAAAAGCTTTGTAATTTTTTTATGGAATGAAAAAGTGTTTGTTTTAAAAATCTCTGAGTACCATTTATTTATTTAAGTTTTTAGTTCAAGTGTTTGAAGGAATTTTTTTTAAGAAAAAAAGAAATCAGTTTGAGTTTACTGTTACTGTTCACGTGTTGTTTATTTGATCTTAGCAGGATTATTGTTGGAGGCTTGTTCTTGTTAAGCTAGAACATAAGCTCAAACACTCGAGAGCGTGGATGTACGTTCTTGTGGTTTGTTCTCTTTCTTTATTATTTTTTTCTGTCTAAAAGTGATAAGAATTTGATGTTATATTCTTGATATTGAAGTAAAGTCTGTGGTTAGTTTGGTTGTAGGAAATGGTAGCTTATTTGGTATAAACTAGCTGGAGTTTGAATCTGTTTTAAGTTTGTGTAGTGTCAACTAGTTCATTTAATTTTTCTGCATAAGGTTTTAAGTTTGCATATCTGTGACTTTTAAAAAAAATATATAAAAAATAAAAAATAAAAAAATATATTTAAAAAACAAACATAGATTTTACTTTCTGCTTAGTCGTGAATCTTAGTTATAATTGTTTGTCTAGTGTGATTTGAATGTCTTTCTTTGGATTAAAATATTTGTTTGCTTGCTTGAATTCTTAGTTAACTCGAGATTCGTCACATTGCAAGCGCATCAACTCACTAACTGCATAACTGTTCTTGGCTATTTGAGTTGTTCTTGTGTTTTGAATGGTAATAGTATGTTTAAGTTGAGTGCTTTATTGTTTGTAATTTGTGTTGTATCATTCTGCGCAACCAAGGAATATAAACATAGGGTGTAGTATATGCTTATTTTTAGTACCTACTGTATGCTCGCTTTTCACTCTCTCTATATCTATTTATTAATTTGCTCCCTTATTTGCTTGCTGTCGTGCTTGTGTGACTCCCTACAGGCACAAACGCCCGTAGGGGTTCCTTTGTCTCCCCAAAGGTACTCCACCTCATCTCGATTTCGAAAAAAAAGAGAAAGGGAAAGCTTGCTGCGTTTGCATCGCTTACTGCGCAAGTCTCATTCCCACGATAGGCTTTATTGAGGGTGTTTAGACGTTGATACAAGTTGTGGCGTGTAATTTGTTATTGTGTTTGTGTTGTGCAAATTGTGATTCCAACAGCCGTCTTAGTTTGATTTTCAGAATTTGGAGTTTACAAAATTAAGTTTATAGTTAGGTTAAGTGCAAATGGTCATCTGTTTAGAGGTTACATGCTTTAAGGTACTAGTTTGAGCTTAATTTATAAGCTGATAATTAGTTTTTAGTTGAACATTTTCACTCAGAAACTTGCTGCTTAGTTGCTGTATTTGCTGATTTGTCTGTGTTACATTCGGGTTGGGCTTCAGGCCCAATAGTAAAGTCACGAACTGTTGAATAAAAATCGTTTTTTTAAAAAGATATTAGGGGGATTCGAAACCCTGACCTCAACTCACAGCATCAGACACAATACACAACCATTGAACCATCTGCTCTGTTGGTTGTTTTTGTTTGCTCTTCTTTTTATACTTCTTTTATACTTTGTTTACAGTCTGGTATATAAAAAAAAATAACAAAAGTGACCACAGTGGAGCTTGAACACGCGACCTTCTGCTCAGCAGCCTAACACCCCAACCAACTCCTATAAGTTACTTTTTGTTTAGAACTCCCTTTATTTAACTTTTATTAGCTTTTCATTTTCGTCTTATTCTATATAATTCAGCCCGTAAAAGCTTATTACGCAGCTTATTTTGATCTTATTTTTGCATTATTCCATTTTTCCCCCGTTTTCATTATAGATTAGGACTTTTTGTGTAAAAAATTTATTTTTTTTAATTTATTATATTATTTATTAAGATTATTTTTAGTTTTAATTTTAGAAAGTCTATAAAAAAATATTAAAAAGTATTTTAAAATTTTCAAAAAATAATTTTTAGGTTTTAATTAATATGTTTTAGGTTTACAAAACAAAAAGTATTCATTTTCACTTTTTATTCATTTTATTTATTTTTTAGTTTTTTTATTAAACTTTAAAATTTAATATAAAACAATTAAAAAGGTTTTGGAAATTTTAGTTTTCATTTTTGTTCTAATTATATTTTTCTTAACTTAAGTTTAAATTCGTTTTTTTGTCGAGTTTACGATCTCGCGTTTTTTATGTCGTAGGGTAATTTTTAGTATAATCCGTCATTTTGTTTCTCCTTTCCATCAATATTAATCACAAATCTTAATCAAATTAAACACACACATTAAGCCTCCTCGAGTACAAACTCACAACAAGGGTCATAAGTGTTTACGTTTTCCTAAACGCACGCTTAATACTTACCGCTTTTACCTCGTTTTCCTAAACGAGTGTAATTTTACCACAATCAAAAATGGCGTCGCTGCCGGGGAGGCGTGTTGTGTTTTGATTTGAACAATTGTTGTTTTTTATATTATCCATAATATCTATTTGTATTAGTAGCACTCTACTAATACGTATTATCGGTTTTCATTTTTTGTGTGAATATTACTATATTGTATACGTAGAACAATAAATTCACAAGTACTCCAAAAGTGTGAAAACACAACCTTGATTCGGGATTTCATCACTCGATCATTGTATTCGAATCTCAAACAAGAAAAGGCAAAATAGATAAATACTTTCGTGAAGCTTAATTTTGAAAAACACAAACTATAAGGTGGGTATAAGGCGGGTATTATAAAATATACCCTAAGGAAAAAGGCTCTTAAGTGCTTCGCGCCGCCTCGTTTCCCCGCTTGCTTGTGCGTGTTTAGATAAAAAGGGCTAATCGAGGGTTTGCCAACCAAAGTATTATCTAAGTATCATATATATTTTCTTGGTTTCATTTGATTAAACCCTTTTGAACGTTTTGGTGTTCCACCAACGTTCTAAAGTCATCGAAGGCGTTCACTTCACGTGATCGTTTTCATTCCTTGAGGCTTCTTTAATCAAGAGATTTGGTTAAGGGAGAGATTTGTAGATTTTTGTCTACCTAATACAATCACAAAATCCAAAAAAATCAAAAACCACAAAAAAAATTGGAAAAATTAAAAACACAAAAAAGAATCTTCTTTGCTCATCCCCACGTTGTACATGACGTTTATGCAAACTCGCAACCAAGCAAGACATGCACGTAAATGTAGAAACCGAAAGGAAGGAACACCTTCTAGTGAGGAATCTCCTATTGACGAACCTATCGTAGAACAAGAAGTCACCATGGCTAATCGAACTATGATGGAGTTACTTCAAGCACCCACCGAGGGTTTTGGAGAGGCCATTGTGATTCCCTCCATCCTTGCGGAGAACTTCGAGATCAAGACGGGTTTAATGTCTATGCTTCAAGCCAACAAGTTTCGCGGACACGAAAAATAAAACCCACATTATCACATTAGGCAATTCAATCGTCTCACCGTGACAAGCAAGTTTAAGGATGTACCCCATGATGCCATTAAGATGATGTTGTTTCTGTACTCGTTAGATGGACCCGCCAAGATATGACTTGAGAAAGAACTCCCAAATTCGATTTTGACGTGGGGTGATCTCGTTTCTAAGTTTGTGAATCGATTTTTTCCACCATCTAAAACAACACATTTGAAAAACGAGATTTCACGATTTACTCAAAGATCTAATGAGAGTTTTTCAATGGCTTGGGAAAGGTTTAAAGAAATGTTACATGAATGTCCACACCATGATTTTTCCGAATTGCATCAAATTGACACTTTTTATAATGGGCTTAATGATCATGAACGAGATTACTTAAATGCCGCCACGGGTGGTAATTTTTTGTGCAAAACGACCGATGAGGCTTTAAAAATCACTGAGAATAGGTCTAAGGTTTACAACCCTCGTAACACACCGAGTGTTGCCACTATGGATTCGTCATCGTCGTCTCGTAACATGAGTGCCTTGCAAGATGAAGCAAATGAGGAGAATCGGTTTTTCGATAGGTTTTGACTCTTATGACTCATTGGAAAGCACAAGATGCTTTGAATTCCGCATCGATTAAAGCGGTTTCAAAGAGTTGTATTTCGTGTGGTGGAGCTCACGATTACTCCGAGTGCATTACCAACGGTGGTAACACTTCGAGTGCCTTCGCGGCCGCGGGAACTTATAACCAAAACGGCCAAGTTACCCTAACTAATCAGTTGACTCCACCATGTTTTCCACCGAATCAAAATGCTAACAATTATCGAAACAATCAAGGTGGTTACAAGAACAACTATAAGAGTAACAATTACAACAATGGGAATCAAGGGACTAGTGGTCAATTGAAAAATCAAAACAAAAATCATGATTTCCAAAATGTTAATTAAGGGCTTTCAAATGCATTACCAAAAGACTTTCCACCGGAAATTTGGAACTATTTTAAGGCTAATGATGATAGGTACACAAACATGGCAAATGATGTTAGTAACCTAAGAGCTAAGTTTGAAACTCAAAGTAACAAATTGGAAGGGAATGTGGTTAGGCTCCAACAAAACCAACAAAAAATGGAACAAGGTCAACATAAGATTGAACAAGCCTTACTTAGGTTGGAGCAAAATGCAAAAGTCAAGAAAGAGCAAGATAGGGAGGAACGTAAAAACACAGAAAATAGGCTTTTAGATGCTATCATGATGAGTAGAGCCTCTACTTCGGGTGGTCTTCCTAGTGATACCATCGTAAACCCGAAAGGAGAATTGAAGGTTATTACTACTCGTAGTGGTAAAACTTTCAAAGAACCCATTTCTCGTCCAAGTACTTCTACGAAGAAGGAAGTAGAGAAAGATCCTGAGGTGGTGGTAGAAAAGGAGTAAGTTCTAATCCCACAAAGTACCGCTCAAACCACACCTACGGTTGAACCAATACCAATAGTGGAACCCGAGATTCCAAGGCTGTTGCCTAATGCCCAACCCACACCACCCTTACCTTACCCATCAGGACGAAACAAGGAAAAGGCACAAGAACGTAACAATTATCAATTTGAACTTTTTATGAAAATGTTTCGTGACTTTCATTTTAATATAAGTTTTGCCGACGCCTTGGTCATGATGCCTCGATTTGCCACAAACTTCAAAAGTATGTTGAATAACAAAGAGAAATTGCAAAAGTCGTCTAGTTGTTCTTCGGTTTTTCTTAGCCGCATACCTCAAAAAGTCGATGATCCCGGTAAATTTTTAATCCCATGTGCAATACAAGATATGGAAGAATGCTACGCCTTGGCCGATCTTGGTGCTAGTATAAATTTGATGCCTCTTGAGATTTTTAAGTCGCTCAATCTTCCTAATCTCACTCCTTCAAGAATGTCAATCGAGATGGCCGATCATTCTACGATTCTAACTTGTGGAGTAGCCGAGGACATCTTCGTGAAAGTTGGAAAGTTTTACTATCCCGTGGACTTTATCGTTGTTGACATCCCTATCGACCCTAAAGTTCCTCTAATTTTAGGTCGATCATTCTTGGATTTCTCGAGAGCACTTATTGATGTGCATGCTAAAATCACTCTACGTTTCAATGAGGAAGAACTCGTCATAAATTAAACTCAAAACTCTACGCTTTCTCATGTGTATTCCATCACGTCTTTGAACAATATTAATCCCATCAAAAACATTTGCAAAAGAATTTCAAAGAGAGTGTTAGGAGTTGTTGATGAAAACGATTTTCCATCCCCTCCGCCGGTGGAGGTTAAGAGTGTTAAGCCTACGTCTCCAATCACAAATGTTTCTTCTGATGATGAATATGTTGACCCCGATGGGGAGTTTTTCTTTATCGACAAACGTTTTGAGAACTTGCCACCACTAAAACCAAAACGGTTATCAAATGTGAGAATTTTTAGTGTGCCTAACATCATTTTAGAAACACCAAATATTTTTGACATAATCAAGTCGGGTTTTCATAAGGAGTTTTCAAAAGATGAAAAAGGAAAAAAATTTAAATTGGATTTAAAAGATTTTTCTACAATTCTAACTCCGTTATCACCTCGTTTTTTGAGTTCTACAGGATCGTCTTCTCCTTTTGATGATGCTTTGTGTTGACTTAGTGTGGGGGAAGCCCCTTATGTTCCCTCCCATTTCTCCACCGAGGACGAGATATTTGATCCTGGAATTGCATATAAAGGGAAATCTCGGTCTTCCACCGATGCAATAAATGGAAAATCTTTCTATTTGATTGGTGCAAGTATACCTCGAGCAGCTCATGGTTTTTGTGACTTACCCATTGTCCCACCCTTCTATTTCTTCTCATCTATTTTCTTTAAACCCTTTGGGTTTGTGTTGGCACATGTTGAAGTGGCGTTGATTTGTTTATCCAATGAAAACGAGAACGCCATCTTCGATCCCGGTATTTTGCACCATCAAAGGACTTAGTCCTTAATACCGGTTGTTTTTGGGCCTTTTTATCATGTAAGCCCCACCAAAAATTGACCATACCATGATTATCCCTAAATGATCACATTTATAGGGGAATTGAGTCGAGCTCATGACTCGGTAATCAAAAACGAGGTGCCTCGTAGGGGAGTCCCATGCTTATCCTATGTACATATTATCGCTTTCTAATGTAGTAACGTGTGGGGATTTGTGCCCTTCCAACCTTTGTTCCGTGGTTGTTTGTGAATTGTGGATTTTAGATGATCATGATCTTCATGATTGGAGCCTCTCGTGTTCGTTTTATGGGAGCACTCGATCGTTTGCTTTGAAGACTTTCTCAATATCCATGATATATCCATGATATATCCATGATATATCCTTTGATGTTCTAACCTTAGGTTTATAGCACACTTCATAAACGACTTTAAATTTAATGGTTACACCCTTTTCATGCTAGATTAAGCATTCGACTACGTCTCTAGTATGGGGGTATCCTACCTTTAGACTCGAAACATTGAGGACAATGTTTAACTTTAGTATGGGGGAGTGAATAGATACTTGCCTTGCCAAACCTTCACGCTTTCCAAAGTTTATCTTTTTGCTTATCGTTTTTGTTGCAAAATAAGGCTAAAAATGGCCAAATTTTAAAATTTTTCTCATGTTTTATAAGTGTCAGAAGACACGAATGTAGATTTTCCGATGGCGAGAATAAGAGTAATTTTTGACTCGACCGTGCGTGTTGAGCACTTAGCTTCGATTCCTTAACTTTACATTAGGCTAAGTCTCTTAAATGAGGACGAGAAATGATAGAGTTAATTATAAGTTACTATGCTAAACGTAGAGTACTCGTATTCTTTCAAAAACTCATGTGTTCTCGTTATTTGCTTATTCTCCCATTCGCTTGTAAATATATTTTGCTTAATAAGTATTGGCTTAGCGGTTTAGTCTTGATTGTTGGTTTCTAGTCTTTTCTAGTAGCTTCCATGTAATTGAATTGGGAAGACATAAAGGTATCACCAGCGTCACGGTTTTGAAGTATTGGCAACCTGAATAATCGAAAGCTTCACCCAATAATAAGATTTCAAGTGCACCTAAATCAAGCAAACAATTTGAAGCTCACATGGCCGAAAAATCTATGCGAAACTGAAAGTGATTTATGCCTTAATCTTTGAAGCTTTAAAGATCCAAAATTCGCTTTAGCATGAGGATATACGTCTTTGGCCATAATAAAACCACCGATGAGGAGGATAATAAAAGGCAAGGCAAGACCGAAGTCATAATAAAAGCTCCATGGCGGAGTTGAATAAAAGATGAAGGTAAACCTATGATAATAAGACCCTTCCGTTAGGGGGCGTATAAAAGTCTTGGTAATAAGTCTCATGTTCAAAACTGTTATAAAACCGTGTTTATCGATCCTTCTTGTTGACTTAATTTTTTGACATCGTTGTCTATTAGGAGGGGTTATTAATTCGATGGTCTTGCTTACACCGTTAGGGCTCTATTTTTAAACCTAAATCTCTATCATCGCATAAGTCAAACAATGTATCCTCGTGAAACATTCAAGACAAAATAAAATATAAGAGATACAACTTAGGAAAATGGGAGGATAAGTACGTGATTAGGGCATATGAGTAGTGTTAGCATTACTAACTTATTATGACAATGATCTCGTTGCACGTTTAGCATGGAATTGGGGTAAAAATCGAGGACGACAAAATTATTTCTAACGAAGCATTCATGTGTTCTTGTTCTATGAACCTAAACGTCCCATTTTGGGATGAAAATCATACATTATGTCTAAAACGCAAGTAGAAGTAATAGTGTAGCTAGTTTATCATTCAATAAAAGTAAATAAAAATGAATTTGGAGGTGCCACGATACTTTATTCTAGCATTGCGTGAGGGCACGACAATGGTTTAGTATGGGGGAGTGCTGTGATTGCTTTTATACATAGTCTCATCGTCCAAAACGGGCTTTAAATGCATTAAATATCATCAAAAATGCCAAATATATGCTTGTGTTTGTTACTTGTGTATTTTAGGTACGGATATTGAGAAAATGACAAAAGATCACAAGCATCAATCGAAAACAAACATGGGAAACGAAGCCATACAATGAACCGGACCCAAATGATGAATTTCCAAAAATACATTTGAAGAATTGAAGATTGTCAAGATTGGTCCTCTAAGTTTAAAGACTTGTCATTTTATACCCTTGTAAAAATATAAAATTACATTGTGGTCCCTAAAATGTCAAGATTTTACATATTTGGTCCATGAAGAATTGCACAAGACCGAAGCCGAGATTGCACTTAACGAAGCAAAACGCGCATTTTTAGATTGAGTCGACAACATTTGAAGAATTTACAAGTCAAAGTCAACCCGAGACCCGGCATTGGAATGAGTCAAGAAAAACGATCCCGGGACCCATAACTTTATTTTACGGACTACCCGCACCCGTTTAATGGGCCGAATCAGTCCGTTAAAATAATGGTTTAAACATATAACAAAGCCCATAAATATACAATATTCGGATCATCATTGCCTTTCTATCATTCGAACTGAATGATTAGCATGGCCCATTTACTCTTTACATTATGACATAAACCCATCAAGCCCAACTCCATTCGATTTTTGGGCCTCCTAAACCTCTCACCAGCCCATTATTATACTTTTGTTGCAACAGTTAAAAAAAAAAGGTCGTTGTTTTTCTTCTTTGTATGTAACGACATAAAGGGGATTAGGGTTCATCACTTTCAATCAGCCAACATCTTAACCCTAATCTCAAAACTAATCCACCCATCACAATCAACCTACCCCACACCATCACATGAAGATCAAAACCCTTACACCCATGTGACAAAAGTCAAGAGAGAAGACCAATCCAAGGGTTGTGCTTATTTCCTTGGTCACCAATTTTAAATGGATGCACAAGATCAACTGACACTCCTGCAACATCACATGGGAGCCTCTTCACCCTTTTCAAAATTCAGCATCTTCATAGGATATTCGTATATCCTTCAAGGGCATTAAAGGGATTCAACATTTAGGGTTTTAAGCATTCTAGATTCTTCTTTTGGTTTTATAAAAGGAGGCCCAACTTGTGGAGCACCCCTTTTTTTCTTGTCTCAGATTTAGAAAAGCTTTGTAATTTTTTTATAGAATGAAAAAGTGTTTGTTTTAAAAATCTCTGAGTACCATTTATTTATTTAAGTTTTTAGTTCAAGTGTTTGAAGGAAAGTTTTTTAAGAAAAAAAGAAATCAATTTGAGTTAACTGTTACTGTTCACGTGTTGTTTATTTGATCTTAGCAGGATTATTGTTGGAGGCTTGTTCTTGTTAAGCTAGAACATAAGCTCAAACACTCGAGAGCGTGGATGTACGTTCTTGCGGTTTGTTCTCTTTCTTTATTATTTCTTTTTCTGTCTAAAAGTGATAAGACTTTGATGTTATATTCTTGATATTGAAGTAAAGTCTGTGGTTAGTTTGGTTGTAGTAAATGGTAGCTTATTTGGTATAAACTAGCTGGAGTTTGACTCTGTTTTAAGTTTGTGTAGTGTCAACTAGTTCATTTAATTTTTCTACATAAGGTTTTGAGTTTGCATATCTGTGACTTTAAAATATATATATATATATATATAAAATTTTAAAAAAAAAAATTTAAAAACAAACATAGATTTTACTTTCTGCTTAGTCGTGAATCTTAGTTATAATTGTTTGTCTAGTGTGATTTGAATGTCTTTCTTTGGATTAAAATATTTGTTTGCTTGCTTGAATTCTTAGTTAACTCGAGATTCGTCACATTGCAAGCGCATCAGCTCACTAACTGCTTAACTATTCTTGGCTATTTGAGTTGTTCTTGTGTTTTGAATGGTAATAGTATGTTTAAGTTGAGTGCTTTATTGTTTGTAATTTGTGTTGTGTCATTCTGCGCAACCAAGGAATAGAAACATAAGGTGTAGTATCTGCTTATTTTTAGTACCTACTGTATGCTCGCTTTTCACTCTCTCTATATCTATTTATTCTATTTGCTCCCTTATTTGCTTACTGTTGTGCTTGTGTGACTCCCTACAGGCACGAACGCCCGTAGGGGTGCCTTTGTCTCCCCAAAAGTACTCCACCTCATCTCGATTTCGAAAAAAAGAGAAAGGGAAAGCTTGCTGCGTTTGCAACGCTTACTGCGCAAGTCTCATTCCCACGATAGGCTTTATTGAGGATGTTTAGACGTTGATACAAGTTGTGGCGTGTAATTTTTTTATTATGTTTGTGTTGTGCAAATTGTGATTCCAACAACCTTCTTAGTTTGATTTTCAGAATTTGGAGTTTACAAAATTAAGTTTATAGTTAGGTTAAGTGCAAATGTTCGTCTGTTTAGAGGTTACATGCTTTAAGGTACTAGTTTGAGCTTAATTTATAAGCTGATAATTAGTTTTTAGTTGAACATTTTCACTCAGAAACTTGCTGGCTTAGTTGCTGTATTAATCTGGATGTCTTCTGATTTTTCTGTGTTACATTCGGGTTGGGCTTCAGGCCCAATAGTGAAGTCACAAACTGTTGAAGGGGAATTCGAACCCCTGACCTCAACTCACAGCATCAGACACAATACACAACCATTGAACCATCTGCTCTGTTGGTTGTTTTTGTTTGCTCTTCTTTTTATACTTCTTTTATACTTTGTTTACGTATATTAAAAAAAATAACAAAAGTGACCACAGTGGGGCTTGAACACGCGACCTTCTGCTCAGCAGCCTAACACCCCAACCAACTTCTCTAAGTTACTTTTTCTTTAGAACTCCCTTTATTTACTTTTTATTAGTTTTTCATTTTCGTCTTATTCTATATAATTCAGCCCGTAAAAGCTTATTACGCAGCTTATTTTGATCTTATTATTGCATTATTCCATTTCCCCCCGTTTTCATTATAGATTAGGACTTTTTTGTGTATATTTTTTATATTATTTATTAAGATTATTTTTAGTTTTAATTTTAGAAAGTCTATAAAAAATAATAAAAGTATTTTAAAATTTTCAAAAAATAATTTTTAGATTTTAATTAATATGTTTTAGGTTTACAAAACAAAAAGTTTTCATTTTCACTTTTTATGCATTTTATTTATTTTTCAGTTTTTTATTAAACTTTAAAATTTAATATAAAATAATTAAAAAGGTTTTGGAAATTTTAGTTTTCATTTTTGTTCTAATTATATTTTTCGTAACTTAAGTTTAAATTTTAGTGAATGTTAGCGTAGTTCGTTTTTTTTGTCGAGTTTACGATCTCGCGTTTTTTACGTCGTAGGGTAATTTTTAGTATAATCCGTCATTTTCTTTCTCCTTTCCATCTGTGGGTATTATCTTAATTGACAATTGACATCCCCTTCTTGTTCATTTCTTTAAATGATAAGAATCCTTGGAAACCTATCTAATTATCTAGTATTGATACCCGACTGGATGTATCGATGTTCCTATCATTTCTTTGGATTAGATTTCATTCGAATGACCTGGGTAACGATCCGAGGTGCTTCCGGATGCATACTCAAATCATGAAAACATGGGATATATTCATATTCGTTAATGTTTTCGTCCTTATCTGATTTGAAATTCTCTTGCGTAAATCATGCGTTGACCTTACTCTTTTAATGGTAGCAATGTCTCCAGATATCCTTGAAATTGTGAAGGGTTATGAGTTATTATTAGTCTTTTGAAAAGTTTTCATCTTATCGACGGTAATAAAACTGGAAAGTTGATAATGCCAGTATAATGGATTGATTGATTTTGACATGGTGTCATTATCTTAATTGATGGGAACTCGAGTAGAATTCCCCTAATAGATAAGATGTTGATTATCAAAGGTGATCTAATATTTCCCGATGGGTGACCATATCCTGCATTTAGGCTTGAAACTATACCATGAATGGTATGAACTAGTCATCGATCTTGTAATCTAGAAAGAACCTAAAGCGAATTTATTAAAAGATGTTCCTGTTATCTGAAACTTTCGGAGGTATTTGCTGGTGAATTACCTAGACTTTCTCCATTAAGGAAAGTTGAATTTGGCCTTGATTATATTCTCGGTGCTGCACCTATGGCGTGTGCACCATACTTCAGCACCATCTGAATCGAAAGAGTTACCGTGAAACTAAGAGAGTTGTCGGAAAAAGCTTTTATACTACCGAGATCGTCATCAGGGAGAGCTATGGTGTTATTATTCCTTATATTTGTTGATTACGGTGAACTAGGTAAATTGACGATCAAAATCTATATCCATTACCCAAGATGGAAGATTTGCTCGATCATTTACAAGGTTCTAGCGTATATTCAAAAATTTGATCCACGGCATGGTTATCATCAACTTCGCGTCCGCAAAGAAGATTATCTATTCCAATCACTACATCCAGAACTTGTAATGAACATTATGAGTTTCATTTTATGTCGTTTGGATTGAACAATGCACATGTAGCATTCATAAATTTGGTGAATCACGTGTGTAGGCTGTAATTTGATAAATTCATGCTTGTGATCACTAAGGACCATTTGTTTGTTTCTAAGAATAAGTAGGAGTTAGTAATCATTTGTAGACTGCCCTGCGTTGGCCGAGCAGTGAAAACCTGTACCTTAAGTATTCATCATGTGATTTAAGATTTGATCCTTTACATTATTTGACCATGTGATTAATGATAGTGGAATCTATATTGAATGTTCAAAGATTAGAGCCATTAAGGCTTTGAGTTGTACCAAAAAGAAAGTGCGAAGAGGTTTTGACAGATATTATTCGAGGGATTATTGAGGAACTATTCCCTCATACCCAGATCATTTAATTAAACTCCCTTAGGAGTAAATGTTTGTGTATACGTCAAGACAACCTAGGAGGAATTGAAGAAACTATTTAAACCATGACTTGGAATTTGAAACGACAATTTTTTATTTTTAACTAAGAAAATTTTGACCAAAGTATAAACAAAGATTTTTCGAACATTCCCAAATCTTATTAATTATTCTCGATAAATCAACAAAAATCGTGTTAATTAAATTTAAATTTATTTTGAACATTTTTCTATTATTGGACGAACTGAGAGATTAAAAAAATTTACGTTTACGTTTCATAAAAAATAAATATTTATTATTTAATTACTTGTAATATTTGTCGACGCTTTAAACGTTGGATTGAGCAAAACTAGTAAAGATAATAGTTGAGACGAAACTAAAACTTAGAGAATATGAAGAAAGAATTTCTGAGTGATTTTGGTTATGATATTTATTTCATCAAGGAAGGTGAATGTAGATACTGACAAGTTATGTAGAAAGGATAAAGAATAAATTAGGATGTGTTCCTTAGTAATGACCGTGCAAAATAATTTGCCCGAGCAATTTAGAAATAACTGATGCTAGTAAGAAGGATAATATAGATAATAAAAGGGGTTCGCGGCTAATGTGAACCATTAGTAATGAGAACCGATGGCGTTAAATGTTTAAAAGGCCGCTTGTGGTTGCCTAAATATGGAGGATTTCGAGATTTAGTCATGTTGGAATCTCATAAGTTTAAGTATTCTATTCATGCCGTTTCTGATAAAATGTATCTTTATCTGAAGAAGTTGTACTGATGGCCAATTATGAAGGCAGACATCGCCTCATACATTAGTAAACATCTAACTCTTGCAAAGGTCAAGGCTGAACACCAAAATCCATAAGGATTGCTTCTACAGCTTATAATTCTTGTTTGGAAGTGAGATAGAACCACCATGGATTTTAACACAAATCTTCCAAGGTCATCATCTGAATTTGATTCGATTTGGGTCATCATCGACAGACTGACCAAATCTGCTAATATCATTCCCGTTAATGATAGATTCTCGATGAAGAAATTGACTCATTTGTATTTAAAGGAGTTGTGTAAGCATGGTGTGCATGTATCGATCATCTCTATCAAAATCCTCGCTTCGCATCGAATTTCTAGAGATTTTCTCAGAAATCATTAGGGACGAATCTTGATGAGAGTACTGTTTACCACCCCCAATCGAAGGGACAAGGCAAAGTAACGATACAAACACTAGAAGTCTTGTTTTATTTTTGAATAATTGACCTTTGGTAATGAACGGGATAATCGCTTTTCTTTGGAGAGATTATCTTCGATAATTATCGTATTAGGATCGAGATCGAATCTTGTGAGGATCTAAGTTTAAGAGCATCTGTAGGCAGGAGTTGGGATGAAGATACCCGACCCGCGAGACCTAAAATGATTATGGAAATTAGGATCTGATTATTGATTGCCAGTAGTGGGCAGGAGGTTATGTGAATATGAAGTGTAAATCTTAAAGTGCAGGATGGGTAGCGAAGTTATGCCAAAAAATTTCACCATAGAAAGGTGAATTGATGATCTGAAAGATCGTGGGAAAATAAGTCCCCGTTGTATGGGTCCATTGAGATAATGTAAGGATTTGGTTTGAAAGGCATATAAGCTAGATCTACCCTAGGACTTCAAGGGCTGCATGAATTATGTTCGTTTATCGAACTTGATAAAATGTTTATCAAGTGAAAATCTGATTGTTTCTTAATGAAGTTTGGATCGACGAAAAGTTGCATTTATCAAAAACCCGTGAACATCATGAATAGAGAAAGTAAGTCAACTTAAGCCTGATCGTATTCCCGTAGATTATGTTTGATGAAACTCGTATAATTGTAATGAATTACACTTGAGAGAAAAGACCGAATGTGGAGGAAATGCCCACATGTCTTGATTCTATAAGAAGCGAGTAGTAAGATAAATTGATCTTTGAGGACAAAGATCCTCTTTAGGGGTAACTACTGTGACAATCCGTCAATTTGAGGTCGTTATTTTATTCTCGAGTATTATTTTAAAATCATTATTTTATTATTAATTTATGAACTCACTCACTTTTGGGAAGAAATAAGGGTTTACGTCTTAAAGTAGCATCGACTATGTCTAAACCGGAGAACTCTACGTTACGTGCTTACGTTTACATACACCGTTTTGTGACAGTCCGACATTTCAGGAAATAAATTTGTTCTCGAATATTATGTTAGAATTTTAATTTGTGTTGGTTCATAAACTCACAAATTTACGAGAAGAAATTAGGACTTACGTACCTAATTTAGCGTATTTTATGATTAAATCGGAAACCCTAGGTTTACGTATTTATGCTTTTGAACTCCGTTTGTTATGAGACAATTTTTATTAGAATCGTTTTGTGCCGTAGATTCATAATTTATAAAAACGTTTTTCGTAAAACGACCCGAGGGCACGTAAATCGAGGAAACTAGAATCGAGGAGTACCCGTAAATTAGTGGAGATGAGACAAGTTTACACTTGCCTCACCCCCACTATGGGCGGCCAAGACTTAGCCAACACATCATATGAGGTGTCAACTTAACATAAACACTAAGGACACATGTCCTTAGTGCCTACCAAAACAACAAAACCACAAAACAAGCTAACTAAAACCATTCTCTTCCATGAAAACTAGCAAAACACACAATCTCTCTCTCTTGGCTCTCTTTATTCCGTCCCATATACACCACAAACACCACCATTGATCAAAAATCTTAACCACAAATCATATGTATAACTTGCATATGATGATAACCCATTGAAGACATGATGATTTGAGGTGATCTTAACAACTAAAAAGGAGTTTACATGGAGGTTTAGGGCTGATTTCTATGAAGGTTTTCATCCATTTTAAGAACTCAAAAGTTCATTTGCCAATATTAAAGATTTGGTGACAAGAACCAAGCCTTGTTCATCCAAAATCTCAACCTTTTCATCACTTTGGTGGTATAGAGATTGTTTCTTCCTATCATCTTGTTATTTTGTAAAAGTAATCGTGTATTTTATTTATAAATGTATATGTATATGATGATGAATGATGATCAAAATATTATGTGGGGATTTTGTGTTAATAGATTTGGTTAAAAAGGCTAAAATCAACAAGTAAAGATGTTAAAATCTTGGTTAGATTCATAGGCTGTATAAAACGGTAATTATCAATATGATCACTTGGTAAAATAGCTTGGATTATTAAATTTACAGTTAGATATATGATTTTTACATATGTGGTGAGTTGGCCACTCAATGGAATTATTAAAATGAGCAAGATATGATCAAAATACTATTGAGGTACAAATATGTATAGTCTGTTTTGGACGAATTATTTAAAATACTTAGATGATGATTGAGCCGTAGCTATAAGTGAGTTATTTTTAGCACATATCATTTAGTTTGTGCTGCTCAAATTTGAGCTTCTATCTCCTTATAGAACTCAAGATATGACAAAAATGGTAGAATGGACTTTAATAATCAGATTTGTAAATAATCTATATAGTATAAAAGAGCACCCAAGTAAATATTATTATAAAATAAATATATAAAACCCACTAACTAATAATAATATTTATAAAATGAGTTTTATACTATGATAAATAAACATGACATTTTATAAAAGTAAAGACTCAAATGTTTTCTAAAGTTATAAAACTATATATAAGTTTTACGTCTTTTCGGCTAAAACGAAAGATTAACGTTTTCGCCAAATAAAACTTAAACGGTCAGACCCGTCTAATATAATATTTTTATAACTCATATATTGATATGTAAACACATTTGAAAAGTAAAAACCGATAAACACGATCCGTATAACTTATGGACCTTAACGGGCCAAAGTAGCCTTATTGGACCATTAGCCCAACTAGTTTGGCTAAACACTAATGGACTTACTCATGGGCTTAACCCACTTGGGCCAAACATATGAGTATAGGCCTGGTATTAGAAGTATAAATGGGCTAATATAATGAATTGAACTCTTAATAGGCTTATTGGGCCTTAATATGCAAGTGGGTTGAAACTAGCATAACTAGTCTAAATTGACTAACTCATAACAACTATAATGTTGTATGAAGAGATAAAATCCCACTTGATCATTATCATACTTATGATATCATCATATATACATAACCATTATTTTTATAAATTCATTGGACAAGAGTCTAAGACCGCATATTAATTGTCTAGGTTTCCGTGATTGAAGCACGTGCCGTACATCCAAAACGCCGATAGCTCGCCTTTCCCAATCAACGTGAGTTCATAGCCTCGCACTCTTTTAAATGTTTTATGAAATGTTTTATAAACCCGCGAGGGAGATAACATGTTAGTTTTAATAAAAACAGGACACCAGTTGTCCTGATTGTATGCTTATAGATATGGACCCGAATGATTATATGACCTAATGAATGAAATGAAATGGATTATTATTAGTTAGATTATGTCACTAAAAGTCCCATTAGCATGAATTGTGAACTACCGGGATTTGGTAGACGCTATGCATATAATAGTAATATTTGGGGAAGATCACCCCAGTTCGCGCATTGACAGTTGATCCCCGTTGTGCCATATTGATTGGTAAGCGAATTTATGTATGAGAAGATTTATATAAGCGTGATTATTGTGACGACACGCTATTTTAGATGGGAAAAGGAATTACGGGTTAGCTACCCGATATATGTTGTAGAAAAGTAACAATGTCATGCGGCTTATAATAATCCAATAATGAAAATACTGATATACGAATTGAATTATAGTATATTGCTTGACTAGCAATACGGGGTCTTATTACTGATATCATGTTTGTGTTTTGGTTTTGATGGGAATAAAATGTAGCCAGTACACTTGAACGCTGACAAGAAGAAAACAAGCGTTGATAAGAAGAAAACAAACGCTGACAGATCAAGCGTTGACAGGAAGAAGTCAAGCGTTGATAGGTTGAAGACAAGCACTGATAGAAAGATATGGTCTACGCGTATTTTGTTTCTAGTTTGTTTCTAGTAAAGATAGGATCAACAATGTATTTTCTATAATTATCTTTACCTAGAATAGTTGATACTTAGACTCTTGTACAAGGCTTCTTGTGTCTATAAAAGAAGACCTATAGGTTATGTTTCATATAAGTTTTTCATACGTTTAACACTTTCATTGTAAGCAAGTTCGTTATTATCAATCAAGTGAAAGTTTGTTTTACAACTGTTTGTGTGTTCTTGTTTGAGTGTTAATTCCGCATAACACTTAAATTGTTTCATACATAAACAAAGTTTCTCTACGTGTATAACTTGATCTAATCTCGTTTACACAAGCTAAATCGATCTAAGTTTGGGATCAACAAGTGGTATCAAAGCTTGTTGAGAAACTTTGATCTAAAAGAACACAAGAACCCTAAATCACCAAAACCCTAATTTTCACAAAACCCTAAAAACATCATGTCTACTCCAGAAGTAACCTCCTCCTCCTCAAACCACAACATCAAGATTCCCATGCTAGATCCAGACAATTTTGAGCTGTGGAAGTTCAACTTTGAGCAATATCTGCAAATCCATGACTACACTCTCTGGGAGATTATTGAATATGGAAACACATTCAATAAAGCTCAAAAGATTGCAGATGCCATTGCTACAAGATCAGCTGTTCAAGGATGCTCTGAAGCAGATAAGAAAGAAAAACCTGAAGATGGTAGAGATGTGTCTGTTGAGGACATAGCAAAGAGAAGGGTTGATATGAAAACCCTAAGCATTCTGAAACTCTCGTTGGGACAAGAAAATCAGCACAAATACAGAGGTTATGATTCTGCAAACGACCTTTGGGCAGACCTTGAAGTTGCCTATGGTGGTAATGCTGATACTATGGAAGAGAAAAAGAAGCAACTCTTACACGAGTATTTTGTTTTTAAGGCTCATCCTAATGAGAAGCTAAGTAGTGTGAGAAGAAGACTTCTTGACATTACTAGCAAGCTGTCCTTCATGGGGACAGTAATTGGTGATGTTGATATTATTGCCACTTTTCTTAAAAGCCTTGGTGATGCCTGGAAGATTGAGGCAAGATCTATAATTGCCAACAACACTCACAAAAGTTCTACTTTTGATGATGTTTATAACAAACTAAGGCTGTTGGAGAATGAAACTCTTTTGGAGCATGGAAGTAAGTCTACCAATAGTAACATGGCTTTCTTCTCACATAGTGAAGGCCAATTTGATCAGAAGGATTCATACATGCACCCAGTTACTGGATCAACATGTATCAACGCTGGATCATATCCTGTCATCGCCTCACATTCAGACGCTGACACATACAAAATTGACTCTCCAAGAGTTAAGCCTGCTGGTATTGATTTGGATACTGTGTGTGCATACATTGCTTCATTGCCCAATGGTTCAGTGATTACATATTAGGACCTTGAGCAAATAAGTGATGAACATTTGGAGGAGATGGATATAAAGTGGAACATGGCTCTTGCAAGTATAAGAGCAAACAGATGGAATAGAAGATTCAAGAAGAAGATGACTTTTAATGCTAAGGACACTGCTGGATTTGATAAATCCAAGGTTGAGTGTTACAATTGTCATCGTATGGGGCACTTTATGAGAGAATGCAGATCTCCAAGAAGATCTGATGCTGGAAAACCCTCAAGCCAAATTGTTAAGGCTCAGGATCCTAAGGCCATGGTGGCAGTGCAAGAAATTGATGGTATTGGATGGGACTAGAGTTATTTGGCTAAGGATGAGGAAGAGGATAAATCTTTGGTTGCTGAGATAGAAGAAGAAGAGCATGTTCAATATGCTCTCATGGCACACTCCTCATCTTCATCAGACAATGAGGTATATGATGATGCTTTTTGTAGTAAGGGTTGTCGTTTAAATACTAAAAGACAACAAAGAGGTTTTAAGATTGTTAGGAGATGTGAGTACTGAGAGATGCAAGTTGTCTAACTATCAACTTGCTCTTACTCAAACTGAAAAGACTGTAGCTGAGTATAAGAAAATGGAGTTTGACCTAAAAGATAAATAAATATCTTAAAACATGATTTAAATGCTGGTACTGATATTAGAAACATCATGGAAAGGGTCAATGTTGAATTACAGGTTAAGTTAGATGAGGCTATTAAGAATAAGGATAATGTAGACCTTAAAATTCAGAGATTTGATAAGGCCTCACAAACCCTAGGAGAATGTGTTAGTAAACAAAGGGATTCTAGGGACATGACTGGGATTGGGATGAAAGAGTATGCTGGTGTTCCACCACCAGCTGGGGACTTCTATGGTGTCCAAAGAAAGGACTTATCTTGGACTGGTTTACCAGAACTCCAAGAAGAGGAATTTATTCCTCCACCAAGAGTCCTTACCCCAGTAGAGGAATATAGGTAAAAGTTGACTGATTTGAATGAATGCAAGAAAGCCAACCCTACCTTGTTTGTCAAGGGTGGCATGCTTTGTGATAGTCCAAATGAGTCTACGCCTATCAAAGTAACAAACCCAATCACTGGCCAGACTGTTGACCTTGGCTCAAACGTTGTTAGGAAACCTAGCATTAAATATGCAAAAATGTATAGAAATACTAGGTCACCAAAAAGGCAAGTTAGTGATACCAATTATGGGAACCTTGATAATGGAACAGGTTTCTTTTCTTCTAGACCTAGAGTTGTGTCTAGAAAAGCCTATTATACTTGTGGTAGCTTTTCACATTTAGCCTATAAGTGTGTCAACGCTTCAAAGGTCAACGCTGACAAAAGGTCAAACACTGTCAGACCCAAAAATTTTGTGAAGCAAAGTCCACAAGTTGTTAGACCAGCCCCATTCTTCACTAAAGGGTCTAACACTTATGGACAAAGACCTTTTCAGAAGACCAATACATGGTCTAATAGGCAATGGGTTCCTATAGCAAACCCTAGGTTCAATGCTGATAAGGGTAATTTCAGCATTGACAAGACCAAATCAAACGCTGACATAAACATTTCTAGACCAAATAATGGTAAATATTTGCAACCACAGGGAAAGGGGTCTAGAGCTTCTTCTAGCTTGACATGGAGACCTAAGCAAGATCAAAACTCTAACTCTAATGGGATTTCCATGACCTGTAACAAATTTTATTATATTTCAAAGGTCATCACAAAACCAATTGGGGTTAACTGGGTGTTTCATCCAAAAAGGGATGAACAAGGGGTTGTTATGAGAACTAAGTCTGTTCTTATTGAACAACCAGATGAATCCAAGTCTGCTCAGGCTTGGGTTCCCAAAGAAAACTAATTTGTTTTCTTTATCTGTAGGGCATTCAAAAACAGGTGAATGATTATGGCTATTGGGATAGTGGATGCTCTAGGCACATGACTGGGAAGGAAGATTATCTCATAAACTTTACTCCCATTAAGGATGGTGATAAAGTTTACTTTGGAGGCGGATATGGAACTATCACAGGCAAAGGAACTCTTCTCACCAACAATTTACGTTTTGAAAACGTGTTTCTGGTAAAAGAACTTGATTATAATCTTTTTAGTGTATCACAAGTTTGTGATAACAAAAATAAGGTTCTTTTTACTGATACTGAATGCTTGGTGTTGAGCAAGGATTTTAAAATTCCAGATGAGAAATTTATTGATTATAGAACACCTAGGCATAAGGACATTTATAATGTGAATCTTAATGGTATTAGGATGAATAATAATATGTCATGTTTTTATGCTAAAGCTTCAGTTGATGAGAGTAATCTATGGCACAGGAGACTAGGGCACATTAACTTTAAAAATATAAACAGACTTGTGAGACATGGCTTGGTTGATGGTTTGCATGAAAAGGCTTTCCACAATGACCACTCTTGTGTTGCATGTCTTAAAGGCAAACAGTACAAGGTCTCATTTAAGTCTAAACAAGTGCACTCTAGTTCTAAACCACTTCACTTGCTGCATATGGACCTGTTTGGTCCAACTAATATAGAGAGTTTGAATGGTAAATCATACTGCTTTGTCATCACAGATGACTTTTCTAGGTTTACTTGGACTTTCTTTTTAGTTATGAAAAGTGACACTGCTAATACTTTAATTAACTTTATTAACCAAATTGAAAAGAAAACTGGTAATGAAGTTAAAATGCTTAAAAGTGATAATGGTTGTGAGTTTAGAAATAAACTGTTGGATGATTTTTGTGCCAAGAAAGGGATTACTAGACAGTTTAGTATTGCCAGAACCCCACAACAAAATGGGGTTGCTGAGAGAAAGAATAGAACCCTAATTGAAGCAGCCAGGACTATGTTGGCTGATGCTTATTTTCCCATTGCATTTTGGGCTGAGGCTGTGAATACAGCTTGTTATGTTCAGAATAGAGCATTGGTCAACAAGATACATAACAAAACACCTTATGAGTTACTTTAGGGAAGGAAACCTAATATTGGTTTTCTTAAACCTTTTGGTTGTCAGGTAGTTATATTAGATACTAGTGATGCCTTAGGTAAATTCAGTGCTAAAGGTGATGAAGGCTACTTCATGGGTTATTCAGTGCAGAGCAAGGGATATAGGGTTTACCTTAAGAAGGAAAAACGTATACTTGAAAAAGTACATGTTAGGTTTTTAGAGAGTAAACCTAGTGATCCTGAAAGTGGTCCAAATTGGTTGTTTGACTTGGAACCTCTATCTAGGACTTTGAATTATATGCCTGTTACTAATCCAGACATTGTGAAGGTAACTTCAAATGTTGTGGAAGAACCAGTTGTTGATGTCTCAGGTACACAGGTTAATGAAGAGGTTGGATCACAAGCAGACAAGTCATCCCCCATACTTGAGTATGTCACTATTCCCATATGGACAGATGCTTTTGCTGCTGCTGCTGCTATTGGAAAGGAAAATGGTGGTCCCCAAGTATCACCAGTTAACAACATGCATGGTCCTTCAGGCGCTGACAAAGGAAAATCTGGCGCTGACAAGACAAATTCAGGCGTTGATGGCTCAAACGTTGACAACACCATTTCAGGCGTTGATGAATCTAACGCTGAAAACCTTGGTTCAGGCGTTGACAACTCTTTTGAGCATATTTTCTCTTCCAATTTTGAACAAGGTGAACCTTCAAGCATAAATGGAGAGGTTCATACAGATATTGATGGAAGAGAGTCTGAAGAAGATATTGGTAACTTGGATGATGAGATTGAAGACAACAGACTTTTTGAGGGAGGAGTTCTTACTTCTACAATGAAGAATCACCCTACTTCTCAAATTATTGGAGATATGATGTCTCCTGTTCAGACTAGAAGATCTCATCAGAATCTTGGAGGTTTTATTGCCAATATACATAAGAAGGTTGATACCCCTCTTGTTCAAGCATGTTTGTTTGCTTGTTTTCTGTCACAACAGGAACCCAAGAAATTTTTTGATGCTCTCAAAGAACCAAGTTGGGTGGAAGCAATGCAGGATGAGCTTCACCAATTTGCTATTCAGGATGTGTGGGAGTTGGTTAATTGTCCCAGATATGTCAGACCTATTGGGACAAGATGGGTTCTTAGAAACAAGAAAGATGAAAGAGGCATTGTGGTCAGAAACAAGGCACGTTTAGTGGCTCAAGGATATACACAAGAGGAAGGGATAGACTATGAGGAGGTCTTTGCACCAGTTGCAAGGATTGAGGCTATAAGGATATTCTTAGCCTATGCTTCCTGCATGGGCTTTACTATCTATCAAATGGATGTGAAGAGTGCTTTTCTTTATGGCACAATTGTTGAGGAGGTATATGTTATGCAGCCTCCTGGTTTTGAAGATCCAGAGCATCCGACAAGGTGTATAGAGTCAAGAAAGCTATGTATGGACTTCATCAAGCCCCAAGAGCATGGTACGGCACATTGTCCACTTATCTGGTGGAAAATGGATTCAAAAGGGACACCATAGACCAGACCTTATTTACAAAGAAGACTGGTAAGGATGTCTTACTTGTTCAGGTTTATGTGGATGATATCATCTTTGGCTCCACAAATCCAAAGATGACTGCAGACTTTTCCAAGCTTATGACAGACAAATTCAAGATGAGTGCAATGGGGGAGATGAACTTCTTTCTCGGGTTACAAGTTCAGCAGAAAGAAGATGGTATCTTCATCTCTCAGGATAAATATGTGGCAGAAATCTTGAAGAAGTTTGGCTTTTCTCCACATGAGAAGAGGGCTAGTACTCCTATGGATAGAGAACATCCTTGGGGAAAAGTTGGAGATGGAAAAGATGTGGATGTCAGGCACTATAGATCAATGATTGGTTCATTGATTTATCTCACAGCCTCAAGACCTGACATTATGTTTGCTGTGTGTGCATGTGCACGCCATCAAGTGACTCTCAAAGAGTGTCACCTTCATGCTGTCAAGAGAATCTTTAGATACCTTAGATGTTATCCAGACCTTGGATTGTGGTATCCAAAAGATTCAACATTGGAGCTTATTGCATATTCAGACAGTGACTATGGTGGTGATAAATTTGATAGAAAATACACAACTGGTGGATGTCAGTTTCTTGGGAGTAGGTTGATATCTTGGCAATGCAAGAAACAAACAGTGGTGGCCAATTCTACAACTGAAGCAGAGTATGTTGCAGCAGCTGCTTGTTGTGGACAAGTCTTATGGATTCAGAACTAGCTGTTGGATTATGGGTATAGTTTCATGCATACCAAGATTTTTGTAGACAATAACAGTACTTTATGCATTATTAAAAATCCTGTATATCATTCTAAAACAAAACACATAGAAATTAGACATCATTTTATAAGAGATTGTTTTGAAAAGGGTTTAATACAACCAGATAGGGTTGACACAGAAGAAAATGTGTCTGATTTATTAACTAAACCTTTTGATACTGGAAGGTTCCAATACTTGGTCACAAGTATTGGAATGATCAATCTCACTTAATATGTGTTTTGGGGTCTTTTTGTAAAAGTATGTACAAGATATGCATTGTTATTGGTCTTTTTGCAGTTAGATTTTACACTATATTTGTCTAACGCTGGCAAAGGTTATCTTAACGCTGATAAGTGTTATCGTGACGTTGTGAGCAACATGTTAGTTTTGTGGTTTTTGATCTAAATGTGCAGGCGTTGTTATCATTATACCATTGGATACAGAGTTGCTTATGGATCCTTGGAAAATCAATTGGAGCATGTTTCAATTTATGGATGATGGTTGGAATATTTATATTCCTATCTTGACATAAATTTTTATATTCATGCATATTATTGGGCAACATATGTATCACAGTTTAAGGGGAGGTTTTAGGAACCTTTAGGACTTTTGGGTATTCTTATAATACTCTTATCATAATTCTAGATTGTGTCCACAGGTGAGTATGAGTTAGTTTACTAAATCATGAGGCACTGTAGCATGCAAAGTTGATATACTATGCATGCTGCCAAGACATTTTTGGCCTAGAATTGGATGTGGTCTATTGGGTGACTTGGGAATGATTTACAATGGGTTTACCTGGGAGTTACAAGGGATTTTATGAGATAACTTAATTGTTAAGAATTTTGGTTAGCAAGGGACACTAGAGGACTGTTATGTCTATCTTGCATAAGCAAGTGTGCATAACTGGACAGTGCTTGCCGCCCTATAATAATTATCAGTTTATAGGTTATCTTCACTAGGATAAATTACTTTGTTAAGTTCCTTTTTCATTTTTATTACTTTTATTTTTGGACGCTGACAAGTATTTTTCCAAGCGTTGTTATGACCAATTTAGACGCTGACATGGCTTTGGCAAACGTTGACAAGAATATAGCCGTTGGGCGTTGATGGGTTATTTTTGACCGTTGACACTCATTGGGACCTACCCAGTTGTTATTTTTGACGAATTTTGGGGCCGTAATTTTGGGAGCAGATAACTTTTAATTAATGCACAAGATAACTTATTTTCTTTTCAATATTTTCATCATTATATTTTGAAAATAGTTGCCTAATTTTTGACCAATCACATGTGCCTATCTCTCCTATATATTTGGCTCCTATTTTTAAACAGGGTACCTCATATTCTTGTCTAACAAATTTCTCCTATAATTCATATTTCTCAATAATTCACAAACAGCTTTCTTCAACAATGGCACCAAAGTTTAAACCAAGTGACTTGGTATTGGGATTCAGGAGTCAGCACAACATGATTGCTTATTTGGAGGCTGATGATACTTTGTTTCCACAATACACTCAGATGGTGGCGTATTTGAATGCATCTCCAATTAGGTATGCACTTTCTCATGCTCCTCTCATCCCTGTCACTCATATTAAGCAGTCTTGGAACACTGTCAGTTCCTCAACAATTAATAATGTGACTACATTATCAGCTATAGTTCATGGGCGTACATGGGTGGTTACTGAAGCCTTGGTTAGCTAGGCTTTGCATCTTGATGATGCAGATGGTATAACCACCCTCCCCATTAATGAAATAGAACAAGGACTTCGGGCTTTGGGGTATCCTTTCCCTGATGAGGGCACTTTAAACAAATATCATAAACAAGAGTTTCCCCCATCCTGGAAGTACCTCATACATGTCATCCTACAATGTTTGAGTCCTAAATGTACTACACACAATGAAATTAATAGATCAATTGCTAGTGCAATTGTGTGCATTGCAAATGGGCAAAAGTTTAATTTTTCAAAACTGATTTGATGGCATGTGTAAAAACAAAGGGAATAAGATGACTTTGGCTTATCCCAGATTTTTGCAAATGGTTTTTGATGTGCAAAATTACTATACAAGGGATCATGATGATTTTTATGAGATCCCTGTGCAAAAGAAAGCTATTTTTACCAAGATGAACTCACCCCCTCACCGTGAATTACCCATCACCCAAGCTATGCTTGCTGTTATTGCAGCAGCACAACCCCAACCAGACCCACAACCACAACTTGACCCAATACCAGAACCTTTGCCTTCACCTCAACACATGGAAATTGACCAAGAACCCTTCAACGCTGACACCTTAAATGTTGGCGTTGACACAAGTAATCCAAACGTTGACACCTTTCCTTCACAGACCCAAACACCCCTTAACCTTCAATCTACCACCCAATCCACATCATCTTCTACCCCACCTGAATATAGGTTGCAAAAACGCCCAAGGACTACTAGAGTGTTCTCCTCTAGTGGTCCTAGCCATGTAGCAGAGAGAACCACCACCACAAGTGTGGTTGGTGCTATGGATGAGGCTGGGATTATTGGTATTGGCTTAGATGCAGGCCAAGACAGTCCTAACATCTTTAAGACCTCATACATGCCCCATGACTCTACTTTGGGAGGTCAAATACCCATTCTTGAGGAGGGCAGATTGGAACAATACACATTGATGGAATTGACAGCTGTCTGCATTAGCTTGCAAAAGCAAAATGCAGACTTGGGACAAACAGTCAATACACAAGGCCTTGAACTCAAGCAATTGAGGGAGAGGATTGTCATTTTGGAGAATGGTAACACTAGGCGTGGGATGGAGGAATCTTCCAAAGGGGAGGATGAGCAGATTAATGTGAGTGATAAAGGCTCACATGATGGAGAATCTTTGGGTGTTGCTGAAGCCCTCACTGCATTAAAGAAGCAACCAGGTTTTAACACATCTCTGGTTACTCCTACAAATTTAAACTTGCCTTTTACAGCTATGTTGGAGCAATTTACAAGAGACGCTGAGACGAGTAAGTTGGGCGTTGATAAGAAAAATTTGAACGCTGACATACCAAGCGTTGATATGAGTAAATTGGGCGCTGACACAAGGAATTTGAGCGTTGATAGACCTGCAGATATTCTAACACCCCACCAAATGCTATGCGCAGCGGAACTACAACATTTGGGTGCTAGGCAGTTATCATCGCACACAAGAAATATCGAACGACTCCAAAGAGACGTCAGTTTAAAACTTAAATTAAAAATTGTTAAAAGATACATGTCTACGGTTTTTCCAACCCCAATTGATACAACAGAGTTTAGCGTTTACGGTCCCCATGAATCTCAACCCAAAAGTTACAGTTTTCACAACAACATGACATTAAAGTTAAAATGTTTAAGTAATAACGGGAGGAAAAACAAGCAGACTCCAAGCCATACACACAACATCCATCCCATGCACGCTCCATGCTACGCTTCAGCGGTTACCTGAAACACATGCTAAATTTGGTCAACGAAAGCGTTGAGTGGAATTCATAGGTTTTACAATTCATTTTGAACATATGTGAAATAAAAACCATTCACGATCATTCATAGACTTGTCGATCAAACAATCTATATTCAAGATACTGGCAATTGTGTTTAAGCTCATGACACTAAACCATTAACTCAATCACCCGCGTAATAATTACCGGCGCGATTCAGATGAAACCAAGGCCCCTAATAAGGCATCAGTTGCAATTATACCTTTTCTCTTATCACAAATTATCCGTCCGCAGGGGGTATCAACGTACTAGCCCTCGTCTCGGATAGGGTAGTCAACCCCATAGTACTATCACTTTGTATAAGCGGCTATTTCTAATCCACGCTAGGACTAAACAATAGTTAATAGTTCATGAAATTAGGGACTTTTGCAACTAGGTACTCAACACAATTTCAAAGGCAACATTCGGGTCCAACAATCATTCATGACATATGTTCATTTTAAAAACTAGCATGCATTTCCCTCGCGGGTAAAACAGTTTGAAATAATAATAAGCGAGGCTATAAATTCACACCTTATATAACAAGTAGTCGATAGTTCAAGAGACGGTCACTGACGACGATACGGATGCCCGGGTAAATCAACACCTATCAAACCAAATAACGCGTAATGAGTAATCTCATTTTAAAAACCTTATGGTACTGTATAAAATACATAAATACTATTCACTTATGACAATTACAACTCACGCCAAAACAAAACAACAAGCGTTACTCATTTTACACCATTTGTCCTTATTATTAACGTTATCCATTTTTATTCATTTTCGCCGATACTTACCAAAAGTACGGGCTGTTTTACCATACTTAACCATCTTTGTAAAATTTGACAAAATTCTAAAAAATACTATAAGACCTGTAGAAAACACATATTTAATCCCAACAAAATTTTTTACTTCTACGACCCGTTACTCAACACTTTTCCAAAAACTACGTTTTTCGGACTGAAATTGTACTTTGACCAAGTCGGACTCGTTTGACCCGTTTAAAACACTCCATTGACCCATTTGACACCTAAGTCCTATAATAGACTCAAATGTGCAGGTTTGACATCAAAATTAAGCCCTTGACCATTTACCAAACTAGACTTATAGTCCCCGGGATTTGACCTAAAACCAAGCATAACTTCGGATTATGACGGTTTTCATCTCCCGGTACACGAATTTCAAAACGTCGTAACTTTTGACTCGTTAGGAGTCGTAAGCTCTACCTTATACCAAATCGAAGCTAAGAAAATACTCTAGAAATTTATCCTATACACAAGACCTGTTTTCAAAATTATTTTTACGAAAATGCCTTAAACTTTCTGCCTAAAATCAACCTTACCAAAATCACACTAACGCTCGTTTTCAAACCCATTTGTCATTACTAGACATCATCCTAAGCATCCCTAATCACAACCAAACAATGTTTTCAGTCCCTAACCCCTATTGATCATCAACCTCATAAACTAAAATCCTAAAAACAAACATGCAAGTACTTGTACCCATCTAAAACATCTATAAACACAAGATTAAACACAAACCCATGCTCAAAACATCAATCACCATGGTCCCCCAAACACCCCCCTTAGCCGTGGGGTTTGGGTGACCAAAACACCACAACTAAATCAATTTTGGTGGGTTTGTTTAGTGATTATACCCCCATTACACATGAATTAAACATGCATTTATCCAATTAACATCAAAAATGATTTTGAAAAATTCCTTTGATTCTTGAAAAAAAAAAATATGAATGCATGTTGGATTAGATTACATAGAAAGATTGGAAATGATTTAATTAGAGGTGGTCTAACCTTAGTTTTGATCAAAACCAAGTAGAAAAAAAAAATTAAGGGTGGTTTATGGTGGGTTGGGGGTGGACGTCGGCCTAAAGGAGAAGAGAGGGAGAGATGAAAAAATTTTACAAGTGTATTTGTGATGTATGTGTTTTGTTTCCCCTTTTGTAAAAATTGGAAGGACCCCTTGTGCAATTTAAGCTTTCTTTTGGCCTCAAGCAAAAACGACACTAAAACTTTGCGGGATTGACTCACTAGTCATTTTAGAAAATTTTACGGGAGTCGGAAATTATCCCAAACACTCCAAAATACTTTTGGGATACTTTAAATGTACCCGGAAAGCAATAAAACTCACCCGACTCGACTTAACACGAACCGTAAGTAAAATTCTCGAAAAATTACATTATCAATAAAACGTCAATAATTATAGAAATTTGGGCATCTATCGGGATCGTATTCGTCATCGTCCTTCTTAAATCGTCAATCGTCAAAATTATAACCTCGAACATCGGTTTCAACCAAAATACTAAAATATATAGAAATTAAAATTTATTAAAAATTTCAAAAATTAGCGTAATTTAGGGTAATGTTAGTGACCTCGGTTCTAGGGTATCACATCCACCCCTCCTTAAAGAGAGCGACGTCCCGGCGCTCGCCTCTTCTTATACTCACATTTCGTGCCGCTGGAACAGATGAGGATACCTTTCCTTGAAAAAGTCCTCACGTTCCCAAGTGTATTCCGGTCCATGCCTAGAATTCCATCGAACCTTCACAATGGGAATTCTACTACGCTTCAGCCTCTTGACCTCTCGGTCCATAATTTCCACGGGTTCTTCCACAAAATGCATTTTGTCGTCCAGTTGAATCTCGTCCAAAGGAATCACCAATTCCTTATCCGCCAAACTCTTCTTCAAGTTCGATACGTGAAACGTGTCGTGAATAGCACTAAGCTCGCTCGGCAACTCTAACTTGTACGCTACTGGTCCAATTCGTTTAACGATCTTAAATGGTCCAACATACCTCGGACTCAACTTTCCTTTCTTCCCAAAATGAATTACACCCTTCCACGGCGATACCTTGAGCATAACCATATCTCCGACTTCAAATTCCAACGGTTTTCTTCTGTTATCGGCATAACTCTTCTGTCGGCTTCTCGCAGCAAGTAGTCGGTTCTTGATTTGCACAATCTTCTCGGTCGTCTCTAAAACCATTTCGGGTCCAGTCAATTGACTTTCCCCTACTTCACTCCAACACACAGGCGATCTACACTTCCTTCCATACAATGCTTCGAACGGTGCTGCCTTGATACTCGCATGGTAACTATTATTATACGAAAACTCCACTAGAGGCAAGTGGCGTTCCCAACTTCCTCCAAAATCAATCACGCACGCTCGGAGCATATCCTCCATCGTCTGAATAGTTCGTTCACTCTGGCCGTCAGTCTCCGGGTGATAAGCCATACTTAAATTCAATTCAGTGCCCATCGCACGTTGAAGCGATTTCCAAAATTCTGAAGTAAATCTACTATCGCGATCCGAAATGATCGATAACGGCACTCCATGTCTGCAGACGATCTCTTTCACGTACACACTGGCCAGCTTTTCCATACTGTCCGTCTTCTTCATAGGTAAGAAATGAGCAGATTTCGTCAATCTATCCACTATTACCCATATCATATCACATCCACTAGGAGTTCTAGGTAAACCCGTCACGAAATCCATAGCGATTTTCTCCCATTTCCATTCTGGGATCTCTGGTTGTACCAACAACCCAGACGGTTTCTTATGTTCTGCTTTAACCTTCGCGCAAGTCAAACACTTACTAACGTAACGAGCAATATCCGCCTTCATATTCAGCCACCAATAAACTTTCTTCAGGTCGTGATACATTTTGTCCGATCCAGGATGTATCGAATACTTCGACTTATGAGACTCGTTCATAACCAAATCTCGTACTCCAGGCTTTCCTTCCTCAGATGAACACAATGGTAACCAAATCCGATTCTCGAAATATCTCAATCCGTCTGACCTAATCACAAAAGAGGTTTCAACATTCTTCCCAAGTTCTCAGCTTCAACATTCCCTTTCATTAATCCCCTCTCTTGAGCCTTCAGTATAGTTTCGGTTAAATCAACACTCTCGGTCATCACTAAAGCTCTGACTCTCAAAGGTTTCTCCCGTTCCTTCCTACTCAGTGCATCCGCTACAACATTCGCCTTACCATAATGGTAGCGAATTTCACAGTCATAGTCACTCAGTAATTCTACCCATCGTCTCTGTCGCATGTTCAACTCCTTTTGATCTAAAATGTGTTGCAAACTCTTGTGGTCAGTGAATACAACACACTTTGTCCCATACAAATAATGTCTCCACAATTTCAACGCAAAAACTACAGCTCCTAATTCCAAATCGTGCGTCGTGTAGTTCTCCTCATTCTTCCTCAGTTGTCTTGACGCGTAAGCTATCACCTTGTCACGCTGCATCAATACCGCTCCATAACCTTTACGAGATGCGTCACAATACACTACAAAGTCTTCGGTTCCTTCAGGCAATGACAATATCGGTGCGGAACATAACTTGTCCTTGAGCGTTTTGAAAGAGAATTCTTCCTCATCTCCCCATTCATACACCCTATTCTTTTCGGTAAGCTTTGTCAATGGCTTTGAAATCAACGAAAATCCTTCAATGAACCTCCGATAATACCCAGCTAAACCAAGGAATTGTCGAACTTCAGTCGGCGTTGTCGGTGCCGACCATTCCCTGATCGCTTCGACCTTGGCAGGATCTACGCGAACTCCTTTGCTATCAATCACGTGACCAAGGAATTGCACGGATTCTAACCAAAACTCACACTTCGAGAACTTCGCATACAGCTTCTCTTTCTTCAGCAGATCCAATATCTTTCTCGGGTGCTTATCATGCTCCTCCTTACTCTTAGAGTAAATAAGAATATCATCGATAAAAACAATAACAAACTTATCTAGATACGGCTTGCATACGCGATTCATAAGGTCCATGAATACAACAGGCGCGTTTGTCAACCCAAACGACATCACTCGAAATTCAAAGTGTCCATACCGCGTACGAAAGGCAGTTACAGGGATATCCTCCTCTCTTACACGTAGTTGATGATACCCTGATCTTAAATCGATCTTTGAGTATACACTAGAACCTTGCAATTGATCAAACAAATCGTCAATCCTCGGCAATGGATACCGATTCTTAACCGTCAGCTTGTTGAGTTCTCTATAGTCAATACACATCCTAAATGAACCATCTTTCTTCTTTACAAACAACACTGGCGCTCCCCATGGTGATGAGCTCGGCCTAATAAATCCTTTGTCCATCAACTCCTTCAGTTGATCCGATAATTCCTTTAACTCGGATGGTGCTAATCGATAGGGTGCACGCGCAACCGGCGCAGCTCCTGGCACCAAATCAATTCGAAACTCGACCTCACGGGTGGGTGGTAAACCTGGCAGCTCGTCTGGAAAAACTTCAGGATATTCGCAAATAACAGGTACCTCTTCAATCCTCGCCTCTAAATCACCATCACTCGAAACTTGTGCCAAAAACACATCGCATCCACTTTCTACATACTTCATCATTTTCAAACAAGAAATCACTTTCAAACGAGAAGTGCATTCGTCTCCCTTCACAGTCAAGACTTTATTCCTCAACGGGATTTGAACTAATCTCTCACCACAGACGATCACAGCACTGTGCGCCATCAGCCAATCCATTCCCACAATCACGTCAAACGATCCTAGCTCTATAGGCATCAAGTCGATTTTAAAAGCGTAATTTCCTAACTTCAGGGTACACCCCTTCAGTAGAGAATTCGTACTAACAATTTTCCCATCGGCTAACTCAACATTATAACTAGTCGCTAACAACACCGGTTTTCTATCGATATGACGACTAAATTTAACATCTACAAAACTCTTGTCGGAACCAGAATCAAACAAAACACTAGCATAACAAGCGTCTAGCAAAAACGTACCGGTAACCACGTTAGGACCCTGTGGTTTATCAGCCGTCCCTACTTGATACACGGCAGCAGCATTGTTACCTCCTTGCTTGTTTCCTGCCTTCGGGCAATTCCCTTGCATATGGCCTCTCTCTCCACATCCAAAACATCCCCTCACTCTTATAGCATTCGCCCCAGTGGCTACCCCTTTCGTTCGGCAATCAGACATCCTGTGACCCGCTTTTCCACATTTGCCGCATGCAGGCGGGCAATTCCCTACATGGTACAAGTTACACCTACCACAGTGGGGATTCACCTTCGCTCCTCTGGGGTTTATCACAGCTCTCATCCCTTCATTGCTTCGTTGGTTAAACTGCTGATTGCGGTTCTGACCATGGTTGTTTCGGTTTCCACCTCGGCTTTGACCCTGGGATTGATTGCTCTATGCCGCTTCCCATTTCCTCTTATTTCCTTCAGCAATGAAGTTCTTCTTGTCCTGGAGTTTGACATCCATCAATGCGTGAGCCATCTGGATCGCCTCATCAAACGACCCAGGTTTAGACGAAGTCGTCTCACCCTTGATATTACTAGATAGACCTTTGATGTACTGTTTCATTTTCTTGGTATCATCAGCAAAAGTGTCTGGACACAAAAGGCTTAGTTCATTAAACCTCCTGGTGTAAGCAGTGATATCATTGTTTTTCAAAGTCAGGTGCCTCAACTCATCTTCCAATTGACCTAACTCCTCTTCCGGACAGAACTTCTTGGTCAAAAGAGCTTTAGTTGCAGTCCATGTTCTTGCATTCGCTACTGCCAACCCAACAGTGGCTACTTGGGTGTTCCACCAACTTAATGCATCGTCAAGAAACGTAGCAGCCGCAAACTTGACCTTGTTCGCTTCTGAACAACCACTAATCTCGAAAGTACTTTCAACCTTTTCCAACCATCTCCTGAGTTCTAGAGCTCCACCAGTTCCACGAAATTGCGTGGGACCACATTTTATGAAACTAGAGTAAGTACATTCTCTTGGGGCTTGCTGTCTCCCCGCATTTCTGCCCTGGTCTGGATTCCTTCCTGCTCGGTCTGCTTCTAGCGCATTCGCAATGGCTTCCTGAATCATCGTGTTCACACGGTCGGCGGTTAGTTTTGGAGGCATGGTGCGTTATCAAATATATCTTTCTGCAAGACAGGGAAAATAGGAAAACAATGTAAGTATACACATCAAGATTAAGATGGATTTCTCTTTCAAGACATAATATAAATACAACGACACATCACTACAGCGTTACTAATATTCATCAATTCACATTACAAAAGATCAAATTTAAGACATATCACAGATCATGAAAGGTAAACATGGATTGTATTGATAATCAACCAAAATTGTGACAAGTATTGCCACTACAATCATTCACCATAAAACTTAAGTCCTCAAGTTTTTCGTCATAATGCCATCATACAAAAGTCTAAAACAGTTCTATTACAACGATCAAAGATAAAATACAAGACAAGCAACTAGGCATGTGGTGATCCACACGGCCTCTTGGATGGCGGTTCGTCATCATCTTCCTTGGGTTCCTCATCGCTATCATTCTCGTCCACATCATCCATTTTTCTCTTTCCTTTGTCGTTCGGCCCACATTCAGTCTCCTTTTTCGTCCCTGACGTAGACCCACACTCAACCGCTACATGATTTCCCACAGTGATACAAGCACCTCTGGCAGGTGGCTGGATCATGAAGTCATTAGCTTCCATTTCCAAATCGTCCACAAATCTCCAATCTGGGGGCAATGATGCTCTCACTCGATGCTCCCAACTCTGCATCCTAGACAATCTCACTTGATCTTCCCTAACACGATCAAGACTGGCGCTCAAGTTCGCGATCATCGATCTTAGGCTGTTGATATCACTTTTGTTTGCATTCCCATCATACTCAATTCTTGAAGTCCTTTCCAATAATCTTTGGTGTGCCCTTTCATTCTCGTCGAATCTGTCGATCACCCTTGATTCTACTATGTACCGCTTAAACATCGATTCATCCAAACTTCTCACAACACGCCGTACGTCATGATAAGCTCTTGGTCCCGGGCAGCAAACTCTTGAGATGCCTTGATGAAGAAAATTTGCGCTCGCTGCACCTTCGGATCTTCTGGGGATACCTGGTGCACCAACCAGATGAGAAGTACGCATAGGCCTGGGGAAAGTAGTTCTCCTTTGGTCGAGGTCCTGGGCTTGCACATCGTTCGCCTCAGCTTGTCCTTCAGCAGCTGTTCCAACACTCCCCCCTTCGTGACCCACGACGTAATCGTTTCCATTACCATTAGGCGGTACCTCGGCCATTCCTGCAATAACATCGAATTTCGGAGGGTACGTAAGTAACTATACAATATTTATAAATACATGCATGCAAATGCAATGAAAAGGTGGTACATATGCCCAAAATGCAATAATATGATGCTCATGCATGATTAATACGAAAATTACGGTGTCGGATATTCCACGTATAATTTCGACGTCTACATATAGTAATTTCCATACTTACGTAATAAATACCCTCATATATACCTCAACTCAAAAGTATACGTCAAATGCCATGAATACAAAAATAAACCTTACCAGAGCCATGCAGGATAGTTGTGTGTGCTTGGACAATTTCTTACGACACCAAAAGTTATAGTTTAGGATTTTCAAAACGACCTAGTTCTCTATAACTCATGGCTCTGATTACCAATCTCTAACACCCCACCAAATGCTATGCGCAGCGGAACTACAACATTTGGGTGCTAGGCAGTTATCATCGCACACAAGAAATATCGAACGACTCCAAAGAGACGTCAATTTAAAACTTAAATTAAAAATTGTTAAAAGATACATGTCTACGGTTTTTCCAACCCCAATTGATACAACAGAGTTTAGCGTTTACGGTCCCCATGAATCTCAACCCAAAAGTTACAGTTTTCACAACAACATGACATTAAAGTTAAAATGTTTAAGTAATAACGGGAGGAAAAACAAGCAGACTCAAGCCATACACACAACATCCATCCCATGCACGCTCCATGCTACGCTTCAGCGGTTACCAGAAACACATGCTAAATTTGGTCAACGAAAACGTTGAGTGGAATTCATAGGTTTTACAATTCATTTTGAACATATGTGAAATAAAAACCATTCACGATCATTCATAGACTTGTCGATCAAACAATCTATATTCAAGATACTGGCAATTGTGTTTAAGCTCATGACACTAAACCGTTAACTCAATCACCCGCGTAATAATTACCGGCGCGATTCAGATGAAACCAAGGCCCCTAATAAGGCATCAGTTGCAATTATACCTTTTCTCTTATCACAAATTATCCGTCCGCAGGGGGTATCAACGTACTAGCCCTCGTCTCGGATAGGGTAGTCAACCCCATAGTACTATCACTTTGTATAAGCGGCTATTTCTAATCCACGCTAGGACTAAAAAATAGTTAATAGTTCATGAAATTAGGGACTTTTGCAACTAGGTACTCAACACAATTTCAAAGGCAACATTCGGGTCCAACAATCATTCATGACATATGTTCATTTTAAAAACTAGCATGCATTTCCCTCGCGGGTAAAACAGTTTGAAATAATAATAAGCGAGGCTATAAATTCACACCTTATATAACAAGTAGTCGATAGTTCGAGAGACGGTCACTGACGACGATACGGATGCCCGGGTAAATCAACACCTATCAAACCAAATAACGCGTAATGAGTAATCTCATTTTAAAAACCTTATGGTACTGTATAAAATACATAAATACTAGTCACTTATGACAATTACAACTCACGCCAAAACAAAACAACAAGCGTTACTCATTTTACATCATTTGTCCTTATTATTAACGTTATCCATTTTTATTCATTTTCGCCGATACTTACCAAAAGTACGGGCTGTTTTACCATACTTAACCATCTTTGTAAAATTTGACAAAATTCTCAAAAATACTATAAGACCTGTAGAAAACACATAATTAATCCCAACAAAAATTTTTACTTCTACGACCCGTTACTCAACACTTTTCCAAAAACTACGTTTTTCGGACTGAAATTGTACTTTGACCAAGTCGGACTCGTTTGACCCGTTTAAACACTCCATTGACCCATTTAACACCTAAGTCCTATAATAGACTCAAATGTGCAGGTTTGACATCAAAATTCAGCCCTTGACCATTTACCAAACTAGACTTATAGTCCCCGGGATTTGACCTAAAACCAAGCATAACTTCGGATTATGACGGTTTTCATCTCCCGGTACACGAATTTCAAAACGTCGTAACTTTTGACTCGTTAGGAGTCGTAAGCTCTACCTTATACCAAATCGAAGCTAAGAAAATACTCTACAAATCTATCCTATCCACAAGACCTGTTTTCAAAATAAGTTTTACGAAAATGCCTTAAACTTTCTGCCTAAAATCAACCTTACCAAAATCACACTAACGCTCGTTTTCAAACCCATTTGTCATTACTAGACATCATCCTAAGCATCCCTAATCACAACCAAACAATGTTTTCAGTCCCTAACCCCTATTGATCATCAACCTCATAAACTAAAATCCTAAAAACAAACATGCAAGTACTTGTACCCATCTAAAACATCTATAAACACAAGATTAAACATAAACCCATGCTCAAGACATCAATCACCATGGTCCCCCAAACACCCCCCTTAGCCGTGGGGTTTGGGTGACCAAAACACCACAACCAAATCAATTTTGGTGGGTTTGTTTAGTGATTATACCCCCATTACACATGAATTAAACATGCATTTATCCAATTAACATCAAAAACGATTTTGGAAAATTCCTTTGATTCTTGAAAAAAAATAAAAATATGAATGCATGTTGGATTAGATTACATAGAAAGATTGGAAATGATTTAATTAGAGGTGGTCTAACCTTAGTTTTAATCAAAACCAAGTAGAAAAAAAAAATTAAGGGTGGTTTATGGTGGGTTGGGGGTGGCCGTCGGCCTAAAGGAGAAGAGAGGGAGAGATGAAAAAATTTTACAAGTGTTTTTGTGATGTATGTGTTTTGTTTCCCCTTTTGTAAAAATTGGAAGGACCCCTTGTGCAATTTAAGCTTTCTTTTGGCCTCAAGAAAAAACGACACTAAAACTTTGCGGGATTGACTCACTAGTCATTTTAGAAAATTTTACGGGAGTCGGAAATTATCCCAAACACTCCAAAATACTTTTGGGATACTTTAAATGTACCCGGAAAGCAATAAAACTCACCCGACTCGACTTAACACGAACCATAAGTAAAATTCTCGAAAAATTACATTATCAATAAAACGTCAATAATTATAGAAATTTGGGCATCCATCGGGATCGTATTCGTCATCGTCCTTCTTAAATCGTCAATCGTCAAAATTATAACCTCGAACATCGGTTTCAACCAAAATACTAAAATATATAGAAATTAAAATTTATTAAAAATTTCAAAAATTAGCGTAATTTAGGGTAATGTTAGTGACCTCGGTTCTAGGGTATCACATATATGGTTGATGTATTCCAGTCATCAGCTATCATCAAAGAAGTGTCTTCACAGGTATTACCATCATCCTTACCCATCATTGATCCATTAGATAAGGGTAAAGGAATTATGGTAGAAGTAGAAGTTCCAAAGGATGAAGCACAGGTAGAGTTTGATTCAAGGTTGGCTGCACAACTCATGGAACAAGAAAGGAAGAAGGTTGGTGAATCACCATTTGTTGTCACTTATAAGGAACAAGAAGGAAGTGATGAAGAAAGTTCAGATTTAAGTGTGATGATAATTGAACAACCAGAAAGACTTGAATATGGTGATGACTTGGCAAGGGAGAAGCTTAGAGAGTTAAAATTGCAAGTAGACTTTGATATGCCAGAAGTAGTTCAGATGTACCATGCTTGGGAGAATAGGATAATGGAGACTCCAGATTTTACTATTTCAGACCAAATTTGGGGATTAGAGATTCTTCTAAGAGTTCAAAGAGACTGCAAGGTCATTCTGAAACATAAGGCTAGCAATGTTTTCTCACTGCTGAAGAGGGATAGAAGAGAGTTTTACTACATGTTACTCAGATGTCATGGAACTGGATGGACCTTCAAGAAATTGCAGGGATTATCTTTTCAAGAATTGGAGTACAAGGCTTATTCCATTTGGGCAAAAGTGTAGGAAATGAACACTCTAAGACTTCTTTCAGATGAAAGGAAAGAAGAACTTGCAGAAGAAATGGAGATTCAGAAGGCAATGATTGTTTCAAGGCCTTTGAAGAAGGGAGTTCCACTTGAGTTTCCTAAAGATCTAAATAAAGTGGTTCCCAGTGAAGCTGTTCTTAGAAGGAGCATTAAGCTCTCATCCATGGAAGCTTCAGATATGGTTCAAGTGTTACCTCTTGATGCCAGAAACCCTATTATTAGCTATGAGGAAGATGCAAGTGGGTTTTGGAAGATTGGCAGATATGGGAAAGAGGTACACACATTTACTACCCTTACGTCTTTCTTTGCAAGTATGGATAGGGAAGACTTCGCAGACCTTTGGAGGTTGTTGATGGCCAAGTATGAGACTTAAGCTCCTACTTCAGTCAATGGAATAAAACTTTGGTCAACATTTAAGAGAATGTGTGCACCAGAAGAAGAAGATCCTGTTTGGAAGGATCTTGAGGATCATATCAGTGGTCTTCAATGGCGTTTGTATTCAGTTGCTGGTGTGTATTATTTGAGCTCTACAAAGTTTGCTGAGTATCTTCTTGTAGATGCTCGGTATCCCATGTCCAAAGAAGTTTTGGACAAGATGAAGACAACACAGCTGGTGATTGACTATTCAAGTAACGTGGCCAAAGATTTGATTAGGCATGTTTATTACCAATATGATAAGATTTGTAAGATTCCTCCTAGTTCTTAATTTTTATTCAGAAACTTGATTACTAAAGTAGATATCAAGTTTAGGGGAGGATTGTTGGGAATAAAATGTAGCCAGTACACTTGAACGCTGACAAGAAGAAAACAAGCGTTGATAAGAAGAAAACAAACGCTGACAGATCAAGCGTTGACAGGAAGAAGTCAAGCGTTGATAGGTTGAAGACAAACACTGATAGAAAGATATGGTCTACGCATATTTTGTTTCTAGTTTGTTTCTAGTAAAGATAGGATCAACAATGTATTTTCTATAATTATCTTTACCTAGAATAGTTGATACTTAGACTCTTGTACAAGGCTTCTTGTGTCTATAAAAGAAGACCTTTAGGTTATGTTTCATATAAGTTTTTCATACGTTTAACACTTTCATTGTAAGCAAGTTCGTTATTATCAATCAAGTGAAAGTTTGTTTTACAACTATTTGTGTGTTCTTGTTTGAGTGTTAATTCCGCATAACACTTAAATTGTTTCATACATAAACAAAGTTTCTCTACGTGTATAACTTGATCTAATCTCGTTTACACAAGCTAAATCGATCTAAGTTTGGGATCAACAGGTTTTACATAACCATTTTCATATAACGGTTTTTATTAAACTTTATACAACGTTATTCAACATATTGTATGATGTTTTTACGACAATGGTTCGTATAATGGTTTTGAAGGCAAAAGCCTATATTATGATTTACGACAAGGATTTGTATAAAATGTCTTTGGCTTATTTTATGGCCTACGAGAAAGAATTCACTCGGCGTTTATTAATGTTTTTATTAAACTCTATGAATTCACTCGGCGTTTCGCTGACTTTTTAACATGTTTTATCTCAGGTACTTGAAGGTAATTCTCAGGAAGACGACAAGAATTTATGGGCCGCATTTAAATAACAATTTCCATTCAAATGTTTTGTAAATTTGTAAGACATATATTGACCTGAGGACCTATGTAATTTGATATTCATGAATGGAAAATGCTTTATTATTAAATGACGCGATTTTTAAGCTGTCTATGATTTGAGTAATGTGCTATCCCGTAACCCCAATGACTCTTCCGCTGCATTGAAACATGAATATTTGGGGGTGTTACATATGACGTGATCGATTGACTTGACATGTATGATAACGAGTATGTTTTGAGAGATTTAATAGGTATATATATGCGGATGTATATATACTAGTAGATGTTATGTTATGATATATGGTCGTTCAATAGTTATTATAACTTGAACGTACATAGTGTTCTCTCGTGTTTAAACAGTTTATTAGTGCTGGAGTTTGATGGAGTTCCAACGACGTTTTGAATCTTTTGAAGTGTGTCTACATTCGGGTATGTATTTTAATTAATGAGAACTACCAAATTTTCTTGCAAAGGAGTCTAGCTAATGAAAGGAAAATGCTTTTGAAAATATTTTGTAAGTGTACGGTATGATATCCTGACTTACATATCTTTTCTTTAAGTTTATTGGTAATATGTAAGAAAAAATTCTTGACAATAAATGGATTAGTTTTCTAGGTAACATGTGATGGTACATATAAAGGGTAAATAAATTTTACGACAATTTTCTTAAAAGTGGAGTTAAAATTTTAGAAGTATTTAAATAGATGGAATGATTATAAAGGAAAATTTTATTATAATAATGATAATAATAACACCACACCTTGTAAACGTGTAATAGCTAGTTATAACAAGCCTAAATGGATTATATAAAATAATTATAATATAGAATAAAATGAATAAAAACACCATATTTTATAAACACGTATGGGTTTCATAATAACATGTGAAATGAGTTTAATGTGAGTAAACAAGATAATGGTTAGAATAACGTTATACTATACTAACTAGTGGATACCTTTGATAAGATAATAAAGATAAAAGATTAATTTATTGTTAAAGGAGATGATAGATAAACTTAGTTTTAGTACACTAACTGAGTTATGCCCTTTGATAGTAACGAAGATGGTAAAATATGACTATGATTTCATTTATTAGTGTTAAAATATGGTCCTAATTTGAAGTAACTAATTGAGATGAAAAATTAAAATTTTCTAAGATATTGAAATTTGGTAATACAAATCGTGATGAGTCTATCTTTTGTTGTTGGCACACTCCATTGATCTTTCGGATTACATCGTTTTGTTTTCAGTTGTTTTGGCTAGGGTTCGTTTTACCTTATATTTTATTTTGGGACACGATTGTTTGGGATTCTTTTGGTACACGTCATGGTTGATTTAGTTATGCGATTGTGGGAACGTTAGGATGAGAGGATAGTGTTGGGTAGTATTACTTATGGTTAGATATTAGAATGGAGAGATGTATTTTGGTTTAAAGGTTGTGTTGAAGGAATGATTAAGATTTGTGGAGTTTTGAAACTTAGATTGGTTACGGGAATAAGGGAGTATGTAAAGTTGGTTGACTGGTCGTGGGAACGAGATGTCATGCTATGCGAAGTTGGTTGAAGTACCATTAGGAGATTTATGAAAGTACTAGCGGATGTGTGGGTAGAGTAGAAAGTTTCTACTAATGGAAAGATGGGGCAAATAACACGCAAGGGAATTGGTATAGTTATGGAGGCAAGGTAGTAGTAGACACGTGAAGGAAAACATGGATGTGAAAGAATGATTGGTAGGAGGCTGATTAATGGTGAAGTACAACAAGTAAAGAAGAGTGAGCCATTGAGGGGTTGAAGTACCTTTAAAAATATTATGGTACATGAGTTGAAGTTAGAAGCTACTACGTAGTGTGAAGTTCCTAGGTAACATCATGGAGACGAGAAGGAGTACTTGAAGAGCTACATCGTGAATCATGGAGCCGAAAGGACTACGTGTCGGCTTCTAGAAGGATGCAAGAGATTTCGAAGGAGTCAAAGAAGTTGCAAGGACTGGAAAGGTGACGAAGAAGGACAGATCGAGTACCAGAGTGGAGCTACAAAGAGCTGAACCAATGGATCGTGATGGAGTGACTACATAACATGGGAGATTAAGAACTCGTGGAAGTAACAAGGGGAGTCGAGTGACTACACAAAGATAGAATTTTGTGGCAATCAATATCGAGGGATGAGTAGTGAAGCTGAGCGGAATAAGTTCGTGTAGAAGTGATTATAGGGTCAGTTTAGTGAAGGTGTTTATGAAGGATCTTTGGAAGAGAAATTTATGCATTATCCAATGCAATAACGATTTCCATAGAGTTGATGAATTGAGTGAGAAATTTTGGTTGGACATGATAGGTGAAGGTATTAGGGAGAACCATGGAAGGGGAGAACCAGGTATTCCTAGAAGATGATGATTGAAAGTACCTCATGTTAGGTGCAAGGTCATAATAGAAGTATGAGACTTGAGTAAGAATTTAGAATATGGCTTAGTTTAGACATATGGAAACTAATATGGGTATAAGATGAGAGTGTGATCTGCATGTAATCACATGAAACCCTAGTCTGTCCCTATTATGATGGAGTAAGAGAACTGGTCGTGGGAAAAAACAAGTGAATCTACTTGGAAAACTTTGACGTATAGATGACTTGAAAGACGGGAAGCACAACATCGTGATGTATGCCATGAGCTGAGGAAGAAGAAGGAAGTGTGGACAGATGCGAATCATGAATGAAAGAGGTCAAGATAGGAAGCCAAGGTAAAACTTTGGTATAGCCTAATGAGTAGACTAAGGCACTAAGCATGCTAATATTGTTGTAGTGTGGAAAAGAAATGGCACTAACCTATATTGTTTGATTAGAAGGCTTAGTATCGATAATCGAATGGATGAGGAGTTATAGATGTGATGTGTCATGAGAGACGAAGGGTTTGGTCTAACTGAGACAAGATGAGGAGCACTATGACCTTGAAGGTAAGACATTGTGTAGGTATAAAGGAAGTGTTGGGTATTAAAAAAATATATATATATAAATCTTTCGTTGAGGAAAGTGATGAAAGAAGTGTATGGGTGCTACTAATGAGCTATCAAAATTTAATGAAAGTAGTTGTAGCATGGGTTTGGATGGTAGTTGATAGACTAACTGAGATAACCGTCCTTTTGGTGATGTGTATAGATCATAAGTTGATTTGGATTGGAAGAGCCTCATTGTGATAAACTAATCAATATGTGAAATATCGTCATAGGTCACTTGTGTAAGGAAATTGGAATGTTTAAGTAGTTTGCGGTATGGACTAAAGGGAGTTGATGAACATGATTGGATATGAGTATATCCAGTTAATTGGAAAATGATGGACGAAGTGGGAAATTGATAAATTATAGGAGTCGTGTTGAGAGCTTGGGTGACTGATTTAGAGGGATGTGGGAAACTCGTTAGCGATGTCTGAGTTTTCATATAATGATAGTTATCATACTAGAAGTCGATGAATGCCATTTGAGGCACTATATGGAAGGATAGGGTGAGTTGTCCTTATGGTGGACTAAAATTGGTGAAAGAGACTACAAATGTAGTAATGGTGTTTGTGGAAAGGATGAGAGCAACAAGAGATGATATGTTGAAAACGAGGAAACCACTAGAGTTTAGTGACAAAGTTATATAGGAAGTTTCACCCATAGTAACGGGTGATATATTTTGGTAAAAAGGGAAAAGTTGTTATCGAGTTTTGTAGGTCCATTTATGATCTTTTGAAAGATCGGACCAGTAGCTTATGGGTATAGAATTACCTGGGGAATTAAGTGGTGTACATGATATATTTCATGCAATAAGATTTAAGAAATGTGTTTTGAGAATGCATATTTGCATGTATGAATATTCGGGGTTTGTGATAATAAGAGTCTTTGATTATTAAAGAGTCATTTGAGATTTATGGGTTGTGAGGTCAATAGTTTGAGAATGAGTTTAAATAATGTTGGTTAATATACGTGGTATTTTGAGAGTTGAACTAAAGTACACATGGAAATGAGAGGAGTTCATTTAGAACAAGTATCCTCATGTGATTTGTTGTTTGTATGTTTGATCCTAAGGAGTAAATCTCGGGACGAGATTTCTATTAGGAGGGAGTGATGTGACAACCATGGTTTTGGGGTTCGTCACTTAGACTATAGTTTAGGCTGTTTTGTGCAAATATGTGCTTTTATGTGCTTATGTGTTTATTTTGTGTGTTTGGAGTGAGGTTTGGATATCGTTTATGGGTATATGGTACTCATAAGTAAATCGAGGAACGGTTATTTCATGTTCATGAGCTCACAAGGTAGTGACTATGAAATGAGATGGTGTTATTTCGTGGTTTTACGTATACGTATATGTATTATAGAAAATCATATTTTTACGATTTAAGGTTTAGCATTTAGAGGTCTTGGATGAGGTAATTAGTCACGGGAGTATTTTTAGGGATGGTTTTAAGTCATTTAGGACTTAGTTAATTAGTTTATTTCATATTTCAAGAGTTTTTATAAAACTGTATATTTTACGTCTTTTACGGTATACGCGTAAATTTGACTAGTTTTACGGTTTTGAGGTTCGGGAGGCTTTAGGAGCTGAAATAAATTAAGGGAATTTAATTTAATAATAATTAATAGTTAATTTATAGTAATATAATTAAAAAAGTCGGCCATAGGGTGTTGGACTTGGTTTTGGGCCGAATTTTGCTTAAGGAAAGGAAGGGGAGCCCAGTTTGAGTACTATTAGGCTTCCAGGTTAGTTTTAATTACCCATATTACTCCCATTAGCCCCAAAAACGATTTTTCCTTCTCCCAAACTTAATATCAGTCGTGATTAACAATGGTGGATCAAGAAAACCCAATTATTCAATTATGGTTTAAGGTATGCTCTAAAACTATGCTTAATTAACGTTTAATTTATGTATGTAACCTAATATGATGGATTAGGGTTTGTCATTCATAATTTTTAATTAGGATTTGTTAATGATCTGTAATTAATGATGTAATTAATGAGTTTTTATCATTGGAAATTGTTTTTAGGTTTTAATTAGGGTTTATGTATGATTAATTAGGTTAATCATATTAAATTCGTTATTAAAATCTGGGCAGAATTTTTGGGTCATTGTTTTGATCATACATAGAGTTTTACAAACTTTTAAATTGCGATCTTGGTGCCCCTAGAAAGGTAATTGAGTTGGATTTCAAATTCAGGAAACGATAACTAAATTGGAGGTCGGGAAGTGGGTCAAAAACAGGTTACAACAGTCGGAGGTCAAATAAGTTTTGAAATCAGTCGGGTTTAAATTAATGAGATGGTTAGGGTACTTCGGAGTATAATTGGACCTTCAAACGAACATGAGACTTAGATTATATATTAAATAAAAGATCTGGAGGAGGGCTAAACAAATGGGTTAGGGTAGCTTTAAGGTTGCGACCAAATTGGAGAGTTAGCTAACACATGTAAGGGCATAGGATTTCTTTTACAGTAGCTTTAAGGTTGCGGCCAAATTAGAGAGTTAGCTAACACATGTAAGGGCATAGGGTTTATTTTACAGGGCATGTTATTTTGGTTAAGGGGGTGTTCAACCCATAGTTTGAAGTATGAAAAACGGGACTGTTTTAGGTTAAATGTTAACGGGGCGAGTTATGAACTAAACTAAGTTAAGAGCTTTATAGAGGGATGTAATGAGATGCATATGGCATATAAATGGGGTTAAGTTGTAGGATAAGGTTATATATCCATCATAGATTGATGAGCCATTTTGGTATGTGGTTCATGTCTTGATTGTATACGTTTGTGTGTTTAGATTTTTGCTAGAGCGCGGATACTTGGAGAAGCTTGTTCAGGTGAGTTTCATAGTCCCATGTCTTTTTATGATTTGAATTCCAGATGGGATGGAAGGACACTCTATGGTTTTGTAACTAATGTTGTGAATGCTTTTATGGTTTGTGATGGACTTGTGTGTGCACTTATGTGATTAACTGCTATGTGATTCTTTATTGTGTTTATGATTTAGATCGGGGGACACGTACCGTCTCAGTTATTGTGGTTTGACTTGGTACCAAGGGGATGTTGACAAGGCGGGGCCTTGTGATTGGTTTATAGGTGTATGGGCGCCTATGGGACCATGGTGATTGGTAAGGCTTGGAGCCTTGGAATTATGGTTATTGGTAAGGCTTGGAGCCTTGGATTTGTGGTGATTGGTTAATCTGGAATGCTAGTTGTTAATACATAATTGTAGCACATTGTCCATATGTTATTTTATTAATGGTTGTTATTCAGAGCTTATAACTAATTTGGCGTTAGAGTCTCAACCTATGACTCTCACCAACTTTATGTTGACGTGTTTTAGTGTCTCTTTCAGGTGATAATGTAGTTAAGCATGAGAATAGGAGTGGCTAGCTGGAAGGCTTAGGATTACATTTGGAGGAACCCCCTTTCCTCTAAGTATTTATTTATGTTTGAATAAGTGATACTTTGTAGATACCTATATGTTTGTTATTTGTTAATTGTATGTCTTTGGTAAGAGGTAGACCTGTTACCTAGACGCTTGCATTGTTTGAGATATCTTCATGACATTGTGTCACCATTTATGATATTTCCATTTCATTTAGTTATCTCTATAGACACTCTATTGTTGTGATGATATCCATACGTCGCGTCCAATATTCTGCCATGGCGGGGTGTGACAGATGGCAGGAATGTGTTTATGGGCAATGATTCACCATGCAAAGTTGTTGGCATTGGGACAATTCAGATTAGGATGCATGATGGAGTCGTTAGAATGCTCACTGATGTTCGCCATGTTCCAGATCTTAAGAAAAATCTGATCTCGCTAGGTGTGTTCGACTCGAAAGGTTTCAAATACACTAGTGAGAATGGTGTGCTTCGTGTTTCGAAAGGAGCTTTGGTGGTTATGAAAGCAACTAAAGGTACTTCTTCTCTTTACACTTTACAAGGTGACACCATCACAGGTTCTGCTTCCGTCTCGTGTTCAGAGAAAAGTAACTCAGATTTGATGAGGTTATGGCATATGCGTCTTGGTCACATGAGTGAGAAAGGCATGGTCATATTGAGCAAGCGGGGACTACTTGAAAACCACAAGGTTGCCAACTTGGAGTTTTGTGAGCATTGTGTTATGGGGAAACAAAAGCGAGTGAGTTTCTCAAAAGCAATTCATCAAACAAAAGGTACTATCGATTATCTTCATGCTGATTGTTGGGGGCCTTCTCGAGTACCTTCTCTCGGTGGTGCTCGGTATTTTCTTTCAATCATTGACAATTTCTCAAGGATGACGTGGGTGTTTATGATGAAGCACAAGAGTCAGGCGTTTGAGAAATTTAAGCATTGAAAGATTTTGATTGAAAACCAAACTGGAAGGAAGATCAAGCGTCTTCGTACGGATAATGGTTTGGAATTTTGTTCGAGAGAGTTTGAAGACTTTTGTTGAGACGAAGGAATTGCTAGGCATTATACGGTTCGATATACTCCTCAACAAAACGGGGTAGCTGAACGAATGAACTAGACGCTATTAGAAAGAACTCGAAGCTTACTATTGAATTCCAGATTAGATAGAAGTTTTTGGGCTGAAGCACTCAATACAACTTGCTATCTAGTGAATAGGTCTCCTGCCACTGCTATTGATTGTAAGACTCCGATTGAAGTTTGGTCTGGGAAGCCCGCATATTATTCGAAGCTTCGTGTTTTTGGATGCCCCGTGTATTATCATGTTAGTGACGGAAAGTTAGACCCGAGAGGAAATAAAGGCATATTCATGGGATACGGTAACGGGGTTAAAGGCTACCGAATTTGGTCACCATTCGAAAGAAGAGTCATTCATAGTCGAGATGTGATATTTGACGAGGATTACTTGTTTCGTGCAAAACAAGATTCGGTTAAATCGAAGCTTCAAGATGGTGTTTCTGAAAAGGTGTAGGATGTTTCTAAACATGTGGAGCATGTTGTTCCCGAAGAAATGGACCACGATGTTACTTCACCAAATGATCTACCTAAATCGCCGCACGTGGAACGCGGACAAGATAGGTCTATAGCCCATGATAGACCTTGTAGGGATGCAAAAGCTCCTACTCGATTTGGTTTTGAAGACTATGTCGCATACGCATTACAAGTAGCGGAAGAGGTTGAGTCCCTTGAACCGGCTACTTATCGGGGAGCTATAACTTCTAAAGAGTCTGATATGTGGAGTGTGGCTATGAGTGAAGATATGGAATCTCTTTATAAGAACAATTGTTAGACTTACTTTTTGGTAAGCTGGTGCCTTTCACGTGAGTTGGACTAGATTTATATACTTTGTTATACGCATGGACTATTTATGCAAAGATTAGATAATCTAGTATTGGTAGGCCTATAAATACCCCCATGACTCTCCATGGGGGTGTGGAAGTTTGTTCATTTTTCCTTTATTTTCTTTCACTTGAAAAAAAACACACAACATTCCTTCACCTCTCTCTAACTTTCTCTCTCTAGAACTAACAATGTCTTACATGTTCTTTGATCATCCCTGACCTCCCGATCTTAGGTGACTTTTTGATGCTTGTCAATTGGTATCAGAGCAAACCGGGGGTGTTTTGTATCCGTGTGGTTTGTGTTCGTGTTATGTTATCTGATTCATGATTCACGGTTGGTATTTTTTTCTCATTTCATATCTCGAAATATCAACTTTTGTTTCATTATTATCTATTTCCTATCTGTCCTTGTCCCAATATATCATGTCGCGTAATCTGTGGTTATCACTTGTTGTCCAATTCTGTGTCAAAAGTGCCTCGCCATACATTTTTGTCCATTTTTTTGGTACCCTGTTTTTGTGTCTTTTTCCCTAATTACATCTTTTTTTCATCATGGGGATAAGGACAAAATATTTTGGTCCAGATCCAATTTTTTCAGGGTACAAAAATACTGGTCAATACCCTTTTGAGATGGCTTTCAGATGGGATATTGCGTTGGATAGTGATTTATTGCGATGGGTGCACTTTGCGATGGTACTTTTAGATGGATATTATGATGCTTATTCAGTTGATCACATTGCGACGGCTTCTTTTTCGGATTTATTCCGATGGGGTTTTTTTGAAACATTCTGATGGGTTGGGCTGTCCTCATTGCGATGGGCGGCTTGATTCATCGCAATGGTTTTTAAGTCGTCATGCTGCCAAAATTTTTAGATGACATTACGATGGAAAAGTATACATTGCGATGGGTTTTGTGTTGTCTCATTGCGATGAAAGATAGTCATGTTTATTGCGATGGATTTAAAACTGACTGCGATGGACATACATATTGACATATTGCGATGGTTTTTGTAAAAATCATTGCGATGGATTGACTTTGAAGACATTTCGATGGGACACATCATTGCGATGGGTATTTGATTTTTGTTAAAATCATTGTGATGGGAGTTTAAATCAATTAAAATTAATATCTCAGATTTAGACTCATGTTTATAAAAAAAATATACCCATCAGCTTATACCTTTCACAACATTTTATCAAAACCAGTAAATCCAAAACCAATTTTTTTCACCACGTACAAACCAGTTACTTTCAAAACCGACTCATGCTCAAACAAACCTATCCGAGACCTAAACTGTAACAACAATCCAACCTTTTATCTCCTCAACACCACTCAATCTTGTCCTAATCCCATCGTCACCTAATCCCATCATCTAAATTCGTATATCATTGACTCGAAAAACACACTTTCATGATCTCAGTTTTGTTAAATGTTTTTTTATCTATAAAAAGATTTTTACGGTTAACAAATTACCATCACTGACCATCTCAAATCGACATGCATCAAATCACAAACCTACCTATGACCTCATTTCATTAAGAGCATTAAGGCCTGAATAACGTCTCATCTTGGTCTTGTTTGGTCAGAAATTTGGGAATATAAGTTATGGACTATTGGGGTTCGTGTGTTCAGTGTATCGATTTGAGGCAATAAGATGATTGATCTTTGAAAGTTGAAGTGGGTTTAGATGGTTTGGGGATTGTTTTATGCTTTGCGATTAGGTTGTATGTTGTCTGCAAAAGATGGGAGTTGGGGATATGGAGATTTGAGAGATGAAAGAGGCGGAGTAAAAGGATGAGTTGGGTTCTGTTTTGGGAGGATGAGTTGAAGAGGGGCGGATGTTACGAGATATGTGAGTGGGTTTGGAGTGATTAGTATATAAAGTGATAAATATTAAAGTTTACTCCGTTATATCACATATAGATGTTGCCAGCACATACACGTGGCCATCTAGATAAACTGGGGGGGGGGGGGGACTTTCCAAGGTGTTGTGATTTGGTTTGGTATGACCTAATTTTTAGGATCATATAACCTTTGACTTCAAATCGGGTTGTATATACCTCTCATGGGCCGCCTATAATGGATTTTTCTGTTATAGGTTTGGGCCGGATATAATGGGCTTTCTATTATAGGGTTGGGCTGCGTTTCATATATATCTCTTAGCGGACTTTTGTCGAATATTTGGTCCGCTAGAATGAATATTTGGTCCAAATTTTGCAAATGGTTTGATTAGTTTTGTCGGGCCGATCACTACTCTACCGAAAGCACTTAGTGGGTCGATTAATTTTTTCAATTTAATTCGGGATGACTGTCTAAATATCCGAATTGTGCAAAATTAATCAGGTTGGATTAATTGGATTGAGCTGGATTTTTCGAACGAACCGAGTAGTAAAATTGTTGTCGAGTTAAATGCTTATGGGACAGGATTTTATTACTTTCGCAGGCCGTTTAAACAGTGACATTCTGGCCGGATATCCGTTTTCGATCATAACTCTTCTTCACGAACAACAAACACGACAAACACAGCAAACACGGTACATTACACTAAAACGATCCTTATAAAAAATTCACCTAAATTCCTAACGGCTATTACGGTTTATGTGATTACGAAGATGATTCGATGCTACTTATCTGAGGTTGAAGTGAGATTTCTCATAGGCGTTCTTATTTTATCTTTAAAGGAGTACTTACGACTTTATAAGATAACTTGTTCAAGCATATACGGTTATGGATAAGACTTTAAGTATCTAGTTTCCAGTGTCAAGGGGAGGATGGACGACGACATGGATAACTATCATTTTTTGGGAGCTTCGTTGCGGTTCTCAGTGTCACACGCACTTGCAGTTGTGGATTTCTTCAAGAGGTGTAATACCTTTTCATATACCGCCTGTTTTGGTATAGATTACTTTAGAGAGGTTGCACCTTTTTAATACCGCCTTTTGGTATAGGGTACGTTTAAGACTTCTCTGCATCGCTCTTCATTCTACTATAGTGCAAGCTTAAGCTAAAGTTTGGGGAATTCTACTTCAGTTTCAAGTTTGGATTATCGGGTTATCCTCATCAGTGGTCACTATCAATTGCCAACAGAATTGATAAGGGGATTCAGTTCGGGGTGATCTTGAGAGAATTTTGTTTAGAGAGATTTTGTTGACATCTTCTCAAATTGTAATGGTTGCTAAGTAAGTGGTTCCAGTTGGCATACCACGTACACACATGAAGGATGATTCCCTTAGTAGGTATCATCCTAGAGGGAGAAATGTGTACATGCGGGGTCACTTGACTTTGGTGTTACTGTTTCTACATAAAGGGATAAGTTGACTACATTCGGGACTTAATTGACTTTGATGTGGCAATTTTTTATCATCATTGTCCTATCAGGAGAAATGTGCATTTTCGGGACTTAATTGACTATGGTGCTACAGTTTTACTTCATGTTCAGGATAGTGTGTGTACTTCTTGTAATCTCTCATAGAATAAGACTGGGATTGCTTCAATTTGTGAGAAAATGTTGATGACGTTATCACCTCCCACAGATTTCCTCTGAAGGATCTGTTTGGGAGGGAGCAGTCTTTACTGCTTGTTTTATGAAAGGCCTTCTAGTTGGGAGGAAGTAAAACTCAACTAGATTCTACAAAGCTGAAGAAATAGAGCTGGAGTATTCAAGAAGATGAAGGTCGTTGAAGACTGTCTCAAGGAATGCTGGAATTCAAGCTTATCATTTTTCTTTATTTTTGCTTGTAGGAATCATTGTAACCAAATCACGTGAGTCACCATCTTGGAGGGAGATTGTTAGACTTACTTTTTGGTAAGCTGGCGCCTTTCACGTGAGTTGGACTAGATTTATATACTTTGCTATACGCAGGGACTATTTATGTAAAGGTTAGATAATCTAGTATTGGTAGGCCTATAAATACCCCATGACTCTCCATAGGGGTGTGGAAGTTTGTTCATTTTTCCTTTGTTTTCTTTCACTTAAAAAAACACACAACATTCCTTAACCTCTCTCTAACTTTCTCTCTCTAGAACTAACAATGTCTTACATGTTCTTTGATCATCCCCGACCTCCCGATCTTAGGTGCCTTTTTGATGCTTGTCATGGGAATTGGTGAAACTTCCTGAAGGAAGAAAGGTTGTTGATAGTAAGTGGGTTTTCAAGAAGAAAATCGGCTTACCGAGCTCAGACATCACATTCAAGGCACGTTTGGTTACGAAGGGATATAGCCAAAAGGAGAGATCGAATACAATGAGATTTTCTCCCCAGTGGTACGTCATACATCTATTCGTGTGTTACTATCCTTAGTAGCACATCACGATTTGGAATTGGAACAATTAGATGTAAAGACGGCATTTATTCACGGTGACCTTGAGGAAAAAATCTAATGAGACAACCCGAAGGTTTTGTTGTTCAAGGCAAAGAAGATTATGTTTGTAAGCTCCAAAAATCTCTATATGGTTTGAAACAGTCGCCGAGACAGTGGTACAAGAGATTTGATAGCTTTATGGTAAAGCATGGTTTTAGTAGAAGTGCTTATGATTGTTGTGTCTATCATAAAAGGACACCATCAGGATCACTTGTCTACTTACGCTTGTATGTTGATGACATGCTCGTAGCCGCTAAAGATATGGAGGAGGTTGAGAAATTGAAAACCCTTTCTCAACACAGTATTTGTTATGAAAGATTTGGGAGCAGCTCGAAAGATTTTGGGCATGGAAATAATTCGAGACCGAAAACATGGTAAGCTTTTCTTATCACAGAAAAGTTACATCGATAAGATTATTTCTCATTTTGGCATGAGTTCGGCAAAATCAGTAAATACTCCTTCCTCGGCCAATCTTCGTTTATCTACTGCTTGTGCGCCTCAAAGTGAACCAGAGATGGAATATATGTCCCGAATACCCTATGCTTGTGCTGTTGGGAGTTTGATGTATGCTATGGTTTGCACTAGGTCGAATATAGCTCACGCGATGAGTGTTGTGTCACGATATATGATCATCCCGGTAAAGAGCATTGGAATGCGGTGAAACACATTTTTCGTTATTTGAAAGGGACGTCTGATGTTGGCCTTATTTACGATGGTGAACCTGAATATTTGGTTGCTGGATACTCGGATTCAGATTATGTTGCGGATCTTGATGCTAGAATATCCTTAACAAGTTATGTTTTCACTATTGGGAATTCGGTTGTAAGTTGGAAAGCTACATTACAACAATCAGTTGCTTTATCTACTACCGAAGCCGAGTACACTGCGTTAACCGAAGCAGCGAAGGAAGGAATTTGGTTGAAAGGTTTGATTGAAGATCTTGGTTTCCCGCAAGATCAAGTGACTTGTTTTGTGATAGCATGAGTGCTATTTGTTTGGCTAAAGACCAAGTACACCATGACCGGACTAAAAACATAGATGTTCGTTATCACTTCATTCGTTCCGAAATAAGAATCAAAGTGAAGAAGATTGGCACGAAAGACAATCATGCGGATGTGTTCACTAAACAGGTTCCTCTTAGCAAGTTTCGTCACTGTTTGGATTTGCTCAATATCGATAACTAGAGATATGGCGCTACTTAGGAACTAAAGTCAAGGTGGAGATTGTTGGATATGTTTGACTTTTAGTACTAAAGGCAGTTTAGTAATTTCATTATGTAAGGGTAGTTTGGTAATTTTCTCTAGTTGTGTCTTAAACATCAGGAAAACTTATGTCGGTTTGCAATATATATGTACTTTTGTACCTCTGTAATACAGTATTCTCGAATAATATAGAAAAAGAGCAGTAGTTTGTTTTCTGTCCCAAAAACACACTGATCCCCGTTTGATCTGTTCTTGTTGTTGTTGATATTTGTATTTGTTTGTTGCTGCACTTTACACTGATTATCTTTCTAATTCCTAACAGTAACAGTTGGTTAATTCATAAAAAGTACATTATGGGGCGGAGCTAAAGTATAAAGTTATCGGGTGCATAAATTTTTTAATAGGTAAATAATTATAAGATCGGGTTTATTTTGAAGAAATAGATATTTTTAGAAAATATAGACAAAATTCCATCGGGTTCCGTGCATCCTAGGAACCCCTAGCTCCGCCACTGTGTGTATAACGTACATGGATTTAAACAAGTCGGGATGCAACGACTCCTCTTTTTGTTGTATATCAATATCTTAAAATAAGAAAGTGTACTATAAAAGTTTGAAGCACTCTTCTTATAGCTCTCTTCGTGTTGCTCATAAAGGTATGATGATTTTAAGATATAGATATTTAAGAAGACCTGCAGATTTATATGTACCTTAAGTTGCATAATATTCAGTTCCAGGGATGTAAAAAATAAAATATAATTGAGATGGATTAAGTAAACATAGGTGACGTTTAAATACTAATATTGTGATAGAAAATAGATATACATCAGGTTTGCGATTAGTTTTTCGTATTAAATCACTTGTGACTCTTGTAATCAATACGTTTAGTATGATGAAATATGATTCCTGTTGATGTAGCAATTGTCAGTTTGTGATAGTTATTTTGGCGTTTGTTTGAGAGGATTTCTTACCAATAAGTATCATTGTAATTTCATAGAATATGAATTAGGTTAAGAATGATATGCCAAAAAAGGGATATGCTTACCTATGTAACTGATCGACACTCAAAGTATCACGGTAACATGATAAGTTAATAAAGATACATTGCATTTGTGTTCTGGTTATATGAATAAGATTCATGTAGTATGTTTTTTATCTCAGTTTTTGTGGGTTGGATTCGAATGTATCCCATTTTGATTATAGTGATCGAACCATCGAATGTGGCATATCATTCATGATAATAAAAAAACTTAAAATGGAAATCTAAAATCTACTGAAATTGTTTTTTCTTTTTCTATACATGTGAAAGGGTCAGAACCATCGAATCCCTGCAACAGTAAGTAGAAAGGGTAATTTTATATTAAGTTACTAAGTTTTTTTTTTCTTGCTTATTATTAAAAACGTACTTTTTTTCCTTTTCATGTATTATCTATTATTTACTAATTTATTCTCTTTTACTAATTACTAGAAATCTTCCACATTTTCGTCTCGTGTCTTGTATTTCGTGACTGAGATTTTGTGATTTCTTATTAGTATTCAACTTCTAAGTCTGAAATTTAACCATGAGATAACAGGTCTCGCGGTTACGGGCTGTTCTATATACACTTTCTCCCTCAATAAAGGAATTCAAGATAGATGGCGGAAACATCTCTATCTGAAAGCCAATGGGAGAGTTATTTTCAACAAGCCTCTATTGGAACACACTTAAATCATGCGTTTGTCACCCGTGTGAATCATTACGACAAAAAGGAAAACTTGCTCATTAGCTCTAGGATCTATTTTTGTGGGATACGACTCTGGGTAATCCTTGTGGCACGTACAAGACCAGGCTCACCCTTGAAGATTCTGCTGCCAGACTTCATGCATATCTATATGCAAAAGATGCGGTATCGAGATATGTTTAAGAAATTATCTCAACTTTTTACCATTTATAGACACAGGTAGCTTATCTGATTACTTACTTACATGAGAAGTTTTTTGGAAGCTATCCCTCCATTGGCACAATGTTTAGAATACATAAGGCGCTGCTTGGGATTGATGAGACTGGTGTTGAAAAGCCAAGATTCTCCATGGATTCAATGTTTCACACAATGCGACGCTTTCGTGTACATGCTATGGTCTCAACGCCCTTACGAGGTACAAATTAAACATAATACATCGTGCCATAAAGAATGCAATCATGTGGAGGTTTGAAGTTGGACGACGACGAGGGATTAGTAGTTGGAGTGTTTAAACACCCATGGTAGTTAGCATTTGTAAGATTTTAGCGGTATGTTCTTATTACAAACATTTATAATTATTACATATTTACTTGTGATCATCTTTTAGCATTTGCAAGATTTAAGTGAGTGCCCTATTATATTTTTGTTACAGTAGTATTCATAGTTTTTGAATAAAATGGTAACTAAGGCACATAAAAGTTAGATGGAAGTAAGTTAAAATAATGTTCGAATAAAATGTCTAAGTTTTTTTAAGTTTTCGGATACAATTTTCTTTTAAGCTCAGTTAAATTATCACATTAAAATACTATAAACATAGTTATATTCTTGATAACTATAGACTCTCACTAAAATATCACACTTAAGCAGTCTAAAAGTAAGTTAAAGTAGTGTGGTCCTCACATCTAACACAATCGCCACAATTGAAACTTTAGCTTTAATAAAAAGATGGGTTTGTTTAATGTTTGACAATGTTGATAGTCGCTAGGAATATGTAAGTGATTTATTTGATGTGAAATAAATTGATTTAAAATGTACCAAGCGCCTCGCGTTTGCGATGCGCTCGCCATGACATCAAGCATTGGTACTTGTGACCCGCAATGGACCGCAACACGTAACTTAGAACCAAGGTTGATACTAAGATGAGCATAAATGTGATGAGAGTGAGAGTAGAAATTTTTGCAGAAAAAAGAAAGGAAATTCAACATTAAACTTTTATATGTTAGATCCTATTAGATAGTATGATGTTGATCTTGGCATTATAAAATGTATCTTATGTATTTTGTTCGTCAAAAATGTTACAATATATTGAGTTCTTATTTTATTGACATAATTTTCTTGTGAGCATCTACGTACACATATGTTTGACACATGTTAGAGTAAACACTTTGGTAAGAAGAAGAAAGGAATTGACATTAAACCGTTGCTTGAGATGTTTGACACAGGTTAGAGTAAACACTTTGGTAAGAAGAAGAAAGGAATTGACATTAAACTGTTGCTTGAGAAGTCCTAGCGATACTAATATTAAGCACATAGATTTACAGGATGGTTTGGTCAAAAAATGGTATCTAATCAAAGCAACACGTCCGGGCCTAGTAGACAAGTTCAAAAGATGCATATATTAGTTAGATACAACATGAACTGAAGAGGCTTCGTTTTTAACCAATGCATTATTCAAGTATGGTATCGAATATCCCGTACGATCGAGACTTCCATACACCAGTTTCATCAATCCTAAGCAGTGTGTTATGCATTCTAAACATTGTGTTAATAGAGGGATAGCCTCCAAAAAAAATTCACAGGTAAGTAAGTAATCTGATAAGTTACATGTGTCTATAAATGTGGTAAAAAGTTGTGATAATTTCATAAACATATTTCGATATCGCATCTTATGCATATAGATATGCATGAATTCTGCTAGTAGGATCTTCAAGGGTGAGCCTGGTCTGGTACGTGCCACAAGGATTACAAAAGTTGATATAGGGTGACCTGGAAGTATTGTCGCTACCCTAACTACACATCTGAATTTTGTCGTACCTGTATGCCAACATTTTTTTGAACGGTTACTGGTGCAATGGAATTTCATTGTACCACCTTGTGCACCAAGGCACGACGCCCCGAGTTCGAAACCTCTCCAAGAAGAATAACCACCCCATCTTAGCCATCCAGTTTCCATAAGGGGATTCAAGGCATCAGCTGGGATATATTCGAACCCGACATTCGTTCAAGGAACTGCAATACTGAAGTCATTTGTGACACATCACAAGATGCTTTATTGACCGATGCTACTTCATAACTTCTCCATGTTGCTAGTCCTCTTTCTAAGGACATTTGGTTCAAACGAGCAGAGAGAACCTTTCTTACCCATGAGCAATAATCTTCACGGATGTGTAAAAGAAGGTGTAGAAAAACATGATTCAAGAGATCTGAAAACAATTTTACTTATATTAATCAAGATATTTAAAAACATAAAGAACAAGAACAAACTAGAACAAGCAAGATATTTAAAAACATGATAATAGTTTTACAAATCAAACATAAAGAACAAGAACAACCTAGGGTTTACAGAGATCGAAATAGAGAGAGAGAGAGTAAAAGTAAACACTTTAACACCCTCAAATTACATTGCGCAGCGAAAATACACATTTGGGTGCTAAATACAAACATCGTTATACAAAACACTTTGAACAATCTCAAAATTGTACCTTAGAAATATTAAAGGATATAATTTTAACCAATGTCTAAAACTTTCGATCCCAAGTAAAACGATTTTTAGAAATATCAGAGTTACATTTAGGTCCCCCAAAGATTTTATCCAATCAACAAACAATTTACCAAAGTACATGACCGTACAATTATTTTTATGACAAAAGGGAAAGAAATTTGTTTTAGACCAATCACCAAAAAAGCAACCCGCAATCCTTCTCCAGCAAGCTCCGCAATTCTTCAACTTCAATCACCTGAAATACATGCTTAAAATCATCAACACAACGGTTGAGCAAGTCTATAGGTTTTCCAAATCATCATTTGAACACAAGAGAAAAATCAATCAAGATCATTTAATAGAATTGTTGTACATACAATCTATTATTCAGGCAGTCTGGCATATAGCAATAGCTATTGAATTGTATTAAGCTCATGACACCAACCCCTTAACTAAGTCACCCACGCCTAAAGCCGACATGACTAGATGAAATTCCAGTGCCCCTACTAGGGTATCAATTGCAAGAATACCAATTCTCATTCTCATAAAATTATCCTTCCCAGCGGGTTACTTAGCGTAAAGCCCTAGTCTCAGATAGGGTCGTCAGCCCAATAGTACTATTATTAGAATAAGCGGCTATTCCCAACTCACAACATCAAGTCAGAAGATAGTTAACGGCTCATGAATTTAGGGACTTTTGCAATTTAGGTACTTATACAATTCAAATCAATAAAGGCAACATTCGGGTCCAAACAATCAATCATGACTTGTGTTCATTTTACTTTCAAATAGCATGTATCCCCCTCGCGGGTTTTAAAATCATTCAAAACAATTACAAAAGTGAGGCTATAGACTCACCTAGAGTAATAGCAGTAGCAAGACGATCTTCGACGATAGTTGATGCCCGATAAACACAAAAACCGCAACCTATCAAATAAGGCGCGTTCATCAATAATAAACTCGAGTAAAATCCATACTTAGTAACAACAAACTCAAAATCAAAAAAATCACAACCAACCCAAAATAAAAAAAAATACAAGTGACCTTTTACTCCATTCTATATATTTATTCTATTAGTTAATTCTTTGATAAAAATCTGCCGGTACACACCAAATGTACGGGCTCATTTACCCCACTTAAACACATCAAATACTTATGATACTAATCAGAAATGTCACTTACTATATATAGAAAGACCTGTTAAAAGCCCATCAAAAGATTTTACTTTTAAAGTTCCCTGCCCGACACATCTTTGAACTACAAAAACCGGACAGTTTTACGTCAACAACTCATATAGTCTTTTTAACTTATTTATTTTACTCCGTTAACAAAACCGACACTCCACTTTGAAAATAAACTCAACATTCTCATATATTAAGACTTAACATCAGTCCATGACACATTTCAAAATCCTTTTTATAGTCCCCGAGATTCGATCCAAATATCGACAACAATTATATATCGTGCCGATACTCGTCTCCCGGTACACGAATAATCAAACTAACGTAACTTCGCGCTCGTTTGGAGCTAGAAGCTCTACCTTATATCAAATCGAAGCTAAAAGAATTCTCTACAACATCATCTTATTATTTTGTTCATTTTCAAACAGTAAGTTAGCCAAAATTGGCCTTGAACCTACTGATCTAAATTACCTCTTTCAAAACCATACTAAATCAATTTTTCATCCAATTTTAATCATTCCCATAAGCCTAAAATCATCCTAATATCATCACCAACAACTTAACTAACCCATATCACACTTGAATAATCATACAAAAATTTACCCACTCAAAATTTCCAACATGCAATAATAAAAAAAAAAAAATATATATATATATATATATATATATATATATATATATATATATATATATATATATATATATATATATATATATATATATATATATATATATATATATATATATATATATATATATATATATATATATATAACAACACTAACAACAACATACAAGCATAAAAATGGATCAAACCTTCATGGATCATATAAAAAAATAAATGTTGGTGCATGTTGTTAAAAATTACACCATTAGAATCACCATCAAATTTTAGAGATGGGACTTGTTTTAGTTTCTCATGAATCAAAGTTGATCATCAAATCAAATGAGGTTTTTGGTTGAGGGGTGTACGGCAAGACAAAGAACAAGGGAGAGAGAGATTGATTTTTTAACCATTTTCTATGTGTTAGAGATAGTGGAAAAACCTTTTATAGTGGGGTGGAGGGGTAGATTTTGCCAATTTGTGATAGTTTTGCTCCAAAATGCAATTAAATAGTTGTAAGGGTAGAAAATGTAAATTGTCAATTTTGAAAATATTTACGAGGCTCGGGTTTCATAAAAATATTTTTCAAAAGTTAAAACGCACTCAAAATATGATAATAATATGATCCCGGTTCGACTTAATACAAACTTAAAATAAAAACGTCAAAAATATAAACATCGACACAACAAATAATAAAACATAAAACCTCGGGCATCCGTCGATATCGTGGTCACTAATAATCCTCGCTATTAGTAAAAAGATAAAAATAAGACCTCCAACGTCGGTTTTAAATAAAACCATCAATCGTCATATCATTCAACTCATTAAAAATTTCAAAATCATTCGTAAAATAATATTATATAATATTAAATAAATGACCTCGGGTTTTGGGTTGTCACATCCTACCCTCCTAAAAGAGAGCGACGTCCCGGCGCTCGAGCCCTCTTATATTCACATTCCATACCTCCAGAACAAAAGAGAACTATTTTACTTAAAGAAATCCTCATGCTTCCTTCACAATTCTAGATTCCACTCCTGGAATTCTTGTATCTTCACAATATAACCCTTACTATGTTTCGACTTTATAAGAAATCTTCACAGTTCTTTCTTCGAAAAGCAACTTATCTTCAAGTTGAATGCTTTCCTTTTTGTTCTCAAAACAAATTTGACCCGTCATAACGACACCTTAAGCATAACCACGTTCCCTAATTTCAAACTCCATCAATTTCCTTCGATTGCCAACATAACTCTTCTGACAACTCCTTGTTACTAATAAACGGTCCTTAACCCATACAATCTTATCAATATTTTCAATATCACTTCTAGTTCAGTCATTCAATTCCACCTACATTTCTGCAATACACCGAAAACCTAACTTACGTCCATAACTCACGACCTTTAACCTTCACTGTTGGGGTTTACTTCGTTCCAACAGGGTGAAGATAATCAATAGCCTAACTACGTACCAATGAATGGTTACCGGATATCTCTTGGAGTCGTGTAATCACTTTCCAAAGAAGATTATTCGACCCTATGCCTGGGTTAACACGAATACCTCCTTGGGATAAAACCAAGAGTTAGTTCTTGTTTTAGGCACAAATCAAGAACTCTATGCGTGTAAGTGTTTCTTGTTTCTGTATCTCATCATGCAAAATATGATCACTATTTATAGTGATCCCATTCCTTAAGGAATGTAACTCCTAGTCAAAGGTATTAAGAGCATTAATCGGTCTATTAATCTCATAATTACCTTCATAAATCATAGTGGTTACATGACCATAAACCTGGTCATCAAGTCAATATTCAACCCTCATTAACTGGTCAAAGAGGTTACAAAGACTTTGTGTATCACCAGGAGCAACGTCCTAACCAGGAGCAGCTTCCTAACCAGGAGCAGCTTCCTGACCAGGAGCAACATCCTGACCAGGAGCAACTTCCTGACCAGGAGCAGCTTCCTACTGATATCACAACCACCATATTGAGTCCAGGGAGGTAAGGGACTTAATGGGTGTACACTCCATACCTCCAAACCCATTTACAAGTATTACCCGTTCCCACAATTGCACTAAATTTCCAAAAATCCTCCCCAATTTAGTACAATTCCTTTTTGCATGAAAATCAACTTTAGCAAAACCAGTGCATAAATGAAAATGTCCTGAGGATTGAATTTCCATCTTAGTACATCACTCCAAATATTCGAGAATCAGGGTGTTCTAAGAATTGAACCCTTTAACTACTTTGAACACCTGAAGATAACATACACCCAAGTTTTCAAACACTTAAAACGCTCCTGACACCATACAAGCCATGTGTCCATATCCAATTCATAAATGTTGTAAGAGCCAAAGTCCATGCTCCTTGAGGCGGCGAAACCTCAACATTTACATAGGTGGTTCCTCTTTAGTTCATGCTCCTGCTTAAGCACTTTTTCAAAGAAATTAACCATTAAGAAGTTTATAACTTCATCCTCCTTTCAGCAGGTACAAGCACATCCTTGGGATGATATGTAAAACATGTGCTTCAGTCCCCTGAATGTTCAGCTTTCTACATTGAACTCAGCTCCCAAGTTTCCTCAGGAGGGAGTTGGGTGTCCTAGCATTCAGTGACTAGAGTGGACCTTTAAACCCATCCCTTTACTAGACTTTATAACCAAGTCTCTAGCCAATCCCTTCGTCAAGTGATCAGCTAAGTTTTGTTGACACCTCACAAACTCTATTGAAATCACCCCATTCGTGATCAACTCACGAATCATGCTATGTCTAACACCTAGGTGTCTAGACTTGCCATTGTACATCTGGCTATATGCCTTAGCCAATGTAGCTGCACTATCACAACGGATAGAAATGGGTGCCATAGGTTTGACCCACAATGGAATCTCAAGAAGCAAGTTTCTCAACCATTCAGCCTCTTTACCAGCAGCTGCTAGAGCCACAAATTCAGATTCCATTGTTGAACCAGTAATGCAAGTTTGCTTCTTAGATGCCCAAGAAATTGCACCACCACCAAGAAGGAATACCCAGCCACTTGTGGATGAATTATCCTCAGTATTGCTGATCCAACTTGCATCAGTGTAACCTTCCAACACTGAAGGATATCCAGTATAAGACAAACAATAATCCATTGTTCCTTTCAAATACTTTAGTACCCTCTGAATTGCTTGCCAATGCTGAGTACCAGGATTACTAGTATACCTACTCAGTTTACCCACAGCAAATGCAATGTCAGGCCTAGTACTAGTCAGGGCATACATCAAGCAACCAATAACCCTAGAATACTCAAGCTGGGAGACAGCCTGACCATTGTTAGGCATTAGTTTCTCACTTGTATCCATAGGTGTACTTACTGGAGTACAATCAAAGTGATTGAATTTCTTCAGCACCTTCTTAATGTAATGAGACTGAGAAATTACAATACCATCACTTTCATGTTTAATCCTTATGCCAAGGATAACATCAGCCTCCCCCATGTCTTTCATGAAGAACTTTGATGACAAAAAATCCTTTGTCTGATCAACCTTAGCTTGGTCAGTACCAAAGATTAACATGTCATCAACATATAGGCAAATGATGACTCCGTTACCAGATTCATCAAATTTGCTATATACACATTTTTCAGCTTGGTTAAGTGAATAACCATTAGACAAAACCACTTCATCAAATTTCTGGTGTCATTGCTTAGGTGCCTGCTTCAGTACATATAAGGACTTAATCAGTTTACACACCTTACCTTCATGACCAGGCATGATGAAGCCCTGAGGTTGGTTCATATAAACCTCCTCATCCAAGTCACCATTCAAGAATGCTGTCTTCACATCCATCTGATGAATAATCAGATTGTGAATACTTGCTAGAGCAATCAGCATTCTTATGGTACTGATACGTGCTACTGAAGCATAAGTATCAAAATAGTCTATCCCTGACTTTTGTTTAAAGCCCTGAATGACTAACCTTGCCTTGAACTTTTCAACAGTTCCATCTACTTTCATTTTCCTTTTGAAAATCCACTTGTTACCAAATGGATTACAACCTGGAGGTAGATCAACCAACACCCAAGTGTTGTTGCCCATGATGGAATCCATCTCATCATTGATTGCTTCTTTCCAGAAAGCAACATCTTGGGACTTCATTGCTTCATCAAATGTTTTGGGATCATCCTCAACATTAAAGCAATAGTAGTACTGGTCAGAGACCTCATCCCTTGTTCCTTCAACTAGGTATAGTTGAAATTCAGGCCCAAAATTCTTTGGAGTCCTATGCCTTGAGCTTCTTCTAAGTTCAGGCTCAGGTTGCTGAACCACAACCTCATCAGTGACCCTTTCAGGTTCCACTGAAACACCAGTGTCCTCAGCTCCTATAGGAGTCCTAAGGCTTGGTCTAGGGACTGATGAGAACCTAGTCTCATCAAAGTTAGCATCCCTTGATTCAATGATTGAGTTTATTGAAAATGAATCATTAGGTTCAATGACATAGAACCTATAAGCCTTGGAATGCTCAGCATATCCAACAAAGATGCATTCAATGCCTCTTTCACCTAAGGTTTTCACCTTTGGATCAGGGAGTCTTACAACAGCCCTACAACCCCAAACTTTGAGGTAGTTCAAGTTTGGTTTCCTTTTAGTCCAGAGTTCATAAGGGGTAATCCTGTTCCTTTTATTAGGAACCCTATTTAATAAATAGCAAGCTGTTAACATAGCTTCTCCCCAAAACCCTTGACTCAGTCCTGAGTAGGACAACATGGAGTTAACCATCTCTTTTAGTACTCTATTTTTCCTTTCTGATATACCATTTTGTTGTGGAGTATAGGGGGCAGTTGTTTCATGGATTATTCCAACAGACTGAAAATACTGAGTATTCATGTACTCACCTCCCCTATCAGTCCTAAATCTTTTGATTTGGACTCCTTGTTGTAATTCAACTTTTGTTTTAAATACTTTAAATTTATCTAATGCTTCATCCTTAGTATGCAACAAATAGACATAACAAAACCTTGAAGCATCATCAATAAATGTTACCAAGTATTTCTTATTCCCTAATAAGGGAGTAGCATGCAAATCACATAGGTCACTATGGATTAGCTCCAAAACTGTAGTTACACGTTTTACATCCTGAAATGGTTTCTTAGTAATTTTATTCAGCATACAAGTCTGACACTTATCAGTGTCCATGTCAAAAGCTGGAATTAACCCATCTTTAGACATATCTTGCATCCTCTTATAGTGGACATGACCTAGTCTAGCATGCCATAGTGATGAATCATTCAGTTTAGTGGTAGTCATCAGGACAGAATCAACATTTATACTAGAATCAATATTAAGCATGAACATTTGATTACTCAAATAGCCAAAACCAATAAACACACCATGTTTAGATAAAACTATTAGATTCAATCACTTGTTTATAACCACAATTATTCAAAACACTACTAGAAACCAAGTTCTTCCTAATATTAGGAACATGCAAAACATTAAAAAAAGAAACAATCTTTCCAGAACTAAATTTAAGATCTACATAACCACGTCCATGCACTAGGGCTGTTGACTCATTTCCCATGTGAAGAATAGATCCATCATTCATTGACTCATAAGTCTTGAACCAGCATCTATCTTTACACACATGTACTGTTGCTCCAGAGTCAACCCACCACGCAACATCATCATCCTGCACAAAGTAAGCTTCAGATACATATGTAACATAATAAATCTGGAGAGATTCATTAAACATATTCTGACCTTTTGTGCCTGATCCATTAGCTTGGTTGCGAATGCTAACACCTTTGCAATCCCTTTTGACGTGTCCAGGTTTCCCACACTTCCAAGAAGCCACTGATGACTTCTTGTTAGGATTAGGTTTGATGTTATCATGATGCTTACGTTTGCCCTTGTTGTCATTGTACCTGGTGGAGTTGTTATGCTCCACCATATTGACAACAGATGAACCAGCAACATTGTTGCTCTTTGGCTTATCACTTTCATGCACCCTGAGGGATTCCTCAATGCGCAAATGACTGCCCAACTCAACAAGAGTTAACTCCTCCTTCTTATGTTTCAAGGTGTGCTTGAAATCTTTCCAAGAAGGAGGTAGTTTGTCAATGACACACGAGACCTGAATGGTCTCATCCATGTTCATTTTATGTTGTGTAAATCTGCCAAGTATTCCAAGAAGTTCATTGTATTGTTCCATGACCGGTCTTGAATCAGTCATTTTGTAATTTGTGAAATAACTCACAAGGAACTTCTTACTTGATGCATCCTCAGCCATATATTTGGCTTCCAAGGAATCTCATAGTTCTTTAGCAGATTCAACATTTTGGTAAATATCAAATAAAGAATCAGACATACCATTGAGAATTATGCCGCGACACATATAATCATCATTCTCCCATTTGCTCCTTTTCCTCAGTTCCTCCAAAGTAGCATCATCACCACCATCAGGAATGGGAGTGGTCAGCACGTACACCACGTTCATGGTAGAAAGAAGAAAGTGCATCTTCTTCTGCCATCTCCTAAAATAACCCCTTCAAACTTGTCCAGTTTGGAGAAGTTAGCCACCATATGCTTCATTGCCGCCGCCATTGATTATCACAAAATAATATTCTTTGATTGTTGGGGTTTACTTCGTTCCAACAGGGTGAAGATAATCAATAGCCTAACTACGTACCAATGAATGGTTATCGGATATCTCTTGGAGTCGTGTAATCACTTTCCAAAGAAGATTATTCGACCTTATGCCTGGGTTAACACGAATACCTCCTTGGGATAAAACCAAGAGTTAGTTCTTGTTTTAGGCATAAATCAAGAACTCTATGCGTGTAAGTGTTTCTTGTTTCTGTATCTCATCATGCAAAATATGATCACTATTTATAGTGATCCCATTCCTTAAGGAATGTAACTCCTAGTCAAAGGTATTAAGAGCATTAATCGGCCTATTAATCTCATAATTACCTTCATAAATCATAGTGGTTACATGACCATAAACCTGGTCATCAAGTTAATATTCAACCCTCATTAACTGGTCAAAGAGGTTACAAAGACTTTGTGTATCACCAGGAGCAACGTCCTAACCAGGAGTAGCTTCCTAACCAGGAGCAGCTTCCTGACCAGGAGCAACATCCTGACCAGGAGCAACTTCCTGACCAGGAGCAACTTCCTACTGATATCACAACCACTATATTGAGTCCAGGGAGGTAAGGGACTTAATGGGTGTACACTCCGTACCTCCAAACCCATTTACAAGTATTACCCGTTCCCACAATTGCACTAAATTTCCAACATTCACAAATTGAAGTTCTTTATGACCTTCAAACAGTACATCCTTGTTACTAGCATGAAAATCATTGTCATATAAAATTCCAACATTTCCTATGTCAATCACACACACACACACACACAAGTGTACCATTCGATGTTCGAGTCGTCCTTTCACTCTGTCCATTAGTCTCTGTATAATACACAACACTCAACTCACTTTTACTTTTACTCAAACCAGATTGTATCAAATACTTGACTTGTGAGATTCCTTCATCACTAAGTCTCACTCTCTCAATTCAGATATGTTAGAAGTGCTCAATATTCCATGTCTCACTTGACTTTACAACAAAAATCTTTTCCATAAGTTTGACAAAATGTTGAAATCACTTACCTTGACATTCTTCTCAAATCAGATCACTAACTTAAAATTTCAATATCCTTTCTATCAAGTCCATAATTTTCGTCATTAGCAAAACTCAAACCTTAGAAGCTCTTTCCTTTTTCTTCCTGATAGGTGCATCAGCTATCACCTTCGCCTTTCCCGGATGGCAGCGAATCTTGTTGTCATAATCACTCACAGTCATAACCATCAACATATTCAGGTACTTAAAACATATATAACTGGTGATCCTCTACTCATTTCCTTTATCATCCCAGGGGATTAATTATAAAGCAAACTCTTATGATCCTTGATTACTACACACTTGATTCCATACAAGTAATATTTCTACAATCTCAAAACAAACACCACAACTACATAACCCTTATGAGACATATCATAGCAAACGACAAACTACAAATACTTCAGATCCTTGACAACATCGATGCAGAACACAGCCTACCCTTCAATGTTCAGAATATAGCTTCCCCATCTGATAAGGATCAGATCTCGAAACTTACAATTTAGATGTATAAGTGAGACTCACACATCCAATTCTTCTTAGTTAGCTTAATCAATGGTTTAACAATCAGTGAAAACCTTTCGATAACCCTCCGATATTCACAGCTTAGACCAAGGAATTAACAGATTTCCGTCGGCGTCGTTGGTATCGACCAATCCTTAATCGTTTCAATCTTGGCAAGATAGTCACGAATACCTTTGTTGTCAATCAGCTGCCTTAGAAAACGCAAATATTCCAACTAACATTCACATATAGGAAACTTTACATACAATTTATCTTTTTCCAACCATCCCAAAATTATCCTCATATGCTACTTATGTTCCTCCTTTCCTCTTGGAATAATATAGAATATCTCCAATAGATATAATGACTAATTCATCCTAGCACATATTACACACAAGATTCACCCAGTCCATGAATACGGCAAACGCGTTCGTCCATTCCAAAAACATCACTTGAAACTTAAAGTACTCACATCAAGTACGAAAAACAACTATAGGAACATCTTCCTCCATAACTCCCAGTTAATGATAACTAGAACTCAAAGCGATCTTTGAGTACAAACTGGATCCAAACAAGTTGCAAGGATCAAACAAATCATCAATCCTCGGTAATGGATACCGATTCTTGGTTGTCAATTTGTTAAGCTCTCGATAGTCATTACACATCCGAAACAATCCATCCTTCTTGACAAACAATACAGACGATCGCCATTGGCAACAAAACTTAATTTAATACATCCCTTATCCATCACTTTTCACAGTTGACCGGATAACTCATTCCATTCTGACGGTGCCAAATGATAAGGCATATAATTACTACTCAACAAAACCTAGCAGCACTACACAACGAAATGCAAAAGCACTACACCTATCGTTTACAACACTCAATAGACACAAACTCCACTTCATGAGGCGGCAACAACTCTACAAAACTTCAGGAAAACCTCAGAACACTCTTAAGTCATTAACAGATCTCCCAACTTCTCCTCAACTACCCTATTACTAAATACCTGAGCCAGAATTACATCAGATCCCTATTCTACATACTTCCTTGTTTCCAAACAAGATGCTTCTCAAACGGAAAGTTCACTCATCACTTCTAATAGTCAACACTCAGTTTCACAGCAAAATCTAAACCAGCAACTATCAATTTATAGTGAATATTAGTCCAATCTCAAGCATCAACACTTCGCATCACTAACCAATTCATACCCAAAATATATATCTAAAGATTCCAATTCTTTGAGCATCAAGTCGATACTAAACACCTACCTTTCTAAATTCAAGGAACACACTCTTGGTATAAAACTAACACTAGCAACCTTTCGATGGGTTAACTCCACATCATAGTTAATTGTCAATCTTATTGACTCTCCATTGATAAAAGCAACTGAATCTTTACAGTTCTACAGTTCTACCCGATCTGAAACCAAACAACATACTGACATAAAGAATCTCAAGTAAGAATATACCATTTCCAACATTCAGACCTTAAGGTTTGTCAGCATCACTCAAACGTAAACCGGAGCGGCAACATTCCCATCTTGTCAATTTCCTTTCCCTGGACAATTTCCTTGCTTGTGTCCTTTCTCGCTACAGCTAAATCATACCACTACTCCAGGGGTACTTAATTCCAATGACTAATCCTCTTGTTCTGCACTTCGCAGCTTTATGACCAAGTTGTCCTAACTCTAGTCGTAATTGTGGAAAATTACTTACATGATATAGAGTACAACAAACACCCTAAGATTTATCTTGTTACTTCCAAACACAGTGGCAGTACGAAATTCCTCATTCCTTCCATAGTTTAAATACTAGTTTCGGTTCTGTCTTTGGTTATTGTTATTACTGTAATCCTCACAATTCTGACCTTGATTCTGGTTGCACTGAGCAGATTCCCACTTTCTCTTATTGTTTTCAGCAATACTATATTTCCTATCTTGTACCTTCACGTCCATTAAATCATGCGCCATCTTAACAGCTTCATCGAAAGATTTAGATTTTAAAGAAATAATCTCACCCTTGATATCACTAGACAATCCTCTAATATACTGCTTTCTTGCTTTATAGTCACCCACAAAAGTATCAGGACATTGCAAATATAGCTCATAAAATTTTCCACTAAGCAGTAATAACATCGGCCCTTAGCACTAATTATCTCAATTCGGATTCCAACTGTCCTAGTTCCTATTTAGGACAAAAACTAGCAGTCAATAGTCCTTTCATCACAGTCCATGTCTTACAATTAGCCACAACTAATCCTAAAGTAGTCACTTGGTTGTTCCACCATCTTAGTGTACCATTCTGAAATATAGCAGCAGCAAGTTTCACCTTATTAGTTTCTGAACACCCAACAATCTCAAAAGTACTCTCTATCTTATCAATCCTCCTGTGCAATTCTAATGCACCACTAATACCACAAAACTGCGTAGAACCACACTTCCCAAAACTAACATATATATACATGCTCTTGAAACTTGCAGAACAGCAGCGACACTATCATCTGGATCAGCATCATCATCATTATGTTCAGCAGCATCATCATTATTTTCGGCAACATCATCATTATTCTTAGCAGCATCAACTGCAACACCATTATCTCCAGCACAACTAACTCCAGCATCTTGCAACACAACCAGCTACATGTGCTCTAGCAATAACTTGTTCGATCATAGTGTTAACAGTACCAATTGTTAGCTTTGGCGACATATTTCAAGAAACTTAGTCACGTGGTTACGTGGTCACGTGGATAACCACTAATGACAGAAATATGATTCTCCTACTCCTTCTTCCATCATCACAGAAGAAAGAAACATGATAAGTATACATATCAAGATAAGAGAAGAATTCTTTATCAGGACATCTCATGGATACAACATGTACGAACAACAAACGCTACAATGGTTCATCAACCAAAACTCAAAAGAGTTAATAAAGGCACATCATAGATCATGAGGGTAATTTAGATTGTGTTGGGGATTCAACAGGATAGTGGCAATGTCTGTTACTACAATCATCTACCGAACAAACTTAAAAGATAATAAGTTCCATCATAATGCTACAACACAAGGTTTTAAATAAGTTCGATCACAAAAAGAAAATAAGATACAAGGAAATCCATCACGCGATTAGTTCCTTAGACATCAGCTCCTTATCCTTCTTATCATTGTTGTCAGCTTCATCACACTCGTCTATTTCTCCTTCGGACCTCAAAGTCAAATCCCTGACATGATGGCAACTCATTCTCAAAATTCAAATACTCACTGCTACATGGCAGATTAACCACAAGGCAAATCTCAATACGACTTTCAGCATTCCTAAACTTCCAAGCTTGACTCAGAATCAATCTCACATAAGACTCCCACTCACTCATCCTTTCAATACTTACCTATTTCTCTTTAAACCTTTCAATTCAAACACACAAATTCATCACAATCGACCCAAGACTAGCAATCTCGTCCATCTTCCAAGTCCTAACAAACTCAAATCTCCACATACCAAATACAACCTTTAAAACCACCTTTCTTTCACATCAACCCTCTAATCACACCAATTTCAACCACATATCTATCATACATCAACTAATTAAACTTCCTCATACCCGATATAAGTCACAAGAATTCAGTTGTAAAATCATTCATCATCTGGTCTACTGTTCTAGACCCTCGACGATATATAAGGCCATTATTTAAAATTATATACATATGCATTACATAAAGAAAATTACGATAACAAGTACTCAACGTACTTTCAACAACATCAATACATCATCAATACATCAGCAATACATCATCAAATATCATCATAGTATTTACTTAATAAATACTTTAAAAATCATTTCAATTTTAAGGGATACATCTAACTATAAAACAATATAAAACAAATAATCTTACCGGAGCCTTGCGGAGAAGTTGCGTGCTTTTGTAAAGTATTTTCGACACCAAAGTTATAGCTTAGGACATTTTTCAAAAATCAACCTAATTCGCTATAACTAAAAAGCTTTGATACCAATCCTTAACACCCCCAAATTACATTGCGCAACGGAAATACACATTTTGGTGCTAAATACAAACATCGTTATACAAAACATTTTGAACAATCTCAAAATTGTACCTTAGAAATATTAAAGGATATAATTTTAACCAATGTCTAAAACTTTCGATCCCAAGTAAAACGATTTTTAGAAATATTAGAGTTACATTTAGGTCCCCCAAAGATTTTATCCAATCAACAAACAATTTACCAAGGTACATGACCGTACAATTATTTTTATGACAAAAGGGAAAGAAATTTGTTTTAGACCAATCACCACAAAAGCAACCCGCAATCCTTCTCCAGCAAGCTCCGCAATTCTTCAACTTCAATCACCTGAAATACATGCTTAAAATCATCAACACAACGGTTGAGCGAGTCTATAGGTTTTCCAAATCATCATTTGAACACAAGAGAAAAATCAATCAAGATCATTTAATAGAATTGCTGTACATACAATCTATTATTCAGGCAGTCTGGCATATAGCAATAGCTATTGAATTGTATTAAGCTCATGACACCGACCCCTTACTTAGTCACCCACGCCTAAAGCCGGCATGACTAGATGAAATTCTAGTGCCCCTACTAGGGTATCAATTGCAAGAATACCAATTCTCATTCTCATAAAATTATCCTTCCCAGCGGGTTACTTAGCGTAAAGCCCTGGTCTCAGATAGGGTCGTCAGCCCAATAGTACTATTATTAGAATAAGCGGCTATTCCCAACTCACAACATCAAGTCAGAAGATAGTTAACGGCTCATGAATTTAGGGACTTTTGCAATTTAGGTACTTATACAATTCAAATCAACAAAGGCAACATTCGGGTCCAAACTATCAATCATGACTTGTGTTCATTTTACTTTCAAATAGCATGTATCCCCCTCGCGGGTTTTAAAATCATTCAAAACAATTACAAAAGCGAGGCTATAGACTCATCTGGAGTAATAGCAGTAGCAAGACGATCTTCGACGATAGTTGATGCCCGATAAACACAAAAACCGCAACCTATCAAATAAGGCTTGTTCATCAATAATAAACTCAAGTAAAATCCATACTTAGTAACAACAAACTCAAAATCAAAAAAATCACAACCAACCCAAAATAAGAAACAATACAAGTGACCTTTTCCTCCATTCTATATGTTTATTCTATTAGTTAATTCTTTGATAAAAATATGCCGGTACACACCAAATGTACGGGCTCATTTACCCCACTTAAACACATCAAATACTTATGATACTAATCAGAAATGTCACTTACTATATATAGAAAGACCTGTTAAAATCCCATCAAAAGATTTTACTTTTAAAGTTCCCTGCCCGACACATCTTTGAACTACAAAAACCGGACAGTTTTACGTCAACAACTCATATAGTCTTTTTAACTTATTTATCTTACTCCGTTTACAAAACCGACACTCGACTTTGAAAATAAACTCAACATTCTCATACTTAACACTTAACATCAGTCCATGACACATTTCAAAATCCTTTTTATAGTCCCCGAGATTCGATCCAAATATCGACAACAATTATATATCGTGCCGATACTCGTCTCCCGGTACACGAATAATCAAACTAAGTAACTTCGCGCTCGTTTGGAGCTAGAAGCTCTACCTAATATCAAATCGAAGCTAAAAGAATTCTCTACAACATCATCTTATTAGTTTGTTTATTTTCAAACAGTAAGTTAGCCAAAATTGGCCTTGAAACTACTGATCTAAATTGCCTCTTTAAAAACCATACTAAATCAATTTTTCATCCAATTTTAATCATTCCCATAAGCCTAAAATCATCCTAATATCATCACCAACAACTTAACTAACCCATATCACACTTGAATGATCATACAAAAATTTACCCACTCAAAATTTCTAACATGCAATAATAATATATATATATATATATATATATATATATATATATATATATATATATATATATATATATATATATATATATATATAAAAACAACACTAACAACAACATACAAGCATAAAAATGGATCAAACCTTCATGGATCATATGAAAAAAAATAAATGTTGGTGCATGTTGTTAAAAATTACACCATTAGAATCACCATCAAATTTTAGAGATGGGACTTGTTTTAATTTCTCATGAATCAAAGTTGATCATCAAAATCAAATGGGGTTTTTGGTTGAGGGGTGTACAGCAAGACAAAGAACAAGGGAGAGAGAGATTGATTTTTTTTAACCATTTTCTATGTGTTAGAGATAGTGGAAAATCCTTTTATAGTGGGATGGAGAGGTAGATTTTGCCAATTTGTGATAGTTTTGGTCCAAAATGCAATTAAATAGTTTTAAGGGTAGAAAATGTAAATTGTCAATTTTAAAAATATTTACGAGGCTCGAGTTTCGTAAAAATATTTTTCAAAAGTTACAACGCACTCAAAATATTATAATAATATGATCCCGGTTCGACTTAATACGAACTTAAAATAAAAACGTCAAAAATATAAACATCGACACAACAAATAATAAAACATAAAATCTCGGGCATCCGTCGATATCGTGGTCACTAATAATCCTCGCTATTAGTAAAAAGATAAAAATAAGACCTCCAACGTTGGTTTTAAATAAAACCATCAATCGTCATATCATTCAACTCATTAAAAATTTCAAAATCATTCGTAAAATAATATTATATAATATTAAATAAATGACCTCGGGTTTTGGGTTGTCACAAACACAGATGAAAATTTTCACACACATACAAACTATGTGGTGGCTAGGGCAACATAAACCACAACTATCTGTTGCATCATTGGGCCAAGGGCTTGGACTTGAGCTTAATAACGGGCTTGAGACATAAATAGAAAACAACAACTTTAGTCCTTAGAGTCCAAGAAAGCTTCCATTGCAAGTCCACAATGATGACTGAAATAACAAAGAAATGCAACATTAGTACATGAGATCAAATAGGGTTAGCAGATTAAGTCCATAAAATTAACATCTCCCTTAATCTGATAACCCATACAAGTTTATCTTACCTATTTTTTCAACAAGGTTTTCATGCTGATCTATATCCGACCCTTTTGTTAGGTTGTTTGCAGTTTGATTTGCAAAATCCACCTTTGCAGTTTTAACAACACAACTTAAAATCTTTTCTCTCAAAAAATGTAAGTCAATGTCAAGGTGTTTTGTTCTTTCATGAATAACAGGGTTGGCAGCTATTTTATAGCTTAATTACTGTCACAGTGAAGTGTAACAAGGAGAAAGTTTCCACACTGCATGTTTCAAGACTTTTAAGACCCAAATCAGTTCATTGGTTACTGAGGCAAGATCTCTATACTCTGCCTCAGAAGAAGACTTTGAGAGAGTGTTTTGTTTTTTGCTTTTTCAAGAAATCAAATTCTCATTTATAAAAACACAATACCATGTGACAGATTTTCTAGTCACCACATACTTAGCCAGTCAGCATCTGAATAAGCATTAAGATTCATACCAGATGTCCTTTTGAAGTGAATACCCAAACATGGAGAGCTCTTAAGATATCTTAATATCTTGAATACAATTTTGAGATGAGATCTCAAAGGAGAATTCATAAACTGACTTAAACAATACACAACATAAGAAATGTCAGGTCTGGTGTTAGTCAAGTAGATAAGCTTGCCCATGAGCTCCTGGTAATTGAAAATTTTCTCTAGTAAAGGGTCACTATCAGTGGGCTAATTAGATATAGTAAGTTTAGACACCAAAGGAGTCTTAGCAGGTTTACAAGCAAGCATACCATACTCAGATAACAAGTCTAACACATACTTTCTTTGATTTAAACAAATACTGGATTCAGTATCAACAACTTCAATGCCCAAAAAATACTTCCACTTGCCCAAGTCCTTAATCATGAACTTGGTTCTTAAGAAAACTTTAAACTTCTCAATTTCAACAATGTTGTTACCCGTGATAATAATATCATCAACATATACAAGCAAAGCAAGAAAGGTATCACCATGAGACTCGGTATAAAGAGAGTAATCATATTTGCTTTGAGTGAAACCATTTTCATTTAGAATAGAGGCGAGCTTGGCATTCTAATGCCTAGGTGCCTACTTAAGGCCATATAGAGACTTTTTAAGTATGCACACCATGTTTTCACCTCTAGGAAGATGTCCTTGAGGTGGTTTCATATACATAGTTTCATCAAGATCACCATATAAGAAGGCATTATTAATGTCAAGTTGAAACACATGCCAAGATTGCATAATTACTAAGTTAAGGAGACATCTAATAGTAACCATCTTAACAACAGGGGAAAAGGTCTCCTCATAATCTATTCCTTCCTTTTGACAAAATCCCTGAGCAACAACCCTAACCTTGTATCTTTCTACCCATTGGACTTAAATTTAAGTTTCCATATCCATTTGCAACCTAAGGCTTTCCTACCTTTAGGAAGCTCAAAAATTTCCTAAGTGTCATTTTCAAGAAGAGCAGCAAGTTCAGAATTCATAGCATCAACCTAAAGAGGGTTCTGAGATGCTTCAGAAAAACTTTTAGGTTCACTATTTTTATTAAGTTGAGTGATAAAACAAAAAATTTCTTGATTAAGTATAGAATAACTAACAAACCTTTTAAGACCATACTTGAACTTAGAGTTAACAACAAATTCATTATAATTTTTTGGAAAAACAGAAGGTCTAGTAGACCTCTCAAGTTTTGAGTCCCCTGAGCTGAGGTATTTGAATTTGGATCCAAATTTCCTTCAGACTCATTATTTTCATCAAGTGTAACAGCCTCCTCTTCCAACCCAGCATTAGTGTTCTCACTGTTATGAGCATCATCCCCAATAATTGGGAAATCAACAGTGTATACACTATCCCCATGATTGGGAGAGTGGACACCTTCACTATGTGACCCATGGTAACTGTTGTGATAAGGTGTTACTCTCTCATCATCATTAAAAAACTCAGGGTTATCATGATCAAAAAAGGTTAATAGGTTTAAATCTTGAAAAGCATTATAGTTTTTGTCTTTATTAGCTTTAGAAGCAGAATCTTTAAATTGAAATATGGTCTCAAAAAATTTAACATCTCTAGAAACAAGAAACTGATGTCTATCGAGACTATAAACCCTATAACCCTTCTGAGAACTAGAATAACCCATCATAGCACATTTTTCAGATCTATTAGTGAGTTTATCATGACTATTAAGAATAGTAGCAAAAAAAAGACAACCAAACATTATGATATGAGAGAGATTAGGGCAAGTATTGTAAATCATTTCAAAAGGTAATTTTCCATTTAGCACAGAAGAGGACAATCTGTTAATAAGATAGCTAGCAGTCAGCACACATTCAGTCCAATATTTAAGAGGGATTCCCCCTGAAACATAACACATCTAGCAACATTAAACAGATGTATATGTTTCCTTTCAACAACACCATTCCGTTGAGGGGTGTATGCATAAGATGTTTGGTGTATGATTCCTCTTTCATTGCAAAACTTGGTGAAGTTTTGATTCACAAATTCTGTTCCATTGTCACTTCTAAAAGTCTTGATAGTTTTTTTAAATTGATTTTTAATCAAATTATAAAAATTGTCAATAGAAGACATGAATTCATCTTTAGTTTTTATAAGATACACCGAAACAGCCGTGGTATAGTCATCCACAACAGTAAGAAAATACTTATGACTAGAATAGCTGTCCACCTTATAGGGACCCCACAAATCTAAATGCACAACATCACCAAGAAATTTAGTCTTGTGTTTACTTAAAGGAAAAGGTTTCCTAGTTTGATTATCTCTTTGACAGATCTCACAAAAATCAGTTTTATCATCTTTATCTAACTTTAATGAATGCTTTAGCACATTAAATACAGGGTCAGAAGGGTGGCCAAGTTTACAATGCCAATCATAGTGGGACAGAGAGCAAGCAATCACATTGTTACAACAATTATTATTAGTACCTTGAGTGTCTAAATAGTATAAACCACCATAATATTTATCAATCCCCAAAACATTTTTCATATTCAAATCCTGATTCATAAAGAAACACTTACTCTCATCAACCACAACAAAAATTTTATTGTCTTTAGCCAGTTTATGAACATAGATTAAGGTGACACAATATTCTGGTATAACAAGCACATCAAACAAGGCCAACCTATTAGAAAGTCTAAGGTTTCCAATTGTAGATATGATAGCCTCAGTCCCATTAGGATGAGCAACTTTGATATTAAGGTGAGAAATGTCATAAACATTATCTAGCTCTTTATCGTTATTGGTCATATGTATTAGGTTTAATAATTCTCCATCATGTTTATTAGCAACATAAACCAATATAAATACAAATAATCTCTTGGGATTTAAGCCATTACACTCCTAAACCATAAGGGTCATGTGCCTAACTAAATAATAATGCTAATACTCCCCTAGTTGGAACAGGAGGCCTTTGAACGTTCAAACTGGAGCGAAACTCAAAAAATAAAGCACTCGGGAGACCCTTGGTAAAAATATCCGCATACTTAAATTGAGAAGGAAAATGAAGCACACGAACCTGGCCAGAAGCAAACATAATCTCAGACAAAATAAATGTCAATCTCAATGCGTTTAGTTCGCTGATGCTGAACAAGATTAATGGACAAATAAACGGAACTAACATTGTCACAGTAAACAAGATTAGCAGTACAAAGCGGATCATGCAACTCAAGTAAAAAATTTCGAATCCAAGCAGCCCCAGTAACAACATTTGCAACACCACGATATTCTGCCTCGGCACTAGACCGAGACAATGTAACCTGTCGCTTGGCAGACCAAGATAGAAGTTTATCACCAAGGAAAACACAATACCTAGAAGTAGATCTACGGGTAACAACACAACTAACCCAATCAGCATCCGTGTAGGCAGTAAGCTGAGTAGTAGTAGAAACATGAAGTTGGGGCCATAATCAATAGTGCCATGAACATAGCGCAAAATGTGCTTTAAAGCAGTAAAATAAGGATCACGAGGGTCATGCATGTAGAGACAGACCTGTTGCACAACATAAGATATATCCGTGCGAGTGAAAGTTAAATACTAAAGAGCACCTGCAAGACTGCAATATAAGGTAGGGCCACTAACTGGGTCACCCTCGGAACCAAGCTTGGACTCAGTGTCCACAAGGGTCCTACATGGGTTACAATGATGCATATTGGCCTACTCAATGATTTCCTCTGCAAACTTAGACTGAGACAAGAACAACCCAGACTTTGAGCATTGTGCATGTATACCAAGGAAATAATTAAGGGAGCCAAGACCAGTCATAGCAAACTCATTGTAAAGTAATGTGATGACACACTATAAAAGAGCTGCAGACAAAGTTGTGAGCCATATAGCAATAAATAAGCAATATCTGAACCCCGACGATAGACAAATAATGACACTCGGTTTTGTTGTGTTGGAAACCGACGCGTGTGATAAAGCTAGCAAATCGCTAAAACCATGCACGACGGGCTTGTTTAAGCCCATATAATGACCGTTGCAAATGAAAAACATAATCAAGGCGTGCAGAATCAAAAAACCCTATAAGACAATGCATGTAAACTCTCTCTCGGATAATTGGACATGAAGAAACGCATTCTTCACATCAAGCTGATGAATAGGCCAATCACGAGAAATTACGAGACTCAAAACAGTACGAACGGTAGCCGGTTTGACCACCAGACTAAATGTCTCATCACAATCAATACCCTGCTGTTGAATTCATCCGTTGGCAATAAGACGAGCCTTATACCTACTTAATGAGCCATCTACATGAAACTTATGTTTGAATAGCCACATAGAACAAATAATATTAACGTTAGTCGAGCGGGGCACAAGAACCCACGTTCCGTTAGTAATTAAAGCATTGTATTCATCTAACATAGATTTTTGCTAGTTGGGGTCACGGAGGGCTTGAATATGAGAGCGCGGAAGTGGTGGTGACATGACAGTTCATACGCGTAAGAAATTTAAAAATGCTGGCTTTAGCACGAGTAAACATGGGATGAGTGGGTACGGGTTTCTGTTCAGTTTGTATTGAGGGTTCAGTGTAGGCTGCTTGGGGTGGAGATTGAAGTGGGCCTATATCGATGTTTAGGGAAGAAGTAGATGCGGGTGAGCTCGGTAGCGGAGAGTACTGGATCTGGTCAAGCAAAGGGGTTTGGGAACTAGTGGTAGGTGGTATAGTAGGGGTAAAGGGCTCAGGTGGTGTAGGCATAGGCTGAGGAGGAGGTAACATTAAAAGGAAATCATAATCTAGAGGTGAGGAAGGCTTCTCGGTCCCGAATGGGAAGACATCCTCATCAAAGCGAGCATGTCATGAGATAATGATTTTATTAGAAGACATGTCGAGATACCTGTAACCGTGATGGTTTGCGGGGTAACCAAGGAATATGCAACGGGTTGAGAGAGGTTGAAGTTTATGTGTAACATCAACGTGAGGATAGCAAAGACATCTAAAAACACGTAAATGGTCATATGAAGGTGTTTGGTAATATAGCTTGGTAAATGTACTTTAATTATTGATGGCGGTGGAAGGCAAAATATTTAAAAGGTGAGCGGCCATATTAAGAGCTTCCACCCAATATGAGGGAGGTAGATGGGCTTGAAAAAGCAAGGTGCGGATGAGGTTATTGATGGTACGTAACATGAATTCGGACTTGCCATTTTGTTGTGATGTACGCGGGCAAGAAAACCGAAATTGTATGCCATTTTGGCGAAAAAGGTCATGAAAACGGGTGTTGTCATATTCAACCCCATGTTCACATTGCAAAGCCTTTATGTCGACATGAAATTGTTTTTTAACATAAGCCCAAAAAGAAACAAAACTATCAAACAAATCAGATTTTTTATGCAATGTGTAGACCCAAACAAAGTGCAAAAAATGATCTAAGAATATAGCATAATATTTTATTCCACTTAAACTTGGAACCGATGATGTCCATATATCCGAGTGGATAATTTCAAACACCGACTTAACAGAAGACTCATAACTATAAAACTGAAGCTTAACATGTTTACCTAATTGACACGCGTGCCGTGAAGAGGAAAACTTTGATTTATTATATGAAATTAAATTACTTGACTGTAAACGACGAAGCACGTCTTCCCCGGGGTGACCGAGGCGTCTGTTTCATGTAGTGGAACTAAATGAAAGCAAAGCAACAGGAGTTGTGAATGGAGATTGCTGAGTGCCGGGGTAAAGGTCGCCCATACTATCACAACGAAGAAGAAGCTTTTACGTCTGGTAATCCTTTACAAAAAACCATAAGCATCAAATTCAACAGAAACATCATTATCACGGGTAAATTGACGATCATAAATTAAATTCTTAATTATATGAGACGTGACAATAATATGATTCAGGTGAAGAGGCTTATGAGATGTATGCAATAAGCTATGTCCGTTATGAGTAACAGTAATAGAGTTTCCATTGCCAAAAAATACATATGGATAAATGCTCTAATTACTAAAGGAAGTAAGTATACTTGTATTGTCCGCCAAGTGGAAGATGCTCTGGTGTCCATATTCCAAAAGGGAGCTTGAGGTGTCCTATCCTGAAAAGCTTGAGGAATCATGACAGCTTGAGATGGGATGGCAATAGGCACAACATATGCAAAATTCCCAAAAGTTGTTTCTTGATTCATGATGCAACAATATAAAAAAATATAGCATACCAATAGCTGCAGAAGCAAGAAGCGAATACAATAGTAGCAAACCAGTAAAATTATACTAGTACGCAAGTAAGCAGCATAAGGGATAAAAAAATACAAGGCATTTTATTTGATAATTGTATATGCATACAACATCTTTTGGCACATGGGAATTAATGTAAGCTACCAAGCATGTAGCTTAACAAAAGAATTATATGGCAGCTGTACAAAAAGACGACAGACGATTAGGTTTTTTTTAATGGGTGTTTGGCTCTGATTATCATATTAGGTTTAATAATTCTCCATCATGTTTATTAGCAACATAAACCAATATAATACAAATAATCTCTTGGGTTTTAAGCCATTACACTCCTAAAACATAGGGGTCATGGGCCTAACTAAATAATAATGCTAATAATATGCTAGTTAGCCCCAAAATCTATCACCTTCCCATTATAATTCATACCAGATTTAACACTAGTGTCAGAACAATAAAATCTTTTGAAACTATCATTAAAGATCTTGCTAGAGTTAAAATAGGTACCAGTCATATTGGCTTGTACATTCTTTCCATTTTTATTGTTATCCTTAAAAAGAGAGAGTAAAGTAGCCATTTGTTCATCAGTGAAACTGTTAATGCAAGTGATGCCTACAACATTATTAGTGTTAACTAATCTTTCTTAGTTTTGATCATGACAAATTAAAAAGACATTTATCGTCAAAGACAATTGAAAGACGAATTATTTAACAAACACTATAATCAAGGCAATAATCATTTAGGTATTACACAAACATATCTTAATCATGTTTAGTGATCATAAAAAGTGATTAGCCTTAAAACTAACATTTTGTCAAATGTGACAATATTTTAATAAACTTTCTTTGTAAGAAAATAATTTATTAAAATGGAATATGTAAATTTGAATATAGCATATTCCAAATGCCATAGGAATATCCTTTAAAGGTAAAACTTACCTCATATATTACTTCCCTACTAAAGGACAAAAATGAGCGGAGTATACTACCCACGGTTCCCTAAGTAGCTATACGGTTTTTTATCAATAAGGAACCGCATGCACAATTAAGGAACCACAGGCAAATAGCCGTTGGCTTTTGTCTCCAATAAATAGTGAATCAAATCTGCATTTTCCATGAACCTTTGTGGACATTATTTCTGCCTCTTTTCTCTTTTCTATATCCTAATCATTAGTAAATGATCACTTAATGTGTTAAGTATGTTTACCTATGATTATCCTCTTGGTCTCCTTCTTTACTTGTCCAAAGAGAAGATCACTCACACATCTGTGATATGGTTAAAGATGAAGTCTTGATGAAGATCAACCTACCTTAGATCTAGTCATGTTCATCATTTTTATTTGAGTCTTGTGTAGATTCAATGTATTTGTGGATACTTGGATTAGTGTTGTGTCGATCCAATGTATTTGTGAATACTTGGATTAGTCCTGTGTAAATCCATTATATATGTGTATACTTGGATTTGTCTAGTGTGGATCCAAGTTACATGTGTATACTTGGATATGTTTTATTAAGTTATAAGTCTTGTGTGTAAGTTCTCAATAAACTATAAAGTGATGTATGTATGTATCTTGTGAGTTCTCACTTAGCTTCAAAGTGAAGAGTTGTGAAGATTGGTTCTAGCGTTAGATTAGAACTCGACATCTAGCCTTTTGTCAGAAAAGAAGATGGGCGACGAAGATTGGTTCTAGCTTTCGATTAGAACTCGACATCTAGCCTTGTGTCAGAAAATGGTGAAGTAGGCGACGTATGTAGATTGGTCATAGCTAAGATTAGGTCTCGACATTTAGCTTAGTGTCGGAAAATAATGTAAGCGATGTTGTAAGGTTTTCTCTGCCAAGAAGGGAACTTGTGGATATAGTGGAATCTCGAGTAAGGTGTACTCGAGGAGTGGAGTAGGAATGAGGATAGAGCTTCGTTGTCGAACCACTATAAATCTTGGTGTCGTTCTTTAGGTTGCTTCTTTAATTAATCTTTACTTACATTTACATTCTTGCATTGCATTCAATTGTCGCTTATCATTGTTAATGCATTTAGAATTGAACCTAACCACTATGCAACTAGCTTTCAAGTAAAAGGTGGTTTTGACACAAACCTAATTGAAAGAATTTTAATTAAGACATTAACCGAAGAGAAACTATTCAACCCCCTATAGTTTCTACAATTGGTATCAGAGTTATGGTCACTCAAGATATTTTAAGTATATTGTGCTTTAAAGCTTGGATCGATTCAAAGTCTCCTCAAATAGAAGGATTCGTTGTACTAAAGTTTCTCTTTGGTCAAAACTATTTTTTCATTGAAAATAGTCCCTTTAATTGATAATTATGCATCATATCTTGTTTAGTAGCTTATATACATTTTAGATTTACTCTTTAAATGTATCTACTAGTTTGCATCTTTCTTTGTGTAGATACACGTGAAGATTAATCATTTATTTGATTGTGGATCGAGTTACTTGCACTTGTAGAAAACTCATCTCCTTAGATTTTCAACATCTTAGGATGATGACATCAAGATTAATGTTAGTGATACTAGTCCTTGAAGACTAAGTATTCACTTTAGTCAAGTTTGGGCATTGCATTGGTTCTTAGAATACTTGGAATGCATTTTGCGGCTGGTACGTTTTCGTCCTTCCACACGCCATATTGATCATTCTTTTGATCATTACTTGACTATGTGCTTGTTCTTGGCATCCTTGCCTTGACATTTGTTTGTGGTAAGTGATTCTATTCTTATACCCTCTCAAACCTTCATTACTTGGATACTTGACTCACTTAGGAGATGTAGAGTGAGTTAGTAGTAGCTTAAAGTATCAAGCATACCTTCCATGGTTTGCACCCATATAGTTAGTAGGCCCTATATCATGTGTAATATGTGAAATTGAGCTCATCTATAGGATGATTGATTAAACCCTTGAGATACCAAACTACATCATATTTTGTAGTTAGGATATTACACATTTGGAATTGAGATATTCCAAGGATCGTTATTGCAATCCCTAGCAATAATTTGCGTCCGATAATGTAGGAGGGAAAGTGAATATGTACTCTTGCTCATATTTTGAAATATTTTAAGACAAATACTTGAAAGTGATCTTATACTATTTTACAAAATTGCTTGGTATGGTTCATTACCAAAGCCGTTTAGACTTTCTCCGGAAAGGCACGTCTTAAACCACTATAGATGACACAAGCTCTTCGTTTCTACTACTTGAAGATTGTCACTCATCTCTTGAGCATTGAACTTAGTCTTGATCCATTCCTTTTGGTTTCTCTCTTCTTTGTCTCTTTCTTATGAGTAGTCATTTTTCTGTATCGGTCTTATTCAGTCTTTTTCGGTCTCGATTTAACTCGTAATCCTTCACAAAGGAATTATAACCTAGTATTGAAGTGGTCCAATGATTTCCAAAAGGCTTGAGATATATTTTAAGTATTTAGAAAAACTTGGTTTTGAAAAATTCATTGATTTTCATGGTTTTTAACTGCCCTCTATAGGAGGTTCTTTAATTGTCATGGCTCAAGGCGTTGTTCCATATCAATAAGGAACTGCAGCCCACTAGTGACTAAATTAATAAGATTTTAATTAAAAATCTATTTTTCAAAAAAACCCCACCCTTTCTTCTCCATAGAGGCGACGGGTTGTTTCTGTTTTCCACCATTGTTGTTTCATCAAAAAGCTTTAATCACTCAAATTAATTGATTCCAAGACTTGGGTTTCACTCATCCTTCTTCCAACATCATTTAATTGTAAGCACATTCATTCAATTTCAATCAATTTGTTCTAGGGTTCTTAATTTTATAATTGGGGATTTTTAAAATTACAATCAAATTAGAACCTAATTAGGAATATGGATTGACATAGTTGTAATGCTATGATTCTTTTGGTTTGAATTCATTGTGATTTCACTAAAACCCACTTTTTGAACAATACTAATTTTGACTAAGTTATTTTCATTAAATGATGGAATTGATATGAACTCATGAACACATTGGTAATTGCATTGTTAATGCTTACCTAAAAACGAATTTTGAAGAATCAATATTCAATGTTCATGTTTGATTTTGCATAAATCACATGTATTAGTCAAAGATGAAATGGGTACATTGTGAACATAAGAATGATAAGGATTAATCCTTTTGTTTGTCAAGCAATTGATTAAACACATTCTCATGATTTTGGTCTTTTTTCATTATGTAACATAAGACTGATTGGAACATTATTTTTGTGTTGTAGTTAGGTACTTAATCATGACTTTGGAAACTCTAAAAGATCATGAGAAAACTAGAGAATATATGCCTATTCTTTCTACTTCGTGTCAATCTCGTTCTCTCCAAAATACTCTTCGGTCTATAGAAACTCGTAGTTTTCATGAAGGACGCATTCTCCCTTCTAACCTCCATGGACTTGAATTCATTCAATTCATGTTCAAATATATTGGCTTTGATTGTTTTCTTGACATTGATGAGCCAATATTTCCTTCCTTTCTTATGAAATTCTTTAGTTCCTTCCCATTAATGTGCATCAATAATGGTTTATCTATAAGATTTTCCATCAAGGGGAAAACCATTGTATACACTATTGAAGAATTTGGTGAAATTTAAGGTGCCATATAATGGTCAATGTAGGTTCACCGATGCTTGGAGTATTGACTCTTTAGAATCAGCCTCTATTAATGTGCACTATGTGACCGAGCTTCCTTACTCTTCTCTCATTTCCGGAGCATTTTCTAAACCTCGTGAACATTGTTGTCTTGGTGACTTTCAAGGACATGTTCGCACTCTCACTCCTTGGGAATTGCTTACTAACGAACTTAATGATTTCATGATCCCTTGGGCGGAGATCATTAGGGAAAACGCAATGTGCATGGGTGGAAATCGCAATCGTGTTCATGCATGCCTAGCGCATATGTTGTATTGTGTTGCTACCTCCACCCCATACAATCTTGCATATTTCATCGTTAGTAGGATTAGCTATGTTCTCTTTAAGTCAAAATATCCTAGTCTCCCTTATGATATGCTTCTTACTCGTTTTCTTAGAAGAGTTGATCATGACTTTCCTCTTTTAAATGTGTCATCTTTCTGCTCCGTTGATCATGTGATGCATCCCATTGAAGGGAATCTCATACAAGAGTCTAAAAATGACAACTGTGAAAAGGAAAGCGATCATCAAGATGAAGCTCATGATGTTGGGTGTGGTTTGTCTCCAACTATTTGGAAAGACAAGTTTGAAATCATTGTCGGCATGAGTTCTCCGAGTAAATCTTTGTCTTTCTCTAGTTCGCTATTTTCCTCTCAAGACATTAATCTTGATTATCGGTATTGCCTAAATCATTATCTTCTTGAGAACCCAAGTGAAGGATCAAGGAACATTGATGAAATGTTCATGAGAGAAAGTGAACGAGGGGCTATTGTTCTTGGTTGATTCCATGATTTTATCTCGGATTTGTTTCTTATCTCTTTATTTATACTTTCGTTTGTAGTACTAATACTTTGTGTTTGGATTGCCTAATATTTTAATCCTAATGCGTTCTTGTGATCGATCTTTCGATTTTCATAACTTTGTGCAATTATGTGTTGTTAGCTATCTAGATTTTGGTTAGTAATCTACTTCGGCTTGTTAAACCTTTGTCTAAAATCTGGGCTTGTGAAAATTGCTAGAAGACCACCTTTTTATGCCTTCTACCCACGGTTCTTTAATTCTGGGCGGTTCTTTATCAATAAAGAACCGCGCCTCTATTTGAGGAACCGCAGGTTGTGTGTTCGAGAGCATCTTTGCTTTACACTGTTTTCTCTAAATCTTTGTAAACATTGATGAATTTTTTGCTAAAAACCAGCTTTTTCCCAATTAGCCTACCTAATTTCATTATTCATCAAAATGAAGTTTAACCCGTTACTAGTTTGGATCATCCCATCTCGTTCTTAAACCTCTTTTGGTTCCTCTTCTTCTTCATCCTCTAAGCCTTCTTATAAACTTAGACACACAACCATGGTGTCCACAAGATGATCAAACTCTTCCAAACACTCTTCTTCCAAAAGAAACCTTAAGATTAAGATCAAGTTGCCTAAACAAGGTTTTTCATCTTTTCTTACACTTAAGAATGAGATATCTCCTATTCTCATTTGTTCACCACCTTCACCACCTCTTGCTCCATGGAAGACTAGCTCAACTCATGTCACTAACCATTCACATGGTTCTACATCTTCTTCATTCCAATCTAGGATGAACGAGTTGTCTTCACCCCTCACTCCAAGTCCTCTCTTGGATGTGAACCCTCAACCTCTTCAAAGCATTCATTTTGAGGGTGACTTTGTTTAGCCTTTGGTTACCTCACCTTTCACTCCATTAAACTCACCCATTTCACCATTGGACACCATGCCTCATCCTCCCTCTAATACTCCAATTTTGGGTGTTCCCATTTCCCACTTCATGGGTGATCCATACTTCTTTAGTTTCCTAGAAGCTCATGGCTCAAATTGTCCATGTTGCCTCTATAACAACTACATCATTCAAAACCTAAGAATAGAGATGTTTGGACTTCATAGGAGGTTGAAAGATTTCTTGTTGACCTTATTCACCAATGCTCCTCCTCCTAGGAGATGAATGATGATTTTCTAAAAATGTTTTTAAAGAAAATCAAGCCAAGGAAGTCTACCAAATCAAGAACTAGATTAGAAAACTTTGTAATAGTTAGTTGTTATTTCATTTCTAGTATTTCCTTCCTTCATGAGTTTTTTATGAAGATGTTTAATAGATTAAGCCCTTGTATGTTTCAACCTATGTGATCACATTAATCAACTTCAATTTAATTAAAATTGATCCTTAATCTATCATAATCTCTAAAACTTGACTAAAATTGGATAAAAATGTTACTTAAATATTTTTTCACCCTTTGTCAAGACACTCTTTGTGAGTGTGTTGCCTTTTGTGCAACCAAAGCATAATCTAGTGCTAATAGAGGTAAAAATCCAAGATTTTCTTAATTTTGAAAGAGTCCAAACTTTTCTCAAAACTTTGAAAATCAGATTTTTCATGTCCACTGTGGGCGGCTCATTAAATGCCGCGCGGTTCTTTATATTTAAAGAACCACATGTTCTTTTAAAGAACCAAAAAGGACAGAAAGCTACTTTTTGGCTCGTTTTGGTCTTTCTTCTTTGACCTCGGTATTTTTCAAGATTCTTTGTTTGCTAATTTTTGCTAAACATTCCTTGAAACCTTTTGTTTTCATTTCAAATCTTTGCCTTGTCTACTTTCTTTAAATCCTCTTGTTTTGGGAGTTCTTCTTCTCATCCATCACAATGTCTAATTCTTCTAATCTTAACCTTGACATCTCTTTGTCACAATCTTCTAAACCCAAAGCTTCTTCTTCTAAGCTTTCTAAGGAACCAAAAATCTCGGTTCGACCCGTTTGGATCAAGAAGACTAAGCATCATCATGGTGCCTCTTCTCCTAAACCTTGCAAGACTTCTTCTTTCTCTCATATTGAGTATTGGAATGAGTCTTACTCAATCAATCCAATTACCGAAGAAAAAGAAATTCTTCCACCACCACCTAAACCTTTCAACTCCCCTCAACTCAATGACCTTTCTTCTTCCCCTAATCTCACTAGGCATTGTGAAAACCTTTCTTATCTAATTTCTCCTTCTCCTCCACTACCTTCTCATTATGATGGTCCTCCCCCATCAAACGACTTTGTTTTGCATCATGGAAGCTCATGTACGTGTTGTCGATTTCAACAAATTGAACTTGCTCATGTGTATGACAAGCTAAATTTTCTTGAATTTCTTCTCACTCGACCTCCTCTGAAAGTATTTATTCCCGTGAATAAATCTTCGAATGATGCCTCGTCGTCTTATTTTTCCAATTAAAGCACATTTTGTGTTTTAATTGTTTGAATCAAATAAAAACCTAAGCAATCTTGGAGGACTATCACTACTAGAATAGTTTATGCTTATGTTGTTTATTTTTCTTATTTGTTGGTTTAATATTCATATTGTGTGTATGAATATTTCCCTTGTTTGTTCTTTCACATTTTTGTAATATGATTGTTATGTGTGTTACTTCTTTTCCCGCTAATTCTTTATCATACTTATTGTTAAGGGTTGATCATGGTTAAACTTTACAATTGCTTTTGGGTGATTCCAACAATTCTAAGTTTTAACCATTTGACATAGTATCATTACAATTGGTATGGATGTTTCTTTTCTACCTTTATTCCACTAATTGTACATTGGTTTTGTCAAAACATCCTCCTTGGACATACTTAGCAAATACTTACTTCTAATTTGAGATTTCTTTTCTTCATCCCTCTCAAGTTATTTAGTAGGTAGTGAATAATATATACATTAGTGTTTCTTTTCTTTCTACTAACCTTTGTATGTAGCTTGTCACCTTAGCTCAATCACTTGGTGCCCCAAGCTAGGGGAGTAAACACCAAGGGGGAGCTACTAGCAAAGTCGATTCTTCTTTTTTTTAAAGACTTGTGCTAACCTTTTTGCTTCGACAAAGGGGGAGAAATGATAGTGATAAACTCGTTAATAATTCGAATAATTTTGTATTTTACATAAATGAGTTTATAGTTTGTCGTAATAAAATAAAGAGAGATTGTTAATGCAAGTGATGCCTATTATTAGCGTTAACTAATCTTTCTTAGTTTTGATCACGAGAAATTAAAAATACATTTATCGTCAAAGACAATCGAAAGACGAATTATTTAACAAATACTATCATCAAGGTAATAATCATTTAGGTATTGCACAAACATATCTTAATCATGTTTAGTGATCATAAAAAGTGATTAGCCTTAAAACTAACATTTTGTCAAATGTGACAAAATATTTTAATAAACTTTCTTTTTAAGAAAATGTTTTATTAAAAAGGAAAATGTAAATTTGAATATGGAATATTCCAAATGCCATAGGAATATCCTTTGAAGATAAAACTTACCTCAAATATTACTTCCCCACTAAAGGACAAAAAGGAGCGGAGTCTACTACCCACGGTTCCTTAAGTAGCTATGCGGTTCTTTATCAATAAGTAACCGCAGGTAGGGGTGCAAACGAGCCGAGCCGTGCCCGAGCTCAACAGGGCTCGGGCTCGGCTCGAAACATAGATAGTGGGCTCAAGCTCAGCTCGATAGCTCGTCGAGCTTTTACGTTTAAGGCTTGAGCTCGGCTCGATTAGGATTCGAGCAAAGCTCGAGCTTAGCTTGAAAAGCTCGAAACTATATATAGGAAACAAATATATCACTATCGTTTACACACCACCACAAATTCTATGTTTGTATTAAACTCTGATAACGACTATCAATAAATTATTTAATTTTATAGTTACTCTATATAATAAGGCTAATACTCAAATCAACGTTTGCTTACCTATATGAAAATATATTTATACTAAGGCTCGAAAAGCTCGATAAGGGCTCAAGCCAAGCTATCAAAAGCTCGAGCTTGGCTCATTATATGTTTCGAGCCATACTATTGGGCTTGAGCTCGGGCTTGGGCTCGATAAAAGCTCGGATCGATCGAGCCGAGCTTGAACTCGAGCTCGAATAGCTTGATAAAAGCTCGGCTCGTTTGCACCCCTAACCGCAGGCATAGTTAAGGAACCACAGGCAGAGAGCCATTGGTTTTTGTCTCCTATAAATAGCGGATCAAATCTGCATTTTCCGTGAACCTTTTTGGACATTATTTCTGCTTCTTTTCTCTTTTCTATATCCTAATCATTAGTAAATGATCACTTATGTATTAAGTATGTTTACCTATGATTATCCTCTTGACACCCTTCTTTACTTGTCCAAAGAGAAGATCACTCACACATTTGTGATGTGATTAAAGATGAAGATCAACCTATCTTAACTCTAGTCATGTTCATCATTTTTATTTGAGTTGTGTAGATCCAATGTATTTGTGGATACTTAGATTAGTGTTGTGTTGATCCAATGTATTTGTGAATACTTGGATTAGTATTATGTAAATCCATTGTATATGTGTATATTTGGATTTTCTTGTATGGATCTAAGTTACATGTGTATACTTAGATATGTTTTATTGAGTTGTAAGTCTTGTGTGTAAGTTCTCACTAAACTATAAAGTGATGTGTGTATGTGTCTTGTGAGTTCTCACTTGGCTTCAAAGTGAAGAGTTTTGAAGATTGGTTCTAGCTTTGGATTAGAAGTCTACATCTAGCCTTGTGTCGGAAAAGAAGATGGGTGACGAAGATTGGTTCTAGCTTTCGATTAGAACTCGACATCTAGCCTTGTGTCGAAAAATGGTGAAGTAGGCGACGTGTGTAGATTGGTCCTAACTAAGATTAGGTCTCGACATTTAGTTTAGTGTCGAAAAATAATTTAAGCGATGATGTAAGGTTTTATCTGCCAAGAAAGGAGCTCGTGGATATAGTGGAAATCTAGAGTAAGGTGTACTCGAGGAGTGGAGTAGGATCGAGGATGGATCTTCATTTCTGAATCACTATAAATCTTGGTGTCGTTCTTTAGGTTGCTTCTTTCCTTACTCTTTACTTACATTTACATTCTTGCATTGCATTCAATTGTCACTTATCATTTTTAATGCATTTAGAATTGAACGTTACCACTATACAACTAGCTTTCATGTAAAAGGTAGCTTTGACACAAACCTAATTGAAAGAATTTTAATTAGGATATCAACCGAAGAGAAACTATTCAACCCCCCCCCCCCTCTTCTAGTTTCTATAGAAACCAGTAGCACAACTAGACCCAACAGAGTTATTGGAAACATTTTTCCCTTTAAAATTTTGTCCAAGTTTTTTCCTCCCAAAATCAGTGGGGTACCTAATAATCTTAAAACACCTATCAATGGTGTGACCATTATACCCACAATTCTCACAAACCAACTCAGCATTAGAGGTAACATTAGGTCTAACAGTATTAGGATTATTAGGTCTAAATCCTGTGGTGCTATTGGTAGGTCTGAAATTGTTAGTAATAGGTCTCAACACATTAGCATTAGGGTTATGAATTCTCTGAAAATTGTTTCTAGTAGGCAAATTAGACAAGAAGGCAGAGGTTTAAGCTCTGTGGGGGGACCCAGACGCAATACCAGATGTCACTCTATGAGACTCCTCACTAGAAATGATGGCATATGCACCCTTTACATCAGGAAGGTTCTCCCTAGACAAGATAGAACATCTAATACTCATGTAAGAATCATCAAGACCCATTAAAAATTGCGTCAGTTTCAACAGTTGGTTATGCTTTTTAAAGTCACTAGAAGCAACACACAATAGGCAACTCAATCATGACATCATATTGTTTCCACAAAGCATTCAACTTATGATAATAATCAGACAAATTAGAACCATTTTATTTCAAGGTATTAATCTTATGATGAAGATTAAATATAACATAACCATCAACCTTATGATAAGTCTCTTTTAATTCTTTCCAAACATGTTTAGCCTTTTTTGAAAAAAACTGACCAAGAAAAAATTCCTTAGATATGGAGTTAAGAATCCACCCCAAGACAACAACATTAACCTTGTATAATTGTTTTCCCAAAACTTCATCAGTTATAGACCTCTTGCAAGTACCATCAATAAAACTAGTTTCATTTTTTTCTTCCAAGGCTAAAAACATAGCATTAGCCCAAACTTGGTAATTTTCAGTTCCTTTTAATTTAACAGACACAACAATCAACACTACTGAATCATTAGGGTGTAAGTGTAAAGGGTTTCTCACATCAAGTTTGGTGATGAGTGTGACTGGATCAGTCATACTCTCAGTATCAGATTCACCATGTTAAGACATGGTGAAGGTCAACAAGGTCAAACAATGAACTCAACCAGAGCCAACTAAGTTCCCAGGCTTCCAAACCACTCAAGGTGGTAGGTCAAGGGCAAGGCCAAGGTTAAAGGTCCAAATAAAGGGTAGAATAAAAAACAAAAAACCTAACCCCAACAAATAGCAGCAAAAAACAATCAAGCAATCAATCAACAAATAAAACAACTCATACAATTAAAGACAGAGTGATGAGAGGTGTTGCAGTGCACGCGAATAAGCACAATGGAACTGTTACTCCTAAATTCACTTAGTCTATGATGTAACAAAACCTCCAACAAACAAACCCTAATTTTTCTTCTCGGGAAAATTTAGGGCAAACCACCAGTGAGGGTAGATCAACCACCCAATCAACTAGAATAGTAACAAGAACCACCACACAGCAACCAATCTTCCCAAAGAGTGAAACTCTAATTTTTTTCTCGAGAAAAATTAGGGCAAATCACCTCAATCGAAAGATAAGCCAATCAATCAACATAATCAATAACAAAAATGATAACCACCACCAGATCTCCGAAACCCTAATTTTTTCTCAAAAAAGTTAAAGGAGTGAAATTAATAGATCCAAATGTAATATTGTAATATTAACAGATCCAGCTATCTCAAAGCCGATCTAACCAAAAAAGTAAAACAAAACCCCCCAATTTTGATCAAAACCCTAAAAAATTTCATCTATTTCTAATAACCAGTCTCTAATACCATGTAGAAAAACATGATTCAAGAGATCTGAAAACGATTTTACTTATATTAATCAAGATACTTAAAAATAACAATAGATAAAACATAAAAGACTGCTAATAAGGTGTTGTCCAATTATCTACATGATAATAGTTTTTACAAATCAAAGAACAAGAACAAACTGAGGTTTACAAAGATCAAACTAGAGAAAGAGAGTAATAATAAACACACATGAAAACTTTCACACACACAAACTATGTGGTGGCTAAGGCAACATAAACCACAACTATTCGTTGCATCATTGGGCCAAGGGGTTGGACTTAGGCTTAATCACGGGCTTGAGACATAAATAGCAAAACAACAACTTTAGTCCTTAGAGTCCAAGAAAGCTTCCATTGCAAGTCCTGACTGAAATAACAAAGACGTGCAACATCGAGGGTCGAGTATCGGCTCGTCTCACTCCAGGTGTTGCTCCTCTGGGCCAGGAGAGTTGCCGGAGCTATTCCTTGTGGGGTGGACAATGGACGGTGCCAAAATGTCACCCGGGGTTAAGGTGTTCCCGCCAATCTTCACCTTTTGTGGAAATACGGTTAACAGATTAAGTCCATAAATTTAACAGAAGGCCACCAAAGAATGCAAAAAGTCACAATACGACCACCATAACACACAACTATAAAATAAAAATATCTTTTGACTAGTTTATACCGAATATACTGCAGACAGGCTTTATCAGATAAGTATTTATTATGAAAAGCAACTTGTGCACTTTAAAACCAAACTAGATAAGGGTTTAGATTCTTTTGCTTATCGCTTTAGGGCACGAAACTGTTCATGGATTGTCTGGCAGAAACTGTTAATAAGAGCTCAAGGAAAAAGTTCATGGATTTTTTTTATTTTTTTTAAATAAGTCCTTTTTTAATACATTATTAAGTTCCTAACTTAAATTTTTGTTTGTTTAGAGAAGTAAGTTCCTAAACTTCATCAATCAGGATTATTAACTTCTCTCTGGCTTGTTGAGCTTCAGATCTCAACATCTACCCCAACTGTGACGGCATGCATATAGAGCAGATGTCATCATTACTCTCTTGTTGATATCCAATTAGCAACCCATAACTTAGACAACAGAATGGTGACTGGTCACCTTGTTGTAAATGACTCTGTTATTATGTCATTATGCTATATATTTGCTCCAAGTGCTGTAAGGCTTCTTCCATCGAATAATCTTGTCCAATGCACATTTGTATCAGAAAAAGTAGTTCGTATGCTATCTCAATTTGAGGAGCATATAGTATAATTCGCGGATCCACTAGATTCTTGATCCTTGTATCAGAAATGTTAGAAATTTCGCCGAGTGGGCATTCTTTTAATACCAAATCCAATCGTCTTTTGCTAAGGATAGGTCTCCCTGTGAGTATCTCCAATATCAGCATTCCAAGACCATCAACATCACATTTCCTACTCATGAAGTCTGAAAATTGATATCATTTTAGATGCAGATTTTATCATAAACAGTTTATAAAATTATAAGGGCAACAATAATTAATTACTTACCCGCCACAGATGATTGATTTACCAGCATTGCCACATCAAAATAGAAAAGCTTTGCATTGAAATCCTGAAAAATGATAATCTGAAATAAGAATCAAGGGAATATGAAGCAGGCCTCCTTAAATAGTCAAATTCCTTAGCCTCTTTTGGAAAGAAGAAATGGAAATACATGTCCGAAAATGGATAAATACTAGCCAAAGGCTTACCTTATCAAGCAAAACATGATGTGTGTTTAGCATCCAACCTTTGACGATCAAATTCCTACGATGCAAGAAAACCAGGCCACGAGCAACTCCTACTGCTATTTTGATCCTCATAGTAAATGGAAGGTCCGCTACAGCTCCTACAACCGCAAAGAATAGTTCTCACCATGTCTTCAGGTTCATAATTTAATTGGTATTTTATTATTTTCTAGAGAGTAATACCTTGACGAAGGTAATCCTCTAAGTTCCCATTCTTCATGAACTCATGTACAAGGTAAAAATTTTCATCTTCCAAGCAGTATCCTCGGAGCCTATGAAGATTTGGATGTCTAAATTCACCCCATAATTGACTAAATTCACCCCATAATAGTAAATCCCCCTACATATGCAATTTTTTACATTCAAACTCATTAGCTAACTATTCGATATAACTGCTTCAGTGTCATTCAACTGTGTAACATAATCTGCATCTTTGTATGAGTTATAGAAATGTGACTTTTGGTGTTTCAGTTGTATAAAGTGCAATCAACACTCATCCTTGCTATTAATATAGAACTGAAAGAAAAAGATGATTTGTTCACCTCAGGCCTATGTAAGTCTATCTTTGTATAAGTTATATCTTCATTGTTTTGCAAACCTTCTAAAGAGTAAGTCTAGCTTTATGTGTTATTAATTTAAGAAATGAATAAGAAGATGGTTTGTTCACCTCTGGCCTATGTAAACACTGCATCATAGTAATGGCCAGTCCAACACCTGGTTCGGAGGGGGAGTATGTTTTCTCATGGATCCAACCTGTAAAAGCCCAATGCTGCGCAACTCTTGTCTTTCCATTCCTAAATTTCCCAGTAGCACATTTAAGCTCAGTATAAGAGAACATCGTTAATTTATTCGCAAGCAATTGATCACTATCAAGAAGCACTTCATCGTAATTGACACTGTAGTCTTCTGTGGACACTGGGCTGCAATCAAATTTGATTTCACTGTCGCTTGGAGACATTCTCTCGTTATGGGCTTAAGGAAAGATAAAAACAAAATTAACAAACCATATACTTATAAGGTTAACATGAATACAACTATAAGAAAGTTTAACAAATTTTTGAAAATTTAGCACCTGTTTATTCTTTCAGGTGCTTATTAATTTATTCTTATAACTGGAATAGAGTTGTGTTATTAGAGAGTTTCCAAGTATTAGGGTTTAGTATCTGCTCATTACCAGGAGACACATTACTAGATTCACCACGATCCTCTGTAGGCACTGAGTCACATTCAATGTTGATTTTGCTGGTGTATAATGCTTTTGTCTCACCTACGAGTAGTAAAAAGAAAACACATATGTACTTTCAATCATATAATGCCTTATCAAAAACTACTAATTTAAAGAAAACTAGAAAATTTCTCTAGTGTTCCGGAAAAATATTTGCTCGTTACCAGGAGGCACATCTTTGGGATCAGCACCATCCTCTGGGGGCACTGAGCTGCAACCAATATTGATTTTGCTGTCCCTTGATGACTGTGTCTCACCATGGTCTTAAATAAGACAATAAACGAAAAAAATTAATACCTTTGATAATAAAATGCCCATATAAAGTAGAAATGAACAAAAATCAAGGAAGTGTCCAAGTATTGGGGGTGAGTATATGCTAGTTACCATGAGGCATATCATTGTGATTGTTACTATCCTGTGCGGGTACTGAGTTGCAGTTAATGTCGATTTTTCCATCCCTAGATGATATATGAATTATATCAGATCTTAACTCGGTAATAAAAGGAAATACCCTGTGGGAGAAGACCGTGTTACCTTGTCATTCTGCGATAAATTTGTTCCAAGTCGTGTAACAGTTCATCTATAGTATAGTAGAGTCCTGTACACATTAGTATTACAGAAAGCAGTTCGCGTACTCTCTCAATTTCAGGGGCACTTAATATCATTCTTGGATCTACCAGATCCTTAATCATTGTATCTGGTATCTCACCAACTTTGCTGGATGGATATTCTTTGATCACCAAATCCATTCGCCTTCTGGTAAGGATAGGTCGCCCGGTAAGTATTTCCAAGAGCAACATTCCAAGACCATTGATATCACATTGCCTACTCATAATTTCTGAAAGTTGAGATCATTTTAGATGCAGATTTTTGTAAACGATTAATTATTGAATTAAAGAGAACATATATAAGTGATAACTTGCCTATTGTTAATGACTGATTCACCAGCCTTGCCACATCAAAATAAAAAAGCTTTGAATTAAAATCCTGCCAAATGCTAATTCTAATAAGCTTAACTAGAATAAAGAGAATATTGGACTTATCAGGATCTTTATCTTCTAAATTAGTTTGCATCTGTAGGTCCAAAAGTGGATAAATAGCAAAAAGCTTACGTTATCAAGCGAAATATGATGTGTGTTTAGCATCCAACCTTTAATGATCAGCTTCTTACGGTGCAAGAAAACCAAACCACGAACAACTCCTACTGCTATTTTAACTCTCATTTTAAATGGAAGTTTCGCTGCAATTTCTAAAACCACAATGAACAATTCTCACATTGTTTTCAGATCAGTAATATTAAAGGTAATGAATCGCTATCTAGAAAGTAATACCTTTACGAAGGTAATCCTCTAAGTTCCCATTCTTCATGAACTCATGTACAAGGTAAAATTTGTCATCTTCCATGCAGTATCCTAGGAGCCTGTGAAGGTTGGGATGACTAAATTCACCCCATGATTGTAAATCCCCCTGCATATGCATTTGCTTGGATGTGTGAATTCAGTAATTAGTTACTCAAACAGGAAGAATTGCTGCAATGTGAGTCAACTGTGTAACATAATCTATGTCCTTGTATAAAATATAGAACATGAGACATAAGTGCATTTAGAGTTCAACTGTTCATCCTTTTCAATGCTTTAATAAGTGAGTGTATCTTTCCTACTATTAATATACAACTATGCTAGAACTAGAAAGTGAACTAGAAAGTGACTTAAACTCTAGAGTTTATTTTGTAAATTTGGTACTTTGTGTGACTTTATTCACAAAGCTTTTATTTTCTTTGTCCCTTTTGAATATTAGTTTCCTACATTTTGAATTAGGGTTTGCTACATTTGAGTTTGTCTATGTAACTTGGTTTGGGTACTTAAATAAACATTTCGATTCGTTTGTCGAATTTCATATTTGTTTTGCATTTAAATTACCAACAAGTGGTATTAGAGCTAGGTTAGCTATAAAGAAAAAGAAGAAAAACAGAAAAACAAGGTTCGTTCACAATTTGGTTTGATGTCTTTGCAAATGATCCTATATGGTCTTGGAAAATTTTGATTTTAAATATGCTCATTGGATCGTTTGATTCAATACGATCATCCCTTTAGATTTTGATCGATTGACATTCGATATAGTTTTGATTGGTTATTTTTTGAATTCATTCAGTTAGTAATGTATTTTTTTGGCCCTTTTGTATTGGTATTGGGTTTGAATTAGAATATGGGCTCTTTTGAATTTGGCAAGTTTGTATTTTGAGAATATTGGGCACGTCTGGGAAAGTTTGTTATTTGTTAGGAGTTTAAGTTGTTAATATGATTCGTTGGGAGTTTAATTTGTTATTTGAAGACCATTCTATGTTGGTTATTTAGGGAATTTTGTCCGTAATTCCTATTAAAACTGGGTCATTAAAATTATTATCCGTATTATACTCAGGCGTTTTTCTCGGACGTTTGAATTTTGGCTCGTTCGTCAAGTTATTTATTAGCTTGAATTTGTTTGATACAGATAATAAGTTTGAAGATCTATTTAACGTTTGAAGACTTGGCATCAATCGGGTCATTTCGAATTTGTCCGATCATTTGGAACATCTTAGTTTGGAAAATTTCGGATCTTTGTTCATTGGGATTTTGAAGTTAGTTGCTCGAATTTGACTGTCTTTGGTGAATGGCATGTGAGTCGATTTGTTTGTTTTCTTGGTCTTGTTTGAATTTGTTGGCCAACATTTGATTGTTTTTTTTGAAGTCATCGGCATTCGCTTTTGATCGATTTGTTTCGGATTGATTTTGGAAATTTGAATAAGACGGAATACTCGTTGGTTTTAAGTTCCGACTGCAGTTGAAGTGATGGAAGTGATTGTGGAGATTGTTGGAAAGTGATTCAAACTCTAAATTTTGTTTCTCAAATTTGATATTTTGTGTGACTTAGCCACAAAGTTACTTTAGTCTATAAATAGAATTAATAGCTTTTATTTTCTTTGTATCTTTTGAATATTAGTTCTTTTGAATATTAGTTTGGTACATTTCGAATTAGGGCTTGCTATTTCTGAATTTGTCTTTGTTATTTGGTTTGGTTATTTGAATTAATTTTCTGTTTCATTTGTCAAATTTTGTATTTGTTTTGTCTTTGAATTACCAAAAAAGTGAAAGATAGTTTGTTCACCTGAGGCATATGTAAACACTGCATCACTGTAATGGCCAAACCAACACCTTGCTTGGATGGAGAATGTGTTTTCTCATCCACCCAACCTTTGAAAGCCCAGACCTGCCCAACATTCGTCTTCCCAATCTCAAAGTTTCCAGTAGCACACTTTAAATCAGTATAAGTGAACATTTTTAAATCATGCGTAAGTATTTGTTCATTGGCAAGAAGCATTTCATTGTAATCACCACCACGGTTGTTGATTTCATCATTCCCCGTAGACATTCTTTCTGTATGACCTTATGAAAAATATAAACAAAACAAACAAATCTTATACTTTTATTAATAAGAGTAGAACCAAACATAATGAACTTCACAAATTATTTAATAATAATAGAATGTGTATAACTTTTTAGCTTGTTTTCCATCTAAAATAAGCACCAAGTAGTTTTGAACAAATGTTTGACATTGTTATAAGGATTAGACAAAACCGTTGATACCATGTAATATCAACGTACTTTTTCGTTTGTCTCATTATAAGATACGAACCCAAACAAATATCATAATATCCATCTAACTTTCTTTGTTCAATTAGTATAAGCCATCTCTTGCACTATTAGTCCTTTTGACTAACGACCGTTTGTAATCTACTCAAAAATATGTTTTTTGCTTTCTAATCAATTTTTAAATTATCTTTTTATTTAACGTTTTTCAATTTTCTATAAACGGTTTTATTCTTTGTCACATGTTGTTTTATGTAAAATAAAATGTACATGAAAATGGATAAAGTCATTTTTAAAAACGTATATAGGAGTATTTAACAAGGAACAAAAGTGGTTATACAAAAATCAAAATTTTTAAATAAAAATAACATTTTAATGTCAATTAGAAAAGAAAAAACATATATTTAAATTAATTTCAAAATTAATACCTGTGCAAGAGATGAGTTATGATAACTGAATTTATAGTTGAATGGGTATTGATGTATTTGTTTGGGTTCGTATATGATAATGAAATTAATGAGATAATACATTGGTATTATATGCCATTAACTCTAAAAAAACTGTTGGAAATTAGTGAAATCGAGGGTTTGAGGTCACACTTGGTAACGAGTTTGGAGATACTGAATGCACACCGAGCAAATCATGCATAAGTATTTGTTGATAGGCAAGAAGAGTTTCATTGTAATCACCACCACCCTCTGTGGACAGTGAGCTGCAGTGGTTGTTGATTTCGTCGTTTCCTGTAGACATTCTTTCGGTATGGCCTTATGGAAAAATGAATAAAATAATAGTGATTTTTATAATTATTTCGTAATTATAATCTATTAGCTGGGTTTTCTTCTAAAATAAGAATTAAGTAGTTTTTTTTATAAATGTTTGACATTGGTATATGGATTAGAAAAAGGGCTAACGGCGTATAATAACAACGTATTTTCGGTTTGTCCCATTATAAGATACGAACCCAAACAAATACCAAAATACCATTCAACTTTCAAATTTTGTTCATTTATCATACGTCATCTCTTGGACTATTAGTCCGTTTGACTAACGACGGTTTGTAATTAACTTCAAAATATGTTTTCTTTTTTCTTTTGTAATCATTTTTTAATTTCTTTTGTAATCATTTTTAATTTCTTTTTATTAATGTTTTCCAATTTTCCATAAACAGTTTTACTCGTTGTTACATATTGTTTTGTGTAAAAAAACGTATATAAAAATGGATAAAGTTATTTAAAAAAATGTATTTAATAATGAGACAAATGAAAGGGTACGTTGTTATTAATGCCATTAACTCTAAAAAAACTATTGAGAATTTAGTGCAATTCAGGGTTTGAGGTCAGACTTGGTAATGGGCTTGAAGTTACTGACTGTACACCCATCAAGTCATGGGTATGTATTTTCTCATTGACAAGAAGCATTTCATTGTAATCACCACCACCTTTTATGGATACTGAGCTGCAGTGGTTGTTGATTTCATCATTTCCTGTACATATTATTTTAGTATGGTCTTATGAAAAAATAAACAATTTAAACAAATGTTATACTTTTATTTATAAGAGTGGAACCAAAAATAGTAAACTTCACAAATTATTTGATAATAAGAACATGTTTATAAATTGTTGGCTTGTTTTCCTACTAAAATAAGCATTAAGCATGCTTTTTTTTACCAATGTTTGACATTGTTTTAAGGATTATAAAACAACTGTCTAAAATTTAGCAAATCGAGGATTTGAGGTCACTTGGTAATCAGAAACTAACCACTCTGACTCAATATAGTGGTGTAGTGGAAATTAGGTAGCTGATGTGTTCTACAAGATACAATTTTCAATGAGTAGTCTCTGAGCGGTTTCATTAGGCTGATGTAAACTTTGTGAGTTATACTCTCCATGGGAACAATGTCCTTAAGGAGTATTCTCTTTTGAGTTTTTTCTATTCTACGAGTGAACTCCTCAGAGAGTATGCTCATTGAGCTTACTCAATCAGGATTACATATAGCTTATCAACAATAGTTGTGTAACCACTATTGTTATCATGGTGATAGGTGACAAACACTAAAAACAAACTAAGAAACTAGGTTGAATGAAAGTTTTTAAAAAACTAATTAAGTTCTATCGAGATAAGAATCCAGAACGAAATGGTGGTTTCTATTAATCACTTTGTAGCAAAGTGTTACGAGTGATTGCATGAAGTATGGATTGAAAAAAAAGATGATTTCTATAAAAATATAGCTAATTGTGAAATGAAATTTACAAAATTATTTCATGCACATCCCTCACACGTGTCACAAGGGTTTATAGCAGGATTCCTAACAATCAACTATCCCTAAAGCGTCCTTGTCCTCAAGGACTCACATCAACGCTGGGGTAATTTATCCAATACCTTTTATAGATCCTCCCACCTAACATTTGCAATAATTTAATTGGCCCATTGTACTAAACCAAACACTACCATTCTCTTGTTCTTCGTTACTCCTATCTAGCAACTTGAATGATCGGACTAGAAGAACAAATCATTATTACATTGAGTGAGTATAACCTTATCACTAAGCACTTGGGGACCTCTATACTTCTTTAATTGTTACACATGGAACACATCATGTGTTTGCGCATGTGGAGGTGACTGAAGCCTGTATGTAGTTGCTCCCACTTTTGGAACAACTTTAAAAGGTCCATAATACATCTGAGATAACTTCAACTATCGTTCTTGCCTTATGGTAACTTGCCTATGAGGTTGTAACTTGAGAAGAACTGAATCTCCTTCTTTAAACACCCTCTCATACCTTAACTTGACAACATGCTTCATCCTAGTTTGAGACATAAACAAATAAAATTTGAGTGTTTGGATAACCTGCTCTCTTGATAATAAAGTTCTATCTACTACCTCCACCTTGCTTAGCCCTCCCAAATATGGCACATAAATATGTCCATACACCACCTCAAAAGTGATAATGTTAATAGAGGTGTGAAAATTGGTGTTATACCATACTATGCTAGTGGCAACCATTCCATCCATTTCTTGGGATGCTACCTAGACATACACCTTAAGAAACCTTATAGACATTTGTTCACCACCTTAGTCTGACTAACTATTTGTTGGTGGATGGTAGGCTGTTGATATATGGAGTTTAATGTTTACAGCTTTGAATAAATCCTTCCAAGAGGCACTAGTAAAAACCTTGCCTCCATCTTAAACAATAGACTTTGGCATTCCATGTAGCTTATACACTATATACATGGATACTTGAGAAACTTAAGTAGGGTGTGACAATCTAATGAAGTGAGCATATTTGCTGAGCCTATCCACCAATACCATAATAACACCTTTGACCTGTGACTTAGGATAACCTTCAATAAAGTCTATGGATATTTGTGACTGTATGGTTTGAGGAATTGGCAAGGGTTGTAGTAACCAGGATAAGCACTCAATCTGGTTTAAGTTTTTGGCAAACTAAACACTCCCTAACAAACTGTTTCGCCTACTTTCTCATACCCTTCCACTAAGATAGTGTGCACAAATTTTAAGTGGGTACCTTAAACCCTAATGGCCTCTAATAGGACTTTCATGGAAGTACTGCACCAACTCCTTTCTTAATTATGCATCTTGCTCCACCACCAACTTACCTTTCCTTAACAATTTTTCATTTTACCAATGTTAGTGTTTCTTAAGTGATTGCATACTCTTTATAGAGAGTTGACGATACTAGAAACATTTTCATAAGTCTCTCAATTTCCTTCCACCTATTTCATTAGGTCAATAGAGATAGTGGAAACAAATAAGCTAAGTAATTCAGGGATACTGTCAAGCCTCGATAAAGCATCGCAGCATTGTATGCTCTTTTCTCGTACATTACTTCAAAAGCCAAAGCCTATGAGCTTGGGTACCCATTTCATTTGTGTTGGAGTAGACATCCTCTAATCAAGCACATATTTTAGATATTTTGAACTGAAGGCATTAGTTTTAGTAATAATATGCCTATACAAACAACCTCCCTACCTTTCTAAAACCATCAACACATCAAGGAACTCATTCTCATAGGTAGATAAAGCTTGATGTCTTACAGACAAAGTGTTGCTTAGATATGCAATAAGGTGATATTTTTGTTGCAAAACTGCTCCCAATCCTATCCATGAGGCACCACTTTCTATTACAAAAGGTTTGTTGAAATCAAGTAATCTCTCTACTAGTGCTTTAACCATAGTTTCCTTAAGAGTTTCAAAAGAAATTTGAGCTTCTTCATACCACTTAAAAGTGTTTTTCTTCAATAGTTGAGTCTTGATCTACCCTCCTTAGCAAATACTAAATAAACCTCTTGTAGTACCCAATCAAGCCTAAGAATCCCATCAGTTGTTTGAGATTGGTTGGTACATGCTATTCTTGCATTGGTTTCACCTTATTAGGCTCAGTGGAAACCCCTTCAGTTGATATCACATGTCCTAAGTACTCCACGTGAGTTGTATTAAACATACACTTAGACAATTTTGCATACAACTTATTTTTCTCATGGTTTCTAACACCATCTTCAAATGTAACAAATGTTCCTCCAAGGTGTGACTATACACCAAGATATCATCAAAAAATACAAAATTAAATTTGTGAATGCCTTAAAGACCTCATTCATTAATGCTTGAAATGCAGAGTGCACATTAGTTAAGGCAAAAGGCATGGGCAGAAACTCATAATGACCTTCATGAGTTTTGAATGATGTCTTAACCATATTTTCATTACACATTCTGATTTAATGGTAACTAGATCTCAAATATAACTTCGAAAATATAACAGCTTCATGTAATTCATCAATAAGCTCTTCAATGATGGCTATACGGAAATTATCCCTTGTTTTATGCTTTTTCAACTGCTTGTAATCAACACACATCCTCCATGTATTATCCTTCTTCTTAACCATGACTACTATAGATGAAAGTTGACTATTACTAGCTTTAATCACCATTGATTCCAATAATTTCTTCACCATAGATTTAGTAGCATCATTTTTATTAGGTGGATGTCTATAAGGCCTAATGTTCACTTGATGGGTACCCTCAACCAATGGTATCATGTGATCATAAGCTCTGGGGGGGGGGGGGTTAATTCCTTCAGAAATGAACATTCATCAAGATATCCATCTATTACCAATTGTAACTCATTGGGCATAGATTGTGGTTGATCTTGAATACTCATCAACTGCCACCTAGTGCTTGGGGAAACACTATACCTCAAAAGTTCAGCATGTGGAACACCTTATACTTCCTTTTGGTGCTTGTTACCTTCCATCCATTGCAAAGTAAATTGAAGTACCCTCCTAATACCATCATTCTCTTATTATACAAAAATTCCATTCTGATTTTGCTAAAGTTTCACTTGATATATTCTTTTTTATAAAAGGGACTCAACCCTGGTAAAATATACTTGATATATTCCCAATACCATTTTATAATACAATTTCACAAGCCCCTAGTGGTAAAATCATCATGTCAGCCATGAATTGTTAACCCTGTGATAACTATTTAAACCTTTTACATTCCTTAGTGCCAATCAACTACTGAATACGTATCTTGCAAGGTACATCAAATTTTGTTGGCTACAGTGCCATCCAAAAAATTGTGAATGTATCCACAATTAACCAAGATATGCAAATCATGTTTCTCAACCTTCCCAATCACCCTAATTATTTGGAAAGTGTTTGACCCATTTAGGGAATTGAGAGAAATTTGTGGGATCTCTTCAACCTCATTCTCGACCTCCTCTTCTACCTCATAAAATTCCTCCTCATCTTATACCGACAAAATCAGTGAATACAACTGACCATTACATCTATGTCTAGGGAAGTATTTTTGGTTACAATAGGAAGCATATATTTTTAGTCCTCTTGTCTTGATACTCCTTTTGGGTCAATTGCTTTCTAGGTGGTGCAGTTGAAGGGGTGTTTAATTTAGGCTTCCACATGCAAGCAAAGTTAAGAGGGACTTATTGGAACTTGTACTAGCCACCTTACTCATAAACTTATAAATAATAACAAAATTACCCCCAAATGACTTATTATTCTTCTTCATGGATTTTAGGGTAGCTTCGTGAAAACTATTTAATTTGTAAGCCACTTCTAAAGTTTTTTAAGCCACTTCTAAAGTTTTTAGCTCAGACATCTTAATTCCCATTTCCAATTCTGGTGGTAAACCCCCAAGGTAAAAACTAAGAGCATTTTCTTCACTGATTTCACATCTACTCAACAAAGTATTAAAAGTGTTTTAATACGCTCTTGCAGTAGTCTCATGTTTCACATTTCTTCTCTGACCGACAGGGTCAGTGAAAATAGTACCAAAATCTTTGCAAGATTGTAGCCATATACACCTCTCAAATGACATTTTCCCCGTAGGTCTTACAAAAATTGTTTATGCCATAACAAAGGTGTGTTAGATAAGTGGGCAGAGACCAATCTTACGTTTTGATTTTTTGCAATGTCATTAAGGGGAAATAGTTGTTCACAATCCTTGACATCATCTTCCAAGAACCTTGGAAATTACAATTTCTTCATCATTGTGAATTGATTATTGTTCCTCCACCTCCATTGTCGGTCATTAGCTACTCAACCTAATGTTTCAACATAGAAACGTCATCAACCAATACATCAACCCTACCATCCACTGCTTCTTCCTTATTGTTATGACTCTTATAAGCAATCCTTGTTAATGGTGTCATTTCAAACATAACTTGGCGCCAAAAGTTTGTTGTGTGCTATTTTTATGTTTAGTGTTAGAGATTATCCTCTACCCTTCAGTCGGATGATCCAACTAACAATCTTGAACTGTACTTGGCCAACTCAAATCACACCAAACTGACCATTAATTCCTGAGCGGATTTTAATCGTCCGTGCTACTCACATGCTAATGAGGAATATTTGACACTTGGTCTTATTTCTGTTAGATAGCCACACAATGGGATGATCAAAGGGTCAGTGTAACACTTTGATCATGATAAAGATCACCAGAAAGGTAACAAACTTGTCAAAAAATCAAGAACTCACAACAAAATCAAGAATTATCAAGAACACAATGAGATCTTACAAGAAATATCTCAAATACCAATTTCATATGTGACAAACACTAAAAACAAACAAAGCAACTAGGTTGAATCGAATTTCCCAGAACCCCGTTAGGTTCGATTGAGATAAGAATCAAGAACGTAATGATAGTTTCTATTAATCACTTGTAACATACGTAGCGTTTGGTATGTTGTAATCAAACCCGTAATGCAAACAATTATTACGATGAAATGAAAAAAAAATGTGTTTACATATACAGAATGTAACGATTCATTGCAAAGAATGACACATTACACCAAAATCATTCCTTAGAGACCTCCTTCATTTTTTCATTACCCTTCCAATTACGTAGTTTATTCTATTCATTTGACATTTCATTTCGTCATACCAAACATACCCATAGTGTTATCAATGATTACAGTGAGTTGAAATTGATAAAGAAAATGACTGCAATAAAAAACCATAGCTAATTGTGAAATGAAATGTGCAAAACTATTTAAACTACTTTTCAGCGGGAAAGTTAGTTTAACTATGTTATACCCCAAGTGGTATGGTATACATGCACCTCATGTGTCTGATCAAGGTCATGCACATGCCCCTCACGTGTCACAAGGGTTTATAGCATGACTCCTAACAAATGGACGAAAACTATGAGGAGATTTATGGGCCGATTAATTCGCATATTCCATTGACTTGAGTTCTCATCTTTTTAAAAGAGACTAAAAGTCTTCGTGGAAAGGACAAAGAAAAACTACAACAATAACAAAAACATACCCAATCCCGTCGAAGAGGTATGATGGAGGTGAAATGTAGACGGATCCTGCCCTACTCATATTGAGCCAACACGAAAGCATGCATATAAGAAAAATAACATACAAGAAAATACCCGCATACATGCAAATACCCGGATACAAGTAAATAACAATCTACATATAAAGATCAATTGGAGCACAAATTGAAACCAATCGAACACACAAACAACATACTTCGATTGTGAAACTAAAACAGGATACAGAAGAACGCAGACATGCAACAAGTAAGGAACCATACAAAAGGAAAACGACCAACAAGCAAAACATAACCTAGAGGGAACATGGTAGAAAATATACGCGAATACGCCAAAAGAGTACAAAACCTAACAAACCGGATAAGTACAACAGAGACAAGGGCAAAAGCTAACAAGCAAAGCCTAAACACAAAACCCAAGAACGGGCAAGGACACATAGAAAAGGAACGAAAAAGGAAAACAAAGTCACGAAAGATAACCAAAATAAGGAGTAAAGTAGCAACTCACTAACCTAAGGCAAAACAAGAGGATAAACCGGGTATTCTCCTTACGACGAAAAATAAGCCTAAAAGTCTAAAGGTACAAAATACCGCCAACCCTTTACCCACTAAATGGGGAACCACAAAGGGGCTAAAACTTACGACAAAGAAAAGGGAACGAGGGGTTCCGCCAATGCCTAAAATACACTTAATCACAAAACCACTGAGACACCTAAAAAGCCTAGACTCGAGCTACCCACAAATACTAATCCCATCTCTCAACGCATTCCTATCAGAGGTCATGTCGATCATGTCCTTGAACTAGAGGAACTTTTTCATGTCATACTTAAGTCTATCCTCCCACCTGAGTTTCGGTCTACCCTATCTTTTCGTACCGTCGACAACTAGCGCTTCAACCCTCCTTACTAGCGCTTGTAGTGGCCTTCTCCTGACGTGTCCAAACCACATCAACCTTCGTTCCCTCATCTTAGAGATAATACTTTCCACATCAAGTGTTGTTTTAAAAACTCCATTCAGGATCATATCAAGCATCGTTTTGACATAAGTTCTACCTTAGCATTCTTAATTCTGCCACGTTCAGCCGCATTTTCGTAACTAGCCAACACTCTGGCTGATAGGTGGTCTTATACTTCACCTTGCTAGCCCGCACTTTTGTAACCGGCCAACGCTCTAACCGATAGCTGGTCTTATAGCCATCCTACAGAATTTTCTTTTGAGCTTAAAAGGGGCCTTCTTATCACATAGAATGCCTGACGCGACCCTCTATCTCGACCAACAAGCTCTAAAGGGCAAAGAAAAATAATCACTTAATAAGCAAAAATAATTCTTAGATTTGTGCTTAAATGAAAAACACCACTTGGTCTTATCAAAGAGATATTCGTGATACCTACACATTAGAGTCGAATAGTTTCCAGCGATTACACTGTTTTAAGTGATAGCCGGTCATTGATTATCTTTACCAAACACCAAGCTTTAAAGGCACTTGAAGCAAATAAGCAAATAAACTTGAAGAAACAACCCCACCCACCCTCTAAAAGGCTCGTTTTAGTGTTCTTTAATATACTTATTTTAAGCTTTAGTTCTTTTTAAAGGAAAAGAGTTTTACATGTCCTTCTTGAAGTTAAATACTACATAAATATCATTTGCATTTACATGTCTATCATTCTCATTTTTATAATTACATCAATTTTCTTCTCAAACATCCGTAATTATATAAATATCATTCACAAACTTATATATACTCATATATATATTAAAAAGTTAAATGAATCATATTTATATTAATTCTAAACTTTGAAACTATTTTTCATTCCTTTTGTATTTTTTTTATATTTATCATAATAATACTGTTCTTACATATTTTTTTAGCCTGATGAAAAACATGATAATATAATTACGAAAATTTACATATAGATATGGCAAAACCATATTACTCATATATATTAATTTGTTCATATCTATTTTTTGGCCTCGAGTAATAATCGTAATAATAGACCATGTCAATTTAAATGTTAGAGAAATATATTAATATAATTACAAATGTTTGCTAAGAATATTTATGTAATTACAAAATTTTAGGACAATATTGAGGTAATTACGAAAATGAGAAGAATATTTATCTAATATTAAACTTTCGAAAAAATATATATGTAAATGACCTAAAAGTTTATTTACTAGTATAAAATAGTATGCAATAAATTAATAAAGTGTTTAAAGTGTTTGTACCGGAGTTCTTCCTAGTTTGTGCAGCAAAATAACTTGGCAGCTTCCACGCGAATCCAAATAAGCCTGCTGGCTGTGGTAACTTGTTAAATTTGTCCTGTAATGACTCTGACAGCTGAAGTGCTACTACTACCTCAGACATTGTAGGCCGTTCATCTAGTTTACGATGCAAACAACGATTTGCTATTTGAGAGAACTCCTTCAAACTTTTGGGAGATACTTCTCCTCTTATTCTATCAGCAACAAGTTGATCCAAGTTTTTTTTCTTCACGCACTTTTGAGCCCATGTTGCGAGACTCAAAGTTTCATTACCATCGGGAGAGCGAGAGATTGCATGCCTCTCGGATAGCAATTCAAACAATACCACTCCAAAGGCAAAAACATCCGTTTTCCTTGTGAATTTTCCACTAGAAAAGACATCTGGATCTATATATCCGTAAGTACCTTTTATGCCGGTGTTGATGTGTGTAGATGATTGATTTATTGGACATATTCTGGCCAGCCCAAAATCAGATATCTTGGCTGCCCAGTCTTCATCCAGAAGGATGTTTGAACTCTTCACATCACGGTGTATGACTCCATGTTTAGTGCCTGCACCAGTGTGCAGATAGTCCAGTCCACGTGCTGCCCCTATGCTTATCCTTAGCCTTTGCATCCAAGATAACGGTATACTGCTGTTGTACAAATGATGATATACAGTTTCATTGGGCATGTACTCGTAAACAATGATCATCTCCTTTTCATCAACACAGCAACCATGGAGAGAGACAAGGTGGGCATGTCGCAACCTAGAAAGCATCTCAATTTCGGCCATGAACTCAGCTGCTCCTTGACTGGACGTAGAATCCAAACGTTTGATAGCAACAATGGTGTTACTAGTATTTTGTGTTTCGATATGACCTTTATACACCTTCCCGAAACCTCCTTGACCAATAACCAATCCATCATTGAAGTTTTGGGTTGCTAACTGAATATCAGCAAGAGTGTAATGATGACACAGTTTATCTGTGGGTAAAGCCATCGCAATTGTGGTTCAATGTTATAATCTGCACCTATATCTTACTGAGATTATCTAGGACACAAACTGAAGAATTCGCTAGCGTGATTTGATTTAGTCAAGTCAACCGATTGCGGATCAACTTGTGCCACTGGTTAATTGTTTTACGAGTTCAAATTTGTTTGGTACAAGTCAACTCATTTATCTGTCATTATTTTTTGAGTATATGCTTGTTCAACAGCCAATTTAACGGTTGTGATACGATCAAGTCAACTAATGATGGATCGAATTTTAGTACTATAGTTTCTTCAAAAGTCAACTGATTTAGTTATCATTACTAATGGGTATGCATATCCAAAAGCCAAAGAAAATTGTCCCTTTGAACTATGATTTAGTTATCAAATAACCCATTCTACCCAACCTGCATCTTCATATGAAAATTTTAAGTCTACAAGCAATTCGCGATGAAAAAAGTCCTCAAGGTACTGATCAGATTCTAGGCTCGAATACATGTTTCTTCAAATCACTTTGATGGTTACTATATACCCTAGTTCTAAGAACATGGATCGTCTGCGTGCTATTGACAATTACTTTTTATATAGGTAAGCATATGATTACTGGAAAGAACAATGAAAGTAGCTTCTTCTATTACATAAACACCTAATTGGCTTGATTTAGGTTCTTATATTGTTGGTGGCTAAACTTTAATCACAAGATACTTTGCCAATTTGTTATAAGTTTTAGACGTAAATAGGGGTGCTCACAGTCCAAAAATTTGGTCAAAAAGGTCGGACTTTCCGGTTCAGTATTCGATTCGGTCCTATAAAGCATAACCGTCGGGTTTTTTGTAAGACCGACCTCCGACATAACCGAATAAAGAAAAGTATGAACCAAGACCGGACGAAAATACGCCTGGTGTGGTCTTTTTTTTCCGATCTAATCCGGTCTGACATTACTAACCAAAGCTGTAAAAGGCTTTTAAACAATTTTATAGGACCATGTTGTATGCTAAAACTTAGACCTAGTTGGGCCGTTTGATGCAACATCAAACTTGGGCTGAGGCCTCATCTAAATAAAGCCAAAAATGTTAAAAAGAAATTACACTAAAACATCTAGGGCAACACTCACTGTTTTCCATTTATCTCCCACCTAGTTTCTATGCAGCCTCTTTTTCATTACCAATCTTTCTAGATCTCGTATCCTTTTTTTCTTAATGATGACGGTATTGTGCACAGATTGTAAACTGTTACACATGAATCAAAACCCTGTGAAGGTTCTCGACGATCATGCTTCTTATGGTTTCAGTTCCCTTCAGAACAACATGAATGACATACATCATGATATAAAGAATGCAATTGTGATTGCAATGGCAATTACTCAAGGTATAATGTACATGAATTTTAACGTTATTGTTCTGTTTTTGTTGTTTTGTTTGATTTATAACAATTGGTTAATTCGTTAAAAGTACACCGTAGGGCGGAGCTAGAGTATAAAGTTATAGGGTGCACAAATTTTTTAATACAACTATCTATATATAGTAAATAATTGTAAGATCGGGTTCATTTTGAAGAAATAGATATTTTTAGAAAATATATACATGGACAAAGTTCTATTGGGTTCGTGCATCCCGGGATCCCCTAGCTCCGCCCCTATGTGTATAACGTACATGGATTTAAACAAGTCGGGATGCTATTACTACTCCGCTTTTTGTTGTATATCAATATCTTAAAATAAGCAAGTGTACTATAAAAGTTTGAAGCACTCTTTGTGTTGCTCATAAAGATATGATGATTTTAAGATATAGATATTTAAGAAGACCTGCAGATTTTTATGTACCTCAAATTGCATAATATTCAGTTCCAAGGATCTAAAAAAATAGATATTGATACAAGAATAGATATACATCATGTTTGCGATTAGTTATTCGTATTAAATCACGTTTAGTATGATGCAGCAAGTAATTGCTTGTATGATGAAACATGATTCCTACTGATGTAGCAATTGTCAATTTGTAATAATTATTTTGGCGTTTGTTTGAGAGGCTTTCTCACCAATAAGTATAGTTGTAATTTCATAGAATATGAATTAGGTTAAGAATGATATGAGTGACAATCAAAGTATCACTGTAACATGATAAGTTAATAGAGAGATACATTGCATGTGGGTTCGGGTTATATGTTGAAGATACATGTAGTCACTAGCTGGTAACTTTTAGAGTGTTACTGATTAGTTTACACATCTTATGCAGGATATTGTGCTCACCATACAAGATAGTCATTGACGAGGAACTCCTTAGGCTATTCCAGTCTCGCGGTATTCATAACTTGCAAGACCTTTTCTCGGCCTTCATGGGGGGTTATCCTGTGGAGATCGTCTACACACCGTATGTTTAAAACCAATTTACTTATCAGAACCATCGAATCCCCGCAACAATAAGTTGAAAGGGTAATTTTTATTATAAGTTACTAAGGGTGCGTTTAGTTGGATGGAAAACACCTTGTTTTCCACAAAATGTTTTCTAGAAAACAAGGAAAATAGAAAACGCGTTCAAATCATCATTTTCCAGAAAATATCTCTACAAAACACAAAATTCCTATTTTCCCCTTTTATACACAAAACAAGAAAACAACTTTTTTTTGTTTTCCATGTTTTCCTTTTAACACAAAATATCTAATTTTCTCTTTATTTTTACGTTTGCGTTGGAAATTTTGCTTTTTCATCAGTATTTTACGTTTTGCAAAAATTTTACTTTTTCGTCAGTATTTTTAAATTTTCGTCGGTAAATTTACGTTTTCGTCAGAAATTTTACATTTTCGTTAGTAAAATTATGTTTTCGTAAGTAATTTACGTTTTCGTCAGTAAATTTACGTTTTCATAATTATTTTAATGTTTACGTCAGAAAATTTACGTTTTCATCAGTAAACTTACGTTTTCATCAGTAAATTTACATTTTCGTCAGCAATTTACGTTTTCGTCAGTAAATTTACATTTTCGTCAGTATTTTTACGTTTTCGTCAGAAATTTTACATTTTCGTTAGTAAAATTACGTTTTCGTAAGTAATTTACGTTTTTGTCAATAAATTTACGTTTTCATAATTATTTTAATGTTTACGTCAGAAAATTTACGTTTTCATCAGTAAATTTATGTTTTCGTCAGCAATTTACGTTTTCGTCAGTAAATTTACGTTTTTGTCATTATTTTAACCTTTTCGTCAGTAAATTTTACGTTTTCGTCAGAAATTTTACGTTTTTGTCAGTAAATTTACGTTTTCGTCAGTAAATTCATAAATTACGTTTTTGTCATTATTTTAACGTTTTCGTCAGTAAATTTTACGTTTTCGTCAGAAATTTTACGTTTTTGTCAGTAAATTTACGTTTTCGTCAGTAAATTTACGTTTTTGTCATTATTTTAACGTTTACGTCAGTAAATTTACGTTTTTGTCAGTATTTTTACGTTTTCGTCAATAAATTTACGTTTTTGTCAGTAAATTTACGTGTTTGTCATTATTTTAACGTTTACGTCAGTAAATTTACGTTTTCGTCAGCAAATTTACCTTTTTATCGGTACATTTACTTTTTGGTCAATAAAATTTTTACGTTTGCAAACGAAAACGTAAAATTGCAAACGGAAACGTAAATTCACTGACGAAAATGTATATTTACTGACGAAAACGTAAAAATACTGACGAAAATGTAAATTTACTGACGAAAACGTAAATTTACTAACGAAAACGTTAAAATAATGAAAACGTAAATATACTGACGAAAACGTAAATTTACTGACAAAAACGTAAATTTACTGACGAAAACGTCAAAATACTGACGAAAACCGAAATTTTCTGACCCAAACGTGAATTTACTTACGAAAATGTAAATTTACTGACGAGAACGTAAAATTGCTGACGAAAACGTAATATTACTGATGAAAACGTAAAATTACTGACGAAAACGTAAATTTAATGACGAAAACGTGAATTTACCGAAGAAAACGTAAATTCACTAACGAAAACCTAAAACAAAAACACTTGAACATGTTTCTAGTTTTGATAAATAGAAAACACAAACACATATTTCTCTAACTAAACGCGTTTTGTAAATTTTCAAGTGTTTTGTGGAGATGGAAATCCCTTCTCTTTTTCTACAAAACAAAAAATAGAAAACGATAGAAAATGTTTTCCAACTAAACGCGGCCTAAGTATTTTTTTCTTGCTTATTATTAAAAACTTACTTTTTTTTTTTCCTTTTCATGTCTTGTATAAATTATTTACTAATTTATTCTCTTTTACTAATTACTAGAAACCTTCAAACGTTTTCATCTCGTGTCTTGTATTTCGTGACTGAGATTTTGAGAGTTCTTATTAGTATTCAACTTCCCAAGTCCCAAATTTAACTATGACATAACAGGTCTCGCGGTTATGGGCTGTTCTATGTACACTTTCTCCCTCAATCAAGGAATTCAAGATGGCAGAAACATCTCTATCTGAAAGCGGGCGAGTTATTTTCAACAAGCCTCTATTGGCACACACTTAAATCATGCCTTTGTCACCCGTGTGAAAAGGGTAGAGGAAAAGTTAATGTCCCACAAAATTAGATGACCCCAACATTCGAATCAAATTACGTGTCAGTGTATACTTTTAGCATAACTCTATAACTTATCATTACGACAAAAAGGAAAACTTACTCATCAGCTCTAGGGATCTATTTTCGTGGGATACGACTCTGGGTACATCCACTTCGGTGTTTCACAAAATGCGACGCTCTCGTGTACATGCTATGCTCTCAACGCCGTTACGAGGTACAAATTAAACATCATACATTGTGACATAAAGAATGCAATCATGTGGAGGTTTGAAGTTGGATGACGACGAGGGATTAGCAGTTGGAGTGTTTAAACACCAATGGTTGTTAGAATTTGCAAGATTTTAGCAGTCTTTTCTTATAATAAACATTAATAATTGTTACATTATTTTACTTGTGATATCTTTTAGCATTTGCAAGATTTAAGTGAGTGCTCTTGTTATATTTTTGTTGTATTTAGTTTTTGAATAAAATGGTAACTAAGGCACGTAAAACTTAGATGGAAATAAGTAAAATAATTTTCGAATAAAATGTCTCGCATACAATTTTCTTATTAAGGCCATCCACAACGCATATACGTGGCAATGTTCAATGAATCCTTTTGTGCGTGCAATCGGTTGTGAAACCTCCACATCAGTAGTTCGTATAATATTCGGATTTCTCTGAACAAACACCTAATATGCGTGTTATTGTTACTTTAGTGGGCCATCCTCGTATGTTGTCCGCAGTCTCTATTTACTTAATTTTTAAGTATTATTCTATCAAAGAAAATGTCTTATCTTTTGACAAAAGTAAACAGAAATTGAAGCTAACTCAAAAGTCCATCATTATTACAGTAGTACTCTATTATTTATCAAACTTTGTGATATATGTGGCGAATAACTTTACCTATCCTTGAAGTTATAAATTCATATGTGTTTAATTTTTTTTCTCCATAAGTAATAATTTGTATGGTTTCATACAAGTTCATAATATTATTAACTGTACAGTCGTATAATTTTTTAGGATTCTATTAGCCTATTAATATTTGTTTTTTCATAAAAAGTTTAATGATGTGGTAATGTATTATACTAATTTAAGTTCGATGCATTGTGAAAGGTTTGTGTAAAAGTAAGTATGTTGACTTGATGATGATGTGGAGATGTATTGAACTCTATTGCACCATGGGTCGGAGATGTCCTAACTCAGTTAAATTATCACATTAAAATACTATAAACATACTCTAAAGGGCAAATGACATAAAAATGTATTCAATTTAAGGGTTATTTCCAATTAAGGTATTATACTTATTTATTTTTTTTTGCATAAAAAAGGTATCTAACATATACTTTTAGCCAATTTGAGTATTTTCGTTAACTGTTTAACAATTACCCGTTAAATTCTTTACATTTCTGGTCCACCATCCCTACCACCACCATCAATAATCAATCGTTGTCCCAATCAAATGCATAGTTATATGACGTCAGTTTCGTTTTTAGCTGATACATAGGGCTCTTAGCGCGAACTAATTAAAGCGTGTTTTGAATAATGTTGCATGATTAGAAGGACCTGATATAATACAAAATGAAATTACTACCCTATGTGTCGCTGCCAAATAGGTAGATTCCTATTAAGAAACAAAACTCTTTTTTTTTTTTTTTTTGGTAATCGTGATTTCTGACTCATTGGCCGACTAATCTACGGGGTTTGAGCCCACCGCCACACAGACTCAAACCAGGTAAAGACCTCCCTTTTCAGGAGGTTAGCGTGGCCACTTCAAATTAAAACTTTGGATCGTAGGTATTTGGAAGAAATAAATGACCAAAGGGATGATTACGGGCATTAGACCAACTATAAAACTGGAATTAACTTGATGATGCATGTAATTTTCCATTATCAAAATATGGATAATTGGATAGTAGAAATGATAGTAACAGATACGTGAACAAAATTTCCATACAAAAGTGTTCTGTGACTTCCGTCAACCCAATTCTTCCTATTTAAGCTCACTTATTTCGAAATAAAGATATGACAGTTAAGAGAAATTTTTGTCATCTGCAGGAATGTTGGCGACAATGATGGATGGTGGTTGTAGAGACGGTGGACTTGAAGCGTAAAAATTTAACAAATAATCGTTAAATATTTAAAGAAAATACCTAAATTAGCAAAAAAGTTAAGTTTGATGCCTTTTTATGGTTAAAATAAATGCAATACCTTGATTAAAAATAACCTTTAAGTTGAATATTTTTAATGCCATTTGCCCAACTCTAAACATAGTTATATTCTTGATATCACACTTAAGCCGTCTAAAAGTAAGTTAAAGTAGTGTGATGCTCGCATCTAAGTATCTAACGCAATCGGCACAATTGAAACTTTAGCTTTAAAAAACTACTCGATGAAAGTGAAGGAATATGTACACGTAAATAATATATGTCCGGAAGTTGTCCCGAGCCTAAGGAGACGCACGCGTTAATACGTAAAACAATTATACGTTAATATGTTATGTGTAACATATTAACTAGTGATAAGCTATTACGAACGTTAATTAATTAGTTAGTTAACGGGATTTTATAAACAATAGTTAAACGTTAACTATAATATAATATGAAACAATAAAAAGAAAGTAAAAGTTAACACCTTTTGTTTACGTCTTCTATTCCAATTTGGTTTGCCAACCGACATTGGCATATGTATATATACAATGAGATTGTCTCATTATAATGCAATTGATAGATAGCTAAAAAACAAAAGTGTTTAACTTCTCCGATTCTTTGTGATCAATACTTGGTTTTGGTTTTAGTGTGTGATCACACTAAAATTAGTATTGTGTATATTTGTTTTAAGAAAACAAATATGGGATAGCTTATCACTATTAGTACTAGCATACTTAATTATTTGCTATAACGTATTGTGTGCGTACTCTTAGAGAGATCATTGTTTGATCTTTGGGTTTTTCGTTTATATTGGTGGTTAGATAAAGGTGATTTATCCATTGCTAAAAGGTACGCAATTATTTATCGTTTATGTTAATTACTTGTCGATACGTGATCCTATATTCCGCTGCGTACTCGTGATTATTAATGTGTTAATATGATAAAAGGTTTTTTTTATAAATTCCAACAGTGGTATCCGAGCCGTTTGTATAGCTTTTAATTACATTAAAAATAACGAAAGAGATAAAATTGTGTAAACTTACTATGATGGCGTTTGAATTATTTTATTTGATGATTAGGTTTTCATAAACCCTAATTAGGGTTAATAAAATTAATTAGACAAAGTGCAATTTTTGTTGATAAATATGTTGTTACTTGTTAATTAGTCCTTATTTATCACGTTGTTAATTCTTAAATTATGGTTTGGTCTATGGGAATCATGGAAGTTTACCATGGATCATGTGTTCTTGATTAATTGTTTTAATTGAAGTCATGATTGATGTGGTATGCATGAAGTATGTGATCAATTGTTAATTGCATATATGTTTTAGGTTAATGTTTATTTGTTTTGCTTTTGATTATAATTGTTATATATTATGGTTCAAGCAAAGGGTTTTTCAGAAAATAAAAATAAACCGGACTAAAACTATATGAAATTTGATTTATTATAATCTTGTTCTTGCACGATCATATGTGGCAACAAATGAGTCGCCCTTACATGGTTTTAAATCTAACTCATGCCGTGATTAGCAAGAATCAAGTTTATAATTTGTTTTCTAATTTAAATTAGTAAAATTTTATTAATGACGTAATTTGCAAAAGTACTAGTTTCAAGGATAAGGTTCGGGAAGACTCATCAAGAATTCGGTCTTGTAGATACCATTGCCCTATAATACCTGACTACTTGTAGTCTCCTTATCTTGCATACTATTTAGGAAGCCACGAATGGTCTAGGGTTTGAATGATTTTAATCATTCTGTAATCTTTTCCCGTGATAAAATTAAAGTTCTTTATATAGAATACATGTTGAATCGTCAATTTTTATGATAACACTATTTATACAATTGAATTGTGAGTTAAATAAGTGATGTCTATAATTAACGAATTGAGTAAATTTGTTAAATTATCATGATACAAAGATGTTGCATGCTTCTTTGTACATGTTTTTAAAATTGTCAAACTTTATACCCTTTGAAATAAGTTTATTTGCCATCCAACGTGTAAAAGCACTTGCACTTACTCTTTCACCATACGTGAGACTGTGGTGATTTTGTAACCCAAGGTGATATAATACACTTGATTGTGAGACGTCGGTGCTATATAATCACGGTTTTTGGTTGGACGACTTAAGCAAGTTAAGATATGTGAGACCTTAACTCGTGGAAATAGATGGGAGAAACATGTTCGCTTTTTCACTTTTGAATGTCACAAGTGATGTATATAAAGTTGAGTCCCATAATTCTAGAAGTTGTATTGGATGCAATTATTGAACGTCAATTACCCCTTGAATATCATCATCACTAGCAGATCAACTGATGCGGTGGCGGTATTTCTTGGTGGATTCTATCTTTTAGAAAATTAATTGTTTATTTATAAACATGAGTATTTAATTTTCTATAAAGATAATATTATCGAAAATACTAAAATTGAATTTTGTGATTCTTTTAAAAGTATATTGCAACAAAGTTCCATAAACTAATGCTTGTTTGACAAACAAAGTCTCGTTTTCTTGTAAGAAAAAAAGAGACATATACCTATCCTTTTTCGATGCAAGGAAAAGCTATTAATAGGTATGATTGGATTATTGTAATTATCAATCTTTAAGTGAACTTAAATGGTTAAGTAGATTGGCACAACTTATTGTTTCAAGTAGATCTCATTAATCTTTTTGAGTTTTTGAGCATCTTTCAAACTAATAAGTCTCTTAGCAATCTCTAGGCAAGCAATACTTCTTTTGTTCTTTACGTGTCGATCCCCTTAAGGCTATAATCGATAGAACAAAATAAGTGTTTTGTTTGTTTATTGTGATTATAATAACTAGCTTTACTTATCATAGTTATTATGTTTTTAACCCAACGTAGGCACTAAATACGCTTATTGAATGGTAGGCCTTATATGGAGGAAATTGCATGTCAGTTTTTAAGTTAATGAAAGCATGATAGATAGTCTCTCATTTTAATAGTAGAAACTCATACACTCTCTATAATACATAAGTACTTGTTACTTATGGGCATTTAAAGCGAGTAGGGAAGTAAATAAATCGCTATCTGCTATTTACTGGTGAAGTAACATTTGTAATGTTGTCAAATCCAGTGGGAGCATTGTGAAATACATTAATGTAATGTTGTCTAATTCAGTGGGAGCTACAAGCTTGTTTACCTTCGTAGTAATCCATATTATTTCTAGTTTAACTACATGTATCCCGTGTAATGGATAAGAGAACAGCTTTTCCGCCCAGATCCTTTTGTATAATTGTATAAACAGTAGTGAATGGGAAAGATAAGGAATTTTGAACCGCTAATGAAAAACAAGATAAATCAAAAGGATACAATAAAGAATTAGGGAGTCAAACGGTCTTTTTGGGGATAGAGGGACTTGAACCCTCATGATTTTTGAAATCGACGGATTTTCCTATTACTATAAATTTCATTGTTGCCAGTATTGACATGTAGAACGGGACTCTATCTTTATTCTCGTCCGATTAATCAGTTCTTCAAAAGATCTATCAGATTATGGAGTGAATCTTTGATGAATGAATATTTGATTGATTCTTTCTTCAATTCTGTATTATGTATACTTATATATATCCTTCATCTTTTCTGAAGTTTCGATAGAAGGATTCCTCTACCAACGTAAGACAATCAACTCCATTCGTTAGAACAGCTTCCATCGAGTCTCTGCACCTATCTTTTTTTTCTTTTCGCTTTCTGAACCTTTGTTTGTTTTCGGAAAACGCGATTTGGCTTGAAATAATAATTTACTTTCAGAATATGAAGAACCATAGTTTTAAGGATAAATAAATTCTATTTTATATGATTATCACTTTTTAAGTATTTTCCATATAATAATTATGCAGAATTTATTATAAAACTATATGGTTGACATTCTACTAGTTATTCAAATATACATGACATTATCATATTGTTCAAATAAACAATTGCGTTTCGTGGTTGTTTATATGTGTACATGATGTTGTGCCATGCACAAGTGGGAGAAATCTTTATTGTGTGCAAGGTTCAACATATAACAATATGTCAATGGTTTCTTGACCGTGAGATATGAATCTAATATTCTATTAAGACTTATACATTTAATTGTCAATGTATGTTGTCTTGTTTAGAAAATGTCATGATATGAATAACAAGCTACTTCAACTAAATTGTTTATATTTATTAGAATGTTTCTTGGAATGCACAATAATATAAATGAAGTAACCAATTAACTTGAAATAACTATTGAAGTTGTTCATAGTTACTTTATTAATGTTAATGTCTCTTGTAAAGCATAAGCATATAGTCTCTAATTGTTAAAGACTTATAACATAAAGTAAATAGTTTACTTGTTATGTCTTCTTGTTAATGAACATGAAGTCTTTGAATTATTCAAATGATAAACAATGTATATATATAGTTATTGAACTATTTAAAGATGTATACATTAGAGCATGCACTAGGTTTTAAATATTATATAATTTCAATTTTGTTCTGACATAATTGATAAGTATTTAACCTAAGGAGTCTTAAGTTATTTAGGAATTGTGATATAGTCTCACATTCTCAAATACTCATAGAATGTCTTGAGTGATAAATAAAATTCTTTAGAATTATTTGATGTTGATAACTTGAAATACTTTACCTCCAAAAGTTGTCAAGGTTTGGAAATTGAGTATACAAAGTATATACTTAGATATTACTCGGACCTAGATTGAAACTAAGACACCATCAAGCTATGAAATGTGATGAATCACATTGAGTCTTTAAATTGAAGTTCTGAATTTGTCAAGAACTATCAAGGTATTTTGTGACGTGTCCCAAAATATAACAATTTATTGTTGCCCTACATGCTAAGTATTTGAAGAATAGTCTATGATTACTAAAAGCAAGTGGGAGAACTCGTAGATCTTTAAGAGATAAATAATAAAATACGCAACCTTCTAAATATACTAGAGAATGTCATAATGATGGTGAACATTAAGTGTTGAACATCGTAATGATAGAACTCACATTCATAGATCCGCAAGGATGTCTTTAGTACTTGAATGATATTTTGATATGTCGATACTAAGAAATGTATGTTATAGGATCATGGTGACCCTACTAACCATATAGATGTATTGTTGAATCATGAATGTCATTATTGAATAAAACTATGAATGAGTAGATGCAAGTCCATAGAAGATAATCAATTTTTGGAAACTTGATTAATCTTTAACCAATCGGTTAGACCGTGAGGCGAATATAAGTTTCTTTAGTGAAAGACTCAATGGACAATATTGTACACATGATTAATGCACAATATGTGATAGAAAAGTTCTACATGCATTAATAAAGATGATTTATTGTCATGATAGTTTTATAATGATAAATATGACAATGTAATATTTAAACTCTTTTGTACGATTACATTAGCGAGGACGATTGTGATCAAAACGTTTATAAATTACAATAATCTTTATGTAGTGTACATAATGCAAGAATCCATGTATGGATTAATGCATGCATCTAAGATATATATATGTATTAAATCCATGTTTTGATTTTTAATTAGATCTAAGATAACTTGTGAGTACATCTAAAAGCTAGTGGGAGTATTATGTTTATTTCTTAAATTACATATGATGTATAACATATGGAAAGCAATATTCCTTGTAAGCTAGATGTTAAACCTTAGCTTAGAATAAGGATTTATATGAAATGGTTTAGAAACTAAACGTATGACCTTGATATGTATGTTTATTTTAATAAACATTTGTGGTTAATGAAATCCAACACAACATGAAATATCATTTAGAAAGTCTCAATGAATATATCTCATTTGATGAGAGTTGACATAAGATGAAAACTTAAGAGATTCATCATGTAAATCATATTGTGTGTATGGATAGTTGTAAAACTTGTATAAGTACAAGAAGATTTAACAACAGCGATTGCTTAAAGAGAAAATCATTTAGATGATTAGTACAAATGTTACGATAAGATTTGTTTCGGATAGAATGATTATTACTAACTTGAATTGTTCCAAGTAATGAATATTCAATATGATAATAAGATGTAATTATCATTGTCAACAAACTTAGAGTTTAGAAAGACACCAAATATTATCATAATAATAATTTATAGTTTATGGATTATAATATATCACAGTGATGTTTCTAGACATGGATGATAGTTTGATTGAGATAAAACTCAATACTAGTAATGGTACGATTCTATCTTTGATAATGACCATGTAGACTAGTTATGTTCAATTGAGCACAATGTTGCAATACATATTAAAAGAATAAAGAATACTTTATAGTTTAAGAAGCTATTTAAGAAGATTGTTTTCAGTAAGGTGTTTTGTTGGTCTCACACACCTTATAGGATGTACAACAACAATACTCCCATTTTGTTATGTGTTCATATATAGAAACATACATAATAACAATCATTATATATGTTCAGAGATTTTCACAATTGTGAATTTGAAATAAGTATTATCAAAATTCCAAAGATCAAACCTAATAGAGTTTTAGGGAATATATGCCTTGAGAACAAGTATGATCGTCATATCTTGATGCATGATTTTTCAACTAAGGTTATCATGCATTGATCTTTTAGTATTTGGATAAAGGATATTGTTAAACAATATTTATTTAGTGAGTTGAAGTATTGGATATTTTTGTTTTCTTTAATATTTATAGGTCCTATTTTTGCATGTTTAAATCCTTGAATAAAATGTTATTCTAAATTGTCTATGTCGATTGATTATATGGGAATATAATTAAATTAAGACATATTTGAGAGATGGTAATATTCATAGAATATGCAAGAACGGTTCACCAACTCATACAATATCCAAAAGTTGTATATTGGACATCTCCTACTAACAAGTCAATCACTTTATGGATCGGCGTCTTTAAGTGAAACTATAAATGATTTACATTACTAAATCCTTTGACTTGAGATGTAAGCAGGTCTTATATATGTGGATGGTACTTTTTGCTATAGTTCTAACGCTATCCTGAATAAGGTAGTAATAAAGGCTATAATCATTTGTATCTTGAAGCATGTAAGAGGCACGTGTAGTCAAGATAGAATTTGTTCATTCAACTAGGATTGAAGAATAATGATACTAGGCCCCTCCTAAATTAATTAGATGTTTACATGGCCATACTCAATGATAATCTAGATTTGTCTCGATTAGATTGGTAATCTATATTAATTATGTAATGCGAGAAACAAAATAGTTAAAATGGAATTACTTTGATCCATATCTATTATTAACATGTCATTTGCGAAACAAAAGGATTGTAAATGTTTAAGTCATTTAAATGTACTTTATGGAAAACTACACTCGAGAGTTTCCGGGAGCATTGGCGTGTTGCTAGACGCTAACCAATGTTATTATATTATATTATTGTACATGTCCAAGTGGGAGCTGAAGGAATATGTACACGTAAATAATATATGTCCGGAAGTTGTCCCGAGCCTAAGGAGACGCATGCGTTAATACGTAAAACAATTATACGTTAATATATTATGTGTAACATATTAACTAGTGATAAGCTATTACGAACGTTAATTAATTAGTTAGTTAACGGGATTTTATAAACAATAGTTAAACGTTAACTATAATATAATATAAAACAATAAAAAGAAAGTAAAAGTTAATACCTTTTGTTTACGTCTTCTATTCCAATTTGGTTTGCCAACCGACATTGGCATATGTATATATACAATGAGATTGTCTCATTATAATGCAATTGATAGATAGCTAAAAAACAAAAGTGTTTAACTTCTCCGATTCTTTGTTTTATGCGATCAATACTTGGTTTTGGTTTTAGTGTGTGATCACACTAATAATTAGTATTGTGTATATTTGTTTTAAGAAAAAAAATATGGGATAGCTTATCACTATTAGTACTAGCATACTTAATTGTTTGCTATAACGTATTGTGTGCATACTCTTAGAGAGATCATTGTTTGATCTTTGGGTTTTCGTTTATATTGGTGTTTAGATAAAGGTGATTTATCCATTGCTAAAAGGTACGCAATTCTTTATCGTTTATGCTAATTACTTGTCTATACGTGATCCTATATTCCGCTGCGTACTCGTGATTATTAATGTGTTAATATGATAAAAGGTTTTTTTATAAATTCCAACAGAAAGATGGTTTGCTTTAATATTTGACAATGTTGATACTCGTTAGGAATATGTAAGTGACTTATTTGATGTGAAATAAATTGGTTTAGTATTTACCAAGCGCATCACGTTCAATGCGCTCGCCATCGCATCACGTTGTGACACTCAACGCAACGGACCGTAACACGCAGCTTAGAACCAAGGTTGATATTAAGATGAGCATAAATGTGATGAGAGTGAGAGTAGAAATTTTTGTAGAAAAAAGAAAGGAAATTCAACATTGAACTTTTATATATTAGATCATATTAGATAGTACAATGTTGATCTTGGCATTATACAATGCATCTTAGAGCATCTTCAATGGAGTAAACCCTTTAAAGCTTTTTACATTTAAGGCATTAAATGCAAAATACATTTAACAAGCAAATTTGTGTGAAAGACTTTGTGTATGCAAAGTCATTATGCAAACCATTTGTAAACCTATGCTAAAAGCTTTTGATGCAATGGTAAAACCACTTGCAAAAGCTTTTCAAAATAGTGAAAAGCTATTAATAGCTTTTTACCATTGGAGATGCTCTTATGAATTTTTGTTCGTCAAGAATGTTACAATAGATTGACTTCTTATATTTTTGACAGAATTTGCTTGTGAGCATCTACTACGTACACATATGTTTTGACACATGTTAGAGTAAACAATTTTGTAAGAAGAAGAAATTAGGAAATGCGACATTAAACTGTTGCTTGAGAAGTCCTAGCGATGCTAATATTAAGCACATAGAGTTACAGGATGGCTTGGTAAAAAAAGTGTATCTAATCAAAGCAACACGTCCGGGCCTAGTAGACAAGTTCAAAAGATGCATATATTAGTTAGATATATGAAGTGAAAAGGCTTCGTTTTTAACCAATGCATTATTCAAGTGTGGTATCGAAGATCCCATACGATCAAGACTTCCATACGCCAGTTTCATCAATCCTAAGCAGTGTGTTATGCATTCTAAACATTGTGTTAATGGAGGGATAACCTCAAAAAATTTCACAGGTAAGTAAGTAATCTGATAAGTTACATGTGTCTATAAATGTGGTAAAAAGTTGTGATAATTTCATAAACATATTTCGATACCGCATCTTCTGCATATAGATAGGCATGAATTCTGTTAGTAGGATCTTCAAGGGTGAGCCTGGTCTGGTACGTGTCACAAGGATTACAAAAGTTGATATAGGGTGACCTGGAAGTATTGCTGCTACCCTAACTACACATCTGAATTTTGCCATTACATGTATGCCAATATTTTTTTTGAACGGTTGCTGGTGCAATGGAATTTCATCGTACCACCTTGTGCACCAAGACACGACGTCCCGAGTTCGAAACCTGTCCAAGAAGAATAACCACTCCCAGCTTAGCCATCCGGTTTCCAATAGGGCTTCAAGGCATCAGCTGGGATATATTCGAACCCGGCATCCGTTCAAGGAACTGCAATACTAAAGTCATTTGTGACACATCACAAGATGCTTTATTGACCGATGCTACTTCATAACTTCTCCATGTTGCCAGTCCTCTTTCTAAGGACATTTTGGTTCAAACGAGCATAGAGAACCTTTCTTACCCACGAGCAATAATCTTCACGGATGTGTAAAAGAAGGTGTAGAAAAACATGATTCAAGAGATTTGAAAACAATTTTACTCATATTAATCAAGATATTCAAAAACATAAAGAACAAGAACAAACTAGAACAAGCAAGATATTTAAAAACATGATAATAGTTTTACAAATCAAACATAAAGAACAAGAACAACCTGAGGTTTACACACACACACATAGAGAGAGAGAGAGAGAGAGAGAGAGAGAGAGTAATAATAAACACACATGAAAACTTTCAAACAAACAAACTATATGGTGGCTAAGGCAACATAAACCACAACTATTCGTTGCATCATTGGGCCAAGGGCTTGGACTTGGGCTTAATAACGGGCTTGAGACATAAATAGAAAAACAACAACTTTAGTCCTTAGAGTCCAAGAAAGCTTCCATTACAAGTCCACAAGGATGACTGAAATAACAAAGACATGCAACATTAGTACATGAGATCACATAGGGTTAGCAGATTAAGTCCATAAAATTAACATCCCCTTAATCTGATAACCCATACAAGTTTATCATACCCATTTTTTCAACAAGGTTTTCATGTTGATCTGTATCCAACCCTTTCGTTAGGATGTCTGCAATTTGATTTGCAGAATCCACCTTTGCTATTTTAACAACACAACTTAAAATCTTTTCTCTTAGAAAATGTAAGTCAATGTCAAGGTGTTTTGTTCTTTCATGAATAACAGGGTTGGCAACTATTTTATAGCTTAATTACTGTCACAGTCAAGTGTAACATGGAGCAGGTTTCCACACTGCAAGTCTTTCAAGACTTTTAAGACCCAAATCAATTCACTGGTTACTGAGGCAAGATCTCTATACTCTGCCTCAGAAGAAGACTTAGAGAGAGTGTTTCATTTTTTGCTTTTCCAAGAAATCAAATTCTCATTTATAAAAACACAATACCATGTGACAAATTTTATAGTCACCATACACTTAGCCCAGTCAACATCTGAATAAGCATTAAGATTCATACCAGATGTCCTTTTGAAGTGAATACCCAAACCTGGAGAGCTCTTAAGATATCTTAATATCTTGAATACAATTTTGAGATGAGAGCTCAAAGGAGAATTCATAAATTGACCTAAACAATGCACAACATAAGAAATGTCAGGTCTGGTGTTAGTCAAGTAGATAAGCTTGCCTATGAGCTTCTGATAATCGACAATGTTCTCTAGTAAAGGGTCACTATCAGTGGGCTCATTAGATATAGTAAGTTTAGACACCAAAAGAGTCTTAGCAGGTTTACAAGCAAGCATACCATACTCAGATAACAAGTCTAACACATACTTTATTTGATTCAAACAAATACCAGATTCAGTATCAACAACTTCAATGCCCAAAAAATACTTCAACTTGCCCAAGTCCTTAATCATGAACTTGTAGAAAACTTTAAACTTCTCAATTTCAACAATGTTGTTACCAGTGATAATAATATCATCAACATACACAAGCAAAGCAAGAAAGGTATCACTATGAGACTCGGTATCAAGAGAGTAATCAGATTTGCTTGAGTAAAACCATTTTCATTTAGAATAGAGGTGAGCTTGGTATTCCACTGCCTAGGTGCCTGCTTACGGCCATATAGAGACTTTTTAAGTCTGTACACCATGTTTTTACCTTTAGGAAGATGTCCTTGAGGTGGTTTCATATACATAGTTTCATCAAGATCACCATATAAGAAGGCATTATTAATGTCAAGTTGAAGCACATGCCAAGATTACATAATAGCTAAGTTAAGGAGACATCTAATAGTAACCATCTTAACAACAGGGGCAAAGGTCTCCTCATAATCTATTCCTTCCTTTTGACAAAATCCTTGAGCAACAACCCTAACCTTGTATCTTTCTATCTCCCTATTGGACTTAAATTTAAGTTTCCATATCCATTTGCAACCTAAGGCTTTCCTACCTTTAGGAAGCTCAAAAATTTCCTAAGTGTCATTTTCAAGAAGAGCAGCAAGTTCAGAATTCATAGCATCAACCCAAAGAGGGTTCTGAGATGCTTCAAAAAAACTTTTAGGTTCACTATTTTTATTAAGTTGAGTGAAAAAACAGAATTTCTTGATTAATTTTGGAATAACCAACACACTTTTAAAGATCTTACTTGAACTTAGAGTTAACAACAAATTCATTATAATTTTTTGGAAAAACAGAAGGTCTAGTAGACCTTCTCAAGTTTTGAGTCCCCTGAGCTGAGGTATTTGAATTTTGATCCAAATTTCCTTCAGACTCATTATTTTCATAAAGTGTAATAGCCTCCTCTTCTAACCCAGCATTAGTGTTCTCACTGTTATGAGCATCATCCCCGATAATTGGGGAATTGATGAGACTGCTTTTATACGTAGTCTCATCGATCAAATAGGGCTTAAAATGCATTAAATATCATCAAAATGCCCATATATATGCTTGTGTTTGTTTCTTGTGTATTTTAGCTACGGATATTGAGAAAATGACAAAAGATCACAAGAAACATGCAAAAACGAACACGGGAAACGAAGCCGCACAATGAACCAAGCCCTAATGAAGACTTTCCCAAGATAAACCCTTGAAGATTTAAAGAATTATGAAGAAGGGTCCTCCAATATGAAAGAACTAACACTTTATACCCTTGTATCTTCATAATTACAAGTTTGGTCCTTAAAGTTTGTCAAAATTACAAAAAGAGCCCTCCACTTTGAAGAATTGACAAGTTTAGCCCCTCAACAAAGCTAAATTGTCAACCATTATCCTCCACCAAGTCAAATATATCATGAAGTCCTTCAAAGTACAAGAAATTACAAGTTTTGTCCTTTGAAAATCCCAAAATTACAAAAAGGACCCTTAACTTTCACAAAATGGCAAGAATGGTCCCTCAATCATTATGACTTGGCAAATTCAGTCTTCCAAAATATCAAATATGCAAGTCAAGACCATTATCCATCAAGAAATTTCCAAATCAGTCCCTCAAGAATCACAAAATGGCAAGAAATACCCCTGAAAATACTTTAGAAAAGTATTTGGGGCAAAAGTGTGAGAAATGAAACTTTGCTAACAAAGGGATTTGGATTCTATGAAGAAAAGCTGGAAATGACAAGTTTACAAAAGATTGGGTTTATTTATGGCCGGCAAACAAACAAACCTAGACCACTCATGGGCTGCCACCTCACCCCACTCACCACTCCCACCAATCACATGCCTTCATCCTGCCACCTCACACTCCACTTAACCCGATTTAAGATTAATTTAATCTTGGCGCCTAAAACAACTTTTTAAACATAATTAACTCCCAAAACAGATTAAAACCTATGTTCTTGGTGTTCATACGAGAATTAGGCTTTTTCTAATTACCAAGAATTAAGACCTAATTGCTTCCAGATTAATAATTAAAGGTCTTATGATCCTAACCCAACCCCTAAACTCCCATCACTCTCATGCATGTGACATTGTCAACCCTCCCCTGACCCATTCTTCACGTCCAAACAAAACAGGCCAGCAAATCCAACGCTCAAGAACTTGGCTTACTTTTCAAGCTTCATCTCCACCCTTGGATGCATTTCCCCTTTGCCAGCTTCAACAAAAGGCCAAGAAATCCTCACAAGACTCCAAGATATTCAAACTACACAAGGGAAAAAATGGGACTTCAGTAGCTAGGGTTACGTTTTTTAGCTTTCCTAGACAACATGTATGCCTATATAAAGGCTTAGGACCTCACATTTTTGCTTTGCTTTTGGTTTTTCCTTGTTCAAGCACTTGTAAATCCTGTTTTCATATTAATGAAATTGTGTTAAGTGTGTTGAAGAAAGACCAAATTCCATCTTATTTTATGCTTGTTAATGTTATTTGTTCACTGATTTTGAATCTAAAAACCTGTTTTTAAGGAGCGTGCAAAAGTTTGCATTTTTCCTTCAAGCTTGATATTTTGCTAAGTTCTTGTTTCAACCTTGGAATTCTTGGGTTATAGGGCTGATCATAGCATCCTAATTGTGATAATTAAGGTGTGGTGAGGCTTATAACTTGGGGATAATCAAGTGTGGGGTAACAAGGTTGCATTAATCAAGGCTTTTTAAGTTTCTAATTTTGATATTGTGCTACTTACCTTGTTGAATCTTAACTGGAGTGTTATTGGAAGCTTGTACTTATTCTTGCTAGTACATAAGCTCATAAATTCGTGGGTGTGGATGTACATCCATGAGGTTTGCATACTTAATCCTGAAATCTGCTTAAATCTTGATTTTTGGTGATATTTGTATGTGACTCGTGTTCTTGTGAATTTTGTGGCTTAAAACTGCTTGAATCTGTTCATCTTAGTTATTGTTGTGTTAATTGGGCTTGGATGGTCTTAAATCTCACTTCTGATTTGAAAAACTTGGTTTTGAAAAGTTAAAGGGGTGTTTGGGATTACCTGTTTGTGATTGCATCTTGTTATTGTGTTTGTGGAAGTTTGTATTTGTGCTCTATATCTGATATACACTTGTTTGAGAGTGTTTTGCTGCAAGTTTTGTGGTTTGAAACCTTGAATCAAAGATTGTGCTATAACTTATTGAGTTTGACTGTTTTGACCTAAAATTTTGGGAAAACCTAGAGTTTATGCATGTTTAGGGATAAAAGCTGTTTAAACATCATTAATATAAAATACTTGATAGATCTGAGGTGTTGAATCTGGCTTGTGTGTCAAATACATCAGCAAAGTGAAAAACTGCTTGTGTTAATGTTCATCAGTAACTTTCATTAGCTTGAATCTAGCTTAATTCTTTAAATCATTGCATGAAACCTGTTTAGACTTGCTTATTTGAGTTTAATATAGCTTGTGTATGCATTTGGTTGAATTTGGCTGGCTGATTTGTGCTAAAATTGCTTTTTGAACCTAAACTGCTTACTTGTTCATGTCTGTGCAACATCTGGTACTTTATTGATTAAACTGTATCAATTGGGTGTTTGTGGTTGTGATATTTTGATTGTTCTTGACTCCTTTTGATCCAAAGATCATTTGGGTGCCTTTGTGTAATCTGAATCTCCAAAAAAGTCACTAAAGACAAAAAAGTCAAACAAGTCAAGTAGTGAAAAAAGTTTCCACTGCTCAACACCCAAAACAAGCCCTTGCTAGTGTAAAATTGAACTCAGCTTATCAATAAGCTATTTTAGCTTATCCAGACTTGCAACAACTTATTTTTTGTGATAGATCTTCATTATTTGACCCATTTGATTAGACTGGAGCTTATTGGACTTTGACTTTGACTTTTTACTAGAAAACCAACTTATTTGACTTTTACATAAGTGCTTATTTTCTTTTTCCAGCTTATTGAGTCAGCTTATTTGAAAACTCTTTGTTGATTTTTCTTAATTAAGTCATTTGAAAGCTATAGAAACTTGAATCAGCACTTGGGGTGGCCTAGAACTCAAAAGCGACTATTTTGTCGTTTTCTGTAGATTGCCTATTGCATTTTCAGGCTTATTCCTTGGACTTATTTCAAATTTCTTTTTACAGAAGTCTTATTTAGGACAAAAGAAGCTTGTGTGTCTAATTTCAGCTTATGACATTGGCTTATAGTTTAATGGGCCAAAAAGCCCATTAAGAATAAATTGTTTGGTATAAGCTAGCTTATTTCACACTTTCAGCTTTTGGGTCTTTGGAAAAAGTTGTTTAAAATCAAATTTTGAGTCAAGTAGTGCTTTTTGGGCTTATTTTGGACACTTTTTTATATTGGGCCCAAATTTGGCCCAATAAGGATCTGTTTTGGGTTTAGCCCATTTTCTAGGCCCATTAAGGGTATTTAGGTAATTTCACTTTCATTTCTGAGTTATTTAGGTTAAATTAAGCTATTTTTCATGTTTTTAGAATTGTTTATATTTTTGGATTTTTAATAATATTTTAATATTATTTTATTGTTAAAAATTAAAAGTCTGATTTTCTAAGTTTTTATATTTTTCCTAGATTGTAGACACTTAATTAGGAATTTTTCAGCTTTCCAAATATTTTTAGAGTCTTTTAATTATTTTCTAGAATTAATTTAAGTTTTAATTGATTTTAATAGTTTTTAATTGTTTAAAAATATTTTTTTGTGATTTTAAAATTTTGAAAAATACTTTTTAGCTTAATTAGGGTATTTTTGAGGTTTACAAACTTTAAGATCTTGTTTTGGACTTTTTAATAGTTAATAGTGATTTTTAGGGCTTTAATTAGCATTAAAAAGTCATTATTTAATTAATTAAAAGGTTTTGGAAAGTTTGGATTTTTTGTAAACTCTTAGAATATTATTGTGGATTTTTAGTAATTTTTGGTAATTTTTAGGGTAAAATTTTAATTTTAGGGCATTTTACGGTTTTACGTGTGCACCTTTTTCGTCTTAGTTTAATACGTCATCGTAACCGTCATTCTCTTCTCATCTTATTTCTATCATTCTTTCTCACAAATATAATCACAAAGATAATCATTTCATCACACACACACTAAGCCTCCTTGAGAACGATTCCCCACTTTGGGTCATTTGTACACGGTTTTCCTAAATCGTCGTACTTAATACTTGCCACTTTTGCTTCCTTTTCCTAAAGGGGTAAAACCACTACATCAATTTTGGCGCCGTTGTTGGGGAGGCGTGGATTGTTTTGATTTGGAATTGTTGTTTTTATATACTAACCAAAATAGTATTTGTATTAGTAGCACTCTACTAATACGTATTATCGGTTTTTGGTTTTTGTGTGAATACTATTACTATATTGTATACGTAGAACAATAAATTCACAAGTACTCCAAATACGTGAGAAATCACAACCTTGACTTGGGAGGTCATTACCCAATCATTGTATTCGAATCTCAAACCAAAGAAAAAGGCAAAAATAGATAAATACATTCGTGAAGCTCAATCTTGAAAAATACAAACTATAAGGTGGGTATAAGGCGGATATTATAAAATATATCCTAAGGAAAAAAGGCTCTTAAGTTCTTCGCGCCGCCTCGTTTCCCCGCTTGCTTGTGAGTATTTGATTTTGAGAGCTAATCGAGGGTTTTGCCGCCCAAAGTATTACTAAGTATCATATATATTTTCTTGGTTTCCATTGATTAAACCCTCTTGAACGTTTTGGTGTTCCACCAACGTTCTAAAGTCATCGAAGGCGTTCACTTCACGTGATCGTTTTCATTCCTTGAGGCTTCTATAATCGAGAGATTTGATTAAGGAGGAGATTTGTAGATTTGTGTCTACTTAATACATTCACCAAAATCCAAAAAGGTTAATACAATCAAAAACCACAAAAAAATTGAAAAATACAAAACACCAAAAAGAATCTTCTTTGCTCGTCCCCTCGTGGTACGTGACGTTTATGCTAACTCGTAATCAAGCAAGACGTGCACGTAAACGAAAGAACAAAACTCCCACTCCCAATCTTTCTAGTGAGGAGTCTCCTATTGACGAACCCATTGTAAGAGAAGCACCAACCATGGCGAATCGAACTACGATGGAGTTACTTCAAGCACCCACCGAGGGTTATGGAGAGGCTATTGTGATTCCCGCTATACTTGCGGAGAATTTTGAGGTGAAAACGGGTTTGTTGTCGATGATCCAAAACAACAAATTCCATGGTGATGAGAAGGACAATCCACACAACCATATCCGCCAATTCAATCGTCTTACCGCCACTTGCAAGTTTAAGGATGTCTCGAATGACTCAATTAAGATGATGCTTTTTCCGTATTCCTTAGTGGGGCCTGCTAAAATTTGGTTAAAGAAAGAGCCACCCAATTCTATATTGACGTGGAAGGATCTCGTGTCTAAGTTTGTGAACCAATTTTTTCCGCCCTCTAAGACTACGCACTTGAAAAACGAGATTTCAAAATTTTCACAAGAGTTTAATGAAAGTTTTTTAACGGCTTGGAATAGGTTTAAGGAGATGTTACATGATTGTCCTCATCACAGTTTTTCCGACTTGCATCAAATTGACACGTTTTACAATGGACTTAATGATCATGAAAGGGATTATTTAAATGCCGCCGCGGGTGGTAATTTTTTGTGTAAAACGGTTAAGGAAGCTTTGGTGATAATTGAGAATAGATCTAAGGTGTATAGTCCTCGTAGCACGTCTAGTGTTCGTAAGGCTTCGTCTTCGGCTTCACCTTCTTTGTCTACTACCATCGATGCTTTCCAAATTGAGGCGAACTTGGAAAACAAGATTTTTGATAAACTTAAAGGACTTTTGATTGAGTTTAAAGTTTGTGAACCAAGTGCTCCCGCTACGGCTAAAGCGGTTGAGGTTTCGTGCATGTATTGTGGTGGAGGTCATGATTTCTCCGAGTGCATTACCAACGGTGGAAACACTTCGAGTGCCTACGCGGCCACGGGAAATTACAACCAAAACGGTCAAGTTTCCCGCTCTAATCAATTGACTCCACCGGGTTTTGGTTCAAATCAAAATGCTAACAACAACTATCGCAACAATCAAGTTGGTTTCAAAAACAATTTCAACAAGGGAAACTATGGTAATCAAGGGGCTAATAATCAAGTTTCAAACAAAAATCAAAATGATTTTCAAAACAACAACAAAGGTTTGCAAACTTTGAAAGATCTTCCAAATGAATTTGTTGAATACGCTAATGGGAATGATGCTAGGTTTGACAATATTCAAAGAGAAATCATTAGCCTAAGATCCGAGTTTAAGAACGACTTGAAGAAAGAGTTGAAAAATGAGTTAGCTAATGAACTTAAAATCCACACCAACAAGATGGAAGGAAATGTCACTAGGTTACAACAAAACCAACAAAAAATGGAACAAGGGCAAAATGAGATTAAACAAGAAATGATTAAAGCCGAGAAGAGGCAATCCGTGTTTGAAGATAAAATCTCATCTATGTTTGAGGCAATAATGTGTAAACCGTCTTCGAGTAGTCTTCCTAGCAACACCGTATCCAACCCTATGGGTGAGATGAAAGTGATTACCACACGTAGTGGTAAGACACTCAAGGAACCGACTCCTTAACCAATTGCTCCTACGGAGGAAGCAATTGAGGAAGAACCCGAGGTGGTGGTCCAAAAGGAGCATGTCCCAATCCCACGAAGTACCGCTCATGCCACACCTACGGTCGACCCTTTACCAACATTGGAACCCGAGATTCCAAAGGCTATGCCTACTATGCCTCAACCCACACCACCTTTGCCCTATCCATCGAGACTTAGGAAGGAGAAACGTCAAGAGCGCGACAACTATCAATTTAAGCTTTTTATGAAAATGTTTCGTGATTTGCACTTTAATGTGAGTTTCGCCGATGCTTTGGGCATGATGCCTCGATTTTCTGCTAACTTTAAGAGTATGTTGAACAACAAGGAGAAATTGCACCAATTGTCTAGTTGTTCATCGGTTTATCTTAATCGCATACCTCAAAAAGTCGGTGATCCCGGTAAATTTTTGATCCCTTGTGCAATCCAAGATATGGAGGAATGCTTCGCCTTGGCCGATCTTGGTGCTAGCATTAACTTGATGCCACTTGCAATCTTCAAGTCGCCCAATCTTCCTAATCTTACTCCTTCACTAATGTCTATCGAGTTGGCCGACCATTCCACGATTCCCGCATGTGGTTTGGCGGAAAACATTTTTGTGAAAGTGGGGAAGTTCTACTATCCCGTAGACTTTATCGTTGTTGATATCCCCACGGATCCTCAAGTTCCTCTCATTTTAGGTCGTTCGTTTTTAGATACGTCTATGGCTTTGATCGATGTTCATGCTAGAAAGATCACCTTACGTTTCAACGACGAGGAACTTGTTATAAACGCAACTCAAAACTCTCAAATTTCTCATGTTTATTCTGTTGCAACCATAAACCTCGTTGATATGGTCGACGTGGTTTGCGAGGAAATTTCACAAGAAGTTCTAGGTTTTGGTGATGAAGAAACTAGTGGCAATCCCACTATGTTAGATCCAATTCTTGATAATTCGACACCATCCTTCACTCCATTTGAAGGTGGTGGTTTTACGTTGGAAGAATTCAATGTTCCACGTACTTGTAACGAATACCTCGACAACGATGAGGACTTCTCGATTATCAAGGATTTTCTTAACGATTTCCCATTTCCTCCACCCGAGGAGGTTATGAGTATCGAGCCCAAATCTTCACTTGAGGAACCACCTATCCTCGAGTTGAAAGATTTACCTCCTCATCTCGAATATGTCTATTTGGAGGAGGGCGACAAGTTGCCGGTTATTATTACGAAGGAACTTTCGAATGATGAAAAAACCGCACTTGTCAATGTTCTAAAGGATCACAAGGGGGCAATTGCGTGGAAGTTATCCGACATTAAGGGAATCGATCCCAAATTTTGTACCCACAAAATCTTAATGGAGGAGGATTACAAGCCCGCAATCCAATGTCAAAGGAGGGTGAACCCCAAAATTCACGACGTCATCAAAAAGGAGGTCCTTAAACTCCTTGACGCGGGAATGATTTACCCTATTTCTGATAGCCCTTGGGTGAGTCCTATTCATTGTGTCCCTAAGAAGGGAGGAATGACCGTTGTGCCAAACGATGCCAACGAGTTAATTCCCACTAGACTCGTGACCGGATGGAGAGTGTGCATTGACTATCGTAAGTTGAATGAAGCCACTCGAAAAGACCATTTTCCCTTGCCCTTCATGGACCAAATGTTGGAGTGTCTTGCGGGAAATGATTTCTATTGCTTTTTAGATGGTTTTTCCGGTTACTTCCAAATTCCCATCGATCCTCGTGATCAAGAAAAAACTACGTTTACGTGTCCATATGGAACGTTTGCCTATCGTAGAATGCCATTTAGACTTTGCAATGCACCGGGAACCTTTCAAAGGTGCATGATGGCTATTTTTCATGACATGATCGAGAAGACGATGGAAGTATTCATGGATGACTTTTCCGTGTTTGGTAATTCGTTCACTTCGTGTTTGTCGAATCTTGAGAGAATGTTGAAACGTTGTGAGGAAACCAACCTTGTGCTCAATTGGGAAAAGTGTCATTTTATGGTTAAGAGTGGAATCGTCTTAGGACACAAGGTCTCGAAAGCGGGGATTGAGGTAGATCAAGCTAAGGTAGACGTCATCGCCAAATTACCTCATCCCAAAACCGTTAAGGGAGTTAGGAGTTTCCTAGGCCACGCGGGCTTTTATCGTCGATTCATCAAGGATTTTTCAAAGATCTCTCGAACCATTACACATCTTCTTGAAAAAGAGGCACATTTTGTCTTTGACGAAGATTGTGTACGAGCCTTTGAAATCCTTAGGAGGAAACTTACCGAAGCTCCCATTCTTGTTGCTCCCAATTGGAACCTCCCCTTTGAGCTCATGTGTGATGCTAGTGATTACGCTATTGGGGCCGTATTGGGGCAACGTCATGAAAAGCACTTCTTTCCTATTCACTATGCTAGCAAGACGATGACCGAGGCTCAACTTAAATACACTACAACGGAGAAGGAGTTCCTTGTCGTGGTGTATGCATTTGAGAAATTCCGACCTTATCTCGTCTTGACGAAATGCATAGTGTATACGGATCATTCGGCTATCAAGTATCTCATGGCTAAACAAGATGCAAAGCCGAGATTGCTTCGTTGGGTTCTCCTCCTTCAAGAATTTGACCACAAAATTGTTGACAAAAAAGGAGACGAGAATCTAGCGGCCGATCATCTTTCTCGTTTGGAAGATCCTCACCAAAGTGTTTACGAGCCCAAGGAAATCACCGAAACATTTCCGCTCGAGACACTTGGTGTAGTGAATTCTAAGCTTGATTCTTCCACCCCATGGTTTGCGGACTTTTCAAACTACCATGCGGGCAACTTCATCATTAAGGGTATGACGACTCAAGAAAAGAGAAAATTCTTTCGTGACGTCAAGTTCTACTTTTGGAACGACCCTTACTTGTTTCGAACTTGTGCGGATCAAATCATCCGACGTTGTGTATTTGGCACCGAAGCTTCTAACATCCTTAGAGCTTGCCATGAGGGACCCACGGGTGGTCACCATGGTGCTAATCTCACAGCTAAGAAGGTGTTTGATGTCGGCTTCTTTTGGCCTACTATTTACCGAGATGCACAAGATCTTGCGAAGTCATGTGATTCATGCCAACAACAAGGAAAAGCCTCACAAAAAGATGAAATGCCACAAAACATCATCCAAGTGTGTGAGATCTTTGACGTTTAGGGTATAGACTTTATGGGGCCGTTCCCATCATCTCGTGGTAATAAGTACATCCTCGTTGCGGTTGACTACCTATCTAAGTGGGTGGAGGCCAAAGCCTTGCCCACCAATGATGCTCGTGTGGTAGTCAAGTTTTTGAAAAGCTTGTTTTCTCGGTTTGGAACCCCTCGTGCGATCATAAGCGATCGTGGAACCCATTTTTGTAACGACCAATTCGAAAGGGTCCTAAGGAAATATGGGGTTACACATCGGCTTTCTACGGCTTATCACCCACAAACGAGTGGGCAAGTCGAGGTTTCAAACCGAGCTTTGAAGAGGATCTTGGAGAGATCCGTTGGGGAAAACCGACAATCATGGTCTGATAAGTTGGACGATGCTTTATGGGCCTTTAGGACCGCTCATAAGACGCCCATTGGGTGCACTCCCTATAAGCTTGTGTATGGAAAGAATTGTCATTTGCCTATCGAATTGGAACACAAGGCTTATTGGGCCCTAAAGCATTATAATGATGATATGGAGACCGCGGGAAAACACCGGAAAATGCAATTAAATGAATTGGATGAATTGAGGGACATTGATTATGAAAACTCATTGATTTATAAGGAAAAAACTAAAAAGTTGCATGATTCTAAAATTAAAAACCGGGTTTTTAAAATTGGGGATCAAGTTTTGCTTTTTAATTCTCGATTGAAAATCTTTTCCGGTAAGTTGAAATCCCGTTGGTCCGGTCCATTCGCCGTGACTCAAGTATTTCCATATGGGACCATCGAGCTAGCTCAAAATGATGGCCCCAATTTCAAGGTGAATGGACATAGGTTGAAGCACTACTTTGGCGGGGAAGTTCCATCCTTGAACTACCTCGACCAAGTCACCTTCCCCAATGATAATTAGTATTGAGGGGATCGAGTCGAGCTCATGACTCGGTAATAAAAAACGAGGTGCCTCGTGGGGGAGTCCCATGCTTATCCTATGTACATATTATCGCTTTCTAATGTAGTTAACGTGTGGGGATTTGTGCCCTTCCAACCTTTGTTCTGTGGTTGTTTGTGAATTGTGGACTTTAGATGATCATGATCTTCACGATTGGAGCCTCTCGTGTTCGTTTTATGGGAGCACTCGATCGTTTGCTTTGAAGACTTTCTCAATATCCATGATATATCCTTTTGATGTTCTAACCTTAGGTTTATAGCACACTTCATAAACGGCTTTAAATTTAACGGTTACACCCTTTCCATGCTAGATTAGGCATTCGACTACGTCTCTAGTATGAGGGTGTTTGCACCCCTAGACTCGAAACATTGAGGACAACGTTTAACTTTAGTATGGGGGGGTGGGTGAATAGATACTTGCCTTGCCAAACCTTCACGCTTTCCAAAGTTTATCTTTTTGATTATCATTTTGTTGCAAAATAAGGCTAAAAATGGACAAATTTTAAAATTTTTCTCATGTTTTATAAGTGTTTGAAGACACGACTGTAGGTTTTCCGATGGCGAGAATAAGAGTAATTTTTGACTCGACCGTGCGTGTTGAGCACTTAGCTTTGATTCCTTAACTACACATTAGGCTAAGTCTCTTAAATGAGGACGAGAAATGATAGGGTTGATTATAAGTTACTATGCTAAACGTAGAGTACTCGTATTCTTTCAAAAACTCATGTGTTCTCGTTGTTTGCTTATTCTCCCTTCGCATGTAAATATTTTTTGCTTAATAAATATTGACTTAGCGGTTTAGTTGGGATTGTTGGGTTTCTAGTCTTTTCTAGTAGCTTCCGTGTAATTAAATTGGGAAGACATTAAGGTATCGCCAGCGTCACGGTTTTGAAGTATTGGCACCCGAATAATCGAAAGCTTCACCCAATAATAAGATTTCAAGTGCTCACCTAAATCAAGCAAACAATTTGAAGCCCCACAAGGCCGAAAAATCTATGCAAAATTGAAAGTGAATCAAGCCTTAATCTTTGAAGCTTTAAAGATCCAAAATTCGCCTTAGCGTGAGGATATACGTCTTTGTCTAATAAAACTACCGATGAGGTGGATAATAAAAGGCAAGGCAAGACCGAAGTCATAATAAAAGCTTCATGGCGAAGTTGAATAAAAGATGGAGGTAAACCAAAGATAATAAGGCCCTTCCGTTAGGGGGCGTATGAAAGTCTTGGTAATAAGTCTCATGTTCAAAACCGTTATAAAACCGTGTTTATCGATTCTTCTTGTTGACTTAATTTTTTGACATCGTTGTCTATTGGGAGGGGTTATTGATTTGATGGTCTTGGTTACACCGTTAGGACTCTATTTTTAGACCTAAATCTCTATTATCGCATAAGTCAAACAATGTATCCTCGTGAAACATTCAAGACAATATAAAATATAAGAGATACAACTTAGGAATAATGGGAAGATAAGTACGTGATTAGGGCATATGAGTAGTGTTAGCATTACTAACTTATAATGACAATGATCTCGTTGCACGCTTGGCATGGAATTGGGGTGAAAATCGAGGACGATGAAATTATTTCTAAAGAAGCATTCACGTGTTCTTATTCTATGAACCTAAACGTCCCATTTTGCGATGAAAATCATACATTATGTCTAAAACGCAAGTTGTAGTAGCAATAGTAATAGTGTAGCTAGTTTATCATTCAATAAAGTGAATAAAAATGAATTTTGGAGGTGCTACGATACTTTATTCTAGCATTGCGTGAGGGCACGACAATGATTTAGTATGGGGGAGTGATGAGACTGCTTTTATACATAGTCTCATCGTCCAAATAGGGCTTAAAATGCATTAAATATCATCAAAATGCCCATATATATGCTTGTGTTTGTTGCTTGTGTATTTTAGGTACGGATATTGAGAAAATGACAAAAGATCACAAGAATCATGCAAAAACGAACACGGGAAACGAAGCCGCACAATGAACCAAGCCCTAATGAAGACTTTCCCAAGATAAACCCTTGAAGATTTAAATAATTATGAAGAAGGGTCCTCCAATATGGAAGAATTGACACTTTATACCCTTGTATCTTCATAATTACAAGTTTGGTCCCTAAAGTTTGTCAAAATTACAAAAAGGGCCCTCTACTTTGAAGAATTGACAAGTTTAGCCCCTCAACAAAGCTAAATTGTCAACCATTATCCTCCACCAAGTCAAATATATCATGAAGTCCTTCAAAGTACAAGAAATTACAAGTTTGGTCCTTTGAAAATCCCAAAATTACAAAAAGGACCATTAACTTTCACAAAATGGCAAGAATGGTCCCTCAATCATTATGACTTGGCAAATTCAGTCCTCCAAAATATCAAATATGCAAGTAAAGACCATTATCCATCAAGAAATTGCCAAATCAGTCCCTCAAGAATCACAAAATGGCAAGAAATACCCCTGAAAATACTTTGGAAAACTATTTGGGGCAAAAGTGTGAGAAATGAAACTTTGCTAACAAAGGGATTTGGATTCTATGAAGAAAAGCTGGAAATGACAAGTTTACAAAATATTGGGGTTTATTTATGGCCGACAAACAAACAAACCTAGACCACTCATGGGCTGCCACCTCACCCCACTCACCACTGCCACCAATCACATGCCTTCATCCTGCCACCTCACACTCCACTTAACCCGGTTTAAGATTAATTTAATCTTGGCGCCTAAAACAACTTTTTAAACATAATTAACTCCCAAAACAGATTAAAACCTATGTTCTTGGTGTTCATACCAGAATTAGGCGTTTTCTAATTACCAAGAATTAAGACCTAATTGCTTCCAGATTAATAATTAAAGGTCTTATGATCCTAACCCAACCCCTAAACTCCCATCACTCTCATGCATGTGACATTGCCAACCCTCCCCTGACCCACTCTTCACATCCAAACAAAACAGGCCAGCAAATCCAACGCTCAAGAACTTGGCTTACTTTTCAAGCTTCATCTCCACCCTTGGATGCATTTCCCCTTTGCCAGCTTCAACAAAAGGCCAAGACATCCTCACAAGACTCCAAGATATTCAAACTACACAAGGGAAAAAATGGGACTTCAGTAGCTAGGGTTACGTTTTTTTTAGCTTTCCTAGACAACATGTATGCCTATATAAAGGCTTAGGACCTCACATTTTTGCTTTGCTTTTGGTTTTTCCTTGTTCAAGCACTTGTAAATCCTGTTTTCATATTAATGAAATTATGTTAAGTGTGTTGAAGAAAGACCAAGTGCCATCTTATTTTATGCTTGTTAATGTTATTTGTTTACTGATTTTGAATCTAAAAAGCTGTTTTTAAGGAGCGTGCAAAAGTTTGCATTTTTCCTTCAAGCTTGATATTTTGCTAAGTTCTTGTTTCAACCTTGGAATTCTTGGGTTATAGGGCTGATCATAGCATCCTAATTGTGATAATTAAGGTGTGGTGAGGCTTATAACTTGGGGATAATCAAGTGTGGGGTAACAAGGTTGCATTAATCAAAGCTTTTTAAGTTTTTGATTTTGATATTGTGCTACTTACCTTGTTGAATCTTAGCAGGAGTGTTATTGGAAGCTTGTACTTATTCTTGCTAGTACGTAAGCTCATAAATTCATGGGTGTGGATGTACATCCATGAGGTTTGCATACTTAATCCTGAAATCTACTTAAATCTTGATTTTTGGTGATATTTGTATGTGACTTGTGTTCTTGTGAATTTTGTGGCTTAAAACTGCTTGAATATGTTCATCTTAGTTATTGTTGTGTTAATTTGGGCTTGGATGGTCTTAAATCTCACTTTTGATTTGAAAAACTTGGTTTTGAAAAGTTAAAGGGGTGTTTGGGATTACCTGTTTGTGATTGCATCTTGTTATTGTGTTTGTGGAAGTTTGTATTTGTGCTCTATATCTGATATACACTTGTTTGAGAGTGTTTTGCTGCAAGTTTTGTGGTTTGAAACCTTGAATCAAAGATTGTGCTATAACTTATTGAGTTTGACTGTTTTTGACCTAAAATTTTGGGAAAACCTAGAGTTTATGCATGTTTAGGGATAAAAGCTGTTTAAACATCATTAATATAACATACTTGATAGATCTGAGGTGTTGAATCTGGCTTGTGTGTCAAATACATCAGCAAAGTGAAAAACCTGCTTGTGTTAATGTTCATCAGTAACTTTCATTAGCTTTAATCTTGCTTAATTCTTTAAATCATTGCATGAAACCTATTTAGACTTGCTTATTTGAGTTTAATATAGCTTGTGTATGCATTTGGTTGAATTTGGCTGGCTGATTTGTGCTAAAATTGCTTTTTGAACCTAAACTGCTTACTTGTTCATGTCTGTGCAACATCTGGTACTTTATTGATTAAATTGTATCATTTGGGTGTTTGTGGTTATTATTCTTGACTCCTTTTGATCCAAAGATCATTTGGGTGCCTTTTTGTAATCTGAATCTCCAAAAAAGTCACTAAAGACAAAAAAGTCAAGCAGTGGAAAAAGTTTCCACTGCTCAACACCCAAGACTAGCCCCTGCTAGTGTAAAATTGAACTCAGCTTATCAATAAGCTATTTTAGCTTATCCAGACTTGCAACAACTTATTTTTTGTGATAGATCTTCATTATTTGACCCATTTGATTAGACTGGAGCTTATTGGACTTTGACTTTGACTTTTTACTAGAAAACTAACTTATTTGACTTTTACATAAGTGCTTATTTGCTTTTTCCAGCTTATTGAGTCAGCTTATTTGAAAACTCTTTGATGATTTTGCTTAATTAAGTCATTTGAAAGCTATAGAAACTTGAATCAGCACTTGGGGTGGCCTAGAACTCAAAAACGACTATTTTGTCGTTTTCTGTAGATTGCCTATTGCATTTTCAGGCTTATTCCTTGGGCTTATTTCAAATTTATTTTTACAGAAGTCTTATTTAGGACAAAAGAAGCTTGTGTGTCTAATTTCAGCTTATGGCATTGGCTTATAGCTTAACGGGCCAAAAAGCCCATTAAGAATAAGCTGTTTGGTATAAGCTAGCTTATTTCACACTTTCAGCTTTTGGGCCTTTGGAAAAAAGTTGTTTAAAATCAAATTTTGAGTCAAGTAGTGCTTTTTGGGCTTATTTTGGACACTTTTTTATATTGGGTCCAAATTTGGCCTAATAAGGATCTGTTTTGGGTTTAGCCCATTTTCCAGGCTCATTAAGGGTATTTAGGTAATTTCACTTTCATTTTTGAGTTATTTAGGTTAAATTAAGCTAGTTTGCAAGTTTTTAGAATTTTTTATGATTTTTGGATTTTTAATAATATTTTAATATTATTTTATTGTTAAAAATTAAAAGTCTGATTTTCTAAGTTTTATATTTTTACTATATTGTAGACACTTAATTAGGAATTTTGCAACTTTCCAAATATTTTTAGAGTCTTTTAATTATTTTCTAGAATTAATTTAAGTTTTAATTGATTTTAATAGTTTTTAATTGTTTAAAAATAGTTTTTTGTGATTTTAAAATTTTGAAAAATACTTTTTAGCTTAATTAGGGTATTTTTGAGGTTTACAAACTTTAAGATCTTGTTTTGGACTTTTTAATAGTTAATAGTGATTTTTAGGGCTTTAATTAGCATTAAAAAGTCATTATTTAATTAATTAAAAGGTTTTGGAAAGTTTAGATTTTTTGTAAACTCTTAAAATATTATTGTGGATTTTTAGTAATTTATTTTAATTTTAGGTCTTTTTACGGTTTTACGTGTGCACCTTTTTCGTCTTAGTTTAATACGACATCGTAACCGTCATTCTCTTCTCATCCTATTTCTATCATTCTTTCTCACAAATATAATCACAAAGATAACCATTTCATCACACACACACTAAGCCTCCTTGAGAACGATTCCCCACTTTGGGTCATTTGTACACGGTTTTCCTAAATCGTCGTACTTAATACTTGCCACTTTTGCTTCCTTTTCCTAAAGGGGTAAAACCACTACATCAGGAATCAACAATGTATACACTATCCCCATGATTGGGAGAGTGGCCACCTTCACTATGTGACCCATGGTCACTGTTGTGATAAGGTGTTACTCTCTCATCATCATTAAAAAGCACAGGGTTATCATGATCAAAAAAGGTTAATAGGTTTAAATCTTGAAAAGCATTAGAGTTTTTGTCTTTATTAGCTTTAGAAACAGAATCTTTAAATGGAAATATGGTCTCAAAAAATTTAACATCTCTGGAAACAAGAAACTGATGTCTATCAAGACTATAAACCCTATAACCCTTCTGAGAACTAGCATAACCCATCATAACACATTTTTCAGATCTATTAGTGAGTTTATCATGGCTATTAAGAATAGTATTAAAACAAAGACAACCAAACATTCTAATATGAGAAAGATTAGGGCAAGTATTGTAAATCATTTCAAAAGGTAATTTTCCATTTAGCACAGAAGAGGGCAATCTGTTAATAAGATAACTAGCCGTCAACACACATTCAGTCCAATATTTAAGAGGGATCCCCCCGAAACATAAGACATCTAGCAACATTAAACAGATGTCTATGTTTCCTTTCAACAACACCATACTGTTGAGGGGTGTATGCATAAGATGTTTGGTGTATGATTCCTCTTTCATTGCAAAACTTGGTGAAGTTTTGATTCTCAATGTCTGTTCCATTGTCACTTCTAAAAGTCTCGATGGTTTTTTTAAATTGATTTTTAATCAAATTATAAAAAATGTCAATAGAAGACATGAATTCATCTTTAGTTTTTATAAGATACACCCAAACAACCCTGATATAGTCATCCACAACAATAAGAATTACTTATGACCAAAATAGCTGGCCACCTTATAGGGACCCCACAAATCTAAATGCACAACATCACCAAGGAATTTAGTCTTGTGTTCACTTAAAGGAAAAGGTTTCCTAGTTTGCTTAGCTCTTTGACAGATCTCACAAAAATCAGTTTTATCATCTTTATCTAATTTTAAGGAATGCTTTAGCACATTAAATACAGGGTCAGAAGGGTGGCCAAGTTTACAATGCCAATCATAGTGGGACAGAGAGCAAGCAATCACATTGTTACAACAACTATTCTTAGTACCTTGAGTGTCTAAATAGTATAAACCACCATACTGTTTATCAATCCCGAAAACATTTTTCAGATTCAAATCCTGATTCACAAAGAAACACTTACTCTCATCAAACACAACAAATATTTTATTGTCTTTAGCCAATTTATGAACATAGATTAAGGTGACACAATATTCTGGTATAACAAGCACATCAAACAAGGCCAGCCTATTAGGAAGTCTAAGGTTTCCAATTGTAGATATGACATCCTCAGTCCCATTAGGATCAACAAATTTGATATTAAGGTGAGAAATGTCATAAACATTATCTAGTTGTTTATCATTATTGGTCATATGTATTAGGTTTAATAAATCTCCATCATAATTATTAGCAACATAAACCAATATAAATACAAATAATCTTTTGAGATTTAAGCCATTACACTCCTAAACCATAAGGGTCATGTGCCTAACTAAATAATAATGCTAATACTCCCCCAGTTGGAATGGGATGCCTTCGAACGTTCAAACTAGAGTGAAACTCAAGAAATAAAGCACTCGGGAGATCCTTGGTAAAAATATACGCATACTGAAATCAAGAAGGAAAATGAAGCACACAAACCTGGCCAGAAGCACACATAATCTCGGACAAAATAAATGTCAATCTCAACGTGTTTAGTTTGTTGATGCTGAACATGATTAATGGACAAATAAACGGAACTAACATTGTCACAGTAAACAAGAGTAGCAGTACAAAGCGGAGCATGCAACTCAAGTAAAAAATTTCGAATCCAAGCAGTCCCAACAACAACATTGCAACACCACGATATTCTGCCTTGGCACTAGACCGAGACAATGTAACCTGTCGCTTGGCAGACCAAGATAGAAGATTATCACCAAGGAAAACACAATACTTGGAAGTAGATCTACGGGTAACAAGACAACCAACCCAATCAGCATCCGTGTAGGCAGTAAGCTGAGTAGTAGTAGAAACATGAAGCTAAGGCCATAATCAATAGTGCCATGAACATAGCGCAAAATGTGCTTCAAAGCAGTAAAATGAGGATCACGAGGGTCATGCATGTAGAGACAGACCTGTTGCACAACATAAGATATATCCGGGCGAGTGAAAGTTAAATACTAAAGAGCAGCTGCAAGACTGCGATATAAGGTAGGGTCACTAACTGGGTCACCCTCGGAACCAAGCTTGGACTCAGTGTCCACAAGGGTACTGCATGGGTTACAATGCTGCATATTGGCATGCTCAATGATTTCCTCTACAAACTTAGACTGAGACAAGAACAACCCATACTTTGAGCATTGTGCATGTATACCAAGGAAATAATTAAGGGGGCCAAGACCAGTCATAGAAAACTCACTGTAAAGTAATGTGACGACACACTGTAAAAGAGCTGCAGACGAAGCTGTGAGACATATAGCAATAAATAAGCAATATCTGAACCCCGACGATAGACAAATAACGACACATCGGTTTTCTTGTGCTGTAAACTGACGCGTGTGATAAAGCTAGCAAATCTCTAAAACCATGCACGAGGGGCTTGTTTAAGCCCATATAATGACAACTGCAAAAGACAAACATAATCAGGGCATGCAGAATCAATAAACCTTAGAGGCTGATGAATGTAAAATGTCTCAGATAATTGGACATGAAGAAACACATTCTTCACATCAAGCTAATGAATAGGCCAATCACGAGAAATTACAAGACTCAAAACAGTACGAATGGCAGCCGGTTTGACCACCGGACTAAATGTCTCATCACTATCAATACCCTGCTGTTGACTTTATCCGTTGGCAATAAGACGTGCCTTATACCTGCTTAATGAGCCATCTGCATGATATGTTTGAAAAGCCAGATAGAACGAATAATATTAACGTTAGTCGAGCGGGGCACAAGAACCCACGTTCCGTTAGTAATTAAAGCATTGTATTTATCTAACATAGCTTTTTGCCAGTTGGAGTCACGAAGGGCTTGAATATGAGAGCACGAAAGTGGTGAAATGGTGGTGACATGACAGTTCATACGCGTAAGAAGATTAAAAATGCTGGCTTTAGCACGAGTAACCATGGGATGAGTGGATACGGGTTGCAGTTTAGTTTTTATTGAGGATTCAGTATGGGTTGCGTGGGGTGGAGATTGAAGTGGGCCTATATCGATGTTTAGGGAAGAAGTAGATGCGGGTGAGCTCGGTAGTAGAGAGTGTTGGATCTGGTCAGGCAAAGGGGTTTGGGAACTAGTGGTAGGTGGTATAGTGTGGGTAAAGGGCTCAGGTGGTGTAGGCATAGGCTGAGAAGGAGGTAACATTAAAAGGAAATCATAATTTGGAGGTGAAGAAGGCTTCTCTGTCCCGAATGGGAAGACATCCTCATCAAAGCTAGCATGTCATGAGATAATGATTTTATTAGAAGACATGTCGAGACACCTTTAATCGTGATGGTTTGCGGGGTAACCAAGGAATATGCAACGGGTTGAGCGAGGTTGAAGTTTATGTGTAACATCAATGTGAGGATAGCAAAGACATCCAAAAATACGTAAATGGTCATATGAAGGTGTTTGGTGATATAGCTTGGTAAATGGAATTTCATTATTGATGGCGGTGGAAGGCAAAATATTTAAAAGGTGAGCGACCATATTAAGAGCTTCCACCCAATATGAGGGAGGTAGATGGGCTTGAAAAATCAAGGTGCGGATGAGGTTATTGATGGTACGTAACATGCATTCAGACTTGCCATTTTGTTGTGATGTACGCGGGCAAGAAAACCGAAATTGTATGCCATTTTGGTGAAAAAGGTCATGAAAACGGGTGTTTTCATATTCAACCCCATGGTCACATTGCAAAGCCTTTATGTCAACATGAAATTGTTTCTTAACATACGCACAAAAAGAAACAAAACTATCAAACAAAATCGGATTTTTTATGCAAAGCGTAGACCCAAACAAAGTGCGAAAAATGATCTTAGAATATAGCATAATATTTTATTTCACTTAAACTTGGAATCGATGATGTCCATATATCCGAGTGGATAATTTCAAACACCGACTTAACAGAAGACTCAGAACTATAAAACTGAAGCTTAACATGTTTACCTAATTGACACAGGTGACATAAAGAGGAAAACTTTGATTTATTATATGAAATTAAATTACTTGACTTTAAACGACGAAGCACGTCTTCCCCGGGGTGACCGAGGCGTCTGTGTCATGTAGTGGAACTTAATGAAAAGCAACAGGAGTTGTGAATGGAGATTGTTGAGTGACGGGGTAAAGGTCGCCCATATCGCAACGAAGAAGAAGCTTTTAAGTTTCGTAATCCTTTACAAAAAACCATAAGCATAAAATTCAACAGAAACATCATTATCATGGGCAAATTGACGATCATAAATTAAATTCTTAATTATATGAGGCGTGACAAGAATATGATTCAGGTGAAGAGGCTTATGAGATGTATGTAATAAGCTATGTCTGGTATGAGTAACAAGAATAGAGTTTCCATTGCCAACAAATACATATGGACAAATACTCGAATTACTAAAGGAAGTAAGTATACTTGTATTGTCCGCCAAGTGAGAAGATGCTCCGATGTCCATATTCCAAAAGGGAGCTTGAGGTGTCATATCCTGAAAAGCTTAAGGAATCATGACAGCTTGAGATGGGATGGCAATAGGCACAACATATGCAAAATTCCCAAAAGTTGTTTCTTGATTCATGATGCAACAATATAAAAAAATATAGCAGACCAATAGCAGCAGAAGCAACAAGCGAATAAAATAGTAGCAAACCAGTAAAATTATACTAGTACGCAAGTAAGCAGCATAAGGGATAAAAAAATACAAGGCGTGTTATTTTATAATTGTATATGCATACAACATCTTTTGGCATATGGGAATTAATGGAAGCTAACAAGCATGTAGCTTAACAAAAGAATTATATGGCGGCTGTACAAAAAGATAATGGACGATTAGGTTTTTTTAATGGGTGTTTGGCTCTGATTACCATATTAGGTTTAATAATTCTCCATCATGTTTATTAGCAACATAAACCAATATAAATACAAATAATCTCTTGAGCTTTAAGCCATTACACTCCTAAACCATAAGGGTCATGGGCCGAACTAAATAATAATGCTAATAGTATGCTGGTTAGCCCCAAAATCTATCACCTTCCCATTATAGTTCATACCAGATTTAACACTAGTATGAAAATAATAAAATCTTTTGAAATTATCATTAAAGATCTTGCTAGAGCTAAAATAGGTACCAGTCATATTGGCTTGCACATTCATTCCATTTCTATTGTTATCTATAAAAGAGAGAGTAAAGTAGCCATTTGTTCATCAGTGAAACTGTTAATGCAAGTGATGCCTAAAAACATTATTAGTGTTAACTAATCTTTCTTAGTTTTGAGCACGACAAATTAAAAAGACATTTATCGTCAAAGACAATTGAAAGACAATTATTTAACAAACACTATAATCAAGGCAATAATCATTTAGGTATTGCACAAACATATCTTAATCATGTTTAGTGATCATAAAAAGTGATTAGCCTTAAAACTAACATTTTGTCAAATGTGACAATATTTTAATAAACTTTCTGAAAATGATTTATTAAAATGGAAAATGTAAATTTGAATATGGCATATTCCAAATGCCATAGGAATATCCTTTGAAGGTAAAACTTACCTCAGATATTACTTCACCACTAAAGGACAAAAAGGAGCTGAGTTTACTACCCACGGTTCCATAAGTAGCTATGCGGTTTTTTTATCAATAAGGAACCACATGCACAATTAAGGAACCACAGGCAGAGAACCGTTGGCTTTTCTCTCCTATAATTAGTGGATCAAATCTCCATTTTCCATGAACCTTTTTGGACATTCTTTCTGCCTCTTTTCTCTTTTTTATATCCTAATCATTAGTAAATTATCACTTAATGTGTTAAGTATGTTTACCTAAGATTATCCTCTTGATCCCCTTCTTTACTTGTCCAAAGAGAAGATCACTCACACATTTGTGATGTTTTTAAAGGTGAAGCCTTGATGAAGATCAACCTACCTTAGATCTAGTTATGTTCATCATTTTTATTTGAGTCTTGTGTAGATTCAATGTATTTATGGATACTTGGATTAGTGTTGTGTTGATCCAATGTATTTATGAATACTTGGATTAGTCTTGTGTAAATCCGTTATATATGTGTAGACTTGGATTTGTCTAGTGTGGATCCAAGATACATGTGTATACTTGGATATGTTTTATTGAGTTGTAAGTCTTGTGTGTAAGTTCTCACTAAACTATAAAGTGATGTATGTATGTGTCTTGTGAGTTCTCACTTAGCTTCAAAGTGAAGAGTTGTGAAGATTGGTTCTAGCTTTGAATTAGAACTCGACATCTAGCCTTGTGTTGGAAAATAAGACGGGCGACGAAGATTGGTTCTAGCTTTCGATTAGAACTCGACATCTAGCCTTATGTCGGAAAATAGTGAAGTAGGCGAAGTGTGTAGATTGGTCATAGCTAAGATTAGGTCTCGACATTTAGCTTAGTGTCAGAAAATAATGTAAGCGACGTTGTAAGGTTTTCTCCGCCAAGAAGGGAGCTTTTGGATATAGTGGAAATCTCGAGTAAGGTGTACTCGAGGAGTGGAGTAGGAATGAGGATAGAGCTTCGTTGTCGAACCACTATAAATCTTGGTTTCGTGCTTTAGGTTGCTTCTTTACTTACTCTTTACTTACATTTACATTCTTGCATTGCATTCAATTGTCACTTATCATTGTTAATGCATTTAGAATTGAACCTATCCACTATGCAACTAGCTTTCAAGTAAAAGGTAGTTTTGACACAAACCTAATTGAAAGAATTTTAATTAGGACATTAACCGAAGAGAAAGTATTCAACCCTCCTTCTAGTTTCTACAATTGGTATCAGAGCTATGGTCACTTAAGATATTTGAAATATATTGTCCTTTAAAGCTTGGATCGATTCAAAGTCTCCTCAAATTAGAAGGATTCGTTGTACTAAAGTTTCTCTTTGGTCAAAACTATTTTGTCATTGAAAATAGGCCTTTTAATTGATAATTATGCGTCATATCTTGTTTAGTAGCTTATATACATTTTATATTTACTCTTTAAATGTATCTACTAGTTTGCATCTTTCTTTGTGTAGGTACTCATGAAGATTAATCATTTATTTGATTGTGGATCGAGTTACTTGCACTTGTAGAAGACTTATCTCCTTGGATTTTCAACATCTAAGGATGATGACATCAAGATTGATGTTAGTGATACTAGTCCTTGAAGACTAAGTATTCACTTTAGTCAAGTTTGGGCATTGCATTAGTTCTAAGAAGACTTGGAATGCATTTTGCGGCTTAGGTACGCTTTCGTCCTTCCATACGCCCTATTGATAATTCTTTTGATCATTACTTGACTATGTGCTTGTTCTTGGCATCCTTGCCTTGACATTTTTTGTGGTATGTTATTCTATTCTTATACCCTCTCAAACCTTCATTACTTGGATACTTGACTCACTTAGGAGATGTAGAGTGAGTTAGTAGTAGCTTAAAGTATCAAGCATGACTTCCATGGTTTGCACCCATACAGTTAGTAGGCCCTATTTCATGTGTAATATGCGCAATTGAGCTCATCTCTAGGATGATTGATTAAACCCTTGAGATACCAAACTACATCATATGTTGTAGTTAGGATATTACACATTTGGAATTGAAATATTCGAAGGATATCATTATTACAATCCCTAACAATAATCTGTGTCCGATAATGTGGGAGAGAAAGTGAATCCGTACTCTTGCTCATATTTTGAAATAGTTTAAGACAAATACTTGAAAGTGATCTTATACTATTTTACAAAATTGCTTGGTATGGTTCATTACCAAAGCCGTTTAGACTTTCGTCGGAAAGGCACGTCTTAAACCACTATAGATGACACAAGCTCTTTGATTCTACTACTTGAAGATTGTCACTCATCTCTTGAGCATTGAACTTAGCCTTAATTCACTCCTTTTGGTTTTCTTCTTTTTCTCTTTTTTTACGAGTAGTCATTTTTCGTATCGGTCTTATTCAGTCTTTTTCGGTCTCGATTTAACTCGTAATCCTTCACAAAGGCATTATAACCTAGTATTGAAGTGGTCCAATGATTTCCAAAAGGCTTGAGATATATTTTAAGTATTTAGAAAAACTTGGTTTTGAAAATTTCATTGATTTTCATGGTTTTAACTGCCCTCTGTAGGCGGTTCTTTAATTGTCACGGCTCAAGGCGCGGTTCCATATCAATAAGGAACCGCGGCCCACTAGTGACTAAATTAATAAGACTTTAATTAAAAATCTATTTTTCAAAAAACCCCCCACCCTTTCTTCTCCATAAAGGCGATGGGTTCTTTGTGTTTTCCACCACTGTTGTTTCTTCGAAAAGCTTCAATCACTCAAATTAATTGATTCCAAGACTTGGGTTTCACTCATCCTTCTTCCAACCTTAATTAATTGTAAGCACATTCATTCAGTTTCAACCAATTTGTTCTAGGGTTCTTAATTTCACAATTGAGGATTTTTAAAATTAAAATTGAATTGGAACCTAATTAGGAATATGGATTGACATAGTTGTAATGCTATGATTCCTTTGGTTTGAATTCATTGCAATTTCACTAGAACCCACTTTTTGAACAATCCGAATTTTGACTAAGTTATTTTGGTTAAATGATGGAATTGATATGAACCCATGAACACATTGGTAATTGCATTGTTAATGCTTACCTAAAAACGAATTTTGAAAAATCAATGTTCAATGTTCATGTTTGATTTTGCATAAATCACATGTATTATTCAAAGATGTACATTGTGAACATAAGAATGATAAGGATTAATCTTTTTGTTTGTCAAGCAATTTATTAAACACACTCTCATGATTTTTGTCTTTTTTCATTATGTAACATAAGACTGATTGGAACATTACTTTTGTGTTGTATTTAGGTACTTAATCATGCCTTTGGAAACTCGAAAAGATCATGAGAAAGCTAGAGAATATATGCCTATTCTTTATACTTCGTGTCAATCTCGTTCTATCAAAAATACTCTTCGGTCTATAGAAACTCGTAGTTTTCATGAAGGACGCATTGTCCCTTCTAACCTCCGTGGACTTGAATTCATTCGATTCATGTTTAAATCTATTGGCTTTGATTGTTTGCTTACCATTGATGAGCCAATATTTCCTTCCTTTCTTATGGAATTCTTTAGTTCCTTCCTATTAATGTCCATCAATAATGGTTTATCTATAAGATTTTCCATCAAGGGGAAAACCATTGTATACACTCTTGAAGAATTTGGTGAAATTCTTAACGTACCATATAATGGTCAATGTAGGTTCACCGATGGTTGGAGTATTGACTCTCTAGAATCGGCCTCTATTGATGTGCACTATGTGACCGAGCTTCCTTCCCATTCTCTCATTTTCGGAGCAATTCCTCATGAACATTGTTGTTTTGTGACTTTCAAGGACATGTTTGCATTCTCACTCCTTGGGAATTTCTTACTAACGAACTTAATGATTTCATGATCCCTTGGGCGGAGATCATTAAGTAAAACGCAATGTGCATGGGTGGAAATCGCAATCGTGTTCCTGCATGCCTAGCGCATATGTTGTATTGTGTTGCTACCTCCACCCCATACAATCTTGCTTATTTCATCGTTAGTAGGATTAGCTCTGTTCTCTTTAATTCAAAATTTCCTAGTCTCCCTTATGATATGCTTCTTACTCGTTTTCTTAGAAGAGTTGATCATGACTTTCCTCTTTTAAATGGGTCATCTTTCTGCTCCGTTGATCATGCGATGCATCCCATTGAAGGGAATCTCATACAAGAGTCTAAAAATGACAACTGTGAAAAGGAAAGCGATAATCAAGATGAAGCTCATGATGTTGGGTGTGGTTTGTCTCCAACTATTTGGAAAGACAAGTTTGAAATCATTACCGGCATGAGTTCTTCGAGTAACTCTTTGTCTTTCTCTAGTTCGCTTTTTTCCTCTCAAGACATTGATCTTGATTATCGGTATTTCTTAAATCATTATCTTCTCGAGAACCTAAGTGAAGGATCAAGGCACATTGATGAAATGTTCATGAGAGAAAGTGAACGAGGGGCTATTGTTCTTGGTTGATTCCACGATTGTATCTCAGATTTGTTTCTTATCTCTTTATTTAGACTTTCGTTTGTAGTACTAATACTTTGTGTTTGGATTATCTAATATTTTAATCCTAATGTGTTCTTGTGATCGATATTTAGATTTGCATAACTTTGTGCAATTATGTGTTGTTAGTTATCTAGAACTTGGTTAGTAATCTACTTTGGCTTGTTAAACCTTTGTCTAAAATCTGGGCTTGTGAAAATTGTTGGAAGACCACCTTTTTATGCCCTCTGCCCACGGTTCTTTAATTTTGGGCGGTTCTTTATCAATAAAGAACCACACCTCTATTTGAGGAACCACGGGCTGTGTGTTCGAGAGCATCTTTGCTTTACACTGTTTTCTCTAAATCTTTGTAAACATTGATGAAATCTTTGTAAACATTGATGAAATTTTTGCTAAACCTCTCTTGGTTTTTCTTCTTCTTCATCCTCTAAGCCTTCTTCTAAACCTAGACACACAACCATGGTGTCCACAAGATACTTAAACTCTTCCAAACACTCTTGTTCTAAAAGAAACCTTAAGATTAAGATCAAGTTGCCTAAACAAGGTTTTTCATCTTTTCTTACACCCAACAATGAGATATCTCCTATTCTCATTTCTTCATCGCCTTCACCACCTCTTTCTCCATGCAAGACTAACTCAACTCATGTTACTAACCATTCACATGGTTCTACATCTTCTTCATTCCAATCTAGGATGAATGAGTTGTCTTCACCCTTACTTCAAGTCCTCTCTTGTATGTGAACCCTCAACCTCTTCAAAGCATTTGTTTTGAGGAGGACTTTGTTGAGCCTTTGGTTATCTCACCCTTCACTCCACCAAACTCACCCATTTCACCATTGGACACCATGCCTCCTCCTCTCTCTAACACTCTAATTTTGGGTGTTCCCATTTCCCACTTCATGGGTGATCTATACTTCTTTGGTTTCCTAGAAGCTCATGCCTCAAATTGTCCATGTTGACTCTATAACAACTACATCATTCAAAACCTAAGAATGGATATGTTTGGACTTCATAGGAGGTTGCAAGATTTCTTGTTGACCTTGTTCACCAATGCTCCTCCTCCTAGGAGATGAATGATGATTTTCAAAAAATGTTTTTAAAGAAAATCAAGCCAAGGAATTTACCAAATCAAGAACTAGATTAGCTAACTTTGTAATAGTTAGTTGTTATTTCATTTCTTGTATTTCCTTTCCTTCATGAGTTTTTCATGAATATGTTTAATAGATTAAGCCCTTGTGTGTTTCAACCTATGTGATCACATTAATCAACTTCAATTTAATTAAAATTGAACCTTAATCTATCATAACCTCTAAAACTTGACTAAAATTGGATCAAAATGTTATTTAAACATTTTGTTACCCTTTGTCAAGACACTCTTTGTGAGTGTTAATGTAGGCTTTTACACCAAGTATAAAATCTTATCGTCCGAATCTCTTCGAATTGACTATTGGTAGAAAGTGTGACTCAATTGTTCTTGGTGGAAGATAATAAATGGTTTGGTTGATTATCTATTTTAAACTAATAGCAAATATGTAAATGCGAATGTCGTTGAGTAAAGAAAAAGCTTTAAAGATTAAACTAAAATAACGAGTTAAAAATAAATGCTAGAAAACTTAAAGACAAGATTAGAAAAATACTTGAACACTTAATAAATCTAAAACTTGAAAACTTTGTAAAAAAAACAAGAAATTAAACCATCGGAATGCCAAGTTGGAATCTGATCGGAACTTATGGTCGGAAAGTATGATCGGAATCACTGATCGGAATATGGCAAACAACTCGCCGGAATACTGTCGTCGGAATAAGGCCATCGGAATACTTGAAAACAAAACAAATCGGAATATCCAAAAAAGATCCAGATCGGAATATGCAAAGAGAATGCAATCGGAATAATAGGAAAACAGCACTAATCGGAATGTCTTAAACGCAAGGCTAATCGAAATGTCACCAAAAACTTCCACAATCGAAAAGTGCCAAAACCCCAATCCGATCAACAGATCGGAATACGAGATGCAAATCGGAAAGTTACTACCCTAATCCGATCAGGGTGATCGGAATAAGGGGTGCTAATCGGAAAGCAAATCGGAAAAGGGTTTACCCTTTTCCGATTAATAAGGGATTCGAAAATAAGCAAAGTGATAAGCTAATTTGATAAGCTAACACCCAAAACTTGAACGAATCTAATATGAAAAAGACTAAATAAGCATGAATATCAACTTATCCAATCTTAAAATGATCAATCTTTTAAATCAAACCATAAAAAGATGAAACTTTTTAAGAAAACTTTAAAAGTAAATAAGCTAAAAGAAGCGAATAAGCCAATAAGCACAAGAATCTTAAAGCTTAATCGTATGAAAGCTTAAGTATGAATAAAAAGATTAACTTTTTAAGCACGAAAACATCAAGATCAACACGGATCAAATATATTTCGCACCAAAGTTAACTAAAATAAAGAAAGGTAGAAAGAGATGAAAGATTAAGAGCTTAACTTGAACTTGATTAATGAAATCCAAATACAAAAGGTTTAATCTTGAAAGATTAAAAGAAAGAAAAGATGAAAACTTAGTGAGAGAAAGTTGAGAACTTTATCTCTCTCAAACTAGAAAGAAAAATGAAAAATGAAACTAACTACTAAAACTAACCAACCCTCCTAATGTGTATTAGGAGGGTTATATATAGGGAAAATGGGAAGGTGTGCATGTGTTGCCTCTTCTTTCTTTCTTCTCGACTCGATTTAAATCCTTTGTCTTTCTCGACGTCGTCTCGGGATTTGTCGATGTATATTGAACTTGTCTTGTAATTTTCTTCTTCAATTAGACTTAAGTTCTTCGACTTCATTAAACTTCCGTCTTTAGAATTTTTCTTCGATAAATCTTCAGAATAGGCCTTGGACTTCCGTTCTTTTTGCACTCTTGATCTTTTGACTTCGTCTTTTCTCGTTTTCTTCGATAAAAGCCCGTGAAAGCCCGTGTTTTCTTCCTTTTTCATCTTTTGGTCCTAAAACACAATAAAAACACAAACCACGCATAATTCCGACTTTTACGACATAAATTACACGTTTTGGTCTTGTGATTATTGGAAATAAGTGGTAAAAGGATAAGTGTTTTCACACTTATTAAATCCCCTACACTTGACCATTGCAATGCCCTCATGCAATGCATTAATTTTAAAGCACGGTTTACATCCTTCATCATAAATAACCCACCTTGGCCTTTATTAAATACTAAACATAAAAAGATAGAAACAAGTAAAGAAATTAAAGACTTACATTGGGTTTTGGCTGCCATGAACGTTTCTCATCCTCAAGTTTCACGTTCCCCATACCAAGCTTAAAAACGAGATCATTGTTATTATAAGTTAGCAAACTAACACGAATTCATGTGGGCCAATTATTCACTTAGACTCCCTTATTCCTAGGTGTATCTCTTATATTTTATTTTTGTCTTAAATGATCACGAGGATGCATTGTTTGACTTATTTCGATAGTTATTTAGGCCGAAAATAAGGTGAACGATTTAATCAATAGTTAGCTAAAGGACAAAATCGTTTAAAACTGCTTCTCGGGACCTCATAAAGTTCATATCTTGGCATAACTCGCTTCACGATTTGAGACCTTTCTCGGACCGATATTTGGCAGCGACTTCATACTTCGAATCTTTGAGAGACGTTCTTGAAATAATGGTCTTCTCTTCATAATAGGAATTTCTTCACTTGAACTTGTTGAGAGATTCTTCATATTTGGACCACGACTTCTTCATTTTTCTCTAATCTTTATTTTGGACTTTGATATACAACGATCCGCCTCCTTTTAGGACTTGGATCTATTTATCCTCATACCTTGTTAGGGCCTTTTTGGATAGATTTCTCCATGATCTTTTGGGGAGTATTTGCTTTTCGTCGTGTGTCGCGATCCTTCATATTGATTTTCGATAAATGATTCTTCACATCACTTTTGGATCTTTAGCAACAAAATGTAGCCCTCATGCCTTGTTAGGGCCTTTTCGGACTCGCCAATCTTCGCATCCCGCTTCAATAAGTTATGCCTTGGCTATGAACTCTAATTAATACCAATCAACTAACTTTTCAAATCGTATAACCTTATTTATTGCAGATAAATTTATTAACAAGCGATGAGAGAATAGGCTCATAATTAACTCACATAAATTCACGAAAGAATACCAAACTTATACTTGACTCTATCATCTCTCGTTCTCCACAATTTAAAATCTCAAGGAATGAGACTCGTGGATGCTTAGCCAATTAAATCAAAGTTTTGGGTTTTCGAGTCATCTATAGGATCTTGCAAATTCTTAGACTTTTTCAAGTTTAGAAATCTCATTTTAAAGTTCCCTTGATAAACGACTCTCTAGGCTCAATTATAGGAACTTGCGAAAAGTTCTTGTTCTTAACCCGTGAGAGTTAAGACTTTCGCGTTTTAAAGCTCCCTATATAAAAGCCTAGCAAAACTTGACTTATACACGTTAAGGATACTAGCTAGAGTAAACTTAGATAAGTAAACTCAGGTTGAGTCAAAATATCCATGACTAAGAAAAAAATTAAAACCACTTTATTGAAAATTTATTCTAGCAATGGAAAGAAAATAAACATAACAAAGGAAAATACAACTATACAACTAGGCCAAAATAGATTAAAAATTTTGAAAAATATCGAAAAATCAAATTTTCCGGTTAAAATGAGGGCAAATTCATGGAAAGACTACTTACTTCGATAGAAGTCCCCCCTACACTTGATATAAACATTGTCCTCAATGTTTATGCATGTGGGAGTAAACTCCCCTACACTTAGGACATTGTGCACTTTGTTTAAATCTTGCTAAGGAAAGGACAACTATAGTGAATTCAATGTTAATATATAAGATATGAAATATTGAATCACAAGAGTTTAGGATAGAACCGGGAAGATGGGAACACGGGATCACGGTTCATCAAATGTCATCAAGGGGCTCTTTGAAGCTTGAATCCCTGTAGAGAATAAGAAACAAGACAACAAACACATACGGGGCTCCCCCTACACTTATTATGAAAGCAGTAAGGGATAGATCACGGGTTGCCTCCCGAGAAGCGCTTGCTTTTGTTCACCGAGTCACGAGCCTGACTCGACCCACAATTAGTTCATGGGAAACGTGGTGAGGGATGGAATAATCTCATGAGAGATGTCCTCACCAAATTACAACTTCAAACGCTGGCCATTCACCTTGAAATTTGGCCCATTTGGCTGAGAAAGCTCAATGGTGCCATATGGAAAGACTTTGGCGACGGTGAATGGACCAGACCAGCGGCTCTTCAACTTGCCCGAGAAGATCTTCAACCGAGAGTTAAAAAGTAAGACTTGATCACCAACGTGGAACTCTCGGTTCTTAATTCTTGCATCATGGATGATCTTGGTCTTCTCTTTGTAGATCAGTGAGTTCTCGTAAGCTTCATTCCTTAGTTCATTTAGCTCGTTGAGTTGAATCTTGTGAAGATCACTGGCTTTGTTGATGTCGAAGTTAGCCCACTTCAAGGCCCAGTATGCCTTATGTTCCAGCTCGATAGGGAGGTGGCATGCTTTCCCGTACACAAGACGATAAGGAGTACAACCGATCGGGGTCTTATAAGCAGTACGGAAAGCCCACAAAGCATCATCTAACTTATAGGCTCACACGGCGCGATGCTCTCCCACAGTACGTTCCAGAATTCGCTTCAATCCACGGTTGGAAATCTCGGCTTGACCATTGGTTTGAGGATGATAAGCGGTGGAAAGACGATGATTGACACAATACTTAGCCATGACTCTTGCAAATTGATCATTGCCAAAATGAGTCCCGCGGTCACTGATTATAGCACGAGGAACGCCGAATCGAGCAAAAGCTGCTTCAAAAAGTTCACAACCACCCTCGCATCGTTCGTAGGGAGAGCCTTGGCTTCAACCCATTTAGAAACGTAGTCAACGGCTACGAGGATGTACTTGTTCCCTTTAGATGATGGAAATGGCCCCATAAAGTCGATGCCCCATACATCAAAGATTTCACATTCTTGTATGAAATTTTGAGGTATCTCATCTTTATGTGTGATCTTGCCTTGTCTTTGGCAAGCATCACAATGTTTAACCATATCGTGAGCGTCACGATAAATGGTGGGCCAATAGAATCCAGAGTCGAATACTTTCTTCGCGGTGTAATTGGGACCAAAGTGACCACCAGTGGGTCCTTTATGGCAAGCATCAAGGATTTGTACCACTGCCGGCCCATCAACACATCGACGAATAATCAGATCAGTACATTGTTTGAAAAGGTAAGGGTCGTCCCAGAAATAATGTTCAATATCTTTAAAGAACTTTTTCTTTTGTTGGGACGTGAACCCTTCCTTGAGAATTCCACCCGCTAAGTAGTTTGCAATGTCCGCAAACCACGGGGTGTCATCGAGATTTGGATTGATAGAAATTAAGGCCTCAAGGGGAAAAGAGTCATTGATCTCTTTGTTCGGATGATCCCCTTGATAAGGATCCTCAAGTCTACTGAGATGATCCGCGGCTAGGTTTTCAGCTCCCTTTTTGTCACGAATTTCAATGTTGAATTCTTGAAGGATAAAAACCCAACGAAGAAGTCTTGGCTTAGAATCTTGCTTAGTCATCAAGTACTTCAACGCGGAATGATCGGTATACACGATGGTGGTAGAAAGGACAAGATAGGGGCAGAATTTTTCAAAAGCATACACTACAGCTAAAAGCTCTTTTTCGGTAGTGGTATAATGCAATTGAGCCCCCGTCATTGTCTTGCTAGCGTAATGGATTGGTTGGAAGTGTTTGTTCACTCTTTGGCCCAAAACCGCTCCAATAGCAAAGTTGCTAGCATCACACATCAACTCAAAAGGTAGCTCCCAATTAGGGGTAACCAAGACCGGTGCCTTAGTTAGTTTATCCTTACGAAGATTGAAGGATTCAAGACACTCTTTGGAAAAGATAAAAGGAGTATCATTTCCAAGAGGTGGGTCATCGGGCGAGCGATTTTAGAAAAATCCTGAATGAAACGACGATAGAAGCCCGCATGACCCAGAAAACTTCTCACACCCTTCACGGTTGAAGGTGGAGGCAATTTTGCAATAACATCGACTTTAGCACGGTCCACTTCAAGACCGGCTTTGGAGATTTTGTGTCCTAGCACGATGCCCTCTTTTACCATGAAGTGGCATTTTTCCCAGTTTAGAACAAGGCGAGTGTCTTCACACCGCTTAAGCATACGTTCTAGATTGGCAAGGCAAGCAGAGAAAGAATCACCATAAACCGAGAAATCATCCATGAAGACTTTCATAGTTTCTTCAACCATGTCATGGAAGATAGCCATCATACACCTTTGGAAAGTCCCAGGAGCATTGCATAAGCCGAAAGGCATTCTTTTGTAGGCAAATGTTCCATAAGGACAAGTGAATGTGGTTTTCTCTTGGTCTTTGGGATCGATGGGAATTTGAAAATACCCGGAGAAACCGTCTAAAGCAGTAATAGTCATTACCCGCTAGACGTTCAAGCATTTGGTCCATGAAAGGAAGGGGAAAATGATCCTTTCTCGTAGCATCATTGAGTTTGCGATAGCCTATACAAACTCTCCACCCTGCAACGAGACGAGTAGGAATCAACTCGTTGTTTTCATTCGGAACAACGGTGATTCCGCCTTTCTTAGGCACACAATGGACGGGACTAACCCACGGTGAATCCGAGATAGGATAGATCATTCCCGCATCAAGAAGTTTGATAACCTCTTTTTTGATTACGTCATGGATCTTAGGATTCACCCTTCTTTGGCTTTGAATAGTGGGTTTAAAGTCGTCCTCCATGAGAATTTTATGTGTGCAAAAGTGAGGATCAATTTCACGAATATCGGAGATTTTCCATGCAATAGCTTTCTTGTGATTCTTCAGCACGGCGATAAGTCGGGATTTTTCTTCTTCTTTCAGGTCCTTTGCGATGATGACCGGTAACTTCTTGTTGTCTTCAAGGAAAACGTACTCGAGATGAGACGAAAGATCCTTAAGCTCTAAATCCGGAGGATTTTCGATGGACATCGTAGTCAACTTCGGATCATCGGTAGAGATAGCCTTAGGAGACTGTGGAGAAATATGGTCCTCATTGAGAAGTTTCTCAATGGTACGAATGTCTTCATCCCAATCGGTGGGAGAATCATCATACTTAAGATCGAGAGGACCCAAGCTAGCTTCAAAATCATCCAAGCCACTTTCTCCAAAAAAAGTCAATGACGGAGCAATTGAGGCAACGGTCTCAACATTGGGTAGAGAAGAGAGAGTACTTTTGCAAGCATCATGTAAGTGTTCTTCACAAGCCTCATCGAGAACGTCAATAAAATTAACACTCTCGTTTTCCGAAGGCTGTTTAGAAAGTTTACCCATGTTGAAGACGATTTTATCGTCACCAACTCTCATGATTAATTCGCCTGCGGCTACATCAATGAGAGTGCGACCGGTCCTCAGGAATGGACGTCCAACGATTAATGGAACACGGGGGTCCATCTCGTAGTCAACGACAACAAAATCCGCCGGGAAGGTGAATTTGTCCACACCAACGAAGACGTCTTCGGCTATCCCCACTGGATAAGCAACCATACGGTTAGCTAATTCCAAAGTCATTCGTGTGGGGACTAGATCGGGGAGAGATAATTGCTTCCAAACACTTAATGGCATTAAGTTAATACTAGCACCTAGATCGGCTAGGGCCATGCAATTCTCCACTCCCGGGAAGTTGCAAGGAATCAAGAAACGACCCGGATCACCGAGTTTGGTGGGCAATTTCCTTAAGAGCACCGCAGAGAAATTCTCATTAAGCTGGGTCTGAGCAATGTCAAGAAGCTTCTCTTTGTCACTAAGAATATCTTTAAACATTTTAGCATATTTGGGCATGTGAGCGAGAGCCTCAGCAAAGGAGATATTGAAATTCAGCTGTTTAAACATTTTAAGAAAGTTCGAAACCTGAATATCATCCTTGTTCTTCAATTTCTCTTTCCGCAACCTCGAAGGATAAGGTATATTGGGTTGAGATGAAGGCTTTGGGAAAGAATTCGCACTCACATCCTGTGGTGGTGGAGGGGTAGAAGTAGAAGGTGGTGGAATTGGAGAAGTAGAAGTTGGATGAATAGGAGATGGAGGATTCGGAGAAGGAGACTCGTTTTCCTTTGTCACAATCACCGGTGTAGGTGTAGGAAGCTCGGGTTTCTTTAAACCTTTTCTACTGCGAGTGGTGATTGCTTTCATCTCCCCTCTTGGATTAGCAACGGTGTTACTCGGAAGAGAACCCGATCCAGAGGCTTGATTACTAGGGAAGAAACTAGCCATCATATTCCTCAAGTCATTCGTTTGACTTGCCAAAGTGTTTCGCATATCAGCTCGAAGATCATTCCCTTGCTTCACCATATCTGCTTTCATGTTGGCCATTTCCTGCTGAAGATTTTCCACGATCACATCGTTAGTCCTTATGTAGGTTTCAACATCTTGGTGTAAGGTTGTGGGTTGGTTGAAAGGAGGAGCATGGTAGGCGGGTGGTTGATAAGCAGGTTGTTGGTAAACTTGGTTGTTTCTTGAGGTGGATATGGGTTTATTTGGTTTTGATATGGAGTTGGAGCACGTGGTTGGTTTTGATTGTTGCGATTGAGGTTGTTCGGGTTTTGTGGGGGAAAACCGGGAGGTGAAAGAAATTTGTTTGAGCGATAGCTGAGCAAGTTGCGGTCACCTTGAGGACGTGCTTGATAGCCTCCTGTAGAATAGGTACCGTTGGCGGCATACAAATTTTCCGGATTGTCGTGAGTCGAAGGACAATCGGTGTATGAGTGAGATCCCCTGCATATATCACATGATTGGCTCAAAACATTAGCTTGGGCATTGAATTGTTTGGCATTGTTGGCAGTTTGTAAAGCAAGCGATTCCACAAGCGAAGTAAGCTTATCAATTCTTTTGTCGGCATCACTAGTACTAGCACTTGCTACATTAGTTCTAACACTCTTGGTTTGAACTCTAGATTTGTTCTCAATAATATCCCAAGCAGCATTAGAAGACTTAACCAAAATATTACCCCCCGAGGCACTGTTTAATGAATCTTGGTCATTCATGCTTAAACCATTGTAAAAAGTATTGATTTGATGTACTTTTGTTAAACCATGTTGTGGACACTTACTTAAAAGTTCCTTAAAACGGTCCCAAGATTCACTAAAAGACTCACCGTACTTTTGTTCAAAGGTAATAATTTCATTCCGCAAAGCGGTAGTACGTGAGGGTGGGAAAAAGTAGTTGATAAACTTGGTCTCTAAATCCGTCCACGTAAGAATACTTTGTGGCGGTTCCTTATCAAGCCAATTCCGGGCTTGTCCCTCTAAAGAGAATGGAAAAAGTTGCAAGCGAATCACTTCTTGTGATACCCCATTGTACTTAACCGTATTGGTAAGCTGAAGAAACCTTTTAATATGGTCACGAGGATCATCAAGTGAGCGCCCCAAGAAGGGTTGAGCAGAGACCATTTGTATAAAGCCAGATTTGAGTTCAAAGTTGTTGGCTCCAATCTCAGGGATGACAATTGCATCAGTGTTGCCTTCTACGTGCGATTGCAAAAGCTCGATCATTGGTTGATTGTCCATGGTGACAATTGGTTGAGTAATGACTTCGGCTTGAGCTACTCTCTTCTTACGAGCACGAGTACGCATGCACACCTACAAAAGGATTAGAAAAATAGAAAGGAAATAATTTTGGTTTTTATGTTTTTTTTTTTAATTTTTTTGTATTTTTGAAAATTTTATATTGTTTAGGATTTTTGAAAATTTTAAAGCAAGGAAAATAACGTTCGACGATGAACGGATCCCAAAATCCAACGCGTCTCTCACTTAGAACCTTTAATCTTAACGAAAAGAGCCGGCAGCGGCGCCATTTTAATGTAGGCTTTTACACCAAGTATAAAATCTTATCGTCCGAATCTCTTCGAATTGACTATTGGTAGAAAGTGTGACTCAATTGTTCTTGGTGGAAGATAATAAATGGTTTGGTTGATTATCTATTTTAAACTAATAGCAAATATGTAAATGTGAATGTCGTTGAGTAAAGAAAAAGCTTTAAAGATTAAACTAAAATAACGAGTTAAAAATAAATGCTAGAAAACTTAAAGACAAGATTAGAAAAATACTTGAACACTTAATAAATCTAAAACTTGAAAACTTTGTAAAAAACAAGAAATTAAACCATCGGAATGCCAAGTTGGAATCTGATCGGAATGTATGGTCGGAAAGTATGATCGGAATCACTGATCGGAATATGGCAAACAACTCGTCGAAATACTTTCGTCGGAATAAGGCCAATCGGAATACTTGAAAACAAAACAAATCGGAATATCCAAAAAAGATCCAGATCGGAATATGCAAAGAGAATGCAATCGGAATAATAGGAAAACAGAACTAATCGGAATGTCTTAAACGCAAGGCTAATCGGAATGTCACCAAAAACCTCCACAATCGGAAAGTGCCAAAACCCCAATCCGATCAACAGATCGGAATACGAGATGCAAATCGGAAAGTTAATACCCTAATCCGATCAGGGTGATCGGAATAAGGGGTGCTAATTAGAAAGAAAATCGGAAAAGGGTTTACCCTTTTCCGATTAATATGGGATTCGAAAATAAGCAAAGTGATAAGCTAATTTGATAAGCTAACACCCAAAACTTGAACGAATCTAATATGAAAAAGACTAAATAAGCATGAATATCAACTTATCCAATCTTAAAATGATCAATCTTTTAAATCAAACCATAAAAAGATGAAACTTTTTAAGAAAACTTTAAAAGTAAATAAGCTAAAAGAAGCGAATAAGCCAATAAGCACAAGAATCTTAAAGCTTAATCGTATGAAAGCTTAAGTATGAATAAAAAGATTAACTTTTTAAGCACGAAAACATCAAGATCAACACGGATCAAATATATTTCGCACCAAAGTTAACTAAAATAAAGAAAGGTAGTAAGAGATGAAAGATTAAGAGCTTAACTTGAACTTGATTGATGAAATCCAAATACAAAAGGTTTAATCTTGAAAGATTAAAAGAAAGAAAAGATGAAAACTTAGTGAGAGAAAGTTGAGAACTTCTCTCTCTAAAACTAGAAAGAAAAATGAAAAATGAAACTAACTACTAAAAACTAACCAACCCTCCTAATGTGTATTAGGAGGGTATTTATAGGGAAAATGGGAAGGTGTGCATGTGTTGCCTCTTCTTTCTTTCTTCTCGACTCGATTTAAATCCTTTGTCTTTCTCGACGTCGTCTCGGGATTTGTCGAGTATATTGAACTTGTCTTGTAATTTTCTTCTTCAATTAGACTTAAGTTCTTCGACTTCATTAAACTTCCGTCTTTAGACCTTTTCTTCGATAAATCTTCAGAATAGGCCTTGGACTTCCGTTCTTTTTGCACTCTTGATCTTTTGACTTCGTCTTTTCTCGTTTTCTTCGATAAAAGCCCGTGAAAGCCCGTGTTTTCTTCCTTTTTCATCTTTTGGTCCTAAAACACAATAAAAACACAAACCACGCATAATTCCGACTTTTACGACATAAATTACACGTTTTGGTCTTGTGATTATTGGAAATAAGTGGTAAAAGGATAAGTGTTTTCACACTTATTAAGTGTGTTGCCTTTTGTGCAACCAAAGCATAATCTTGTGCTAATAGAGGTAAAAATCCAAGATTTGCTTGATTTTGAAAGTGCCCAAACTTTTCTCAAAACTTTGAAAATCAGATTTTTCATGTCCACTGTGGGCGGCTCATTAAATGTCGTGCGATTCCTTATATTTAAATAACCTCAGGTTCTTTTAAAGAACCACGAACAGAAAGCTACTGTTTGGCTCGTTTTTGGTCTTTCTTCTTTGACCTTAGTATTTTTCAAGATTCTTTGTTTGCTAATTTTGGCTAAACATTCCTTGAATCCTTTTGTTTTCATTTCAAATATTTGCCTTGTCTACTTTCTTTAAATCCTCTTGTTTTAGGAGTTCTTCTTCTCATCCCTCACAATGTCTAATTCTTCTAATCTTAATATTGACATCTCTTTGTCACAATCTTATAAACCCAAAGCTTCTTCTTCTAAGATTTCTAAGAAACCGAAAATCCTAGTTCGACCCGTTTGGATCAAGAAGACTAAGCATCATCATGATGCCTCTTCTCCCAAACATTGCAAGACTTCTTCTTTCTCTCTTATTGAGTATTGGAATGAGTCTTACTCAATCAATCCAATCACCAGAGAAAAAGAAATTCTTCCGCCACCACCTAAACCTTTCAACACCCCTCAACTCAATGACCTTTCTTCTTCCCCCAATCTTACTAGGCATTGTGAAAACCTTTCTTATCCACTTTCTCCTTCTCCTCCACTACATTCTCATTATGATGGTCCTTCCCCATCAAACGACTTTGTTTTACATCATGGAAGCTCATGTGCGTGTTGTCGATTTCAACAAATTGAACTTGCTCATGTGTATGACAAGCTAAATTTTCTTGAATTTCTTCTCACTCGACCTCCTCTCAAAGTATTTGTTCCCGTGAATAAATCTTCGAATGATGCCTCGTCGTCTTATTTTTCCAATTAAAGCACATTTGTGTTTTAATTGTTTGAGTCAAATAAAAACCTAAGCAATCTTGGAGGACTATCACTACTAGAATAGTTTATGCTTATGTTGTTTATTTTTCTTATTTGTTGGTTTAATATTCATATTGTATGTATGAATATTTCCCTTGTTTGTTCTTTCATATTTTTGTAATATGATTGTTATGTGTGTTACTTCTTTTCCCGCTAATTCTTTATCATACTTATTGTTAAGGGTTGATCATGGTTAAAATTTACAATTGCTTTTGGGTGATTCTAAAAATTGTAAGTTTTTAACCCTTTGACAGAGTATCATTACAATTGGTATGAATGTTCTTTTCTACCTTTATTCCACCAATTGTACATTGGTTTTGTCAAAACATCCTCCTTGGACATACTTAGCAAATACTTACTTCTAATTTGAGATTTCTTTTTTTCCTCCCTCTCAAGTTATTTAGTAGGTAGTGACTAATATATACATTGATGTTTCTTTTCTTTCTACTAACCTTTGTATGTAGCTTGTCACCTTAGCTCAATCAATTGGTGCCCTAAGCTAGGGGGAGTAAATACCAAGTAGGAGCTACTATCAAAGTAGATTCTTTTTTTTCAAAGACTTGTGCTAACCTTTTTGCTTCGACAAAGGGGGAGAAATAATAGTGATAAACTCATTAATAATTCGAATAATTTTGTATTTTACATATATGAGTTTATAGTTTGTCGTAATAAAAAAGGGGAGATTTTTAATGCAAGTGATGCCTAAAAACATTATTAGTGTTAACTAATCTTTCTTAGTTTTGATCACGACAAATTAAAAAGACATTTATCGTCAAAGACAATCGAAAGACGAATTATTTAACAAACACTATCACCAAGGTAATAATCATTTAGGTATTGCACAAACATATCTTATTCATGTTTAGAGATCATAAAAAGTGATTAGCCTTAAAACTAACATTTTGTCAAATGTGACAAAATATTTTAATAAACTATCTTTTTAAAAAAATGTTTTATTAAAATGGAAAATATAAATTTGAATATGACATACTCCAAATGCCATAAGAATATCATTTGAAGGTAAACTTACCTCAAATATTACTTCCTCACTAAAGGACAAAAAGTAGCGGAGTCTACTACCCACGGTTCCTTAAGTAGCTATGCGGTTCTTTATCAATAAGGAAACACATGCATATTTAAGGAACCACAGGCAGAGAGCCATAGGCTTTTGTCACCTATAAATAGTGGATCAAATCTGCATTTTCCATGAACCTTTTTGGACATTCTTTCTGCATCTTTTCTCTTTTCTATATCCTAATCATTAGTAAATGATCACTTAATGTGTTGAGTATGTTTATCTATGATTATCCTCTTGATGGAGGAGCATTATTTTATAAGTCTGTCGATTATTTTTTATGTCCTTATTTTATTTAGTTTCCTTATTTTATGTTTCTAGAATAACCTGTTAACTTTTTCTCGAAGTTTAGTTTTCTTATAAATGTAAGACTTGGTTTATAATTATTTAGTGATTAATAAAAAAAAAATTTCTGTTAATTGACATAAACCAAGATTAGGGTTTATTGTTTGATTTTTAACCTAATAATTGGTATTCGTTGAATCAACGATTGTTGGAAGAAATTGTTTCTAGTCTCATTGGAATCAATAGATCCAATTTATCTATCTTTGATTGTTTTTGGTATTCCCTGGGAATCAATAGATTAAATTGGTCATTATTCTTATTTTAAACTACACCAGTTGGTATCAAGAGCCAAAGTTCCCGATTAAGATGTTAGAATATCCATTTTTTATGGTGATGGTTCACGTTCAGTTGAATGGGCACATCATGGCATGGAGGGTGACGATTATGAAGGTGTAACACCCCATTTTGACAATGGAATGTCACGCGTAATTATGGCGTGACATCAAAGCATACAAGGATAAATGTCTAAACATTACATGTAAAACCCGTATTTAAAATCAGAACATTTAAATACGTGGCTTAATTTTAATAATTATATAAGTATTAATATTAGACAGAGACATAAATGCAGAAATTAAATACGCATTCCAGTTTATTTAAATACTATAAATATTACAGTTTACTCAGTTAATAAGTATTTAGTCTCAGAAAATATTACAGATGAATTAAATACTTTACAGAAATAATTAAACGTTAATAGTAAATTACGCGCTCAGTTTTATTTAAATATTACAAATTAATATTTCAGGAAAATAAATACTATCGAACGTATTACGTTAGTTATAGAAAAGAGTATTACGTTTTCCAGAAATGTAAAACGTAATAACGTACGCGAATATTTAAAACACGACGCGAAATTTAAAAGGTGTGCGTGTGTTGGGCTACGTGGGCCGCATCTTTTAAACAAAAGGGAGAAAGGATAATGGGCTATGGCCCATTTCATTTTGTCTAGGCCGGTTTTAAAAAAAAAAGAAAGGGACGGGGGTTATTTCTTTTCTATGCCGACACAAACACAAACACAGAAAACCCTAGAAACTCAATACAGCCGCCACTTTTCTTTCTTTCTTTCTACTATGTCGCGACCAACACTAAGAACAGGCTGTAGGGGATCGGACATCTTAATCCATAGATCAGAGTTTTGTTTTCGTGTTTAAATTCTAAGCCCTAACACGAACACAAGGTAAGAAACCCTAATTTCGTTCTATTCCTTCTTTTAATCCGAGTTCATGGGTTTTAATCATGATTCGGACAGTAATATTAATGGGGGGTTCGTTTGCTTGTTGTTGGGTTCGAAAAGCACACAAACCGAGACTCATATGAGTCTCGGTGATGACTGGAATGCACCAGCGCAACCCTAATTAGGGTTTGGGCTGGGTTTGTGCTAACGGGGGAAACATAAAAACTAGCAAGGGAAAGACCTTGTTCTAACAGTGGGAACCGAGACCATCTAGGTCTCGGTGGGATAATATTAACAAGCAGGGGGAACAAATAACTAGCAGGGGAAACGAACAACAGGCAGGGGGAAAAAAGGGCAGATTAAGGGGCGTTTGGCAGTGGGGTTTGTAACAGGTTTAAGGGGGTGTTTGGCTTCCAGTTTTAAAAGACATTAAGGGGGCTGTTTGGCTCGGCTTATTTAAATACGTAACACGAGTTTCACCTTTCAAATTAATAAGACACGGGTTCGGTTTTCGATGTGTTTTAATAAGAGAATACAAGAGTACGTGTTATTATTCTACGGGATTATTTTACTTTACATTACTTATTAATTTTACAAGGTAAATAAAATTTAATAAAACCCGACTTATTATTACGAGTGCATTATATCTTTATTTAATTAAATCACATTATATTTAATTAAATGCCTTTAACCTATAGTTTATTTAAATGACATGTTATAATTAATAAACTATACATTATATCATTATGACTTAGAATACGAATCAGTAAACACTTAAGCTTATTTATTAGCCTATTTAGTCAGCTTATAACTATTTAGGTAAACTTCTATTTTTATAAACTTATATATTTTAAGCAGTAATTCTATTTATGGAAACTTTCTATCTTTAGAAACTATTTAATCAAGGCAGCTAATCTATTTTTGGAAACTTTCTATTTTTGGAAAGTTACTTAATATTGCTCAGTAAGCATAATAATACATGAAATACCAGAGATACTAAATCAGATTTATCAGAATATAAGATAAACACAGATTAAAGCTTAAAACAGTAATCAGACGACTTATTTTTCCGTCCGTTATTTATGTAGTACCCGTGAAGTCGGAGTAGATCTTTCAGCTTTCAGTCTTATTTCAGTACTGGACACGAGGTACGGATTTTCCGTCCTTTCAGTAAGGACTTCCTTTCTATGCATGATTAGGATTTCCCATCTTCAGCCAAATGTTTTTCCCCAGTATATGTTTAAATTTATCAGTAATCATGTTAATAACTAAATAAATTGCCTGAGCATTATATACAAGCACGACCAGTTTATGTACTAGTTACGGAGGTACCGTAACCACGGCACTAGAGGCACCGGTGTCGTGACTCACATGCAGGAGAGTGATATCCTGCATCGTCCTACTCAGCTCAGCTTGGCCATTTTATCAGTATTTTTAGTGGGGCGTATGGATGCATCCTAGGCTTATAAGTGTTTCATGTTTATCAGGGTGAATGTGGTGTGTGCTCTACATCCTTCACATTGGAGCTGATCCCTCTACCCAGCACAGTTATTTAGAGGTCACCCCTTTACAGCATGACGAGGTCACCCCTCCAGTTATTCATGCACGGTTGTTACAGCACGTGACCTATATAAGCTCTGGCAAATAATACAGTAAATGCATGTTTTCAGAATTAATAGTTATATTTTCAGTATCAGTATATATATGAACTAGGTTGCTCAGATGTTATGCAGAATTCTACCACATGTTCATATCAGTCTTACAGCTTCTGTATTCTATCGTCTGTTTCATTCAGTATATTCTTATCATGCTTTATATCCGTTCACTGAGCGTTATGCTCAGCCGTAGTTCCTTTCATGTTCTAACGGCAGGTACATCAGGACGCTTTTAGGATTCTAAGAGCATGTGCATTTGGAGGGAAGCTATCCAGACTTCTTACATTATGCATTTCTTTTATTATTCTGCTTATTTGGTCATTTGTTTAGTCCTTCCATTCAGTATTTTATATTTCATGTTTTGGGCTTATGTTTGGATTGCCGAAGTTTGATTCCGGTATTTCCTTTATGGTCAGTTAATGTTCTAGGACATTTACCTTATGCTTTGATGACACACCATAAATACACGTAACGGTCTATTTATCCAAGTGGGGTGTTACAATTATGGTATCAGAGCTATAGGTTCGACCTGTAGGCTCTAAAACTTGACCTGTGACTAGTGGGTAGTCACCAGGAACTTCCCAGATTTTGGCGTTGTTATCTTTCATGTTTCTCATGGATTATTCAGTCAGCTTTTCTTCATTTATCAATCAGTTTTCTTAAAGTTTTGACTAAGTAAAAGGTTGGTACATAACTAGCCATATTTAGTCGCATGTGCTTTTAGCGAGTTATTGTTTTGGTGAACTGACCATAGGCGTTCACCCTTGCCCGTTCGGATTTTTGTATAGATGAACTGATCATGTGCACTTATCCTTACTCATGTCAGATTCATGTTTTCAGTCCAATATTACGTGATGAACCCGCCCATATACGTTCACCAATGTTCAGATCAATTTCATGATTTTCAGTCAAATGTTGTTTTGTGAACCGATCCCTAGTTCACATTTGTCATATCATGACATTCTATAAATTTTGACAAGTATGGATTGGACCACAGTCATCCATATTTAATATCAGATTATAAATTTCTATACATGACAGTTCTCAGAAAATTTTGACCCGTATGGATCGAACCAGAATAACCCATACTTAGTCTCATGTTCCTTCCTTAAAGTACGTGGATTGAACCATAGCCGTCCACATCAGTTAATATTACACCTCAGTTGGTTTAACTTTTTGTGTTCCTTATAACAGTCAAATTTTATACCCTCACGTTGATGTCATCTACATGATGATTCAGTTTCATGTCTCCTTACGAGGATTATGTTTTCAGCAAAGTGATGATGCCTTCAGGCTAAAATATAGAAGGATTACAGTAAAATCCTATTTCATGATAAATCATGTTCTGGTCTTTATCAATCATGTCTTCTGTCTTCATACTGAACATTGATGAAACTTTGTTTAATCATACTTTCAGCCTCTATACAACCAACATTAAGTCTATGTAGAAATTATCAGCCTATCACGTTACCCATTTCAGTTCAGTTTACTACCGTTTAAATCAATTCATCTCTTTGATAATGTCAGACAAGCGACACCAGTATCGATCATCCCATAAAATTTCCACCAGCTCCATGTACAGTATTCCATATGTACCCCATGTACAGTGTCTCAGTTATACTCCATGTATACTATTTCACGTGTACTCCAGGTACAACATCTCAGATATGCTCCATGAGCAGTATTCATTTTGTACTTCATGTACAGTAGTTCAGGTGTACTCTAGGTACCATACTCCATGGATATTGCTAATCGATCCTTAATCATCTCAGGCGTTTCCACTTGTCGATATTCTACCAGGTGCTGATGTTGCTCGTGAGTTGAAGATTTTACCAGATGCTGATGCTGCTAACACTCTGAAGACCACACAGATGCTGATGCTACTGAACTTTGGAGATTTCTCAAAATGCTGATGCCGCGGAACGAGGACGAAAACTATAAACTTGAAATTTCTGACAAGAATAAATTCAACCATCAGACACTACCATTCGATTTTATGCTGTTACTTTCTCAGTTAGATGTCACAATTCACCCAGCTAACTTTCATTCAGAAGAGTGGGAACCGGAACCCAGCCGGCCACTCAGCAGAATAGTCACATGAATCACGGTCATGATAATGACCGTCATAAATTGACAGACAAAGCAGTAGTAACAACCATCGTACTTATAATTAATCAGTCAGTAACCATCGGAACTCCGGCACGGACGTGACCAGAAATACAGAGGTCAGCAGTCTAACCGGTCCGCCAATCCTAGCAATTACCAAAAATTTTCAGCCTTGTTCAAATTCATCTATTAAAAACACGTGCCAAGACATCAGTCAAGACATAGTTCTCAGGTATCATTTCGGAAGACACATATCGGGGCACCAGTCACGGTACACGTCATACGAATCTTTTCTCAAAATACGAGTCAGAACCCATAACTCCAGTATGTTTCTAAATCAGGCCCCCAGAAATTCAGAGTACCCTTCAGAAAGAAGTATGCCCGTTCTATTATGTCACTCATGAATCGGACCATTAAAATTCAGTCACCACACTAGATTATTATTCATATTAAACACGTAATATTCACTCTGTAAAGTTACATACGAACCCACTCAGTGGAAGTCGCCACGTTACTCACGTATCCCTATGTCAGCTTTATGTAAATCAGGTAGTTACCTACCTCTCAGCCAGAAAGGAATCCACAGTACCTCCCATGTTTATTAAGTTATCCTTCAGTTAACGACAAGATCCGTCTTACTAATCCCAAATATATTCATTATATTTTCTGCTAGGAAAATCAGTACAAGTTGTTTCTGCCTTACAAACGCGTGATTTGTCAGTCTATAGCTACGAAGACTTTTACCTACCTGTTATAAATCCACTTTTGAAATTCCTTAAATTCATGATCAGCAGATTATTCCAGAGTTCCAGATATAATTTCAGAAAGCTTTCAAGAAATTCCTCCCTAACCACGAGACAGAAATTTAACATCGAGCTAGTCTCAAGAACAGAACCTGTTTTCAGAACTCTTTATTGCAAGGCTTCAGCTAAGTTAAAGAGTTGCAGCAATTGCTGCAAAAGTTACCGGAACGAGGCCTTATTTTCCCTAGCGCACCACCAGGAAGTGCACCGTTTCTGTCTACCAGAAAGAAGGTCGGTAACATGAGATCATGTATTGCCCACTAAAAATTTTTGACAATCCCATCATTCTTAATCAATATTTATTCCATAAATAGCAGGTTTATCTGACCTGCTACGATATCTTAAATATTTTCCAGAACAAAATTGCGACCATGCCACCAGAAGTGGTGAGAGAAGAACATGATGTTTTCCATGACTGCGGTTGCACATATTATAGTCTCTAAAAATTTTAAATTTTATTTCTGAGCTCCCTAATGCTCCAGCTATATTATGGAGTTTATGAATAAATTTTTCCTATGATTCTCAGACAAAAACGTCAGCGTATTCATTGATCACATTTTGGTATGCTAAATTCTAGAGAAGAATAAGAGAGTCATTTTCTCACAGTTGTATAGAATCTTCGATAGGAGTTATTTGTTTCAAACACAGCTTTCCAGGTAGGAATTCCAATTGAACAAAGTGGCATTCTGAAGCCATGCTACCTTAGCAGAAAGAAATTGCAGGTAATCCTGCGAAGGCGAAGGCCATCACCGGATGGTCCCGACTGACGACTGTGAGCGTAGTATAAAATTTCTAGAACTCAATTGACTGCTACCGCAGAAATTGCCGACAGTCATCACTAGAAATTCTTTTATGACTATTCAACAAGATTTCCACCAGAATGTTCCATAATCCCAGACAAAACACTGATAGAATCCGCGTCACACATTAATGCAGCTATGTTCATATCTAGATGCCTGACCTACTGCAGGTTCAAGATAGAACACCGACATGCTATCACTACAAGTAGAAATTCTAGACCGAAAAGAGACAAGACTCCATGGAGATTGTAATCAGTTTACCACAGACTCAGAGAAATTATGATGCTATCTAAGTTATCATCAACCATGTAATCAGCCTGCGCGTCCCTTTCATCCGAAAGGAGCACGTAGTAGCAGATCTGCAGAAAATTTTAAAATTCAGCAATAAATCGTACGAATTCAAGGCATTCCATCGACCATCATATCAAACAGAATACATGTTCACGATCAAGTGTATGTTTACGTCCACTTTAAGTTCATGTTTATTTCCACTTTCACGTTTACGTCTCATTCGCAGTATGATGCTGTTTCAGTTCATCTTTTATGCTATCTCCTGATTTAAGCTCACGTTAGCGTTCATAACGTTGTTCGCGTTCAAGTTCGTGTGCCATTTCACGATACACGTTTCTCAGTTATTACCGAATACGGTTACAGAAAGCTTGAGAGAACAGACTCAAGTTTAGCACAACTATTCCATAACCAGGCAGACGTTTCACATCTCAGGACGTATCGTTTGGCATTCATTCCTCAGTCAGCCTACGTTCATGATATGTTCTAGTACCACGTTCACAGTATATTTCACTTATCATATTCTAATTCTATGCCAGCGCTCCTCATATAATTATGAACCACGCTCACAATTACTCACTCAGCATGTTCGTAATTGTTCACGTAGTTCGTCCCTATATATATTCTCAACAGCTTGCTCAGAGATATAAATATTATCCTTCAGAATATTTATACGTATCATTCCATGTATCCTACATGCTATAGTTATTCAGCCTATCAGATTCAGAAATCCATCTTAAGTATGAAACTTGGAAGTATTCAGCATCATCAGGAAAGGGTCATCAGGACCAAGATTTTTATGTTAGACCTTGAAGGAATCGTTTCGAGCGGGAGGCCACTCGAAACAGAGGAGTCCATCCGGACCTCTCATTCCCTTTCCTTCAATAAATCCATTTAAGTTCTTTCAGTCATGTCACGTACATGATCATTTCAGTCACGTCAGGTTAATACCTATCAGCAGCATTATGTCTTAATTAGAAGACAATTTATCCTCCAGTTTAATCATCTTTTCAGTCTACGTGTTCTTTCAGTTCTTATAACTTCATCAGCTTATTACCTGTAATTCGAGGACGAATTTCTCCTTTTTAGAGGGGAAGAATTGTAAAACCCAGTATGGTCGTATCTTTAATTCGGGGACGAATTATTGTTTTTAGAGGGGAAGAATTGTAAAACCCGTATTTAAAATCAGAACATTTAAATACGTGGCTTAATTTTAATAATTATATAAGTATTAATATTAGACAGAGACATAAATGCAGAAATTAAATACGTATTCCAGTTTATTTAAATACTATAAATATTACAGTTTACTCAGTTAATAAGTATTTAGTCTCATAAAATATTACAGATGAATTAAATACTTTACAGAAATAATTAAACGTTAACAGTAAATTACGCGCTCAGTTTTATTTAAATATTAGAAATTAATATTTCAGGAAAATAAATACTATCGAACGTATTACGTTAGTTATAGAAAAGATTATTACGTTTTCCAGAAATGTAAAACGTAATCACGTACGCGAATATTTAAAACACGACGCGAAATTTAAAAGGCGTGCGTGTGTTGGGCTACGTGGGCCGCATCTTTTAAAAAAAAGGGAGAAAGGATAATGGGCTATGGCCCATTTCATTTTGTCTAGGCCGGTTTTAAAAAAAAAGAAAGGGACGGGGGTTATTTCTTTTCTATGCCGACACAAACACAAACACAGAAAACCCTAGAAACTCAATACAGCCGCCACTTTTCTTTCTTTCTTTCTACTATGTCGCGACCAACACTAAGAACAGGCTGTAGGGGATCGGACATCTTAATCCATAGATCAGAGTTTTGTTTTCGTGTTTAAATTCTAAGCCCTAACACGAACACAAGGTAAGAAACCCTAATTTCGTTCTATTCCTTCTTTTAATCCGAGTTCATGGGTTTTAATCATGATTCGGACAGTAATATTAATGGGGGGTTCGTTTGCTTGTTGTTGGGTTCGAAAAGCACACAAACCGAGACTCATATGAGTCTCGGTGATGACTGGAATGCACCAGCGCAACCCTAATTAGGGTTTGGGCTGGGTTTGTGCTAACGGGGGAAACATAAAAACTAGCAGGGGAAAGACCTTGTTCTAACAGTGGGAACCGAGACCATCTAGGTCTCGGTGGGATAATATTAACAAGCAGGGGGAACAAATAACTAGCAGGGGAAACGAACAACAGGCAGGGGAAAAAAGGGCAGATTAAGGGGCGTTTGGCAGTGGGGTTTGTAACAGGTTTAAGGGGGTGTTTGGCTTCCAGTTTTAAAAGACATTAAGGGGGCTGTTTGGCTCGGCTTATTTAAATACGTAACACGAGTTTCACCTTTCAAATTAATAAGACACGGGTTCGGTTTTCGATGTGTTTTAATAAGAGAATACAAGAGTACGTGTTATTATTCTACGGGATTATTTTACTTTACATTACTTATTAATTTTACAAGGTAAATAAAATTTAATAAAACCCGACTTATTATTACGAGTGCATTATATCTTTATTTAATTAAATCACATTATATTTAATTAAATGCCTTTAACCTATAGTTTATTTAAATGACATGTGATAATTAATAAACTATACATTATATCATTATGACTTAGAATACGAATCAGTAAACACTTAAGCTTATTTATTAGCCTATTTAGTCAGCTTATAACTATTTAGGTAAACTTCTATTTTTAGAAACTTATATATTTTAAGCAGTAATTCTATTTATGGAAACTTTCTATCTTTAGAAACTATTTAATCAAGGCAGCTAATCTATTTTTGTAAACTTTCTATTTTTGGAAAGTTACTTAATATTGCTCAGTAAGCATAATAATACATGAAATACCAGAGATACTAAATCAGATTTATCAGAATATAAGATAAACACAGATTAAAGCTTAAAACAGTAATCAGACGACTTATTTTTCCGTCCGTTATTTATGTAGTACCCGTGAAGTCGGAGTAGATCTTTCAGCTTTCAGTCTTATTTCAGTACTGGACACGAGGTACGGATTTTCCGTCCTTTCAGTAAGGACTTCCTTTCTATGCATGATTAGGATTTCCCATCTTCAGCCAAATGTTTTTCCCCAGTATATGTTTAAATTTATCAGTAATCATGTTAATAACTAAATAAATTGCCTGAGTATTATATACAAGCACGACCAGTTTATGTACTAGTTACGGAGGTACCGTAACCACGGCACTAGAGGCACCGGTGTCGTGACTCACATGCAGGAGAGTGATATCCTGCATCGTCCCACTCAGCTCAGCTTGGCCATTTTATCAGTATTTTTAGTGGGGCGTATGGATGCATCCTAGGCTTATAAGTGTTTCATGTTTATCAGGGTGAATGTGGTGTGTGCTCTACATCCTTCACATTGGAGCTGATCCCTCCACCCAGCACAGTTATTTAGAGGTCACCCCTCTACAGCATGACGAGGTCACCCCTCCAGTTATTTATGCATGGTTGTTACAGCACGTGACCTATATAAGCTCTGGCAAATAATACAGTAAATGCATGTTTTCAGAATTAATAGTTATATTTTCAGTATCAGTATATATGAACCAGGTTGCTCAGATGTTATGCAGAATTCTACGACATGTTCATATCAGTCTTACAGCTTCTGTATTCTATCGTTTGTTTCATTCAGTATATTCTTATCATGCTTTATATCCGTTCACTGAGCGTTATGCTCAGCCGTAGTTTCTTTCATGTTCTAACGGCAGGTACATCAGGACGCTTTTAGGATTCTAAGAGCATGTGCATTTGGAGGGAAGCTATCCAGACTTCTTACATTATGCATTTCTTTTATTATTCTGCTTATTTGGATATTTGTTTAGTCCTTCCATTCAGTATTTTATATTTCATGTTTTGGGCTTATGTTTGGATTGCCGAAGTTTGATTCCGGTATTTCCTTTATGGTCAGTTAATGTTCTAGGACATTTACCTTATGCTTTGATGACACGCCATAAATACACGTAACGATCCATTTATCCAAGTGGGGTGTTACATTACATGACCATAAAAGGAAAATACCGGAATCAAACATCGGTAGTCCAAAAGTAAAGCTCATCACACACAAACATAAGTACTGTAAATGAAAGGACTAAACAATGTCCATAGCAATAGTATCAAAATATAGATAATGCATAAAGTAAAGAAAGGCTAGAAAGCTTCCAGTCCATATGCACGTACGCTTAAAGTCTACGAGCGTCCCTGAGTTCCTGCCGTTTTGGGAACATAGAAAAGGAAAACGGCTGAGCAATACGCTCAGTGCACGGATGTACAATAAATCATGAATAGGATAAGCATAAAAGCATATAACAGCAGAAGAAACTAAGTCCCGAATAACCTGGTTAAGTCTTGGTAAAATTGGTTTTATAGTTTGAAAAGCATTATGTTTATCTTATAAAAACTGTTTAACATATTCTACCATTAGCCAATATAGGTCATGAAAATCCACCGTGCATGCATACTTGGAGGGGTGACCTCATCATGCAAATTAGAGGGGCTGCCTCTAATTTAATATACTGGTTTTGGGTAGGAGGGATCAACTCCTTGTGAAGGATGCAAGACACACACCACATTCACACTGAGTAATCTGCTGAAAAACATGTAACTAGGATGCACCCATATGCCCCACATGATAATATAATAATATGGCCAAAAACTGAAGGGACACCACGAGCAATCACTCCGTCGTGGGGAAGTCATAACACCAGTGCCTCTAGTGTTATGGTTATGGTACCTCCATAACTAGGTGAAACTGGTCATGCATGTATATGGATATAGGCATTCTAAATTAAACATAAGCAAATCAAACATATAAACTTATACTACGGGAAAACATTTGGCTGCATACGGGGAATCCTAATAAGGAAAGAATGTCCATACTGAAAGGACGGGAATCCGTACCTTATGTCCAGTGAACGAGAAGACGAACTGAGGAGAGTCCTACTTCGGTATCACTAATGCTACATAAATACATACGTGTATAAGTATCTGATTACTAAGTACGTAACTGGTTTTATGTCATGTCTTAGCTTATTTTATACGTTCATGTCATGTTTTACTGTTTTAAGCTATAAACTGTGTTTATCTTATATTCTGTCTATTCTGATTAAGTATTTCTGGTATTTCATGTATTATTATACTTACTGTGTAATAATAAGTAACTTTCTAAAAATAGCAGGTTTCCAAAAATAGAAAGTTTCCAAAAATAGAAAGTTTCCAAAAATAGAAAGTTTCCAAAAATAGAAAGTTTCCAAAAATAGAAAGTTTCCAAAAATAGATTAGCTGCCTTAATTAAATAAGCTTCTAAAAATAGAAAGTTTCCATAAATAGAGTAGCTGCCTTAATTAAATAAGCTTCTAAAAATAGAAAGTTTCCATAATTAGATATAAGCTGGTTAAATAAGCTAAGTATATAAGCTTAAGTGTTTTCTGATTATTTTTCTAAGTCATAATGATATAAGGTATAGTTTATTAATCATTACATGTAATTTAAATAAACTATAGGTTAAAAGTATTTAATTAAATATATCATGTTTTTAATTAAATAAAGTTAAATACTTAGGTTAAAACATGTATTATTAATTATTAATAATATAACCTAAGTCATGTTAATTAATTAGTTATAGCCATGATTTTTTTAATAATTAATTAATTATAAAGTCTAGAAAAATATAAATACTTAGGTTAAAATTTCATGATCTAATAATTAAATTATAAACTAAGTCATGTTTTATTAAATTAATCATGTCATATCTTATTAATTTAGTTTCTAACATATGATTATTAAAAACATAACCTTAACATAAACCATGAACCGGATCGTGACTAGAAACCATGAACCGAACCCGTAATCAACTCCATACCCGAACCACTTCGGGGTTCTCCCCTATTTGCTGCTGCCGTGGGACCCACACCACCAAACCGAGACCTTGAGGTCTCGGTGGTGGTCCATAAGCCAAGCCGAGACCCCCCCCCCCCCCCTTGGTCTCGGTTAGGCGTCGGCCTACATCAAACACCCCAAAAATCCTTGTTTTAATTTACCCCATAACCAATTACATGTTTAATTAATGTTTTTAATTAGCTTTTTAAAAACATCATGTTCTTATTTAATTTATTAAATGAAAACATAAAAGAAAGGATTAAAAAGGTATATCAAATGCGTGGATCAAACGAGGATAAACACACACGAACACTTGCACCAAAATCAAGATCAAAATCAAACAAACAGCCCCCTTTGGTGTGTTTATAAGCGACGGCCAAGAGAGCAAGAAGGAGAAGGAGAAAACTTTTTAGGTTTTTGATTTATTTTACTGTAAAGTGAAAATGACTAGCAAATTTACCTTAACCCCTTCCTTAGTAAAATTTTGATGGGCTTGGCCCATCCTTCTTTTTGTAGCCGCGGGTAGGGGCCCCACATGGGGTACCCGTACCGTTTTCCGTGTCTAATTATTTAAGTGTTCGTTCGTGTTTAGTCGTGTTCGTGTTTTATGCGTTCTCGTTAAATATTAACCGTGACTTAATATATTTATTCGTGTTCGTAATAAATATATATACGTAATTAATATTAGTTCGTGATTTAATTACGTTCATGATTTCATGATCGCATGTTCGTGATTAATTATTGTTTAAATAATTATTGTGCGTTCGTACGTAATAAATACTTATCGTGTTCTAACACATACGTAATACGTAAATTCTAACACGTGAACGTAATCATACTATAAAAGGAAAGTTTTAATCTAGTACGTACGATCTTAAGGGTACTATTCATGGTAAAACCATGCGGGTTTTACAACTCTTCCCCCCTAAAAAGAATAATTCGTCCCCGAATTATAGATAAAGTAAACTGGAAAAGAAGAACATACCCGAATTCAAAATATGAAATGAGGGTAAGAAGCCCGGATAGACTCCTCTGTTTCCCAAGTGGCTTCCCGCTCGGTATGATCCCTCCAAAGGATTTTGACGAATGGAATCGTCTTCCTTCTCATGACTCGTTCTTGTCTGTCTAGAACTCGTTCGGGTTCTTCTATGAAAGTGAGATCTTCACGTATCTGTTCCAGTGGATACTGAACCATGTGAAGGGGATGATACTGGTACCCTCTGAGTAAGGACACATGAAAGACATTGTGTACATGCGAAAGCTGTAGAGGTAACGCTAACCGGTAAGATACTTCACCGACTCGTTCAATGATATCAAACGGTCCGATGAAACGAGGAATGAGCTTCCCTTTAATCCCGAAGCGTCTAACACCACGTGCCGGCGAAACCTTAAGGAAGACGTGATCTCCTACGTTAAAATGTATGTCCATACGATGCTTATCGGCATAACTCTTCTGACGTGACCGTGCTTCCTGAAGTTTCCGCTTAGCTACTGCGATCCTTTCGTTGGTCATCTCTATGATTTCTGGTCCTTCAAGTGTTCGCTCGCCAACCTGATCCCAGCAGATTGGGGCGCGACACTTCCTGCCATACAACATCTCGAAAGGAGCACACTTGATACTTGCGTGCCAACTGTTGTTGTATGCAAACTCCACCAAACAGATGTAATCGTCCCAATCACCCGTCCATTCCAACGCACATGACCTCAGCATGTCTTCCAATGTTTGAATCGTTCGCTCCGACTGTCCGTCTGTTTGAGGATGAAAAGCCGTGCTAAGCTTAAGTTGTGTACCCCAAGCTTTCTGCAGACTCTTCCAAAATCGCGAAGTGAAACGAGGATCTCTGTCTGAGACGATGCTGGATGGAGCACCGTGGAGTCTCATGATCTCTCTTCTATACGTATCGGCGAGTTTACTTACCGGATCTTCCTTGCGGATCGGTAAGAAATGAGCTGATTTGGTAAGTCGATCTACGATAACCCAAATTGCATCGTGCTTCCTCTTGGTAGGCGGAACACCAGTAACAAAATCCATGGTGATTTTGTCCCACTTCCACTCTGGAATATCTAACGGTTGAAGGAGACCGCCAGATCGCTGATGCTCGATCTTAACCTGCTGGCAGGTAAGACATTTGGAGACGTAAGTGGCCACATCCTGTTTCATACCACTCGACCAAAAGTACTGCTTGATGTCATGGTACATCTTAGTCGAACCAGGATGTATAGAAAATGGGGAGCTATGAGCTTCAGCTAACAAGGCTTCCCGGAGTTCTTGATCATCAGGAACACAAAGTCTCGTGCCCTGCCATACGATACCATCTGCATCTACTCTGAATTCCGTCTGTTCTCCAAATTCTGTACTATCGCCCAGATTTCTCCATCATCTTTCTGAGCTTCCTTGATCTTAGAGAGTAACTCGGGTTCTACTCTAAGATTAGCCCAGTAACCGTGCTGTCCACGTACCATGATCTCGATGTCTAGTCGCTCCAAGTCTCTTATGATTTCCTCCTCAATTTTAATGCCGTTGATCATTCCGGACTTCCTGCTAAGAGAATCTACTACTACATTTGCCTTTCCGGGATGATACTGTAGATTAATGTCATAATCCTTCAACATCTCTAACCATCTTCTTTGCCTCATGTTCAATTCACGTTGAGTGAAGATATACTTCAAGCTCTTGTGATCCGTGAAAATGTCACATGATTCTCCATATAGGTTGTGCCTCCATATCTTCAATGCAAACACGACTGCAGCAAGTTCCAAGTCATGCGTAGGGTAATTTTCTTCATAAGGATTAAGCTGCTGTGAAGCATACGCGATCACTTTCCCATGTTGCATGAGAACACAGCCAAGTCCCTTCCCCGATGCATCACTGTAGATTTGAAATCCACCCGTACCAGATGGGAGAGTAAGAATAGGTACAGATACTAGCTTCTGCTTCAGGTCTTCAAAGCTCTTCTCTCGTTCTTCAGTCCAGACGAATTTCTCCCCTTTCCGCATCAGTTTGGTTAATGGTAGTGCTAAGCAGGAAAAGTTCTCCACGAACCTACGGTAATAGCCAGCTAAGCCTAAGAAACTGTGGACTTCCATCGCTGATGTCGGCCTCGGCCACTTAGTAATGGCCTCAACCTTTGCTGGATCCATAGTGATTCCTTCTGCTGATACAATGTGACCTAAGAATGCCACCTTGTCTAACCAGAACTCACACTTGGAGAATTTAGCATACAACTGCTTCTGGCGAAGAATCTGTAGTACTGTACGAAGATGATCTTCGTGTTCCTCCTTGGACTTTGAGAAAATCAGGATGTCATCGATGAAGACAATGACGAACTTGTCCAGAAATTCATGGAAGATTCTGTTCATCAAGTCCATGAACACTGCTGGAGCATTTTTCAGGCCGAATGGCATAACTACAAATTCGTAGTGGCCATAGTGGGTACGAAAAGCAGTCTTGGCGATGTCCTGCTCCTTAACCCGTAGCTGATGGTAGCCTGACCTAAGATCAATCTTGGAGAAGTGTTTGGCCCCTTGGAGTTGGTCAAACAGATCGTCTATACGCGGCAGTGGATACCTATTCCGGATAGTAATCTTGTTGAGCTCGCGATAGTCTATGCAAAGACGCATACTGTCGTCCTTCTTCTTAACAAATAAGACCGGTGCGCCCTATGGAGATGCGCTGGTCGAATGAAACCTCGTTCTAGAAGTTCTTACAGTTGATCCTTCAACTCCTTTAGCTTTATGGAAGCCATGCGATAAGGAGCCTTGGAGATTGGTTCAGCTCCTGGAATAAGCTCGATATTGAATTCCACTTCTCGTGCAGGTGGTATGCCCAGAAGTTCTGTTGGAAATACATCTTGGAATTTCGACACTATTGGTTGATCCTGAATTGATGGAGATTCAGCATCCATGTCGTCAACCGTAGCTAGATAACCCTCGCAGCCATGTGACAGTAGTGCACGCGCTTGCAGGGTAGATATGATTTGTACAGACCGTCCGGGTATGAACCCGTTATGAATGTACTCTGGTGCATTAACATCACTGAAGATAACTCGATATGAATGGCAGTCTATGGTAGCATGATGCTTGGATATACAATCCATGCCCAAAATCATGTCGAAGTCATTCATGTCCAGCGGAAGTGCGTCAACAGGACGAACCTTATCGTCAAATTCTAGGGGAAGACTCTTGTATACATGGGTGATTAATACAGAGTCACTCACGGGCGTGGAAATAGTAAGCCTATTCTCTAGTGGCATGGGGAGCATCCTAATGTTCTTAGCATAGGCAGTAGAAATGACCGAGTGAGTAGCACCCGTATCGAAAAGAACACACGCAGCTTGACCGTACATATACAAGATTCCAGTGATGATACATGTAGACTTGTTGGCCTGGTCTCGAGATGTCGTGTAGGCACGCCCAGTGGTAGGAGGCGGCTTGGTATCAGCATGTCCCGATGTGCCCTCCATCTAGCCCTTACAATAATCCTTCATGATATGGCCAGGAAGACCACACTTGAAGCATGCGTCAGTGTTACGACGACATGGCCCTGGGTGCCTACGGTGGCAAGTAGAGCAAAGAGGATGAGTATATCCTACAGCAGGTGCTTTGGCTGGCTGAGGACCTGATAAAACATTTTACTTAAGACATGATAATAGGGTACAAAGGACAATGTGGATAATTGTAAGATTGAATACCAGTGATAGCTGGACGGCTAGGCTGTGAACCTCTATGGTTCTGGTCCCTACCGTTTCCATGGTTCCTGGTAGAAGTTTTGCTAAAGTGTCAGAATATGAGTTATAACATGAAATCATAAGAAAATGCGTAAGTATTAGGACCTGTTGCTGTTGGAGTGTCCAGCGCTGTTACGGTAATTATCATTACCGCCACGCCTATCCGTAGCAGAACGGTCGTTAGTCTGACCGTTTCCCTTGGGCTGATGAGGCTGCTGCTGAGTAGCCGGCTGAGACCGGTCCCCAGTTTTATGCCTGGAAGATACAATTTAAAGAGATGAATAATTAACATATATGGAAAGAATACGGATTGGTCACCGCTTGAATACGAATGTTTACCTCTTGTCGGGTCTCTCAGTGTAAGACCCGTGAATGTGCCGTATGATGCTAAGTTATTGTCTCAAGAGTTGTTCAGTATGAGCATCTCTCTTAAGTTGCGACTCACTTGTGGATGTGATATCCCGAGACCAACGTCATTTATTTAATCCTATTTTAAGAATATTTTTGAAATTTTTAAGAAATTTCGTTTGTTATATATTTGACGGTTTAAGTTGAAACCAACGTTTAAGGTCGTAATTTTAACGTTTGACGATTTAAGAAGAACCGATGACGACTACGATACCGACGGATGCCCAAAATTTACCTTTTATTATCGATTGATCGATATTTGAGTTTTTTAGAGATTTTATTTTTATTACGTGTTTAGTCGAGTCGGAACCATGTGTATATTCGTTTTGTGTGCGTTTGAACCATTTAAAAGTATTTTCGAGTGTTCGGGACGACCCCCGACTCCCGTAAATTTTCAAAATCAACTAGTGAGTCATTTCCCGTTACTAAGTTGTGTCGTTTATTTAAGAGGCCAAAAGATAGCCAAGTTGTCAATTTTAACCCTCCCATTTTTACAAAAAGGAAAGGGGAAAACACATACTTCATTTTCACATTTCCAAAAATCAGCATTTCTCTCCCCCTCTCTCACCTAGCCGTCAGCCACCACCCACCACCCAAAACCACCACCACAATACTTTTTCCATCATATTTTCGTTAAATCCAAGCTTAGACCACATCTCAATTAACCATTGTAAGTGTTCTTACACCATTTAATCCAACATGCATTAACAAAAATTTTCAAGAATCAAAGATTTTTCAAAAACGTGTTTTGATGTAATTAAACTAGTGGGATGTCTAATTAGTGATTAGATAATGGATAATCATCCTTAAAATTTGTTAAAAACAGTAGGGTTTGGGTGTTATGGTCACCAACAACCCACGAAATATGGGGGTGTTTGGTGGGTTCATGGTGTTTGATGATTTTGCTTGTGGGTTTGTGTTTCGATTGATGTTTTAGGTGTGTTTGAATGAGTTAAATATGTTGCATGCTTGATTTGGTAAATGGGTTTCTATACAGAGCCTGGAAGGGTCTCTATACAAGAAGAATCAAGTTTTCTTATTACTGACATTTTGTTTATCATGTCTGCCTCAACTTCTACTCAAACAGGAGAAGACAGCACTCCTAAAATTGTGCAACCTCAGCAGATCCTTGCTACAGTTTCAAACACAAATGGTAAATTCACTCTTCTGAAAAAGGGTGAATATGAAAACTGGGCAATGAAGATGGAATGGTGGATCACCAATACTGATCAAGATCTTTGGAAAATCATTCTGAATGGGAACAACAGAAAGCTTACTGGGAGAGACAAAAACGGTAATATTACTCTTCTTGACCCTAAGTCTCATGAAGAAATCATAGCTATTCAGAAGGAGGTCAAAGCAAAGACAATTTTGCTTCAATCTCTTCCTGAAGATCACATGGGTGACTTCTACCATTTGGATGATGCCAGAGAGATCTGGAATGGCATCAAAGCAAGGTTCGGTGGGAATGAGGAGTCAAAGAAAATGCGAAGGTCCATGCTGAGAGATGAATTCACAGAATTTAAAATCTCAGAAACTGAAGGGCTACATCAAGGGTATGATAGGTTCCAGAAAATATTGAGCCAGTTGAATCAACTTCGGTCAAAGCCTGATGATGGTGACATTAATGCAAGGTTTCTTAAAGCCTTACCCTACTCATGGAATCAGGTGGCGATCTCTCTCAAAGCCAAAGGTGGGCTTGACTATCTCAACTTTGATGATCTGTTTCATAGGATCAGAACTTTCGAACCCCATGTAAGAGGATTTTCGAGTGACTCTTTTCCCACTCCTGCTAATTCTGCCTTTGTGAGTTCTATGGCATCTAGTCCCATGTCATATGCAAGTAGCCCAAGCAATACTATCTCCTCTCAGCATACTGTTCAGCATACTTCTGCTCCTGATCCTACTGCCAAGTCTGGTAGTATGGTCGAAGCCGTTCTTCATTCTTTTGTGGCTGATGTTAATGCTGAACAACAACTTGCTTTTGATGACTTCAAACAGGTTGATAAACTTGACCTGGATGAGATGGATCTTAAATGGCAGATGGCCATGCTTACTCTTAGGGTTCACAAGTTTGAGAAGAAAGCAGGAAGGAAATTTAATTACAACCCTCGGGAGCCAGCAAGATTCGATAGAAGCAAGGTTCGATGCTATAACTGCCAGCAACAGGGTCACTTTGCAAGGGAGTGCCCTAGCAAGAATGATCAGGAGAAAAGCAGGTACTCCGCTTTCAAGGTACAGGAGATAAAAGATGACAAGAAGGCATTGGTATCTGTTGACTCTATGGTCAACTGGAATGATCATCAGGCTTCTACTCTGGAATCAACTGAGTCCTCAACTGACGTGTTTGCAATGATTGCTGGGAATCTCTCTGATGCAGAAGAAGCAGACGAGTTTGCTCTTATGGGCATCTCACCTCAGGTACAACATTGTCCTCTTGGGTGTCATGATAAATACTCAGAATTGTTTTCCCAATTTAATGAAGTAAATGATCAAAATGATAAGTATTTTTTAGAGGTTCAAGCCTATAAGGCTTCATTAAACACATTGGAACAACAAAAGAGGTGGTTACAAGATACACAACGTGCGTATGAGGATAAAATCAGGATACTAAGCATTGATTTAGAAAACACGACTAATATGCTTAAATATACAGAAACAGAAAGAGATGCTAGTATCAAAGAAAAAGAGGAGATGCAAGCTAAATTAGATGCTACAATGCTAAGATTTGAAAAATGGCAAAAGGCACCTAAAAATCTTTCAAAATTAATTGATAGTAGCATGTCTGGCAGAACTAAAAGAGGCTTAGGATTTGACAAATATATTGATTCAGAAGATTTTTTTGATTTATCTTTTTCAAGTGTCTTTGATGCCGACAAAGAGGATGAGGGCAAACCTAGTTACAATAGGTTTAAACCAGCCGCAGAAATGCATGCTGTCCCTCCTCCTCTTACTGGAACTTTGATGCCCACTTCATGGCATAATGACTTGGATGGATCACAGATGCTTGAGTCCCCAACAAGTTCTACTAATACTAATGACTTTGTCTCATGTACTTTCAGTGACAAAGCCGGTGACTCTGCATCTAGTGGTTCAAGTGAAGAGTCAAGACCTATAAGTTCCAAGTTGAATGAACATGCTGCTACTGGTGCTAGGAAGTGTGAAGAAAGAATTGTTGTCAAGTCAAGTGTGTCTGGTCCTAGTTTATTGAGTCCTAGGAAGAAAGTTACTCCTAGAATTGTGTGTAATAAAGTAGGCAGTATGAAACAGTATCATTCTAATAAAAGGTCTTTCAAAACATGTTTTGTTTGTGGCAGTGCCTTTCATTTAATTAAAGATTGTGATTATTATGACACACATGCTTCTGTTAATCATGCTTTTCCTGCTTCTGGTCCACCAGGAGCTGCTTCATATACTTCTAGAAGACTTAATCCTAGTGCTCCAACGTTTACTTCTTCTCGAGTGTCCTCTCCCTTAGCTTCTGATTATTAGAGAAATATTGGATTCCAAACAACCAGTAATTATTTTCAAAATTTTAATCCAATCTATCCACATATTTTGGACCACACGTATTTTGGTTTGGGGAATTTGGGAACTGCTGTTAAGCCCTCAGCAGGTTGTCCTTGGTCAAATAATAATACCCAAATGATGCGTAGGCATTGTTGATAGTGGTTGCTCCAAGAGCATGACTGGCAATAAAAGTCTTCTCTCTAACTTTGTACCATTTCATGGAGGCAAGGTCTATTTTGGTGGGGGTGAAGGCAGAATCACTGGCAAAGGAACGATAAAGACTCCTAATCTAAATTTTGAGCAGGTCTACTATGTGGAAGCACTTCAACACTTCAACTTGATATCGGTCTCTCAGATTTGTGACAAGAAGCAGTTTGTTCTCTTCACTGATACTGATGCACTTGTGCTTTCCAAAGACTTTCAGCTTCTGGATGACTCACAAGTTTTACTCAGAATCCCTAGAAGACACAATCTCTATAGCATCAAGTTGAATGAAGTCAACCCTACTGGTCAACTAGCATGTCTAGTTGCCAAAGCCTCAGAAGATGAAGCCACTAAATGGCACCGAAGGATGGGGCATGTGAACTTCAAGACCATTCACAAACTTGCAAATCTGAATCTGGTCTCTGGTTTACCTCCCAAGACGTTTAGATATAGCAGGTTTACGTGGGCGTTCTTCATGGCTGCCAAGAGTGAGACCTACTCAATTCTTAGAGATTTTCTTACCCTGATAGAGAACCAGTTGTCTAAGAAAGTTAAAGTTACTCGTTGCGACAATGGAACCGAGTTTAAAAATAAAGACCTCATCGCACTTTGCAATGCTAAGGGCATCAAAAGAGATTATAGTGTTGCAAGGACTCCTCAACAGAATGGTGTGGCAGAAAGAAAGAACAGGACACTAATAGAAGCAGCAAGAACTATGCTTGCCGATTCCAAGCTTCCACCATGTTCTGGACAGAAGCTGTTAATACTGCAAGTTATGTTTTGAATAGGGTTTCTATTACCAATCCTCACAAGAAGACTCCTTATGAGCTGCTCACGGGCAAAGTTCCAAATATTGCTCATTTGAAGCCTTTTGGGTGTCCAGTCACCATTCTGAATACTAGTGACTATTTGGGGAAGTTTGATGACAAGGCAGATGAAGGATACATTGTGGGATATTCAGCTCATTCTCGGGCTTATCGTGTCTACAATCTTCAAGCCAAGCGGATCATTGAAACTATTAATCTCAGGTATTTTGAGGATAAGTCAAACATCCAAGGCAAAGGTCCAGAATGGTATTTTGATCTTGATTATCTTAGTGATTCGTTAGGATATTTTCGTTTCAAAACTAACCATGATGCAGGACCACAAGTGTTTACAACTTCTAGTACTGGTGTTCCTTCTAGTCTTTCTGATTCAGATGATGAGGATGACATTTTTGTGGTTCCATCCTATTCCACCACAGTTTCTCCTACTCCTCCTAGTGATGCAACTCCATTGGATGTACAGGATTCCCAAGCAGCTCTTGACACTCTTCTCAAACAACAACAAGAAGCTACTAAAGCAGCTGCTCAAGGTAGTTTTGAGTTTCCCTTGGTTGAGCCTTCTGACAAAGTTGCTCCTGGTACTCCATCTTCTGCTCCTAGTGCTAGCTTATCACCTACTGGTACTCCGGCTAGTGAGTCTGCTTTCAATACTCGTTTCTCCAGTCCTTCTGATTTGGGGAACCATCAAAAGAAGTCTTCTACCAAGCTGGATGATATTCATAAACAACCAGTAGATGGGATTTTCCAAAATGCTTCATATGATGCTGACTTTGTTGGTGATCTCAATACCTTGGCACCCGAAGTGGAGGTTTCTTCCAATCCAGTCTTGCAATCACATAAAGATCATCCTACCACTCAAATAATTGGAGATCCTGGTTATACCGTCAAGACACGCAGAATGCAGCAGAAGGCCTCGTCTGATCATCATGCTCTTGTGGGCTATATTGAGGATCAAAAGCGTAATAATCATACGGACTTTCAACACTGTTTGTTTGCTTGTTTTCTTTCACAGGTGGAACCTAGGTCTGTTTCTCATGCTCTTGAGGATCAAAGTTGGGTGGAGGCTATGCAGGAGGAAATGCAGCAATTCTTGTTTCAGAATGTTTGGGTTCTGGTTGACTTACCAGATGGAAAGACAGCTATCAATACCAAATGGATTCTCAAGAACAAGAAGGATGCACGAGGAATTGTCGTAAGGAATAAAGCTAGGCTTGTCGCACAAGGACACACTCAAATTGAGGGCATTGACTATACTGAAGTTTTTGCTCCGGATGCAAGGATAGAGGCCATTCGTCTGTTTTTGGCCTTTGCTTCTTATGTGGGCTTTACGGTGTTTCAAATGGATGTCAAGAGTGCATTTCTCTATGGCAAAATTGACGAGGAAGTGTATGTTACTCAACCTAAGGGCTTTGTAGATCCACTTCATCCCAAGAAAGTTTACAAGGTGGTCAAGGCTCTTTATGGGTTACATCAGGCTCCTAGAGCTTGGTATGAGCGTCTTTCAACTTTCTTGTTAAAGAATGGCTATAGAAGAGGTACTATTGACAAAACACTATTTCTTCGGAGGAATACCAAGGACATTATCCTTGTTCAGGTTTATGTGGACGACATTATCTTTAGTTCTACTAGGAAGGAGTGGTGTGATGAGTTTGAACACTTGATGAAAGGCGAATTTCAGATGAGTGCGATGGGAGAACTGTCGTTCTTTCTTGGTCTTCAGGTCAAGCAACAATCGGATGGGATTTTCATCAGTCAAGATAAATATGTCCATGAGATTCTTCAGAAGTTTGACATGGATCCTCTTAGACCAGCAGCAACTCCTTATGTTGCTAAAATCAAACTTAAGAATGAGCCAGACCCCCCGGTAAATGTTTACATGTACAGGTCTATGATTGGCTCCCTCATGTATTTGACTGCATCTCGTCCGGACATCATGTTTGCAGTAAGTGCTTGTTCTAGACACCAGGTGACTCCAACGGTTTCGAACTTAAATGCAGTGAAGAAGATTTTCAAGTATATCAAGGCTCAACCTAAATTGGGTCTATGGTATCCTAGAGAATCCCCTTTTGTTCTAGAAGCCTATAGTGATAGTAACTATGCTGGTGCTAATAATGACAGGAAGTCTACTACTGGTGGTTGTCAGTTTTTGGGTCGTCGACTTATTTCATGGCAATGCAAGAAACAGACAATATTAGCTACTTCTTCAACAGAAGCTGAATACGTTGCAGCTGCTAGTTGTTGTGGACAAGTTTTGTGGATCCAAAATCAGATGTTGGATTATGGTTTCAATTTTATGAATACCAAAATTTTTATTGACAATCAAAGCACTATTTGCATTGTGAAGAATCCTGTTTTTCATCAGCGGACGAAGCATATTGAGATTCGGCATCATTTTATACGCGATGCCAATGAGAAAAAGCTGATACAGGTTCTTAAAGTTCATACGGATGACAATGTTGCTGATTTGCTGACTAAAGCTTTTGATGGTCCTCAGTTTAACCACTTGGTGGTTCATATTGGGATGGTCAATCCTTGAGGTCTAGGATTGAGGAGAGGCAAAGCCTAAGGGGAGGCTTTATGTACATATTAGGACAGACTAACGTATTGATAGATTTTAACAACATATTTTATTGGTTCTGATGGTGTGTGGTGCTTCTGATGGAGGATTTTGCTCTCTTTTGGTGGATATGGCCTTACATGACTGGCTTCTGATCCTCCAGGGTCAGCTTCTAGTTATACTTGGTTGGCTTCTGGTGGTTTAAAATCCTTTCATGTCAAGTGGTGTTTGGCTCCTGGTACTGGTCTGGCATATGATTCCTTTTGTCCTTTGTTAATCACGTTTTGCTCCTAGTCTGACCATTGTGTGCTTTGACTTTTGGTCAACGCTCCCAATCCTGGTATTTACAGTTTTAAATTAAGCATGGGTTATTGAGGGTTGGTAATTATGTTAAAAAGGGTAAGTGGTTACTATGCAATTATGGTTTAATTTGAAAGGGCAGCCCCCCATTAATAGGGGTCAATGAACAGTTACCACTTTCTTTATTTATGGTCAACATACACCCTTGACTCACTCATTACAATAAACACACACACAAAACCGCTCCTACTATCTCCACCTTCATCACAATCCTTCTTTCATCAATTCATCAAGATCCATGGCTGCTCTTGCTTACCAACCTGCTCACAACCGAGTTGCTTATCTGGGTGATGGTCCACATCGTGAACATTTTGCTGACATTCTGGATTTTATTGAAGCTTCCAATCTAAGGTTTGCATTTACGGTTTGTCCCACCATATATGATAGTGTTATTCGTTAATTTTGGGCGTCTGCTCGACTTGTGACTGTGGCTGGTCGTCCACGTGCACTCCATGCTACTATAGATGGACGTGCATATGTGGTGACGGAGGCTTCTATTCGCTCTTCCCTTCATCTTCAGGATGAGGGTGGTGTTGAATCCATCCCCAATTTGGAGGTATTGGAGGGGATGGCTGCTTTAGGATACGAACATAGGGGGAAGTTTAACTTCCAGAAAAATAGGTTTTCCCCCCAATGGAAGCTTCTGGTCCACTTTCTAATCCATTGTATGAGTCCCAAGTCTGGGAGTTGGGATGCTTTCCCTACTCCTTTGGCTACTGGTCTTATTTGCTTAGCCCAGGGTAGAGTTTTTAACTTTTCTCATTATCTATTTGAGGGGATGGTTAGTAATCTGTCTAATGCTGGTTCGAGAAAGAAGTTTCTTATGTACCCTAGGTTTCTTCAGCAAATACTAGTTTGCATTCCTCGTGATAGGACTGAGCATGTGCCGTCTAAGCTTACAGCAAAAGTGTATTACAATATGGTCAATGGGTTTACTGGGGAATGGAGGCCCCTGACTGAGGCCATGTTGGGATTGGCTCAGGGTCCTATGGGTGAGGAGGAGGAGGCTCCTGAGTTTGTTGTGATTGATGATGACCCCATGGAGGAGGAGGCTCCTACTGCTGGTGCCACTTATGTGGTTGAGGAGGAGCTGGTTGAGGAGGTGGTGGTTGAAAAACCATCCCCTTCCAAGGCTGGTCCTTCTTCAGTCCCACAAAAGTCTCCATTTGTGGAGACTCCAACTCCTAGTCCTGCCCCACACTCGACTGATAAACCGTTTGGTGCTAGTACTCCACAGGTTGACCCATATGCTGCTTCGGGCTCCAATGACGCTTTCCCTTATCCAAGTTCTCTTGGTGGGCAGGCGGAGGAGCCTACTACACTTATATCTTTGCTTGATCTTATACGCAGGTACCATGAGCGGATGATTTCTTTGGAAGCTGATTTGAACCAACATAGGAAACTTACTAGGGAGTTTGTTCTTCCTCTGGCTGATCGCATCAAAGCGTTGGAAATTCAGCAACGGCGTCGCAAGAAGCATGTGATCCATTCAGATTCTGATGAGGAGGGTATGGAGAATGTTGAGGATGGTTTGACATTATTGGCAAAGGCTGCCTTTGCTGATAAAGTTTATGATGATTTGCCGGTTCCTCCGACATCCTCCAGTGTTCCTTCTCCTGGTGCTATTCCCACTCCTATGGGTGGTGATTCTGATCCTGCTGCTGGTTCTCATGCTGGTCCCTCTCATGATTCGAAGGGCAAGGCCCCAATGACTGATGCTCCATCCCCATCTCGCAAGCGTACCCGTCGCCAGCTTGAAGAGGAAAGGCTAGGTGAGGAGGCTGCTCGTCGGGTTCAAGCCGAAATTGATGAAGCTGATAGGGCTGCTGAAGAAGAGCTTCGAAAGCGGAGGCGTGAACAAATTCAGCACGATGCCATGCATTGGAGTGATAGTGAATGGATGCAAGTTTTGACTGTTCTCACCCGGGATTATGCTCAGTTTACAGATCTTTTAGGTGACGATGTTGATGAGCACAATTGTATTCCGAGGGCTATGGTATTGATACGTAAGCACCAGTTGGCCCTTGCTGCACAACTTAGGGAAAAGAGAAAGAACAGACCTTTATCTCGGACTGAGGAGCGCAAGCAGATGCAACGTTATGTGAAATATCAGTCTGCTGCTCATTTTAATGCTCCTTGGACGTGGGACCGGGTGCGGGCTTTGACTTTTGATGAGCTCAAGACACTTTATGAAAAGATGGTTAAGCGTTAGAGTCAACCAATTCCGGAAAGATTTATTTACCATCCTCGTGGTGTGACTTCTTCTACGCCTGCTGTTTCTACTGGTCCTTCATCTACACCCACTCCTGGTTCTGCTGCTAGTCCATCTGGTTTTGTTGCTACTTCCGTTGGTACTTCTACTTCTCCTTTGGTTGCTCCTTTGGGTTCTATTGCTAGTCCTGCTACCACCACCTTTGCTGCTACCACTACCACTCATGCTTCTACCACCACACCTGTTACTACCACCACCACACATGTTCCAACACCCACCTTTGCTACCACCACCACAACTACTGCTACTACACCTGATTTGCCATCTCCATCACCACCAGTTCCTGGAACTCAACCAAATCCTACTTCTGATGCAGCTCCTATTGGTCCATTGGGTGGGCATATTCATGAGTCTACTTCTACTGCTCCCCCTGCTGCTGCTGAGGTTAGGGTAAAGGTTGAACCCACACCTAGTGATCCCACCCCTAGACGTTCCTTTCGCCAGAAACAAGCTCGTCGTGTTCGCCGTGGGAAGACAGTCCCTTATGAGAAGCGGGATCCTGAGAATTTGATTGATGCAGCTTCTGACAGTGATTCTGACTTACCTTTGGGCAATGGGAACATTACTGGTTATACGGTTGAGTGTTCTACAACACTTCCTGGTGGCGTATCCCATCGGATTACTTTGAGTGATGGGTCTGTGCGTTTGGCAACGGGTTTGCAGGGTGTGTTGTCTTGGGCTGACCGTATGGATCTTATGGCGTTGTATGGACTTGTTGATTCTAGTATGCCTTTTGACCCAATGGTTGTGTCTTCATGGCCTGGTCTGCGTATCTGGGCTGATCTTAAGCTGATGTTGGATGCTCCTCCTAATGCTCCTGTTTCGGGCATATGGAAGGATCAAATGCAATGGGTGATTCAACGCTGGAAGCTATATGCTGGCTGTGGTGTTCATATGTTGGAATTAGAATCTGGTCATATGGTTTTTATGCTGACGGATGTGGAGTATCCTTTGACAATTTCTTCGATGGAGGCGATGTTGGCTAGTCACTTGCAAATTTCTACTGCTCCATCTGGAAATGAGTCCTCTATGGCCACGGCATTGGTGGAAGGTATTCAGGCGCGGTTGTTAGCAGATAAGAAGGCAGCTTCTAGTATGTGATGTGCTTGGGTTGTAAGTGTTTATGTTTTGTATTTTTGTTCATTTGTTCTTATTCTCATTCTTTTCACTAATATGTAAAGTGATTGGTGAACTTCATTCTTTATAGTTAAAAAAAAACCAACAAAAACAAATAATATCACACTTCATAAAAAAAAAACTTTTTATATAATATCTGTTTATACTTTTAACACAGTTTGGATTTTATACTTGTGAATAATATCCCTTGGCTGCTTCACATTGTGGGTTCTGGTTACTGATTTGTGCTTGTCCTGGTATTTGGCTTCACTTGGTGTTGGACGTGGTCCACACAACAAATGGTTCTCAACTTACCATGTCTAATCGACAAGAAAAAGTTGATTCACCTTGAGGGTACGGCTCCTGGTGCGATTCTCAAATCCGTTGATGGTTGCCAGGTTACCCAAAACTGGATGGTTTTCACTTGCCATAGTCTTGGACTAAAAAGTGGCTATTCCAAGGGGGTACGGCTCTTGGTAAAGATCTTATCAAATCCGTTGATAGTTGTAATAGCTTGCTTAAAGCTATAGGGTGTTCAACTCATCGGTGCTTCATTGCTAAGAGTTAGCGAATCCAGAGGGGTACGGCTTCTGGTAAAGACACATCAAATCCGTTGACGGCTGTGATGGTTTGCCTAAAATCATCAGGGTACTCCCACTCACCATTGATTCACGTTCTAAGAGTTGGGCTGGGTTCTAGTCTCCCAGGGTGATGTTATTCCACCAGAATGACTAGCTAGCCCAAGAGCGAGCAGCTACTTGGTAAAGGCTCATCAAATCTGCTCATGTTGCTGGGAAGATTCAACACGATGCTGATTTGTTCCAAGCTTTGGAGAAGCTTCTAGTGTTTCATGTTGCGGCGGTTACTCTGATTCTTATCTTGTTGATGCTGCTATTTGTTTTGCTGATACAATCCTCGGGCTTTCTTTGCACGTTTTCCAGGAAACTTGAACTCAACAGGTCAAATTCAAGTTTAGGGGAGGATTGTTAGGACCATTGTAATAGTTATATGTAATAGGTAGACTAGGAGGTATGTAGTTCCTCCTGGTCCTAGTAGTAGTAGGAGCAAGTCCTGCTCCTGGTCCTAGTCGAAATCAAACTTTATTATTTACTTAATATTCTGTTAGGATATGCATGAGATATGTTAGGAAAGGATATGCATATCAGTTTTACACGTTTTCTTTAATGCTGTATTAGGGTTTCCTTGTAGTATAAAAGGAACCTTAGGCAGAAGGGTTAGACACACCTTCACAAAACGTAGTTCTAGTGATTATCAATATTAGAAATCCTTAAAAAGGATCAAGTCTTTATAGTTATTCTGTTCTTCTTGATTATATTTATATTTTACATTCATATTGTGTATAGAGTATCTTTGTGATTTGACTTGTGATTACATAAGTCATTCACCGGTCCTGACAGGCTGCAAGATCTACATCTAGTAGACCCAACAGGTTTTAGAGTGGATTTGATATCCTAGGTGTTAGGGACTGATTAAGGTGTTTAGGAATGGTCATGAGTGGTTAAGTTAGGGCTAGGTGTCGTTAGAATGGATTGGAAACAAGTTTTGAAATGATTTTGGAAGGGTGATTTTAGACCAGACTGTTTAGGGATTATTTTCGTGGGTTTAATTTTGAAAACAGGTCATGAACATAGGATGTAGTTGTAGAGCTTTGTCTTAGCTTCGTTTCGGTATAAAGTAGAGCTTTCGACTCCAAACGAGTCAAAAGTTATGTTATTTTGAAAATACGTGTACCGGGAGATGAGAACCAACACAATCCGAATTTGTGTTTGGTTTTGGGTCAAATCCCGGGGACCATAGATAGAGTTTGGTAAATGATTTAAAGTTAATTTTTTGTTTCAAACCTGCATTTGTGAGTCTATTTTTAGACTTAGGTGTCGGATTGGTCAATGGTATATTTTAAATGGGTCAACCAAGTCCAACATGGTCAACGTGCAAAATCAGTCCTAAAAGTGTATGTTTAGAAATGTGATATGTAACGAGTCATAGAAGTGAAAACTTTTCATGGGATTAAATATGGGTTTTATAGAGGTCATGAGGTATTTTTGTAAATTTTCTTGAATTTTATACAATTTCTTAAGTCGTAGAAAACAGCCCGTACTTTTGGTAAGTACCGGCAAATTTATAAAATGAGAATGACTTTAAATACGTAGGTAAATGGTATAAGTCTAGTAACAACTACTTGTTTGGTTTTGGCGTGAGTTTTCATAAGCATTAAGTGTTTTCATATGAGTGTGTTTAGTACAATAATGTACACGGAGTATTGATTTGGTTTACGTACCTTGATTTTTAGGTCAAATGTTTGATTTTCCCGGGCATCCACATCGTCGGTGATATTTCTCGTTACGTCTTCGCTAGAACCACTACTACTACGCCAGGTGAGTCTATATCCTCTCTCGTTACTTATTTCAAACGTTTTTACCCGCGAGGGGGATGCATGCTATTTAAATGAAAAGAATATAAGTCATGAATGATTGTTGGACCCGAATGTTGCCTTAAATTGTGTTGAGTACCTAGTTGTAAAAGTCCCTAAATTCGTGAACTATTAACTATTGTCTTGCCCTTGTGTGGGTTGGAGATAGCCGCTTATACAATTGATAGTACTATGGGGTTGACGACCCTATCCGAGACGAGAGCTAGTACGTTGAGTACCCTCTGCGGACGGATAACTTGTGATAAGAAATAAGGTATAATTACAACTAATGCCTTTAGAAGGGGAACTGGTTTCACTTAAATCATGCCGGTAAATGTACGCGGGTGATTGAGTTAACGGATTAGTGTCACGAGCTTAAACACAATTATTAGCTGTTGCTAAAGATAATATCCTTGAATAATAGATTGTGTATACGACAATGCTATTGTATGATCATGATTGGTTTTAATACTTATGTTCAAATTATGATTTGATAAACCTATAGATTCGCTCAACCTTTGTGTTGACGGTTTTAAGCATGTGTTTCAGGTAACCAAGATTGATAGCAGCGGAGCATGCGAGGATGGAAGTTGTTGTGGCTTGGCGGTCTACTTTGTTTTTCTTCCCTTTTTGCACTTAAATATTTTATATTATGTCATGTGAACGAAAATGTACTTTTGGGTTGAGATTCAATGGGGACCAAAACGCAAACTCTGTTTTGTATTATCTTGGGATTTGGAAAACTGTAGACTTGTATGTTTTTAATAATGTTAAATTTATGTTTAAAATTTTACGTCTCTTTGAGTCGTTTATTATAGCTTATGTGTGATGATAACTACGTAGCACCCAAATGTTGTAGTTCCGCTGCGCATAGCATTTGTTGGGGTGTTATAGATTGGTAATCAGAGCCATGAGTTATAGAGAACTAGGTCATTTTGAAAAATCCTAAACTATAACTTTTGGTGTCGTAAGAAATTGTCCAAGCACACAACTATCCTGCATGGCTCCGGTAAGATTTCTTTAGCATTGTTTTATATTTTAGATGTATCCCTCAAACTGACACGAATTCTCTAGTATTTAGTAAGTAAATACTATGATATATATTAAGATATATATTGTTGTGTACGTTGAGTACTTATTATCGTAATTTACAAATTCTCGTAAGATTATCTTATATGTTGCATGTATTTGGCATAACGGGCTACATTGCATTACATGGCAACACTGCGTTGTAATCCTACGTGTATGTAGGAATGATTGTATGTATAATTATGTATATACTATTGTATTTAAAGGCATTGCACGCGAAGCAATGGTCCTTGCGTGATTATTGTACATTTAAAATGCGGTTTTGTTTAGAATTCAGCCTCACCGCTAATTATCAATCCTGATAATTAATTATTGTTCGAATAACCCAGTGTGAACCTCGTTTGATATTCTAGATACGTAAATAATTCTTCGTAACATATTGTATATTGACTAGAGTGATCTCGATTGTCGTTATCGCACCGTGATGTGTCATTTTGGGACATCTTCTTTTTGGAACGTAAATTACTATCGTATTACTGTATTTCCTTTATTCCTTATGGGTTTGATATATTGGTTGGCGTAACTATAACATAGACGAAGTATAATCAACGATGCGTACACCGTAGCGGCGAATCATATGTGTTTATTGTAAACCGTGGTGAGGCGTATCGCCATTTAATCGTTTTTATCATTCTACTTGAATTTAAAGATGTGTTTTAAAATAGACTAGCGTTGTGATCAATCACGATAACTTGAAATTTGGTTGGTTTGTGTTAATTTTGTGATGTACGATTTCGAGACTCATCCGAGGCCGATAACAACACTTAGTTGACATACGTATTCTCGCTTCGTTTATTTCATTTTGTTTTTGTTGTTTCATTATTTTGAATTCGATATTATACATGACGAGGTCCGAAATTTGTACGAGTTAAACAAGCATCGAATTTGGTAAATTGAATGATTTAAACATAAAGTGTTTTACATATTAAATAAATGGTGAATGAAACTTTTGGATAAAAATGACATACGGTGTGTCTTGTAACAAGTAAAAGTAAGTGTAGAGAAGGAATGGACAAAGTGAAATCATTTCTCTTTCAACCTTGGTTGGTAAATCGTAATAAGTAATTTATATTTCTCATAAAATCCTTGTTTTCATACATTAATGATTTGATACTAAAAGCTTGTGATGGATTTGTTAAGATTTTGTTTAATTTAATTTGAGAAAGGAGTTATAATAAAATTTACGATATGACTATCGAGTATATGTATCTTGAGGTTTGATATGAATTAATTTTCGGGTTAATATAGCAAACTTTTGGCATATTTCGTAATATAGAACATGAGTAGAAAATTGGTCATATGTTTTGGAGGTAGAGACTTTGAAAAACTGGTTTTATTTTAACCATGAGGTCATGTTATATGCATTAGTGTAAACTAGAACTCGTCACTTGTTGTAATGATTAAATTGGGATAAAATCGAGAGATACACTTTAAGTAAGAAATTATAATGCTTGAAATAAATTATAAAATGTTGATGGAACGTCCTTTTATTCCGTTGTGAGATGTGTTAATTTTAAAATCGTTTGATAATGGGCTAAGGATTAAAAGCTGAATTTTATATATTTTAGAATTAATTGAAATAAGCATTTTGATCACCTACTTTATTGTTATTATTGTCAAGATTCAAGTGTCGACTAAAATCCGTAATTTATCCGAGATAATACTACGTGGAACCTCTTTATCATTTGAGTCGAATTGCGCGAATATGATTTAACAAAACAGTTTTAAGGAAGACTTATGTATAATAAAAGTCAAAAGTTGATTTTAAGAGTTAATTGGACTAGTTTGAGTCATGATAGATATTCGTATATATGTGATAAGATAAGTCGTATTAATAATAACGTAAAACTTGGAAAATTTTACTATGCACGTTTTTGGTACTTAAAATATTGATATTAATGGGATTTTGGCCACAAGTATTGAGATTTTCAAACCTAATGATTTTACCAATTCTGATAACCGAGTCACCGCATCTACTAATGGTAATAATTTCCGAGAGATTGAAATTTTTCCAGAAATGAAAACTTTGTAAAGATTGAGAAATGAAAGGTATAAATTCTTTAATGGCGTAACCCAAATTAAAAATGTGTAAATGCTCGCTTTTACAAGGTACAAGGTAACATTAATTAGAAAATGAAAATGTATTACCCAACACACGCCTACTTGTATATTATTTGATAAGGATGTATATCTAATGTTTTGGGTCACGATGGTTCGATCGTACGGCATCCCTTCTTTGTTTTTGCGAGCCTATATCTAAGCTTGAGTAGTCCTTTGATTTTTCGTTTTAATAATGTCAATGGCATGAGACCATTATTTATTTTGAATTGCTACTTCATGATTACATGATAATAAGGGCATGTCACCCGGTGTATTTTTGTCATATTTATGGACGCCGTAACTTTTCTTTTTTCGGTTAATGGAACTTAAAAATTTTGTATTTACTTGAATGATGCTATAAATCTTCATTAAAGTGGTTATTTATTTATAATTGAACAAAAGCGAGGAGGCGAAGCCGCTTTACCGAGTTGTAGAGGTGAAAGAACTCGATCTCCCTGGTGAAATAGTTTCTATTCGACCAGGTGATTCTTCTCCTCTCCCCGTATACCCTTGGTGGAATGTGTGTGCAACTCGAGACGATGGGAATCATGATCGTTGTTCTATTTTTGACGCTTGTGTTAATATTCAATTTTTGCTCCATGTATTCGTAGATCGCTGTTGTTATCCCGAGACTTTTGTCATATATTTGAAGTATGTTCATTTCTAATGTAGTTAATTTTAGTTGGCAATTATATTGCTCGTTTACCTCGTTCGATCTCATTGATTTTCGATTTTTATTACTTGTTGTGCTTGCAATGTTCTTTAATCCTGAACCACCTTACCATTGATTGGTGAGTAGTCTATTTTGAAAATACGTATGAGTGTGTGAAATGTTTTGGTGAACCAAATGCAAAGGATGTCGATTTCTTTATTTAATTATTTATTTATTTTCTCATAAAAAGGCAAAGCAAAGGTATGTTTCCAAAGTGGACGAAAAATGTTTGATGTGTTTCTTAAAACGATAGTAACAATATTTTCCCATTTCAAATGATTTAATTATTTTGAAGTATGGGTCGAAAACTTTTATAGTCATATTTGGTATGTAATAATAATGTTTGTGTCGTCACTCGATCCTCAATTATGCACAGCTTAGCTAACTAGGCATAATTCGGGAAGAGTCCTGTTTTGTTGGTTGTCGTTGCTTGATCCTTAAGTATGCATGATCTAGCTAATTATGCATAGTTAGGAAGGGTGATGTAGTTTCAAATCCATGGGTCATCTTTAAAACCGGTAGTGTTTTTGATAAATGTTTGGGTGAGAACTTTTTAAAATGGTGGATTCTTATACAAGTAATCGTATTCTCTTTGATTCCTAAAGAAAATTTTTGAGTTTTCTTGTATTCCTTGAAATCTCTTCTTTCATTTGGCGTTGACTTGGCAAGTCACCTTGACCGAGTAATTTTGGAAAATGTTTTTTTATTTTATGTGTTGAATGTAACATGCGAATTTCATCGAAATCACGAGGGTGTTGATGAAATACCAAAGGGGCTCGTATCGATACTGAGAAGAGTTTTTAACAAAAATAGAAGACTGCCAAAGTAGAGGAAATCAGAGTTCGAGTGACTCTGAGGGGAATGACGACGACTTCTCCTACATCAAACGTATCGTACTTTATTTATTTTCTTTTTTTTCATTCTTTTGATATGATTAACGACACGCGATAAACTGTTGAAGTTTACCAACTGTGCATCGGTAGTTGGAAGACAATTCCATTGTCGTCTTCGTTTATTTAAGTGAGGAATCCTCTTTGCTTGACTCAACCATCCTCGATTATCGATGGTTAAACGATGGATAAACATAGTCGATGTTTTTATGGTGAACCCCTGTCTTTTATGTGTTTATGTTGTATGTGATCTAGTCGAGTGATCGAAAGTTGTGAGAACTTAAGACGACATTGTCCAATGACGTCCGGTCATGGAGAACGCGTGCCATATAATGTATTTCTAACTGTGAGCGGAGATGCTTATGGAGATTTTAACCACGTTTGGGATGGGAGGTGAGATGGTGTTCTTGTATTATTATTATATATATATTTTTTTGGGTATGGATCCGTGTGTGAGCACCCTACAATGACATATGTATGTATTTTCTTTCTTTTATCGATATGCATCCACGACTAGCAAGCTTGTGAACCTGCTTTAACTTGCAATTTCCTTTTGACTGGACTCATCCGAGAATCATGTCAAATATTCTTAATTTATCATGGCTTGGCTGATTAGCAAGCATGAGTTAAATTGATTGAACTAATTGACTTGACATGGTTTGGCTATGTTGCAAACATGTCGTAATGTGGTTGTATGTGTTTTATTATGGCTTTTGTGTTTGATTGGATTGTAATGTTTTCGAGAGAGTTATGTATACATCAGATAATTCCGTATCGATGAATTCGTTTTTGACGAAATAGGTTTGTATGTACATAATATTACGATTAAGGTGATTTTGTATGGTTATTATTAATTACTTCGTCTTGTATATTCTGAACATTTTCGATGGGGTTATGTGTGACCCGTGCGATTTTATTTTGTGAGTAATTGTTTTTATGAGATGATGGACTAAGTGAAAGGATGATGGACTAAGTGAAAGGATGATTCGAATGTTGGAAGACGTGCTCCGAGCGTGTATGATTGATTCTGATAGCTGTTGAGACCGACACTTGCCGTGGTGGTATCTTTGTACAACGACATTTACCATGTAGCATAGAAGCTGCAGCCTTTGAGGAATTATGATGATGAAAATATAGATCGCCAGTTGGATAGAATGAAGTAGGAAAAAGTTAGTTGAATGGACTTGAAATGATTCGAGAGGCTACGGAAGAGATGGTGTAGATTAAGAATCACTTGCTAACCGCGAGAAGCTGTGAGAAGAGACGTGTCGATAACCGTAGGAAGAATTTGGGAAATTGAAGTGGAGATCAAGGATCGAGATGTTAAGAGATTGAAGCAAGGTATATTACTCATGGTGAAGGTGTGATGGAACCCGAAACGTGAACCGAAGTCCACATCGGAACGTGAAGACCCCTTTAGGAAAAAGTACCCTCATCTTTCTAGTAGTACGAAATGCGAGTATAAGAACCGGAAAGCACCGGGACGTCGCTCCCTTAAGGAGGGGAGGATGTAAGACCCGTGAATGTGCCGTATGATGCTAAGTTATTGTCTCAAGAGTTGTTCAGTATGAGCATCTCTCTTAAGTTGCGACTCACTTGTGGATGTGATATCCCGAGCCCAACGTCATTTATTTAATCCTATTTTATGAATATTTTTGAAATTTTTAAGAAATTTCGTTTGTTATATATTTGACGGTTTAAGTTGAAACCAACGTTTAAGGTCGTAATTTTAACGTTTGACGATTTAAGAAGAACCGATGACGACTACGATACTGACGGATGCCCAAAATTTACCTTTTATTATCGATTGATCGATATTTGAGTTTTTTTCGAGATTTATTTTTATTACGTGTTTAGTCGAGTCGGAACCATGTGTATATTCGTTTTGTGTGCGTTTGAACCGTTTAAAAGTATTTTCGAGTGTTCGGGACGACCCCCGACTCCCGTAAATTTTAAAAATCAACTAGTGAGTCGTTTCCCGTTACTAAGTTGTGTCGTTTATTTAAGAGGCCAAAAGATAGCCAAGTTGTCAATTTTAACCCTCCCATTTTTACAAAAAGGAAAGGGGAAAACACATACTTCATTTTCACATTTCCAAAAATCACCATTTCTCTCCCCCTCTCTCACCTAGCCGTCGGCCACCACCCACGACCACAAAACTTTTTCCATCATGTTTTCGTTAAATCCAAGCTTAGACCACATCTCAATTAACCATTGTAAGTGTTCTTACACCATTTAATCCAACATGCATTAACAAATTTTTTCAAGAATCAAAGATTTTTCAAAAACGTGTTTTGATGTAATTAAACTAGTGGGATGTCTAATTAGTGATTAGATAATGGATAATCATCCATAAAATTTGTTAAAAACAGTAGGGTTTGGGTGTTTTGGTCACCAACAACCCACAAAATATGGGGGTGTTTGGTGGGTTCATGGTGTTTGATGATTTTGCTTGTGGGTTTGTGTTTAGATTGATGTTTTAGGTGTGTTTGAATGAGCTAAATATGTTGCATGCATGATTTGGTAAATGGGTTTTAGAGTGGATTTGATATCCTAGGTGTTAGGGACTGATTAAGGTGTTTAGGAATGGTCATGAGTGGTTAAGTTAGGGCTAGGTGTCATTAGAATGGATTGGAAACAAGTTTTGAAATGATTTTGGAAGGGTGATTTTAGACCAGACTATTTAGGGCTTATTTTCGTGGGTTTAATTTTGAAAACAGGTCATGAACATAGGATGTAGTTGTAGATCTTTGTCTTAGCTTCGTTTTGGTATAAAGTAGAGCTTTCGACTCCAAACGAGTCAAAAGTTATGTTATTTTGAAAATACGTGTACCGGGAGATGAGAACCAACACAATCCGAATTTGTGTTTGGTTTTGGGTCAAATCCCGGGGACCATAGATAGAGTTTGGTAAATGATTTAAAGTTAATTTTTGGTTTCAAACCTGCATTTGTGAGTCTATTTTTAGACTTAGGTGTCGGATTGGTCAATGGTGTATTTGAAATTGGTCAACCAAGTCCAACATGGTCAACGTGCAAAATCAGTCCTAAAAGTGTATGTTTAGAAATGTGATGTGTAACGAGTCATAGAAGTGAAAACTTTTCATGGGATTAAATATGGGTTTTATACAGGTCATGAGGTATTTTTTTTAAATTTTCTTGAATTTTATACAAGTGCTTAAGTCGTAGAAAACAGCCCGTACTTTTGGTAAGTACCGGCAAATTTATAAAATGAGAATGACTTTAAATAAGTAGGTAAATGGTATAAGTCTAGTAACAACTACTTGTTTGGTTTTGGCGTGAGTTTTCATAAGCATTAAGTGTTTTCATATGAGTGTGTTTAGTACAATAATGTACACGGAGTATTGATTTGGTTTACGTACCTTGATTTTTAGGTCAAATGTTTGATTTTCTCGGGCATCCACATCGTTGGTGATATTTCTCGTTACCTCTTCGCTAGAACCACTACTACTACGCCAGGTGAGTCTATAGCCTCGTTCTTTACTTATTTCAAACGTTTTTACCCGCGAGGGGGATGCATGCTATTTAAATGAAAAGAACATAAGTCATGAATGATTGTTGGACCCGAATGTTGCCTTGAATTGTGTTGAGTACCTAGTTGTAGAAGTCCCTAAATTCGTGAACTATTAACTATTGTCTTGCCCTTGTGTGGGTTGGAGATAGCCGCTTATACAATTGATAGTACTATGGGGTTGACGACCCTATCCGAGACGAGAGCTAGTACGTTGAGTACCCTCTGCGGACGGATAACTTGTGATAAGAAATAAGGTATAATTACAACTAATGCCTTTAGAAGGGGCACTGGTTTCACTTAAACACAATTATTAGCTGTTGCTAAAGATAATATCCTTGAATAATAGATTGTGTATACGAAAATGCTATTGAATGATCATGATTGGTTTTAATACTTATGTTTAAATTATGATTTGATAAACCTATAGATTCGCTCAACCTTTGTGTTGACGGTTTTAAGCATGTGTTTCAGGTAACCAAAATTGATAGCAGCGGAGCATGCGAGGATGGAAGTTGTTGTGGCTTGGCGGTCTATTTGTTTTTCTTCCCTTTTTGCACTTAAATATTTTATATTATGTCATGTGAACGAAAATGTACTTTTGGGTTGAGATTCAATGGGGACCAAAACGCAAACTCTGTTTTGTATTATCTTGGGATTTGGAAAAGTGTAGACTTGTATGTTTTTAATAATGTTAAATTTATGTTTAAACTTTTACATCTCTTTGAGTCGTTTAGTATAGCTTATGTGTGATGATAACTACGTAGCACCCAAATGTTGTAGTTCCGCTGCACATAGCATTTGTTGGGGGTGTTATACTCAGCTTCCCCGAACTCATCTCTCTCCTGCAGCATCTCCAGCTTACGTGCTGCATCGGCCACTTGTGCTATAGTGTTGAACGTAGCACACACCAGATTGTTTGCCACCGATGTGCGAAGAGCCCACCTAAAGTGGTGTGCCTGCTCTTCAGGAGTACATGCCGCTGCACCAAGGAAACCAGCTAAGCGAAGAAAGCGCTGCATAAACTCATTGCTATTCTCCCCAGCTCTCTTTCGGATCCCATGGTACTTCCTCTTGAGCTTGTCTTGCTCAGCCTTGGGAAAGAACTGCTCCATCACCCTGTCCTTGAACTGAGCCCATGTCAAACCAGCAACCCAATCGTCACCTCCCTCAGACTGCATCAACGCTAACCACCAACTTAGCACATCGCCTTCGAACCGATAGCATGCCAACCTCGCCTTGTACGCGGGGTCACAACCCATAGCATTGAAAATCTTCTCGATGTGAGCCAACCAGCTTTCAGCATCACTAGGGCTATCTGTTTTCTCAAAAGCTCGAGGATGGAGCTTGTTGAATCTCTCCAGCCATACTGCCAATGTCACTGGAGGAGGAGGAGGAGGTGCTTGGTTATGCTGCTGATTGTTGGCAGCTTGAACCTCAGCCCCGATGTCGTTCCTCAGTTGAGGAAGCAAAGCTTGCATTGCAGCTTGTATTGCGGCATTAAGTTGTTCCTGTTCGCGTGTGAGAACCATCTGACAGAATAACATAAAACATATGATTAAAAAGATCAAAACATAAAATATATATACATGAAAAAAAAAAATTATACCAATAAATCTAGAGAAAAATTTTATGCAAGAAAATTTGTGTATGAATGCATGATGCAGTTTTATGAAAACTTTTGTATGCTCGAGAATGAACGCCTATGGTCCATTCACCCAAAATAAAAGACATGGCGAGGGGACGCCTATGGGTCGGTCCCAAATTTAAAAGTTTCGATAAAACACATGCGACTAAATAGGGCCAGTCCTGTACCAACCATTACTTAGTCATAAACCTGCGACAATGACATATATATGTATGCATAAAAATGATGAATGCATGAAAACGACTGTCAGTTCTAGGAAGACCATAGTGACTACCCACTAATCACAGGTCATTTTGTGAGAGCCTACAGGTCGAAGCCTTGGCTCTGATACCATAATTGTAACACCCCATTTTGACAATGGAATGTCACGCGTAATTATGGCGTGTCATCAAAGCATACAAGGATAAATGTCTAAACATTACATGACCATAAAAGGAAAATACCGGAATCAAACATCAGTAGTCCAAAAGTAAAGCTCATCATACACAAACATAAGTACTGTAAATGAAAGGACTAAACAATGTCCATAGCAAGAGTATCAAAGTAAAGATAATGCATAAAGTAAAGAAAGGCTAGAAAGCTTCCAGTCCATATGCACGTACGCTTAAAGTCTACGAGCGTCCCTGAGTACCTGCCGTTTTGGGAACATAGAAAAGGAAAACGGCTGAGCAATACGCTCAGTGCACGGATGTACAATAAAGCATGAATAGGATAAGCATAAAAGCATATAACAGCGGAAGAAACTAAGTCTCGAATAACCTGGTTAAGTCTTGGTAAAACTGGTTTTATAGTTTGAAAAGCCTTATGTTTATCTTATAAAAACTGTTTAACATATTCTACCATTAGCCAATATAGGTCATGAAAATCCACCGTGCATGAATACTTGGAGGGGTGACCTCATCATGCAAATTAGAGGGGCTTCCTCTAATTTAATATACTGGTTTTGGGTAGGAAGGATCAGCTCCTTGTGAAGGATGCAAGGCACACACCACATTCAGACTGAGTAATCTGCCGAAAAACATGTAACTAGGATGCACCCATACGCCCCACATGATAATATAATAATATGGCCAAAAACTGAAGGGACGCCACGAGCAATCACTCCGCCGTGGGGAAGTCATAACACCAGTGCCTCTAGTGTTATGGTTATGGTACCTCCATAACTAGGTGAAACTGGTCATGCATGTATATGGCTATAGGTATTCTAAATTAAACATAAGCAAATCAAACATATAAACTTATACTACGGGAAAACATTTGGCTGCATACGGGGAATCCTAATAAGGAAAGAATGTCCATACTGAAAGGACGGGAATCTGTACCTTATGTCCAGTGAACGAGAAGAAGAACTGAGTAGAGTCCTACTTCGGTATCACTAATGCTACATAAATACATACATGTATAAGTATCTGATTACTAAATACGTAACTGGTTTTATGTCATGTCTTAGCTTATTTTATACGTTCATGTCATGTTTTACTGTTTTAAGCTTTAAACTGTGTTTATCTTATATTTTGTCTATTCTGATTAAGTATTTCTGGTATTTCATGTATTATTATACTTACTGTGTAATAATAAGTAACTTTCTAAAAATAGAAGGTTTCCTAAAATAGAAAGTTTCCAAAAATAGAAAGTTACCAAAAATAGAAAGTTTCCAAAAATATAAAGTTTCCAAAAACAGAAAGTTTCCAAAAAATAGAAAGTTTCCAAAAATAGAAAGTTTCAAAAAATAAAAGTTTACAAAAATAGATTAGCTGCCTTAACTAAATAAGCTTCTAGAAGTAGAAAGTTTCCATATATAGATTAGCTGCCTTAATTAAATAAGTTTCTAAAAATAGAAAGTTTCCATAATTAGATATAAGCTAGTTAAATAAGCTAAGTATATAAGCTTAAGTGTTTTCTGATTATTTTTCTAAGTCATAATGATATAAGGTATAGTTTATTAATCATTACATGTAATTTAAATAAACTATAGGTTACAAGTATTTAATTAAATATATCATGTTTTTAATTAAATAAATTTAAATACTTAGGTTAAAACATGTATTATTAATTATTAATAATATAACCTAAGTCATGTTAAATAATTAATTATAGCCATGGTTTTTTAATAATTAATTAATTATAAAGTCTAGAAAAATATAAATACTTAGGTTAAAAATTTCATGATCTAATATTTAAATTATAACCTATGTTTTATTAAATTAATCATGTCATATTTTATTAATTTAATTTTTAACATATGATTATTAAAAACATAACCTTAACATAAACCATGAACCAGATCGTGACTAGAAACTATGAACCGGACCCGTAATCAACTCCATACCCCGTACCACTTCGGGGTTCTCCCCTGTTTGCTGCTGCCGTAGGAACCACACCACCAAACCGAGACCTTGAGGTCTCGGTGGTGGTCCATAAGCCAAGCCGAGACCCCCTTGGTCTCGGTTAGGCGTCGGCCTACATCAAACACCCCAAAAATCCTTGTTTTGATTTACCCCATAACCAATTACATGTTTAATTAATGTTTTTAATTAGCTTTTTAAAAACATCTTGTTCTTATTTAATTTATTAAATCAAAACATAAAAGAAAGGATAAAAAAGGTATACCGAATGCGTGGATCAAACGAGGATGAACACACACGAACACTTGCACCAAAATCAAGATCAAAATCAAACAAACACCCCCCCTTTGGTGTGTTTATATGCGGCGGCCAAGAGAGCAAGAAGGAGAAGGAGAAAACTTTTTAGTTTTTTGATTTATTTTACTGTAAGTGAAAATGACTACCAAATTTACCTTAACCCCTTCCTTAGTAAAATTTTGATGGGCTTGGCCTATCCTTCTTTGTGTAGCCGCGGGTAAGGGCCCCACATGGGGTACCTGTACCGTTTTCCGTGTCTAATTATTTAAGTGTTCGTTCGTGTTTAGTCGTGTTCGTGTTTTATGTGTTCTCGTTAAATATTAACCGTGACTTAATATATTTATTCGTGTTCGTAATAAATATATATACGTAATTAATATTATTTCGTGATTTAATTACGTTCATGATTTCATGATCACATGTTCGTGATTAATTATTGTTTCAATAATTATTGTGCAATCGAACGTAATAAATACTTATCGTGTTCTAACACGTACGTAATACGTAAATTCTAACACGTGAACGTAATCATACTATAAAAGGAAAGTTTTAATCTAGTACGTACGATCTTAAAGGTACTATTCATGGTAAAACCATGCGGGTTTTACAGAAGGACCTCTAATATTTGATGAATATGAAGAAGAACCGATGCTAGTTTATGATATATATATTGAAGATGTCGTTGAGGATGAAGAAGGATCTATCGAAAGAGAAGAATTTGGTGTGGAAGAAGACATCATTGAAGACACTGTAGTTGTCGCTAGTAATCTTTATTCTTCAATGATCCAAACTATCATGGTCGGCAAATTGGGTTTTAAGACGATCAAGGTTCGAGGTCGATTCATTTAAAGAAAGGAAATTTGATACAGGGGATGCAAACTTGGATGCTAAGAATATGTGGACGAGTGATGCAAACACGAGGACGAGTTTTTCCAAAGAAGGGGAGAATGATAGGGGAGCATTATTTTATAAGTCTGACGATTATTTTTTATGTCCTTATTTTATTTAGTTTCCTTATTTTATTTTTCTAGAATAATCTGTTAACTTTTTTCTCCAAGTTTGGTTTCTTATAAATGTAAGACTTGGTTTATAATTATTCAGTGATTAATAAAAAAATGTCTTCTATTAATTGACATAAACCAAGATTAGGGTTTATTGTTTGATTTTCAACCTAATAATCGGTATTCGTTGAATCAACGATTGTTGGAAAAAATTGTTTCTAGTATTCATTGGAATCAATAGATCCAATTTATCTATCTTTGATTGTTTCTGGTATTCCCTGGGAATCAACAAATTCAATTGGTCATTATTCTTGTTTTAAAGTACACCACCTCTTGATCCCCTTTTTTACTTGTCCAAAGAGAAGATCACTCACACATTTGTGATGTGATTAAAGATGAAGCCTTGATGAAGATCAACCTACCTTAGATCTAGTCATGTTCATCATTTTTATTTGAGTCATGTGTAGATCTAATGTATTTGTGGATACTTGGATTAGTGTTGTGTTGATCCAATGTATTTGTGAATACTTGGATTAGTCTTGTGTAAATCCATTGTATATGTGTATACTTGGATTTGTCTTGTGTGGATCCAAGTTACATGTGTATACTTTGTTAATGCAAGTAATGCCTAAAAACATTATTAGTGTTAACTAATCTTTCTTAGTTTTGATCACAACAAACCATACAACACATTTAGTGTAGAAACACAAAATGAATTATTTAACTAACACTATCATCAAGGTAATAATCATATCACTAACCTTTCTTAATCATACTTAGTGATCATCAAAATGATTATCCTTAAAACTCACTTTTGTTAATAAGACAAAAGACATTTTAATAAACTTTCTTTTTTAGAAAATGTTTTATTAAAATGGAAAATGAAAATTTGAAAATGGCATATTCCAAATGCTGTTAGAATATCCTTTGAAGGGTTCAAATACCTTAGATATTCCCACCCCACTAAAAGACAAAAAACAGAGCGGAGTCTAGTGGCGGTACCTTAAGTACCTACGCGGTACCTTAGCGATATGGTACCGCGGGGTGAGATAAGGTACCGCGCACAGTAGCCGTTATAGATCCGTTGTAACTTTGTCTCCTTTAAATAGTGGGTCAAATCTCATTTTCCAGCAAGCCTCTTGGACGTTTTTCTCAGCCCTTTTTCTATTTTCTATAGCATAATCATTAGTAAATGATCACTTAATTTGTTAAGGATGTTTACATATGATTATCCTCTTGATCCCCTCCTTTACCATGTCCAATGAGAAGATCACTCACTCACTAGTGTAGTGATAAAGATGAATTTATGAGCTAGTCATATTCATCATGATACCTTTTTGTTTTAGGTCAATCCAATGTATTTATGAATACTTGGACTAGTTGTGTTCATCCAAGTTATTTGTGAATACTTGGATTTGTTGTGTACATCCATTGCATATGTGTTTGCTTACTTGGATAAGTCTAGCTGAGTTGTAATAGATTTGATTAGGAGTTCTCACTAAACTATAAAGTGATGTGGTTGTGTCTTGTGAGTTCTCACTAAACTTTAAAGCGATTAGTAGTTGTGTTGTGTGAAGTTCTCACTTAGCTTCAAAGTGAAGAGTCGTGAAGATTGGTTCTAGCTTTCGATTAGAACTCGACATCTAGCCTTGTGTCGTAAAATGGTGAAGTAGGCAACGTCGTGAAGATTGGTTCTACCTTAAGATTAGAACTCGACATCTAGCCTTGTGTCGTTAAATTGTGAAGTAGGCAACGTCATGTAGATTGGTCCTAGCTAAAGATTAGGTCTCGACATTTAGCTTAGTGTCGGAAAATAATGTAAGCAACGATATAAGGTTTTCTCCGCCGAGAAGGGAGCTTGTGGATATAGTGGAAATCTCGAGTAGGTGTACTCGAGGAGTGGAGTAGAAACGAGGATAGAGCCTCGTTGTCGAACCACTATAAATCTTGGTGTCTTCCCACTAGGTTGTCTTCTTCCTTGCTCTTTACTTATTTCATTATCATTATACTTTCTTATTATTCTTGCTAGTGCATTTCAATTGAACCTAATCATTATGCAACTTAGCTTTAAGTAAAAGATAGTTTTGATACAAACCAAATTGAAAGCAATTTTAATTTGGTCACCAATCTAAGAGAAACTATTCAACCCCCCCCCCCCTTCTAGTTTCTACAATTGGTATCAGAGCGATGGTCACTCAATATCTTTGAAGTATATTGTACTTTAAAACTTGGATCGATCCATTGTCTCCTCAAATTAGAAGGTCTAGTTGTACTAAAGTTTCTCTTTGGTCAAAACTATGTTTTCTTTGAAAAATAGGTCTTTTAATTGATAATATTGCATCCCACTTAAGATTAGTAGCCTTTATGCATTTTAGATATACTCTTGAAATGTATCTACTAGTTTGCATCTTGCTTTGTGTAGGTACTCATTAAGATCAATCACTTAATTGGTTGTGGATTGAGTTACTTGCACTTGTAGAAGAATCATCTTCATTGATCTTTAACATCTTTGAATGATGATATCAAGATGATTGGGAATGATACTAGTCCTTGAAGACTTAGTACTCATCATAGTCATTGATTGGGCATAGCACTTATTCCTTCATGGATTGCTCTTTGTGGCCAAGGTACGCTTTCGTTCTCCCACACGCCCTTTGATCATTCTTTTGATCATTACTTGACTATGTGCTTGTTCTCGGCATCCTTGCCTTGACATTTATTTGTGGTTTGTGCTTCTTTTCCTTTATCCTCTCAAACCTTCATTGCTTGGATACTTGACTCACTATGGCGATGTAGAGTGAGTTAGTAGAAGCTTAAAGTATCAAGCATGATTTCTATGGTTTGCACTCATACGGTTAGTAGGCCCTTTGTGGGAGAGAAAGTGAATTAATACCTTGCTCATATTTTTGTTTAGACTAAGACTATTATTGAAAGTGATCTTAGTCTATACTTGAATAATTGCTTTGTGCTTATTCATTACCAAAGCCGTTTAACGTTTCACCGGAAAGGCACGTCTTAAACCACTATATATGACACAAGCTCCTCGTTACCACTATTTGAAGATTGTCATTAATCCCTTGAGCATTGATCCTAGTCTTGATTCACTTCCCTTGATTTCTCTCCACTTAGTCGTTTTGCTACGAGTAGTCGTTTGTCCGTTTCGGTTCTTTTCGATTTTGATTTAACTCGTAATCCTTCGTTAAGGCATATTGCTTAGTGTTATGATGATCCAATGATATTCTAAAAGGCTCATGATTTAATTTTAAGTATTTTAGAAAAACTAGATTTTCAAAATTTGGCGTTTTTCAGAGATAGAAACCTGCCTCTGCAGGCGGTTCCTTATCTCCGCGGCTCAAACCCGCGGTTCCTTATCGATAAGGTACCGCGGGCAGTAACTTTTGTCAAAGCGCCAATTTGTGTTTTTTATTCTTTTTCAAACCAAACTCTCTCTCTCCCAAAAACACACAGCCGACGGGTTTTACTTTTTCCACCATTGTTGAAGCTTCCAAAACCTTCAATCACTCAAATCAATTGATTCCAAGTTGTGGGTTTCACTCATCCTTCATCTAACATCAATTAATTGTAAGTATTGTCTTTCAATTTCATCTATTTTGTTCTAGGGTTCATCCTTTCATAATTGGGCATTTTTAAAATTGAAATTGAATTAAAATCTTAATAGGAATGTGGGTTGACATGGTAATCTTACTATGATTCCTTAGGTTGATATTCATTAAGATTTCACTAAAACCCACTTGTAGAACAAATCCGAATTTAGGCTAAATGATTTTGGTTGAATTATGGATTTGAGATGAACCCATGAACAAGTAGGTAATGACATTGTTAATGCTTACCTAAAAACCTTGTTTTGAAAAACCAATGTTCTAATCCATTGTTGATATAACATAGATCATGTGTTCTTGGTCAATGATGGAATAGACACATTGTGAACATGAAAATGATATGGATTCAATCCTATGTTTGTCAAGAAATTGATATAACACATTTTCATTTTTCGTTTTCCTTTTTGATTTTCATATGAGTGATTGGAGAAATATTGTCTTGTGTTTGTATTTAGGTACTTAATCATGCCTTCTCAATATCAAAAAGATCATCAATTCACTAAGATTATATGCCCGACATCTCTCAAACCTTAGTTTCCTCTCAACTCCAAAATGCTTTTCCATCCCTTTCCTCTCGTTGTTTCCATGAGGGTAGGATTGTAGATCCAAGAATAGCGGGAGATAATTATATCAACTCTATGTTCGAGCTTATTGGGTTTGATTGTTTGCTTTACATAGACGAGGTAATTTATCCCTTGTTCCTTCTTGAGTTCTTCAGTACTTACTCCATGCTTGAAATCAATGACCAAATCTTTATTCGTTTCTTGTTGAATGGTGAAATCATTCAATATTCCCTTGATGACTTTGGTGATATTCTTGGTGTGCCATTTGAAGGCACTTGTCGTTTCACGGATAAGTGGAGACTAGATGCTCTCTTGGAGTCAAACGATAAACCTCCAAATGACACCACCGAAGTTGATCTAAATTTCATCCTTGAAATCATCACGAAATAGCGTAGTGGAAACGTTGTGAGAAGCCTTCATAGAAATGTGCGAAATGTGAATAGGTATGAAGTGCTCTCAAGCGACCTTAAGGATTACATGCTCCAATGGGCAAACATTCTTAGGGAAAATGTGTTTTGTCTTGGTGGGAACCGGGATCATATCCCGGCTTGCATGGGGCATATGTTGTTTTGCCTATTTACTTCCACCAAGTACAATCTTGCATATTACATCGCTCGACGTATAAATTATGCTCTTTCCAAACGCAAAACAAACCTCCCTTATGCTATGCTTCTTACTCGCCTCTTTAGAAGGGTTGGTCAAGATTTTCCTCAACTCGATCTTTCTCGCTTTCACCCGGTTCAACGGGTTATGTTGCCTATTCAAGAGGCGTATCAACGAAAGCCAAGAAGTGACCGCGGTTCGAGAAAATCCGACCATCAAGAGCCGGATGAGGAGGACACCGATATGCCACCAAGTGATGGTGATGGCATCGGTCCTAGTTCTCACTTTGACTCTTCGAGCAACTCCCATCCATCCTCAAATCAATTCGAGGATGATTTGGAAGACTTATCTCCTCCTCCTCACCCTTCTAGTGATGTTCCTGAAGGTCTCAATATGGAGCATCTTTATCGTGAGAATCTTAGAACCCGGGGAGAATTACATGAACATCGAGTGGAGTCAAGAAAAGGGTTCAATTATTTGGGAAAGATGATCAAGGGTTTAGGAAAGAAAAGGAGGTGAAGACTTTGAAGTTTTGTCAAAGTTTGGATTTGATGGTTAAACATTTGGTTATTAACACTTTGGTTTAGTTGTTTATTAACTTGTGTTGCATGCTTGGATTACCATTTATTTTGATCCTTAACGTTTTTTATGCCATCATGTTTGTGTTTTACATAGCTTTGTGCATGCCATATGATAGTTAGCTTATTAGATTATGATCTATAGTTAACTTTGGCTTATGAAACCTTTGGGAAAAATCTGGGTTTATCAAAAACTGGAATGGGAAATTCTTGAAAACCTTCTGGTCGCGGTTCCATATCGACCCGCGGTTCCTTATCGATAAGGTACCACCGGTCCTAGATAAGGAACCGCCGGCCACTGTGCACGACAGCATCTTTGCTTTACACTGTTTTCTTAATTTTGTGTAAACCTTGCATGATTTTCAGTAATAAACTGCACATTTCCTAAACTAGGGTATCTAAATTTATTATTCACCAACCCATTACTAGTTTGGATCATCCCCTCAACCATTTAAACCCACCTTGTTTGCCATGTTCTTCACACATCAAACATACTTCCCTAAACCTTAAACCACCCTAATCAACCATGGTGTGTACCAAAACCTCAAACACTTCCAAGACCTCCACCCCAATAAAAACACTCAAAATAAGGGTTAAGGTAGCTAAGCCTAACTCTTCACCTTTCCTCACACCTAAGAATGAGAATGTTCCTAAACTCATTTCTTCATCCCCTTCCCCACCTCTTGCACCATGCAAGACTTCTTCCAGCCATGGTACTAACCACTCCATTGGTTCTACCTCCTCTTCATTCAATTCTAGAATGAATGAGCTTTCTTCACCCTTCACTCCAAGTGCACCCTTGGAAGTGACCACACAACCTCAACCAATACAAAGCATTCCTTTTGGGAATGACTTTGATGACACTTTGGTGACTTCACCATTTACCCCTCACAAATCGCCAATTTCACCAACCTTGGAGAATTTTCCTCCACACTCACCCATTTCCCCTTTGAGGAACATGCCTCCACTTTCACTCACTTCACCCTTGGAGAACATGCCTCCTCCACCTCCACCCAACTCAAACATCCCAATTTTGGGTTTCCCTCTTTCCCTCCTCTTGGGTGATCCTTACTTTGGGTTTCAACAAACTCATGGTCCTAGATGTCCATGTTGTCTCTACAACCATTTCCTCATCCAAAACCTAAGGATGGATATGTATGGACTACATAGGGGTTTGCAAGATTTCTTGCTTGCTTTGTTCTCCATGCCTCCTCCTAGGAGATGAATGATGGAGTTCTTTTAATAAAGATTTTCAACAACAAGCCAAAGAAAACCACCTATCTAGATTTAATGATAAGCTAGCTATGTATTAGTTAGTTTTATTTATCTTTGTACTTGTTTCACTAATGAATGTTTCGTGTTGTTGACTTATGGATTTAGCTTTGTGTGATTCTATCCTTTTGTGCACACTAATCAACTTTAATTTGAAATTAAAATTGAACCTAAATCTATCACAACCCCTAAACTTGACTAAAATTGGTTCAAAATGTTATCTAAATTATTTTGTCATCCTTTGTCAAGACATTCTTTGTGAATGTGTTGCTTTATGCAACCCTAGCATATTTTTGTTCTAATAGAGGTAAAATTCCAAGATTTGCAACTTTTTGAAAAAGTCTTAGTTTTTCCCAAAACCCAGGAAAAACATGGTTTAAAGTCCACTGGACGCGGTTCCTTAAGGACCCGTGGTTCCTTAGTGATATGGAACCGCCGGCCCATATAAGGTACCACGGCCAGAATGTGGCTTTTGACGATTTTTTTTGGTCAAAACTTATAAAACCCTATTCCCAGTCAAGATTCCTTGTTTACTCAAATTAACTAAACATTCCTTGACACTACACATTTTGTATTCAAATTCTTACCTTGATTACATTTTACTTATACCCCAACCTTGAGATTTCATTCTCACACCTTCCCAACCTTGAGAATTCATTCTCACATAACCTTGAGATATCATTCTCACACTCTCACAATGCCTAACTCCTACATTCCTAACCTTGACATTCCTTTGTCACAACCCCACTCACCCAAAGCTTCCTCATCCAAGCTTTCAAAGAAACCGAAAATCTCGGTTCGACCCATTTGGGTTAAGAAGAATGAACCATCTTCGTCCAAACCACCCAAAAACCCTACCTTCTTTCCAATCAAGTATTGGAATGAGACTTATACCATAAACCCCATCACTGGAGCAAAATAAAATGTTCCACCACCACCACAATCCTTCAATACCCCCCAACTCAATGACCTTTCCACTTTCCCAAACCTCACAAGGCATTGTGAAAACACTCCCAAACCCTTTACCCCACCACCACCAAACCCTAAGTTTGATTCCATACCCCCATCAAACGATTTTGTGTTGCATCATGGATCCTCGTGTGATTGTTGCCGATTTCAACAAATTGAACTTGCTCATGTGTATGAGAAGTTAAATTTTCTTGAATTCCTCCTCACTCGACCTCCTATTCAAGTTTTCGTTCCGGTGGACAAAACTTCGAATGATGCATCGTCGTCTTTTTAGTTTTATTTTATTTTTAGCAATCTTGGAAAATATCACTATTAGACTAGCTTATGCTTAGTGGTTTATTTTCCATATTTATTGCTTTTAGATACTCATACTATGTGTATGACTATCTTCTTTGTTGTATTATTTTTTTTAACCTTTGTGTTATTTGTGTGTTATCTAATTAGTTCTCTTTTTGAGTTGATCTTGGTTAAATTTTTACAATTTCTTATGGGTGATTCCATCAATTCTAAAGCTTTAACCCATTGACAAGCTTATCATCTTCATTATATTGAAGTTTGATTTTGTCAATTACCTCTTTGGACATACTTAGCAAAATACTTGCTTCTAATTTGAGATCCCTTCTCTTTCTCCCTCTCAAGTTACTTAGTAGGTAGTGATCATATATACATTAGTGTTTCTTTCCTTTCTACTAACCTTTGTTTAGCATGTCACCTTAGCTCACAAACTTGGTTCCCCAAGCAAGGGGGAGCAACCACCAAGGGGGAGCTACTAGCAAAGTTCGATGCACTTCAAAGACTTATGCTAACCTTTTTGCTACGACAAATGGGGAGAAATGATAGTGATAAACTAGTTAATAATTCCATACTTTGTGTTTCTACGTAAATGAGTTTATCGTTTGTCGTAATCAAAAAGGGGGAGATTGTTAATGCAAGTAATGCCTAAAAACATTATTAGTGTTAACTAATCTTTCTTAGTTTTGATCACAACAAACCATACAACACATTTAGTGTAGAAACACAAAATGTATTATTTAACTAACACTATCATCAAGGTAATAATCATATCACTAACCTTTCTTAATCATACTTAGTGATCATCAAAATGATTATCCTTAAAACTCACTTTTGTTAATAAGACAAAAGACTTTTTAATAAACTTTCTTTTTTAGAAAATGTTTTATTAAAATGGAAAATGAAAATTTGAAAATGGCATATTCCAAATGCTGTTAGAATATCCTTTGAAGGGTTCAAATACCTCAGATATTCCCACCCCACTAAAAGACAAAAAACGGAGCGGAGTCTAGTGGCGGTACCTTAAGTACCTACGCGGTACCTTAGCGATATGGTACCGCGGGTGAGATAAGGTACCGCGCACAGTAGCCGTTATAGATCCGTTGTAACTTTGTCTCCTTTAAATAGTGGGTCAAATCTCATTTTCCAGCAAACCTCTTGGACGTTTTTCTCAGCCCTTTTTCTATTTTCTATAGCATAATCATTAGTAAATGATCACTTAATTTGTTAAGGATGTTTACATATGATTATCCTCTTGATCCCCTCCTTTACCATGTCCAATGAGAAGATCACTCACTCACTAGTGTAGTGATAAAGATGAATTTATGAGCTAGTCATATTCATCATGATACCTTTTTGTTTTAGGTCAATCCAATGTATTTATGAATACTTGGACTAGTTGTGTTCATCCAAGTTATTTGTGAATACTTGGATTTGTTGTGTACATCCATTGCATATGTGTTTGCTTGGATTTGTGTTGTGTAAATCCAAGCTACATGTTGGATAAGTCTAGTTGAGTTGTAATAGATTTGATTAGGAGTTCTCACTAAACTATAAAGTGATGTGGTTGTGTCTTGTGAGTTCTCACTAAACTTTAAAGTGATTAGTATTTGTGTTGTGTGAAGTTCTCACTTAGCTTCAAAGTGAAGAGTCGTGAAGATTGGTTCTAGCTTTCGATTAGAACTCGACATCTAGCCTTGTGTCGTAAAATGGTGAAGTAGGCAACGTCGTGAAGATTGGTTCTACCTTAAGATTAGAACTCGACATCTAGCCTTGTGTCGTTAAATTGTGAAGTAGGCAACGTCGTGTAGATTGGTCCTAGCTAAAGATTAGGTCTCGACATTTAGCTTAGTGGCGGAAAATAATGTAAGCAACGATGTAAGGTTTTCTCCGCCGAGAAGGGAGCTTGTGGATATAGTAGAAATCTCGAGTAGGTGTACTCGAGGAGTGGAGTAGAAACGAGGATAGAGCCTCGTTGTCGAACCACTATAAATCTTGGTGTCTTCCCACTAGATTGTCTCCTTCCTTGCTCTTTACTTATTTCATTATCATTATACTTGCTTATTATTCTTGCTAGTGCATTTCAATTGAACCTAATCATTATGCAACTTAGCTTTAAGTAAAAGATAGTTTTGATACAAACCAAATTGAAAGCAATTTTAATTTGGTCACCAATCGAAGAGAAACTATTCAACCCCCCCCCCCCCCCCCCTTCTAGTTTCTACATACTTGAACATGTTTTATTGAGTTGTAAGTCTTGTGTGTAAGTTCTCACTAAACTATAAAGTGATGTGTGTATGTGTCTTGTGAGTTCTCACTTAGCTTCAAAGTGAAGAGTTTTGAAGATTGGTTATAGCTTTGGATTAGAAGTCGACATCTAGCCTTGGGTCGGAAAAAAAGATGGGCGAGGAAGATTGTGTTGGGAATTATTTGTTAAGTGTCAAGTACCATTAGTGTATTCGAAGTACTGTTAGTGTTATGTAAGTACCGTTAGTGTTAACGCGGTACATAGTAAGTATTGCTACTTATAAAGTAAGTACTGCTATGATGATTAGGACGAATATATCTTTGTATAAGATATGTCATAGTTATAGTTAGAGTATATCTTATGTGATATACCTAAATAGTTAGAATATTGATAATATATCGTCTGTGATATAGTTATCTTTATAGAATATTCTAAGGTTTCTAGGGTTCCTTACTCTATAAAAGGAACATAGGTACAATGTCTTTGATGTACCTCATACAAGTCGATTAGAATCGAATAGTTAAAAGTAATTCTGTTCTTCTATGATTTATAAGTTAGATTCCGCATAACTTATTTAGTGTTAGTAAGAGTGCTCAAAGTGTTTTAGTTTGATTACAAACTATTATACTAATTCTTAACAGAATATAGATCCAACCAAAGGGATCAACAAGTGGTATCAGAGCTTGTTGAGAAACTCTGAAAAAGAAGAACACGAACCCATACACTCCACACATACCAAATCTCAATGTCTCAACCAGATGGTGTTAATGCTCACTTAGATGATGTTCAGAACACTGATCCTATTCTGCCACAAGGACAACCACAAGTTGTGCATCCTGCACCAGCACAAGGTGCTCAAGTCGTGAATGATGTAGCTACCTCTACACCAACACCTTCTCATACTCTGTCTGCTGTTAAACTCCCAGTTCTCAAAGGTGACAATTATGAGACTTGGGCTATGCAAATGGAACATTACTTGAATCACACAGATCATACTGTGTGACAAGTTATCAAGAATGAGAACACACCAAAGAAGCTACACTGGTTTCTAGACGGTACATGCTATGCTCTACCTGCTGTGACTGCTGAGCAGATACAAGCAGAGATTAGAGAAAGAAAAGCCAGAACTGCTTTGGCTATGGCTCTTTCTGAAGACATTCTACCAAGCTTTCACCATTATAAAGATGCCAAAGCTATGTAGGATGCTATAAAACTTAGATTTGGAGGCAATGACAAATCTAAGAAAATCAAGAAGATTGTTCTTAAGCAAGAATTTGATAACTTCTCAATTACCAGTATGGAGGGAATACATGGTGGATATGGAAGGTTCAGCAAGTTTCTTATTCAGTTAGCTGTTTATGGACAAGTAATTCCTAATGAAGAAGCTAATCTAAAATTCTTAAGAAGTGTTCCACCAGAGTGGAAAGCAATGGCTATGCACTTCATCACAAGAGATGATTTGGAAACAATTCCGTTTGATCATCTATACAACAATATTAAAGCATATGAGATGGATGTGAAAGGCACTGAAGTAAAGACATCAACTGCTTCAAAGTCTAATTTGGCTTTTGTGTCAGATGGGAACATCGGTACTTACTTTTAAAATACCGCTAATGGATCTAGCAGCGGTACTTACTTCACAAATACCGCTGGAGGACTTACAAGTAGTACTTACCCACAAAGTATTGAAAGCAGTCCTATGATCTCTCAAAATCCACATGGAAGGTCTTCACCATTGTTTAGTGACAATGATGCCTTCTCATTCTTTGCTGGACAAGACAACAGGCCAAGATTAACTCTCAATGACTTGTTCCAAATGGATGATGCTGATGTTGAAGAGATGGATCTTAAATGGCAAGCTGCTATGGTGTCAGTAAGATCTAATAGGTTCTTCAAGAAGACTGGAAGAAACATGACTGTTGATCCTAATGAGCCATTAGGATATGAAAAGCCTAAAGTTAAATGCTATAATTGTGGAAGGAATGGACACTTTGCAAGAGAATGCAATAGAGATAAAGCTGAGACAAGCAATCTGAAGTCCAAGAACAACTATAGAACCAGTCCAAGAATAACTGAAAGCTTTCCAAGAGGAAACAACAGGAGTCCTAAAGGAACCAAAGCATTGGTTACTATAGATGGAGTGGTGAATTGGGCAGAAGAAGAAGAAGAAGAAGAAGAGCTTGGATTAATGGCTCTCTCTCATGAAGATACTGAGGTACACCCTTGTTCTAAAGATTGTATTCTTAAATTTAATAGTCTAAAAGTAGAACTAGAGGAACAGTATCAAAAGGTTAACACATGCACTATAGAAGTAGAGGCTTTCAAACAGGGTGTTGTTAAACTAGAAGATAATATAGTTTTGTACAAAAAGGCTCAACAAAACTATGAAGAGAAAATTAGGATTTTGACTCTTCAAATGAGGGAAAAAGATGTGGAAATAAAAGCTTTTGAAAGACAACTTTTAAAAATAAATTCAAAAAATGAAGCTTTAAAACCAGTCTTTGTAAAGAGAGGGAAGTGATTAGTCAATGGCAACAATCCTCTAAGGGATTGAGAAAATTGATTAATTCACAAATGGGGTATTATGATAAAACAGGCCTAGAATATATTAAGGATCAACCTGGGATAACCTTAACTAACAAGGACTTATCAAAAGGGATTTTTGATAGTTCTGGTGAGGTAGATGATACACCTGAAAATGATAGATATGTTGAAGGAATGAAGGCAGTTCCTCCACCAGTATCTAGAATTTTCATGCCCCTTTGTAATGATACTAGTATAGAGTTAGAAGATCCTAAGATTAATAATGTCTTTAACTCTAGTACTATGTCTCAAGAAAATACTGATGTGACCAAGAATATTGTTTATCCACCTTTAATGAACAACTTTGTTTCTAAGGAATCTAAGACTAGTTCTGCTCCCAAGCAGGTAAAAACTCCTAGCAAGATATTAGAAAACAATAAACAACATACTAAAACCAAAAAGGCTGGGCTAGGTTTTGAAAAAGTAAAGTCAAAACAACCTTTTGGGTCTTCTTTAAGAAGAAAAGGATGTTATGTTTGTGGTAGTCTAAGTCATTTTATCAAAGACTGTACATTACATGAAGATAAAATTGTGAAACAGAAGGCTACACAAAGGGTCATGAAAAACAGTAATGGGAAAAATGCACAGGGTAATAGGAAACAACAACTTAAAGATGACAAACCTAAGTTTGATCACGCAAGGGTAGTTAAACAGGTTAAAAATAATCCTACCAAAAGTTTTGTTCCTAGGGCAGTACTTATGAAGCAAGGACTTGTATCCTTAAAGTCTGGTAAACCAAGTACCGGCAAGCCTAAATCTACAAGTAATGCTAGACCAAACTCAAGTACTGTTGGTTTAAAGTTTGTAAAACCAATGTTCTCCAAGACTTCTAAGAAAGTTTTTGAAAAAGTTAAAGCACCTAGAAGTAAGGACAAGAACAAACCAGTACATATGTGGGTTCCTAAAAGAGATATACCATGTGTTAAAGCAAGTACCGCTAAAGCAGTACTTAAGTCAAAGAGGTCAAAGCACATAGAGTCACCCTATGAATTTGACTACATAAATGAAACCATGAAGTATAAGAGTAAAAGTAGCATTACTGGGAATGCTTCAGTACAAAATCTGAAATGTGTAGGTCCCACAAGATCCGAGCCAAATGTGGCTTGGGTCCCTGTTAAAAACTAATAAGTTTTATTTGTGTGAAGGGGCATCTCATTGATGAATTAAAAGATAATGGAATTGTAGATAGTGGATGCTCAAGACACATGACAGTGAACAAAGATTTTCTTGCTGAATTTGAAGAATTCAGAGGAGGTCCAGTTGCCTTTGGGGGTAGCAAAGGTAGAATCACTGGCAAAGGGAAAATCAACACAGGAAAGTTGGAATTTGAAGATGTCTTCTTTGTAAAAGAATTGAATGAGTTCAATCTCTTTTCTGTATCACAAATGTGTGATAAGAAGAACAAGGTGCTATTCACAGACAAAGACTGCTTGGTGTTGTCCAAAGACTTTGAGATGCCCAAGGAATCTCAAATACTGCTTAAAGTACCCAGGCAAGAAAATATGTACACCTTTAATCTTCATATTATTACTCCAACAGGTGGTATTACATGTTTGCTAGCTAAGGCTTCTTTAGATGAGTCAAACTTATGGCATAGAAGGTTAGGTCATGTGAATTTCAATAATCTTAATAGATTGGTAAAAAGGAATTTGGTTAGAGGCCTAACAAATCTTTTCAAAATGATTTCACATGTGCTGCTTGTCAAAAAGGTAAACAACATAGAGCCTCTTGTAAGACCAAGACTATAAATAATGTGACAAAACCTTTGCATCTCTTGCATATGGATTTATTTGGTCCAGTTTCTATCAGAAGCATTAGCCATAAGGCCTTTTTTCTAGTCATAACTGATGATTATAGTAGATTCAGTTGGGTTTTCTTTTTAGCCCTTAAAAGTGAAACAAGTGAATTACTAAAGGATTTTATCACTTTAGTTGAAAAGCAGTTCACTAAACAGGTTTTAATCATTAGGACTGATAATGGAACAGAATTTATGAAGAAACATCTTCTTGAGTACTTGCATTAGTTGCACTTGACTCCTCACCTGCATTGTTAGTTTGACAATCCTTTTGCAAAGAGTAGTAATCCATAAAGTTGGTTAGATAGTCTAAATCAAACATCCAAGCATAACCTATTCCTGGAACATTGGGTTTATTTTCTAAGAAATTGACATTAGCATTTTCTTCAACTTTCTTAGTTGCCAAATTGTAAACCGTATATGCTTTACTTTGCAATGAATATCTACAAGATATCATGGATCAGACTTTCCATCAAACTTTCCCAAATAATCAAGAGTATTTAGTATGGACACATGACACCCAAAAGATTTTAAATGACTTATGTTAGGCTTTACATTAGTCAAGAGTTCATAAGGTGTTTTGTTTTGAGGCTTAGTTACTAGGACTCTATTTAACACATAACATGCAGTATTGATTGCTTCTGCCCAAAAGGTATTTGGCAAAAGTGAATCAGCCAGCATAGTTCTAGCAGCCTCAATTAATGTCCTATTCTTCCTTTCAGCTACTCCATTCTGTTGAGGAGTTCTAGGATTACTAAATTGCCTCTTAATTCCTTTAGACCCACAGAATTCATCAAAATCAGCATTCTTTAGATGAAGATGTTCATATCTATGTGCCAAATATGCCTACTGTTACTCCCATGTCTGCAACTCCCAAGAAGCAAACCATGCCATCAAATGATGATCAAGCCTCTAAGGAGCTTTAGAGGCTTCAAGATCAAGAAAAGAATGATACATCTGCTAATAAGCATTCAGGAGAAGAATCTTTTGAGTCACAACACTCAGCAGTACATACTATACCTAGCGGTACTTCATCTGCAAGTACTGCTAAGTCAAAATCTGCTAGATCTGCTGACTCACTAGAAGAGATTTTTCAAGCATTGGGCGATGAGGACTTATATGCCAGTCCAGCTGAAGGAATCTTCTCCAAAGCTTCCTATGATGAGCAGGGTGCAGTAACTGATTTCAACAATTTGGAAACAGAAATTCCAGTCAGTTCTATTCCCACTCATAAAGTCAACAACAACCATCCTACTACACAGATTATTGGTGATCCAAAATCTGTTGTACAAACCAGAAGACAACTACAAACCAATATTGAAACTCATGCACTAGTGAGTTATGTCAAACAACAGCAGAGAACAAATCATAAAGATACTCAGCATTGTTTGTTTGCCTGTTTCTTATCTCAAGTAGAGCCCAAAAATATCTCTCAGGCTCTTGATGAAGAAAGTTGGGTGGATGTCATGCAAGAAGAATTAACATAATTTGAGCTACAAAAGGTTTGGATTCTTGTAGATCTTCCCTCAAGTAAAAGAGTCATTGGTACAAGATGGGTCTTCAGGAACAAGAAGGATGAAAGAGGGGTTGTTGTGAGGAACAAGGCAAGACTTGTTGCTTAAGGCTACAGACAGGAAGAAGAAATAGACTATGATGAGGTTTTTGCACCAGTGGCAAGGATAAAAGCCATTAGGTTATTTTTGGCCTTTGCATCATATATGGGATTTATAGTCTATCAAATGGATGTGAAAAGTGTCTTTCTATATGGTACTATTTCAGAGGAGGTATATGTCTCACAACCTCCAGGTTTTGTAGATCCTAAATTCCCCAATAGAGTCTACAAAGTTATCAAAGCACTTTATGGTATGCATCAAGCTCCAAGAGCCTAGTATGCAACTTTATCCAACTTTCTGCTAGAACATGGAAATAGGAGAGGAACCATTGCCAAAACTCTGTTCATCAAGAAAAATGCCAAAGACATCATTCTAGTTCAAGTCTATGTTGATGACATCATTTTTGGTTCTACAAAGAAAACATGGTGTGAAGAGTTTGAAGCTTTGATGAAAAGAAGATTTCAAATGAGTTCTATGGGAGAACTAACTTTCTTTTTGGGACTACAAGTTAAACAAAGGAAAGATGGAATATTTATCAGCCAAGATAAATATGTTGCTGAAATCTTAAAGAAATTTTCATGTATGGATACAAGGAGTACAAGCACACCTTTTGAAGCCAAGAAATCTTTATCAAAAGATGAACATGGAGAAGATGTTGACATTCATCTCTATAGGTCAATGATTGGTTCATTGATGTATCTTACTGCTTCAAGACCAGATATAATGTTTGTTGTGTGTGCCTGTTCAAGATTCCAAGTTCATCCAAAGGTGTCACATCTTTATGTTGTGAAGAAGATTTTTAAATATCTTAAAAGTCAACCTAATTTAGGATTATAGTATCCTAGAGATTTCACCTTTGAATTGGAAGCTTACTCAGATAGTGATTATGCTAGAGCAAATCATGGTAGGAAATCCACAACAGGAGGTTGTCTATTCCTAGGCAGAAGACTCATATCATGGCAGTGTAAGAAGCAAACCATTGTTGCTACTTCTACAACTGAAGTTGAATATGTAGCTGCTGCTCATTGATGTGGACAAGTACTTTGGATTCAAAATCAATTGTTGGACTATGGGTTCAATTTCATGAACACCAAGATTTATATTGATAATGAAAGTACTATTTGCATTGTCAAGAATCCAGTATTTCACTCCAAGACTAAGCATATTGAAATAAGACATCACTTTATAAGAGATGCTTATGACAAAAAGCTTATTCAAGTCTTGAAGATTCATATAGGCAACAATGTAGCTGATTTGTTGACCAAGGCATTTGATGCAAAGAGATTCGAATTCCTGGTGACACACATTGGTATGCTCAACTAATAACATGCTGCATATGTTGAGGGGAGGTAATAGCTGTACAAGTTTGTATAAAAATTTTATTGTATAGTCTATGTTTTGTGTTTTTGATGTTATTGCAGGTTTATAGAAAAAGATAAAAGAGGTTACATGTCTAGTGGAAAGCATGAACTGGTCAAAATTGTGAGGTACCGTTGTCACTCCAAGTACCGCTGGCACAAAACCAAGTACCGCTTATGTTCCATGTACCGCTACATGTCCGTTGTACCGTTAAGGGTCTCTTTTGTAAATTTGGCGGTTTCTTCGCGCTTGGGTTTGTTATTTACTTAAATACTTACCCCAATTACACAATTGATTCACCTAATCTTTTATTTTTCTCTCTTGATTCTATAACCCTCTCTCTAATCTTTCGATCATCAAAAATACTAATGGCTGCCTTACAAGTAATCTCTAAGCACAATTTGGTTGCAAATCTTGCTACGAATGATGACTCTCTTGGTTTCCATGAAATTCTTGGTTTCCTATCTCGCAGCCATGTTCGCTTCGCACTCACTGTAAGTCCAGTTGTCTCTATACCCATTGTTGAAGAATTTTGGGATACTGCTGTTTTAGGTACTCGTTTTGATCAACCTTGCATTAAGGCTAAGGTAAATCATAGGAATATATATATCACTGAAGTACTGCTACGAGCAATTTTGAGACTTAATGATGAAAATGGACTTAGTATGCTTAATAATACAGAGATTCATGATGGCCTTGCAGCCATTGGCTATGGGGGTGGTAGGGAAAGTCTTACTTTCTTTAAAGCATTATTTTCACCTCAATGGAAATTGCTTTTTCATGCTATTATTCACTGTTTAAGTTCAAAAAGTACATATTTTGATCAAATACCTGCTGCATTGGCATCTGCTGGTATTTATCTAGCAAATAACAGAGTTTTTAATTTTTCAAAATTAATTTTGAAGGCATGGCTAGGAATTTGGAAGGGATTAAGAAGTTTTTAATGTATCCTAGATTCATTCAGGCTTTAGTTAGTGACCAAATACCTAACCTACCCGCATTAACTGATACATGGGATGTTCCTTCATTCACAAAGAGAACTTTCTCTTTCTTGACCAAACAAGGCAATGCCTATACAAGAACAGTAACACCATTGTTTGCTCATATGTTAACCCAACCTGCCAATCAAGAAGGTGAGGAACCTAGCAATGCTAGTGCTTCTCAGCAAACTCCTTCTCACCAGAGCTCCCACTCTCTAGAAGATTCACAATCTTCTTCTCACAGTGTTGGTGTTCCACCAAACACTGATGAGATGATCCACACACCTGCTGCTTCTATTGCTGCTAGTGGTTCACCACAAGCACAAGCACCAGAGGTGGTGGATGTTGCAAATTTAACTGCTTTGTGTACAAGTTTGTCCCAATAGGTACAGGTGTTGCAGAAAGATAATCTTGTTCAAGACAAGAAAATTGCTGAATTAGAAGCTAGCCTACTCAAGTTAAGGAACAAAGTGTCATCTTGGATGAGGCAATATAGATCTGTTCAGACATCTGCAATCAGGAAGCAAAGGTTCAGGAACCTCAAGAAAAGGTAACTAAATGCAACCAAACAGGGGAGGAATATTAAAGAACAGGGAAGGAATAATGAAGAACAACCACCTTCTTCTGATAATCAAACAAGGATCTCTGGAAATGACATCTATTTTGAATTGGATGAAGATGTCATGGGGACTTTTAAAGATGGAACTGGTTTAGAGACTGGTGTGGATGGACCTTTAGACATGGAGATTCAACAGCAAGACCCACAACCTACTCCAGAGGAACCACAAATTCAAGAACAAGTTCAAGAACAAGTTCAAGAAAAGTTGGTAAATCAACCAGAGGAGCCACAAGTTGCAGAAACATTGGCAACTCAGCCATAACCATCAGTTCAATCACCACCTCAAGCTAATTGGAGTGCTTTCTATGAGAAGTTAGAGGAAATTTCTAATCAGTTTCCTGATCCATCACCACAAAGCAATAAATCAGATAAGACTGAAGAAGTGCAAGTTGATATGATGGCTTCTATGGAAGATAAAGCATATGGGGATACACAAGTGATTGAAGAAACAAGTGTGTCTAATACTGGTGAATTCAACTTTGTTGAAGATCCAAGTACTGCTAAGCCAACTGCAAGTACTGCTTACATTGTTGAAGACCCAAGTACTACTAAGTCAATTGCAAGTACTGCTGAGCCAATTGCAAGTACCGCTGGTGATCATCCTTCACTAGAAAGTCAAATTTCATTTGGAGAAAATGAGACTTTAGCCCAATTGCTGCTTGATTTAAAGAAGAATTTAGTTGAGAAGACTAAGCAAGCAGAAGTTGAGAAAAAGACACAACAAGAAGTTCTTGCCACAAAGGATCAAATTCAAGGTAAGAAAGTTCAAGCTTCACACCCTACAAAAGGTATAGTCATTCAACAGTTAGCTAATGAAGAAGTAGCTGCCAAACTGAAGAAGAAGCTACCTAAGATAAATCCAAAGGATAAGGGGAATAAGCAATTATTGTCAGAATCTAAAGATGAAAGTGATTCAGATGATGATATAAACAAAGTCATGTACAGATTTAATCAAATTGACCATGATGGGGAATTTGCTTATAGAATGCAAGCACAAATTCGTGAAGATGAATTGCAGGAAGAACTTGCAGCAAAGCAAAATTTGTTAGAAGCTAAAAGGATAAAGCAAGAATGGAACATACAAGAGTATGACAGGATTCAAGCTGAGATACATGCAAGTGAGCTTTTTGCAGACTCATTGATAGCTGAAGAAAAAGATGCATATGATGAAGAAGAGAAATCAAGATTAATTGATGATCTGGTAAGGGAGCAATAAAGATTCTTTGCTGAAAAGAGAAGGAAAGAAAAGATTAAGCCTCCAACTACTATGTAGATTAGAAATCAAATGATGAAATTTATAAAGAAAGTAAAAGGATTTACTCATATTCAGCTGGTCAAGAAAACTTTTGAAGAAATCACGACTTTGTATGAGCAAAGTAAGAGGATTGAATTGAATTTTGTTGAGATTGGATCTGAAGCAGACAAGAAAGTTGTTGAAGAATTCAAGAAACGTCTACAACAACAAAGACAATTTGGTAGTACTCCTAGAATTGAGCCAAGTACTGCTGAACCTACAAGTACATCTCCACCTATCAAGACCACTTATGTGAGGAAGAATAGAAAGGAGAAAGTAAGTTCAAGGGAGGAAGAGACTGCTCAAAGGAAGAATGCAGGAGTTGAAACTCAAGGAATTGCTCAGACTGAAAATGTACAAGCAGTACATACACAGTCAACAGTACATACAACAGTACATACTGAGGAAACGATACATACAAGCTTGGAAGAGGGTTCAACAGAACTTGAAGGAATTTCCAAAAGTGTTAAAAGGAAAAGATCAACAAAGCTAAAGAAGAAAGCTAAAAGAGCTAAAACAACAGCAGAAGATAGTGATGATGATGAGAGCTTAAGGAAGTACTTGAAGATTGTGAAATTTTAAGATCAATGTATTGATACAGAGATTTTTGGAAAAAGAGCATCCATTGTTAAGTGGATTTACTCAACAGATCAAGCACTTGAAGCTCATGGAATTCAGAGATCTGATGGCACAAAAAGGATATTCAGACTTTTGGAAGATATTCTTCACATTCTTGACATACAAGATATTTAAGATCTTGTAAGGTTAGTTGAAGAAGCCAGTGCAGGTAAAACTGAAGTATCACTATTATATAGGGAATTTCTCTTTATGTATGAGCCACACAAATGTGATCAAGAAATGTTGAAGGTATTAGAGGATCAAGTTCCTAGTTACTAGAGATGTTACAGGTCATGTGGATTGCATATTTTGGATGTAGATGATGTTACATATTATATGCTGCAAGAGAAGACTTATCCCTTAAAAAGGAAATTGTTGGAAAGGATGTTAGAACAACAATTAGAAGTTACAGAAGAGTCTGCTGATGCTTTGGAGTTGATTAGAATGGTTAAACAACAAATCAAGGATTTGAAAGATGAGGAAGAAGCTGAGAAAGAATCTTAAGTGTTTGACTTTCAGTCACACTTCATAAATGGTTCTCAGTTCACCATGTCTAACACACATAAGAACTGGCTAGTCCATAAGCAAACGGTTTATGGTAAAGACTTATCAAATCCGTTGAAAGCTGATAGTTTGCTAAAAACTATATGGTTCTAACTCACCATGTTTCGAGACAAAAAGTTGGCTAGTCCTAGAAAAACGGTACTAGGTAAAGACTTCATCAAATCCGTTGATGGTTGATAATTTACCAAAAATTGTAAGGTTTTCATTACACCTTATTCTTTGTGAATGAAGTATTGGCTATTCCAGAGTGTACGACTAATTGGTAAAGAATTTATCAACTCCGTTGATAGCTGGTGATTTGCTAAAAATCATGAAGCCAATACAGATTGGTGTTTGTTGTTAACTGTTTTATTTCAGGTATGAAGATTGCAGACAAAGAAGTATTAAAAGATATAATACTTAGAAGGTTTTGTTATCATCAAATCAGGAGAAAGATTTATGATCAAGAGTTCAAGGACTAAACTCAAGAAGACAAATATTGATGCTGCAAAGATGAATGAATGTTTAGAAGACACAAGAAGATCATAGTTTGAAGACAAAGATGAAGCTCATAATGTTTGAAGATTATCTTATCAGAAGAAGATCTACATATGAAGTGTTTGGCTACATTCAGTTGGATACAAATACAAATTACCAAGTTCAATCCAAGGATGAAGGAAAGACTGAAGACATGTATTTCTAACACATCCAGTACAAGAGAAACAAGAAGACAACAAGTTATCCTTTCTTGTTTAAGGGAGGATTGTTGGGAATTATTTGTTAAGTGTCAAGTACCGTTAGTGTATTCGAAGTACTGTTAGTGTTATGTAAGTACCGGTAGTGTTAACGCGGTACATAGTAAGTACTGCTACTTATAAAGTAAGTATTGCTATGATGATTAGGACGAATATATCTTTGTATAAGATATGTCATAGTTATAGTTAGAGTATATCTTATGTGATATACCTAAATAGTTAGAATATTGATAATATATCGTCTGTGATATAGTTATCTTTATAGAATATTCTAAGGTTTCTAGGGTTCCTTACTCTATAAAAGGAACATAGGTACAATGTCTTTGATGTACCTCATACAAGTCGATTAATAAGAGAATCGAATAGTTAAAAGTAATTCTGTTCTTCTGTGCTTTATAAGTTAGATTCCGCATAACTTATTTAGTGTTAGTAAGAGTGCTCAAAGTGTTTTAGTTTGATTACAAATTATTATACTAATTCTTAACAGAATATAGATCCAACCAAAGGGATCAACAGATTGGTTCTAGCTTTCGATTAGAACTCGACATCTAGCCTTGTGTCGGAAAATGGTGAAGTAGGCGACGTGTGTAGATTGGTCCTAACTAAGATTAGGTCTCGACATTTAGCTTAGTGTCGGAAAATAATGTAAGCGATGTTGTAAGGTTTTCTCCGCCAAGAAAGGAGCTCGTGGATATAATGGAAATCTCGAGTAAGGTGTACTTGAGGAGTGGAGTAGGAACGAGGATAGAGCTTCATTTTTCAAACCACTATAAATCTTGGTGTCGTTCTTTAGGTTGCTTCTTTCCTTACTCTTTACTTACATGTACATTCTTGCATTGCATTCAATTGTCACTTATCACTGTTAATGCATTTAGAATTGAACGTTACCACAATACAACTAGCTTTCAAGTAAAAGGTAGTTTTGACACAAACCTAATTAAAATAATTTAATTAGGATATTAACCGAAGAGAAACTATTCAACCCCCCCCCCCCCCTTCTAGTTTCTACAGAAACAAGTAGCACAACTAGACCCAACAGAGTTATTGGAAACATTTTTCCCTTTAAAATTTTGTCTAGGTTTTTTCTTCCCAAAATCAGTGGGGTACCTAATGATCTTAAAACACCTATCAATGGTGTGACCATTGTACCCACAATTCTCACAAACCAACTCAGCATTAGAGGTAACATTAGGTCTAATAGTATTAGGATTATTTGGTCTAAATCCAGTGGTGCTATTGCTAGGTCTGTAATTATTAGTAATAGGTCGCAACACATTAGCATTAGGGTTATGATTTCTCTGAAAATTGTTTCTAGTGGGCCCATTTGACAAGAAGGCAGAGGTATAAGCTCTGTGGGAGGACCCAAACGCACTACCAGATGCCACTCTATGAGACTCCTCACTAGAAATGATGGCATATGCACCCTTCACATCAGGAATGTTCTCCCTAGACAAGATAGAACTCCTAATACTCATGTAAGAATAATCAAGACCCATTAAAAATTTCATCAGTTTCAACAGTTGGCTATGCTTTTTTAACTCACTAGAAGTAGTGCACACACAATAGGCAACTCAATCATGACATCATATTGTTTCCACAAAGCATTCAACTTATGATAATAATCAGACAAATTAGAACCATTTTGTTTCAAGGTATTAATCTTATGATGAAGATTAAATATAACATAACCATCAACCTTATGATAAGTCTCTTTTAATTCTTTCCAAACATGTTTAGCCTTTTTTGAAAAAATCTGACCAAGGAACAATTCCTTAGATATGGAGTTAAGAATCCACCCCAAGACAACAACATTAACCCTGTACAATTGTTTTCTCAAAACTTCATCAGTTATAGACCTCTTGCAAGTACCATCAATAAAACCAGTTTCATTTTTTCCTTCCAAAGCTAACAACATAGCATTAGCCTAAACTTGGTAATTTTCAGTTCCTTTTAATTTAACAGACACAACAATAAACATTGCTGAATCATTAGGGTGTAAGTGCAAAGGGTTGCTCACATCAAGTTTGATGATGAGTGTGAGTGAATCAGTCATACTCTCAGTATCAGATTCACCATGTTGAGACATGGTGAAGGTCAACAAGGTCAGAAAATGAACTCAACCAGAGCCAACTAAGTTCGTAGGCTTCCAAACTACTCAAGGTGGTAGGTCAAGGGCAAGGCCAAGGTTAAAGGTCCAAATAAAGGGTAGAATAAAAAAACAAAAAACCTAACCCCAACAGATAGCAACAAAAAACAATCAAGCAATCAATCAACAAATAAAACAACTCACAAAATTAAAGACATAGTGATGAGAGGTGTTGTAGTACACGCGAATAAGCACAATAGAACTGTTACTCCTAGATTCACTTAGTCTAGGATGTAACAGAATCTCCAACAAACAAACCCTAATTTTTCTTCTCGGGAAAAATTAGGGCAAACCACCAGTGAGGGTAGATCAACCACCCAATCAACCAGAATAGTAACAACAACCACCACACAGCAACCAATCTTCCAAAAGAGTGAAACCCTAATTTTTTTCTCGGGAAAAATTATGGCAAATCACCTCAATCGAAAGATAAGCTAATCAATCAACAGAATCAATAACAAAAATGATAACCACCACCAGATCTTCGAAACCCTAATTTTTTCTCAAAAAAATTAAAGGAGTGAAATCAATAGATCCAAATGTAATATTGTAATATTAGCAAATCCAGCTATCTCCTGAGCAGATCTAACCAAAAAAGTAAAACAAAACCCCTCAATTTTGATCAAAACCCTAAAAAATTTCATCTATTTTTAATAACCAGTCTCTGATACCATGTAGAAAAAACATGATTCAAGAGATCTGAAAACGATTTTACTTATATTAATCAAGATATTTAAAAAGAACAATAGATAAAACATAAAAGACTACCACTGCAAATAAGGTGTAGTCCAATTATCTACATGATAATAGTTTTACAAATCAAAGAACAAGAACAAACTAAGGTTTACAAAGATAAAACTATAGAAAGAGAGTAATAATAAACACACATGAAAACTTTCCCACACACAAACTATGTGGTGGCTAAGGCAACATAAACCACAACTATTCGTTGCATCATTGGGCCAAGGGGTTGGACTTAGGCTTTATCACGGGCTTGAGACATAAATAGCAAAACAACAACTTTAGTCCTTAGAGTCCAAGAAAGCTTCCATTGCAAGTCCACAAAGATGACTGAAATAACAAAGACATGCAACATCGAGGGTCGAGTCTCGGCTCGTCTCACTAGGAGAGTTGCCTATTCATTGTGGGGTGGACAATGGCTGGTGCCAAAAGGCACCCGGGGTTAAGGTGTTCCCACTAATCTTCACCTTTTGTGGAAATACGGTTAGCATATTTAGTCCATAAAATTAACAGAAGGCCACCAAAGAATGCAAAAAGTTGCAATACGACCACCAGAACACACAACTATAAAATAAAAAGAATGACAACTATCTTTTGACTAGTTTATACCGAATATACTGCAGACAGGCTTTATCAGATGTTTATTATGAAAAGCAACTTGTGCACTTTAAAACCAAACCAAATAAGGGTTTAGATTCTTTTGCTTATCGCTTTAGGGCACGAAACCAGAATTCTGCTCGGTGAATACATGAGGCAACACTCGAATATAAAAGTTGATTTGAGTGAGTTCTCGTGTATTCGCTAAGCAGAATTTTGGTTGCGCCGATGAGCGGAAAGTGGATTATCTTCGCGTGCGAGTTGGTGTCATTCTTGATCCCAATTTTTTTTATTAACAGTTTGTAAAACCCGTATTTAACATGATAAGATTAAATACGCAGTTTTGATTTTAATAAACTACATATAGTTATTTAGAAAAATAATTATTACTTATGTATTATTTAACACGCGGAAATTAAATACGATTATACGCGAATAAGTTCTTTTAAAAAAATGGAAAAACTATACAAAGTTATAAGGGGCGTTTTGTAAAAAATAAAAAAGGATAGGAAAGTTCAAATGGGCTTTAGGCCCGGTTTTAGAGAGAAAAATAAAAATAAAACTCAGGGTTACCTTTTGTGTAGTCAGACGTAACAATCATCAGAACAAAAAAATAAAATAAAAATTAGGGTTTCTAAACCCCTTGGAGACCGCCGGCTGTAGAAGAAAAAAAAGGTGTCGGGTTTTGTTTCTACAAGGAGCTCGTGTGTGTGTGATCATCCCTTATTACAATCATATAACGGTATTGATCTCCTTCTTTTCATTCTCTTTATAAATCACGAAATAGGATTTTAATCAAAAAGAAAAAAAAAGTTATGTTTAAAAAACGTGGAATAGGAAAAGGGGGGGTCGATTTGGGATGTTTCACAACCACCGAGACACCACCATGTCACGGTGGTGTCTTTTCCTTGGTCGACCGAGAGCAGCAACCCAAAAAGGAGGGGGCGCAGTCGCAACAGTGGGGCGTTGTGGTTGTGCGGACCAAAAGAAAAGGGGCGCGGGCTATTGGGATTAATGGGACCGAGACCCAAGGTCTTGGTGGTTTCAGCCTTGCCCAGCCGTGACCCACACTGGGGCGGCTCGGGCTGTGATCGACCAAAACAGTCGAAACAAACCCAAACGGGTTGTTTCAGAAATAAGGGCGCGTTTGGCTGTTAATATAGTAAACAGTGGAAACTAAATCAAAGAAACAGTGGGAACTCATATAGAAAGCAGTGGGAAGTTTAGACAGTAATAATAGTAAGTTTTAAAACGAAATTAGTGACAGTTTCGCGACAGAACTTTCTGTCGCAGGACTGTTTATTGACAATTTTGGAATTTCAGCTTTTATGGACAGTTTTTAGCGACAGTTTTTCTGTCGCAGATTCAAATAGACAGATTTTAGATACTTTGTTGTTTTGTTTAGTGCGACCGAGAAGGGGAATCTCGGTAGGCTCGGGATATAATTACAATAAATAAGATGAAGATTTTTTTATATTATACCTTTTATTACTTATATTTTATAAATGTTTAAATTACATTTTAAAATAAATTTAATTAAAATAGTTGTAATGTTTTAAAAGGCTATAAATTTATTATACGAATTAAATCATTATAGAAACTTTCTAAATTAGAAACCTTAGGATTTAACGAATTAATTATTACGGTATTAATATAATGTCAGAACATGTTGTATCATAATTATTAGTAGGTCGTGATATATTAGAAAGAATTATTATAAGTTCAGATTTATCAGTTAAGATACGTACAAAATTTCATAAATAAATAAATAAGAAACCAATAAAATCAGTAATTAAATAAATATCAGATCACTTATTCGCGTCCTTTATTCATGTAGCTCGCGTGAAATCAGAGTAGACTTTCTGTCAGTTGATCTCGGTCGATTACTGGACACGAGGTACGGATTTCCCGTCCTTTCAGTAAGGATTTCCCTTCTATGCATGATTAGGATTTCCCGTCTGCAGCCAATTGTTTTCCCTATTTATATGTTATAATAATTATCAGAAATCAGTTTTATAATTAAGTTAAATTGCCTGAGCCTTATATACAAGCATGACCAGTCAGTAGTACTAGTTACGGAGTTACCGTAACCATGACACTTGAGGCACTGGTGTCGTGACTCACATGCAGGAGAGTGATATCATGCATCGTCCCACTCAGCTCAGCTTGGCCATTTTATCAGTATTATTAGTGGGGCGTATTGATGCATCATAGGCTTATCAGTTTATAGTTATCAGGGTGAATGTGGTGTGTGCTCTACATCCTTCACATTGGAGCTGATCCCTCCACCCAACACAGTATTTAGAGGTCACCCCTCTACAGTTATTTAGAGGTCACCCCTCTACAGTTATTTAGAGGTCATCCCTCTACAGCATGACGAGGTCACCCCTCCAGTTATTCATGCACAGTTGTTACAGCACATGACCTATATAAGCTCTTGGCAATTAAAATACAGTAAATGCATGTTTTCAGATTTAACAGTTAATAAGTTAGTTCTATATTTATAATTCAGATATAGCAGATTTTACACAGCTTGCTTCAAATTGTCATAACAGTTATAGTTCAGTATTTGTTATCAGTTCTATTCCCGTATATTATTATCATGCTTCATATCCGTTCACTGAGCGTTATGCTCAGCCGTAGTTTCCTTTCATGTTTCCAAACGGCAGGTACACAGGGACGATCTTAGGACTTCTAAGAGAGTACATGCATTGAATGAGAGCTATCCAGACTCCTTTATTTTATGCACACATACATTACTTTGGTTGTTTGGACATTGTTTCGTCCTTTTCTTTCAGTATTTAAATCTTTATATTTTGAGCTTATGTTTGGACTACCGATGTTTGATTCCGGTATTTCCGTTACGGTCAGTTAATGTTTAATACATTGTCTTGCATGCTTTGATGACACACTATAAATACACGTAACGGTTCATTTATCCAAGTAGGATGTTACACAGTTTCTGCCACACAACCGATCTTATGCTTAGCAGACATCCTACACAAATCACCATGGTCGAATTTTCCGGATTCCTCACATTCTCCAGAATAACAAGCCAATTATCTCTTGTCGAGAAACAAAAAAGAAAACATGGAACATCAAATGAAATTGAAATAAATAACCTTTTACAGTGCCTTAGTTATATTGCATTTCGAATTTTCATTTGTTATAACTTCGTAGGTCATTGATTTTTAAAGGAAAATTATTTGTGAGGTTAATAACCTTTGGCAGAAGGGTCATTAGGCATAAAAGTCAACTAGTAGGTCACAAATGTTATACTTTAGTATATGTTCAAATCTCATAATTCGTAAGAGCTCAAGGAAAAAGTTCATGGATTATTTTTTTTTTAATAAGTCCTTTTTTTAATACATTATTAAGTTCCTAAACTTAAATTTTTGTTTGTTTAGAGAAGTAAGTTCCTAAACTTCATCAATCAGGATTATTAACTTCTCTCTGGCTTGTTGAGCTTCGGATCTCAGCATCTACCCACAACTGTGACGGCATGCATATAGAGCAGATGTCATCACTACTCTCTTGCTGATATCCAATTAGCAACCCATAACTTAGACAACAGAATGGTTATTGGTCACCTTGTTGTAGGTGACTCTGTTATTATGTCATTGTGCTATATATTTGCTCCAAGTGCTCTAAGGCTTCTTCCATCGAATAATCTTGTCCAATGCACATTTGTATCAGAAAAAGTAGTTCGTATGCTATCTCAATTTGAGGAGCATATAGTATAATTCGCGGATCCACTAGATTCTTGATCCTTGTATCAGATATGTTAGAAATTTCGCCGAGTGGGCATTCTTTTAATACCAAATCCAATCGTCTTTTGCTAAGGATAGGTCTCCCTGTGAGTATCTCCAATATCAGCATTCCAAGACCATCAACATCACATTTCCTACTCATGAAGTCTGAAAATTGATATCATTTTAGATGCTGATTTTATCATAAACAGTTTATAAAATTATAAGGGCAACAATAATTAATTACTTACCCACCACAGATGATTGATTTACCAGCATTGCCACATCAAAATAGAAAAGCTTTGCATTGAAATCCTGAAAAATGATAATCTGAAATAAGAATCAAGGGAATATGAAGCAGGCCTCCTTAAATAGTCAAATTCCTTAGCATCTTTTGGAAAGAAGAAATGGAAATACATGTCCGAAAATGGATAAATACTAGCCAAAGGCTTACCTTATCAAGCAAAACATGATGTGTGTTTAGCATCCAACCTTTGACGATCAAATTCCTACGATGCAAGAAAACCAGGCCACGAGCAACTCCTACTGCTATTTTGATCCTCATAGTAAATGGAAGGTCCGCTACAGCTCCTACAACCGCAAAGAATAGTTCTCACCATGTCTTCAGGTTCATAATTTAATTGGTATTTTATTATTTTCTAGAGAGTAATACCTTGACGAAGGTAATCCTCTAAGTTCCCATTCTTCATGAACTCATGTACAAGGTAAAAATTTTCATCTTCCAAGCAGTATCCTCGGAGCCTATGAAGATTTGGATGTCTAAATTCACCCCATAATTGACTAAATTCACCCCATAATAGTAAATCCCCCTACATATGCAATTTTTTACATTCAAACTCATTAGCTAACTATTCGATATAACTGCTTCAGTGTCATTCAACTGTGTAACATAATCTGCATCTTTGTATGAGTTATAGAAATGTGACTTTTGGTGTTTCAGTTGTATAAAGTGCAATCAACACTCATCCTTGCTATTAATATAGAACTGAAAGAAAAAGATGATTTGTTCACCTCAGGCCTATGTAAGTCTATCTTTGTATAAGTTATATCTTCATTGTTTTGCAAACCTTCTAAAGAGTAAGTCTAGCTTTATGTGTTATTAATTTAAGAAATGAATAAGAAGATGGTTTGTTCACCTCTGGCCTATGTAAACACTGCATCATAGTAATGGCCAGTCCAACACCTGGTTCGGAGGGGGAGTATGTTTTCTCATGGATCCAACCTGTAAAAGCCCAATGCTGCGCAACTCTTGTCTTTCCATTCCTAAATTTCCCAGTAGCACATTTAAGCTCAGTATAAGAGAACATCGTTAATTTATTCGCAAGCAATTGATCACTATCAAGAAGCACTTCATCGTAATTGACACTGTAGTCTTCTGTGGACACTGGGCTGCAATCAAATTTGATTTCACTGTCGCTTGGAGACATTCTCTCGTTATGGGCTTAAGGAAAGATAAAAACAAAATTAACAAACCATATACTTATAAGGTTAACATGAATACAACTATAAGAAAGTTTAACAAATTTTTGAAAATTTAGCACCTGTTTATTCTTTCAGGTGCTTATTAATTTATTCTTATAACTGGAATAGAGTTGTGTTATTAGAGAGTTTCCAAGTATTAGGGTTTAGTATCTGCTCATTACCAGGAGACACATTACTAGATTCACCACGATCCTCTGTAGGCACTGAGTCACATTCAATGTTGATTTTGCTGGTGTATAATGCTTTTGTCTCACCTACGAGTAGTAAAAAGAAAACACATATGTACTTTCAATCCTAGAATGCCTTATCAAAAACTACTAATTTAAAGAAAACTAGAAAATTTCTCTAGTGTTCCGGAAAAATATTTGCTCGTTACCAGGAGGCACATCATTGCGATCAGCACCATCCTCTGGGGGCACTGAGCTGCAACCAATATCGATTTTGCTGTCCCTTGATGACTGTGTCTCACCATGGCCTTAAATAAGACAATAAATGAAAAAAATTAATACCTTTGATAATAAAATGCCCATATAAAGTAGAAATGAACAAAAATCAAGGAAGTGTCCAAGTATTGGGGGTGAGTATATGCTAGTTACCATGAGGCATATCATTGTGATTGTTACTATCCTGTGCGGGTACTGAGTTGCAGTTAATGTCGATTTTTCCATCCCTAGATGATATATGAATTATATCAGATAATAACTCGGTAATAAAAGGAAATACCCTGTGGGAGAAGACCGTGTTACCTTGTCATTCTGCGATAAATTTGTTCCAAGTCGTGTAACAGTTCATCTATAGTATAGTAGAGTCCTGTACACATTAGTATTACAGAAAGCAGTTCGCGTACTCTCTCAATTTCAGGTGCACTTAATATCATTCTTGGATCTACCAGATCCTTAATCATTGTATCTGGTGTCTCACCAACTTTGCTGGATGGATATTCTTTGATCACCAAATCCATTCGCCTTCTGGTAAGGATAGGTCGCCCGGTAAGTATTTCCAAGAGCAACATTCCAAGACCATTGATATCACATTGCCTACTCATAATTTCTGAAAGTTGAGATCATTTTAGATGCAGATTTTTGTAAACGATTAATTATTGAATTAAAGAGAACATATATAAGTGATAACTTGCCTATTGTTAATGACTGATTCACCAGCCTTGCCACATCAAAATAAAAAAGCTTTGAATTAAAATCCTGCCAAATGCTAATTCTAATAAGCTTAACTAGAATAAAGAGAATATTGGACTTATCAGGATCTTTATCTTCTAAATTAGTTTGCATCTGTAGGTCCAAAAGTGGATAAATAGCAAAAAGCTTACGTTATCAAGCGAAATATGATGTGTGTTTAGCATCCAACCTTTAATGATCAGCTTCTTACGGTGCAAGAAAACCAAACCACGAACAACTCCTACTGCTATTTTAACTCTCATTTTAAATGGAAGTTTCGCTGCAATTTCTAAAACCACAATGAACAATTCTCACATTGTTTTCAGATCAGTAATATTAAAGGTAATGAATCGCTATCTAGAAAGTAATACCTTTACGAAGTGTAGTAAAAACGACTACAACCTAGTTACTAGATGCGGAATATTCGATCTATGAAGCAATCATCGACAGAAAAGAAAACCCACAAGGTATGAACCCTAATCGATTAGATTAGTATTATTGATAAAGAAGCGTTATGAATCTCGTTCCCCTCACCTCCTTTTATAGAGATGAGGGGGAACCGACTAATACATAGTCCTACGGGTCGGGTTGGGCTTCGACACAGCCAACCGACCTTTATTGCTATAGGCTACTTAGGAATCTTGATAACTATCCCCTAGACATGACTTAGGCTAATAAAGACTAAATACATAACAATTTCCACCTTAGGCTTATATTAGCCTATCCCAACACTCAGCAGCTTCAAGCAGTGTTGTAACTTGCGTCCAGGTACCATCTTCGTCAAGGCATCCGCAGCATTGTGTTCAGTACACACCTTCAGAACTTCAGCCGTCTTTGCAACCAAGACTCTTCTGATAAAGTGATAACGCACATTGATGTGCTTAGTCCTATCATGAAAAACATGATTCCGCGATAGATGAATCGCGCCCTGATTATCACAATTAACTGCAACAGTGTTAAGCTTCACGCCTAACTCTTCCAAGAATCCCCTTAGCCAAATAGCTCCTTTCACAACCTCCGTAAGTGTCATATACTCCGCTTTAGTTGTCCACAAAGCCTCCTTGTGCTGCAACTTAGCTTCCCAGCTCCTCGCACATCCATGTATCAGCAACTCGTACCCTGTGATTGATCTACCCATGACAGTGATCGATCTACCCATGGTGTAGTCAAAATCCACAAAAACTTGTACGTATGTCTGTAATCCACGATCAAATCTATCCAACATACTCACATCTGCAGATGCTATGTCAGGTCTCGTGCAGACCACCTGATACTCCTGGCTTCCAACCGCATATATATATGACCACTTACTATTCTTTACCACATCACAGTCCCCTGATAGACTATCCTCCAACGACAGTATGGAGTGTCCCTTCAACAAAGTCTGTACCAACTTTCTGTTGTAAAACCTGGACTGTGACACCCTCAGAGTATTACCACTCTGATTCCTGATGATCTTAATACCAAGTATATTTCCCTTTGCTTTAACCAGCAAACCCTTGGTAACCGAGATCTCAGCCTTGCATCCGTAAGAAAATACCATACAATCTATATAGAGAAATAGATGTATGAACATACCTGGTGTATCCTCCCAGTAATAACTGTATCTGTCGTCACTACTTTTCCGGCAACCGTTGCTGAGCACATACACATCTAACCGAGTATCCATTTCTTCTTTCAATCCAGCTATCCACTTGGAAAGAACCTCACAAGCAACTGTATCATTGAAAGTCAATGACTCATGTGCATAAATCTTCTCCACTGCAGCAACTGCAAAAGCAGTCTCATTACTGTCTTCTCTATACTTGAATAGTTCCCGTGCTAAGTGTTGCTCCCTATCACGTGCTTGATGATAGTATATCAAAACTTGAGTTTGTACTTTCTTTGAAACATCTACATGATCAACATTCCCCTGAGGTTCCACCTCAAGTGCTTGATCCTCCCGATATTCCACCTCAAACTCAACTCCTTGCAACACCTGCACTGAACTTGTACATACACCAGAACCAATGAAAGTTTTCTTGTATTGCCTACTTTCATTGAAACTCATATTCCTGTAAAGCACTCCCTTTGAAGTAACGTCATCTAACCTCCAAAGTTGATAAACATTCATACCTTTACGGTATCCCAGGAATATGCACTTGAACTTAACCGGTTCAAGCATCCCTTGCTCAATACTAGCAAGCCAACCAAAAACGCCAAACATATCTATAGTCTTCTTGAATCCAATCGCTGCTGATGGTGACCTATTATCTAGATATGTAGACATGGTTGTATCCTCTGTCCAAAAAACCTTGGACAGACCAGACTTAATCAGAAAACAACGTACCTTATCCAAGAGTGTCACATTTGTCATCTCAACCAACCCATTCTGCTGCTGTAACCCTGCAACATCCAAATGTTTGGCGACCCCACTCTTCATACATTGTTGTGTAGACTTCTGATTACAAGAATCAAGAACATTACCTGTCTTGATCTTCCACCCAGTCTGAAATTTTCCTAACTGCTTCCTACCCTTCATTGTCTTCCCGGTCATAGCCTGACCGTTCAGGGTATATACGCAATTAGCCCTTCTGGTTCCTGATAGTACCACCAGTGAACCCTTTATAACCTTGATCTTGCCCAACTGCATCTTCACGGTAAAACCCTCTTTTTCAAGAGTGCCCAGCGATATCAAGTTTCGTCTTAATTCCGGAACATACCTGACGTTGTCCAACAAGAAACTTGATCCATCCCTCATTCGTACTCGAACCTTTCCTGTCCCTCGTACACGGCATTCCCTACCATCACCTAGTAGTACATTACCACCGTCATACTCTTTAAAATCAACCAAATAATCTCTCCTGTATGTCATATGGTATGAGCCCCCTGAATCCATGATCCAGTCCAAAAGTTCATCAACACTCATAGCCATCATAACATCAGCATTGTCATACCCATCAGCTCCAGAACCGGACACCTGATCTTTATCTTTGACAAAACCTTGAGATTTCTTGTGATTATACCTGGGACAATCCCTCTTCAAATGATCCTCAGACTGACATATATAACACCTGAGTCTGCCACTCCTTCCTTGCGACCTTGACCACGAACTATTTTCACCCTGCTCCATATCTCTCTGACCGGATCTCTCCCTCACATACAACCCTTCACCACTATCACCCTTTGCTTCCGTCATCTTCTGAAGTTCCCTAGAATTAAGTGTCGCGAGCACGTCTTCTAGCTTCAAAGTATCCCGACCATATAGCAAAGTCTCCACGAGATTATCGTAAGACGATGGTAAAGATGTGAGTAATAATAATGCCTGATCCTCATCTGATATAGCAGTATCTATAGCCGCTAAGTCACCTACGAGCTTGTGAAACTCATCAATATGTTCAGACTGACTCCTACCTTGATGCATTTGAAAAGTATATAACTTTTTCTTCAAGTACAAACGATTAGCTAAAGACTTTGTCATGTATAAAGTCTCTAACTTTTTCCAAATCCCCGCTGCAGTCGTCTCCTTGGTGATCTCCCTTAGGACCCGATCATCCAAACACAAGATCAGTGCGCTGTAAGCCTTTTTCTGAATGACATTATCGTAAGCCACTATTGTGGTGGCGGGTAATTCTTCCAATGCTGCATCTAATTCCAGATGTTCCAGCAAAGCCTTCATCCTTACCTGCCATAACCCAAAGTCATTCTTCCCATCGAATTTCTCGATGTCAAATTTGCTCAGCGTCATCTTATTTTAACCCTTTGCTAATCGTTTAACCTTTTGTGAATTTACCTACACAAAAAAATACGATCTAGCAAAGTATCCCGTGTATAAAACACCCCTTGATTTATCGATATAACCCTAAGATAAAAATCTTAGTAATCGATCAAACCAAGTAACCCTTCAAAAGAAAACCCCTTTCTTACTCAAATATCGACTGAACCTTGGAAATTTACCTATCCAATAAATCGACAATCCTTGAATCAAGAAAGTACCCGGCGCCTTTTGAAGTAACCCTTGTCGTACTTTTAATTTTGCAAACCGATCTCTAATAACCTAAGAAATCTTGCAACCTCGACAAGTCTTGAACGCTTCTTTATCCCCTTTGTTAATTTGCTAAACCTTGTGATAAACCCTCACAATCACAAAATAACAAAGTCCCTTCGATAATTCGCTAAACCTTGTGATATATTAACCCTCACAATCACGAACTACGAAGTCCCCTTGTGTAATCCTTCAAAGTAATATAATATCTTCTTGTATTATATCAAGTAAAACAAAAGAAATATAATCAGATTAGCCCAATAGACTTTAGTCCAACTCTTTGACTAATAAACTTTAGTCCAAACTAAATAGAGCCTTGGTCCAATATGTCTCTTCTATTATATTCAACCCTTTGAAGTAATGTGTTTGACACAGTCCTCTTTTCCTATTTCTTGTTTCTATCAATAGCGGCAAACCAAAAAAAAAAAAAAACAAGAGTCGACACCAAACTTTCAATCGATGCAAAAACAATCACACCGAACCTTTTTGTGTCGAAACTATGCTGCTCCTTCGATGATGTCCACGATCCCTGAACACCACCACCTTCGATCGATCCTAGATAACCAGCGCTCGAAGAACCTGCGAACCAGGGCTCTGATACCACTTGTAGTAAAAACGACTACAACCTAGTTACTAGATGCGGAATATTCGATCTATGAAGCAATCATCGACAGAAAAGAAAACCCACAAGGTATGAACCCTAATCGATTAGATTAGTATTATTGATAAAGAAGCGTTATGAATCTCGTTCCCCCTCACCTCCTTTTATAGAGATGAGGGGGAACCGACTAATACATAGTCCTACGGGTCGGGTTGGGCTTCGACACAGCCAACCGACCTTTATTGCTATAGGCTACTTAGGAATCTTGATAACTATCCCCTAGACATGACTTAGGCTAATAAAGACTAAATACATAACACGAAGGTAATCCTCTAAGTTCCCATTCTTCATGAACTCATGTACAAGGTAAAATTTGTCATCTTCCATGCAGTATCCTAGGAGCCTGTGAAGGTTGGGATGACTAAATTCACCCCATGATTGTAAATCCCCCTGCATATGCATTTGCTTGGATGTGTGAATTCAGTAATTAGTTACTCAAACAGGAAGAACTGCTGCAATGTGAGTCAACTGTGTAACATAATCTATGTCCTTGTAAAAAATATAGAACATGAGACATAAGTGCATTTAGAGTTCAACTGTTCATCCTTTTCAATGATTTAATAAGTGAGTGTATCTTTCCTACTATTAATATACAACTGTGCTAGAACTAGAAAGTGACTTAAACTCTAGAGTTTATTTTGTAAATTTGGTACTTTGTGTGACTTTATTCACAAAGCTTTTATTTTCTTTGTCCCTTTTGAATATTAGTTTCCTACATTTTGAATTAGGGTTTGATACATTTGAGTTTGTCTATGTAACTTGGTTTGGGTACTTAAATAAACATTTCGCTTCGTTTGTCGAATTTCATATTTGTTTTGCATTTAAATTACCAACAAGTGGTATTAGAGCTAGGTTAGCTATAAAGAAAAAGAAGAAAAACAGAAAAACAAGGTTCGTTCACAATTTACTTTGATGTCTTTGCAAATGATCCTATATGGTCTTGAAAAATTTTGATTTTAAATATGCTCATTGGATCGTTTGATTCAATACGATCATCCCTTTAGATTTTGATCGATTGACATTCGATATAGTTTTGATTGGTTATTTTTTGAATTCATTCGGTTAGTAATGTATTTTTTGGGGGCCTTTTGTATTGGTATTAGGTTTGAATTAGAATATGGGCTCTTTTGAATTTGGCAAGTTTGTATTTTGAGAATATTGGGCACGTTTGGAAAAGTTTGTTATTTGTTAGGAGTTTAAGTTGTTAATATGATTCGTTGGGAGTTTAATTTGTTATTTGAAGACCATTCTATGTTGGTTATTTAGGGAATTTTGTCCGTAATTCCTATTAAAACTGGGTCATTAAAATTATTATCCGTATTATACTCAGGCGTTTTTCTCGAACGTTTGAATTTTGGCTCGTTCGTCAAGTTACTTATTAACTTGAATTTGTTTGATACAGATAATAAGTTTGAAGATCTATTTAACGTTTGAAGACTTGACATCAATCGGGTCATTTCGAATTTGTCCGATCATTTGGAACATCTTAGTTTGGAAAATTTCGGATCTTTGTTCATCGAGATTTTGAAGTTAGTTGCTCGAATTTGACTGTCTTTGGTGAATGGCATGTGAGTCGATTTGTTTGTTTTCTTGGTCTTGTTTGAATTTGTTGGCCAACGTTTGATTGTTTTGTTTGAAGTCATCGGCATTCGCTTTTAATCGATTCGTTTCGGATTGATTTTGGAAATTTGAATAAGACGGAATACTCGTTGGTTTTAAGTTCCGACTGGAGTTGAAGTGATGGAAGTGATTGTGGAGATTGTTGGAAAGTGATTCAAACTCTAAATTTTGTTTCGCAAATTTGATATTTTGTGTGACTTAGCCACAAAGTTACTTTAGTCTATAAATAGAATTAATAGCTTTTATTTTCTTTGTATCTTTTGAATATTAGTTTGGTACATTTCGAATTAGGGCTTGCTATTTTTAAATTTGTCTTTGTTATTTGGTTTGGTTATTTGAATTAATTTTTTGTTTCATTTGTCAAATTTTGTATTTGTTTTGTCTTTGAATTACCAAAAAAGTGAAAGATAGTTTGTTCACCTGAGGCATATGTAAACACTGCATCACTGTAATGGCCAAACCAACACATTGCTTGGATGGAGAATATGTTTTCTCATCCACCCAACCTTTGAAAGCCCAGACCTGCCCAACATTCGTCTTCCCAATCTCAAAGTTTCCAGTAGCACACTTTAAATCAGTATAAGTGAACATTTTTAAATCATGCGTAAGTATTTGTTCATTGCCAAGAAGCATTTCATTGTAATAACCACCACGGTTGTTGATTTCATCATTCCCCGTAGACATTCTTTCTGTATGACCTTATGAAAAATATAAACAAAACAAATAAATCTTATACTTTTATTAATGAGAGTGGAACCAAACATAATGAACTTCATAAATTATTTAATAATAACAGAATGTGTATAACTTTTTAGCTTGTTTTCCATCTAAAATAAGCACCGAGTAGTTTTGAACAAATGTTTGACATTGTTATAAGGATTAGACAAAACCGTTGATACCATGTAATATCAACGTACTTTTTCGTTTGTCTCATTATAAGATACGAACCCAAACAAATATCATAATATCCATCTAACTTTCTTTGTTCAATTAGTATAAGCCATCTCTTGCACCGTAGTCCTTTTGACTAACGACCGTTTGTAATCTACTCAAAAATATGTTTTTTGCTTTCTAATCAACTTTTAAATTATCTTTTTATTTAACGTTTTTCAATTTTCTATAAACGGTTTTATTCTTTGTCACATGTTGTTTTATGTAAAACAAAATGTACATGAAAATGGATAAAGTCATTTTTTAAAACGTATATAGGAGTATTTAACAAGGAACAAAAGTGGTTATACAAAAATCAAAATTTTTAAATAAAAATAACATTTTTAATGTCAATTAGAAAAGAAAAAAACATATATTTAAATTAATTTCAAAAGTAATAACTGTGCAAGAGATGAGTTATGATAACTGAATTTATAGTTGAATGGGTATTGATGTATTTGTTTGGGTTCGTATATGATAATGAAATTAATGAGATAATACATTGATATTATATGCCATTAACTCTAGAAAAAACTGTTGGAAATTAGTGAAATCGAGGGTTTGAGGTCACACTTGATAACGAGTTTGGAGATACTGAATGCACACCGAGCAAATCATGCATAAGTATTTGTTGATAGGCAAGAAGAGTTTCATTGTAATCACCACCACCCTCTATGGACAGTGAGCTGCAGTGGTTGTTGATTTCGTCGTTTCCTGTAGAAATTCTTTCGGTATGGCCTTATGGAAAAATGAATAAAATAATAGTGATTTTTATAATTATTTCGTAATTATAATCTATTAGTTGGGTTTTCTTCTAAAATAAGCATTAAGTAGTTTTTTTATAAATGTTTGACATTGCTATATGGATTAGAAAAAGGGCTAACGGCGTATTTTTCGGTTTGTCCCATTATAAGATACGAACCCAAACAAATACCAAAATACCATTCAACTTTCAAATTTTGTTCATTTATCATACGTCATCTCTTGGACTATTAGTCCGTTTGACTAACGACGGTTTGTAATTAACTTCAAAATATGTTTTCTTTTTTCTTTTGTAATCATTTTTTTAATTTCTTTTTATTAATGTTTTCCAATTTTCCATAAACAGTTTTACTCGTTGTTACATATTGTTTTGTGTAAAAAAACGTATATAAAAATGGATAAAGTCACTTAAAAAATGTATTTAATAATGAGACAAATGAGAGAGTACGTTGTTGTTAATGCCATTAACTCTAAAAAACTATTGAGAATTTAGTGTAATTCAGGGTTTGAGGTCAGACTTGGTAATGGGCTTGAAGTTACTGACTGTACATCCATCAAGTCATGGGTATGTATTTTCTCATTGACAAAAAGCATTTCATTGTAATCACCACCACCTTTTATGGATACTGAGCTGCAGTGGTTGCTGATTTCATCATTTCCTGTACATATTATTTTAGTATGGTCTTATAAAAAATAAACAATTTAAACAAATGTTATACTTTTATTAATAAGAGTGGAACCAAAAATAGTAAACTTCACAAATTATTTGATAATAAGAACATGTTTATAAATTTTTGGCTTGTTTTCCTACTAAAATAAGCATTAAGCATGCTTTTATTTACCAATGTTTGACATTGTTTTAAGGATTATAAAACAACTGTCTAAAATTTAGCAAATCGAGGATTTGAGGTCACTTGGTAATCAGAAATTAACTACTCTGACTCAATATAGTGGTGTAGTGGAAATTAGGTAGCTGATGTGTTCTACAAGATACAATTTTTAATGAGTAGTCTCTGAGCGGTTTCATTAAGCTGATGTAAACTTTGTGAGTTATACTCTCCATGTATATCCATGGGAACAATGTCCTTAAGGAGTATTCTCTTTTGAGTTTTTTTCTATTCTGCGAGTAAACTCCTCAGAGAGTATGCTCATTGAGCTTACTCAATCAGGATTACATATAGCTTATCAACAATAGTTGTGTAACCACTATTGTTATCATGGTGATAAGTGACAAACACTAAAAACAAACTAAGAAACTAGGTTGAATGGAAGTTTTTAAAAAACTAATTAAGTTCTATCGAGATAAGAATCCAGAACGAAATGGTGGTTTCTATTAATCACTTTGTAACAAAGTGTTACGAGTGATTGCATGAAGTATGGATTGAAAAAAAGATGATTTCTATAAAAATATAGCTATTTGTGAAATGAAATTTACAAAATTATTTCATGCACATCCCCCACACATGTCACAAGGGTTTATAGCAGGATTCCTAACAATCAACTATCCCTAAACCGTCCTTGTCCTCAAGGACTCACATCAACGCTAGGGTCATTTATCCAATACCTTTTATAGATCCTCCCACCTAACATTTGCAATAATTTAATTGGCCCATTGTACTAAACCAAACACTACCATTCTCTTGTTCTTTGTTACTCCTATCTAGCAACTTGAATGATCGGACTAGAAGAACAAATCATTATTACATTGAGTGAGTATAACCTTATCACTAAGCACTTGGGGACCTCTATACTTCTTTAATTGTTACACATGGAACACATCATGTGTTTGCGCATGTGGAGGTGACAGAAGCCTGTATGTAGTTGCTCCCACTTTTGGAACAACTTTAAAAGGTCCATAATACATCTAAGATAACTTCAACTATCGTTCTTGCCTTATGGTAACTTGCCTATGAGGTTGTAGCTTGAGAAGAACTGAATCTCCTTCTTTAAACACCCTCTCATACCTTAACTTGACAACATGCTTCATCCTAGTTTGAGACATCAACAAATAAAATTTGAGTGTTTGGATAACCTGCTCTCTTGATAATAAAGTTCTATCTACTATCTCCACCTTGCTTAGCCCTCCCAAATATGGCACATAAATATGTCCATACACCACCTCAAAAGTGATAATGTTAATAGAGGTGTGAAAATTGGTGTTATACCATACTATGCTAGTGGCAACCATTCCATCCATTTCTTGGGATGCTACCTAGACATACACCTTAAGAAACCTTATAGACATTTGTTCACCACCTTAGTCTGACTATCTATTTATTGGTGGATGGTAGGCTGTTGATATATGGAGTTTAATGTTTACAGCTTTGAAAAATCCTTCCAAAAGGCACTAGTAAAAACCTTGCCTCCATATTAAACAATAGACTTTGGCATTCCATGTAGCCTATACACTATATACATAGATACTTGAGCAACTTAAGTAGGGTGTGACAATCCAATGAAGTGAGCATATTTGCTGAGCCTGTCCACCAATACCATAATAACACCTTTGACCTGTGACTTAGGATAACCTTCAATAAAGTCTATGGATATTTGTGACTGTATGGTTTGAGGAATTGGCAAGGGTTGTAGTAACCAGGATAAGCCCTCAAATCTGGTTTAAGTTTTTGGCAAACTAAACAATCCCTAACAAACTGTTTCGCCTACTTTCTCATACCCTTCCACTAAAATAGTGTGCACAAATTTTAAGTGGGTACCTTAAACCCTAATGGCCTCTAATAGGACTTTCATGGAAGTACTGCACCAACTCCTTTCTCAATTATGCATCTTGCCCCACCACCAGCTTACCTTTCCTTAACAATTTTTCATTTTACCAATGTTAGTGTTTCTTAAGTGATTGCATACTCTTTATAGAGAGTTGACGATACTAGAAACATTTGCATAAGTCTCTCAATTTCCTTTCACCTGTTTCATTAGGTCAATAGAGATAGTGGAAACAAATAAGCTAAGTAATTCAGGGATACTGTCAAGCCTTGATAAAGCATCGCAGCATTGTATGCTCTTTTCTCGTACATTACTTCAAAAGCCAAAGCCTATGCGCTTGGTACCCATTTCATTTGTGTTGGAGTAGACATCCTCTAATCAAGCACATATTTTAGATATTTCGAACTGAAGGCATCAGTTTTAGTAATAATATGCCTATACAAACAACCTCCCTACCTTTCTAAAACCATCAACACATCAAGGAACTCATTCTCATAGGTAGATAAAGCTTGATGTCTTACAGACAAAGTGTTGCTTAGATATGCAATAAGGTGATATTTTTGTTGCAAAATTGCTCCCAATCCTATCCATGAGGCACCACTTTCTTTTACAAAAGGTTTGTTGAAATCAAGTAATCTCTGTACTAGTGCTTTAACCATAGTTTCTTTAAGAGTTTCAAAAGAAATTTGAGCTTCTTCATACCACTTAAAAGTGTTTTTCTTCAATAGTTGAGTCTTGATCTACCCTCCTTAGCAAATACTAAATAAACCTCTTGTAGTACCCCAATCAAGCCTAAGAATCCCATCAGTTGTTTGAGATTGGTTGGTACATGTTATTCTTGCATTGGTTTCACCTTATTAGGCTCAGTGTAAACCCCTTCAGTTGATATCACATGTCCTAAGTACTCCACATGAGTTGTATTAAACATACACTTAGACAATTTTTCATACAACTTATTTTTCTCATGGTTTCTAACACCATCTTCAAATGTAACAAATGTTCCTCCAAGGTGTGACTATACACCAATATATCATCAAAAAATACAAAAGTAAATTTGTGAATGCCTTAAAGACCTCATTCAGTAATGCTTGAAATGCAGAGGGCACATTAGTTAAGGCAAAAGGCATGGGCAGAAACTCATAATGACCTTCATGAGTTTTGAATGATGTCTTAACCATATTTTCATCACACATTCTGATTTGATGGTAACTAGATCTCAAATATAACTTTGAAAATATAACAACTTCATGTGATTCATCAATAAGCTCTTCAATGATGGCTATACGGAAATTATCCCTTGTTTTATGCTTTTTCAACTGCTTGTAATCAACACACATCCTCCATGTATTATCCTTCTTCTTAACCATGACTACTATAGATGAAAAATGACTATTACTAGCTTTAATCACCATTGATTCCAATAATTTCTTCACCATAGATTTAGTAGCATCATTTTTATTAGGTGGATGTCTATAAGGCCTAATGTTCACTTGATGGGTACCCTCAACCAATGGTATCATGTGATCATAAGCTCTTGGGGGGGGGGGGGGGGGGGGGGGTTAATTCCTTCAGAAATGAAAATTCATCAAGATATCCATCTATTACCAATTGTAACTCATTTGGCATAGATTGTGGTTGATCTTGAATACTCATCAACTGCCACATGGTGCTTGGGGAAACACTATACCTCAAAAGTTCAGCATGTGGAACACCTTATACTTTCTTTTGGTGCTTGTTACCTTCCATCCATTGCAAAGTAAATTGAAGTACCCTCCTAATACCATCATTCTCTTATTATACAAAAAATCCATTCTGATTTTGCTAAAGTTTCACTTGATATATCGTTTTTTATAAAAGGGACTCAACCCTGGTAAAATATACTTGATATATTCCCAATACCATTTTATAATACAATTTTACAAGCCCCTAGTGGTAAAATCATCATGTCAGCCATGAATTGTTAACCATGTGATAACTATTTAAACCTTTTACATTCCTTAGCGCCAATCAACTACTGAACACGTATCTTGCAAGGTACATCAAATTTTGTTGGCTACAGTGCCATCCAAAAAATTGTGAATGTATCCACAATTAACCAAGATATGCAAATCATGTTTCTCAACCTTCCCAATCACCCTAATTATTTGGAAAGTGTTTGACCCATTTAGGGAATTGAGAGAAATTTGTGGGATCTCTTCTACCTCATTCTCGACCTCCTCTTCTACCTCATGAAATTCCTCCTCATCTTCTACCAACAAAATCAGTGAATACAACTGACCATTACATCTATGTCTAGGGAAGTATTTTTGGTTACAATAGGAAGCATATATTTTTAGTCCTCTTGTCTTGATACTCCTTTTGGGTCAATTGCTTTCTAGGTGGTGAAGTTGAAGGGGTGTTTAATTTAGGCTTCCACATGCAAGCAAAGTTAAGAGGGACTTATTGGAACTTGTACTAGCCACCTTACTCCTAAACTTATAATTAATAACAAATATACCCCCAAATGACTTATTATTCTTCTTCATGGATTTTAGGGTAGCTTCGTGAAAACTATTTAATTTGTAAGCCACTTCTAAAGTTTTTTAAGCCACTTCTAAAGTTTTTAGCTCAGACATCTTAATTCCCATTTCCAATTCTGGTGGTAAACCCCCAAGGTAAAAACTAAGAGCATTTTCTTCACTGATTTCACATCTACTCAACAAAGTATTAAAAGTGTTCTAATACGCTCTTTCAGTAGTCTCATGTTTCACATTTCTTCTCTGACCGACAGGGTCATTGAAAATAGTACCAAAATCTTTGCAAGATTGTAGCCATATACACCTCTCAAATGACATTTTCCCCGTAGGTCTTACAAAAATTGTTTATGCCATAACAAAGGTGTGTTAGATAAGTGGGCAGAGACCAATCTTACGTTTTGATTTTTTGCAATGTCATTAAGGGGAAATAACATCATCTTCCAAGAACCTTGGAAATTACAATTTTTTTCATCATTGTGAATTGATTATTATTCCTTCCACCTCCATTGCCGGTCATTAGCTACTCAACCTAATGTTTCAACATAGAAACGTCATCAACCAATACATCAACCCTACCATCCACTGCTTCTTCCTTATTGTTATGACTCTTATAAGCAATCCTTGTTAATGGTGCCATTTCAAACATAATTTGGCGCCAAAAGTTTGTTGTGTGCTATTTTTATTTTTAGTGTTAGAGATTATCCTCTACCCTTCAGTTGGATGATCCAACTAACAATCTTGAACTGTATTTGGCCAACACAAATCACACCAAACTGACCATTAATTCCTGAGCGGATTTTAATCGTCCGTGCTACTCACATGGTAATGAGGAATATTTGACACTTGGTCTTATTTCTGTTGGATAGCCACACAATGGGATGATCAAAGGGTTGGTGTAACACTTTGATCATGATAAAGATCACCAGAAAGGTAACAAACTTGTCAAAAAATCAAGAACTCGCATCAAAATCAAGAATGACCAAGAACACAATGAGATCTTACAAGAAAGATCTCAAATACCAATTTCATAGGTGACAAACACTAAAAACAAACAAAGCAACCAGGTTGAATCGAATTTCCCAGAACCCCGTTAGGTTCGATTGAGATAAGAATCAAGAACGTAACGATAGTTTCTATTAATCACTTGTAACATACGTAGCGTTTGGTATGTTGTAATCAAACCCGTAATGCAAACAATTATTACGATGAAATGAAAAAAATGTGTTTACATATACAGAATGTAACGATTCATTGCAAAGAATGACACATTACACCAAAATCATTCCTTAGAGACCTCCTTCATTTTTTCATTACCCTTCCAATTACGTAGTTTATTCTATTCATTTGACATTTCATTTCGTCATACCAAACATACCCATAGTGTTATCAATGATTACAGTGAGTTGAAATTGATAGAGAAAATAACTGCAATAAAAAACCATAGCTAATTGTGAAATGAAATGTGCAAAACTATTTAAACTACTTTTCGGCGGGAAAGTTAGTTTAACTATGTTATACCCCAAGTGGTATGGTATACATGCACCTCATGTGTCTGATCAAGGTCATGCACATGCCCCTCACGTGTCACAAGGGTTTATAGCATGACTCCTAACAAATGGACGAAAACTATGAGGAGATTTATGGGCCTATTAATTCGCATATTCCATTGACTTGAGTTCTCATCTTTTTAAAAGAGACTAAAAGTCTTCGTGGAAAGGACAAAGAAAAACTACAACAATAACAAAAACATACCCAATCCTGTTGAAGAGGTATGATGGAGGTGAAATGTAGACAGATCCTGCCCCTACTCATATTGAGCCAACACGAAAGCATGCATATAAGAAAAATAACATACAAGAAAATACCCGCATACATGCAAATACCCGGATACAAGTAAATAACAATCTACATATAAAGATCAATTGGAGCACAAATTGAAACCAATCGAACACACAAACAACATACTTCGATTGTGAAACTAAAACAGGATGCAGAAGAACGCAGACATGCAACAAGTAAGGAACCATACAAAAGGAAAACGACCAACAAGCAAAACATAACCTAGAGGGAACATGGTAGAAAATATACGCGAATACGCCAAAAGAGTACAAAACCTAACAAAACGGATAAGTACAACAGAGACAAGGGCAAAAGCTAACAAGCAAAGCCTAAACACAAAACCCAAGAACGAGCAAGGACAGATAGAAAAGGAACGAAAAAAGGAAAACAAAGTCACGAAAGATAACCAAAATAAGGAGTAAAGTAGCAACTCACTAACCTAAGGCAAAACAAGAGGATAAACCGGGTATTCTCCTTACAACGAAAAACAAGCCTAAAAGTCTAAAGGTACAAAATACCGCCAACCCTTTACCCACTAAATGGGGCACCACAACGGGGCTAAAACTTACGACAAAGAAAAGGGAACGAGGGGTTCCGCCAATGCCTAAAATACACTTAATCACAAAACCACTGAGACACCTAAAAAGCCTAGACTCGAGCTACCCACAAATACTAATCCCATCTCTCAACGCATTCCTATCAGAGGTCATGTCGATCATGTCCTTGAACTAGAGGAACTTTTTCATGTCATACTTAAGTCTATCCTCCCACGTGAGTTTCGGTCTACCCTATCTTCTCGTACCGTCGACAACTAGCGCTTCAACCCTCCTTACTAGCGCTTGTAGTGGCCTTCTCCTGACGTGTCCAAACCACATCAACCTTCGTTCCCTCATCTTAGAGATAATACTTTCCACATCAAGTGTTGTTTTAAAAACTCCATTCAGGATCATATCAAGCATCGTTTTGACATAAGTTCCACCTTAGCATTCTTAATTCTGCCACGTTCACCTTGTTAGCCGCATTTTCGTAACTAGCCAACACTCTGGCTGATAGGTGGTCTTATACTTCACCTTGCTAGCCCGCACTTTTGTAACCGGCCAACGCTCTAACCGATAGCTGGTCTTATAGCCATCCTACAGAATTTTCTTTTGAGCTTAAAAGGGGCCTTCTTATCACATAGAACACCTGACGCGACCCTCTATCTCGACCAACAAGCTCTAAAGGGCAAAGAAAAATTAATCACTTAAAAAGCAAAAATAATTCTTAGATTTGTGCCTAAATGAAAAACACCACTTGGTCTTATCAAAGAGATATTCGTGATACCTACACATTAGAGTCGAATAGTTTCCAGCGATTACACTGTTTTAAGTGATAGCCGGTCATTGATTATCTTTAACAAACACAAAGCTTTAAAGGCACTTGAAGCAAATAAGCAAATAAACTTGAAGAAACAACCCCACGCACCCTCTAAAGGCTCGTTTTAGTGTTCTTTAATATACTTATTTTAAGCTTTAGTTCTTTTTAAAGGAAAAGAGTTTTACATGTATATCCTTCTTGAAGTTAAATACTACATAAATATCATTTGCATTTACATGTCTATCATTCTCATTTTTATAATTACATCAATTTTCTTCTCAAACATCCGTAACTATATAAATATCATTCACAAAATAGTATGCAATAAATTAATAAAGTGTTTAAAGTGTTTGTACCGGAGTTCTTCCTAGTTTGTGCAGCAAAATAACTTGGCAGCTTCCACGCGAATCCAAATAAGCCTGCTGGCTGTGGTAACTTGTTAAATTTGTCCTGTAATGACTCTGACAGCTGAAGTGCTACTACTACCTCAGACATTGTAGGCCGTTCATCTAGTTTACGATGCAAACAACGATTTGCTATTTGAGAGAACTCCTTCAAACTTTTGGGAGATACTTCTCCTCTTATTCTATCAGCAACAAGTTGATCCAAGTTTTTTTTCTTCACGCACTTTTGAGCCCATGTTGCGAGACTCAAAGTTTCATTACCATCGGGAGAGCGAGAGATTGCATGCCTCTCGGATAGCAATTCAAACAATACCACTCCAAAGGCAAAAACATCCGTTTTCCTTGTGAATTTTCCACTAGAAAAGACATCTGGATCTATATATCCGTAAGTACCTTTTATGCCGGTGTTGATGTGTGTAGATGATTGATTTATTGGACATATTCTGGCCAGCCCAAAATCAGATATCTTGGCTGCCCAGTCTTCATCCAGAAGGATGTTTGAACTCTTCACATCACGGTGTATGACTCCATGTTTAGTGCCTGCACCAGTGTGCAGATAGTCCAGTCCACGTGCTGCCCCTATGCTTATCCTTAGCCTTTGCATCCAAGATAACGGTATACTGCTGTTGTACAAATGATGATATACAGTTTCATTGGGCATGTACTCGTAAACAATGATCATCTCCTTTTCATCAACACAGCAACCATGGAGAGAGACAAGGTGGGCATGTCGCAACCTAGAAAGCATCTCAATTTCGGCCATGAACTCAGCTGCTCCTTGACTGGACGTAGAATCCAAACGTTTGATAGCAACAATGGTGTTACTACTATTTTGTGTTTCGATATGACCTTTATACACCTTCCCGAAACCTCCTTGACCAATAACCAATCCATCATTGAAGTTTTGGGTTGCTAACTGAATATCAGCAAGAGTGTAATTATGACACAGTTTATCTGTGGGTAAAGCCATCGCAATTGTGGTTCAATGTTATAATCTGCACCTATATCTTACTGAGATTATCTAGGACACAAACTGAAGAATTCGCTAGCGTGATTTGATTTAGTCAAGTCAACCGATTGCGGATCAACTTGTGCCACTGGTTATTTGTTTTACGAGTTCAAATTTGTTTGGTACAAGTCAACTCATTTATCTGTCATTATTTTTTTGAGTATATGCTTGTTCTACAGCCAATTTAACGTTTGTGATACGATCAAGTCAACTAATGATGGATCGAATTTTAGTACTATAGTTTCTTCAAAAGTCAACTGATTTAGTTATCATTACTAATGGGTATGCATATCCAAAAGCCAAAGAAAATTGTCCCTTTGAACTATGATTTAGTCATCAAATAACCCATTCTACCATATGAAAATTTTAAGTCTACAAGCAATTCGCGATGAAATAAGTCCTCAAGGTACTGATCAGATTCTAGGCTCGAATACATGTTTCTTCAAATCACTTTGATGGTTACTATATACCCTAGTTCTAAGAACATGGATCGTCTGCGTGCTATTGACAATTACTTTTTATATAGGTAAGCATATGATTACTGGAAAGAACAATGAAAGTAGCTTCTATTACATAAACACCTAATTGGCTTGATTTAGGTTCTTATATTGTTGGTGGCTAAACTTTAATCACAAGATACTTTGCCAATTTGTTATAAGTTTTAGACGTAAATAGGGGTGCTCACAGTCCAAAAATTTGGTCAAAAAGGTCGGACTTTCCGGTTCAGTATTCGATTCGGTCCTATAAAGCATAACCGTCGGGTTTTTTGTAAGACCGACCTCCGACATAACCGAATAAAGAAAAGTATGAACCAAGACCGGACGAAAATACGCCTGGTGTGGTCTTTTTTTTCCGATCTAATCCGGTCTGACATTACTAACCAAAGCTGTAAAAGGCTTTTAAACAATTTTATAGGACCATGTTGTATGCTAAAACTTAGACCTAGTTGGGCCGTTTGATGCAACATCAAACTTGGGCTGAGGCCTCATCTAAATAAAGCCCAAAATGTTAAAAAGAAATTACACTAAAACATCTAGGGCAACACTCACTGTTTTCCATTTATCTCCCACCTAGTTTCTATGCAGCCTCTTTTTCATTACCAATCTTTCTAGATCTCGTATCCTTTTTTTCTTAATGATGACGGTATTGTGCACAGATTGTAAACTGTTACACATGAATCAAAACCATGTGAAGGTTCTAGAGGATCATGGTTCTTATGGTTTCAGTTCCCTTCAGAACAACATGAATGACATACATCATGATATAAAGAATGCAATGGTGATGGTAATGGCGATGACTCAAGGTATGTATTTCTTGAACGAATTTACATGAATTTAACAAATATTGTTCTGTTTTTGTTGTCACAACTGGTTAATTCATGAAAAGTACACTGTGGGTCGGAGCTAGAGTATAAAGTTATTGGGTGCACACAATTTTTAATACGAGTATCTATATAGTAAATAATTCTAAGATCGGGTTCATTTTGAAGAAATAGATATTTTTAGAAAATATATAAATTATGATACAAAATTCCATCGGGTTTCGTGCATCTCGCGGAAGGGGGTCATAAGGGTCATCTGACCCCGAGCGAAAATATTGTAGTGTAAATTTTCGGGTTTTTTTTTTTTAAATTTGACCCCCTAAAACCCATTTTGTAGTGTAGTTTATAAAAATATCAAACTTTGACCCCAAGCCAAAATTTCTGGCTCCGTCTCTGCATGGATTTAAACAAGTCGGGATGCTATTACGGCTCCACTTTTTGTTGTATATCAATATCTTAAAATAAAAGTGTACTATAAAAGTTTGAAGCACTCTTCTTATAGCTCTCTTCGTGTTGATGACCTGCAGATTTCTATGTACCTTAAATTGCATAATATTCAGTTCCTGGGATGTAAAAATTTAAGTATAATTGAGCTGAATTAAGTAAACATAGGTGATGTTTAAATACTAATATTGTGATACAAGAATAGATATACATCATGTTTGCGATTAGTTATTCGTATTAAATCACCTGTGACTCTTGTAATCAATACGTTTAGTATGATGAAATATGATTCCTGCTGATGTAGCAATTGTCAATTTGTGATAGTTATTTTGGCGTTTGTTTGAGAGGATTTCTCACCAGTAAGTATCATTGTAATTTCGTAGAATATGAATTAGGTTAAGAATGATATGCCAACAAAGGGATATGCTTACCTATGTATAACATGATAAGTTAATAGAGATACATTGCATGTGCGTTCTGGTTATATGTTCAAGATACATGTAGTATGTTTTTTTATCTCAGTTTTTGTCGGTTGGATTCGAATGTGTCCCATTTTGATTATCATGACCGAACCATCGAATGTGGCATATCATTCATGATAATCAAAAAACTGGAAATGGAAATCTAAAATCTACTGAAGTTGTTTTTTCTTTTTTCAGGTGAAAGGGTCAGAACCATCGAATCCCTGCAACAATAAGTAGAATGGGTAATTTTATAATAAGTTACTAGAAATCTTCCACGTTTTCGTCTCGTATCTTGTATTTCGTGACTGAGATTTTGAGAGTTCTTATTAGTATTCAACTTCCTAAGTCTGAAATTTAACCATGACATAACAGGTCTCGCGGTTACGGGCTGTTCTATATACACTTTCTCCCTCAATAAAGGAATTTAAGATAGATGGCGGAAACATCTCTATCTGAAAGCCAATGGGAGAGTTATTTTCAACAAGCCTCTACTGGCACACACTTAAATCATGCGTTTGTCACCCGTGTGAATCATTACGACAAAAAGGAAAACTTGCTCATCAGCTCTAGGATCTATTTTCGTGGGATACCTGGGTAATCCTTGTGGCACGTACAGGACCAGGCTCACCCTTGAAGATCCTGCTGCCAGACTTCATGCATATCTATATGCAGAAGATGCGGTATCGAGATATGTTTAAGAAATTATCTTTTACCATTTATAGACACAGATAGCTTATCTGATTACTTACATGAGAAGTTTTTTGGAAGCTATCCCTCCATTGGCACAATGTTTAGAATGCATAAGGCGCTTCTTGGGATTGATGAGACTGGTGTTGAAAAGCCAAGATTCTCCATGGATTCGATGTTTCACAAAATGCGACGCTTTCGTGTACATGCTATGGTCTCAACGCCCTTATGATGTACAAATTAAACATCATACATCGTGACATAAAGAATGCAATCATGTGGAGGTTTGAAGTTGGACGACGACGAGGAATTAGCAATGGAGTGTTTAAACACGGATGGTAGTTAGCATTTGCAAGATTTTAGCAGTCTTTTATTATTATAAACATTAATAATTATTACATTTTTTTCTTAATTGTGATCATCTTTTAGCATTTGCAAGATTCAAGTGAGTTGCCTATTATATTTTTGTTGTATTCATGATGTTAACTTTTTGAATAAAATGGTAACTAAGGCACATAAAATTTAGATGGAAGTAAGTTAAAATAGTGTTCGAATAAAATGTTTAGTTTTTTTTTTAAATTTTCGAATACAATTTTCTTATAAACATAGTTATATTCTTGATAACTATAGACGCTCGCTAAAATATCACACTTAATCCGTCTACAAGTAAGTTAAAATAGCGTGCTGCTCGCATCTAACACAACCGGCACTAATAATATGTAAGTGACTTGTTTGATGTGAAATAAATTGATTAGAATTTACCAAGCGCCTCGTGTTTGCGATGCGCTTGCCATCGCATTGGTACTTGTGACCCGCAACGGACTAGCACGCAACTTAGGACCAAGGTTGATACTAAGATGAGCATAAACATGTGATGAGAGTAGACAATTTTTGCAGAAAAAAGAAAGGAAAATCAACATTAAACTTTTAGTTAGATAGAACATGAAGTGTGGTATCAAGATCCCATACGATCGAGACTTCCAGAGGTAAGTATCGTCAATAGCATAAAATTTTATGAAGCATTGAATCCATGGAGGATCTTGGCTTTTCAACATCAGTCTCATCAATCCCAAGCAGCGCGTTATGCATTCAATGTATAAACATTGTGCCAATGGAGGGATAGCTTCCAAAAAACTTCTCATTTAAGTAATCAGATAAGCTACCCGTGTCTATAAATGGTAAAAAGTTGAGATAATTTCATAAACATATTTCGATACCGCATCTTCTGCATATAGATATGCATTAAGTCTGGCAGCAGGATCTTCAAGGGTGCGCCTGGTCCTGTACGTGCCACAAGGATTACGAAAGTTGATAGGGTGACCTGGAAGTTATTCCGTTACCCTAACCTAACTACACATCTGAATTTTGCCGTTACCTGTATGCCAACATGACAACATATTATTACTCAAAACTCATTTTAAGGCAGCAAACTGCAATACTGAAGTCATTTGAGCCCATCTTGCTAAACTCAGAAGAAACCACCTGATCTAAGTTTCTTTTCTTAAAACAACTTTATGCCCATCTTGCTAAACTCAAAAATCCTCATCGCCGTTGGGAAGGACTGCATGCCTGCCTGATAGCAATTCAAACAATACGACTCCAAAGGAAAAAACGTCTGTTATACTTGTGAACTTTCCAGTCATAAAGATCTCTGGATCCATATGTCCAAATGTCCCTTTAATGCCAGTGTAGGCGTAAGAATATGACAGAGTTCTTGTACAAATTTTTGCCAGCCCAAAATCTGATATCTTGACCCCCCAATCCTCATCCAGCAGAATATTTGAACTCTTGACATAACGGTGTACGACACCATGGTTAACGCCAGCACCAGTGTGAAGGTAGTCTATTCCACGTGCAGCCCCTATGCTAATTACGATTCGCTGTTCCCAGGTTAAAGGAGTATCACCATGGTGCAAATGATGATATACAGTTCCATGTGGCATGTTCTCGTAAACAAGGATCATCTCTTTGCCTTCAGCACAACAACCATAGATAGCATCTCAATTTCGGCCTGAAATTCAGATGCTCCTTGATGGGTCTTTCGATCCAATCGCTTAATGGCGACAAGGGTACTGCTGTATATTTTACTCTTGAAATGACCTTTGTAGACGTTACCGAAGCCTCCCTGACCAACAACCAGGCTATCGTCAAAGTTTTGGGTTGCTGACCGAATATCAGCAAGGGAGTAGTGACGACATAGTTGATCTGAGGGTAAGGTCATAATTATCGTGGTTGGATGGTTAAATCTGCACTTAGTTCATATTAATAAAAACTACAACACATTTGTGATTAGATCGAGTCAACTAATGGTGTGTAGAGTTGCACTAATTTAGCTGTATTGGAAGTCCCCATACAAGTCAACTAATTTACTTATGTATTATATTGCGTATGTTCCGCAGGCCGGCTTCTGTAGACAAAGTCATATTGTCTACTGTCTACCAACCCTTGTCAGTGTCACCACTTTGATTTGATAAGTTATAGTGATGTAGACGTGCTAACCGACACATAACAAGAACTGATCCCACCGGGTGTGTTAAGTGTTAACGTTAATTGGCTCATGCGGCCATGCCCCAAATGCTTCTAGTAAGTTTTTTCGGTTAAAGGGGAATTGTGTATATATAACAAAAACTTACATGGTTATTCATTTTTCAAAAAACAATCGTAAGATAGGCTTAACCATAACAAATAAACCATACAATTTGCGAAAGGAACTAAGGAGTATTTGGTAAGCTGGAACTTGGAAGTGATAGCATCAGTTCTGGATCTAGGTGATGTGAAGTGCTTTCCTCTTTAATGCTACCTAAACTGAGATAGCACATGCACTACTTTTCCTGATACTTAGTTCTGGTGAAAATTACACGCCCAAGGGTTTCACTTTGCCCAAGATCCGCCATTCTATTTCACGATTGGCCTCTGCCATCTGCTTACATTCTGTTATAAAACACGCTCATAAGCTAACTAGTGCTGCTTCAAAAGATTGTACGTCTATCCTAGATTACGCAAGTTATATCTGTTCCTTTCAGATGTCTAATTAATTTTCTAGTTAATTATGTTATGGTCTTGAACGGATAACGTATAACTGATTCATATACATCTTCGCAGGATTATCAACTTTTCAGCAAGATTGTTTTTGACACTTATAACACGCATATACATAAGTTGTGTATATACACTTCCAAGTCATATTTACCTGCATTTGATCACGGGAACTTAACCATGTGCCATTTAATTACCATCATTCCACACTTCTAGCCTTTTGGACCCATGAATTTTGCAAAAGAAGAGTAATTACAGATCTATTAAAATATGCTCTCGGACATAAAATCAGGTGCTCCTTGAACAGACATAGAATCCAAATGTGTGCTGTCAGCAATGATGCACGTTTTTCAGAAAGTTCCTATTTGTATATATGTTTCAAGTCAACTGTGGTTGGAATGTTATAATCTGCACTATATTTTGAAATAATTATATAACTTAAGCTAAAGAGCAAAAGACATAGTAATCGCTAGCACGTTTGTGATACGATCAAGTCAACTAATGATGGATCAGATTTTAATATGTCACATTTTTGAATTTTCTAATCTGTATGTTAGAAGTCAACCGTGGACAGATGTAATGATCTGCACTAAAGTTCTGAGAAAGTTATGATACGTAGTATAAGCTAAAGAGCGAAGAACATTGTGATCGCTAGCACGCTTGTGATACAGTCAAGGCAACTAACGATGGATATCAGATCAAATTTGTGATACAGTCAAGGCAACTAACGATGGATATCAGATCAAATTGTGATACAGTCAAGGCAACTAACGATGGATGTCAGATCAAATTTTAGTATTGTAGTTGCTTTGAAAGGTCTAATCTGTATGTTACAAGTCAACTGATTTATTTATCATTGTTGATGGATATGGCATATGCCACACCAAAACAATATTGTCCCTTTGAACTATGATTTAGTCACCAAATAACCCATTCTACCCAACCTGCATCTGCGAATGAAAATTTTAAGTCTATAAGCAATTCCCGATGAAGAAAATCCTCAAGGTACTGATCAGGTTCTAGGCTCGAATACATGTTTCTCCAAATCACTTTGATGGCTACTATATATCCTAGTTCTAAAAATATGGATTGTCTGCGTGCTTTTGGCAATTACTTTTTATATAGGTAAGCAAATGATTACTGGAGAGAACAATGAATTTTTCTACGTTGACTGTCGAATTAGTACCTATTCTGACCTTCCATTGCTTCAATGAACATACACAAAAAGAATTATTTGTAAATCAATTATTTTTACCACGCAGGCGTGAACTTAAAAAAAAAAAACTAAGGTAGAGTTGACCCACCATTAGTTGGTATAAATGAATGACAGATAATGCCACTTGTTCTACTTTATGCTATAATTTTCCAAACAAGCTTTAAGTTCGGATCTTTACATCCCGCCCGCCAAGTTTGAGATGGCTTCACCCTCAGAACAACTGTGTCATCGTTACTCTCTAGCTGAGATTCAGCTAGCAACTCACAACTTCAATGACAGATTGGTTGTGGGTCAGGGTGGTTTCTGGAAGGTCTATAAAGGTCATATCACAAGTGAAGGAAGTAGCAGCACCACTGTGGCTATCAAGCGTTACAGTTCTATATCTGGTGAAGGAGTACCTGAGTTTAGCGCAGATATTGAGACACTTTCTAAGATGCGACATGCCCACCTTGTGTCTCTACTTGGTTACTGTTATGATGACAAAGAGATGATCCTCGTTTACGAGTATATTCCCCATGGGAGTCTCTATCATCATTTGCATGAAAGTAATACTCCGTTATCTTGGTTGCAGAGACTCAAAATAAGCATAGATGCTGCATGGGGGCTGGAGTATGTTCACAACAGCGCAGGCACCAAATGTGGAGTTGTACACTGTGATGTGAATAGCAAAAACATTGTGCTGGGTGAGAATTTGGAAGCCAAGATATCTGATTTTGGACTTGCCAACATACGTCCTCTAAATCAGTTCTCTACTTACGTTCACTCTTGCATTGAAGGGAAATTTGGATACATGGATCCAGAGATCTTTTTAACCGGAAAATTTACAAGTAAAACTGATGTTTTTGCTTTTGGAGTGGTATTGTTTGAACTGCTATCTGGAAGGCAAGCAGTCCTTCCCGACGGGGACAAGGATTTGAGTTTGGCAACATGGGCTCAAAACTGTGTGAAAAAAAGAAACTTGGATCAACTTGTCGCTGTTGAAATAAGAGGAAAAGTGTCTCCCAAGAGTTTAAAGGAGTTCTCCCAAATTGCATACCGTTGTCTGGATAGTGATCCAAACGTACGCCCTACAATGTCTGAGGTGGTCTTAGCACTTCGGCATTCAGAATCGTTACAGGAGAAGTTTCAAAATTGTGCAAAACCCGCAGGGCTTTTTGGGTTCACTTGGAAGATATCATGTTATTCTGTATACGCAGCTAAGAAAACTTCAGGTACATATTTAACTCTTTGTGACATTGTCAGTCATTATACTGACTTTTTGGTTTCTTAGGAAATTTTCTTTTATATAATGCCTCCGAATATTAATATGTTGTGCTTTACTCTAGTTTTGTAAATTTAGCCATAACATTATTATGTTATAGACGCGTTTATTTTGTACAGCTAGCCATGGGGAAAAAAAGACATCAGTTATCAGCAAAAACAACAGCGAGTGTAGCAGCTCAGTTCCCATGGAGTACAATGAAGTGTATCTTGATAACCAGCAAATGCATGCCCGAGCTTTAAAAATATTCTCATACACTGATTTGGAACGTGCTACGAGTAAATTTAAGGAGCATATAATAAATGTTGGGCCACATCGCGTTTTCAAAGGTTGGGTCAATGAGAAGATATATTCTCCTTCCAAGCGAGGTGTTGGGTTGGCTATCACTGTGATGTACTTCGAACATAGGCCTAAGGTAAACAAACCATCTTCTGTTTCTTTGGTTCATTGCCTAATAACATGGAATACACCTACTTTTCGAAGCTTTGCAACATGATGAACACTTAATTTATTATCTTATTTATTTATTTTTTCTTATCTAAGCATGTGCAATTGGAGCGGGAGTTACTAGAAATGGGTGAATTTAGTCATCCTAACCTTCAGAGGCTGCTGGGATACTGCTTGGAAGGTGAAAAGTTTTACCTCGTGCATGAGTTGACAGGGAAGAGGAGTTTAAAGGACTACCTCGAAGGTGAGAAGTTTTACCTTGCGCATACAAATATAAAATCTGGAATTATGAGAAGGGACAATTTGAGATACAGAAATATTCTTTTGTGGTTGTAGCACATGGACCAGATCTTCCCTTAATAATGAGGGTCAAATTAGCAATAGGAGTCGTTCGTGGGCTAGTTTTCTTGCATCATAAACAGCTGATTGAGGAAGCTTGGTCGCTTTCGCCAGACTACATTTGGATCGATAAGGTAAAGTTAGAGCTATACTGGTTTCATTTTTGAACCCGAATTTGATATTGTTGCAGGATTACTTCTGCATCAGTACTTTAACTTTCCATAAGATACAGAACAATTTAACTTTTTTATGAGGCCAACTTTTCGAAAACTAAAGATCCTACTAACATTTGATATTTCCTTGAAATCTTATTAAATGTTCATTTTATCAATTCTCAGGATTTTAATGCACAAATTCTATATTTTGATATGGCTAGGTTGGTAAGACGAGAACCTGGTAAGTTATCAATGATTTCTGTTGCCTTTCTAGAAAAAAAAAAAAAACTGTACAATATAATCCGCATCTGAATTACAGGTTCCTGGAGTAGGGGTAGGCAGTCGGTTACCGGAGATTTTGGAATATTGCTGCTAACTTTGCTTGCAGGCAAGCCTATGTTTACGATAGATCAAATAGAGTTGGTTATTGAAAAACATTTGTCCGGCCAAATCTGCGATATGTCTGATCAGATGATCAGAACTGTGGTGGATTCAAGAATAAAGTTAAGTGTTCCACTAACTGAGAGATCCCGAGAACTACTTTACGTAATTCAAAACTGCATTGGACATGGCTTTTCATTCGAAGAAGTTATTGAGGACTTGAAACAAATTTACGGCAGAATGATAAGAAAGTAACGAAGTACGCTTCCACAGGGTGTTCATTTTTCCATAATTAACTCGGGATGTAGTTTTATTGCAAATATCATATAAATACTCTTTTCGCATATACCATGTACCTGGTATTATTGTTTTGAATATTACCTACATAATAGAACTAGCTCTATCAAGTGATACTTGCTATAACCACAGTTTCGCCTTAGGATTGCGAAAGGACCTTTAAATAAGATCTTTATTAAGTACTTAGAAATTTGTAATAGGACTTCGATAAACTCTTATCACAAGAAAGAGTTTAGAGTTTAACAGCATCAAGAGCAACGACCCCTTTTTGAAAGCATTCATGATTAAAAACAGCATAGTCCTTCACAGTCTTGTACACCCTTGGCCTCTTCTCATCGACCAAAGCATCGACAGGACCAATCTCTTTGTTTGGCTCAGGTTCCGTAAACATGGCCACAGAAATTCTCCCCTTCTCAGTATTCGTCACCACCCTATGAACTGGGCTCTTGAAAATCCCATTACTCATGATCTACAGAAACAGAAATGCATATATAGATTTATAGACACTTATAATGCGTACACTTAACCATAAGTTGTACATATACACTGCAACTAGGTCTTACCTGCATCTGGTCACCAAGATTAATGAAAAGCGCTTCAGGAATGACGGGGACCATGTACCATTTACCATCATTCAACACTTGCAGCCCTTCGACCCCTGGATCTTGCAAAAGGAGAGTAATTCCTGATCTATCCGAATGAGCTTTGAGACCAAAAACTTTATCAGGGGTCGGGCATGGTGGGTACAAAATAAACCTCCCTTGCAGAACATCCTTTTCTTCGGTAAAATACTTTGAGAAACAGTTCTCTTCCAATTCCAACGACTTCGCCATTGCCTTAAATATGACCACAGAAATTGACATGATTTTCTTGGTATAGTCATCTATTGTTTCCCTGCATAATGTACAACTTATCAGTTAGTATTATAAGTTGAACCATACAATTTGTCATAGATTCAAAATGGCAATAGTTAAATATGGGACCTAATATTCGACGGGTTTTCAGGCCAGAACCGGAGTTTCCTTTGATCTTCAGGGAGAATACGAAGAAAAAGGCGATCACACCAATCCTGAACTTGAGTCTCAGAGTAAGTCATGTCATTTCCATAGCCTTCAACCGAACCAGTTTCTCTGCAGTATTTGCTTTTCTCTTCCAACGATAGCTCGAAAAACTGTTTGATCACTTGGCGAATGTTGTCTAGATATGAAACCGATAGCCCATGATTCACAGCCTGAAATGAAATATACATCAAGGAAATTGAGTTCAATTAATTAGTACCAAAATCTTCTTAAAAAAAAACTACCTCGTCTCTTTTTATTGCTCACGTTTAATTGTCCAGTATCAAAATCTCCTATAAAATATCAATTTTAACTACTCTCTCCGTCCAAAATTATTCCCCTGCCCGCCATTCTCAAGATGAACGGAGCTCGTCCTATTCCGTTTATTAATGCAAGTTAAAGAAATGAAACCGGGTTTCTAATCGACCGGGTCAAGCAATGGGATTATCAGTTCGACCATATGGTCAATTTGATTTTCCATAATAAAGGAAATAAAAAATATTTGCAAAAGATATAACAAAAAATACTCCGTCCTAAAATTATTGTCCACAAAATACATAGTTTAAGAAAAATGAATTAATTACTGCTTTAATTTCTACGAAAGCAAAAAAAGACAGTTTAACCTTTTGATATTTAATTAGTATTTCTTTAATTTTTGTAAATATTAATTTGGATTAAGGATAATATAGTAAACTTAAACAAACCTAAAAGTGGACAATAATTTTGGAACAAACGAAAAAAAAAAAATTGATAATAATTCTGAGACGGAGGTAGTAATTAAATACCATGTTATTTGATATATTTAAATCTAAAATCCATTTACTACAACAATAATAGAAAATGTAAAAATAAAATTATTTGCAAATGTATATACTCCCCGTCTCAAAATTATAGTCCAACTTTTTATTTTTAGGTTATTACAAAATTATTGTTTATTTCTGAAAATAGATAGAGAAGTGTCATGAAATTTACTATATTATCTTTTCTTGAAATGATTATTATAATTTTTTTAAAAAGATTTAATTAATTAAATAAAAGTAAAATTGTTATTATTCTAAAAAAAGTAATAGAGAAAAAAAACTGTAATAAATAATTATGTATTAATTATTGTTTTTTGTCGGGACAATAATTTTAGGACGAAGGCTTGATTTGTTTGTAAAAAACACAAAAAATTCAAAATCCCGACCGGATATGAGAAGCGAATTGACTCGGATCGCTTCAAACCCAGCAAGTCTAATCAAATTTAAAAAATATAAATCCGGTTTAATTTGACTTTCTTCCGACAGAAACCATACAACATGTGACAAAGGACAAAAACAAGTGTCATACATAGACACATACACATAGTTACATTTCAAAGTAAGAAACTAAAAAAAATATAAATATAATAAAAAACTTTGTATAATTGTATAGATGAAGATTATTAAATACATGCAAACATCAAGGTTATAATTTATGATTATATGAAAGCATATAAACCTGAAAACAACCCCATGCAGAGAGTGCTGATCTGAGTTTAGCTAGTTCATTTTGTTGCTGCTCATCTGATGATGATAACAAACAACCGATGTCGATGACAGGCACCGGAGCAAATGGAGGAGAGGTTTCTAAAGGCCCAAACTTGGTGTTGTTGCTGTTGGTATAGATGTATTTGGAAGGTGGTTCATCACCATCCATAGCCATCTGTTGGGCACTTTTCACTGGGAGTGAGTCTCTAGCAGCAGCCATGGTTGTTCAAGAACTTGTTGAAATGAGATGCAAGTAATTAATGGCTTGTTTGAGAATTGTAGTTTTCTATGTTCAAACCATACATTATATAGGGACAGATTATAGATTACTAGGTACCCGCGCGTTGCAGCCGCGAGTATCCTAAAACTAAAATTATCCGTGTACAATGTTTTACAATTATATTTATTTTTTAATAATAATTTTACGAATAATGATAATAATTTTTATGTTTGAATAACTTTAAGCAATAATAAAGCATATCATATAAAAATAGTAGTACGATATTGTTATGATTGATTGTGAACAATATTTTCTAATATGCTTGTCACAATATTATATAATGTGTAATATCAACAATCTTCGTAATTTATATGTTTACATTTTTCATATATTAGAATAATCTTAAAATTTTCATACTTACATATGTACTATTCAATCAGATTAATTGGTTGTTCTAAATAGATACATAGATGATATATAGTTTCGAATATACAAATTAAAAAAAAACTGAACGTTCATAACCAAACACAAATATAATATTAAATTTACTTTAATTAACAATTTAAATAAATGTAAATATATAGTTTATACCATTAATCATTTGTACATGTTGCATATTAATTTGTATTTTTTAATATGTGTTGCTCAACAATTAATACATATTTAAATTTATAAAGTTTTTGTGTTGTAAAGGTTTGTGCTAAAAACTTATAAGGTTGTATAGCTTAAAGTTTTTAATAGAGAGTGCAATCTTTATGGTTCGTTTTCGAACGTTTTTTGTTAGCTAGTTCCCATTTGAGCCCGTAGATAGTTCGGTTTTCAAAACTATGTAGACTATCATTTTAGGTATACAACTTTTATAGAAATATTGTTTTAATTGTTACATAATGTGAATGTAATTGTAATTTTAAATAATAGAATGTATTAATTATATAGTAGTTAGCATAGATAACTTTTAATGTTATTAATTATTATGTATTAAATAGTTTTAATATATGTATTAAATTCTGTTTGTATGATTTAATTATTTCTAATTATGTTTGTAAAGTTGTACAATATGCGCAAATACATGTAAGTTGAATTTTCAAGTATTCTATATTTAACATGCCTAAATGTTTTATATGTAGTATTGATACTTCCGTTTCAAACTAATAACCCACTTTATACATCTTTCTTTATAGTATTCCGTAATTTAATTGTCTACAAGATCATCTCCACTATAAAATAAATAAATAATACACTATTTGCGTAATTTAGTGACGAATATTCAATGATTATTTATTTTCAATCAAATTAGCGTTAAAATATAAAAAATTTAAATTTAAATAAATAAAACCAATAAAAATAACTCAAATCAAAAAATTTGTATATATATATATCAGAATGGATGTTTAATTAAAAATTAAAATTTTAGCAAATACGATAAAATTAGATTATGAAAAAAATAAATAAATTAAAAGACATTTTAACTTAAAAATAAATGCGACCTTTTAATAACTTGTTATACGAGTTTGTTACAAAAGAGATAATGGTTAAGATTGCACACATTTAGTTTGGAGTTAGGTTTAGATTAAAAATGATCTAATATTAAGATTTGATATGTTAATCTTAATTTTTTGTTTAGAATTAAGTTTTGAGTTAGAATGTGAATATACACTTTTTATATAGTAGTATAGATAAAAAAATCATTTTATCATTACCGTATAACTTTTTCTTATTAAAATACGTTGAATATAAATGAACAAAAGAAGCTCACATCATTTGCTTAATAAAGAAAATAGTCGTTAAAAGTTTACTTCTTTGCTTACTAAATATTAAGGGGGTTTTTGGGGTTGCGTTTGCACCCAATTTATCTACTTGTTGCAACTTGAAAACGTGAAAAATTAGAATTTAGTGTTTGGATACGACAAGGTAAGAAGTGCTTTTTTGCGTTTTGAAGACCCCGGAACACCGTTTTAAAAAGTATGTACCCCAATGCTTTTTGGCAAACGCAGCTCTCTTTTCATGATATAATTACAAAATTACCAACGTTCGTATGTTTGTACTAACTTTGTATTTTCTTATCATTAATTGGTGGATGTTCGATTCATGTTGTGAGAGAGTTATTTTAGATACTATATTTATTTTGGATACTAAGGGACTCATCCTTACCATCCATCTCTACCTCAATCTAATGGATAATATTAAAAGTATTTAATTATTTAGCTTATTTTTATAATTTAAATATCTTTTAAATTGTTAAGTGTTAAGCGAAAAAAAATATATCATCGCGACGAGCATTTAATTATCTTTCTACCAATATGCACTATGATTTACTTATGAAAAAATTTTATTTTTTTCTTATTAAAATTTACGTAAAATATCATATATGATAATAGTGTTTCATCATATATGATAACAATGTTAAATAATAAATTATTGTTCAATCATATATGTTATTAGTTTATATCATACTATATGATAAGTTATATCATATGATAATAGTGTTTCATCATATATGATACTCGTGTTAAATTATAAATTATTATTAAACCATCTATGATACTGGTTTATATCAGATATGATAACTTATACTATCATATATGATACCTCCGTCCCATATTAAATGTTCACTTTTATTTTTTTGGTCTTTCTTTTTAACTTTTGACCGTAAATAATTTTATGTATGTTATATACTACTTGATGAAAATTATATCAATGAGAATACACACTTAAAACTCAATCTATTCATATACTTTTCATTCAGTATTATATAACACAAACAAAATTATTCATGGTCAAAGTTAAAAAAGAAAGATTGAAAAAAGTCCAAGTGAACATTTAATATGGGACGGAGGGAGTATATGATAATTTTTGACAATGAAAAAAGACGTGAAAAAAACGAATTATTTTTTGTCGAAATTGTATCATATAGCATATCTATAGAAAGATAATTAAATGCTCTTTGTGACGATATATTTTTTTGTATAACAATTAACGGTTTAAGAGATATTAATGTTTGAAAAAATGGTGAAAATAAATTTTATATTTAATCATATTCATTGGATTAAATTGAATATGGATGGTGGGAATTTATCTTTGGTATCCAAATAAAATTTTGTATCAAAAAAAACTTAAATCTATTGTTATTGAGTTGGGTTATTCTAAAACAAAACTTATAATAAAATAAATGAGGTGAAATCTCAACCCTTGGATCAAAATCACCTAATTTAATAGAAAAATGGTGTCTTTTTTGTGAATTCTCAAACTTTAAGGGTAATTTTTGAAAATAATGAAAATTAAAATGGGCCCCGATCAAAAAACACACACTTCACAGACTAAAAAACCGATCAAAACACACAGTACATCAAATCTGCTCGAATCCACCAAATCAACCAAATCAAACCTACTGAATCCTCTCGAATCAAACCTACTGAATCATCTCGCATCGAGATGGTTCGCACATTTATAGGACTATCGCCGCCGCCTTCTCCTACTGGTTCGCACATTATATCTTGTTTTTTTTATACATACATGTTCTTAGATCTGTAAACAAATATAGAAAATGTGAAAGTTGTATACGAAGTGTTTGATAAAATGTCTAAACTAGACTTTATAACTGTGATACACTTAATTCACAATGTGATGCAGTAAGATATACAGTAATGGAGTAGATCATAACTGCAATTCGGTAGAATAATACATGTGACGCAGTAGGATATAAAGTAATGTAGTAGAACGTAACAGTAATGTAGTAAAAGCTACTTGTAGTGTTTTTATAGTTTTTACTTAATCACAACTTTATTTCTACTACATTATATTTATACTCCGGTGCATATGCTTGAGTAGGATAAAGTTGTATTTTGAGGTTTTGTCGAAATTAAGTATTTGTATGTAATATAGAAGTTATTTGGTAAAATTATAACTGTGATGGAGTAGGATTAACACTAGGATTGAGTAGAATTAATATGATGATGGAGTAAAACTAATACTATGCATGTGATTTGGTAAAAGTTTAATAATAATAAGCAAATTCTATTCTACTGCATTACAATTAAATTTTAATGCAATGTAATGCAGTAGGTCACTTGCATTGTTCTTTTTACTACAATACTGTTTAATTTTAATGCACTGTAATGTAGTACAATACTTGCATTTTTCTTTCTACTGCATTAAAGATTAAATTTAATGCACTGTAATGCAGTAGGATACTTGCATTGTTCTTTCTACTACATTACAGCTTAATTTTAATACATTGTAATGCAGTAGGTTACTTCCATTGTTTATATGCATGATTTACTGCATTAAAACTTTATTTCTACTACATTAAGGTTTAAATTTTAATGCATCGTAATGCAATATGTTAAATGGGTTGTTCATATGCATGATTTACAACATTGCAGCTTTATTTCTATTACATTACAGTTTAATTTTAATGCATTGTAATGAAGTAGGTTACGTACATTCTTCATATGCATGATTTACTGTATTAAAACTTTATTTCTACAACATTAAGGTTTAAATTCAAATGCATTTAATGCAGTAGGTTACTCGTGTTGTTCATATGCATGATTTACTACATGCAACTTTATTTCTACTACATTATAGTTTAAGTTTAATGCATTGTAATGAAGTAGGTTACGTAAATTCTTCATATGCATGATTTAATGCATTAAAAGTTTATTTCTACTACATTAAGGTTTAAGTCCTAATGCATTTAATGCAGTAGGTTACTCGTTATGTTCATATGCATGATTTACTACATTGCAACTTTATTTCTACTAAATTACAGTTTAATTTTAATGCATTGTAATGAAGTAAGTTTCGTACATTCTTCATATGCATGATTTAATGCATTTAAACTTTATTTCTACTACATTAAGGTTTAAATTCTAATGCATTTAATGCAGTAGGTTACTCGTGTTGTTCATATGCATGATTTACTACATTGCAACTTTATTTCTACTACATTACAGTTTAATTTTAATTCATTGTAATGAAGTAGGTTACGTACATTCTTCATATGCATGATTTACTGTATTAAAACTTTACTTATACTACATTAAGGTTTAAATTCTAATGCATTTAATGCAGTAGGTTACTCGTGTTGTTCATATGCATGATTTACTACATTGCAGCTTTTTTTTAATGCATTGTAATGAAGTAGGTTACGTACATTCTTCATATGCATGATTTAATGCATTAAAACTTTATTTCTACTACATTAAGGTTTAAATTCTAATGCATTTAATGCAGTAGGTTACTCGTGTTGTTCATATGCATGATTTACTACATTGCAACTTTATTTCTACTACATTATAGTTTAATTTTAATGCATTGTAATGAAGTAGGTTACATAGATTCTTCATATGCATGATTTACTGCATTGAAACTTTATTTATACTATATTAAGGTTTAAGTTCTAATGCATTTAATGCAGTAGGTTACTCGTGTTGTTCATATGCATGATTTACTACATTGCATATTTATTTCTACTACATTATAGTTTAATTTTAATGCATTTATTTCTTGAACTATTCTACAGGTAAAAAGGCATAGAAAAAAACCCAGGGGACAAAAGAAGATGCATTTAACAAGCTGCAAACAATATATAGCTTCCTCTAATACCAAATGATATACTCTAATTGAAAGATGAAATGGTACAAGGATGCATTGGACGCGCAACAGGATTCTTGGAAGATACTTGTGCATCATTTAAAATAATGTTAAATTTTATTAGATGTAATACTTTGAATGTCTAATAGGATGTAGTGTCTATTTTAATGATGACATTGTTCGTTTGTAATCATATTTTATATTCTACTACATTATTATCGTTTATTTTACTGCATTACCATATTTCATTCTACTACATTACAGTTATATTTTAAGACATTACAATTATATTTTACCGCACTGTATTCTTATAATTTACATATAACTGAGATGTAGTATAATATAAATTGAATGAGTAAAAATAAACACTCATGTAGTAGGATATAATCCTATAATGCAGTAAAATAAAATTTGTTGCTGTTATTTTATATTCTACTACATACATTTACTTGTTACTGTTATTTTATTATAGAAATAGAATGATACACTAACAAAATAACTGTTGTAGGATATAAAATAACTAAAGTACATTAGAACATAACTATAATGAGTCAAAATCCTGAAATGCAATATATTTAACGTTGTGATGCACTAAAACACATTTAAATAAAAAACTACAACGTACTCATGTTTACATTGAAGCTGTAACATAAAATCATAATTTTATTTGTAAAAAATGAAAAAAAAATTGAAAAACAATTTATTTTCGATGTATAGATTCTCTTAAACTAGCCTTCTTCGACATATCTTTTGTCTTTGTTTTCTTAGATACAAACAATAATTTATACAACTCGTAGAACTGGAATTGTGGCCTCATTTATCTCCATATGCCGAACAACCCCTTCTCTTGGTTAGTCCTTCAACAGTTACTTCAGTTCTTCGCTTTATCATTTCGTACCCTAGATTAATGATTTTAACCTTCATCTGAAACTTATAAAAGATATAATTCAATAGAAGATAAATTATAATTCAGTAGAAGATAAACTACAATTCGGTAGAACATAAACTATAATTCAGTAGAACATAAACTATTATTCAGTAGAAGATAAATTATAAATCGGTAGAACATAAACTATAATTCAGTAGAACATATATATAATTCAGTAGAATATAAACTAAAATTCAGTAGACGATAAACTATAGCTCGGTAGAACATAAACTATAATTCAGTAGAAAATAAACTATAATTCAGTCGAAGATAAACTATAATTCGGTAAAACATAAACTACAAATCAGTAGAAATAAAGTTTCAATACATTAAATCATGCATATGAAGAATGTACGTAACCTACTTCATTACAATGCATTAAAATTAAACTATAATGTAGTAGAAATAAAGCTGCAATGTAGTAAATCATGCATATGAACAACACGAGTAACCTACTGCATTAAATGCATTAGAACTTAAAACTTTATTTACCTTAATGTAGTAGAAATAAAGTTTTAATGCATTAAATCATGCATATGAAGAATGTACGTAACCTACTTCATTACAATGCATTAAAATTAAACTATAATGTAGTAGAAATTAAGCTGCAATGTAGTAAATCATGCATAAGAACAACACGAGTAACCTTCTGCATTAAATGCATTAGAATTTAAACCTTAATGTAGTAGAAAAAAAATTTTAATACAGTAAATCATGCATATGAAGAATGTACGTAACCTACTTCATTACAATGCATTAAAATTAAACTGTAATGTAGTAGAAATAAAGCTGCAGTGTAGTAAATCATGCATATGAACAACAGGAGTAACCTACTGCATTAAATGCATTAGAACTTAAACCTTAATGTAGTATAAATAAAGTTTTAATGCATTAAATCATGAATATGAAGAATGTACGTAACCTACTTCATTATAATGCATTAAAATTAAATTGTAATGTAGTAGAAATAAAGCTGCAATGTAGTAAATCATGCATATGAACAACACGAGTAACCTACTGCATTAAATGCATTAGAATTTAAACCTTAATGTAGTAGAAATAAAGTTTTAATGCATTAAATCATGCATATGAAGAATGCACGTATCCTACTTCATTACAATGCATTAAAATTAAACTGTAATGTAGTAGAAATAAAGCTGCAATGTAGTAAATCATGCATATGAACAACACGAGTAACCTACTGCATTAAATGCATTAGAATTTAAACCTTAATGTAGTAGAAATAAAGTTTTAATGCATTAAATCATGCATATGAAGAATGTACGTAACCTACTTCATTACAATGCATTAAAATTAAACTGTAATGTAATAGAAATAAAGCTGCAATGTAGTTTATCATGCATATGAACAATAGCAAATATCCTACCACGTCACAATGCAATTTCTACCAAATCACAGACATACTTTATCACTTTTACAAATAACTTTTACTGCATTATTGTTACGTTCTACTACATTACTTTATATCCTACTGCGTCACATATATGTTTCTACCGCATTGCAGTTACGATCTACTACATTACTGTATATCTTACTGTATCACAATATGAATTAAAGCATCACAATTAGAACAAACGCATCACAGTTATAGAAAATCATATAGACATTTTATCAAACACCTAGTATGCAGGTTTCATATATACTCTTTCAACTATTTTTTCTCTCAAAATACGTTACGAAAGTAGTAAAAACAAAGATCAATATATCGTATTCATCAACGATAACTAAATAGAACATAAAAAAGCTTACTTTTAAAGTTTTTGGTCGAATCTAAACACATACCAACTGGGGAACGGTTGTTAACATGACGCTGGTGGTGCGATGGTGAAAGTACGGTGGACAGAAGGTGGTGCGATGGTGAATCAACATAAAGAAATAGGGTTATCAAATCAAACCATTGAATCTTTGAATGAACAAGTCGGGGGAGGTGGTGGTTAGTGGTGGCGAAGGTGGGGAAGACGATGGACCCGACGGGGAAGGTGGTGGTTCACGATGGAGAAGATGGCTGATAAAATGGAGGAGAATATGGAGGTTGGTTACGGTGGAAATGAAACTGTCGATCCAAATGTGTGTGTGAAAAAACCCATATTATATAAGTTTAAGAAAATTGTTGAAAACGGCCCCTGAAGTTTTATAAATTACAAAAAGACACCATTTTTTTTTTGAAAAAAAGGGGGGACACATGGCAGCATGTGGTTCCACCTCATTTATTTTATTTTAAAAATTATTTTATTTTACCCCAACTCTATTGTTATTATATTATCATTTTAATATTATTACAAAAATTATTTTTTGTAATTAATTAGTTAAAAATAAATTATCATTATATTAAAAAGAATAATTATAAATATATATTTTAAACTATGTACTCTTATTGAAAAAGGATCATTTTGAAACGGAAAATTTAATACATGATATATATGATTCTACTAATCTCATTCTTTCCAAATTAAATGAAAAAGTATACATAAATTTTATCTTATCCAAAATGTATTAATTATATGCATACCTAATAAGGGAGTTGAGTTATTTTGCATCTTTTTTTTTCTTGCATGCTAAAAGAATATTTTTTATTATTTATTATCTAAGATTAATTCCTATAAAAAAACACGAGAGAATCATTTATGCCAAAATGTCCAAAATTTATAAAAAACGACGGATGAACTAAAGTTGTAAATATGACGAAATAATGTTTATTACTAGTGATAAAACAATAAAATATCACTAGTGATAAAGTAATGAAATATCACTAGTGATATTTAATAAGTATAGTTACTATGTAATATCACGAGTTATAATCACTAGTGATATTTCATTATTTTATCACTAGTGATAAACATTATTTCGTCAAATTTATAACTTTAATGCCTCTGCGCATTTTTACAAATTTTGAACATTTCGGCAAGAATGATCCCTCTATATTTTTTAAAATCTTAGAATAATCTCAACTGTTAGATCAAACCAAAACAAATAGCATAGATTTGTCATTTGGCATGTGAGCAAAAATAATAATACAAATGAAGTTTTCTCTTTAATAGAGATATACTCAATTTGTTCCCAAATTATTGTTTACAGACAAAAACATACAATTTTAAAAATATTATTATTACAATTTTCTCTCTCCTTTAAGTAATTAATTTAAAGTTATTTATTATTTATGATAATAACTTTAAGTGAAAGTAATATGATAAATTCGCACTAAATTCTATATCAATTTTTAGAAGTGAATAATTATGTAGATTAATTTTCATTTTAACTTAATTAAAAGACTCATATCATCCTAAATTTTTATAATTAGAATATATTCCAAAGTCAATCGTCACACAAAATTAATTATAACATCGCGATGACAATTAAATTATCTTTCAATTGATGGACACTTCTACATACTATCGTAATTCAATTTCAAATTTTACGTCCAAATAATTCACATGCGATTCAAAAAATCACATGTGAATTATTATTTAACAATCGCACGTGAATTTGTAAAATCGCAGCGATTTATGAATTTACAAAATTACACGTGATTTATTACTTCAAAATTCTATAAATTTATGAAATTACATGCTATTTATGGCACATGATATTTAAAACAACAAATCACGTGTAATTTTTTTGGCAGAAATTTTAACTCTAAGAATTCGTCGAATATATATATTGAAGGATAAAAATATTTTCGTAATTAATCTAAAAATCACATGTGATTTACGAAATCTCAAGTTAATTTTTTAATTACGTGTTGATGCATATTTTTTCTTGAACCTGGAACGTTAGATTTACTCAACAGTGTTCAACGAGTTATGTAAAGTATTGCTATGAAAAATAAATCCTTGTTTCTACGAGAATTAGTTTTATAATTAAAAAATGCTAGCGACGAACCTTGTTTGACTTCAACTAGTATATATAGATAATAATAATAATAATAATAATAATAATAATAATAATAATAATAATAATAATAATAATAATAATAAAAGTTATTTGTTTATGCTGTAAAAAATCACCTTTAATTTTTGTGGACAGAAATTACAACAATAAAAAATCGTTGATAATATACTAAATATTCGTCTATTAAAAGATTAAAATATTCGCATCGCGGTTGTATATTTTTTATGTTTTAACGATTTATCATTTTATAAAAAGGTAAAAAGTGAGACAATTGATAATGTTAAGCAAAAATACATGACTATTTTGAGAATCAAAAAAGTTTGTGACCATATTATAACTATATACTGTTTTACGAAGTGTTAGGATTTTTTTATTATTTCTATGGGTTTTGGCGGGAAAAAAGAAATTCCACGTGTCCTTATGTATGTTACGTGTATGTGTGTGGAACACCCACTCATTCATATATTATCTCTATTTGTCTCCATTGTTCCACTGAAAACACACACATGAAAAATTCCGGTGATCACTAAATCAATTTTTCGGCAACAAATTAGGAGAAAAATCGGCAACCGTCGCGACTCTAAAGGATCTGGCAATATAGGTTCAGCTACTAATCAAACTTAATCTTATCTTGGGGTTATATATTTTTCTTTAATAAAAGATAAACTTATCTATTGATATGAGATTATATGTTTTTACAATATTTTGTAATCTATAATATATGTTACTAATAATAATCATAAATTATATATATGTTTTGATTTTGGTTATATATTTCTCTTAAACATGCATACCTCAGATCTCACCAAACTGTCAACGCATACACACACACGCACAAGCGGTGGAGCATCAACTGTCAAGAACATGATTGCAAGTATGTGGCCTTTAGGTTTATTGTTTTATGAATGTTGTTTATTTATGTTTCTTTAAAGTGTATTAATTTTCATTTTTATTAGTTTTTCCTAGATTCTAATTGAATTTTTTTAAGTTTATTTACAAATATAAGGATGATTTTTCTTAATATCAAGGTTGGTTTTTTTGTCAAATTTTTATTTTAGGTCGTCGATTTGGATGATGCATTTTAACATAGACAAAGGTATTGATATAATTTGATGATTTCGGTTTTGTTTAGCTATCAAAAATTCTGAATGAATCTTTATGTCAATTTATTTGATGTTTTAATGTAATTTTTTTCGTGGATCTTTTTGGCTTATCTAAGTTTATTATTGTGTCATAAAGCCTTCTGTTTGTTGAATGATAGGCTCAACCAACAGGAGGTGAAGATCAAAAGCTTGGGCAAGTGATGATAAGAGAAAAGCTTATATGGAAATAAAAAGAATGGCCGCTATATAAAAGCTGATCCTTTTATCAGCCGAATCAAGGGAACATAAAGGGTAATTCCTATTTATGTAGTTAGTTTCAACTTTTAACCTTATGAAAACTTAGTATCCAGTTTGATTTTTGAGAATATGGAAAAGCTTTGTTTTGATGGAAAGATGTAGATTATTAGAAGAGTTTATTTCATTATGTCAAGGCTTAATCTACTTTAATATCTTAATGAATTCTACAAAACTCAATAATATGTAGTTGTAAGGGGAACAAAGTCGTTGGCAGTTGATTGTTATTGCACAAAACTTGTTAACTTGTTTCATTTTTATATCTTAAGAACTCGGAATATGTAGCTATAAGAAAGAGGGTTGAAAGCCGTTGGGAGTTGATTGTTGATGCACAAAAGCTGTTAAGATGTTTCATTTATTTTGTATTATAACAATATTTTTTTGGTTATTAATACTTGGCTTTTACACCTCGTATAAAATCTTATCGTCTGAATCCTTTCGAATTGAAAACTGGTCTTAAGTGCGACTCAATCGTCTTTTGATGAATCAAGAGAATGGTTTGGTTTGTTGTTTATTTTAAACTAATATCAAAAAATTTAAATGTCGTTGAGTGAATGGAAGAATAAAGATTAATACTAAAATGACGAATAAAAATAAATGCTTGAAAACTTCAAAGCTAGATTAGAAAAATGCTTTAACACTTAATAAAAATCTTACACTTAGAAAATTTAATGAAAACAATACACTAAGTAAGCCTAATCGGAATATCACAAATAATAACTTGATCGGAATGAGCCCAAAAAGGTGTCCCGATCGGAATATATTCCGATCGGTTGATCGGAAAGTTGGTAGTGACCTGTGATCGGAATGTGGGATAATGGCCACAATCGGAATATCAAACTTGACCAAATCGGAATAATGAGCAAGAATGTCAATCGGAATATTGGGAAAACTACTATAATCGGAATACTAGACAGAAACCCCCAATCGGAATAAGCAACAGGGCAACCGTCGGAATGTGAAAGCCCTATTCCGAATCTATGATCGGAATATCAGGGGTGAAAATCGGAATATGGGGAAACCCTTTTCCGATTGGCAAATCGGAAAAGGTGAGGGCTGCTCGGAATGTCTCGATCGGAAAGGGGTTTAATCCCTTTCCGATTTTTGTGGGATTCGGTTAAAAAGCAAGAAATTAAGCTATTAGAATGAGCTTATTCCCAAGACTATAACAAATCAACCAAATCGGATCAAATAAGCACTAATCTCAACTTATCTAACCTCAAAATAATCAAACTTATGGATCAAACAATAAAAACATGAACTTTTAAAGAAAGCTTTTTATAAGAAAGTAAGCTAATCATAAAAATAAGCTAATAAGCACAAAAGTCTTAAAGCTTAATCAAATGAAAACTTATGAAATGATCAAAAGATTAACTTTTTAAGCACGAAATCAATTAGAACAACACGGATCATATGATAATCGCACCAAAATCAATCTAAAATCAAAGAAAAGTAGAAGGAGATTAAGGATTAAAAGCTTAAAATAGAACTTGATTAATGAAAATAAGCAATACAAAGTGTTTAATCTTGAAAGATTAAAAGCAAAGATGAAATCTAGTGAGAGAAAGTTTAAGACTTTCTCTCTCTAAAACTAGAAAGAAAATGAAAAAGTGAAAATTAACTAAAACTATCTAACCACCCTCCTAATGACTATTAGGAGGGTATTTATAGGGAAGGTGGAAGGAGTGCATGTGTTGCATCTTCTTTCTTGCTTTCTTCACGTTTTCTCGACTCGACTTTAATTCTTTGTCTTTGTCGTCTCGGGATTTGAACTTGTCTTTTAATTTTCTTCTTCTATTAGACTTAAGTTCTTCGACTTCGTTAAACTTCCGTCTTTAGACTTTTTCTTCGATAAATCTTCAGAATAGGCCTTGGACTTCCGTTCTTTTTGCACACTTGATCTTTTGACTTCCTCTTTTCCCGTTTTCTTCGATAAAAGACCGTGAAAACCCGTGTTTTCTTCCTTTTTCATATTTTGGTCCTAAAACACAATAAAAACACAAACCACGCATAATTCCGACTTTTACGACATAAATCACACGTTTTGGTCTTGTTATTATTGGAAATAAGTGGTAAAAGGATAAGTGTTTTCACACTTATTAAATCCCCTACACTTGACCATTGCAATGCCCTCATGCAATGCATTAATTTTAAAGCACGGTTTACATTTTCCATCATAAATAACCCACCTTGGCCTTTATTAAATACTAAACATGAAAAGATAGAACAAGTAAAGAAATCAAAAACTTACATTAGGTTTTGGCAGCCGTGAACGTTTGTCATCCTCAAGTTTCACGTTCCCCATACCAAGCTTAAAAACGAGATCATTGTTATTATAAGTTAGCAAACTATCACGAACTCATGTGGGCCAATTACTCACTTAGACTCCCTTATTCCTAGGTGTATCTCTTATATTTTTTTTTTGTCTTGAATGATCACGAGGATGCATTGTTTGACTTATTTCGATAGTTATTTAGTCCGAAAATAAGGTGAACGATTTAATCAATAGTTAGCTAAAGGACCAAATCTTTTAAAACTGCTTCTCGGGACCTCATAAAATTCATATCTTGGCATAACTCGCTTCGCGATTTGAGACCTTTCTCGGACCGATATTTGGCAGCGACTTCATACTTCGAATCTTGAGAGACGTTCATGAAATAATGGCCTTCTCTTCATAATAGGAATTTCTTCACTTGAAGTTTTGAGAGATTTTTCATCTTTGGACCACGACTTCTTCATTTTTCTCCAATCTTTATTTTGGACTTTGATATACAACGATCCGCCTCCTTTTAGGACTTGGATCTATTTATCCTCATACCTTGTTAGGGTCTTTTCGGATAGACTTCTCCATGACTTTTGGGGAGTTCTTGCTTTTCGTCGTGTGTCTCGATCCTTCATATTGATTTTCGATAAATGATTCTTCACATCACTTTTGGATCATTAGCAACAAAATGTAGCCCTCATGCCTTGTTAGGGCCTTTTCGGACTCGCCAATCTTCGCATCCCGCTTCAATAAGTTATGTCTTGGCTATGAACTCTAATCCGTACCGAGCAACTTTTAAACGATCTGGGGCTAGAAGCTAAGTAACCTTTTAAATCGTACAACCTTATTTATTGCAGATAAATTTATTAACAAGCGAAGGGAGAATAGGCTTATAATTAACTCACATAAATTCACAAAAGAATACCGAACTTATAATTGACTCTATCATCTCTCGTCCTCCACAGTTTAAAATCTCAAGGAATGAGACTCGTGGATGCTTAGCCTATTAAATCAAAGTTTTTGGTTTTCGAGTCGCCTATAGGATCTTGCAAATTCTTATACTTTTTCAAGTTTAGAAATCGCGTTTTAAAGTTCCCTTGATAAATGACTCTCTAGGATCAATTATAGGAACTTGCGAAAAGTTCTTGTTCTTAACCCGTGAGAGTTAAGACTTTCGCGTTTTATAGCTCCCTATATAAAAGCCTAGCAAAACTTGACTTAAACACGTTAAGGATACTAGCTAGAGTAAACTTAGGTAAGTAAACTCGGGTTGAGTCAAAATTTTCACGACTAAGAAAAATCTAAAACCACTTTATTGAAAAACTATTCTAGCAATGGAAAAAGGCAAATACAACTATACAACTAAGCCAAAATAGATTAAAAATTTTGAAAAATGTCGAAAAATCAAATTTTCCGGTTAAAATGAGGGCAAATTCATGGAAAAGACCACTTACTTCGATAGAAGTCCCCCCTACACTTGAGATAAACATTGTCCTCAATGTTTAAGCATGTGGGAGTAAACTCCCCTACACTTAGGACATTGTGCACTTTGTTTAAATCATGCTAAGGAAAGGACAACTAAAGTGAATTCAATGTGAACATATAGAATATGAAATATTGAATCACAAGAGTTTAGGATAGAACCGGGAAGATGGGAACACGGTATCACGGTTCGTCAAAAGTCATCAAGGTGGATCTTTGAAGCTTCAATCCCTGCACAGCACAAAAAACAAGACAACAAGCACATACAGGGCTCTCCCATACACTTATGATGAAAGCAGTAAAGGATAGATCACGGGTTGCCTCCCGAGAAGCGCTTGTTTTTGTTCACCGAGTCACGAGCCTGACTCGACCCAATTTTAGTTCATGGGGAACGTGGTGAGGGATGGAATCATCTCTTGAGAGATGTCCTCACCAAAGTACAGCTTCAGACGCTGGCCATTCACCTTGAAATTGGGCCCATTCGGCTGAGAAAGCTCAATGGTCCCATAGGGAAAGACTTTGGCGACGGTGAATGGACCAGACCAGCGGCTCTTCAACTTGCCAGAGAAGATCTTCAATCGAGAGTTAAAGAGTAAGACTTGATCACCAACGTGGAACTCTCGGTTCTTGATTTTTGCGTCATGAATGATCTTCGTCTTCTCCTTGTAGATCAACGAGTTCTCATAAGCTTCATTCCTCAGTTCATTTAGCTCGTTGAGTTGAATCTTGCGATGATCACCGGCTTTGTTGATGTCGAAGTTAGCCCACTTCAAGGCCCAGTGCGCCTTATGTTCCAGCTCGATGGGGAGGTGGCATGCTTTCCCGTACATAAGACGATAAGGTGTACAACCGATCGGGGTCTTGTAAGCAGTACGGAAAGCCCACAGAGCATCATCTAACTTATCGGCCCACGCGGCACGATGCTCTCCCATAGTACGCTCCAAAATTATCTTCAAGCCACGGTTGGATATCTCGGCTTGCCCATTGGTTTAGGGATGATAAGCGGTGGAAAGACGGTGAGTGACACCATACTTAGCCATGACTCTTGCAAATTGATCATTGCAAAAATGAGTCCCGTGGTCACTGATGATAGCACGAGGAACGCCAAATCGAGCGAAAAGCTGCTTTAAAAAGTTCACAACCACCTTCGCATCATTCGTAGGGAGAGCCTTGGCTTCAACCCATTTAGAAACGTAGTCGACGGCGACGAGGATGTACTTGTTCCCTTTGGAGGATGGAAATGGCCCCATAAAGTCGATGCCCCATACATCAAAGATTTCACATTCCTGTATGAAATTTTGAGGCATCTCATCCTTATGTGTGATCTTGCCCTGACGTTGGCAAGCATCACAATGCTTAACCATTTCGTGAGCGTCACGATAAATGGTGGGCCAGTAGAATCCAGAATCAAACACTTTCTTAGCGGTGTAGTTGGGACCAAAGTGACCACCGGTGGGTCCTTTGTGGCAAGCTTGGAGGATGTCAAAAGCTGTCGGTCCGTCAACACATCGACGAATGATCAGATCAGCACATTGTTTGAATAGAAAAGGGTCATCCCAAAAGTAAGTCTTAACATCATTCAAGAACTTCTTCTTTTGTTGGGATGTTAACCCTTTGATGAGAATACCACCCGCTAAGTAGTTTGTAATGTCCGCAAACCACGGGGTGCCATCAAGATTGAGATTTATAGACATTAAGGTCTCAAGGGGGAAAGAGTCATTGATCTCTTTGTTCAGATGTTCCCCTTGATATGGATCCTCAAGTCTGCTCAGATGATCCGCGGCCAGGTTCTCGGCTCCCTTCTTGTCACGAATTTCAATGTTGAATTCTTGAAGGAGTAAAACCCAGCGAAGAAGTCTTGGCTTAGAATCATGCTTTGTCATCAAGTACTTCAACGCGGAATGGTCCGTGTATACGATGGTGGGGGATAAAACAAGATAGGGGCGAAATTTTTCAAAAGCATAGACAACAGCTAAAAGCTCTTTTTCGGTTGTCGTATAATGCAATTGAGCCCCCGTCATTGTCTTGCTAGCATAGTGGATTGGTTGGAAGTGTTTATTCACTCTTTGGCCCAAAACCGCACCAATAGCAAAGTCGCTAGCATCGCACATCAACTCGAAAGGCAGCTCCCAATTAGGGGTAACCAAGACGGGTGCCTTAGTAAGCTTATCCTTAAGCAAATTGAAGGCTTCAAGGCACTCTTTGGAAAAGATAAAAGGAGTATCTTTTTCCAAGAGGTGGGTCATCGGGCGAGCGATTTTAGAGAAATCCTGAATGAATCGACGATAGAAGCCCGCATGACCCAGAAAACTTCTCACACCCTTCACGGTTGAAGGTGGAGGTAATTTGGCTATGACATCAACTTTAGCACGGTCGACTTCAAGACCGGCTTTAGAGATTTTGTGTCCTAGCACAATGCCTTCTTTTACCATACAATGGCATTTTTCCCAATTCAGAACAAGGCGAGTGTCTTCGCACCGCGTAAGCATACGTTCCAAATTGGCAAGGCAAGAAGAGAAGGAATCCCCGAAGACCGAGAAATCATCCATGAAGACTTCCATGGTTTGCTCAACCATGTCATGGAAGATAGCCAACATGCACCTTTGGAAAGTCCCGGGGGCATTGCATAAGCCAAAAGGCATTCTTTTGTAAGCAAATGTGCCATAGGGACAAGTGAATGTTGTATTCTCTTAATCTTGGGGATCGATGGGTATTTGGAAATAACCCGAGAAACCATCAAGAAAGCAGTAATATTCATTACCCGCTAAACGTTCAAGCATTTGGTCCATAAAAGGTAGAGGGAAATGATCCTTTCTAGTGGCATCATTGAGTTTGCGGTAGTCTATACAAACTCTCCACCCAGTAACAAGACGGGTAGGAATTAACTCGTTGTTTGCATTGGGCACAACGGTGATTCTGCCTTTCTTAGGCACACAATGGACTGGACTAACCCATGGTGAATCCGAAATAGGGTAAATCATACCCGCATCAAGAAGTTTGATAACCTCTTTTTTGATGACTTCATGGATTTTAGGATTCACCCTTCGTTGGCTTTGAATTGTGGGCTTAAAGTCGTCCTCCATGAGAATTTTATGTGTGCAAAAGTGAGGATCAATTCCACGGATGTCTGAGATTTTCCAATCGATAGCTCTTTTATGCTTCTTCAACACGGCGACAAGTCTTGCTTTTTCGTCTTCTTTTAGATCCTTTGCGATGATGACCGGTAACTTCTCGTTGTCTTCCAGGAAAACGTACTCAAGATGAGGAGGTAGGTCCTTAAGCTCGAGAGTGGGAGGATCCTCAATAGATGGTGAAACTAATGATGGATCATCATTAGTCACCTCTTTAGGAGCAGGAGGAGAGAACGGGTCTTCATTGAGAAGTCTCTCAATAGTACGAATATCTTCGTCCCAATTGGTGGACAAATTATCATACTTAATATCAAGAGGACCCAAGCTAGCTTTGAAATCATCCAAGTCACTTTCTCCAAAAGGAGTCAGTGCCGGAGCAATTGAGGCAACGGTCTCAACATTGGGTAGAGAAGAAAGAGTACTTTTGCAAGCATCATGAAAATGTTCTTCACAAGCCTCATCGAGAACATCAATAGCATTAACACTCTCATATGAATAAGGTTGCTTAGAAATCTTACCCATGTTGAAGACAATTTTATCGTCACCAACTCTCATGATTATTTCGCCCGCGGCTACATCAATGAGAGTGCGACCGGTCCTCAGAAATGGACGTCCAACGATTAATGGAACACGAGGACCCATCTCGTAGTCAACGACAAAAAAATCCGCCAGGAAGGTGAATTTGTCAACGCCAACAAAGACATCTTCGGCTATCCCCACTGGATAAGCAACCGTACGGTTGGCTAATTCCAAAGTCATTTTGGTGGGGACTAGCTCGGGAAGAGATAATTGCTTCCAAACACTTAAAGGCATTAAGTTTATACTGGCACCTAGATCGGCTAGGGCCATGTAATTCTCTACTCCCGGGAAGTTGCAAGGAATCAAGAAGCGACCCGGATCACCAAGTTTGGTGGGCAATTTCCTTAAGAGCACTGCGGAGCAGTTCTCATTAAGTTGGGTCTGAGCAATGTCAAGAAGCTTTTCCTTATCACTTAGAAGATCTTTAAACATCTTAGCGTATTTGGGCATGTGAGCGAGAGCCTCGGCAAAGGAGATGTTAAAATTCAATTGTTTAAACATTTTTAGAAAGTTTGAAACCTGAATATCATCCTTGCTCTTTTGCTTCTCTTTCCTCAACCTTGAAGGATAAGGTATATTGGATGAAGAAGAAGGCTTTAAGGGAGTAGGATCACTCACAACCACGGGTGGTGGGGAAATGGGGATAGAAGGTGAAGGAGGTGAGGAAAGTTGCTCTTTTTCCTTGTTCACAATCACGGGTGGAGGTGTAGGAAGCTCGGGTTCCATATAACCTTTTCCACTACGAGTGGTGATTGCTTTCATCTCCCCTCTTGGATTCGTAACGATATTACTCGGAAGAGTACCCGAAGAAGAGGGTTGATTACCTTGGATGAGCGAACCAATCATATCACGAAGGTGAACCGCTTGATTATTAAAAGAGTCTCTCATGTTTGCATTAATTTCATTGCTGTGTTTTGCCATGTCATTCCTTAGCTCGGCTCGAATATCGTTCCCTTGTTTCGCCATTTCGCCCTTCAAGTTGCGGACTTGACTCTAAAGATTCGTCACCATCTCCCGATTAGTCTTCATGAATGTCTCGACGTCTGGACTCACTGCCATCGGTTGATTGAGAGGTGGGGCTTGGTAAGCTTGAGAATTTCCTTGAGTTGGGTATGGGTTTGGTTGGGATTGATATTGATTGTTTGCACGAGGTTGGGATTGGTTGTAGCTTTGTTGTTGGTTTTGGTTTGCAGGAGGGAAACCAGGTGGAGCAAGATAGTTGTTCGAACGATAACTTAGCAAGCCACGGTCTCCTTGAGGGCGGGCTTGATAGCCTCCCGTGGGATAAGTGTCGTAAGCTGCGTTAACGTTTTCAGAAAAATTGCCTTGGGTAGAAGGACAATCATTATAAGAATGAGGACCACCACATGTGCCACAAGAAATAGCAACGGCTTTAGCTTGTTGAAAGTGGTTTGTGGCCATGGTCATGAAATTCTTGTTCATTTCAGCGAGTTGTCGAGAAATTTCAGTCATTTCAGGAGTGGAGGTAGTAGAAGAAACATTGACTCTCTGATTAGATCTTGAGGATGCGGATGAATCCCAATTCTTGTGGTGAGTAGTCATGTTTTCGATCAACTCTCGACACTCCTTCGGTCTTATTTTCATAAAAGTACCACCGGCGGCAGCATTGATCATGTCACGATCACGAAAAGTGAGACCATTGTAGAAGGTGTCAATGGGAGTGACGGGGAGCATATTGTGATTTGGACAGCGGTCAATCAAATCATTGTATCGATCCCAAGCATCGAAGAGCGATTCATCATTCTCTTGCATGAATCCACTGATTTGGTTACGAAGGCTAGTGACCATGGATGGAGGGAAGTAGCGCGATAAAAAGCGTTAAGTCATGTCATTCCACGTATGAATAGAATTCTTAGGAAGACGGTCAAACCATTTTTCGGCATGGTGAGAAAGCGAGTGGGGAAAGAGTTGAAGGCGAAGGTCATCCATAGAAACACCGGAGCACTTCATGCTTTGGGTTATGGTAATGAATTTGTCGAGGTGTTTGTTGGTATCATCATCCGGAATTCCACGAAATGGGTTAGTTTGCACTTGTTGGATCATGTGATGCTTCAACGAAAACTCCTGAGCCGTGACGTGCATTGGCGCAATCGGGCCTCCGCGTCCGTTCATGGTGGGTTGACACAATTCCTCCATTGTTCGTAAATCAGGTAGGTGGACATTGTTGTTGTTGTTATTATTCAAATTGGGTAGAGGTGGGTTATTATTGTTGTTATTAACACCAGCCATATCTAGATCTTCACGAGTCTCGGGCTCAGAATAGTTCGAAGATCTAGTACGCATACACCTGCAGAAGAAAAATATACACAAAGAGAATATCTATATAATCTTTTTGTTGCAAAATCTTTTGAAAAGAATTGCTTTTTAATGATTTTTTAATGTTTTTGTATTTTTGAAGAGTTTTATATTTTTTATGGATTTTTAAAAATTTTTAAAGCAAGGAAAATAACGTTCAAAGAACGAATCCCAAAATTCAATGCGTCTCTCACTAGAAACCGTTAATCGTAACGAAAAGAGCCGGCAGCGGCGCCATTTAATACTTGGCTTTTACACCTCGTATAAAATCTTATCGTCCGAATCCTTTCGAATTGAAAACCGGTCTTCAGTGCGACTCAGTCGTCTTTTGGTGAATCAAGAGAATGGTTTGGTTTGTTGTTTATTTTAAACTAATAGCAAGAAATTTAAGTGTCGTTGAGTGAATGGAAGAATAAAGATTAATACTAAAATGACGAATAAAAATAAATGCTTGAAAACTTCAAAGCTAGATTAGAAAAATGCTTTAACACTTAATAAAAATCTTACACTTAGAAAATTTAATGAAAACAATACACTAAATAAGCCTAATCGGAATATCACAAATAATAACTCAATCGGAATGAGCCCAAAAAGGTGTCCCGATCGGAATATATTCCGATCGGTTGATCGGAAAGTTGGTAGTGACCTGTGATCGGAATGTGGGATAATGGCCACAATCGGAATATCAAACTTGACCAAATCGGAATAATGAGCAAGAATGCCAATCGGAACATTAAGAAAACTACTATCATCGGAATACTAGACAGAAACCCCCAATCGGAATAAGCAACAGGGCAACCGTCGGAATGTGAAAGCCCTATTCCGATCTCTATGATCGGAATATCAGGGGTGAAAATCGGAATATGGGGAAACCCTTTTCCTATTGGCAAATCGGAAAAGGTGAGGGCTGCTCGGAATGTCTCGATCGGAAAGGGGTTTAATCCCTTTCCGATTTTTGTGGGATTCGGTTAAAAAGTAAGAAATTAAGCTATTAGAATGAGCTTATTCCCAAGACTATAACGAATCAACCAAATCGGATCAAATAAGCACTAATCTCAACTTATCTAACCTCAAAATAATCAAACTTATGGATCAAACAATAAAAACATGAACTTTTAAAGAAAGCTTTTTATAAGAAAGTAAGCTAATCATAAAAATAAGCCAATAAGCACAAAAGTCTTAAAGCTTAATCAAATGAAAACTTATGAAATGATCAAAAGATTAACTTTTTAAGCACGAAATCAATTAGAACAACACGGATCATATGATAATCGCACCAAAATCAATCTAAAATCAAAGAAAAGTAGAAGGAGATTAAGGATTAAAAGCTTAAAATAGAACTTGATTAATGAAAATAAGCAATACAAAGTGTTTATTCTTGAAAGATTAAAAGCAAAGATGAAATCTAGTGTGAGAAAGTTTAAGACTTTCTCTCTCTAAAACTAGAAAGAAAATGAAAAAGTGAAAATTAACTAAACTATCTAACCACCCTCCTAATGACTTTTAGGAGGGTATTTATAGGGAAGGTGGAAGGAGTGCATGTGTTGCATCTTCTTTCTTGCTTTCTTCACGTTTTCTCGACTCGACTTTAATTCTTTGTCTTTGTCGTCTCGGGATTTGAACTTGTCTTTTAATTTTCTTCTTCTATTAGACTTAAGTTCTTCGACTTCGTTAAACTTCCGTCTTTAGACTTTTTCTTCGATAAATCTTCAGAATAGGCCTTGGACTTCCGTTCTTTTTGCACACTTGATCTTTTGACTTCGTCTTTTCCCGTTTTCTTCGATAAAAGCCCGTGAAAACCCGTGTTTTCTTCCTTTTTCATATTTTGGTCCTAAAACACAATAAAAACACAAACCACGCATAATTCCGACTTTTACGACATAAATCACACGTTTTGGTCTTGTTATTATTGGAAATAAGTGGTAAAAGGATAAGTGTTTTCACACTTATTAGTTATCTTATTTAGCACATTAATTAATTCTTAAACAAATAGACAAAATGGGGTTTGGGGTTACCCAAAACCGCACTAAAGTACAGATTTGAATGGTAATCCACCACCTAAAACCCACGTTTAGACTTTGCACTCCAATTAAGCCTGCTGCTAACTGTTGACTCTTCTGAAATTTGAGTCAGAGTGCAGGCACTCCATAAACAGAAGAGTTTGTTGGAATTGCAAAAGGCATTCCATTGGAAGTGCAAACGGCGTTTCATAAAGCTGAGCTGAACTTTCCTAAGAGGTTTTTATATCAGGTTCTTCTTGCTGCATTGGAACACTAGATTTATTTTATAAGATTATGGGTATGCAAAGATGTAAAGGAATGAGAGCTGTAGCTTATTTGTGAATTTTGCATCATTATAGTCGTATATTTGATCTTTTAAGCGCATTCTTCCTCATATTTATTACACATTTTTGCAACTTTGTAGCTCTCAAGATTGGCCGACGTAATTGAACTTGCCTGTTGCATACACCCTTTACGGGGCTGAGGTAAATATGAGACACTTATTTGTTCGGTTTATAATTCCACCTCTTTTTGATTATTTTTCTGTAGGTGATTATTTGGGACTAAAGTAAACCTGTATTTCTAAGATGCTGGCTCACTGGTCTATTTTCTATTTGGTTAAATTCTTGGCACCAATAGAGGATCCCATAGCAGAGGTAGTCATATGTGGGTGGTAAAGCTGCTATACTGAAGATAGAACAAAAACGAATGTGTGACTCATATACAAGGCGAAATCAATGATAGTCATGGTGATAATAAAGAATAATGTGTAGGAACAAGCAGTGGCAAACTTCAAGGTAAATATTATCTCTGATTGTTTTTCTTTGTCGCATTGTATTTATGTCGCACCTACATACAACAAAACATGCAAAACTATTACACCAGCAACGACAACCAAGAAAATAGTATGTGTTACTTTTTATATTTCTATAACACATTAGTAATTTTCTGTGAAGAACTTTATATATCTTATTAACGTACTATTTGGAATATGTGCAACTAATTATTAGTTCGATTCTTGGTCAATAATATAAGTGGAATTATTCTTTATCCCCAATTTTATCATCTGTTTTTTTGTGGAAAATATACAAATCATCTAAAATGATCAGTAGTATAAGGTAGAACAAAAATATAGCCTCAGCTTTCAATCATGTGATTTCTTTACATAACATCTTATTTAAGTGTGCCTATGAAACTAGCAATTCTTTATTTATAAATGACTTTCCATTTGATGCATATTGTTTCTTTCAATGTGTAGGTTATTCACATATGAGTCAGATAAAGCAGAACAATCATGGTGCAGGACACTATAGTTCGAGTGGAAATATGACAGTCTCGATGTAATACCATATCTTCTAATACGAGATTGCAACAGATGCAATGCCAAAATACCTTAGCTTTTTACCCAGAAGTGATGCATATTTGGGGAAATGAGACCGATTGCACCGGCTATCACAATCTTCCTTCTAGCATGCTTGGTTTTTTAATCTAAAATGTAAAACATCTTTATTTTATTTTATCATAAGGTTCTACTTCTGAGCTTTAGGTAAACACTGTTGTATACGGTCGGTCGGAAACAAATTACATACATTCAACAGCCCCGCAGCAACGCGCGGGTTTACATCCTTGTTGAAGACAATAGTCTGAAATTTTGTACATTTTAATACTTAGGTCAAATGATAAATGAATCTTGCCTCGAAAACTAAAAGCACAAAAACTTTTGTCTATGTAAATTTTTTAGTACGAACACTCCTTTCACATGAGCAACTCTTCTTTTTCTTGGGAACGGAGGGCCTTTCATGAAAGCTTCTTTTAGGGCGAATAAAGAGAAACATTTCCCCTTTTTTTGCTCTTGAAATAAATTTGTATTTTTTTCGTCTTAAATATATATATTCTTTCTTTTTAATTTTGTTTATCTTAAAGTTGTTATCTTAAACTAAAATTGATATCTCTACTACTTATAAAGTAAATACCCCAAAACCTTAAATGTTGAAAAACTTTTTAATTAAGGAAATGTTGAAAATTAATTACACTTGAAAACAATATCAAACACAACTTTGGTTAATAAAGGCAATGTTGAAATCTCATTCGGTTAATAAAGGCTGCATATCATAATTTATATGGTCCTAGAAAATTCATTGAATTGTATTTTTTGAAATCTTTACTACTTATAAAGGAAAAACCCCAAAACCTTAAATGTTGAAAAATGACTTAATTATGGAATTGTTGAAAAATTAAGAAGTTAGATATTAATTATGGAATTGTTCGAAAAATTAAATGCACATAAGTTGGATAAAATAGGAAATGTTGAAAAATTAAACCATAAACAATTGCATAAGTTATCGGGTCACGGGTTCCACCACCGGATTAATTCGGTCGAGTAACTTGGTCACGGTTCCACCAACGGGTCAACCCGGTCGAGTCATCGGGTCACGGATCGACCATCGGACCAACCCGATTGAGTCACCGAGTAACGGGTTCGGCCATCGGGCCAATCTTTTTGAGTCACAGGTTCGACCATCAGGTTAACCCGATCGAGTCACCGGGTCACGGGTTCGACAACCGGGTCAATCCTGTCAAGCCACCGGGTCACTGGTTTCGACCACCGGGTCAATCCTATCGAGTCACCGGGTCACTGGTTCAACCACTGGGACACGGGTTCGACCACCGAGTCAACCCGATCGAGTCAATGGGAACAGGCTCGCCTACCGGTTCAACCCGTACGAGTCAACGGGTTACCGATTCGACCATCGGGTCAATTAATAAATCATTAACTATCTATCGCTAGGCAATTATTGGGTCACGAGTTCGACCATCGAATCAATTAGCATATCATTAATTATATGTCTTTAGGTAATTTCGCTGCTACGCGCGGGTAATCGTCTAGTTGATATACAAGTTTGATCAAGTTTACTGTATCGCTTTTTCTTAAAATTTTAGACTAGTAAAGCAAAACACTCAATAATTCGTCAAAAAAATGATTTTTCTTTTATTTAGTAATTTTTTAAATTAAATATGTTTTCAAAATTTTAAAAATAATAAAAATCAAATTATATTTAAATTTGGCTATATTTTTTTAATAAATGTGAAAATTGTTAGAGAAATTTGATGAAGAAAAAAATAACATAAAAGGGTATTTGTCAAATTTGTGAAAAACAAAACTTAAAAACAGACGAGGTAATTACTAAAACTTTATTAGTTAAATTAAAAATAAATTAGATAGAATTAAGTAAAACTCATAATTTTTCATATTTAGAAAATAATAAATACCTCTTTTACTTTATACCCTTTAACTTTATATCTTGAACATGCAAAATTTATAAAAAAAAAATTAAACACTCATATTAATACATATTGAATTTTTTTATGTATAACCACGTGCAAAATTATTAGTTTTATTTATATCGCAATCACAAAACATTAAGCACGTAAAAATTTTATACATTCGTATATTAAAATAAATATGATTATGTGTAAGCCTGATACGTGCACGATACTTAGGGCATCCATTATGATAGTTTACGCAAAGATTTATAAAATGATGAATAGGTTTAAGAGCTTGTAAGCCATAGTGAAGATAGGTTTATAAATAGGTATACAATGTATAAGTCTAGATTATTAGACCTCTTCAAAATTTAATGCATGTGTAAATATTAAGAATTTATAATGTTGAAAAAGTTTATACATAGTGCAAGAAGGTTTATGAAATCAAAAGCTTTATAAATTAATGATTTATTAATTTTTAGACCTTTTAAGAGGTTCATTGTGGGTGCTCTTATAACTAGTTCATATTACAAACTTTAAATAAGATTTTAATTAACTAGATATGGGTAAAATTGTCATATTACTGAAATGGAAAAGAGAAAAAGCTGTAACAAATGTATATTTATTTAATTGTGTATTTTTTATCAGACGATAATAAATTTGAAACGTATGTAAAAGAGAAAAAGCTGTTACAAATACATTTTACTAATCAATTTGGTTCTTTACTTGTTTAAAATACTTATTTAAAATAATAAATTTCTATAATGTTTACACTAAGATTGTGTTTGGCAACAAGAGTTTCAGAATATTTAAAAGCGACAAGCGATAAATGATAAATATTTTAGATGAAAAGTTTATTTGACAATACCCAACAACGTTCAAATATTGTGTAACTGTTTCAATCTCATTTGTTTATAGAATTATATTTATACCCTCAAATAAATTTATAATATTTTTAATTACGTTATGACTCGGGCATAGCGGTGAAAGTTTGAGCGACATATAATTAATGATATACGATATTGTGGTAAGTGTTTCGTCTAACGTTCAAATGTGAAACCATTAAAATGTAATTGCAAACGGTCATAACATGCGATAAATTCTTAACATGTATCAAACAACATATAAAATTTATATGTGAAACTAAAAATGAAACATTACATAAATTATAGAATAAAATATGACAACAAACGTTATTTGTTAGGTAAAGTTTTTTAATACACGCCATTTGAAAATGAGATGCAAGTAATGGTTCTTTGAGAATATTGATGCACTTTTCTAATTCTCAAACCATGCATTATATAAGGATAGATAATTAGCGGCGGACCTAGACGAAGATCTACCATGGTTCTCTTTAGTGACCAACATAGACAAAATTCTAATATGGTCCAATGAAAAAACATTAACGAGTAGATTAGTCGACTGTTCAATATGTTGGGTCGGGCATCTCACAATATCAAGTTAAGGTGTTTACAATTGATTTTTCATAAAGCTTATAATTTGAAAACTAGTCATGATTGTATAATTAGTTTTTTTTTTCTCAAATCCTCTAATGCATATTTGTATAAAGGATAATAAAAGTCTATTTTATATACTACTTCTTTCGTTTCAAAATTATTTTTCACAAACAAAATAGCACAGATTTAAAAAAATAGTATTATTATAACAATTTTACCTTTAAATAATTAATTTTTTTTTTGTGTTTGTAATAATAACATGAGGATAAACTGAAACTAAATTTCCTATTTAATTTTTGAAATAGATAATTATTTTGGAACAACTCAAAATAAAACAGTGAACAATAATTTAGGACAAAAATAGTACTTATTGTTATATGCTAATCGCTTTTAATCACTTTTATTTAAACAAACATATAATTTTAATGATACCAACTTGAATACTTAGCAAAGATTATCATACTATCTTATTAAGCATTTAACCCTTTTATTTATAGAATATTTGACAATTTCAAGTTACAATACATGATGCTATTTTTACAAGCAAAACAAACATACATACATACATACTAAAAGTAGAAAACTTAAATAACACATAGTAATTTATACTACTTTATAAAACATTTAGCACTTTTTATTTTTAAAAGTCTTAAAAAAATTAAGCCTCAAACATTGCTAAAAAAGAAGTTTTAATAATTGAGTCAATTTTGTTTAAAAATAGTCAACCTAGAAACCAAAACGTAATTCTCTTATAAATACAATGTAACCGTCCGTAGCTATTCACTAAATGCATCACAATTTCTAAAAATGAAAATATAAATATGTAATAAATACACATTTAAGAAAGTTAAATATTCTTTATTATATAAAGTTGTAACAGCATTAGATTTGTAACAGCTACTATTTCATCATAACGACAATTCCAATATAATGAAAATTAAATAAAGAATCGTAACAACCTAAATATTAAAATTAGACACCAATTATATATAGTTACCCCTAAAATGAAAAACAAATCAAACAAGACAGAAACATAGAACATATTCATTTCTTTATTCTTTCTTTGGCATAACATCACCTGACCGTCGCCTCCATCACTATCGGGATCCGCCAGCAACACCGTCGCATATATCGCTAATCAGTTGTTTAAGTTTGCGTGTTTTTGCTGGTGTTTTTTAATTTCGGTGGGGTTTTTCATTTTTTATCTATTATTACCTGTCACAAAGTCTTGGTGGTATAAGACCAAGACTGTTGTTCGTTTTGGTTTCATCTTTGGTTATTTGGATGGTTGTTCATCGCAACTATCATCGCAATCTAAGATGTGTTCATGAACTTGGGCTGTCTTAGACGGGTAAGATGGATTTAAGTTGTCTCAACTTTTTAGAAGAAAGAGAAAAGCAACAAGAAAACAACATTTTGTTAGCCCGTATACTATGTTTGATCACTATTGTATTATAATATTTCATTATTTTTGTTAATGATTTAATCTAGCTTAAAAGTTGGAGAAGAATGAAAGTCATTTATTTTTTTCTATAATTTGCCTTTAAATACAAAATAGGTGTAGTTCGTATTGAATAATACTTTCATTTTTTTCATTCAAAAGATTGTAAATTTTATTTGCGTTCTTTTTCAATTGCTTTCTTGTATTCGTTTTTATTATTGGGCTTTTACAAAGTTGCTCTCAACACAACTTTGAAGTTGCCCTGAACGGGCTCAACCCAACATAAGAAAAACTATTATGCTACTTAAAGATTCTAGCCATCTTTTTTAGTTACAATTATTTTAACCCTTTGATAAATATCACACTTCGTGTTGTGATACTCCTTTTAGTTATTATTATTAAAAGTTGTCATTTATTCATATAATTATTGTTCGAAAAGTTTAAGACCTGTATAATACTGGTTCTTCGCAAAATTTGCCATCGGGTACCCGCCGCCGCATTGCGCGGGTACCCGGCTAGTTAATATATTAAAATTTAAGGGCATCCACAATGCAAAACTATGAAAAGCTTTTCACGATTTTAAAAAGCTTTTAGGAAGGCTTTTTTGCATTGTTTTTTTGGAAACGGCAAATAATTCAACGGACGCCTACTCGTAATATTTCAACGAGTACCCCGAGTTCGAGCACCGCATAGCGGGCAAACCCAGCCCCCAAAGGGATCTCCAGGGAGAATTTTCCACGTGTGCCCGTGTGAGGTATGAGTTACATTATGCTAATGCGACGACCACAAGGATCGAACTCACAACCTGCAGCCCACAGTCGTTGTAAACCCAGTGCATCGCGCCAGCTGGGCTGAAGGTCATTTTCCTTTTTTGCATTGTGACAAGAGGTTTTCCAAGCTTTTACAAAAACTTGTTAGCAATAAATAACTCATGCATTTATAACATTTAATACAAATACAATATTAATTGTAAAAAGTCATTTGCATTATTTGTACGAGGCATCCGGAACCCGTGCGTTGCACTAAGGAGGCTTGGGTTGCTCTTCTTGAGGGCACGATAGTTGCTGTTTTTGAACAAATTGTAATATTTTGTATTTCTAATTTTGTACTTTTAATTATTTATGTTATTTTTATATTTTATAGGTTTTTTTAATCAAAAGAACATTGGGCTTTTACAATATGGGCTTTTACAATAACTTTATAGGCTTGTTAGAAAAAACCTTAATGGGCTTATTTGTTAAATGAGGTGATTTGTTATTGGGTCTTGTTAAGTTACAAATGATATTAATCAAACAAATGTATAAAGTTTATAAAAAAAACAAACGTATGAACACTTCATCTTCGGCTTCCTCTATACGCTTCTACACACAACCGTTATCAATCTGCAACAGTAAAGGCCAAGTGCAAGATTAACGAAAGGGCGTCATCGCATTAATTAGGTATTGTTTTTAACCACAAATTTGTTTAATCTTCTTCTATATAATGATGATTAGCATTAGGATAGTTTCAATCAAACTAAAATTAATCTACTCTTTACTATTCATCTTTTATCAATGGCAAATTCAAGTTCATCTTCTTTGATCTTGAAAGAACTTAAGGACGTTTGTGGGTACACTAATACTGGAAAATGCATGAGTTTTTATTTTAATCAAATGGCTATTAATGAAGAAAGCTTTGCTACTGTGTTGAGGGGTCAAGTTGAAAATGTTAAGAATAATTTGATTAGGATTGGTTTATTGATTGCTGAATTTGAAAAGAAAGATGAAGAACTGGAAGTTGATTTAAAAAGTTTAGGTTATTTAAGGGAGTATCATGACACTGAAACCGAGAAGCTTGGTACTTTGAATGGGATGTTGGCTAAGGCTAGGATTCGCTTGAATGAACTCCAGTTTCAAGCTCAGTTGATGGAACTCTCTGATTAGGTCTCTATGTTTAGTGTTTCTTTTGTTGTTAATCATGATGTAGCAATCTTTTGTGGTTAGTTAATGTTGCCATCTTTTGGTTATGAACTTGTAAGCTTCGAATGGATGTAATGGATTATTAATGGAATATGAAAGTTGTTTCTGGTTATGTTTATATATTGTGTTATTGTGATTTAATTTTAGCATTAAGTTATTCCAAACATTCTATTTGTTATTCATGGAAACAAACACTCCAAGTTAATATTTGTTTTTATTCCTTTTTTGTTAGATAGATGTAATTGTCGGTTTTTTTAATTGAAAACATCATATTTCATTTCATTCATCTGAAATGACGATCTATCATTTTAATTCATATTTTTCAATTTTCTTAATTCTAATTTTATGTAATTAAAATTGGGTATTATCTTTGCAGGTTTTTTATATCGGATCATTGAAAAAGTCTAAAACAGGTTTGTTTTCATTTTATCTTTAATTAATTTTTGTTGGATCATTGAAAAAGTCTAAAACAGGTTTGTTTTCATTTTATCTTTAGTTAATTTTTGTTTTTTCGTGTTTGTAATTAGGCTTGGATCTGATTTATCTTTAAGATAGATTGTTAAAATTTTTTAATTTTTTGAAATAAAATTGGGTATTTTCTTTGCATTCTGTTTTTTCATTTTTCTAGTTAAGGTTTGATTTGATTTATCTAATAGCAACATGAAATTAAAAGAAATGGAAAAAAATATGACTATGTTTTTATTCAAAATGAATCTGTTATGAATAAGAAAACTGTTAACATAGATTGTTAAAAGCTTCCTTGAAAACGATGTTTCGTGTTCGATTTTTGAGCTCAGGGTCTTCATCTTCAGTCATCAAAAGTTTTAGTCCTTTTGGTGAAGTTACTCTAGATAGAGCTACATAGAGTTGACCATGGCTAAAAACAGGGGTGGGTAAATAAACACCAACATAGTTGAGTGACTGCCCTTGACTTTTGTTTATAGTCATCGCATAGCAAGGCTTGACAGGAAATTGCCTTCGTTTCATGATAAATGGCCATTGTGTTTGCGTAGATGTGAGAGTTATTCTTGGGATAAGAACACTTTCTCCCACGTTTGATCCTGTAAGAATCTGGGCGCGAATGACAAATTGACCCAAATCAGTTATGATCAGTCGTGTCCCATTGCATAATCCCATGCTTGGATTTAAATTACGCAAAAGCATAATAGGCAATTCTTTTTTCAAATTTAATTCATGAGGTGGCATGCCTGGGAATTTTTGTAGGATATGTAAATCTTGCTTATGTTTTAGAGAGAGAAAGAGATAGAGAGATGGTGAGAACACACACACTTAGAGAGAGAAAGTGAAAGAAAAACACTTTTTTACTATGTGTAAAATAAAGAACCACACCACCCTCTCCATCTAAGTAGAGGGTTTATATACCCAAGCCCTTGACATGGGCTTGAGCTTACATTTAGCCCGACCTACACATGTTGTAGGCTAGGCTTGTTCTTGTTTGTTAAATAAAGATAATTAACTAAACTACGAGCTATTACATGGACTATTGTTGGAGTGACCGATCCTTCTTAATACGTAAAACGTATTTCCAACAATCTCCCCCTAAGGGAGGTCACTCCAGACAAGGGCATTACCCAAGTTACAATAATAAGATAAACCTAGCATACTATGATTGTCTTGAGCTCGTAGTCTTCGTCTTTCTTTTCTTTTTCTTTTCTGGTGAACATGCTGATGTGATCTTTGATATCAATCTTGAGCATTAATCTCTTTCTTTGATCTCGTGCATCCATCACTTGTGATCTTCGCCTCCTCATGACCTCACGTCCCACATACTTATACCTTAGTAATTCTTGAAAGCTTCTGAGTTCAATACAGCAGAAGACTTAACTTTTAGGCTTTCTTGAATTAGATGAGGTATTAAGTGTATAAAGTATAAGCATGCGGGGATGAATTCTTCTCGGATTCCGCAATGCCACCGTCTTCAAATGCCGCAACATAAGTAGACACGAACGAAATGGCTTTGAACATTTCATTCTAATTCGGTAGCATTTTACCTCCGGTCGGTGAAGACCGTTGGACGATATAAAATATCGTACTTGTGGCAGGTAGATTTAATTAAAAATCTCCTTGACAAGATTTCGCGGGTAAACCCGTTCTCTTTACTCGACCGTCCAAAGCTGACTGCGAACGTAAAGAGTGAATCATTTGGATAAAATTATCCGCATGATTTAAGCCGTCAATTCTGATTCCTGGAACAAGTGAAATTCAATTAAGAACCGCACCATCGTTGCTTTCCGGTTCTCACGAGCTTGATTCATATTGAATCTTGCAAGTTACCTACCAAGTGTTGTTTGATGTTAACACTAGAAGGATTTCCACTCATCACTGTGAACACTAAGGTATCACTCTGAGTGTTTTGGCAAGATCACTGAGATTTTGTGTAGAGGCTTGGAACGTGTTTAAGTTCAGTTAAGAATTAAACCACTGTTGCTTTCTAGTTATCACAAGCTTGATTCATAAAGAATCGCACAAGTCACCTACCATGAGCTTTTTGATATTCGCTCAAGAAGGATTTCCATCTTCATTGTAAATACTTTCGTATTACTCGGATGTTCAGGCAAGATCATGATGATTTTGCGTAGGACTCTTAAGATCTTTCTTACTTTTCACAGTGTGTGAAGAAGCGAGGAATTATGGAAATGTGTCCTAATGAGATATTTGATGATCTCAAATGGCTCTAGACTCGATCGTGCACTTTGGATTTTAGTGATCGAAGGCTGGAGAGGAGTGCCACCTTTTCAATACCAATTTATTCGGAATGAATAAATCAATAGATGATGTGTTGTCTCCGAGTGATTAAAACAAATACCTTTTGAGAGATATCTGAGTTAGCTGGGATGGGTTGTGCATTGCATCACTGGGTCCATGATGTCTGTCTTCAATATCGAGAATCATTAAAATGATCTCAATAGCATATGTGTTGACCCGGTTTCTGCCTAAAGTTGTAAGGAGGGCTTCTTTCTTTACACCCTTTATCTTTACAATTCTTTTTCATTCTTCAACCCCTTCAATGCTTACCAATACGTCAGAACTAGCACCTTGTTGTGATTGTTCCAGTGCTAACTTAAGTACTTGGTCGGCATTCAACTACGTTCACAATCTTTTCTCCAACTTTCCTAAGGTCTACTATTTCTAGCTATGGAATGTCCTTGGGAAGATTCCTCCGGTTCTGGAAGAATCATTGGACTTAACCTATCCTACCATCCTTATGTAACCACAATCTTCATCGTCGTGAAATAAATGGGTGTTGGTAAGTATATGTCACCATGAAAATCCATTTTGATATGCAAATCCGTTTTGCTCCCCCTTAACATATGCCACGATATTCGAAAATATTTCGCATATGTCGGGATGAGCCAGCACATTAAGTCAAACCATTTGTGATAATATCCCATATTAAATCACATTTTCTCCCCCATATTAAAAATATTAACCCAATCGATGTTTTTAATATCAATTGATTTAATGAAGTTTTAACAAAGGTTTTGGGAAGAAAAATGCAAGTCCGTTTTAATCTTCTTGATATCAAATTGTATGAGATATGATACCGATTTGTAACATGATCACATATTCACCATATTAGAAAAGAATTGACAAGGTTGGACCTGATAGATGAGAACATCATATGAGAAGATCAAATGGTTCTTGTCAGCATATGTTGGTCGCCTCGTCACGTCTGAAGTCATCTCTTGACACCACATGTACGATTGGTATTGTTGTCTTGATACCAGTTAGTGAGCTTGGCACGTTCGGCATCGAAGATTCTGAATGCTTGACAATTTCTCCCCCTCAATTGTTGACTCGTGTTCTATTGAAAGAGCTGTAGTCGTCGGTTGAGTAGTCGCATCGTCGAGTATGTAGATACCAATTGTAGATTGCTATGGTTGTAGAGATGATAACTTCATAAAAACAAGACTTCTCTTGTTTTAACAAATAAATGCACTGAAACGTACATAGATTTGTGTTAGACCAAGTTATAAAGTAAACTTGATCCCTTACAAGGTTTTAAAGTAAACCTTGCCGGAGAAAATTAATTCCCGTTGTGAGCCAAAGCTTTCATAAGAAATACTTGACTTTAATGTGAAAACCGGGTTGCAGTCAGAAATAACTACAAGCCATTTGGCATGTTTTATGAAATATTTACAACTTTTGTACGAACTCTATTTATAGCGTCGTGTCAATATTAATCGACATTTCTAAGGCCGTAAATATTATCGTACCACAAGACATGCCTTTGAAAAATAAAGTAAAAATATTTTTGGAATTTTCTAGAGTTTTCATTTTTTATGGTTTTTATATGGTTTTATATTTTTGTATTTTGCTTTTGTGGATAAAAATATAACCAATATATACAAATGATCACCAAGGATACGGAGAATAGTTTTACCACCACTATTCTTTCGTTTCATCTGCCAATTCCTTAAGAGTCTCCGGCGAGAAGGTTCTCATTCCTAGCTTGTCGGCCAAAAATTCAATTCGAGCGCGATCTAAAGCCTTCGTGAAAATATCCGCCAATTGATACTCAGATCGGACAAAGTAAATCTCGATTACTCCATTTTCCACTTGCTCCTTGATGAAATGGTAACGAATGTCGATATGCTTCGACCGGGAGAATTGAACATTATTGCAGCATAAGGCAATTGCACTCTTGTTGTCGCAGTACATCGGAATTTTGTTGAAACCTAGACCATAGTCGGTTAATTGCGATCTCATCCAAAGAATTTGAGCACAACAACCGGACATAGCTATATATTCTGCTTCCATACTTGAAATTGCAGCGCTTTTCTGCCTTTTCGATGCCCAACTGATTAATCGATCTCCTAGTAGTTGCAATGTTCCACTCGTGTTACGCCTTGTATCTTGACAACCCGCGTGATCCGCATCTGCATATGCCATTAGTGCAATAAAAGAGTCCTTCGAATACCAAAGTCCCCGATTAATGGTTCCTTTAAGATATCGAAAGATCCTTTTAACAGTAGCTAAGTGTAACTCAGTAGGCCTAGTTTGATACCTAGCACACATACATATAGCAAACTGAAGATCCGGTCGACTGGCTGTGATATACAGAAGAGTACCGATCATTCCACGATAAAGTGTCGGATCAACGGCAACTCCATGTGGATCTTCATCAATCTTAGTTCGTTCCACCATTGGAGTATCCACGGGGTCGCAAGATTCCATCTTATACTTCTTAAGCAATTCAAGGGCATACTTGGAATTATTGATAAAGATGCCTCTGGGACTCTGAGATATCTGAAGACCTAAGAAGAATGATACCTTGCCCATCATTGACATCTTAAACTTGGAAGACATGAGTTTCCCAAACTCATCCGATAAGGTTTTGGTCGAGGCTACAAATATAATATCATCAACATATATTTATACCATAATCATATCTTTACCTCGTTTTTGAATGAACAGCGTGGGGTCCACCTTGCCTTTAGCGAAGCCTTGCGTAATGAGGAATTTTGACAATAGATCATACCATGCGCGAGGAGCTTGCTTCAACCCATAGAGAGCCTTCTTAAGCTTGTACACATGATTAGGATAATTAGGATTCACAAAACCATCCGGTTTGTTGAACATAGACCTCTTCCTTGAGTTCACCATTAAGAAATGCCGTCTTCACATCCATCTGATAGACGATCATATTCATATGGGCTGCATAAGCGAGGAATAGTCGAATAGCTTCCAAACGGGAAACAGGTGCAAAGGATTAAGTCGATGCCCAATAATTGCTTTTATCCACGAGCTACTAGTCGAGCTTTGTTCTTCAATATTCCGCCTAACTCATCGAGTTTCACCTTGTAAACCCATTTCAAAGTGAGTAACTGCACTTGATCCGGGCATGGGACAAGTTCCCATACTTCAAGACGTATAAATTCATTAAGTTCTTCTTGCATAGCTTCTATCCAACATGATTGAGTAAAAGCTTGTTGCCATGTCTTAGGTTCAACTTTAGTGAGAAAAGCATCAAAGTGACAAAACATTGCACTTTCTTGTAACTGACTTCGTGTGGATACCGGACGATTAGGGTCACCAATAATAGAATCTATAGGATGATCCTTCGTCCACTTACTGTCATGTTCACGAATCCGTGGATTGGAGTAAACTGTAGAAGGAGCTTCCTCTGAGGTGGACGACCCGGCTTGATTAGGGTCGGGAATTGGTACACCAAAGGATGGAAGTTCACGCATTTGAGCGAATTCCAAATCATGATCATCATCATCCTCTTCATCATCAATAGGCATGACATGGGTAGTTGAGACATGTGTTGGTTGAGAATTACTCGTTGAAGGTATATCTTGACCAATTGTAGGTGTAGATGTGTCTGATTGTGCTTCGGTTGCTGGAGCGACAACTTCGGTTACCGGAGCTATAACCTCGGGTTCTGGAGCAACAATACTTGGAGGAGTAAAGAATTCATCAAAGAACGGTTGAAACAACGTATCCCATTCCTTCCTAGTAGGTGGTGTAAATGATGATGAAGTAGGGTTGTTTGGGACAAGACCAGAACTAATATTACTGGGTCCTATTTCATGAAGTGCGGGTTCAGAGCTGATTTGCTCAGAAGCCATTGCTGTCAGCTCATCAAAATCAACATTCATTTTTTCAAGGATCTTGCGAGAATTACGGTTGTAGATTCGGTATGCCTTCTTTGCGGGTGCGTAACCAATGAAAATACCAATATCAGCCTTTGGTTGAAGTTTTCCCAAATTGTCACCATCATTATTTGGATAGCAAAGAGAACCAAATACATGAAGATATGATAAATCTGGTACTTTTCCATGGAGAAGCTCATAAGGTGTTTTACCATGGCGTTTACGAATTAGTGACCGGTTTTGGGTGTACACTGCTGTAGATACTGCTTCTGCCCATAAAAACAATGGAGCCTTTGCGTAAATTAACATCGTTCAAGCAGCTTCCATAAGTGTGCGATTTCGCCTTTCAACGACACCGTTTTGTTGTGGAGTGCGGGCAACGGATGTTTCATGAGATATGCCAACTTCTTCATAATAATCACGCAGGATTTGATTCACAAATTCGGTTCCATTATCTGTACGAATGCGTCGGACAGTAGTGTTGAGACGCACTTGAATCATCTTGAGAAATCCGATGATGAATTTAGGTGCCTCATTTTTTGTTTTAAGAAATTTCATCCATGTAAACCGAGAGTAATCATCGACAATGACGAGGATGTACTTTTTGCCACTAAGACTTTCAACACGCATTGGCCCACAAAGATCCATATGCAACAAATAAAGTTTCTCTTGGTTGGTGTCTTCAGTCTTGGGTTTGTATGACTTCTTAGTGCTTTTCCCCATTGTACACGCGGAACACAAATGATCCTTGTGAAATGATAGTTTAGGAAGACCACGAACAAGTTCGTTTTTCGCCAAGTGGTTAATAGCGTCAAAGTTAAGATGAAATAACCGTCGATGCCATAACCATGACTTAGTCTTCGATGCTTTGGAGAGAAGACATACGGGAGAAGCGGCCATCATGTCTTGTAGAGAAAAAGTATACAAGTTATTCCCTCGAGTACCTTTCAATAAATCAACCCCTTCCAAATTACGAATGAAGCAGGTATGCTCTCGAAAAGCAACTTCTAGGTTTGCATCACAAAATTGTCCCACAGAAAATAAGTTGTGACCGAGACCTTCAACACAATACACTCTTGAAATTATAACATTCCCAATATGATATTCACCGTAACCCATTATCTTTGCAATATGATCATTTCCAAATCGAACCGTACCAAGAACCTTGCTGACGAAATTTCTGAGCTGAGAGCGATCTCCGGTCATATGCTTGGAGCAACCAGAGTCCAAATACCAGAGAACAATTTGGACCACCTGTTTTCAATAACAACAGTACACAATGCATTGGAAACTATTGGTTCTGGAGTGTTAGCATATATAGATATAGAATTATCAGAATTGCTAACATTTTTGAGACCATTAGATTTCCTGCATTTTTTAATGTGAGTCTTAGCACTAACAGGTTTTACTGTTCCAACTTTCTTAGGTTTTGGATTATTCGCGGGCACTACTGTGGGAGTAGACCTATTTAAAGGGCACTTGGTTCCTACGGTAGTGTAGGTGTTCCTAGTTAAAGGACACGCTTGTGTTTTGGTAGCCTTGGTACTCCTAGTTAAAGGGCACGCTTTCTTCGCTTTAGTGAGAGTGATCCTAGTTAAAGGGCACGTATTTCCTACTATAGTGAAAGTTCTACCAGTGGGACGCCATATCCAACCAACTTGGGTTAACACTTTCCTAGTCGGTTTTCATTCTAATCCATTTTTCCGGGCATACATCTCATTCACATGGTCAATAAGGCAAGAATCATGACGACTAGAAAACATACATTCATTGCAATTCCAATATTTCAAATTAGAATTCACAGTAGGCTTAGAACGCTGCACAACCGCAGAGCCTTTAGATTTAGCTACATGATTCTTTTTATTCAAAACAAAAATAACATTCCTAGGATGGGCTCCTACTTTCTTCTTCACTTGACTATTAGATGAGGGCAAGATCCTATCATTCTTCTTGTTTCTTTTAAGCTTAGATCTTTGAGCCTTAGTAGTGGTGCTTACTCCTGTAGAAGGCAACACGGGAATATTAGAAGCTGGTTTTGATTCCGCCTTATCTTTAGTGACCAAAGTTTGAGATGGTTTAGTCCTAGGGCCCTTGTTAAGTGGTGTGACGGCTATAAGGTTCCCTTTGATTGCACTAGAGGATGATGCTGAGACAGTGGCTGCGTTATCCACAACATTCTTACCTTTTAGAGTACGAAGTCTTTCCTTTAACTCAGCCAAGACCAGATTTTTATCACAAATTTGTTCCCTCAAATCAGATATTTCCACCGACTTTCGATTCAATTGTTCAATAAAATATTGATTATGTGCAGCGGTATTAGCACATGCGGGCTTTACTGAATCAAAGAGTCGTGTATTTTTCTGTTTTAAGTTATCAACTTTGGACAAAATCTTGGAAACTCGATTATCTAGATCAAGTTTAAAATTCTTAGCGGCCTCAAGTACGTTCACACAGTTAAGCTCCTTAGATTTCTCTATGTCTATCGGCAAAGATTGAGCAACCTTGTCACTTGGTTGACGCTGTTTTGATTGTAAATTCAATCGAAAATTCTTTTCAAAGTTTGTATCATCGATATTAACACCTTCGAATGACGTTTCAAAGATTTCTTGAATAAATTGTTGCTTGCATTCAAGCGAAATACAATGTGTTTGAATCTCATCAAAACGTTTTGAAAGTGAAGAATATGAATCTTGAAGCTTTAAAAATTCAGCGTCAGATTCGTGACAAGTACTATCTACCACAGTATCTACAGATTCAACATTATGCACAATAGAATCATCATCAACACTTTTATTCACACAGACGGAAACTATATCATGAGACATCACTTGCTTCAGAAGCTGATCATTTTGGCGTGAAACCCGTTCTATTTCAAGTAAACTGTTTTCATAAGCATCATCGATTTCATTGAAAACACGTCTAACTTCTTCTATTTCCAAAAGCAAATCTTGATCAAGATTACTAAGACAAGCTTTAACATTCTTTACAAACGGAACAATTTCGTCTCGAAACGCAGCTCTCGTGTGCTCAAAATTCCATTCACCTTCCGTTATGGCCGAAGCCGTCGTACGTTCCAAAATGACCTTGTAAAAATCGGCTAAGTGTTGGTGAACCGCATTTAAGTTAACGGACGCCTTGCTTACCGGTGGAATTAACTGTGTTAAATCCGATTTGACAAGTGTAGGAGACGTACTAGGAAGGTTTTCATTTGACAAATTTTGGGGCACAAGAACTGTCAATTCTGCTAATTCCTTTTGTAAACGAATGCGTGTCTTTTTCGAAAATTGATCTTTGTTATGTTGATCATAATCAATTGTATGGAATTTTGAAAACATTTTAGAATGAGTTTCATCCGCAAGTGACTGTGTCTCCTCAGTACTACGAACAAAAGGTGCTTCTTTCGATTTGCCAATTATGGTCATATCATAAAGACCGAGAATATATTCCTGAGCTTGTTTTGCATAACCGGGATTAGGTGGTAAATCTTGAAGACGTTTAAGTTCGAGTTCTTTAAATGATTTAGATAAAAGATGAACTTTTTCTGTGGAAGCGTATTGTTTTAAAAGCTGTTGTTCCTTGAATTTAAGAAGTTTGGTAGCATTAATTTCTGATTCAACCTTTTTAGACTCGAGAGTTTCGAAATCCATTTTAAGTTTCTGAAAATCATTGACAACCGACTCTTTTGCTTTTAATTCATTGGAAATTTTAATGATTCTATTTCTTTCAAGTGTTCAATCTTTTCAAAACGAAATTGGTCAAATTCAGAACATGTTATTTTCTCTGCTTGAGGGACCATTTCAAAAGTTTTGACCTTTTCTTTATGCAACGCAAGCTCAGTAGTCAGGGTGGAATTCGTATCTACTGATTGTTTGAGAGCCATATGCATTTGATCAATAATATGTTTAGGCACCATGACCAAATCATGTTGAGCATAAGATTCCATACCCGTCGTAGCATTTGGTTGAGTTTCACTTAAATGTGTTGGATTGGGTACCACTTCATTTGAGTTACTAGTTCTCGAATGTTGTTCGAGGTTGTCATTTTCATGCCCAACTTGATGTTGGTTATCATCAATATTATTAGATGTGGTTGGTACCTCACTGACGACATCAGAACCGTAGTGAGAGAGATTAGCAATGAGAGCAGCTTGGGCAGAGTGAATGTCATCACAATCCGAATCGTATGCATCAAGATCGTCCGCTTGATAAGCTGCATTAGAAGTGGAAACAACTGCAATGCCTTCAGTGTCTGCTGCCCCTGGGCTTGCAAGAAATGCTAACTCCTCTGAATCCAAAATCTTCCCCTTAGACTGAGCATCAACCAAATACATCTTCTCACGAAACCATGCATCATCCCTCCTCCTTTTCGGCTGAGTGCATTCCCTAGCCATATGACCTTGTCCTCGGCAATTGTAGCAAGTCACAACCTTTTTAGGATCGATAAGACTCCCATTTCCACTAGCTTGAGAATTCACAGCTTGATTATTCCCAGTCCTTGTAGGGGGTCCATATGAATTTTGCCTTCCCTGAATAAGTTGCACCGTCACTTGACCATCTTGAACAGTGGCTTGTTGTCGAGGATTTGATGAGGTGCGGAGCTGATTGTTTGTTGGTGGAAATCCTCTAGTTGCAACAAGTTTTGACAAGTAGGCTGTGAGATGGTTTAGAACATCAGCCGGCGTATCATTTGGAGTGAAGACCGGTGCTTGGATTGGTGGAAGTTCATTAGAGTAGAAAGCTTGTGCTGGTTGTGCTTCTAGTGGAAAATATCCTTGCTGAGGAGTATAGACCATTGGAGAAGTGTTGGCTTGTGATGGTGATGTCTGATATGGTGGTTGCTGTGAAAAAGATTGTTGATGAACACTTCGTTAAAATGCTTGTTGTGGCATCATTGGTGGTTGATAAGATGGTTGCTGATAGGTGTGTGGTGGTGGCTGCTGCAAGTGTGATGGTTGTTGATAAGTATAAGCCATGTTTTGTTGAGAAGCATACATTGCAAGTGGATCATGAACTTGAGGTGTAGACAACCGAGCCTCGATCACATGGCATTCGTGTTGTTGAAGAAAAGCTTGAAGTTGATCCACATTGGTGTTATGCAAGTCCTTAGCCAATTTAACATCCGTCACGTATTTTTTCCATTCTGAAGGAAGAGTGTTTAAATACTTGGTGTTCAATTGAAAGGTAAGAATTGTCATGCCATAGATATTGAGCTCATTCAACAATAGGGTAAATCTCAGATAGTAGTCATTGAGAGTCTCCCCTGGCACATAGGCAAACTTATCAAAAGTATCATAAAGCTTACACTCTCGTTCTTGTTTAGTTAACGAGGTGCCTTGCATGAGAACACGAATTCTATCCCATAACTCTTTGGCAACTTTATGTTTGCTGACGAGTTTGTAGAAATCTGGAGGAAGGGCTTGGAGAATGATGTTTGTAGCATACTTATCACATTTGTCTTGAATCTTCATATCTCCAGTCAATTCACCCGTTGTGCGAGGACGAGTAGTTGTACCTTCCGTCACTAAACCATAATCTAATGGTCCATTGAGCACCGATGCCCAAATGAGATGTCCATTCTCCTTGTTCAACATATAAAGTTCCATTCGGGAAGCCCATTCCTCATACATAGTCTTCACCAACATTGGTGGACGATTATCCGTACCCGAGAGGATGGACTTATCCGTAAGAGATGTGTACTCCATTTCAATAAGTTAAGATTTACAAACGTTGATCGATCAATGAAAGAAAGTAAATGTGTTTGTTGTTGTGAGTTGAAGTCGAGAAACAATGTTAAAATCCCCTAAAATATGTCCTCGATAAACCAAAAATTCCAAGTCAAAATTACACACGATGTTCGAAATTTTTTAAGGAATAATTTTTGTTATCGGAATGTTGATCGGAATAGTGATCGGAATATCAGTCGGAATAAGCCCTATCGGAATAACCTTGATCGGAATCTCCCAAATCGGAATAAACCCTAATCGGAATGTCAAAGATCGGAAAGTCCTTAATCGGAATGAACCAAATCGGAATGTCCCTTTTCGGAATGTGCCAAATCGGAATGTCCCTTTTCGGAATGCCAAATCGGAATACCTAATCGGAATGTACCAAAATCGGAATCCCTAAACCCTATTCTGATTACACTGATCGGAATGTCCTATAAACCCTTTTCCGATGACCTGATCGGAATAATTCCCACTTTTCTCGGACAAAACTCAACCAATTCATGATTTTAAGCCAAAAAATGATCAAAACACCCCAAAATTTTGTGTTTTTAGCCAAAGTAACTATACCAAATCCTTACCACAACTATGTAGAAGATTTGTATCAAGAAAAAACCATCAAAAACACAAAAAAAAAATTGGTTCGTGTAAAGATGGATCAAAATAGGCGAATGAATCAAGAACACAAACACATGAACAATACAATCATCCTATGTCTCTTGATACCATTTGTAGGATATGTAAATCTTGCTTATGTTTTAGAGATTGAAAGAGATAGAGAGATAGTGAGAACACACACACTTAGAGAGAGAAAGTGAAAGAAAAACAATTTTTCACTATGTGTAAAATAAAGAACCACACCACCCTCTCCATCTAAGTAGAGGGTTTATATACCCAAGCCCTTGACATGGGCTTGAGCTTACATTTGGGCCAGCCTACACATGTTGTAGGCTAGGCTTGTTCTTGTTTGTTAAATAAAGATAATTAACTAAACTACGAGCTATTACATGGACTATTGTTGGAGTGACCGATCCTTCTTAATACGTAAAACGTATTTCCAACAATTTTAAAGAGTTTAGAAACTCGATAGGGTAATGTTGGTGTTGATCTAAGGTATCTGTAGACGCCTTACACACTTCATCAGCACTATTGTAAGTAACACTCTCACTTGGCAACTTTTTAAACATATAGTTGTTTATCTCGTCAGCATCATCATTTCGAGGGGTTAGAATTGAACGCTCTCTTAGATAATTTTCATCACTTCTCCTAGATTCAAAATCAGGATAAGATTGATTGACAATCTGTTCCAAAGGAGAATTGCAAGCTTGGATAATGAATTCCTCAGGAATTTCTATCCACGTTCCTTCATCTTCTGCTTCTTTCTTTTTTGTTTGCAAAATCCCATCACCTACATCCAAAACCCATTTATTGAACTGTTGTTGCTTCTATCTATCTCGCCTGATAAGGTATACTCATTTACTCGCATACTACGTGTAAGAGTAAACACTTTGTAAGAATTCCATAAGAATGACTGGTTTATGCATGATTGTACTACCTCAGGCCTTTTTGCTTTCGGTATGACTGGTAAAATTTATCTAAAATCGCCTCCTAATAAAACTGTTATTCCTCCAAACATTTTATTTCTTTTTCCTTCATTCTGAAACCCCAATATATCCTTCAGTGTCTTGTCTAATGCCTCAAAGGCATACTTTTGAGTCATAGGCGTTCATCCCAAATAATCAACTCGACAGACTGCATTAATTCTGCCAAATACGTGTTTTGTTTGACACCACATGTGCTATTATCCATTAATTCAAGTGCTATGACGAACCTGCTATGAGCTGTCATCCCACCTGGTAGGAGCAATGAAGCAATCCCTGAGTTAATTTAAAAGCTCATATTATTTTTGAGTTTCTTACAGAAAAACACGATAGATATTTATCATTTATGTAGTATAAAGTATTTTATTAAAAGCATAGAAATTACATACCTAAAGAAGCAACAGCAAGCACTATTTTACGTTCTGATCGTAACCTTGATATGAGTGTCATGTATAAAAAATCTTTCCTGTTCCTCCAGGTCCATACACAAAGTAAATTTGTCCCTTCTCTATACTTACAGAATCAATAACTTCTTCGTAGATAGCCCTTTGCTCTGGATTCAATTGAGAATGAAGTTTATCATGCTCTACTTTGCTTTCTTTCTTATTGAAATTCATTACTTCTCTTATCAATCTGTTATCCATAGTTGTTAGCAAACTTGTATTCGGGCGCGACATATCCTGGAAATCTGCTAATGATCGGCCATTTCGATTAAGCAGGGATTCAATCTCCATTAAACAATAATTCTTTATTTGTTCTTCTGAGAGCTGTAGATCAGGATATCTGTAAAGATCTCGTTTGTTAAACAAAATATCTTCTGACAATGTTTCCCAATTCTCTTCCCAAAACTTGACAGGTCTGCTTACATCACAAAAAAGTAATATCGTAACAAATAAATCTCGTAGCTGTGGTGCTAATGCCCATAATCGAGCCTCTTGTATAGTATGTGTCCACTCTTTATCATCATTGAGAAGACCATATGCAAAACACGCTTCTTTGAACGTTGAATATAATGTCTTGTGAACTGACATCATCTTTTTAAACATTTTAGGACCTCTGACAACATTCAATAACATTCTGAGATAGTAACGTTCTCCTGATGCTGGGTTTGAATAATAGATTCTGCCTATGCATTTTTTTTACTTTCGAGGTTTCCAAACTCTCTCCCGTTTATGCCACACATAGTGTTCTGGAATTTCAGCATACGTCAGCTTTCGAGCAGCCATATCTCGTTTGTTTAATTCAAACCATTCTGTGAACATGGTTGTTTTAATTTCCTCTCGTTGAAGTAGTGCTGGTAAATTCTGAGAATCACGCAATGTTATTGTGTTTTGCTCTGGTAGATGAAAATTCAGTTTCATTACAGATGGGTAAGAATAGTGAATATCAAAAGAGAATAGCCGCCATACAGCTTCACATGGAGCTAAATATCGACAACTCAAATAATTTTTTATTTCATCAACTACCATTACCTGATCTGGTTCACCCTCACCATTGTGTTGAACGTTCTCTTGAACAACAATTGTAGCTCGATCTGGTCCTTTGTTTAAGTATTTGAATAAATACTTAATTGCTTTTGACTTGTTACACCATTCAACATTGATGTGGGCCTGATATTTGAGCAGAAGATATCGATTGTGAGGCACCACATTTTTGTTTGTGTATGTGATTTTTCCTTTAATAATACTAACTTTTGAATCCCTTCGACGGTAAACTAGGTAACCATCTTCATCAAGTATTGTTTCTACATTAAATTGCTTTGGGTATCGTTTTGAACACTTTCCCTCAATGTTGCATGCTGTACCTTTACCACACGGGCCATGCAGCATAAAATCTGTCACAGCTTTGTATCCATCTGGATCCTGTTTTTGGGCATGGTATTTCAGCTGATATGATATCATCAAGTTGACTTGCCGTTTTGCATTTACATTCTTCTGCAATCCATAGCAGTATATGTGCGTGCGGGAGTCCTCTCTTTTGAAACTCAATGACATAAACAACTGCAATATATAAGCAAAGTTTAGTAATTATCGCGAAATGATCATATCGATTGAACTTTTGAAGTAATTTATTACCTGCACGTGTTTTGCCAAAAATTTCTTTTTTCGTCAGATCATCTAACATTTCCGTGAGTTTCATTTTAAAAACTCGAGTTCCAATTTCCGGACGATCGTGTGCTTTTTGCCCAGGAATATCAGCCAACATTTCTGCAATCTCTGGCCATTTAGGACTTGATGTAAAAGTTATAAATAGGTCAGGATTGCCATATGTTCGGCATAAGGCCATCGCATCTTGATAATTCTGCATCATATATCTTGGACCTCCCGTGAAACTTGATGGCAAAACTATTCTTCTTCCAAGTCCGGCTGCATTCGTGTCTCCTCTTGTAACGGCATCATTCAAATTGTGATAGAGATCAACTCGCAGGGTATCTTGATTATTTCTCGACCATTTGAGTCTTTGTTCCTCAACAGCAGTGAAAGCATCAACCAAGTATTGTTGTAAAAGGCGTCCGCCTTTTAGCAAAGTATTGCCTTGGTTAGCTCGTTGTTGAATAATGTATGCATAGTATTCTTTCATTGTCACAAACCCTCTCTTTGTTTTCCGTGCGCCCTTGTTGTTATAGTAATGGATTTTCTCATGAAAACCGTCTTCGCCATAAGGAAATAATAGTGGATATTGTAGTGCCATGTAGGATGGATGTAACTCTGAGATTCTTTGGGGGCCTTCACGTTTACTATTGATAACAATATCCCTAATAGGCTCACCATCCCCAAAATCATTTGTGATCAACACTGCTACTTCAGACACAGTTGGGGCGTTATATTGCTTTGTAAATTTTCGGTCAGTAAGAAGGTGTAATTCAAAATTGACAGATTGATGAGAATGGTACCAATCCCGTGCCATTCAGAATGCTTTTGCAATTGGACTAAATCTGTCCAACATGGATATCAAGTCTGCTACAATTGTTGCATTCACTTCATTTCCTATCTCGTTATTTAGAAAAGCAGACATCCGGTTCTTTGCTTCATTTTGTGTATCATAAAAATAAAGTTGTGCATATCTTGGCTGGTGGCCTTCTTGCGGAAGTAGAGAACCAATACGATGATAATTTTGACCATTTATCCTAAATGTATACACCCCTTCCATTATTTATTGCATGATCTATTCTAGCTCCAAATGATGTAAAGCAGAACATGCCGTTATAAATCCTAATTTGTTCTCTAAATTTTGATGTAGCAGAATTAGCAAAGTCAAGGAGGTAGTCTAAAGGTGGTGGTGTTGCTTTGAATTTAGGTAAGAGTATTTTCCCCTCTTGACAACATAAAGAAAATGTTGGATTGACAGCTCTATGACTTTTATTATTTCTTTCCTCATACCACATTCTTGCGTGGCAGTTCTGACATTGATAGGATGGAGGTCCAAGGTTACTATAGGATACGGGAGCTCCTGGTTGATGTTATATTGAAGGTTAGGTTGTTATTTTAGTTACAATTTTTTTTTTGAAATTCTTATATAAATAAAAATTACCTTTAGATGTTAACCCAATTTGCTTCGGTACCCTTCTAGGTGTTCGATGACGGGAGGTTCCTGGAAAGAACATGTTTGGAATATATAACTGAATAAAGGTATTTTTTTAATTGTTTTTTTGAAAGGAAAATATATAGCTAAATAAAATACTTGCTATTGTTACATTAGGAATAGATAAATGTGTATGGCTTCCTTTACCTCCTTCTTGAATAAGATTGTTTGTTAGTGTCAGACCACAATAATTCTGCACGGTTCTGATATGAGCTTAAACTCATATCCTTTTATCAACAAATAACCCTAAAACATGAAGCAAAATACCAAATTATTTGGCAAAAACAGTATTATGTGGTATGTTTGTGTTTGTGTACACTTTTGTAGGTAAGAAGATACATTTTCAAGCAAACAAGGAAAAATCAAGCTCAAATGGATGAAAAAGACAAAAGAGGATCAAAAGTGACAAGACTTTGAAGTTCAAGGACCTATCTTGACAAGTTATGAAAGTTGAAGGACTAGAAGTGCAAATATTGTAAAAGTTAATATTCAAGTCAAACCTGGTCAACTATCAAGTCAACTCAGTCAAAGGACCATTTTGTACAAGTTATGGAAGTTAAAGGACCAAAAATGTCAAAGGAATGAAGATCCTAGCTTAAAACAGCAATCTGCCAAGTCAAGGGGCTTGTTTTGCCAAATTTGGAAAGATTTGCAAGTGTAATCCATGTGTCAAGAAAGCAGCCAATGGGAGAAGAGATACCACTTCACACGGATTGCCACTTAGGCTCATTTATTACCCACTATCGCCGCCTCTCATTTAATACACAATCTAAACAGTGTAATCCACAACTCACCCTCACAACAAATAAGGAAGTGACACGTGTCTTCTTCTTCACAAGAAAAATTTGCCAGGATCGGGATTTTGATAGAAGCCATTTCATGAGAAGATTAAAACACCAAACTTGCTTAATTTTGAGAGACGAGTTCAACGGTGTTAACCAATTAACATATCACTTACTCAATAAAAAACACCCAAATCATGGTTCATACCTTCAAAAGAAGAAATGCAGAATTTGCCACGTGGAGCTCAGAGATTGGCCCTGACACGTCACCAACTCCAACAAACTCTCATTTCTTGCCTATAAATACCTAGACTAGTCCTCATTTGTAGATTGTAGCTTAATTTTGTAAAACACCTAGTTCAATTTTCCCTTTCTTTTTTCCCTCATTTTTCCTCTAACTACTCAAGAGTATGACAAACTCTTGAGTCAGTTAGTTAGTTGTTAGCTTGTAACAAACTTTGTAACTGAATTCCTTCAATAAAATTCAAATTCCTTTTTCCCGCCAAATTCTGTTCTTCAAATTCCAGTTTGATCTTGTTGCTGTTGAGTGTTATTGTTGCTGATTGATGTTTGTTATGATCAACCATTGATCATAACTGACATTTGTGAAGATTTGTAGCTGTTTGATCACAATTCAGCCATTTTCTAGTTTCTATGGAGATTTCAAGCAATTTGATGATTTGTAGCTGTTTGATGGTTGATATTTGTTGAATACTAGTGATAGGTGGTGGTTATCACTAGGGCAAGAGAGCTCAGCGCTCCTCTTCTTCCCAAAGGATCTCTTCATTAGGTTCAATAGCTCTTGTTTTTGTTCCTCTAAACAGTAAACTGCCATGCTCAATTTTCCTAGTTTAATTCTGATGGCTGCATGTCTTACTTGATAGTAGTTGATGATTGATTGATTTTAGTGAGTTTATAGCTTAATCTTGCATACTTGTGTTTTGGATTTGGATTTAGTTCTAGTTACTTGCATCATTTCAGTCATAATTAGCTTTGCACCTTAATTGTAGTTCTTGTTGTGATAATTGACTGCACTTAGCTCTAATACCTTTAATTTTGTCCACTGAAGTTAGATTGCTATAGCCTTTGATTCAGTTCAACTCAGTACTTAATAAACCTTTGTAAAATCTTGTTAGAAGCAGTTTAAGGAGTGTTTGGGAATAGCTTTTAAGTGGTTTTCAAGTGTTGAGAATTGGTGTTTCAGAGTTTGTTTCTAGTCTTTAGTTGATAACAATTGGTTTTAAGTCATTTACAAGTCAAACATAAAGTCAATCAGGCAAATGGCACTAAAATTGTCTGGGTTAGCTCCTATTCAGCTTTGGTTTTGAAAACTTGCCTTTTTCATTTGCCTAGTTCTCCTTCATTCTTAGATGAAATTTCCTAAAATTTGTTTCTAGACTTAGCTTATATCATAAACTTTTAGATTCTAAGAGGAAATTCTACAGTTCTAGGAATTAAGCTAGAAAATAGCTTTTTGGTCAAGGTCTGAGCAAAGCTCATTCTCTGATATAAAGTGGTTACTGTTTTCTTAGTTCTCAATATCCACTTCATAAAAGTCATGATTTTCTTTCACCAATCCAATTAGTTAGTGTTGAATATTGATTTTTGAAGTTTTGAGCTTTTTCCAAAAATCCGGTCAAACTTGGTCAACATAAGCTCAAAAGAGCTTATTTTAGATTTCTGGTTCATTTCTTGATGAAAAAAGTTCTGGATTGATTTCCCGTTCTTATAATAAGTTGCCTAATCAGTTCCATCACAAAAATCAAGTTGTGACTGATTGGTTTAAGCTGTAGCTTATTTTGTGCTTATCAATAAGCACTCTTTTGCTTATTTCTGAATTTTAGCTTAAATCCTTAAACACACGTAGCTTATATTGGATTTTAAGTCTTTTGCAAGTGGTTTCATTTGATTTGGTTGAGTAATAAGCTCAAACGAGCTTATTGTTTCTTGTAACCCGTTTTTACTTAAAAACTTAGCTTAATTGCTCTTTAGTCCTTAAGGTTCTGTCAGCGTTTAATTTTAGCCTTATTTCCATGTTTTTAGGGTTTGCTATAGTTTAGTCCCTGGACTTTGTGATTTGTTAGATTTCAGTTAGCAATTTGTTATTTTGTTACAATTTTAGTTAGTTTGTTATTGTTTTTGCATTTTTGATCCTAATAGTTTTCAGATTTACATTTTTGGTCCCTATAGTTGATAGAATTTACATTTCAAGCATTTACATTTCATAGAAATTACAATTTCAGTCCTTCTAGTTTTATATTTTGCATTTTAGACTTTTACTTGAATAAAAATTGGTATTTGCAATATGTTTTACGTATAAGTAGTTTAATATTTTTCATTTTTAAATAGTGTTGTTTGAATTAGCAATAGATTACCAAGCAAGCTTGAACAACCAAGAACAATAATAAATCTGATATTGGTTGGACTTTCTATTGGTTAAGAACTGAGAAAACGAACTTGCATTATATTACATTTCAAATGGCGCCGCTGCCGGTTCTTTGACTACACGAGAGACTATCGATTGACGGTTTTCATTGGCTTTTGGGACCCGTTCACTTTGTGAACGTTATTTTTACGTATCATAAATCAAAAACAAATAAAAAATCAAAAATATAAAAATATATAAAAACTAAAAAATTAACAAAACAATTCTTTTCCTAAAGAATTGACCAAAAAAATTAAAAAATCCAAAAAGCAATCTTTTTCCTAAGAGATTGCACCCAAAAATATATATTATTGGATTCTCTCGGTTTTTATGTACATATAGTATTTTCCTTTAAAAAACTCATAAATACAAAAATATTTTCCATATATTATTATAAGTAAATACGTATACGTATAAGAACAATCAATCTACATATCTTCCATAAGTATTGCCGAGGCAATACACCGTGTTGAGGGGCGTTCCGGTCCTTGACACGCGTATCGATCAAACAAAATAAAGCAAGAATAGATAAATACTCTCAATAAGCAACAATTCGAAGAATACGAACATTTAAGTGAATAGAAAGGCGATGTGCTATAAAATGCCATCTAAGGGTCAATAGGTACTTAAGTGCTTCGCGCCACCTAACCCCCCGTTCACTTGGGAGTATTCTAAGAAGGAAGGCTTCATTGAGGGTCTTGCACCCAAAGTAGTATATACATATAGTGTTATTTTCTTGTGGATATTTAATATTGAAACTCGAAGAGGATAATCTTATTCTTTTCAAAGTCACACGAGAGCTTCTCTCTCATTCCTCGTATTGAGTTGCATGCTCACTCGCGGGCGTGCACAAATACCGATTGGTGTACAACCTCTTCCTCCGAAAAGGAAGAAAAAGAGAAAGAGCAAGACCACCACCGTCCACCAAGCCGATCACGAGAATCGTGCTTTGTCACCACCACAAGAAGCCATGGATATTGATAATCGTACTTTGTATGAACGTATGCAATCCAACATTCATGGATATGTTAGTGCCATTAAGATTCCCGACTTTCCCGCTAACACATTTGAGCTACATACATCTATGATCAATATGGTTTCTTCATCACCTTTCTTGGGAAAACAAAATGAGGATCCCCATGCTCACCTTAAGAGATTCCTTTCACTTTGCAATACCATTAAGCATAATGGGGTTCCACATGAGGTCATTAGATTGATGTTAGTGTCATTTTCCTTAGATGGGAGTGCTAAGCATTGGTTAGACACCCAACCACCCGATAGTATCACCTCATGGGATGATTTTACCACTAAGTTTTTGAACAAATTCTTTCCTCCACAAAAGACTATGGCTTTGAGGAATTTAATTATGGGCTTTACACAAAAACCTAGTCAATCCTTTAGTGATGCTTGGGAAGAGTATAGTGAGTTGTTGAGGCGATGCCCTAACCATGGAATGGATGATCTAAACCAAATCAATACCTTCTACAATGGCCTTAAACCTCACCACCAAGATTCACTAAATGCTTCCGCGGGAGGGAGTATTCTTTTTAAGACATACCACGAGGCTTTGAACATTATTGAGACTAAGGCAATGGTTCAAACAAACAATCCATTTGAAGAAAAGGTTCATGTGATCCAAAACACTTCTCAAACTCCTTGTGAAATCCAACTTCTTAAAGAGATCCTTCAAACAGTCAAACAAGGACAAGAAATGACTCAAGGCATGTTTCAAGATTTTAAGAGCATGACATTGAACAATTCCTCAAATAATGTGAATGCCATCACCATTTCTTGTGTTACTTGTGGAGGCCCCCACTCTTATGAACAATGTGACAAGGTGCAAGGGTATCAAGGGGAATGCTATGCTTACCAAGAGGAACATCGTGAACACTTCAAGCCTAACATCAATCCAAATAACCTTTCTTACAAATCCCAAAATTACCTTACTCCACCCGGCTTCCCACCCCAACCACCCACCCAAATTCCACAAAATCCTCCTCAAATTTTAGCAAGGAATCAAGGGCAAAGACAACCATACCAAGGAAATAATTACAAGGCACCCAATCAATTTCAACCTCAAGCTAATACCTTTTATCCACCACAACAAGGATTTAATCAACCACTTCCATTTATTCCCAATCAAGCATATGCTCCAATGCCAAATCAAGCTTACTCTCAAAATCAAAATCAAGGATATGGGATGCAAGAGACTCAAGAGTATGTTGACAAGAAAATGCGTGAAATTGAGAAGAGGATGAATGACCAAGTGAAACGTACAATGGAGGAACAAATCAATAGGGTTTTAGTGGCGGTAACTCAAAGACCACAAGGGGCTTTACCTTCCAACACACAAACAAACCCTAGGGCCAATGTCAATGCTATTACAACAAGGAGTGGTACAACAACAAAGGATCCTTCACCTCCTAAACCTACTATTGTTCAACCCACTTGTGCTCCTACTTGTGATAAGCCTTCTACTTCTACTCCACCTCCTCAAAGTGCTCCTATTCACTCAAACACACCTTCTCAACCACCTCATACTTCTCCTTTACCTTCCACACTTCCCAATGAAGAGGCTAACAAAGACAAATCTTCCACCACAACACCTATTCCACCTACACCAAAACCTACTCTTCCATACCCTTCAAGATTGAAAAAGGACAAGTTAAAGAACAAAGATGACATCCAAGTCTCCAATTTCTTAAGGATGTTCAAGCAACTCAATATCAACATATCCTTTGCGGAAGCTCTTGCTTATATGCCAAAGTTTGCTAAGATGTTCAAGGATTTGCTCTCAAACAAAGAAAAATTGGTTGATTTGCCCAACACATCACTTAATGAAAATTGTTCCGCGGTGTTACTTAAAACCTTACCAACCAAACTTGGAGATCCGGGGCGCTTCTTGATACCTTGTAATTTTCCCGGTGTTGAAAATTGCATGGCTTTGGCGGATTTAGGGGCGAGCATAAATCTCATGCCTTTATCGGTTTGGAAACAACTATCTCTTCCCGAGCTCACTCCCACTAGGATGACTCTTGAACTAGCCAACCGAACCATAGCTCACCCCGTAGGTATAGCGGAAGATGTGTTTGTAGGTGTGGATAAGTTTACCTTTCCGACCGACTTTGTAGTGGTCGATTATGACATGGATCCTAGAGTGCCTTTGATTGTTGGTAGACCGTTTTTGAGAACGGGTCGTACCTTGATAGATGTGGCGGAAGGAGAATTAATTATGAGAGTAGAGGATGAGAAAGTGGTGTTTAAGTTAGGGAAAGTTTGTGATAGAAAAGAGGTTAAGGAGTCTAGACCTTGTGAAACTATTAACATTGTGGATGTGCTAGATGAAGTGTGTAATGAACACTTTCATGATGCTTGTAAGAATGCTAGTGATGAGATTCCACATGTTGAAACCGTGGCCTCAATTGCTCCCTCTTTAACACCTTTTGGAGAGAGTGATTTCCTCTTGGAGGAATTTGAGTCTAACTTTCTTGGTGATGATGATTCTCCCATTAATTGGGAAGAAGATATTCTTACAATCCAAAAGTTGCTCAATGAGGACCCTATTCCTTCCCCTATTCCACAAGAGATTACCATTGAGGAACCTTCCATAGTAAAACCTTCCATAGAGAGTCCACCTCCCATTGAACTTAAGGAACTTCCATCCCACTTAGAATATGCTTTCTTAGAAGGAAAAGACCAATTACCGGTGATTATTGCTAAGGAATTGAAAGAGGATGAGAAGGAGCAACTTATTGAAGTCCTTAAGAAACACAAGAAAGCCTTAGCATGGAAAATATCCGACATAAGGGGAATTGACCCACATTTTTGTACTCACAAAATCCTTATGGAGGATGATTATAAACCCGCCATTCAAAACCAAAGGAGAGTTAACCCAAAAATTCATGAGGTTATTAAGAAGGAAGTGATTAAACTCTTAGATGCGGGTATGATTTACCCCATTTCCGACTCTCCATGGGTTAGTCCGGTTCATTGTGTTCCAAAGAAGGGTGGAATCACCGTGGTGCCTAATGAGAACAATGAGCTTATTCCCACGAGACTTGTAACCGGTTGGAGAGTTTGCATTGACTATAGAAAACTCAATGAGGCAACTAGGAAAGACCATTTCCCGCTTCCCTTTATGGATCAAATGCTTGAACGCTTAGCGGGAAATGAGTACTATTGTTTTCTTGATGGCTTTTCGGGTTATTTCCAAATACCCATTGACCCTAAGGATCAAGAAAAGACCACATTCACTTGTCCATACGGTACATTTGCTTACAAGAGAATGCCTTTTGGCCTATGTAATGCATCGGGGACGTTTCAAAGGTGCATGATGGCGATTTTCCATGACATGATAGAGCAAACCATGGAGGTTTTTATGGATGACTTTTCCGTATTTGGGAACTCCTTTAGCTCTTGTCTCACCAATCTTGAGAGAATGCTTAAGCGTTGTGAGGAAACACGTTTGGTGCTAAATTGGGAGAAATGTCACTTTATGGTGAAAGAGGGGATTGTTTTAGGACACAAGATATCCAATAAGGGATTAGAAGTTGATCGAGCCAAAATTGATGTGATTGCTAAGCTTCCCCCACCCACCTCGGTTAAAGGTGTGAGGAGTTTCTTAGGTCATGCGGGATTTTATAGGCGCTTTATACAAGATTTCTCTAAGATAGCTAGACCGATGACTCATCTCTTGGAGAAAGAGGCTCCTTTCATTTTTGATCAAGCTTGTTTAGACTCTTTTGAGACACTTAAGGAAAAATTGACAAAGGCTCCCGTTTTGGTTTCTCCAAATTGGGAATTACCTTTTGAGCTTATGTGTGACGCTAGTGATTATGCGGTGGGGGCCGTCTTAGGACAAAGAGTTAATAAGCATTTTCAACCTATACACTATGCGAGTAAAACCATGACCGGTGCACAACTTCATTACACTACCACGGAAAAAGAGTTGCTTGCTATAGTATATGCTTTTGAGAAGTTTAGACCATATCTTGTGCTTTCCAAAACCATAGTGTATACGGATCACTCCGCTCTCAAGTATCTTATGACAAAACAAGATGCTAAGCCTAGGCTTTTGAGATGGGTTTTGTTGCTTCAAGAGTTTAAGATAGAGATTCGTGATAAAAAAGGGGCCGAGAATTTAGCGGCGGATCATTTGAGTAGACTTGAGCATCCTTTTCAAGGAGATTTCCCACATCAAGAAATCAATGAATCCTTTCCATTAGAGGAGCTCATGTCTATCTCTTTCCAAGAGGATGCCACACCTTGGTTTGCGGATATAGCAAACTATCTTGTGGGCAATGTGCTTATTGAGGGTCTTACTTATCAACAAAAGAAAAAGTTTCTTAAGGAAGTCAAGTATTACTTTTGGGATGATCCATATCTTTTTAGGCAATGTGCGGACCAAATCATTAGACGGTGTGTAGATGGGCCCGAGGCATTTAAAATCTTAGAGGCATGTCATAAAGGACCTACGGGTGGACATTTTGGGCCTAACTACACCGCCAAGAAAGTCTTTGATTCGGGTTACTATTGGCCTTCCATTTACAAGGATGCCCAAGAGATGGTGAAATTTTGTGATGTTTGTCAAAGACAAGGAAAAATTACACAACGTGATGAGATGCCACAAAATTTTATCCAAGAGTGTGAGATATTTGATGTATGGGGAATAGATTTCATGGGACCTTTTCCATCCTCTAAGGGAAACAAGTATATACTTGTGGCGGTGGATTATGTGTCCAAGTGGGTGGAGGCTAAAGCCTTACCTACTAATGATGCTAGAGTGGTTGTAAAGTTTTTGAAACAATTGTTTGCTAGATTTGGTGTACCTCGGGCCATCATAAGTGATCGTGGTACGCACTTTTGTAATGATCAATTCACGAGAGTTATGAAGAAATATGGAGTGAATCATAGACTTTCTACCGCGTATCACCCTCAAACAAATGGTCAAACCGAGGTCACAAATCGTGGTTTAAAGAGAATTTTAGAAAGAACGGTGGGAGAGCATAGAGCTTCTTGGTCGGATAAGCTTGATGATGCTTTGTGGGCGTTTAGGACGGCCTTTAAGACACCAATTGGTTGTACTCCTTATAGGCTTGTCTATGGAAAAGCGTGCCACCTTCCATTTGAGTTAGAACATAAGGCATCTTGGGCTCTCAAGTGGGCTAACTTTGATTTAAACCAAGCCGGTTCACATAGGAAAGATCAAATCAATGAGATGGATGAGTTGAGAGCCAATGCCTATGAGAATTCTTTGCTTTACAAGGAAAAGACTAAGAAATTGCATGATGCTAAGATCAAGAATCGTGAGTTCAAAGTTGGAGAGCCGGTTCTCCTCTTTAACTCAAGATTGAAGCTTTTTGCGGGCAAGCTTAAGTCGAGATGGTCCGGTCCATTCACTATTGCTCAAGTGTTTCCATATGGAACTCTTGAGTTGTCTCAACCCGATGGTCCAAATTTTAAAGTGAATGGTCACCGTGTTAAACACTACTTTGGGGAGGACATTTCCGTTGAAATGGTCCAAGAGGTCCCCATTTTCCCCATGAATTAATTCATTGAGGGACGAGTCGAGCTAGAGACTCATTAACTCAAGCATCGTATAACTAGGTTTAGAGTGTTGTAGGTTAGAAATAAAGGCATAGATTTGGAGATAAGTGTAGGGGAGACCTTCTTTTGTCTTCATGCTTGTTTGTAGGGTTGCTCACTCATCTCATGCTTTGGAGCTTATGGAGGAGGCCCTTGTATCCGGTTCACTTCGTTACTTTAGTGAATTTTCATTGACACCTTGTGCTTATACATGATTTCACTAATAGTAGTCCTTTCCTTAACTTGGGTTAAGCAAAGTCTATTCATTGTCATAAGTGTAGGGGAAGTTTTTATACTTCCATACTCTTAAACATTGAGGACAATGTTTAGCTTAAGTGTAGGGGGGTCTTCTATCGAAGTGACCTTACCTAGAACTTGTCATTGTCTTGCATGATAACATGGAAAATTGAATTTTCAACATTTTTCAAATTTTTGATCTACTTCGGCCAACAAAAATATGCATTCATAATTTTTGCATCAATCATTTTTCATTTGCATAACACATTTGCATTGTATATATATTTCTTTTTCATCAAAAATATATAAAAAGAAAAAATATAATAAAACATGGTTTTAACAAGTTTAGACTTCTTTGACATATTAGGCCCGCCATGGATATTTTGACTCAACCCGAGTTTGCTTATTTTAGCACTCTCTAGCTAGTATCCTTAACCATGTAGTCCTTCATTGGTCTATTAGGCTAAGCTTCCACCAATTTCATTCTTTGAAATTTTAAATTTGTGGAGAATGGGAAATGATAGAGTTGAAGCAAGTGTAAAAGGGCTAGATAGACTTCATGACAATTACTTGTGGCTTAATCCTTCTCTTCTTTACCTCTATTTCTTCGCATGTATATAATTGTTAATAAATAATCAAGTACGGTTTTAATTGGTTCGTAATCTCTTATGCATTTTTGGCTAATCATTTATGGTTGATATGAGTACGTCTTAAGATTCTAAGTTAGCACGTTTTATGTGTACTAGACTTATGTCATGCTCCATATTTAGCGGGTGTTTTTCCTTTTCTTCTTTGCAAATTTCTTGGTAAGGAATAAAGAAAAATAAGAGCGGCTTATGAAAAAAAAATGAGTGGCTAGAAAAAAAAGAAAAAGAAAAAAAAATAATGCAAGACTCCCAATAGGGGCAGTGTGGTGTTAATTATAGTGACTATTGAGTTCCAATATTACCTTGACGGGTTGCGGGGATTCAATAGATTGCTCCAATCCAATATTACCTTGACGGGTTGCGGGGTTGAAGATCCAAAATCTCAAAAAGATGCGGATGTAAATTATTGCGTGAGTTTTATTTTTCTTTCCTTAGCGAGTGTGTAGTTACTTATGAAAGCATGACATAAGGATTTTACACATAAGGCGAATGACTTATTACTCTTAATACGGACTTATATTAATTGTGAGCGGTTTTTCAAGTAATGGATGAGAGGATTACTTAGGATTAAAACCGTGCTTCCTTATTTTCGGATTTTACATTTCTTATACTTCACGCTTGAAATAATGACAAATTTGCCCACAAGCAATTTGTTCAAATAATAACCGGTTCCACATTTAATTGTCATGAATAAGTTGATGCACTTTTTACTTGTGAATGCAATGATCCCATTTATAAGCTTGGTATGGGGAAAGTGAAACTTGAGGGTGATAAATGTTCATGGTACTCAAGCCCTAATCCAAGTCATTGAATTCTTTATGAGTTATTTCCATCAAAACCATTTCAAGAAAAATCAAAAAGATATAGATAGAATTGTTTTCTTTGCATTGCATTGTAAATATTCAAAAATCATGCATCATTTAGTTTAGAGTAGTGTAGATGCATCTCATATGGCCAAGGTGGATTAATTATGAGGGAAATGTAAATTTTTTTAAGCTTTGAAATATAATATTGCATGAGGACATGGCAATGTTCAAGTGTAGGGGAATTTGATATGAGCTTAAACTCATATCCTTTTATCAACAAATAACCCTAAAACATGAAGCAAAATACCAAATTATTTGGCAAAAACAGTATTATGTGGTATGTTTGTGTTTGTGTACACTTTTGTAGGTAAGAAGATACATTTTCAAGCAAACAAGGAAAAATCAAGCTCAAATGGATGAAAAAGACAAAAGAGGATCAAAAGTGACAAGACTTTGAAGTTCAAGGACCTATCTTGACAAGTTATGAAAGTTGAAGGACTAGAAGTGCAAATATTGTAAAAGTCAAGATTCAAGTCAAACCTGGTCAACTATCAAGTCAACTCAGTCAAAGGACCATTTTGTACAAGTTATGGAAGTTAAAGGACCAAAAATGTCAAAGGAATGAAGATCCTAGCTTAAAACAGCAATCTGCCAAGTCAAGGGGCTTGTTTTGCCAAATTTGGAAAGATTTGCAAGTGTAATCCATGTGTCAAGAAAGCAGCCAATGGGAGAAGAGATAACACTTCACACGGATTGCCACTTAGGCTCATTTATTACCCACTATCGCCGCCTCTCATTTAATACACAATCTAAACAGTGTAATCCACAACTCACCCTCACAACAAATAAGGAAGTGACACGTGTCTTCTTCTTCACAAGAAAAATTTGCCAGGATCGGGATTTTGATAGAAGCCATTTCATGAGAAGATTAAAACACCAAACTTGCTTAATTTTGAGAGACGAGTTCAACGGTGTTAACCAATTAACATATCACTTACTCAATAAAAAACACCCAAATCATGGTTCATACCTTCAAAAGAAGAAATGCAGAATTTGCCACGTGGAGCTCAGAGATTGGCCCTGACACGTCACCAACTCCAACAAACTCTCATTTCTTGCCTATAAATACCTAGACTAGTCCTCATTTGTAGATTGTAGCTTAATTTTGTAAAACACCTAGTTCAATTTTCCCTTTCTTTTTTCCCTCATTTTTCCTCTAACTACTCAAGAGTATGACAAACTCTTGAGTCAGTTAGTTAGTTGTTAGCTTGTAACAAACTTTGTAACTGAATTCCTTCAATAAAATTCAAATTCCTTTTTCCCGCCAAATTCTGTTCTTCAAATTCCAGTTTGATCTTGTTGCTGTTGAGTGTTATTGTTGCTGATTGATGTTTGTTATGATCAACCATTGATCATAACTGACATTTGTGAAGATTTGTAGCTGTTTGATCACAATTCAGCCATTTTCTAGTTTCTATGGAGATTTCAAGCAATTTGATGATTTGTAGCTGTTTGATGGTTGATATTTGTTGAATACTAGTGATAGGTGGTGGTTATCACTAGGGCAAGAGAGCTCAGCGCTCCTCTTCTTCCCAAAGGATCTCTTCATTAGGTTCAATAGCTCTTGTTTTTGTTCCTCTAAACAGTAAACTGCCATGCTCAATTTTCCTAGTTTAATTCTGATGGCTGCATGTCTTACTTGATAGTAGTTGAAGATTGATTGATTTTAGTGAGTTTATAGCTTAATCTTGCATACTTGTGTTTTGGATTTGGATTTAGTTCTAGTTACTTGCATCATTTCAGTCATAATTAGCTTTGCACCTTAATTGTAGTTCTTGTTGTGATAATTGACTGCACTTAGCTCTAATACCTTTAATTTTGTCCACTGAAGTTAGATTGCTATAGCCTTTGATTCAGTTCAACTCAGTACTTAATAAACCTTTGTAAAATCTTGTTAGAAGCAGTTTAAGGAGTGTTTGGGAATAGCTTTTAAGTGGTTTTCAAGTGTTGAGAATTGGTGTTTCAGAGTTTGTTTCTAGTCTTTAGTTGATAACAATTGGTTTTAAGTCATTTACAAGTCAAACATAAAGTCAATCAGGCAAATGGCACTAAAATTGTTTGGGTTAGCTCCTATTCAGCTTTGGTTTTGAAAACTTGCCTTTTTCATTTGCCTAGTTCTCCTTCATTCTTAGATGAAATTTCCTAAAATTTGTTTCTAGACTTAGCTTATATCATAAACTTTTAGATTCTAAGAGGAAATTCTACAGTTCTAGGAATTAAGCTAGAAAATAGCTTTTTGGTCAAGGTCTGAGCAAAGCTCATTCTCTGATATAAAGTGGTTACTGTTTTCTTAGTTCTCAATATCCACTTCATAAAAGTCATGATTTTCTTTCACCAATCCAATTAGTTAGTGTTGAATATTGATTTTTGAAGTTTTGAGCTTTTTCCAAAAATCCGGTCAAACTTGGTCAACATAAGCTCAAAAGAGCTTATTTCAGATTTCTGGTTCATTTCTTGATGAAAAAAGTTCTAGATTGATTTCCCGTTCTTATAATAAGTTGCCTAATCAGTTCCATCACAAAAATCAAGTTGTGACTGATTGGTTTAAGCTGTAGCTTATTTTGTGCTTATCAATAAGCACTCTTTTGCTTATTTCTGAATTTTAGCTTAAATCCTTGAACACACGTAGCTTATATTGGATTTTAAGTCTTTTGCAAGTGGTTTCATTTGATTTGGTTGAGTAATAAGCTCAAACGAGCTTATTGTTTCTTGTAACCCGTTTTTACTTAAAAACTTAGCTTAATTGCTCTTTAGTCCTTAAGGTTCTGTCAGCGTTTAATTTTAGCCTTATTTCCATGTTTTTAGGGTTTGCTATAGTTTAGTCCCTGGACTTTGTGATTTGTTAGATTTCAGTTAGCAATTTGTTATTTTGTTACAATTTTAGTTAGTTTGTTATTGTTTTTGCATTTTTGATCCTAATAGTTTTCAGATTTACATTTTTGGTCCCTATAGTTGATAGAATTTACATTTCAAGCATTTACATTTCATAGAAATTACAATTTCAGTCCTTCTAGTTTTATATTTTGCATTTTAGACTTTTACTTGAATAAAAATTGGTATTTGCAATATGTTTTACGTATAAGTAGTTTAATATTTTTCATTTTTAAATAGTGTTGTTTGAATTAGCAATAGATTACCAAGCAAGCTTGAACAACCAAGAACAATAATAAATCTGATATTGGTTGGACTTTCTATTGGTTAAGAACTGAGAAAACGAACTTGCATTATATTACATTTCAGGTTCCATCGCGCATGACAGTTGTTTTCGATTGAATTGTGATGAAGTCATTAAGCATGTTTGATAAAGATGGTGGATGGCTAGTGATAGGATGTCTTCCTGTTTGGTTAGAATAAACAGAATTTTATGTAGATTAAAAAACTAAATGTATGAAATTAATAAATTTAAACATACCTTGATTCATAGTGATTTCAGAAATGTCAAATGATTTACATGAACATGATGTTTGATTTTTAAAAACTGCATTTTGTAATTCAGTCTATTCAATACTTGACCTTTGGAATTATTTAACTGAATTTTCATATTTATTGTGAGAACAAATTTTTTATTCATAAGAGTATTAATTAAACGAACTTAATTTAAAGCTTTATTTAAGACATTGTTAGTTAAACAAACTTATTTATATAATTGGAAGACATAATTGTTGCCAGATGATGTTTTTTGCAGTTATAAGAATATAAACAGATCTAAATAATAAGAGAAACAAAACATGATTGAAACGAACATCTTTTATTCAAATTGGAAAATGGGTATAACATAGAAGCTTAATGCTGATGGGCTTTGCTTATTTAATCCAGTTTTGCTTATAGTCTATGGAGTTGTTGAGTGTTCTATGTTGAGCTTCCGGCGCTTGCGAATAACTGAGTCGTTAATAAGCGACTCGTATGTGTCTCTACTTTTCATGCTTGAAGGCAATATGATTCTTCTTCCTACTGGTGCAACTTTTTCATCATGCTTGTTTATAGTCTTTGTAATTCCTGCTAAACTTTGATCCTTGATCTCTTTGCTGTTTGAATTAGGTGTTTGTGTTGACATGCTTAGATTATATGCTAAAGTAGGTATGATAACTTGTATATATAGTAATTCAATGATAGTAGAGTTACAATATTTGAATTAATGTTGAGAATATGAAACTGTTAATTTAAGATAAGATTTAAATACATCTTAATAAATATTAATTTTATTGAATGATAAATTAATCAGGAAGAAACAAAATGAACATGAGGATAATACAAAGATCAAACTAATAACTAAATAGTTGATAGAGGATAATACAAAGATCAAACTCATAACTAAATAGTTGATAGCATCTTCTTCAAGTGGCAGTTCATTTTTCATGATTCTGTTATATTCCCTTAAACCTCATCTCTTAGCAATGTCTTTCATGGCTTCATCCTTGAAATAAAGAACAACATCTTCTTTATCTCGGACACATAGATCATTTTTCATGAAAGAATAATAGACTTAAATAAATTAGTTAATTATAAACATAGAATCAAAATATGAAAAGGATTTTTATTTTTTACCTTCTTGAGTTTTTGCTGAGGCAATTAAATTTGTCGAGTTATAGTGCACGATAAAAAAGATTATGATCATACCAAAATCAAACAAAAAACAAAAATATTTTTAAAAAAAAACAATATCCCAAATTCTTAAAAACAAATAAAAGACCAAATGTATTTCAAGTTTCTGTTTTATTTACCTAAAGCTAATCCTTAAGAAGCTTCTTCCATTGTTTCAATCTTGAAACACATCAGAGTATCTATTCAAATTCTGAATCATAGACTATTTTCCTGAAAGAATAATAGAGGAAATTAAATTAGTAAATATAAAGTTAGTGTCAAAATATGCGAAAGGATTTTTGAGATAAACCTTCGCCTTTGCTTTGATACTGCAAGAGAGTTAGCAAGAGAGTCGACATTGTCAGCATTCTCATTTTCATCACAAATGGATGTGACTTCATCATCTGTATCATCAAGTTGAATACTGCAACAATAAAAAGAAGCATATCATGTGAATAATAAGTCTTGATCCCGATATTGTAATTATTATAAAGTTCCTTTATATGGTACCTTTTAGCTTTTTTTTCCTCTGATGTTCTGGCAGGTGTGGGTACAGACAGTTGGTTTGCCAATCTCTTCAACTTTGAAGACTTAACATTCTTAGAAGGAGAAGGAGCATTAGAGGGAGTATCATTAGTAGCTGAAGTTTCAGTATTATCCATCACCTCATCAGGAATAATCTTCCAACATGTGAAACTTTCATAATTCCCATGTTCAAAGTAAGAGTGAGATTTAAGCTCTAGAGTGTGGATGCCACCAATGATATTCAATAAAGCCCTGGGCAAGTACTGATCACCATTACCATCCTGTATACAAAAGTAAGTATTATACTATACTTCAATGAATTATAAATTAAACAATATCATGATACCTCGTTCTGAAAGTCACATATTGATTCAGCGGTACACTTGACCAATTGATTAGCGACCTCATCAAAAAATACAATCACTGTAGTCGATGTCTTGTCAGATACATCTAATTCAAGACGGTACCTACAAATGATTGATGCATAGTCAATTTTAATTAACAACTTTTTTAAGTTGCAAGATAATTCATTCTTAAACTAATACTTACAAAAGAAATGTAATTCTTTCTTAAACTGATTGTTACCTTAAAACTGGATACTCTACAGCTTTGCAACACGCCTCATACCAAAATCCTCCATCCTTGCGAGTTATACCCTTCTTGCAAGTGTGACTACCACAGGAAGGGAAGTTCCACCCTTTTCTTGTCCTAATATGATCAATCCTGACCCGACAATGGAAGACTACAGTCTGTAATGAAAGCAATAGAATTTTATTATTAATTCTGGTCTAAATATAAATAAAAATTAATAGGAAGAAATATACATCATTTCTCTTGTTGCGCACCCATATCAATAGATTCTCTAATGTTCCATGTCTAGGCTGGGAGGGATCAATATACATAACTTCCGGGCCCAACCCTTCTTCATCATCACTGGAACATAAATATAAAATTATAGCATATTATTAGGCAATATGCGATACATGCAATAGTGTATACATGAAAATAAAAATTCCATGCTTAATTACCGAATTTGACTTTTTAGATCTTTCAAAACAGGAATTTGAAGATCATCCAACAAAAGCGTGGAGGAGCTGCTTGATAGTTGAGCTTATCTAAAAGGTAAATAAAAATATCTAAGCACGTTTGCAATCATTTGTAAATGCGTAATATATTAAGAAAAATAAATTCTTGCTTACTATTGTATATTTTAGCACTAACTGAAGTCACGACAATTAGAAACAGGCCAGAATGTTTCGTCTTCTTCTCTATCAGAGTATCACCAAGGTTTCCCCAGAGTGTGACACGTATCTGTAAGTTTCTGTTTCAATAAAAGTTATTTTCATTATAGGCTGAATAACGCGAAAAAATGTTACAAATAGAGACGGTTATGTTAACCTTCCATCAGAAATGTAAAAGTCAAGATTTCTCGATCCTGTCTTTAAATTGTTAGTTCTGTCAACATTTGTGACATATCCAGCAACATCTGCGATTAACAAACCAACACATGAATAAAAGCAGAATAAAAATTATAATTAAAAAACATATAAAAAAATATTACCCATCAAGTATTTCCCATCTGTAGGTTCCAGGTTGCAAAGTTCTTCTAACTGAAGAGGATGCCTCACAAAGCCAACGGGCTTAACAGAAGACCTTCTTATAGAGGTTGAACCATCAAATTCAAGCATAAACTCATGATCTTTGAATATACGGTAACTATCCTTATTCTTCTTTACGACAAAATCTTTTATTGAATAAACAACCCCTTCTTTTAACTTGAGGAAATTATGAGCTATTGTTGATTTAGCACTGCAATGGATTTCCCTACCCTACAATTACAATTGGTAAGATTTCATATCATTGACACAGTAAATATACTATACAACATATAATAAAGCATTAATATACCTTTGCATCAGATACAAAAAAATCAGTGCTTATATAATGATTCATAGTAGTAGTCACATCTCACATTCTACACAGCATCACTATAATTGTGCCTGTAACATCAACAGAAAGATCATCCAAGAACAACTCGTTTGTAGGCTGAGCACCGTTATTGGACTCACCAACAGCTTTGCACAATCTTTGGGCTCACCAACATTTCTCTTTGTGTCAATACAGGTTTTCAGTTCAGCATTGGGCTGTTTAGCGTCCATGTACATTCCATCAATAGCCTTTTTCGACATAATGGATACCTATCAAAAGATCAAAGAAACCGAAGATGTATTATGTTTTGGCCGTTTTTGTATTCAATTTATATAATTGTTAAACGATGTAACTCCAACAACTCTTCATATGATGCTGGAGTAATGATTAGATAACTGCAAATCATTTGTATCTCTTCATATGATCCTGGAGTAATGACTTCAGAAACACCAAACCGTTTGTATGCCTTAGGTTCCGTTTGAGGGTTTTGAAGCATAAATCAGTTAACCAAAATAGCATCATTACTGCCCATTCAATGAAGGGACTGGATCTTTAGATATAATAGATATGCTCTAAGTTCATTTGAATACTAAATTTTATTTGAATACCAAATGACTAATCTTCACACTCTATATTTATTTTAATCTAATGGATAAGATTAAATACAAAATATATTTTCACCATTTTTTTCAAACATTAAAATCTTTTAAACCGTTAATCGTTTTGCGAAAAAAATACCGTTACGAAGAGCATTTAATTATCTTTCTATAGATATGTTATATGATACACTTTCGAAAAAGTTTTTTTTCACGTTTTCGAAAATTATCATATATGATACTAATATCATATATGATGTAAAACCAGTATCATATATGATATAAACCAATATCATACGGAGTATATGATTTAACATTGGTATCATATATGATGAAACACTATTACTATATATGATATTTTACGTAAATTTTAACAAAAAATGAACTTTTTTTTGAAATTATATCATAGTGCATATTGATTGAAAGATAATTAAACGCTAATCGCGATTGTATATATATTTTCGTTTAACACTTAACGATTTAGGAGATATTTAAATTATAAAAAATAAGTGAAGAATAAAATATATTTAATCTTATCCATTAGATGGAAATGATATGGATGGTGGGATGAGTCATCTCATTTCCAAAAAAAAAATATAGTATCCAAAATAACTCTCCTCATATATTAAATTTTATAATAAAAACATCCCTCACCCTATTTTATAACTGAAACAACACATAATACAAGTATTAATACATAATTAAAAATCAATCAAAACATAAAAACATAACTTAATACTCATACTAAAACTAGTTAATACATAATAATTAATGCATAATTAAAAAAAATTATTAATATAATTAATACACCTCATTACTTAAAAATACAATTATATACACATTGTACACCAATTAAAAGCATACATCTAAAAAATCGTACGTATGTTCGCTACCTAAAATAATGGTGTACATAGTTTTGAAACCGAATCGGACCAACGGGTTGAGCTGGAGACCGGAGTCACAATCGGTTCGGCTAGCCAAAAATCCGCCAGAATAAGAACCGAAGAGGCCCCATCGTTACATAAATATGTACTATTTTTTAACAACACATAAATTTGTACTACTTATAAAGAGATTGCACTATCTCTCTCAAATTTAAAGTAGTATATTCTTACAAGCTTTTGGTACAATCTATTACAACAAAAAAACTTCATAAATTTATTTTTGTATTAATTGGGGAGCAATACACATTAAATGACAAAGTGAATACAAATTAATATGTAACATATACAAATGATTATTGCTATAACTATATTTTTTACATAAAATTAATTGTTCACAAATGTAAGTTTAATATTAAATTTGTGTTTGATTTTGAATCATTCAATTTTTTTTATAAATGTGCATACTCGAAAACACATATAGTCTATTTACGTATTTTAGTAAAAATTTAGTGAAATTCTAATCATTTTGCTAATTAATTCGATTAAATCGTACATATCAAAATAAGAAAAATTTAAGGTTATTGTAACATATGAAAACATGTACATATATAAACTACGAATGTTTTTTATATTTACACGTTATATAATATTATGACGAATGCTATAGAGATTAGCAAATACATTTTACGATCAATCATCACAATTTCGTAATACTATTTTTATATAAAGTGATTTATTATTACTTAAATTTATTCTAACTTAAAACTATCATTATTATTTGTAAAGTTATTATTAAAAATAATGTATATTCATAAAATATTACGCTCGCGGAATTCTAATTTTACGGTACCCAGAGCTGCAATGCGCGGGTACCCCGCTAGTAATGTTAACACAAATAAGACACAATTTTAATATTATAGTTTATTTCTATCAAAACACAAATTAAAGTTTACGGTTAAATCGACTTCACCAATCATCAGCTCAAATTTGATTGTTAGGATGACCTAAACCAGGCTTTGACCCCTTACGAACAAGTTTTTCTTATCGAACCGATTCTTTTTAAACTTGAGCCTGGTTTTGACCTTTTGTTTGAAGTTGTCGGCCATCAGCCTTGGTTTTCTGTGTGAACCGGGCTTAATAAACTTGGACTGGGCTTTTTGAAGACTGAACAAATGAAAGTTTTTTTTAACGTAACTTTAATATTAGCTATCATTTTTTTAACTCAACTCTATAACTATATTACAAATTGTTTGGTAAAAATAGTGGTAGCAGTGAGCAGTAGCAGTGAGCAGAAGCAGTGAGCAGGAGCTGTGAGTTATGGTCGAGTTGTGGTTGTAAGCAGTAGTTGTGGTTTTTAATAAAAACGTTTGGTAACGTAGTTGTAGATGTAATTATAATGTGTAAAACAACTCCTCAATGATCAAAGCTCTTAAATGCTATTTCATAGAGCATTGGAAAAAGAGCATTCCGAAAAATAGTCTCCGCTCTTAAATGCTTGCCAAACGAATATTAAAACTTACAACGCTCAATAACCGCTCATCGCTCCTAAATGCTCTCAAAAGCTCTTCACCAAACACACCCGAAACCTAAACGATTTTGTGGTCAAATAACTATGTTCCTTTCCTTTTTGAGGAATATATTGTGGGACAAGCGATCTATCTAATCAAAAGCTTGGTCACCGACTTATGGCTACTCCTATTCGTAGGTACGGAATCGGGATTGAATTTCGACGGGTGTATAAAACTTTTTGAATCGCAATATTAGAAACATTTTTTGATGAACCAAATGCATAAAGTATATGTTTTTCTCAAAAAATAACAGTATATCGAAAAAATATTTGAAGTTTCAGGACACCCGCGAGAACGCCTAATTCTGTCCCTACTCGTGTCATTGCTCGGGATCATTTTCTTTTTTCTTCGTCTGAAAGTTGAAAAAATCCCCAAAATACGCCGCACATGTTATCAAGAAAATAACTCAAAATTGAAAGCAACCCAAGTTCAACTTACAAGAGGCGAATGTAATCTTTTCATCATGTCACATACATATTTTTTCCTTTTAATATACAGGGGGCATATTTTTACAATTTTTTTTACTGTCAGTATTAATTTTGTTCACGACCTAATACCTAAATCTTTTGGTTTTTATCCAGATACGTAACACTTGGTTCAGTAAGCCAAAACGTACATATGGGAATGAAAGATGATGCATCTTAAATGCAATATGCAAGTCTAGTTAAGTTATTACCCGATCGGAATATACACCAAATATGTTTTTATATTTCAAACTTATAGGTTGTATAATGTAGTTCAACATTCATATTTTTTTATTTTGCCAACTACAAAAATGTACTATAATATCGTTATAGTTGAGAAACGATACAACTATGACATCCCCTACTCGTGGCGATCCTCATTCCGCATTCATTCGTGTTCCCAAATCTAAAATCGGAGGAATACTTATGCCTGGACATCTTAAAAAAGTTTGGATATAATCAACTTGGGTGCACGATTTTGCTCCTCGAATGCAAGAACTTGTTCCACCATTGCTTTATATGAAGCCTCGAGCATGCCATCAACTTGTATATGCGTGGGGATGGCTCTTGGGATTGGGGTTGTGAGTGGGTGCTTGAACGTGAGGTCATGTCCGCAAATCTTCTACCCGTAGCGGCTAGAGCCTAATACTAGCTTGTTCCACAGTTTCCATCTATCATCGGATTTGATATCCTCGCTTGACTAGATCACAAACTCTTTATTTTTTGTTGTGTAGTTCATAACACGAGCGTTAATTTAATAATTATGAAGCACCATTTCTCGATTTGTTCTTCAAGGAAAGGGTGTCTACTAGGTAGATTAAAGCATTTTAGAATATACAAACTAGTTAAGGTAAATCAAGGTTGCTAGACCATTTATGATTAGTACAAAATGGATGTGCCACCTATCATTCTAGTCGTGTTGGTTGTAAAATTGTAGCATATGTTTTTTTTCACGTGTTGCTTGTATCCATTTATCATACTTGCATACGCATGTAAGTGAAATTCTAATTTTGGATTCATACATGGTAACAAATCTTGTAACATGTCACCAACTAAATAAGAAAAGTTCGTATTAGGATCTTGGAACAATCCCTCACTCGATGAAGAAATGTTAAAATTAGGACGCTGAAACGATTCACCACCCGTCAAATAGAAGTCCATATTAATTAGGATGCTGGAAGAATTTATTTCTTGACGATGAGAAGTTAAAATGAGAATCCTGAAGTAAGTCACCACCCGACGAAGAGAAGTTAAATGAGGATCATATCCTAGAGTAATTCCACACCCGAAGAAGCGAAGTTTACACCAACCGACGCAGAAATATTAACATTAGGATCCTGGAACAATTAACCACCAAACGAAGAAATGTTAACATAAGGATGCTGAAACAGAGCAACACTCGACGAAGAGAAGCTCACGTTAGGATCCTAGAATAATTCACCACCCAAAACTTAATAGCTTATACAAATCGCTATATTCATATAATTTTAAGACACATTCTTAAATGAAACTATGTATATCTGAGAATATTAGAAAAACCACAAAGATATGTATGGTTTGGTCTTTAAACTTACATGTGAGTTGTCTTTGCTATTATTGAAGCTCTTTTTAGATATGAGTTCTCTTCTATGAACCTTCTCACTTCCATGAGAGACCATAATGTTGTTTTACTGTCTGCATGGTGATAGATCTATACAAATTTTATATTTTTAGTCACCTTTATAATCAAAAGCAAAAAATTAAGTAAGTGATCATCTGATGTGTATATACAACTTACCTTGTCAACTCTACCATTCCCATTATTTTCCAGGCGACTTCTTTTCATTTTTGTTAGTAGTTCTTGGGGCCAAGAGTTCTTTTTCTACCTTGGTTTAGCTATGGAATAACATAAAGTAGTTAGAAAATCAAGCAAACTGAAAATAGGAGGTGCATATGGTCTTGCCAGAGTTTTTATCAGTCCCAATGTCAAGAGGCCACGCTTTCTCTACCTAATGATGGGTGATTCCTAAGCCTCCTTGAAATATGTAACAAAAGGAAAGGATGTACAACCACACGACCACAAGTATCACACAGATGATAAGACTCCAAAAATGATTGAGATCATATATACATATCGCTAGGTGCAGTGCAAGAAGAAAGGCAAGGTTGCACACTTTCTTTAAGCAAATAGTTTATTTTGATCTAAATAAAAAGATAGAAAAGAAATCAATTAAACTTACATCCTCGAATTTAGAGCTCTTCAAGGGTGAAATCCTTCTATAATATCCCCGAACGTTCATAAACCGTGCCTCGTCTTCTCTTCGTCGATGATCTGTTACCCTGCAACATATTTTCAAATTAAATCATTTATATAGATACTGATTAGATCCTTAAAAACATTACGTTATTACTACATCTAGAAACCATAAGGATCAAAGTTCCATAAGAATATATCGTAATGATAATAAGTACTTGATTTACCAATATCATTAACAAACGCTATTTCATGCATCACGATTCATGGTTGTTAACTTAGGACACATGAAAATCAAACAACAAGGAAACTAAGCTACATATGAATGATATTCAGATGAGAAACACACATACACCGAGGACATACGCATAGAATGATCGATATGGTGTTTTGTGATCAGGTAATATATTCTTTCTATAAAGGATTTAATATATAAAAAAGAACGCAACATCGTATCAACCTTGTAACTTTTGTTACCTGAGTACATGATGGTTGTTGAACAATCATCGTGAATCTACTTATAAAGTACGGGTGAGGAATCATCTCCCATCTCGTAAACAAAGGTTCTTGTACTACTTGGTTGTTTGACATACTTATTCAAACTATTTTAAGCCATAAAAGGCTAAAATAAAGAGGAGAAGTGTAATGAGAGAAGAAGTAGTAATGAGAAATGTTGATTGTTGTTTGTCACAATTTGGTTTATGTTTGTCGAATTTATAGTCATTAGTTATGCATGCATTTATTACAATATCAAATATGTATTCAATGTATTTAAAACCCGACATATATTATTGTTAATGTATTACTTATTCTATTCCAGTATCATTTAAAATTAGTTAATACATTAAATCAAAAGAGATATCCATATTGACTATCGGATTAAGTAACTATGTGACTACATATAAGGGTGGCTAAATGGGTGGACTGGACGGGTATGGGCAATGGGTTAAATGGACATTGGGTAATGGACATGGACTAAATGGACAATTTTTAATATTTGGAATAAATGGACTTGGACCAAATGGACATTGGACCAAATGGACTTGGGTCAAATGGACAATATTAAAGGAGAAACAAATAGACTCAAGATTAATTTAACCAAATGCTTTATGTTGTCCAAATAGTCCATAATAACCATTTATTTAACCACATGCTTGTCCAAATAGTCCAACTAAAAAAAAGTAATACACATTTAGTCCATTAGTTCAAAAAAAGGGTCCAAATAGCCCAAATTTAAGCATATGGACATAATTTGCCACCTCTAACTACATATATAAAATGCATCGCATATTCCATTATATTACATATTTGATAACCAATTCAATAGTTTTTTTCTTGATATGTTTAAATATGTAAGCACATTATGAACCAAAAATATACTTGATGTACATATACAATCATAAATGTATAGTTTATTACACACTGAAACAAAATACAACATTTTACATACTAAAATGATAATATAATTGAATGAATGTCGTAATGAAATAAATGAAATAATGAAATGACACAGTAGGATTGAATTATGTTTGTTTGTTATGATAGAATTGATGCGCGGTTCGTGTAGGCATTTATTTTAATTCAATTCAAGTTATACATTTATATTTTGCCTATTCAACCAATTTAACCTAATAGTTATTAGTCGAAAACTTAAATTAATAACTTACATAAGACGAAAACTTAAAATAAGCCACAAAAAGTGAGCTATAAGCCATGGACAACTTCACGTACAATTTCGGTAAACGAGTTGAAATCCCATGATTCACATCTTATAACAGCCTCAAGTAGCAAGAGCTGATCTTAGTTTAGCAAGCTCGGTTTCTTCTTGCTCAAGTGACGTAGGTGATAAGAAGGGACTTATATTAACGATTTCTTCTTAATCCAAAGGTGGCAAGGTTTTGAGTGCTCCGAATTTGAATTCTTTTACGATGTATGATCGTTAGGATGACTCCTTATGACCAATGTTTTCTTACTGATCCGATTTGTTTTTTTGACTTGAACCTCGTTTTGACCCTTTGTTTGGAGGGGCCGGCCATTAATACTTAGACCATGCTTCTTTTTCGTGTGAACCGAGCATACTCATAGAACTGGGCATTTGGAAAGCTGAATGTATTATTACTTTTCTCGGGCTTTCTCTTTAACATTGTAATGGTTCGAATGGTTAGGTAAAAAATAGACATTATTTTATTGGAGTGAGTCTCTTTTACCTAAAAAATGAGCTAAGTATAAAAATGGACAGAAAGTACACCTATGGTACCCAAGCTAAACTTTTTTTTACATCCAAAAAGAGACACTTGCTTTTTGTCAACTGATCAACCCACTTAATATTTTACCACGTGTCCAACTGATCAACCTTTTTTATTCATATATTTTCTCAAAGTTTGACCTAGGGGTTCTGACATTTCCCCTTTTCAAGTGATCAACCGACGACGCATCAACTTATAAGTGATCAACCTTACCTTGGAAATTGAAAAAGTAAATCTTTGGTACTTTTTTAATTTCCAAGGTAAGGTTGTTGTTGTAACGGTTGATCAATTGAAAAGTGGAAAATGTCAGAACCCTTATGTCAAACTTTGGGAAAATATATTAATAAAAAGGTTGATCAGTTGGACACGTAACAAAATATTAAGAGGGTTGATCAGTTAACAAAAAGCAAGTGTCTCTTTTTGGAAGTACAAAAAACTCTGGGTTGAGTACCATGGGTGTACTTTCTGTTCATTTTTGTACTTAGCCAAAAAAAATATATAGACATTATCTAACCACTTGATTCCTAATTAAAACATAAATCTTTTAAGTTTAAAAAAGAGACATATACTTTTGTCAACTGGTTAACTTACTTATCTTTTTGACACGTGCCCTAGTGATCAACTTTTTTTTGTATTTTTTGTTCTTTTTTGTATAAAAATAGTTTATCACTTGGACACGTGTAAAAAAGTTAAGTAAGTTAGAAAAGTACATGTCTCTTTTTGGAACTTAGAAAATTTGTGACTTAATAGAGGACAGATAGTATCTACTTTTTACCTTAGCCCGGTCCGAAATTCAAATGAAGTTATAATAAATTAATATTAATATGAGGTGAGTTATGTTGGATACTATACTTTTCTTGAATATGATGGGAGTCATCCTCACTATCCATCTCATTTTCACTTAATCGATAAGATTAAATATATTTTATTTTTAACTTACTTTTTACAGTACAATTTAAATATCTCCTAAACCGTTAAGTGTTAAACAAAAAAAATTACTATGATATACTTTTGAGGAAAAAAAATTCGTTTTTTTTCTTGTTAAAATTTACGTGAATCATATATGATAATATTGTTTCATCATATATGATACATATGTTAAATCATAAATTATTGTTAAATCATGTATGATAATATTGTTTCATCATATATGATACAGTGTTAATTATAAATTATTGTTAAATCATATATGATATTGGTTTATATCATATATGATAAGTTATATCGTATATGATACTGGTTTTTTTTAACGGCAAAAAGAGAAATATATAGAGCACATCTTCTAGCAAAAAACTAGAAGAAAAATTACAAAGGAGTTTGAAGCCAATCTTCTTAACACATTGGCCCGTCTACATTTTAACCAAGAAAAAGAATACAATTGAATAAAAACAAAAATATCACTTTTCCTAATAGACTGGGAATTGAAAATGACACCATTTCGAAACTTCCAAATATACCATGACGTTGTCGCTATTATCACGTACATCCGCTCTTTTTTAGGAGATCCTCCTACCAAACCATCAATCCATGCTAACCAAGCATCAATGGAATTTAGATTAGCATCAGAGACACCGCACGAGAGACGAATTAACCTCCAAACATTAGAAGCAACCTCTCAAGTTGAAAAGATATGATGGTTAGTCTCGCCCGCGTTCAAACAAGTTGGACATAGAATTGAGTTGATATCAAGACCACGTCTAGATAGATTGAAACGATGAGGAAGACGGTTCAAAGAAAGCCTCCACATAAAGATATTAATCTTCCTTGGGAGAAACTTGCTCCATCTAGTGCCCGAAATCAAAACCGGAAGAATCTCGTCATCAATATGCTTTCGAGTTTCCCCAACGGCAAACAACCATCCTTGCCAATAAGCCATTGCCACGAATCTAACTCAAAAGTTAGATTAATATGTTGAATGTCATCCATCATAGCATCCAACATACCACCAGTTCTGCCACCTTCAATAGGCCTACGCCAGTGCCAAGACCAACCATGATTAGACCATCGATAAGCAACATAACAATCTTCGTTAACATCTAATCGTAATAATATGTTGTACCGCTCACTTAAGGCTCTCTCTCCGATCCAAACGTCTTTCCAAAATCTAACATGCGTCCCACTTCCTACTTTTAACCGAATGGTCTCGTTTGGAATAATCTGACTTGTATGTAGAGAATGAATCGACGCAACCACATTAGCCCATGTACCACGTGTTACGCAATGACCAGAAACTAAACCCCCATCTTCTCCATGTATAGACTTTATTAGAGACACCCATAAAGCATTTGGTGTAGACAAAAACCTCTAACGCCACTTCTGGATAAGAGCTAAATTGAACGACTTTAAACTGCCGACACCTAAACCACCATTAGCCTTGGATGTCAAAGCCACGTCCCATTTAATCCAAGCATCTTTCTTTGAGTATTATCACCACCCCAGAAAAATATAGCTCTCAAACGCTCGAGGAGTTTATTAATTGGCGTCGATATAATAAAAATAGACATGTAATATATATCGACACTCCCCAACATAGATTTGAGTAACGTTAAACGACCACCTATCGATAAAATATTAGCTTTCCATGATGAGAGTTCCGCTCTGAACCTATCAACCAAAATATTCCATCTCGAAACATTATTCATATTTTCCCCTATAGGAAGACCCGAGTAATTAAATGGTAAAGAACCTGAAGAGCATCCCGTCAACCTCGCCATGGACTCAACTTCTAATGTGGATACGCCGACACCGTAGACACTAGACTTATTAATATTTATTTTCAGCCCCGATGCTAGAAAAAAAACATTTAAGACCCGAACAATGTTCTCCATGTAATATGTGCTCCAGTCAGAAACCATAACCACATCGTCGGCATAGAATAAATTCGAAAGCTTGAAATTTGAGTTACCCACTCTTACACCTTTAATCAACTGAGATTGAGAAGCTTCTTCCAAAGCTACATGGAGGCCCTCCATAACAAGAATAAATAATAAGGGTGATAACGGGTCGCCTTGCCTCGAACCATGCTTAACCGAGAACTCTTTCGTGGGACTGTCGTTTACAAGAACAGAAGTCCTCGCCGAATGCAGACATGCATGAATCCATCCTCTCCATTTTTCACTAAATCCAAAGTGAAGTAATACATAATCTAAATACGTCCAACTCACGGAATCATATGCTTTCTCGAAATCTACCTTAAAGATCAATAGCTTTTTTTCTTCTTTTTATACCAATCAATAACCTCGCTTAACATGGGGGGACCATCAAGAATCTGGCGGCCCGAGATAAACGCCGATTGTTCATTACTTACCAGTTTATCTATAACTCTCGCGAGACGATTAGCAATAAGTTTTGAGACGATTTTATATTCTAATCCAATTAAGGATATAGGCCGATAATCGTTAATAAGGAGAGGATTGTGAACCTTGGGGATAAGAGTGATAAACGCTGAATTAGATCCTAGTGGCATTTGACCCGTAGAAAGAAATGTTGACACGAACTCATTAACATCGTCTTTCAAATCATCCTAATACGTTTTTAGAAACAGAAATGAGAATCCATCCGGGCCAGGAGCTTTACTACTACCACAATCCCAAACCGCATTCTTAATTTCCTCTAAAGATGCATCTTTGTCTAACTTAAGATGATCATCGTTAGTAAGGTGCACGAATTGAGGTATATCAGTGCATATGGTATTAGAAACATGATCTTGAAACTTTTCTTTATAGAAGTTAAAGAAGCACTCTTTTACTTGAACAGGATTTGAGTACCACACTCTTTTAACCATGATCCCTTTCACAATCGTTGTCGTCTTCGTTGATTGATCAATCCGTGAAAAATTTCCGTGTTCTCGTCACCTTCCACATTCCACTGAGTATGAGCCTTTTGAGCAAAGTCCGAACATGATATACGATCCAACTCCTCGCATTCTTGAATCACATTTAGTCTTTCTTCCCGGTCAGAATCTGACGCTACATTCCTATCCAACTTTTTCTCAATTTCATTTATGCGGTTTCTGATAACACGGCCTTGAGATCGGTCACTGTCTCTGGTGGAATTACTCCATTCTTTAATCGTTTCTTTAAACATCTTTAGTCTACCTTTGAGTCTTGATCCACGGGTAGAAGTGACTGATGACGAGTCTTCTATGGCTTTTCTAATCATCGTATCAAAGCTAGGCCGCTCCAGCCACGAATGAAAGCACTTAAATGGATATGGACCATAATCTGACTTTTCGATATGAAGGAAAATAGGGTTATGATCAGACTTACCTCTTTCCAACACTGTAGCCGTCAAATCATGGGTCTCATTTATAATGGACTCCGACAATATAAAACGATCAAGTTTACTCATTTTTGTTCCCGACTTTTTCATCCAAGTAAATCTCCTTCCACCCACCGGCATATCAACTAAATTAGTCACTTCAATGAATGAATTAAAACAATCCACTTCCGAACTAGAGAAGGTAGAACCATAATGCTCAGACTCATCTCTCACCTCATTAGGATCACCAAACAACATGTACTTACCATTATGGGTCTCAATGAACGTACGCAAGAAATTCCATAAAGTTACTTTAGCGTGGGTGTCATGAGGGCCATAAACATTAATCATAAAGTAAATGTCATCCGAGTTGGTCCATTTACCTTCTACAATAACGTAGTGATCATCACACCAAATGTTAGCCTTAATAAACATAGCCGGGTCACAAATGGAATTAATCCCTCCCGACCTACCTCTAGCCAAGCTACAGGCGTAATCAAATGAATAATTCCCCCACATACTCTTTAGTCGAAACAAATCGAGCCGCGTCATTTTCGATTCTTGAATTCTAAGGAAATGAACATTATTCTTATAACACAACTCCTTGACCCAACTCCGTTTAATCCGTTTCCTGGTGCCTCTAATGTTAACGGACAAAATATTCATTGATCCCATAAAGACACACCTGCTCCATTTAGGATATTTTTAAGGTTTTTTACACCCTCGAACATCATATCCCAACGCTCCTCCAATGTCTATCAAACGAGACACTTCATGTATCATAGAAAAACCAATAATATCTCTTTTTCTGAGTTTAGCAAACCTCGTAGAGCACTTAATTGTATGGGAGTTTCCACTACTAGGTTCATCAATGTCTTCATGATGCTTAATATTCTCGAATCCGGATGCGCAACTAGGATCCGTTGAAGCACCTACGGCCTCACTCTCCACCTGGTCATCATTGAGTTGAGAAGTTTCTTTCTCTTTTTCTACCTCAATATGATTCTCCTCTGTAACTTTTAACAACTCCTTTTCAAAGTCACCGACCTTTCTTTAGATTTCTGCATATACAGATTGTTCTTTTGCAATGTCACCAACCTCTTCATCCTTGTCGGTAATTGCATCTGTTGACTCTATATCATTAGTAATTTCAATGTTCCACATCGCTATCTCTTGAACATGAACGGTGTGATTCTCCCCGTTAATTGTTACCATCACATCCTCAGAAATAAATTCCTTTTGTCTAGTGGCGATACACACGCTACCAATCCCCATTGATGACCCTTCATCAACCTCAAAAAACATGAACTTGCCGACTACATTTGCCACTTTCTTGTATGCATTGGAACCCCACGCACATAAAGGAAGACCAGATATTACAATCCATATCATCCGTTCGTCAACTACGAAATTTTGAGAAACGTTCCTAATGATTGAAAACACTTGTTTCGTTGTTTCATTGTTTCTGAATGCATTACATGTGACATTGTACTAAAACTGAAACCAAAGCCATAATCCCCCAATATGATGAACCTTAAACCGAGTAAATCCTTCATTTCTACATAACCGGTACACAATATTCATCGTCCCAACTTCCCGAACTTTCACCAATGCAACCTTAGTAGATTCTTCCACTTTCATCAAATCACATTCACTCATCATAACACACCTCAATTCACCTCGATGTTGGTTACTAGAATTTATCTTATCTCATCCATGTACAACCGAGGCATAAGATTTAGCTCCTGAAAAGTTTGCGGGTAGATTATTTACCTTTGAAACAACCGGAGGCGGAACCCTGCTACGGGGGTGATTGGTGTCTTCTACGACTAAGCGCGACTGGGATCTAACAGGCCTCTTGAATCTCGCTACTGCTGCGAATAGATGGAAATTATCAATCCATATGTTTGCTAGACGCTTAGCAAACTCTTTGGCATTCACAATACCCATGAACCGTACAAAACCAAATCGTCTACCCATTATTGAAGGCTTTGATGCTATATACGCATCCACTACTCTTCCATACGATTCACACACCTTCCACAACCTTTTTGCATCTACGTGATTAGGGAAGTTCGTAACATAAAAAGACTCGGTAACAGTATATTTTTCGCATAACGATTAACGGATTAAAATCGATATGGAAGGCAATCTTTTATAATAAAAGAATGATTTAAGTTCATTTGAATATCAAATTTTATTTGGATAACAAAGGACTAATATACATCGGTTGTGTTTGGCAAGGAGCGGTGGTGAAACTTTTTAGAGTGGTGAGCGGTGAAGAAGAGCATTTTGATTTTAATGCTTGTTTGGCAAATGGAGCGGTGAGCATTATGATTTTTTTAGTCGTTTGGCAAAGGAGCGGTGAGCGGTGCTATTTTTTAGGAATGCTAGTTTTTTAATGCTCCTTTAAGGAGCGGTGACAAATGAGCGGTGAACAAATGAGCGGTGAGCTATGACAGCTCCTGCTCACAACTACTGCTCACTGCTACAGCTCGCTGCTCCTGCTCACAGCTACTGCTCACTGCTCCTGCTCACAGCTACTGGTCATTTCAACAAACACAACCATCATCCATATCCATATCCATGGATAAAATTAAACCCAAAACTCATTTTCTCCCTTTTTTCAAACATTAATATCTATTAAACCGTTAATCGTTATGCGAAAAAGAAAATACCATCGCGACGGACATTTAATTATCTTTCTACAGATTTGCTATATGATATACATTTGACAAAAAAAATTTCGTTTTTTTCACGTTTTTTTTGTCGAAAACTATCGTATATGATACTAATATCATATATGATAGTAACACTTTTATCATATATGAAATAACATATCATATATGAAATAAACCAATATCATATATGATTCAATAATAATTTGTAATCTAGCAATAATATCATATATGATGAAACACTATTATCATATAAAATATTTTACGCAAATTTCAAAAATGAAAAAAAAAATCGACTTTTTTTTCTTCAAGAGTATATCATAATGCATATCTATAGAAAGCTAATTAAATGCTCGCTGCGATGGTATAAATTTTTTCGTTTAACATTTAACGGTTTAAGAGATATTTAAATTATAAAATAGGTGAAATAATAAAATATTTTTAATCTTATCCATTAGATGAGATGAAAATGGATTGTGGGTATGAGTTCTTTGATATCCAAGATAAATATGGTATCCTAAATAACTATCCTCTCAAAGAATTAGATTTTTGAGAAATTTAGTGGAAAGTGGAGGTCGTAGAAAAAACAATTGAACCAATCAAATGGCTTGATTGTGACACATAAGCAAAATTGAGCTATGTGATTGATGGAAAAAAATCAAAATTGAATTCAATTTAGTCAAAATTAAAAAATTTGGTGGAGGAATTTGATAAAAACACACAAAGATATATGTGTCAAATTTGTGAAAATAAAAACTGATAAAAAGAGGAGGGGATTGATAAAACTTTATTGGTTGAATTTTAAATAAATTAGATAGACTTAAGAGTAAACTTGTAATTTTTCATATTTTTTAATAACTTTATAAACTAAACAAAATACCCCTTGAACTTTATATCTTCTATACTTTTAATTTTAAACATCTATGTTATATTTAAAAATCAACAAATCACATAATTATAAATATTCAAATATAAACACAAATTATTGTCTATTTCTATTTTGACACTTAACAAAGTCAAGCAACGCAATATACGTAAATTATTAACATCAATATATAATATCAAAATGAGTGTCGGACCTCAAACATCCGTGTGAGATGAATATAAATAGACGGGATTCTACATATTACAATAACATATATTTTTTTCAAAGTCGTTATGTGTTACTAAACACACAATGTCTAAAAAAGGATAGCTAACATTTTAGTTAAACAAACTCAAATCCTTTGTGCAACAAATATTTATACAAATATCAATTAGTATTATCACATAATGCAAAATCATGTAAAACTTGTGGATCAATTGGCATTGTAACTATTTAAGTATTAAAAATTTAATATTGTTTTATAGAATAATATTAAGCACTAGAAAATCATGAATTTGTAAATCGTGTAGGTGTAAGGTTGTGTAAGATTGATGTAAATGGTTTGTTGATTAATAATTAAGATATAACTATTTGGAATAAATATATCGAAAGTAAAAAGAGTATGAAATTCGAAAAAAATTGAGGCGAGTTTATATTAATTTACACGGTGCACAGTAAAAAAAACGTAATCAACAATGTAAACATAATCAAATATATAAACATTAGATGTTTTAAAAAATAGGGCAAATAACTTAAAAAGCATCTAGCTTGACACATTTTTGCGTTTTGTGCAGCCATCTTTTTTCTTTCTCATTATGGTCATCAAAGTTTCAAAAGTCGATCATTCTGTGTACTTTGTGACCATTTTACCCTTATTTTTTCGAAATTTTGAAAGGTAAAATGGTCATTTTACATGGTAAAATAGTGACAAAATACACACAATGACCGACTTTTAAAATTTTGGTGACCATAATGGGATATAAAAAAGTTGGATACATAAAATGCAAAAAAATGTCAAGTTATATGCATTTTTAAATAATTAGCCCTAAAAAATATATATAATATACATAAAATCGTAATAACAAAATTATTACTTAATTTATTTTTTATATTGAAATTCCGTGCGTGCACGGACATTAGAACTAGTATATTAAATTGCAAAACACTACAAGAATACAAACACAAGCACCACTTTATCAACAAGTGATTAAAATTTACTATACTATACACCACTATAATTTAGTGTTAATTCGAGTAACCTGAGCGCATGTTTTCTGATAAGTTAAGTAACATAAATGTCGTGTTTTTACAAGTTAGGTAACATGAATATCGCGTTTTATACAAGTTAACTGATATTGAGTAACCCAAAATTTATGTTTCATAACTTTAGTAACCTAATTGAACAAAAAGAAGTAACTTAAGCGTACTTTTTGAGAAAGTTTAGTAACCTCCGTATCTATTACCCTATTCTTAAATACGCAACGTATATTTGTAGATCCATTAGTAGAAAAGTATTTCAGTGAAAATCTTCGAACTACGAACCAAATGACCATAATATTATAATGCTTTGACATACGTACGCTTTATAAAAAGTGTTAAAGCTTAATATATTTTTTTAAAACCTTACGGAAATATAGTTCGTTGCAAAGTCAGTCATTAACACGAAGAGTTATCATTTAGCTACAAAGTTAGTCCCGAGCAAGTGGTGACAAAATGCGATTTGCCATCATCGCTATATATATAAGAGCAATATGTGTTATTCAAATTTTTAGGTATTTAATTTTTTAATACATTTAATATTAGAAAAGGAAAAATATTCTACCACAAAATTTACATACACATTTTTCTTTTCTCTTCACTTTAAAGTTGAAAAAAAACCCCAATAGGGTCGCGCATGTTACCAAGAAAATAACTTTATCATGATGTCACATACACATTTTTTATTTAATACACGGGGCATATTTTTACAGTTTTTTTCTTGACTATTAGTATTAATTTTGTTCATGATCTAATACCTATATCTTTTGGATTTTTCAGATACATAACACTGGTTTAGCAAGCCGAAATGTGTATATGAGAAAGATGATGCATCTTAAATGCAGTATGCATGTCTAGTTAAGTTATTACTTGATCAGAATATGTACCAACTATATTTTCATATTTCAACCTTCTGTAAAGGAATATGGTTCAACATTTATTTTTATATTTGGTCGTGATAGTTCAAAAAAATGATACAAATAAAACCACCTATACTCGTTATAATTATTTTTGTCGTTCGTCATTCATTCGCGAAACCTAACGCCGGAGGAATACTTATGCCTGCATTTCTTAAGAAAGTTTGGATAGAATCGACTTGGGCTGTGTTGCACGATTTGCTCCTCCGGTGCACGAACTTGTTTCAACATCACTCTATTTTGAGCCTCGAGCATGTCATCAACTTGTATTTGTGTGATGACGGATCTTGGGATTAAGGTTTTAAGTGGGCGCTTGAACTTGATGTCATGTCCGCAAATCTTTAGCACATAGCGGCTAGAGCCTAATACTTGTTCCACGGTTTGCACATCTATCATCGGATTTGAACTCCTCGCTTGTCTCGATCACAAACTCTCCATTTGTTGTTGTGTAGTTCATAACACGGGCGTTAATTTAACAATTATGGAGCATAATTTCTCAGTTTGCTCTTAAAGGAAAGGGTGTCTAGTAGGTAGGTTGAAGCATTTAAACAGAAAAACTAGTTAGGGTAAAGTTGTTGGAAAAGAAAAGATTGACAGGATCAGTTCAACATCATTTCCCTAATTAGAAGATACCAAAACATAAAGGGACAGAGATGTAAGGACCAAGCAAAGGAATTCCAGCCAATTCCAGCTAATAACTTTACTAATTTCTATAATTAGCTCATAGTCTTTCATGTATAAATAGGGCCATTGTACCAACATTGAAACACAACTAAAAAATACGATTCATTCACAAATCAGTCCTCTTTTTCTATTTGCTAACATGGTATCAGAGAATATGGTTTTGGTCTCATCATCTACCCACTAAAACAAAACTATCAACGAATCCCAAGCCACCATGGCAGATGATACCGGCGGCTCGGGATTAGAAATCGTAACTCAATTAGCCAATCTGTTGCAACAGAATACTTACCCACAACTGCCAAATCCAAAACTTTCCGATAGCCTTCAAATAAACATCAAACTTAATAGCCAAAACTACGCTCTATGGACTCGGATGATCCGGGTTGCCATAGGTGGAAAATCAAAAAGTTTGTTAAAACATCTTACCGAAGCACCACCAGAAAAATCCACAACAGAAAAGTATGAGACATGGGAACAGGAAGACCTGATTGTCTTCTCATGGCTCATCCAGAACATCGAGCCCAACATAGCCGGCAACCTGACCGAGTACCCCACTGCGAAAGCATTATGGGATGCCCTCGTGGTCACATATAGTAGCGGCAAGGACAAACTTCAAACATTCAACCTCCACGTCAAATCCAATGAGCTCCGACAAAACGACAAGTCTCTCGAGGAGTTCTGGATCGAACTCCAAGGTGTGTGGGGCGAGATCGATCGGATAGATCCGAACCCAATGAAACGCAAAGAAGATATTCAAGCCTATAGCCAAATACGATCGGAACAAAAACTGTTCCAATTCTTGAACGGGCTTGATCGAAAATTCGAACCAATCAAAAGAGAGGCTCTCCGAGTCGACCCACGTCCCACTGCTGAATCCGCTTACGCCATGGTACGCAAAGAAGCCGCTCACCAAGTTATCTTGGGAGCAACTAATAGCGAAACTAATATTGTGTATAATGCAGTTCGTTTTTTCTCAGTTCTTGCTAATGGAAAGTCCAACCAATATCGGGTTTTTAATTGTTCTTGGTTGTTAAGCTTGCTTGGATATTCTATTTGCTAATTCAATCAAAATCTTGCAAAACGGAAAAATATTACCTACTTATATGTAAAACATATTGCAAATACCACGTTTTTATTCAAGTAAAAATCAAAATGCAAAATATGAAACTTAAAGGACTGAAAATGTAAATGCTATGAAAGATAAATGCTTTAAATGTAAATTCTAACAATTCTAGGGACTAAAAGTGTAAAACAGTTAACTACAAGGATCAAACTTGCAAAATTTATAACAAACTAACCAAAAATGTAACAAACTAACAACTTGCTAACTGAATGTAACAACTTTTAAAACTACAAGGACTAACAAAGTGCAAACCCTAAAAACATGGTAGTTTAGCCAAATGTACACACTGTTTAAAACTATAGGGACCAAAGTGCAATTATGGAAACTTTTTAAGCAAAAACGGGACAAACTTGAAAATAAGCTCGTTTAAGCTTATTTCTCAACCAATTTCAATGAGACAAGTTGCAATAAGTTTCAAATCCACAATAAGCTACGTGTGTCAAAGGAAATTGGCTAAAATTGAGAAATAAGCAAATGAGTGCTTATCAATAAGCACAAAATAAGCTATAGCAAAATCTAATCAGTCACAACTTGATTTTCTTAATGAAACTGATTAAGCAACTGAATTGATGAACGGGAAATCAAACTAGAAACATTTTCATCAAGAAATAAGCTCAGAATCTGAATTAAGCTAAAAATGGGCTTATGTTGACCAGGCGTTGACCAGCTTATTTTTCAAAAAGCTGATTTTCTCAAAAATCATGTAACTCAATGACTTAAGAGGATTTGTGAAGAAAAATGGACATGTTTATGAATAGGAAAAGGAGATACATATTTTCAGTTTTCAAGTTACAGAAACTTCACTTAAGTCTGCTTATCTGATTTTTGCTTATATCTGACTGCTTATTGTAAACTGTATAAAATCCTCTTAGATTCAGAAACTATATGATATAAGCTTCAAATGGAAACAAATTTGGTACAATATCATCCAGTATTGAGTGAGTACTGATCAAATCAAATTGACAAGTTTTAAATGACCAAAATGCATAAAACTGACCCAAACACTTTAAGTGCCATTTGCCTATTTGACCAACTTTTTGACTTGCAAATGACTTCAAACACCTTATTATCACCAATGGACTACAAATGAACTCTAAAACTCCAAAACTTAATACTTGAAAAATCTTTTTATGCTAATCCCAAACACTCCTTTACTGGTTTATATGAAAATTTATGAAGTCAATTTGATTTTGAAGTGGAACTGAGTGGAACTCTATAGCAAGCTAGACTTAGTGATCAAAATGGAAGGTTTAACAGGAATGAACAAGTACTTATCACTACTAGAAATTCAATCAAACTACAAGGCCAGAAGTAACTGAATTAATGCAGTAAGCTAGAATCTTAATCAAAATCAAAGAACAAGTAACAGAATTAAGCTACAAACTCACAAAGATCAATCAATTAGCAACTTTAAACAACTTTTATCATTCAGTCATCAAAATTACTCTAGGAAAAATAGCATGCATAAGACTTTTTCAGTGGAACAAAAACAAGAGCTTTAGAACCTTTTGGAGTTAACCACTGAGAAGAAGAGGAGCGCTGAGCTCTCTTAACCTAGTGATAACCACCACCTTATCACTAGGACACAATCAATCAACAATAACAGCTAACTAATCAACAGGAATCATCATTCTGCTTGAAATCTTCAAAAATCAATGGAATGAACTGAATTATGCTCAATCAGCTACAAACTTCTTCAATGTCAGTTATGATCAATCTATGATCATAACAAACACAAAACAGCAACAACAGTATCCAATAGCAGCAAGGAATGAGCAGAAATAGGAAGAACAGTTTTAGCGGGAAAGAATGAATTCAAATTTTATTCATGGAAAACGGTTACAAAGTTGTTAGGTAGCTACTAACTAACTAACTAACTCAAGAGTTTGTCAGACTCTTGAGTAGCTAGGGTAGAAATGAAGGAAAGTTGAAAGGAAATTTAGAACTATGTGTTTTTTACAAAACTAGGCTACCAGATACAAATGAAGTCTATCCATCTATTTATAGGCATGAAGGAAGAGTTAGTTGGGGTTGGTGACGTGTCAGAACCAATCCCAGCTTGCCACGTGTAAAATTCTGCACAATTGCATTTGCAAGTATGAACAAGGGATTGGGGTTTCTTGATTTAGTGGATGATATGTTAATTGATTGGCACCATTGTGTTCGTCTCTTCAAAGTGATAACTTTTGGTGTTGAAATCTTTCCATGAAATTGCTTGTAGCTAAAACGCGATCCTGGCAAATTTATTTGATGAAGAAGACGCCACGTGTCACAATTTGATTGGCTAAAAATTGGTCACACGGATTGAACTGTTGTGATTGGGTATTTAATGCATGTCGGCTGAGTGGGTATTTAATGCTCAATCCGTGTGCTCTCTTTTCCCTTCTCTCATTGGTTGAACTGTTGTACACATGGATTAAACTTGAATGACTTTCAAATATTGGCAGAATTAGTCCTCATACTTGACAGATTGTATTTTCAAGCTAGCAGCTTCATTCTTTTGACATATTTGGTCCTTCAACTTTCATTCTTGAACAAAATGGTCCTTTGACTGAGTTGACTTGAGAGTTGACCAAGTTTGACTTGAATCTTGACTTTCACAATATTTGCACTTTAGTCCTTCCACTTTGACAACTTGTCAAGATAGGTCCTTATACTTCAAAGTCTTGTCACTTTTGATCCTTCTTTGTCTTTTTCATCCATTTGAGCTTGATTTTTCTTTGTTTGCTTGAAAATGTATCCTTTTACCTACACAAGTGTACACAAACACAAACATACCACATAACACTGTTTTTGCCAAATAAATTGGTATTTTGCTTCATGTTTTAGGGTTATTTGTTGATAAAAGGATATGAGTTTAAGCTCATATCAGAAACCCATGGGGTGGCTACCGGATTGGTTGCCGGAGAAACCGACGGCGTAGGATTAGCAACCAAAAGCTTCCGCAAATTCGATGGCAAAAAGAAATCAACCACCAGAGAGGACAAATCTCACCTCAAATGCGAGGAATGCGGCATGAATCGGCACACCAAGGATCAATGCTTCGAGATTATCGGATACCCCGAATGGTGGACCGATGGGCATAAAACCGCAAGCAAGAAAGGTGCCAAGAAAGATAAACCCTCCCTCTCTCCTACCACTCGACGATCGGAAGGTGGATTTGGGGGAATAGCAGCAGCGGCGGCCGGAGAGAAGGAGGGGGAGAACTTCACGGTGGAAGGTAACGGGGAAGAAGGGGTCAAACCCTTCGAATCCCCCTATTTTTTTGTTGATTGTGTTTCCAAAAATACAAAACAGGAGCCACATAATATGTATCCACATAAAACAAAAAACCAAAACCCCTTTATTATTTGTAACAAAACCGGCCCACAATATCCCAATGCATTAGCCTACATGGCCAAAAACAATCTTACAAATTCCCGTGGACCATGGATTTTTGACTGTGGGGCCACCGATACAATGTCATATGATTTGTCTGATTTTTCCGAGACAACCAAACCCACAAAAACTCACATCCAAGTTGCAAATCGGGAAAAATTAGATGTCAAAACAGGAGGGACAATTAAAATTTCTCCAAACATAAAACTCCCTAATTGCCTCTATGTTCCATCTCTGTCACACAAACTCTTGTCGATAAGTCATGTGACAAAAGAACTTAATTGTTCTGTTCTAATGCACCCAACCTTTTGTCTCTTACAGGATATCAGGACGGGACGGATTATTGGGCGTGGCACTGAGAAAAATGGCTTATACTACGTTGATGAGGTGGTTCAAGATGGTACTGTGATGTTGACTCATGGGACTACTTCACGGTGGAAGGTAACCAGACAACTTGGATGAAAATAATGCTAATGATATCCAAGATCCCACTTCTGACATTGTACAGGAACATGAAGAGGAAGTGCCAAGAAAGTATGTTCTTCCGCCAAGATCAAACAGAGGAGTTCCACCAAAAAGATACTCTCCAGAAAAAAACCACCCGGGGAGCCAAGTATCCGATGGCTAACATAGCTGAAGGGAATCTTTCTAAAAACGCAAAGGCATTTGCTGTAAGCATCTGCTCAGAAGAAATTCCCTCAAGCACTGAACAGGCCTTAAAATCAGAAAAGTGGAAAAACGCTATGGACGATGAGATGGAGGCATTAAAGAAAAACGAAACATGGGATCAATGTGCTCTGCCACAAGGAAAAAGGCCAGTAGGATGTCGGTGGATCTTCACAATAAAATATAAACCAGATGGGTCAGTTAAACGTTATAAAGCTCGGTTAGTTGCAAAGGGATACACTCAAACCTATGGAATTGATTACTCAGAAACCTTCTCTCCAGTGGCAAAAATGGATACAATCAGGGTCCTGCTTTCAGTGGCATCAAATCAAGGATGGCCTCTTCACCAATTTGATGTCAAAAATGCTTTCCTACATGGAGAATTAAAAGAAGAAGTATACATGGAAGCGCCACCTGGTTTCTCAGAGAATTTTAAACCTGGAGAAGCATGTCGATTGAGGAAATCTCTGTATGGTCTCAAACAGTCTCCCAGAGCGTGGTTTGGAAGGTTCACGCTAGCAATGAAGAGGTATGGTTTCAAACAAAGTAATTCAGATCATACTCTGTTCCTTAAAACCAGGGAAAATCGTGTGACATGTTTAATCATCTATGTTGATGATATGGTTATCACTGGAAATGATGAAGAAGAAATAAAAAGGCTAAAAGAAGGGTTGTTCACAGAATTTGAGATGAAAGATCTGGGAAATCTTAAATATTTCCTTGGAATTGAAGTTCTGAGATCACCAAAAGGGATATTCATCTGTCAGAAAAAGTACATATTAGATCTCTTAGCAGAAATAGGGATGATAAATTGCAAACCAGCTGACACCCCCATGATGGTCAACCAGAAGCTATTTATGGAAAAGAAAGCTAAATTGGTTGATAGAAACAGGTATCAACGGTTGGTAGGAAAACTGATATATTTGTCACATACTCGTCCAAACATTGCATATGCTGTTGGGGTGGTAAGTCGGTTCATGCACCAACCACAGGTTACTCACATGAATGCAGTCTTAAGAATTGTCAGGTACCTCAAAGGGACCGCTGGCCATGGAGTCCTATTTAGATCAAACGGACACCTAAATATTCAGATATATACAGATGCCGACTGGGCTGGAGACAAAGAAAACAGACGATCAACATCGGGCTACTTCTCTTTAGTAGGAGGTAATCTTGTTACATGGAGAAGTAAGAAACAAAAGGTAGTATCATTATCAAGTGCTGAAGCTGAGTTCAGAGGTATAGCCAAAGGGCTAGCAGAAGCATTGTGGATAAGAAAACTTGTATCTGAAATAGGATTCCCTCCTCGAAGAAGCACTCAGATCATGTGTGACAATAAGGCTGCCATCCAGATCTCAGAAAATCCTGTACAACATGACAGGACGAAGCATGTAGAAGTCGATCGACATTTCATCAAAGAAAAACTAGAAGGAGGAATTATCGAGCTGCCATTTGTGAGATCCACAGACCAGCTGGCTGATATACTGACAAAGGCGGTAGGAACTGAGATTTTTTACAATTGTCTTGGCAAGTTGAATTTCGGAAATCCCACTATTCAACTTGAGGGGGAGTGTTAGAAAAGAAAAGATTGACAGGATCAGTTCAACATCATTTCCCTAATTAGAAGATACCAAAACATAAAGGGACAGAGATGTAAGGACCAAGCAAAGGAATTCCAGCCAATTCCAGCTAATAACTTTACTAATTTCCATAATTAGCTCATAGTCTTTCATGTATAAATAGGGCCATTGTACCAACATTGAAACACAACTAAAAAATACGATTCATTCACAAACCAGTCCTCTTTTTCTATTTGCTAACAAAAGTAAGGTCGCTAAATGATTTAGGATTAGTACGAAATGGATGTGGCAGCTATCATACTAGTTGTGTTGGGTGTATAACTGTAGCATATGTTTTTTTCACCTTTTCTTGTATCTTTCTATCATACTTGCATACACATGAAAGTAATATTCAGATTTGGAATTATACATGGTAATATCTTGTAACAGATCGCCATCTAATGAATAGAATTTCACATTAGGATCTTGAAACAATCCACCACCCCGATGAAAAAATGTTAAAATTAGGACGCTAAAACAATTCACCACCCGTCACATAGAAGTCCATATTTGGATCATGTTTTCATTTCTTGACCATGAGAAGTTAAAATTAGGATCCTCAAACAATTCACCACCCGTCAAAGAGAAGTTAAAATGAGGATCATCCTTTAGGAATTCTACACCTGGAGAAAACGAAGTTTATACCACCTAATAATTAATAGTGTATAAAATGTGTATGGAGAAAACGAAGTTTATACCACCTAATAATCCAAAGAGACATACTTATGAAACTATGTATATCTTAGAAAACTAAAAAAACCACAAAGGTATACAACTAAATAGATTGATCTTTAAACCAACCTGCGAGATGCCTTTGCCATTATTGAAGCACTTCTTGGATATGAGTTCTCTTATATGAACTTTATTACTTCTTTGATGGACCATAATATCTTGTTACTTTCTAGATGGTGATACATCTATACAGTATACATCTTTTATACTTTTAGTCACCTTTATAATATAAAAACATAAATTTAGTGGGTGTTTGGATATGCTTATTGAAAACAAATTATTCATTTTGAAAATTCCATTTTGAAAACTTATCATTTTGAAAACTTATCATTTTGAAAACTCTATTTTAGAAAATAGTGTTTGGATTTGATATTCCAGTTTGAAATCGCAATAATCAAATAATCACTTTTTTAAGTGTTTGGCAAATTTGATTATTTGATAATAAACTCCATTTTTAAAGCTTACTTTTCCAAAACTCCATTTTGAAAATGAAATAAGTAGCTCCCCACTAACTTTTCAAAACTCCATTTTTGAGCTTCTAAACGCAAATAATCACTTATCTCCATTTATTACCCAAACACTTTTTTTTAACTTATCTCCATTTTAGAACTGAGATTTGGAGATAATCTCCTCCTAACCGCACATCCAACACCCCCTTAAGTAATGAAAATCCGATGTGTATATATAATTAGCTTGTTAACTCTACCATTCTCATTATATTCTAGGCGATTTCTTTTTTCAATTTTCCAGCCTTTCATATGTTAGTTTTGGTGGGTGGTAATAATCAATAATCCTGATATATTCTCTGAATCGTGTATAAATCACTTTCAGATTGAAGTATTTCGACCCTATATGCCTCGGGTATCACGAAATCCTCAATTGGATAAGACAAAGAATTAACACTTAGTCTCTAAGGCACGAGAGATCTAAGCAATACACAGAAAATCGTTATGTTTGTTCTATTCTGGAAAAAATCAAGTTTCTGTTTCTAAGAAGAAACTAAATGACAGTTACAAACAGTTTCATAACTGTTGCAGGGAAAAGACACACCTTTTCACCAAAGGTTATGTCTGTTGGAAAAAGGGGAAAACCGAATTTTTAAGCAACAACTGTAAATACAGTAAGCTAAAAAATCGTTTAGGTTTTGGGGCGCTGCCCCAAACCCCGCGAGGGGCGCTGCCCCCTCGACCCCTGCCCGCTGACCTGGCAGCGGGGCCCCAGCAAGGGGCTCTGCCCCTTGACCCAGCAAGGGGCGCTGCCCCTTGACCCCGCAAGGGGGCGCGGCCCCCTTGACCCCCGCATTTGTTCGTGGCGACATCAAGTTAGCTAGAACGAGCATGCACTCCGCATTCTCCTTACTCGCCTGTAAACTATACTTGATTAAGCCCTTGATCTCAAGTATATCACAATTACACAAAATATATGTGATGACACTAAAATCACCAACATCATATTTGTTAGTAGAAGTTTTTTTTACCTTGGTTTAGCTGTCAAATAGCAAAATTAGAAAATCAAGCAAACTAAAAATAGCAGGTGCATCTGATTTTGTCAAAGTTTTTAGCAGTCCCGAAAGAGTTATTGATTTCTCGACCTAATGAAGGATGATTCCTAGGCCCCCATGATATATTGAAGGAAATGAAAAATTTACAACCACCTAGGCCAAAAGTATCACGCAAAAGATAAGACTCTCAAAATGATCGAGATATTATATATATTGTAGGTGCAGAACAAGAAGAAGGGCAAAGGATGGATTTTTTGTTTGAGCATAAAGTTTATATGGATGTGAATAAAAAGATAGAAAAGAAATCAATTAAATTTACCTCCTCGATATTGTTTGATTTAAAGAGCTCTACAAATGTGGAGTCATTTTCTAATATCTCGGGACGTTCATAAGCGTTGCCTTTTTTTTCTCTTCTTTGATGAAGAATTAACCTGCATCATGTTTTGGTATTAAGTGGTTTATATACATATTGAGTAAATCCTTAAAAACGTTACATTGTTACTACATTTAGAAACTTGAAGAATCAAAGTTCCATATACATATATTGTAATTATCAAGGATCTAATAAATAAAAAGAATGCAACATCATATCAACATTGTAACTATTATTACCCGAGTACATGATGATTGTTGAACAATCATCGTCAATCCGCCTATAAAAGACGGGCAAGAAACCATCCAGGATCCTGTAAACAAAGCTTCTTGCACTACTTGGTTGTTTGACATATTAGTTCAAATTGTTTTAAGCCCTAAAATTGAGATGAGAAGTGTAATGAGAGAACTGGTCATAAAGAGACATGTTGTGTGTCACAAATTGGTTTATGATGGTCGAATTTATAGCCATTTAGTTATGCATGTAAGTATATCGAATATTTATTTAATGTATTTGAAATCTCACATATATTGTTGTTAATGTGTTACTTATTTTGTTTGAGGGTCGTCTAAAATTAGTTAATACATTGAATCAAAAGATATCCGTGTTGTTGACTATCGTATTAAGTAACTATTTGACTAGAAATATAATACAAATATACATCAAATATTATTTAGTAACTAATTCAATAGTTTACGCTCATCCGGCATCAGAAACAAATATACTTGATGTACATATTTACCTACAGTTACAAATGTATAGTTTATTACAGGCTAAAACGAAATACTATTTATAACATCTATTTATAGTACGGGATAACTTTGCTTTATAAGAGAAATAAATTCTTTTATTCATTTTCAATAGAATTTAAACATTAAAAAAACTTTATATTATTCATTTACGTTTTGACAACTTATTACTAACATGGTAAATTTTTGAAATGCTCTAAGATGTCATTTCATTTGATTTTTTGCACCCATTAAAAATGAATTTTTTTAAATACTTTATATGATTTATGTGACTTATTCAACTTAATAAAAAACAATATAATTATACTTTATTCTATATGACAACAAGTACACAAATGTAAGCGAAAATGACACACGTGTAAGAGTGTTTATTATGCAACATATTTGTACTTTTTATGGGACTCGTACTATAAAATTAGTTTTGTTAAAAAAATTTACTTTATGAATTTCGTAATTTTTTTCTTCGACTTGTATTTTTAAAAGAAAAATGTATACATTTTTTATAAATATATTTTTATAATAAACTTTATTTTTAAAAATATTTAGTTTTTTTTAAATGTTTTTCTGAAAAAGTACAAGTCGCATAAAAAAATACGAAATTCTTAAAGTAAAAAAGTTTTTTTTAATAACATTAATTTTATAATACAAGTTGTATATGTCGTATAAGTCGCATAGGTATTTAGAGAAATTTAATTTGTTGGGAGCTAAAAAACAAATGGGTGAGATATTGGGGCATTTCAAGAATCAGCCCTTACAAATTTATATTATTTACCTAAGGTTCTACTAAGTAGTTTCTTTGGGGGATGATTCTTGGAGGTCTTGGGTTCAAGACCTACCAAGGGCCTTTCAGGCGAACCGGATAAGGAGTCTAACATAATTAGGCGAGGGCTCGAAGAAGACATTCTTCTACTTGAATGTTATTGCACGACTTAACCCACTAACCACTAACATTTGCCGTTCTAAAAAAAATTACATTATTTACCATTGAATTTTGTTACAACTTTTTTTGTCTTACTTTATGTATAAAACAATCTTACTTTTAAATAATTAATTTAAAATCGAAGTTTGTAATTATAACTACAAACGAGAATAATATACTAATCTCGCTATAAATTTTTTTATTTATGTTTACAACTAGATAATTAATCTAGGCAACCCGAAAAAATAGCTGGGATATAATTTTGAAGAGAGTAGTAGCAAGGTTATGACGCCTAGATTCACATATGTGATTTTCCATAAAATTAGTTTTACAATATAAAAAATACTTGCGACGTAGCTTGCTGCTCGTTTGCCTTTGACAGACATATAAATAATAGAAGGAAATGCATAATTGCTCCCTGTGGTTTGTCTAAAATGCAGACGGCCTCCCCGACTTTACGAAAGTGCTATTAAGCTCCCCTAAAGTTTATGATAAGTAAGCAAGCGGCCTCCCCAGTGTTATCTTTGACCCGTTATGTTATTTTCATCAGGGGCAAGACCGTCTTTTTACCTATTAAATAATAATAAACACTTTTTCCATCAGTCCTATAAGAACACTCGATCCAAACCCTTTTCCAGAAATCTCCTTTTCTCTCACAAACCCTAATTTTTTATTAAACACATCTAAAAACACAAAAATGAATTGTTTTTGTGGTAATCGAAGCATTGTCCGTACGCCATGGACTGATACAAACCCAGGACGTCGGTTTCGTTCTTGTTCAACATCACATTGTCCTTTTTTAATTTGGGCCGATCCTTCAATGTGTGCTCGTGCAGTTGCTATCATCCCTGGATTATTAAGAGCTAGAAACGTGATGGAAGTTGATATGGAGGTTGTTGTTGTTGTAAACCGAAGACTCAAGAAACTCTTTATGATTAGTTGGTTGTTGTTTTTGGTTTGGTTTTTATTTTGAATGTAATTTGGAATGTTAATGTTATTGAACTTCGACTTGACCAGTTAATTATGTAATGGTCATTTCATTTTCCAGATTCTAATAAAGTTCTATTAAAGTTTTATGATGTTGTTCATAACATTAGCTAATGTATCATTAATTCATAGAAAAACGATTACATGAAGTCCTAAAACATAACACATTATCATACATCAAAGAAAAACAAAAGCATAAAGAAAAACATAAGCACTTAAAACCGTCATAGCCTTTTAGATTTTGCCATTTCCCTTGTCTTTGTCATTGTTTTTAATGTTCATAGGCCTCTTCCTTAGTTTGTCTTCAATGGAAGACCAAGTCCTTTGACTTGGAAGTCCCAACAAGACCCCAGTTATGGGTACAAGGATTTTGGTGATTAGTTTTGATGAGTTACTTTTGGAAACAGGTATATGCTTAGCAGCAGGAATGGATTTGCTAGTAGTTGTTACTGGCTTAGATGATTCACCTTGATTGTCAATGTCTTGTATGCCTTCTGCACTAGAGTCACTAGAATGAATGGAGAGTTCATACCAGTATTCATCATCAAGATACTCAAAGTAGTCAACATATCCATAGTCTGCTACATCTTCATCTGAAACATTGCCATCCTTAAAGAGTTTTGCAAGACTTTTTGGTGCAACAGGTCTGGGTCTTTATGGTGATCCAAAGGGTGGGAGGTTTGCCATTTATAAAGAAGGTTTATTGAAATGTAGTAACTAAAATGCAGGCTAATCAGTCTTATTTAACAAGTGTGGTAAGTGAGGAAGTAATTGAGTGAATTAACTCCATATCTTCAACTACTTAGTCAGTAACATAAATGGGTCAAACCCTATGGCAAGACCAATGTGAACACAATTTACAATGGGTCAAAAGGAAAGGGATAGAAATTGCAGCATGTTATTGACCAAAATAAACATGTGAAATAAGATTACAAACATTAGTCTTACAAACATTAGTCTTACATAAATTGAAGCAACATTTTGTTCTTGCAGAATTCAACCCAGAAACATTATCCATAGAAACATTACATAATTCAAACTAGAAACATAATCCATAGAAACATAACAGTAACAGAAAATATCCATAGAAACATTAGAGAAAACAAACATCAAATTCTTCTTGCACTACTTTTAGTCCTTTTCCCTGGAGAAGGTTGATGTGAACTTATAGGTGCTGCTTGTGAACTGATACCAACAACACTTGCACTTCTTTTGTTCCTTTTTCCTGCAGCAGCTTGTGAACTTAAACCTCCAGCTTGTGAACTTGGACCTCCAGCTTGTGAACTTTGAAATCAAGTTTGTGAACTTTGAACCCCATCTTGTGAACTTTGACCTTGAGCTAGTGAACTTTGACCTTCATTTGCTTGTGAAGTCTGACCTAGAGTTTGTGAATTTTTGCATCCCCTTCTGACCTACACCAAGATAATTGGTACAAGTAACACTTTTACCTTTTCTAGTCAGCTTACCTCCTTTGACCATCTCAATCTCACCCTTGCTCTTCTTCCTTGTTTTTGGTGGCCTTCTAATTTAGGGGTGGATTTTGGGTGGTAACAATGTTGTTGGACAGTCAAACTTAGCCCACATTTCCCTTCCATTAACTGGATCTATCTTATGAGAGTATACATTCTTCCAAGTTTGAAGCTTACAGGATTCATGTACCCAATATTCAGGAATACCAACTTCCATACCATTATCTGCCATATCATAAATGGCAGCAATGGCATGCTTGCAAGGGATTCTAGATATTTCCCACCTTTTACAGTTACAAGTCTTTTGAATCAAATTAACTACATATTGTTCCTGATTTGGGCCTGTGACTGGGCCTTTAACCTGATACAACTCTGACCCATTCCTATCAACAGTACACTCTGTGGCACAACACCATGACAAATTACTCTAATTCGTCTCTTATCATTCCTAAGGAAATGCAGATTCCTCCTAGTCTCAACAACATGTGTCCTAATCAAGTCTTTTGCTATATCCCTATTTGGATATTCCTTCCCAACGTAAAATTTAATCTTGGAACCATCTGAATTATGTCTCTGCTTTAATTTTCTAAGTCCTAAACTTAGTGCATATATGGTAAATCACCCTCCAAATCACTATCAAATTCATCAAAGTCTAACACATCTATATCATCCTCTGTTACATTCACATTAGGTTGAATTGGGTCAACACGCTCTTCCACATTAGGTCCTAGTTGAAACTTAAAGTTATCCATATTCACTTCAACCTCATCAACTATATGATCTTCATCTTCTAGCTGATTTTCACCATCAATTTCAGAATCAGAATCATCCTCAGAGTTACTAACTTCTTTTTCAACAATCTCAACATACACATACATTACCTTATGCATATTCACAAAACTTAATAGGCTTTTAAAGTCTTTATCATTCAGCAAAGGTTTAATGCCTATATCTAATTTTTTCAGTGGGAGTTTGTAAAAAAAACTCACTTCAGTTTGCATATCATAACCTAGGCTATTCAAGATGGAATGCATGATATCAATCTTGAATGTAGCTACATCTACCATGTCCACAAAGCATACTTCACCATCTACGTACTTTTTATTAGGCGAATCAGTAAACTTACCATAATAATGCACTTTCAAAGAAAATAATTCCTTGTAGATATCTGCAAAACGTATTTTATAGTTGGAATGAGTCAATTAAAATAAAATCAAAAAAATAGAAATCGATTAGAAGTGTTATTACCATATAATGCAATATCGAAATCCTCTCCATCTGCCCTAACTGAAAATTTTTGGAACATTTCATCGCTTGGATAATGATTATCTGGGTCACTCATAATCTTGATGGGGAGGTTTTATCAATGGGGGGAAGAAACAGAGGGAGGTAATGAACGGTTTGTGTTTTGAAACGAGTGAGGGTGGTTGACTTTTAAACAATCAGCTAATAAACCCGTTTAAATGGGTACGGGTTAAAACCCATTCGGTTTATTATTATTCGGGCAAAGCGGACAATATTGTGGTCTGAGTAGGCGGGATGTTACAAGTGGTATCAGAGCCACTCCTGAGCCGTTCGGGATGGTGGGGCAAACCTCATCGAGGACGATGAGTCCCGAAGAGGGGGTGATTGTGACACCCTAGGCAAATCCCACATCGGCTGTGGCCAGAAGAGATCCATGGTTCATAAGATAACAGTCGCCTTCTCATGACACAACGCGTTTTGTGGTCTACTGCACGTGGGGTTCTTAGGAACTGGCAGTTAAGCGTGCTCATGTCAGAGTAGTACTAGGTTGGGTGACCAGCCGGGAAGTACTTACAAGAGGGCCACAAAGCAAAGCCGTGAGCCTACAGGCAAAGCGGACAATATTGTGGTATGATTAGGCGGGATGTTACAAGTGTAAAACCCGTATTTAATTCATCGAATATTAAATACGCGCGATCTCAGTTTATTTAAATACTACAACAAAATGGTTATTCAGAAAATAAGTATTCCATATTACGTACATATTTATATCAGTCAGATAAATTAATATAGAACGGGATTTAAAACTCGAAAACGCAAGTTAAATAATTTTAAACGAAGCGAAACGAAAACACGAAATAGTATAGTTGTGGGCTTTTTTGGGCCGTTTGAAACAAAGGAAAACAAGAAAACAAATTTGGGCTTGGAAGCCCAGCCCAACCTAGTAAAACAAACGGGAGTAAACTCCCTTGTCTCAAACCGTAAGAAAAAAAAGGGATTTAGGGTTCTCTTATGGCTGCCGACAGAAAAAAAGACAAAGAAGAAGGGGGGATCGATCTTGTTCCTTCCCTATTAATTCATGTTTAATTGCTATTCACCATAAGAATCGTAAAGGTAATCCCTCCTTTTGTTCAAGAAAAAAAAACGAAAGTATGTATAAGTTTTTTTTTTTTTTTTTAAAGAAAACATTTTTTTTATTAAAAAGGAAGAGGTGAATCACGAATTGATTTAATTAAGGATTGATTTTCGTTGTTGTGCACACAAACCGAGACACTAGGTGTCTCGGTGGTGTCTTATTGTTACCAGCCGCAAAACAGAAACCCAACAGGGTGCGTTTGGATCTGCAGTACCAAAAAGGGGGCGTTTGGGTCTGTATCAACAGCAGGGGGTGTTTGGGACTGCGGGCAGTGGAAAAACCAGCATAAACGGTGGGAACCTTGATAGGAGCAGTGGGAACTTTTTTTTCAGAAAATAAAAAGGTTTGGTTCTGGAATTAGCGACAGTTTTGTGACAATAATTTCTGTCGCAGAATTGTTTTTAGACAGTTTTAAAATATAGCTTTTGGTGACACTTTTTAGGGACAGATTTCGCTGTCGCTAAGTCAAATGGACAGATTTTATATATATGTTAGTGGAATTGTTTTAGTGCGACCAAAAATGAGTATCTCGGTAGGCTCGGGATATATTAAATTATAAAATGGAGATTTTTAAATTATACCTTTTAGCAGTTAATTTTTAAATGTATAAATTTTATATTTAAATGTATTTAATAAATATAGTTGTTATAAGGTTTAAAAAAAAGGGGTATAATTACTTAATAATTTTATTCATTTTGGGAAACGACCTAAATTAGGAAACTTTCTGTTATTAAACAGGGTACTAAATATAGAACTATTATAACGTCGGAATACGTGTATATCGTAATTAATAATAGAACAGGAATACGTTAAACATAAATATTAGAACATTCAGACGTATCAGTTATATAATAACAGTATTACAAGCTTAAATAAATTAACTAAGTACAATTGAGATAAATGGTAAACAGTAATCAGTTAACTTATTTTCGCGTACGTTAATTATGTAGTAACCATGAAGTCGGAAAGATCTCTCAGCTTTCAGTCTTATTTCATTTCTGGACACGAGGTACGGATTTCCATCCTTTCAGTAAGGATTTCCTTTCTATGCATGATTAGGATTCCCCGTCTGCAGCCAAATGTTTTCCTCAGTTTATGTTTAAGTTTATCAGTAATCATATTAATAACTAAATAAATTGCCTGAGCATTATATACAAGCACGACCAGTTTATGTACTAGTTACGGAGGTACCGTAACCACGGCACTAGAGGCACCGGTGTCGTGACTCACATGCAGGAGAGTGATATCCTGCATCGTCCCACTCAGCTCAGCTTGGCCATTTTATCAGTATTATTAGTGGGGCGTATGGATGCATCCTAGGCTTATAAGTGTTTCATGTTATCAGGGTGAATGTGGTATGTGCTCTACATCCTTCACATTGGAGCTGATCCCTCCACCCAACATAGTTATTTAGAGGTCACCCCTCTACAGCATGATGAGGTCACCCCTCCAGTTATTCATGCACGATTGTTACAGCACGTGACCTATATAAGCTCTGGCAAATTAAAATACAGTAAATGCATGTTTTCAGATTTATCAGATAACAGTTCAACTTTATTATTTACAAATCAGACTTTATAGATTATGCACAGATTTCCGCTGCAACTTTACTTATCAGTCTTACAGCTCCAGTATTACAGCTCCAGTATTTTACCATCTGTTTCATTTCAGTAGTTCCTTATCATGCTTTATATCCGTTCACTAAGCGTTATGCTCAGCCGTAGTTTCCTTTCATGTTCTAACGGCAGGTACCCCAGGACGCTCTTAGGATTCTGAGAGCATGTGCATTTGGATGGAAGCTACCCAGACTTCTTACTTTATGCATTTCTTACATTATTCTGCTTATTTGGACATTGTTTAGTCCTTTCCTTCAGTATTTTATTTTTCATGTTTTGAGCTTAGATTGGATTACCGATGTTTGATTCCGGTATTTCCGTTATGGTCATTTAATGTTTTAGGACATTTACCTTATGCTTTGATGACACGCCATAAATACACGTAACGGTCCACTTATCCAAGTGGGGTGTTACAATTATGGTATCAGAGAGCAAGGTTCGACCTGTAGGCTCTAAAACTTGACCTGTGACTATTGGGTAGTCACAAGGAACTTCCCAGATTTTGGCGTTGTTATCTTTCATGTTTATCATGCATTTATCAGTCAGTTTTCTCCAGTTATCAATTTGGTTTTTCTTAAGGTTTTTGACTAAGTAAAAGGTTGGTACAGGACTGGCCATATTTAGTCGCATGTGCTTTGCTGCGAATTTTGTTTTGGTGAACCGACCCATAGGCGTTCACCCTTGTCCGTTCAGAGTTTGTATTGGTAAACCGACCATATGCGTTTACCCTTACTCATGACAAATTCATGTTTTCAGTTAAGTATTACTTGGTGAACCAGCCATAAACGTTCACCATTGTTCAGGTCAAATTTCATGCTTTTCAGTCGAAGGTTGTTTTGTGAACCGATTCATAGTTGTTCACCTTGCTCATTTCATGACAGTTCTCATGAAATTTTGACAAGTATGGATCGACCCAGAATCGCCCACACTTAGTCACATACTTCCTACTATAAATACTGTGAATTAAACCATAACTATCCACATCAGTTGATATTAGACCTCAGTTGATTATTCTTCTATGTTCTTTGTATCAGTCAAGGTTGTACTCTCAGGTGGATGTCGTGATCATGCTGGTTAAGTTTATGTCTCCTTATGAGGATTATGTTTTCAGCAAAGTGATGATGTTTTCATGCTAACATATAGAAGGATTACAGTTAAATCCTGTTTTCATAATAATCAGGTTTGATCTTCATCAGTCATGTCTTCATGTTGACCATTGTTAAAATTATGTTTAATCATATTCTTGAAATTCTATACAACCAGCTTTAAGTCCACGCAGAAATTACCAGGCTATCATGTTACTCATTTCAGTTCAGTTTACTACCATTTAAATCAATTTAATTCCTTGATCATGTCAGACAAGCGACACTAGTATCGATCATCCCATAAAATTTCCACCAGTGCCACGTATAGTATTCCATATGTACCCATGTACGGTGTCTCAGTTATACTCCATGTACAGTGATTCATGTGTACTCCACGTACAGTGTCTCAGATATGCTTCATGTGCAATATTTATTTTTGTACTTCATGTACAGTAGTTCAGGTGTACACCAGGTACCCTACTCCATGGATATTGCTAATCGATCCTCAATCATCTCAGGCGTTTCCACTTGTCGATATCCTACTAGGTGTTGATGTAGCTCGGGAGTTGAAGATTTTACCAGATGCTGATGCTGCGAACAGTTTGAAGACCTCACAATTGCTGATGCTGCTGATACTTTGGAGATTTCTCAAGATGCTGATGCTGTTATACTATAAAGACACTGCAGAGCAAGGACGAAAACTATAAATTGAAATTTCTGACAAGAGTAAATTTCAACCATCAGACACTACCATTCTATTCCATGCCTTACTTCCTCAGTTAGTTGTCACATTACTCAGCTAACCGTTCATTCAAAAGAGTGGGAACCGGAACTCAGCCGGCCACTCAGCAGAATAGTTACATGAATCACGGTCATGATAATGACCGTCAAATTGAAAAACAAAGCAGTAGTGACAACCACCGTGCTTATAATTAATCAGTTAGTAACCATCGTAACTCCGGAACGGACATGACCAGAAATACGGAGGTCAGTAGTCTAACCGGTCCGCAAATCCTAGCAGTTACCAAAATTTTCAACCTTGTTCAGATTCATCTACTAAAACACGTGTCAAGACATCAGTCAAGGCATAGGCCTCAGGTATCTTTACGGAAGACACATATTAGGGCACCAGTCATGGTACACGTCATACGAATCTTTTCTTAAAATACGAGTCAGAACTCATAACTCCAGTATGTTTCTAAACTAGGCCCTTAGAAATTCAGGGTACCCTTCAGAAAGGGGTATACCCGTTCTATTTATGCCACACATGAATCAGATCATTAAAATTCAGTCACCACCACTAGAGTATTATTCAGATTAAACACACGGTAATCATTCTGTGAGGTTACAGACGAACCCACTCAGTGGAAGTCGCCACGTTACTTCACGTATTCCTATGTCAGCTTTATGTAAATCAGGTATTTACCTACTTCCCAGCCGAAAGGACTCCATAAAATCACCTATATTATTAAGGTTTTCTTTCAATTAACGACGAGATCTGTCTTACTAAATTCCAAATATATTATTATACTTTCTGCCAGAAAAATCAGTACAAATTACTTCTACCTTACAAGCACGTGGCTTGTCAGTCCATAGCTACGAAGACTTTTACCTACCTGTTATAAATTCACTTCTGAAATTCCTTAAATTCATGATCAGCAGATTATTCCATAGTTCCAGATATAATTTCAGAAAGTTTTCAAGAAATTCCTTCCTAACCACGAGACAGAAATTTAACATCGAGCTAGTCTCAAGAACAGAACCTGTTTTCAGAAGTCTTGATCCCAGGGCTTCAGTTAAGTTAAAAGAGTTGCAGCAATTGCTGCAAGAATTACCGGAACGAGGCTTTATTCGCCCTAACGCACCACCAGGAGGTGTAACGTTTCTGTCTATCAGAAAGAAGGCCGGTACCATGAGATCATGTATCGATCACCGAAAATTTACGAGATCGCCATTCATGAAACGATACTCATTCCACGAATAGGAGGTTACCTGACCTGCTACGATGTCTTAAATATTTTCCAGAACAATTCGCGATCATGCCACCAACAGTGGTGAGAGAAGAACATGATGTTTTTCCAGATTGTTGTTGAACATGTTATAGTCTCTCTAAAATTTTGACTTATACGTCTGAGCTCCCTAATGCCCAGCTATAGTATGGAAACTAGGAATAAAATTTGTCCCATGAATTCTCAGACAAAATCGTCAGTGTATTCATTGATCACATTCTGATCTACTAGGTCTTAAAGAAGAACGCGAGATCATCTCCTCGTGGACTTGCAGATTTTCAGATATGGGAAAATTATATGAGCAGCTTTCCAAAGGTATACCCCAGATGAACAAAGTGGAATTTATGAGCCACCCTATTTCAGCAGAAAGAAAATTCAGAAATCCTGCGAAGGTGAAGACTATCGCCAGATGGTCAAGACCTACGTCGGTAACTAGAGTACAAAATTTTCTAGAACTCAGTTGACTACTGCCGCAGAAATTACTAACAGTTCTCACTAAAATACTTCCATGACTGTTCATCTAGATTCCACCGGAACGTACCAAAATCTCAGACAGAAATTGATAGAAACAATATAACATGTTGAGGCAGCTATGTTCATATCTAATGCCTGTCATTCCAGCAGGTTTTAGATAGAACGCCGTCATGCCATCGAGTTATTACTACCAGTAGAAATTCTAGATAGAAAGGAGACAAGATTCCATGGAGATTATTATCAGTTTACCATAGACTCAGAAAAGTATGATACTATCTAAGTTATCGTCAACCATGTAACCAGCCTGCGTGTTTCTTTCATCTGAAAGGATCACGCAGTAGCGGACCTACAGAAAAATTTCAAGTAAATTGTATGAATTCAATGTATTCCAACGACCATTATATCAGACATAATATATTTTCACGATCACGTATATGTTTACGTTCACTTTACGTTCACGTTATTTTCACTTTTACGTCTACGTCTTATTCACAGTATTGTACTGTCTCAGTTCATCTCATGATTTAAGTTCACGATTCGCATTCATGACATTGTTCACGTTCAGGTTTGTGTTCCATCTCCGTGGATACGTTCCAGGTCTGGTACCGGAGTTGGTCACAAAAGCTTAAGAAACCAGACTCAAGTTAGCACAGTTCTCCGTACTCAAGCAGACGTTTCACGTCTCAGGCCGTATTGTTTGGCATTTTTTTTCCTCAGTCAGCATACGTCCATGATATAATCTAGTATCACGCTCATAGTATGTTTCACGTATCACATTCACGATATACTTCATGCTCAACATTCCTCATATAATCGCGAACCACGTTCACAATTTCTCACGTAGCACGTTCACAATTGTTCACGTAGTTCGTCCATTTATACTTTCAGCAGCTTACTCAGAGATATAATTTTTTTTTCTTTTCTAGATAATTGTACGTACCATTCCAGGTATTCAGCATGCTATAGCTTATTCCTTCTATCAGATTCTGAGAATCCATCTTAAGTATGGAACCAGAAACTATTCAGCATCATCAGGACAGGGTCATCAGGACCAAGATTTTTTTTATGTTTAGACCTTTGAAGGAATCGTTTCGAGCGGGAGGCCACTTGAAACGGAGGAGTCCATCCGGACCTCTCATCCTTTTTCCGTCAATAAATCCAGTTAAGTTCTTTCAGTCATGTTATATTCCATGCCCTCTTCAGCCAGGACACGTTCCATGTTTACTTCAGTCATGTCACGTTTATACCCTTCAGCAGCATCATGTTCTAGATCAAGGACGAGTGATCCTTCGGCTTATATGCCTTTTCAGCCTTCATGCTCTTTCAACATACATGTCCTTCAGTTTATATGTCTTTCAGTTTTCATGTCTTGTCAGTCTACGTGACTTTCAGCTTAGTTAAAATTCCCCAGCTTAAATTACCCTAAATTCGAGGACGAAATTTTCTTTTTAGAGAAGGAGAACTGTAAAACCCAATATAGTCGTATCCGTAATTCGGGGACGAATTATTTTTTTAGAGGGGAAGAATTGTAAAACCCGTATTTAATTCATCGAATATTAAATACGCGCGATCTCAGTTTATTTAAATACTACAACAAAATGATTATTCAGAAAATAAGTATTCCATATTACGTACATATTTATATCAGTCAGATAAATTAATATAGAACAGGATTTAAAACTCGAAAACGCAAGTTAAATAATTTTAAACGAAGCGAAACGAAAACACGAAATAGTATAGTTGTGGGCTGTTTTGGGCCGTTTGAAACAAAGGAAAACAAGAAAACAAATTTGGGCTTGGAAGCCCAGCCCAACCTAGTAAAACAAACGGGAGTAAACTCCCTTGTCTCAAACCGTAAGAAAAAAAGGGATTTAGGGTTCTCTTATGGCTGCCGACAGAAAAAAAAGACAAAGAAGAAGGGGGGATCGATCTTGTTCCTTCCCTATTAATTCATGTTTAATTGCTATTCACCATAAGAATCGTAAAGGTAATCCCTCCTTTTGTTCAAGAAAAAAAAACGAAAGTATGTATAAGTTTTTTTTTTAAAGAAAACATTTTTTTTATTAAAAAGGAAGAGGTGAATCACGAATTGATTTAATTAAGGATTGATTTTCGTTGTTGTGCACACAAACCGAGACACTAGGTGTCTCGGTGGTGTCTTATTGTTACCAGCCGCAAAACAGAAACCCAACAGGGTGCGTTTGGATCTGCAGTACCAAAAAGGGGGCGTTTGGGTCTGTATCAACAACAGGGGGTGTTTGGGACTGCGGGCAGTGGAAAAACCAGCATAAACGGTGGGAACCTTGATAGGAGCAGTGGGAACTTTTTTTTCAGAAAATAAAAAGGTTTGGTTCTGGAATTAGCGACAGTTTTGTGACAATAATTTCTGTCGCAGAATTGTTTTTAGACAGTTTTAAAATATAGCTTTTGGTGACACTTTTTAGGGACAGATTTCGCTGTCGCTAAGTCAAATGGACAGATTTTATATATATGTTAGTGGAATTGTTTTAGTGCGACCAAAAATGAGTATCTCGGTAGGCTCGGGATATAGTAAATTATAAAATAGAGATTTTTAAATTATACCTTTTAGCACTTAATTTTTAAATGTATAAATTTTATATTTAAATGTATTTAATAAATATAGTTGTTATAAGGTTTAAAAAAAGGGGTATAATTACTTAATAATTTTATTCATTTTGGGAAACGACCTAAATTAGGAAACTTTCTGTTATTAAACAGGGTACTAAATATAGAACTATTATAACGTCGGAATACGTGTATATCGTAATTAATAGTAGAACAGGAATACGTTAAACATAAATATTAGAACATTCAGACGTATCAGTTATATAATAACAGTATTACAAGCTTAAATAAATTAACTAAGTACAATTGAGATAAATGGTAAACAGTAATCAGTTAACTTATTTTCGCGTACGTTAATTATGTAGTAACCATGAAGTCGGAAAGATCTCTCAGCTTTCAGTCTTATTTCATTTCTGGACACGAGGTACGGATTTCCGTCCTTTCAGTAAGGATTTCCTTTCTATGCATGATTAGGATTCCCCGTCTGCAGCCAAATGTTTTCCTCAGTTTATGTTTAAGTTTATCAGTAATCATATTAATAACTAAATAAATTGCCTGAGCATTAAATACAAGCACGACCAGTTTATGTACTAGTTACGGAGGTACCGTAACCACGACACTAGAGGCACCGGTGTCGTGACTCACATGCAGGAGAGTGATATCCTGCATCGTCCCACTCAGCTCAGCTTGGCCATTTTATCAGTATTATTAGTGGGGCGTATGGATGCATCCTAGGCTTATAAGTGTTTCATGTTATCAGGGTGAATGTGGTGTGTGCTCTACATCCTTCACATTGGAGCTGATCCCTCCACCCAACACAGTTATTTAGAGGTCACCCCTCTATAGCATGATGAGGTCACCCCTCCAGTTATTCATGCACGGTTGTTACAGCACGTGACCTATATAAGCTCTGGCAAATTAAAATACAGTAAATGCATGTTTTCAGATTTATCAGATAACAGTTCAGCTTTATTATTTACAAATCAGACTTTACAGATTATGCACAGATTTCCGCTGCAACTTTACTTATCAGTCTTACAGCTCCAGTATTACAGCTCCAGTATTTTACCATCTGTTTCATTTCAGTAGTTCCTTATCATGCTTTATATCCGTTCACTGAGCGTTATGCTCAGCCGTAGTTTCCTTTCATGTTCTAACGGCAGGTACCCCAGGACGCTCTTAGGATTCTGAGAGCATGTGCATTTGGATGGAAGCTACCCAGACTTCTTACTTTATGCATTTCTTACATTATTCTGCTTATTTGGACATTGTTTAGTCCTTTCCTTCAGTATTTTATTTTTCATGTTTTGAGCTTAGATTAGATTACCGATGTTTGATTCCGGTATTTCCGTTATGGTCATTTAATGTTTTAGGACATTTACCTTATGCTTTGATGACACGCCATAAATACACGTAACGGTCCACTTATCCAAGTGGGGTGTTACAATTTAATAGGTAAAAAATCGGTCTTGCCCCTAATGGAAATAACATAACGGGTCAAAGATAATACTGGGGAGGCCGCCTGCTTACTTATCATAAACGTTGGGGAGCTTAATTACACTTTCGTAAAGTCAGGGAGACCGCCTGCATTTTGGACAAACCACAGAGAGCAATTATGTATTTCCCTCTAAATAATATGATTCAAATTAATAAATAAGTTTTCACTTGAATGAAAAAAAATCAAAAAATTAGAGCCTATGACTAAAACTTAGAAACAACCAATTAAAATTAGAAGGAAAAATTAAATGACTTAAACAAAACTATAACTCACTTTTGTCAATATCCCAAAATTATAAAATGTAAAAGAGAGATCAAAGATAAAAACAAGAAAACGGCGTCAGCTCCCGTTAAATCGCATTAATCATCAGCTCAAAATTGATCGTTATGACATGAACCGGTTTATACTTATCCAGTTCGTTTTTAAACTTGAGCCTGGTTTTGACCCTGGTTTTGACCAGGCTTCTTTTTCGTGTGAGTCGGGCTTATTCACTGAACTGACCTTTTTGTAGGCTGAATGTGTTATTGTTTTTCTCAGTCTTTCTCATTAATACTGTAATAATTACTCAACTAAACATGTAATAAATTTATAAAAATAATCATTTAGATCTTTTTCTTTAGACTACGTGTTTAAAAAGTACAACAATTAATTTCTTTTAACACGCCACCTCAATCTTTTACTGAAATTTGACTTACAGTTTCGCACTAAAGAGAAAAATCGTATATTTTTTTTTCTCTTGCAAGACTTGAACTCATGGCCAAACCCCTTCCCTAAGAGAAACCAGATGGCTAACTGCTCCTAATCCTCCTATACCAGTTAGTTAAAAGCACAACATTTGAAGCAAACGTATATTTATGAATAAAAAACAAATACTACGTACTTATGTATAATTTTATAACCGGCTCAAAATTTTAAGCAAACGTATATACATTACGTCACAAAATTTAATTGATATTCGGTGCACCAACGAGAAGCCGCTTGCTTCACCATTATTCGCATAAAACTTAATTTTCCTTTTGTCAAATATCAATGTTCATTTCCTTTTCCAAGAATATATTGTGAGACAAGCGATTAATAAAAAACTTAGCATGTGTTTAGTTGGAGAAAAATCCCTCACTTTTCTAAAAAGATTATTATTATTATTTTTTTATTTTTTTTTAACCGTGATTTCTGACACATTGGCCGACTAATCCACGGGGTTTGAGCCCACCGCCACACATATTTAAACCAGGTAAAGCCCTCCCTTTTCAGGAGGTTGGCGTGGCCACTTCAAGTTTGTTTGCACCTAACAGGAATTGAACTTGAGACCTCACACACTTTGAAGTGATAGCCACAAATCCTTTTGCCACTAGGCGACCCTTTAGTTGTTAAAAAAAAAATTGAAAATTGAAAAATAGAAAACATGTTTAGTTCCATTTTTTTTCCATATTTTTCAAAAATCAAGAAAGTTTCATTTTCTAATGAGTAAAATGCATGTTTGCTCCCTGTGGTTTGCCCAAATTGCATGTTTGCTCCCCAACTTTCAAAAAGTGCAGGCGGCCTCCCGGAGGACGAAGGTAAGTAGCAACGAACCTCCCTGGAACTAACCTTTGTTAATTTTTTTCTAGTTAACTTTGTTTTGTTCAAGGGTATTTACGTCTTTTCTTAATTTCGTTTTAGCCTATTATATTTTTATTGCACCCTTACTCCTTGTGGTTTACACTTAAATAGCCAGCATCCTCTAACACTTTTACAAACACACACCAGGATCAAAACCCCCTTTTCTAAAAACACATTAACCCTAAATCGATATTGATGAACTGCTTTTGAGGGAACCAATCAATTGTTCGTACATAATAGACAAACAACTCATAAACTCGGCTCACGTCTTCCATTTCCACAACCTTCCCTTTCCTCTTCTGGCAAGCCAATGCAGCTGATGTGATCAAGTTTATGACGTATCTCAGAGATATCTCGACCCCATCAACAAAACCTTTGCATCATCAGATATGTCCACATCTTCCTCTTGACACCTTATATCAAGAATCTTGCGGATGTCATCTTAAGTGTATGGTTGTGTGGAGATGATGAGAAGGCGATCCAGGAAATTGATTGGAATCCCGTGGGTGGATTTGTAGTTTGTACCTCGAATAGCTGTGATTCCTTGGTTAGTGGCAACAACAAGTATTGGCGCCATGTCGTTTTCCAAGGCTCGGTTCAGGAATGAAAAACACTCGATATCAAGCATGTGAACTTCATCTACGAACAGAACACCAGGAATGATCTCTGCCTTTCCTTCATCTCGCCACTATGCAACCTTTGTATTGATTTGTTCCCTCATTTCAGCTCGTATTTTTCCGGTGTCACCAGTGAAAAGAGCAAGAAAACCCTATGTTCTGGAATTCATAACATAAATACCAGTAATAGACAACAAAAACTACCAACAATTGCACAAAAAGACCAACTTGTGTCTAACAACAACTGTTCCAGCCATGACCATCAATAGGTTCTGCCTAATGCATATTCTCGGAAGCCTAAATGAGGCATCTAACTTCAAAGCATCCTAAGTGTAAAGAAACAAATCCAAAATTCCTAATATTAATCAAACATTATATTAAAGTTATTACTTATTGGCATGAAACACCAACCTACATTTTCATTTGTCCCATTTTTGTCCTTTTACGTTTGTATTTCTGGATCAAACAAATCTTATTGAAACCAACACAAGGATTTTAAAGAAACTCATAATTCTTAAGAAAATGTCAATATCATAGGCTACAAAATAACCAAAAATTATCAATATTACAGGTTGCAAAAGTATCATTTTAACGACACACATGTTTGTAATTTACCGGGAATAAAACCCACGAGCCTCATAAGGTAAGGAACAGAAACACCCTAATGCAATGCGCAATCAAGAAACAAAAGCATCAGTCAATACTCAGAGAAAATGGGACTTTTGTTCATAGCACCAAGGTTGCAACAGTGAAACTATCGGTTTAAAAAGAAGGGTTATAACCAAGTGGATTGGGTAAGCTCATGGACCCAAACCGGGTTTAATATATTTAATAAGAGAATTGACAAATTTACCCCCACAGAAAATTGCCTTTTAACGAAGGTTAGTTCCAGGGAGGTTCGTTGCTACTTACCTTCGTCCTCCGGGAGGCCGCCTGCACTTTTTGGAAGTTAGGGAGCAAACCTGCAATTTTGGCAAACCACAAGGAGCAAACATGCATTTTACTCTTTTCTAATTTTATATAGAAAACTAGAAAACTTCATATTAGACTTTTCTATCTCTTTTCCCAAATAATAATAAAACATATTCTCATATCTTTTTCTATCCGTATTTTACGTTTCCGTCACTTTTTTACGTTTTTTTGAAAAAAATTAAGTTTTGTCAGTTTTTTTCGCGTTTTCGTCATTATTACGTTTTTATCAGTATTTTAACGTTTTCTTAACTAAGTTTACATTTTCGTCAGTATTTTTACGTTTTTATAAGTATTTTTACGTTTTCGCCAGTAAACTTAGTTTTCGTCAGTAATTTATTTTCTCGTCATTAGTTTTACGTTTTCGTCAATAAGTTAATGTTTTCGCCAGTAAACTTACGTTTTCGTCAGTAATTTTACGTTTTCATCAGTAAACTTACGTTTTCGTCAGTAAACTTACGTTTTCGTTAGTAAACTTCAGTTTTCGTCAGTAAAATTACGTTTTTGTCACTATACTTACGTTTTTGTCAGTATACTTACGTTTTCGCCAGTAAGCTTACATTTTTACAGTAAACTTACGTTTCGTCAGTAATTTTGAGTTTCGTCGGGAATTTTACGTTTTCGTCAGGAATTTTACGTTTTCGTCAGTAAACATACGTTTTCGTCAGTAAACTTACATTTTCGCCAGCAAACTTACGTTTTCGTCAATAAAATTACGTTTTCGTCAGTAAACTTACGTTGTCGTCGAACTTAAGTTTTTGTCAGTAAACTTACGTTTTCGTCACTAAACTTACGTTTTTGTCAGTATACTTACGTTTTCGCCGGTAAGCTTACGTTTTTACAGTAAACTTACGTTTTCGTCAGTAATTTTATGTTTCGTCAGGAATTTTACGTTTTTGTCAGGAATATTACGCTTTCGTTAGTAAACTTACGTTTCGTCAGTAAACTTACTTTTTCGCCAGTAAACTTACGTTTTCGTCAGTAAAATTACGTTTTTGTCAGTAAACTTACGTTGTCGTCAGTAAAATTACCTTTTCTCCAGTAAACTTACGTTTTCGTCAGTAATTTTACGTTTTCGTCAGTAAACTTACGTTTCGTTTGTAAACTTACTTTTTCGCCAGTAAACTTACGATTTCGTCAGTAATTTTACGTTTTCGTCCGTAATTTTACGTTTGTCAGTAATTTTAAGTTTTCGTCAGGAATTTTACGTTTTCATCAGGAATTTTACTGACGAAAATTTAAAATTATTGACGAAAACGTTAAAATAATGACAAAAACGAAAAATTACCGATGAAAACGTAAGTTTACTGACGAAAACGTAAATTTACTCAGAAAAACGTTAAATTTACTGACAAAAACGTAAAATTTAGACGAAAACGTAAAAATACTGATGAAAACCTAAAAATACTGATGAAAATGTAAATATACTGAAAAGAAAACTTAAAATTACTGCCGAAAACGTAAAAGTACTGAGGAAAACCTAAAAATAATGAAGAAAACATAAAATTACTGACAAAAACTTAAGTTTACTGATAAAAACGTAAAATTAATGCCGAAAACGTAAAAGTACTAAGGAAAACCTAAAAATAATTAAGAAAACGTAAAATTACTGACAAAAACGTAAGTTTACTGACAATCAGGAGGTGGTACAAAATCTGAACCCTTACATTGTGCAAAGATTCTTTTCTTATAAATGGCAGAAAAACCTTAGGTCTAGCCGCCACTTGTTCTGAAGCTCTATTACTTCGTTTCAATTCTAATTTTTGTCTCTCTAATCCTTTAAACGTTGTCTCTTGTATTTGAATCTCTGATTTATATACAATCGCTCGTTTTTTTGGGTTTTTAGACGTTTTTTGGGGTTTGACGTGTCCTAGGGTTTTGTGTTCGGTTGCTGGTGCTTTTAGATTTTTAGGGTTTTCTTGATTGCTGCTGTTTGGAAGGGTTGTATCGTCAGCCATCTAAGACGGGGTTGACATGGATTCTGAACATAAGGATGTCAAGGATGTAGAGCAACCTAATGTCCCCAAAATTATAAAGTCCATTCTTAAGAAACCTGGATCTTCTCACGTGGGCGATCCTACTAGGGTTCGTTTGCCTCAACGCGCAACGAATCTATGTAACACAAATGCGGCTGCCCAACAGACTACGAATTCTTGAGGTTCTAATAACCCTAGGTTTGCTGCTACTTCGTTGAATGTTGGTCAGGTTGAATCCACGACATGTGTTATGGAGGGCAGTCACCATGCGTCACCTAATGTTGTTAAGAATAACGGTGTTTCGTTCGATGATAATGTGAGTATAGGTTATACGAATGTAGTTGCTGATGCTATGCAATCTGCGCATAATCATGAACATGTTATGGTGTCGAATGTACAGAATAAGTCTGCATCTTCAGGTCTTTTGGGTTCGTCACAGATTGTCGAGGTTGAGGTTATTTTAGCAGGTGTCGAGGAAAATACAAGTGGTGATGTTTCGAAGGATTCGGACCTAAATGTAGGTTTGGATACGGTGAGTGTGAAGAAAGCTAACTTTCGGTTTGTGGAAGCAGTGAAACCAAAGGAGGATGCGGGGATTGCTTTTACTATGCCATCTAAGATAGTAAGTGAGGTGGGTACACGTTTTGATATACTCTTTATGGGTACTTTCTCGGCAAACGCCTTGCTTTCCCGGTTGTAGAGTATTTCGTTCGACAAAACTGGGCCAAATATGGGATTACTCGGATTATGTTGAATGCGAAGGGTTTTTTCTTCTTCAAGTTCAGCACTAAAAAGGGTATGGAGGATGTGCTCGAGAATGGGTCGTGGATGATACGTAAGGTGCCTATTGTTCTTAAGCAATGGCATCTTGATATGAGATTACAAAAGGAAGAACTCACTCGAATTCTGTTGTGGGTTAAGATTCATGACGTTCCAATTCAGGTCTTCTCGGAGGATGGTTTGAGTATTATTGCATCTCAAATTGGTAAGCCCCTTATGTTAGATTCTTACATGAGTGTTATGTGCACCGAATCTTGGGGTCGGAGCAGCTTTGCACGATGTTTGATTGAGGTTAAGGCGGAAGATGCTCTAAAAGAGAAGATAACCTTTGGTGTCCCTCTTTCTGATGGTTCCGGGTATACTACGGAAACGGTTACTATCGAGTATGAGTGGACACCTCCACGCTGTGAGCATTGCAAAACTTTTGATCATGATCATGTGATCTGCCCCAAATTGGTTAAGGTTAGTCCCGTTACTGTTAACATTGTTGGTGTGCATAATGTTGGTGCACAAGCAAATGATGGTTTTTAAACTGTTACTCGTAAGAGTAAACGAGGTAAGAAGAAGAATGGATGTATCCAGGTGGGAAAGAACACTCTTTATGTTCCTAAAGTTAATATACCACCTAAAGTGGTACAAAAAAAGCCTTCTAAGGCTGCTGATATTCCTTCATCGTCTACATCGGTTCCAATATCTACTCCTAGGAATACTAGTGGTCTTGTTACTGCTAATGGTTTTGATGTGTTAAATGAATCAGATGAGGAAGAAGTGGAGAATATTTATGATGAAGCTGCTAATCGATTTTATGATAATAGGGACAAGTCTAAGTTTAATTAGTAATTTAATGGTTTGTCTCTAGTTGGTAAGTGTGTATGACATGTCATATACACTAGTGTTAGGTGTTTATCAAGCGACTTATTCTTGAGTTTAATGTGGTATGTTAGCCCCATTCCAATTGTATTTCATTTTTTTTGGTGTAATATAATTTACAGGGGAGAGTCCTTTTTACCCACAAAAAAAACCCTAAGTTTACTGACGAAAACGTAAAAATACTGTGTAAAACGTAAAATTACTGACAAAAACGTAAGTTTACTGACGAAAACCTGAAAATACTAAGTAAAATGTAAAATTACTGATGTAAACGTAAGTTTACTGACGAAAACGTAAATTTATTGACGAAAACGTAAATTTACTAAGGAAAACGTAAATTTACTGACAAAAACATAAAAAACTTTGACGAAAGAGAAAAAAATACTGATGAAAACGTAAAAATACTGACGAAAACATAAATATAAACGTAAAAATATTGACGAAAACGTAAATTTACCGACAAAAACGTAAAATTATTGACGAAAACGTAAAAATAATGACGAAAACGTAAAATTACTTACAAAAACGTAAGTTTACTGACGAAAACGTAAAATACTGAGTAAAACGTAAATTTACTGACGAAACGGTAGTATTACTGATGAAAAAGTAAAAGTACTGGCGAAAACGTTAAATTACTGACGAAAATGTATAATTATTGACGAAAACGTTAAAATAATGACGAAAATGTAAAATTACTGACAAAAACGTAAATTTAATTTTCCTCGGTTATTACGTATTCGTCAGTTTTTTTACGTTCTCGTAAAATTTTTACTTTTTCCTCAGTTTTTTAAGTTTTCGTCAATTATTCGCTTATCTGGAAATGAAATAAAATTTGGAAAATGAAAGTGGAAAACCTCATCCTGATGCGTCGCGCATTTTATCAAGAAATTAACTTGAGATCCCAAGACTTACGATTGACATAATCCAAGTTACAACTTACAAGTTACAAGTAAGGGTGAGTATTTTAGACCGTCGACCATACTTAACCCAAAAACCTGTTCGTATTTCGGTCCGGTTCTCGATCCATGATTTTCGTCACATTCGGTTTTCGGTCTAGTCAATCTGATTCGATCTTATAAAAAATCCGTTGATTATGTCTAATAGGACTAAACCGGACCGATGACTGACCTGAATCGGATCGAACCATTTTTATCCGGTTCTCAGACTGATGTTTTAGACCATTTTAATCTAATGTAACTTACATTACTCTAATGGTAAAAAGAAACTGATCAGTCTGATATGGTTTTGAGCCGATGTTCATCCCACTTACATTACTCTAATGTAACTTTTTCATCATCTCAAAAACACATGTTTTTCATCATGCGACATTTCTTTGTCAGTTTCTTTTTACCATCAGTGCAGTTAAATTTAGAGCTGATATCAATGTAAACTTAATTTTAGAAATGATATCAATGTAAAGTTGCTCATAAAAAATGTAACGTTAAAATTTAGGTAAACAAATTTAATTGGTTACTGTTTTATCAAAATAAGAAAAAAAGCACATTTCTCACCTCATTTTTATGAATTAAATATCTTACAAATAATAAATCGTCAAACTATAAAGAATACACTATCACAACGAGTATTTTTTATATTTTAATAAACGGGTATTTTGATATATATTTTCGACTATTCTTTTTTTGACTTTTTTTCTAGTTACGCCTGACAAAATCATATGTGATTTTTCAGACGTAAGTAAAATAAAAAATCATCGAAAGTAAATATATATAAGTGCCTCTTTACGAAAAAAATGATTTAATTTCTATCAAAATGGTATATTTCATTTTGAGTAAGTTTGGTATAGTTTTTGTTTCTTAAGTTGAAACATATATATATATATATATATATATATATATATATATATATATATATATATATATATATATATATATATATATATATATATATATATATATGTAAGAGTTATATGCAGAACACATTTATAATGTAGAACTATGTAAAACTATTAAAATGAATATAAGCTTTTAGATTAATTTAATGAAAGGTTAAGATTAAAAGTGCTAAAAATTTAATTATACAAAATATGAAGTATTAGTTTTCAATTAAAAAAATAGCTAAAAGGGCAACAGTGGTATTTACTAATTGTATATTGAATTTTCTGCATATTTATCTCCATTACACTATTCTGGAAACTGACAACACACATCGAGATCCATTAACCCTACAAACATCCTTAGATCTACCCTCTCTACCTCCCTGTCGTCAAATATCACCACGACAATCCGAATCTCTCGATTCGTTAGATCCATCATACACACGTCTTTCCCTCCCTTCCTCAGGATCCGACCGCCGCCGCTTGTCTCTTTATCCCAAATTTAAACAATCACGAAACTTGAAAGATCAAAAAAAGGAAAACGGTCGCTCTAAAGACGAGATCTACACCCTCTCAAAACCTCCATCACGTATCCAATTGATGGAAATGGGTCAAATTTATTTGCAAAAGGAAGTGGAATTTAAAGAAATGAGTAATATTGAGATCTAATGTTGAATTGCGTGAATAGGGGCTCATTCACATTTGCGTTTGACATCAACCACCAAAAAAGGACTGACATTCCTTTCACATCTTTCTCTTAAAGTCAAGGTGGTGATTCATATTTTTATCTTATAATTAATGATATTTATGATATGTGCATTAGTGTTTTTTGTTTATTTTATATGTATAAAGACGTCCAATATTTGAAAGCAAAAGTGTAGATTTTGCTATTTTTTTCTAATATAATAGACTTTGCTATTTTGCTATTACAAAAGTTTACGTGCATTATGTTTTTTTAATTATAATGTGCATAATATTTTTTTTCTACATTTATGTCCGGATACAAAGGTAATTTAATTTTTCCAAAAAAAACATGTATGTAACGTAGTTATTTTTGGATTTTATTTTTGCATATCTATTCAATTTCATTAATTTTGCTACTTTTTTTTAACAGGTTATAGGTTAGATCTTTATAAAATTTTAAGTTATATGTATAACATTTATGTTTTTTTTTATTTTTATGTATTTGTTTCAGGCGAATTATTCATTCATATAAATGACGGGTGTGATGAAGACGATGAGTGGTGTTTTTTAGATGAAATCTTGAAGCCGTGCATTAATGTTCTTGAAGTTTTGCTTAACTGTTTTAGAAGTCGTACCGTTGTGCATAAATGTTTCAGAAGTCGTACATGAGTGTTCTTGTGGTACATAAATGTTCTTATCGTGCATAGATGTTCTCAAAGGACGTACATATATGTTTTGAAAGACGTGGATATATGTTTATGGAGTACAAGCACATATAATATAATGAACTAATCAAAGCGCATTGTTGTCATGCGTCTACATGTATATTTAATATGCAACTTTTTTCTTAATTTATTTCATTTTATATGAGATATTTTTCCTCTTGGGTTATTATAAAATTTTAAGTTATATTTATAACATATAAGTTTTTTGTTTTATTACAAATAAGGAATATGTAAAAGTATATAACATTTAATGTTATTTGTTTTATTGCACATAAGAACATTTGTATTTTTATAAATCTACAATATTATAAAAAAAACACATTTACACCTTATTTCTCCAACGACATGTATAAAAAAGTTAATTTCAAAAATTAAAATAATTAATAAACAAAAATAACAAAAAAACAAAAATAAAAAAAATAAAACAAATAAAACAAAAAAACAAAATTTTTTGAAATTCCAAAAATTAATAAATTTATAAAACGTTTTTTAATTATAAAACTCAAAAACAAATTGAAATTGTGTTTTACTATTTTACCCTTTTAAATTAAATGAAAAGATTTAATAATACTAATTTCTTATTGGTCTAAAATAGTTCTGCATAGTTCTACACCTAAAATAGGTTCTGCATATATCTCACCCCTATATATATATATATGATGGAATTAGTCCCTCCAAACCCGATAAACACACCCGCATACAAAAAATACGACTCTCATAAGATGGGTTTTCAATGTGTTTATATTACTTGCAATAATTGGGAACTGATTACATTCATAAGCTGAAACCTATGGCCTATTTATATTACTAAAACACCTAAGTAAACATGGAAACGTGGTACCTAAAACTATGCTAAAAAAACCGTACATGACCACCTGAATAATAGGTGAACCAGTAAACCAAAGGTGTAAAAGTACTGGTCCATTTTCTTGCATTTCGGTACCTAACAGTTCTTATCTTCACACATAATTGGGCCCCACATACTGACCCGTACCCGCTGACCCGGGACCATCAAGATTAAACCCAACATTCACCCCCTTAATCTTGATGTCTTTCAAGGTCTCGGCTCATGTGATCATAATCACGAACACGGTCTTTTTTGCGGCTCCTCGGTCTTCTTGGTCAGAACTTTCTTTCTTTCTCATACCAAGGTCAGATTCTTTCTTTCTTTCGAGGCCTTCTTTCTTTCTTGCGAAGCGACACCGACCTCTTTCATTCTTTCTTGTGACGCCTCTTCTTCCTTTCATTCTTTCTTGCAAGAAAATCTTGCTACTTTCTTGTCGACTACTTTCTTGTCGACTACTTTCTTGTCCGACTCTTTCTGTCTAACACTTTCTGTCGACTCTTTCTGTCGACTTTCTTTCTTTCTGGTCTTTTGTTCATTCTTCTTGCTGTGATTTCTTTCTTGCTACCTTCTTGGTATCTTGTTGCTATCGTCTTGCTGCGTTCACTTGCTATCATGACGGGTTCTTTCGCTACGTGATTACATAAAATGCAATCGACCCTTTCTTTTATTCGAACTAGTTGCATCAGGTTTGAAGTCGGTCCACTCTTTCTTGATCCGAAATCAAACCCGCCTTCGATCCAACATAGCCCTGCCATCGCACTCCTCCGCGACAACGGCCAAAAGGAAACCACCATAAAGCCTCCGTCTTCGGATGCAACACAGTCCCGAACAGCCACCTGCTGTCCCGACAGATCTTTCACTCCTGCCTGCCCTCCACCGACCGACACACCCGCCGGCGGCGTAAGCTTCCCCGGTACGAGCCTACGCTCTGATACCAAATGATGGAATCAGTCCCTCCAAACCCGATAAACACACCCGCATACAAAAAATACGACTCTCATAAGATGGGTTTTCAATGTGTTTATATTACTTGCAATAATTGGGAACTGATTACATTCATAAGCTGAAACCTATGGCCTATTTATATTACTAAAACACCTAAGTAAACATGGAAACGTGGTACCTAAAACTATGCTAAAAAAACCGTACATGACCACCTGAATAATAGGTGAACCAGTAAACCAAAGGTGTAAAAGTACTGGTCCATTTCCTTGCATTTCGGTACCTATCAGTTCTTATCTTCACACATAATTGGGCCCCACATACTGACCCGTACCCGCTGACCCGGGACCATCAAGATTAAACCCAACAATATATATATATATATATATATATATATATATATAGGGGAGAGATCAAATAAAAAGTCTTTTTTTGGTAAGAAGGATAAGAAGGATCTTCAGCCATTGATTTAAAAGCAATGGATGAGATTAAACCATAATCCTAACAAACTAACTAACTAACTAACTAACCATCTAAACATGATTTTTAAAAAGTTTTTTAAAAATTCTGAAAAAATTCCAGTAGATCGGATATGTTGGTGCAAAAAACTTTTGTAAAAAAAGTTTTTTTAATTTGAAGTTTTTTATGTTTTTTTAATACACAAAAACGAAATTTTGATGCACAAAAACGTTGTTTTTTACGTTTCTTACGTTTTTTATGCATCAAGAACTCATTTTTATGCCTAACTTCTTTTGACTTTTTGCTTTAAAATTTGATTCCGCATCAAACTATAACAAATTAAAAATTTTGTGCATGAAAAAAATTAGTACACCAAATTTCACCTTTTTGTGCATCGAATTTCATTTTTTGTGCATTAAAAAAACTTAAAAAACTTAAAATTAAAAAAACTTTCTTCACATTTTTTTATGCACCAACATATCTGACATTGTGGAATTTTTTCAGAATTTTTTAAAAACTTTTTTAAAATCATGTTTAGATAGTTAGTTAGTTAGTTAGAAGTATGGATTGATCTTATCCATTAATTTTAAATTAGTGGCTGAAAATCCTTCTTATCCTTCTTAACATAAAAAGTCTTTTTATTTTAACTCTTCCCTATATATATATATATATACATATATATATATATATATATATATATATATATATATATATATATATATATATATATATATATATATATATATATATATATATATATATATATATATATATATATATATATATATATATATATATATATATATATATATATATATATATATATATATATATATATATATATATATATATATATATATATATATATATATATATATATATATATATATATATATATATATATATATATATATATATATAAGGTGTATATTCTCATCTTAATTTCAAGTCTAACTTCAAATCAAAAATTATAAGAAGGTGTTTGGTATTACTTATTAAAAATAAATTATCCGTTTTGAATATAAATATTTAGATAATCAGTAATTACAAAACGCGATTTTAAAATACAGTATTTGAATTTGATTATTATGTGTGATATCGCAATAATCAAATTATTTGATAACGTAACATGTAAACTTACAAAAATAAACATAAAAATATCATCAATTCATATGATCTAAAATATTACAATGTCGCAAGTACAATCTTTTAAATTGAGCATATGCAAATTTATTTTACACGCATATCTAATCGAACGCAAAATATACTAACATACTGTCATATAGGATTCTGGGCCTTTGGCACCAGATTTCTGTTGGCACTACATTCCAGGGGTAACCGTTGGCACCAGAATTTCTAGTGCCAACGAAAATAATTATATATTTTGTTTTTCACAAATATTAACTTAAATAAAAACTTTATTAATAAAAAACATTACAATAAAAAAACATCACAATAAAAAACATAAATTTAATGATTGCGGCTCAAATGCTCCACAAGATCGGCTCGAAGCTCGTTGTGCACTCTTCGGTCTCGAATTTCTTTAGTTTTCCTCTCGTGCACTTCACACCTTTCGACCCAACTTCGAACAATATTAGATTGTGGATCAACATAAACATCTCTAGGATTCAATTTATATCCTTCGTCTTCTAGTATCATGTTATGTAACATGATACAACAATACATTATTCGTTTCAAGTGGTTAATTTCATAAGCACGAGCGGGTTGTCGTATAATTCCCCAACGACCTTGTAAGACACCGAAAGCGCGTTCGATATCTTTTCTAGCACCTTCTTGAACTCTTTTATACCGCAATGTTTTTTCATCCCTTGAAACAGAAAATGTTTTCACAAAAGTAGATCACTCGAGATAAATACCGGTCAACCAAATTATAACCTTTTTGTATGTTTTTTCGTTTACCTCAAATGGAGAATCTGGAACCTTATCGGCTAACTCATCATCAAATAAAGGTGCACCATATAAGACATTTAGATCGTTGTTTGCCCCAGGACAACCAAAGTATGCATGCGAGAATGTCAATTGTTGATCCGCCACTGCTTCTAACATAAGAGTTGGGTATTTATGATCTCGCCTTTTAAATTGAGCCTGTAAAGCCATGGGACAATTTCTCCAATCCCAGTGCATGCAATCAATACTCCCGAACATTCCCGGGAGTCCATGTTTCTCATTGTGCAATTCATATAGTTTTTCTATATCCGGAGGAGTAGGTTTTCTTAAATATTTTTCAACATATAAGTCGTAAATGCATTTAGTAAAATGAAGCAAACATGTTCTAGCAGTGCGTTCGGAAATTTGCAAATACTCATCAAATGCATCGGGTGATGACCCATACGCCAATTGACGAAATGCCGAAGTGATTTTTAAAACGGGGTGAATACTATCCTGACCCGTAGCATCTAGCCCAATGCGGAAAAAGCAAAGTATTCAGGAAGAGGGTCGGCATTATGAGTTAAAATAGCATTGACAATTTTTCTAAAAAGCGTAGAACTCATACGATACATTTGCCGGAATTTCTCTTCCGTTTATTTTGGAAGAGTTTCGTCATCACCAAAGTAGTCCTTTATCAATCTTCGACTCGCATCTTCTCGATCACGTATGTATGTCCTCGTATTCCCCGATCCACCGGCTCCTTGATTACACATACCAACAAAGGTCTCATACTCCGTCAAGCCTCGACTGTAACGTTCATGGGTGTGATCGAAATATTTATCGTATTCGTAAAAGGTGTTTTGATAAGGATCCATTTTTTTGTAAAGTAATTGAAAGAATTTAGGATTGAAGTAATAGATTGGATTGAAAAAAATTAGTGAAATGAGGTATAATATATAGGGATTTTAGGAGTCTCTTTTGAAAAAGAAAAAATTTTAAAAGCCAACGACTAGTTTTTTAAATTTTTTTAAACAGCCTATCTAAACGGCTAGTTTTTTTGAAAAATCAAATGTTTTAAAAAAAAACTCTCCAACCAACGGCTATAAACCCAAAAAGAAAAAAAATTTCTTAGCGCGAGCTGTTAGCCTTGGCGCGAGCAAGGTTGGCGCGAGGTCCGGTACGGTGCGCCAAAGGAAAGCTGACGCCAAAGGCGCAACAGCCAGCCTCCAGCCAACCGTTCCCCCTGCTCTTATAGACAAAAGTTATGTAAATAACACTTTCAAAAAAAGTATAAATCCTTTAATTGTATATGTGATTTATGAATTCACACTTGAATTTTAAAACAAAAAGCCAAAGGCGATTTTACAAATTATGTGTAATTTTTTAGCGAAAATTTCAGTTTTGTTAAATTGTCAAAACTATATGAAAATGACCGACTATTAAATAAAAATATTATCGTCGTTACTTTAAAATCACATGTGATTTCACAAAATCAAAAATGTGATTTTGTTAAATCACATGTGATTATGAGAAATCAGATGTGATTTTGTGAAATTACATGTGATTTTCACCCATGACCTTATGAAATCACATGTGATTTATGAATACATGTGAATTTTTTTAGATTTTGTGTTAGGCATATTTATATTTTTTAAACCTTAAGCACTAAAACAACTCAATATAGTTCACCGGTCATATAGTGTTATTATACATAAATACACAAATGTGATTTACAAATTTTTTTTTTTTTTAAAATTAGAATAGTCTAGCGATGCATCTTGTTACTCGTATGTTTTCCATGATTATGTAAATAATAATAAAAATTATTAAAAACTTAAAAACAAAAACAAAAAATCACATGAGATTTTTTTTCCCAAAAATTTCAACATTAAAAAATAGACGATTTATCGTTTAAAAGATGATATATTCTTTTTAAAAAATGAAAAATATGTTTTTTATTGTTTAATAAAAAAATGAATGATTGAGATGTATTTTCTTGATATTTAATTAGAGTATGATTTCTTATGATCTTACCATTATATTTATAATGTAAGTTTTATCCAAACCACTTTCTCTTTACCGCTCACGTACCTTATCTTCACAACGATAAAAAGTTACATCTATAAGCCATTTTTCTATACCAATGGTCCATATCTAATTTTCGAAATTGTTTCCTTTATATGGTTTTTGTCGATGGTTTGAAGTTGCTATACCAAATCATTTTGCTATAATTCCCCTATATCAAATACTCAATTTAACTTTTTGTTTGGATTAATTTTGGGAAAAAGACCTTATCGATATTTTGTTATAAAAAAAACAGTTGGTAGGAGGAAGAGTGATATTTTTAAAGGCAATATGCAAATTTTGTTTACTAAAGACAATGGAGTTTACAAACTGTTGGTCCTGACCTACTTTTTCAAAACAATGTTTTGATTGTATCAAAACACGAATAAGCAGTTTTCAGATTTAATTTACTAAACACTACTATTCGGTTATTTGCGCTTTTATAATGTGATAAGTAGATAATCACACACTTCCAAACATCCACTAAGATTAAATATCAAATCTTAATCATTAAATTATTTTTAATCAAAATCTAAGTATAAACCAAAGATGTAATCTTACCCGTCTATCTCTTTTGTAACACATTTTTTTAACAACTTACTAAAAAATCACATTTATTGTGAATTAGAATATTGTTGATCCCTTTGAATAGATCGAAATCATGTTGAAGATTGTACAATAGCTTGCAAACAAACTAGAGCACGTGATATACTCTTACTTAACCTAAATAAGTTAGCGGAATCTAAATTATATAAGCAAAGAAGAACAGAGAATTCTACTAACTATTTGACTCTTATTAATCGCAAAACTTGTGTTGAGGTACAATAAACTCAACGACCCTATGTTCCTTTTATAGTGTAAGGAACTCTAGAATATTCTATTATGAGTCGTATATCATACACGATATACTCCCAATATAACTAGAACATATCTTTACTAAATATATAACAGTCCTTATCTATATTAGCAGTACTAACATTAAGCCTAATGGTACTTGACATGTACCGTGCATACACTAACAGTACTTGCTAACACTAACAGTACTTGAAAATACACTAACAGTACTTGGTACTTATCCAATAATTCCCAACAATCCTCCTCTAAGCATGAATGATAACTGGTTATCTTCTTGTTTCTCTGTGTGTTGAATGTATAAGTATACATGTCTTCAAACTTTACTTTAAATATCTGGGTAGGACTTGCAGTCTTGATATTTGTACCAACATAATGCATTCAGATACTTCTTGCAGATCTTCTTCTGGTATAACGAACTTCAATTCTTCATGAACTTCATATTTGTCTTCAAAGCATGATATTCTGTGTAATGAATCAGAAACATCCTTCCATTTCTTTCTGCCAAATTCTTAACTTCATCTATTTGTTATCAGATCAAGAAGCTATTGATATCTATATTTGAAGGTTTTCTAGCCTTTGCCGCATCATCTTGTATCTACTCACCTGAAATAAAATAGTTAACAACAAACCAGTCTTTATTAGCATCATAATTTTAGGCAAATCACCAGCCATTAACGGATTTGATTTATTCTTTACCAGTTAGTCGTTTGCTCTGGAATAGCCAATACTTTATTCATCAAGAATAAGGTGTACTGATTACCCTACAATTTTTGTAAACTGTCTACCATATAACGGATTTGATAGATTACCTAGAACCGTTTGCCCTAGGACTAGCCAAGTTTTGCAATTAAGCATGGTGAGTTAATGACCATGTAGTTTTTAGCAAACTACCAACTATCAACGGATTTGAGAAGTATTTACCATAAACCGTTTGTCTATGGACTAGCCAATTCTTATGTGTATAAGACATGGTGAACTGATTACCATTTATGAAGTGTGGCTGAAAGCCAAACACTTAAAGTTCTTTCTCAACATCTTCTTTTCTTACTAAATCCTTGATTTGTTGTCTGATCAATCTTATCAACTCCAAAGCACCTATTCATTCTTCAAAAACTTCTAGTTAAAGATCCAACAATCTCTCTAGCACTCTCCTTTCAAAATGATACCTTCTTTCTTGAAGCAGATAGTATGTGGCATCATCAATTTCTATAACATAAACACCACGTGACTTGTAATATCTCCAACGTGTAGAAATCTTCTTTTTCATGTCCTTCAAAAGTTCTACAGCATAAGTATCTGTTGGTTCATACATCATCCGTAACTCATGAAGCAAAAGGGAAACTTCTAGTCTTCCTTCACATCCAATCATGACAACACTATATAAATCTTGAATATCTTGTCTTAAAAAATGTAGAGAACACTTCCAACCATCTAAACAATTTGTAGGATCCATCAACCCTAAAAATACCATGAAACTTCAACCATTCATTTGTAGAACACTTCCAACGCACTATGGGATTTCTTTCCTAAAACTTCTGTATTTATGTACCGATCTTCAAATTTAACGACTTTTAGATACTTTCTGTGGCTATCATCAGTACCGCTATCTTCATCAAAAGCTGTTTTCATCCTTTTTCTTGAGTGATGGTTCCTTTGAGTTGAATTCTTTATCTTTATTCCTCTACATGTAGAAGTTCCTTCCTCAGGTAGCTCTTCCCCTTTTTGTAATGTACCTTCCTAGGTTACTTGCTCTCTTTCATTATTATCTCCGTGGGAAGTATGTACCAACTATTCTGTTATATATATCGTTGACTGATCATGTACCGACTGTACATTAACAGTCTCTGCAACACCTTGAGGATTGGTTCCTTTATCCAGAACTTGTTCTTTTTTACCTTAAGCATCTCCTTAGACTCCTTATGCTTTCTAACATATGTTGTCATCTTCTATGGAGTACTACCTTTTGGTTTATCGGAAATAATAGGTTCAACAGTTCTAGGGGTACTTCTAAACTGTCTTTGTTGTTCTCTAAGTCTAAAGGCTTCAATATCTCTTTGATATTGTTCAGATCCAATGCCAACAAACTGTTCAAAGCTCCTCTTGTGTTTTTCATACAAAAGTTTAACTTCATTAAAGTTCTTCTTCTTCAGCTATGCATGGGTGAAACGCCTTGTATGTTTGAGATAAGTAACCATCTGGTTCCTGAACTGTCTTGTGGTAGGAGGCTTTGATTTTCTTTCTTTTTCTCTTAATTCAACAAAATGCCTTTTCTACTCTCTTACCAATTCCATAAGCAATTTCAGCTTCTCTTCATCATCAAACTACTCCCTTTCTTGAGCCTGCATAACTTTAGCAATAATTTTATCAGCTGCCATTTGAGCTTAAATATCATTATAGTACCTAATGTTCATTTCCTCTTGTAGTCTTTTAGCTTTAAGAGTTGTTTGTTCTTCTTCTTCATGCATCTAAGCTTACATCCTCCAAGCTACTTCATCATCATGGTCCATTTCATGAAATTTCTTCACAGCTTCTTCAATGCTACCCGAATCATTATCGTTTTCCTCTGATTCAAATTCCAGCTTCTTTTTTCCTTTGTCCTTTGGGTCAATCTTTGGTAGTTTCCTCTTAAACCTAAGAGGTATTTCTTCTTCACTCTCTTGCGGCTGTTGAAATGGAATGACATTGTCTTTTGTACTAGACTTTGAAGTCTGAACCTGTTTATCTTTTGTTCTTTGGTTCTTGTACTTTAATGGCAACTGTAGGTTATTCTACTGTCTGTTCTTGTTGAATCTTAGCTTGAACTTGTGGCTCTTCAACATGTTTATCATGTTGTGGCTCTTGTTCTAGAACATCTTGAGCTGCTTCTATGTTCACAACTTGATTAATATTCTTAGCCTATGTTTTTTCTTTAACTTCTATGTGTTTTGCTTTTTCTGTTGAAGTATTCTCCTTTAATCCAAGTAGCAAGTTGGCTAGAGTGACATCCTCACCAAAAGATGGAGTTGCACTCTCTTCAGAAGTTGGTTTTGAACTATCTTGACCAACAATACCTGCCCTGCAACGATACGTACATTTGGCTCAATGGTACTTGGTCTACCGCTACTTGCATCTCCGGTACTAGACACATTATTGTTTTTCTCACTAATCACCAAGGTATCACCAGACACCTTTTGCTCCACAGATACCGAATCTTCAAAATTTATTTCTTCAGTCTTTTCAGGTTCATCATTCTGTTGAAGTGTGTGGTTCAGCATCTAGATCAATCTGTTGTAGCTCTGTATCAATCCTTTCCAATACAGATTCCGGAACTTGTTGTTGTGGTGGTGATTGTTGATGTGGTTGCTCAGGCTCAGGCTGCACTATACTTTGCACATGAGTCATCTCAACTGTTTCTATCTCCAAATTATCATTAACATGCTTTTGTGGAGATTCAATAGTTGCAACCATCTCTTCACTCAAGAATGGATTCTCCTCTTGCTGTGAAGATTCTTGTGGATTAAATAGATGTACATGCTCTTCCATTAAATTATCTTCCACAAATCCATCATTATTGTTATTTCCATCATTAGAATTCCTCTCCTTGTATGCATCCTCTTGATTTAATGCTCCAATACCAGAAGAAGCCTCCAATTTTTCATAGGGTAAGGAAACCTGTGCCCGAAGAAACCTCCAATTGTTCATAAACACCCTTAAACGGTACATGGAACAATGGTAACATAGTTGTACATGCTATAATTGGCTATACATTATTTATCTTAGCGCTACATAGTTTCAAAAACGGTACCAAGAAAGAACCACCTATATATGCATCCTAAGACCATTGCAATATCTTGTTCCTTGATCTAGCTAACTTGTAAAAACATCACAAACAACAATATGTGTTACCAAGAACTCAAAGCTCTTTGTTTCAAAAGCCTTGGTCAATAAATCAGCTACATTGTTGTTTGTATGAATCTTCAAAACCTAAATCAGTTTTTTGTCATAAGCATCTCTGATAAAATGATGGCTAATCTCAATATGCTTGGTTTTAGAGTGAAACACTGGATTTTTGACAATGCATATAGTGCTTTCATTATCAATGTAGATTTTGGTATTCATGAAATTGAACCCATAATCTAATAACTGGTTCTGAATCCAAAGCACTTGTCCACAACAATGAGCAACAGCTACATATTCAACTTTAGTTGTATAAGTTGCAACAATGGTATTCTTCTTGCATTGCCAAGAAATAAGTCTTCTTCCTAGAAATTGATAACCTCTTGTTGTGGACTTCCTGTCATGATTAGCTCCAGCATAATCACTATCTGAGTAAGCTTCCAAGTCAGAAAATGACTCTCTAGGATACCACAATCCCAAATTGGGTTGGTCATTGAGATACTTGAAAATTCTTTTTACAGCATGTAAATGTGAAACCTTTGGATTGACTTGAAACATTGAACAAGCACACACTGCAAACATTATATCCGGCCTAGAAGCAGTAAGATACATGAGTGACCAAATCATAGACCTATATAGGTGTAGATCCACATCAGCACCATGCTCATCTTTTGATAAGGACTTCTTGGCTTCAAAAGGTGTACTTGTACTCCTAGATTCCATGCTTTCAAATTTCTTTAAATCTTCAGCAACATATTTATCTTGACTGATAAATATTACATATTTCCTTTGTTTAATTTGTAGTCCCAAGAAGAAAGTAAGCTCTCCCATAGAACTTCTGAAATCTTCTCTTCATCAAAGCCTCAAACTCTTCACACCATGACTTTTTGGTAGAACCTATAATAATATCATACACATACACTTGTACTAGGATAATGTCTTCCTTTTCCTTCTTGATGAAAATAGTCTTTTCTATGGTACCTCTTCTATATCCATGATATAATAGAAAACTAGACAGTGTAGCATGCCAAGCTCTAGAAGCTTGATTAAGACCATAAAGAGCTTTGATCACCTTGTAGTCTCTGTTTGGAAACTTAGGATAAAACTTAGAGGTTGTGTAACATACACTTCCTTATCAATAGTGTCATATAAAAATGCACTCTTAACATCCATCTAATAAACTATTAACCCCATAAATGAGGCAAAGGCTAAAAATAACCTAATTGCTTTAATTTTTACCATTTGAGCAAAAACCTCATCATAGTCTATTCCTTCTCCCTCTCTATAGCCTTGGGCAACAAGCCTTGCTTTGTTCCTGACTACAACTCCTCTTTCATCCTTTTTATTCCTGAAGACCCATCTTGTTCCAATTAGGGGTGAGCGCGGTTCCGGGACCGCACCGAACTGAACCGGAACCGCAAGAACCGAGAACCGAAAAACGTAAAATATAGGAACCGAGAACCGAATCGAATACCATATTTCGGTTCCAGTCGGTTCTTGGGTCCGGTTCAGGTATTTCGGGTCTTACCCGATTGGAACCGCAAAATTTTAAAAACACCCAAATATTCAATATTTTTTTATGTGCTTACGCATATTTACTTCTATACCAAAAAAATATAGCAACTATACTATAAGAAGATAAAAAAGTAATAGTTTTAATATAAAACTACTTCAAAAAATTCAATTCTAATTCAAATCGTATATATTCAACGACTTTTTTTGTTGTTGTTTATAGATTATAAAATATCATAGAATTTATTATGTATATATATAAACATCATGTTGCTATAACGATGAGCTTATATATTAGGATTTTCGATATGTGAAATATTACGTAAGAAAACATAAAATTCCTATATACTTGAAATTTGAACGGTTCTTCGGGTCCGGAACCGAGAACCGCGGAACCGAACCAAACCGAACCGAGAACCGCAATTCCATAAATTTAGGAACCGAGAACCGAACCGCGGTTCTAAAATATGGTTCGGTTTGGGTTGGTTCCGGTTCGATTCTCGGTTCCGGGTCGGTTGTCGGTCAATATGCTCACCCCTAGTTCCAATAACTCTTTTTGCCAGATGGTAGATCTACAAGAACCCAAACTTTCTGTAATTCAAATTGCAGAAGCTCTTCTTGCATAACATCCACCCAACTTTAATCTCCAAGAGCTTGAAAAAAATTCTTGGGCTCTATCTGTAATAAGAAACAAGCAAAAAGACAATGTTGAGTATCCTTGTAATTTGTCCTTTATTGTTGCTTGACATAGCTGATAAGTGCATGGGCTTCTTTGCTTGCTTTGGCCTGTCTCCTAGTCTATACTGATAACTTAGGATCACTAATAATTTGACTTATAGGATGATTGGTGTAGATTTTATGAGTGGGAATAGGACTGAGAAGAATAGTGGATTCCATGTTATTAAAGTCAGACACTTCGCCCTCCTCATCATAGGAAGAATTAGAGAAAATCCCTTCCTTTGGACTAGCATATAGGTCTTCATCATCCAGAGATTAAAGAACATCTTCTAGTGAATCATTAGTAGTGCTTAGAGGAATGCCTTGGTCTTTTAAGAAGTTGAAACAATCAAACACATCCTTTACTAGTACTAAACTCTGCACATCGGTACTTGGAACAGATGTACCGCTGGTATTTCCATGTACCGCTGACCCTGTTGACTCCAAAGGTACTTCTCTATAGGATCAGCTGTCTCCTTAGCTGTCTTTTCTTGATCCTTTAGCCTCTATAACTCATCTTTTGAGACTTGATCAACTACTGAATGAGTTGGCTTCTTCTGACTTGGGCTTGTCAATGTAGCTGAGATAGGAGGTAAAACTGGTACATAGATGTGTTCATCAACATCTTCCTCTGAATCAGAGGTAGAAACTTCCTTCTCTTGAGTACATGTACTTGTAGTAATCTCCTCTAAACCTGTATTGTTAGTTTGACAATCTGGTTTTATAGGATAATAGTTCATAGAATTGGTTAGATATCTAAGATTAAACATCCAAGCATACCTTATTCCTGGGACATTGGGTTTATTCTCTAGATAGTTAACATGGGAATTTTCCTCTACTTTTCCAGATGCTAAATTATAAACCCTATATGATCTAATTTGAACTGAGTACCCAACTAAAAATCCTGAATTAGATTTCCCATCAAACTTTCCCAAATGATCAAGAGTATTCAAAATTGTCACATAACACCCAAAAGGTCATATATAGCTTATGGTTGGTTTAATACAAATCAAAATCTCATAAGGGGTCTTGTTATTAGGCTTGGTTACTAAAACTTTATTAAGCAAATAACATGAAGTGTTGATTTCCTCTGCATAAAAGGTATTAGGCAAGAGAGAATCAGGTAACATAGTCCTAGTAGCCTCAATAAGTGTCATGTTTTTCCTTTCAGCTACTCTATTTTGTTGTGGAGTCCTAGTATTACTAAAATGTCTCTTGATTCCCTTAGACCTACATAATTTATCAAATTCAGCATTTTTGAATTCTGTCCTATTATCAGTCCTAATAATCATAACCTATTTAGTAATTTGTTTTTCAACAAGGGTGACAAAATCTTTAAGCAAATTATTAGTCTCACTCTTAAGTGCCATAAAGAAAACCAAGCTAAACCTGCTAAAATCATCTATGATAACTAAGCGAACCGTCATATGACTAATACTCCGTATAGAAACTGGTCCAAATAAATCTATATGCAAAAGCTATAAAGGTTTAGTCACTGAATTGACAGTCTTGGTATTACAAGAGGCCATGTGTTGCTTACCTTTTTGACAAGCAACACATGTGAGGTCATTTTGGAAAGACTTGGAAGGTAAGCCTCTTACGAGATTTCCATTTACAAGTTTATTCAAGTTTTTAAAGTTAACATGACCTAACCTATTATGCCATAAGTTATACTCATCAATAGAAGCCTTAGATATTAAACAAGTAATACCACATGTTGGAACTATAGTATGAAGGTTGAAAGTGTCCATGTTCTCATGCCTTGGGACTTTGAGTAAGATTTGAGACTCTTTGGGCATCTCAAAGTCTGGTGAAACCAGCATGCAATCTGTGTCAGTGAACAACACATTGTTCTTTTTATCACACATTTGTGATACTAAGAAGAGATTGAATTCATTCAACTCCTTCACAAATAACACTTATTCAAACTCCAATTTCCTTGTGTTAATCTTTCTTTTTCGAGTAGTTTTGTCTTTACTTCCTCCAAAGGCAACTAGACCACCTCTAAATTCCAAAAAGATAGTCTTTATTCCCTGTCATGTGCACTATCTATTATGGCTTTATCTTTCAGTTCATTATCTAGATGTTTCTAAACACAAAGAAAACAAATTAGTTTTCAACAAGGACCCAAGCCGAGCCTGACTTAGATCTATGAGGGCCAAAATACCTATAATCTCTATAATTTGTTTGGCCTGTCATGCTACAAGTGGACTTAAAGGTCATTGTCTTTGATGACTTGTTCCACTCGTGAGGGGTAGGTGCACCTCTAGCAATTATCCATGCTGGAATAAGTGTAGTAGGTGAGTCATCATCACCCAAAACTTGTCCCTTTGGAATCCATATTTGAACTGGTTTTGATTTCTGCTCATGAAACTTGTTTGTGTACATCTTAACAATGTCAACTATGTTAATTGGATTACCCTTATGTGGACTGACGGTTCTTGACTTTTAGCTAGCGGTACGTGGAGATTTTGGTCTAGCGGTACTAGCAGACATTGGTCCGGCGGTACTTGCAGAGGTTGACCTCAAATGTACTAGGCATGTTCTCATAAGTACTTCTCTAGGAATGAAGTCTCTATTTGTATGAGGGTGACTATTTTTATTGGTCTGATTCTGCTTATTCACCCTTTATGTATAACCCCATTTAGGTTTGACTTCTTTTTCTCCCAATTGCCCTTTACCATGTACATTTTTGCCATGTGCACCCTTACCCTGTGCACTTTTCTTATGTGCACCTTTAATTTGTGCACTCTTATTGTTTCCCATAGTGACCTTTTTAGTAGCTCTTTGTTTAGCAATCGTGTCCTCATGAAGAGTACAACCCCTAATGAAGTGACTTAAGCTACCACACATAAAACACCCTTTCTTTTTCCATAACAGGTCCAAAAGGTAAATTAGTCCTAGTGTTTTCAAAACCTAGACCACCATTTTAATACTACCATGGTGTTTTGGGTTCTTATCCATTGTCTTCCTATGGGTTTTTACATGCTTAGGAGTAGAACTTGGTGGTGACACATAACCTTCAGGAACAAATTTGCTCATTAAAGTTGGATAGATGATCTTTTTGGTCACAACAAGTTCCGGTTGGGTAAGTACACTAGAGTCAGAGGTGCATAAGGTGTAATTTAGAGTCTTAGTATGAGTCATTTAAGACCTTGGTCTGTTTACCATACACAACATTAGACTCATCCAACTCCATAGAGTTATTTGAAGGCATGAATATTCCTGATAATAGTGGGGGAATTGCCTTCATTTCCTTGGCATATATATCATTCTTAGGAACATTCTCAGTATCACTACTAGAACTGTCAAAAATCACCTTTGACCGATCTTTATCAATTAGTATTTTCCCAGGTGGTTCATCCATATACCCCAAATCAGTTTTGTCATAATAACCTATCTGAGAAGTTAACAGCTTACCAATACCTTTTGAAGAGTTTTGCCAATTTTTAATTGTTTCTCTCTCATTAGATATATTAGCTTTTAAAACTTCATTTTCTGTTGAAACGTTTAAAAGTTGTCTTTCAAAGGCTTGGATTGCTGTTTCTTTCTCTTTAAATTAAAGAGACAAAATTCTAATTTTCTCTTCATAGTTTTGCTGAGCTTTTTGATACAAAACTATGTTTGCTTCGAATTTGTTAACACCCTATTTATAAGCATCTACTTCTACAGTACATGTGATAACTATTTGATAATGTTCCTCTAGTTCTACCTTAAGACTATTAAATTTAAGCACACAATCTTTAGAACAAGGATGTATGATAGGTGTGTAAACACCCATCCTTTTACCACTTAATTACAATAATAACCAGGCCAAAACGTGCATTTTATGTCGTAAATATCGGAATTATGCGTGGTTTGAGTTTTTGTTGTGATTTTAGGATCAAAATGTTAAAAGGGAAGAAAACACGGCTTTCACGGGCTTTTATCGAAGAAAAAGACAAAAGACGAAGTCAAGAAACCAAGAGTGCAAAAAGAACGGAAGTCCAAGGCTTATTCTGAAGATTTATCGAAGAAAAAGTCCAAAGACGGAAGTTTAATAAAGTCGAAGAACTCAAGTCTAATTTATGAAGAAATCACAAGACGAGTTTAAAGAAATCCCGAGACAAAGTCGTTAAGGTCGAAGAATTTAAAAGATTAAAGACTAAAGACGATGGATGAAAAGATAATTAAAGAAATAAGAAAGAGGGGAGGAAGCTTCCTTCCACTAATTCCCTTCTCCCCTATAAATAGACCTCATTAGTCATTTGTTTAGGGTTGTTGGCTAGTTTGACAAACTATGCTCTTCCATTTTTTTTACTTGCACTTTAAATTCATGTCATTTACTTAATTGTCTTGCACCTTTAATTCCTTTAATTCCAAGTAAGTTACTTTTATGTTTGTTGAATCTTTATCTTTATTGTTAATCTCTCATCTTCCTTTCTTGTGTTGATTTAATCTTATGTTTATGTTTATGTTCTTTGATTTTTATTGATTTGATTAAGTGGGTTTTGATTTTGTTGGTGTTTATTTGTTAGTTTTATTGATTTGGATTGTTTGTTTATGATTAGTAGATGTTAATTGATTAGTTATGTTTAATCTTTTGGTTGATTTTAATTAGTTTTGTTTAAATTCGTCCTCTTCTCCTTCCTTGTTCTTCGCTACTATTTGTTTTCCCCAGATTCCGAACCAACTTTACATTCCGAATGAAGGGATTTTAAGTGTTATTCCGGATCAGTGAATATTCCGCATCAAGGGATTATTCCGGATCAAGGAGTCATTCCGAATGAGCATTTTATTCCGAACGAGTGAGTATTCCTGATGAACACATTATTCCGGATGAAGCACTTTTCCGGATGTAAGGGTTATTCCAAATGAATTTATATTCCGAATGAAGCTTCTTTTAATTATTCCGGATGAAGCCATACATTCCGCATGAACTGTTTTATTCCGAGTGAGTGTTTATTCCGGATGAGCAACGTATTCCGAGTGAACGTTTATTCCGGATGAACCTTTATTCCGGATGAGCAATTATTCCGGATGAGGGAAATATTCCGGATAAACATTTATTCCGAATGAGCTGTTATTCCGGATGAAAGACTTATTCCGGATGAATCAATTTATTCTGGATGAAAGACTTTTTCCGAATGAGCACTTTTTTCTTAGTTTTGTAATTTCAGTTTTAGTTTATTTTAAGTTTATGTTTTTTGAATTTTAAACTTTATTTTTCCCGCCTTTTTACTTAGTCTCACTTTTACTTGCCTTCCTTTTAGTTTGAGTTTAAGTTTGTCTTATTTTATTTTTCAGTCTTTAATTAATTTCGTCTTTTAGTTTTATTTTTATTTATTGTTTTGCTTTACTTTTCGTTTTATTATTTGCATTGCTCCTTTATTATTTGTCTTTGTTTATTTTCGCTTCGCATTTACCTTTTCAAATAGAATAGATATCCAACTTCATTCTTCGTCACCAAGAACAACTGAGTCACACACTTAAACCAGTAATCAATTCGAGAAGATATCGAGAACGAATTTTCAACCTAGCAAAAATCTTGTTATCAAATTGCACCGCTGCCGGCTCTTTTCTTGAAGATTAACGGTTTTAACTGAGAGACGCGTTGGCTTTTGGGATCCGTTTACTCGTGAACGTTATTTTTCGTGTCAAAATTTTCAAAAAATCCCGAAAACATTTGAAAAATCATAAAAAGCATTTCTTTTTCAAAGTTTTGTACCCAAAATATTCTTCTTGCTTATCAATTTTTCTTTATGGATTCTTATGTCCATTGCGTCGGGTGTTGGAGACGACTATATGGGAGCGAATCATGTCAATGGTGTTCATGCGAGCGATGCGGAAGAGACCTTCCTCCAATTTCCATCGATTCACAAATAGGATTTTGTCCATCGTGTAATTCGATTAACTCATCCTTTACTTCTGATGAACTTACTCCTCCCTATTGCATGTATTGTGGAAGCGATTCTCATTGGCATGTTTCGTGCCCGGTTCGATACCCGTATCATCACGGGCAAGAACCGGGTTACAATTATGACAATGGTAATAGCTTTCCACATGACGCACCCGGTTTTTCTCCATACCCATGGTGCTATATTTGTGGGGGCCCTCACGATGCTTCTTCTTGTGATCCGTCGAAGGTCTTTGAGAAAATTCCGTGCTATCATCCAAGTGTGTATAACTTTGAGCCCCCACATCACACCCTCAATCATCAATCCTCTCAGCAAATTAGTCTTGACCAACAACTCACTACTTTGAATGATGTTCTAGAAAGTTTAGCTCAAATCCGAGCTGACTTACATCAGGAAAGGCAAAATTTGCTTGATGGTAACAAAATCTTGAAATCCACCAACACCTTTTTGAGCCAATTTGGTCGGTTTCCCTTCTTTTTTACACCAAAATGTTTAATTACAGCGTGGGACAGAATTGGTTTAATTGAACATACTCGGGGAGATGAACAACAAAAATTGCTTCATGAGCTTCTTAAAGATGTGGAGGTTATCAATGAAGAGTTAGTCGACTATGTCACTCCTAATTGGAATGGTCCCGTCTATTATGATGATGATGACGACGATGATGTCTACGCTCTCGACCCATCTTCTGAAGTTGCTACTCCTACTCTCGATATTCCTAATGCGTCTAAGGATGGTGATTCATTGAGTGAGATTAGTGATTTTGGTCTCGACAAATTCTTTGATGATGAGGTTTGTGACATACCGAATACTATGGAGCTTGAGGAAGACGTTGCTCTTAAGGAGGAGGTCGATCCTGATGATACCGATTTTTCTCCGCGCTATGAGAATTTCACTTTTGAAATTTCTCAATCTCCACCGGGAGATGCGGGCGATGACGATTTATTCTCTCCGGCTTACGAGAAGTTCACCGACGAACTTTCTCTTGTAAATGAGGTGGAAGACGTGATTCTTCGCGACATATTACGGAAAGTTCATCTTCTTATTGCTCAAATCGAAGAGTTGACTTCTCCTCCTCTTTCTGAGTCTTTACCTCCGTCTATTACTCCCGTTGAGGATAATGACCAATTGCTAGAAGAAATCGACATTCACTCAATACCTCCGGGTATTGATGATGATGACACGGAGGGGGATATTATTTTTGATAATTTGTTGCAGTAAGGTATTGTCCCAAGTCTCCCTCCCGAGCACCTTTCATCCACTCCTTTAGCCACTATTACGGAGGATGAGTGCTTTAACCCAGGAGGTGACATTCACTATTTCATGATTGATAACATTACGGCTTTGCCGAGTGCTCAACATCCATTGTCTTTGGGGGATGACAATGTGCTTACTTTACCCACCCCACCTCCCATGGATCTCGATTTCACATACTTTTCGTATGTTGAAAGAACCTTTCTCCCATTCAAGACTTATCCCCCCGCCTCTCCTTCATTGATGTCCTCCGGGAACGAGGACAAGGTCTTTGATCCCGGTATTACATTTGAGGCTTCCCCATGGACCATTTAATTCGGGGACGAGTCAGGCTCGTGACTCGGTTAACAAAAACAAGCGCTCTTCGGGAGGCAACACGAGTATCTATCTTTCCCTGTTTTCATCATAAGTGTAGGGGGAGCCCCGTTGGTTTCTTGTTTTCTTTCTTATCATGTGCAGGGATTAGAGCTTCAAAGATACATTCTTGATGACTTTTGACGACCCGTGATTCCGTGTTCCCATCTTCCTGGGTTTATCCTAAACTCTTTTGATTCTCTATTTTATATTTTCCAATATTAAAATAGGAATCACTTTAGTTGTCCTTTCCTTAGCAAGATTTAAACAAAGTGCACAATGTCCTAAGTGTAGGGGAGTTTATTCCCACATGCTTAAACATTGAGGACAATGTTTATATCAAGTGTAGGGGGGACTTCTATCGAAGTTAAGTGGTCTTTTCCTTGTATTTGTCCTTATTTTAACCGGAAAATCAATTTTTCGACATTTTTCAAAATTTTTGATCTATTTTGGCCTATTAGTTTTACCTTTGTATAGTTATTTTCTTTCTTTACTAGAATAAATTTTAATAAAGTGGTTTTAATTTTCAAACGTTGTGAATCTTTTGACTCAACCCGAGTTTACTTATCTAAGTTTACTCTAGCTAGTATTCTTAACGTGTTTAAGTCGAGTTTTGCTAGGCTTTTATATAGGGAGCTTTAAAACGCGAAAGTCTTAACTCTCACGGGTTAAGAACAAGAACTTTTCGCAAGCTCCTATAATTGATCCTAGAGAGTCGTTTATCAAGGGAACTTTAAAATGCGATTTCTAAACTTGAAAAAGTCTAAGAATTTGCAAGATCCTATAGATGACTCGAAAACCCAAAACTTTGATTTAATAGGCTAAGCATCCACGAGTCTCATTCCTTGAGATTTTAAATTGTGGAGAACGAGAGATGATAGAGTCAATTATAAGTTTGGTATCCTTTCGTGAATTTATGTGAGTTAATTATAAGCCTATTCTCCCATCGCTTGCTAATAAATTTATCTGCAATAAATAAGGTTGTACGATTTGAAAAGTTACTTAGCTTCTAGCCCAAGATCGTTTAAAAGTTGCTCGGTATTGATTAGAGTTCATAGCCAAGGCATAACTTATTGAAGCGGGATGCGAAGATTGGCGAGTCCAAAAAGGTCCTAACAAGGCATGAGGGCTATATTTTGTTGCTAAAGATCCAAAAGTGATGTGAAGAATCATTTATCAAAAATCAATATGAAGGATCGAGACACACGACGAAAAGCAAATACTCCCCTAAAGATAATTGAGAAGTCTATCCAAAAAGGCCCTAACAAGGTATGAGGATAAATAGATCCAAGTCCTAAAAGGAGGCGGATCGTTGTATATGAAAGTCCAAAATAAAGATTGGAGAAAAATAAAGAATTCGTGGTCCAAATATGAAGAATCTTTCAAAACTTCAAGTAAAGAAATCCCTATTATGAAGAGAAGACCATTATTTCATGAACGTCTCTCAAGATTTGAAGTATGAAGTCGCTGCCAAATATCGGTCCGAGAAAGGTCTCAAATCGCGAAGCGAGTTATGCCAAGATATGAACTTTTTGAGGTCCCGAGAAGCAGTTTTAAAAGATTTTGTCCTTTAGCTAACTATTGATTAAATCGTCGCACTTTATTTTCAGCCTAATAACTATCGAAATAAGTCAACAATGCATCCTCGTGATCATTCAAGACAACAATAAAATATAAGAGATACACCTAGGAATAAGGGAGTCTAAGTAAATAATTGGCCCACATGAGTTCGTGTTAGTTTGCTAACTTCTAATAACAATGATCTCGTTTTTAAGCTTGGTTTGGAGAATGTGAAAACTTGAGGATGATGATCATTCATGACATTTCCAAAACCCTAAGGTATGTCTTTGATTTCTTTACTTACTTTCTTCCTTTGAATGTTTATAATTTTCTATCTCTTTAATAAAAGCCAATATGGATTGATTATGATAGAAAATGTAAAACGTGCTTTGTAACTAATGCATTGAATGAGGACATTGCAATGGTCAAGTGTAGGGGATTTGATAGGTGTGTAAACACCCATCCTTTTACCACTTAATTACAATAATAACCAGGCCAAAACGTGCATTTTATGTCGTAAATGTCGGAATTATGTGTGGTTTGTATTTTTGTTGTGATTTTAGGATCAAAATATTAAAAGGGAAGGAAACACGGCTTTCACGGGCTTTTATCGAATAAAAAGACAAAAGACGAAGTCAAGAAACCAAGAGTGCAAAAAGAACGGAATTCCAAGGCTTATTTTGAAGATCTATCGAAGAAAAAGTCCAAAGACGGAAGTTTAATAAAGCCGAAGAACTCAAGTCTAATTTATGAAGAAATCACAAGAGGAGTTTAAAGAAATCTCGAGACAAAGTCGTTAAGGTTGAAGAATTATAAGATTAAAGACTAAAGACGAAGGATGAAAAGATAATTAAGGAAAGAAGAAAGAGGGGAGGAAGCTTCCTTCCACTAATTCCCTTCTCCCCTATAAATAGACCTCATTAGTCATTTGTTTAGGGTTGTTGGCTAGTTTGACAAACTATGCTCTTCCATTTTATTTTACTTGCACTTTAAATTCATGTCATTTACTTAATTGTCTTGCACCTTAAATTCCTTTAATTCCAAGTAAGTTACTTTTATGTTTGTTGAATCTTTATCTTTATTGTTAATCTCTCATCTTCCTTTCTTGTGTTGATTTAATCTTATGTTTATGTTTATGTTTATGTTCTTTGATTTTTATTGATTTGATTAAGTGGGTTTTGATTTTGTTGGTGTTTATTTGTTAGTTTTATTGATTTGGATTGTTTGTTTATGATTAGTAGATGTTAATTGATTAGTTATGTTTAATCTTTTGGTTGATTTTAATTAGTTTTGTTTAAATTCGTCCTCTTCTCCTTCCTTGTTCTTCGCTACTGTTTGTTTTCCCCAGATTCCGAACCAACTTTACATTCCGAATGAAGGGATTTTAAGTGTTATTCCGGATCAGTGAATATTCCGCATTAAGGGATTATTCCGGATCAAGAGTCATTCCGAATGAGCATTTTATTCCGAACGAGTGAGTATTCCGGATGAACACATTATTCCGGATGAAGCACTTTTCCGGATGAAAGGGTTATTCCGAATGAAGCTTATTTTAATTATTCCGGATGAAGCCATACATTCCGCATGAACTGTTTTATTCCGAGTGAGTGTTTATTCCGGATGAGCAACGTATTCCGAATGAACGTTTATTCCGGATGAACCTTAATTCCGGATGAGCAATTATTCCGGATGAGGGGAATATTCCGGATAAACATTTATTCCGAATGAGCTGTTATTCCGGATGAAAGACTTATTCCGGATGAATTAATTTATTCCGGATGAAAGACTTTTTCCGAATGAGCACTTTTTTCTTAGTTTTGTAATTTCAGTTTTAGTTTATTTTAAGTTTATGTTGTTTGAATTTTAAACTTTATTTTTCCCGCCTTTTTACTTAGTCGCACTTTTACTTGCCTTCCTTTTAGTTTGAGTTTAAGTTTGTCTTATTTTATTTTCCAGTCTTTAATTAATTTTGTCTTTTAGTTTTATTTTTATTTATTGTTTTGCTTTACTTTTCGTTTTATTATTTGCATTGCTCCTTTATTATTTGTCTTTGTTTATTTTCGCTTCGCATTTACCTTTTCAAATAGAATAGATATCCAACTTCATTTTTCGTCACCAAGAACAACTGAGTCACACACTTAAACCAGTAATCAATTCGAGAAGATACCGAGAACGAATTTTCAACCTAGCAAAAATCTTGTTATCAATGTACCTTGCTATCTCCTTAATAAAGAGCCATTAGACCATGTTCTTCATCCTCTTGTGCTAGAGCCTAGTTCACTGTGCCATCTATAGAGATCATGGCCTTAGAATTTATTGGGCTCCATGGACTCCTGTTAGAAGCTTTTGGAAGACTTTCACTGGTGTTCCTACTGCTTTTACTTTTGTTGTTATACTTCTGATTGCTTCATTCAGCCTTCTCTTTTTTGCATTCTCTAGCAAAGTGTCCATGCTTTCCACATTTGTAGCATTGTACCTTTGACTTGTCATATCCCAGTGGCTCCCTTGGATCAAATGACATAACTCTTCCAGTCTTCTTGTAGAGTCTGTTTGATCTAACAGACACCATATCTGCTTGCTGCTTTAGATCCATCTCTTCTATGTCAACATCATCCATCTGATATAGATCATCAAGGGTTATCCTTGGTCTGCCATCTTGATTAGAAAAAAGGTATAAAACACGCTCTAAAAATCCTACGATTATTTAATGCACGAAGTTACCGTTAAGTTTAAAATTTATAATTAATTAATATACGCCATGTATCACGAACATTTAATATGAAAAATATGTATTCTAATTAATTATCATAAGTAATATGTACATAAACACGAATATTAATATACGATAAATAAGTACGTACGATATTAAGAAATCATACAAGGAAAATAACACGATGAATGAACACGTTAACACACGATAATATTTAAACTAGAAAAACAAATATCAAAAGTATAGGGGTGTTTGTGTCCGCCGGTTTAGAGAGAAAGGATGGGAAACCGGGCTTTGGCCCATACCCACTTAACAAGTATTAGTTTAATAAAAACACAAAGGTTTTCATTAAACATTCTTTTTACAGGAAAACAAAACCCTAGCCTCCCTTTTGGTCTCTCTAGCCGCGGCACCCTAAGAACACCAAGAAGAATTCATTATTGATTTTTGGTTGATTGTTTATACTGTATTGTGTTCGTTCCTAAACCTTTTTCACGCATACGGTATCCTTGTTTCTCTAATCTTTTTTATTTATTTTTCTATGTTCATATATCTTTAAAACAAGTATGGAAACATGTTTAAATAAAAAGTTTGATTAAGGGATCGGTATAATATGGCATGGGGTTTGGGTACACGCGAACCGAGACCGGGGTTTGGTCTCGGTGGCGTTTGGGACCAACAGCCGCACCATAAGTGGTCAGCGTTGGTGGTGTTTGTTCGCAGCCGAGACACCACACCCCTACAAGGGGCTGTGGCTTTGGTTCGACAGGCAACCGAGACCCCAAGGGGTGCTCGGTGGTGGTTCTCGGACACCAAGGGGACCCTAGCCGAGGCTGGGGTGGTGTTTGTTTTGGTCACAGCCGCGAGGGCGAGAGCTTCGGCTCTCGGTGTAGGGTTGTGGTTCGGACGAGACGCGGCCTTGGGGGTTACGGCTTTTAGGTCGTGATGCTCGGGTGTCGGGTGTCGGGATTTTGGTTCGGGTACTTACATTTTTATGAACACGTAATTAAACCGACATGTAAAATTAAGTATGTTATGTTTTAATTAATGTAGTTATTAATTAAATACGGTTTAATTAAAATAAAACTTATGTTATGTTTATTTAATTGAAACTATGATTAAACATGTATGTACATTTAATTAAATAAACTTAGGCTATAATAATTAAGTATTTAATTATTTATGAACATGGAATTAATTAATTAAAACTTATGTTAAATTAATTAATACTACGTATCTTTTATAATAAAGTTTAATAACATGTATTATGTAATATTATTAATTAATAATAAACTTATAATAACATGACATGATATTATTAATTAATAATAAGCTAAGTATTATTAAATATTAAACTTTATATTATAATAATGCATGACATAAAATAAGTATATGATTAATTATAGAAACATATTAATTATGGAAATATATTATTTATGGCAACATGATAAATATGGTAATATTATATTTATCGTAATATACTAAATATGGTAACATGCTATTTATTGTAATACGTTAATTATGGTAACATACTATTTATAGGAACATGCTAAATATGGAAACTTTCAATTTTTGGAAACTTACTAATTATGAAAACTTTCTATTTTTAGAAACTTACTATTTAAGGAAACCTGCTATTTTTGGAAAGTTACTATATATAGAAACTTGCTATTTTAGAAAGTTACTCATTATGTTATAACAAGTATAACCACACTTAAAACATGAAACACATGAATCTAAAACACATAAAACTATAAGAAACACATGATTAAAACTTGAAACCATAAGACAAGACAAGAACAAGTATGCTAAGTATGTACACGTAAAGTAAACCAATTAACAAGTATGTACAAGTAAGATCGACTCTTATTCATGTCCCTTCATTATGTAGCTATTGTGAAGTCGGAGTGATTGTCAACGTCTGTTACCGTCTTCATTTACTGGACATAAGGTACGGATATTCCGTCCTTCAGTAAGGACATCTTTCTTCCTATATTAGGATTTCCCCGTTTGCAGACATCTGTTTTCCCTAATAGTTTAGGTGTCTTAAACACATCAGTATATGTATGATTATTTTAGATTGCCTGAGCTATATATACATGCATGCCAGTTTCACCTAGTTATGGGGGTTCCATAATCATAACACTAGAGGCACCGGTGTTATGACTCTTCTGCGGTGAGAGTGATTGCTCGCAACGTCCCTTTACAGTTTTGGCCAGTATTATTATCATGTAGGGCGAATGGGTGCATCCTAGGAAAAGTAGTATGATTTCATGGTAACTGCGGTGTGTGCCTTGCATCCGTTACAAGAGTTGATCCATCCACTCATTTTATATATTAATTAGAGGCAGCCCCTCTAATTACATGACGAGGTCACCATCCAAGTATTCATGCACGTGGATATAACATGACCTATATTGGCTCTCGGCATATTTAAAATACATATTTTTCAAGATAAACTAAACATAAGTCTTTTCAGAAATATAAAACAGTATCATGAACTTAAACCAGGTTTTCCCGGACATACATTTATTCTGCTGCTATGTTATTCATTTCATTCCATTACTTGCTTATGTTTATGCTTTACATTCTATTGTTATATATCCGCACACTGAGCGTATTGCTCAACCGTATTTCTCTTTCCGTGTCGCAATACGATAGGTACTAAAGGGCAAAGCTAGGAATCCAAGAGTACGTGCATGGAATGAGGCGCCAACTTTCTTTCATTATTTAGTGCATTTACATACTTTTATTTTGTTGGACATTGTTTAGTCCTTTCCTTTACGTTCATACTTGCGCATTTCATGTGTGGAGCTTATGTGGATCCGATGTTTATTTCCGGATTCTTTTATGGTCATTTAATGTTTTAGACATTACCTTGTATGCTATGATGATATGCCATAATTATCTTGTGATATTCCATTTATTAAAATGGGGTGTTACAATTATGGTATAAGAGCCAAGGCTTCGACCTGTAGGCTCTTTAAACTGACATGTGACTAGTGGGTAGTCATCAGCGTCTTCCTAGAACTGACAATTTGTTTTCATGCATTCATTTCATGTATCATTGTTACAGAAATTTTGACTAAGTAATGGTTGAATAGGACTGGCCATATTTAGTCGCATGTGCTTTTAATCGAATCATTTTGCTTGGTGAACCGACCCATAGGCGTTCACATTAGCTCATTCCTTTATGTTTTGATGAACCGACCCATAGGCGTTCATCCTCGCCATGTCAATTTTGTTTTCATGTTATTTGCATTTGGATATGCCTTCATAAACTGTTTCATGCATCATTTCATTATGTTTTCCATATGTTCTAATCAGATTAATCATTTCAATTTTCATTTTTAAACTGTCAGATGGTCATGACACGCGAACAAGAGCTAGTAGCAGCTGTCCAAGCAGCTCTGCAAGCCATGCTTCCCCAAATTAGGAACCAAATTCGTACTGAATACCAGAACGCCCCGAATCAGAACAACAATCCTCCTCCTCCTCCACCGGTTACTTTGCACACTTGGCTTGAGAGGTTTAACAAGCAGAAGCCAAGATCTTTCAACAAGGCTGAGACTTCATCTGATGCGGAAGACTGGATTTTGCATATGGAGAAGATTTTTTATGCTATGGGATGCGGTGGTGTCTACAAGGCAAGGTTGGCTTGCTATAAGTTTGAGGGCGATTGCCTACATTGGTGGAGAGCTTACAAGTTAGCTAATGGAGGCGATGATTGGCTAGCTGCATTGACTTGGGATCAGTTCAAGACTTTGTTTTATGCGCAGTTCTTTCCGACTTCTGAGCAGGAAGGACTCAAGAGGGACTATCACTCCATTCGTCAAAGAAATTGAGAGACTAGCACTGAGTTCATGCAGAGGTTTCTTAGGTTGGCTGGATTCTTAGGTGCGGCTGTGGGTACTACGGAGGAACAATCCAAGCACTTCCGTTGGGCTATGCACACCTCTACACCGGCTCGTTTACTTAGTGCTACTTATGCTAATGTGGCACAAGTTAATGATGCAGGACGTAGCTTGGAAATGCTACATGAGCGTGATGACTACGAGGAACAAGCTCGTCCTAAGAAGAGGTATAAATTTCAGCCATCAAGCGTTATCATTTCATTTCAATCTTTATGTTGATTTATACCTTTTCCTATCCAATTGTATCTTCAGGCAGAAGGGTAGAGACCAGTCCTAACCGGCCACTCAACAGAATGCCAACAAGGGCAACAGTCAATCTAACGACAGTTATGGATCTGACAAGAGGAACGGTAATGACAATTACCGTAACAACAACAACCAGTCCAACAACAACAGGTCCCTAAATTCTTAAACTTTTCTATGTTCAGTTGCTGTATGTTTTTACATACTAACATGCCAGCATTATAAATAGGAACTCTGCGAGTGGATGTGACCAAAATGCTAAGGGTCAGCAGTCCAACAACTCGTCTTCATCTGGTAAACTATCATTAAAACTTCAGTGCAGTCATGTTTATGCCAAGTAATCATGTCTCACGCATATTTCTTATCAGGATCTCAGGTAGCAAGGGTACCTCCAGGAGGTTACACCTACCCCGTTTGCACGACTTGTAGTCGTAGACAACTCGGTACATGTCGTAAGTCAGTCGACGTCTGTTTCAAGTGTGGACTACCAGGACACATGTTGAAAGACTACAAGAAGGGAGACACTGCTGGTACTTCTAGTGTTGCTCTTCCTAAGCCACCAGCTTCGGGACGTGTCTACACTACCACACGGGACCAAGCTAATAAGTCCCTAGGTACTATCATTGGCATCCTCTTTATGAACGGTCATGCTGCGTGTGTTTTATTCGATACTGATGCCACTCATTTAGTTATATCCTCTACGTATGCCACTAGTATTAATAAAATTCCTACGCCATTAGAGAATATTTTATGTATATCTATGTTATATGAGATTCTGTGTGAATTACCCAAGTGTACAGAGATCTTCCACTAGAATTCGATGATAAGATTCGCCCAGTAGACGCACTTCCTTTGGATATGTGCGAGTTTGATCTCATCTTAGGCATGGATTAGTTATCCTAACATCATGCTACGATCGATTGCCATACTTATCGAGTTATCTTCGGCAATGTTCAAACACCAGAGTACGTTCACAATGGTTTTATACCAGGAAAGTCCGTACAAATCATTTCTACGTTAGAAGCTCGTGCATTACTATCTCATGGTTGCGAGGGCTTCTTAGCTCAATTCAGGATATCACTGCCGAAGTTCCATCGATCCAAGATCAACCAGTTGTTTTAGAATTTCTCGATGTATTCCCAGTAGAACTTCCGGGTATACCACCTACTCGTGAAGTTGAGTTTAAGATCGAGCTCATTCCAGGAGCTCAACCAATCTCTAAGGGGGTGTTTCTTTTTCCACTAAATTGCATGAGTGGGGAAAGAAGTGGGACCAAATATTATTTTAATATTAAAACTTTATTAAATCTTCCATATGTACAAGGAAACTAAAGCCCCTCTCTCCCCATTATGATGTTTTAGTGGATGTAGGGTCCACCTTCCATATGAAAAGAGAAAAAAAGAAACAAACCCTAAGGCTCCTTATCGCATGGCTCCCATAGAGCTTAAGGAGTTGAAAGATCAGCTGCAGAAATTATTGGAGCGAGGTTTCATCCGACCAAGTGTATCACCATGGGGTGCGCCGGTACTCTTTGTCAAGAAGAAGGATGGCAGTATGCGTCTATGCATTGACTATCGTGAGCTGAATAAGATCACGATCAGGAACCGTTATCCATTACCAAGAATCGATGATCTGTTTGACCAACTTCAAGGTGCTGAACATTTCTCCAAGATTGATCTAAGATCCGGTTATCATCAGTTGCGAGTTAAGGAGCAGGATATTCTCAAGACTTCTTTTCGCACCAGATATGGCCATTAAAAGTTCGTTGTCATGCCTTTCGGACTCACTAATGCTCCTGCGGTTTTCATGGACCTTATGAACCGCGTCTTCCACGAGTACTTAGACAAATTTGTTATCGTCTTCATCGATGACATCCTCATCTTCTCTAAATCCAAGTAAGAACATGAAGAACATCTACGTATTATGCTACAGATTCTTCGTCAGAAACAGTTGTACGCCAAATTTTCTAAGTGTGAATTTTGGCTAAACAAGATGGTGTTCTTAGGCCACATTGTCTCCGCGGAAGGGATTACTATGGATCCTGCGAAGGTTGAATCTATCACTAAATGGCCAAGACCGACGTCTGCAACTGAGGTTCGTAGTTTCCTAGGCTTAACTGGTTATTATCGCAGATTCGTGGATAACTTTTCAAGAATAGCCTTACCTTTGACCAAGTTGATGCAGAAAGGAGAGAAATTCGTTTGGACTGATGAGCGGTAGAAGAGCTTTGAAGAATTCAATAAGCGGTTAGTATCTGCACCTATTCTTACTCTCCCATCCGGTACAGATGGATTTCAGATCTACAACGATGCTTCGGGTAAAGGATTAGGTTGTGTACTCGTGCTACATGGGAAAGTGATTGCATACGTCAGCTAAAGCCTTATGAGGAAAATTATCCTACACATGACTTGGAGCTAGCAGCAGTAGTCTTTGCACTTAAAATTTGGAGACATTACCTTTTATGGTAAATCATGTGATATCTTCACTGATCACAAGAGTCTCAAGTACGTTTTCACTTAGAGGGAACTTAACATGAGGCAGAGGAGATGGTTGGAACTAATCAAGGATTATGACATCAATCTTCAGTTCACCTTGGCGAGGCGAATGTAGTGGCAGGTGCCCTTAACAGGAAGTCGGGCATTATAAACGGCATGAAAGTACAAGAAGAAATCACATGGGAAATTGAACGATTATACATTGAATTCCTGGTACGTGGACAACATGGATGTTGGGCTAATTTGAGAATTGAGCCAGACTTAATTTCTCGGATTAAGGCAACTCAGAAGGACGATGGTGAGATATGGGCTATCATTCAGAATCTTGATCGACAGACAGAATTTCGTTTAAACAAAGAAGGCATTTTATGGCAAGGAACTAAGCTATGTGTTCTGGATGATCAGACTCTCCGAGAAGCGTTATTGACAGAAGCTCACAGCTCTCCATTCTCTATTCATCCAGGATCCACCAAAATGTATCATGACATTAAACAACATTTCTGGTGGAGTGGCATGAAACAAGATGTTGCTACCTTCGTATCCAAGTGTTTAACTTGCCATCAAGTTAAGATCAAGCATCAACGGGCTAGTGGTTTACTGCAACCGTTAGAAATTCCCGCATGGAAGTGGGACAAAATCTCCATGGATTTCGTCACCGAACTTCCGCTTACTTAGAGCATACATGATGCTATATGGGCCATAGTTGATCGTTTAACCAAGTCAGCTCATTTTCTTCTGATTCGCAAGGACTTCTCAGTCAGCAAATTGGTAGATATATTCCTTAAGGATATCATACAACTACATGGAACTCCTTCAGACATCATATCAGATCGTGATCCATGTTTCTCGTCTAAATTCTGGAAGGGTATGCAGAAAGCTTGGGGCACTAAACTGAAGCTTAGCACTGCCTTTCATCCTCAGACCGATGGTCAATCGAAGCGTACGATTCAGACCTTAGAAGACATGTTTCGGTCTTGTGCACTGGAATGGTCAGGAAGTTGGGACGACTACATATGTTTGGTAGAGTTTCCCTACAACAATAGTTGGCATGCAAGTGTTAAGTGTGCACCATTTGAGATGATTTATGGCAGAAAGTGTCGTGCTCCAATCTGTTAGGATCAAGTTGGAGAATGAATCCTTGAAGGACCAGAAATGATAGAGGTGACCAATGAAAAGGTTGCCATCGCCAAGGCGAAGCTACATGAAGCTCGTGCTCGACAGAAGAGCTATGCTGATAAACATCGTAGAGATATATCATTTAATATCGGCGACCATGTTTTCCTTAAAGTGTCACCAGCACGTGGTGTCAAGCGTTTTGGACTCAAAGGCAAGCTCAGTCCACGTTTCATCAGACCGTTTGAAATCCTCAAACGTGTCGGTAAAGTATCATATCGTCTAGCTTTACCTCCCCAACTATCTCATGTGCATGATGTATTCCATGCATTCTTACTCAGAGGTTACAACTACCATCCATTGCATAAGGTTACGTATCTATTCGAACAAATTCGAGAGGATCTTTCATACATCGAGGAACCTGAGAAAGTTCTCAATCGCCAAGAACGAGTCATGAGGAGAAAGACGATTCCATTCGTTAAAATCCTTTGGAGGGATCATACCGAGCGGGAAGCCACTTGGGAAACGGAGGAGTCTATCCGGACTTCTTACCCTTATTTTCATATTTGACTCGGGTATGTCATTTCAGCGTCTTTCTAGCTTTTTTGTCATTTCTGCGTGTAGTATCTTGTCAGCTTAAAGTATCTCTAATTCGAGGACGAATTGTTCTTTTAGAGGGGAAGAGTTGTAAAACCCGCTCTAAAAATCCTACGATCATTTAATGCACGAAGTTACCGTTAAGTTTAAAATTCATAATTAATTAATATACGCCATGTATCACGAACATTTAATATGAATAATATGTATATTAATTAATTATCATAAGTAATATGTACGTAAACACGAATATTAATATACGATAAGTATGTACGTACGGTATTAAGAAATCATACAAGGAAAATAACACGATAAATGAACACGTTAACACACGATAATATTTAAACTAGAAAAAACAAATATCAAAAGTATAGGGGTGTTTGTGTCAGCCGGTTTTAGAGAGAAAGGAGGGGAAACCGGGCTTTAGCCCATACCCACTTAACAAGTATTAGTTTAATAAAAACACAGAGGTTTTCATTAAACATTCTTTTTACAGAAAAACAAAACCATAGCCTCCCTTTTGGTCTCTCTAGCCGCGACACCCTAAGAACACCAAGAAGAATTCATTGTTGATTTTTGGTTGATTGTTTATATGGTATTGTGTTCGTTCCAAAACCTTTTTCACGCATACGGTATCCTTGTTTCTCTAATCTTTTTATTTATTTTTCTATGTTCATAGATCTTTAAAAACAAGTATGAAAACATGTTTAAATAAAAAGATTGATTAAGGGATCGGGTATAATATGGCATGGGGTTTGGGTACACACGAACTGAGAATGGGGTTTGGTCTATGTGGCGTTCGGGACCAACAACCGCACCACAAGTGGTCGGTGTTGGTGGTGTTTGTTCGCAGCCTAGACACCACACCCCTACAAGGGGGTTGTGGCTTTGGTTTGACATGCAATCGAGACACCAAAGGGTGCTTGGTGGTGGTTCTCGGACAGCAGGGGGACCCTAGCCGAGGCTAGGGTGGTGTTTGTTTCGGTCACAGCCGGGAAGCCGAGAGCTTCGGCTCTCGGTGTAGGGCTGTGGTTCGGACGAGACGCGGCCTCGGGGGTCACGGCTTTCGGGTCGTGATGCTTGGGTGTCGGGTATCGGAATTTTGGTTCGGGTACTTATATTTTCATGAACATGTAATTAAATCGACATGTAAAATTAAGTATGTTATGTTTTAATTAATGTAGTTATTAATTAAATACAATTTAATTAAAATAAAACTTATGTATGTTTATTTAATTAAAACTATGATTAAACATGTATGTACATTTAATTAAATAAACTTAGGCTATATAATTAAGTATTTACTTATTTATGAACATGGAATTAATTAATTAAAACTTGTTTAAATTAGTTAATATCTTTTATAGTAAAGTTTAATAACATGTATTTTGTAATATTATTAACTAATAATAAACTTATAATAACATGACACGACATGATATTATTAAATATTAAACTTTATATTATAATAATGCATGACATAAAATAAACATATGATTAATTATGGAAACATATTAATTATAGAAGTATATTATTTATGACAACATGATAAATATGGTAATATTATATTTATGGTAATATACTAAATATGGTAACATGCTATTTATGGTAATACGTTAATTATGGTAACATACTATTTATATGAACATGCTAAATATGGAAATTTTCTATTTTTAGAAACTTACTAATTATGGAAACTTTCTATTTTTGAAACTTACTATTTAAGGAAACCTGCTATTTTTAGAAAGTTACTATTTATAGAAACCTGCTATTTTAGAAAGTTACTCATTATGTTATAACAAGTATAACCACACTTAAAACATGAAACACATGAATCTAAAACACATGAAACTATAAGAAACACATGATTAAAACATGAAACCATAAGACAAGACAAGAACAAGTATACTAAGTATGTACACGTCAAGTAAACCAATTAACAAGTATGTATAAGTAAGATCGACTCTTATTCATGTCCCTTCATTATGTAGCTATTGTGAACTCGGAGTGATCGTCTACGTCTGTTCCCGTCTTCATTTACTGGACATAAGGTACGGGTATTCCGTCCTTCAGTAAGGACATCTTTCTTCCTATATTAAGATTTCCCCGTTTACAGCCATCTGTTTTCCCTAGTAGTTTAAGTGTCTTAAACACATCAGTATATGTATGATTATTTTAGATTGCCTGAGCTATATACATGCATGCCAGTTTCACCTAGTTATGGGGGTTCCATAATCATAGCACTGGAGGTACCGGTGTTATGACTCTTCTGCGGTGAGAGTGATTGCTCGCAGCGTCCCTTTACAGTTTTAGCCAGTATTATTATTATTATCATGTGGGGCGAATGAGTGCATCCTAGGACACGTAGTATGATTTCATGGTAACTATGGTGTGTGCCTTGCATCCGTTACAAGAGCTGATCCATCCACTCATTTTATTTATTAATTAAAGACATCCCCTCTAATTGCATGACGGTGTCACCCCTCCATGTATTCATGCACGTGGATATAACATGACCTATATGGGCTCTCAGCATATTTAAAATACAGATTTCTCAAGATAAACTAAACATAAGTCTTTTCAGAAATATAAACCAGTATTATGAACTTAAACCATGTTTTCTAGGACATAAATTTATTCCGCTGCTATGTTATTCATTTCATTCCATTACTTGCTTATGTTTATGCTTTACATTTTATTGTTATATATTCGCACACTGAGCGTATTGCTCACCCGTATTTCTCTTTCCATGTCTGAATACGGTAGGTACTAAAAGGCAAAAGCTAGGAATCCAAGAGTACGTGTATGGAATGAGGCGCCGACTTTCTTTCATTCTTTAATGCATTTACATACTTTTACTTTGTTGGACATTATTTAGTCCTTTCCTTTACGTTCATACTTATGCATTTCGTGTGTGGAGCTTATGTGGATCCGATGTTTGTTTTTGGATTCTTTTATGGTCATTTAATGTTTTATACATTACCTTGTATGCTTTGATGATATGCCATAATTATCCTATGATATTCCATTTATCAAAATGGGGTGTTACAGAAGAAGAATATAACTTCTTCGTTGAGTGATGATTGAGATCTTCCTTGTGACATGGGAGTGGAAACTGATTCACTAGCAGTACTTTGGCAGTATGTACCACTGGGCTGTTCTGACACAAATTCCAGATTTGGTTTGGGTGAAGGTGCCACTGCTTGACCAGTTCCTCTTACATCAATCTTATAGACTCTGAGATTGTTGTAGAGATGATCAAAAGGTGTGACATCAAGATCATCTCTTGTAATAAAGTGCATGGCCATAGTTTTCCATTCTGGTGGAACTCCTTTTAAGAACTTAAGATTTGCTTCATCATTAGAAATAACTAGACCATTAGTTGCTAATTGAATAAGCAACTTACTGAATCTTCAATATCCTTATGAATGCCTTCAGCACTAGAGATTGAGAAGCTATCAAACTCTTGTTTCAACACAATTTTCTTCATATTTTTAGTCGTTTCCTCCATAAGTTTGATGGCATTTCACATAGTCTTAGCATCTCTATAATGATAAAAACTAGGTAGAATATCTTTTGAAAGAGCCATAGCCAAAGTGGTTCTAGCCTTTCTTTCTCTAATATCACCCTAAATCTCAGCTGCAGTAATAGCAGGCTGGATTTGGACAGTACCATCAGCCAAGAATGTAACTTTCTTAGGTGTATTCCCATTCTTTATAACATCCCATAGTGTATAGTCTATGTGATTCAAAAATTATCCTATCCGCATTGCCCAAGTTTCATATTTATTTTTTTAAGGATTGGGAGCTTGACAACAGATAGACTATGTGGAGCAGATGTAGTAGTTTGTGTTGCTGCTACAGCTCGTACAGTTGGTGCAGCTGGTGCAGTTGGTGCATCTGGATGAAGAGGATCACCATTCTGAATGACAGCTTCAACGTGAGGGTTTTCATCAACATGTTGAGACATGATGCGATTTGAGTGGGGTTGTAGGTTTATGGTTAGTTCTTCTTATTTAGAGTTTCTCAACAAGCTCTAATACCACTTGTTGATCCCTTTAAATAGATCGAGATCCTGTTAAGAATTGTGGAATAGCTTGCAAACAAACTAGAGCACGTGAGATACTCTTACTTAACCTAAATAAGTTATGTGGAATACAACTTATATAAGCAAAGAAGAACAAAGAATTCTACTGACTATTCGATTCTTAATAATCGCAAAACTTGTGTTGAGGTACAATAAACTCAACGACCCTATGTTCCTTTTATAGTGTAAGGAACTCTAGAATATTCTATTAGGAGTCATGTATCATACACGATATACTCTCAATATAACTAGAACATATATTTACTAAAGATATAACCGTCCTTATCTATACTAGCAAAACTAACATTTAGCCTAACGGTACTTGGCATGTACCGCGCATACACTAACAATACTTGCTAACATTAACAGTACATGGAAATACACTAACAGTACGTGGTACTTATATAATAATTCCCAACAAATATCTTTTAATATATTTATTTTTTCTATAATCTAATTTTATCATATTTTTTAAAATTTTAAACTCTTTAATTCAACATTTATTTTAATATATAAAATAAATTTTTAGTAGTCTTATTATTTTAATTTAAACTAATTATACTTTAAAATTAATTTTAATTAACAAAAAAATACTCATCGGTACTTGTCATTGCATTGTGAGAATATTATTCATACTAGTGTGAGAAAAATGATGCGTCTTGTCTAGCTAAGTCATTACTCGATCTGTCAAATATAAAAGGAGGGAGTGAGGGACTACAATAGAAAATATGAGTTTTATTAAGATATGTTTCAAGTTTACTAAATAGACTAGCCTTATTGTTTGCGTGCTTGCATATTATAAAAGAATTAAGAACTGATGTAAAGAGTAAATTATGTAGGCATGTTTATGCCTCATGAAGACTTTAATAAGTCTTTACAACAAAAAAATATTTATATAAAAGCTCAAACCCTTATAAGTTTCGCTATGGTGGTCTTATAAATTTTGATGGCATTGTGTGTAACTGCTACGACCTTATTAAGCAAGAAAAAATATAGTATACGTAAAAAAGATTCGTTAATCACCCATTTTGTAAGATTTAGAGAGAAGTTGTTAAATTATTTTATTTAACATGTAATTGTTTGTAAAAACAATTATTCTTTAGGGTTTTATAAAGCAAATTAATCAAATGCCTTTATATAAGCAAAGAACATCTTATTAAAAAAAGATTTAATATTAGTAAATAATAAGTAAACTATGAAATTTTATAATAAAATAGACCCAAAAGGTCACCAAATTATGGAAAAATAACAATTTAAATGTTAAATCGAAAAAAGAATAATGGTGTTTGTTTTTGGTAGGCCTAATACTTTGTTTAAAATTTTCCAAATGGTGAAACATGAATACGTATAAAATAGTATTTACGAAAATTTAGAGGCCATAAAATTTGGAATCATATGCCTCCGCCCCACCTGCACTCCCGTTCCACCGATCCTTCTCGCAACAAGCACATCGTTCTATCACATAGGATTATTTCACCTTTAAATAATTAGTTTTCATGCAATAGGTTTGTCGTCTCTCTAGATACCATTTATAAGTCGAACTCAAAACAAAATGTGAATTTATGACAAACATCAACTTAGAAATATGTATGTTGATTCATGTGCTTGTTTGTATGATATGTGACTTGAATTATGTGATATAATAAGATCTAAACATGTTGGGCCAATAAAAGTTTTAACTATGGCTCAGTCTAGATTTGTTTAAATTAGACTAAGTGTTACTGATCGTTGAGAGGACCAGCGACAGAGACCAGACCAGCGGAAGGCAAAGCCTCAGCTGGCACACCAGGAACATTCAAGTCAAAGACAACGTCAGAGAAGTCGAAGACAATCTAAAGTCGTACTTACCATCGATTATGAATAGCTGGGATGTAGAAGGAATGTGTTGGTGTTCAAGGATCTCTGAGTTGACAATACTCAGAGATCACTTAAGAACCCTAGAAGTTTGATACAAGCAAAGCTTGTTCAATCCTTTATAGTTTAGGAAGGAGAATCTACAAGGTGTTTTGAGCGGGACAAAACAAGAGATTCAAGATAAAGCCTAGTACGACCTAGTGGGACAAAAGGTGAACAGTTGGCAGAACTGTTCACCTAAAGTTGTTTAAAGGTATGTCTCGATTTGGACATGCATTTAATATGTTGTACTCTTCCACTCAGAAGATGATACGTATGAACTACTCCCACTAAGGAAGCAACCTCGTACCACTATAAATAGGAGTGAGAAAGAAGAGTTAAGGCAACCCTTGTGCTTGGATAAATTATCTAAGTTCTTTCTCACTTTAGAGCCACTGAGCCCTCAGCTGTCTACCAGCGTCTCATAGGTTCCCTTGTAAACTTGAGTCTCGAATCAAGTTTACTTGTTCTAGGGTTCAATTCTTATTGTCATTCAACGGGTGTATTCATAGCACTTTGTAATACTTTGTTTATAATAGTTAATAAAGTATTACGCGTTTGAAAAGTATTTCGTTGTGTTTTAGTGTTTATACGACTTATAGTTTCGACAATTGTTATATTAAGGGACTTGCAATTGATATCAGAGCGGTTTGATTTATAAAACATTTTATAAACCGTTCTTGTTTTTAAAATCAAGATCCTAATATGACTGATACTATACCTCCTATACCACCACCTTTTGGTCAAACCAGTCAAGGTACCACTTCGACCAACGCACCGGCCACCACATCTACTACCATGCCTACACCGGTTGTAAGCACTGGTAATAATGATGATGACCTTCCCCAACTTCTTGATGTTCGTGGGGGGTCACATGTGTCCAATGTTCCAGCGTTTGATGAACAAGATTTTTCAAGTTGGAAAAGTAAATTTCTTATATATTTAGATGGCTTAGAATCTTTCTTGATAGAAATCTTAGAAAATGGTCCCTATGTACCACTGGTCCTTTCCTCTACCCTTGAGAGACCCATCAAGAATCCTGTTAAGCAATGGTCTCCAGCGGATAGACGTCTGGCTAACCAGGACAAGAGACTCAAAAGTATCATAGTCTCTTGCCTACCCAAGAACATTATGAAGTCCATCATCAAATGCAACTCTGCTAAGGAGATGTGGACCAAGTTAGTTCTAGGGTATGAAGGTCCAAAGGAAACAAAAGAAACCAAAATCCAAGACCTTAGACTTAAGTTTAATGCTTTTAAAGCTTTGGAAACAGAAACTGTTGCTCAAACTTATACTAGGCTTAATTTTGCTGAATCATTTGGGAAACAATGGAGTTTTTCTACCTAAGGTTGAGGTTAATGCTACATTTGTCAATGGTTTACCTAGAAAATGGCTTAGCCTAAACCAGACCTTAAGAGCAAATAATGCTATCAAAAATGATACTTTAGCCTAACTGTTTGGTAGATATAACTATGAAGAAGGGCTAATTGACTCCATTTACAAATCAGAGACTGATAGGTTTATCACCAATATCACTGGTTCAAAAGCTCTTGTTGCTAACCATTCTTTTCAGGACAACGACTCTAACATAGAAAGGATACCAGAAGCAGTCAAGAATTTCTTGATGAATTTGAAAGTCCCTTTATATAACAATTGTTGAAACTATAACACGTATAACCACAAAAACACGACGAAATACTTTTCAAACGCGTAATGCTTTATTAACTATTATAAACAAAGTATTACAAAGTGCTATGAATACACCCGTTGAATGACAATAAGAAATGAACCCTAGAACAAGTAAACTAGATTCGAGACTCAAGTTTACAAGGGAACCAATGAGACGCTGGTAGACAACTGAGGGCTCAGTGGTTCCAAAGTGAGAAATAACTTAGATAATTTATCCAAGCACAAGGGTTGCTTAACTCTTCTTTCTCCCTCCTATTTATAGTGGTACGAGGTTGCTTCCTTAGTGGGGGTAGTTGATACGTGTCATCTTCTGAATGGAAGAGTACAACGTATTAAATGCATGTCCAAATCGAGACATACCTTTAAACAACATTAGGTGAACAGTTCTGGCAACTGTTCACCTTTTGTCCCACTAGGTCATACTAGGCTTTATCTTGAATCTCTTGTTTTGTCCCGCTCAAAACACTTAGTAGATTCTCCCGCCTAAACTATAAAGGATTGGACAAGCTTTGCTTGTATCAGACTTCTAGGGTTCTTAAGTGATCTCTAAGTATTGTCAACTCAGAGATCCTTGAACACCAGCACATTCCTTCTACATCACAGCTATCCATAATCGCTGGTGAGTATGACTTCAGATTGTCTTCGACTTCTCTGACGTTATCTTTGACTTGAATGTTCCTGGTGTGCCAGCTGAGGCTTTGCCTTCCACTGGTCTGGTCTCTGTCGCTGTTCCTCTCAGCAATCAGTAACACTTAGTCTAATTTAAACAAATCTAGACTAGGCCATAGTTAAAACTTTCATTGGCCCAACAATCTCCCCCTATTTGTTTATAAATTATACTAAGTCTAAAATTATTGTAAGTGAGTACACAACTTCTTCTTACACATAAGTTAACAAACATACCTCAGAGTTTTATTAAACATAAAGAACCTAGTCTATTACAAGAACACCCATCGGTGTAAACATAGACAAAATAAAAGGTTCTTCAGCGATCGAGGCCTTGATCACAAATTCTCTATGCTTCAACTTTGTCACTCCTAGAGTTAATGATCAACTCAACTTCAAACTCAAAATCATCAGCTATTTTGCAGTTCCTTAGGATGCCCTGATTGAGTTTGATGAGTTGGATAGTTGACGCCAGATGTAGTTCATTCATCCGCTAAAAGCAATACTCACAATTACCATTCATGAAGACCATTCCTGTCTCTGGTTCTTAGTATACTTGGCCACCCACTGGTTTAGTGATTTCTTTGGTAAGCACCAGGTTTTTGTGCATTCTATCTACGACGATATTCTCAGTGACCAGCTTTTTTACCAGAGTCCTCATTTGGGTTTTCCTTTTTCTTAGTCCTTGAGAAGATTGTTGTTGTGATAGTTGAGGAGGCAGAGGTACCTTCAGCTTCTTTGCAGTGTCTGTTACCCAATTCAGCTTAGCTTGAATGTTTTTCATCATTTGGGCAGCACCAGGCCCAGTCTTCTTTTGGGCAAGAGACATCATTTCTAACTATTCAGAGAGGCCCAGATCTCTGAGTTTAAAGTCACTGAAGACTTTGTAGTTGGTCAGTTGGTTTTCTTTGTATAAGGTCATCACCACTCTTTTGTCTTTGTCAGTGTAACATGCGTATTTGGTGATTTGACCGGGCTCTGCTCTGTGGTCCACTATTCTCTCATATTCCTTTTGAAGGTTGCTCCTTTTAACTTCAAGTTCTTTGAGCTTATTCAGCTGAGATTCCTTTACAGCTGGAGAGAGTAGTTTGTTCAGAGCTTCTTTGCTTTTGATTTCAGCAGCTCTAATGTTTGCTAACCTTTTTTGTTCCAAGATTTGAGCATTTGCCTGCTTTGGGGTTAGTGGTGGTTCATCATCACTTTTAAATTTGTTCAAGTCAGAGTGCCTGGCTGTGGATCCACCTTCTTCTTGGATGGAGTGCAGGGTTGTTTCAGGTACCTCAGAGGCAATACCTTTTCCCTTGTCCTGTGCTACCTTAGTGATGGGGTTGAAGGATCTAATGGGTTTTGGTGTTGGGATCTCTTTTAAGGGTGCTGGTTGTTTAAGTGATTGCTCCCCCTTAGGTGGAGCAGTGACTGCATCTTCTTCATAGGTGGAGGTTGCTGAATTCTCCCCCTCATGCATAGCGCCGACAGAAGCTGTGCCTGATCCAGGTTTGAGGAACTTAACAAATTCTTGATGAACAAATAAGCATATTTATTTGAGTTCTCCCGTAATAGCTCCTGAAGAAGTTTCCTGGAAGGCTCAGATGCCTTGGCAATAGCAGCAACATTGGCTTTGACTGCTGCGGTGAGGATTGATGGTATGTATTGCTGAAGACTCTGGTTTAGAACTGCTGGGAGGTGAGTTTACAAGGCATTTCTCAGTAGTTGCGGAAGCAGTGCAGTCATAGAGGATTCCACATATGAAGTTAGTGAAGTCTCTAGGGTGGTAGTGAGTTCCTCAGCAGCATGGGTGAGTCTTTGTAATTCAGAGAGGATGACATCATTTGTGACTTTAGGCTTGGCTTTACTGATGTCTCCCCTCTTGACCCAGAGATCCTTAGCGGCTAGTTCCTGAACATCTTTCATTCTAGGAACATGGACAGGCTTGAGGTTTTGTAAATGTTCCAAGTGTTTCATTGCCCCCAGTTCTATGACATTGGGCAAGGTAGGGAAGGGAACTGGGGTTGGTGTACAGAGCCTCTAGTTCCATAGCTGCTTGGCAGCTAGTTCTTGAACATTTTTCATTGAAGGGAAGGAAATGGGTTTTAATTCGGATGTGACTTGGTCATCATCAGCATCTATATCAGCATAGTCTGAAATGGTCAGGTCATCTTCAATGATAAAGACCTCATCTTCTGGCATGGAGTCAATGTCTCACATGGCATCCAGATCAATGTGGGGGGCTTCAGCATTATCATCACCAGCAATGGAATAGGCATCATCATTTTGTTGTTCTTCATGAAGATTATGAGCCTATTATGACATTTATCAGTAACCAGTGTGAAATAAATATGAAGTTATGGATCGCCATTCGCTGCCCCTAGGAAAGCTGGGTGTGATTATCCAGCCCGCCCTAAGGATTTCTCCTTGGGACTCTTTTAGTGTGAAACAGATATGTTGAAGGGTCGCCATGTGATTCCCCTAGGATAGCTGGGTGTGATTATCCAGCTCCCCCATAAGGATTACTCCTTGGGAATCTTTTGATTTGTGAAAATTATGTGGTGAATGGTCGCCGTTCGCTGCCCCTAGGATAGCTGGGTGTGATTATCCAGCTCCCCCTGAAGGATTGCTCCTTGGGACTCTTTTAATTGTGAGTTAATGGAAGTTAAAGGTCGCCTTTTATCGCTGCCCCTAGGAAGACTGAGGGTGATTATTCAGTCCCCCCAAAAGAATAAATTCTTTGGGACTCTTTTAGTTGTGACATATTTGAAGGTAATGGTCGCCTTTTATCGCTGCCCCTAGGAAGACTGAGGGTGATTATTCAGTCCCCCCAAAAGAATAAATTTTTTAGGACTCTTTTCATATGAGGGTACCCAGAGACCACGTGAGGTGCAGAGACTCTGGGTTGGAACATATAGCATGCTCAAGTTGTTATGGGCAAGAGCACATTCCAGAGGGTGAAGGATCCTCGGGGTGCGTTATGAGCACAAGTGAATCGTATCCTTGTGTTAAGACAGAGCATACAGATAATCCTAAGAGTTCTAGGTGCTGACACAGACACTCTATGGGTTGAGGCAAACCCTAAGACTTCATCACTCTCTCCTACAGAATGTTGAGAGTGATTGTATGTGAACCTCCAAGAAAAAAAATGGCAAACTAATACCTGAGAGATATCAGCGTGGAGAAGGTTCTTAGTCGTCTCTATTGACAAGGAGACGCTAGACTCTGGTTGTTTGTCAACGGCAGGCTCTTCAACCACATCCTCCAGAGAAGGGGGTGGGTTCTTCTTGGTCTTCTTCGTCTTGGAAGGATTAACAGAAGGGGTTTCAAAGGAAAGGGGGATGTCTTTCCTCTTCTTCTTGTCCTTGGGCGCCTTGGGCTGAGAAGTAGACTGCACAGAGGTCTTGGACGAAGACTTGTCAGTTTGTCTTTCAGCATTCACCTCTTTGTGAGGGATCAAGGGCTCTCCATCAGCAACGAGTAACCCAGCAACCTGCATCATATGCTTGTTGAGAGGCACTTCATCCTCCAAGGGAGTCTTCATTGAGGCTGGAGTGATGCGAAAGAGAGAGGAGTGAATTTCATCATTTGTATAGGTTTCACCAAGCATATACTCTATGAGGAGAGAGAGATATCTTGTGTAGCAGATGGTGGCCAGACGATGCTTCTTCCCTTTGTTTTCCAGCTTTGCAATGAGGTCAATGTAAATTCTGTGGGCGATCCCTATATCTTGCCCCCAAATTAAGCTGTAAGCGATTGCTTGCTGAGCACCATTAAGCTGATCATGTGACCCCTGGTTTCCTCCTAGACATTTCACAATGTACAGCATTAGCGTCCTCCAGATGGGTGAAAAGTAATTCACTTTGATCAGTGATTTGTTTTGGAAGCCTTGGGTGGTGAAGGGTTTGTCATCCTCATCATGAGGACGAAGGGTAGCCAGAGCCTTCTTCACTGTGGCGCTGGCGGGCACATCGGACATGCCTTCGTTGACTGGAAGTCCAATGACTTTGGCAAAGGTGTGGAAATCAAAGGTGAGGGGTTGTGAATCTGTGGAAAGGTTGAAGGTGATGTGTGACGAGGTTTGATCAAATTCAGCGCTGTACCAAAACTCCCTCAAGTATTGGTGGTAGCAAGTGGAGGGTTCCCTAGTAATGGATTCGTAAATGGTGGAGTTCTTGAGGAAGGATAACAAGGGATGGTAGAGAGGATTGTTATGTTCCAAAAGTGCTACATAGTTGTTCAAGGCGATCTTTCCATCGTTTATCCCAAAATCTACATTCGAGGCGGACAGAACGGTGAACGAGGTGTTTGATGATGAAGACGCCATTGTTGATGGAAGGAAGAAATAGAGGATGTGAAGAAGATGAATAGTATGTGTGTGTGAAAGTAATGAGTAATGTGATGTTTGAAAAATGAGTCAAGGCTTTTGAAAAAAGGTTTCGCCGTTTTCAATTAAAGCATTTAATGCAAAAGTTTACCTTTTAGGAAAAGTGGGACCCCTTGATAGGGTTTCATACAAGGCTCTAGGCGCTTATTTCAGCCCATAGAGTGCTTTGTGAAGTCTGTAGACGTGATCAGGATACTCATTGCTTTCAAACCTAGGGGGTTGATAGACATATACTTCCTCTACAAGCTTACCATTTAGAAAAGCACTCTTCATATCTATCTGGTATATAGTGAACCCCATATAAGCTACAAAGGCTAGGAAGATTCTGATAGCTTCCAATCTGGCTACTGGTGCAAACGTTTCATCATAGTCAATACCCTCTGATTGATTGTACCCCGGCACCACAAGCCTAGCCTTGTTTTTAACAATCATGCCAGCTTCATCCCTCTTGTTTCTGTAGACCCACTTAGTTCCAAACACTTGTTTTCCAGCTGGAGCTTTTACCAGAGTCCACACCTTGTTCCTCTTGATCTGATTCAACTCATCTTGCGTGGCAACAACCCACCCTTCATCTAGAAGCGCAGCAGCCACATTCTTAGGTGCATCTTCAGAGAGAAAATCAGCAAAAAGGCATTCATTCGCTGAGGCTGTTTCTAGAGATCTCATATTGCCTCTGGTGGTGACTCCCTCAGAGGTCTCACCAAGAATATTCACCAGAAGAATATCTTGGTTCCTACTCCATTTGGATTGAGGAGCAGGAGTCTCTGTGGGTTCAGGAGTCACTACAAGTTCAATGAATGCTGGGGGATCTTCATAAGTTATTTCTTCATCCATAATCTCTTCATCAAGGTGAGAGATTGGTTCGATAAGATCAGTATTCACTTCAGTGGGTGGAGTGATAGCTTCAGCATTTTCAACCTCTGGTGTGATGTCAGAGATTGAGTGAGGATCAAATGCATGAACATAAGGAAAGTTCTTGTGACAGGCCTGAGATGATTCCTTGGGATTTGAGAAATCATCCTCTGGATATGATTTGACCTCATTGAAATCAATGTCACATTCTTCTGTGTTGGTGTGAGTAATGACAACATCTGCTTCATTAAAGGTGACATGGATGGATTATTCTAGCTCTTGCCTACGAGTGTTGAGTACTCTAAAGGCTCTTGAGGTGGGAGAGTAGCCAACAAAGAATCCATCATCTGAATTTTCATCAAATTTTTTCCCAGGTGATCTCTATAGTTGTGAATGAAAACAGGGAAACCAAAGACATAGAAGTAGCTTACATCAGGGGCTCTCTTCCTATACACTTCATAAGAGGTCTTGCCGTGTCTCTTCACAATAATAGATCTGTTTTGTGTGTAACAAGCTGTGTTCACACCTTCACCCCAAAATTGTTTTGGAAGTCTTGATTCGCTGAGCATGGTTCTAGCTGCCTCTATGAGAGTTTTGTTTCTTCTTTCAGCGACACCATTTTGTTCAGGGGTGCCTGGGTTAGAAAAATTCTGTGATATTCCCTTTTCATCACAAAAGGCTTCCCTGGCATGGTTCTTGAATTCAGTGCCATTGTGACTTCTGATAGCCTTAAGTCTGCAGTCATTGAAGTTCTCTATATCTCTGATGAAGGACATTATTCTTTCAGCAACATCACTCTTTCTTTTGAGAAAGAATACCCATGTGAATCTAGAGAATTCATCTACAATGACTAGTGTATACTTGTTGTGATTAAGGGATTGAGGTTTTACTGGTCCAAATAAGTCCATGTGAAGAAGATGGAGGCACTTATTTATAGAACATGATTGCTTTGTCTTAAATTAGGCTCTGTGGTGCTTCCCTTTCTCGCAGGCTGAGCAGGGTCTGTCTTTGGTGAAAGTCAGAGAGGGAAGCCCAGCCACTAAATCATTCTTGGCCAGTTTATTGATGTTCTTGAAGTTGAGGTGGGAGAGTCTCTTATGCCATAGCCAATTTTCACTATCAGATGATTTGGCAAAGAGACAGGTGTTCATCCCTTCTGGACATGATGTCATGTCAATGACATACACATCCCTTCTTCTGGGTGCAATTAGAACAACATCATCATTTTGATTGAAGATTGTTCCTTGGGTCTTGGTGAACAGAACTTTGAAACCAGCATCATAGAGTTGACTAATGCTGATTAAGTTGTGCTTCAGTCCATTTACATAAGCGACCCTTGTGAAGGTTATTCCGTTGCAATCCACTGAGCCATAACCCTCAGTAGCCCTTGAGAAGTCATCTCCAAAGACTACTTTTGGACCAGACTCAATCTTATATCTATGCAGATATTGTTTAACCCCTGTCATATGTCTGGAGCACCCACTATCCAGATACCAAACAGATTTCTTCAGATATTTCTGCATAGATATAACAAAGCCAGATTAGTTTCAATGATGAACCCACTTTCCAGTGGGTCCATGCTGTCGCTGACCAGTGACATTTGGTCTTCTCTTGTTTCTATCTCCCCCTCTTTGGTTGCAGTCTCTGGGTTCATGACGCATACTTCCACATATGTCACATCCGGGATAATGCTCACACTCATCAGAGTGATGGTCAAAGAACCCACAGTACTTGCATGGGGGATTTGGTCTGTAACCCTGAGGATTGTCTCTGGGTTTGGGCTCAACTCTTCTAGATGGCCTATGAGGAGTTTTCGACCTTAATTGAGTTTTGGTTCTTTGAACAGCAATAATCTCCTCATGCTCTCTAGAGGTGTGTTCGGTAGACTCGCATGTGATATATTTTGGTTTCTTTGAGCAGTCCTCGGAAGAATGATTTTTGAAACCGCAATGCTTGCAAGGCCTGAATAAGGCTCTCTCTTAGAGCTACTACATCCTTCACCAAGAGAGTTAACAGATGGACTGTTAACTCTGGGGTTGATTCGTTCTTTCAGCCCCTTTACTTCTTCCATCAAGGTGAGGAGAAGTTGTTTGGTGGGTGAAAGCTCTTCAGGGGAAGGAGTGGGTTTGTTGGAGTCCTTGGCCACAAAAACCTTTTTGTGTGCTTTATCAGCCCTGGGGTTTTGGTTAGAGGTTTTGGGCCAATCAAGGAATCAGATGGGATAGCACCAGCGAGTCTTGGTAAAGCTGGTACCTCTGATTTCTTTTCAGAGTTTATCTCATCCACAGAGGTGGAAGATGGAGAAGAAACATCTGAAGGGACAAATTTAACATTGGGTACAGGTATATGATTTTTGTATCTACCCTTTCCCCCAATAGCCTGAACCACATCACCTGGTATGGCTTCAGCAACTATTTCTTCCACTGTGGATTGAGCCAAATTCCATTTTTCAATGGTTTTTCTGAGTTCAGTATTTTCATCAGTTAAAGACTCACTTTCAATGGACAATTTGCTTACTTCATTTTGAAGTTGATTTGCAAGATTCACAAAGGGTTTAAGATTTGTTAATTCAGATTGACAAAGATTTAACTCTGTTTTAAGACTATGAAACTTGTTTAACAGGTTTTTTCTTTGCTCTTCCACAAAGTGGAGGTCAACTAAGGTATAGTCACTGACATGGTCTTCATCAGGACCTTCAGGCATAAATAGCAGTCTTTGTACCTTTTTCATGGTGATGTCCACCCATTGACCAGATCTTGCTTTGCTTTTTCCCACAGCAGGTTCTTCATCAGCGACAGCCATAAAGGCTCTGACGGTATTGGTTCCGTCATCCATAGATGTAAGGGGTTCATCATCCTAGTCGAATGAAGCAACAATCAGACCTTTTTCAGTCTTCTTAACATCCTTTTTCTTCGCTGCATCTTCAGCTTTCTGGTTGAGTTTTAACAGCTCAGCTTTAAAGGCTTTGTACTTAACATTGTAGTCCTTCTTTCCCTCTGAGTCAGAGTGGGAAGTTTGCTTGAAAGATGAGGTAGAAAACTTCTTCTTGCTATTGTGGTTGTTGCTAGATGAAGGAAAGCTTGGAGAGGAGGTTTTGTTTGACCATCAATCTTTCTGAAAGTGACCAGTCTTTCCACAAGTGTAGCATGACACCTTGGATTTATCAACCTTAGCAGCTCCAACTCTACCAGATCTCTTGTAGTACCTCTTTTGGTCAGCTAGAAGGGCTCTGTCATGGAACTCAGCATGTAATTCATCAAGAAATTCTTGACTGCTTCTGGTGTCCTCTTCTATGTCAGAGTCATTGTCCTAAAAAGAATGGTTAGCAACAAGAGCTTTTGATCCAGTGATATTGGTGGTAAACCTATCAGTCTATGATTTGTAAATGGAGTCAATTAGCCCTTCTTCATAGTTATATCTACCAAACAGTTGGGCTAAAGTATCATTTTTGATAGCATTATTTGCTCTTAAGGTCTGATTTAGGCTAAGCCATTTTCTAGGTAAACTATTGACAAATGTAGCATTAACCTCAGCCTTAGGTAGAACAACTCCATTGTTTCCCAAGTCATTCAACAAAATCTTAAGCCTAGTATAAGTTTGAGCAACAGTTTCTGTTTCCAAAGCTTTAAAAGCATTGAACTTAAGTCTAAGGGCTTAGATTTTGGTTTCTTTTGTTTCCTCTGGACCTTTATACCCTAGAACTAACTCAGTCCACATCTCCTTAGCAGAGTTGCATTTGATGATGGACTTCATAATGTTCTTGGGTAGGCAAGAGACTATGATTCTTTTGAGTCTCTTGTCCTGGTTAGCCAGACGTCTATCCACTAGAGACCATTGCTTAACAGGCTTCTTGATGGGTCTCTCAGGGGTAGAGGAAACGGACAGTGGTACATAGGGACCATTTTCTAAGATTTCTATCAAGAAGGGTTCTAAGCCATCTAAATATATAAGAAATTCACTTTTCCAACTTGAAAAATCTTCTTCATCAAAAGCTGGAACATTGGACACATGTGACCCCCCACGAACATCAAGTAGTTGGGGAAGGTCATCATCATTATTACCAATGCTTACAAGCGGTGTAGGCATGGTAGTAGATGTGGTGGCCGGTGCGGTGGTCGAAGTGGTACCTTGACTGGTTTGACCAAAGGGTGGAGGAGGTATAGTATCAGTCATATTAGGATCTTGATTTTAAAAACAAGAACGGTTTATAAAATGTTTTATAAATAAAACCGCTCTAATACCAATTAAAAGTCCCTTAATATAACAATTGTTGAAACTATAACACGTATAACCACAAAAACACAACGAAATACTTTTCAAAGGCGTAATGCTTTATTAACTGTTATAAACAAAGTATTACAAAGTGCTATGAATACACCCGTTGAATGACAATAAGAAATGAACCCTAGAACAAGTAAACTAGATTCGAGACTCAAGTTTACAAGGGAACCAATGAGACGTTGGTAGACAGCTGAGGGCTCAGTGGTTCCAAAGTGAGAAATAACTTAGATAATTTATCCAAGCACAAGGGTTGCTTAACTCTTCTTTATCACTCCTATTTATAGTGGTACGAGGTTGCTTCCTTAGTGGGAGTAGTTGATACGTGTCATCTTCTGAATGGAAGAGTACAACGTATTAAATGCATGTCCAAATCGAGACATACCTTTAAACAACTTTAGGTGAACAGTTCTGCCAACTGTTCACCTTTTTTCCCACTAGGTCGTACTAGGCTTTATCTTGAATCTCTTGTTTTGTCCCGCTCAAAACACTTAGTAGATTCTCCCGCCTAAACTATAAAGGATTGGGAAAGCTTTGCTTGTATCAGACTTCTAGGGTTCTTAAGTGATCTCTGAGTATTGTCAACTCAGAGATCCTTGAACACAAGCACATTCCTTCTACATCCCAGCTATCCATAATCGTTGGTGAGTATGACTTCAGATTGTCTTCGACTTCTCTGACGTTATCTTTGACTTGAATGTTCCTGGTTTGCCAGCTGAGGCTTTGCCTTCCACTGGTCTGGTCTCTATCGCTGTTCCTCTCAACGATCAGTAACACTTAGTCTAATTTAAATAAATCTAGACTATGCCATAGTTAAAACTTTCATTGGCCCAACAGAATTACATGTTGAGTTCCATGACATAGCACTTCTAGCTGACCAAAAGAGGTACTACAAGAGATCAGGTAGAGTTGGAGCTGCTAAGTTTGATAAATCCAAGGTGTCATGCTACACTTATGGAAAGATTGGTCACTTTCAGAATGATTGCTGGTCAAACAAAACCTCCTCTCCAAGCTTTCCATCATCCAGCAACAACCACAACAGTAAGAAGAAGTTTTCTACCTCACCTTTTAAGAAAACTTCCCACTCTGACTCAGAGGGAAAGAAGGACTATAAAGTTAAGTACAAAGCCTTAAAAGCTGAGCTGATGAAACTCAACCAAAAAGCTGAAGATGCAGCTAAGAAAAAGGATGTTAAGAAGACTGAAAAAGGTATGATTACTGCTTCATTTGACTGGGATGATGAACCTCTTACATCTGAGGATGAAGGAACCACTACTGTTAGAGCTTTTATGGCAGTCATTAATGAAGAACCTGTTGTGGGAAAGAGTGAAGCAAGATCTGGTCAATGGGTAGACATAACCATGAAAAAGGTACAAGGATTGCTTTCTATGCCTGAAGGTCCCGATAGAGACCATGTCAGTGACTATACCATAGTTGACCTCCACTTTGTGGAAGAGCAAAGAAAAAACCTGTTAAACAAGTTTCATAGTCTTAAAACAGAGTTAAATCTTTGTCAATCTGAATTAACAAATCTCAAACCTTTTGTGAATCTTGAAAATCAACTTCAAAATGAAGTAAGCAAATTGTCCACTGAAAATGAGTCTTTAGCTGATGAAAACACTGAACTCAAAAGAACCATTGAAAAATGGAATTTGGCTCAATCCACAGTGGAGGAAATAGTTGTTGAATCCATACCAGGTGATGTGGTTCAGGCTATTGGGGGAAAGGGTAGATTCAAAAATCATATACCTGTACCCAGTGTTAAATTTGTCCCTTCAGATGTTTGTTCTCCATCTTCCACCTTTGTGGGTGAGATAAACTCTGACAAGAAATCAGAGGTACCAGCTTTACCAAGACTCGCTGGTGCTAACCCATCTGATTCCTTGCTTGGCCCAAAACCTCCAACCAAAACCCCAGGGAATTCAATTCTCAAAGTCGTTGATAAAGCGCACAAAAAGGTTTTTGTGGCCAAGGACTCCATCAAACCCACTCCTCTCCCTGAAGAGCTTTCACCCACCAAGCAACTTCTCCTCACCTTGATGGAAGAAGTAAAGGGGTTGAAAGAACAAATCAACCCCAGATTTAACAGTCCATCTGTTAACTCTCTTGGTGAAGGATCAAGTAGCTCTAAGGGGAGAGCTTTATTCAGGCCTTGCAAACATTGCAGTTTCAAAAATCATTCTTCTGAGGACTGCTCAAAGAAACCAAAATGTATCACATGTGAGTCTACTGAACACACCTCCAGAGAGCATGAGGAGACTATTGCTGTTCAAAGAACTAGAACTCAATTAAGGTCTAAAACTCCTCACAGACCCTCTAGGAGAGCTAAGCCCAAACCCAGAGACAATTCTCAGGGTTACAGACCAAATCCCCCATGCAAGTACTGTGACTTCTTTGACCATCACTCTGATGAGTGTGAGCATTATCCCGGATGTGACATCTGTGGAAGTATGTGTCATGAACCCAGAGACTGTAACCAAAGAGGGGGAGAAAGGAACCAGAGAAGACCAAATGTCGCTGGTCAGCGACAAAATAGACCCACTGGAAAGTGGGTTCATCATTGAAACTAATCTGGATTTGTTATATCTATGTAGGCTTACTTGAAGAAATCTGTTTGGTATCTGGATAGTGGGTGCTCCAGACACATGACAGGGGTTAAACAATATCTGCATAGATATAAGAAGGAGTCTGGTCCAAAAGTAGTCTTTGGAGATGACTCCTCAGGGGATACTGAGGGATATGGCTCAGTGGGTTGCAACGGTATAACCTTCACAAGGGTCGCTTATGTCAATGGACTGAAGCACAACTTAATCAGCATCAGTCAACTCTGCGATGCTGGTTTCAAAGTTCTGTTCACTAAGACCCAATGAACAATCTTCAGTCAGAATGATGATGTTGTTCTAATTGCACCCAGAAGAAGGGATGTGTATTTCATTGACATGACAGCATGTCCAGAAGGGAAGAACACCTGTCTCTTTGCCAAAGCATCTGATAGTGAAAATTGGCTATGGCATAAGAGACTCTCCCACCTTAACTTCAAGAACATCAACAAACTGGCCAAGAATGATTTAGTGGTTGGGCTTCCCTCTCTGACCTTCACCAAAGACAGACCCTGCTCAGCCTGCGAGAAAGGGAAGCACCACAGAGCCTCATTTAAGACAAAGCAATCATTCTCCATAAATAAGTGCCTCCATCTTCTTCACATGGACTTATTTGGACCAGTAAAAACAAAATCCCTTAATCACAACAAGTATACACTAGTCATTGTAGATGAATTCTCCAGATTCACATGGGTATTATTTCTCAAAAGAAAGAGTGATACAGCTGAAAGAATAATGTCTTTCATCAGAGAAATAGAGAACTTCAATGACTGCAGAGTTAAGGCTATCAGAAGTGATAATGGCACTGATTCAAGAACCATGCCATGGAAGCCTTTTGTGATGAAAAGGGAATATCACAGAACTTTTCTAACCCAGGCACCCCTGAACAAAATGATGTCGCTGAAAGAAGAAACAGAACTCTCATAGAGACTGCTAGAACCATGCTCAGCGAATCAAGACTTCCAAAACAATTTTGGGGTGAAACTGTGAACACGGCTTGTTACACACAAAACAGATCTATTATTGTGAATAGACACGGCAAGACCTCTTATGATGTGTATAGGAAGAGAACCCCTGATGTAAGCTACTTCAATGTCTTTGGTTGCCCTGTTTTCATTCATAACTACAGAGATCATCTGGGAAAATTTGATGAAAAGTCAGATGATGGATTCTTTGTTGGCTACTCTCCCACCTCCAGAGCCTATAGAGTATTCAACATTCGCAGGCAAGAACTTGAAGAATCCATTCATCTTACCTTCAATGAAGCAGATGCTGTCATCACTCACACCAACACAGAAGAATGAGACATTGACTTCAATGAAGTCAAATCATATCCAGAGGATGATTTCTCAAATCCTAAGGAATCATCTCAGGCATGTCACAAGGACTTTCCATATGTTCATGCATATGATCCTCACTCAATCTCTGACATCACTCCAGAGGTTGAAACTGTTGAACCTATCACTCCACCCACAGTAGTGAATGTTGATCTTAACGAACCAATCTCTCACCTAGATGAAGAGATTATGGATGAAGAAATAACATGTGAAGATCACCCAACATTCATTGAACCTACAGTGACTCCTGATCCCACAGAGACTCCTGCTCCTCAATCCAAATGGAGTAAGAACCAAGATATTCTTCTGGTGAATATTCTTGGTGAACCCTCTGAGGGAGTCACCACTAGAGGCAAGTTGAGATCTCTGGAAACCGCCTTAGCGAGTGAATGCCTTTTCGCTGATTTTCTGTCTGAAGATGAACCTAATAATGTGGCTACTGTGCTTTTAGATGAAGGGTGGGTTGTTGCCATGCAAGATGAGTTGAATTAGATCAAGAGGAACAAGGTGTGGACTCTGGTAAAAGCTCCAGCTGGAAAACAAGTGGTTGGAACTAAGTGGGTCTATAGAAACAAGAGGGATGAAGCTGGCATGATTGTTAAAAACAAGGCTAGGCTTGTGGTGATGGGGTACAATCAATCTGAAGGTATTGACTATGATGAAACGTTTGCACCAGTAGCCAGATTGGAAGCTATCAGAATCTTCCTAGCCTTTGCAGCTTATATAGGGTTCACTATATACCAGATAGATGTGAAGAGTGCTTTTCTAAATAGTAAGCTTGTAGAGGAAGTTTAAGTCTATCAACCCCCTGGTTTGAAGGCAGTGAGTATCCTGATTACGTCTGCAGACTTCACAAAGCACTCTATGGGCTGAAACAAGCGCCTAGAGCCTGGTATGAATCCCTATCAAAATTCTTTGTTGAAAATAAATTTGTTAGAGGTACCATTAATCAAACCCTGTTCACTTATAGGTCCAAGGGTGATGTCATTTTAGTACAGATTTATGTGGATGATATAATTTTTGGTTCAACCAATATTACCTTGAGCAAACAGTTTGCCAAACTTATGACCAAAAAGTATGAAATGAGCATGATGGGGGAATTAACTTTTTTCTTGGGTTTTCAAATCAAACAAAATTCAAAAGGAATTTCTATTTGTCAAGAAAAATATGTTAAGGACTTGCTCAAGAAGTATGATTTGTCTGATTGTGCATCAATGAAATGCCCCATACTTCCTCCCAACAACTTGGGATCTGATGACTCAGGGGTCTCTGTTAATGAGACCTTATACAGAGGCATGATTGGGTCACTGATGTACCTCACTACAAGCAGACCAGACATACAATTTGCCACATGTCTCTATACTAGGTACCAAGCTAATCCCAAGGAATCCCACCTTGTAGCTGTCAAAAGAATTTTTAGGTACTTAAAAGGATCTCCCACACTGGGTCTCTGGTATCTAAAAGGATCAGGCTTCAACCTCAAAGCCTACTCTGACTCTGACTACGCTGGGTGCTGTCTTGATAGAAAGAGCACCTCTGGGATTTGTCAAATCCTTGGAGGAAAGTTGGTGTGCTGGAGTGCTAAGAAACAAAACTCAGTGGCCATGTCATCAGCTGAAGCTGAATATGTTGCTGCCACTGGTTGCTGTGCTCAAGTTCTCTGGATGAAAAGTCAGCTGGCTGATTATGGGATCATTTATGAAAAGGTTCCCATATTCTGTGACAACACAAGTGCTATAGCCATCTCCAATAATCCGGTACTTCATTCCAGAACTAAGCATATTGACATCAGGTATCACTTTATCAGAGACCATATTTTAAAAGGTGATATTGAGCTTCATTTTATACCCACTGAATACCAGCTCGCTGATATTTTCACCAAGCCTCTGGCTGAGCCAAGTTTTACTAGGCTGGTTGCTGAGCTGGGTATGCTCAATATTGGTAAATAAATCTGATAAATGATCTCTGTCTCTGGGCATTTAAGGGAATTGAATGTAACGAGGTAGTTACATTCCAGTGGGAGTTAATATATTCACATATATAATTCAAATGATTGTCCTTCATTGTCAACAACTTTCCCACTTTCCAAGGGGACAGAAAATTCATATGAAGAGTCAAGGGGTCCCACTTTTTCTAAAAGGTAAACATTTGCATTTAATGCTTTAATTCAAAAACGACAAAACCTTTTATCAAAACCCTTGACTCATTTTTCAAACATCACATTACTCATTATTTTCACACACACATACTATTCATCTTCTTCCCATTTCTTCCTTCCATCAACAATGGCGTCTTCACCAACAAACACCTCGTTCACCGTTTTGGCCGCCTCGAATGTAGATTTTGGGATAAACGATGGAAAGATCGCCCTGAACAATTGTGTATCTCTCTTGGAACATAACAATACTTTCTACCATCCTTTGTTATCCTTCCTCAAGAACTCTACCATTTACGAATCCATAACTAGGGAACCCTCCACATGCTACCACCAATACTTGAGGGAGTTCTGGTACAGCGCTGAAGTTGATCAAACCTCATCACACATCACCTTCAACCTTTCTACACATCCATAACCTCTCACCTTTGATTTCCTCACTTTTGCCTAAGTCATTGGACTTCCTGTCAATGAAGGCATGTCCGCTGTACCTACCAGCGCTACTGCGAAGAAGGCTCTAGCTACCCTTCGTCCTCATGATGACGATGAAAAACCCTTTACCACCCAAGGCTTCCAAAACAAATCACTAATCAAAGTGAATTACTTCTCTCCCACTTGTAGGACGCTGATGTTGTACATAATGAAATGTCTGGGAGGAAACCAGGGGTCGCATGATCAGCTTAATGGTGCTCAACAAGCAATTGCTTACAGCTTGATTTGGGGGCAAGATATAGGTATCACCCACATACTTTACACTGACCTCGTTGCAAAGCTGGAAAACAAAGGGAAGAAGCATCGACTGGTCATTATCTGCTACACAAGATATCTCTCTCTCCTCATAGAGGATATGCTTGGTGAAACCTACACAAATGATGAACTTCACTCCTTCTCTCCCTATCGCATCACTCCAGCCTCTCTGAAGACTCCCTTGGAGGATGAAGTGCCTCTCAGCAGGCATATGATGAAGGTTGCTGGGTTACTCTCTGATGATGGAGAGCCGTTGATCCCTCACAATGAGGTGAATGATGAAAGACAAACTGACAAGTCTTTGTCCAAGACCTCTATGTAGTCCACTTCTCAGCCCAAGGCGCTCAAGGAAAAGAAGAAGAAGAGGAAAGACATCCCCCTTTCCTCTGAAACCCCTTCTGTTAATCCTTCCAAGACGAAGAAGACCAAGAAGAACCCATCCCCTTCTCTGGAGGATGTGGTTAAAGATCCTACCGCTGACAAACAACCAGAGTCTAGCGTCTCCTTGTTAGCAGAGACGACTAAGAACCTTCTCAACGCTGATATCTCTCAGGTATTAGTTCGCCATTTTTCTCTCTTGGAGGATCACATACAATCACTCTCAAAATTCTGTAGGAGTGAGTGATGAAGTCTTAGGGTTTGCCTCAACCCATAGAGTGTCTGTGTCAGCACCTAGATCTCTTAGGATTATCTGTACACTCTATCTTAACACTAGGATATGATTCACTTGTGCTCATAACGCACCCCGATGATCCTTCACCCTCTGGACTGTGCTTTTGTCCATAACAACTTGAGCATGCTATAGGTCCCGACCCAGAGTCTCTGCACCTCACGTGGTCTCTGGGTCCCCTCATATGAAAAAGAGTCCCAAAGAATTTATTCTTTAGGGGGGACTGATAAAAGGCGACCTTTACCTTCAAACTTGTCACAACTAAAAGAGTCCCAAAGAATTTATTCTTTTGGGGGGACCGAATAATCACCCTCAGTCTTCCTAGGGGCAGCGATAAAAGGTGACCTTTAACTTCAATTACATAACAAATAAAAGAGTCCCAAGGAGCAATCCTTCAGGGGGAGCTGGATAATCACACCCAGCTATCCTAGGGGCAGTGAACGGCGACCATTCACCACATAGTTTTCACAAATCAAAAGAGTCCCAAGGAGTAATCCTTATGGGGGAGCTAGATAATCACACCCAGCTATCCTAGGGGCAGCGAATGGTGACCCTTAAACATATATGTTTCACACTAAAAGAGTCCCAAGGAGAAATCCTTAGGGGGGGCTGGATAATCACACCCAGCTTTCCTAGGGGCAGTGAATGGCGATCTATAACTTCACATTTATTTCACACTGGTTACTAACAAATGTCATAACAGGCTCATAATCTTCATGAAGAACAAAAAAATGATGATGCCTATTCCATTGCTGGTGACGATAATGATGAAGCCTCCCACATTGATCTGGATGCCATGTCAGACATTGACTCCATGCAAGAAGATGAGGTCTTTATCATTGAAGATGACCTGACCATTTCTGACTATGCTGATATGGATGCTGATGATGACCAAGTCACATCCGAATTAAAGCCCATTTCGTTCCTATCTATGGAAAATGTCTTAGAACTAGATACCAAGAAGCTATGGGACCAGAGGCTCTGTACACGAGCCCCAGTTCCCTTCCCCACTTTGCCAAATGTCATGGAACTGGGGCAATGAAACACTTGGAAAATTTGCAACACCTCAAGCCTGTCCATGTTCCTAGAATGAAAGATGTTTAGGAACTAGCCGCTGAGGAACTATGGGTTAGGAGGGGAGACATCAATATCACCAAGCCTAAAGTCACAAATGATGTCATCCTCTCTGAACTACAAACACTCACTCATGCTGCTGAAGAACTCACCACCAACCTAGAGACTTCACTAACTTCATCTGTAGAATCCTCTATGACTGCACTGCTTCCGCAACTACTGGGAAATGCCTTGAAAAATCAACTCCCAGCAGTTCTAAACCAGAGTCTTCAGCAATACATGCCATCAGTCCTCACCGCAGCTGCCAAAGCCAATGTTGTTGCTATTGCCAAGGCATCTGAGCCTTCCAGACAACTTCTTCAGGAGCTATTGTAAGAGGAACTTAAAGAAATATGTCTATTTGTCCATCAAGAATTTTTTAAGTTCCTCAAACCTGGATCAGGCGCATCTTCTGCCGGCGTTATGCCTGAGGGGGAGAATTAAGCTACCTCTACCTCTGAAGAAGAAGAAGATATTTCTCCACCTAAGGGGGAGAAATCACTTAAACAACCAGCACCCTCAACAGAGATCCCAACACCAAAACCCATTAGATCCTTCAACCTCATCACTGTGGAGGCACAGGACAAGGGAAAAGGTATTGCCACTGAGGTGCCTGAAACAACCCTTCACTCCCTCCAAGAAGAAGGTGGATCCACAGCCAGACACTCTGACTTGAACAAATTAAAAAGTGCTGATGAACCACCACTAACCCCAGAGTAGGAAAAGGCTCAAATCTTGGAACAAAAGAGGTTAGCAAACATTAGAACTGCTGAAATCAAGAGCAAAGAAGCTCTGAACAAACTACTCTCTCTAGCTGTAGAGGAAGCTCAGCTGAATAAGCTCAAAGAACTTGAAGTCAAAAGGAGCAACCTTCAAAAGGAATATGAGAGAATAGTGGACCAAAGAGCAGAGCCCGTCCAAATCACCAAATACACATATTACACTAACAAATACAAAAGAGTAGTGATGACCTTATACAGAGAAAATCAAATAACCAACTACAAAGTCTTCAGTGACTTTAAACTCGGAGATCTGGGCCTCTCTAAATGGCTAGAAATGTTGTCTATTGCCCAAAAGAAGACTGGGCCTGGTGCTGCCCAAATGATGAAAAACATTCAAGCTAAGTTTAATTGGGTTAGAGACAATGCTAAGAAGCTGAAGGTACCTCTGCCTCCTCAACTATCAGAACAACAACCATCTCAAGGGAAAAGAAAAAGGAAAACCCAAATGGGGCCTCTGGTAGAGAAGTTGGTCACTGAGAACATTGTGGTATATGGAATGCACAGAAACCTTGTACTTCCCAAGGAGATCACCAAGCCAGTGGGCGGCCAAGTATACTCAGAACCAGAGACAAGAATGGTCTTTATGAATGGAAATTGTGAGTATTGCTTTCAGAGGATGAATGAAATTCATCTGGCCTCAACTATCCAACTCATCAGACTCAAACAGGGCATCCTAAGAAACTGCAAGTTAGCTGATGATTTTGAGTTTAAAGTTGAGCTGATCATTAACTCTAGGAGTGACAAAGTTGAAGCTCAGAGAATCTGTGACCAAGGCCTCGATCGCTGAAGAACCTTTTATTTTTTGTTTTATATTTTACACCACTAGGTGTCCTTGTAATACACTAGGTTCTTTATGTTTAATAAAACTCTGAGGTATGTTTGTTAAATTATGTGTAAGAAGAAGCTGTGTACTCACATACAATAATTTTAGACTTAGTATAATTTATAAACAAATAGGGGGAGATTGTTGGGCCAATGAAAGTTTTAACTATGGCCCAGTCTAGATTTGTTTAAATTAGACTAAGTGTTACTGATCGCTGAGAGGACCAACGACAGAGACCATACTAGCGAAAGGTAAAGCCTCAGCTGGCACACCAGGAACATTCAAGTCAAAGACAACGTCAGAGAAGTCGAAGACAATCTGAAGTCATACTTACCAGCGATTATGAATAACTGGGATGTAGAAGGAATGTGTTGGTGTTTAAGGATCTCTGAGTTGACAATACTCAGAGATCACTTAAGAACCCTAGAAGTCTGATACAAGCAAAGCTTGTTCAATCCTTTATAGTTTAGGCGGGAGAATCTACAAAGTGTTTTGAGCGGGACAAAACAAGAGATTCAAGATAAAGCCTAATACGACCTAGTGGGGCAAAAGGTTAACAGTTGGCAGAACTGTTCACCTAAAGTTGTTTAAAGGTATGTCTCAATTTGGACATGCATTTAATACGTTGTACTCTTCCACTCAGAAGATGATACGTATCAACTACTCCCACTAAGGAAGCAACCTCGTACCACTATAAATAAGAGTGAGAAAGAAGAGTTAAGGCAACCCTTGTGCTATGATAAATTATCTAAGTTCTTTCTCACTTTGAAAACACTGAGCCCTCAACTGTCTACCAGCGTCTCATAGGTTCCCTTGTAAACTTGAGTCTCAAATCAAGTTTACTTGTTCTAGGGTTCAATTCTTATTGTCATTCAACGGGTGTATTCATAGCACTTTGTAATACTTTGTTTATAATAGTTAATAAAGCATTACGCGTTTGAAAAGTATTTCGTTGTGTTTTAGAGTTTATAGGAGTTATAGTTTCGACAATTGTTATATTAAGGGACTTTCAAAACATGCTAACTTATTTGTAATACAAAGAAAATTGGTACATATGTGTTCTGATTTAGAACTCAATGTCAAGAATACTTTTCTTAGAGTTAAAACTTTCTAGATTGTACAATGACTGTAAAGAAATATAATATATATTCATACTTTTATATTTTGCTAACCATAAAAATGCAACCTAATGTCGTCATAGTTGAAAAACGATAGAAATAAGACAACCAATACTCATTATAATCATTATTCCTCATTCCTTCGTGTTCCGAAAAACTAAAGTCGGAGGAATAATTATGCATGAAATTCTTAAGAACATTTGGATAGGATCGACGTAGGCCCCTGTTGCACGAGTTTGCTCCTCCAATGCACGAACTTGTTCCATCATCACTCTTTTATGAGCCTGAAGCATGTCATCTACTTTTATTTGCATGACGATGGTTCTTGAGATTGGGGTTGTAAGTGGGCACTTGAACCTGAGGCCATGTCCGCGAATCTTCTACCCATAACGGCTAGAGCGTAATTCTTGTTCCATAGTTTGCACAAATATCATCGGATTTGAACCGCTCGCTTGTCCCGACCTCAAACTCTCCATTTGTTGTTGTATAGTTTAAAACAAGAACGTTAATTTATCAATTATTTCTCGATTTGTTCTTCAAGGAAAGGGTGTCTATAAGGTAGGTTTAATTTGTTGAATAAAAAACTAGTTACGGTAAATCAAGGTTGTTCGATCGTTTAGGATTAGTATAAAATGGATGTGGAAACTATCATACTAGTTGTAGCATATATTTTTTTCACCTGTTTTTGGAATCCTTTTATCATACTTGCATCGCATGTAAGTGAATTTACGATTTTGGATTCATACATGGTAATAGATCTCGTATCACGTCACCACTAAGGAAGAGAAATATGCGTTAGGATCTTGGAATAATCCACCACCCGATAAAGAAATGTTAAAATTAGGATGCTGGAAGAATTCATTTCTTGACGATGAGAAGTTAAAATAAGGATCTTGAAATAATTCACCACCCGAAGAAGAGAAGTTAAATGAGGATCGTATCCTATAGGAATTCCACACTAAAGTTTACACCACCCGAATAAGAAATATTAACATTAGGCTCCTGGAATAATTCACCACCCAATGAAAAAATGTTGACATACAGATACTGAAACAGATCAACACTCGACGAAGAGAAGCTCATGATAAGATCCTGGAACAAGTCACCACTCAATAATTAATAGTGTATACAAATGGCTCTATTCATAAGAGACATATTTAAATGAAACTATGTATATCTGAGAAAATTGGAAAAACCACAAAGATATGTATCGATTGGTCTTTAAACTAACCTGCGATTTGTCTTTGCTATTATTGAAGCTCTTCTTCGATATGAGTTCTCTTCTATGAACCTTCTCACTTCCATGAGAGACTTCAATGTTTTTTTACTGTCTGGATGGTGATATATCTATACAGATTTTATAGTTTTAGTCACCTTTATGATCAAAAGCATAAAAGAAAGTAAATGATCACCCGATATGTATATATAACTTACCTTGTCAACTCTACCATTCCCATTATTTTCTAGGCGGCTTCGTTTTTCAATTTTGCAGCCTTTCATATTTGTTAGTAGTTCTTGGGGGTCAAGAGTTGTTTCTCTACCTTTGTTTAACTGTCAAATACCACAATTATACTTAGAAACAATAGAAGTAGTTAGAAAATCAAGCAAACTAAAAATAGCAAGTGCATGGTCTTGTCAAAGTTTTTAGCAATCTTGAGATCAAGAGTTCTAGCTTTCTCTACCTAATGAAGGATGAATACGAGACCTTTATGAAATATGTAAGGAAAGGAGCGGGTGTACGACCACCCGACCACAATTATCACACAAACGATAAGACTCTCAAAATGATCGAGATAATAAATATATTGCTAGGTGCAATGCAAGAAGAAGGCAAGGGTGCAGGCTTTCTTTGAGTATAAAGTTTATCCTGATCTAAATAAAAGGATATAAAAGAAATCAGTTAAATTTACCTCCTCGATTTTGTTTGATTTAAAGATCTCTTCAAGGGTGAAATCCTTCTCTAATATCTCGGGACGTTCATAAGTAGTGCCTCGTTTTCTCTTCTTTGATGAACTATTACCCTGCATTATTTTTTGATATTAAACCATTTATATAGATATTGAGTAAATCCTTAAAAACGTTACATTGTAACTACATTTAGAAACCAGAAGAATCAAAGTTCCATATACATACACTGTAATGATAATAAGTGTTTATTTACCAAGATTATTAACAAACGTTATTTCATGCATCATGATTCATGGTTCCTAGGATACATGAAAATGGAAAAACAAGGAAACTAAGCTACATATGAATGACATTCAAATGAAAAACGCACATACACCAAGGACATACGCATAGGATGATCGATATAGGGTTGTATGACCAGGACATATATTTTTTCTATAAGGGATCTAGTATATAAAAATAATGAAACATCATATCAACTTTGTAACTTTTTATTACCGAGTACATATTATTTGTTGAAGAATCATCGTCAATCCATCTATAAAAGACGGGCGAGGAATCATCTCGCATCCCGTAAACAAAGGCTCTTGTACTACTTGGTTGTTTGACATATTTGTTCAAACTGTTTTAAGCCCTAAAAGCATAAAATTGAGATGAGAAGTGTAATTGGAAAAGTGGTAGTAAAGGGACATGTTGATTGTTGTGTGTCACAAATTGGTTTATGTTGGTCGAATTTATAGTCCTTAGTTATGCATACATTTATTACAATATCAAATATTTATTCAATGTATTTGAAATCTCATATATATTATTGTTAATGTATTTCTCATTTTGTTTTAAGATCATCTACTAATTAGTTAATATATTAATCAAAAGATATCCATATAACTATCGGATTAAGTAACTATGTGACTACATACATAAAAAGAATCAGATATTGAATTATATCGCGTATTTGGTAACTAATTCAATAGTTTTTTTCTTGATATGGTTAAATATGCAAGCTCATTATGCACCAAAAATAAATATAGTTGATGTACATATACAATCATAAATGTATCATTTATTATAGGTTGAAACAAAATGCGACATTTCTTTATAGAATAAAATGATGATATAATTGAATGAACGTCGTAATGAGATAAATTGAATAATTAAATGACGTATTACGATTATAATTATGTTTGTTTGTTATGATATAATTGATGCGCGGTTCGCGTGGGCATTTTTTTGTTCAATTCAAGTTATACATTTATATTTTTTCGGTTTAACCAATTTAACCTAATATTTTATATAATAAAAAATTAGATTTTTTTGAGTTTTTATATAAAGTGAAGGTTGGTGAAAAAATTTAGACCAATCAAAATGCTTGATTTTAACATGTAGGCAAAATCATGCAATCTGATTAACTAAAAAAAGTCAAAATTAAATTCATAATTGATCAAAATTAGAAAAATCCATGTAGAATGAAAAAAGATAAAAACTTATATGCGTAAAAAATGTGATAATTTTTTTAAAAAGAGAGGAAGTAATTAGTGAAACTTTAGTGACTAGATTTAAATAGTTTACATATAGTTAAGTATATTTTTAAAATTTCATATTTTTAAATAATTTTTAAAAATAAACAAACACTATCTTGAACTTTATAATCCCTATATTTTATATTCTAAAAATACAACATATATATTCTAACAACAAAACTTAAATGTTATTTTAGAAAACACAATATATATATATATGCACATAATTATAATTATCAAATTTAATGCACGAGTTATAAAAAAAGTAAATAGACATGATATTACATAATACAAAGACACATATATTTCAATGTCGTTATATGCAAACAAACACAAATAATGTCTAGAGTAGAATGACAAAATATCATATATGCAAAGATAGTTCTCTCATGCAACAAAAATCTATACAAAATATCAATCGATATTAACACATCATGGAAAAATTATGTAAAACTCGTGTGTACATAGATATTATAACTATTTAATTATTAAAAGATTAATTTAATTTAAAAAATATTAAAAGCTACGAAATTATGAATTTATGAACTGTCACAATATTTGAATTTAAAACAAAGTTCGGTTATAGTATTCATTCAAATTGTGTGCATGCACTGATTGATGTAATTTTTTTTACTAATAATCAGGATCTAACTATTACAAATAAAAATATTGATAGCAAAAAGAGTCTTAAATTCGAAATGTAATAACTGAATTGGATTTATATTACTTTACCATGGAGCAAAGTAAAGAAACCATAATCAAATATATATAAAAATAAAATTTTTAAAAATATATATATTCTACTTAAAATTGTAATAACATTATTGTTACTTAAATCGTTATTTATGTCTAAGTCTTGTGCGTAAACATGTATTAAAACTTGTAGTTATTAGTCAAAAACTTAAATTAATACTCCTTACTTATATAAGACGAAAACTTAAAATAAGCCACAAGAAGTGAACATTAAGTCATTAGTCGGTAATTTACACCGAAAGGAAACAACCCTAAATGATTATATGAATTAAGCTTTCTAATTTGGTTTTAAAGGTTGTGTCTTTAACTCTTTAGTGGATGTTTGATTAGATGTATATAGTTTTGCAAGTATAAAAGTTTTGACGACTTCACTTGTAGTCTATCTGTATATATGAGATGTTGTCCAGTCTCGAATATTTGTATTGTATAGTGTTATTATTAGATTATTTTTTGTTAGTTTGTGTCGTTTATCGATTATATGAATTGGGTATAATGAATTTTTATTAAATGTTGTGTGGTCTAGATGATGCATGACTTTATAGGCCTATAGGTAAGGCTGGTGTCATAGGGTCTTTGACTGAAAGTAGAGTTAGAATCACAAGATATTCACCACGATAGGTTGTTAGGATCACTTTCGAAACCGTTGATGCTAAGAAGCTCACAAATATCCTGATGTCAATGAGAAGCTATGAGTAACGCTATTATCTAGATCTCATGACCTATTGGCTGGGGGAAATAAAGACCATGCTTAGTCTCTGCTGCTCTAAGGATCATAAAACTTACGAGAGGGTAGGAAGTTTAGGCCATTTACCAGCCAAGAAAAGCTGGTCGAAGATTGAGTTAGCTAGTAACCCTAGCTTATATAACAACCACTTACTTGTGTTACAAAGAAAAATATATCTCCGTTCTTAAATAAATGTCTATTTTGACTTTTTACGGGTTTTTTATTTAATGTTAACAATAAATATTGTTTTTTGTGTTATATAATATTTGATCAAAAAAATATCGATGAAAATACTATTTAAAACTCAATTGATCTATATACTCAATTGATTTATATATTTTTTATCAAGTATTATATAACACAAATATAAACATTTAACATCAAAGTTAAAAAAACCCCGCAAAAAGTCAAAGTAGACAATTATTTAGAGAGGTATAGAGTATTAAATAACGAAACATATAGACAAGCAGAGTTAAGATCTATCTATACCCTTAAATTAGCATAGACCCATTTAATCAATCATAATTACCCATGTTAATGCAATAATGCCTGAAAACGTTAATTGCATTTTTCGGTCTCGCTTAGTTTTGATTACGACAATATGTAAAAACAAGCATTTATGAAAACAACGAAAAACGAATTCTTGAGTTCAAGTGTTTTTCATTTTACCCATTTTCACTTAAGGTATGAATAAACAAGTACTAACCTTAATCAAGTGATCAAGTGATTTAATCTTTTCTTAAAACTCACTTTTTATTAAGTGTGACAAGTTTTTAATTAAACTTTCTTTTTAAGAAAATGTTTTATTAAATTAAATATTTGAAAATTTGAAAATGGCATATTCCCTTTTGATTTGGAATATCCTTTCTGGAAATTTTAATAATCAGATATGACCTCCACCACTAAAGGACAAAAAGGGAGCGGAGTCTAGTCCGGCGGTTCCCTAGCGCCTAGGTGGTTCCTTATCGATAAGGTACCGCCGGCTGAGATAAGGAACCGCGGGCAGATATAGTCGTTGGCCCTTTATCCTATAAATATTGGACCTTTCTCAGATTTTTAATTTACCTCTTTTGCACACAAATTTCCAGATTTAAACATACTTCTTAAATCACTCAAATCCTTGATCATTTGATTGATTACTACTTGTTTAGAAGTGAATCTATCCCATCCATCCCTTCCTCTTCAAGTGCAAAGAGAAGAACACTATCATTGTGAAGTGTTGAGTCCACCACCAAAGATCATTTGAAGATCAAATTTTATACATTTGTTGTTGTGTAATAGTTGTGAAGATCCAAGTAGTTGTGTCTATTTGGAGTTGTGTATGTACTAAGTATAGTTGTGTAGATTGGTCCTAGCTACGATTAGGGCTCGACTTTTAGCTTATAGTCAGAAATTGGTTAAGCGACGTGTACGGTTTTCTCCACCACGAGGAGCTTGTTGTGTAGTGAACTCTCGAGTAAGGAGTACTAGAGGAGTGGAGTAGGAACGAGGAGTGAGCTTCGTTGCCGAACCACTATAAATCCTTGGTTTTTGGTTTGATCTTTCTTTACCCTTAACTCTTTACATTCTTTATTCTTTGTGCATATATATATATTAGTTAGTATTAGTTTAGTTACACTATCATTTTTCATATTGTGCATAAGAAGATTTCACTTATTTCCTCAAGTCTAAGTTTTTGAGGAAAATGATTTATTTGAAAACCATCATTTAACAAGTAATTATAAGAAACTATTCAAACCCCCCCCCCCCCCCCTTCTAGTTTCTACAATTGGTATCAAAGCGGGTTACTCAAGTAATTTTAAAGTATATTATATTTTAAAACTTGAATCGATCTATGGATTCCAACAAGTACCTAGAAGGTCAATCTATGCAAAGACCACCACTTTTTGAAACCGATAGTTTTATTTATTGGAAAAATAGATTTGAGACTTATGTGAAATCAAAAGATTTAGATCTTTGGCATGTTATTACCAATGGTGATTTTTTACCTTATCAATTTAATGAAGTTTCTAAAACAAAGGAATTGGTCACTTTTGACAAAGCTAATGACGATACTAAAAAGAAACTTTCGAAAAATAATGAGGCTAAAATGGTGATTTATAATGCTTTGCCTAAGAAAGAGTACGAAAGTATTTTTATGTGTGAAACCACTAAAGATATTTGGAACACTCTTTTAGTAACCCACCAAGGTAATAGCCAAGTCAAAGAAAGCAAAATCGATCTTCTTGTTCAACAATATGAACAATTTGTCATATTAGAAGATGAAGCTATTGATAGTGCTTTTGCTAGATTTAACACTATTATTACTAGTCTAAAAGCACTTGATGAAGGTTTTTCTAGCAAGAACAATGTTAGGAAGTTTCTAAGGGCCTTACATCCAAAGTGGAGAGCAAAAGTCACGGCAATCGAAGAATCTAAAGATCTCTCAACTCTATCACTCGATGAACTCATAGGCAACTTGAAGGTTCATGAGATGATAATTTTGAAGGACTCAGAGTTGGTGAAAACCAAGAGTGAAAGGAAGTATCTTGCACTCAAAGCCAAGAAGGCACAAAGCGATCATGATAGTTCCTCGGATAGTGATGACGAGGAGTATGCATTGGCGGTGAGAGATTTCAAGAGGTTGTTCAAAAGACGAGGTCAACACGTGAGGCAACCCAACAATGACAAGAAACCATTCTTAAAGAATCGGTTTGCCAAGAACGAAAAGGGTGATAGGAATTGCTTTAGATGTGGTGATTCAAATTATTTCATTAGTGAGTGTCCAAAGCCTTCACGCGATAAGAATCACACGGCATTCGTTAGTGGTTCTTGGAGCGATAGCGGTGAAGATGTTGATGACAACCCCAAAGAGGAGAAATGTCTCATGGCTCACACTTCTAAAGAGGTACATTCCGAAACCGAATATTATAGCAATGATAGCTCCACCTTAGATGATATTGAATTAGAAGGCCAGTATGATAATTTACACAAACTTAGCCTTAAATTCATAGAAAAGAACAAGACCTTAAAATCAACTAAAACTAAGGTTGAAAATGAGATTAATGAACTTAGGGAAAAATTAGCCAAGCTTGAGAAAAATAAAGAAGTTGATATAAGTTGCTTAAGTTGTGAGAAACTTAGGTTAGAGAATGAAGATCTCAAGAGCACCTCCATTAAACTGGAAAAGTTCATGAAAGGTACTAGTGCTCTTGATGATATGTTAAACAAACAAATTCATTCTAAGGAAAGACTTGGTGTAGGTTTTAACTCAAAAGAAGTATCAACTAGTGAACCTAAACAAGTCCGATTTTCAGAAAAACTATCTGTTGTACGCGGTCCAAACTGTATGGGGCGGTTCCTTATCACTATGGAACCGCCGCCATAGATAAGGTACCGCGGCCAGAAAGTATTTTTGATGAAAATCCTGAACTTTCTGAAAAGAAAAATTTAGGTGAACATCCTAAGCATCTTATTGTTAACAAAGAGAAATTATCCATACTTGACGACAATGCCGTTGATAAGTTCTATAAGCCTTTGAGTAAACCTCTAATGGGAAATAGAAGTTTATCAAGACCATCTTCTACTCCACCAAGAGTACGGAATGAGTCTAGGCCTAGAAGTAGAACGACAACACCTAGAAGAGATAGTGAAAACAATTCACGACCTAGAAGTAAAACTCCAACACCTAGAAGGAATGACCACAACTCTAAACCAAGATCAAATACACCTAGGAGAAATAATGAACAACAAAATGGTTATATGAATTATTATCCTCCTCCCTTTTGTTCCCCATGGGGAACCCCTCCTACATTCATGTATCCCAACCAAATGTAAGGGATGTTTGGAACTAACAATTTTGGACCCATGAGATATTGGGGACCAAATGTTTGATCGTGTGTGTTGTTACCTAGATATGCTTAGGAATTGATTTGGAGCCCGACGAGTGGATTAAGGATAGTGGTCGTTCTAAACACATGACCGGTAATCAAAATTTGTTCTCACGCTACAAAGCATATGATGGAGGTAACGTCACATTCGCTAGTAGTCTACGTGGTAATATCATTGGCAAAGGACGGTTTCTCTTGACTCCATGACTATTGAAAATGTTGAGCACGTAGATAATTTAGGGTTTAACCTTTTAAGCATAGGTCAAATTTGTGAGAATAAGTGTAAGGTCATCTTTTTCGAAAATGATAGTGAAATCGTAAAAGATGGAAAGGTCATTGGAAAAGGTGTTAGAATGCATGGGCTTTATGTCATTAAGGTCAATAAGAAGTCAAAAGACAACATATGTCTTGCGACTATAGATGATAGTTCTACTCTTTGGCATATGAGATTAGGTCACGCTAATATGCGTCTAATTCAATCTTTAGTCTCTAAGGAGTTGGTAACACACCACCCCAAGATGAAGTTTGATAGTCACTTTTGTGATGCTTGCAAAGTTGGAAAGCAAGTTCACTCAAGTCACAAAGTCAAGAATTTGGTTTCAACTTCTCGGTGCTTAGAACTCCTACATATGTATCTCTTTGGACCTACCGCCATATGGAGTTATGGAGGTAACCTTTATACCCTAGTTATAGTTGATGACTACTCTAGATTCACTTGGACTAGATTTTTGGCATCTAAGAATGAAGCTTTCGATCATTTCGAAATCTTTAGTCGAAGAATTCAAAATTAACTAGGATGTCCAATTGTCTCTATTAGGACGGATCATGGTAGGGAATTTGATAATGAAGTGCAATTTGGTGCCTTTTGTGAAGCTCATGGTATTACCCATACCTTCTCGGCTCCTCGCACTCCACAATCAAATGGGGTAGTTGAAAGGAAGAATAGGACCATCCAAGAGATGAGTAGGACGATGTTAAACGAGCAATCTTTGCCTCAAAAGTTTTGGTGCAATGTCGTGGACACGTCGACTTATATTCTCAACCGAATTCTTATTCGACCTTTCCTAGGAAAGACCCCCTATGAGATTCTTAAAGGTAAGAAACCCTCATTGGAATACTTTAGGGTGTTTGTAAGCAAGTGTTTTATCCTCAACACCAAAGACTACCTTACCAAGTTTGACCCAAAGTCTTACGAAGGTATCTTTTTAGGTTATTCCCAAACTAGCAAAGCCTACATAGTCCTCAATAGAACCTTGGGCGTAATTGAAGAATCACTTAACGTGACTTTTGATTAAACCCCTCCTTTAACCAAGACACCACCATTGGTTGATGATGACTTGGATGAAGTAGAAGTGGTTAGAGCCAAAGAGGTTAGAAAAATAGGAGTTGAAGACCTTAGTGTTGAAAAGGAAGTAAACATTAAGGAGTCTAAGGATCATACTCTCAATAATATCATTGGTGACTTAAATCAAAGGACCCTAAGATCTCAAGTCCAAAACCAAAGTAACTTCTTTTGTTTCGTCTCCTTGATTGAACCAAAGAATGTTAAAGAAGCTTTGACGGGTGAGAGTTGGGTCATTGCGATGCAAGAAGAATTAAATCAATTCGTTGCTAATGATGTTTGGGAACTTGTTCCTCCACATAGAAGTTCTACCATTATAGGAACCAAATGGGTATATAGGAATAAGCTAGATGAGAATGGTGTTGTGTCTCGTAACAAAGCTAGTCTTGTAGCACAAGGCTATAATCAACAAGAAGGGATTGATTATGATGAGACATATGCACCGGTAGCTAGATTAGAATCCATTAGAATCCTTATAGCCTACGCTTGTTACTTAGATATTAAGCTTCAACAAATGGATGTAAAGAGTGCGTTTCTTAACGGTTTGATCAATGAGGAGGTATATGTGGCTCAAACTCCCGGCTTCATTGATTTTGAGAAACTGGATCATGTTTACAAGCTTAAGAAGGCACTTTATGGTCTTAAACAAGCACCCAAAGCTTGGTATGATAGACTTAAAACGTTTCTTGTTAAACAAGAGTATACCATGGGAATGGTAGACAACACTCTCTTTACAAAGAAGAAAGGTTCCCACCTCATAATCGTACAAATATATGTTGATGACATTATATTTGGCTCAACTTGTCAAGAATTGTGTGATGACTTTTCCAAAATCATGCATGATGAGTTTGAAATGAGTATGATGGGAGAACTTAACTTCTTTTTAGGACTCCAAATTAAACAAATGGACGATGGTATTTTCTTTAGTCAATCTAAGTATGCTAAAGAAATGCTAAAGAAATTTGGATTAGAAGAATCTAGACCAATGAAGACCCCAATGGCCTCGGATACTAAACTCACCGTAGATGATGATTGTGAGTCGGTAGACAACACCAAATATAGAGGTATGATTGGTAGTTTGTTGTACCTAACGGCAAGTCGACCGGATATCATGTTTAGTGTTTGCCTTTGTGCTCGCTTCCAAGAGGCTCCCAAAATCTCTCACCTTGAAGCGGTTAAGCGTATCTTCCGATACATTAAGGGCACTATACATTTAGGATTATGGTATCCTAAAGGGACCGGCGTAGAAACCATTATCTACGCGGACTCGGATCATGCGGGAGACTATGTGGACCGGAATAGCACTAGTGGAGTTTGTACCTTCATGGGTTGTTGTTTAACTTCTTGGTTCTCCAAGAAACAAACCGCTCTTGCGATATCCACCACGGAAGCCGAGTATGCGAGTGCCAGAAAAGCATGCCAACAAGCTCTATGGATGAAGCAAGCGCTTGTTGATTACGGATTTGTCTTGATGATGTTCCTATCATGTGCGACAATAAGGGTGCTATAGACCTTAGCAAGAACCCCGTGCAACATTCGCGAACTAAGCACATAGAAATTCGTCACCACTTTCTTAGGGATAATGTTCAAAAGGGGGACATTTCAATTGAGAAGGTACCCTCTGAGGATAACTTAGCCGACATCTTCACTAAGCCACTTAGGAGGGAACCTTTTAATTACTTGCGTCTAGGTCTAGGACTAATGGAACATATTCCTTAATTGCTTTCCTTTTATTGAGTCTCTTACTTTCTTTTGAGTCTTTTATTACTTTGAGTCATTGAGTCTCCTAAACTCTTCTTGAAAATCTTCTCTTCTCCTTTTCAAAATCCTCAAAGTCTCTTTCGAAGATAGTCAAGAAATGTTTTGACATTGTTAATTCAATCTAAAAACGTTCTTCATAGATTCTTGCTATTAATCTCGAGCTTACATAATTCATATGTATGATTCTCTCAAACATAGCAAGAACAAGATAGAATCATGGAGGATCATTGTGTCATGACTTAAGGTCTTGTCTTACACACCTCCTACATTGATTTTTAAAAAGTCCATGTATTTTGGTCAATCTCTATTTGGTGAGTTAGTATGTGTTCTCTTTGTCTATCTTTGCTTTTAAGCATATCCCTATGATAAGTTAGACTAGAAAAATAAGATTTGCTGAAACATCTCCCTTCACCACCAAAACTCAGCCACTGTAGGCGGTTCCATATATGAACCGCGGTCCCTTATCAATAAGGAACCGCCGGAAGCAATAAGGAACCGCGTACAGTGCTTCCTTTTTTCGGGTATTTCTGAAATTCTAATTTTATTCCAACATTTTTGAGAATTTTTGCTTCAACCCTTTGAACACCCCAAAAATACCTTGAGCCTTCCCTATTTAACCATAAGCATTTTGCCTTACTTCACATCCCAAAATGTCTTACTCTCCTAATGAAATCCTTGATTCTCCTCCATTTTCCCCAATTGCTTTCAATCCCAACTCACCCAAGAATACTTTCAATCCAAATTCACCCAAGAACACTCTTAATCACATCTCTCCTACCAAGAATGTTGATTGTGGAACATCTTTTTTTCCACCACCACCCTTTAGTGTTCTTCCGCCTTCTCATGATAATGTCATGCACCATGGGACATATTATCATTGTTGTCAATATCAACATCTTGCTATGTCACACATCTATGAGGAGTTGAGCTACATCAAGAGTCTCTTAATCAAGCCTCCTCTTCACTTTGATTATGAGATCTCCACCAAGCCACCACCACCACATTCCGCCACTACCTTGTCTTTCATATAGGCATTGGTTGCTTATCCACAAGACACCTTATTCAATCAAATCTTAGAATTCTAGATTAACTAGGATTAGATTTATGCTTTTGGCTTGTTTCCTCTTTCATACATCTTTGTATGACTCTTTTTATTTTATATGACTTCACTTGGATCTTAGTCTTTGTGTTTTCTTCTCTTTTTATTTTTTTTTTTGTGACCTATAGCTATCTCTTGTTGGTTGTCTCTTTTGTTCGACTAACCCTTCTATGTAGCTCGTCACCATATCTCGATTCCTCGGTGCCCCAAGTAAGGGGGAGTAAGCACCAAGGGGGAGTAAGCACCAAGGGGGAGTCTTTGCAAAGTTCGTCTCTTCAACACCGACTTGTGCAACCTTTTTCCTTCGAAAAAGGGGAAGAAATGAATAAACTCGTCCTTGAAAAATCTTGTTTTTGTGTGATTGAGTTTATGTATTGTCGGAATCAAAAAGGGGGAGATTGTTAATGCAATAATGCCTAAAAACGTTACTTGTATTTTTCGGTCTCGCTTAGTTTTGATTACGACAATATGTAAAAACTAGCATTTACGAAAACAACAAAAAACGAATTCTTGAGTTCAAGTGTTTTTCATTTTACCCATTTTCACTTAAGGTATGAATAAACAAGTACTAACGTTAATCAAGTGATCAAGTGATTTAATCTTTTCTTAAAACTCACTTTTTATTAAGTGTGACAAGTTTTTAATTAAACTTTCTTTTTAAGAAAATATTTTATTAAATTAAATATTTGAAAATTTGAAAATGGCATATTCCTTTTTGATTTGGAATATGCTTTCTGGATATTTTTATAATCAGATATGACCTCCACCACTAAAGAACAAAAAGGGAGCGGAGTCTAGTCCGACGGTTCCCTAGCGCCTAGGAGGTTCCTTATCGATAAGGTATCGCCGGCTGAGATAAGGAACCGCGGGCAGATATAGCCGTTGGCCCTTTGTCCTATAAATAGTGGACCTTTCTCAGATTTTCAATTTACCTCTTTTGCACATAAATTTCCAGATTCAAACATACTTCTTAAATCACTCAAATCCTTGATCATTTGATTGATTACTACTTGTTTAGAAGTGAATCTATCCCATCCATTCCTTCCTCTTCAAGTGCAAAGAGAAGAACACTATCATTGTGAAGTGTTGAGTCCACCACAAAAGATCCTTTGAAGATCAAATTTTATACATTTGTTGTTGTGTAATAGTTGTGAAGATCCAAGTAGTTGTGTCTATTTGGAAGTTGTGTATGTACTAAGTATAGTTGTGTAGATTGGTCCTAGCTACGATTAGGGCTCGACTTTTAGCTTAGAGTCGAAAATTGGTTAAGCGACGTGTACGGTTTTCTCCAAGACAAGGAGCTTGTTGTGTAGTGAACTCTCGAGTAAGGAGTACTCGAGGAGTGGAGTAGGAATGAGGAGTGAGCTTCGTTGCCGAACCACTATAAATCCTTTGTGTTTGGTTGATCTTTCTTTACCCTTAACTCTTTATATTCTTTATTCTTTGTGCATATATATATATATATATATATATATATATATATATATATATATATATATATATATATATATATATATATATATATATATATATATATATTAGTTAGTATTAATTTAGTTACACTCTCATTGTTCATATTGTGCATAAGAAGATTTCACTTATTTCCTCAAGTCTACGTTTTTGAGAAAAAGGATTTATTTGAAAACCATCATTTAACAAGTAATTATAAGAAACTATTCAACCATCCCCCCCTTCTAGTTTCTACAACCCATTTTTTAAAAAACCCACTTCCCACAACTTTTTTAAAAATTAAATATCTGACAAACGGTAAATCGTCAAATGAAAAAAAATACACCATTACAACGAGAATTAAATCATCTATCTATCGAGGGGCACATGTATACTCTCGACGAACTTTTTTCGACTTTTTTTCTTAAGTCACGTCTGAAAGGAATCATGTATGATTCGTCACGAATCATATATGATTTTCAGAAAATCATATATGATTCGTGATATGAATCATATATGATTTTCTAAAAATCATATAAGTTTCGTGACGAATCATACATGATTCCTCTCAGACATGATTTAAGAAAAAAAAGTCCAAAAAAAGTTCGTTTTTGTTACAGGGTTGGTTGTGATTGTTTGATTTAGTTTATGCTAAACTAAAGGTGTATGTTAAACTTTTTCCTAAACAAGCAAAGATTAAACCACTTTAGAAACATATATTAAGGGTCTGTTTGATTGAATTATTTTTCCAAAAATCTGGTATTAATGGTAAAGAGTGTCTCTTTGGTACACTTTTGTGGGGTCTTTGACTAAGGATTAACACTATAAATACAGTATCTATAAATCATGGGTGCACTACTAGGATTATAGTGGATTCATGATTTAATATTAATAAATACATTGTCGTTTGTTAAGGGGTATTTGTTTTAGCTTATATAGTGGGCTTATAAGCTTATAAGCTTATTAGCTTATATAAGCTTATAAGCTGAGACAAAGTGTTTGGTTAAGCTTATATAAGTGGGTTTAGAAGCTTATATAAGGGGGTTTTGGTAAGCCAAGAATTTGTGGCTTATGTAAGATTAGTTGGGCTTATATAAAAATATTATATAAAAAGACTTTTACACCCTTATTTAATAATTGAATCCTTTTTATTTTTATGTATTTTTATGTCAATTTACTATATTAGTTGTTAGCCTTAAAATGTGTGCGACTAACGGAATTACATTAGTTTCATAGCCGGGACTTGCAGGGACTAATATTGTCATATGTAAAGTCCAAGTCCCGGGCTATATAAACCCCTCCATACTTCCATGGAGGGGTGAGGTTGTTCATTTCTTTCTTGTCTTTCTCTCTCTAATAAACACACATTTATTAGAGCATCTCTTTTTCTCACTAACAATGGCTAAACACCTCTATCATCCTCCCCGACCTCCGGATCGAACCCGTGTTCTTAGTGAATCCATGATTAACAATTGGTATCAGAGCTAACCGGGGGTGTTTCGTGTTTTTGTATTAGCGTGTTTGTGTTTGTGTGTCGGATCTACTTTGATGTGGTTCGTTTTTCATTTTCTTTGATAAGTGTTACACGGTCTGATTCCACATCAGTTCTTTTATTATCATTTTTTAATCTTTTCTTTATTGGTTCCATCAAAACATTGTCTTTCTACACGTTTTTTGTGTCCTTCATCATCAGATCTAATTTGTTATGGGGAAAAGGACAGAAAATAACAAAAATTTTGGCAAGATCCACCATTTTCGGTTTTTAAAACCCTTTTCCGACTGTTTTTCCGATAAAGCATTCCGATGGGTTTTCCGACAACTTATTCCGATGTGTTTTCCGATGGTGATTCTGATAAAGCATTCCGATAGGTTTTTCAACAGCTTATTCGACAGGTTTTCAGATGGGCTCATTCCGATGGATTATTCGGATGGTTATTCCGACGGATTTTCCAATGTTTATTCCGATGGATTATGTTTTAACATTCCGATGGACTTTCAAGTGGTATTCCGATGGTTCTGAAAAACCAGTTGACTCGAATACATATCTTCATATCTTCACACCGTGTCAACTCGGTAATTACCGAGTTGACCGGGTTAACTCAATTGAGTCAAAAATTAAAACTCATCCCAACAACACCAAAACAGTATTTGTCTTATCCCAATGTCACTAAAACCCCATCTAAACTCGAAACAAAACGGAAAAAAAAAGAGGATCTCAGATTCAATTTCGTGATTAATAGACATGCATGCCAAGATCTTTTTAAGATCTATACCCACGAATCTGAAAATCATCATAGATCTATATTAAGGTTTTATACCTTATTTAATATCCGAAATTGGTAAGTAAAAACAAAAACATTTATGCTTCGTTCTCTTACTGTTTCGTTTATTCAAACTCAGTATCACACATGCCATTCTCCTACCCAAGACCTATCATCACTGATCTTTAATTCTCGATTAATATTAGAAGTAAAAGAACGAATAATAACAATCGTGTTATGTTCGTTTCTTTTTTTTTCGAATTAAAATCAAAATCGTCAAACAAATCGAAAATCATCATTCATGTATTCAAACCATAACCTACCCGAAACCCCCAAGTTGGAGGCCTTGTTGCACCTTCTTCTTTGTGGTATTCACCAGGTAAGGACAGGTTTATAGGATTTGGATGATTATTGAGTTCAGGGTTAAGGTTGAGAGTATTTAGATGGTGAGACTGATTATATGATGATGGGATCTGAGTTTTCAAGATAAGGGATTAGATGAGATGGGGCGGAGTTCTCTATGAAAGCAGATAAGAAAGTGGCTGCGTGGTTTGGAGATTGAGATTAGGTTTTGCTATGAGATAAGTTAGAGTAAAAAATGTCTTATATACTCCTTGATGGATCTATATGGACCGGGTTTTAATGGCTGCTCAACAGGCCGAGTTGTGTTGGGCTAATGACCAGATAAGGACTTGGGGTCGAACGAATTTACAAGGTGGGCTCCCATTTGCAACGTTTAACGAGTGTGCCAGTTATTGGATTTTGATGGTATACAGGGTTGAAAAGTTATGAAAATTTTGGTCGGGTATGATGGATGTGCGGATAAATGGGTAACATGGTGATTTCGTACTCATTTCGACTACATGAAACCCTCGTTTTGAAACCCTAATCTCTCGAAAAATCAAATTAGCTAGACGACGTTGACGACTTCTCATTCTCTAGTCATCGTTGGTTCTCTAGTTAACAACACTCCAACAACACACTACAAACACAACACACACAACAAAAACAAATAAACACCAAAACGATCCTTTTAAGATTCACTGAAATTGTCAAAACGGCTAGTATTCGGGAAAAGTAATGTTAAGTGATTACGAAGTGTATTTGGTATTCATTATTTGAAGGTGAAGTGGAATATCACGAAGGCGTCTACTCAATTCATCATCGAGCATTTTCACCCCCTCTATCGATTGATGATTCGCTTCAGCATTTATGATTGAGACTTGATTTATCTAGTTTCCACTGTCAAGGGGTGGATGGTCGACGACATGGAAAACTATCACTTAAGGAGTTCCGTTGTAGTGCTCAGTGTCACACTCACCTGTAGTTGTGGATACTTCAAGAGGTGTTTTACATCTTATACTACTCTCTTCTTTTATGTATAAGGTACGAAGAGACGTTTCTCTGCACCGTTTGTCAATCAACACAAGTGCTAAGAGTAAGTAACAAATTTGGGGGATTGTACTTCAGTTTCAAGTTTAGAATATCAGGTTTACTTCACCAGTGGTCACTACAGATAGCCGAAAGAATACGAGGTTGGTAAGTTTAGCCAGAGAGTACAAGGGTAGAGATGTGATCAGCAAACAATTCTCACGAGCAACTTGAGCTACAAAATGTCAACAAAGATTTCTACTTCAGACACGAACATCTCGCGATTCTGATTGTACTTGTCAGATGATGCTCCCGAGAGTTCTTAACCACCATACTCTTGACAAGAACATCTCACGATTCTGTGCGTACACGACAGATGATGCTTCCGAGTGTTCTTAACCTTCTTACTCCTGATAAGAACATCTCGCGATTCTGAGCGTACACGTCAGATGATGCTTCTGAGTGTTCGTCACCATCATACTTTCGACAAGTACATCTCGCGATTTTGACCGTACACGTCAGATGATGCTTCCGAGAGTTCGTCACCATCATGGGGGAAGAACGTGTACTTTGGAGACTTAGTTCCCACTCTAAAGTACTTAGTTCAACTTCCAGGGGGAAGCATTCTACAAGCGTGAGAAGATTTGTTGTTGATTTCTTACATGTTCCCCCAAACACATAATCATGAAGACCAAAAATGTCAAGGTAGCAGTTACTTGGTGGGGTTTACTTCTTCTTCTACAAAATTCCGCTGTGCACTTTATATGTCAAAGATAGAAGATTGATCAAGCTACAGATTCTGCTCAAGACAGGGATTTTGGTTTGGGGGGAAGCTGATTCAGAAGCTTCGTCAAAAAGAAGTCTATGAAGAAAGCTTTTCAAGACATGTGGTATGAATTGGGGGGAAGTTAATCCAGTTCATACATGATACAATGGTTCCTCAACAAGCAAAGACAAAGAGGATTCAAACTGGGGTATAAGTTTTTCTAGAAGACTTGAAGACAACGGTGTCATCCTCAGCATTGGAAGCAAACTTAATACTGTCATATTTTTGTTGTGTTTGCATTTGTTAGGAACATTGTAAGTAATTTCGTATGTCACCACATTGGGGGAAGATTGTTAGCCTTAAAATGTGTGCGACTAACGAAATTACATTAGTTTCATAGCCGGGACTTGCAGGGACTAATATTGTCATATGTAAAGTCCAAGTCCCGGGCTATATAAACCCCTCCATACTTCCATGGAGGGGTGAGGTTGTTCATTTCTTTCTTGTCTTTCTCTCTCTAATAAACATACATTTATTAGAGCATCTCTTTTTCTCACTAACAATGGCTAAACACCTCTATGATCCTCCCCGACCTCCGGATCGAACCCGTGTTCTTAGTGAACCCATGATTAACATTAGTTATATAAGCTAAATAAAACACTTAACAAATGATTATAAGCTTATTATATAAAAGTCATAATTTACTTATATAACATAAGCCTAAACCCACTCATAAGCTTAATCAAACACCCTCTAAAAATAGTGACCTCACCTTTTATATTTATATTATTTATTTAATAATAAATTTGTATTTTTTATTATATTTATTTATAAAACAAATTACAACAATTTTTTTTCTCCTATCATTTAGAGAATAGTTGTTTTTATACCATATTTATTTTGGATACCAAGGGACTCATTCCCACCATCTATTTTTAGCACATCTAATGGATAAGATTAAATGTATTTAATTATTTCACTTACTTTTAAAATTTAAGTATCTCCAAAACGTTAATCGTTATGCGAACAAAATATACCATCATGATGAGCATTTAATTATGTTTTTACAGATATGCATTATAATATACTTTTGAAGAATTTTTTTTGTCTTTTATTTGATTTTTTAAAATTTGCGTATCATATATGATTAATAGTGTTTCATCATATATGATATTTGTTTATATCATATATGATAAGTTATATCATATATTATACTAGTGTTAGTATCATATATGATATTTAGTATCATATATGATAGTTTTCGACAACGAAAAAAAGTGAAAAAAAATTCGTAAACATATCATATAACATATTTGTATAAAGATAATTAAATGCCCGTCATAATAGTATATTTTTTTTCGCGTAACGATTAACGGTTTAAGAGATATTAATGTTTAAAAAAAGGAGAATAATGAGTTTGTAGTTTAATCTTACCAATTGGATTAATATAAAGATGGGATGGAGATTAGTCCTTGTATCCAAATAAAGTTTGATATTCAAATGAAATTAAATCTATTACTACCTCCGTCCAAATATTATTGTCCACTATTCCATTTTGGGTTGTCTCAAAATTATTGTCTACTTCCAAAACTTCTAAAATTAGATAGAGAATTTTGTTTGAGTTTACCATATTACCATCACTTGAGGTTATTATTATAAATAATAAAGAAGTATAAAATTAATTGGTTAAAGGTAAAACTGTGTGTTTTTTTTTTGTCTGTGAATAATAATTTTAAGACGGAGATAGTATTTAATATTAAATCTCATATCTTGAATCCTACTAACAACCAAAACCCAAATCTTAAACCTAAAGTCATCTACAAACCAAACAGACCCTAAATATAGTCCTTGTGTTTATAAGGGTTTGTAATATGACAGGCTCAACAACTTGTTTTTACTATGCATGTGGTCTACATCTTCTACATGGATCATCTTTGTTGCGGTGTATTTTCATGTAGTTATTTACATTAGTAAACTTATATTCGTACGAAACTTTCTTTTTCGGCGTTTATCGGAGAATCAATCTCACTTATAGTACTAAGTATGTCAAGTACATTATAACAAGGACAAATTGCATAAAAAGTTACTAATTTTTTGTTTAAATTTAATTAAAAATGCTTAACTTTTTTTTTTAAATTTAAGAGAACCGATCTTTTTCCTTCTTACAATGTTAGGATAATTAACGAATTTCAAAGCGACTGTTTACTTCATTATTGCGTCGTTAGTCCTTTATATTAACGACATTTTATAATAAACTCAAAATCCGTTTTTTATAGTTTTAGACCGTTATCTACCTTTTTCGTCTGATTTTTATCGTTCTCGGTCAAAACGGTAAAAAAAACGAAAACGTTAAAAAACTGACGAGAAGTGTAAAAAATGATGAAACTGGTAAAAATCCTACGAAAAACGTAGAAAATGGTCGAAAACTATAAAATAACTAATTTGAGTTTATTAGAAAGTGTCGCCAATATAAAGGACTAACTATGCAATTATAAGTTAATGACCGTTAAAAAATAACCATTAAATTTGTTACTTGTTTTAAAATTGCAATGAGAAAAATGATTGATACCTTAAATTAAGAAAAAAAAAGTTAAGTATGTTTAATTGAATTTAAACATAAAGTGAATATCTTTTTATGCGATTTACCCTTACAAAAACATTTAATCCTATTACGAGTATATAGTATTGTCTTCTCTTGGATAACTTGTCTTGATCATAGCGAAAATTAGGACTCATTAGTATCTTTTTTTTTCATGGTGTGATGAGCAATGGCAGAGCTCTAGCAAGACTAAGGAGGTCCTGGCCTCCCTAAAATTTAGCCCATTAGTATAAAATTTTGATATTTCATGTGTAATCAAAACAAAGCCTTTATTTTGGCCCTTCCTAGTTGAAGTCCAATACAAAATTAACCCATCAAAATCTTCAATAAACATATACGTCTAATTGGTATATTACTCTTTCTGATCATTGATCAAGATCTATATAGTTTCGGCCCTCCTACGAAAAAGTTTCAAGCTTCGCCACTAGTGATGAGAACACTTTCAATTATGGTATTCTTGGTATGATGAATTGCGTGTATTCTGCATCAGTTGCATGCTCAATTTTGTTAATTTGGTGTGAAGAAAGAATCGCAGATAAGCCAGTCTCGAAAAGCAACTTAAGGCCTTTGAAGAACGAATCGACAAGCAACCAAAATAGTTCCAAGCCCGATACTCTAGGGTCAATTGCATCCTTAACCTCCCTTTTGCATTAGTGCAAGAAAAGCACAATGGGTCTACTATGGACCAAGTCAAATCCGAGCTCAAAAAAGTCCATCGCCTAATCGCTAAGGTCCAAAACTTCATGTCGTCTGAAATTCAAATATTTTCTAGAATTAATACAAAATATAGTTTATTTATAACTTAAGATTTAATAAGAAAATTAACTAAAATGATAATAATGAGAGAAAACACCATCACACATCTTAGATGCATATACAAAGTCAGATGCATCTCCATTTAAATTTCTCTTCTTTTTTTAATTTCACTTATTATTGAAGCTCTACTCGTTCATATATTTACATTTCTATAATATTATTTGGTTATATATGTTGTTATTTGAATAGGATCAAGCATTGGAGACCGTGGTAAAAAAAGTCACGTGTTAGTGTCAAAGTGATGCTGCTGAATTTTTAGTTGCTTTTGGTAGAAGGGTGAGGTTATTCATACCTCTAAAAAGTCAATGATATTCCTTTAATTTTTTAGTTTTATTTTATTTTTTTATTGATATTTTAAAAATACGGAATAAAATTTATACAGTTTAATAGGTAAAAAGTGATAAACAGACAAAAATACAGAATCGAAACTGATAAAAAAACTGCGTTATACTGGAACTAGAGGACAAATGAACAAAAAGTACAGAATCTTTGTACTTTTTATACTTTTTAAACGTCAATAATTAAGTATACCCCGACCCTCGTTGCATTATAGAGATGGGAATTGATTTGCACACTTCAAATAGTTATTTGTACACTCAAATTATGTATGTTGTGACAATTATACCCTTAATAATTACACACTCTAATAAGTGATGTAAAAGGTATAAATGACAAAACAGCCAACATTTTGAGTGTGCAAATAACTTTTGAAAGTGTGCAAATCACTAGCCTATAGAGATACATGCACCGATTGATTTATATGAGTATACTTAGGATCTTGTACACAATTTTGCTATTGCCCAGATAGACATATTATTTTATCCAAGTTCACATATTCACTCCCTATCTCAACTTTTGTATAAACTCTGATTTTTTTTATTTTTTTTTTTTTTGCAATTTTTACAACTCACACAACTATCTCACAATTTCTATCTCACATGTCTCCACCGAAACTCTGATTCTAATAAAGCTTGATTTTGGTTCATGACATGAGACCATATCTTCAACACATGTGGTTGTAGAAACAGTTATCGATTTGTTAATCCACGAAATAGTTTTTGATTTGTTACGTATGATCGATTAAATGTGTAATTTGACAATGAAAATGTATTATTTAAAAACGACGAAAGTATTGAAAAAAATCAAGTTTTTCAAGCACAAAAATGCACTGAATCGACAATTAATTATTAGGAGATAAATGGCCAAGCCCGATATGTGGGTTGGGTCTATTAGGGTTTCACAACTATTTATAGTGGATGAATAATAATATTATACCCATGGGGGTTTTCATACTCTAACATGGTATCATGCCATACCCTGATTCTAACCTAAAAATTTCTGTGCACCGATCCTTTAAAACACATCCCTCCAAGCCGTTCGATCCTCAAAACTTTTCGGTTATTTGTTTCTTGATATACCAATTGACAAGAGACATATATTAATTCGATCAGTTGTGGAGATCGGATGTAAAAAACAAAACAAAAAATTCATCATGTGGTCATTCATTTTCGTCAATTTACTTTTGAGTATTGTTATTTGAATAAAGTAGCCACGCTTTCTTTTTGGATTGATGTACGTTATGGGAGGTGGAAGCCATAGCAAAGAATGAAGATATGTTACTGCTACTTTTTAAGGTTTTAATATTACGAGGATTAATGCCCGCGCTCCGCAGCGGGGCATTTTTGGTTGATGCTTATAGAGAGAAGACTTTGGTGCTGTGAAAGTAACATTTATGTGGCCAGTAACTTAGCGAAACATTCACGAATAACCAATGATGGGATTCTATTCGATATGCTTAAATTCCATTAGTTGACATTTAAATCCAACCTATATAACAATGTTATGTTGAATACATAATATGGTTTGCTGAAACTCCTCTAAAGCACTTCTGAACTTCAAGCGTTCAAGTTAATGTTCACCATGTTCTGCAATGCAATGACTTAGTATTAGACATGATAAAAAAACACATAACAACTTTGTTATACTATTGTAAACTTTCTGCACCTATGTGGTTGGTTGGTGTTAGGGCTACCAGGCTCAAGATCTTCTATTATCAGATCTTGTGAGACTAAGGACTTATTTGTTTTTGGCTTACTAAATCTCAGTTTATCTTGTTCTTCTCTCTTCATAATCCGTCATTGAAGTGTATCAATCTGTTTTCGCAAACTTACTGTTGTTCATTTTTTCTTTGTGAACCTTTCTTCATCGCAGGTTCTGGTGGTGGAGGTGGTCCGTTATATACATCTACAATGGTGGAGTTGTGGTATACGGGACAATGCTTACTTCAAGTGTAGAGGATGATACCTGAGTCATAAGATGATTTCAAAATTAGTTACCAAGTTAAATACCAAGAGATTGAGATAAAGTTTCAAGATTTTCCTAACTACAATTTTGATAATCAAATCGACTCATTTTATTGTGGATAATCTTGAAATCTCATATACAATATCCAGATTTCTATATTCGAATTACCATTAGATGATACTCAGGTGACGTGGAGCAGAATTTGGTATGTATTAAGCTCCAAAACGCATATCCAAAAGATATATGAAGTTATGAAACATGTGTCCTTATGTATGAATTTAAAGTTTTTGTCAAGCCAAAAATTACCTGCTGAAATAAGGACTTTTGGGTTTTCTCGAGTCTGCATCTTGATTCCACTGTGAATCAACAGCCTCTATCGTTTTGTACAATGCTGAAATCTGCATTTCAATTTAAGCATGAACTCCACATCATTCGTTAGCTGCAAAAATTAATGCGTGTGTCAAAGCTTCTTTGAGAATGCAATTAATGGAATATGAAATTACAAATATGGCTTATTTGGTGTAGGAGTTGGTTAAAAACGCCCCCTATTTTTACCGTAACGACTTTATATCTCGCAAATTAAAAGTTTCCAATACATAGAATTTTCACAAAACCGTCATAAATCATGTATAAGTTGGATTTCTGGTGGGTCTATGTGCGTACCTTGCACATCTGTAGAGCTTAGTTTCATTCCCCATTTGCTTGATTATTTGGTTATTCATCATTGGAAGACCATACATCTTTTACATATTGAGGTAGTGATGCATGTACTTCAACCTGCACGTTTAATAATAGCTCAGTTCAGGTGACATATTATCAGTGTATATAAATTATATATTCGATACATAAAACGTACACAATAACTTATAATTACACGTAAAATGTTTTGTAAACACTATGATTCCTTTAGCTGCTTATGTAAAATTGTAAACATTATCATTAGAAACTAACCATGGACAGTTTACCTCTCTAAAGTTTAACATATTGTCTCATGTATGCACCTGTTATCTTCAACCATTATCTCATTATCATTTTCTTCCACCTTGTTATCTTAAATATGAACATAACAGAATATGAAACTATATTTGACCATTTCTGCCATCATTAAAAACGTTGAACTACAAAGCTTCAAGTCGTACCTTATATGGTTAAACACAATTAACCGAAGGCTGTAAAAGACCAAACGCCTTCTCAGACTTTGTTCTCGCAAGTAGCCCATACGAAATAGGCTACATACTTTGAGAAGTTCTTGTATCATACCTGCACAAAACTAACCAATTCTCAAACTTTATCATCTAAAATATCCCTTCAAATTCAAGTAAGAACCACAAAAGAATCACTTACATTTCTAGATACTTAAATGCTTTCAGGACAGTAAGACGTTTACACTTACAATCATGTCGTCCAAGACCTGTGGGTTGTGTTACTTTGCCACCTGTTCCTCATTAATCTCAATAATATGAACATACCCGCAGACCCATCTTGTTTAGCTTGTTCATTGCAGAGAATTGTTTCAAACGTGAAATGGCCGGATCCAATGATGTATCAAGAACAACGCCATTTTCGCAAACCCAAGGATGGCCTGGACGTTCATATAAGACCCCAACCCGCATAAATAAATCTTGAAGCATATAAATTATTATGATAATATTTGAATGAAAACTACTTAAACATAAGGCATTTTATAGATAACATGATTAAAAAAAGTATGAAAAACGTACAAAGAACTTCATTAGCAGTTAGGCGGTCAAAATGTCGAGACCATAACCTCTTCCTGAAATGTAAAAACAAAATCTAATAATAAAAAAAAGATGTCAAAACTGAAGGTAAGTAGACGAACTTGAAACACTAACGCGCGACATACATTCAGCTGAGGGAGAAACCATATGAGCAATATTGCCTACGTTAGACTATTATAGCCACCTACTAAATACACATATACATAGAAATTGTTGTATATTTGGATAATGAGAAAGCACATTAGGAAAATGAAGGCAAGTGGTCAAACCTGTGACACCAGCAGGCTATGTGCTTTTGTAATGTATTACAGGTTAGAAAACGAAATCGTCATGAACACCCAATTAATAAAACTAAATTCCAATAATGAAAAACACGAAATTTAAACCCAGATAGAACTAATTCAAAATTTAAAAAAAGGGTAAAATTCTTTTTTGAATGAAATATTTTTAGTTTATTCGGAAATTATAAGAAAATGTCCCCTGGAGACAAAACTGCTTTGTTAGTGGTACAAACGAAAATCTGACAATAGAAAAAAAAATTATCCCAAATCAACGAAAGTAAATTTTGTGATATAGAAATTAAACATAATTAAACCCAGAACCACCAAATTCCAAGTTGATTTAAACCTCAATTACACAATTCAATTAGGGCAATCAAAACCCATTTAAATAGTACACATGAATTAGACAGAAAAAACATACCTTGATTAGAGATTGTTGAACACGTGGTAACCGAAACTATAATGGCTCAGAGTTGAACGCGTGGTACCAACGATTCAAGCAATCAACCTGATTTGGCTGCAAGCACGACATCGTGATGCCACGCCGAAAATCAGGTCGATGACAACCATCATAATCGCCAACTAATTATAGTTGGAAACCGGCGAACGCACGCGTCGAACAATATCGTCATCGCCAATTACCAGACTCTCTTCATAATCGGCAACCACAATGAAACTGTGGCCGCCCGACCAAGGTATCACAGCAAGTTGTATGAACACTAACACAATAAGATGCCTTAGTATCTCTTTGTTGGTGCATTCTTGAAAGCATTTAATTAACTTACTTGAACCTAAATCATGGCTTCGGGTCACCTCAGTTTGATTGAAGGAATTGTTACTCATCACAGCCTCGACAACACAATCCAACAACTGATTTTTAGTTTCCATATTATAAATGCATAGAAACAACAATATCATCATCCGTTGCATGCATATATAGCGGCAACGAATGGTTCACTACCCGACATATATATCGACAACGAACGGCATGTGGCCTAGATAAAAACCGTCATTCAAAAGCATCATCACCTTTTACAACGTATACCACCACAAATAAGTATCACAAAGCTAAGGGACAGTCAATCATGAAAAAACAATCAACTGTATAATACCAATTAACTCTGGCACAATCAAGAACACCACTAAACACCGAGACCCCCATAAGGGCTTTCAATCAAGGTGTCTGGGTTCATACCATCATCATAGCCATGTATAAGCCGAAACCAACCAAGCTGAAATAGATCAATATTCAAGATATGAGTATAAAAAACAACAAAATTCTTTAATAAAAACAAACCATTCAATTATGTGGCTAGTAATTTGCTTTGTTAAACACCACCAAAACCAAAGCTGTATGGAAACCCCTAATTCTATATTAGCCTCACAAAATCTCTAATTTTCAACTAAAATCTTAATTTTAGACTTAAAAATTACAACTAAAACTTACTCTGTGGTGGATCTGATAAATCACAAACACCTAACAACTTTTAACCACCGAATCAATATCTCACGCGTAGCAAGATATCACAGATTTCAAAACCAACAAAAGCTTAAACCCAAATTAATTAGATCGCTGTTTCAATATGGTTGATTTATCACTTCGATCATGCAATTAAGCAACAACTCGTAAGTTAGATGTGTGGTTCTGGAAAAATGTGAGAGGAAGATATGAAAGTGATAGATCTATGGTCGGAATACAATAAGGATAAGGTAGGTGGGATCATCTCTTATAACCAAAGCATGTATGGCCAGGATGCAATTCGTACATCTAACTAATCTAATGGTTATAAAAGGAGTTTGTAAACAATTACATAGCTGTGACTTTATTTTCCACTGAATAGACGGGTAAGATCATAGTTTCGTCAATCGATGGCTGGGAGAGATTTCAATGGTTTATCAAACCAACCCATACCTGCTACTTCATTTTCCACACAATAGATTGCTAAGATCTGAAGTCAAGCAATCCATGGTTGAGAGAGGCTTAAATTGGAGGGTGTGGATGAAAGGGTTTGACAAATGGACGGAAGAGAGGGCTTTGGTTACTGTTTCTATCACATTACTTTTATTATTGTTTATCCCCTATTTATACATTCCCCTTAATGTATTAAAGGGGTAATATATGTAGTTTGTTATTTTTTTGTATTAAGATATCTTGTACGTAAAAAGAACAAAAAAAATTATAATAGTTTAATTGTTTTGTCTTGTTAGTCGAATCTAGGGTATCTAGCCCCGAGACGACTTTTTGTTTTCGGCCGATAGATATAGGTTGAGTCTGCCGTGTTTCGCAGATAGATATACCTTGAGTTCGGCGCGTTTCGGCTGATAGATATAGGTTGAGTCTGCCGTGTTTTGCAGATAGATATACCTTGAGTCCGTCGCGTTTCGGCCGATAGATATAGGTTGAGTCTGCCATGTTTTGCAGATAGATATACCTTGAGTCCGCCGCGCTTCGGTCGATAGGTATAGGTTGAGTATGTCATCATTGACAGATAGATATACATCGAGTCTGCCGCGTTTTGTTTATTTATTAGTTTTTTGGTGACTACTACTATGCTTCCAAAGATTCGCTGCTTTCAAAGATCCGTTGCTTCTAAGATCCGCTGTTTCCAAAGATCCGCTGCTAAAGATCCGCTGCTAAGTTATTTTTTTATTATGTTTTGTTTTTCTTTTCTAGTTTATCTCTCCCGTTCGAGCTTTCGCGATTTCGTCGCTCGAACTTCGGGAGAGTATTAGGAGATAAATGGCCCAAGCCCGGTATGTAGGTTGGGTCATTAGGGTTTCACCACTATTTATAATGGATGAATAATAATATTATACCCATGAGGATTTTCATACTCTAACATTAATGACTAGTTTAAAAGATCAAATCGTGATATAATTGATGCAAAGTAGTTGAGATTCATAACATGATACAATATATGTTTTAATATGTTTTCATATTTTATGTACTTTGTAATTTTTATGCTTTTGGTATATTTCTATATATTGAACCATTTATCTATTCTTGTTTGTAATTTTTATACTTTTGGTATATTTATATATTGAACCATTTATCTATTCTTGTTGATACTCATTTAAGTTCATTTGGATATTAAATTTTATTTGAATACCAAGGGACTAATCTACACTTTCCATATCCATTTTAATCCTACGGATAAAATTAAACACAAAATATATTTTCATCATCTTTTTTCAAACATTAATATCTCTTAAACCGTTAATCGTTATGCGAAAAAACATACCGTTACGAAGTGAATTTAATTATCTTTCTATAAATATGCTAAATAATATACTTTCGAAAAAAAATCATTTTTTCACGTTATCATATATGATACTAGCGTTACATCATGTATGATACTAATATCATATATGATGTAACACCAGTATCATATATGATATGACATATTATATATGATAGAAACCAATATCATATACTCCGTATGATTTAACAGTGTTATCATATATGATGAAACAATATTATCATATATGATATTTCACGTAAATTTTAAAAAAAGAAAAAAAAGAAAAACAAAATTTCTTCGAAAGTATATCATATTGCATATTGGTAGAAAGATAATTTAACGCTCTTCGCGATAATATAATTATTTTCGTTTAACACTTAACGGCTTAGAAAATATTTAAATTATAAAAAATAGGTAAAAAATAAAATATATTTAATCTCATACATTAGATGAAAATAATAAGGATAATGGGGATGAGTCTCTTCATATCCAAGAAAAATTATGGTATACAAAATAACTCTTCTCGTTGATTCTTCATTGTTTAAGTAAAATCATGTTTCAATTCCAACATTGTATTATCGAGTTGATAAAAGTATTTGTACGATCAAATAACAAATAATTTTAATAAAAAAGATAAGATTTAAATTCATTTGGATACCAAAGGGCTAATCACTATCCTCCATCTCCATCTTAATCTAATGGTTAAAATTAAACCAAAAACCCATTTTCTTCCCTTTTTTCTAACATTAATATATCTCTTAAACCGTTAATCGTTACGTGAAAAAAAATACCATTACGACGGGCGTTTAGTTATCTTTCTACAGATATGCTATATGACATGTTTTCGATTTTTTTTTTCACGTTTTTTCACGTTTTTTTTCGTTGTCGAAAACTATCATATATGATACTAAATATCATATATGATAGTAACACTAGTATCATATATGATATAACTTATCATATATGATATAAACAAATATCATATATGATAAAACACTATTATCATATATGATATTTTACGCAAATTTTAAAAAACGGAAAAAAAGACAAAAAAAAAAATTCTTCAAAAGTATATCATAATGCATATCTGTAGAAAGCTAATTAAATGTTTGTCGCGATGGTATATTTTTTCGCATAACGATTAACGATTTTGGAGATATTAAATTATAATAACAAGTGAAATAATTAAATACATGTAATTTTATCCATTAGATGGGATAAAGATGGATGTCAGGAATGAGACCCTTAGTATCCGAAATAAACATGGTATCCAAAATAACTTTTCTCAAAAAATAAAGATAAGAAAAAAAAAATAAGTACTTATAAAAAAGAATAAATGATTTTTTTTCTTACAAATGAATACTTTAGAAGTTTTTCTTTTTCTGCAAACATAATTTACAGATAAAAAAAACAAATCTTTAAAAAACAAAGGAATCCTTAAATTAAAGAAGAAGGGTATGTTGGTATTCTTAAAAGCTGGAGCGGGTTGTTATATTTTGAGTTTATTTTTACATAATACTTTTACTAATATGTCATTTAGCAGTTTATTTTTTTAACAAACTCCATCAAGATATGTCAGCCAAACGAGACTTATATTTAATAATAACTTATTTTTTTAAAAACAATCAACTCATGATACGATAAACTCTGATAAGCTCACGGACCAAAAATAGCTAAAACCTTGAAGCTTAAGATTAAAATGTAGAAATAAGCATTTAAAAATCTGATTGGGATAAAATAACTTATTAAAAACTGAAAATAAAATAACAAATAACTCACTTTTGTGCATATGCCAAAATTAAAATATATGAAAAACAAATTAAAGAAAAAAGAAGAGAATGTAAATCAAACGAAAGGCGTCGGCTTCAACTCAAAATTGAACCAGCTTTGACCTATTATGAACCTGTTTTTTTCTATTGAACTGGTTTCTTTTCATCTTGAGGCTGGTTTTGACCCTTTGTTTGAAATGGCCGGCCATTATTAATTCTTGACCAGGCTTTTTTTTATGTGTAAACCGGGCTAAATAAATTAGGACTGGGCTTTTTGAATCCGAATGTATTATTGTTTTTCTCGGGTTTTCCATGTTAACACTCTAATTTTTCAAAATTCAACGTAACAAATTTATAAAAATAATTAGCTTGGATCTTTAACTTCTTTAAGATACTAAAGAAAAAAAAATTGTTCGAAATAAATATTATATTTTCAAACTAATTAAGCTCAAATAAATGATAATTTAACATAAGTTTTATACTAGCTATCATTTTTTTAACTAAATTCTATAACCATACTATGAGAAATTTTGCCAATATAAAATGTGTTTGATTTAAGTTCATTTGGATAACAAAGGATTAACCTCAATTCGTATATTCATTTTAATTTTTTTAAGATATATTAATTTTAATTCAATGGATAATATTAAACTCAAATTTTTTTTTTTCAAATATTAAGATCTCTTAATCCATTAATCGTTATGCGAAAAAAAATACTATCTAGACGGACATTCAATTGTCTTTGTATAGATATGTTATATGATATACTTTCAACAAATTTTTTTCTCGGTTTTTTCACGGTTTTTTCGTTGACGAAAAATATCATATATAATGTAACACTAGTATCATATACTATATAACTTATCATATATGAGATAAACAATATCATATATGATTCAATAATGATTAGTAATCTTGCACTAATAACATTATGATGAAACACTATTATCATATACGGTAAAAGCTATACAATACCAACGTACTTATTCAAATGTACTAACTTTAAACACTTACTAATTTATCACTAAACATTAACAATGAACTTTCAAATTTGTTACATTTTTACCAATATTATCATGAAATGATTGTATTACCCTTTTCTTCTTTAACATAATTACATATATTAGCACATTCCACCATCACCTTCAACCCTGTCACGTTCAACTGTCGCCGCCACCTTCAACCACCTTCAACCAGAGACGGAGCTAAAAATTTATATTAGGGGGGCTCGAAAAAACCCGTTAGTAAACATACAACTTGTATTCTATGTATAAAGATCACAACATGCATTTATATGACTAAAATGATAAATTGTATTCTAAAAGGTTAAAATTGAACATTTTAGTACAAGGACAAATAACATTAAATAAATGAAATGCAAACGAAATCTTTTACTTTTATTTTTGACTTTTGGTCATCTTCCTCATATGCATAAAGATCTAAAAACCTTCATTGTGGAACTCAGAACATCAAATTTCTTCTCAAACTGCTTATTGTCTATATTTTTCTCAATTAATGTAAGGTGGGTCGGCTGTTGTCAGGGGGTCGAGCACCTTCCAGCTCCCCACTGGCTCCGTCGCTGCCTTCAACCACCAAAGCCTTATATCTGTATTATAATTAAATCAAGATAAAAATACAATACGTAACATAATTATCAACACAACACATATAGAAAAATAAGACGTGTCTCACCTTGCGTGAATATCTCTCCCCGCTACTTTTGAAGCAAAATACCCCGACTAATTCATTCCCTCAACCAAAATACCATAACTGAAATTAGCAGTTTCAGTTAGTTCAAAATCGTCTATGAATAACTATTCTAACATTGATTCATTAGTTCTTACTTGTTAGCCGCATCTTTCAGAAAATCAAGTAATTCTACATATTACCTACAATTAATTGGCTATGTTGTCACATTTTTTACATTTAATTTGTTAATGTAACTACACTGTAAGAAGATACACATGACGTGTTTGTTGAAATGATGGACTCAATTGTAGCTTTGCGTGTATATCTGATTTGTTCATACAATTGATTGAATGATGTCCCATCTAAATTTTATAAATATATGACTTTCAACCAAGGTTGTCAAGATCCCGATCTTGATCTTAGGATCTTACGATTTTACGATACTGCAAAGCAAAAACGATCCGGATCTTACGTAAGATCTTTGCATGCTTAAGATCTTATAGGATCCTGATCTTGATCATAAGATCTTAGGATCTACTACGATCCGATCTTACTTTTCCTCGAGCGACAAAGTAAAAAACAACAAATTTATAGGCTCTATTTTGTATAATCTAAAAAAATAACATGTAAATCTTCTTATACATTTCATAATCATAATTTAGAACTACATTTTTATGAAATATTCGTATAATTTTGTGTTTACAATCTATATTACAAAGACTACTAAGAAAATTACATTATAGTAGGATCTTACGATCTCGATCCTACTTTACGATCTCGATCTTGTAAAAACGAAAACGATCCTAAGTAAGATCCCGATCTTGAAAACCTTGCTTTCAACTGTTGGGTTAGGATTGGTTGAAGTGGTGGTCAAACAACTAATTAGATTTTTGATTTGTAGGTTGAGTTCTAATTGAATTACTTGGTTAGCCATAAATAAGCTAGTTACTTCATATGTATGACTTTGTTGAAATCAGTAATTGAATTACAGTGTGATGTTGATTGATTGACAGTTGAAGGTGATAGGGGTTGAAGGTGATAGGGGTTGAAGGTGATGGTTGAATGTGTCGATATATGTAATTATGTTAAAGAAGATAGGGGTAATACGATAATTTCAGGGTCATATTGGTAAAAACGTAACAAATTTGAAAGTTCATTGTTATTGTCTAGCGATAAATTAGTAAGTGTTTAAAGTCGATACATTTGAATAAGTACGCTGGTGTTGTATAAATTTTACCCTATCATATATGATATTTCATGAAAATTTCAAAAAAAGAAAAAAAATGATTTTTTTTCAAAAGTGTATCACTTTTATAAAAATAAGTGAAATAATAAAATACGTTTAATTTTTTCTATTAGATAAGGGTAGAGATAAATATGATATTCAAAATAACTCTTCTCAATATGTTTATGTGATTGTTCACATGAAAACTAAGTAATTTTGTGGCCAAATATCTATATTCCTTTCCTTTTCGAGGAATTATTGTAGGGCGAGTGATTTACCTAATCAAAAACTCAGTCACCGGCTTAGCTATACTCTGCTGAGATCATTTTTTTCTCTTCAATTGAAAGTTGAAAAAAAATCCCAGCCATGTAACTAAGAAAATAACTCGAAATCTCAAGATTCACAGTTGAAAGCATCCCAAGTTACAACTTACAAGAGTCGAATGTAACTTTTTCATCATGTCACGTACACATTTTTTCCTTTTAATAGACAGGGGGGATATTTTTACAGTTTTTTCTTGACTATTACAGTAGTATTAATTTTGTTCAGTCTTATATCTAAATCTTTTGGTATTTCTCCACGTAAAGAAACATTGGCATAGTAAGCCAAAATGTATAGATGGGAAGGATGATGCATCTTAAATGCAATATGTAATTCTAGTTAAGTTATTACTTGATCATAATATGTACCAGTTATATTTTTATATTTCAACCTTTTATGTTATACATTGTAAAGGAATATGTTCAACATTCGTATTTTTTTATTTTGTCAACTATAAAAATTTAGAAAACTTAAGAAAGTTGAAAAGCGACGCAAATAAGACAACTCCTATGTAGAATATTGATAACCTATGAATCTATGAAGTGGGTTGATGTTTTCTAGTGAGAGAAACTAGAGAGAGAAAGTGAGAGAATATGTGAAAGATTTTATTAATATGAATGTGTAAATGGAACAACAACCAACCCCTTTCCTTAGTGGAAAGGGGTATTTATAGTACCAAGCTAAACATGGGCTTGGGCCGGTCCATGACAAGCCCATGGACCGGTTCTTACTTAAGTTAATAAGTAACTAACAACTATTATCTAACTACGAGCTATTACAACATGAATATTATTGTGGAGTGACCGATACTTCTAATATACGTAAAAACGTATTTCTAACAATCTCCCCCTAAGGGAGGTCACTCCACGTTTACAAAGTTCTAAACCTAGCATACTATACTAAGTCTTCGTTCTTTAGCTCGTAGTCTTTTCTTCTTTTCTTTCTTTTGTTGTGAATATGTTGGTTTGATCTTTTTGGCTTTGGCTTGAGAGCATTGTTCTTTGGCCTTTCACGTGCGATCTTTGCCTTTCTTGTGAACTTTGCCTCCTCGTGACTTCATGTTCCACACACTTACGTCTTTTTGTTGAATTCTTGAAAGCTTCAGAGTTTGGTACAGCGGAAGACTTCATCTTGTACTTTCTTGAATTTTTGTTGCAAAAGACATAAGCATGTGGGAACGACTTTTACAGGAACACCGCAACACCACCGTCTTCACTGGTACACAGCAACGCCACCGTCTTCAACAGGTACACAGCAACGCCACCGTCTTTAGCAGGTACACAGCAACGACACGAATAAGATGGCTTTGAACATTTTATTCTAATTCGGTAGCATTTTACCTCCGGTCGGTGAAGACCGTTGGACGATATTAGATATCGTACCCGTGACGGATAGTTTCAATTAAGTAACTTCCTGACAGGATTTCGCGGGTAAACCCGTTCTCTTTATTCGACCGTCCAAAGCTGACTGCGAACATAAAGAGTGAATCACTTGGATAAATTATCCTTGTGATTAAAAGCCGTCAATTCATGAAACCTGGAACAAGTGAATTTCAATTAAGATTTTCACCATCGTTGCTTTCCAGTTGTCACGAGCTCAATTCATAAAGAATCTTGCACGTCACCTACCAAGTGCTGTTTGATGTTGACACTAGAAGGATTTCCACTCGTCACTGTGGTCAATAAAGAGTCACTCTGAGTGTTCTAGCAAGATCATATGATAATGCGAAGAGGCCTGGAACGAGTTTAAGTTCAATTAAGAATTAAACCACTGTTACCTTCCAGTTTTTCACAAGATTGGTTCTAAAAGAACCGCACGTGTAACCTACCATGAGCTTGTTTGATGTTGGCTCAAGCAGGATTTCCATCTTCATTGTAATACTTGCGTATTACTCGGATGTTCTGGCAATATTACAGGAATATTGCGTAGGACTCATGAAAATCTCTTACTTTTCACAGTGTGTGAGAAAGCAAGGAATAAATGGAAAGTGTCCTAATGAGACTTTTGATGATCTCTTGGCTCTAGACTCGATTGTGCGTTTTGATTTAGTGAGCGATGGCTGGAGAGGAGTGCCACCTTTTCAATACCAGTCTATTCGGAGTGAATAAACCAATAGATAACGTGTTGATCTCCGTGTGATTAAAACAAATACCTTTTGAGAGATATTTGAGTTAGCTGGGAAGGGTTGTGCATTGCATCACTGGGTCCATGATGTCTTTCTTCAATACCGAGAATCATTAACAAAAATGACCTCAATAGCATATGTATTGACCCGGTTTCTGCCTAAAGTTGTAAGGAGGGCTTCTTTCTTTACACCCTTTATCTTTACATTTCTTTTTCATTCTTCAACCCCTTCAATGCTTACCAATACGTCATCACTAGCACCTTGTTGTGATTGTTCCAGTGCTAGCTTAAGTACTTGGTCGGCATTCAGCTACGTTCACATTCTTTCTCCATCTTTCCTAGGACTTCTAATTCTATCTAGGGAATTGTCCTTGGGAAGATTCCATCGATTCTGATGAATCATTGGACTAAACCTATTCCTACCACCCTTTTGTCACCACATCCGTCGTGAATTAAGCGTGTTTTGGGAAGGAATTGCCACCATGAAAAATCATTGAAAATCACCTAAAGTACTTGTGATATTGAAATCAAAAGTTTTGTACCTTAGGTGTTTTGTTCATCAAAAACGCTCCCCCTTAACACGTGCTTAACACATATTAAGTTGGATAATCTTTAAGTCTTTTTCATCTTTTAGCCAAGTATCACTTACGTCTCCTTAATCCCATTTTCTCCCCTTATCCAAAATGTTAACCATTAATATTTGGGATATTGAATGGATTAACCGGTCTTTGGGTAAAAATGAAATCGATGTTTGGCCATAGAACAATTTATTGCTCCCCCTTAAGTTAATAAGGGATAGTTGTAGTGCTTTAGTATGATATATTTTGAAAGATTTAGAATCTCGTGAGAAATTCATAAAAAATTATCATACCTTAACACTACAACAAGCCATTAAAGCACATTATTCACAAATATACATATTCACAAATAGTACCAAAATAGAGTGACCTGAAATGTACGACCCATTAGATGGATCGTTGCAGTGTCCTGTAGTGCACTCCATATGGTCTACCACCCACAAATCTTTCCAAGATCCTCATCAATCTACGTTCACGGAGCTTCTGATCGATCTTCTTGATGACATACTTCGCCATCTGCCGGTAACCTGGGTGCCAATCCTCCGTCATTTCTGGCAAAGTTCCACCCGAGTTCAGATGCTCCAACTTTCCTCTGACTTGTATAAGAGTTCCATCGCTATACTTGTGGAGCTCCCCCACCCTCATAAACTTCATCAAACCTCGACTGTTCAAGTAGAAAATCCCGTAATTCGGGACAGAAATGCCGGTATAGGGACATCTTGCTACATGTTGAGGTAACACTTGATTCACAGGACGGGTTAAATTGAGCTTCCTCTGATAGCTTTCGACTCCCAACTGAAGATCTTCAACTCGTGTCTTGATGACAACGCTTCGTGTGAACATACGAAGTGCTGTATTCAAAGCAATGAGGTCTTCACGAGGAATATGTGTGAGTTGATCTCTGGTCATCAGAAGCAGCATATCTTCAATATCCTCAAGGCGAATGATGGAAAAATCTCCCTGCTGGATTTTGTATTCCCTGTCATCCTCCCTTTTCAAACGAATCTCCGTCACATGATAGTAGCCATTCTTGGCTTCTGTTTTCATCCCTAAAATGCTGGAGATGCGGATATCGGATCTAACTGAGCTTCCAGAATTGACGAAGCAGCAACCCCTGTACGCCCTTCTGACTCGTTCGTCCCAATGAGATGCACCTATGACAGCATACATATCATAATTACGATTTATCTTAGGGACCCAGAGTCGGTTTACCTTTTCCTCGATAAAGGGTATTGCTCCCCAGTTGGCAGCTTTCAGCAAGGTCAGGGATGTTGCGTACTTTGATGACCCCTTCAGTAGATACACCAGATCATTGGTGACAAAGAAGTTAAGAGCAATCTGATTATCTTGATCCATTGGAGGTGGAGCTCTTTCTGATTCATGAAGACCTGGCCGTTGAACGGTATTCAGAGCCTTCAGGATCTCCTCGGCATAATATTCGAACTCCATTTGGGTCAACCGGGTTTTGGCGCGAAGTCTTTTATCCTTCAGTACTTTCTTCACCAATGATGGAGTAACCGAGGTCTTATACTCATGAGCAAGAAATGCACATAAGTCAATCGGACTTCGGATACGAAGATACAAGACCTCTTTGTCGGCGTCGGTGATCGGATCATACTGCGCCGCTGCCGTGATCCAAGCCTGTGGTGGAGCAGTCTCGTCGATTTCCAACGTGTCCTCCCAGTTCCTTGTGCTTGGTTCAGGTATAGTAGATTGTGGGTTTTGTTGCTGAGGAGTGGAGACGTGAACATCTGCTTGTTCAGATTCAGGCATTTCAGCAGTGTCATGGACGGGTGAGTGTTGTACAGCTTCAGGTTCGGTTACTGATTCTGCAATCACAGGAGTAACAACACAAGAACTAACGGGGTTAGTGGTAACAGGTATTGATGCATGGATAAATGTACCAGGAATAGATGACCCGGTAGTGGCATTCACATCATGGCGCCACTTCGATCGTCTGGATTCCGTGGATGTGGATTTTTCCTTTGGTGCTGCATCTTTCTTGGATTTGGTGCCAGACTTAACCACTTTCTTTGAGCTGGCGCCCTTATCCCCTTTCTCACGCTGTTCACCTTTATCCGCATTGCTCCCCTTAACACTCTCCTGGTGACCATCACCACCATCATTACCATCATTATCATCATCATCTGCATCCTCATCATCATCATCCTCATCCTCATCCTCATCTTCATCATCATTATCATTATCGTCCTCATCATCCTCATCATTCTCATCCTCATCATCCTCCTCATTCTTATCTTCTTCTTCTTCTTCTTCCTCCTCTCCACCAGTACCCTCTTCTTCGTCGCTCTCTTCCCTTTCTTCTTCAGGGAGAATGTGGTAGGGTACCACACTTCCAAACGTCTTGAACAACCTATCATCCTCCATGATAGCGTCATTCAGGGATTTGAAGAGAGCCCGTTGTTTCCTCGATTTATCAAACGATCCAAGTTCCTTCATTCGAGCTTTGAGGATCTTCTTAAGTTCAAAATCCGTCAAGTCATAAGCGATCTTGTAGGCGGCTTCTGAAGGATTGGATGATTTGATCATTAAGTTGTCAGCAGCAAGCGTCTTCAAGTCATCACGCAGTTTAGGCATTAAGGATTCAATGGAGTCTTTCACTCTTTGCTCAATAGTAGCTTCAAGAGCTTCTTTTTGCTCTTTAAAGTCATCCTTAATAGCTTTAAGTCTTGCAATTCGTGCTTTATGCCTATCAGCTTCATCCTTTTTAACCTGAGCAAGTTCTTCTGCATGAGCTTTACGTGTAACTTCCATGTATGCAGCGAACTTGGCAATCAACTCTTCTTGAGCTTTCCTTGATGCTTCTTCACTTTGAGTTCTTCTATTTAACTCTTGGCGAAGTTCATCCATTTCTCTCTTTTGATTATCCACGTGTTTATCCAACAACTCGGCCATCACTATTGCTGCCATTGCAGATGTTGCAGAGCTGCTCTGGGTTGATGGAATGGGCTCGGTTGTAACTGCGGTGCTGAGGATGGGCTTTATTGGTGGTGGAGGAAGTGGTGTAGAAACCGGTTTGGTTGGTAAGGGTTGAGTTGGTGGAGGTTGAGTTGTTAAAGGTTGAGTAGATGCCTTTTCAATACCAGCTGAAACAGGGATTGATGGCTCCTTTGAAGTGGAATAATGTTCAGGTGACCCAAACTCATCAACATCATCAGGTTCCATGTATTCATCCTCAACGTCTACTCTTACACCTGAACCACTACCGCCAGTATCTTTCCTGCTCCTTTGAATGGCTGTTTTCATCATTTGTTTCTCAGTTTTCTCAAGAGTAGGATCAACAATGCCTTCTTCGTCACGTAAACGCATCTCATCAGCCTTACCTTTTCCCATCTTACCCTCTGTCTTCTTCTTTTTGGCTTTGGATTCAGGTAAATCTGTTTGCTTCCTTTTACCTTTGCTCTTGACCGTGGTGGAAGAGTCTTCACCTGCTAGAAGGCTTGCTCGTTGATTCTCAATTTCTGTTAGCAAGTTCTTGTAATCATCAGATGCAATAAGCTCATCGGTCAGAAGGTGGTTGGGAATGGGACCAGGAATAACCGTATTCGAATGAGTCTCCTGCCTTAAGTCTACCAAATCATCATCATCGATCGTGTGTTGACGTCTGCCTGCACGCTTATCAATGGATGCATCGTTTTCCATAAAGTAATGGATGATTAGCTTAATAAACCTAGGATACTGGTAACATTTAACCTTACCCTTCGTGTTTGTGAAGAGTTGAAAAGTAAACTCCTCCCACAGTAGTGATGCATAATCGATACCCATACCTTTGAACATACCATAAAACATCTTGATGATTGGTGGACGAACAGCATCATACCCAGTTGTTTTGGGTGTTAAACATCGGCTTAGAATCCCAAAGATAGCTTTCCATGGTTGACCAATTTTGGCAGTAGTAAACTCAGACGGGGTACGTATGTCAAGACATCCAATGGCGGTGAACATCTCCATCATCTGGTCCTTAGTTGGGTTGGCTGAGTATGAGGTTAGACCTTTGAGTATCGGTCGAAAGCCAAAAATCTTCCTGAAGTCTGACACAGTAAGCGTCTGCTGCTTGTTGTCCAAGGAAAAAGTGATTTTGTTCGACGTCCTCTCTTTGGTAGCCCAGAACTCGTAAAGGTAGTCATAAGGCACTGATGCACTTCTCCTTAGCGCATGCTTGAGATGAGATTTATCAAGCAAGGCTGTACCTACCTTAAATCCATTATGGGTTGAGTGAGATACTTCCTTCAAACGGAAATTGTTTGGAATAAACTTTAGAGTCTTGGCTTCAGCAATGGCGGCGGCTCTGTTGTCTTGTAGTTGTTGTACGGTAGGGTTAGTCATCGTCTCTGCTTAAGATAAAACACAAAGGTTGATACAAACAAGTATGAATATCATTATGACTTTAAACCTAAGCATTGTACATATGACATAATCCCTTAAGCTTTGAAATCATTCAAACATCTTCTATTCGGAATAATCACTCAATTCGGAATAATAGGTCTATACTGAATATAAGTCCTATGCGGAACATTAGTCTATTCGGAACATATAGCCTATGCGGAAAAACATCCCTATTCTGAATAAAAGACTCTATTCGGAACATTTGGTCTATGCGGAATAAATTCCCCATTCGGAACTTTTGGTCTATGCGGAATAAATTCCGTATTCGGAACATTTGGGCTATGCGGAATAAATTCCCCATTCGGAACTTTTGGCCTATGCGGAATAAATTCCCTATTCGGAACATTTGGGCTATGCGGAATAAATTCTCCATTCGGAACATTTTGGGCCTATGCGGAATAAAGTCCTTATTCGGAACATTTGCCCTATTCGGAACATTTGCCCTATTCGGAACATTTGCCCTATTCGGAACATTTGCCCTATTCGGAACTTTTGCCCTATTCGGAACATTTGCTCTATTCGGAACTTTTGGCCTATGCGGAACTTTTGCCCTATGCGGAACTTTTGCCCTATGCGGAAAAACTGTTCTATTCGGAAAAACTGCTTTTATGCGGAAAGTTACAAACAGTTACGATTTTCTAATTGGGCATGAACTCGTTTGATTCAAGTGTTCTAAAGGCCAAATTAGTGCAATTAGACCTATTCCGAATCATCCCCAGGCAAAACCCCAATTAATTAAACCCTAATTAAACAGTAATTTCATTCGATTGATTTTCCACTTTAAACAGTTAATTAACTTGATGTACATGAAAAATTAATCCGATTTAATACCTTTTGTGAAGATCTGATCTAGAAGATGTTGATTGTTTTCGTGTTTGTGTGATTTCCGTGAGTGTGTGTTTGTTAGATTAACAATGGCGGCAATGAAGTTAGGGAACAGTGAAGGAATAGATGAAACGGGGGGGAAGGTTTTGACTAGGTCAACTTTTCCACAAGTTAGACATATTGTCAACTTTGCCCCCTCAAATTTTCTTTTTGCTTCATTCAACATTCTTTTGTGTACCAAGTTTTAATACTTGTCACTTTGACCCTATCTTACGTTAACTATCCGAGCCTTAGTGATTAACTTAGCTTAACACAAGCACAAAACTATCCACGACAAACTTATAAGCAACAACACTACAAATGCAAAAGCAATCCAACCATTAACTATTAAGCCCGTTGTGAGTTTCCTTGAAAACTTTTGAAGATCTTTTTGATGTGAAAGATGATGAAACATTTTCTCCCCCTTAAACGATGACCCGTTTTCTATTTAAAGAGCTGTAGTCATTGTTTAACGAGGCACATGATGATGAAAAGCATTTCCCAATTGATATCTTGAAAAAGTTTGATTCGTGGTGTCAATAAGATTTCTCTTATTTTAACAAATTAATGCACTGAGACGTACACAAATTCGTGTTAGACCAAGTTGTAAAGTAAACTTGATCCCTTTGCATGATTTGGCTTGTAAATCACGCCCGAGAAAATTAATTCCCGTTCTGAGCCAACGTTTTCCAAGGAAATACGTGACTTTAATATGAAAACCGGGTTGCAGTCTGAAATAACTACAAGCCATAATGGGCATGTTTTAAAAATGTACAACTTTTATACGGACTCTATTTATGGCACCGTGTCAATATTGATCGACATTTCTAAGGCCGTAAATATTACCGTACTAAAAGACATGCCCGTTTAAACGAAAAATATTTTTGGTTTTTCTTGATTTTATAATTTTTATGGTTTTTCTAGGTTTTATATTTTTTATGGTTTTTCTTGGTTTTATATTTTTGTATTTTCTTTTTGTGGTTTAAATATTTACTATAATTTACATGATCACGAACAAAGGATACTCTGAATAGTTTACCACGACTATTCAGCTGATTCTTCTGCCAACTCTTTGAGAGTCGCTGGAGTGAATGATTTCATACCAAGCTTGTCGATCAAAAACTTGATTCGTCCTCGATCTAAGGCTTTGGTGAACATATCCGCCAGCTGGTACTCAGTAGTGACAAAATACAGCTCGATCACTCCGTTCTCCACCTGCTCCTTAATGAAATGGTAGCGAATGTCTATGTGCTTGGCCCGGGAGTGTTGAACATAGTTGCAGCAAAGGGCAATGGCGCTCTTGTTGTCACAATACATCGGGATTTTGTTAAATCCAAGACCGTAGTCAGTTAATTGTGATCTCATCCGAAGGACTTGAGCACAACAACCGGACATGGCGATGTATTCAGCCTCCGTGCTAGAAATTGCAGCGCTTTTCTGCCTTTTTGAAGACCAACTGATCAATCTATCTCCAAGGAGTTGCACAGATCCAGAAGTGCTACGCCTCGTGTCTTGACATCCAGCATGATCGGCATCTGCGTATGATATTAAATCAATAGAGGAATCCTTCGGATACCATAGACCACGATGAAGTGTTCCTTTTAGATACCGAAAGATCCTTTTCACAACATGTAGGTGCTTTTCGGTAGGCCGAGCCTGATACCGGGCACACATGCATACAGCAAATTGCAAATCAGGCCTGCTAGCAGTCAGATAGAGAAGGGTGCCGATCATTCCACGGTAAAGTTTCGGATCGACAATAATCCCATCCCTATCTTCATCTAACTTGGATTTCTCCACCATTGGAGTGTCTACGGGGTCACAATTCTCAAAGTTATATTTCTTAAGAGATTCTAGAGCATATTTGGATTGATTTATAAAGATGCCTCTGGGATTCTGAGAAATCTGTAATCCTAAGAAAAATGAGATTTTTCCCATCATCGACATCTGAAAGCGTGTGGACATTATCTTCTCAAATTGTTTAGACAATTCTATGTTAGTGGCAGCAAAAATTATATCATCAACATAAATTTGTACCAGAAGCATGTCGTTGCCGTCCTTGAGAGTGAATAGAGTGGGGTCCACTTTGCCTTTGGAGAAGCCTTCCGACATGAGATATGTTGACAGGAGATCATACCACGCGCGTGGAGCTTGTTTCAACCCATAAAGAGCCTTCTTAAGCTTGTACACATGATTAGGAGACTCCGTACTGACGAACCCATCCGGTTGACTAACATAAACCTCTTCCCTTAGTTCACCGTTCAAAAATGCCGTCTTTACATCCATTTGATAGACGATCATGTTCATATGAGCAGCAAACGCAAGGAATAGTCTAATCGCCTCCAATCTAGCCACAGGAGCAAAAGATTCCTCAAAGTCTATACCCAAGGCTTGTTTATATCCTCTAGCGACCAATCTAGCTTTATTCTTCAATACCGCACCCATCTCATCAAGTTTAACCTTATAAACCCATAACAAAGTAAGGATGTTAACCTTGTCAGGGCGAGGAACCAATTCCCATACTTCAAGTCGTTTGAATTCATTGAGTTCCTCCTGCATAGCTTCGATCCAAGATGATTGGGTCATAGCCTGCTGCCAATTTTTGGGTTCAACTTCAGAGAGAAATGCATCAAAGTAACAATAAAGTGCACTCTCTTGTAATTGATGGCGTGTAGAGACTGGTCGATCTAGATCTCCAATAACATTCCTAATTGGGTGATCTTTTGTCCATTTAGTGCTATGGTTTTCAATCCTAGGTGGTCTGGAGTGAACAATAGAAGGAGCTTCTTCTGAGGTAGACGCGGCTGAAGGGTTTTCAGGGATCGCTACACCAAAGAAAGGAAGCTCTTGCAAGTGAGCATATTCCAAGTCGTGATCAGTAGAATCCTCTTCCATATCATTAGGCACAAGTAGGGGTGATGATTCAGGTGTAGTTTGAGAATCACTTGGTGAAGGTGCATCCGGTTCAATGTGAATTGTAGATGCATTAGATAAAGGTTCATTAACTTGAGCAATCACTTCAGGTATTGGAGCAATTACTACAGGTGCTGGAACTTCATCAGTCGGGGGATCGAAGAATTCATCAAACAACGGTTGAAACAATTTATCCCACTCGGGCCTTGATGGTGGTAAAAATGATGTAGAAGTAGGATTGTTGGGAATTAATCCGGAACTTATAGCACCGGTTCCCATCTCATGAAGCGCGGGTTCAGAGCTGTGTTGCTCAGAAGCCATCGCTGTCAGCTCGTCGAAATCTGCGTCCATAGTTTCTACAATCTTGCCAAGACGACGGTTATAGATTCGGTATGCTCTTTTGGACGGTGAGTAACCAATGAAAATACCTATATCGGCTTTTGGTTGAAGCTTACCCAAGTTCTCACTATTGATGTTTGGATAACACAGAGCACCAAACACATGGAAAAATGATACATCGGGTTTGCGGTCATGTAGAAGCTCATAAGGTGTTTTTCCATGGCGTTTCCGAATGATGGAACGGTTTTGGGTGAAACATGCAGTAGAAATAGCCTCTGCCCACAAGAACAATGGAGCGTTCGCATAAATAAGCATGGTCCTAGCAGCTTCCATAAGTGTACGATTCCGTCTTTCAACGACACTGTTTTGTTGTGGAGTGCGTGCAGCGGATGTTTCATGTGATATACCAACTCCTTCATAATAATCACGAAGAGTCTGGTTGACGAACTCTGTACCATTGTCTGTACGAATACGGCGGACAGTGGTATTCAAACGTACCTGAATGAACTTCAGAAAAGTAATGATAGCCTTCGGTGCTTCATCCTTTGTACGTAGAAATCTAACCCATGTAAACCTTGAGAAATCATCCACTATTACCAGAATGAATTTCTTACCGCTCACACTTTCAGTTCTCATCGGTCCACAAAGATCCATATGCAAAAGATGAAGTTTTTCTTGATTAGTGTCTTCAGCTTTGGGTTTGTAAGATTTCTTGGTGCTTTTCCCCCTTGAACACGCGGAACATAAATGGTCCTTGTGAAATTTAAGCTTGGGAAGACCACGAACTAACTCGTTTTTAGCCAGATGATTAATAGCATCAAAATTAAGATGAGATAATCTGCGATGCCATAACCATGACTTGGTCTTAGAAGCTTTAGAGAGAAGACATACTGGAGAAGCGGCCATCATGTCTTGTAAGGACAAAGTGTAAAGATTTGCACCACGAGATCCCTTCAACAAATCTTTTCCTTCCAAGTTGCGGATGAAACAAGTGTGTTGTCGAAAAGCAACCTCAAGGTTGGAATCACAAAACTGTCCTACTGAGAATAAGTTATGACCAAAAATTGTACGCACTTGATGGTTTCGAAACTCGGAACCATCAATAAATTGTACGCACGTGAACCTGAAATCTCGTGAGAATAATAAATAAGCAGAATTATATATTTTGTGAGAATCAGCTGTTGATCGAAAATCTCTTCTCATAAACTCTCCATGGCCACCTTTACCATACCACATGAAAGCAATTTGAAGTGACCACTGAAAGAATGAACCGGATACGTCAAACGTGAAGCTGAATAAAAATCCTTCGATCTTGTGATTTAAGCTTGCACTATTGTTGAATGAAGAACGGTGGAGAAATCTCTAAGTACTCAATGCATCACTGAAGAAGTCTATAAGCACAACACCTCTTGAAATTATCCACGTCGACTACGCGCGTGACACTGAGTACAACAATGTAACCCCTTTAAGTGATAGTTATCCGAGTCATCAACCATCCACCCCGAACCCGGAAACCAGATAACCAAGTCTTCATTCTAGGATTAAGCACGAGCAAGTTATCTAGTCAAAGATAAAATAAATACACGCCTTCGAAAAATCCGTCTTCAACGTCACGTAATTAATACCCGATCAAACAAAATCTGAAGCCACTAAAAAATCGCCCATTCTTTCTTTGTCTCGTCAAAATAAATTCTCGTCACAATTTGTCTCGACCCGATGTCACAAAGAATTAAAACTCAATACACAACAAATTTATTTTTAAAAAAAATTTGTGTGTAAGTGTTATAAAAACACACGGTTTAAAATCATATAAACTTAGCTAATGGGTTAACCAAAATTGAGTTCCATGTGAATATAACCTTGAGGCCAAGGCCCAATTCGTGTCAGTCATGGCCCAAAGTGTGAGAAACTCGTCCAATTGTCCAAACATAAAATCATGGGCCAACACCCTTGTGAGACCCGGTCCAAAAACTTGAGTTAAGTAACAGTTGTAACTTGTTAAAAGGGGTCAAACCCTATAATCACTTACATAGTTTACTCCTTCACATAGAATACACCGCCCCCCATTATCACTCCCACCAAACTTCACCTAGTAAATAACGCTCCATGTTTTCTCTCACCTAACTGCATCTCCCAAACCTTGATACATCCGCCACCCCTTATCTCTCTCACCTAACTCCTCTCTCATCTCCCTCGTATCCTCCGTCCCCCAAAATCACCATCTCAGTTCAAACCCAATCTCTTAATACTCAGCCACCAACATACAAAATAAATCTCTTTCAATCACCCATCTTGAAAAATCATCATCTCATCTCACCTCCACAGACATCATCATCTCAAAACGAGACATGAAAGGGCGAATAAGGTAACATCGCTGCTACAAGAACAATTGATTGTTATCGGGTAGGTCTAATGTTTTAACTCATTTTGATTTTGTCAAATCGAGATAAAGGAATGGATTATAACATAATTGTTATCAATCCATCTTTAATTCGAAAATTAATGACAGTTTGATGATGCGTGTGGGTTATGATTTTTGTGCGTGAATCGAAAGGAACGAATTGATTATAACATACTTGTTATAAATCTTTGTTCATTTTCGAATATCAAAGGAAGTTTTATACTTCAACATAATACGACTTATGTGAGAACCGAAACAAAGAAAAGAAAATAACAAACTTGTTATGGATCTTTCTTTATTGTCGAAAATTAATGAGATGGTTGAACCACATATGGATCAGTGATGATATTTTAATTCGTGTTGATGGCCTAAAATAGATCTCGGCATGCATGTTAAACACGAGAAGAATCTGAGATCATTTCATTTTCTGTTTTTAATTCGAGTCTTAGATGTGATGGCGTGTAGGTGACGATGGGCTTTAGGTATTAGATTTGTGGTGTTGAGGTGTAAAAAGGATGGAATGAGTTTGTCGAGTCAGTGTGTTAAACTCAGTGAGTGATCTGAGTCAACTCGGTAATTACCGAGTTGACTCGGTTGGGTTGAAATTGGTTTTAAGTCACAGTTTTGTTCACAAGTCTTTAACAAAAACAATCCAATCGGAATGTAAAAAACAATCCAATCGGAATGTTTTAGTGTGTGGTCTCATCGGAATAGTTGGTTTTATGAGTCATTAGTAATGTCCTACAAGTGAATCCCATCGGAAAGTCATCGGAATAAAGCATACACCCCATCGGAATGACCAATCCGAAAGTACAATCGGAAAGGCAATCTGAAACCCAATCTGAAAGTTTAAAATGAAACCCAATCTGAAAAAGGCCAATCTGAATACCCAATCTGAAAGTACAATAGGAAACCCAATCTGAAAATCCAATCTGAATAGGGTTTTGAATGACCCTAAAAAGATGGAACTGCAGACATGTCCTTTTCTAACTGCATAAGATGAACCCAGAAAGTTGACTAAAATTATATAAATTTGACCATGAAGATTGTGATAACCGTGACACAAAAATATGATAAGACCCAAAAACGTGTAACTGAATGGACAGATTGGACAAAAAATTATGACGTGACCCAAAAAAATTTTGTGACAATGGACAGAAACAATATAAACGAGACACAAGAAATAATATAGACCACCAAATCGACTAAATAAACACGATCCAAGGATAGAACCGAGGCTCTGATGCCAAATGTAGAATATTGATAACCTATGAATCTATGAAGTGGGTTGATGTTTTCTAGTGAGAGAAACTAGAGAGAGAAAGTGAGAGAATATGTGAAAGATTTTATTAATATGAATGTGTAAATGGAACAACAACCAACCCCTTTCCTTAGTGGAAAGGGGTATTTATAGTACCAAGCTAAACATGGGCTTGGGCCGGTCCATGACAAGCCCATGGACCGGTTCTTACTTAAGTTAATAAGTAACTAACAACTATTATCTAACTACGAGCTATTACAACATGAATATTATTGTGGAGTGACCGATACTTCTAATATACGTAAAAACGTATTTCTAACATCCTACTCATCATAATCGTCGTTCCTCATTCATTCGTTTTCCCAAAACCTAAGAAAGTTGGATAGAATCGACTTGTTCCACATTGCTCTTTTATGAGCCTCGAGCATGTCATCAACTTGTATTTGCGTAACGATGGCTTTTGGGATGGGGTTGTAAGTGGCGCTTGAACTTGAGGCTATGTCCGCCACTTTCTTTGCGTACCAAGATTATATATGCAGTTAGAGCCTAATACTTGTTCCACAGTTTGCATAATTGCACACCTATCAACGGATTTGAACTGCTTGCTCGCTTGACTCGATCACAAACTCTGCATTTGTTGTGTAATTAAAAACACGAACATTAATTTGACAATTATGAAGCACCGATTCTCGATTTGTTCTTCAATGAAATGGTTTCTACTAGGTAGGTTGAAGCCGTTGAATAGAAAAACTACGTAGGGTAACGTTACATTGTTACTACATCTAGAGACCAGAAGAATTAAAGTTTATACATACACCTTAATGATAATCTACTTCATATATCATGATCCATGATTGTTAACATAGTTTAATTTAGGTGCTAAAAATTGTTTCCTTTTCTTCATTACTAGATCCCAAAAGCAACGTTTATATAAACTGGGAACACTTATGACACCATGCTGTACATTGAAACCCCGTTGATATCGTGAATATTACTGATAACTATTTATAGCGACAATTAAATAAAGAATAATAAACTTTAATGTACCATAAGCCCACAAGCGGCTTGGGGCGACTAACCTTTATCGTCTAAGGCAATCAATTTTATTCGCATTGAAAATAGGATGCAGACACATGAAAATTGAACAAGTAAACAAGCTACATATGAATGACATTCAAATGAGAAAGATACACTATATAATGTTGTAACTTTTATTACCATAGTACATGATGGTTGTTGAACAATCATCGCTAATCAGCCTGTAAAAGATAGGCGAAGAATCACCTCTCATCCTATAAACAAAGGTTCTTGTACTACTTGGTTGTTTGACATATTTTTCAAAATGTCTTAAGCCTTAGAATTGAGATAAGTGTAACGAAAGAAGTGGTAGTAAAGATACATGTTGTGTGTCACAAATTAGTTTATGTTGGTCGAATTTATAGTTAGTTATGCATGTATTTATTACAAAATCAAATATATATTTAATGTATTTGAAATCACGTATATATTGTTGTTAATGTGTTACTATATTAGTTAATAAATTAAATTAAAATATATTTATGTTGTTGACTATCACATTAATACATATAATTGTTTGGCGAAGCGTTTTCTTTTTTTTATTACTTTCGATGATTTTGGCGGGAAAAAGAAATTGATGTGTGCCCTTACATGTCTTATTTCTATGTATACACGTGCCAAACGCTCCATTATTTTCTCAACATATACTATTACCCATTGTTTTCTCTTTCTCACAGTTACCCACCGTTCTCTCTTTCTCTCTCGAAGCTGTCCACCGTTATTCTTTCATGGATAAGATCTGCATGTTGTTTTTCTCGATCTGCCATGATTTTGTGATGTTAGAGATAAGCTATTCATAAACTAATGTATGTTATGATAGATCAGATCTGCATGCTATTTTTGGCATCGTTCTTGATCTGCGATGAGTTTGTGATGGTTGAATCGGGTTGTTCAATCTGTTGTTTTAGGCTTTCTGAGTCTTTTGACCACGATCGTCGCCCCCATCATTGATGGGTTGGTGATGCGTCGTTTTCTTCTTTGTTATGCTTTTTCCAATACCATTAACACCATCGTCGCCCCTATCTATGATGGGTTGGTGGCGGTGGGTTTCGGTTACTATCCCCAGTGTTTGATGGGATGGTGACGTTATGGTATTCTTGCCATGGATCTTTGACGAGGATTTTCTTCTTAGTTATGCTATTTTCAACACCATGAAATTTATGGGTTGGTGGTGGTGGTTTCGATTTGTGTACCCACATCAATCTTTGATAAGGATGGTGATAAAGGTAACGAATAGCTATTGTCTTTGAATTTTTTGGCTGTTTTTCATAAAGTTAAATGGTATTTGACGACCATGATCAGATAGGTAATAGGATAAGCAGTAAAGTGTGTTAAGAACAGTATCCTTGAAAATAACTTCTGTGTTCTTTTTTAAATTAATTTGTTGATTGTTTTTTAGATTTGGTTGAAATTATGTGTTAGTTGAGGGGTTTTGGTGTCTACTTCTAGAAATTCAGTTTTATAATGTTTTGTTGCAGATTGTTCAGTCACAATTATTTGGTAGCTCTGTTATTACACATGACACAGACGTGTTATGTATGGTAAACAACTATATGTTATACTTGCTAAGTTGGTGATTCATACGAGCCGTTGGTGACTCAACTTGAAAGGTACTAACCCAATAAATGAACTGATAATGGTGTTCTTTGTTTTGTAACGCTGGACTGTGATAATATTGAGACCATCGTAACTTGGCAGGACAGCCTTTCATGGCTGCAGCCATGGCGACGGTTGGTCCCTGATTTTCCCTCGGCTTATCCTAGATGTTTGTTGATTGGTAGCCTGTGTGTATTGTGGAGAATTATAACGTATATTAGTTTATGGAATTAATTGAACGCTAATGAATAGTGTCTAATTTTTTCTCCTCAATAATGGCTAATGCACAGTCGTCGTTGCTGCTGTTGGTTGGAATTCATAGGCAATGACGATTAGTAGCGGCCGAGGAGACAGCTGAGACCACCCGCATCTTGGCAGGGCAGCCTATTATGGCTGCAGCCATGGCGGGCGTATCCTCTACTTCCTTTAGTGTGCCTTATCTGAGCCACCAAATAATGCAATAATTGGTCTTTTGATTACGAGACAGAGAGAGCGGTGGGTAACGCGTATGTTTGTGTAGCACGTGTATAAGCAGTAATGTACCATTGGAAAGGTTTTCTTTTCGCTACCATAAAACTGTTGTTCGTGCAGCGAGGGAAAAACAGTCACTTGGTGTTGTTGGTTTTGTTCATTGTCTGTTGTTGTTAACTTTGTTCCCCATGGAACAACAGAGTAAATTGTGTTGCTTTAGACAGGCAATGATGATCGTACTAAAGCATTATAAAATGAAATCCATGGAACTCGGGTTATGCGTCACCTGGGAGTGTAACTTTTCAACAGTTGCAACCACGGCGGCCATATTCTTATACCTGATTGCTTATGTATCCGACTGAGCCTAAAAACAAAAAATCCATTTTCTTTTCGCAAACTCAGTTTTTTATAGACCCAAGTTGGGCTGAGTTTTTGTAAGCTATGGGTCAAGTGTTGAGCACTTCATTCAGTAGAATTGCTGAGTCTGTTAATATACCTATTTGCTATAACCTACATGTAGTCAACTAAAACCTACTTATCACTGTTGCTGCAGCTATACCAGAATTCATGGGATTAAAGGTGGAAGCTTTTGTTTCAAACTATATCTGATTCAAACTATATCTGATTTTTCATTTTATTATTGCAGCGAAACTAACTGATGGTGGAGCAAAAACACCGGCTAGACTTACTTCAGCATCGATATCGCATGCTTTTGCACTTTTTTAGGTTGGGTCAGTCGACGCTAACGTTTCAGGAGGCAAGTAAAGCCTGCTATTACTTTTGGTTTCTTTTTCTTTTTCTTTTCGACTACCTTAAACAAGGGAAACTACATAATCTGATATGTTAGGGTATTATCTATCAGGCCAGGCAAAGCGTGTTCAGCGAGGAAATCCTGCCTGGCACAGGCTATAGTGCCATTTACGAGTGAGATTTTTGGCTCTGACCAAGCTGCGTTTTTTTAATTCATTCTCTGTTTGTTTTACATTTTCAGTCAGTGGTTATTTTTATTTTTTTGGTTTAATTGATCTTCAAAGTCCTTTGAACTTTTCAAAAAACCACAATCCAAACACCCTATATACTGAGCATTTTGGTGATTGTGCATGTAAAGTAATATGTATATCTATATGATTGTTTTAGCAACACATACCCGCAACACAGCGTATCAAGAAAGTAATGTGAACATTTTATGTTTAACAAGTACAAAAAAGTTTTATACCATATAGAATGCATCTACTTTATTTATCACCAGACCTCTGATTTTCTATTGAGACATACGTGTTGTTTAGGATTTTTCCATCTGCTTACTGTCGCCTTATCTCTAACAATGAGAAAATGAATATTCTGACCAGTCGTTTTATGGAGGTCGAAGGATTAAGTTGAAGGTTCTTCTCTTGAACCAAGGCCAATGATGTGGTACAATCTGAACCGACTACTCTTGACGTTCTTTCGGATTCTTTTAGTGTAAGCTTTTCTTTTGTCTTAAGTCACACCTTACTGAGATTTGTTTGGTTTTTTATTTAGTAATGTAACTTTATCAACAAGTTCCTGATTCTCATTTAGAATTTTTGGGAAAATATTTAATAACGAACTTGGTAGTTGCTAATTTGTTATCAGGTTCTTTGAGATTGCTTATCCAAATGCCTTTGTATATATGTGAGTAGCTATCGTCGACACTATAATTACTTATTCTTAACAGCTTTTTTCACAAAGGATTAATGGGATGTTGACTAGGTACACGACCTTTGATGTTACTAACGCTGAGAATACTATTTGTATGTGTACCTACAAATTTGTAGCTTTAAGCCCCTGCACTCACTGTTACATCTTAGTCGTACCATACAAACCAAGTTTAGGAGGTCATGATCTGTGTCATGAACTTTGATTTTACTTACACTATAGATACATATTTGGTGGGTGAGTCATGTTGAATATTGCTTTAGTAGTAGCTCCAGGTTGTTAATTTCAGACATTACTTAGTAACCATTCAAGTCAGCAACTTTGTATACCAGTTTGACTTTTAAGTCCGTAGTCGCACTTCAATGGATATGGGTTTCTCTATGATCCGTAATAAAGCGTAGGTTATCGTCAATAAACGTAACCTCAATGATTCACTGTCAATCTCCTCACATTTAATAGGAACTTTGAACCCTTTTTCAAGGTGCAACACATTTAGGAATTACCATATATGAAAGCTAATTCTCATGTGAATACACAACCCACGGACTTACAAAGTTGTGGTTGCTGTAACCAGTAACATGGAAATAGGTAAAAATGCGAAGTTACTATGGAATTTGCCTTCTGATCATAAAGAAAGTAACAATGATTACATGAGATCGCACAAAAAAGAATGTTGTTATCATGGGTCTAACAAAAGGAGAGTATAAACATTCTTTAACTTCAAAACCAACAACATACTACAAATAAGTGATGAATAGGCCCCGCAGCGAAGCGCGGGTGTGCCCATCTTGTTAAGTAACTATGTGACTATAAATACAATATATATATATATATATATATATATATATATATATATATATATATATATATATATATATATATATATATATATATATATATATATATATATATATATATATATATATATATATATATATCAATTATTTTAATATATTACTTGGTAACTAATTTAATAGTTTTTATTTTTTATATGGTTAATTACATAAATTCATTGGGTATCAGAAACAAATATACTTGATGTACATATTTACCTTCAATCATAAATATATAGTTTATTACAGGTGAAAACAAAATAGACTATTTACAACATCTATTTATAGTAGAGAAGAAATATACAGAGTTCATGTGTTTTGCTTGTAGTCAAAATGGGATTTATTTCCTTCAAATTATTTTGAAGTATAAATACAGCTAGGCCCCTCGGGAGAGTAGTAAGATGTTTGTGTGGCCACACCCAAATGTGTTTTGGTAATCTTGCTATATCCGTAAACGAGAAACATAATAGTTAATGAAAGGAATGTCTGAGATTCATATCCTTATTAACGATGTATTTGAAATGAAAGGATAATAATAATGATTATATATCATTAAAAGGTTTTGTCCAGGAAACCTTACTCGAGTTGTACTAGTGACATTGTTAGTGTAACTAGACGCTAATCAATGTGATCACGATATTCGAATTTTGTCCAAGTGGGAGCTGAAAATTTATGGACTTAAAATCGATTGTCGTGTGATAGGATCGAACTCGAGATCACGGGATTGCACACATTACGTGAAGGGTTAATTTATTTATTAAATATATTTATTATATTTATTAATCAAACCGTAGCTTAAACTAACGATCGTTAAATAATTAAAAGTTAAGTATTAAACGACCGTTATAGAATGTTATAGAAGCTAAAAGAAGGTGTCGGAAAAGTTCCGGAAACCCCTTTTTGGGCTTATGTATATCCGGCCATAGAAGGAGACAAAGAGGAAGACAAAATATTTTGTTGCGTTATTTTGTTTAAACCTTGGAGGAGAAGTTTTCCAAGGTGTATATAAACAAACCAAAGGGCTTCATAATTTTTACACACATCTCTCTTTTCTCTTGCTCAAACCGCCGGCCATATACACCCAAAATTAGGGTTCTTCTTTAAATTTCATTAAGCTATTCTAGATCTAGTCCTAGCCCCTCTCTAGGGTTGTTGGGTAGATCTTCCATAGACTTGGAAGCTCGGTTTGTTCGTGCTAGACTCACGATTAACTCACCGTATCACGTGTGTACAAGATCGTGGTGTAGTCTTGCTTTAGACTATATCCTGGTGGTGTTCGTGATCTATTTCTATTGGTGACCGTTCCGTCGACTTGTAGATCTTGCTAGGATAAAGGTATGTAACCCTAATATTGGTTACTTATAATTGTGTTAAATTAATGATCTTGTTAAATTTGCTTCCGCTGTATGTGCTTTGATCCATATTAGGGTTTTTAATAATTGTTATGATAAATATAAACCATCAGTGGCATCGAGAGCCGTTTTAACATGATTTTAATTATCAAGATCTAAAGTTTTTTAACTAATATTGATTTGTGTTAATAATTACGTGTTGTTTTTAGGTTTTATAAAACATAGGGTTTTGTTTTTTATTGTTTTTTAAAATCGGATCTGGCCGATTTTTTATAAAAAAAATTAATTTTTTTTGTAAACCCTAAAATTACATGGTAATTAACTTTATTGCATGAATTAATTGTTATGTCATGTGTGGTTACGATCCGTAGTTTTTTTAAATTGTTAAGAGAATGTTGGAGATCCATAATAAACATTCATGTTTTTACGGATCATATAATTTTGATTGCTATTTGCTTTATTTGATTCAAAGTTTTAAAATTAGGGAAGACTTTTTATGTTTATAAAAACCCTAGATTTGATGTTCTTTGAATAAATTGTTATGCATGTGGTTATTTGATTTAGTTTTTTTTTGTACTACTTGTTTTCATGCGTTTTTTATATTGTATGTTGTAAACAAGGGTAGTTTTTTTAAGAAAAATAGTATGGACTAAATCTTATCAAAATTAATGAATTGTTTTGAGATCTAAATTATATATGATTTGCGTTGATTAGAATTGAAATAGCAACTTAACGGCCTACTCAATTTTGGCAAAATATAAAGTGGGTATAACGCACCGCTGGTCAAGTACCCGGTTAAGGAAGGAGGTGTTATGCTTCAGCGCTGACCAAATTTCCGGCTCGCCTGTGCGTCAAAATTGGAATTACCTACGGTTGTTATTTGTATAATTCTTTAAGTTAGATTTAACTGCATTAATTCACATCCGAAACACAATGAATAAGATTGCACATGAAGGTTTTACGTTCTTTAGATTGGTCGACTTATTTGAGTTACAATTGTCGTCATATAAGATATTGGACGATGTTGTAATGGAGAGAAAACTTCATGACTGAATAAGATTGCACATGAAGGTTTTACGTTCTTTAGATTAGTCGACTTATTTGAGTTACTCAGTAAGAACTGGAAACTTAAGGCGTAAAGTAGGGATGAAACATGTTTACAACGCAAATGATTTTTGCAATGTAAATACCTAACGTATCTAGAAATTGCAAATTTGTTTGTCAATTATTGTTCGACAAGTTACTGTGTTGAATACATTTGTCACTAGCAGATCAACTGATGTGATAAATCTATGTCTATATGGATTCTAGTTTTTCAAGGAAAATACTATGGTTTTATTACCAGGGTAATTTTATTTTCTTGAATTGTATTATCAAAAATACTAATGTTTGAACTTATTTCTGTAGAAATGGCTCAACCCGAAAACAATCTGACAATAAGCTCGGCGTTCAAAGCTTTCTTTGAACGGCCTGAACTTACTGGCCCTAATTTCAATGACTGGTATCGCTCACTAAGAATTGTTCTGAGAGCAGCTAGTACTATTGATATCTTGACTACTCCTTTTCCGGAGGATCTTGCTGAAGGAGCATCTGATGCGGAAAGGCTTCAACACGCTGCTAACGTTAAGAAGCACCATGAGGTGGCTGCTGTAATGTTAGGGAGAATGGCTCCATCAATTCAAAGGAAGCATGAGCAATTTTCACCTCAGCTAATTCTTGATGAACTCAAGGCTGTGTATGAAACGCCGCAAGCTGTAGAGATCTATGATTTGGTTGATGCTCTACATAGTTGCAAGCAAGCTCCTGGAAAGTCCGTAAGTGCCCATTATATGGGAATGAGGGGTTATATGGAACAACTCATTGCACTAGGACAATCCTTTGATCATAATATGGCTATTAACTTGATCAATAGGTCCCTTAATAAGGACTTCAATGATTTCGTTCGTAACTATAATATGCATTGCACGGGGAAGACGGTTAATGATCTGCATGCAATGTTCATTGACTTTGAAAAGGGGTTGAAAGATAAGGCATCCAATGCTACTCCTCAAGTACTTTATGTGCAAAAGGGTAGAGTGACTAAACGAAAACCGCAAGTGAATAAGAAGCAGAAAGGCAAAGGCAAGGTTGATAAGAGCAAACAAGTTGCGACTTCATCAAAACCAAAGCAGAACTTTGTCAAGAAAGTTCAATCTCAGAAAGATGAGACTTGTCACCACTGCAAGATGACTGGACACTGGAAGAGAAATTGCTCTCTCTATCTCCATGAAATGCAAGAACATAAGAAGAAGGTTGAGCTAGCTGCTGCAGCATCTTTAGGTAACTTATTTATGATAGAGTTATTTAATCTTACATACAAATCAAACTCCTGGTTATATGATACGGGATGTGGTATTAACATTTGTAATACCCTGCAGGGATTTGAGTTGAAGAGGAAGCTTTCCTATGGGGAACAATTTCTACAAGTGGGCGATGGCGCACAAGCAGCGGTTGAAGCTATAGGAATATTTAAATTAGTTTTACCTTCGGGTTTAGTACTGTTTTTAAATAACCTTCAATTGTTAGGGGTGTCATTTCTTTTTCTTGTATGTTGAATCTTGGATTTAATCACACAATTGATAATAATAGAATTTCTGTTTTCAAAGATGGTTTATTCTATTTTGATGCAATTTCTGTGAATGGTGTTTTTGAAATTAACATGCATGATAATAATTCTAAGAGGAAAAATAATTCTGTTTTTAGCATGAATAAGAAGAGAAAGTTAGACAAGAACTCTTCTTATCTTTGGCATTGTAGACTTGCCCATATTGGGAAGACTCGCATACAAAAGCTTCAACGTGATGGTCTTTTGGAAAATATCAATGATGAATCATTTGATAAATGTGAATCATGTATCTCTGGAAAGATGACCAAGAAACCTTTTAATAGCAATATTGAAAGGGCTACTGAACTACTTGGTTTGATACATACTGATATGTGTGGACCGCTTAGACATGTGTCAAGGAAAGGTGCTAGCTACTTCTTAACGTTTACGGATGATTATAGCCGTTATGGTTATGTTTATTTACTTAAGCATAAACATGAGGTGTTTGAAACATTCAAAACGTTTAAAGCAGAAGTAGAGTTACAACTAGGAAAGAAGATTAAAGCTCTTCGTTTTGATCGAGGTGGTGAATATTTAAGTCAAGAGTTTAAAGATTATTTAAGTAAGAATAAAATTGTTCAGAAACTTACTTCTCCATATACTCCACAACAAAATGGTGTATCTGAAAGGAGAAATCGTACATTATTAGATATGGTGCGATCTATGTTTAATCTTACAACTTTACCATGATCCTTTTGGGATTATGCTCTTGAATCTGTTGTTCGTATTCTGAATATGGTTCCCACAAAGAAGGTTGTTGATAAGACACCATATGAACTATGGCATGGCAAGAAGCCATATTTGTCTTATTTTAAAATCTGGGGTTGTGAGGCGTATGTGAAACGTGACTCTAGAGATAAACTCCAACAACGCTCAATAAAAAGTATCTTTGTAGGTACCTTAAGGAAACTATGGGTTACTAATTTTAATATCCGGCTGAGAACAAAGTAGTTGTGGCTCGGTATGGAGACTTTCTTGAAAGTGATCTTGTAAATCAAGAATTCAGTGGGAGAAATTATGATCTTGAAGAAATTCAAGAAGATACATTGCCTTCTGAAAATACTAGCGAAGAAATTCCTGTAGAACCAGAAAGTCTGGGAGTTCCACCATAATTAATTCCTCCACGTAGGTCTAAAAGAACCATACGTGCGCCAGACAAACTATGTCTTTACATAGAGGATGATGAGGACGAAGTAGGGGATCTTGGTGAACCTGCTAACTATCGATCCGCAATGTCTGATCCAGAAAAATCAAAATGGATAGTTGCGATGAATGAGGAAATGAAATCCATGGAAATCAACGATGTTTGGATTCTTGTGGATGCACCTAAAAATGCTAAAGTAGTGAAAAATAGGTGGATATACAAGAAGAAAACCGACATGGATGGTGAAATACAATCCTATAAAGCACATTTAGTAGCTAAAGGTTTTACTCAAACTTTTGGCGTAGACTACGAGGAGACATTTTCTCCTGTAGCAGACTTACGAGCTATTAGGATTCTCATAGCTATAGCAGCATACTATGACTATGAGATATGGCAAATGGATGTTAAAACTGCCTTCTTGAACGGTCGCTTAGATGAAGACATCTATATGCAACAACCAGAAGGGTAAGTTGATCCTAAATATCCAAAGCGCGTATGCAAACTTCAAAGATCTATTTATGGTTTGAAGCAAGCATCACGTCAATGAAATAAGCGATTTGATGAAGAAATCAAAAAGTTCGGATTTATTCAAAATCGTGATGAGCCATGTGTATATCGCAAAGCTAGTGGGAGTAATGTAGTGTTCCTAATTTTATATGTCGATGACATATTAATCATGGGAAGTAATATTCCAAGACTTAAGGAAGTTAAGGATTATCTTGGTAAATGTTTTTCTATGAAGGATTTGGGAGATGCTGCATATATTCTGGGAATTAAAATCTATCGAGATAGGAGTAGACGGTTAATTGGTCTTAGTCAAGATGCTTATACTGATAAGATATTGAAGAAGTATAACATGCATAACTCTAAGAAAGGTTTTCAACCGATGGAGGTTAAGCATGAGTTAAGTCATGACAAAGATGCATCAACACCTAAAGAGGTGGCTTACATGCGGAAGGTGCCTTATGCTTCGGCTGTAGGATCTATTATGTATGTTGTATGATGCACAAGGCCTGATGTGGCGTTTGCTCAGAACTTGGTCAGTAGATACCAACAGAATCCAGGAAAGTTCCACTGGACTGTTGTTAAGCATATTCTAAAGTATTTGAGAAGTACGAAAGATATGTTTTTGGTATTCGGGGGTAAACCAGACACATAATTGAATGTAACAGGGTTCTGTGATGCGTCCTGGCAATGTGATAAAGACGATACGAAGTCTCAGACGGGTTACGTGTTTGTCATCAATGGAGGAGCAGTTGACTGGAAGAGCAGTAAGCAGAAAACCATTGCTATGCATGCGACTCAATCCGAGTACATGGCCGCTTCAGAAGCTGCAATGGAAGTTGTTTGGATTAGGAAGTTTATTGGAGATCTTGGAGTGATGCCTTCAATTAAAGAACCTATTGATATATATTGCGACAATTCTGTTGCAATAATATTCGCCAATGACCCTGGAGTTATGAAAGGCGCCAGACACTTTAAACGTAGATATCACTACGTTCGAGAACAAGTGGAAGCTCGAGAAATAAAATTAATAAAACTTCACACATATGATAACGTACCTGATCCTTTTACTAAGGGTTTAGGCCAAAGGTAGTTAAGCATGCCAAAGCTATTGGGCTGCAACTAGCTAGCGAATTCATGCAATAAATTTGTTGATTAGTTTTTGGATAAAGGATGTAAGACATTATTGAATTGATGAAATAAAGATTGGATTTCGTTTATTTTTCTGTTATTTGATTTTGTATCCTATTTTACATGTTTTAATCCATGAGCATTATGATGTTTCTAAATGTCCGTTGTCGATTAATAATATGAGAGTATTATTAAATAAAGACAATTTAAAATAGTGACAGAGTATACTTGAAAGTATATTGGTCAATTTTGGATGATATTTGATGGATCAAATATTGGACTTATCCCAACTATATGATTTTACTTTATGGATCTTTGTCATTAAGTAAATCATAAATAGTTATCCTTAGACCTGAGATACCAGAAAACTGCATTGAATGTAGTGCATTTCTGTGAGATAACCTAACGCTAAACGTAACTGGTAGTTATAAGGGTTATTTTCAGAAGTGTTGCAGAGTTCATGTGTTTTGCTTGTAGTCAAAATGGGATTTATTTCCTTCAAATTATTTTAAAGTATAAATACAGCTGGGACCCTCGGGGGAGTAGTAAGATGTTTGTGTGGCCACACCCAAATGTGTTTTGGTAATCTTGCTATATCCGTAAACGAGAAACAGAATAGTTAATGAAAGGAATGACTGAGATCCATATCCTTATTAACGATGTATTTGAAATGAAAGGATAATAATAATGATTATATATCATTAAAAGGTTTTGTCCAGGAAACCTTACTCGAGTTTTACTATTGACATTGTTAGTGTAACTAGACGCTAATCATTGTGATCACGATATTCAAATTTGTCCAAGTGGGAGCTGAAAGTTTATGGACTTAAAATCGATTGTCGTGTGATAGGACCGAACTCGAGATCACGGGATTGTACACATTACGTGAAGGGTTAATTTATTTATTAAATATATTTATTATATTTATTAATCAAACTGTAGCTTAAACTAACGATCGTTAAGTAATTAAAAGTTAAGTATTAAACGACCGTTATAGAATGTTATAGAAGCTAAAAGAAGGTGTCGAAAAAGTTCCGGAAACCCCTTTTTGGGCTTATGTATATCCGGCCATATAAGGAGACAAAGAGGAAGAGAATATATTTTGTTGCCTTATTTTGTTTAAACCTTGGAGGAGAAGTTTTCTAAGGTGTATATAAACAAACCAAAGGGCTTCATAATTTTTACACACATCTCTCTTTTCTCTTGCTCAAACCGCCGGCCATATACACCCAAAATTAGGGTTCTTCTTTAATTTTTATTAAGCTATTCTAGATCTAGTCCTAGCCCCTCTCTAGGGTTGTTGGGTAGATCTTCCTAGACTTGGAAGCTCGGTTTGTTCGTGCTAGACTCACGATTAACTCGCCGTATCACGTGTGTACAAGATCGTGGTGTAGTCTTGCTTTAGACTATATCCTGGTGGTGTTCGTGATCTATCTATACTGGTGACCGTTCCGTCGACTTGTAGATCTTGCTAGGATAAAGATATGTAACCCTAATCTTGGTTAATTATAATTGTGTTAAATTAATGATCTTGTTAAATTTGCTTCCACTGTATGTGCTTTGATCCATATTAGGGTTTTTAATAATTGTTATGATAAATATAAACCATCAAATTTGCCTTCTGATCATAAAGAAAGTAACAATGATTACATGAGATCGCACAAAAAAGAATGCTGTTATCATGGGTCTAACAAAAGGAGAGTATAAACATTCTTTAACTTCAAAACCAACAACATACTACAAATAAGTGATGAATAGGCCCCGCAGCGAAGCGCGGGTGTGCCCATCACTATGTGACTATAAATATAATATATATATATATATATATATATATATATATATATATATATATATATATATATATATATATATATATATATATATATATATATATATATATATATATATCAATTATTTTAATATATTACTTGATAACTAATTTAATAGTTTTTATTTTTTATATGGTTAACTACATAAATTCATTGGGTATCAGAAACAAATATACTTTTGTACATATTTACCTTCAATCATAAATATATAGTTTATTACAGGTGAAAACAAAATAGACTATTTACAACATCTATTTATAGTAGAGAATAACTTTGCATAATAAGAAAAATAAATTCTTTGATTCATTTTTAATAGAACTTAAACGTTGAAAAACTTTAGATTTACTCTACGTTTTGACAACTTATTACAAATCATTCATTACATTATTTACCATTGAACTTTGTTAGGTTGACTCACTTGTTCAACGTTCTTTTAGTTAAACTATCCTAGTACATCAACATAGAAAAACGCTAAACTTCATGTAAACAAAATAAAACATTAGGATAACTAATTCATTAGAAATGAGTTGAAAGTAAACTAACGACAAGCTACTTTTAGTTTTTATTATTTCTTTCGGCTTAAAATTATTTTCTATGGAAAGAAAATACAGTTTAAAAGAAAATCACAATTACAACTTTTTTTTTTTTTTTTTTTTTTGCATAAAAACAGTTTTATATTTAAATAATTAATTTAGAACCTTAAAGTTTGTAATTATAACTACAAATTGGAGTAATGCAGTAATCTCGATCTAAATTTTTTACTTATTTTTAAAAGTGGACAATTAATTTAAAGCAACTCGAAAAGAATAAGGCAGGGTATATTTCGGGGCAGAGGTAGTAGCAACATCATAACGCTTAGATCCAAACTTGTTGCTCGCTTACTTTTAAGAATTATGCAAATAATATGATTCAAATTAATTAATAAATTTTCTCCTTAAAAAAAATAAACTTGGAGCCTAAAACTAAAACTTAGAAATAAGCAACTAGGAAAAACTAAATGACTTAAATAAAACAATAACTCACATTTTGTGCATATGCCAAAATTAAAAAATGTAAAAGAGAAATCAAAGATAAAAAAGAAAGTAAAACAAGAAAACGGCGTCAGCTCCCGTTAAATAGCATTATCATCAGCTCAAAATTGATCGTTAGGATGACCTGGACCAGTTTATCTTTATTGAACCAGTATATTTTTAACTTGAGCCTGGTTTTCACTCTGGTTTGGACCAGGTTTCTTTTTCGTGTGAACCGAGCTTATATATTGACCTGGGCTTTTTGTAAGCCTAATGTATCATATTGCTTTATCTCTTGGGCTCTCTTAAGTACTTCTTTTTAACGATTCTCTTCGATACCTGTAATTAGAGGTGGCAAATTATGTCCATATGCTTAAATTTGGGCTATTTGGACCATTTTTTGAACTAATGGACTAAATGGGTATTACTTTTATTTTAGTTGGACTATTTGGACAACCATGTGGTTAAATAAATGGGTATTATGGACTATTTGGACAACATAAAAGCATTTGGTTAAATTAATCTTGAGTCTATTTGTTTCTCCTTTAATATTGTCCATTTGACCCAAGTCCATTTGGTCCAATGTCCATTTGGTCCAAGTCCATTTAGTCCAAATATTAAAAATTGTCCATTTAGTCCACGTCCATGGACCAACGTCCATTTAACCCATTGCCCATACCCGTCCAGTCCACCCATTTAGCCACCCTTACCTGTAATCTTCAAATAAACATGTACTAGTAACAAATTTATAAAAATAATTATATTAAACCTTTAACTTTCTTTAGAATATATCCTTAAAAAGCCATATATTCTACCTAATTAAGCTAAATTTTTTTTTATTTTTTTTTTTTTTTTTTTTTTTTTTTTCATTAAATAGAATAGTTTAATTACATAACTGTAGAAGGCAAGCGAGCAACAAGCTGCGCCGCAAGCCCTTTTTGAATTGCAAAGCTAATTCTAGTAAAAACCACATTTGTGGATTTAGGTGTCATAACGTTGCTATTCATAACGCGCTGAACTCTATTCAGAAACTCCACCGCTTCAGGTGCAAGAAAACCGAAGGTATCAAATGCAAAAGGAATAAACACGTGTTGATTTTCAATGCATGCTTTTTCGTGTTTTGTCACTTTGCATGAGGCGGCTTTCAAAGCAGCCTGACCCGCTGTAAAACCCCGACTACTCATCCCCACAAGAGGAGAAACCCCAGTCAGATCCACACATGCATGTTTTCCTCCAATCCATCCAAAAACCAGAATGTCCGCCGGTCTGAGTGTGGATCTTCCATCTACCGGGTCAGTCAAGAAGTTCACAGGTGCTTCTTTCTTGGCGGAGATACCAGCACGTCTACATATGTCAAAAAGAACGTCTCTAACCATATCGTGTCGATACTTGAAGCCCGGGAGCTCTTTACAATGAACCGCATGTTCCCCAAAAGAATCCAAACATGCCTTGCGACAAACAGGGCACATTGTATCAGCCGGAAATAATGGGATCATGAGCCGATACTTAAGAATAGAACGGTATTCCACTGGTGACATATGTTGACCAAGCCCGTCTATAGGGATAGCTAGTAGGAAATCCTGAGCATGTGACGCGCGTAAACTCTAAAAAACCGCTTTCTGCCTCAAAGTCATATCAAAGTGGACCTCCATATCCTTGACCATTTCACTAAAAAGGGTAGTCGCCAATGTTTGTTGGGTTTTAGAGGGGGCGGTATCCTTATTAGTGAAACAACTAAAATCAAAGCTTGGAATCTTATCACGTAGACAAGCTAAAGCAGAAGCATAATCATCATCCATACCACATACGCCACTGTCACGTAAAATGTGATCTTGTAACACCCAAGATTGGGCCCTCGAGGCCACAAAAGCATAGGAGGAGGCCTCTTTTGCTGAGTACAAACCCAAACCACCAAGACGAATGGGTAAAGAAGCAAGTCGCCACTGTAAGTCTCCAAAGAATGGCCCTCCACATACTACTATGTTCTCAATGGACCCACGCAAACCCTTGTCAAAAAACAAGGCCGCATCCTTCATGTGTACAGGTTGGCAAGTCCTTAGCCCAAAAAAGAGTTTGGAAATACCCATGCATGATCGAAGTAAAAGGAGCTCACTCTGCGGGTCATGTAACAGTGGAAGAAGGCTCATCAAATCAACTGCATTCGTGGCTCTCCTCATGGCCATCCCTCTAATAAAATTGGCGTCTCTACTAACAGCTCCCCCAAGAAGCTTCACACCCGAAGACGGTCTCCGAATATCAATAGGAAACAAACCATCACGGACCTTCACACCATTGCACGAGGGCCAAAATACCTCTGTTTTCTTGATATTAAGTTCAAGACCCAAACCTGGACCACTCACCTTTATAATGTCTAACACCTTGGCAACCTCTTCTGACTCTCCAATAACAGTTCCATCATCAAGATACCAAGCATGAAGAAGAAGCTTGCAATTGTCTCTGATATTATGTACAAGTGGGTGTAATACAAGAGCGAATAGAAGAGGTCCCAATGGGTCACCTTGTTGCACCCCCGTGGCAGACCTGATATATGTGTCTCCTATATACAATCTCGCTGCTTGCCCATATAAGAAATCTACCCACAAAGAAATAGAGGGACATCTCACCCTAACCTCATGGAGTAATGCCATTTAATTTATCATAATTTACAAAAAAAAGTTGATTTCTCTACAATATAATCAATCGTGAAAAAAAAGTTATATGAATTATCATTCTACTACATTTATAAATATCACAGATATTTCAAAAAAAATAATCCTAGCATATAAGTGTGTACAATTACACAAAGTTACACTTTAAACATCTGCACTCTTAAAAATCACTTATAACTTTTTGCTACTAATTCTTTTATTTTTCATTAAATTTTACATATTAAAAAGTTTTTCTCAAAATTGTTATTCAACGATAAAAGCTTTTGCCAAAAGCTTTTTTGGAAAAGCAAGTTACATATTCATTGGTAGCATTAAAGTTCAAATAGCTTTGCAAAAGTCATTTAAAAAAACTATTACTTGTAATGCTAAAAATTGGTCCAATAACTTTTCTAAATAGTAAAAAGTCTTTATAAATGAAGTAAAAAAAGTTTATTAAAATGTCGCACTTATATATGAGGATTTTATAACATTTTAACCACATTTTTAGCTGTTGAATAGTCAACAGTGTTTACATTTTCGGAAAATCATTTAAAAATGTAGTAAACTTACTATTTTTTATGGTTGTGTGTACTAAAATATTTTTTTTCTCGTTGTGTGTATAATAAACTTTCAAATTCTTATAATTGTGTGTATTTTGTGACAATTTTACCTCTATTTTTTTTTCAAATTTTGAAGGATAAAATGGTAATTTTACAACGCAAAATCGTCTCAAAATACAAACAATGATTGAAATTAAAAATTTTAATACACACAATGAGAAAAAAAATTTAGTATATACAACCATAAAAAGTGATAAGTTTACTATATTTTTTAATAAATTTTCCCTTACATTTTTTACAATTTTACCATGATGAATATCCATAAAAAAAATTTACACTTTGAACAATAAACATTTTGATAATATTTTCATATTTATATGTGTAAAAAAACTTATGACACTCATTATTGCCGCATATAGATTATATAATTTTCACATTTTTAACCGTCGTCAAATGACCTTAAAAATATGAATAATTGAACTAGTTTTTTTGTAGTGTTCTAATATTTGCCATCATTTTTTTTAATTCCACTCAATAACCATACTATTATATTTTCTGACACTGTAATCCATGTCCATGCGATTATTTACTCGTGCTATTCTCTGGGATCATGTTCTTTTCTCTTGAAAGTTAAAAATAAAAAAAAAAATTATAAAATAACATCTTATTTATTTATTTGTGTCGACTTTAAACACTTACTATTTAATCTCGTGACTTTACCATTCTACTTGTTTGTTTTGTAATAATATTACCATTATGACCGGCTACATATACCCATCAGTAAATTAATTATTAAAAAAATCTAATATATGTTATTATATCTACGTGGATGTTAGAGAAAAGGTTTGACTCATCCATGGGGGAAAAATATTCGATTTTTCTTTATAAAAAAAATATAATACGCGAAAACGTGCGTTGTCCCCTAAGGTACGACGGTTGGTGCGTTTTCGTGTCGCGTTTCCCCATGGCGCGAGATTTTTTTCCCTTGCACCTTGTGCTCTTAAAGACAAAAATAACAAACTCCAACTCAATAAGATGGTACTGTAATTCACTTTGAACCAGCGGGAAAGGTTCCCTTAACCTGAACATAATTCAATAAGATGGTATTGTTAAATTGTATATTTTCAAGGTTGAAAACATTAAGATCCAATGAAAATTAAGTTACCTGCACATAATCTAAAAGGTGTGGGACTGTTGAAAACACTTATGTCCTAACATGTTCACTGTTAGCTACGAAAACGTATAGCCAGCAACATGAGTATGGAAAGTATATTAGGCATCAGTTTGTAAAAGTATTTATCCACTATTAGATATAGAATTGTGTAATTTGTCAAGTACTAGGAACACTTGCTTTAAATTTCATTGGCTAAGTTCAGCAGAATCACAAAGATACGATTGAACCCCTGTATCTTGTGGTTATTTGTTAGCAACCAGTATTTTAACCATTTAAACCATATTTTTTATTTAAACCAAAAATATTCAACATATTGTTGTTTCAGATCTGGAAAATACAGTAGGTATATTAGTGATACAAAAGGGTAATATAGACAGTTCAGGCTTATATTGGTATAGTCGGAACAAATTTGAAAGTATAATGGTAAAGTCACGAGATTAATTAGTAAGTGTTTAAAGTCGACACATTTTTATAAGTACGAAGGTATTGTATGGCTTTTACCCAAAATAAGAAAATAAGATGTGGCCATATTAAACTTAATTACATAATGACGTGGAAATTACCGTGCCACGCTATCGGTAACAAGTTACCAAATTGGTAACAAGTTACCAAATTGGTAACAAGTTACCAAATTGGTAACTTCGAAACGATTTTGAAAATATTATGGTAAAGTCACGAGATTAAATAGTAAGTGTTTAAAGTCGACACAAATTAATAAGTAAGATGATATCTTATAACTATTACCCTAAGTTTTTATGGATGTTTATGGCTTATAAAGCTTCAATAACTTTTATAACAAACAAAGCCCATTTAAAAGCTAAAATCCTTATAAGAGCATCCACAATGGAAGAAGTGGTAGAAGACTTTTTACTATTTTACAAAGCTTTTTGATATAGTTTTTGCTATTGCATGACAAGTTTTTCACAAAGTTTTTTACAAAAGTTTTGTAAACCTCAAGTCTTTAATAAAAGTCTTTGGGTGCGTTTGATAGAGCTTTATGGGAATGGAGGTATGGGTGTCAAATGCATATATAATGTTTGTTATGTGTTAATGATTGAATGAAAGTGACAGTACCTACCTAATACGATAGGAAGGTAAAGAGCTAACTATCATTCTATCATATCTTATATCATATTTACTTTGTAATATAAATAATTAATTTTTTTTCTCTCACACTCACATAATACATATTTAATTCATAATTAGTCCCACTACTCTATAATCAATCACTTTAAAATTTTATGTATTGTTAATTAAATAAACCCACTAACCTTTCATACCCATTCTTTCAAAACTAAACCAAACACGATTAATAAAGTTATTATACCCAATGTCATACATCTTTTTTATCAACGTCATATCTATAGTGATTCCATCTAACAAACCAAACGCACCCTTAGTCTTTAATAAAAGTTTTAGTCATTTAATAAGCTTGACATTATACATCTTTTTTATCAACGTCATATCTATAGTGATTCCATCTAACAAACCAAACGCACCCTTAGTCTTTAATAAAAGTTTTAGTCATTTAATAAGCTTGACATTAAATGCATTAAATGCATCTAGTCATGTTGTAAGTCTCACGACAAACAACACATCGTACTATCACATTGGATTACTATTTCACCGTTTAATGATCAATTTCCTTGCTGCCTCTCAAGGTACCATTTATAAGTCGAACCAAAAGAAAATATGAATTTTTGACAAAAATATCCACTTAAGAATATATACTATTATATGTTAGTTCCTGAGCTTGGCTATATGATATCTGACTTAAATTTGTAGAAATTTTTTTTATAAAAAACATTTAAAAAAATACAAATCTTCCAATCTTAACTATCCATTAAGATCTCATCTAATGGCCTATATTAATTGTTTTAAATTTAATTAAAAAACATACTTTCATTATAAATTATAATAATTAAATATCTCTCGAACCGTTAATCGTTACGCAAAAATAATTATACCATCGCGACGAGAATTAAATTATCTTTTTTATAGATAGACACTTCTATATTTTCGGCGAATTTTCTTTTTAAATTTTCGCACAGAAAAGTTACATGTGATCTATTACTTTAATAGCACATTTGAATTTGTAGAATCACATGCGATTTCTGGAAATTATAAAATCACCTGTGATTTGTTACTTTTAATATCGCATGTGAATTTATGAAATCACATGCGATTCATGAAATCGCGCATGAATTTTAAAACAAAAAATTAAAGGTGATTTTACAAATCACGTATAATTTTTTGACGAAAGTTTCAACATTGTAATTTCGTCAAAAGTATATAAAAATGATCATCTACTAAATGACAAAAATATTCTTGTCATTACTTTAAAATCACATGTGCTTTTCTGAAATCACATGTGCTTTTGTGAAATCACATGTGATTCTGTGAAATCACATGTGTTTTTTGAAACCATATGTGGTTTTTGTAGTCGAAAATTATACCATCGCGAAAAAAATTTAATTCATATTTTATATATATGCACTTCTATATACTTTTGACGAATTTTTTTTTCAATTTTCGCACACACGGATCACATGTAATTTGGAAAAATCACATGTGGTTTATTACTTTAAAAATCACACGTGAATTTGTAAACCCATGTGTGATTTATGGATTTTTGAAATCACATGTGATTTATTACTTTAATATCACATGTAGATTTATGAAATCACATGTGATATATGAAATCACATATGCTTTTAAAGAAAAACAAATCACAAGTTATTTAAAAATCACGTGTTAATTTTTAACGAAAATTTCAACAAAAAAATCATCGAAACTATATGAAAATGATCGTATACTAAATGAAAATTATTTTGGTTATTGCATTAAAAATTACACGTGATTATGTGAAATCACATGTGATTTGGTGAAATCACATGTGATTCTGTAAAATCACATGTGATTTTATGAAATTACACATGATTTATTTTGAATTTAGTGTTTGACACTTATATTTTCTTTAAACCTCAAACAGTATTGCTACTCAACAATTGTCGATAAGGAATGTACCGTAGTGTTATGACATATAAATATGCAAAAGTGATTTTCAAAGGAATAGATTTTTTCAATCAAAAAAAGCTAGTGGCGTAATTTGTTATTTGTTTGCCTTCGACTATGTAAATAAGTACTCTAATAAATAATAATAAATGTTACTTATTTTTCTAAAAAAAATTTAAAAAAAATCACAAGTGATTTTTCCGAATCACAAGTGATTTTTCTGAATCACAAGTGATTTTTTCGAATCAAATGTGAGTTTTATAGTCAAAAATTTCAATAATAAAAAATCGTCAGAAATATATCAAAGTGCCCGCATAGTGAAAGATAAGAAATTTTTCATCGCGATGGTGTAATTTTCGTAATCTGGCGATTTATATTTTGAAAGATATGTTCTTTTTAAGAAAAAGGTGAAAGATGAGTTTTTATTGTTTGATAGAAAAATGAATTGTTGAGATTCATTATTTAATTCTTTTATTGAATCATGTTATATGTAGAACTCATTCTTTTAAGTCAATAACATCTAAACATACTAATTTATTTGTAACGCAAAGAAAAATGGTTAATTCAACGTCTGGAAAAAATTCATATATTAATATTTTGTTAACTATAAAAATGTAATCTAGTGTCTTTATAGTTGTAAAACAATACAAATAAAACAACCCCTCCTCATTTTAATTGTTGTTCCTCATTCGTGTTACCAAAACCTAAAGTCGGGGGATTACTTGTGCTTGAACTTCTTAAGAAAGTTTGGATAGAATCGACTTAGGCCTGTCTTGCACGATTTTGCTCCTTCAATGCACGAACTTATTCCACCATCGAACTTTTTTTTAGCCTCGAGCATGTCATCAACTTGTATTTTCGTGAGGATGGCTCTTGGGTTTAGGATTCTAAGTGGGCGCTTGAACTTGTCCGCAAATCTTCTACCCATAGGGACTAGAGCCTAATACTTGTTCCACAATTTGTACATCTTTCATGGATTTTAACGGCTCGCTTGATTTGATCACAAACTCTCCATTTGTTGTTGTGTAGTTCAAAACACGAACGTTAATTTAGCAATTATGAAGCACCATTTCTCGATTTGTTCTTGAATGAAAAAGGTGTCAACTAGGTACGTTGAAGTCGTTTAATAAAAGAACTAGTTAGGGTAGATCAAGGTCGCTAGATCGTTTAGCATTTGTAGAAAATGGATGTGGAAACTATCATACTAGTTGTGTTGGATGTAAAATTGTAGCATATGTTTTTTCACCTATTGCTTGTATGCTTCTATCATACTTGCTAACTTGCATACGCATGTCAGTGAAATTATGATTTTGGATTCAATACATTGTAACAGATCTTGTAACACGTCACCAACTGACTAGGAGAAGTTCGCATTAGGATCTTGGAACAATCCACCACCCGATGAAAAAATGTTAAAATTAGAATGCTGAAACGATTCATCACCCGTCAAATAGAAGTCCATATTAGGATCTTGGAAGAATTCATTTCTTAAATATGAGAAGATAAAATGAGGATCCTGAAATAATTCACCACCTGGAGAAGAGAAGTTAAAATGAGGATCATATCTTGGAAAGATTCTACACCCGACGAAGCAAAGTTCACGTAAGACCCTAGAAAAGTTCACCACCCGACGAAGAAATATTAACATTAGGATCTTGGAACAAGTCACCACCCAACGAAGAAATGTTAACATATGGATGTTGAAACAAACCAACACTCGACGAAGAGAAGTTTACATTAGGATCCTGGAACAATTCACCACCCGGTTATTAATAGTGTATAATGGTTTTATTCATATAATTTTAAGAGACATACTTAAATGAAACTATGTATATCTTAGAAAATTGGAAAATCCCAAAGATATACATGGATTGTTATTTAAACTCACTTGTGAGCTGCCTTTTCCATTATTGAAGCTCTTATTTGATATGAGTTCTCTTCTATGAACCTTCTCACTTCCATGAGAGACCTCAACGTTTTTTTACTGTCTGGATGGTGATAGATCTATACATATTTTATTTTTTAGTCATATAATCAGAAGCATAAAATAAAGTAAATAATCATTCGATGTGTATATATAACTTACCTTGTCAACTCTACCATTCCCATTATTTTCTAGGCGGCTTCGTTTTTCAATTTTCCAGCCTTTCATATTTGGTAGTAGTTCTCGGGGGACAAGAGTTCTTTCTCCACCTTTATTTAGCTGCCGAATAACACAAATTAGTTAGAAAGTCTAGCAAACTGAAAATAGCAGGTGTATGTGGTCTTGTCAAAGTTTTTAACAGTCCCGATGTCAAGGGTTCATGCTTTCTCTACCTAATGAAGGATAAGTCCTAGGCCTCTATGAAATATGTATAAGGAAATGAGCAAATGTACAACCACATGGTCACAAGTATCACATAGAATACAAGACTCCCAAAATGATTGAGATAATAAATATATCGCTAGGTACAGTGCAAGAAGAATGGCAAGGATGCACACTTTCTTTACGCATGAAGTTTATCTTGATTTAAATAAAAGGATAGAAAAGAAATCAATTAAGTTTACCTCCTCGATTTTGTTTGATTTAAAGAGATCTTCAAGGGTGAATTCCTTCTCTAATATCTCTTTACGTTCGTAAGAAGCCCCTTTTTTCTCTTCTTTGATGAACAATTACCCTGGATCATGTTTTGGTAATAAATCATTTATATACATATTGAGTAGATCCTTAAAAACGTTACATTGTTGGTACATTAGGGACCGAAAGAATCAAAGTTCCATATACATATACGGTTATGATAATAAGTGTTTGATTTACCAAGATCATTAAAAACGCTATTTCATGCATCACGATTCATGGTAGTTAACATATTACACATGAAAATTGAACAAAAAGGAAACTAAGGTGCATATGAATGACATTCAGATGGAAAACACACACACATACACACTGAGGACATACACATAAAATGATCGATATAGTGTTGTGTGATTAAAGCAGCCAAATAGTACAAATTTTTCTCTTTATAGTTTGCTAAAATGAAATCATGACTCATTTTTTTTGGTGTGTTCTTATTCCTATCTTATTTTTATATATATTTTCTATCAAGTATCTAATAAATAAATAATGCAACATCAAATCAACTTTATAACTAATATTACCGGACTAGATGGTGGTTGTTGAACAATCATCGTCAATCCGCCTATAAAAGACGGATGAGGAATCATCTCCCATCCTGTAAACAAAGGTTCTTGTACTACTTGGTTGTTTGACATATTTGTTCAAACTATTTAAGCCTTAAAACTGAGATGAGAAGTGTAATGAGAGAAGTGATAGTAAAGAGACATGTTGTGTGTTACAGTTTGGTTTATGTTAGCCAAATTTATAGTCATTGTTATGCAATTATTTATTACAATATCAAATATTTATTCAATGTATTTGAAAATTTGCATATACTGTTGTTAATGTGTTACATATTTTGTTTGAGGATCATCTACAAATTAGTTAATACATTAAATCAAAAGATATTCATATTGATTGTCGGATTAAGTAACTATACAAATATAAAATGCATCAAATGTTTCACTATATTATTTGGTAACTAATTTACTAGTTTTTTTCTTGATATGGTCAATTACATAAGCTCATTATGCACCAGAAACGAATATACTTGATTTACATATGTACCTACAAATACAATCATGGATGTATGGTTTGTTGAGGGTGACATAAAATACGACTATTTACAATTTCTATTAATAGAAATACTACCACTTTGGGTAATAAATAACGAATTCATTTTTGCATTTTGTAGAAACAATTGATGGTCTATGTTTCTTTTTTGTGATGTATCAATTTAATTGTATATTTTAGTAAAAACAAATAGATAAGTTTGATTGAGTGTATCATAAAACTTTTGCTTGGAATTAATATTACAAACTTTTTAAAAAATTAACTAATTGATGTAAAATTAGCATTATTATTTTAAAAAGTGTGAGAGATAAAGTAAAAAATAAATGCATATTTTTTAAACCACAGATAATAATCATGGGATGAAGTGAGTAATATATCTTAATTGCCGTTTTTGTTATTAAATGTTTTTCCTCAGCTTGGTATTATTATTATTCCCATGTAATAAAATAGGCTTTTAATTTATTAGTATTAAATTACAAAACATACATATTTTTTATGTAACTAGTCATGCATAGTCGTGTCTTTCACAAATCTTTATTTTGTAATAAGAAGTCAAACTTTAACCATGATTATTTGCTTAAAAATCTATTATACACTATCCTCTAAAGGATTACTCAAAAAACAAAAGTTCTTTGTAGAACATGCTCCAAAGAGAGACTAAAGCGCTTCATCTGGGCCTTTAAATTGTTTTCAAATTTAATCTTATGGTTGAGATATAAAGGGGTATTTTTGTAATTTTGCATTCTTACTAACCAAATACACAGTGTAGGTAATTTCTCCTTCATTTCCACCCACCCACACACACGGTTAGAAAAAACACACACCCAACACTGTCGTCGCACTCTATTGCCAAATTACCGTCGTCCCACCCTAACGCTTTCATTAACCACCATCGATCGTACATCACCGCTGGCGATATTGATGTGTTAAAATAGATATTTTATCTATTATTCATTTTGCTATGTGTACTTGATAATGTATATTATTACTTTAAAACTTTTACTTTATGTATTAAAATGATGTAGTAACAAGAACTTGATGGATGAAAAGTTTCTGGTAAAATGTCTAAAAGGATGGGAGCAACATAATATATATTTCTAATGGGTTATGATCTACTAGTATACAAATTTGACCAAATTTAATTATAAAACAAAAAGATACCAACTCAGGCTCACTGAATGCACAACTGATGTATAAGGTTTTGGCATGTCGTCTTTTAGCAATTTGATGTTTCTTATTTGTTATATTTTCTTATTCATCCGTTATTGGTATGTTGTCCTATGTGAACCAATTCAGAACTCAAATTATTAGATTTCTTATTGTATTCATAACAGTAGGTCTAGGGATGACATCACGTTGATGGTTCCAATTTAAAGAGATCTACAAGGTAGGACTAAATATGGGCCAATGGATGCTCAAATATATTCGAAAACCAAAGAAAAGGGACGTAATGTTAGTGATACTAAAGGAATGCTAAGGTGAAGCTCGACGTTACCGTTTCAAATGAAGATGGTTGGGAAGAAAAACTTTATGTTATGTTTCATGTGTGCTTCTTTCATGGGTTGTGACGAGAAGTATGAACTCTTTGTTGACATAAAAAAGCTTCACCTAATGATGACAGTGGAAAAGAATAATTTGTAAGTATGGTTCTGAACGTGTTGTGTATTTTTGCTATAAACTGTTTTTTTTTTGTGGTGGCTTAATTTTCTTGAAATTTGCTACATTAGGTTTACGTGCGTCTTTTATGTTAGGTGTATAATTAAATTTGAAGTTCAATTATGTTGTATTACATGAGGTAATTTTTCATCTCTTGTGTCACCAGTTATATTGAAATATATCCTATTTCTTATAAGAGTTTGTTTGGTTCTTCAGTTTTGCCTTAAAGTATTGGGCTTATAGTTATGATTTGTTGTTTGTTACCATCTTAAATCCAAATAGTATTGCATGGTGTCTAAATACTAAATTAGATAAATTAGCTGAATTTTGAACACACTTGTCAGAGGGTTTTGATTTATATGTTTTCTCAACCACATATAATTTATTTCTCTCTCATCTTTTTTTATTCAATAAATATTATTAAAATCAATTTATAATATATACTATGGTTTTTGCCCGCACTTCACTGCGGCGCGAAGGGCGGGCGTTTTTTGCAAGAGTTTTATTGTGTCTACAATGTTAGTTGATCCAGCTTGCACAACCTAGGCCAAAGGTATTTCTGGATTTACTCCAACACGGGGTACCCGTTTGGAAATAATCAGCTACCATTTTTAATAAAAGTTATATCTTCAATAATTTTTTATATTTGTGTGGTACCTACAATGATTTGAATTTTATTCTCGCGTGATCTAGCAAGCTTAGGTCGGTTCTGATCTACGCCATTCGTATCTGCTCCTCAACATGGCGTGATCTATATAGAACAAACAAAAACATTATGTTATTTATCACAATAAAATTACCTCTAACGGTTTTCGTTATATAAAAGTGAAACAAAAAATCCATGACACTGTTCTATAGGATCTAATAATGTACCTCTGCGTGAGTTGTACATGGTCCAATGAACAATTTACGTTCGTATGTCTATTCTAGAGCCTATGCATATTTAAAACAAAATTCAACTTGCGATTCACATCTTGATCCTAAAAAAGCAAGTACAATTTTGTGCATCATTACATAGTAGAAAAATACATGGTTATAACACACTTTTTCATCCTAAAGATATGAACTTGTTCTCTCGTACGTACATTACAAACATCATGAGTTCCTCGCTTTAAAAAATAAATTTATATATAAGCAAGTTGACATCTTAATTCACTCATAAATAGTTAGATAAGCAATTACCGTACTGGAGACTGTTAATCTGTTTGGTATCAACTATCAGATGCAATAAGCATATAAATATTTCAAAGGGATGCTCGGATGTTCTATTTAATTATGCTTATCTCCTTAATGAAAAGTTTCAAATAAGAAAATACCTAGCTGCACCTCTAAAGTGAATTCTACACGACATGCTTAACCACTTTAAATAAAAGCATAAATAAGCTAATCCAAACACCCTTTGTAACACATTATATTTAAATTACATGAACACATATTAGTTCAATTTTTTTTTTCTCTCATACAGTACTATTTAAGGATCACATAAGCATTTTAAATAACGAAAGAAAAATCCCAATGTGATATGAGTTAGCAGCTTTGAAAACGTGTTCGGTTGTTGTATCTGTGTTAGTTGTTCTTGCAAGCCTAAAGTCATGTCCTACAACTACTCAAGAGCAATTATTATCAAATAAGAAGGAAAAAAACTTGGAAAAGTGATATTCAAAATTCCTTACGTTATAGCAGCCTAGAAGCATGAAATGACAAATTAACTAATATTTCTTATGTACTTACGGTTTCTAATTATTGTGGTCCCTCAGGTATGGCTGGCCTATCTACTAACTTAATTTTTAGTACACATTGTCTATCAATAATCATTTGTTATTTTCATAGTTGTCAAAGTAAAAAAGAAAGTTAGCTGATGCTCCTCATCCAAGCAGATGTACATGAATAGTACATAATCCCCTGATAAAAGCACAACAATACAGCATTATCAATGACTATATGGTATCCATATGGAAAGTTTCTGAAGAAAATGGGTCCTATCTAGGCAAGGTGTACTCCATGATCCCATTATTCGTTCTCGCTAGCAATGACAGTTAGATGCATCGAGTGTTATTTAACAGTAGTATGTTTCTGTTGTTTGTTAGAATACTATTACTCCTTAATTTCAATGTAGGTATGAACGTTAATGTTAATTCCCATGTAATATGTTTGTAGCATGCATTTAATTCCCATGTTTGTATGAATACTACTCTTAATTACCATGTTTTCTTAACTAATACAATTGTGCCATCGGAATCTAATTTCAAAAACAATATTTAAAACCCCCTAATAAAATAGTAGTCATCTTACCAATCTAGCCAACCCACTCGATCCCAACCGCTCATCAGCACTACCCTCAGTCGCAATATGTAACAAAAACCTATTCCTAGGATTATAAACTGCCAATAAACAACCTAAACCTGAAATGTAATAAATGTTCCAGACCATAGCTTATTTGTAGTTTTAGTTCATATTAAAGTTGGAACATACTTTATTTTCTCAGTTGCCAATGCATACCTTAGTAATGCTCGTAGATCGTTGCTTTGAAAAGTTAAAACTCACTTGCCGGATACCTCAGCATCTTCTCTGTAACTGCCATCTTGCTGATGTGGACCCCTGCAGCTTGCGGTTTCTTTATTTTTAGAGGTAACATAAAGGTGTGTAAGAAATTCATCTATAACGATGAGACACATTCATCGTATATTAATTACAATATTGCTTTAAATATATTTCAATTCTCAAATTAAATAAATAAATGAGTGTGTATGTATAAATAAAAAATTTAGAATGGATACTACTTACTTTTTCATTGTGGTTGTCCATCTGAATGTGTGAAGCAACGATAACGAAATTCCCGGGTAGGCTTTGACCATAGCCCGATGAGAAATACCCCAAACGGATAAAATACGCAAATAGTTACATTACAATTAAAATAAATAGTTTTCAAGTCAACACACGGTGGAATAGGAGATTACCTTTTAAGAGTGCATCACAAACTTCCACAATCGCCATTCACTGGTTGAAGTAATTGTGAAATGCTTTGAGAGTTCTTTGCATCAAGAACGCGGTTTTCACAGGTGGTTTGTGATGGCAGAATTTGCAGTTTTGTGGCAGATGTTTCATTTGTTGCAGCTGGACACTAAACGAAACCAGATGACAATATTAGTTCTATTCCTCTCAACAAACCTCATCTTTATCTTTTTTTATAATAATTTACTCGACAATATAAGAGATCCTATTTCTAAAATGAACTAACACACCTTGCCTGGTCTAGGCGTTACTCAGATAACATACCACCCAATATTTTACATGTTAGACACACATAAAAGACCCATTCAACAAAATGGTAAACAATAAAATCAGACAATCTTTAAAATTTACACATTTGCAGGTGTATTAAACAACATCTAAACACCACCCTTAATACCAACTTGAAAAAAAGAAATCTACTCACGTTGAATGCTTTAGTTGCTCGATTCAACGTATCCAAAGGCTGACATAAAGTCCTAGCATTTGCATCAACATTTTGTGAATGATCATCCGAAACACACCTTCTTACATACTGAACATTAATGGGAGTTCGTTTTGGCTCATATTATCAGGTTATGGATTATTTGATTTTGAGTTTATGTTCCATAATCTCACTCTGAAACTCAGATAGGTAGATAATCGAAGAAAGAGGATACATCCGGCATGGTTGCAAATCAAGAAGTTTGCCCTGCCAAGAGTCGAACAATATCAGCTTTAATCGATCGATCATACCGAGATTCATCACATCCTCGTAACAGTTTCTCCTTATGAGGGTTAGACTGAATCGAAGACTAAACGGTATAAATGAAAGAGCTTAATAAGTGTAAAAACACTTATCCTTTTACCGCTTATTTATAATAATAACAAGACCAAAACGTGTATTTAATGTCGTAAAAGGCGGAATTATGCGTGGTTTGTGTTTTAGGACAAAAATATGAAAAAGGAAAAAACACGGGTTTTCACGGGCTTTTATCGAAGAAAAAGACAAAAGACGAAGTCAAAAGATCAAAAGTGCAAGAAGAACAGAAGTCAAAGGCCTAATCTGAAGATTTATCAAAGAAAAAGTCTAAAGACGGAAGTTTGATGAAGTCGAAGAACCAAGTCAACTAAAAGAACAAAATTAGAAGACGAGTTCATTTTATCATTCGACTAATCCCGAGACAAAGTCGAGAAAGACGAGTTATTTAAAAAGCCGAGAAGACAAAAGAAAGAAAGAAGGAAGCACAACCACCTACCAACTCTCCTCTCCTGTAAATAGAAGACCTCATTCTCATTTTTGAGGTGTTAGCTAATTAAGTTTAGAGCTCCATTTATTGTTTTTCAAGCTTTTCATATTGTCTTTCTTTCTTAAAGTTTATCATGTAAGATCCTTAATCTTCCTTTTTAATTTGTGTCGAATCTTTATCTTAAATTAAAAGCTTTTTATAATCTATCTTATTCTTCTTTTCTTATTTTAATCTTGATTTTGATTCGGTTCAAGTATATAATTTGTTTCATCTTGATGTTTATTTGATTAAAGTTACTATTTTTCCATTGTTCTTATCATTTTCATGCGATTGGGTGTCTCACCTATTTGTGCTTTTTGCTTATTTCGTGTTTAGCTTATTTTCATTTAAGTGTTTTTAGAAGTTTAATTTTTTAAAGTTTATTTTATAAATCTTGCTTATTTAGTGTTTTGAAAGTTTTTCATACGTGGTTTATTTACTTCTCTTTGATATTGATTTGGTTAAGTTTCGGTAAGTGCTTATTAGAAAAGTAGTTATTACATTCTGTTTATTTTCATTTTACAGTCCATCGTAAAGTTCTAAGGGTTTTTAAGGTTCCGATTGAGTGTTGTGATCGCATAAGCCTTAGGGTTTCTACTTGCGATCAAATACTGCGATCACAAACTACGATCCAAATTGCGATCAAAAGCTGCTATCCAACTACGATTTCGAGTTGCGATCGCTGATTGTGATCCAGGTTGCGATCGTAGGTTGCGATCGTTGGTTGCGATCGTTGTTGCGATCGTTGGTTGCGATCGTTTTCGCGATCGTTGGTTGCGATCGTTGTTGCGATCGTTGGTTGCGATCGTTGTTGTGATCGTTGGTTGCGATTGTGGACTGCGATCACTCATTGCGATTGTGGACTGCGATCACTCATTGCGATTGTGGACTGCGATCACTCATTGCGATCGTCAGTTGCGATTTGAGTTGCGATCGCTCGTTGCGATCCGATCGCAACACTTTGAATTTTTTTTCTTACTTAGTTGTTTTTTTTCAAGGTTTCTTTCTTTCCCACCATTTTTGTCAAATTTAATTTTGTATTGTCTTGTCTTATTTTATTTTTAAATTTTCTTTTTATTAAGTCTTAAATCCGTTTAATCTCTGTATATTTGTCATTTGTCTTAACTCATTTTAGTAGATATAGATAATTAAAAGCTCCCCTTTTAGTTACCAAAAACAATAAGTCCACCATAAACCGTGATCAATTCGAATTGAATCGAGTACGAACAACACTACAACTCAACAACAACATCAACAAAAGAAGTCATATTAAAATGGCGCCGCTGCCGGCTCTTTTCGTAAAGATTAACGGTTTTTGTGAGAAAAATTAGATTTTGGGATCCGTTCTCTTGGGAACGTTATTTTCATAGCATAAAAAATTCAAAAAATCAAAAAAAAAATTCAAAAAAATCCAAAAAAAAGATAAAAAATCAAAAATACTGTTTTGCATTTTTAGTGTATGCGTACTCGATATTCGTCTAATCTTGAGCCCGAGACTCGTAGAGACTTAGATATGGCCGGTGTGCATAATAATAATAATCCACCTCACCCCGTTGTGAATAATAACAACCATCACCCTCAACCCGATCTTCGTACGATGGAGGAGCTATGCCAACCAACTATGAATGGACGTGGAGGACCGATTGCGTCGATGCAAATCACGGCTCCCGAATTTTCGTTGAAGCACCACATGATCCAACAAGTTCAAAATGCTTGCCCATTTCGCGGATTACCGGATGATGATGCCAACAAACACCTCGATAAATTCATAACCGTCACTCAAAGCATGAAATTGCCCGGTGTTACCATGGATTTTCTTCGCCTTCATCTTTTTCCACACACTCTATCCCACCATGCCGAAAAATGGTTTGATCATCTTCCTAAAAACTCAATTCATACATGGGACGAGATGACTCAAAAATTTTTGTCAAGATATATTCCACCATCCATGGTAACTAGTCTTAGGAATCAAATCAGTGGTTTCACTCAAGAACCTGATGAGTCTCTTTTCAATGCTTGGGAACGTTATAATGTCTTGATTGATCGTTGTCCTAACCATAATATGCTCTCCGTCACTCTAATTGATACTTTCTACAATGGTTTAACTTTTCGTGATCGTGATACGATTAATGCAGCCGCTGGTGGTACATTTATGAAAAGAAGACCCGACGAGTGTAGAGAGCTTATAGAGAACATGACCACTCATCACAAAAATTGGGATTCATCTGCATCTTCAAGAAATAATCTGAGGTTAAATGTTTCTTCTACTTCCTCCAACCCCGAGATAACCAAACTCACCCAACTCACCCGCCAACTAGCCGAGATGAACAAAAATTTCTTAACCATGGCTACGAACCAATTTCTACAAGTTAAAGCTGTAGCACTTTCTTGTGAGACTTGCGGCGATCCTCATTCATACACCGATTTTCCTTCTAACTCATGACAATCAAGAAAACGTGTATGCGGCTAACGGTAACTTTTCCACGAGAGGCTATCAAGCACGTCCTCAAGGTGACCGCAATTTGCTAAGTTATCGTTCAAACAATTTTCTTTCACTACCCGGTTTTCCTCCTCAAAACCAAAATAACCTCAATCGCAACAATCAAAACCAACCTCGAGCTCCTAATCAATATCAAACCCAAAGAAACCCATATCCACCTCAAGGAAATAATCAAGTTCACCAATCACCCACCTATCAACCACCCGCTTACCAAGCTCCACCTTTTAACCAACCCACGACATTTAATCACGAGGTCGAAACTTACATGAGGACTAATGACGTGCTGGTGAAGAATCTTCAGAGCCAAATTATTAACTTGAAAGGTGACATGGCTAAACAAGGGAATGATCTTCGAGCCGAGCTTAGGAATGACATGCGAAACTCTTTAAGCAATCAAACGAATGACTTACGGGATATGATGGCTAGTTTCTTCCAAAGTAATCAACCCTCTACTTCGGGTTCTCTTCCGAGTAACACCATTGCTAATCCAAGAGGGGAGATGAAATCAATCGCTACCCGTAGTGGAAAAGGCTATAAGGAACCTGAGATTCCTAAACCTACTCCGGTGATTGTGACAAAGGATAACGAGCAACCTTCACCAATTCCTTCACCTTCCAACCCTACCCCTCCACCACCAAAGGATGTGAGTGAGCAATCTATTCAAAAGCCTTCATCTCAACCCGAAATACCTTATCCTTCAAGGTTGAGGAAAGAGAAATTGAAGAACAAGGATGATATTCAAGTTTCAAACTTTCTTAAAATGTTTAAACAACTGAATTTCAACATCTCCTTTTCTGAGGCGCTCGCTCACATGCCTAAATATGTTAAAATGTTCAAAGATCTTCTAAGTGATAAGGAAAAAGTTCTTGATATTGCTCAAACCTAACTTAATGAGAATTGCTCCGTGGTTATTTTAAGGAAATTACCAACCAAACTTGGTGATCCGGGTCGCTTTCTCATTCCTTGCAACTTTCCCGGGGTAGAGAATTGTATGGCCCTAGCCGATCTAGGTGCTAGTATCAACTTAATGCCTTTAAGCGTTTGGAAACAATTATCTCTACCCGAGCTAGTCCTCACGCGAAACATTGGAGTTAGCTAACCGTACGGTTGCTTATCCGGTGGGGATAGCCGAAGATGTCTTCGTCGGTGTCGACAAATTCACCTTTCCGTCGGATTTTGTCGTTGTTGACTATGAAATGGATCCCCGTGTTCCCTTAATTGTGGCACGGCCCTTCTTGAAAACCGGGCATACATTGATTTATGTAGCCGCGGGTGAACTTATCATGAGGGTCGGGGATGATAAAATCGTTTTTAACATGGGTAAAATTTCTAAGCAACCTTATGAACACGAGAACGTTAATTTTATTGACGTACTTGATGAGGCTTGTGAAGAACATTTCAAAGACGCTTGTAAAAGTGGTCTCTCTCCTTTACCTCATGTTGAGAACATAGCTTCTATTGCTCCATCATTGACTCCATTTGGAGAAAGTGACTTTCTTTTGAAAGAATTTGAAGCAAATTTAGGGGAGGTGGACATAAAATATGACAATTCTCCCTCCGATTGGGAAGAAGACATTCGTACCATTGAGAAACTTCTCAATGAGGACCATATTTCTCCACCTACTCCTAAGGAAGTTACAAACGATGATCCGAATTTGATTAAGCATTCCATCGACAATCCTCTGGATTTAGAGCTTAAGGATTTACCGTCTCATCTTGAATACGTTTTCCTAGAAGACAATAAGAAGTTACCCGTCATCATTGCAAAGGACTTAAAAGAGGATGAAAAATCTCGACTTATCGATGTGCTCAAAAATCATAAGAAAGCAATTGCTTGGAAATTTCCAACATCCGCGGAATTGATCCTAACTTTTGTACTCATAAAATTCTCATGGAAGATGACTTTAAACCCGCAATCCAAAGCCAAAGAAGGGTTCATCCAAAAACTCATGACGTCATCAAGAAAGAACTTATCAAACTTCTAGATGCCGAAATGATTTACCCTATTTCGGATTCGCCATGGGTTAGTCCCGTCCATTGTGTGCCTAAGAAAGGCGGAATAACAGTTGTTCCCAATGAAAACAACGAGTTGATTCCTACTCGACTTGTCACGGGTTGGCGAGTTTGCATAGACTATCGCAAGCTCAATGATGCCACTCGTAAGGATCATTTTCCTATTCCTTTCATGGATCAAATGCTCGAGCGTTTAGCGGGTAATGACTAATATTGCTTCTTAGACGGTTTCTCCGGGTATTTTCAAATTCCCATCGATCCAAAAGACCAAGAGAAAACCACATTCACTTGTCCTTATGGAACATTTGCTTACAAAAGAATGCCTTTAGGATTATGCAATGCTCTTGGGACTTTCCAAAGGTGTATGATGGCTATATTCCATGACATGGTTGAAGAAACTATGGAAGTCTTTGGATGATTTTTTAGTCTATGGTGATTCTTTCTCATCTTGCCTTGCCAATTTAGAACGTATGCTTAAACGGTGCGAAGACACTCGTCTCGTTATTAATTGGGAAAATGTCATTTCATGGTAAAAGAAGGCATTGGCCTTGGTCATAAAATTTCCAAAGCCGGTATCAAAGTCGACCATGCTAAAGTTTACGTCATTGCTAAATTGCCTCCACCTACCATCATTAAAGGAGTTAGGAGTTTTTTAGGTCATGCGGGATTTTATCGTCGTTTCATCCAAGATTTTTCTAAGATAGCTCAACCAATGACTCACCTCTTAGAAAAGGATGCTCCTTTCATCTTTTCTCAAGAATGTCTCGATTATTTCGAACTTCTTAAAGGTAAATTAACTAAGGCACCGGTCTTGGTCTCTCCAAATTGGGAGTTACCTTTCGAGCTCATGTGCGATGCTAGTGATTTCGCGGTAGGAGTGGTTTTAGGTCAACGAGTGAACAAACACTTCCAACCAATCCATTATGCTAGCAAGACAATGACGGGGGCTCAATTGCATTATACCACTACCGAAAAAGAGCTTTTAGCCGTAGTGTATGCTTTTGAGAAATTCCGCCCCTAACTTGTGCTTTCCACCACCATTGTTTACACCGATCATTCCGCCTTGAAATACTTGTTGACCAAGCAAGATTCTAAACCGAGACTCCTTCGTTGGGTTTTGCTCCTCCAAGAATTTAAAATTGAAATTCGTGATAAAAAGGGAGTGGAAAACCTCGCCGCGGATCATCTTAGTAGACTCGAGGATCCTTATCAAGGGGAACTTCCTAATCAAGAGATTAATGAGTACTTTTCCCATGAGGCCTTAATGTCTATTAACTACAATCTTGACGATACCCCATGGTTTGCGGACATTGCAAACTATTTAGCGGGTGGTGTTCTTATGGAAGGGTTAACGTCCCAACAAAAGAAAAAATTCTTTAAGGATATTAAACACTATTATTGGGACGACCCTCACCTTTTCAAGCAATGTGCGGATCTTGTCATTCGTCGGTGTGTTGATGGGCCAGCAGCTTTACTAATCCTTGAAGCTTGCCCCAAAGGACCCACCGGTGGTCACTTTGGTCCTAACTATACCGCGAAGAAAGTTTTCGACTCCGGATTTTATTGGCCCTCCATTTATCATGACGCTCATGAAATGGTTAAACATTGTGATGCTTGCCAAAGACAAGGCAAGATCACACATAAAGATGAGATGCCTCAAAATTTCATCCAAGAATGTGAAATCTTTGACGTCTGGGGCATCGACTTTATGGGGCCATTTCCATCATCTAAAGGGAACAAGTACATCCTCGTAGCCGTTGACTACGTATATAAATGGGTTGAAGCAAAAGCTTTACCTACAAACGATGCGAGGGTGGTTGTGAGCTTTCTGAAACAAATATTTGCTCGATTCGGTGTTCCTCGTGCTATCATTAGTGATCGCGGGACTCATTTTTGCAATGATCAATTTGCTCGAGTCATGGCTAAGTATGGTGTCAATCACCGTCTTTCCACCGCGTATCATCCACAAACTAATGGTCAAGCCGAGATCTCTAACCGTGGACTTAAGAGAATCTTAGAGCGTACCGTGGGAGAGCATCGTACCTCATTGGCCGATAATTTAGATGATGCTTTGTGGGCTTTCCGTACTGCATATAAGACACCTATTGGTTGCAGTCCATATCGTCTTGTGTACGAAAAGGCTTGCCACCTCCCCATTGAGTTGGAGCATAAGGATTATTGGGCCTTGAAATGGGCTAATTTTGATATCAACAAAGCCGGTGATCTTAGGAAGATCCAACTCAATGAACTTAATGAACTGAGGAATGAGGCTTATGAGAATTCATTGAACTACAAGGAGAAAACCAAGCTCATTCATGATTCCAAGATTAAGAACCGAGAGTTTCACATAGGTGATCAAGTTTTACTCTTTAAATCTCGATTGAAATTTATTTCGGGCAAGCTTAAATCTTGTTGGTCTGGTCCATTCACCGTTGCCAAAATCTTCCCTTATGGCACCATTGAGTTATCGCAACCAAATGGGCCAAACTTTAAAGTGAATAGCCAACGTGTTAAGTTGTACTTTGGTGAGGACATCTCTCATGAGATGATTCCATCTCTCGCCATGTTTCCCTTGAATTAGTTCTGGGTCGAGTCAGGCTCGTGACTCGGTTATAAAAAACAAGCACTTCTCGGGAGGCAACCCGATGATCTATCCTTTACCCGTTTTTATAATAAGTGTAGGGGGGCTACATAGGTGTTTGTTGTCTTGTTTCTTATGATGTGCAGGGATTAAAGCTTTCAAAGAGTACTCTTGATGACTTTTGACGACCCGTGATCCCGTGTTCCCGTCTTCTCGGTTCTATCCTAAACTTTTGTGATTCAATATTTCATATCTTATATGTTGACATTGAAATCACTATAGTTGTCTCTTCCTTAGCAAGATTTAAACAAAGTGCACAATGTCCTAAGTGTAGGGGAATTTACTCCCACATGCTTAAACATTGAGGACAATGTTTATATCAAGTGTAGGGGGGACTTCTATTGAAGTTAAGTGGGCTTTTCCATGAATTTGTCCTCATTTTAACCAAAAAATTTAACTTTTCGACGTTTTTCAAAATTTTTGATCTATTTTGGCCTAGTAGTATTTTCCATTTATTTTCTTTTATGTTCTCTCCTTTTATCATCGCATCGTATGTATATATTTCATTTCAAGAATAGAGTCAAAAGAAAAATAATCAAAATAAAATGGTTTTAATGAGTTTAGATATCTTTGATATATTAGGCCCGTCATGAATCTTTTGACTCAACCCGAGTTTACTTATCCAAGTTTACTATATCTAGTATCCTTAACGTGTTTAAATCAAGTTTTGCTAGGCTTTTATATAGGGAACTTTAAAACGCGAAAGTCTTAACCCTTACAGGTTAAGAACAAGAACTTTTCGCAAGTTCCTATCATTGATCCTAGAGAGTCGTTTATCAAAGGAACTTTAAAATGTAAATTCTAAACTTGAAAAAGTCTAAGAAGATGCAAGATCCTATAGATGACTTGAAAACCCAAAACTTTGATTTATTTGGCTAAGCATCCACGAGTCTCATTGCTTGAGATTTTAAATTGTGGAGATCGAGAGATGATAGAGTCAATTATAAGTTTGGTATTCTTTCATGAATTTATGTGAGTTAATTATGAGCTTTTTCTCCCATCGCTTGTTAAATAAATATAATTGCAATAAGTAAGGTCCTACGATTTGAAAAGTTACTTAGCTTCTAGCACAAGATCGTTTAAAAGTTGCTCGGTATTAATTAAAGTTCATAGCCAAGGCATAACTTATTGAAGCGGGATGCGAAGATTGACGAGTTCGAGAAGGCCCTAACAAGGCACGAGGGCTACATTTTGTTGCTAAAGATCCAAAGTGATATGAAGAATCATTTAACAAAAATCAATATGAAGGATCAAGACACACGACGAAAAGCAAATACTCCCTTAAAGATCATAGAGAAGTCTATCCGAAAAGACCCTAGCAAGGTATGAGGATAAATAGATCCAAGTCCTAAAAGGAGGCGGATCGTTGTATATCAAAATCCCAAATAAAGATTGGAGAAAAATGTAGAAGTCGTGGTCCAAGCATGAAGAATCTCTCAAAAACTTCAAGTGAAGAAATTCCTATTATGAAGAGAAGACCATTATTTCAAGAACGTCTCTCAAGATTCGAAGTATGAAGTAAATGCCAAATATCGTTCCGAGAAAGGTCTCAAATCGTGAAGCGAGTTATGCCAAGATATGAACTCTATGAGGTTTCGAGAAACAGTTTTAAAAGATTTCGTCCTTTAGCTAACTATTGATTAAATCGTCCTACTTTATTTTCAGCCTAAATAAGCTATCGAAATAAGTCAACAATGCATCCTCGTGATCATTCAAGACAACAATAAAATATAAGAGATACACCTAGGAATAAGGGAGTCTAAGTGAATAATTGAGCCACATGAGTGATTGTTAGCTTACTAACTTATAATAACAATGATCTCGTTTTTAAGCTTAGTATAGGGAACGTGAAACTTGAGGGTGATAAACATTCATGACAACCAAAGCCCTAATGTAAGTCTTCGATCTCTTTACTTGTTCTTCCTTCAAGAATTTTGTAATTTTCTAGTTTTTTAGTTTTCTTAGTGTCTAGTATTTAATAAAGGCCAAGGTGGGTTAATTATGATGAAAAATGTAAATCGTGCTTTGAAATTAATGCATTGCATGAGGGCATTGCAATGGTCAAGTGTAGGAGATTTAATAAGTGTAAAAATACTTATCCTTTTATCGCTTATTTATAATAATAACAAGACCAAAACGTGTATTTAATGTCGTAAAAGGCGGAATTATGCGTGGTTTGTGTTTTTATTATGTTTTAGGACAAAAATATGAAAAAGGAAGAAAACACGGGTTTTCACAGGCTTTTATCGAAGAAAAAGACAAAAGACGAAGTCAAAAAATCAAAAGTGCAAGAAGAACGGAAGTCAAAGGCCTATTCTGAAGATTTATCGAAGAAAAAGTCTAAAGATGGAAGTTTGACGAAGTCGAAGAACGAAGTCAACTAAAAGAAGAAAATTAGAAGACGAGTTCATTTTATCATTCGACTAATCCCGAGACAAAGTCAAGAAAGACGAGTTATTTAAAAAGTCGAGAAGACAAAAAAAAAGGAAGCACAAACACCTACCAACTCTCCTCTCCTATAAATAGAAGACCTCATTCTTATTTTTGAGGTGTTAGCTATTTAAGTTTAGTTCTCCATTTATTGTTTTTCAAGCTTTTCATATTGTCTTTCTTTCTTAAAGTTTATCATGTAAGATCCTTAATCTTCCTTTTTAATTTGTGTCGAATCTTTATCTTAAATTAAAATCTTTTCATAATCTATCTTATTCTTCCTTTCTTATTTTAATATTGAGTTTGATTCGGTTCAAGTATATAATTTGTTTCATCTTGATGTTTATTTGATTAAAGTTCCTATTTTTCCATTGTTCTTATCATTTTCATGCGATTGGGTGTCTCACCTATTTGTGCTTTTTGCTTATTTCGTGTTTAGCTTATTTTCATTTAAGTGTTTTTAAAAGTTTAATTTTTTAAAGTTTATTTTATAAATCTTGCTTATTTAGTGTTTTGAAAGTTTTTCATTCGTGGTTTATTTAGTTCTCTTTGATATTGATTTGGTTAAGTTTCGGTAAGTGCTTATTAGAAAAGTGCTTATTAGATTCTGCTTATTTTCATTTTACAGTCCATCGTAAAGTTCTAAGAGTTTTAAGGTTCCGATCGAGTATTGTGATCGCATAAGCCTTAGGGTTTCTACTTGCGATCAAATACTGCGATCACAAACTACGATCTAAATTGCGATCAAAAGCTGCGATCCAACTACGATTTCGAGTTGCGATCGTTGATTGCGATCCAGGTTACGATCATTGGTTGCAATCGTTGTTGCGATCGTTGGCTGCGATCGTTGTTGCGGTCGTTGGTTGCGATTGTGGACTACGATCACTCATTGCGATTGTGGACTGCGACCACTCATTGCGATCATCAGTTGCGATCTAAGTTGCGATCGCTCGTTGCGATCGGATTGCAACACTTTGAATTTTTTTTACTTAGTTGTTTTTTTTCAAGGTTTATTTCTTTCCCACCATTTTTGTCAAGTTTAATTTTGTATTGTCTTGTCTTATTTTATTTTTAAATTTACTTTTTATTAAGTCTTAAATCCGTTTAATCTCTTTATATTTGTCATTTGTCTTAACTCATTTGAGTAGATATAGATAATCAAAAGCTCTCCCTTTTAGTTACCAAAAACAATAAGTCCACCCTAAACCATGATCAATTCGAATTGAATCGAGTACGAACAACACTACAACTCAACAACAACATCAACAATTTGTCATATTAGAGCTCGACGACTAAACAGACTAAACGGTTACAACATGTGTGACCTCACCACAAAGTCAGCGTATCCAACCAAAACATTCAACAACCAAACTTCAACGATAGTCACAACCACAACCCAAAATCATCCAACAGATTTGAATATGTGATAAGGCATGTTTCGGGTGTAAGACATAGGCTCAGAATGTAATACGCTGAAAGACAAAGGCTGCACCCGGGATGGCTGCAAACGTGATGGTTTACCGCGCCAACCTGCGAATGAGCTATGTTTTTCCGGATGGTTTCAGATTCATCATAGCCTTTTAAATGTCACAGGCGCGGCTCACACGTCCACACAGTCTGAGCATATAAACATGTAATGTTACATGTTTCAAATCGATAAGTCGCATACCAAGCACCATCGCCGCACACCATGAGCAGTGGCAACAAAGGTGTGGGAGGACTTAGCCACAACACTGCCTTCATCATATGTTTAGTCCACCTTATTGAAAAAGCATATAGCTTTGCTAAATAGCCATTTCACTTTGGTTCAGTAAATAGTTAGGCTCAAATCATCATGTGGTGTCCACGTCAAAGAAATATCTGAGTCCCCCAACGGCTGCAGAGAGACAGCTTGCATAAGAGCCACACGTGGTCTGGTATCCGCTCATTGCCTCGCCAAGCTAGGGTAGGAACTTCTCGCTCAGACCACAACAATCATCATAGCCCGAACAATGGAAGAAACATGTAAATATTTTATGCCTTCTCCAATCTTCATCACACAAAGAAAACCGCAGAATCACATATTCACTGGTTAACCGTAGGTAAAGAGAGAGGCCAACCCGTAGCGGCTGCAAAACCAAAGAATTGCCACGCCAAGCCACGGGTATATTAATGTTGTCAACCCACGTTTTGCCAAGTTGATTGCCTCAAACATGACCCCGGGTTTTCTAATCACAACCTGGAAACCCAAAGAATTGCCACGCCAAACCACGAAATACCACGCGAAGCCACGTTTTCTAATCACAGCCTGCGACAACGGATACCTATCACTAACAATTATCACAAAGGTAACCGACATTAAATCATGACAAAGGCATACTATAATAATAAGCACATGACGACATAAGGATTAGAAAACAACGATGCAAGAGCATGTGATTTAACTGGTGCAACATAAGCCTAAAATCAGCTAACCAATGAGCCGACTACTTAAGCTCAAAGAAACATCGACTCACTCTAAAATTTACCAGCCTATGAGCTAATTTAAGTCAGCTTATATAGCATTCTTTATGTAGTTTTAGCTTGGAGAAGGTGTTTTTTCTGTGTATATTTACATTTGTGACCTATTCTGGTTTCGTCTTACATTTCTTAAGATCCGTTTATCAGGCTCAAGATGTTAAGACCTAATAATCAAGGCATATAAAAGATAAGCAGACTACCAAAAAGTTCATATGACACATATAAGCTGGAACAAACACACTTATAGTTTTGATTATAAACAGTCACATTATCACACACTATTAAAGCGAAACTAATAACTGACCCGTGAAAATAAGAATACCAAAAACATAAATAACATGTAGCTTATATATAGAACATGTATACGCTAATTTAGAAGTCAACTAAACCGTATATAAAACCATCAAAATTAACCAAACACCTAGATTATACCGAAACCATAATGTAAAAATCAATGGCAATATACCTTGCGGTTACAGTTCTAGACGTCACAAATCCAATATAAATGAGATCATCTACAAAAGGAAACACCCACCTAACGGCAACGATGCTGCCTACCGACCATTAACGCCGCACACCTTAACGGGGCTACGAAAAAGTCAGCGACATCGAAGGCTTGTGGGAGTTGGGTATACGAAACCACAAAGAATAAATAGTCAGATGAGATATCACCTCATCATGTTGAGGCAGATCAAAATTATTGGTGTAGCGGGTGTGAGGGGGGATAAAAAATTATTGGTGGTATATCAACCCAGTTTTCACCAATAACTTGTTGGGATAATCTCAACCGCAAGATCATTTTCTGCCCACTAGCAACCCAAAACGGAAAACGCCAACGACCAATCAACGGTTGAGGTCAAGTTTTAACCCCGTAAACTGTTGAATCAACAAACCAACGGCCGTGATCATCTTTTAAGCTAAGTAATTAGGCAACGTAGATGAATTCGAATATTTTAATTGGATCTACAGTGGAGGAAGACGTAGCCAGTGTGTGTGTGTGTGTGCGCGCGCGCGATGTGAGAGGATGAAATATAAAACTATTTTTGTTGTGAGGGGGGAACTGGTCATAGAGAACCGAGATTCCCCCTTTTATTAAAGATATAATTTAATTTATATTTTCTCTCTCCTAAACTTATATTAAATCCAAATCTAAACCAAGCTCAAATCGTAATCCTAAACCCGTCTACAAACCATAGACCCTAGATCTTTCTACGGGTTAGATTTGGCTCCAATAACTTGTTACTAGATATTTGACATTGTTGGCCACCAGTTTTTTATATTTTTATTTGAGAAATGCTAGAATTATAAATAAATTTTCACAAAAGTTTAACAAAATGATTTGTCATGTGATTAGTGGATACATATAAGAGAGAATTCAAAAGTAACTTTAAGAATGCCACTAATCATATGACAAATTATTTTGTAAAACTTTTTGTGGGATTTTGTTTGTGTTTTTAGCATTTCTCCTTTTATTTTGTTGCAATTGAGTCTCGGAGGTAGTTTGTATGTTAGTATGCTTAATGTATTCAAATATGTATTAACATGTTGTACATTAATTTTTGAAAACTCACCCTCTGAAATTCTTCTAACCAACTTTAGGTACAACCCGTTAATGCACTAATGCACGACCGAACATAAACAATAACCATGAAATGGTAACCAAGTTTGAGAAGTATTTTATTGTCATTCTAACATAATAATTAACTGATTTGAAACTTTGATGTTCTATATGATTAATTTAAAGTTTAAAGTAGCACATTGAAACATAACTTGATTACATGCTTGATGATTTTCACTCTAATTAATATGTCAAACTAATGTGTCTCAAATGTATATTTTAATTTATAAAGAAAGTTAAGAAATACATTTTAGTCAATGTCCTTACAACACTGATTATAAATCTCTTGTTTAAGCTGGTTTTATAACAAATTAGTTGACAATACAGCCTTCTTTTCTACTGTATTGTTTTTTAAAGTATAAGTTATGTGTTCAAAGTTGTCACACATTGTTTTGAAAAGTAAACTATGACTTCTTCAACAAAAGGCTGAGGAATAATCTGTATACAGCTAAAGCAGTACACGACTCTAAGCACCATTAGTTGACTTGATATAATCACAAAACACTCTGAAATTGTAGGATTATTAGGAAGGTTTTCGTGCAAAACGCACCATCGCGCCACGATAATTATGGCTTTACACTCGGAACAACTATGTCGTCACTACTCCCTTGCTGATATTCAGTCAGCAACGCGAAACTTTGATGATACATTAGTTGTTGGTAAGGGAGGTTTTGGGAAGGTCTACAAAGGTCATATCAAGTTTGAAAACAGTAGCAGCACCACGGTTGCGATAAAACGTCTGGACTCTATCTCTAAACAAGGAATTCCAGAGTTTAGAGCAGAAATTGAGACACTTTCTAAGTTACGACACGCCCACCTGGTGTCTCTACTTGGTTATTGTAATGATGACCAAGAGATGATCATAGTTTACGAGTACATGTCCCATGGAACTCTTTCTGATCATTTGCACAAAAGTGATACTCCTTTGTCTTGGTCACAGAGACTCAAGATAAGCTTAGGGGCTGCACGGGGACTGGACTATCTTCACACCGGCGCAGGCACCAAACATGGAGTTGTACACCGTGATGTGAAGAGCACAAATATTCTGCTGGATGAGGATTGGGATGCCAAGATATCTGATTTTGGGCTGGCCAAAGACTGTCCGACCAATCAATCATCTACTTATGCCAACTCCTCTATTAAAGGCACATTTGGATATATGGATCCAGATATCTTCATGACTGGAAAATTCACAAGGAAAACTGATGTTTTCGCCTTTGGAGTAGTATTGTTTGAACTGCTATCCAGGAGGCAAGCAATCATTCTTGAAGGCGATGAGGATTTGAGTTTAGCAACATGGGCTCAATACTGTGTTAAAAATAGAAACTTAGATGAAATTGTTGCTGTTGAATTAAGAAGAGAAGTATCTACCAAAAGTTTGAAGGAATTCTCCAAGATTGCATACCGTTGCTTGGATAGTGATCCAAAAGAACGCCCGACAATGTCTGAGGTAGTCGTAGCACTTCAGCTTTTAGAATCATCACAGGAGAAGTTTGAAAATGGCCCAAAACCAGCAGGGATTTTGGGATTGACCTGGAAGATGCCATCATATCAGTTTGCTCTCCAAACTATGAAAAACATAGGTACAAAGTCGCTGTGAGTTTGTCAGACATAATATTACTTTTTGTGCTTAGTATATATAGAATGTTCTCCTTAAACTAAAATTTGGCATGGAATATGAGGCTTCTTATGTTCAACTGTTAGTTTTGCATAGACAGCGATCATACGATTAATGCTATAGATTTGTTTCTTGGGGTTTTTTTTAGGCGATAGTTACATAAAGTCATTAATGAACAGCAACAACAATAGTGACTGCAGCAGCTCATCCATAGAGGACAAGGAAGTGCTTCCTGACCAAGAACTAAAAATATTCTCATATACTGATTTGGAACGTGCTACGACTAAATTTAAGAAATGTATAATTAAAGTTGGGCCGCATAGCGTTTTCAAAGGTTGGGTCCATGAGAAGAATTATTCCCCTTCCAAGCGAGGTGTTGGGTTGGCCATCACTGTGATGTACTTCGAACATAGGCCTAAGGTAAACAAACCATGTTCTGTTTTTTCAGTTCATATACGAGTATGAAGTAACATGTAAATACACCTACTGCTTGAAGCATTACAATACGATGAACTCTGATTCCATTCTAAACAAGTGAAACACCGGAATCACATTGCAGCATTTGTATTCTTGTTAACTAACTCAATAAATATTTTTTAACCTAAGCATGTGCAACTGGAGCGGGAGTTACAAGTAATGGGTGAATGCAGTCATCCTAACCTACAGAGGCTCATAGGGTACTGCTTGGAAGGTGAAAAGTTTTACCTGGTACATGAGTTCATAGAGAAGAGAAGTTTAAAAGATTACCTGAAAGGTAAAAAGTTTTACCTTGCCCGTTAAAATTTTAAATCTGAATAAGGACAATGTGTGATATAGAAATATTCTTCTGTGGTTGTAGGATCCGCGCAAGAATTTCCCCTTATTATGAGGGTCAAAATAGCACTAGGAATCGCGAGTGGCCTTGTTTACTTGCATCGTAAACAGCTGATTGCCGAATTTTGGTCACTATCCTCAGACTACATTTTGATTGATAAGGTAAACTTGAACTATTACGTGTAAGAATTATTGAGCATCGGTGTGGTTAGTGTTAATGTCGACGTTATGACAATAACATTGGTGTTACCCGACCACACCAATGTTATCTTCAGTGTTATGAAGCCAAATTTTTCCCACAAACGCCATGATTGTGTGTGTTCTCCTTTTTTTCTTCTTCTTTTGATTATACTTTATGCCTGTGCGTGTGTGTATTTCAGTTAGTCCCAGTTTTGAGTGTTACGATTTCATTTAAAAAGGGGCTCAGGCTCAGTGTTATGCGGATGTGGCAATACCTTTTAACGACTTTGGTGTTACCACACCCAATGCAATAGGCGAACTTCTGTTTCGCTGCTTCTCCTTTCCAGAAGACAAATACAGATCAACTCTTATAAGAGGCCAACTTTTTTAAAATTAAAGTTCCTTGCAACATTTGCCAATCGCTATTCCCTTGAAATCTAATCAAGCATGTTCAAATTTACCATTTGTCAGGATAGTAATGCCAAGATTTTCTGTTTTGACGTGGCAAGGTTGGTAAGACGAGAATCTGTATCTGGTAAGTTATCAATGGTTTACGTTGCTTTTTTTTTTTACATAAAAAACCGTGTACAATAAATATACATCTGAAATAGTCTCTCAATTCTCAGGTTCTGGGAACACGGATGGCCGGCAGTCTGATATCAGAGCTCTTGGAATTTTACTGATGGAAATGCTTAGAGGAAAATGTATGGCTAAAAAGGATCAAAACAATTTGGCTAAAAAGAAATATTTATCAGGCCAAATCTCTGATATGTCTGATGAGATGATCAGAAAAGCGGTGGATCGACGGATAAAATTAAGTGTTCCTCTAAGCGAGAGATCTCGCGAACTACTTTACGTAATCCAAAACTGTATTGGACAAGGCTATTCACTGGAACAAGCTATGGGTGACTTGGAACAAATATATAGCAGAATGACAATAAAGTAACAAAGCATGCTTCCACATGTTGTTGATTTTTGTAGAATTAAATAGGGATGTAAATTGATTCCAAGTGATCATATAAGTACATTTTTTTCGTTATTTTGCATCCAGTATAATTGTCTGGCAATCTGCTTTACTGCTATGTTTATAAAAAAATTAAGAAAATTTGTCCACGTCATATAGCAGGTGAGTTGGACTAATCGTGTCGTAATTTCTCACCCACCACACTTGGGTTAATAGTTCATTTAACGGGTTCACATGCATGCCGGAAACTTATAACTAACTAGAACGGTTCATGCTGTACTTTTGCGTTATTAAAACTTTGCATTGTATACAATTTAAGCAAGGAAACCAATGTTTAAGGATCCAGCATTCAACCCATATTGGCCTACAGCTAGTGTTTGCACATGCATTCCGGGACTGGAAATGTTATTACATCTCTGTCTCTCCTCTTTGCCCTCAGCTGTGGCTGCCCCTTGAAATTCTTTGACATTGTGACGATCTTTCTGTGTCCCACATATGCCCGATGACCCTTTAAAAACACAAACAATAAAAACTCAAATCATGTTTGCCATAAGCTATAAACTTATGAAGATCCTGATAAAAGATACCTGCAAGGCTCGGACCATATGGCCATCATAAGAAGGCAGGAAAACGTCACTACTTAGTGATACTATATAATCAATTGCTGTCAAAATAGCAGTTCTGTTCTTGTATGGGTTGAGCTCATCATTTCGAGCCAACATCTCTTTTGTAACAACATTAACAAATTCAGACTTCAATGGAAGAATGGCTTGATCACCCCCAAATGGCTCTCCACCAGCAATATATACTCGAGAATCCTCTGTTGCCCCTGATTCTTTAAGAAGTCTGTTTTTTTAATAGAATCTTAAGCAATTTGGCGAAAAACTATTGTTTCTAAGAAGAAAAAAGTCTGGAAATGTACCTTGCTGCTTCTAAAGCGTTTAGAGGGCAGCTTATGTTTGACCATGTAGTAGGAAACTCAGGATTAGATTCTCTTTCTGCGTTTATAATAGAATCATAATCAGACCCTAAGCCTGTGAGGCATCCTGTCCTTACCCAAACGTCTTTTTCTAGACTTAGATGAACGGCTACGTATGGGCCTTCAATCCACATTCTTCTTGCAATTCGGTTACCAAGCTCTCTGATTGGTTTAGCAAACTTCAGTGCATGAAACGCTACCTGCAGTGAGCAAACACGATCATAAGACTCAATTATCGGCAAATAAAAAAGTCAAAAAAAGTAGCTAACGTTATTTTTACACCTTGCATCTGAGTTTTTGAAGGTCAGGTGGGAGATTCCTCGAAAGTTTAGATTCTATCCCTGTTAATACAAGAGACCCTTCTTCATTGAGCTGCAAAAGATTAGTGTTTATAAGACTTGTAACCGTGCTTGTGTGTAGAGGTAAAATCTTAGCAAAAATGTCGTCCGATGGTTCTTACCTTTTTAAAAAATCTTGCACGAATCCAAAATGGATGAACATTGTGCGGAATTTGGTTCTCTAATGTCTGCCAAGAAACCAAATGTGTAGAAGGAAGAGATGATACAACTCGGATGTCAGCTTTTAAAGTCTCCCTAAACTGTTGCACATCGAAAATGTCTGAAAATTCACTGCACAATCAAATACAGAATTCAAGTGACCTTTAATTTTACATAAATTCTGCCTCAAAACACATCCAATTGTTTTTTCTAGATGGCAAATTGAACAAAAGCTTAATTCAACTATAGCGAGTAATTATGAACCTAAACATTGCACACATCTAACCCATAATCAGTTATGTGGAGTTTTATGAACCCAAATTATACACTAGGCGCACGTTTAGCCCAAATCAACTATATGGAGCTTATGCGAACAATAATTCAGCAGTTAGCAAATTAAGCCTGCACACATTCAACCCAAATCAGATATATGGAGCAAATATGAACCCGAGTAAGTAGACAGTTAGACACGCAAATAGCACAATATATAAAGCTAAAATGAGCCATAAATCAGCAATAGGCACACATTAAAAACAGTCGGATTTTATGTCATATCGATTCGTCGCCACGAACTAAACAGTGAACCCTCAATCAACACACACAAATTCACCACTAAACCAATATATCAGTTATGCAAGATTCATAAACCCGAAACAAAATTAGAGCTAAAAGTACTAATACCTTTCATCTCCATTCAAAACGGGCAAAACCAACGCAGCTTCAAGAATCCTAGCAATAACGACCGCATCAACAATCTGATTCCTAATCTCAAATAACCCACCCGAAACCACGACAACCAAAAACCTCTTCTTCTCATTCCCAATCACACCCGACCGTCTCCTATACTCCAAACTAAAATCCAAACACGGCACGTAACCTTCCCCGTCCGGCTGCTCCCAAAACTCACCCACCACCGAACGTGGTGGTAACGGCACCATCGCAGTCGTATCCAGACTCACCAACCCATCTTTCTCCCCATTATCACCACTCGGGTCCTCAAACACCGACGCCAACGAAGCTAACAAAATCGGCGTGTAGGACGCGGCCGGGTGATCAGTACGGGTAATAATCGAGATATTGGGCGTGTTTGAAAAGCGGTTGAGTGACGCGAAACATAGAACCGAAGCGAGAAAGAGAGTGAAGAAGAAGAGTGCGTGTGAAGATGGTTGTTGAGGGTTTCTGTAACGGTTTTTGGCGGGAAAGATGGTGAATAAATGATTTGGGTTTGGTGTTAAGAAGATTGAGTTCTTGGTTGGTTTCGTTTTCGCCATTGATGGTGATGATGATGACTGATTGAGCTGCTATTGTGTTGTAACTGTATTTATAACTGTTTAAAAATGTGAAAATTCTGTTAATTTTGGCGCCAAGAGTATTAACGAACTCAAAAGATGGAACCAAGTATTAAGCTTTCTTTAATCATTTAACAGCTACGTATTTTCTCAAATATATTTATAGCATACTTGTACTCATAAAATTGTCAAGTATTACTTGAACTTCCGTTTTACCTGTTAATACGATACCTCAAACTTTTTTTTACCTATTTTACCCTTCAGCCCAATGCCAAATTTTGCATCGTTAGTCCTTTAACTAATGATCGTTTTTGCTTTAAAAAAAGGTTTAACTTATAAAAAAATTATAATTTTTCCAAACAAATTTGAAATATATAAAAATTGTGTTCAAAAAATTTTTGAAGTTACAAAAACCTTTTTCTACTTTAAAAAAATTTCAAATTATTTTAAGTCTTGTTTCATTTTTTAAAAAAGTTTATACTTTTAGAAAAATAAGTTTTTTCTGAATAATTTTTTAAAGGTTAAAAATAACTAAATGATTTTTTCCAGAAAAATTTAAAACTTTTTAATATTTTTTTGTATTTTTGGAAATAAATAAACTTTTTTTAGAAGTAAATTGAAATAAAAATACGTAAAATTTTAATTTATAATTAAGGTTTTTTATAAGAGAAATCATTAAAGGAATAATTTAAAAAAAATTAAATTTTTTTGAAATGTATTAAAATTATTAATTTAGGAAAATACAAATATGTTTTTAAATCATTTAAATTTTCTAATTTTTTAGAAGAAAATAATGTGAGTTATTTATAACTTTAAAAAAATTAAGAGAAAAATGTAAAAGAACAGTTAACTTTTTTCAAAAAAAAATCGAAACTGAGTTTAAACAATTTCAGAAAAAGCGTAAAAAGAAAAAAAAATAACTCTAATTTTTTTTGGAAAAATTATAGTTTTTTCTAAATTAGATATTTTTGTATGAAAAACGATCGTTAGTTAAAGGACTAACTATGCAAAATTTGGCATTGGGCTGAAGGGTAAAATAGGTAGAAAAAAGTTTGAGGTACCATATTTACATGTAAATCAGAAGTTCAAGTATTATATTGGCAATTATATGAGTACAAGTATGATATAGATATATTTGAGAAAGTACGTAGTTATTAAATGTCTTAAGACCTCTTTTAAAATGAACCCTTTTTGGTTGGTTATTCTGTTCTAAAGATTTATGATTTTCGGTTTTGTTTTGCTTCAGTTCGATATGAGCCAAAACCATAAAAACACACAAACCATATTAACCGGATCAAATCGAACTAAGTCACTTCGTTCGGTTCTCGATTCATGTTTTCCACAAAAACTAGTTTCAGTATGGTTCGATTTGGTCGGGTTGGTTTGACCCAACACATGTGGAGATGAATAGATGATTAATGTATTAACACAAGGATGTAAATTGTAGCAATTCCAGAAATAACAATTGAAAGAATGCTAGAAACTAAGTCAGGAATCACGATAAACAAGAATGTAATTAGAAAGGTAGATTCGTTGATTACGGAATGAAGTTTGTTACAAGTGAAATTGAGAGAATACAAGGAGAGTGTTTTACAAACAAACAATTAGGCTAGTTTATATACAAACAGAAATGGATGAGAAAAGTTGGTAAGAAGAGGAGTAATCATGTGCACCTCACGTGTTGGATAAAACCCTCCACGTACACCTTACGCTTCATCATCCTAACACACTTATCACTCCCAACTCCTTAAAGGGTTATTGTCCTCAATACCTATGTCAAAGTGAGGAAATTGGACACTCAAATCAGTGAGCAGCTCCCATGTAGCATCTGCAACACTACATTCAACCACTGTATCAAGCCATACACAACAACTGCATTGTTTTTCTTGACCATCTTCTTATCTAGTATCTTGAGGGGTTCTCTCATGATTCCTCCATTCTCATCATAAACATGTAGGTGGCCTTGTGAAACTGTAGTCACATCTCCAAGGAACTTTTTGAGTTGGGACACATGGAACATATATCAATTGTAGAATGAGCAGGCAATTGAAGCTTATAAGCCACTGATCGAATCTTATCCACTACTTGAAAGGGACCAGAGTACTTTACAGAAACTCGTTACTTCTCTTGCCTCAAGGTCTCTTGTATGTATGGTTGGAGCTTCAATAGAACCAAATCTTTGACTGCAAACTCCCTTTCACTTCTTTGCTTGTCAGCGTGTTGCTTCATCCTATTCCGTGTTCTCACCAAATGGAACTTAAGAAACTTGAGTGTAACTTCCCTAACCACCAATGATCTTTCAACAAGCTCCACTTTGCTCACCCCCTCACCCAATAAGGAACATGAGTTGGAGGTGTTTGGCAATACACAATGAGCTTGGTCAACCATGTTCCCTACGCAGCCTCTCGTTATTCCCATGATTCCCGGTTGCACCTATTCTCCGTAATCGTCAGTTTAGATCTATCTCAGGTGTAGTAAGGGTAGCAGTATGATAGTTTGAATTGTAACACTGTACATCAAGAGGTAGCCATTTGCACCAATCTTTTGGAGCTTCTCCACATATACAACTCAAATAAAAAACCCAAGAACCTATTGACCACCTCTGTTTTGCCATTTGTTTGGGGATGGTAAAGCATTTTGACTTGAAGGACTTTAAACAACTCTTACCAAAATGTGTGTGTGAAAACTTTATCTCTATCTGGCACTATGCTATATGGAAAGCCATGTAACCTATAGACTTCATTGATGAACACTTGAGCCACCTAAATTGTTGTAAATGGATGTGCCAATGGTAAAAAAAATGAGCATACTTGCCTAATCTATCCACCACTACCAAAATCAGATTCTTCCTTTGAGACTTGGAAAGCCTTCAATAAAATCCATATAAATACTAAACCAAATCTTTTGAGGAATTGGTAATCGCTGCATAAGACCAGGATAAGGTGCCAAGTCTAGCTTATACTTTTGACAAACTACACATTCACTGACATATCTCTTGACTTATTTCCTCATTCATTTCCAATAAAAAGTAAAGCTCAACTTTTGAGTAGTTACTTGAACCCCTCAGTGACCTCCAACGGAACTATTCTGGAAATAACAAATAAGATCCAACCTCAATTGAGCATCATTCCTAACCATCAGCTTATTTTTCCTTAACAACTTGTTATTAGCCCAAACACGGTGTTTTTTTCCTAGAAATCATGCTTTAAGTGCATTGATAAGAGTGTATAGCTGAGTATATTACTCCCATTTCTTAACAAACCTATCAAAATATCTATAGTAACCACTAAACAATTCATGGTTGCCAATCTAGGACATTCATTCCTGGATAAGGCATCTATCACTATATTCTTTATCCCCTTTTTGTAAATCACCTCATAGTCATAGCCTAAAAATTCTGGTAACCATTTCAATTAAGCAGGAGTACAATACCTTTGGTCCAAGAGATGCTTGAGGTTGATATGATATGTCTTAATCACAAAGTGTCTATCCAAGAGTTACCCCCTCCACTTTTCCACTACCAAAATCACTACTAGTAACTCATTTTCAAAGGTTGACAAAGCTTGATGCTTGAGTGTTAAGAACTTGCTTAAGTACGCTATTAGATGGCCATATTGTTGTAAAATTGCACCTATTCTACTTCATAGGGCATCAGTCTCAATCACAAAAGGGTGTTGTAAATCAAGCAATCCCAACACGAAGGCTTTGGTCATTGCCTCTTTAACATCCCGTCTACTCAGATCACAATATTGTTCGCTTTGGCCGCAAGCTCACGGCTTTGCTTTATGACCATATTGTGAAGACTTCCCGGCAGGTCACCCAAGCCAGTACTACTCTCCCATGAGTACGCTTAACTGCCAGTTCATAAGAACCCCACTTGCAGTAGACCACAAAACGCGTTATGTCATGAGAAGGCGACTGTTATCTTATGACCCATAGATCTCTTCTGGCCACAGCTGATGTGGGATTTGCCAAGGGTGTCACAATCACCCCCCCCCCCCCCATTCGGGACTCATCATCCTCGATGAGGTTTGCCCCACCATCCCGAACGGCTCAGGAGTGGCTCTGATACCACTTGTAACATCCCGCCTACTCAGACTACAATATTGTCCGCTTTGCCCGCAAGCTCACGGCTTTGCTTTGTGGCCTCTTGCGAAGACTTCCCGGCAGGTCACCCAAGCCGGTACTACTCTCCCATGAGCATGCTTAACTGCTAGTTCCTAAGTACCCCACTTGTAGTAGACCACAAAACGCGTTGTGTCATGAGAAGGCGACTGTAATCTTATGAACCATGGATCTCTCCTGGCCACAGCCGATGTGGGATTTGCCTAGGGTGTCACAATCACCCCCCTTCAGGACTCATCGTCCTCGATGAGGTTTGCCCCACCATCCCGAACGGCTCAAGAGTCCGCTAATACCACTTGTAACATCCCACCTACTCAGATCACAATATTGTCCGCTTTGCCCGCAAGCTCATGGCTTTGCTTTATAGCCCTCGTGTAAGTACTTCTCGGCTGGTCACCTAAGCCAGTACCACTCTCCCATGAGCACGCTTAACTGCTAGTTCCTAAGAACCCCACTTGCAGTAGACCACAAAACGTGTTGTGTCATGAGAAGGCGAATGTTATCTTATGAACCATGGATCTCTCCTGGCCACAACCGATGTGGGATTTGCCAAGGGTGTCACAAGCACCCCCCCCCCCTTCAGGACTCATCGTCCTCGATGAGGTTTGCCCCACCATCTCGAATGGCTCAGGAGTGTCTCTGATACCACTTGTTACATCTCACCTACTCTAATCACAATATTGTCCGCTTTGCCCGCAAGTTCACGGCTTTGCTTTGTGGCCATCTTGTGAAGACTTCCCGGCAGGTCACCCAAGCCAGTAGTACTCTCCCATGAGCATGCTTAACTGCCAGTTCCTAAGAACCCCACTTGCAGTAGACCACAAAACGCGTTATGTCATGAGAAGGCGACTGTTATCTTATGAACCATGGATCTCTCCTGGCCACAGCCGATGTGGGATCTGTCTAGGGTGTCACAACCTCCTTAAGCTCTTCAAAGAACTATAGTGCTTCTTCACTTCCCTAAAAAGCATTCTTCTTTGTCAACAATGTGAGAAGTTTACTGATTCTTGCAAAATCTCGAATAAACATCCTATAGTAACATGTCAATCCTAAAAATCCTCTCAACTATAGTTTTCATTGATTGAACCTTGGAAGGGTATGTGTCCATTCCCTCAGCTGAGATAATATGCCATAGGTACGCCACCTGATTTGTCCCAAACACGCATTTACCTTGTTTTGCAAACAACAGATAACGTCTCATAACTTCCAAAACTATAGACAAATGTTGCACATGTTCCTCCACACTTTTGTTATACACAAGTATATTTTCAAATAAAACCACTGTGAAATTTCTCAAAAAAGGTCTAAACACTTCATTCATTAAAGACTGACAAGTTGAATGTGCATTTGTAAGGCCAAATGACATTACAAGGAACTCATAATGGCCCTCATGTGTTCAAAAGGCTTTCTTGGCTACATCATGTTCAAACATCCGGATTTGGTGGTACCCTGACCTCAAGTCAGTTTGTAAAACACCATTATCCCACACAATTCATCAATCAATTTCTATATGATTGGAATAGGGAAATTTTCCTTAATGATATTTTTATTTAACTGCTTGTAATCAATGCATATTTTCCATGAGTTATCCTTCTTCTTAACCATAACAATAGGTGAAGCAAAATGACTATTGCTTGGCTTGATCACACCAGCTTCCAACAATTCTTTAACCATTGCTTCAATAACATCTTTCTGTGTAGATGGATGCATGTAGGGCCTTATGTTGACTGGAGCATTGCCTTCAATCAAAGGAATTTTGTGATCATGAGCTCTGTGTGGGGGCAATGTTGTTGGTACCTCAAACACCTCTACATAAGACTAAATCACTTGTTGTAATTCTTGGCTAGCCTTTGCTTCATTTGACCCATGAACTTACAGACTATTCAACTCTAAGCCAGTGTTTGGGTAAACACATAACATGAATAACTCTGCAATTTCCTTTTGTTTCATCCATTTACACTGCCTTCGACTGTCTTCCCATCTAGCCTTATTTTTTGGAATGCCTCTAAGGGTCATCCTTTTCTTGTTGTGTATGATCTTCATTATCAACTAGCCAAAGTTGCATTTGATATCACCCAAGGTAGATAACTACTGTATACCTAAGAACATATCACAACCTCCTAATGGAAGAAGCATAACATCAGTAACAAATGGTTCTCCTTACAATTGCCATGTAAAATTCTTGTACACACTTGGCTAACAAGTTTCCTTCCCCTATCCACAATCATTATAAGAGGACAAGTATCTAATACCTTACATCCCACCTTTTTAGCCATGACTATGTCCAAAAAATAAAAAAGTAAAGCATGAATCAATAAGTATGTGTATGTTAATGTTCCCCATAGTACCAGTTACCCTCATGGTTTGAAAATTGTACACCACACTTAAAGCATTCAATGAGATCTGTGGCAATTCTTCCAACGATTCCTCCTTTGCATCAAAAATCTCCTCACAATGTTCTTCCTCATATTTATCTGCTATAACATCTAATGAATACAATCTCCTGCTACATTTATGTCCTTTCACATACTTGTGTGTTATTTGCTTTTTTCTCCTCCAACTCTTTATTGGCCAATTGCTTCCTAATTGGACGATTTGGCATATCTTTCCAATTAGGTTTTTGATACATGCAAGGCCAATAGAGGAGCCTTAGACACATTAGCTTCCCCCATGGAATTGCCAAATTTCTAGTTTGTTTCCCCAACTAGACCCACTAAACTTTGATTTCTTCTTAACAACATGCCAAGTTACCTTTTGGAAATTAGTCAACTTATAAGCGTTAGCCATTGTTGTAGGACCAAACGTTTTACCCCTGATTCCAACTCTGGTGGTAACCACCCAAATAGGAACTAACAACCTTTTCCTCACTAATTTTCACCCTACTCAAAAGTGTATCAAAAGCATCATGATATTGCTTAGTAGTTGTTTGATATTTGACATTTCTTATTTGACTTATTAGATCATCAAACACGGTTCCAAATCTGTGCAAAATTTATACACGGTCTAACTACCATTTCCTCATTCAGTTTAATGAACTATTTGTTCCATAACAATGGTGTATCAGACAAATGAAGATAATGAGCCTTACCTTCGGATTATCAGGAATGTCATCAATGGTGAAAAACTATTCATATTTGTGGATCCATCCTTTCACAGCCTCTTTCACTAATGTTGGAAACTCAACCTTAGTCATTCTTGTGAGCTGGTGTTGATTTCTTCCTCATACAACCATTTGCAGCATAAACTGTTGTATTGTTTGTTGAATAGTTTGTTGTTATGTCGCCTTTTGTTCTTGCACATATCGCCTAGTAGCTTCATTTGCACCATCATCACCACCAGAATATGTAATTGTTCTTTTTGCTTGTGTCATTTTTCAAACAGATTTTAACTGGAAAATAACTATTTTACCATAATTAACAAGAATCTAACAAAATAGAACTCAAGAACCCCAAGAAGGGATCTGATACTATTAATAACAATTCGAGGAATAATAATTTGAAGAATGCTAGAAACTAAATCGAGAATCACAATGAACAAGAATGTAATTAGAAAGGTAGTTTCATTGATAATGTAAAAGTTTGTTACTAGTGAAATTGAGAGAGAATACATGGAGAGTGTTTTAGAAACAAACATAATGAATCAATTTACACATTAGGCTAGTTTATATACAAACAGAATTGGGCGAGAAAAGTTGTTAGGAAGAGGAGTAATCATGTGCACCTCACGTATTGGGTAAAACCCTCCACGTGCACCTCACGCGTCATTATTCTAACACACTTATTTAAACCGCGATTCGTTGTTGGATGTAGCCAAGGTTAACGGCAAACTAACTCCGTAATGGACCAATAACCCCAAAAACTATATTTCACGAGTGAGTGAATGAGTATCATTCCTACCTCCTAAGTTACGCGTGAGTGAGAGTAAAATGAAAAAAGAAAGTGGTGAGCAACTGATCGAAGGTCTGTTAAAAAAATTTAATGCTTTTTATTTTGTTATAAAACAAATATTTTAATGAAAAATAAAGTGGCAATTGCAAATATACTCAAATAAACTTATATATTTGCACATTCCTCAAACCGCACTTAAATATTTATCAGTTTAGTTCTATTTTCGAGTTCATTTGCTCGGCCCTAGACCGACTCACAAGTAAAAGTGTTTACATTTCTTTCCTATAAAAAATATTGGGAAAATTACTAAAAAGGTCTGTTGCCCATTATTCTCTCCCTAAAAAAGGCTAAAAAAAAATTTCTCGATACGGTCCAGGGCAACAAATAATGTAGGGCAACTGGGTGCAGAATGCGCCACGTGTTCTCTGTTGTCCTATCTCTTGGGGCAATCTGTCAGAATTACCCTATTTTTTAGACACTTATTAAAATCTGAACGATTAGTGCCCTATATTATTTGTTGCCCTGAACCATATAAAAAAAAAACATGTTTTTTTAGACTCAATCAAGAATTGCTAAAAAAATGATAGAACTATTTTGATAATAAAATGATGAACTATTTTGATAATTATCTGAAAAATATTTAAGAAGCGAATATTCCACTTGGAAACAAAAACATTTGACAAATGTTGTAGTGAAACTGGGGCCACAAACCAACTCCAACGTGTCCTCACTTCATCCTCTCTTCAATGTCTTCACAGAATCAAATACTTGTACAACACAAACCCCATTAATAAACTACCAAAAAACACTTTCATCAAACACAAGCTTCATTAAAAAACATGTCCAAATTACTAACAGACACATCTTTATCATATCTACAACACCATAAACACAACAAACTTAAACTTCATGTACCAACAAAAAACCACTTCCTAAAACCATCTTTACTGAATTCTAGAAAAGGGTTTTCCAAGATTTGTTGTAACATTAAGGAAAAAGAAAACCTTGCTGAAAATGGTGAGAGGATTGTCAGTGGGTTGAATATTGTTGAAGATGGTGAATATGGGGATGTTGGAAATGGGAAAGTTTTGGGGTTTGAGAATATGGATTGGCCACCATGGAAAAATGTTCCTCAAAGATATAAGCTGATTGGAACTACTTCACTTGCTTTTGTTATTTGTAACATGGATAAGGTAATCTTCATTTTTATCATGAGTAACGGGGTGTTTGGTTAAGCTTATGAGCTTATACTATAAGTCATTTATGGCTTATATATATTATAAGCTTATAAGCCCATGTTTAAGCTTATGGTTAAGCTTATAAGCCCATGTTTATGGCTTATAAGTCATTTATGGTTAAGCTTATGAGCTTCTTTTAGTGTTTGGTTTAGGTTATCGAAATTAATAACATAAAATGACAAAAAAAGTATATGAATATTAAATGATGTGGTTACTAAATGTGAGCATTAATTTCTTTTTATATATTATTGTTATTAGAGGTGGCAAAACGGGCGGGCGGGCACGGGCGGCGGGCTAAACGGGCCAAACGGGCGCGGGCTAAACGGGCACGGGCAAAACGGGCGGGCGAAACGGGCGGGCTAAAGGGGCGCAAGCTAAAATGAGAAAAAAAAACATATAAAAACGTAAAATCAAAAAATAAAAATATTTGTTTAAAAGTCGGGGATAAAAATTAAATATAAAATATCCGCCGAGTAGCCTAATTAGTGTTTTACATATGCGCCTATTAAGCCCATAAGTTTCTTACATATGCGCCTGTTTAGCCTATTAATAATAAAGAATGGGCACCATCCTTTTTTGAGAATGGGTAAAAAGTGCCCATATTTATCAAAATGGGCAAGATTTGCCACCTCTAATTGTTATATAAGTCCATCCTTTGTTATAAAAGCCATAAATTTTGGGCTTACTAAAACCCCCGTATATAAGCTTATAAGCCTACTTATATAAGCTTAACCAAACACTTAGTTTCAGCTTATAAGCTTATATAAGCTATAAGCTTATAAGCTCACTATATAAGCTAAAACAAACACCCCCTAATACTCCTTTCGTTCCGTCCCATTTTTATTGTCCATGTTTCCCTTATGATGTCCTAATTCAATTGTCCACTAGTAATAATAGATAAAAGTTTGATCAAGTTTATACGGTATATATTATTATTACAAAATGTAAAGAAGACTTTAAGTAATTAGCTATAGGTAAAAGGTTGCAAAAACCGCGAATCGCTAGCCGGGCGGTCGACCACCTTTTAGCTTGTAATCAGTCTAGGCGGGATTAATCGGATTGGCATTTTTAGCAAAATTTGGGTATTTTCGGCAAGTTTTGGTAGTTATGACGAGTTTTAGATATTTTCGGCAATATTTTTCTTAAAATCCAACTTGTAACAAGTATAAACAGTTACTATAAGTGATCAAAACAAGTTTGCGACCAGTTTTAGGTATTTTTGGCAAGATTTGTAGGTTTTCGGCAAGTTTGACCACCATTGACCACCCCGTCTCGTTGACCACGGTTGGCCGACTTGTTCGAGCGATTTACATAAATCGGCAAGGTGGATGGCCTTGTAGCGCCTAGACGGCTATTAATCGGCCTTCTAGACCCTTTTTTGCAACAGTGGGTAAATAAATTTTTTGCATCATGTCAAAAAGTAAGAAAGATAAAGCATAATAAATGCATTTTTCTTAAATTGTGTGTTTTTTTGTCGGGGGACAATAAAGTTGGGACGGAGGGAGTAGTTAACACTAGTTGCTAGAAGTTAGCAGTAGTAGGGTACTAGGGTGTGTTTGGCGAAGATAGTAGCAGTAAGCAGAGTAGTCGAAAGCAGGAGAGAGAAAGCAGTAAGCTGTTTGTTTTGATCAAGTGTTACGTGATGTAGTTGTATAGTTATAGTTTGTAAATGGAAGTGCTAGTTGCTTGTGAATGCTACTAGAAGTAGCGTTTAGAAAACGTAGGAATGCTAGTTGCTCGTTTCTAAGCGATCATTTTGTATAAAACGTTAAATGCTGGTTGCAAGTTGCTTCAAAACGCTCATAACTGCTTGCTACCAAACATACCCGTAGTACTGGGTGTCTATTTTACAAGAAATAACAATTCTCCAGGAAAGTCGGGCCTTTTTGGCTCTGCTGTACGCGGCCTAGCCAGTATTTCCGTGGCCATTTCTGTATTCTTCCGTTCCAGCGAGGTTCAAATTGGGTTTCTTATGGGACCTTCGGGCCACCTTACCTCTAGGACACCTTTGGAGATGGTTTTACCATATAGAAAGATGATCCTTTATGGGTTTTATCTAGTTTTTAAATGATCGTCTTAGCATTAAACACAGCCTGACAGTTAATATTCTGGATTGTTGATTTTATTCTTTTGAACTACCATTCTTCTTAGGTTTTTATCCGCATTATATTTATGATTTTGTGATCTTGTTTGGTGAATGCATTTTAAATTTTGTTGCTGTGTTTGTGAACGATGATAATTGGATAAAGTTAATAAATTTTGTATGTAGGTGAACTTAAGTATAGCTATTATACCAATGTCGCATCAGTTTGGATGGAGTTCGTCAGTTGCAGGATTAGTGCAATCATCGTTCTTTTGGGGGTATGCAATGAGTCAGTTACCTGGTGGTTGGCTTTCGAAAATATTTGGTGGGAGGTTAGTATTTCAAGAAAGTAGCTATTTTGGTTTTCATGTAGAAAGGTGCCTAATTTTAGGTTTTTACGTTCACCAATTGTGTTTGAGTAATTCGTGTGTGACTTTGTGCAGGGTAATCCTTCAGTTTGGTGTGCTAGCGTGGTCACTTAGCACTATACTTGTTCCTCTTGTTGCTGGTTTTATGCCTGGACTTGTCATTTCAAGAATTCTTGTATGTTTCTTCTTCTTTGTTCCTTGAACGTTTTTCATCCATATTTACTTAGTGTAGAATTCCACATGTTTGTGTGCGATTATAACCGGTCTTTAGGTCTCGGCTTTACTAAACTTTTAATGGTAGTTTATTTCCAAAATACCCTATGTTCACAAGGCATTGTGCCACTAGTTTTAGAAGGCATGCATCTTACCATATGTATCCGAAAGAAAGCTAAACTAATTCATTTATTTTAAATTCTTGTTTTTTATCTTCTGATTCTAATTGAAAAGTATTTGTATCCTATAATGCAGGTTGGAATTGGGGAAGGAGTATCTCCTTCAGCTGCCACGGATCTGATTGCTAGGTAAGTGATTAGTTTAAGTACCAGTTTTACTCGTTTGTAGAAATAAACCTATATGATTTATATCACTTAAATGTATTGACTTATGTTTTTTATTCTGTGGTGCCTTCAACCTTATCTGCAGGTTAATCCCATTAGAAGAACGTTCACGGGCTGTATCATTTGTGTTTGGAGGTCTAAGTGTTGGAAGCGTGTTGGGGTATGTTGCATAATTTTCAGAGCAAGTATAATTGTATGATTTTATCTTGTATGTAATATCCGACTTTTTTTTAATCAATGACTTACACCGACAAACTGCAGGCTTCTTTTGGCTCCTCCCCTGATTGAATCTTTTGGCTGGGAATCTGTATTCTACATGTTTGGATTGTTCGGAATTGTGTGGTAAGTGATGTAACAGATTTATTCCCAATAATAACTTCTGGTGTGAAAATCGACTAAGTTATAACTTTACAATTGAAGGTTTTTGGGGTTTCAATTTGTTGCAGAAGACCAACCGTCAACCAACTCCGCATCATTATCAAGTAAGAGCATCCATTTCCAATTTCCCCCATTAGTGTAAATAGTCCTTATTCTACGTCTTAAGTTGGTAGTTGTAAAACTTCCTTTGTCGAAACAATTTCCAAGGTTTCTTTTTCTTGAACGCTTTAAATCTGAAAATACAGATTTGGGTTTGATTTCTGTATTTTGGTAAAGGGTAATTTCGGTATATAACCAGTCGTAACTTACAGGGTCGCAGTCATATCACAAGGCAAAGTCATGGGAAACTTCTATGGAGGAGTTTGGTGGATCCTTAAACGTACGAAGCAAGAATGAACTTCTAAACTTTCTCATTTCAACCTAACAATTTGGGAAATATGAACCTTGTTTTGATGTATAGGTACCATGGAAGTCTTTTTTCCAAAGTAAAGCCGTGTGGGCAATGATATATGCTCATTTTTGTGGAAGTTGGGGTCATTACTGCTGTTTGTCTTGGCTTCCTACTTATTTCAGGTACTACTAGTATATAGCTACACACTTCCGTATCTACATTTGGTTCTTAAAAATAGTAATCTAAAGCTTCAACTTTTATCTTATGCAGTGAGGAGCTGAACTTAAATTTAACAGAAGCTGCATGGGTATGTACAAATCAGCACCTCTTTTTGTTTTAAAGCCATCGTTTTTACACAAATGAAAGTCGTCCTCGATGATTTCTTTTTTTGGGATTTTTGGTCTCATACACTTATTTATATTTATTGATCCAGGTGTCTGTTCTTCCTCCACTAGCTTCAGTTGTAGTTACTAGCTTCGCATCACAATTTGCAGACAACTTAATTTCTAGTGGAGTCGAAACAACTGTGGTATGTTGAGCATAAATGCATCCATGGATGTGGTAATTTCTACCTATTTACTTATGACGCGTCGATTTGGGATATGTTTTGTGTCTAACGGGTCACATGGGTGTAAGACCAAAGTAGTTTGACTACAAACAAAAGGGGTCGAATATATTGACCTGATCAAAAGTTACGGGCACAAAACCAAAAAGCCATATAATATCAATAAGCTAGATTATTAATTTTAAGTAAAATGATTTTGTAACATGATATTTTTGGTTATATTAAACCAATAATAGTATTTTGCGTCAACACGGCCTGACCCTTTTCGACCAGCACAAATGTTTTACCTATTACTCAACCTGCCCATTTAGCTACCGCAATATGACCTGAAACTCTAGAATCTCAACATCTATGCTTGATTATTGTTCATGTAGGTACGCAAGATCTGCCAAACAATTGCATTTTTGTCTCCTGCAGCATGTATGATTCTATCGTCTGTCGACTTGGGTTTGCCCCCATGGGAAGTTGTCGCTATCCTCACTGGTGGTTTAGCATTATCAAGCTTTGCCTTATCAGGTACTCAACTATCTGTAAGGTTTGGTCTTTTTCATGCAGTTTTGGTCTTTAATGTACAGACTTGATTAATATCATCTTCATTTGTTTGGTTGCAGGACTATATTGCACACACCAAGATATCTCACCTGAATATGCAAGCATACTTTTGGTAGGTTCTGTTTTACTCTCGACTTTGAAATGTCAAATTACACATTTAAGACTAATACTTTTCATTTGTACTTTCAGGGCATTACCAATACCGTAGGAGCAGTTCCTGGAATTGTAGGAGTTGCTCTCACCGGATATCTTCTTGATTCAACACATTCCTGGGGTGTAAGTTCTATCAAACCCTGCTTAATTTTCAGTTTTTCACTTGCATATTAAAAATAGGTTTAAAGAATTTACTAAAATTTCATGTAGATGGCACTCTTCGCGCCATCGATTTTCTTTTACCTCACTGGTACAGTCGTATGGTTAGCATTCGCGAGCAGTAAACCCCAAAGTTTCAAGAAGATAGATTAAAAGATCTGACTATATTGGCTACTACTAACTTGGTTCATCCCTTCAACAATTTTGGCTAGAAGGTGACTAACTTTCACTAACCAACACTATTGTAATTTTGTGAAGTCTTGGATATGAAAACAAGTATAACACTAGAATATTGAATATGTATGATTCTTGTATATTTTGGTTTGAAGAGATTAAAATAGAAAATCCCGTAATTTATAGAACTTAGCATGACTCGTGATGAAACATGAGAAATAAGGGGCAACGCGTTGGGTCAAAATGGATACTTTATCACGTAGAGAGCATAGCCTCAGGATCTGTATAGACTTTCATTTTAGACTCTTTCTAATTGGTTTTGTTTGTTAGACATGACTACAAAAACTATACAACTACGATATCAGGCTACTATTTTGCAGAAACTAATTAAGGGTATTGTAGGCATTGAAAAGACACTTTTAGCGACTTTCACCCGACAAGTTTAGTAGTACAAGTTTTCTGAATTTATCCATGTGCTCTGTTACATAAAATATAACTAAATCGACCCGTTTGTAAGAAGTGGGTCAAAATTGCCTCCTCTGCTGATTCGTTTTCATTTAGGCCCACAAATAAAAGAAAGACACAAAAGCAAACAACTTAAACCAACAAGAAAATGCATTTCATCTTAAAAAGACTTTAAGAAATTAAAAAATTAGAAATGCTAATCAATATATCTATCGACTCAATAACCAAAATGGAGCTGATTCTCAGTTCCATTCTATGTATGTATGAATGATAAAGCAATCTAATTGCTGCAAGCATACAGCGTAAGATGTGGTAGATGAGCAAACACAATAGAATAAGGAGCAACACTTATAGGCGCTGAAGCATTAACATGCACAGGCTCCAATGGTGGAATCGTGGCATTCGCATCTACTGTCAACTCTTTACCATTTAGCATCATTACTTGACTGTGTAAATCCCTGTTTTTGGCTGTTAGATGGTATTCTTCTCGTGAGTTTAGGTCACTAATTGTGCTGCTGCGTTGTTTGTTTCCTTTACGCCAGTGATGATGATGACCAGATCTGAGTTTAGTCACTGCCAACGTGTTATTTAGAGACCAGTTTACTTCGACTCTAGTTGTGTTGTCTAGATTGATTAGTAGTAGCGTTATTCCCTTCTGCAATAGAGAATAGAAGCATCGTGAGACTAGGAAATGGCTTTATTACCTTACAACCCAAATTGGCCACTTTAAGCCTAACTAAAATACCCCTTTATAAGTAGAAGTCTAAGTGCACTTACAGATTCTTTAGCACAATGTGCATAGGCTCGTATTTTCTTGGTCCCGGTGAAGTTTGCTGAAAGAACCTTCCTACCCATCAACCGATGCCAAAGGAGAGCACTGGTAGATACAACAAATAAACATCAAGTTATAAACTTTACTAAAGGACAATATCAATTTTGACCTAAAAAGTCAAAGCATTATACAAAGTTCAGTTATGAACCTGTAGTAATCTGGATTTGGCTCAAACGTAGTAGTGTTGAGCAAACCATAGTTTCCCCCAATCAATGTTTGTCGGCAGTATGTTTTTGTGTTGTAAACGGATGACATGCCTAGCTGATCCAGGTACCTGCACAACACCGATGTCCCATGAGGCCATGATGGATATACTCTTCATAAATGGTATTTTGGTTTTTTTACACTTGCTTACCAGAAACTAAACACGAATGCATTGGTTACTAGATTATGTCCACTGTTATATGCACCTCCGGCTTCACCAACCCAAGCAGAAGCTGAAGTTATAGAAGTCTTGAGGATGTTTTGAAGTTGCTTAAATGTATCGGCCTCGCCATCAAGATAAGATGGATCGAGTATCTTTTCAACAAGATGTTGATCAACCCCTGTTAGAAACGAAAAGAGATTGTAACATTCCAAACTCGGTATCTTGGAATTTAGCAAATTGTGCTTCATTTATCAAATAGAATACCTGGGCCAAGATTGTAGATATGGTGAGTGATAATGTCTAGTGTTTCGGGTGTTCTGTCGATAAATTCCTTGAACCAGTTAGCATCAAAGAAACCGCCGGGTGCAATTATTCGCGGCTTAGGCTCAACACCCTCATAAATTTCCTGAACGACATTTCGTAAGGTCCTTGTATCGAAAGCATACTGGGATGCTGCTACTTTTGTTCCAACTCCACTTCCACTAAGCTCGTTTCCTACACGATTTTTAAATGATTAGAATCAGTAAGGCTAATCTTTAAATTAGAGGTGGAGAATGGGTGGTTGGGCCGCGTGGAGCAGGTTGGCTAACAGGCGAAAACAAGTTAGGTTGAACATGGCATGTCGGGTTGGGTAACCTGAAACACTTTTTGTTCAAAAATGTTTTAACTGATTATAGATAGTGTGTTAATAAAATAATTTTATAGGAAGTTTATGCATAAAAATACTCTTTTGTGAATTTTGACCCATTCCGTTGGCTAATTCTTTTACTTTATGTGTTTGACCTAAAACATGTCCTAAATCGACCCATGTGATATTATTAGGTGAATGCATTTAGCTGAATGATTTGCAACATGTGATAATGTTAGGTAAATGATCTTACCTAGCTCCCAAGCATACATGGTGTAATTCTTTTTAACTGTGTAACGTATCAACGATTCAGCATTTGCAGAGTCCCAAGCTCCAACTGCCGAGCCATCAGCTACCACTGTCTTACCAGCAAGTGCATTCAACCCGAAAATTATTTCAGCCCTGAATATATGCCATAACAATAAGCCTTTGGAATTCCGTTACGATATAAATGTATAAATTTTGAGATAAAAAAACAAGGGTTATTCTGATTTACCCCGTCTCTTCGAAGAAGTTGCTTAATTGATCCCATCTGTTTAAAGGCAGGCAGCCGTCAGTAAAGCCAAATAACACTGAGGTGTTTTTGGTGAACCCTACGCAGGGCGTCGGGTTATTTTCTGTTTGGTAAACAACCTTGTCCTGTAAAGTCCCTCCTAATCTGATCTTTAGTGGTGAAAAAGCTGCATTATTTGTTCAAACAGATCAGGTTAACAAGCTACCTAATTAGGAATCTTTTGACTTTAAAAGTCAAACCTGCAGTTGACAGCTTACTAACTATTCTCAACATTAGCACACATTTTCAACATAGATTCACTATTTTATTATGATTATTATTTTATTTGTTTATGAAGTTACTGATCCATATACGAGAATCGAATATATGTATTACTAATTCTGGAAAGGAAAGCACTTCGTTTGACATCGGATGTCAAAGAATAATGAGTATAAACGGACAATGAAGCCGTTTCTTTTTTGTTCTTACCTTTGATGGCGTTCTGAAAAATCTTGTTACTTAGATCCTGCACAGAAGAAAGATTGCTTTAATATATCAGATTAACACTAACGAACACACACAAGACTCCAAATATGTAGTATTCATCGTAGACGAACAACCAATTTGTCAAATTAATGGGCCATTACGAATAGAAAACACAAACATGAACATTTAAACAACTTTTAAATCATCTAAAGTGTACCCTGCAAATCAGCCATTATTTTTGCAGAAGTATAAAAATAAGTAAGGCATTATTTTGTTAAAAAGTATAGGCTGTAAAGCAAACATATAAATCATAATTGGCCTTTTTTTGACTAAAATAATTAAATGATGATTGATGTCCAACAATTTAAATCTTTTAGAACCACACACCTCCAAAAACACACATACAAATTCAAAAAAAAAAAAAAAAAAAACTCAGAAACAGTTACTATTTTTTAATTTTATAGAACCCTAGTAGATTCAGCAGTAACATCACCAGTAAAACACACTAAACACCTTAAAAACATCAGGAAATTACTAAACAAAAAGTGTTGGTGATTTTAGCCCTAAATATATGCCATAACTATACACGATTCAAGAATCTATCCGGCAATCATTGATTATCAAGACCCGAAAACCAACAGAAAGTACTAATGGTAATTTATTTCGGACAACTGCCCAACCTTAAAGTCTACAACAACCATTGTAGATTCAGCTAGAACATCATCAAAACCACACACAATTTATATAAAAAAAATAAAAAAAAAACATATTCATAATTTAAAATCTTAAACAACCCTAGTAGATCATCATCAATTACACAGACACAATTTCAAATCATAAAAACAAAAAGCAAAAACATGCCACATTCTCAAATCTTATAAAAAAAGTATTAAGATTCAGCTAAAACATCATCAATAACACACACTTTACACATTAAAAACACACATCATAAAAACAAAAAAGCAAAAACATACCACATTCACAATTACTTAACAAAAAGTACTAATTATAATTGAATTTTCAGAAGCAAAAACATACCACATTGAGAAGAGAAGCATGACCCCAAGCACAAGTACCATAATCACACTTCTCAGGAGGCCACCAATCCATAGTAGCACAAATAAAATCACTATCAATCTTAGCAATAGACTTTTTGCCATCAATAACCACTCTTCCTTGTATAACAACCTCCTCATCAACCCCACTTGCATCACTATAGCTCCACCTTAAACTTAAAAAAAGAACCAATATATAAACACCCTTTTGGATACTAAACTGACCCATCTTGTCAAAACTTGTTCTTGCTCACACTATATGTCAAGTTCAAGGCGTATATATAGTGTATAATGCAATGTATGTATCTTTATGGCATAAAAGGGGGAAAAGAAAAGATTAGTGTTTTTTAAATGTGTGGTTAGTCGAGATTTGGTGTATGGTTTTTGGGTTTTGAGCAAATATTTATTGTGTTTAAGGTGAGTGGGGCAGGGAGGGTGGTGCTTTGCTTTGGAAAGTACTCAAGTAGGAAAAACGAAAAAGATTGCTTAATATATGGAGAACTCAAGAAAGGGATATATGGTTTTGGTACAGCTTATCCAAAATAGCTTATTTTGGAGCTTTTGTAATAAGTTGTTCAGATCTTTTTTTGGACAAACTACATTGCTTCTAAACATGGTTAGTATTACGGGGACGTAAAGGTAAGAACGACGGTGATAGGTGACGGTTTAACGAGCATTTTATGTGTACTGATGTTGGACGTTAGTTTTTAAACCACCGCGTAATAGCACATTGTTCATCGGCTGGCTTATAGTCTAGAAGTATTTCATATGGTCGCGTATGTGTACTAGACGATTACTCGTTCATAGCGATGGCGGTGTACAACATAGTTAGTTTATGTGTGCAATTTTTTTTGTGTATATATGGTAATATGTGAGTGTAATTAAGAGCAAATAAAGTTAAAGATTTAAATTGTAATTGAACAATTTACGAGTAATATTTAGTAGATTATGTTGTCACAGTGGTATTTGAGTCTGAAAATATTACATATTTTTTAAACAAAATTATAAAATATTTTCCAAGTTAATTAAATTTTAAATAAATATGTTTTCTTTTTATTTGTAGTACTCTACAAAAAGTCTCGAGTTCGAGCTTTGGGTGAGAGTGATGTTACCCATCGAAATACTCATGTAAACTTTTACGAAAGATTAGTTCATTTGTCAAAAGACGCCGAAAACTCTTAGTAATAGAACCTAAAAAAACACTTGAAAGTTCAAACTAAAATTCTTTTTAAATATGTCAAAAGTATATATTTTGGTAAACGAATTTATAAAGTTTGGTAGGGATCAAGGTGTCGAAATTGAACGTGTGGAACTAAAGTTTTTAACTTTACAATAATAAAACTCGCAAGTGGCGCCACTGTATTTGGAATTTATTTTGTTAATTATTTAAACTTTTAGAATTTACTTTTTATATGGTATTTAAAAAAAAAGAATATAAACTTTTAATTTAGAAAATATTCGAGATGGCTTTACAAGAAAGAATCGAATACCAAATTTTATTTATCTTATATTTAAACGTACACATGTGATTGATTGCTTTGTTTCCTTTGATTGATGTTTACATGTTAATTTACGCTTTTAGGTCATATTATTTTATATTGGAAAAACTTGATGCTTAAGTTTTACTAACAATTTGCTAATTTGCAAGTAAAATGGCAAACACAAGTGGCGTGTGTTGTTATAACAAAAAGTTGTTAAAAGGATACGTGTAATATGAAAGTATGAAACTATACCAAATTCGAAAGCATCTTTCTAGTTTGTCTTTTAAAACTAGCTAATTAAAATTTCACATTTTCTTTTTGAATTGTTTACCGAACTTTTCTCTTGACTTGAAAGCTACAATTGTCTTACTATCTTACACATTAAATAAAATTAAGTGTGTGTATATATATACGAGACGTGTATTTACGTATAACTGCGAAAATGCAAAAATAGATTAACGGTAAATAGTTAACGATATATTAATTGATTCGGTAGTTGAATTTATGATTTAATTGAGTTGACCCGATGGTCGAAGCCATGACTCAGTGACTCGATCGGGTTGACCTGGTGGTCGACTCCGTGACCCGGTTACTTAATCGTGTTTACCCGATGGTCGATCACATGACCCAGTGACTCGATCGGTTAAACCCGTGACCCGGTGACTCAACCTGGTAGACTCGATGGTCGATCTCGTACCCGGTGACTCGTCTGGGTCGACGTGATGTTCGAACCCATGACCCAGTGACTTGACCGGGTTGACCTGGTGGTCGACCCCGTGACCCGGTTACTCAATCGCGTTTACCCGATTGCCGATCACGTGACCCGATGATTCGATCAGTTGACCTGGTGGTTAAACCTATGACCTGGTGACTCAATCAGATAGACTCGATGGTCAATCTCGTATCCGGTGACTCGACCGGGTCAACGTGATGTTCGAACTCATGACTCGATAATATTAAAAAGAAATACTGAAATTTATATTAGTAAATAGTAAAATTTTCGACTTTCAATAAAAGAGATATACTAATAGAGATAAAGATAAAGATATATGCGGATGTTTGTTTAAGCTTATTTTTTGGCTTCTGAACTTATATGACTAAGGTTATACTACTAGCGGAAATTTGTGCTTATTTGAATATATATGGGCATAATAAGTTGTTGTTTAGAGGTGATGTGTGTATTTGGACAACTTAAATATATAGAAATGATTTAAATGGTTAATGAAGAGTATTAGGTGGATCAAACAAATATTGTATTTTATAGTATATAAATTTTTTTATTTTCAATTTTTTGTGTTTTTCTTTTTTTTTAATTTGTTTAATTTTTAGTAATTTTAAAAATTCTTAATCACAGTTATATTTTTTTATTCGCTTGATTTGCGTGCATTTAACCTGTTGTCCAAACTCACCCGACCCATTTGTTTTGCTACCTCTAAGTTATACTATATAATAGAACAAAGCAGAGTATAAAATGACAAGTTACATTTTTAATAAATTATTATAAATATAATTTTTAGAGAACAAATGTATTTAAAATACATCTAACATACATCCAAATTTTACACATTTAATACTTAGCAAAAAAAAATCCATATATATATTGAGACCCCCACGACCCACCCTCCTTTCATTCCTACCTTATAAAGACATTATTATGAATTATTTTCTGCTTGTTTGCTTATTTTTTGTGTCTTAATAAGCTAACAAGTCCAAAAGTGAACCTAAATATATAAGCTTTTGAAATATAAGACGAGACAAATAAGCTCATAAGAAAATGAAGCTTAAACAAACACCTCTTCGTCTGCTTCGTTGTTGGGCGTCGTTATGAGCAGGGGCTGATCTATGTAGACAACGAGGTATACACGTGCATACCATGCAGAAATTTTGAGTAGTGTAAAAAAATCGATTATGTTTTCAACGTAAGTATGCTTTACACTGAAAATAGAAAAGTGCATAACCTTTGAGATGCAATAAAATTTTAAGTGCATACCCAGATTTAAATCACCATTGTTTGAAAAAAGAAATAAAAACTTTGTACAAGTCTGGCTGAAGTAGAAGAAGGAGGCAAGCATGGGCGTGTAACCTAGTTATTATTTAAACATGTTAAAATATTAATTGTTAAAATTACCCTTGTAATCTGATATTGAAAGTATGGGTACTTATTTTAGCATTTGAGTATTTGCAGGGACTTGTTCTGCCAACTCTTGGATTATGGTTTTGGACTCTGGATGATTGGGCTTTGCTATTAGGCTTAAGAAGACGAAGGCCCAATGGGTTTGGGTTTATGACCGTTGGTAGAATAGTATGTATAATACCCTAACTCATTCTGAGTTAGGGTTAAGGGGGTTCATTGTATGTGTGTATTAGCCATCAAGGTAAAATACTCTCTCCCTTCGATTCTGGGATTTGTTCATCTTGTTCTTTGCTTTTAATCTTGTAAAACTATTATTATTAATAGATATAGATCCACACTAGCTTTATCCTGTGGTGGATGTTTATTGTTTTTCTTTGATCTTGATTCTCAGTTGTTTTTTATAAATATAAAACGTTTAGATCTTTATATCCTATTTTTCTATATGGTATCAGAGACAAGTTATCTAATCTGACTCTTTTATCGTTAAAGGTTTTTTGAAATCTATAAGTTTTTTATACTTTTTTGGTTCTTCTCTTAAAACATAGTTGTTTTTTTAAGATCTGCTATTGAAATAGCTTAATATTGCTTGGATTTATAAAACCCCCAATTTTTTGAAAAAAATTAGGGTTTGACTTTTTTGGGAATCTTTGATTCAAGGATTCCGGTGGTTGATTGGTGCTATTGGAGTTCAGATCTGGTGCTCTCTCTATCTTTTGTGGTGAACCCCTAATGTTTCCCAAAAAATAGGGTTTACTGTTTGACGTTCGTTGTTGTGGTTACTGTGACATTTTTTGGTGATCTTTGTGGTGGATCTATTCGTGTGGGTGATTTTCCCTAATTTTTCCTGAGAAGAAAAATTAAGGTTTGTCTCTTTTTTTTAACGACAAAGAAAAGTAGAGTTTGTCTCCTTGGAGGTTCTGATACATCCTTGACTAAGTGAATCTAGGAGTATCAGTTTGATTGTGCTTGTTTGCGTACACTGCAACACCTCTTTTCACTCTCTCCTAATTCGCTAAGTGATTTTGTGATTATCTGTTTATATACCTGTTTTTTGTTTGTTGGGGTTGGTTTTTTTACTAGGGATGAGCACGGTACCGGTTTCGTCCCGAACCCGTCCCGAATTAGTGGTACCGATTATTTCTCGAGCATAAATTTATGGTACCGGTACCGTACCTAACGAGATTCGGGTATCAGTACTGGTACGGGAATCAGTACCGGTACCGGGAAATCGTGATTTCCCCGTTCTTTTTCAGAGTTTTACGATTTGGTGCCGGTCCCGTTCCGAATTAGTGGTCCCAATTTTTTTTTCACCTTATTTCGTAGTCCCGGTACCGTACCGAATGGGATTCGGGTATCGGGAATCGGTACGGTTCCGGGAACAGTTCGGGTTCAATTCGGGATTCGTGTCGAAATGCTCATCCCTATTTTTTACTATTTTACCCTATTACTTGGATCCTCAACCTCTGCCTTGCCCTTGACCTACCACCTTGAGTGGTTTGGAAGCCAAACTTTATTGGCTTTAGAGTGGGTTCTTTTTTTCCCCTTGTTGCCCTTCACCATGTCTGATCATGATGAGTCTGTACATGGTGAATCTGATACTGAGAGTATGACTAATCCAGTCACACTCATCAGTAAGCTTGACTTGAGTGACCCCTTGCATTTACACCCTAATGATACTGTTATGTTAACTGTTGTCAGTGTTAAACTAAAAGGGACTGAAAACTATCAGGCTTGGGCTAATGCTATGTTGTTGGCATTAGAAGGTAAAAACAAGATTGGTTTTATTGATGGTACATGTAAAAGGTCCATAACTGGTGAGATTTTGGGAAAACAATAGGATATGGTTAATGCTGTTGTTCTTGGTTGGATTTTAAACTCCATTTCTGAGGAATTATTCATTGGTCAAATTTTTTCAAAAAGGGCTAAATATGTTTGGAATGAACTGAAAGAAACTTACCATAAAGTTGATGGGTTTGTGATCTTCAATCTTCATCATAAAATTAATACTCTTAAGCAGAATGGTTCAAATCTGTCTGATTACTATCATAAATTAAATGCTTATTAGAAACAATATGATGCTATGATTGAATTGCCTAATTACTTGTGTATTGCTATTGGTGAATTTAAGAAACATAATCAATTGTTGAAACTTATGAAATTCTTAATGGATCTTGATGATTCTTATAGGAGTATTAGGAGCTCTATACTTTTTAGAGAGACTTTACCTGATGTTAAGGGTGCATATGCTATAATCTATAGTGAGGAATTTCATAAAGTAGCTTCTGGTGCTCTTGATGGATCCTCTCAAAGGACTCAGACATCTGCTTTTCTTTCTAATGGGTTTGCTAGAAATAATTTTCAAAGAAGTCAGAACACTAACAGAGGTAATTTCAGACCTAACACTAGCAACAATGGGAACTTTAGACCTAGCACTAGGACCACTAGATTTAGGCATAATAACCCTAACAACAATGTGTTTAGACCTTATGGTAATTCTAATGCTGAAGTGGTTTGTGAGAACTATGGTTATAATGGTCATACTATTGATAGATGCTTTAAAATCATTGGCTACCCTACTGATTTTGGGAAGAAAAAAGGGGGTAAATTTTCAAAGGTGAAAATGTTTCTAACAATTATGTTGGGACCTCTTCTCCATCTGGTTTCATAGATGAACAACTTTCCATCTTGCTCTCTCTTATAAAAGATAACAAGGGTAATGCTAATGATTCTAGAAAAGGTGTTCATGCCAACATGACAATTATTTATTGGAATAGCAGCAAAAATTTTAGTGATAATTTTGGAAAGTTTTTTTGCTCTAACACTAACATCAAATCAAAACTTGGGTACAATGGTAAGGTTGTTGATTATGGGGAAAATCAGCATATGGCCAATAATGATAATAAATTGGAAAATGTATTTTATATTTCTCACCTTAATATCAAGGTTGCACATCCTAATGGGACTGAAGCAATCATCTCTAAAATTGGAAATCTCAAACTTTCAAATGGATTAGTTTTGTTTTATATTCGTGTTATTCCTGACTATTGTGTCACCCTGATTTCTGTGCATAAACTAGCCAAAGATAATAAGATACTCAGGTTTTTGATGAAAACAAATGTTTTTTGTGAATCAGGATTTGAATCTCAAAAATGATTTGGGCACTAGTAGGCAGTGTGGTGGTTTGTAATATTTAGATATAGAAGGTACTAAATGTATAAATTATTCTAATGTGCTTACTTGTTATGTGTCCAAATATGATTGGCATTATAGATTAGGTCACCCAACTAACCCTGCTCTAAATGATCTAAAAATTATTTGAATATAAATAATTCTGATCAATCTGTTTTTTTTGCGAAATAAGTCAAAGAGCTAAACAAACTAGAGAACCATTTGCTTTAAGTAATCTATACAAAGATGCTTGGTGAACTTGTTCATTTGGATTTGTGGGGTCCTTATAGGGTCCTAAGTCACACTAGTCATAGATATTTTTTGACTGTTGTGGATGATTTCACTAGAGCTGTTTGGGTGTATTTGATAAAATCTAAAGATGAAGTTGGTTCTTTTGTTGAAGTTTTTTACAATCTCATAAAAAATAAATTTTGATTTTCAGAAGTGATAATGAGACTGAGTTTGTAAATCAAAATTTTCACAAGTTTTGTAATGCGAAAGGTATTTTACACCAGACCTCTAGACCCCACAACAAAATAGGATGGTTGAAAGGAAACATAGGCATCTGTTGAATGTTACTAGATGCCTTATGTTTCAAGGGGAATACCTTTGAGATTTTGGATTCAATGTGTTCTAACTGCTACTTATCTTATTAACAGATTGCCCTCTTCTATGCTAAATGTAGATCCCTTTAAGAAATGATTTATAATTTACCCCCTAATATTTCTCATATTAGAACTTTTGGTTGTCTTTTTTGTTGCCACTATTTTAAATAGTCATGATAAACTCACCTATAGGTCTGAAAAATGTGTTATGATGAGTTTTTCTAATTCTCAAAAGGGTTATAGACATTATAGTCTTGACAGACATCAGTTCTTTGTATCAAGAGATGTTAAGTTTTTTGAATCTATTTTTCCTTTTCAGGATTCTGTTTTATATAAAAATAAAAGTCATAATAATAATCTTGATGTTTTTCAAAATTATAAAGTATTACCCTTTTTTTATTTAGAAAACCCTAAGCTTCCTGATGATGATGAGAGAGTAAATGAAAAACATAATGGTGACCTTGGGTCACCAAGTGATAGTAGCCACCCTTCAAATCTAGGTGACATTGGAACTTTGCCTTTGGCAATGATGCCAATGATAACAGTTTGAATGGGGATGAGGCTGCCACACTTGATGAGAACCTAAACTCTTAGGGAAACATAGAATTCAATCCCAATCTTCCCTCCCATGATCAGAACATGGGAGAAAACTTGGGAGAAAATTCTAACACTAATGCTCAGGGTATTCAAGTTCTAAAAAGGTCTTTAAGACCTTCTGTTTTTCTTAAAAATTGTTGATCCCTTTGATTGGATCTATATTCTGTTAAGAACTAGTATAGTAGTTTGTAATCAAACTAAAACACTTTGAGAACTCTTACTCAAACTAAATAAGTTATGCAGAATCTAACTTATAAAGCACAGAAGAACATAATTACTTTCAACTATTCGATTCTCTTATTAATCGACTTGAATGAGGTACATGAATGACATTGTACCTATGTTCCTTTTATAGAGTAAGGAACCCTAGAAACCGAATGTTCTATAAAGATAACTATATCACAGACGATATATTATCAATATTCTAACTATTTAAGTATATCACATAAGATATACTCTAGCTATAACTATGACATATCTTATACAAAGGTATATTCGTCCTAATCAATATAGCAGTACTTACTATGTAAGTAGCAGTACTTACTATGTACCGCGTTAACACTAACGGTACTTGCATAATACTAACAGTACTTAAATTACACTAACGGTACTTGACACTTAACAAATAATTCCCAGCAATCCTCCGCTAAGCAAGAATGATAACTTGTTGTCTTCTTGTTTCTCTTGTACTGGATGTATTTAAAATACATGTCTTCAGTCTTTCCTTCATCCTTGGATTGAACTTGGTAATTTGTATTTGTATCCAACTGAATGTAGCCAAACACTTCAATATATATCTTATTCTGATGAGATAATCTTCAAACATCATGAATATCATCTTTGTCTTCAAACTATGATCTTCTTGTGTCTTGTAAACATTCATTTATCTTTGCAGCATCAGTAATTGTCTTCTTGATTTAAATCTATGAACTCTGAATCATGAACTTCAGTCTTGATTTGATGAGACAAAACCTTCTAAGTATTTTCTTCTTTGAATACTTCTTTGCTTGCAATCTTCATACCCGAAATAAAACAGTTAACAACAAAAACCAATCTGTAATGGCTTCATGATTTTTAGCAAATCACCAGCTATCAATGGATTTGATAAATTCTTTACCATTTAGTCATACACTCTGGAATAGCCAATACTTTATTCATAAAGAATAACGTGTACTGATAACCTTACAATTTTTGGTAAATTGTCAACCATCAATGGATTTAATGAAGTCTTTACCTAGTACCGTTTGTCTAAGACTAGCCAACTCTTTGTCTCGAAACAAGGTGAGTTAGAACCATACAGTTTTTAGCAAACTATCAGCTTTCAACGGATTTGAGAAGTCTTTACCACAAACCGTTTGTTATGGACTAGCCAGTTCTTATGTGTGTTAGACATGGTGAACTAAGAACCATTTGTGAAGTGTGGCTGAAAGTCAAACACTTAAGGCTCTTTCTCAGCTTCTTCCTCATCTTTCAAATCCTTGATTTGTTATTTAACCATTCTGATCAACTCCAAAGCATCAACAGATTCTTCTGTAACTTCCAATTGTTTTTCCAACATTCTTTCCAACAATCTTCTTTTGAATAGGTAAGTCTTCTCTTGCAGCATATAGTATGTAACATCATATATATCCAAAATATGCAATCCACATGACCTATAATATCTCCAGTAACTAGGAACAAGATTCTCTAATACCTTCAACATTTCTTGATCACAGTTGTGTGGGTAATACATAAAGAGAAATTCCCTATATAATAGTTATACTTCAGTTTTACCTACACTGGCTTCTTGAACTAACCTGAAAAGATCCTGAATATCTTGTCTATCAAGAATGTGAAGAATATCCTCCAAAAGCTTGAATATCCTTGTTGTGCCATCAGTTCTTTGAATTCCATGAACTTCAAGTCCTTGAGACATAGAGTAGACCCATTTAGCAATAGATGTTCTCTTTCCAAAAATCTTTGTATCAATACATTGATCTTCAAATTTTACAATCTTCAAGTACTTTTTCAAGCTCTCATCATCATCACTATCTTCTGTTGTTGATTTTGCCCTCTTGGCTTTCTTCTTTGTCTTTGTTGACCTTTTTATTTTAACACCCTTGGAGGTTCTTTCAAGTTCTGTTGAACCCTCTTACAAGTTTGTATGTACCGTCTCTTAAGTATGTACTGTTGATTGTATATGTACTGCTTGTACATTTTTAGTCTGAGCAATATCTTGAGCTTCATCTCCTTCATTCATTCTTTGAGCAGTCTCTTCCTCCCTTGAACTTACCTTCTCCTTTTTATTCTTCCTCACATAAGTGGTCTTGATAGGTGGAGATGTATTTGTAGGTTCAGCAGTACTTGGCTCAATTCTAAGAGTACTTCCAAATTGCCTTTGTTGTTGCAGATGTCTTCTATGCCTTTCAACAGCTATTCTATCTGCTGTAGATCTAATCTCAACAAAATTCAATTTAGTTCTCTTATTTTGCTCATACAAAGTCCTGATTTCTTTAAAAAATTTCTTGACCAGCTGAATATGAGTAAAACCCTTAACTCTCTTGAGAAAATTCATCATTTGATTCTTAATCTACATAGTAGTTGGAGGCTTAATCTTTTCTCTTCTTCTCTTTTCAACAAAGAATCTTTGTTGCTTCCTTACCAGATCATCAATCAACTTTGATTTTTCTTCTTCATCATATGCATCTCTCTCTTCAGCTATCAATGAGTCTGCAAGAAGCTCACTTGCATGTAATTCAGCTTGAATCCTATCGTACTCTTGTATGTTCCATTCTTTCTATATTCTCTTAGCTTCTAGAAAATGTTGCTTTGCTGCAAGTTCTTCTTGTAATTCTTCTTCACGAATTTGTGCTTGCATTCTAAAAGCATATTCCTCATCATGGTCCAATTGATTAAATCTATACATGATTTTGCTTATATCATCATCTGAACCACTTTCGTTCTCAGATTCTGATAATATTTGCTTCTTCCCCTTATCCTTTGGATTAATCTTAGGTAGCTTCTTCTTCAGCTTGGAAGGCCGTTCTTGTTGGGTCAAAAAGTTGATGTGGCAGAAACTCAAAAACGAAGAAAATATGAAGGCATTTGTCTAAGCGTTGTCAAGAGCAAATCAGGCGTTGTCAAGAGCAAATCGGGCGTTGACAGAAGTCAACATTGACAAGCATTGTCATGTGCAATCCCAGCATTGTCACATGCAATCCAAGCATTGACAGAAACGTAGACAAGTGTTGTTGGAAGCTTCTATTTAGATAAGTATGCAGAATATATTCTGTATAAGTTTATTTGAATAGAAGATTTACATGTTTATTTGATATTATCTCTTGTAAACCCTAATCCTTACACTGTAAAAGGAACCAAAAGTATTAGGTTTATTCATAACTTTCATATACAATGTAAAACTAAAGCGTATGTCGACTAGGTGTGGGATTCAATGTACACACACCTAGTGATTGTTAATTATTAATATAGTTAGCAATCCATTTGTTTTAATTCATGTGTTTTGTGTCTAAACACCTTGTTAATGTGTTGTGTTCTAATTCCGCTTTGATTATCTAATCATATGAACATGATGCATTCCTAGTAGCTAAAAGATCCGTAAATCTTAGGATTCCTCAATTGGTATCAGAGCCTCGTAGCTCGTGATGCTAGGACCAACAAGGTGTTCGTGTTTTGAGAAGAAAAGAAAAATCCGTATAGGTTCTTCTAGGCGTTTTTGTGTGCGCAACAGTATTCAGAAGGTCATAACTTTTTATTGGACCGTTGGATCGTCACGAAATTTCTTGTGTGTGTTCTATACACATATATCTAGACATCCACTGTAGGGATTGTCGAGTTTTATCCCCAATCAAAAGTTATTAGGCGTCAAAGTCAGCAGTGGGTATATGCAGTTTTTTATGGACAGCCATGTTCAAAACACGTTTTCTCCTTCTTTAACCGTTGGATCATCGTGATTTTTTAACTGTAGGTTCTTGGCACTTGTGTCTAGAATCTCACCAAAGGGATCTTCGATCTAAGATCTTCTGAAGAAGTTATTGATGAACGAATTTGACCGCAGAGATAGATCTCATTTTTAGGGTTTGATTCATAAACCCTAGAACACTTGTTTATCATGGTTGGATTCAAGTGATGGTTGTACTTGCTTTGGTGAGTGGATCTTTGGATCTCTGGTGAACCCAAGTATGATTCATAAAGATTGGAGCTGCTATGATGGGATTTTTTGTTTTTAAGATATTTAAAGAACCCTAGATTCGGTATTAATGGAGCAGCAGGGTTTGATGTGTTATAACCCTAAGATTGCATGATCCTGCTATCTCACGTTGATATACATGTGAGTTCTTCAGTTTCTGCCAATGACGTGAGGATATCGATACAGTTTTTGGACGTGATTTATATGCCCTAAATTTGTGGTGATAATATGGAATCTTCTATGGTGTGAACGTGATACATGGAGGATTTGGTAGGCCTGTTGATAAAGTCTACAGCGTAATCACATGAGGATTTGGCTGATTTTTAGGATGACAAAAACGGTGTTTTGATTATTCAGTGATGAAAAAGGAAATGCAAGTGGTAAGATTTTTGGTTATTTAATACGTGATTGCAAGACATAAATATGGTATGGATTACTCCTTCTTTGAAAACGTGTGGAGATGCTATTTTATAGGAGTTTCTTTTTAATTCATTTCACATAACGATAACCTATATCTGTATTTATGGCTTGGTTACGTGATCCACTTGTGAGTATATGGGCTGAGCAATTCGGGCTTAAGACATACAAGGTTAACAAATAATTTTAAGCCACTGTTATGTCATATTTTTCGCCACTGACAAAGGTTAAGTAAGACGTTGACAAGGTTAGATTAGACGCCGACAAAGAGAAGGTTAACGCTGACAGAATAGGCGTTGACATGAGTTGTCCGAGAAATGTTTTGTCTAAGCATTGATAGGTGTTGTACGATATGTGACAATACACGTGGAAAGATATTGGACAAAGGGAGATGTTGGACAACAAAAGAATAGCTGCTGTTTGAAAAAAAATTGGTACGTTTTTAGCACACAAAAAAGAGGAATTTACACACGAAGGTACATGGAATCTCCGTTTTTATTTAGAATATCAGGTTGATATTTATGGCTCGGATATTTTTAAATGGATTAATGATTTTAACGTGAGTTAACAACAATTCGTGAAGTATTTTATTGGAATAATATTTGATTAGATTATGTAATCAGGGTAGCCTTGTGAAAGAGTTATCCACGTATCACTTTTACATATGATATGAAGATATTATCTCATAAAGACTCGTCATGAAGAGGTGTTAGCTTAAGAGGAAGAATTCTTATGGTAAGTTTGATGATTGAAGAAGATTTTCGCGAGTTTGTGTTCTATCATATCTTAAAGTCGTGCACTTCCAGTCATGGACTTTTAAGGTAACTTGTTTGTGCTTACATTGTTACTGATGAAGTGATACAAGATCTAGGAATATGTGATTTTTCTTATGGTACTCTATGCACATATTTTCTATCACTTGAAGGAGTTACATTATTGTGCTCAGTATCTCACAAAGGATGAGGATTTTTGTATTAATTCCATACTTCATCACATCGTACAAGATATGGAACATAGGTTTGGGTAATTCTACTTCTACATCAAGAATATTATAGTTATTTTTCTTCAAGATCATTATACAGAGCCTACATTTGGAGAATCTTCAAGATTGCATACATTGTTTACTTCCCTGTTAATGTGACAAAAAGGGGAAGACATACATGCTACAATTGAGGGGAAGCAATTTGAAGATGATGTACAACTTACAAGAGATACACAAAGAGTTTTGCCGACATCAACTAGGGGAAGATTGTTGGGTCAAAAAGTTGATGTGGCAGAAACTCAAAAACAAAGAAAATATGAAGGCATTTGTCTAAGCATTGTCAAGAGCAAATCAGGCATTGTCAAGAGCAAATCGGGTGTTCACAGAAGTCAACATTGACAAGCATTGTCATGTGCAATCCAAGCATTGTCACATGCAATCCAAGCATTGACAGAAACATAGACAAATGTTGTTGGAAGCTTCTATTTAGATAAGTATGCAGAATATATTCTGTATAAGTTTATTTGAATAGAAGATTTACATGTTTATTTGATAGTATCTCTTGTAAACCCTAATCCTTACACTATAAAAGGAACCAAGGATATTAGGTTTATTCATAACTTTCATATACAATGTAAACCTAAAGCGTGTGTCGACTAGGTGTGGGATTCAATGTACACACACCTAGTGATTGTTAATTATTAATATAGTTAGCAATCCATTTGTTTTAATTCATGTGTTTTGTGCCTAAACACCTTGTTAATGTGTTGTGTTCTAATTCTGCTTTGATTATCTAATCATATGAACATGATGCATTCCTAGTAGCTAAAAGATCCATGAATATTAGGATTCCTCATTTCCTCATCAACTTGATGTTGAATAACTATACCTTTAGTGGGATGTGAAGCTTGAACTTTCTTACCTTGAATTTGATCCTTTTTTGCAAGAACTTCTTGTTGTGTCTTTTTCTCTGCCTCTGCTTGTTTAGTCTTCTCAACTGAATTCTTCTTTCTTAAGTCAAGCAGTAATTGGGATAAAGTCTCATCCTCTTAAAAAGGAGTTTAACTTTCTAGTGAAGGATGATCACCAGCGGTACTTGCAATCGGCTTAGTTGGCTTAGTAGCACTTGGGTCTTCAACAATGTCAGCAGTACTTGCAGTCGGCTTAGTTGGCTTAACAGTACTTGGATCTTCCACAATGTTGACTTCACAAGTATTAGACACACTTGTTTCTTCAATCACTTGTGTATCCCTAGATGCCCTTTCTTCTATGGAAGCCATCATTTCAACTTGCACCGCTTCAGTATTGTATGATCCATTGCTCATTCTTGATATAGACAGTACTTGCAAAGTCTGTTTCCTTTGAAACCATATTTGTCTTTGTGGTGGTGGAGTTGAAGATACAGGAAATTAGATGTTAATTTACTCCAACTTCTCATAGAAAGTACTCCAATTCACTTGAAGTGGTGATTGAAGTGTTGGTGCTGGCTGAGTTACCATCATTTCTTCAACTTGTGGCTCCTCATGAGTAGGCTGTGGTTCTTCCTGTTGAATCTCCATATTTGAAGGTCCATCCACACCAGTCTCTAAACCAGTTCCATCTTCATAAGTCCCCATGACATCTTCATCCAACTCAAAATTGATGTCATTTCCAGAGATCCTTGTTTGATTATCAGAAGAAGGTGGTTGTTCTTCATAATTCCTCCCCTGTTTGGTTGCATTCAGTTGCCTTTTCTTGTGGTTCCTGAATCTTTGCTTCTTGAGTGTAGTGTTCTGAATAGATCGATGTTGCCTCATCCAAGGTGATACTTTGTTTCTCAACTTGATTAGGCTAGCTTCCAATTCAACAATTTTCTTGTCTTGAACAAGCTTTTCTTTCTGCAACACGTGTACCTGTTGGGAAAAACTAGTACACAAAGCAGTTAAATTTGCAACATCCACCACCTCTGGTGCTTGTGCTTGTGGTGAACCACTAGCAACAATAGAAGCAACAAGTGTATGGATCATCTCATCATTGTTTGGTGGAGCACCAACATTGTGAGAAGAAGATTGTGAATCTTCTAGGGAATGGGAACTCTGGTGAGAAGGAGTTTGCTGAGAAGCACTAGCATTGCTATGTTCATCACCTTCTTGATTGGCAGGTTGGGCTAACATATGAGCAAACAATGGTGTAGTTATTCCTGTAAAGGCATTGCCTTGTTTGGTCAAGAAAGAGAAGGTTCTCTTTGTGAATGTAGGAACATCCCATGTATCAGTTAACTCTGGTAGGTTAGGTATTTAGTCACTAACTAAAGTCTGAATGAATCTAGGATACATCAAAAACTTTTTTGTTCCCTCCAAATTCCTAGTCATGCTTCAAAAATTAATCTTGAAAAATTAAAAACTCTGTTATTTGCTAGACAAATACCAGCTGATGCCAATGCAGCAGGAATTTGATCAAAAGATGTACTTTTAGAGCTTAAACAGTGAATAATAGCATTAAAAAGCAATTTCCATTGAGGTGAAAATAAAGATTTAAAGAAAGTAAGACTTTCCCTACCACCCCCATAGCCCATGGCTGCAAGGCCATCATGAATCTCTGTATTATTAAGCATACTAAGTCTATTTTCATCATTTAATCTCAAACTGTCCCTTAGCAGTACCTCAGTTACATAAATATTTCTATGATTCACCCTAGCCTTAATACAAGGTTGATTAAACCGAGTACCTAACACAACAGTGTTCCAAAATTGTTCAACAATGGAAATATAGACAACTGGACTTATAGTGAGTGCAAAACGAACATGACTCCGAGATAAGAAACCAAGAATCTCATGGAGACAAAGAGAGTCATCATTCATAGGAAGATTCGCAACCAAATTATGCTTAGAGATCACTTGTAAAGCAGCCATTAGTATTTTTTATGATCGATAATTAGAGAGAAGGTTATAGAATCAAGAGATAAGAATAAAAGATTAGGTGAATCAATTATGTAATTAGAGTAAGTATTTAAGTAAATAACAAACCCAAGCACGAAGAAACCGCCAAATTTACAAAAGAGACCCTTAACGGTACAACGGACATGTAGCGGTACATGGAACATACTCGGTACTTGAATTTATGTTAACGGTACTTGGAGTTATAACGGTACCTCACAATTTTGACCAGTTCATGCTTTCCACTATCATTGTAACCTATTTTATCATTTTCTATTAACCTGCGATTACATCAAAAACACAAAACATAGACTATACAATAAAAATTAGTATAAAACTTTGTACATCTATTACATTCCCTCAACATATGTAGCAGTCTATTGGTTGAGCATACCAATATGTGTCACCAAGAATTCAAATCCCTTTGCATCAAATGCCTTGGTCAACAAATCAGCTACATTGTTGTATGTATGAATCTTCAAGACTTGAATAAGCTTCTTGTCATAAGCATCTCTTATAAAGTGATGTCTTATTTCAATATGCTTGGTCTTGGAGTGAAATACTGGATTCTTGACAATGCATATAGTACTTTCATTATCAATGTAAATCTTGGTGTTCATGAAGTTAAACCCATAATCTAACAATTGATTTTGAATCCAAAGTACTTGTCCACAGCAATGAGCAGCAACTACATATTCAGCTTTAGTTGTAGAAGTAGCAACAATGGTTTGCTTCTTACACTTCCATGATATGAGTCTTCTGCCTAGGAATTGAAAACCTCCTATTGTGGATTTCCTATCATGATTAGCTCCAGCATAATCACTGTCTGAGTAAGCTTCCAATTCAAAGGTGGAGTCTCTAGGATACCATAGTCCTAAATTGGGTTGACTTTTAAGATACTTAAAAATCTTCTTCACAGCATGTAGATGTGACACCTTTGGATGAACTTGGAACCTTGAACAGGCACACACAACAAACATAATATCTGGCCTTGAAGCAGTAAGATACATCAATGAACCAATCATTAATCTGTATAGATGAATATAAACATTTTCTCCATGTTCATCTTTTGATAAAGACTTCTTAGCTTCAAAAGGTGTGCTTGTACTCCTTGCATCCATACATGAAAATTTCTTCAAGATTTCAGCAACATACTTATCTTGGCTGATAAATATTCCATCTTTCCTTTGTTTGACTTGCAGTCCCATAAAGTGCTTTGATAACCTTGTAGACTCTATTGGGGAATTTAGTATCTACAAAACCTGGAGGTTGTGAGACATATACCTCCTCTGAAATAGTACCATAAAGAAAGGCACTTTTCACATCCATTTGATAGACTATAAAACCCATATATGATGCAAAGGCTAAAAATAACCTAATGGCTTCTATCCTTGCCACTGGTTTAAAAACCTCATCATAGTCTATCCATTCTTCCTGTCTATAGCCTTAAGCAACAAGTCTGGCCTTGTTCCTCACAACAACTCCTCTTTCATCCTTCTTGTTCTTGAAAACCCATCTAGTACCAATTACTCTCTTACCTGAGGGAAGATCCACAAGAATCCAAACTTTTTGTAGCTCAAATTGTGTTAATTCTTCTTGCACGGCATCTACCCAACTTTATTCATCAAGAGCCTAAGAAATGTTTTTGGGCTCTACTTGTGATAAGAAACAGGAAAACAAACAATGCTGAGTATCTTTATGATTAGTTCTCTACTGTTGTTTGACATAACTCGCAAGTGCATGAGTTTCAATATTGGTTTGAAGTTGTCTTCTGGTTTGTACATCAGATTTGGGATCTCCAATGATCTGTGTAGTAGGATGACTGTTCTTGACTTTATGAGTGGGAAAACTGACTAGAATTTCTGTTTCCAAATTGTTGAAATCAGTTACTGCACCCTACTCATTATAGGAAGCTTTGGAGAAGATTCCTTCAGCTGGACTAGCATATACGTCTTCATCGTCCATAGCTTGTAAAATCTCTTCAAGTGAGTCAACATATTTAGCAGATTTTTTCTTAGCAGTACTTGCAGATGAAGTATCGCTAGGTGTAGTAGGTACTGCTGAGTGTTGTGACTCAAAAGATTCTTCTCCTGAATGCTTATTAGCATTCTTTTCTTGATCTTGAAGCCTCTGAAGCTCTTGGGAGGCTTGATCATCTTTTGATGGCATGGTTTGCTTCTTGGGAGTAGCAAACATGGGAGTAACAGCAGACATATTGGGCACATAGATATGAACATCATCATCTGATGAAGAAACATCTTCTTGAGTACCTGCATTCGTTGCACTTGACTCCTCACCTGCATTGTTAGTTTGACAATCCTTTTGCAGAGAATAGTAATCCATGGAGTTAGTTAGATAATCTAAATCAAACATCCAAGCATAACCTATTCCTGGGACATTGGGTTTTTTTCTAAGAAATTAACATGGACATTTTCTTCAACCTTTTTAGATGCCAAATTATAAACCCTATATGCTTTACTTTGCACCGAATATCCTACAAGATATCCTGGATCAGACTTTCCATCAAACTTTCCCAAATAATCAAGAGTATTTAGTATAGACACATGACACCCAAAAGGTCTTAAATAACTTATGGTAGGCTTCACACCAGTCAAAAGTTCATAAGGTGTTTTGTTTTGAGGCTTAGTCACTAAGACTCTATTTAACACATAACATGTAGTGTTGATTGCTTCTGCCCAAAAGGTATTTGGCAAAAGAGAATTAGCCATCATTGTTCTAGCAGCCTCAATTAGTGTCCTGTTCTTCCTTTCAGCTACTCCATTTTGTGGTGGAGTCCTAGGATTACTAAACTATCTCTTCATTCCTTTAGACCTACAGAATTCATCAAATTCAGCATTCTTAAATTCTGTCCTATTATCAGTCCTAATGATTAAAACTTGTTTAGTGAACTGCTTTTCAACTAAAGTGATAAAATCCTTAAGTAACTCATTGGTTTCGCTTTTAAGAGCTAAAAAGAAAACCCAACTGAATCTACTATAATCATCAGTTATGACTAGACAAAAGGTCTTATGACTAATGCTTCTTACAGAAACTGGACCAAACAAATCCATATACAACAACTACAAAGGTTTTGTCACAGTGTTGACAGTCTTGGTCTTACAAAAGGCTCTATGTTGTTTACCTTTTTGACAGGCAGCACATGTGAAATCATTTTGAAAAGATTTATTAGGTAAACCTCTAACCAAATTCTTATTCACTAATCTGTTAAGATTCTTGAAATTCACATAACCTAACCTTCTATGTCATAAATTAGACTCATCAAAAGAATCTTAGCTAGCAAACATGTAATACCACCTGTTGGAGTAATAGTATGAAGATTAAAGGTGTACATATTTTCTTGGCTGGGTACTTTTAGCAGTTATTGAGATTCCTTGGGCATCTCAAAGTCTTTAGACAACACCAAGCAGTCTTTGTCTGTGAACAGCACCTTGTTCTTCTTATCACACATTTGTGATACAGAAAAGAGATTGAACTCATTCAATTCTTTTACAAATAACACATCTTCAAATTCCAACTTCCCTGTGTTGATTTTCCCTTTGCCAGTAATTCTACCTTTGCTACCCCTAAAGGCTATTGGTCCTCCTCTGAATTCTTCAATTCTGCAAGAAAATCTTTGTTTCCTGTCATGTGTCTTGAGCATCCACTATCTACTATACCTTTGTCCTTTAGTTCATCAATTAGATGCCCATGCACACAAATAAAACTCATTAGTTTTTAACAGGGAACCAAGCCACATTTGGCTCAGATCTTGTGGGACCTACATACTTAAGAGTCTGTTCTGAAGCATTACTAGTAATGCTACTTTTGCTCTTATATTTCATGGTTTCAGTAATTGTCACACCCCACCATGGCAGAATATGGGGCGCGACGTATAGATATCATCACAACAACAGCGTGTCTATAGAGAGAACTAAATGAAATTGAAATATCATAAATGGCGACACAAATGTCGTAACAATATCTCAACAATGCAGGCGTCTAGGTAAGTAGGTAACAAGCCTATCTTACCAAAGACATACAAATGAACAAACATCAAACATATAGGTACCATAAAGTTCACTTAATCAAGACACAAAATAAAATCTAAGAGGAAAGGGAATCCTCCTAATGCAATCCTAGCAGCCTCTACACTCTAGCCACTTCTAACATCATCCTCCTCAACTACCTCACCTGAAAATGACACTAAAATCTGTCAACATAAAGTTGGTGAGAACATAGGTTTAAGTTATCTAGAACATCATAAGAAACCTTTACATCCGCTGCAAATAAGTTGAAGGAAAACAATTTATAGTAATGGACCATAATGTGATAATCATGTTACATGCATCCACAACAAAACATAAACCAAGTACCGATCACATCTACAATTCACAAAGCACACTATAACAATCAAGAAGTATCCCGTCACACACACAAGAACACACACCACACTATCCGGATCTTTCCCACACCACCTGTGGAAGATGAACTATATCCCCGTCGAGATATCTTGCCTCCGAAGAGACGATGCACAAGTACTCAGGACGGATCGTGCCCCACGAACCAAGAACTCAGGACGGATTGTGTCCCACGAACCAAGAACTCAGAACCAAGAACTCAGGACGGATCGTGCCCCACGCTCCACACACATCACAACTGGTCCCATAGACGCCCATACATCTACGTACCAATCCCAATCATAACCCAATCAAGATTCACATATCAGAACACATATCAAAGCACATATGAGAACACATAGGCACGCAAGTCACAAAATATCACATGTATGTCCACACATTTTAAAACATAGTACTAAATCATGTTAAAGAACATTGCAAGTGTCATCTCCATCCCATACTGGAAAAACATTTAAAAACGTAGCAAAACGAGACTATGAACTCACCTGATAGCACAGCAAGCTAGCACTCCTACAAACCTATAAAATCATACACGACACCCTTAGCTCAGGTCTTAACACCCAAGTTAAGTAACAATCAAGGAGATGAATCTAATCCCCCAATCCCCACTATCTAGTTCTCCTACTACAAGCTATTCTATACGTAAAATTCCAGTTTTTCCCCGGTACGGTTTACTAGTCACTAAACGATCACATGAAGTGAACTTAACACCACACTTGACTCCTACCCTACTGGAGTTATGTTGTTATATGATCTAAGAACTTCAAAAACCAATTTTACTTTCTAATTACACGTTTAACCCTTTCGTTTAGTCTCTACGCCAAAAAGTTTTCACCAAAACTGATTTTCCGTACATGCTAAATGTTTGACACCAAAACCCCGACCTAAACACCATAAATTTTATTTAAAACCTCCAGTCCTTTTATATACATTATAAAGAGTTCCCAAATCAAAAATATTTGGCTATCTCATCCGTTTGGTTAGGTTTTGACTCAAATCCCCGAAATCAAAATTTATTCCTGAACAACACACTGTTTTTGTAAAAATTATTTGACGACCTTCCCAACTCCATTTTCGACCAACCTTACATTTTTGAAAAGTAGACTCCCTGAACTTAATTTTAAAAAAAAGAAACTCGACCAAAGGTGCTACCTACTGCCCGGAACAGTTGACACAAGACAGCCTTAAAAATCAGACTGTTTTACGCCTTTATGCACTAACCCTCTAAACATCATTAATTATCCCTAAATTTATAACACAAACCCTAAAATCATTAATGGATCTTAATTAATATATTTTTCCATAAAATTAATAAAACCCTAATCATCTCAATGATGGTTAATTAACAATACAATTATGATTAATTAATAAAAACATAAATTATATTAAGGTTTAATTGATCACTTACCTTGAAACAAGAAAAATTAATGAACCCTAATAATAATTTTGACTTCTCTTGATATCCATGGAAGATTTAGACCGATTTTAGGTTTATTTAGGGTTATTAATCGTTTTTAGGGGTCTAGGGGTGTTTATATAGGCCTTGGTAACCTTCTGGACAAGTTTAGGCCCAATTAGGACTTTTAAATGGTAATTATCCTATTTTTATTAATTTAATTATTAAAATTAAGGCTATGGGACCCACAAATTCGACTCATCTCTGTGTTTTATCATATTTACACTCTCCCCCTTCTATTTTATGTTTACCTATACTCCTATACACTTTCGGGACCAAACCATGTACCCTTTTGCTAATTTTTCGACTTTTTACGCGATTTTTGAACTAGCCTTCATTTCTAAAAGTTTCTAAATATAGAAAGTAACTATAAAACTTATCCTAACCATATTATTTATACTTAATACATACATACAACATACGATACATACACGAAACCTTATCAAAACGATACCCGAACTTTTTTTCAGTTCATTTCTGAACTCATTTCATTTCATTTCATTTCGTTTCATTTCCAACTTATACCATGATTTATACATTCATGTGAACTCATGAGCACGAACCAACCCCATCACATCATCATATAACGTACCATGTACTACGTAAACAATGTCTAACATCATGATAAAGTCTCAAATATGAGCACATAACACATAAACGCACACAAAGCACATGATCAACATCAAACAGTCAAAAGTGAAAAATCCAAAATCTAGGGTTGTCACATCACTCCCTCCTAATAGAAATCTCGTCCCGAGATTTACTTCATAAGCTCAAAAAACTTCATTTCACAACCAACTCGCTATCTCTCTCATATGAACGTAACCGGATCATCCGTATGACTACACCAACGCCCTCAATGTATATAAGCTCAAGACAAATTTTAGGACCCCCAACTTTGGATAAACGATCAAGCCCATGGACAACTAACGAACGTTTACGTGAAAGAATTTAAAAATATGAACCAAAACCTGAGACTCCAAAAGATACTCAACCTAAAACATGTATCGACTCCCAACGGACCATGAAAACGGACCAATGACACAAGAAGCACCCAACGACAACCGAAACGTATTACGACCGGTGACATACTATCAAAACCTTGTGCAAAACCAAATTTTACCCCAGAATGGATTTTGTACCTTAATGTATATTAGTTGTTCTAAAACCATTGTATCACATTAGTAATTTATGTAATCATTTGACGAAAAAAAATCTATAGTCTCTTCACGAACGATCAATTGTCTAAAGCACACAACATAATATCACGCATCAACATTGACTCCGGAACCCACATTCTTCATTAATGTAACAATCTCTATGATGGATACATCTAAAATCCTATCCCAAAGCAGCCCTATGTTAGCCCTCTAAGTGTTCACTATTCCAAAATACCCAAAACACGAGTTTAAACCATGTTGTCCGAAAATTAATCTTGAACTCGACAGTTGTACAAGTAATTCGACCAAACTACTGACTTCCATTGACAATACGTTCTAAATATTTGAAAAGTACGCTCCGAGTACATAACTTTAGGCTTTTGAATCACCCAAAAATCTTTAAAAACCAATAAGTTATAACCAAAACGATTTTTACCTAGAATCTGCCCAGACATTAGCGACAGTTTCTGACAGTTTAGCGACGAATTTTGACATTTTAGCGACAGTTTCTGCCTACCCCGATTTATAACAAAAAAAAAACGATTTGAAACCCTAAAACCCCTCATTAATTACCAAATTCAAGACCTAATTTATTTTAATTCCAGAAAATTAGAAACCCTTACCCATCATATGAGTAATTACATGATTTTAACATATTTAATTAAATAAGAACAAGAATTTAACTAAAGATCATTAGCTTTAGGTGATCAAAACCAATTTTAGTTTTTTTTTAAAAAAATAAACAAGCCATACTTATATGTTAAAAAAATATGTATCCTGTTGGGAATAAATCAAGGCCAGATCACTTGAGCGCTGACAAGAGTAATACAAGCGTTGACAAGAACAAAACAAGCGCTGACAGCTCAAGCGTTGACAAGATAAAGTCAAGCGTTGACACATTGAAGACAAGCACTAATGGGAAGATATGCTCTACGCGTTTATTGTATTCTAGAATAGTTCTAGTAAAGATAGGAACAACAATGTATTTTCTATATTTATCTTTACCTAGAATAGCTGATACGTAGATTATTGTACAAGGCTTCTTATGTCTATAAAAGAAGACCTTTAGGTTAATGTTTCACATAAGTTTTTCATTCGTAAACTACTTTCATTGTAAGCAAGTTTGATATTTATAATCAAAGTGAAAGTTTGTTTATATCATTGTGTGTTCTTGTTTAAGTGTTAGATTCCGCATAACACTTAAATTCATAAGCATATACAAAGGTTTCTCTAAGTGTATTACTTGATCTAATCTCGTATACATAAAGCTAATCGATCTAAGTTTGGGATCAACAAGTGGTATCAGAGCTTGTTGAGGAACTTTTGATCTTAAAGAACACCAGAACCCTAAAATTCACCAAAACCCTAATTTTCTCAGAAACCCTAACAACAACATGTCTGAAGCAATAACCTCCTCCTCCTCAGCCTTACCAAACATAAAGATTCCCATGCTTGATGCAACCAACTTTGACTTGTGGAAGTTCAACTTTGAACAATATCTGGGGATCTATGACTACACACTCTGGGAGATTATTGAATATGGAAACACATTCAATAAGGCTAAAAAGGTTGCTAATGACATTGCTGCAAGAACAGCTGTTGCTGGATGTTCTGAAGAGGATAAGAAAGAAAAACTTGGAGATGGTAGAGCTGTGGCTGCTGATGACATAGCAAAGAAAAGGGTTGACATGAAAGCCCTAAATATTCTGAAAGTCTCTTTGGGACAAGAAAACCAGCATAAATATAGAGGCTATGAATCTGCTAGGGATCTTTGGGCAGCTCTTGAAGTTGCATATGGTGGCAATGCAGACACTAAGGAAGAAAAGAAAAAGCAACTCATGCATGATTATGTTGTCTTCAAAGCTCAACCCAATGAGAAACTAAGTAGTGTGAGAAGCAGACTGCTTGACATTACAAGCAAGTTGTCCTTTATGGGGACACAAGTTGGTGATGTTGACATTAATGCTACCTTTCTTAAATGTCTTAGTGAGGCATGGAAGATTGAGGCAAGATCCATTCTTGCCAACAATACTTACAAGAGCTCCTCGTTTGATGACATCTACAACAAATTAAGGCTGTTGGAAGATGAAACTCTTTTAGAACATGGGAACAAGTCTACCAACAGTAACATGGCCTTCTTCTCTCATAGTGAAGGTCAATTCAATCAGAAGGACTCTTATATGCATCCAGTTACTGGATCATCATATGTCAGCGCTGGAACAAGTCCTGTCAACGTCTCCTATTCAGACGCTGACACATTCAAGAGTGACTCCCCAAGAGTTAAACCTACTGGTTTGGATTTGGATACTGTTTATGCTTACATTTCTTCTTTGCCCAATGGTTCAGTGATTACATATGAGGACCTTGAGCAGATAAGTGATGAGCACTTGGAAGAGATGGACATCAAGTGGAACATGGCTCTTGCTAGTATAAGAGCAAATAGGTGGAACAGAAGGTTTAAAAAGAAGATGACCTTCAATGCTAAAGACACAGCTGGATTTGATAAATCCAAAGTTGAATGCTACAACTGTCATCGTATGGGGCACTTCATGAGGGAATGCAAATCTCCTAGAAGATCTGATGCTGGTAAACCCTCAAGTCAGGTTGTTAAAGCTCAGGATTCCAAAGCCATGGTTGCAGTTCAAGGAATTGATGGTATGGGATGGGATTGGAGCTATCTGGCTAAGAATGTTGAAGAGGACAAAGCTTTGGTTGCTGATATTGAAGAAGAAGAGCATGTTGAATATGCTCTCATGGCACTCCTCCTCTTCATCTGATAATGAGGTATATGATGATGCTTTCTGTAGCAAAGGTTGTAGGTTAAATATTGAAAGACTTAACAAAGAGGTGTTAAGATTATTAGATGATATGAGTACTGAAATATGTAAACTATCTAATTACCAACTAGCTCTTACTGAAACTAAGAAAACCGTTTCTGAATATAGGAAAATGGAATTTGACTTAAAAGATAAAATCAATATCTTAAAACATGAGTTAGATGCTAGTATGGATATTAGAAACATCATGGAAAGGGTTAATGGTGAGATACAGGCTAAGTTAGATGAGGCTATTAAGAATAAAGATAATGTTGGCCTTAAAATTCAAAGATTTGATAGAGCCACCCAAACCCTAGGAGAATGTGTAGGTAAACAAAGGGATCCTAAGGACATGACTGGGATTGGGATGAATGATTACTCTTTGGTTCCACCACCAACTGGTGACTTCTATGGTGTCCAACAAAAGGACCTATCTTGGACTGGTTTGCCAGAGCTCCAAGAGGAGGAATTCATTCCTCCACCAAGAGTTGTCACTCCAGTCGAAGAGTATCAACAAAAGTTGACTGACCTGAATGAATGGAAGAAAGCTAACCCTACTTTATTTGTTAAGGGTGGCTTACTATGTGAAAGTCCCAATGAGTCAACACCCATTAAGATTACTAACCCACTCACTGGTAAAGTTGTTAATCTTGGCTCAAACACTGATAGAAAACCTAGCATTAAATATGCAGAGATGTATAGGAATACTAGGTCACCCAAGAGCCAAGTTAGCAATCAAGGAATAGGCTTCTTTTCTTCTAGATCTAAAGTTGTATCTAGAAAAGCTTGTTACACTTGTGGTAGCTTTTCACACTTGGCATACAAGTGTGTCAACGCTCCCAAAGCCAGCGCTGACAGGAACAATTACAGCGCTGACAGGAACAAAGTCAACGTTGTTAGGAAGTCAAACGTTGTCAGACCCAAACCTTGTGTGGAGCAAAGTCCACAAGTGATTAGACCTGCCCCATTCTTTACTAGAGGGTCTAACACTCATGGACAAAGACCATTTCAAAAGACAAACACCTGGTCAAATAGGCAATGGGTTTCTGTAGCAAACCCTAGGTTCAACGTTGACAAGGGTAATTTCAGCGTTGACAGGACAAATTCTCACGCTGACAGAAACGTGATCAGACCTAAATATTTGTAGCCATAAGGTAAGGGGTCTAAAGCTTCTTCAAGCTTAATATGGAGACCCAAGAAAGATCAAAACCCTAATGATTATGGGATTTCAATGACTTGCAATAGATTTAACTACATTTCAAAAGTCATTACAAAACCTATTGGGGTTAACTGGGTTTTTCATCCTAAGAAGGATGAGAATGGGGTTGTTATGAGAACTAAGTCTGTTCTTATTGAACAACCAGATGAATCCAAGTCCTTTAAGACTTGGGTTCCCAAATAAAACTAATCTGTTTTCTTTATGTGCAGGGCATTCAAAGACAGGTCAATGATTATGGATATTGGGATAGTGGATGTTCAAGGCACATGACAGGGAAAGAAGATTATCTTACTAACTTCACTCCCATTAAGGATGGTGACAAGGTTTACTTTGGAGGCGGATATGGTACTATCACAGGCAAAGGAACCCTTCTCACCAAGAATTTGCATTTTGAAAATGTATTTCTGGTAAAAGAACTTGTTTACAACCTTTTTAGTGTATCACAAGTTTGTGATAACCAAAATAAAGTTCTGTTTACTGATACTGAGTGTTTGGTGTTAAGTAAGGATTTTAAGATCCCTGATGAGAAATATATTGAGTATAGAACACCTAGGCATAAGGACATATATAATGTGAATTTGAATGGGATTAAAGTGAATAATAATATGTCCTGTTTTTATGCTAAGGCCTCAGTAGATGAGAGTAATTTGTAGAACAGGAGACTAGGGAACATAAATTTTAAAAATATAAATAGGCTTGTGAGACTTGGTTTAGTTGATGGATTGCCTGAGAAGGCCTTCCACAATGACCACTCTTGTGTTGCATGTCTTAAAGGCAAGCAGCACAAGGTCTCATTCAGGTCCAAACAGGTGCACACTAGTTCTAGACCTCTTCATATGCTACACATGGACCTCTTTGGTCCAACCAATATAGAAAGTTTGAATGGTAAGTCATATTGCTTTGTCATCACAGATGACTTTTCTAGGTTTACTTGGACATTCTTTCTTGCTATGAAGAGTGACACAGCTGATATTCTAATTAATTTTATCACTCAGATTGAGAAGAGGTCTGGCAATGAGGTTAAAATGCTTAGGAGTGATAATGGTGGAGAATTTAGGAATAAGAAGCTAGATGATTTCTATGCCAAGAAAGGAATTACTAGGCAATTTAGTATTGCTAGAACCCCACAACAAAATGGGGTTGCTGAGAGGAAAAATAGAACCCTAATTGAAGCAGCCAGAACAATGTTGGCTGATGCTCACTTTCCTATAGCCTTTTGGGCTGAGGATATTAATACAGCTTGCTATGTGCAAAATAGAGCATTGGTTAACAAAATTCAGAACAAAACACCTTATGAGTTACTTTGGGGAAGAAAACCTAATATTGGTTTTCTCAGACCTTTTGGTTGTCATGTAGTAGTTTTGGACACTAGTGATGCCTTAGGGAAATTTAGTGCAAAAGGTGATGAGGGCTACTTCATGGGGTATTCAGTGCAGAGAAAGGGTTATAGGGTTTATCTTAAAGAAGAAAAACGTATACTTGAAAGAGTACATGTTAGGTTTTTAGAAAATAAGCCTAGTGATCCTGAAAGTGGTCCTAATTGGTTGTTTGACTTGGAACCTTTATCTAGAACTTTAAATTATATGCCTGTCACTAATCCAGACATTGTGAAGGTAACTTCAAATGTTATAGAGGAACAAGTTGTTGATGTTTCAAGTACTCAGGTTCATGAAAAGGTTGGATCACAAGCAGAAAAGACATCTCCTATCCTAGAATATGTTACCATTCCCATTTGGACAGATGCTTTTACTGCTGCTGGACAAGATAATGGTGGTTTCTAAGCACCACCAAATACAAACATGCATGGTCCTTCAGGCGCTGACAAAGGCAAATCTAGCACTGACAAGACCAATTCAGACGATGATGGCTCAGACGTTGACAACAACAGTTCAAGCGTTGTTAGCCCAAGCGCTGACAAACAAGGTTCAGACGTTGACAACACCTTCGCACATCTTTTCTCTTCCACTTTTGAACAAGGTGAACCTTCCAATTCATATGAAGAAGGTCATCCTTATGTTGATATAAGAGAGTCTGATGAAGAAGATATTAGCAACATGGAGAATGAAGTTGAAGATACCAGACTTTTTGAGGGAGGAGTACTTACTTCAGTCATGAAGAATCATCCTCCTTCTTAAATCATTGGTAGTGTTGATACTCCAGTTCAGACTAGAAGATCTCATCAAGGTCTTGGTGGGTTTATTGCTAATATACACAAGAAGGTTGATACCCCTCTTATGCAAGCATGTTTGTTTGCTTGTTTTCTGTCACAACAGGAACCCAAGAAAATATTTGATGCTCTCAAAGAACCAAGTTGGGTGGAAGCAATGCAGGATGAGCTTCATCAATTTGCAATTCAGGATGTTTGGGAGCTGGTTGATTGTCCCAGATATGTCAGACCTATAGGGACAATATGGGTTCTAAGGAACAAAAGAGATGAAAGAGGCATTGTGGTCAGAAACAAGGCAAGGTTAGTGGCTCAGGGATATACACAAGAGGAGGGGATAGACTATGAGGAGGTCTTCGCACCAGTTGCAAGGATTGAAGCTATTAGGATTTTTCTAGCCTATGCATCCTGCATGGGCTTCACAGTCTATCAAATGGATGTCAAGAGTGCTTTCCTCTATGGAACTATTGTTGAGGAAGTATATGTAATGCAGCCTCCTGGTTTTGAGGATCCAGAGCATCCAGATAAAGTGTATAGAGTCAAAAAGTCTATGTATGGCCTTCATCAAGCCCCAAGAGCATGGTATGGTACTTTGTCTACCTATTTGGTTGACAATGGATTCAAGAGGGGCACCATAGATCAGACACTGTTTACAAAGAAGAAAGGCAAGGATGTGTTGCTTGTGCAGGTCTATGTTGATGATATCATTTTTAGGTCTACTGATCCAAAGATGAGTGAGGATTTCTCCAAGCTTATGACAGACAAATTCAAGATGAGTGCTATGGGGGAGATGAACTTCTTTCTTGGTTTACAAGTTCAGCAGAAAGAAGATGGTATCTTCATCTCCCAGGATAAATATGTTGTTGAGATCTTGAAGAAGTTTGGCTTTTCTCCACATGAAAAGAGGGCTACTACTCCTATGGATAGAGAACACCATTGGGGAAAGATTGGAGATGGGAAAGATGTTGATGTCAGGCACTATAGATCCATGATTGGATCCTTGATGTATCTTACTGCCTCCAGACCTGACATCATGTTTGCTGTGTGTGCTTGTGCACGTCATCAAGTGACTCCCAAAGAATGTCACCTTTATGCTGTGAAGAGGATCTTTAGGTACCTAAGATGCTATCCTAGTCTTGGTTTGTGGTACCCAAAGGATTCACCATTGGAACTAATTGCATATTCAGATAGTGATTATAGAGGTGATAAATTTGATAGGAAATCCACAACTGGTGGATGTCAGTTTCTTGGGAGCAGGTTGATCTCTTGGCAATGCAAGAAACAAACAGTGGTGGCTAATTCTACAACTGAAGCTGAGTATGTGGCTGCAGCTGCTTGTTGTGGCCAAGTTTTGTGGATTCAGAACTAGCTGTTGGATTATGGGTATAATTTCATGTATACCAAGATATTTGTTGACAATAAGAGCACTTTATGCATCATTAAGAATCCTGTACATCATTCTAAAACTAAACACATTGAAATTAGACATCATTTTATAAGAGATTGCTTTGAGAAAGGTTTAATACAACCAGATAGGGTTGACACTGAGGAAAATATGTCAGATTTACTAACTAAACCTTTTGATGCTGGGAGATTTCAATACTTGGTAACAAGTATTGGAATGGTCAATCTCACATAATATGTGTTTTGGAATTTATTTTGTAAAAGTATGTACAGGATGATGCATTGTTATTGGTCTTATTGATGATTTAGATTTTCCACTATATTTTTCTAACACTAACAAAGGTTGCTTGAATGCTGAGAAGTGTTTTTGCAACGTTGTTAGCAATATAGTTGTCTAACGCTGACAAAGCTTCCCTCAACGCTGTCATGTGTTATCGGGGCGTTGTCAGCAACAATGTTAGTTTTGTGGTTTTCAATCTAAATGTGCAGATGGTGTTAGCAGTATACCATTGGATACAGAGTTGCTTATGGATCAATGGAGAAGCATTTGGACAAGTTTTTATTTATGGATGATGGTTGGAATGTTTCATTCCTATCTTGACATAAATTTTTATGTTCATGCATGATTTTAGCAAACTTTTGTATCATAGTTTAAGGGGAGGTTTTAGGAACCTTTAGGATGTCTGGGTATCCATATGATACTCTTATCACAATTCTAGATTGTGTCCACAGGTGAGTATGAGTTAGTTTTACTAAATCATGAGGCACTGTAGCATGCAAAGTTGATATACTATGCATGCTGCCAAGACATTTGGTTGTGGTCTGTTGGGTGACTTGGGAATAATTTTGCTATGGGATTTACCTGGGAGTAACAAGGAATTTTGTAAGGTAACTTGGTTGTTAAGAGTTTTGGTTAGCAAGGGACACTAGATGACTGTTATGTCTATCTTGCTTAAGCAAGTGTGCATAACTGGATAGTGCTTGCCGCCCTATAATAATTATCAACTTTTGGTTATCTTCTCTACGATAAATTACTTGTTTAGGTCATTTTTCATTTTTAAAACATTTTTATTTTTGGACGCTGACAAGAATTTTCCAAGCGTTGTTGTGACCAATTTGGACGCTGACATGGTTATAGGCAAACGTTGACAAGATTATAGCCGTTGGGCGTTGATGGGTTATTTTTGACCGTTGACACTCAATGGGACCTACCCAGTTGTTATTTTTGACATATCTTTAGGCCGTAATTTTGGGAGTTGTTACTTTTCATTTAATGCATGAGATAAACTTATACTTTTTCAATATTTTCCTGATTGATTTTTGAAAATACTTGCCTATTTTTGGGCCTATCACATGCATTTTCTTCTCCTATAAATTTGGCTCCAATTTTTAAACAGGATATCTATAATTCTTGTCTAACACAATTTTCTCTCATCAACTTCATCTTCTTCACTTAAATTTAACAGCTTTCATCAATGGCACCCAAGTTTAAACCATCAGAATTGGAATTGGGATTCAGGTCTCAACACAACATGATTGCGTATCTTGAAGCTGATGATGCTCTGTTTCCCCAATACACATAAATGGTGGCGTATTTGAACGCATCCCCATTAAGGTATGCTCTTTCTCATGCACCAGTCATTCCAGTCACACATATTAAACAGTTTTGGAACACTGTCAGTTCCTCAACAGTTAATAGAGTGACTACATTGACTTCTATTGTTCATGGGAGACCTTGGGTGGTTACTGAGGCTTTGGTACGCCAAGCCTTGCATCTTGATGATGCTGATGGTATAGCCACCCTTCCCATTAATGAAATAGAACAAGGGCTTAGGGCTTTGGGATATCCTTTTCCTGATGAAGGTACCTTAAACAAGTATCATAAGCAGGAATTTCCCCCAGCCTGGAAGTACCTCATACATGTCCTCCTTCAATGTTTGAGTCCCAAATGCACTGCACACAATGAGATCAATAGATCCATTGCAAGTGCTATTGTGTGCATTGCAACAGGGCAAAAATTTAATTATTCTAAAATGATTTTTGAGGGGATGTGTAAAAACAAGGGGAACAAAATGACTTTAGCTTATCCCCGTTTTCTACAAATGGTTTTTGATGTCCAAGGTTATTGCACAAGGGATCATAATGATTTTTATAAGATCCCTGAGCAAAAGAAAGCTATTTTTATGAAGATGAACTCACCACCCCATGTGAGTGAGCAATCCACTCCAAAGCCTTCATCTCAACCCGATATACCTTATCCCTCAAGGTTGCGGAAAGAGAAATAGAAGAATAAGGATGATATTCAAGTTTCAAACTTCCTAAAAATGTTCAAACAATTGAATTTTAATATCACCTTTGCCGAGGCGCTCGCTCACATGCCTAAGTACGCTAAGATGTTTAAGGATCTTTTAAGTGATTAGGAAAAGTTGCTTGATATTGCCAATACCCAATTGAATGAGAATTGTTCCGCGGTTCTTTTGAGAAAATTACCGGTTAAGTTAGGAGATCCCGGTCGATTCCTTATTCCTTGTAATTTTCCGGGTGTTGAGAATTGTATGGCCTTGGCGGATCTCGGAGCGAGTATCAATCTTATGCCATTGTCCGTGTGGAAACAATTATCTTTACCCGAGCTAGTCCCCACTCGTATGACATTGGAATTAGCTAACCGTACGGTTGCTTATCCGGTGGGGATAGCCGAGGATGTTTTTGTAGGAGTCGACAAATTCACTTTCCCCTCCGATTTCGTCGTAGTCGACTATGAAATGGATCCCCGTGTTCCCTTAATTGTGGGACGACCCTTCTTGAGAACCGGGCGTACATTAATTGATGTAGCCGCGGGTGAACTTATCATGAGGGCCGGGGATGACAAAATCGTCTTTAACATGGGTAAACTTTCCAAACTTCCCGATGAGCCCGAATCCGTGAATTACATCTACGTGCTCGACGAAGCATGCAAAGAACATTTTCACAAGGCTTGTAAGAGCGGGATTTCTCCTTTACCTCATGTTGAGACCGTATCTTCTATTGCTCCTTCATTGACTCCATTTGGAGAAAGTGACTTAGATGATTTTGAAGCTAGCTTGGGTCCTCTCGATATTAAGTATGATAATTCTCCCACCAATTGGGATGAAGACATTCGTACCATTGAGAGACTTCTCAATGAGGACCATATTTCTCCACCTACTCCTAAGGAAGTTACTAATGATGATCCTACTTTGACTAAGCCTTCAATTGACAATCCGCCGGATTTAGAGCTTAAGGATTTACCGTCTCATTTAGAGTACGTTTTCTTAGAGGAGGATAATAAGTTTCCCGTCATTATTGCTAAGGATTTAAAAGAAGATGAAAAATACCGACTTATCGATGTGCTTAAGAATCATAAGAAAGAAATTGCTTGGAAAATCTCCGACATTCGTGGAATTAATCCTAATTTTTGTACTCATAAAATTCTCATGGAAGATGACTTTAAACCCGTAATCCAAAATCAAAGAAGGGTTAATCCAAAAATTCATGAAGTCATTAAGAAAGAAGTTATCAAACTTCTAGATGCCGGAATGATTTACCTTATCTCGGATTCACCATGGGTTAGTCCCGTCCATTGTGTGCCTAAGAAAGGCGGAATCACCGTTGTTCCCAACGAAAACAACGAGTTGATTCCTACTAGACTTGTAACGGGTTGGCGAGTTTGCATCGATTATCGTAAGCTCAATGATGCCACTCGTAAGGATCATTTCCCTCTTCCTTTCATGGATCAAATGCTCGAGCGTTTAGCAGGTAATGATTTCTATTGCTTCTTAGATGGTTTTTCCGGATATTTTCAAATCCCTATTGATCCAAAAGACCAAGAGAAAACCACATTCACTTGTCCCTATGGAACATTTTCTTACAAATGAATGCCTTTCGGCTTATGCAATGCTCCGGGGACTTTCCAAAGGTGTATGATGGCGATATTTCATGACATGGTTGAAGAAACTATGGAAGTCTTTATGGACGATTTTTCGGTCTATGGTGATTCTTTCTCTTCTTGCCTTGCTAATTTAGAACGTATGCTCCAACGGTGTGACGACACTCGTCTCGTTCTTAATTGGGAAAAATGCCATTTCATGGTAAAAGAAGGCATCGTCCTCGGTCATAAAATTTCCAAAGCTGGTATCGAAGTCGACCGTGCTAAAGTTGACGTCATTGCTAAGTTACCTCCACCTACCACCGTCAAAGGAGTTAGAAGTTTTTTAGGCCATGCGGGATTTTATCGACGTTTCATCCAAGATTTCTCGAAAATAGCTCGTCCAATGACTCATCTCTTAGAAAATGATGCTCCTTTCATCTTCTCTCAAGAATGTCTCGACTCTTTCGAACTTCTTAAAGGTAAATTAAATAAGGCACCGGTCTTAGTCTCTCCAAATTGGGAGTTACCTTTCGAGCTCATGTGCGATGCTAGTGATTTCGCGGTAGGAGCGATTTTAGGTCAACGAGTTAACAAACATTTCCAACCCATTCATTATGCTAGTAAGACAATGACGGGGGCTCAATTGCATTATACCACTACCGAAAAAGAGCTTTTAGCCGTAGTGTATGCTTTTGAGAAATTCCGCCCCTATGTTGTGCTTTCCACCACCATCGTTTACACCGACCATTCCGCCTTGAAATACTTGTTGACCAAGCAAGATGCTAAACCGAGACTCCTTTGTTGGGTTTTGCTCCTACAAGAATTTAAAATCGAAATTCGTGATAAAAAGGGAGCGGAAAACCTAGCCGCGGATCACCTTAGTAGACTTGAGGATCCTTATCAAGGGGAATCTCCAAATCAAGAGATTAATGAATCCTTTCCCCTTGAGACCTTAATGTCTATTAATTCCAATCTTGATGATACCCCATGGTTTGCCGACATTGCGAACTATTTGGCGGGTGGTGTTCTTATCAAAGGGTTATCGTCCCAACAAAAGAAAAAATTCTTCAAGGACGTTAAAACGTACTATTGGGGCGACCCTTATCTTTTCAAGCAATGTGCGGATTTAATCATTCATAGATGTGTTGATGGGCCGGCGGCTTTACAAATCCTTGAAGCTTGCCATAAAGGACCACCGGTGGTCACTTTGGTCCTAATTACACCGCTAAAAAGGTTTTCGACTCCGGATTCTATTGGCCCTCCATTTATCATGATGCACATGAAATGGTTAAACATTGTGATGCTTGCCAAAGGCAAGGAAAGATCACACATAAAGATGAGATGCCTCAAAATTTCATCCAAGAATGTGAAATCTTTGACGTATGGGGCATCGACTTTATGGGCCGTTTCCATCATCGAAAGGAAACAAGTACATCCTCTTAGCCGTTGACTACGTATCAAAATGGGTTGAAGCAAAGGCTTTACCTACTAACGATGCGAGGGTGGTTGTTAACTTCTTGAAACAATTGTTTGCTCGATTCGGTGTGCCTCGTGCTATTATTAGTGATCGCGGGACTCATTTTTGCAATGATCAATTTGCACGAGTCACGGCTAAGTATGGTGTTAATTACCGACTTTCCACCGCATATCATCCTCAAACTAATGAACAAGCCGAGGTTTCTAACCGTGGTCTTAAGAGAATCTTAGAGCGAACCGTTGGAGAGCATCGTGCCTCATGGGCCGATAAATTAGACGATGCTTTGTGGGCTTTCTGTACCGCTTATAAGACACCTATAGGTTGTACCCCTTATCTCCTTGTGTACGGAAAGGCGTGCCACCTCCCCATTGAGTTGGAGCATAAGGCTTATTGGGCCTTGAAATGGGCTAATTTTGATATAAATAAAGCCGGTGATCATAAGAAAATCCAACTCAATGAACTCAATGAACTTAGGAATGAGGCTTATGAAAATTCATTAATCTACTAGGAGAAAACTAAGCTCATTCATGATTCCAAGATTAAAAACCGAGAGTTCCATGTTGGTGATCAAGTTTTACTATTTAACTATCGGTTGAAAATCTTTTCGGGTAAACTTAAGAGCCGTTGGTCCGGTCCATTCACCGTGGCCCAAGTCTTCCCTTATGGCACCATTGAGTTATCCCAACCAAATGAGCCTAAATTTAAGGTGAATGGCCAACGGGTTAAGTTGTATTATGGAGAGGACATCTCTCAAGAGATGATTCCATCCCTCTCCACATTTCCCTTGAATTAATTCGGGAAATCGAGTCGAGCTAGAGACTCGTGATAAATAAATCAAGCATTGTATAACTAGGTTAGATTTTTACCTTTACCATCCTTTCCACCCTTTTTCACCTTCATCCATTTCCACCAATAAGTGTAGGGGGGAGCCAAGTAGGTTGTTTGTGTGTTGTGATGTTGTGCAGGGACATGTGCTTTGATGATCCACTTTTGGTACTTTTGACACGACCCGTGATCCCGTGTTCCTATGTACCCGGTTCTATCAAAACTATTGTGATTCATACTTGTATATAAATAAAACGAATAAATATAATCACTTTAGTTGTCCTTTCCTTAGCTCAATTTTAAACAACGTACTCAATGTCCTAAGTGTAGGGGAGTTTATTCTCCCACATGCTTAAACATTGAGGACAATGTTTATATTAAGTGTAGGGGGGACTTCTATCGAATTTTAGTGGGCTTTTCCATGAATTTGACCCTATTTAACCAGAAAATTTAAAAAATTTTCAACGTTTTTCAAAATTTTGATCTATTTTGGCCTAGTAGTATTTTTCATTTATTTTCTTTCCTTTTATCATCGCATCGTAATTATATTTTCCATTTCAAGAATAAAGTCAAAAAATGAAATAAATAAATAAAATGGTTTTAACAAGTTTAGATATCTTTGATATATTAGGCCCGTCGTGAATATTTTGACTCAACCCGAGTTTACTTATCTAAGTTTACTCTAGCTAGTATCCTTAACCATATGGACCTTAATTGGTTTATTAGGCTAAGCATCCACGAGTCTCATTCCTTGAGATTTTAAATTGTGGAGAACGAGAGATGATAGAGTTAATTATAAGTTTGGTATTATTTCATTAACTTATGTGAGTTAGTTATGAGCTTTTTCTCCCATCGCTTGTTAATAAATATATTTGCAATAAATAAGGTTGTACGATTTGAAAAGTTACTTAGCTTCTAGCACAAGATCATTTAAAAGTTGCTCGGTATTAATTAGAGTTCATAGCCAAGGCATAACTTATTGAAGCGGGACGCGAAGATTGGCTTATACAAAAAGGCCCTAACAAGGCATGAGGATACCCGAGTCCAAAAAGGCCCTCACAAGGCATGAGGATTCACTTTTTGCTAAAGATCCTAAGAGATTGTGAAGATCATTAATCCAAATCAATATGATGGATCAAGACACACGACGAGAAGCAATTACTCCCCTAAAGATCATGGAGAAGTCTATCCAAAAAGACCCTAACAAGGTATGAGGATAAATAGATCCAAGTCCGAAAAGGAGGCGGATCGTTGTATATCAAAATCCTAAATAAAGAAGAGGATAAATGAAGAAGTCGTGGTCAACGTTTGAAGCATCTTTCACTCCTTATGAAGATGTATACCAAAATGAAGAGAAGACCATAATTTCAAGATCATCTCTCAAGATTTGAAGTTTGAAGTACAAGGCAAATATCGGTCCGAGAAAGGTGTCAAATCGTAAAACGAGTTATGCCAAGATATGAACTTTATGAGGTTTCGAGAAGCAGTTTTAAAAGATTTTGTCCTTTAGCTAACTATTGATTAAATCGTCCCACTTTATTTCCGGCCTTAATAAATTATCGAAATAAGTCAAAAATGCATCCTCGTGATCATTAAAGACAAAAATAAAATACAAGAGATACACCGTAGGAATAAGGGGGTCTAAGTGATTAATTAAACCACATGAGTAAGTGTTTGTTGTGCTAACTTATGGTAAGCAATGATCTCGTTTTTAAGCTTGGTACAGGGAACGTGAAACTTGAGGATGATTAATATTCATGATACCAAAGCCCTAATTCAAGTCTTAGATTTATTTACGAGTTTCTTCCATCGAATAATTTCCAAGTTAATAAATGGTTAAAACTTTTGTCTCCTTTTAAGTTTTTATCTTTTCATCATAGTAGTAGTAGTAATAGTAATAAAGGCAGAGATGGATTAATTATAAGAAAAATGTAACTTATGCTTTAAAACTATGCATTGCATGGGGTCATTGCAATGGTCAAGTGTAGGGGATTTAATAAGTGTGTAAACACTTATCCTTTTGCCACTAAAATCAAGTAAAAACAAGACCTAATCATGTGTTTTATATCATTAATGTCGGAATTACGCGTGGTTTTGTGTTCTTGTGTTTAAATAGGTACAAATGATCAAAAGAAGAGAAAACACGGGATTTCACAGTCAAATGTCGAAGAAAAGTCAAGAAAGAGTCGAGGACAAAGTCAAAAGACCAAAGTGTGCCGAAGATCACGAAACCCGGAAAAATCGATACAATTTGAAGAAAAGACCAAAAGGCCAACGATCAAGTCGTTTTACTGGGGTATTTAATTTTTACGAAGATCCCGAGCCTTGTGCGTCCCACTTATGTTAATGGGCCCAAAAGCCCACTTGAGAGGACTTTCTATCATCTTTTGGATAAAGGGCCCAAATACATTTAAGAGTCGGGCCAAGCCCATGAACAAATCAAAACAATACGCATCTAGAGCAAATGGGTTACAAAGCCCAATTCCACAAAGTCTTTAAACGGTAAAGAAAATAAAAGAGGAAGAATTTATTGGACGAAGATAACAATGTCAAACAGCCCAGTCAACCCTTTTGTCTCACCTCCACACGTGTCAAACAACTCACCCCAATAAATAATAAACGTTTTACCCACCATCCCATTTATTCGTTAAAAACAAAGTAAAAACTCTCACCCACCTTCTCCTTCCCCACAAAATACGCACCATTCCCTCAAAAACCCTAATTTTTACATCACAAATTAACCACCAAAAATGGGGCTTTTACCCTCATTGGGTAATTCACATCAAAGGGGATTAAATCCCCAGAAAAATCAGGGCAAACACTCAAGGAGTGGTCCTCAAATCCTATTCTAACGTGGCCAATATCTCCCTTTTTATTGGCTATGACAACTCATCTCTCCAATCCCACCAATCAACATTTTCCACATCACCTTGCAACAAACACAACTAATACAAAATTGCCATGCTGCCAATCCGTGGATGCAAGAATCATTCTCAGCCGTTTGATTAGAAGAAAAGAGAAAGAAGAAAAGAAGGGATCTACGGTTCAAAATCAAAGCTTACAAGTGAAGCTATCAAGAAGGTTTGTTGGGGTTCTCCTATAAAAACCCCTCTTATCATGTAATTTGGGTGCCTTTTCTTTTAGCTTAATTTTTATTTTATGAAAAATAGAATTAGGGTTTTAATGTAATTTCTTTTTATAAAGTATTGTACTCTGAAATTTATTAATGAAATTTGAAGTTTTTGTTTAATTTTGTGTCTCGTTTAATACTGCATTATTATCTTAATTTTTATTTTTGATTTAATATTAGTTGAATTAAAAGGATAAGGGATAATTTCCCCTACTGGGAAATTATATATATAAAAAAATATTGAGTTTCGGTACTATTTATGATATTGTTGATGATGGTGATGGCGTTTGGGTAAAACGGTGGTGTTTGTTTGGCTTATTTTGGTTCATAAGGTGGCTCAGCGCCAACCTTCTACTCAGAGGTTATCATCAATAGGTTTGTTTATCTTTTATTTTAATGTTAAGGTTTTAATTTAGTTTATGTTTTAATCTGTGTGAGGCATATTTTGAATCTGCTTATTTGTCTAGTTTAAACTTTAGCTTATTTTCGGTATAATAAGTTTGTTTAGATTAAAGTTTGTGATCAACCTGCTTATGTTTGTTTAAGTTTCAGTTGGATTAAATAGTTTGGTATTTATATCTGTTTTATTTGCATATTAGGTTTGTTTGAAGTCTGCTTTAGTTTTAGAGTGATAGATTGGATTTGTTTAGTTTTTGTTAGATTTTGATATTTATCTGTTTGGTTATTGTCTACTAGATTTGCTTAACATTTTACTATATTGAGTTTGGTTCGTATAATTAGTGATTCTGTGTAGGAGTTTTGTTAATTGTTCGGATCTGCTTATTAAGTTGCAGTAGTAGTGTTCAGATTGTTCAGATTGAAGTTTCTGATTAGTTGAGTTAGGATTGAGTTTTTTGTCTGCTTATTAGACATAGATTATTGGACTTTAATCTGTCATAGTGCTTATTTGGCTTATCAGCTTATTTGTTTCTTTTATCTAGTAGCTTAATTAATTCAGCTTATTGTCTGTTTGGTTTGTATGCTTATTGTTTTGCTGCTTAAACTCAGACTCATTTAGTCTGAGTTTTATCTGCCCAAAGAAAAAGTTCCAAAAAGTATAAAATATTAAGCAAAAATAGGGTCTGCTGGGGATCGAACCCAGGACCTCTCGTCTGGTAGCCAACGTCCCAACCAGTTACTCTAAACGTCTTATTGTGTTTGATTTCGTTCAGTTAGATTAATATAGGATTACTTCTCAATTGGCAGTTTATATTAATTAGATTTAATTAAGTTTTTAGTTCAAATAAGTTTTAATTAAAAAGTTTCATTTTCTTTTATAATAGTTTTTATAAAAATAAAAAGACAAAAATATTTTAATTTCATTTACTTTTACAATCTTTAAATTAGTTTTCATTTTGTTTTGATTATTAAAAAAGGTTTTGTTTACTAGATTAATATAGTTTTTAAATTTAGAATTAAGTTTTATTTTAAAAATTGTTTTATTTAAAAGCCTTATGTTTAAAATTAGAGTTGTTTTAAATTAGATTTTTTTTATTCAAGTTAAGTTTTATATTTTCAACTAGTTTTAAATTAGTTTTTAAATTTAATTAGTTTTAAAATCATTTTATTTAAATTAGTTTTTAATATTAAATAGTTCTTAATTAGTTTAAAATACCAAAAATAGATTTTACCAAAAACAAAAGTTAAGTCGTAACGTTAATTGGAAATCAAATTCGAGTCGAGTCGAGGAAAACGAACTTAATTGATACATACAAACATGGATTGCTGATCATTTTAATGCTGCCAAGAATTGAATGGATTTAGTTCCATTCATGCAACATCATTGATCTAATTGCTTGCACAAACATGGATTGCTGATCATTTTAATGCTGCTAAGAATTGAATGGATTTAGTTCCATTCATGTAACAACATTGATCTAATTGCTTGCACAAATAATCCCTGTTCTGCTTAATGTTCTTCAATGAAAAAAATGTAATTGAATGAAGATTCAGCAGAAAATGATCCCTCTTCTTATTATTTTTTGTTGTAGAAACAAGAAATGCGATCTTTTTGGCTGATGCTTTCTGGTAAGTTTTTTTTATCTAATTCATAAAATACCCCAAACATATATATCTTCCCAAAATACGCCAAAAACGGATGATGAATTAATATGCAAAATAAAAAAAATAAATTTAATTCATAATAATCTTATTAATTCAGTGAATTTTATGTTTTGATCAAATCAATTCAATTAGAAAAACGTTGTATTGTTTTGGGGAAACCTAAATTTTTTTATAATTTGTATGTTTTACATATTGTAATATGTTTATATATTAATTCAGGAGATATTAAATGTCTGGTGGAAGTTTTGCAAGGATTTGAACGCAGATACAAGACACCAGACTTTGAATGCTGATGGGATCATATTCACTACGAATGTTAATATTGTTTGTGGTTCTTATTTTGCGTGTTGTGAAGTGCAAAAATTGTAGTAAATCTTTTCTATTAAGATAGAAAGTGTTGATACAAAGACCCGTGAACAAAGCCTATATGTTAATTTTGGGTGTTTTGTATGCCCACAAAGTGTTTGCTGATATGTATGTAGAAATCCAAATATGAATTGATGTTGTCCACTTTAGTTTGCTATTTTATAGATCAAAAAAGTCTTGTAATGTCGATTTAATGTATCTACAATTTTTTTGCATCTCAAAACTGCTAATGACTTAAATCTATGAAAAAAACCAGTTAGTATTTTTGGTTTCAATTGGATGTTTGGTTGTTCGTAGCTAATGCAATATCACTTATTTTTACTATTATCAAAACATAATAATTTCTTTAAAGTAGTAATGTGTATCATCATCTTGGTGTTGCGGAACAAAACATCAAATACCACATGATCAGTATATATTTCTTAGGATTTTGGCATCTTTCATTTTGGGGTGTATTGGTGTTTGGTGTTGCGTTTCTTCTTATTATAATTTGGTTCAGTACACTGTAGGTTCACTATATTTTGTGGTTCATTTTGGGTAAGATTATTGTGTGATTGTTTCATTAGTAACCTGTTAAGCTTCAAAAGTAATGCAACTGTTGTGTTGAAGAAGACAAAGAGATAATTTAGAAGTAGGTATTTTTTGTGGCACTTCCCTATACTGTAAAGTTGTGAGAGCCTTGAATAGTTGAATTCACTGTGACCAATATCTAACATTTTCACAACTTAAGTCCCACTATACCTTACACACAATGACACAAATTACTTAACATTACATTTATCTCTTTTCTTATTAGGACAAAGGGTGAGTGTGTTGTTGTACAAGTGACAACTGATTTTCCTGGGGATGTTATTAAACCCACATGTAGGAAAGTTCAGGTTCCTGGTGACATTATTAAACCCATAGGTAGGAAAGTCTGTGGGACTTTGAGTCTATTAGGCCAAAGGGTCAGTGTGTTGTTGTACAAGTGACAATTGAGGTTCCTGGTGATGTTATTAAAACCACACGTACGAAAGTTCATGTTCCTGGCGATGTTATTAAACCCACAAGTAGGAGAGTCCGTTTGACTTTGAGTCTATTAGGCCAAAGGGTGAGTTTTTTGTTGTACAAGTGACAATTTGTTGGGGTTAGTATTTACTGACCTTGAAGAAATTATAGGAGTTGAATATAAAAATCCCCCTAAGTGTTTCATGCTCAGCAGTAAGGCCAGTCTGCTGAAGGATGGCCAGAGGAACAAAGTTCCTACTAAAGACTTTATAGCTGAAGAAAGTTCAGCACTCTCCTTCCAGTGAACTTAGAAGACAAAGGAGTATTCGCTTCAAATACTAGGCGGTCTAGTTACTGAAGAACGAGGACTGAAGAAGGGCTTTCAGTTTAGTTTGGTTTGGCAATACCAAACTGAATGATGTCTATCTCCTCTAGGATACTGAAGACTCTTCAGTGTTATGATGGTTTGCATTAGGCGGGAAAAGATAACTTTAAGTTAAAGTAGGTTGCTTGTATACTTAGATATAAGTACAACCTTTATCTTTTCTACAATAGTTTAATATGTACTTTGTACTGTTTATCCAACATGGGCATCAACCACCCTCTGGATAAACCCATGCATTGAAACATACAAAATGCAAACCCTAGTTTACACTGCCTATAAAAGGAGTGTACATTAAGAGAGGAAAGGTCAACCAATACAAGAGATTAAACTCTGGAAAACCTTTCTCTCTCGATACCAACTTAACCATGTAGCCAAGAAGCATATGAACGTTTAGATTGGAGCTTAGACTTTAACTTTGGTTAGACGTTTAAGTAGAGGAGATCACAACCCATTTTCATTCAACCACTTTGTTATTTCGCAAACAAAGTAGGTTATAGATTCTTTATTTGATTCTAATAAAAGTCTATACGTTGAAAAGTATATTGGTATTGTTGTTTTAATTATTCATAGTTCTTATCCGTTGTTAAAATAACATACTTGAGCCGAAGTAAAGAGTTATTACTTAAATTAATAAGTAATAACGAATTACAAGGGACCAACAAGTGGTATCAGAGTAGTTTGATTAGCTAAACTCTTGTTTTATTAAACTGCTCATTTAAAAGTTTTCAAATCAAGATCCAAATATGGCTCAAGTGATACCACAAACCCTAGAATATAGGGGTGGCCAACTCAATGTTGCTCCTGTATTAGAGGTAGCAAATTTTACAAATTGGAAGAAGAGGTTTCTTGTTCACATGGTTGGAATTGAACCTCAATTCCTTGGAATCATTGAAAATGGTCCTTTTGTTCCCATGGTTAGGGATAATAAAAAACCTGAAGTACAATAGACTATTGATGAGAGAAAAGCTGCTAACCTAGATCAGCGTCTCAAAAGTCTCATCATGTTTGTGCTTCCAAATGACCAAATGAATTCTGTTGTAAACTGTAAAACAGCCAAAGCAACATGGGAGGACCTTATTCTTTACCATGAGGGACCCTCTGATGTAAAAGAAACTAGAATCATGGATTTAAAGCTTCAATACAACACCTTCAAGCACAAAGAAGGGGAAACCCTCAGACAGACATTCACCAGATACAAAGCACTGATGAATGAACTTATGAATGACGGTGTTGAGCTTTCAAAACTTGAAATCAACACAGTTTTTGTTAATGCATTACCAAAGAAGTGGCTCAGTTTCTGCCAAATCTTGAGAAATGCTAATCACATTAAAGATTGTGATCTAGCCTTTCTTTTTGGGAAAGTTACATATGAAGAAAACCTAGTTTATAGCATTTATGAAGGCTCAAGCAAGAGTAAAGAATTAACCATTTCTACACCCTTGTCCACAACCTTCTTCAGTGAAGCTGTCATTCAAGACTACCAAGATAGTCCTGATGATGAGGAAGACACTAGATCTAGTGAGGAATATCTAAATGACGTCAAAGAGGACTTTCATGAAAGAGCTCTTCTAGCCAAGTCTAGAAGGTTTGTTAAGAAAGGAGGCAAGTTCTCCAGCTCCACAAAAGCTTCAATTGACACTGAATGCTACAAATGTGGGAAGACTGGTCACTATGCTAGAGATTGTTATTCAAAAACATCTCTCCCTTCATATTCCTCACCAGCTCAATCTAGACCATCTCGTCAATCATCATTTCAACCAAAACAAATTGCTTCTAATTCTTTTCAGCAAAACAGGGTTGAATTTAGACCAACAAAAGACTTTGAGGCCAAATACAGAGAAATCAAGGCAAGATTGGCTCTCATGAGTATTGATAGTTCTTCTTCCAAGACCCCCAAGCAAGAAAAGAACAAAGGGCTTGTCACTGAAGCTTATGAATGGGATGAAGAAGATATTTCTTCAGATGAATATGAAATGGTCAATGTGAAAGTTCTAATGGCACTTGCTAATGATGAAGGGGTTAACTCCAATGTTGTGGCCAGAGAAAGTGCCAGAAATGGTGAATGAGTCAATATCACAATTAAAAAGGTACAAACTCTTCTTGAATTAGAAGATAAAGATGTCATTAAATTTGTCTTTGATTACCTGTGTATTGATCTAAAATTTGTTGAAGAACACAGAAACAATTTGCTTGAAAAATTTCACAAACATGTTCTAAAACTTGAAGATTTTGAAAGTAAGCAAATAGAGCTAAAAGAAGCTAAACTTGATATTCTTACTTTTCAACAATTGAACAAAGAAATTTTGGAGGAAAATAACTCCCTAAGAGTTGAATTAAAAGAAGCAAAATATATTGTTAAATCTTGGCTTAGAAACTCTTATAATCAATGCATAAGTGAACAAATTCCTGCTCGAAAAAGGAAAATGATTGGTGTTGAAGGATCCTCCAACACCAAATCTATTGTCTTTGTCAAAGCCTCAAATGAGGAGGGTAGCTCGATCCCTGACATTGAAAGGTCAGGTGAAGAGAATCTACCCAATCATGACACTAGACGAATTCTTCTTCCCGAGTTTCAAGCAAGTGCTGACTCTTCAGCTCTAGTTGAGTCCTCAGTTACTGAGGATGACTCAGATGATGATATAGAAAATGAAGTAAGTTCCCCAATTCCTCCTTTGGAGAATTTGGCTGGTGTTGAACCCTCTACTGGACCCAAATCAATCCAGTCTATCATCAAGTCACACACCACACACAAATGTAGTTCTTCCAAACATGTCAAAATTGACACATCAAAGAACTCTTCAGCTCCTGTTGAAGGTTCACATATGGGAACTACCTCTTTAGTTTCAACAAATAAACTGAAGAATGCTAGATCTGAGGAAGATGAGAGAATGTCTCTTGTCATGCAAGAGAGCAATGATCTCAAATTTCAACTCAGGCAGCAACAAACACCAACACGATTCAGAGATGAACCTTCAGACTCTCCTCATTTCAAATACAAGACACACTTTAAAAAGGCTTGTGATTTATGTGGTCTAAACAACCATCTTACTGAAACTTGCCTAAAAGTGATTTATTGTACTAAATGTGAGAGAACTGATCATCGCACTTGTGAACACACTCAGTATATGCTGTCCAAAACAAGTGCTGATGCTCACAAAACTGAAGCATCTCATTCCAAACGAAATATGCCTTTCCCACCATGCATTCATTGTGGTATGGGCAATCATCACTCAGATGACTGCCACTATTACCCTATTTGTAATATTTGTGGAAGTTATGACCATGACACTCATGGACATAATCGTATCATCTAACTCAGAAGCGGTATTAAACCAAGAAACCCAAACTCTATTACTAAATGTTGTGAAACTTGTGGAAGCGATGTTCACACTACATCTGATCACAACCATATAGAGTGGTTCAGAAGAGGTGAAGCCCTCCAGGCTAAGAAAGCAAAAGCTGTTTAGACCTCTTCTTCTTCTAAACAATCACACATACCCTCTACAAGAGGACCCTTCAGATCTAGAACAACTTCTAGATCTAAAACCCCCACCCAACAAAGGTGGGTTTCAAAACAAAACTGACCATTTCCTTAACTTGTGCAGTGTGATCTCAGGAAGCCTATTTGGTACCTAGATAGTGGCTGCTCAAGGCATATGACTGGAACCAAAAGTTATCTACACAAGTATAAGGAGGAAAAAGGTCCTAAAGTTTTTTTTTGGTGATAACTCATCAGCTACTACTGAAGGATTTGGTTCAGTAAAATGCAATGGTATAGTCTTCTCAAGGGTAGCATATGTCAATGGATTGAAGCACAACCTCATCAGCATAAGTCAACTTTGTGATGCAAAGTATCTTGTGTTGTTTGATGACAAAAAGGTACAATCTTCAACTCCAATCATGAAATTGTGATGATTGCTCACAGAGTCAAAGATGTTTATGTCATGAACATGAAATCTACTCAAGAGACATGCTTCTTTGCTAAAGCCTCTAATATTACTAACTGGATTTGGCATAAGAGGCTCTCACATCTCTATTTCAAAACAATAACTCTGCTACCAAAACAAAATCTTGTTATTAGTCTTCCTTTACTTGTCTATTCCAAGGACAAACCATGCTCATCATGTGAAAAAAGGAAGCATCATAGGGCCAATTTCAAAACAAATCAAACTTTCTCAATCAAAGAAAGTCTTCATTTGCTTCACATGGACTTATTTGGCCCAGTATCACCTAGGGCCATTTGTCATGAAAAATATACACTTGTCATTGTTGATGAGTACTCTAGGTACACCTGGGTATATTTTTTGACAAAAAAAAGCCATGCACTAGATGCCATTATATCTTTCATCAAAAGAGTTGAAAATCAAAATGACACTCATGTCAAACAACTCAGGATTGACAATGGCACTGAACTCAGAAATCACACACTGATCAAATTCTGTGATGACAAAGGAATTTCCCAAAATTTCTTATCTCCTTACACACCTGAACCCAATGGTGTGGCTGAAAGAAGGAACAAAACTTTGATTGAAGCAGCAAGGACAATGCTTGCTGGGTCTGCTCTCTCTAAGCATTTTTGGACTGATGTTGTAGCCACTGCTTGCTACACTCAAAATAGATCCATCATTGTGAAGAGACACATGAAGACTCCCTATGAAGTCTTTAGGGGAGAATTCCAAACCTTTCATTCTTACATGTGTTTGGATCACAAGGATCACCTTGGAAAGTTTGATGAAAAATCTAATGATGGTTACTTCCTTGGATACTCTCTAGTATCTAAAGCATACAGAGTCTTCAACACAAGAAGACAATGTATTGAAAAAACCTATCACATCACCTTTAATGAAAGTTCTGAAACTCTCACTTTTACAAATCCACTAGATGATGAACTTCATATTCATGAATCTCACAATTATCCATCTGACGAATTTCCACATTATGAGCCTTCTCAAAAATATCAAACAAGGAACTCAGTCCCTCATATTGATCCATTTAAAGATATGACAAGTCCTATAAAAGGAAATCCTTCAGTATCACATACTGATGGCTGTTAATCAAATAATGATCAATCTCAAAATGTTCAAAATGATCAGTAAGACAACACAAATGACCAATATGGTCAGTCTCAAAACAATCAGCATACTAACACACATGATCAAAATGATCAATCATGCAGCTGCTGATGAACAATCTGAGCCCCTTGCTCAAAGCTCTCCTACCATCTCTAGGGAATTAGGTCTTGGATATGTTGCTTCTGACCAAGAAGGAAGCCCTCCATTGATTGAACCTTTGTCCATTGAATATCCTTTAGTAGACACTATAGATAATCCAAGTCCAAGTCCATGTCATGGAATTCCAAGCTCTAGCTCTAATCATGATACCAGTACCTATTCTCCAGCTCCACAAAAATCTTGGACTCAAAATAGTCACATACAGCTGGTGAACATAATAGGTAATCCTAGTAAAGGTAGAGTCACTAGATCTATGGCAAAGAAACTGAGTGCTGCTTCATCTAGAGAATGCCTCTATGCAAACTTTCTCTTAGAAATTGAACCTACAAAGGTTTCTGAAGTACTCACACACCCTGGATGGGTGGATGCCATGCAAGAGGAACACAATCATTTTGAAAGAAACAAAGTCTAGAAATTAGTTCCTCTTCTATATGGTAAATCAACCACTAGTACCAAATGGGTTTACAAACTCAAAAGAGATGAAACCAATGCAGTGACCAAAAATAAAGATAGGTCATAGGCTAGTGGCCCAAGGATTCAATCAAGAGCATGGTGTTGATTTTGATCAAACCTTTGCTCCAGTTGCACGTATGGAAGTCATACGAATCTTCCTTGCTTATGCTACATACATGAACTTCATCATCTACCAAATGGATGTCAAAAGTGCATTCCTAAATGGTGACCTAAAAGAAGAAGTTTATGTTTCTCAGTCTCCTGGCTTTGAGAGTAGTAAATACCCGAATCATGTCTACAAACTTTACAAAGCTTTGTATGGACTGAATCAAGCTCCAAGAGCATGGTATAAAACTCTCTCAACATTTTTCATTGAACATAAATTTGTCAGAGGAAAGATAGATAGCATCTTGTTTATCTATAAATCTAAAACCGACCCCATTCTGGTACAAATTTATGTGGATGACATAATCTTTGGTTCCACAAGCTTAAAACTTTGCAAACAACTTGCCAAGCTTATGACCAGCAAGTATGAGATGAGTATGATGGGTGAACTCACATACTTCCTTGGTCTTTGGATTAAACAATCTGACCAAGGCATCTCCATCAATCAAGAAAAATATGTCAAGGATCTGCTGAAGAAGTATGATATCAATTGTGCTTTAGTGAAGACTCCAATGGTACCCCCTAACAACTTAGGACCTGATCTCAATAGACAGTCAGTCAATGAGACTTAGTATAGAGGTATGATTGGATCACTCATGTACTTAACTGCAAGCAGGCCTGACATTCAATTCTCTACATGCCTTTGTGTAAGATACCAAGCAGATCCAAAGGAATCACACCTTACTGCTGTAAAGAGAATCTTCAAATACCCAAAAGTTACACCAAGTATAGGTTTTTGGTACCCCAAATCCTTAGGTTTTGACCTAAAGGGGTATTGAGATTCTGACTATGCTGGATGCAATTTGGACAGAAAAAGAACGTCTAGTGCCTGCCAATTGCTAGGTGGCAAACTTGTGTGTCGGAGCGCTAATAAGCAACAAACAGTTGCCATGTCTTCAGTAGAAGCTGATTATGTGGCAGCTGCTAGATGTTGTGCCAATGTTCTATGGATGAAAACCCAACTGGCTGATTATGACATAGAATATGAAAAGGTACCAATTTTCTGTGATAACACTAGTGCTATTGCAATAGCCAACAATCCAGTCCTCCACTCAAGAACAGAACACATTGATATCAGATATCACTTTATCAGAGATCACATTGTGAAAGGGGACATTGATTTACATTTCATCCCCACTCAATACCAATTGGATGATATCTTCACCAAACCATTGGATGAACCAACTTTCTAACTATTGATAATGGAGCTTGGTATGTTGAACATTGATGATACAAAACCTGAACCTTCAGCATTCACCGAAGAAGCTTGAAGGTTCAACATTTCATAAAAGATTTTGATTAATGTTAAGTAGCATTGTCTAGTTAAGGAGTGCGCAATGTCATGTGTCTATTTCACTTTATGTGATTGTGTATATGATGTTTTGTCGCCTTATCTGGTTCACTGTAGCTGAACAAATAATCACCAGTCATCAAAAGGTTCCTTCAGCAATGCTGAACAAATTTTTAATACAACTGAGTAGCTAGGCCTGAGTAGAGGAGCGTGCAATGTCATATGTCTTGTTTACTTATGTAAACATGTATATGAGATTTTGTCGCCTCATCTGACACATTGAAGCTCACTAGTATTGCCATCAGCTTCAGCATATCTGAGCAAAAACATTTAAAACCAATCAATCATGTGATTCAAAAGAATTAATAACATTAAATTTTCTTATGAATAAAACAAACTTTCTTTCAAAAATGTGTCATTTGTTAATTAAGGAAATTTCAAACGTCTCCATCCACAGTCAACAACTTCCTGACACATGGGGCGTTTCACTATTAAAAGCAACATAAAATTATACCTTTTTGTAGAACATTAATGAGAAAGTTTGTGCCATATGTGCAAAAGAAATCCTAAAAGATTTATAATTTTAAATGGTTTAAAAAAACTTTTTACAATTCAGTTCAAGTTTTTATATAATCCCTAGCAATTGGATCTCATTCCACGCTTACAAATCTTTCATCAAAAACACACACAAACTTTCTCTCTTTCAAAACACACACACAGAAACATCAATGGCTGAATCATCTTCTACTCCAAAGATTGCTATAATCACTCTCAACCCATCAACTCATGTTAACTATCCTATTGGTGATATCTTTTTCAAACCAAACAACATCACCCTACTCAAACCTAAATCCATTAAGTCTGTTCTTGGGGAACAAGTTTTGACTTATCTATGCAAAAGTGTTTTAAGGTATGCTTTATTTGAGGATCCTGGTATGACGTTTCAAAATGTGATAAAAGAATTTTGGTTTACAGTAGAGGCTTCTAACAACAAGAAGTCCACTGAGTTTGATTCTACCACGGTTGGGATTCATGGTAGATTTGGGTTAAAGTTATTTATAAAAGTTTTGGGTTTAGATTATTTGGAAAACCCTAGTGACTATGAAGCCATACCTGATGATTTTATGGTTGTCAAAAATTTCTTTAAAGAGATTGGGTATAGTGATGTGATTACTGAAAAAGGGGGTTTAAAAAGAAGTTGTTAGCCACCAAGGTGGAAGTTGCTGATGCCCATTCTTATTGAATGTTTGGGGGGGGGGGGGGGAACTGGAGGCCTTGACCAGATCAACCAAAAAGAGGCTATTATATTATACTGTCTGGCCAAGGGTGTTAAAGCTGATTTTGGGAGGCTTATTTTTGAAGATCTCCATGGGAAACTGGAGACAAAGACTAGAGAGAAAAATGTTGTTTACACCAGATTTCTATCTCTCCTCTTTGCTTACCATCTTGGAAATGACTTTTCAAAAATCAATGGAGAGAAACTAAATTTTAAGACCTTTGATCTCACTCGCTGGAACATTCCAGTCAGTTCCATTGATCCTCCTCTTACACAACCCATGCTGGACACCTGCTCAGCAGATGGTCTAGTAGTGTATAAAGCTCCCAAAGACACTTCTCCAACTGGAGAAGGGGATCTAAAAGGCAAAAAGCCTGGAGTTTCATCTGGGCCTCGTCAGAAGCAAATGTCAATTAATACCAAGAAAGTTAGACATGTGTCTAGAAAGAGGAAAACCCTCACACAATCTTCCTCAAAGAAGATTGATGATGATTCCCAAGGCCATGCTTTGAAGAAGACTAAGTCCCTGGCCAAGGACAAGAACACCAACCAGTCGTCACCATCAGTCTCTACTGAGGTGACATGCATAAAGAGGCCCAGAAGGCAACCCCTCTCTCAACCTCTTTAGGAGAGAAGGGTGAAGATAGAGCTCACCCTCAGCTTAGTAGTGTGGAGTCAGTATTGGTAAGTACTTTCATTTTGAATACAAGTCATATTTCATTACCAATTCCTATCACTTGTCACTCTGAGTCTGTATCAGGGAATGATGTGTCAGCAAATCCAACAGCCGATGCTGACCTTGGCCTATCCGTTTCTAATGATATATCCCCCTCACAACAGGGTTCTACTGAAGGAACCAAAAACATTATCATTGATCTAGAAATTATCAAGGACTCTTTCTCAGGATCCATCAGGTCAAACCAACCCTGGTGGTGAAGGGCTTGAAACTGATCCACACACTAAAGATGATGCTCAGAATATTACCAAGGAAGTGAATCTCACCACTGGAGCCAAGGTGGGACAATTGACTACGTTTGTTGTTAGCATGTCTGCGGATGATTTGGAAAAAGAACTCGGGTTCAATGAAAGAATTCCAGTCAATCTAGATGATAATGAAGAAGAGACCGATGATGCAACACAAAAGCCACCTTCCCCCCAGAACTAAACAAGTAAAAGAATTAACAAATCAAGTGTTTATTCTTCAATCATAGGTGGCCAGACTGAAGGAAGAAAAGGTGCTTGCTGACACTAAAATATCAACTCTCAAAGCAAGACCAATTCCTCCTTCTGCTGAACAGATCAAGGATGTCTTCATTAATGCTTTGAAGCCTTTGGTCTAAGATGTGGCCACTACTACTTCCTTAAAGCAAGAGATGTCCTCTCTTATAGACTCCATCAATGGATATTCCATGGAGTTTCCACCAAAATTCACACCAGTTCCTGGCCAAGTTAATACCTTGTGTGATTTTGTGTCAAAGATCAAAGATAGAGTGGCGTTGCTGCAAAAACAAAAGCTGACCATATCTGATGAGGTTCAGAAGAAGCTACAAGCCCTTGAAACTGTTCCAGCCATGCTGGCCAAGGTAACTACCACTCTTAATCATCTTTGTGGCCTCTTCCCTGCTGGTGGATCATCAGAAGCTGTTGGGCAGTCTTCTGCTGAGGGGGAGAAAAACACAATCCATCAGGTCTTTCAGAAGCATGCCCAAAAGGAGGCTCTAAACAGTCCATTGTCTATGAGTCACCTATCACTGAAAAGAGCCCAACAGAGGGTAAGGGGGAGTCATCAGCCAACGATGATTATATGCAAGGGCTGACCACAAGCGGGGAAACAACTAATAGTGGTTCACCTCACTTTATACCCAAAAACCAAGGAGACTTTACTCTAAATGATCGTTTGATCAGTGCTGGAGTGGCCACTTAGGAAGAACTTGACAAGTTATACAAGCTTCAGCAAGAAGAAAAGCTAATAGATCTGAGTTAAGCTTGTATGAACAAATTGGGAAAGTTGAAGTAGAAAGTGTCTTCAAGAAGAAAGTGCTATATGAAAAGTTTTGTATAACAAGGCTTAATAGAAGAAATATCTCACCAATCACCAATGTTGATATGCTAACCAGCAAAGGAGACATCCATCTCAAGTTTAATAGGGGTGATGGAACTAATGAGATGCTTGAAAACTTTCAAGGAAAAGAACTTTCTTACACTGAATGGATTGAAATGAGTGTGATGATTGAGAAAAGAAAACCCAACAGATGGGATGAAGTTCGCACCAGAATCGAGCACTATATGAGAAATCATGAAAGACTAGGTGAGATTCTAAACATCAACACTCAAGTATCTCTGGAAGATCAAGATCCAATACTAGAGCTGAACAAAAGAGAAAATCTGATACAACCTGAAGTGGGTGACATCTTTGTCACTACAGAGAAATACAAATGCTTTATTCAATTTCAAAATCATCTCCCTGGTCATGTACTGGACGAACCAGAACTAGGAATGATTATGTTCAATCATCAAGAGCGTCAAGACTTTGTGGGCATACGTGATCTTGATGAAATGAACAATGAACTTCTCTCGAATGTTCAAAGGATCTTTTACTCTCTTCATGGTGGTCCAGGACTTATTGATGCTGCTAAACCCTTCAGCATGTGCTTGCTTGCTATATTGGACCATAAAAACTCAGATCCATTAACTCAGACTTCCATAATTGAAGAACTTAGGCCTAAGGAGAAATGAATAATCATTTGTATTGATTTTGTTGTAATTTGTAATGTTATTGAATAAATGATTTTCTGATGTTTATAAGTTATTAATTGTTCAATGCAAGTTAAAAGAAGTTGTTATGCTCACTTACTACTGACATTAGACTTAAGCTATTTTCATATCCAAATAGGGGGAGATTGTTGGGTCAGTATTTACTAACCTTGAAGCAACTCTAGGATTTGAATATAAAATCCCCCAAAGTCTTTCATGCTCAGCAGTAAGTCTAGTCTGCTGAAGGATGACTAGAGGAACAAAGTTCCTACTGAAGACTTTATAACTGAAGAAAGTTCAGCACTCCCCTTCCAGTGAACTTAGAAGACAAAAGAGTCTTCGCTTCAAATACTAGGCGGTCTAGTTGCTGAAGAACAAGGACTGAAGAAGGGTTTTCAGTTCAGTTTGGTTTGATAATACCAAACAGAATGATGTCGATCTCCTCTAGGATACTAAAGACTCTTCACTATCCTGATGGTTTGCCTTAGGCGGGAAAAGATAACTTTAAGTCAAAGTAGGTTGTTTGTATACTTAGATATAAGTACAACCTTTATCTTTTCTAGAATATTCATCAACCACCCACTAGATAAACCCATGCATTGAAACATGCAAAATGCAAACCCTAGTTTACACTGCCTATAAAAGGAGTGTACATTGAGAGAGGAAAGGTCAACCAATACAAGAGCTTAAACTCTGGAAAACCTTTCTCTCTCGATACCAACTAAACCATATATAAAAGAAGCATATGAACGTTTAGATTGGAGCTTAGACTTTAACTTTGGTTAGACGATTAAGTAGAGGAGATCACAACCCATTTTCATTCAACCACTTTGTTATTTCGCAAACAAAGTGGGTTATAGATTCTTTATTTGATTCTAATAAAAGTCTATACGTTGAAAAATATATTGGTATTGTTGTTTTTATTATTCATAGTTCTTATCTGTTGTTAAAACAACACACTTGAGTCGAAGTAAAGAGTTATTACTTAAGTTAATAAGTAATAACGAATTACAAGGGACCAACATAATTGATTTTCCTGGTGATGTTATTAAACCCACGGGTAGGAAAGTTTAGGCTCTTAAGAAAAACCTTTTTATGATATCCCTTAAAAATGAATATATTATATGCATCATTTACAAAATTGAATATATACTTTTAGGAGTTAAGCAAAAAAAATGAATGTATCATATACTTTTCTCTCAAGGTATTATAATTTATTTTGTTATGGTATCCTTTTGTATGATAGTTCTTTGATTAGTTATTTTGTTCACATGATCTTTTTGATAATTTTTTGTAGGTTCAGGTTTGGGATTCTTGATTTCGGCCGCGAAAATATTTTCTTTGTAAGTTACATTGAAGACAAGATGTATGTCACACCTTCAAACACGAAAATATTTTCTTTGTAAGTTACATTGATATTAATCCAATAACATCTTTTGCATCAATCAGCTATAACTAATCCAATCTTGCAGGTACCTATTTTGGCGAAACTAAACTTATGGCCTCATCAACGGATGTCTTCATGTCGATACCATATTAGTCATCAATGCTAATAGTTCAGATTATTAATTTTCGTCTCCTTTAGGCAAACACAACTCTCTTACCCTCTCTGTATATTGGTATGTTTTATTAGGTTAAAAGTTGTCATTAGTGATTTAGATCAACCGAGTAACTGGCTCCTCTCTACACAGTGTCCGTTGTTGAGGGTGACCTCGAGGACCTTCTTCCTTCTGCCCTAAATCCAGTCAACCCATCTATTGAGGAACCTATATCTTCCCTAAAGTCATTGACTTTTAAACCTATATTATCATATATATCAATTTAGATAAATCAATTTTTATAGCTATCTTTTAATATTTTTGAGATGCCAGATGCAGGGGATGATGCATTGAATACAATAGTAAATTCTCTTGCATCTGCTGCAGCCACTTATTCAACATGAACTACCAAGTAGCTATAGAAAAGGGATGGGTGATAGAAGAGCAGGCATGAACTGCCAAGTAGCAACAACAAATTACCAAGGAGGGGAAACCTAAAACCAATACTCAGTAATCATCTTTTGTTAGAGATTAATTGCTCAAACTTTTCTTGCTTCAGTATGTAGGATTGTATATATTATCTTTTAAAATTTTGTTTAAGATACGAACTATGTGTGAGTTGTTAGCCAAAGTTACTTATGTGTAGAGTTTATTGTTATACCATTTGAAGTCACATTTATATGCTTATCGTTCTAATACACAAATTTTAAGTTGTCATACATACAAGTGAAATTATTGGCGCGCTTTATAATGTTCATTTTGTGAAGTTACATTCTTTTATTTTCATCTTTGTCACTATATTGTGATTGTTATAAGATTAAACGCTTATCGATAATAAATTTTACACTCAACTTTTAAGTATTAAATAAATGCGTATTTGTAGTTGACAATATAGCTGCTCCAGATAGTGAAAAAATAAGTCTGGATAAGTAATGCATATAGAAGTTAGTCAAGGAAACAAACCAATGTAATTTCACAAGTAATTCATGTTTTTATACATACAACTTCTATCAACGCGTGAAAGTACTTTTGCGGCTTAATAGGAGTGAGCAATGGAATTATATTATGGCTTATTTTGATCCAATTATTCTTTGGTTCCAGGTATGTGTTGGGGCAAGGAACAGTAAGGAAGATGTATGATCCTTAAAAAGTTACCATGGCCATGGTGGATGAGCTCAACTCAAATTGACCCTTGTAATCAATGTGCTACAACTCTTTGTAAGGTCATTTAAACCAATTTTCCTAAATTGAAATATACATTTTTATGTATCTCATTTGACTTTTTATATACTTGATCCATTTGAACATAGTTTTGCTCAGGGTTCTAAATAGCGCGCTATAGCGCGCCTTATTGCGGGCTATAGCGTGAAGCGTGGTCTCCACGTTACGAAACAGGCTAAAGCGGCGTCTTAAGGCGTAGCGTGCTAAAAAGCGCTATAAAGCGTGATATAGCGCGCTATAGCGCGTAACGTGGCTAATACAAGGATTTTACACCCAAGTATAAAATCTTATCGTCCGAATCTCTTCGAATTAACTATTGGTAGAAAGTGAGACTCAATTGTTCTTGGTGGAATAATAAATGGTTTGGTTGATTATCTATTTTAAACTAATAGCAAATAAATGTAAATGTCGTTGAGTAAAGTAAAGGCTTTAAAGATTAAACTAAAATGACGAGTTAAAAATAAATGCTTGAAAACTTAAAGACAAGATTAGATAAATACTTGAAAAATTAATAAATCTAAAACTTGGAAACTTTATAAGAAACAAGAAATTAAACCATCGGAATGCAAAATCTGAATCTGATCGGAATGTTGGTCGGAAACAAGGATGATCGGAATATGCAAAAGGGAGAGCAATCGGAATGTTAAAACCAAGCCAATCGGAATATCAAAAACGTCCCTAGTCGGAATGATGGTGTCGGAATAAGGCAAACAACTCTCGTCGGAATATCTTAGAAACAAGGCTCATCAGAATGTTTAAAAACAATGCCAATCGGAATAACCAACAAGTAAGTCTAATCGGAATGTGCCAAAATACCCACAATCGGAAAGTTGAAACCCTAATCCGATCTAGGTGATCGGAATAAAGATGCTCAAATCGGAATGAGATAAACCTTAATCCGATCTAGTGATCGGAATAAGAGGGGAGCACTAATCGGAATACCACAATCGGAAAAGGGTTTATAACCTTTCCGATTACCCTTTTGATTCGAAAATAAGCAAAGCTATAAGCTATTATGAATAAGCTAATACCCAAAACTTGAACGAATCTAATATGAAACGGATTAAATAAGCTCAAATAACAACTTTTACTAACTTTAAATAAGCAATCTTTTAAATCAAACTATAAAAAGATGAACTTTTTAAGAAAACTTTTAAAAAGTAAATAAGCTAAACATATAAATAATCCAATAAGCACAAAGATCTTAAAGCTTATTCGTATGAAAACTTAAGTAGGCATAAAAAGATTAACTTTTAAGCACGAAAACATTAAGAACAACACGGATCAAATAGATTTCGTACCAAAAGTAAACTAAAATCAAAGAAAGGTAGAAAGAGATGAAAGATTAGAAGCTTAACTTCAACTTGATTAATGAAATCAACAATACACAAAAGTTTAATCTTGAAAGATTAAAAGAAAGAAAAGATGAAAACTTAGTGAGAGAAAGTTAAGAACTTTCTCTCTCTAAAACTAGAAAGAAAAGTGAAAAATAAAAACTAACTACTAAAAACTAACCAACCCTCCTAATGTGTATTAGAAGGGTATTTATAGGGAAAATGGGAAGGTGTGCATGTGTTGCCTCTTCTTTCTTTCTTTCTTCACGTCTTCTCGACTCGATTTAATTCTTTGTCTTTTCTCGACGTCGTCTCGGGATTTGAACTTGTCTTAATATTTTTCTTCTTTAATTTAGACTTGAGTTCTTCGACTTCATTAAACTTCCGTCTTTAGACTTTTTCTTCGATAAATCTTCAGAATAGGTCTTGGACATCCGTTCTTTAAGCACTCTTGATCTTTTTGACTTCGTCTTTTCTCGTTTTCTTCGATAAAAGCCCGTGTTTTCTTCCTTTTTCATCTTTTGGTCCTAAAACACAATAAAAACACAAACCACGCATAATTCCGACTTTTACGACATAAAATACACGTTTTGGTCATGTTATTATTGGAAATAAGTGGTAAAAGGATAAGTGTTTTCACACTTATTAAATCCCCTACACTTGACCATTGCAATGCCCTCATGCAATGCATTAGTTTTAAAGCACGGGTTACATTCTCCATCATAAATAACCCACCTTGGCCTTTATTAAACACTAAACGTTTATGGAAAGTAAAAAGATAAAAACAAGTAAAGAAATCAAAGACTTACATTGGGTTTTGGCAGCCATGAACGTTTATCATCCTCAAGTTTCACGTTCCCCATACCAAGCTTAAAAACGAGATCATTGTTATTATAAGTTAGCAAACTAACACGAATTCATGTGGGCCAATTATTCACTTAGACTCCCTTATTCCTAGGTGTATCTCTTATATTTTATTTTTGTCTTGAATGATCACGAGGATGCATTGTTTGACTTATTTCGATAGTTATTTAGGCCGAAAATAAAGTGAACGATTTAATCAATAGTTAGCTAAAGGACAAAATCTTTTAAAACTGCTTCTCGGGACCTCATAAAGTTCATATCTTGGCATAACTCGCTTCACGATTTGAGACCTTTCTCGGACTGATATTTGGCAGCGACTTCATACTTCGAATCTTGAGAGACGTTCATGAAATAATGGTCTTCTCTTCATAATAGGAATTTCTTCACTTGAAGTTTTGAGAGATTCTTCATATTTGGACCACGACTTCTTCATTTTTCTCCAATCTTTATTTTGGACTTTGATATACAACGATCCGCCTCCTTTTAGGACTTGGATCTATTTATCCTCATACCTTGTTAGGGTCTTTTTGGATAGACTTCTCCATGATCTTTTGGGGAGTATTTGCTTTTCGTCGTGTGTCTCGATCCTTCATATTGATTTTCTATAAATGATTCTTCACATCACTTTTGGATCTTTAGCAACAAAATGTAGCCCTCATGCCTTGTTAGGGCCTTTTCGGACTCGCCAATCTTCGCATCCCGCTTCAATAAGTTATGCCTTGGCTATGAACTCTAATTAATACCGAGCAACTTTTAAACGATCTTGGGCTAGAAGCTAAGTAACTTTTCAAATCATACAACCTTATTTATTGCAGATAAATTTATTAACAAGCGATGGGAGAATAGGCTCATAATTAACTCACATAAATTCACGAAAGAATACCAAACTTATAATTGACTCTATCATCTCTCGTCCTCCACAGTTTAAAATCTCAAGGAATGAGAATCATGGATGCTTAGCCTATTAAATCAAAGTTTTGGGTTTTCGAGTCATCTATAGGATCTTGCAAATTCTTAGACTTTCTCAAGTTTGGAAATCGCATTTTAAAGTTCCCTTGATAAACAACTCTCTAGGATCAATTATAGGAACTTGCGAAAAGTTCTTGTTCTTAACCCGTGAGAGTTAAAACTTTCGCGTTTTAAAGCTCCCTATATAAAAGCCTAGCAAAACTTGACTTAAACACGTTAAGGATGCTAGCTAGAGTAAACTTAGATAAGTAAACTCGGGTTGAGTCAAAATGTTCACGACTATGAAAAATTTAAAAACACTTTATTGAAAATTTATTCTAGCAAGGAAAGAAAAAAACCATAACAAAGGAAAATACAACTATACAACTAGGCCAAAATAGATTAAAATTTTTGAAAAATGTCGAAAAATCAAAATTTCCGGTTAAAATGAGGACAAATGCAAGGAAAAGACCACTTACTTCGATAGAAGTCCCCTACACTTGAGATAAACATTATCCTCAATGTTTAAGCATGTGGGAGTAAAATCCCCTACACTTATGACATTGTGCCCTTTGTTTAAATATTTCTAAGGAAAGGACAACTAAAGTGATTTTAATGTGAACATATAAGATATGAAATATTGAATCACGACAGTTTAGGATAGAACCGGGAAGATGGGAACACGGGATCACGGTTCGTCAAAAGTCATCAAGGGGCTCTTTGAAGCTTGCATCCCTGTATAGAATAAGAAACAAGACAACAAACACATACGGGGCTCCCCTACACTTATTATGAAAGCAGTAAAGGATAGATCACGGGTTGCCTCCCGAGAAGCGCTTGTTTTTGTTCACCGAGTCACGAGCCTAACTCGACCTAAATTTAGTTCATGGGAAACGTGGTGAGGGATGGAATCATCTCATGAGAGATGTGCTAACCAAAGTACAGCTTCAAACGCTGGCCATTCACCTTGAAATTGGGCCCATTTGGCTGAGAAAGCTCAATGGTCCCACATGGAAAGACTTTGGGGACGATGAATGGACCAGACCAGCGGCTCTTCAACTTGCCTAAGAAGATATTCAACCGAGAGTTAAAGAGTAAAACTTGATCACCAACATGGAACTCTCGGTTCTTAATCCTTGCATCGTGGATGATCTTGGTCTTCTCCTTGTAGATCAGCGAGTTCTCATGAGCTTCATTCCTCAGTTCGTTGAGCTCGTTGAGTTGAATCTTGCGAAGATCACCGGCTTTGTTGATGTCGAAGTTAGCCCACTTCAAGGCCCAGTACGCCTTATGTTCCAGCTCGATAGGGAGGTGGCATGCTTTCCCGTACACAAGACGATAAGGTGTACAACCGATCGGGGTCTTATAAGTAGTACGGAAAGCCCACAGAGCATCATCTAACTTATCGGCCCACGCGACACGATGCTCTCCCACAGTTAGCTCCAAAATTCGCTTCAAGCCACGGTTGGATATCTCGGCTTGACCGTTGGTTTGGGGATGATAAGCGGTGGAAAGACGATGATTAACACCATACTTAGCCATGACTCTTGCGAATTGATCATTTCAAAAATGAGTCCCGCGGTCACTGATAATAGCACGAGGAACGCCGAATCGAGCAAAGCGTTGCTTCAAAAAGTTCACAACCACCCTCGCATCATTCGTAGGGAGAGCCTTGGTTTCAACCCATTTAGAAACGTAGTCAATGGCTACGAGGATGTACTTGTTCCCTTTAGATGATGGAAATGGCCCCATAAAGTCGATGCCCCATACATCAAAGATTTCACATTCTTGTATGAAATTTTGAGGCATCTCATCTTTATGTGTGATCTTGCCTTGTCTTTGGCAAGCATCACAATGTTTAACCATATCGTGAGCGTCACGATAAATGGTGGGCCAATAGAATCCAGAGTCAAATACTTTCTTCGCGGTGTAATTGGGACCAAAGTGACCACCGGTGGGTCCTTTATGGCAAGCGTCAAGGATTTGTACCGCTGCCGGCCCATCAACACATCGACGAATAATCAGATCCGCACATTGTTTGAAAAGGTAAGGGTCGTCCCAGAAATAATGTTCAATATCTTTAAAGAACTTTTTCTTTTGTTGGGACGTGAGCCCTTCCTTGAGAATCCCACCCGCTAAGTAGTTTGCAATGTCCGCAAACCACGGGGTGTCATCGAGATTAGAATTGATAGACATTAAGGCCTCAAGGGGAAAAGAGTCATTGATCTCTTTGTTCGGATGATCCCCTTGATAAGGATCCTCAAGTCTACTGAGATGATCCGCGGCTAGGTTTTCTGCTCCCTTTTTGTCACGAATTTCAATGTTGAATTCTTGAAGGAGCAAAACCCAACGAAGAAGTCTTGGCTTAGAATCTTGCTTTGTCATCAAGTACTTCAACGTGGAATGATCGGTATACACGATGGTGGTAGAAAGGACAAGATAGGGGCGGAACTTTTCAAAAGCATACACGACAGCTAAAAGCTCTTTTTCGGTAGTGGTATAATGCAATTGAGCCCCCGTCATTGTCTTGCTAGCATAATGGATTGGTTGGAAGTGTTTGTTCACTCTTTGGCCCAAAACCGCTCCAATAGCAAAGTCGCTAGCATCACACATCAACTCAAAAGGTAGCTCCCAATTAGGGGTAACCAAGACCGGTGCCTTAGTTAGCTTATCCTTAAGAAGGTTGAAGGCTTCAATACACTCTTTGGTAAAGATAAAAGGAGTAACTTTTTCCAAGAGGTGGGTCATCGGGCGAGCGATATTAGCGAAATCCTGGATGAATCGACGATAGAAGCCCGCATGACCGAGGAAACTTCTCACACCCTTCACGGTTGAAGGTGGAGGCAATTTTGCAATAACATCGACTTTAGCACGGTCTACTTCAAGACCGGCTTTGGAGATTTTGTGTCCTAGCACGATGCCCTCTTTTACCATGAAATGGTATTTTTCCCAATTAAGAACAAGGCGAGTGTCTTCACACCGCTTAAGCATACGTTCTAAATTGGCAAGGCAAGCAGAGAAAGAATCGCCATAAACCGAGAAATCATCCATGAATACTTCTATAGTTTCTTCAACCATGTCATGGAAGATAGCCATCATACACCTTTGGAAAGTCCCAGGAGCATTGCATAAGCCGAAAGGCATTCTTTTGTAGGCAAATGTTCCATAAGGACAAGTGAATGTGGTTTTCTCTTGGTCTTTGGGATCGATGGGAATTTGAAAATACCCGGAGAAACCGTCTAAAAAGCAGTAATAGTCATTACCCGCTAGACGTTCAAGCATTTGGTCCATGAAAGGAAGGGGAAAATGATCCTTTCTCGTAGCATCATTGAGTTTGCGATAGTCTATACAAACTCTCCACCCTGTAACGATACGAGTAGGAATCAACTCGTTGTTTTCATTGGGAACAACGGTGATTCCGCCTTTCTTAGGCACACAATGGACTGGACTAACCCACGGTGAATCCGAGATAGGATAGATCATTCCCGCATCAAGAAGTTTGATAACCCCTTTTTTGATTACGTCATGGATCTTTGGATTCACCCTTCGTTGGCTTTGAATAGTGGGTTTAAAGTCGTCCTCCATGAGAATTTTGTGTGTGTAGAAGTGAGGATCAATTCCACGAATATCAGAGATCTTCCAAGCAATCGCTTTCTTGTGATTCTTCAGCACGGTGATAAGTCAGGATTTTTCTTCTTCTTTCAAGTCCTTAGCGATGGTGACCGGTAACTTCTTGTTGTCTTCAAGGAAAACGTACTCGAGATGAGACGGTAGGTCCTTAAGCTCTAAATCTGGAGGATTTTCGATGGACGGGGTAGTCAACTTCGGATCATCGGTAGAGATAGCTTTAGGAGATTGTGGGGAAATATGGTCCTCATTGAGAAGTTTCTCAATGGTACGAATGTCTTCATCCCAATCGGTGGGAGAATTATCATACTTAAGATCGAGAGGACCCAAGCTAGCTTCAAAATCATCCAAGTCACTTTCTCCAAAAGGAGTCAATGACGGACCAATTGAGGCAGCGGTCTCAACAATGGGTAGAGAAGAGAGAGTACTTTTGCAAGCATCATGAAAGTGTTCTTCACAAGCCTCATCGAGAACGTCAATAAAATTAACACTCTCGTTTTCTGAAGGCTGTTTAGAAAGTTTACCCATGTTGAAGACGATTTTATCGTCACCAACTCTCATGATTAATTCGCCAGCGGCTACATCAATGAGAGTGCGACCGGTCCTCAGGAATGGACGTCCAACGATTAATGGAACACGGGGATCCATCTCGTAGTGAACGACAACAAAATCCGCCGGGAAGGTGAATTTGTCGACACCAACGAAGACGTCTTCGGCTATCCCCACTGGATAAGCAACCGTACGGTTAGCTAATTCCAAAGTCATTCATGTGGGGCTAGCTCGGGGAGAGATAATTGCTTCTAAACACTTAATGGCATTAAGTTAATACTAGCACCTAGATCGGCTAGGGCCATGCAATTCTCTACTCCCGGGAAGTTGCAAGGAATCAAGAAACGACCCGGATCACCAAGTTTGGTGGGCAATTTCCTTAAGAGCAATGCGGAGCAGTTCTCATTAAGTTGGGTCTGAGTAATATCGAGAAGTTTCTCCTTATCACTGAGAAGATCTTTAAACATTTTAGCATATTTGGGCATGTGAGCGAGAGCCTCAGCAAAGGAGATATCGAAATTCAGTTGTTTGAACATTTTAAGGAAGTTCGAAACCTGAATATCATCCTTGTTCTTCAATTTCTCTTTCCTCAACCTCGAAGGATAAGGTATATTGGGTTGAGATGAAGGCTTTGGGATAGAATTCGCACTCACATCCTTGGGTGGTGGAGGGGTAGAAGTAGAAGGTGGTGGGATTGGAGAAGTAGAAGTTGGAGGAAAAGAAGATGGAGGATTCGGAGAAGGAGACTCGTTTTCCTTTGTCACAATCACCGGTGTAGGTGTAGGAAGCTCGGGTTCCTTTAAAGCTTTTCCACTGCGAGTGGTGATTGCTTTCATCTCCCCTCTTGGATTAGCAACGGTGTTACTCGGAAGAGAACCCGATCCAGAGGCTTGATTACTAGGGAAGAAACTAGCCATCATGTTCCTCAAGTCATTCGTTTGACTTGCCAAAGTGTTTCGCATATCAGCTCGAAGATGATTCCCTTGCTTCACCATATCTGCTCTCATGTTGGCCATTTCCCGCTGTAGATTTTGCACGATCACATCGTTCGTCCTCATGTAGGTTTCAACATCTTGGTGTAAGGTTGTTGGTTGGTTGAGAGGAGGAGCATGGTAGGCGGGTGGTTGATAAGCAGGTTGTTGGTAAACTTGGTTGTTTCTTTGAGGTGGATATGGGTTTCTTTGGTTTAGATATTGATTTGGAGCACGAGGTTGAGTTTGATTGTTGCGAGTGAGGTTGTTTGGGTTTTGTGGGGGAAAACCAGGTGGTGAAAGAAAGTTGTTTGAGCGATAGCTGAGCAAGTTGCGGTCACCTTGAGGATGTGCTTGATAGCTTCCTGTAGCATAGGTACCGTTGGCGGCATACACATTTTCCGGATTGTCGTGAGTCGAAGGACAATCGGTGTATGAGTGAGATCCCCCGCATATATCACATGACTGGCTCAAAACATTAGCTTGGGCATTGAATTGTTTGGCATTGTTGGCAGTTTGTAAAGCAAGCGATTCCACAAGCGAAGTAAGCTTATCAATTCTTTTGTCGGCATCACTAGTACTAGCACTTGCTACATTAGTTCTAACACTCTTGGTTTGAACTCTAGATTTGTTTTCAATAATATCCCAAGCAGCATTAGAAGACTTAACCAAACTATTACCCCCCGAGGCACTGTTTAGTGAATCTTGGTCATTCATGCTTAAACCATTGTAAAAAGTACTGATTTGATGTACTTTTGTTAAACCATGTTGTGGACACTTTCTTAAAAGTTCCTTAAAACGGTCCCAAGATTCACTAAAAGACTCACCGTACTTTTGTTCAAAGGTAATAATTTCATTCCGCAAAGCGGTAGTACGTGAGGGTGGGAAAAAGTAGTTGATAAACTTGGTCTCTAAATCCGTCCACGTAAGAATACTTTGTGGCGGTTCCTTATCAAGCCAATTACAGGCTTGTCCCTCTAAAGAGAAAGGAAAAAGTTGCAAGCGAATCACTTCTTGTGATACCCCATTGTACTTAACCGTATTGGTAAGCTGAAGAAACCTTTTAATGTGGTCATGAGGATCATCAAGTGAGCGTCCCAAGAAGGGTTGAGCAGAGACCACTTGTATAAAGCCAGATTTGAGTTCAAAGTTGTTGGCTCCAATCTCAGGGATGACAATTGCATCGGTGTTGCCTTCTATGTGCGATTGCAAAAGCTCGATCATTGGTTGATTGTCCATGGTGACAATTGGTGGAGTAATGACTTCGGCTTGAGATACTTTCTTCTTACGAGCACGAGTACGCATGCACACCTACAAAAGGATTAGAAAAATAGAAATGAAATATTTTTGGTTTTTATGGTTTTTCAATTTTTTTGTATTTTTGAAGATTTTATATTTTTTGGATTTTTGAAATTTTTAAAGCAAGGAAAATAACGTTCAAAGATGAACGGATCCCAAAATCCAATGCGTCTCTCACTGAAAACCTTTAATCTTAACGAAAAGAGCCGGCAGCGGCGCCATTTAATACAAGGCTTTTACACCCAAGTATAAAATCTTATCGTCCGAATCTCTTCGAATTGACTATTGGTAGAAAGTGCGACTCAATTGTTCTTGGTGGAATAATAAATGGTTTGGTTGATTATCTATTTTAAACTAATAGCAAATAAATGTAAATGTTGTTGAGTAAAGTAAAGGCTTTAAAGATTAAACTAAAATGACGAGTTAAAAATAAATGCTTGAAAACTTAAAGACAAGATTAGATAAATACTTGAAAACTTAATAAATCTAAAACTTGGAAACTTTATAAGAAACAAGAAATTAAACCATCGGAATGCAAAATCTGAATCTGATCGGAATGTTGGTCGGAAACAAGGCTGATCGGAATATGCAAAAGGGAGAGCAATCGGAATGTTAAAACCAAGCCAATCGGAATATCAAAAACGTCCCTAGTCAGAATGATGGTGTCGAAATAAGGCAAACAACTCTCGTCGGAATATCTTAGAAACAAGGCTAATCGGAATGTTTAAAAACAATGCCAATCGGAATAACCAACAAGTAAGTCTAATCGGAATGTGCCAAAGTACCCACAATCGGAAAGTTGAAACCCTAATCCGATCTAGGTGATCGGAATAAAGATGCTCAAATCGGAATGAGATAAACCCTAATCTGATCTAGTGATCGGAATAAGGGGGAGCACTAATCGGAATACCACAATCGGAAAAGGGTTTATACCCTTTCCGATTACCCTTTTGATTAAAAAATAAGCAAAGCTATAAGCTATTATGAATAAGCTAATTCCCAAAACTTGAACGAATCTAATATGAAACGGATTAAATAAGCTCAAATAACAACTTTTACTAACTTTAAATAAGCAATCTTTTAAATCAAACTATAAAAAGATGAACTTTTTAAGAAAAATTTTAAAAAGTAAATAAGCTAAACATATAAATAAGCCAATAAGCACAAAGATCTTAAAGCTTATTCGTATGAAAACTTAAGTAGGCATAAAAAGATTAACTTTTAAGCACCAAAACATTAAGAACAACACGGATCAAATAAATTTCGCACCAAAAGTAAACTAAAATCAAAGAAAGGTAGAAAGAGATGAAAGATTAGAAGCTTAACTTGAACTTGATTAATGAAATCAACAATACACAAAAGTTTAATCTTGAAAGATTAAAAGAAAGAAAAGATGAAAACTTAGTGAGAGAAAGTTAAGAACTTTCTCTCTCTAAAACTAGAAAGAAAAGTGAAAAATAAAAACTAACTACTAAAAACTAACCAACCCTCCTAATGTGTATTAGGAGGGTATTTATAGGGAAAATGGGAAGGTGTGCATGTGTTGCCTCTTCTTTCTTTCTTTCTTCACGTCTTCTCGACTCGATTTAATTCTTTGTCTTTTCTCGACATCGTCTCGGGATTTGAACTTGTCTTAATAATTTTCTTCTTTAATTTAGACTTGAGTTCTTCGACTTCATTAAACTTCCGTCTTTAGACTTTTTCTTCGATAAATCTTCAGAATAGGTCTTGGACATCCGTTCTTTAAGCACTCTTGATCTTTTTGACTTCGTCTTTTCTCGTTTTCTTCGATAAAAGCCCGTGAAAGCCCGTGTTTTCTTCTTTTTTCATCTTTTGGTCCTAAAACACAATAAAAACACAAACCACGCATAATTCCGACTTTTACGACATAAAATACACGTTTTGGTCATGTTATTATTGGAAATAAGTGGTAAAAGGATAAGTGTTTTCACACTTATTAAATCCCCTACACTTGACCATTTCAATGCCCTCATGCAATGCATTAGTTTTAAAGCACGGGTTACATTCTCCATCATAAATAACCCACCTTGGCCTTTATTAAACACTCAACGTTTATGGAAAGTAAAAAGATAAAAACAAGTAAAGAAATCAAAGACTTACATTGGGTTTTGGCAGCCATGAACGTTTATCATCCTCAAGTTTCACGTTCCTCATACCAAGCTTAAAAATGAGATCATTGTTATTATAAGTTAGCAAACTAACACGAATTCATGTGGGTCAATTATTCACTTAGACTCCCTTATTCCTAGGTGTATCTCTTATATTTTGTTTTTGTCTTGAATGATCACGAGGATGCATTGTTTGACTTATTTCGATAGTTATTTAGGCCGAAAATAAAGTGAACGATTTAATTAATAGTTAGCTAAAGGACAAAATCTTTTAAAACTGCTTCTCGGGACCTCATAAAGTTCATATCTTAGCATAACTCGCTTCACGATTTTAGACCTTTCTCGGACCGATATTTGGCAGCGACTTCATACTTCGAATCTTGAGAGACGTTCATGAAATAATGGTCTTCTCTTCATAATAGGAATTTCTTCACTTGAAGTTTTGAGAGATTCTTCATATTTGGACCACGACTTCTTCATTTTTCTCCAATCTTTATTTTGGACTTTGATATACAACGATCCGTCTCCTTTTAGGACTTGGATCTATTTATCCTCATACCTTGTTAGGGCCTTTTTGGATAGACTTCTCCATGATCTTTTGGGGAGTATTTGCTTTTCTTCGTGTGTCTCGATCCTTCATATTGATTTTCGATAAATGATTCTTCACATCACTTTTATATACTTCTGTATTCTATGTACCTGTACGATTAGAAATTTGGTAGATAATATATCCAACTTTTAACATGTTACCTGACGTAGACTAAATGTTAACGACCAAGACAGGAAACCAAAGAACACTATCTTCGAAAAGAAGCAACTTAATGCAGGTGATGAGTCTGTTTATTAACATGATACGAACATGTACAATTATTTTATGTGCCTTACATTTCTTGCACACCTTACTAATTATCTCCTACATTTTCAAACATTTTAGTAGAGGTATCACTACGACTGACGAACCTATGAATAGATTGAGTCGGGTTTATCTAATTGTGATGAAGTGATTTTTCCTTCATTTTAGGGTGGAGGAGAATTAGATTCAAAGGGTTAGGCTGTTTTCTCGAGTGATCGCGCTAATTATTTGATTTTTTTTAAGTACACCACAATAATGTTCTGAGAACAAAACTATCGATTGACCATTTAATACATTAAAGATAAACCCGATCTAACACAACTTGGTGGAGCAGAAATGTGTATATCATTAGATTCAATATCTGACCCTTCCAAACCTTCTTGATAGACTTCAAAATCTATATGGCTCCATGTGCATATCAAGTTTAGGTTGAAAGTAGCCATCTTGATCCCCAGTCTCATACAGAAGTGACACATAATTTATATGCTAACACTGAAGTTTTCTTCGGTATGAATTAATTTTTCAATCTTTGCATTAATAAGTTAGTTCTCAAATAACAAATCCCTTTAAACATCTTCCAGAACTCATGAACATGCTTTATCATCTAGGAACAGGTACCACTAATAAACATATGGAGTATTGTAAAATTTTATATTATGTGTTGATTAGATATTATGCATTTCATATAAGTAGTTTATTAGATAAACTTTCGCAAAATCTGAATAAGTAATCCCACACACCCACTAAAACAGTATCTATTATTTATAGAACAAGGTGGTTAAAACATTAACGGTTTTGGCCTTAAAAACGGGTCAAACTGAACCGGGTCTTATATTTTAGAAACTTGGTATGACCCGCCGGGTTTGAAGCGACCCGGGTCGATCCGGTTCGTGAGACCCGACCAGGTTCTGATTTATTTTCTTATAATTATGCACGGTTCACATATTGTATTATTTTCTTATAATTCTGCACGGTATAAATATATCTCATCTAAAGTATTGTTCACATATTCATTCTAATCAATTTTATTCTTCAACTTTCAGGTTTTAATGAAATGCCCATTTTTTTTACTTAATTGGGACTCACATACGTCACGCGTAAAGACTATAATGGATCGAAGGCTTTTTTATTATTGTTACAAACTTTAGTAACTTATCGAATACTACACGTTTTTTTTTATTATTGAATTCATCTATTATGAGAACCCGTTTCATTTTTTAGATATAAACATCCATTCACTTTTCTTACGAAAATTCTTCTTTAAAGTACTCTCGGTGTTAGACGGGTCTTTAAGCTAGTATACTATAACATCGAATACAATAGCATATGTTTATATGAATTTATTGAACATGATTGTTTTTTAAATTATGTTAATTTCTATATATAAGAATATTAAACATAATAAATGAAAACAAATTAGAAAATTATTTATACCAAGTGACATTTAAAATTGATAATTTATGTTCATTTAATGGCACTAATCATGTATCATCGTGACACATATTAGAAAAAGCCATTTACTTAAAAATATCTGTCAGCTTATTTTTTAGTACGGGTACCGTATTGACCACAAGATTCGAATAGCAAAAATCGATACAGTTCCAGTTTAGTTTCAAGATTCGGGTCGAAATGCTTATCCTAGGCGTGTGTCATAAATTGGTATATATTTATAGGAATTTGTCACTGCGTACTTTAAAGTCTAAAGTTTGCTATTTTGAGAATGTGTTTTGGTGCACGCTAGGTAGTTTCATGTCAAATAACAGACTTAACAAACTATGACAAAAGTTCACTAAGGAACATGCATCCAAACAACAAAAAAGGAAACAGTATCCACCGTTCATTTAAATCATATCTAATGGTGTATATTAATCTTTTTAAATTTAATTAAAAAAACACACTTTCATCCTATTTCTTAAAAATTAAATATATCTCAAACCATTAATCGTTATGAAAAAATAATTATACCGTCACGACGGGAATTAAATTATCTTTCAATATATATGCACTTCTATATAGTGATAAAAACCTAATTATGCATATTCAACCTATCATTATAATGCCACTTTGTAGTATAAATTAGAGCTTCCGATACTTAATATGTTGTGTTTTATATGCAGATATAAAGTTTGAAGGAGCAAAGTGAAGATATACAAAGAAGGGGCCTCAATATGCAATAAAGCCAAAGTTATTAGAAGAAGATTCTGGATCGCCCATAAGTACGACGCACAAACTTAGAAGTGTGGCGCACATTCTCGTCTCCAAAGTGTGGCGCACTTTCGGAGAAGTGCCGCGCACAAATGACCCTAGACAGCACTATAAATAGGGGCCATTCCCACTCATTTTACACACACCTCTTTCTCTCAATACTCCATAGCTCGAGTATTTTAGCCCTTTTAGTAAATTTTCAGTATTATCCACTTTTGGGAGATACTTGTAACGAGAGTATTCCACTCTTCGATTCTTGGAGGAACGATACAATCGTGACACTTGTGTACTCGTTTATTCAATCCAATCTAAGTATGATGTTCTCTTTCTCTTTTCCAATTGTTACTTTGATTACTATGTTAGGCTAAGCTATTTGTGACTATATGGGTATTTGACTATAATTAGTAATGATGCTATAATATGATCCTTTACAAATGATTTTAAGCTAATGTTGTAGAACCATTTTACCTCCTAGTTCTACAAAGCCATATTTTATCTAAGTTTATTTGTTACGATAGTTTGGCGTTGAAGAACGCAAATTGTTATAATAATTTTTCTAGAACTTGTCTATGGTCATGAATCTTTGGTTGGAGAAATCCGCTTAGAAACTGGATAAAATATTGAACTTGTTGGCAACTTGTTTTGAGCTTAGTCGCTTAAATAAACATAAGTCTTGAATCAACCCAAGTAAATTGTGTAAACGCCGTTTTGACGAAAAAGGACTATCACACTTTACCTACATAAACATATCTCGATCATTATTATCATCATCAAGAACTTATACGAACTATCCCATATTAGTCATACTTGTTATTATTGATATCATTTCAACTATTTATTTCTTCAATTATTATCTTGATTACCAAACCGAAACTAAGTCTCAGCGAACGATCCTGGCTAACCACTACAAAGCTATATTACGAACGAAAGGGTATACTTGCCCGTGTTTGTCTTCTAATCCCTTGTTTTGTCTAAACCTTGTAATATAAATTTAAGACTTGCAAGCAAACATCAAGTTCTTGGCGCCGTTGCCGGGGACTTATAATCCTGTTTTGTAACCAAATTCGTATGATCCTTGAAGAAATTGAACCATTACTACTCATTTTAAACCAAATTTTTTTTCTACAGTAGAGAAAGTACGCATCACAAACCAAAAAGTGCGCCGCACTTCCTGTAGCGAACCAAAGTACGCCGCACAAACCCAAAAGTGTGCCGCACATTTTCACTGAAGACAATAAATACCTTGTTGGATGCACACCCGTTCATCCGGAACACCACCAACATCACCGTTACCTGAACCTGAACGTACCGTTAACCGAAGGCTACGTAGACTTCATCGTCATGTACATTTATCTAGGAGACACAAGCAACCTCAACCTCGCATAATCAACCAACCTTTTGACAATCTTTCACAAATCCTATTTCTCACCAAACTCATCAACCTTTACGATCTAATGTCGGACACTGATGATGAACCAAGGAGGTCAGCCGATAGAGTTGTCGCACCAACTCCTGGCTCAGCAATCGTTTTACCTAAAATTGCAAACGATTTTGCAATCAAATGGAACCACTTAACCCTTGTCAAAAATTAACCAATTTGATGGTCGAATCAAAACCGATCCTTACAAACACATCCACGAATTCAACGGAATTTGTAAGATGTTCAACTATGGAGAAGGACAAGCCGAAGCCGTCCAACTCATGATGTTTCCATCATCCCTGACTGGAGAAGCCAAGTCATGGCTCGACGAACTTAACGAAGGAACCATTCAAACATGGGAAGGTCTTAGAACTACTTTCATTAGCCGATTCTTTCCTTCTGCCCTATTTGAAAAACTCCTCGGAGAAATCCGAAGCTTTTCTCAACAAGATCGAGAAACTCTCATTGACGCATGGTTAAGAATGAAAGAACTACTCAGAAACTACCATGGTCATGGACTTAAAAAAGAAGGAATAATCAAGATTTTCTATCATGGTCTTGACGATGCTACCCAAGATGCGTTGAACGCCGCAGCAGGCGGAATTTTCCTTTATAAAACACCTAACCAAGCTTACCAATTATTTGATGGAAAAGTCCTACTTAAGCTTGATTGGTCCAAAAACCACAAAAACCCACGAAAAACCATAGCTTTTGCCGAAGGAAGCAACAACCCAACCGACACCGAGAAAATTATGGCTCGAATGGATGCCATGTCTCTTAAGACTGAAGAGATAAAACACAAAACCTGCAAACACTGTGGAGGAAACCTTCCTTCTAGTGAATGTGATGATGATGACACACCCATGAAGAAGGAAGAAGAAGCCAACTTCATGAATACCTTTCGTCGAACTCGATTTTATAACGATTATCGTAATCGCGACCGTGATAATTGGAGATCAAATGATAAACCAAGTTATGATCGAGACGAAAAGAAACCCACTCAAACCAAAGACAAGAACAATCTTGAAATCAAAATCGACAAATTTATAGAATCTCAAAGAAAAACCAACATTTTTGTTCGAGAAACATTCACTGATTTCAAAACCAAGTTCGAAACCACGACCAAAAATCACCAAGCTTCCATTCAAAACCTTGAAGCTAAATTTGATCGTTTGGCCGATAAACAATCGAATCACGCTTCTGGTTCTTTACCAAGCAATACCAACCCAAATCCTAAGAACAACAACAAATATCAACCCCCACAAGCTCGTAACGAGCATGTGAATGCCGTATTCACGCGGAACAATTTATCTTACGAATCACCTACCAAACCTACTCAAGTTACACCAATCGAAATTCCATTCGATGGTGACAATGAGGATGAAGCTCAACTAACCCATAACAAACCAACTGAAAACCCAACACCCAAACCATATAAACCAAAAGTACCATATCCACAATGCTTACGGAAGCAAAAGATGCAAGCTAAGTATTGTAAATTCCTCGACTTAATACAAGAAGTTCGAATTAACATGCCTTTAGTCGATGTTCTGGCTGGAATGCCAAATTATGGCAAATTTATCAAAGAACTTATCAAGAGCAAGCATAAGTTTGAAGAAGTTTTTTCAACTTTTCTAAACAATGAATGTTTTGCCATTGTCCAAAACAAAGTACCACCAAAACTAGAAGATCCTGGAAGTTTCCTAATCCCATGTACTTTTCCTCACTCATACTCTTGTAACGCCCTAATCGATCTTGGCGCAAGTATAAACCTCATGTCATACTCTTTTTATGCTAAACTCTCTAAAAACATTTAAAAACCCACAAAAATGAGTGTTCGACTCGCAAACCGTTCTTTCCAATACCCAATGGGGATAGCGGAGAACATGCTCATAGAAGTCGGAAAATTTGTTTTTTCCTGTTGACTTTGTAATCTTAGAAATGGAAGAAGATAGAAAGGTACCACTTATCCTTGGTAGACCTTCTTACACACAGCTGATGCTATAATTACAGTAAAGCAAAAACAACTCAACCTTGGAGTTGGGGAAGATAAAATCTCTTTTTATATCGACGAAGCAATGAAACACTCGTGCTCTAATGACGGTACTTGTTTTAGTATCGATATCATTGAAGAAATCGTTGAAGCTGATTTCGACGCTCTTCTTGATAAAGAAAGCGAAATTTTGCATTGTCTCGAACGAACCATCCTCGAAGAAGATCTTTTTGCTGAATTTGATGCCTTCATAGCCGACCATACCGATGATGAACCAATCGAAAAAATCGAAGAAGAAATCGAAACACCATTTGAAACCATAACTTTCGAAACCGATTTCAAAGTTAAGAAATCTGTTGAAGAACCTCCTACAGATTTAGAACTTAAACCTCTTCCTGAACATCTAGAATATGCGTTTCTTCACGAAGAAAAATTACTCCCTGTAATTATTTCATCTCAACTTTTGGAAGAACACAAAGAAGATCTAAATGACATTCTCAAGAAACATAAACAAGCATTTGCTTGGAAAACTTCTGACATTTCTGGCATATGTCCATCGTTCTACAAACACAAAATTCAATTTTTGGATAACAAGAAACCAATTGTTGAAAAACAACGAAGATTAAACCCTAACATGAAAGATGTTGTTAAAAAAGAAATCCTTAAACTCTAGAATAATCTACCCAATCGCCGATAGCCCATGGGTTAGTCCTATTCATTGTGTACCTAAAAAGGGAGGTATCACTGTAGTAACTAACGAAAACAACGAATTATTACCAACACGAACCATCACTGGATGGAGAGTTTGTATTGATTATCAAAAACCAAATGATGCAACCGTGAATGATCATTTTCTTTTACCCTTTATGGATCAAATGTTAGAAAGACTCACACGAAATGAATACTTTTGTTTCCTCGATGGTTTTTCTGGATACTTTCACATCCCAATCGACCCTATGGATCAAGAGAAAACTACGTTTACTTGTCCATTTGGAACTTACGCTTATAGGCGCATGCCTTTTGGCTTATGCAATGCACCTGCTACTTTTCAGAGGTGTATGATTGCAATCTTTCACGATATGATTGAAGAATCAGTCGAAGTCTTCATGAACGATTTCTTCATCTTTGGAAATTCTTTCGGCACATGTCTAAACAATCTCGATAAAATGTTAGCACGATGCAAAGAAGCAAACCTTGTGCTAAACTGGGAAAAATGTCACTTTATGGTTAAAGAAGGAATTGTGCTTGGACACAAAGTGTCTAGAGCCGGCCTTGAAATTGAAAAATAAAAAATAGACGTGATCGCGAAACTCTCACCACCTACGAATGTTAAAGTCATTAGAAGTTTCTTAGGTCATGCCGGTTTTTACCGACGATTTATCAAATACTTTGCGAAAATCGCAAGACCTTTAACTCAACTTCTAGAGAAAGAAAGAACGTTCTATTTTAACGATGAATGTTTTTCAGCATTCAAAATACTTTAAGAAAAACTTACATGCACAACCATTATTACAAGCCCCAAATGGAATCTTCCATTTGTGCTTATATGCGATGCTAGTGAACATGCCCTTGGAGCCGTCCTTGGACAAAAAGATGGTAAACAATTTCATCCCATCTATTTTGCAAGTAGAACTCTTAATGCAGCCCAACAAAATTATGCAATTACGGAAAAAGAACTCATGGTTGTGGTTTACGCGTTTGACAAATTTCGATCATACCTCGTATTGTCAAAAACAATAATTTACATCGATTACTCAGCTTTAAAATACTTGTTCAAAAAGAAAGACGCCAAACCTCGTCTAATACGATGTGTTAGAAATACGTTTTTAACGTATATTAGAAGTATCGGTCACTCCACGTTATTATTAAATGTTAAATAGCTCGTAGTTGAATATTATGTTACTTTGTTAGTAAACCCGGCCCATAGGCTTGTCATGGGTCGGAGGCCCAAGTCCATTAAGGACTTGGGTATATAAACCCCTTTCCACCATGGAAAGGGGTGTTGGTTGTTTCACTTTTACATTAATAAAACACACATTTTCTCTCACTTTCTCTCACTAATTTCTCTCTCTAGAAACATCAACCCACCTTATTGATTAACAAGATTATCACAATTCTACAATTGGTATTAAGAGCCATGGGATGATTTAAGGTAATGATTTGTGTTGCTTTTTAGTTTTTGATTGTATTAGTGTTTTTAGGAAAATCTATCTTGAATCTTGAAGTTTTTGGTGATTTTGTTGTTGGGATTAGTAGATAAGTATTGGCTTTTACTTATTTTGGTTGAAATCACAAAACTTTTCGTGTAATTTGGTAAAAAATCTGGGTTTGTTCTTGATTTTCATACGACTGTTATTAAACGAATTGGTTTTCCAGTTTTTTCCAGATATACAAGTTATTCCGGATAAACAAATATTCCGGATAAAAAGTTTATTCCGAATCAACAGTTATTCCGGATAAACACATTATTCCGGATAAATTGATATTCCGAACGAACCAAGTTATTCCGGATCAGTGATATTCCGAGTCAATCTTTTCTTATTCAACAACATTCCGGATCAACAACATTCCGGATCAACAACATTCCGAATCAACAACATTCCGAATCAACAACATTCCGAATCAACAACATTCCGAATCAACAACATTCCGGATCAACAACATTCCGGATCAACAACATTCCGGATCAACAACATTCCGGATCAGTGATATTCCGAACCAAGCTTATTCCGAATCAAGAGATTTTTCTGAATCAAGGAATTTATTCCGAACCAAGGTCCTTTTCACATAAAGGTAGTTTTATTCCGAATCGACTTAATTATTCCGAGACAAGGGATATTATTCCGAACCAAGGGATATTTTACGAGTTTTTTCGACGATTTTTTAGAGGATTTAATCTTGGTTTCTTACACACATTTCATTTCAACAACACAACACAACTCACAACCTTACTTCACTGCTCGATCAACCGATAATCTTTGTTTCTTTAAAGTGATCAAAATAAATCCGAGTTCATTAATACCTCAAATGACATCACTTACGGATATTTCCGTCATAACGGGAACGGATAATCGCCCTCCAATGCTCATTAAAGAAGTCTCTGAAGCATGGTAAGGCCGTATGATGTCATACATTAAGGGAAAACCGACATATGGGAGGCTTATGGTCAAGTCATTTCTAAGTGGTCCACTTGATTAAGGTACCATCGTTGTTAACAATGTGACTCGACCACGGGAGTTTGAAGAACTTACGCCAGCTCAACAACTTATTGCCGATGCAGATGAAAAGGCTCTTCAAACCATTCTCCAAGCTTTTCCACATGACATCTATCGAATGGTAAGTCAATATACGGTTGCAAAGGAGTTATGGGAATGTCTACAGGTTTTTCTACAAGGTACGTCTCTTACTAAATAGGAACGCGAATGTCAGTTGTATGATCTGTTTGATACGTTCACGTACAGTCCAGGGGAAACGCTTCACGACTACTACTTCAGATTCACTACTCTCATGAATGATTTGAATGTGTACAATCTCGTGATTGCTCCATTCCAGGTTAACACCAAATTTTTGAATACTTTACCTCAAGCTGAATGGGGTGAGTATATTACTGATGTTAAGTTAACTAGGGATTTGCATAAGTGCAATTTGGATCAACTCTATGCTTTTCTCCAGCAGCATGAGAAACACGTGATCATGCACCGTTTGCCTCGAGGTATGTACCCTGAACCTTTAGCTTTGATGGCAAATCAACCAAGCTTGTCATATAACAACACTCCTTATATCATGGGACACCAAGCTTATCATCCATCTTCGTACATGACTCCAAGCTTCCCCCAATATTCGATTCTACCTCAACCACCCACCTCACATCAGCAACAATATCGGTTTAATGCACCTTTGTCTCAGAGAGAACCACAAGCATCACAATATGCTCCACAACCTCACCCATATTCACCAACAAGCATTGCACCCTATGCTCAGTCATCATACTCGCCATATCAAGAAAATGCAGCATATCCACCAACCTATTCTGACCATACAAGTACTCCTTCTAGTGCTTATGCCGATCAACAAGACCAAGCAATGTATTGTGATAATGATGAGGTTCCCATTCCTGAATTCAAACAAGGAACTGACCCAGCTGAAGTGTTAGCTACCATGTCTGCTTACCTCACAAGGACATTGAGCAAACGAGGATTTAGAGGACCGGCTCCTACTAACAATCAGCTGAGAAACTCATCTAATTCTCGACAACAAGCTACCATTGAGAATGGCAGAGTAATGGTTCAACCTATTCAACCTTATCAGGGGAGATCCACTACATCAACCACCAATGCACGCATGGTCAATCCTGCTCCAATGGTCAACACTGCTCTAATGGTTACTGCTCCACGGGCTAATTCCACAGGTAAGTTGAGAATGATAACATGAACAACTGTAAGGAAGAAGGTCACATGTCTAGGGATTGCACAAAACCCAAGAGGAGAAGGGATGGTCAATGGTTTGCAGAGAATATTTATTTGGTGAATGCTCAGGCACAAGGACGGGAACTTGATGAAGAGGAGCTAGCATTTCTTGCTGATCCAGGGATTACGGAACAAGAAGTTCTCACTACACAGAATGCAGCATACCAAGCAGATGATCTGGATGCTTACGATTCAGACTGTGATGATCTTCAATCTGCTCAGGCTGCTCTTATGGCAACTATCTCTAGCTTTGGGTCAGATCAAATATCTGAGGTACTTACTAATACCATTGATACTAGTATCCAACCACATCAAGTTGGACAAGAGGGTGCTGATCCGAATGAGTCTTCGGTGGTGAGTCTTTCAAATGAGGAGACAATAAATGATAGCAATATCAATGCAAGTCCCCAAACTTTGAGTGAATCACAACCGGGAGTCATTTCGCATACGCATATTCCTGCTCAACAAGATTTTGTCATGGTTCCTGCAAAGTTACTTAGCCAAATGAATACTGCACTCTTAGAAACCCTAGCTACGAATAAGAATCTGTCTGCTGAGCTTGCCTTGTGCAACGAAAAAGTTCAAACTTTGGAATTAGTTCCTTCGTCCAATGTTCTAACAAATCCCGAATATGATCATTTTCGAAACAAACAAATGGGTCATTTGCAAGAAATTGAAACCTTAAGAGCAAATCTTTCCAACGAACTTAAAGAAAAAGAGTTAGTGGTCACTAATTTTCACAAACTTCAAACGGATTTTGAACTACTCGAGTATAAAAAGAATGAAATGGAAATTAATGCGAATAATAGGATTAAAAGTTTAGATTATTTGCTTTTAAGACAATACGCTGCCTCTCAACTAGTACACTTATTTGACTCATCGTTTAGAGATTTTAACTTATCGCGTCAAAAAGACCTCCTTCCTAACCCACGGTATGCACGACAAGCTTTTATCCATAATCCAAGACTTTATGATGCAACCAAATTAGGATTGGTCTTAGATCCGATTGTTATTTTCGAGGATCGCGAGAATAAGGCTCTAGTTGATGAGAGTCGGTCATACAACTTTGCAAAAAACCTGTCCTTAACGGGATGGTACTGACTTTCATACAGGTGCTGCATGGCTGTCGTCAGCTCGTGTCGTGAGATGTTTGGTCAAGTCCTATAACGAGCTGTGAATTTCTTTTATGCATTATTATCATTGAACAACTTAGCTAAATTAGTCCAAAGCTCTCTTCTTCTTATCATCATCATGCTGTGCAAGCACGGCTCCAACAGAATCCTAAGTTGTAGACACATAGAGGTCCTCAGTGTGATTATTTTAAAATGAATCAGGAGTTTGCAAAAAAGGACTTTAGAATTCGCTTCCATATTGATAAAGATCTCATCACAACACCAACCTACATGTTAAATGAAGAAAACCCTAGTACACTTCCTACACTTGTCAAAATGGAAGGACCTAAGGAAATTCCAAAGGATCTTCCACCTATTAGCACTGTATGGATAAACTTGCAAGAGATTAATCAATACTTTGCTAGTTTTGACAAGGTCATCCGGGAATGTACGACTTCAAATGGTCTAAACACCGGAGAATGGGCTTTCGAAAACATGAACGAGGTGTTTAAGAATGAGATCAACCCTTTTGTCGAAAATCTAAAAGGAAGTTTTGCATCTCTTTCGGAAAATCTCGATTTTGAAATTAAAGAAGTTCAAAAAGTGTTTTATGAAATGGACACCGCTTACGAACTACAATTAATTGAAAAGGAAAAGATTTTATCCGAATATGACCGATTCTTGTCCCAAGTAATTTCGTGTGATGTGCTTACTACTGTGAATGTTAATTATTCGAATGAGCTTACATCCACTATGAATAAATGTGATGCTGTGAATATATGTGATGATGTGCATGATCTCTTTGTAAATGTTGTTGATACTGTAAATGACGTAGATAATCACTCTTGTCACGAGTCTAACGCTGAATTTTTAAAGCTTCAAGATTCTTACAATTTACTTGCAAAACGTTTTAATCAACTTGAACAACATTGTATATCTTTAGAATTAAAACAACAAACTCAAAATGAGGATCTTTTGGTAACAAATGGTTGTGAAAACAGTGTTGAGACGAGTGACAAGATGATTGAGATAGTTAAGGCATTAGAGGAAGAGATTATGAGATTAAAGAGAGATGTGTTATCGAACGAAACACTAAAATTGGAACTAGAGGCCGCAGAGTCTAAAAACCAGTGCTTAGAAACTAGACTTTCGTCTATTCTAGGGGATATGGATCGTGCAAGACAGGGACTATCTACTCTTTATGGTTCAATAGAAGACCGCTTAGCTTTTAATGCAGCACAACAACAATCTTATGTTGAACAATTGAACCAAAAGTGTGAGGAAATCTCTGACTTAAATATCCAGCTCATTGACAAAAACATGGTCTTGGCTGAGTTAAAGGAGACACTTTTTTTCACCCGACAAGAAGTTTTTAATAACTTAGCTACAAACTTTTCACCGTCCTCTAGTGCTCCATCAACCAATTCAGTGGTGATCTATAAGAACCCGCTCCATAAGCAAAATCCGGTTACTTACGATGATTATATGTGTTGATCCCAAACTTATATCGATTAGCTTTGTGTATACGAGATTAGATCAAGTATAGCACGTAGAGAAACCTTTGTATATGCTTTGTAAATCTAAGTGTTATGCGGAATTTAACACTTAAACAAGAACACACAAGATATAAACAAACTTTCACTTTGATTATCAATGTCGAACTTGCTTACAATGAAAGATGTTTATGAACGAAAACTTATGTAAAACTTAATATTAAACATTAACCTAAAGGCCTTCTTTTATAGACTAAGAAGCCTTGTACAATAAGCTACGTATCAACTATTCTAGGTAAAGATAAATATAGAAAATACATTGTCGTTTCTATCCTTACTAGAAGTATCTTAGAATATAATAAACGTGTAGCTTATATCTTCCATCAGTGCTTATCTTCAATCTGTCAACGCTTGACTTTAACTTGTCAACGTTTGAGCTGTCAGCGCTCACTTTGTTCTTGTCAACGCTTGAGTTGTTCTTGTCAGCGCTCAAGTGATCTGGCCTTAATTTATTCCCAACAATCCTCCCCTAAACTTGATATCCACTCCTATGATCAAGTTTTTGAATAAGCATTAAGAACTAGGAGTCTGACAAATCTTATCATATTGGTAATGAATAAATCTGATCAAATCCTTTGCCACGTCACTTGAATAATCTATCTCCAACTGAGTGTCCTTCATCTTTTCCAAAATAGCCTTGGATATAAAATATTGAGCATCCACAAGTAGATACTCAGCAAACTTTGTAGAACTCAAATGGTATACACCAGCAGCTGAATATAACCTCCATTGAAGACCACTGAGGTCATCTTCAAGATCCTTCCATATTTTAGGATCTTCCTCATTTGTCCCACACATTCTTTTGAATGTGGTCCAAAGTTTTATTCCATTAGCTGAAGTTGGTGCTTCAGCCTCATACTTGGTCTCTAGCAATCTCCAAAGGTCTACCAAGTCTTCTCTATCACAACTTGCAAATAAAGATATGAGAGTGGTAAAAGTGTGTACCTCCTTGCCAAATCTGCCAATCTTCCAGAATCCACATTCATCCTCATCATAACTCACAATTGGATTCCTGGAATCTAATGGTAACACCTGCACCATATCTGAAGCTTCTAATGGGGAGAGCTTGAGGCTCTTTCTTATAACTGCTTCACCTGGATATAGTGGATCCATATCTTTTGGAAACTCAAATTTAAATCCCTTCTTCACTAGTCTGGGAATCATCATAGCTTTCTTGATTTCCATTTCTTCTGCAAGTTGTTCCCTTCTTTCATCTGAAAGAAGTCTGAGAGTGTTTGCTTCCTGCACTCTCACCCAAATAGGATAAGCCCTATGTTCAAACTCATCAAATGTCAAAGCCTTCAACTTCTGATGTGTCCATCCAACTCCATGACATCTGAGCAACATAAAGTAGAGCTCTCTTCTATCCCTTTTCAACTCTGAGAGAATATTACTTGCCTTGTGCTTCAATATCACCTTACAATCCTTCTGAACTCTAAGAAGAAGCTCCAAACCCCATATTTGATCTGAAATGGTCAAGTCTGGATTATCCATGCAGCTTTCTTCCCAAGAATTGTACATCTGAACCACCTCTGACATGTCAAAGTCAACCTGCAATTTTAAGTCTCTCAACTTTTCCCTAGCAAGCTCATCACCATACTCAAGCCTTTCAGTTTCTATAATCATCACACTTGAGTCTGAGCTAGCTCCATCACTTTCCTCTTCAGAAGTCACAACAAATGGTGACTTTTCCTTTTCACCTTGTTCCATCATTTGTTCAGCCAATCTTCTATCAAATTCAACTTGGGCTGCATCCTTTGGAACAATTTCTTCTACCAATTTACCCTTACCCTTATCTGATGGTGCAATGGTTGGTAAGGTAGATGGTAATACCTGAGTAGGAACTTCCTTGATGATAGATGATGACTGGAATACATCACCTTCATGTGCAGGTCTGTCAACGCCCAAATTTCCTCTATCAGCGCCCAAAATACTTCTATCAGCGTCCAAATTTGTCTTGTCAACGCTCAAATATTTTCCCTCAGCGCCTTGTGTAACCTCTCTCAACATAGCTGTAAATGATAAATTTAGATTGGTTGGAGAGATTAAGGACGTATCAAAACCTGTTTGTTCCTTCAAAGTTGTAAGAGCTTCAACAACATCCATTGATTGACCATCTTGGCTGCTCTTATCACTCAGATTTCTTTGATCTTCCTCCCCTTTGGAAGACTCCTCCATACCCCTCCTAGCATGATCACTCTCCAAAACAACAATCCTCTCCCTCAATTGCTTAAGTTCAAGGCCTTGTGAGCTGACAATCTGTACTAAGTCTGCATTTTGCTTTTGCAAGCTAATGCAGACTGCCGTCAATTCAAAAGAGTCATTGGTTCCAGTTTGCCCTCTTCTAAAACGGGGATTTGACCTCCCAAGTCAGATTAATTGGGCATGGATGAGGACTTAATTATGGTGGGACTGCCTTGGCCAGCATCTAAGCCAGAACCAATAGTCCCAGCCTCATCCAGGTCACCAGCCACACTTGTGGTGGTGGTTCTCTCTGCTTCATGGCTAGGACCACCAGAGGAGAACACTCCAGTAGTCCTTTGGCGTTTTATCAACCTATATTCAGGTGGTGTGGAAGATGGTGTGGAAGAATGAGTAGATGTGGGTTGGTTAAGGGGTGTTTGGGATTGTGATGGTTGTGTGTCAGCGTTGGAAATAGGCACATCAACGCCAACATTTGATGTGTCAGCGTCAAAGTGTTCTTGGTCAAGGTGCATTTGTTCAGGTGAGGGTAAAGGTTCAGGAATGGGTTCAAGTTGTGGTTGAGGGTCAATTTGAGGTTGGGGGTCTGGTTGGGGTTGTGCTGCTGCAATAACATCAAGCATGGCTGGGGTTAAAGGTAAGTCTCTAAGAGGTGGTGAATTCATCTTTGTAAAAATAGCTTTCTTTTGTTCAGGGATCTTATAGAAATCATTGTGATCCCTTGAACAATAACCTTGATCATCAAAAATCATTTGCAGAAAACGGGGATAAGCTAAAGTCATTTTTGTCCCCTTGTTTTTACACATCCCTTCAAAAATCATTTTAGAATAGTTATATTTTTGCCCTGTTGCAATGCACACAATAGCACTGGCAATGGATCTATTGATCTCATTGTGTGCAGTACATTTGGGACTCAAACATTGAAGGAGGATGTGGATGAGGTACTTCCAGGCTGGAGGAAATTCTTGCTTATGGTACTTATTAAGAGTACCTTCATCAGGAAATGGATATCCCAAAGCCCTAAGCCTTTGTTCTATTTCATTTATGGGAAGGATGGCTATACCATCAGCATCATCAAGATGCAAGGCCTGGCGTACCAAGGCCTCAGTAACCACCCAAGATCTCCCATGAGCAATAGAAGTTAATGTGGTCACTCCATTAACTGTTGAGGAACTAACAGTGTTCCAAAACTGCTTAATGTGTGTGACTGGAATGAGTGGTGCATGAGAAAGAGCATACCTTAATGGGGATGCGTTCAAATACGCCACCATTTGTGTGTATTGAGGAAACAAATCATTATCAGCAACAAGATAAGCAATCATGTTGTGTTGAGACTTGAACCCCAAATCCAATTCTGCTGAGTTAAACTTTGGTGCCATTGATGAAAGCTGTTAATTTGAAGTGTAGAAGATGAAGTTGATAAGAGAAAAGTGTTAGACAAGAATTATAGATACCCTGTTTAAAATAGGAGCCAAATTTATAGGAGAAAAAGAATGCATGTGATTGGCCCAAAAAATAGGCAAAGATTTTCAAAAACTAATCATGAAAATATTGAAAAATTTATAAGTTATCTCATGCATTTAATGAAAGTAACAACTCCTAAAATTACGGCTTGAAAATATGTCAGAAAGTAACAACTGGGTAGGTCCCATTGAGTGTCAACGGTCAAAAATAACCTATCAACGCCCAACGGCTATAATCTTGTCAACGTTCGCCTAAAGCCATGTCAGCGTCCAATTTGGTCACAACAACGCTTGGAAAATTCTTGTCAGCGTCCAAAATTAAATTGTTTTTAAAAAGTGAAAAATGACCTTAAAAGGTAATTTATCCTAGAGAAGATAACCAAAAGCTGATAATTATCATAGGGCAGCAAGCACTGTCCAGTTATGCACACTTGCATAAGCAAGATAGACATAACAGTCCTCTAGTGTCCCTTGCTAACCAAAACTCTTAACAACAAAGTTACCTTATAAAATCCTTGTTACTCCCAGGTAAATCCTATATCAAAATCATTCCCAAGTCTCCCAACAGACCACAACCAATTCTAGGCCAAAAATGTCTTGGCAGCATGCAAAGTTGATATACTATGCATGCTACAGTGCCTCATGGTTTAGTAAAACTAACCCATACTCACTTGTGGACACAATCTAGAATTGTGATAAGAGTATCATATGGATACCCAAACATCCTAAAGGTTCCTAAAACCTCCCCTTAAACCATGATACACAAAGTTTGCTAAAAACATGCATGAACATAAAAAAATTTTATGTCAAGATAGGAATAAAACATTCCAACCATCATCCATAAATAAAAACTTGTCCAAATGCTTCTCCATTGATCCATAAGCAACTTTGTATCCAATGGTAGAATGCTAACTCCATCTGCACATTTAGATTGAAAAACCACAAAACTAACATTGTTGCTGACAACGCCCCTATAACACACAACAGCGTTGAAGGAAGCTTTGTCAGCGTTAGACAATTATATTGCTGACAACGTTGCAAAAACACTTATCAGTGTTCAAACAACCTTTGTCAGTGTTAGAAAAATATAGTGGAAAATCTAAATCATCAATAAGACCAATAATAACAATGCATCATCCTGTACATACTTTTACAAAAAGAAGCCAAAACACATATTAAGAGAGATTAACCATTCCAATACTTGTTACCAAGTATTGAAACCTTCCAGCATCAAAAGGTTTAGTTAATAAATCTGACACATTTTCCTTAGTGTCAACCCTATCTGGTTGTATTAAACCTTTCTCAAAGCAATCTCTTATAAAATGGTGTCTAATTTCTATGTGTTTAGTTTTAGAATGATGTACAGGATTCTTAATGATGCATAAAGTACTATTATTGTCAACAAATATCTTAGTATGCATGAAATTATACCCATAGTCCAACAGCTGGTTCTGAATCCACAATACTTGACCACAACATGCTGCTGCAGCCACATACTCTGCTTCAGTTGTAGAATTAGCCACCACTGTTTGTTTCTTGCATTGCCAAGATATTAACCTGCTCCCAAGAAACTGACATCCACCAGTTGTGGATTTCCTATCAAACTTATCACCTCCATAATCACTATCTGAATATGCAATCAGCTCCAATGGTGAATCCTTTGGGTACCACAAACCAAGATTAGGATAGCATCTTAGGTACCTGAAGATCCTCTTCACAGTATAAAGGTGACATTCTTTGGGAGTCACTTGATGACGTGCACATGCACACACAGCAAACATGATATCAGGTCTGGAAGCAGTAAGATACATCAAGGATCCAATCATGGATCTATAATGCCTGACATCAACATCTTTCCCATCTCCAATCTTTCCCCAAGGGTGTTCTCTATCCATAGGAGTAGTAGCCCTCTTTTCATGTGGAGAAAAGCCAAACTTCTTCAAGATTTCAGCAACATATTTGTCCTGGGAGATGAAGATACCATCTTCTTTCTGCTGAACTTGTAAACCAAGAAAGAAGTTCATCTCCCCCATAGCACTCATCTTGAATTTGTCTGTCATAAGCTTGGAGAAATCCTCACTCATCTTTGGATCAGTAGACCCAAAAATGATATCATCAACATAGACCTGAACAAGCAACACATCCTTGCCTTTCTTCTTTGTAAATAGTGTCTGATCTATGGTGCCCCTCTTGAATCCATTGTCCACTAAATAGGTAGACAAAGTACCATACCATGCTCTAGGGGCTTGATGAAGGCCATACATAGCCTTTTTTACTCTATACACTTTATCTGGATGTTCTGGATCCTCAAAACCAGGAGGTTGCATGACATATACTTCCTCAACAATGGTGCCATACAAGAAAGCACTCTTGACATCCATTTGATAGACTGTGAAGCCCATGCAGGAAGCATAGGCTAGAAAAATCCTAATAGCTTCAATCCTTGCAACTGGTGCAAAGACCTCCTCATAGTCTATCCCCTCTTCTTGTGTATACCCTTGAGCCACTAACCTTGCCTTGTTTCTGACCACAATACCTCTTTCATCTCTTTTATTCCTTAGAACCCATCTTGTCCCAATAGGTCTGACATATCTAGGACAATCAACTAGCTCCCAAACATCCTGAATTGTAAATTGGTGAAGCTCATCCTGCATTGCTTCCACCCAACTTGGTTCTTTGAGAGCATCAAATATTTTCTTGGGTTCTTCTTGTGATAGAAAACATGCAAACAAAAATGCTTGCACAAGAGGGGTATCAACCTTCTTGTGTATATTGGCAATAAATCCACCAAGTCCTTGATGAGATCTTCTTGTCTGAACTGGAGTCATAATATCACCAATGATCTGAGATGGGGGGTGATTCTTCATTGTGGAAGTGAGAACCCCTCCTTCAAAAAGTCTGGTGTCCTCAACCTCATGCTCCATGTTGCCAATGTCTTCTTCATCAGACTCTCTTATGTCAACATAAGGATGACCTTCTTCATGTGAATTGGAAGGTTCTCCTTGTTCAAAAGTGGAAGAGAACAGATGTGCAAAGGTGTTATCAACGTCTGATCCTTGTTTGTCAGCGCTTGGGCTAACAACGCTTGAACTGTTGTTGTCAACGTCTGAGCCATCAACGTCTGAATTGGTCTTGTCAGCGCTAGATTTGCCTTTGTCAGCGCCTGAAGAACCATGCATGTTTGTATCTGGTGGTATTTGGAAACCACCATTATCTTGTCCAGCAGCAGCAGCAGCAAAAGCATCTGCCCAAATGGGAATTGTGACATATTCAAATGTAGGAGATGCCTTTTCTACTTGTGATCCAACCTTCTCATGAACCTGTGTACCTGAAACATTAACAACTTGTTCCTCCACAACATTTGAAGTTACCTTCACAATGTCTGGATTAGTAACAGGCATATAATTTAAAGTTCTAAATAAGGGTTCCAAATCAAACAACCAATTAGGACCACTCTCAGGATCACTAGGTTTATTCTCTAAGAACCTAACATGTACTCTCTCAACTATACGTTTGTCCTCTTTAAGATAAACCCTATAACCCTTGCTCTGGACTGAATACCCCATGAAGTAACCTTCATCACCTTTTGCACTAAATTTCCCTAAGGCATCACTAGTGTCCAAAACTACTACATGACAACCAAAAGGTCTGAGAAAACCAATATTAGGTTTTCTTCCCCAAAGTAACTCATAAGGTGTTTTGTTCTGAATTTTGTTAACCAATGCTCTATTTTGCACATAGCATGCTGTATTAACAGCCTCAGCCCAAAAGGCTATTGGAAAGTGAGCATCAGCCAACATTGTTCTAGCTGCTTCAATTAGGGTTCTATTTTTCCTTTCAGCAAACCCATTTTGTTGTGGGGTTCTAGCAATGCTAAATTGCCTAGTAATTCCTTTCCTGGCACAAAAATCATCTAGCTTCTTGTTCCTAAATTCTCCACCATTATCACTCCTAAGCATTTTAACCTCATTGCCAGACCTTTTCTCAATTTGAGTGATAAAATCAATAAGAACATCAGCTGTGTCACTCTTCATAGCTAGAAAGAATGTCCAAGTAAACCTAGAAAAGTCATCTGTGACAAAAAAACAATATGACTTGCCATTCAAACTTTCTATATTTGTTGGACCAAAGAGGTCCATGTGAAGCATATGAAGAGGTCTGGAACTAGTATGCACCTGTTTGGACTTAAATGAGACCTTGTGTTGCTTGCCTTTAAGACATGCAACACAAGAGTGGTCATTGTGGAAGGCCTTCTCAGGCAAACCATCAACTAAACCAAGCCTCACAAGTCTGTTTATATTCTTAAAGTTTATGTGCCCTAGTCTCCTGTGCCACAAATTACTTTCATCTACTGAGGCCTTAGCATAAAAACAAGACATATTTGCATTCATTTTAATCCCATTTAAATTCACATTATATATGTCCTTATGCCTAGGTGTTCTATACTCAATATATTTCTCATCAGGTATCTTAAAATCCTTACTTAACACCAAGCACTCAGTATCAGTGAAAAGAACCTTATTTTTGTTATCACAAACTTGTGATACACTAAACAGATTATAATCAAGTTCTTTTACCAGGAAGACGTTTTCAAAACGCAGATTATTGGTGAGAAGGGTTCCTTTGCCTGTGATAGTCCCATATCCACCTCCAAAGTATACCTTATCACCATCTTTAATAGGAGTGAAGTTTGTCAGATAGTCTTCCTTTCCTGTCATGTGCCTTGAGCATCCACTATCCCAATATCCATAATCATTGATCTGTCTTTGAATGCCCTGCACATAAAGAAAACAAATTAGTTTTCTTTGGGAACCCACGTCTCAGAAGACTTGGATTCATCTGGTTGTTCAATAAGAACAGACTTAGTTCTCACAACAACCCCATTCTCATCCCTTTTAGGATGAAATACCCAGTTAACCCCAATAGGTTTTGTAATGACCTTTGAAATGTAATTAAATCTATTGCAAGTCATTGAAATTCCATTATTATTAGGGTTTTGATCTTTCTTGGGTCTCCATGTTAAGCTTGAAGAAGCTTTAGACCCCTTACCTTGTGGCTGCAAATATTTAGGTCTGGTCACGTTTCTGTCAGCGTTGGATTTTGTCCTGTCAACGCTGAAATTACCCTTGTCAGCGTTGAACCTAGGGTTTGCTACAGGAACCCATTTCCTATTTGACCAGGTGTTTGTCTTTTGAAAAGGTCTTTGTCCATGAGTGTTAGACCTTCTAGAGAAGAATGGGGCAGGTCTAATCACTTGTGGACTTTGCTGCACACAAGGTTTGGGTCTGACAACGTTTGACTTCCTAACAATGTTGACTTTCTTCCTATCAGCGCTGAAATTGTTCCTATCAGCGCTGGCTTTGGGAGCGTTGACACACTTGTATGCCAAATGTGAAAAGCTACCACAAGTATAACAGGCTTTCTTAGACACACTCTTAGGTCTAGAAGAGAAGAAACCTGTTCCATGATTGTTAACTTGGCTCTTGGGTGACCTATTATTCCTATACATCTCTGCATATTTAATGGTAGGTCTTCTAACAGTGTTTGAGCCTAGGTCAACAGCTTTACCAGTGACTGGGTGAGTAACCTTAATGGGTGGTGATTCATTGGGACTTTCAAATAGCAAACCTCCCTTAACAAATAAAGTAGGGTTAGCTTTCTTCCACTCATTTAGGTCAGTCAGTTTTTTTGATACTCTTCAACTGGAGTGACAACTCTTGGTGGAGGAGAGAATTCCTCTTCTTGGCATTCTGGTATACCAGTCCAAGATAAATCCTTTCTAAGGACACCATAGAAGTCACCAGCTGGTGGTGGAACCAGAGAGTAATCATTCATCCCAATCCCAGTCATGTCCTTAGGATCCCTTTGTTTAGCTACACAGTCTCCTAGGGTTTGGGTGGCTCTATCAAATCTTTGAATCTTGAGGTCAACATTATCTTTATTCTTAATGGCCTCATCTAACTTAGCCTGTAGGTCTCTATTGACCTTTATCATGATATTTCTAATATCCATACTACCCTCTAGCTCATGTTTTAAGATATTTATCTTATCTTTTAAATCAAATTCCATTTTCTTGTATTCAGAAACGGTTTTCTCAGTTTCAGTAAGAGCTAGTTGGTAATTGGACAATTTACACCTTTCAGTGCTCATATCATCTTTTAGTTTTAAGACCTCTTTGTTAAGTCTATCAGTGTTTAACCTACAACCTTTGCTACAAAAGGCATCATCATATACCTCATTATCAGATGAAGAGGAGGAGTGTGTCATGAGAGCATATTCAACATGCTCTTCTTCTTCAATATCAGCAACCAAAGCTTTGTCCTCTTCAGCATTCTTAGCCAGATAGCTCCAATCCCATCCAGTACCATCAATTCCTTGAACTGCAACCATGGCTTTGGAATCCTGAGCTTTAACAATTTGACTTGAGGGTTTACCACCATCAGATCTTCTAGGAGATCTGCATTCCCTCATGAAGTGCCCCATACGATGGCAGTTGTAGCATTCAACTTTGGATTTATCAAATCCAGCTGTGTCTTTAGCATTGAAGGTCATCTTCTTCTTGAACCTTCTATTCCACCTATTTGCTCTTATACTAGCAAGAGCCATGTTCCACTTGATGTCCATCTCTTCCAAGTGCTCATCACTTATCTGCTCAAGGTCCTCATATGTAATCACTGAACCATTGGGCAAGGAAGCAATGTAAGCACACATAGTATCCAAATCCAAACCAGCAGGTTTAACTCTTGGGGAGTCATTCATGAATGTGTCAGCGTCTGAAAAGGAGACGTTGACATGACTTGTTCCAGCGCTGACAAATGATGATCCAGTAACTGGATGCATAAAAGAGTCCTTCTGATTGAATTGACCTTCACTATGAGAGAAGAAGGCCATGTTGCTGGTGCTAGATTTGCTTCCATGATCTGAAAGAGTTTCATCTTCCAACAGTCTTAGTTTGTTGTAGATGTCATCAAACGAGGAGCTCTTGTAAGTATTATTGGCAAGAATAGATCTTGCCTCAATTTTCCATGCCTCACCAAGACTTTTCATAAAGGTAGCATTGGTGTCAACATCACCAACTTGTGTCCCCATGAAGGACAACTTGCTTGTGATGTCAAGCAATCTGCTTCTCACACTACTCAGTTTCTCATTGGGCTGAGCTTTGAAGACAGCATAATCATGCAGAAGTTGCTTTTTCTTTTCTTCCTTAGTGTCTGCATTACCACCATATGCAACTTCAAGTGCTTCCCAAAGATCCTTAGCAGACTCATAGCCTCTATATTTGTGCTGGTTTTCTTGTCCCAAAGAAACTTTTAGAATATTTAGGGCTTTCATGTCAACCCTTTTCTTTGCAATATCTTCAGCACCTACAGCTCTACCATCTCCAGGTTTTTCTTTCTTATCTTCATCAGGACATCCTTCAACAGCTGATCTTTGAGTAATGGCATCCTGAATCTTTTGAGCCTTATTGAATGAGTTTCCATATTCAATAATCTCCCAGAGTGTGTAATCAAAGATCCCCAGATATTGTTCAAAGTCGAACTTCCATAAGTCAAAGTTGGTTGCATCAAGCATGGCAATCCTGATGTTTGGTAAGGGTGAAGAGGAGGTGGTTATTGCTTCAGACATGATGTTTTTAGGGTTTTGGTGTTTTTAGGGTTTCTGAGAAAATTAGGGTTTTGGTGTTCGTGTATGATTCTGGTGTTCTTCAAAGATCAAAAGTTCCTCAACAAGCTCTGATACCACTTGTTGATCCCAAACTTAGATCGATTAGCTTTGTGTATACGAGATTAAATTCCGCATAACACTTAGATTTACAAAGCATATACAAAGGTTTCTCTACGTGCTATACTTGATCTAATCTCGTATACACAAAGCTAATCGATCTAAGTTTGGGATCAATAATATGAGGAATGCAATTAAGCATGTGGATCTTGTTAGGGATATTTTAGATGATTTGTATGCGTTAGATCCCTCAAGCAGTTACTATTATTCAGCTCATGCATATATTAAGCGAGTTCAATATTGCTTAGCATACTTGCAATACATAGGAAAACCGGGTTCTGCACTACTCACTAATCGACCCATTGCTGTAACTCCATTCAATAAAACCCCAGGAGCAAAACCGTCACTGGCACCATTAACTAAGGCACATAAATCTGTTGCTAATGTTCCCACTTTGCCTTCTATAGGAATAAAAGAGTCTACTAAGGCTAAAGGATCGCAAGTCAAGAAAGATAGGATCAAGCCCTCCACTAGTAGTACCATCAAGAAGAAAGTAGAAGCTCACCCTAGGAATGTTATTTCAGATTTAAATAAAAAGAATCATGTTGCTAAGACTAAAAGCTCTGCGCCTGCGCAGAAGCCTAAACCATTTATGAATTCTAATTTGAAATGTTGGAATTGTAATGAATGCATGTTTTCTCAACGTCATGATTTGTGTCTTATTGATCATGTGAATGAAATGAATGCCATTAGGAATGATCTTGAATGGAAGCCAACTGGGAGAACTCGTACCCAAGTTGGATGGCAATGGCGTCCCACTGGTAGGACCTTTACATTAGATGGAAAAATGTGCCCTTTAACTAGGAATGCATCCATTGAGGTTAGGTCTCAGCGTCCTTTAATTAGGCACACTAGCACTAAAGTATGGAAACCGCGCCCTTTAATTAGGTCAGCCCCCACTATAGTGCCTATCAGTGAAGAAATACCTCAGGATTTAAGCCAACTTGAATTTGCACCACCAACTAGGAAGAAGGCTAGAAATCTAAGAAACCTAATGTTAGCAAATCTAAGATCATTAAATCTGTACCTGCTAATAACAAGGAACATTCAGATTCCGAAACCTATACATTGTTTTTGTCTGGTGATATTTTCAGGTGGTCCAAATCATCCTCTGGTATTTGGAATCCGGTTGCTCAAAGCATATGACCGAAGATCGCTCGATGCTCAGAAATTTCGTCAGCAAGTTTCTTGGAACGGTTAAATTCGGTAATGATCATATTGCAAAGATAATGGGGTATGGTGAATATCAGATTGGAAATGTCACGATTTCAAGGGTATACTATGTAGAAGGTCTTGGTCATAATTTATTTTTAGTAGGACAGTTCTGTGATTCCAACCTAGAGGTTGCTTTTCGACAACACACTTGTTTCATCCATAACTTGGAAGGAAAAGACTTGTTGAATGGGTCTCGTGGTGCAAATCTTTATACTTTGTCCCTACAAGACATGATGGCCGCCTCTCCAGTATGTCTTCTCTCCAAAGCATCTAAGACCAAGTCATGGTTTTGGCATCGCAGATTATCTCATCTCAACTTTGATGCTATTAATCATTTGGCTAAAAACGAATTAGTTCGTGGTCTTCCAAAGCTCAAATTTCACAAGGACCATTTATGTTCCGCGTGTTCAAGGGGGAAAAGCACCAAGAAATCATACAAGCCCAAAGCTGAAGACACCAATCAATAAAAACTTCATCTTTTGCATATGGATCTTTGTGGGCCAATGCGAACCGAAAGTGTGAGTGGTAAGAAATTCATCCTTGTTATTGTGGATGATTTCTCCAGGTTTACATGGATTAGATTTCTACGTACAAAGGATGAAGCACCAAATGCTATCATCACTTTCCTGAAATTCATTCAGGTACATTTAAATACTACTGTCCGCCGTATTCGTACTGATAATGGAACAGAGTTCGTCAACCAGACTCTTCGTGATTACTATGAAGAAGTTGGTATCTCACATGAAACATCCGCTGCACGTACTCCACAACAAAACGGTGTCGTTGAAAGACGGAATCGTACGCTTATGGAAGCTGCTAGGACGATGCTGATTTATGTGAACGCTCCATTATTCTTATGGGCAAAAGCTGTATCTACTGCATGTTACACCCAAAACCGCTCTATCATTCGGAAACGCCATGGAAAAACACCTTACGAGCTTCTACATGATCGTAAACCCGATGTTTCATTCTTTCATGTGTTTGGTGCTCTTTGTTATCCAAACATTAATAGTGAGAATTTGGGAAAACTTCAACCGAAAGCCGATATAGGTATTTTCATTGGTTACTCACCCTCAAAGAAAGCATACCGAATTTACAACCGTCGTCTTGGTAAGATAGTAGAAACTATGGACGCAGATTTTGATGAGCTGACAGCGATGGCTTCTGAGCAACGCACCTCTGAACCCGCGCTTCACGAGATGGGAACCGGTGCTATTAGTTCCGGATTAGTTCCCAATAATCCTACTTTTACATCATTTATACCACCTACAAGGCCCGAGTGGGATAAACTATTTCAACCATTGTTTGATGAATTCTTTGATCCCCCAAGTGATGAAGTTCCAGCACCTGTAGTGATAGCTCCAATCCCTGAAGTTGTTGCTCAAGCTAATGAAGCTTCATCAAATGCATTTTCAATTAACATTGAACCGGATGCACCTCCACCAAGTAATTCTCAAATTACACCTGAATCTTCACCCTTACTTGTGCCTAATGATGATGAAGAGGATTCTGTTGATCACGATTTGGAATATGCTCACCAACAAGAGCTTCCATTCTTTGGTATACCGATACCTGAAAATCCTTCAGCCGCGTCTACCTCAGAAGAAGCTCCTACAATCGTTCACTCCAGACCACCACGGATTGAAAATCACAGCACCAAATGGACAAAAGATCACCTAATTAGGAATATTATTGAAGGTCTCGATCGACCAGTCTCGACACGCCATCAATTACAAGAGAGTGCACTCTATTGCTATTTTGATGCATTTCTCTCCGAAGTTGAACCTAAAAACTGGCAACATGCTATGACTCAATCATCTTGGATTGAAGCCATGCAAGAGGAACTAAATGAATTCCAAAGACTTGAAGTATGGGAATTAGTTCCTCTCCCTGACAAGGTTAACATCCTTACTTTGTTGTGGGTTTATAAGGTTAAACTCGATGAGATGGGTGGAGTTTTGAAGAATAAGGCTAGATTGGTTTCTAGAGGATACAAACAAGCCTTGGGTATCGACTTTGAAGAATCTTTTGCTCCGGTTGCATGATTGGAGGCTATTAGACTATTCCTTGCGTATGCTGCTCATATGAACATGATCGTCTATCAAATGGATGTGAAGACGGCATTTTTGAATGGTGAACTAAGGGAGGAAGTCTATGTTAGTCAGTCGAATGGGTTCGTTAGCACGGAGTTTCCTAATCATGTGTACAAGCTTAAGAAGGCTCTCTATGGGTTAAAACAAGCTCCACGCGCGTGGTATGATCTCCTTTCAACATATCTCATTTCGGAAGGCTTCTCCAAAGGCAAGGTGGACCCCACTCTATTCACTCTCAAGGAAGACAACGACATGATACTAGTACAAATTTATGTTGATGATATAATATTTGCTGCCTCTAACATAGAATTGTCAAACCGCTTTGAGAAAATTATGTCCACACGCTTTCAGATGTCAATGATGGGAAAATTTTCATTTTTCTTAGGATTACAAATTTCTCTGAATCCCAGAGGCATCTTTATTAATCAATCCAAATATGCTCTAGAACCATTAAAGAAATATAAATTTGAAAATTGTGACCCCGTGGATACTCCAATGGTGGAGAAATCCAAGTTAGATGAAGATAGGAATGGGATTGTTGTCGATCTGAAACTCTACCGTGGGATGATCGGCACCCTTCTCTATCTGACTGCTAGCAGGCCTGATTTGCAATTTTCCGTATGCATGTGTGCCCGGTATCAGGCTCGGCCTACCGAAAAGCACCTACATGGTGTTAAAAGGATCTTTCGGTATCTCAAAGGAACACTTCATCGTGGTCTATGGTATCCGAAAGATTCCTCTATTGCTTTAATATCATATGCAGATGCCGATCATGCTGGGTGTCAAGACACTAGGCGTAGCACTTCTGGTTCTATGCAACTCCCTGGAGACAGATTGATTAGTTGGTCTTCAAAAAGGCAGAAAAGCGCTGCAATTTCAAGCACGGAGGCTGAATACATCGCCATGTCCGGTTGTTGTGCTCAAGTCCTTTGGATGAGATCACAACTAACTGACTACGGTCTTGGATTCAACAAAAACCCGATGTATTGTGAGAACAAGAGCGCCATTGCCCTTTGCTGCAACTACGTTCAACACTCCCGGGCAAAGCACATTGACATTTGCTACCATTTCATTAAAGAGCAAGTGGAAAATGGAGTGATTGAGCTGTATTTCATCACCACTGAGTATCAGCTGGTAGATATGTTCACAAAAGCCTTAGATCGAGGACGAATCGAGTTTTTGATCGACAAGCTTGGCATGAAATCCTTCTCTCCAGCGACTCTCAAAGAGTTGGCAGAAGAATCAGCAGAATAGTGGTGGTAAACTATTCATGCGTATCCTTTGATCGTGATCATGTATATTATCTGTAGAAACTAGAAGGAGGGGTTTAATAGTTTCTTATATTTACTTGTTAAAATATGTTTTCCAAAAATCCTTTTTCAAAAAACTTAGGCTTGAGGAAATATGTGAAATCTTCTTATGCACAATATGAACAATGATAGTGTAGCTAAACTAATACTAACAAAAATATATCCACAAAGAATAAAGAATGATAGTGTAACTCATCTAGTACTAACACATGTATATGTATAAAGAATAAAGAATGTAAAGAGTTAAGGGTAAAGAAAGATCAGACCGAACACCAAGGATTTATAGTGGTTCGGCAACAAAGCTCACTCCTCGTTCCTACTCCACTCCTCGAGTACTTCTTACTCGAGAGTTCACTACACAACAAGCTCCTTATGGTGGAGAAAACCGTACACGTCGCTTAACCAATTTCCGACTCTAAGCTAAAAGTCGATCCCTAATCATAGCTAGGACCAATCTACACAACTATACTTAGTACATACACAACTTCCAAATAGACACAACTACTTGGATCTTCACAACTATGACACAACTAAAAGTGTATAAAAATTAGATCTTCAAAGGATCTTTGGTGGTGGACTCAACACTTCACTAGGATAGTGTTCTTCTCTTTGCACTTGGAGAGGAAGGGATGGAAGAACAAGATTCACTTCTTAAACAAGTAATAATCAAACAAATGATCAAAGATTTGAGTGATTATAGAAGAGGTTTGAATCTGGAAATAAATGTGCAAAAGAGGTGAGGTGAAAAGCTAAGAATGGTCCACTATATAAAGGATAAAGGAGCCAACGGCTATATCTGCCCGCGGTACCTTATCATAGCCCGCGGTACCTTATCGATAAGGTACCGCCTAGGTGCTAAGGTACCGCCGGACTAGACTCCGCTCCTTTTTGTCCTTTAGTGGTGGAGGTCTTATCTGGGTATAAAAAATATCCTGAAAGGATATTCTTAACCAAATAAGAATATGCCATTTTCAAATTTCAAATAATTAATCTAATAAAACATTTTCTTAAAAATAAAGTTTAATAAAAACTTGTCACATTTAATAAAAAGTGAGTTTTAAGAAAAGATTAAATCACTTGATCACTTGATTAAGGTTAGTACTTGTTTATCCATACCTTAAGTGAAAATGGGTAAAATGAAAAAAACTTGAACTCAAGAATTTGTTTTTCGTTGTTTTCGTAAATGCTTGTTTTTACATATTGTCGTAATCAAAACTAAGCGAGACCGAAAAATGCAAGTAACGTTTTTAGTCATTATTGCATTAACAATCTCCCCCTTTTTGATTTCGACAATACATAAACTCAATCACACAAAAACAAGATTTTCGAAGACGAGTTTATTCATTTCTCCCCCTTTTTCGAAGCAAAAAGGTTGCGTAATCCGGTGTTGAAGAGACGGACTTTGCAAAGACTCCCCCTTGGTGCTTACTCCCCCTCGCTTGGGGCACCGAGGAATCGAGATATGGTGACAAGCTACATAGAAGGGTTAGTTGAACAAAAGAAACAACCAAAAATATATAGCAATAGGTCAAAAAAAAATATTAGAAGAGAAGAAAACACAAAGACAAAGATCCAAGATAGGTTACTAAAAGAACATCATTCAAAGAAGTATGGAAAAAGAAACAAGCCAAAAGCATAAATCTAATCCTAGTTATTCTAGAATTCTAAGATTTGCTTGAATTTGGTGTCTTGAGGATAAGCAATCAATGCTTATATGAAAGACAAGGTAATAGCAGAGGGTGGTGGTGGTGGCTTGTTGGAGATCTCATAATCAAAGTGAAGAGGAGGCTTGATTAAGAGACTCTTGATGTAGCTCAACTCCTCATAGATGTGTGCCATAGCAAGATGTTGATATTGACAACAATGACAATATGTTCCTTGGTGCATGACATTATCATGAGAAGGAGGAAGAACACTAAAGGGTGGTGGTGGAAGAAAAGAAGTTCCACAATCAACATTCTTGGTAGGAGAAATGTGATTAAGAGTGTTCTTGGGTGGGTTTGGATTGAAAGCAATTAGAGAAAATGGAGGAGATTTGTAAAACCCAGTATAGTCGTATCTTTAAATCGAGGACGAATTATTTTTTTTAGAGGGGAAGAATTGTAAAACCCGTATTTAAAATTCTCGAATATTAAATACGCGTTGTCTCAGCTTTAACTTTAATTAAACATAAACAATAAATACGCAGTCTCAGTCTATTTATATACTACAACAAATAATTATTTAGAAAATAATTATTCAGTTTCTGAAAATATTACGTATTTATTATTATCATTCAGAAATAATTAAACGTTAACAATAATTGCGAAGCCTCGGTTTTATTTAAATATTCAAGATAATAATTATTCAGAAAATAATTATTTAATTTCAGAAAAACATTAAGTATTATTATTTATTTACAGAAGAGGGTATTACGTGTCAGAAAAGTGAAACACGAGAAAAATAAATACGAGTACGTGAATAAACTTTAATGTCGATAAATAAAATGAAAAACTATACACCATAAAGGAGTGGCAGTTTTATTACAAACAAGGTAAGAATATGGGCTTGTGAGCCCAGCCCTTTTGAGAAAAAAAATAATAAACGGGAGTATTTCCTCTTATTCTTGCCCAAATCAGTTAACGAAAAAAAAAGAGAACGAATTAGGGTTCTTAGGGGCTGCCGACACAAAAGACAAAGAGAAGAAAAAGGATCGAGTGTTTGTTTTTGCTCATTGATTCATGTGTTTCGTCCTTCCTTACCAATTTAATAAAGGTAATCAGTCAATCCTTTTCTTCATATCACGATTTACCAGAAAAAAAAAACAAAACAAAAGGGACTGTCGGGTTTTTGCGTGCAATCAAGAAAACCGAGACCTATTGGTCTCGGTGTGATGTATGTGGCCAGCCACGAACCAAGCAGGGGCGCTGGTGTTTTTGTTGGCTAACCTCGAACCACAAAACACAAGGCAGGGGGCGTTTGGTTTGTACAGGGGGCGTTTGGGACTGCAGTTTCCAGCAGGGGTGTTTGGGACTGTGACCAGTGGAAACTTTAACAAAAGCAGTGGGAAAGTAAATCAAACGGGGGGAAACTAAGACTAGCAGTGGGAACTTTTATAAACCAAGCAGTGGGAACTTTTATAAACCAAGCAGTGGGAACTTATACAATGAAGGCAGTGGGAACATAACAAAAGCAGTGGGAATATATTAATATACGAGGAATTACTTTAGTTAATTTTATCTTTTTATAAATAAGTTGTATTAAATAAATTTAATTAATTAGTTTTATGTTACTAATTAATTGTAAAACCCGTATTTAAAATTCTCGAATATTAAATACGCGTTGTCTCAGCTTTAACTTTAATTAAACATGCATAATAAATAAGCAGTCTCAGTCTATTTATATACTACAACAAATAATTATTTAGAAAATAATTATTCAGTTTCTGAAAATATTACGTATTTATTATTATCATTCAGAAATAATTAAACGTTAACAGTAATTGCGAAGCCTCGGTTTTATTTAAATATTCAAGATAATAATTATTCAGAAAATAATTATTTAATTTCAGAAAAACATTAAGTATTATTATTTATTTACAGAAGACGGTATTACGTGTCAGAAAAGTGAAACACGAGAAAAATAAATACGAGTACGTGAATAAACTTTAATGTCGATAAATAAAATGAAAAACTATACACCATAAAGGAGTGGCAGTTTTATTACAAACAAGGTAAGAATATGGGCTTGTGAGCCCAGCCCTTTTGAGAAAAAAAAATAATAAACGGGAGTATTTCCTCTTATTCTTGCCCAAATCAGTTAACGAAAAAAAAAAGAGAACGAATTAGGGTTCTTAGGGGCTGCCGACACAAAAGACAAAGAGAAGAAAAAGGATCGAGTGTTTGTTTTTGCTCATTGATTCATGTGTTTCGTCCTTCCTTACCAATTTAATAAAGGTAATCAGTCAATCCTTTTCTTCATATCACGATTTACCATAAAATAAAAAAAAACAAAAAAAAACAAAAGGGAGTGTCGGGTTTTTGCGTGCAATCAAGAAAACCGAGACCTATTGGTCTCGGTGTGATGTATGTGGCCAGCCACGACCCAAGCAGGGGCGCTGGTGTTTTTGTTGGCTAACCTCGAACCACAAAACACAAGGCAGGGGGCGTTTGGTTTGTACAGGGGGCGTTTGGGACTGCAGTTTCCAGCAGGGGTGTTTGGGACTATGACCAGTGGAAACTTTAACAAAAGCAGTGGGAAAGTAAATCAAACGGGGGGAAACTAAGACTAGCAGTGGGAACTTTTATAAACCAAGCAGTGGGAACTTTTATAAACCAAGCAGTGGGAACTTATACAATGAAGGCAGTGGGAACATAACAAAAGCAGTGGGAATATATTAATATACGAGGAATTACTTTAGTTAATTAAATCTTTTTATAAATAAGTTGTATTAAATAAATTTAATTAATTGTTTTGTGTTATTACTTAATTAGTAACATAAAATTAATTCTTTTATTTACTTTAAACATGTGATTTGTTGTAATGATTTATTTCAAGAAAACTAAATTGGAAATCCTTCTATTTTAGGAAACTTTCTGTTTACAACAAGGTACTATTTATAGTAATATCAGAGTTATTAGAACACAATATAATACACAGTAACCATAAATAGGTATATACTAATCAGTAGACATTTAAAGATCAGTCGAGTTATTAGAAATACACCAGATACGCAGATTGATCAGATTATACATAAACAGTAGTACAAGAATAAAATAAATTAAACTAAGAGTAGATGAAAATCGATAATGGTAAACAGTAATCGGTTAACTTAATTTCCGTCCATTATTTATGTAGTATCCGTGAAGTCAAGTTCGATCCGTCAGCTTTCAGTCTTATTTCAGTACTGGACACGAGGTACGGATTTTCCGTCCTTTCAGTAAGGACTTCCTCTCTATGCATGATTAGGATTCCCCGTCTGCAGCCAAATGTTTTCCCCAGTATATGTTTAAGCTTATCAGTAATCATGTTGATAATAAAATAAATTGCCTGAGCATTATATACAAGCATGATTAGTTTATGTACTAGTTACGGAGGTACCGTAACCACGGCACTAGAGGCACCGGTGTCGTGACTCACATGCAGGAGAGTGATATCCTGCATCGTCCCACTCAGCTCAGCTTGGCCATTTTATCAGTATTATTAGTGGGGCGTATGGATGCATCCTAGGCTACAGTTTACAGTTTAGCAGGTGAATGTGGTGTGTGCTCTACATCCTTCACATTGGAGCTGATCCCTCCACCCAGCACAGTTATTTAGAGGTCACCCCTCTAAAGCATGACGAGGTCACCCCTCCAGTTATTCATGCAACGTTGTTACAGCACATGACCTATATAAGCTCTGGCAATTAAAATACAGTAAATGCATGTTTCAGTTTTAACAGATAACAGTTCAGCTTTATTATTTTATAAATCAGGCTTTACAGATTATACACAGATTTCCGCTGCAACTTTACTTATCAGTCTTACAGCTCTAGTATTTTACCATCTGTTTCATTTCAGTAGTTCCTTATCATGCTTTATATCCGTTCACTGAGCGTTATGCTCAGCCGTAGTTCCTTTCATGTTCTAACGGCAGGTACACCAGGACGCTTTTAGGATTCTAAGAGCATGTGCATTTGGATGGAAGCTATTCAGACTTCTTACTTTATGCACTTCCTACATTATTATGCTTATTTGGACATTGTTTAGTCCTTTCATCCAGTATTTTATTTTTCATGTTTTAGGCTTGTTTGGATTGCCGATGTTTGATTCCGGTATTTCCTTTGTGGTCAGTTAATGTCTTAGGACATTTACCTTATGCTTTGATGACACTCCATAAATACACGTAACGGTCCACTTATCCAAGTGGGGTGTTACAAGATTCAAGGCTTTCATTGGGAGAACAAGACATTTTGGATGTGAAGTAATGCAAAATGCTTATGGTTTAAATAGGGAAGGCTTAGGGTATTTTTGGGGTGGTCAAAGGGTTTGAAACAGAGATTCTCAAAAATGTTGGAGCAAATCTGGAGATTCAGACAAAAACCCGAAAAAGGAAGGCCACTGTAGGTGGTTCCTTATCTAGGGTGGCGGTACCTTATCAATAAGGTACCGCGGTTCACATAAGGAACCGCCTGCAGAAGCAGGGTTTGGTGTTTGGAGGAAGATTCTTCAGCAAATCTTATTTTTCTAGTCTAACTTATCATAGGGATATGCTTAACAGCAAAGATAGACAAAGAAAACATATGCAAACTTACCAAATAGAGATTTGACCAAAATACATGGATAAAAAAAATCAATGTAGGAGGTGTGTAAGACAAGACCTTGAGTCATGACACAATGATCCTCCATGATTCAATCTTGTTCTTGCTATGTTTGAGAGAATCATACATATGAATTATGTAAGCTCTAGATTAATAGCGAGAATCTATGAAAAATCGTTTTTAGATTGAATTAACAATGTCAAACGAAATTATCAACCATTTTCGAACGAGACTTTGAGAGTTTTGAAAAGGAGAGGAGAAGATTTTTCAAGGACTCAAAGTGGTAAAAGAAAACACACAAGAAGAAAAGAATTTAAGGAAGATGTTCCATTAATCCTAGACCTAGACGCAAGTAATGGAAAGGTTCCCTCGTAAGTGGCTTAGTGAAGATATCGGCTAAGTTGTCCTCGGAGGGCACCTTTTCAATAGTAATGTTACCCTTTTGAACATTATCCCTAAGGAAATGGTGTCTAATTTCTATGTGTTTGGTTCGCGAATGTTGCACGGGATTCTTGCTTAGGTCTATAGCGCCTTTATTATCGCACATGATGGGAACATCATCAAGATAAATCCCGTAATCAACAAGCGCTTGCTTCATCCATAGAGCTTGTTGGCATGCTTTTCCGGCACTCACATACTCGGCTTCCATGGTGGATATCGCAAGAGCGGTTTGTTTCTTGGAGAACCAAGAAGTTAAACAACAACCCATAAAGGTACAAACTCCACTAGTGCTTTTCCGGTCCACATAGTCTCCCGCATGATCCGAGTCCGCGTAGACAATGGTTTCTACGCCGGTCCCTTTAGGATACCATAATCCTAAATGTATAGTGCCTTTAATGTATCGAAAGATACGCTTAACCGCTTCAAGGTGAGAGGTTTTGGGAGCCTCTTGGAAGCGAGCACAAAGGCAAACACTAAACATGATATCCGGTCGACTTGCCATTAGGTACAACAAACTACCAATCATACCTCTATATTTGGTGTTGTCTACCGACTCACAATCATCATCTACGGTGAGTTTAGTATCCGAGGCCATAGGGGTCTTCATTGGTCTAGATTCTTCTAATCCAAATTTCTTTAGCATTTCTTTAGCATACTTAGATTGACTAAAGAAAATACCATCGTCCATTTGTTTAATTTGGAGTCCTAGAAAGAAGTTAAGTTCTCCCATCATACTCATTTCAAACTCATCATGCATGATTTTGGCAAAGTCATCACACAATTCTTGACAAGTTGAGCCAAATATAATGTCATCACCATATATTTATACGATTATGAGGTGAGAACCTTTCTTCTTTGTAAAGAGTGTATTGTCTACCATTCCCATGGTATACTCATGTTTGACAAGAAACGCTTTAAGTCTATCATACCAAGCTTTAGGTGCTTGTTTGAGTCCATAAAGTGCTTTCTTAAGCTTGTAAACATGGTCCGGTTTCTCAAAATCAATGAAGCCGGGAGGTTGAGCCAAATATACCTCCTCATTGATCAAACCGTTAAGAAATGCACTCTTTACATCCATTTGTTGAAGCTTAATATCTAAGGCACAAGCGTAAGCTAAAAGGATTCTAATAGATTCTAATCTAGCTACCGGTGCATATGTCTCGTCATAATCAATCCCTTCTTGTTGATTATAGCCTTGAGCTACAAGTCTAGCCTTGTTACGAGACACAACACCACTCTCATCTAGCTAATTCCTAAATACCCATTTGGTTCCTATAATGGTAGAACTTCTAGGTGGAGGAACAAGTTCCCAAACATCATTGGCAACGAATTGATTCAATTCTTCTTGCATCGCAATGACCCAACTCTCATCCGTCAAAGCTTCTTTAACATTCTTTGGTTCAATCAAAGAGACAAAACAAAAGAAGTTGCTTTGGTTTTGGACTTGAGATCTTAGGGTCCTTTGATTTAAGTCACCAATGACATTATTGAGAGTGTGATCCCTAGACTCCTTAATGTTTACTTCCTTTTCAACACTAAGGTCTTCAACTCCTATTTTTCTAACCTCTTTGGCTTTAACTACTTCTAATTCATCCAAGTCATCATCAACCAATGGTGATGTCTTGGGTGAAGGAGGGGTTTCATCAAAGGTTACGTTGATTGATTCTTCAATAACCCCCGAGGTTCTATTTAGGACTATGTAGGCTTTACTAGTTTGGGAATAACCTAAAAGAATACCTTCGTAAGACTTTGGGTCAAACTTGGTAAGGTAGTCTTTGGTGTTTAGGATAAAGCACTTGCTTCCAAACACCCTAAAGTATTCTAATGAGGGTTTCTTACCTTTAATAATCTCATAGGGGGTCTTTCCTAGGAAAGGTCGAATACGAATTCGGTTGAGAATATAAGTCGATGTATCCACGGCATTGCACCAAGACTTTTGAGGCAAAGATTGCTCGTTTAACATCGTCCTACTCATCTCTTGGAGAGTCCTATTCTTCCTTTCAACTACCCCATTTGATTCTGGAGTGCGAGGAGCCGAGAAGTTATGCGTAATACCATGAGCTTCACAAAAGGCACCAAATTGCACTTCATTATCAAATTCCCTAACATGATCAGTCCTAATAGAAACAATTGAACATCCTAGTTGATTTTGAATTCTTCGACTAAAGATTTCGAAGTGATCGAAAGCTTCATTCTTAGATGCCAAAAATCTAGTCCAAGTGAATCTAGAATAGTCATCAACTATAACTAGGGTATAAAGGTTACCTCCATAACTCCGTATGGCGGAAGGTCCAAAGAGATCCATATGTAGGAGCTCTAAGTACCGAGAGGTCGAAACCAAAATCTTGGCTTTGTGACTTGAGTGAACTTGCTTTCCAACTTTGCAAGCATCACAAAAGTGACTATCAAACTTAATCTTGGGGAGGTGTCTTACCAACTCCTTAGAGACTAAAGATTGAATTAAACGCATATTAGCGTGACCTAATCTCCTATGCCAAAGAGTAGAACTATCATCTATAGTCGCAAGACATATGTTGCCTTTTGACTTCTTATTAACCTTCATGACATAAAGCCCATGCTTTCTAACACCTTTTCCAATGACTTTTCCATCTTTTACGATTTCACTGTCATGTTCTGAAAAGATGACCTCACACTTATTATCACAAATTTGACCTATACTTAAAAGGTTAAAACCTAAGTTATCTACGTGCTCAACATTTTCAATGGTCATGGAGTCAAGAGAAACTGTACCTTTGCCAATGATATTACCACGTAGACTACTAGCGAATGTGACGTTACCTCCATCATATGCTTTGTAATGCGAGAACAAACTTCGATTGCCCGTCATATGTTTAGAACATCCACTATCCTTAATCCACTCATCGGGCTCCAAATCAATTCCCAAGCATATCTAGGTAACAACACACAAGATCAAACATTTGGTCCCCAATATCTCATGGGTCCAAAATTGTTAGTTCTAAACATCCCTTGCATTTGGTTGGGATGCATGAATGAGGGAGGGATTCCCCATGGAGAACAAAATGGAGGAGGGTAGTAATTCATGTAACCATTTTGTTGTTCATTACTTCTCCTAGGTGTGTTTGATCTAGGTTTAGAGTTATTATTATTTCTTCTAGGTGTTGGAGTTTTACTTCTAGGTCGTGAGTTGTTTTGATTATCTCTTGTAGGCGTTGTCGTTCTACTTCTAGGCTTAGACTCATTCCATACTCTAGGTGGAGTAGAGGATAGTCTAGATAAACTTCTATTTCCCATGAGAGGTTTACTTAAAGGCTTGTAGAACTTACCAATAGCATTGTCGTCAAGTATGGGTAATTGTACCTTATTAACAGTAAGATGCTTTAGTTTTTCATTTAACTTAGATTTTTCAGAAAGTTCAGAATTTTCACAAAATTCAACTTCTGGCCGCGGTACCTTATCTATGGCCGCGGTTCCATAGTGATAAGGAACCGCGCCATACAATGTGGAACCGCGTCCAGAGGGTGTTTTCTGTGAAAACCTGACTTGTTTTGGTTCACTAGTTGAGGCTTCATTTGAGTTAAAACCTAGACCAAGTCTTTCCTTAGAATGAACTTGTTTGTTTAACATATCATCAAGAGCACTAGTACCTTTCATGAACTTTTCCAATTTAATGGAGGTGCTCTTGAGATCATCATTCTCTAATCTAAGTTTCTCACAACTTAAGCAACCTAAATCAACCTCTTTGTTTTTCTCAAGTTTAGCCAATTTCTCCCTAAGTTCATTGATCTCATTTTCAAGCTTAGTTTTGGTTGATTTTAAGGTTTTATTCTTTTCTATGAATTTAAGACTAAGTTTGTGTAAGCTATCATATTTGTCTTCAAATTCAATATCATCTAAAGTGGAACTATCATTGCTATAATATTCGGTTTCGGAATGTACCTCTTTAGAAGTGTGAGCCATAAGACATTTCTCCTCTTTGGGGTTGTCATCATCATCTTCACCGCTATCGCTCCAAGCGCCACTAACGAATATCGTGTGGTTCTTATCACGAGCGGGATTTGGACAATCACCAATGAAGTGATTTGGATCACCACATCTAAAGCAATTCCTATCACCTTTTTCTTTCTTGACAAACCGATTCTTTGACAATGGTTTCTTGTCATAGTTGGGTTGCCTAACGTGTTGACCTCGTCTCTTGAAGAACTTCTTGAAATCTCTCACCGCCAATGCATACTCCTCGTCATCGCTTTCCGAGGAACTATCATGGTCACTTTGTGCCTTCTTGGCTTTAAGTGCAAGAGATTTCCTTTCACTCTTGGTTTTCACTAATTCTGAGTCCTTCAAAATTATCATCTCATGAACCTTCAAGTTTCCTATGAGTTCATCGAGTGATAAAGTTGAGAGATCTTTCGACTCTTCAATCGCCGTGACTTTTGCTCTCCACTTTGGATGTAAGGCCCTTAGAAACTTCCTAACATTGTTCTTGCTAGAAAAACCTTCATCAAGTGCTTTTAGACTAGTAATAATGGTGTTAAACCTAGCAAATGCACTATCAATAGTTTCATCTTCTAAGATGACAAATTGTTCATATTGTTGGACAAGAAGATCGATTTTACTTTCTTTGACTTGGCTATTACCTTGGTGGGTTACTAAAAGAGTGTTCCAAATATCTTTAGCGGTTTCACACATAAAAATTCTTTCATACTCCTTCTTAGGCAAAGCATTATAAATCACCATTTTAGCCTCATTATTTTTTGAAAGTTTCTTTTTAGTATCATCATTAGCTTTGTCAAAAGTGACCAATTCTTTTGTTTTAGAAACTTCATTAAATTGAAAGGGTAAAAAATCACCATTGGTAATAACATGCCAAAGATCTAAATCTTTTGATTTCACATAAGTTTCAAATCTATTTTTCAAATAAATAAAACTATCGGTTTCAAAAAGTGGTGGTCTTTGCATAGATTGCCCTTCTAGGTACTTGTTGGAATCCATAGATCGATTCAAGTTTTAAAATACGATATACTTTAAAAATTCTTGAGCACCCCTCTCTGATACCAATTGTAGAAACTAGAAGGGGGGGGGGGGTTGAATAGTTTCTTATATTTACTTGTTAAAATATGGTTTCCAAAAATCCTTTTTCAAAAAACTTAGGCTTGATGAAATATGTGAAATCTTCTTATGCACAATACGAACAATGATAGTGTAGCTAAACTAATACTAACAAAAATATATCCACAAAGAATAAAGAATGATAGTGTAACTAATCTAGTACTAACACATGTATATGTATAAAGAATAAAGAATGTAAAGAGTTAAGGGTAAAGAAAGATCAAACCGAACACCAAGGATTTATAGTGGTTCGGCAACGAAGCTCACTCCTCGTTCCTACTCCACTCCTCGAGTACTCCTTACTCGAGAGTTCACTACACAACAAGCTCCTTATGGTGGAGAAAACCGTACACGTCGCTTAACCAATTTCCGACTCTAAGCTAAAAGTCGAGCCCTAATCGTAGCTAGGACCAATCTACACAACTATACTTAGTACATACACAACTTCCAAATAGACACAACTACTTGGATCTTCACAACTATGACACAACTACAAGTGTATAAAAATTAGATCTTCAAAGGATCTTTGGTGGTGGACTCAACACATCACTAGGATAGTGTTCTTCTCTTTGCACTTGGAGAGGAAGGGATGGAAGAACAAGATTCACTTCTTAAACAAGTAATAATCAAACAAATGATCAAAGATTTGAGTGATTAAAGAAGAGGTTTGAATCTGGAAATAAATGTGCAAAAGAGGTGAGGTGAAAAGCTGAGAATGGTCCACTATATAAAGGATAAAGGAGCCAACGGCTATATCTGCCCGCGGTACCTTATCATAGCCCGCGGTACCTTATCGATAAGGTACCGCCTAGGTGCTAAGGTACCGCCGGACTAGACTCCGCTCCTTTTTGTCCTTTAGTGGTGGAGGTCTTATCTGGGTATAAAAAATATCCTGAAAGGATATTCTTAACCAAATAAGAATATGCCATTTTCAAATTTCAAATAATTAATTTAATAAAACATTTTCTTAAAAATAAAGTTTAATAAAAACTTGTCACATTTAATAAAAAGTGTGTTTTAAGAAAAGATTAAATCACTTGATCACTTGATTAAGGTTAGTACTTGTTTATCCATACCTTAAGTGAAAATTGGTAAAATGAAAAAAAACTTGAACTCAAGAATTCGTTTTTCGTTGTTTTCGTAAATGCTTGTTTTTACATATTGTCGTAATCAAAACTAAGCGAGACCGAAAAATGCAAGTAACGTTTTTAGTCATTATTGCATTAACATTATCGTATATATATAAACCACAAAAAGAAAAATACAAAAAAATAAAACCTACAAAAACCATAAAAAATATAAAACCTACAAAAACCATAAAAAATATAAAACCAAGAAAACCCAAAAATATTTTCGTCTTTTTAAATCCGGCATGTCTTTTAGTACGGTAATATTTACGGCTTTAGAAATGTCGATTAATATTGACACGGCGCCATAAATAGAGTCCGTATAAAAGTTGTACATTTTTAAAACATGCCCATTATGGCTTGTAGTTATTTCTGACTACAACCCGTTTTTCGCATTAAAGTCACGTATTTCGTTGGAAAACATTGGCTCACAACGGGAATTAATTTTCTCGGGTATGATTTACAAGCCAAATCATACAAAGGGATCAAGTTTACTTTATAACTTGGTCTAACACGAGTTAGTGTACGTCTCAATGCATTAACTTGTCAAAATAAGAGAAATCTTATTGCCACCACGAATCAATTTTTCTAAGACATTAATTGAAAATTTCTTTCATCAATATTTGACTCGTTAAACAATGACTACAGCTCTTTAAATAGAAAACGGGTCATCGTTTAAGGGGGAGAAAATATTAAATTATCTTCGTCATCAAAACGGTCTTCAAAAGTTCTCAAGAAAAATCAATCGGTTAATAACTGGAGTTTCTTTGGCATACGACTTGTGATTGTTCTGATTTATCGTGAGTTTCTAGGTCTTGGATATCTGCTAAATAGGATACAGTGTTTAAGTTATGTGCGGGCTAGAATAGTTAATACAATGAGATAGGCCTAACGATTGTTAAGTAATTTAACGAATGTTAACCTAAAAGGAGTTATTAACTAAAAAGGAAAAGAAAAGAAAAGTAGAGGGACTAAATATGACTAAGTGTGAAAGTTGTCAAAATTTGACCTAAGTCAAACCAACCCCCCCCCCCCCCCCCCCCGTTCTTTCTTTTCTTTCTTCTTCATTGTTTTTTCTGTCCGCCATTGTTACACACACTCAAGCTCACACAAATCGTGTTTTAATCATTCAATCCGTTTCAATCGTTCAAAATAAGGTACAAACATCGACTCTTGGTTTTAATTCGCATAATTTATTCTTTAAATCCAGTTAATTGGCTTGTTTTAATCAAATCCATCAAATTAGGGTTTTCGAATTAATTAGGTCAAATTAATTAGGGGTTTAAGCAGAATTTGTCTCGGAATAGGATTAGAACAAGTTTTGTTGCCTTAGATTGCCTTATAACTCACTCATGCGCTTAGATTGCCTTATAATCTCTCATAGAACGCGTTTAAGGGTATTCCGAATGAGCCGGTTTTTCAAAGTAGTATTCCGGATGAACAAAAATGTTCCGAATGAACAAGTTTTTGAATTATTCCGGATGAACAAAAATGTTTCGAATGAACAAGTTTTTGAATTATTCCGGATGAACAAAAAATGTTCCGAATGAACAAGTTTTTGAAATATTCCGGATGAACAAAAATGTTCCGAATGAACGAATGTTCCGAATGAACGAATGTTCCGAATGAACGAATGTTCCGAATGAACGAATGTTCCGAATGAACGAATGTTCCGAATGAACGAATGTTCCGAATAAACGAATGTTCCGAATGAACGAATGTTCCGAATGAACGAATGTTCCGAATGAACGAATGTTTCGAATGAACGAATGTTCCGAATGAACGAATGTTCCGCATGAACGAGTGTTCTGAATGAACGAATGTTCCGAATGAAGGACATTCCGAATGAAGGACATTCCGAATGAAGGGCATTCCGGATGAAGAGCATTCCGGATGAAGAGCATTCCGGATGAAGAACATTCCGGATGAAGAACATTCCGGATGAAGAACATTCCGGATGAAGAACATTCCGGATGAAGGACATTCCGGATGAAGGACATTCTGGATGAAGGACATTCCGGATGAAGGGCATTCCGGATGAAGGGCATTCCGGATTAAGGACATTCCGGATGAAGGACATTCCGGATGAAGGCATTCCGAATGAAGGTTTTCCGAATGAAGGATTGTTGGATTGATAATTGTTTGCCTGTTATAATTACTTGATGAATTGTGTGATGCTTAGAAGTAACAACATAATGGTATATATATATATATATATATATATATATATATATATATATATATATATATATATATATATATATATATATATATATATATATATATAGTGTAACTTTATTTACAGAACCCATTTTAGTGACAGAACTTGCAGAACTCTTGTTTTTGAAAGGAAAACATGTATGTCTAAAGGAGTACATGTATGTTTTTAGAGAATATTTGTATTCGCGAAGCATATTTAAAGTTTTTTTTGTCAAAATTAAATAAAATTAAAAAAAGATATCAAAAAACATACATGTTTGAGGGCGTGTATGCATGTATGTGCACGCATTCATAAACATACATTTTTGTAAGCGAGCATTCATTTATTATTGCATCGATCCAAAAACATACATGTCCGCTTTCAAAAACATACATGTACTCCTTCAGACATACATGTTTGCCTTAAAACACAAGAGTTCTGCAAGTTCTGTCACTAAGATGAGTTCTGTAAATAAAGTCTCCCTATATATATATATATATATATATATATATATATATATATATCTGTGTATCAACCTTTTATGTCTTATCTTAACCAGAAACCATGACTAATCCAACCGTGCAAGAACTCCAAGATGCTAGATCAGCCGTAATTGCCGAGGCAAAAGAACTTAAGTTCATACCGAACAATTACCGATTGAAGGAAGTCTCTCATTCCACTCACCAAGGATTCAAAGTCGCCTCAGCAATCCTTGATCTATCTCACTTCAAGAATGCTTTAAGGAGTACTGCTTCGGTGCCATTTGATTACATGTACGAATTCTGGGCTACCAAGGAAAGGACTTCAAACAAGATCACCTTCTTCCTCGACAACAAACAACAGACACTCACCGTTTCAGACTTTCGCAAGATATTTGGAATTCGGGATACACCCAAAGGTATGTCATTTTCAAGGAACCCTACCAAAGACGAACTCATGGAGATGTTCATTGCTCTTGGATGTCCGGACCTGCGAATAGTGTCCGAGTTTACCACAGCCAAAGTGGGTCAACCTTGGAGAGCTATCTTCGGTATCCTCAGTCGGTGTCTTACACCTAAACCAATTGGGCATGATGCTGTGCGAGCTCTAATTATGAGTATGTTCTATGGAATGTACAAAGGCATAAATGCAGATTATGCATCCTTGTTGTGGGAAGAGTTTAATTTTCAACTCTTCCAAAACACGAAGCAGAAGGCTAAAGTTTTTCCTTACCCGTTCATTAAGCTTATCATTAATTACTTTATGGAAAATGATGCTTCTATTGATAAGCGTGCAGAAAGCCGTCACCACACTACAGAGGCTGATGACCTTGTGGACTTAAGGCATGAAGGACCCTCTGGTGCTGTTAATCCTGGTCATGTTCCTAGTCATCTCCTGACGGACAAAATTCTAGCTTCTGATGATTACAAGCAAATGCTAATAGAAATCAGAAAACAGCAAGAAAAAGTTCAGGCGGGAGAAGTCTCGTCAACTACAGTCAAAAGTAAAGGTAAACGTAAGCAACATGTTGTCTTATCTGAGCCTAAACCCAAGAAAACAAAGACTGTGGCTAAACAGGATAAACGCAAAGCTAAGAAGTTTGTCATTCGAGATGAAGATACTGATGACGATGTTACTCCCGAGCAAATTCACAAAGCTGAGAAAAAACAACTTAAAAAGGTTGTTGAAAGAAGTAGGAAAGACACAGGAGGTAGTGGTTCGGGTGTACAGATAGAAGCAGAAGCGGAAGTCGAGGAGCCGCATGACATTTTTGAGTTTGGAACACCAGACAGGTACTCAGCTCCGAAGGAGACATCCATTGTCGAAACACCAAGCATCGAAAAGGAGTCCGTTGCTACGACAATCACTGTGACTCCAAAGCCTTTATCTACTCAACCTCCACCAATCCAGCCTCTGCCAACACAACCGTTGACTGCTCAACTACTATCCCTTCCACCTCCAACTACTTCCGTCCTCAGTACTGTCATCACAACCGTGCCTATACAACCGCCCCCGATTAGCCCTGTGGCATCTACATTTTCTGCACTTTTCATGGCAGAAATGTTGGATAAAAACATGGAAACTCAAAGAAAAGAGATGGCTCAACTTCGAGAAGAGCTACTCCAACGAGTGCAAAGTGAAGAGTCGTCCAAGAAATCTCAAGAGGAGATGATAGCTAAGTTCAATGCAGAGATGGAGTCTACACGGAAATCTCATGCAGAAGAACTTGCTCATGTCAAACAGGTTGAAGCTGATAAAAGTGCAGCAAGGATCGCCAAACTCCGCGCATTAAAGAATAAGTATAAAGAGGAGAAAGAAACACTTGAAGCTTCACTTAATGATAGGGTAAAGGAATCTGTTGCGTCTATTATGCCAAAGCTGCGAAAAGAGGTGAAGAAAATTGCGGCTGATAAGTTGATGGTTAAATCGTCAAACCCTTCCAATTCAGCCTATAAAATTGCATATGACTTAACGGACTTTGAACTGAAGAAGATTCTCCACGCCCGCATGGTTGAAGTTGGATCTTTCGACAAATCCAAAATTCAGCGGATACTTCACAAGGCACTTAATGCAGCAATAAAGGAGGATGACAGGTTGTTTAAGACATTTGGAAGCGTGGTTCCTTACCATATTTTGTATAAGAAAGGAGATGAAGAAGCATCTGATGAAGAGGATAGTGAGCAAGAAGAGAGTGGTGGTGAAGAAGACGATGCGAGTGATGAAGATAAGGGTGATGATGATGATGGTGAAGGCAGTGATCATAATGAGGATAGTGACGAGGATAGCAACAGGAATGATGATGATGATGATGACAACGAGAACAGGGGTAGCGACAACAATGACAAGTCTGACAAGCCTGATCAGTCTGATGATGATGATATGGGTGACAATGCTGCCAGTAAGAAGAAACCGTCCGAGACCGGTGGGAAATCTCAGAAAGATGTTGCTCGCAAGGATAAGTCCACATCTACGGAGACAAGACGCACCAAGTGGCACCATGATGTGAATGCTACAATAGCATCTTCAATTCCCGGTACATCTGTTTCTAGCTCTATACCTGTTACTGTTAATCCTGTTAGTTCTTTGGTTATTACCATAACTACAGAACCAGAAACTGCACATGCTGCTGATGAACCTGAATCAGAACCGGCACCTGTTCAAGTATCTACTGCTCCATCTAATGAACCAGTTACTACGGTTCCTGAGTAGAGCACACTGGATTGGGCTGATACATTGCAGATCGATGAGACTGCACCAGAACAACCATGGATCACGGCAGCTGCTGCATATGATCCAATCACAGATGCTGATGCAAATGTTCTGTATCTACGTATTCGCAATCCAATAGATCTGTGTGCATTTTTGGCTCATGAGTATGGATCTTCGGCCATTCCGTCCTTGGTGAAGAGAGCGCTTAAAGATAAGAGAATTCGTGCTAAATCAAGATTAAGCCGAATGGAGTATGAGTATTATGCTGATGAAATCCTGAAAGCTCTCAATACAATTCAAAGGCCAGGCCTTCATGCGCCAGAAAGACCTCCTCTTCCAATTGATGCTACTCAAGACAATCAAATTGCACTTGACTTCTTTGTCACATATGATCTTGACTATCTTCTCAAAGGATCATCCAAGTACGCGACCTCCCTGACTTTGTTGAAAGCTGCTTCTTGGGGGTTAATACCTTGGATCGAAGAAAAGGTCAATCGCCTCTGGGTTCCAAAGGTAAACCGCAATTATGACATGTATGCTGCTATAGGAGCATCACATTGGGACGAGCGAGTCCGAAGGGCATACAGAGGTTGCTGCTTAGCCAGCTCAGGTAGTATCGTCAGATCCAATCTTCGAATCACAATTATATTAGGAATGAGGATTGAACCCAAGAATGGATATCATCATGTGATGCAAATTCGACTGAAAAGAGAAGATGATCGAGAATACACGATACAACAAGGAGATTTTTCAATCATTCGCCTTGAAGATATAGAAGATATGTTGCTTTTCATGACCCGTGATCAGCTTACACATCTCATTCGTGAAGAAATCATTGCTCTGAACACAGCACTTCGTATGTTTACACGAAGCATTGTCATCAAGAAACGTATAGAAGACCTACAACTGGGAGTTAAAAGCTATCAACGCAAGCTTAACATGACTCCTCCACTTAATCAAGTATTACCTCAACATATTGAAAGATGTCCCTATACCAGCACAACCCTTCCGATGTGCGGGATTTTCTACTTGAACAGTCGTGGGATCATGAAGTTTATGAGGGTAGCTGAGCTTCATAAGTACAGTGATGGGACTCTCTTACACGTCAAAGCCAAATTGGAGCATCTCAATTCTGGCAGGAAATTACCAGAAGTGATTGAGGATTGGCATCCGGGTTATCAGAAAATGGCTACCTATGTAATCAAGAAGATTAATGAAAAGCTCAGGGAACTTAGGTTGATGAGGAGCTTAGAAAGGTTCGTGGGTGGCAGACCGTATGGAGGGAACTTCAGACTTTTGCAAAGATCCATTTAATATGGGTTGTCTTCACTAAGGTCAACTCCATACTGTAAGTTAATTGTGAATATGTGAATATGTTAATACTGTGAATATTGTGCTTTTGTTGCTTGATGTAGTGTGAAGGTATGATAATTTTTCAAGAATTTCTCACGAGATTCTAAATCTTTCAAAATATATCATACTCAAGCACTACAACTACCCTCATTAATTTGAGGGGGAGCATTAATATGTTCTATGGCCATATATTGATTTCATTTTTTACCCAAAGACCGGTTAATCCATTCAATATCCCAAATATTAATGGTTAACATTTTGGATAAGGGGAGAAAATGGGATTAAGGAGACTTAATGATATGTGGCTAATGATGAAAAAGACTTAAAGATAATCCAACTTAATATGTGTAATGCATGTGTTAAGAGGGAGCGTTTTTTATGAACAAAACACTTAAGGCGCAAAAACTTTGATTATAATATCACAAGTGCCTTAAGTGATTTTCAAGGATTTTTCATGGTGACAATACTTACCCACAACACACTTAATTCACGACGGATGTGGTGAAAAAAGGGTGGTAGGTATAAGTATTAGTCCAATGATTCATCAGAACCGATGGAATCTTCCCAAGGACAATTCCCTAGATAGAACTAGAAGTCCTAGGAAAGATGGAGAATGATTGTGAACGAAGCTGAATGCCGACCAAGTACTTAAGCTAGCACTGGAAAAATCACAACAAGGTGCTAGTAATGACGTATTGGTAAGCATTGAAGGGGTTGAAGAATGAAAAATAATTGTAAAGATAAAGGGTGTAAAGAAAGAAGCCCTCCTTACAACTTTAGGCAGAAACCGGGTCAATACATATGCTATTGAGATCATTTGTTAATGATTCTCGATATTGAAGAAAGACATCATGGACCCAGTGATGCAATGCACAACCCTTCCCAGCTAACTCAAATATCTCTCAAAAGGTATTTTGTTTTAATCACACGGAGATCAACACGTTATCTATTGGTTTATTCACTCCGAATAGACTGATATTGAATAGGTGGCACTCCTCTCCAGCCATCGCTCACTAAATCAAAACGCACTATCGAGTCTAGAGCCACGAGATCATCAAAAGTCTCATTAGGACACTTTCCATTTATTCCTTGCTTTCTCACACACTGTGAAAAGTAAGAGATCTTTATGAGTCCTACGCAGTATTCTTGTAATATTTCCAGAACATCCGAGTGATACGCAAGTATTACAATAAAGATGGAAATCCTCCTTGAGCCAACATCAAACAAGCTCATGGTAGGTGACACGTGCGGTTCTTTAGAAACCAATCTTGTGAAAACTGGAAAGAAACAGTAGTTTAATTCTTAATTGAACTTAAACTTGTTCTAGGCCTCTACGCATTATCATATGATCTTGCCAGAACACTCAGAGTGACACTCTTTAGTGTTCACAGTGACGAGTGGAAATCCTTCTAGTGTTAACATCAAACAGCACTTGGTAGGTGACGTGCAAGATTCTATATGAATCAAGCTCGTGACAACTGGAAAGCAACAATGGTGAAAATCTTAATTGAAATTCACTTGTTCCAGGTTCATGAATTGACGGCTTCAATCACAAGGATAATTTATCCAAGTGACTCACTCTTTATGTTCGCAGTCAGGCTTAGTGACGGTCGAGTAAAGAGAACGGGTTTACCCGCGAAATCCTGTCAGGAAGTTACTTAATTGAAACTATCCGTCACGGGTACGATATTTAATATCGTCCAACGGTCTTCACCGACCGGAGGTAAAATGCTACCGATTTAGAATGAAATGTTCTAAGCCATTTCATTCATGTCTTGTTATGTTGCGGCATTTGAAGACGGTGGCGTTGCGGTGTACCAGTTGAAGTCGTTCCCACATGCTTATGTTTTTTGCATCAAATTTCAGCAAAATTCAAGAAAGTACAAAATGAAGTCCTCCGCTGTACCAATCCCTGAAGCTTTCAAGAATTCAACAAAAACATAAGTGTGTGGAACATGGAGTCACGAGGAGGCAAGATTCACAAGAAGGCAAAGATCGCACGTGAATGGTCAAAAGGAACAATGCTCTAAAGCCAAAGCCTAAAAGATTAACATCAACATATTCACAATAGAAAAGGCAAAAAGAAAAGACTACGAGCTGAAGAACGAAGACTTAGTATAGTATGCTAGGTTTAGGACTTTGTAAATTGGAGTGACTTCCCTTAGGGGGAGATTGTTAGAAATACGTTTTTAACGTATATTAGAAGTATCGGTCACTCCACGTTATTATTAAATGTTAAATAGCTCGTAGTTGAATATTATGTTACTTTGTTAGTAAACCCGGCCCATGGGCTTGTCATGGGTCGGAGGCCCAAGTCCATTAAGGACTTGGGTATATAAACCCCTTTCCACCATGGAAAGGGGTTTTGGTTGTTTCACTTTTACATTAATAAAACACACATTTTCTCTCACTTTCTCTCACTACTTTCTCTCTCTAGAAACATCAACCCACCTTATTGATTCACAAGATTATCACAATTCTACACGATGGATATTGCTTTTACAAGAATTTGATTTAGAAATTAAAGATAAAAAAGGAGCTAAAAATGTTGTTGCCGATCATTTATCTCGCATAGTGAATGATGATTCTAGCGATGATGAAATCGACGATTTTCCCGATGAGCATATAATGCAAGTAAGTACTAACAATACACCATGGTTCGCAGACTTTGCAAACTATTTTGCTGTAGGTATTTTACGAAAGGGAATGACACACCAACAAAAGAAAAGATTTTTCTCTAACTAAAAAAATACTTTTGGGACGATCCTTACTTATTTAGAATCTGTTCCGATGGAATAATTAGACGATGTATTTCCGGATTTGAATCTAGAAAAATACTCGATGAATGTCACCACGGACCAACCGGAGGACATTACGCCGCGAACACCACTGCTAAAAAAGTGTTCGACGCTGGCTTTTATTGGCCAACAATTATTCGTGAAGCTCATACCTTAGTACGATTATGCGAAGCATGTCAAAGGACTAGAAATATTTCTAAAAGAGACGAAATGCCTCTAAATAACATCCAAGTCTACGAAATCTTTGACGTGTGGGGTATCGACTTCATGGGACCATTTCCTAAATCTTACAAATGTGAATACATTTTAGTCACCGTCGACTATGTATCGAAATCGGTCGAAGCTCAAACTTTAGAAGCAAACGATGCAAGAGTTGTTATCGCATTCTTAAAGAAATTATTCTGTCGTTTTGGAATGCCAAAAGCACTAATAAGCGACAGAGGAAATCATTTCTCTAACAAACTCATGGAAAATATTATGAAAAGATATGGAGTGAACCACCGATTTTCCACATCTTACCACCCTCAAACGAGTGGCCAAGTTGAAAACACTAATAGAGCTCTCAAACGTATAATTGAAAAGACCGTTCAAAACAACCCTGCTTGTTGGTCTAAAAAATTAGAAGATTCTCTAGGGGACTTTCGTACCGCATTCAAAACACCAACTAGAACCACACCGTACAAACTGTTGCATGGAAAGACATGCCATCTGCCAATAGAAATTGAACACCGTGCATACATGCCATCTGCCAATAGAAATTGAACACCGTACATATTGGGAACTTAAAAACTGCAACCCAGATCTTATTGCAGCCGGAGAAAAACGTAACTTTCAGCTTAACGAGTTAGATGAATTTCGACATCACGCTTATGAAATTTCACGATTATATAAAGAACGAACCAAAGTTTGGCATGATCGTAAATTACGACAAAGAAAAGAATTCAAAAAATGAGAAAATGTACTTCTCTTTATCTAGAAATATAAATTCAAGCAGCCTAAGCTTACTTCGAGAGGACTGGACCCTATCTAGTGAAACACCAATATCCATCTGGATATGTTGAATTATACGGTCAAAACAATAGCACCTTTATAGTCAATGGATATAGACTTAATCTCTACCATGAAGAAGAACACTGTGATGAAATCGAAGGAGAATAAATTCCTTTCTTCTTAAAATTGACCCAAGCAGCCGAGTCTGGTTGAGGACTCTAAACTTAGCGCTATTCGGAAGGCAATCCGCAATTTATCACCACCTTTTAAATTAAGTGTGGAGGAGGACCTGTAACTAAATAAAACTGTCTTTGTATATATTGCATGTGTTTTGTTTTGTTTTGATTTGTTTTGTAGCATGCAGCAAAATAGCAAATTAGAGCTCTAAGCTGGATTCATATCTCGAAGTCTCACAATTTTCTACTAAGCCCCGGGAAGTTCTCGTTTCCCTTTGCATTTTTCCTATTTTTCATATTTTATCAGTTATTACCTAGAGGACGATGTTCAACTCAAGTGTGGAGGAGGTGACAAATAGAAAAAATGATAATAAAAAAAAATTCTCCAAATGAAAATCTTTTTGAAAAATAATAAAATATATATATTTTGTAAATAAATAAGTTTTTAGCAAAGAAAAAATCTCATTGATTGACATTATAATTTAGCTCAAAATCCATTTCCCAAATATGTGAGAAAAACTTAGCCTTATATTTCTCTATTTTGTGTGAAAGCCGATAATCTAGTATGCTTCAGAATTTGTGCTTGATCATCATTTACTAAACCGCCATGAGTTTAATTTATAGATATTTTCGAAAGGCAGCAAAATAAAATCACCCTTATATCATTTTAGTTAAGCTACACTGGCTTACTAAAATATGTGGCACTCGTACACATATGTTATATTATCCATTGTGCCAATATCCTTATATGTTATGCCTAACCACTTGTCAAGTTATAAAGTTTTTGATGTACTCTCTTAAAAAAAAGAAAAAAAAAAGAAAAGAAAAATATAGTAGAAGTATTCTAGTATAGTTTGTTCTATGACTTTGACAAAGGCATATACTTTTTGATCATACACCAACATCATTTATCACGTTTTTCTTTTTTGAAAATTTATCTGGTGCTCACGCCGTAACGGTTATGTTTATGTGTCTTGTACAAACCTATGGTAGCTATCTATTTTATGACCGAGCCATTTGAGTGTTACCTTACATTTACCCTTTCGTGAGTGACATTTGTGTGAACTTAAAATCCAAACACAATCCATGTGAGGTGCTGAAATTATTTTGTCATTTGCTTTTGCTATTCATAAAAATTAAATCATTTTCCTATCATACTTCATAACACTTAAAAGCATTTTTAAAAAATTGAATTTGTTTTCTCGCTTTGATTGCTTGAGGGCAAGCAATAGCTAAGTGTGGAGGAATTTGATAACAACCTAATTATACATATTCAACCTATCATTATAATGCCACTTTGTAGTATAAATAAGAGCTTCCGATACTTAATATGTTGTGTTTTATATGCAGATATAAAGTTTGAAGGAGTAAAGTGAAGACATACAAATAAGGGGCCTCAGTATGCAATAAAGCCAAAGTTATTAGAAGAAGATTCTGGATCGCCCAGAAGTGCGGCGCACAAAATTAGAAGTACGGCGCACATTCTCGTCTCCAAAGTGCGGCGCATAAATGAGACAACACTATAAATAGAGGCCATTTCCACTCATTTTGCACCCACCTCTCTCTTAATACTCCATAACTCTGGTATTTTAGCCTTTTTAGTAAATTTTCAGTATTATCCACTTTTGGGAGATACTTGTAACGAGAGTATTCCACTCTTTGATTCTTGGAGGAACGATACAATCATGACATTTGGGTACTCTTTTATTCAATCCAATCTAAGTATGATGTTCTCTTACTCTTTTCCAATTGTTACTTTGATTACTATGTTAGGCTAAGCTATTTGTGACTATATGGGTATGTGACTATAATTAGTAATGATGCCATCATATGATCCTTTACAAATGATTTCAAGCTAATGTTCTAGAACCATTTTACCTCCTAGTTCTACAAAACCATATTTTATCTAAGTTGATTTGTTACGATAGTTTGGCGTTGAAGAACGCAAATTGTTATAATAAATTTTCTAGAACTTGTCTATGGTCATGAATCTTTGGTTGGAGAAATCCGCTTAGAAACTTGATAAAATATTGAACTTGTTGGCAACTTGTTTTGAGCTTAGTCGCTAAAATAAACATAATTCTTGAATCAACCCAAGTAAATTGTGTAAACGCCGTTTTGACAAAAAAGGATTGTCACGCTTTACCTACATAAACATATCTCGATCATTATTATCATCATCACGAACTTATACGAACTATCCCATATTAGTCATACTTGTTGTTATTGATATCATTTCAGCTATTTATTTCTCAATTATTATCTTGATTACCAAAGCGAAACTAAGTCTCAGCGAACGATCCTGGCTTACCACTATAAAGCTATATTACGAACGAAAGGGTATACTTGCCCGTGTTTGTCTTCTAGTCCCTTGTTTTGTCTAAACCTTGTAATATAAATTTAAGACTTGCAAACGAACATCATATACTTTCGGCGAACTTTTTTTAAAAAATTTCGTAAAAAAATCACATGTGATTCTCGAAAAATTACACTTGATTCTCGAAAAATTACATGTGATTCTCGAAAACTCATGTTTGATTTATTATTTTAAAAATCACATTTGAATTTGTAATGTCACATGCGATTTGTGAAAATCACGTGTATTTTTTTTGACGAGAATTTCAACATTGTAAAATCGTTAAAAGTATATGAAAATAACCGTCTGTTAAATGACAAAAATATTTTCATTATTACTTTAAAATCACATGTGATTTATGTGAATTACATTAAAATGTTTGAATCACATGTAATTCTGCCAATATATTAAAATTTTTGTTGCCATTAATATAAAATATGTTTACTTTACCGGGGTAGAGTCCCATTTACCCAAAAAAAATATGTAAAACAAATTGGCTTCTGAATTACACGTGATTCGGTGATAATTACATGTGATTTTGCTTGCATTACATGTGATTCAAGCATTCCTAAACCGTAACTTTTTCTAACAAACCCACATTAGATGAATCACATGTGATTTTTTAATCATGTATTATCTGTTTTCATTTGTGTAAAATATATAAAACAAATTGGCTTATAAAATACATGTGATTTTGTTTAAATCACATGTAATTCTGCTTGAATTGCATGTGATTCGGTGATAATTACATGTGATTTTGCTTGCATTACATGTGGTTCAAGCATTACGAAACCTTAACTTTTTCTAACAAACCCACTTTAGATGAATCACATGTGATTTTTGGCTTCTAAATTACATGAGATTTTGTTTGAATCACATGTAATTTTGCTTGAATTGCAAGTGATTCTGTGATAATTACATATGATTTTGCTTGCATTACATGCGATTCAAGCATTTTGAAACCTTAACTTCTTCTAAAAAACCCACTTTAGATGAATCACATGTGATTTTTTTAATCACATGTAATCTTGTTAATATATTAAATTGTCTGCTTGAATTACATGTAATTCGATGATAATTACATGTGATTTTGCTTGCATTGAATCACATGTAATTCGATAATAATTACATGTGATTTTGCTTGCATTACATGTGATTCAAACATTTCAAAACTTTAACTTCTTCTAACAAACCCACTTTAGATGAATCACATGTGATTTTGTTTGAATTACATGTAATTCTGTCAATATATAAAAATGTTTTGTTGTCATTCATATAAAATATAGAAAGTAAACTCGCTTCTGAATTACATGTGATTTTGTTTTGATCACATGTAATTTTACTGGAATTACATGTGATTCTCTATGTGTTTTTACATGTGATTCATGTAAAATATATAAAGCAGATTTGCTTTTGAATTAGTTATTAGTTTATTTTAATCACATGGAATTCTGCTTAAATTACATATGATTTAATGCAGCCAAATTGCTGCACTGGTGGAACATTCCCTGTGTTACTATTAACTCCTACGCAGAATGGATTTTGTGGCTTATTTCTGTTCGTTCTCCGTCTAAGATCAAGGTTATGCTGGAAGGCATGTTTTATGTTATGTGGTGGTGCATATGGTCGTTTCGAAACAAGACTCTATTTGACTCCAAAAGTCCTTTAAAGATGACACTGTTTGATGATATTGTTTCTAGCTCGTATAGTTGGTGTAGGTTCAGATGTAAAGCTTTATTCTCTTGGAATGATTGGCTAAAAAAATCCCAATCTCATTGTAATTTGATCTAGCGTCTTGCTAGTTTTTAATAATAATTGCCGTTCAAAAAAAAATTACATATGATTTAATGATAATTACATATGATTGATCCGAATAACAAGTTACTTATACTAAATTCAAAATCATAATTTTCGCCAAACCGTAAGTAATTTTTCAAACACTTGTGATTTGTGTCAAATGACATGATTTTTACCAAATCACATGTGATTTGTGATAAATTTTCTTTTTAATGATACGTACTTCTATATACTTTCGCCGATTTTTTTTTTATTTTCGCACTCACGGATCACATGTGATTTATTACATTATAAAGCACACATGAATTTGTAAAATCATTTATAATTTAAGGATTTCTGAAATCACACGTGATTTGGTACTTTAATATCACATGTAAATTTATGAAATCACATGCGATATATGGAATCACACATGCATTTTATAAATATAAATCACAATTGATTTTACAAATTACTAGTGATTTTACAAATTATGTGTAATTTTTTTGACCAAAATGTCAACAAAAAATCATCGAAACTATATGAAAAAGCTACTGACGCAACTTGTTACGTGTTTACATTCCACTATGTAAATAATTACACTAATAAATAATAATAAAAGTTATTTATTTATTCTGTAAAAAAATTAATTTTTTTAATAAAAAAATCACAAGTAATTTTTCCGAATCACATGTGATTTTTATAGTCGAAAATCGCAATAATAAAAAATCGTCAAAAATATATCAAAGTGCCTATCTACTGAAAGATAAGAATTTTTTCGTCGCAATTGTGTATTTTTCGTAATCTGACGATTTATCGTTGAAAGATATTATGATTTTAAGAAAAATGTGAAAAATGAGTTTTTATTTTTTGATGGAAAAAATGAATGGTTGATATTGATTCTTTTCTTTTTTTATTATTTCATGTTTTATGTAGAACTCTATATATCAACTATAAATCTATAACATATACAATTCGGAAAACGAACGCATAACTATTTTTCAGAAAAATCCGATCCAAAACAGACCGTACTGAGGAAAAAATTTTAAAGAACTCTCGCTAAAAAAGTGCATACTTTTCATGGCTTTGTTGAAATCTTAGATCCGCCACTGATTATGAGCATATAATCCACATGTACGCTGCTTTTATGGCATCGGTAGTGTAACAATCGTGAATTTTGAATTATTTAATTGATGATTAAATGTGATGTTTTCGGGTTAGACATGTACGTCTATTGAAGTCCCCGATTGTTTCCGCATAAAATTTGTACAAATCAAAATTCTATAAGTGCCTTTGTTATGCAATTATTTCTTTGAGCGAACTATAGTTGATTTCATCGTATAAAAAAAATATTTGTAGTTAAGTTACGTGAACCGTCATACGTCAAACTCTGACCCGACGACCTAACATTACCTTTAAGAATAAAGGATGCATTTTCTTTAGAACTACTACACAACCATTTTTCCTAAACTAAAATGCATCACAATTAAACTTTTGCCAAAAAAAAAGGAACAGAAGGGTACCACTTGACTGCCAACCTAGCCCTTGAAACCGGCTCCCTTCTCCTCTCATACACGTTTTTATTATTTTCTTTCCACATTTTAAAAGTTGTGTTCATTTTGATGCACAATAACACAAAATATTAGGTACATTTCTCCTTTATTATAAAATTCAAACATGAGAACTATGTACTCTCTTCCTCCCACTGCCCAACCATGTGTACTCATGCACCTTTCTCTCTTCCCCATTTATGTCTTCATTTCCTATGGTACCTCTTTGGTAACCAATTAGGTTGAGATCTAACTAAATGAAGAAAACATTAACCAAACTCATAGAACACTAGTTACATACACTTTCACCTTATAAATAGAACCTCTAAACCTTCTTCACTTTCACACATACAAAAGCTTGCACTCTCTCTTTCTCCTTCCCTAGCCTAACTCCACAACAGCAGCAAAACCCCCCACTACTTTTTACTCATGTTTGAGAAAGAGTAACATACTCCTAATATGTTATGGTTCTTTCATTTTCTTCCTGTGATTGACGTGTGCATAGCAAAATAACAAGCATCCTTGATTTTGTTCATGACCGCCATCAAGAGACGAATTGCGGTCAAGTCCCAGTTGGAGTATAGCTTGACCTTGTTTAAATTAATTGGTTTTGATCGTGAGAATTTACTTGGTGTGCGTGTGTTCGTGATTTGTATTTTGTGGATCCCCCACGCACCTACGGTAAACTCATCGCTCTAATTTTCTTCACCTTCTTGTAAGCATTAGTCTAGTATGTGCTTGAAAATTTTAATATAGCAACAAACGGATTAAAATGTAAACGAGAAAGGAACATGTCACTGTTTTGAGTCTGCCTGTAACATGAAACATATCGTAACGTCTCATGCATGCGACTAAAATGCGAGTTAAATAAACTACAAATCAAGAGTTTTCAACGACCCATTAAATATCGTACTAGTCTCGACCATGGTCTTGGGGTTAAGCCACCCCCGAGGGGGTGACGGGATCGTAATGAACCTGGTTACATAAGTGAACTAAAGCTGAGACCTTTTAAACAATGGCAACAAAGACGTGAGTAATTAGAGCATTACAAATAATCAAAAAAAAGTTGGACCAAACCTCCCCTTTTCGACCTCGATTTAAAAGTAAATCAATGTGATATGGTTCGAGACTTGTAACTCGTAAAATTGTCACTAGTGTCGAGTTTAAGATACAAAAAGAATGATCTAAAAAGACCAAGTATTGAATCCGCCATAAGCATTTGAAATCAGCCCCTTGACGTAACTGTTTTGCCATGCTCGAACAGTTTTTCTACTAAAACAATAAGTAAATTACCCCGCTACGAATGTTGTACCAAGGTTGCAACGCGACCTTTTCCGACCCAGTTTTGACCCTCGAAACGACTTTGCCCCGATATGGTTAAAGAACGGAAGTTGTAGACGGTCATGCCGTCTACACGACCATACTTTTAGTTCGACCCAAAAGTCTTTATCGAGAACCATAGACTAGATCGAAACTGACCCATTAAACACTTTTCTTTTAAAAATAGTTGCACAACCCCTACTTCGAACATTATTTTAACCTATCAAACGACCTCGGTTTATAAAACTTGAAACACCTACTTATAGACTACCCGGCTAACTACCCAACGGTACTTGCAGTTTACTCGGCGAGCGACTATTGAACCTACCATTCGCATCGAAAAACTGCCGAGATCACAACCATTTATTTCGAAAAGCAAAGTATAAACACTTTTCACGATTTGAAATTTGAATCTGTTATTTAATTATGGATTGCGTTTCCTACTAGGAAACATGTCATGCATCTAATTAACATGTATTATATTTATTAATTTTAATTAGTTTATTTAATAAATATATTTTTAATAAAATGTATTTAGGATATTTGACCCATTAAAAGACCCGACTAAAAAAATTAGTCCAATCACGAAATGTTTGATATCGCTAAATATATCTCGATTAAATGACTACGTTTTCTTTTTAAAACGTTAAATATTCACAAGTGTTAAAATCATTGTTTTCTTTATAAACTCAAGCACATACTAGGGGACTAAATGCTACGTTTATTTTAGTGTTGCATGTATAGTAATACACACTTTATTTAATTTAGACTGCGGATTGTTCGAGCTATTATTTCTCCATGTCTACGTTGTGCTATTATATCGTTGCTATTGCTTCGAGGTGAGTTTCATAGCCCCACTTTTTACATGTTTTAGTATACTTTTGGGGTGAGAACATTGCTTATTTTTACGGATGAACATAAGTGCTAAAACTTGATACGTTTGCCTACGTGATGTCTAAGTCCCCGATATCCTAAGTTGCTTTTAGCCCACTATCATGAACCGTTAATTACTTGTGTGTAAGCGCAAATGTTATGGATAGATCTATTGGGACTGACCTCCCTATCTAATTGTGACTGTGTGGTCAAATTAGATACACTTACATTTGAATCCTCACAGATGCTCCAGGATAGGTATCTGCTTTGGGCTCTTATTATATTGTTGGTTAACGCTTCGGTGTCATGAGCTTAGACGTAGGGATACAAACGTATACTATTTTGATTATAGCCATGTTTGGTTATATGCCGGTTGCCTGATTAAATCTTATGGTTCATCACACTTATTTTGTAACTAAACCTATGAACTCACCAACCTTTGTGTTGACACTTTAGCAATGTTTTTCTCAGGTATCAAGACGGAGGAGTGACTTGGTTGCGCCATGGAGATAATAAATTGTCGTGACTATCTTTTGGGAATCTAAACTTTACTGTTATGTCTTTAAAATTTGATTTACTTTATAATGTTGTATCAAATGCTTCCGCAAAATTTTATTTAAGTTTAATGAATTTAAAACGACTCTTAATGTCGTTCTTTATAATCTATGTCTCATGATAGTCATGACCGTCGCACCCCATTGTGTTCCATTACTCTGATAAATTGGGGGTGTGACAGATTGGTATCAGAGCCGTGGTTATAGAGAACTAGGTTACTTTTATAAATCATTTTTACAAATGTTTTGATCAAAAATGAAATTTTGGGGAAAAGAGTAATACTAGACTATAACCGTTTCTCTATCTCCATGGGCCACTTCACTCCACGTCTTCGATAGAAGTAAGTTGTGACTTGAAATAGTTTATGAATTTTGCTAGGTTAAGTTTTGAACTAGATTGCTAAGTGTTATTAGCATTAAGTATTCCCTTTCCTTGTTTGAATGATTCCCTATGTAAGATATACTTATAGAAATGTGTACTAAAACGATTTTTATGTTGAAACAAAATACCCGACATCCTTGTTTGGATTATTATACTACTCAAGTGGGTTGTGCCATACTCATTTGGGTTGTGCCATATTTAAATGGTTTGTGCCATACTCATTTGGTTTGTGCCATATTTATTTGGTTTGTGCCATATTTAAATGGTTTGTGCCATATTTATTTGGTTTGTGCCATAGTTATTTGGTTTGTGCCATATTTATTTGGTTTTTGCCATAAATATATGGTTTGTGCCATATGTATATTTTGGGATTAAACGTACGCATATTTATGCCTCACATATTTTAAATAGTCCGCGAGATTATCGACTATCGAAATGTTTTTGTGTTCATATCACTATACGTCAAATTAAAAATATCATCACGATGCCTAGAACGAAAAACAATATGAATTTATTTATTTACCATGGGTTTGGTAGTATGTTAATTTGTAGTAATACTTGAATCAAGCGGTGCTATTATAAAAGTCGAGTGGAGCAACTATTTATTGGGTCCGGTAAATTGTTACTCCACTAAACATTTATAATAGACTCGGTTGAGAAAGAGTGGCCTACATTAATTAACGGTTTGGAAAGTAAGATTGAATACATAAATTATTGTATCGAATTATTGTTTCGCTCATTTTGAGCATGAACAAGGAACGACGCCGCCTTCACTATTTATAAGAAGACATATGATGATAAAACACCTTGTACAAGTATTAACTTGTAATGCTCCAAAAAGTACTACAATTCGAAGAATGAATAATATTTCTCAATATGAGAACTGTACCTAAATACGCCGACGCGTAAGTCGAGTGGTTACCAAAGAAAAATTTCGTTTGAGATAAATTATGCTAAGACGAATATAAAATTTTTAGTCAACTGATTGCGACTAAGTTATCAGGAATTTACTATAAATTACAAAGTTATGATTCTGATATAAGAGATAGATCCCTATTTAAAATGGATGTGCCAATTTCTACATCAAATGGACTATCGCATGTCGCGAAGTTGAGAACCCCATATTTGAAATGTGGCCACGTATTGGAAAATTTAATTTTAGAATGGTTGATGATGAGTCATGAGTGAACCCAAAACCAAGATAAATTATCAAAAATGTTAAGAGGTATAACGATACTTAACAAAGTCCAAAGACTATTCTTGTTTGATTGGGTTGCGAGACCAAGTTAAGTGTCAGTCATTACACAACTTAGGGTTTCTGATGAGTTTTCTTGAAGATAGGTAACACTCATGAGTTTAGATGTTGCGTGATATGTTTGACCGATAAGTTATAACATAAATGGTGAGTTATGTGTGGGATTAAATCGACGTTAAATTATGTAAGTAATACATAAATACGATTAAAACGAAAAGAGGAGAACAAAATAACCGAAACATTTGAGACGTAATCAAAACTCAGAGAAATTCTTGTGATAGAATTGAGTGATTGATTTGTTTAAATAGATTTAACTATTTTACAATGGGTAAAAACTGATGAAAGTATACGAATTAGAAACGTTAAGTAAAGGAAAGACCAATGAATGACCACGAAGAACTAGTAACGGCTGTGGGATGGCCATGATTTGACTAAACTTCAAAGACATACTTGCTCATCCGAATTACAAGTAGTAAATGTTTAGCAAGCAAAACTTATCGAGAATGAATATTGGAGAACACCTAATTTGATGAAACGTTAAATATTGTTTGAGAACAAATGTATATAGCCATTTGTGATTTAATACGAGTAAGTGAGAGTACAAAGGTGAGTGCGTGGAAGAGCATGTTAGAAGACTCTAACATTTCGTAATCACTTTCGATTTCCATTTAAGGGCTACTTGGACATGTAAGTAGGCCTATGGAACGGTTGTACACGAACTTATTTTAAATAATGGAAAATTTACAAGACATCATACTACTATTCCTTGTTTAAAGAACCTATGAAACAACATATCTTATCTCTGCCTACCTAACGACCGTTATCCTTCAATTGAAACGGGTGAATTTTAAAATTGCCTATACTCCTTTTTGTCATTTTACCATCTGGACATGACAAGGAAATTATCCCCATCCGAGGAGTAATCACGACCGTTATGGATGACGAGCAATAATTTACCAGTTATGACACAAAATGTTGCGACAAAAAAAAAAAAAAAAAAAAACTCCAGAAATTCGGAATATCCCCTCTATAACCATACAAATTTCGAATCCTATACCTTTACAATGACCCTAAAACATTCAGAAAGAGAAACCACTCAATTTTTTTTCACCGCCACCAAATCCTACCACTACTACTTATCTTATTAGTGGGACTACTCATGAAACAACTGAGCGTGAAGCAGAAGTTGTGATAGCCCGACTAGAGAGTGTAGGACATAAAGTGGACACCCTTACAGCAAATGATGCGGATAAGGACCTATTAATAGCGGAATTTGAAGAAGTCTCTTGAAGCCGTGGAGGCCGCTATTTCAATGAGAACAGATGATCCTGAAGCCAATCAGGCTGCGGATCGAACTCATATTCAGAAAATAGCTATGCCATTTAGGCCTCTAGGATGTCTCCCTCTCTTAATAAAAGTATGATGTTTTGTAATGAAAGTATGACGGGTTGTCGAGATAAAAGAATTCATTCATTTGTTTGAATGAGAACCTTGTACTCTGAGGTTAGAAACTACGAATAAAACGTAATGCAAGGATAAAATGTACGCCTTTTTATTATATGATCCCTCCATAATTGCATCATAATAACTATGAGAAAGCTCTGTCAATTTGGAATAAACGTTAATTTGATAACCATGAAGGAACAAAATAAGGATTTGTATATCCAGAGAATTTAAAATGTCACCGGTAAAGCAAAGACAAAACCGCGAGTATCTTAAGGAAATAATTCACCATCAATACTAGAACGCCGTTAAGGCAGTCGACTCATTCGATGCTAGTATTCGTACGAACAATCAAACCGCGAGCATGTGCTCAAAAATTTAGGAAACAAGATTTACTCCAGATTAACACTCTTGGACCTCGAAAGACCTTTTCAAAAACCAAACGGACTTGCGTTGGTTGTGAAAGAAAAGGACTCTACGAGAAGAAGTTATCCTTTGTCGAGAAGCAATCCAATGTTAGACTTAGTAAGTTAGGTTGATGGGAGGACTATCCCTGACCATCCGACTAGACCAAAGAAGCTATCGTGGCTAGCAACGTGTTCTAGCCAAGGAAAGAATTTCCAACCACCATTTTTCCATAAGTGTAGGTACCATCATAAAGGTACTTGCTGGAACCACGGTAGACGCCATGATGAGTTTAGGCGTTAAGAATAAAACTGCCACATTATTAGGACACAATGAAAGTACGTGAAAAGTGTTACCTAGGAAAATTACGAATAAAGCAAGATCAAATCCTAACGGAAAAGAAATTTCTAAAAAGAAAAGGAAGGTCATATATGAAGAGCGTGAAATACACCACAAACGTCATGTACCGTGTATCACTTGAGGAGAGCGCCCCAAAAACCTATTAGTATAACCGAAGCTCTTTTGCCCCCGTCATATGTAAAATTTGGAAAATTACGTGGAATGTCAAATAAATTATTTATATGCAAATTAAGTAACTTGAAATCCGTCGATGTTACCACCAACAAAACCTAATTATGTAAACGTACTCTAAAACTTTTGTTTAATTGTTTCTAGTTGACTTTAAAATTTATGTTTTATTTCTTGCAAAGCTTTTACTTAAGGAAAAGTTTTATCCTATAAAATCCTCTTTAATGGGAATGGCAATTTTTTTATTTCATTTTATCTTACAATATCTTTTTTTTAAATATCGGAGAAAATTTTAGCATACAAAATTTTTATCTAAGGAGTTTTATAAAATATTTTTGGAAAATATTACAAATTTTTTTAAAAGGAACCATCACCGAGAACTTTATTAGTAAGAATGTCAGAAATTTTGATAAAACGGTTTCGTAAAATCGGTAAAGGTATTACTGATGAAACATCAAAAATGATGACGGGATTTTTTTTTGGTAAAGGCTATCATGCAAAGTTTCGAAAAAAAAAATCTAGTTTTACGAACTACTTCACGTGAAAAAAAAAATTAAAAAAAAATTATTGATAAAGACGAGAACAACTACAAATAATTGTGAGATTTATATTGTTAATTGTGGAAGTGAACAATGAACTATTTTGTTAGTTGTGAAAGTGACATATGAATACACTATGAACTAGCAATATATAAATTACAACCTCGAAGAGATAATTGATGATGAAAAGGAGGATGCAACCGTTAGATCCGAGACGTACGTAGCCTGATCAACTACGTATGATCGTGGTCGAACGCGAGTATGCTCGTAGTAGTCATCGTAAAAATGAAATTGTATTAGTACTAGTAAAATAAATTCAAGTTGCCTTACTCGTCAAAGAAGATATATTTTGTGCTAGGAACGACAGATATTCTATGCCATCGTTTAAGTGAAAACGCCAAGAACGCAATACAAGTAAAAATTTGTTACGACAAATTCTTCGCCACAATGATATACAAGGACGTGTGTGACGCGAAAAATACTGAGAGCATGACAATTAAACGCAGATAAATTAAAATCTAAAACAAAATTTTAAATGATAATATGAAGAACGAGACACCGCTTGAGTAAAACTCAAATTTAACGGATATCGTAACACTACCCTATAATAGTTGAAGATCAATAAAAAACAAAATTTGGTCAATAGAACGAGGAGACAGTCGAATGAGAAGAACCCAAATTTAACCGCTATCGATTCCTCGCCGTAATTTAACCGAGGTTAAGGAATGATTGGATCGAGATAAGCGTACCCTTGTACATAAGAAAATGGATACAGAGACCACCCGCACAAAAATCTATTTTGCTTAAATTTGAGCAAAACACCATGCTCATAAAACTAAGAAAGATATAAACTATTGTGTCTATAAATATGAACCCTCACGGATCACAAATTGATTTAACTTTTCACGACTCGCCTGTTTTACCTCCATAAAAAGGAGATAATTGGGGAGAAACGCGAACCAAATTAATTGATTCACGAGATCATCTAAAAAGGAAATGTCTTCACCAACGTGTGTTAGGACGACGATTCATCCTAGATCTTTGGGGAGAGCGATTCGAGAAGCCTTGCCGTATGAACTACTTACCACTACCAAGTAGACGGTTAAGGTGAATGAAATTAACCAAACAATGTGGAGCGACTTTCGATCGTGTGATATTATCAGTATGAGAAATCGAATTAAGCACTCAGATTAATATTAGCACAATTATAGGCATCTATGTGAAAGATGACAACACACGACCCTTGAAAGTGGGAGTAATACGCGAGACGACGCGAAAAGAAAAAAAAATATTATTATGAGAAAAATCATTTAACAAAACCAACGTCGTCAAGAAAACTCGACGTTCGAGAAAAGACCTACTACTATAAGCCTTAAGGAACGCTATTGAATCATGTACAATCGAAAGAAAGATTTTACTCTTTCTAACCCTAATAATATTATAGAAATGTTAATCTTAGCAAGAAACTAAGAAAAAGTGAAGGCGATGAACGCCAAGAGAAGTAGATTAAATTTAGGTTACCTCTTGTTTTGGTAACGACATCGACATGCGAGTTTTGAGGACAAAAACTCAATTTAACGGATATCGAATGTAACAATCGTGAATTTTGAATTATTTAATTGATGATTAAATGTGATGTTTTCGGGTTAGACATGTACGTCTATTGAAGTCCCCGATTGTTTCCGCATAAAATTTGTACAAATCAAAATTCTATAAGTGCCTTTGTTATGCAATTATTTCTTTGAGCGAACTATAGTTGATTTCATCGTATAAAAAAAATATTTGTAGTTAAGTTACGTGAACCGTCATACGTCAAACTCTGACCCGACGACCTAACATTACCTTTAAGAATAAAGGATGCATTTTCTTTAGAACTACTACACAACCATTTTTCCTAAACTAAAATGCATCACAATTAAACTTTTGCCAAAAAAAAAGGAACAGAAGGGTACCACTTGACTGCCAACCTAGCCCTTGAAACCGGCTCCCTTCTCCTCTCATACACGTTTTTATTATTTTCTTTCCACATTTTAAAAGTTGTGTTCATTTTGATGCACAATAACACAAAATATTAGGTACATTTCTCCTTTATTATAAAATTCAAACATGAGAACTATGTACTCTCTTCCTCCCACTGCCCAACCATGTGTACTCATGCACCTTTCTCTCTTCCCCATTTATGTCTTCATTTCCTATGGTACCTCTTTGGTAACCAATTAGGTTGAGATCTAACTAAATGAAGAAAACATTAACCAAACTCATAGAACACTAGTTACATACACTTTCACCTTATAAATAGAACCTCTAAACCTTCTTCACTTTCACACATACAAAAGCTTGCACTCTCTCTTTCTCCTTCCCTAGCCTAACTCCACAACAGCAGCAAAACCCCCCACTACTTTTTACTCATGTTTGAGAAAGAGTAACATACTCCTAATATGTTATGGTTCTTTCATTTTCTTCCTGTGATTGACGTGTGCATAGCAAAATAACAAGCATCCTTGATTTTGTTCATGACCGCCATCAAGAGACGAATTGCGGTCAAGTCCCAGTTGGAGTATAGCTTGACCTTGTTTAAATTAATTGGTTTTGATCGTGAGAATTTACTTGGTGTGCGTGTGTTCGTGATTTGTATTTTGTGGATCCCCCACGCACCTACGGTAAACTCATCGCTCTAATTTTCTTCACCTTCTTGTAAGCATTAGTCTAGTATGTGCTTGAAAATTTTAATATAGCAACAAACGGATTAAAATGTAAACGAGAAAGGAACATGTCACTGTTTTGAGTCTGCCTGTAACATGAAACATATCGTAACGTCTCATGCATGCGACTAAAATGCGAGTTAAATAAACTACAAATCAAGAGTTTTCAACGACCCATTAAATATCGTACTAGTCTCGACCATGGTCTTGGGGTTAAGCCACCCCCGAGGGGGTGACGGGATCGTAATGAACCTGGTTACATAAGTGAACTAAAGCTGAGACCTTTTAAACAATGGCAACAAAGACGTGAGTAATTAGAGCATTACAAATAATCAAAAAAAAGTTGGACCAAACCTCCCCTTTTCGACCTCGATTTAAAAGTAAATCAATGTGATATGGTTCGAGACTTGTAACTCGTAAAATTGTCACTAGTGTCGAGTTTAAGATACAAAAAGAATGATCTAAAAAGACCAAGTATTGAATCCGCCATAAGCATTTGAAATCAGCCCCTTGACGTAACTGTTTTGCCATGCTCGAACAGTTTTTCTACTAAAACAATAAGTAAATTACCCCGCTACGAATGTTGTACCAAGGTTGCAACGCGACCTTTTCCGACCCAGTTTTGACCCTCGAAACGACTTTGCCCCGATATGGTTAAAGAACGGAAGTTGTAGACGGTCATGCCGTCTACACGACCATACTTTTAGTTCGACCCAAAAGTCTTTATCGAGAACCATAGACTAGATCGAAACTGACCCATTAAACACTTTTCTTTTAAAAATAGTTGCACAACCCCTACTTCGAACATTATTTTAACCTATCAAACGACCTCGGTTTATAAAACTTGAAACACCTACTTATAGACTACCCGGCTAACTACCCAACGGTACTTGCAGTTTACTCGGCGAGCGACTAATGAACCTACCATTCGCATCGAAAAACTGCCGAGATCACAACCATTTATTTCGAAAAGCAAAGTATAAACACTTTTCACGATTTGAAATTTGAATCTGTTATTTAATTATGGATTGCGTTTCCTACTAGGAAACATGTCATGCATCTAATTAACATGTATTATATTTATTAATTTTAATTAGTTTATTTAATAAATATATTTTTAATAAAATGTATTTAGGATATTTGACCCATTAAAAGACCCGACTAAAAAAATTAGTCCAATCACGAAATGTTTGATATCGCTAAATATATCTCGATTAAATGACTACGTTTTCTTTTTAAAACGTTAAATATTCACAAGTGTTAAAATCATTGTTTTCTTTATAAACTCAAGCACATACTAGGGGACTAAATGCTACGTTTATTTTAGTGTTGCATGTATAGTAATACACACTTTATTTAATTTAGACTGCGGATTGTTCGAGCTATTATTTCTCCATGTCTACGTTGTGCTATTATATCGTTGCTATTGCTTCGAGGTGAGTTTCATAGCCCCACTTTTTACATGTTTTAGTATACTTTTGGGGTGAGAACATTGCTTATTTTTACGGATGAACATAAGTGCTAAAACTTGATACGTTTGCCTACGTGATGTCTAAGTCCCCGATATCCTAAGTTGCTTTTAGCCCACTATCATGAACCGTTAATTACTTGTGTGTAAGCGCAAATGTTATGGATAGATCTATTGGGACTGACCTCCCTATCTAATTGTGACTGTGTGGTCAAATTAGATACACTTACATTTGAATCCTCACAGATGCTCCAGGATAGGTATCTGCTTTGGGCTCTTATTATATTGTTGGTTAACGCTTCGGTGTCATGAGCTTAGACGTAGGGATACAAACGTATACTATTTTGATTATAGCCATGTTTGGTTATATGCCGGTTGCCTGATTAAATCTTATGGTTCATCACACTTATTTTGTAACTAAACCTATGAACTCACCAACCTTTGTGTTGACACTTTAGCAATGTTTTTCTCAGGTATCAAGACGGAGGAGTGACTTGGTTGCGCCATGGAGATAATAAATTGTCGTGACTATCTTTTGGGAATCTAAACTTTACTGTTATGTCTTTAAAATTTGATTTACTTTATAATGTTGTATCAAATGCTTCCGCAAAATTTTATTTAAGTTTAATGAATTTAAAACGACTCTTAATGTCGTTCTTTATAATCTATGTCTCATGATAGTCATGACCGTCGCACCCCATTGTGTTCCATTACTCTGATAAATTGGGGGTGTGACAGGTAGCTTGAAGTGCAATGTGAAATTTGAACCCGAGTAAAGATGTGACTTGAACAAGTATGGTCACAAGAACATTGCTTTTAAGAGAGCCTTCATAGTATTAAAGAAGTATGGTCCATCACTCCATCCGTCCATCGTGTTTGCTTTTAATAATCTCGATCGTTAGATCAAGTTATATACGTGATCGATCGATCTGGAAAGTACATACTATCTAAGACGGCCTCTAACGGGACCGATCGGTAGCTTGAATCAATCGGTTATATGAACGATTGCGATGCTTTTGTGAAACTTGTCGAACTCTATCAAGAACATGTAAAGTGTAACGCGAGACTGAGTCGAACGTTATATCATACAAAAGGTTGAAAACGAAATGCTACATGCATGGCACATGCAAAAGTCTCTAAAAGTGTTTGTAAGCTGTTATACGTACAAACTTACCAAATACTACATGTTACATGTTGAAAATATAACAAAAGTTGGCCACCTAGCTGTCTATAAAATGTCTTCTTAGCCAAGACCTATAATTAGTGTGCTTTTTTTGCTCAAACGTAAACCTCAAAATTTATACAAACGTGTGCGAGTTGTTTCCAGTCACACTCATTTTTGTTAATGTTAGAGCATCCATTATGATAAACATTTTCTAAAGATTTATACATTAATACATCATTAATTTTTAGACCTTTTGACATTATAGACCTACATTCACTACGGTAAAAACCTTTACAACTTTATAAAATACTTTATATATCAAAAGAATTAAATGCATTTAATTTTTAAAGAGGTTTAAGAATTAGGACCTCTTCATTCCACCAAGACATGAAATGAGTGTCTACTATGGTTAAATAAAATATAAACCTCTTCATGATTATAAACCTCTTTATAAACCCACCATAGTGGATGCTCTTACACTTAATAAAAAATACGAAGGATTAAATGCAATTATTTAACAGTCGTTAGTTAACAACCGTCACTTATCGATCGTTAACTTACGATCGTTTTTTTTTTTTAAACTTTACTATGGAGAAGAATTTCACTACAACACAAATTTTACGTAATTGACCATTTATGACTTCACATTATAAATCCCTTTGGTTCATTAATTCGTTACATAGTTAATCCACCCTTAACGCGTTTAACGTAATCACGGTTTTACACCCCCGAAGCAAATCACGAGTTTACGTGCTCGTTTTCAACATTTATCACATATCTTACAAATAATATCTCACGTATATCTCCAATGAAACTTGGATCAACAACTCTCGGTCGATGAACTAGTCACATAACATTACATCAAATTGTTTATCGCTTCTAATGCTATTTAAAGATGAAACAACTATATCGAAGGTGACATAATGTTAACACTTAACATAATTCGTCTGTAACTCTTAAGGTGAAAACTATGTGACACTAAGCCCAAACACACGAATTTGAACTGTTTAATAAACGTATTAGATGAGTCAATTCAAACTCGACTTAAAATTTATTTATACACGACTTAAACCTGTTAATTTTCATAATAATTTTAAATTTTGTGTTGGATCAAAAATTATAACCCCATACGTGTTAGTATTAACAATAAGGTGAAAACTATGTGACACTAACAAGGGACACTCTCAAGTCTCACCACTTGTATAATGTGACGCCACGACATCCTTTTCACATGAAATAGAAAACAAAAGTCGCATTCAAGCCAAAAGTAAGAAGTAAAACACACGATGAGGAGAAGAATCATTGCATTGTCACATGATTTAAGGTTTTTTATTCATAGAGTACTTAAAAAAACATCTTACATGTGTGATTTCTGACATCATATAAGCATTTAACGTACGTTAGATGTGACAAAATTTTATCCGCGTTAAAGCTGAGTAAATGTTATTTTCGCCCTTTACCATCTCACTTTTTTTAACGGCGATTATATTAAAAAACTAGCAATGAGCTAGATTACAAAGCAATAAGATACGTGTTCTTAAGTCAATTATTTCATGTGAATGAGGCTTTGCACCTAGAACTACACCAAGTAAAACTACTAGACAAAATGTTATCAAATAAAATCGCCTTTGAAGGATGTGTACTGTCGAACAAAATTTTGTTACGGAAGCCCCATAAAAACCACCACGTAGAGTAAAAAACACCTTCCAACAACTCCTTTAGTTTACTAGGGAGCCGAATATCCATAAATCACTCAAACCACGACGTATAAGAGCTGAAACCCGCATATGTAACATTCCACCAACGAGCTATCTTCACATAGAGTTGATTCGTCACTTGACAACTAAAAAACAGGTGAGACGAGGTTTCGATACCGCCATCACATGTAGGACACGTAAGAGATTCAATATTGATGCCTCTGCGGGAGAGATTAAAACAAGTGGGTAACATTCCAATTTGATCTTCCACGCTACAATGTTAATCTTGATTGAAAATAGTTTACCCATCTAGTCCTATTCGTAATAGACGAGGGCCTTCAACGGTCAACTTGTTTTCTGAACGAAGCTACAAAATACTCCCCATCATTTGATAATGTCCACTTGTATCGATTTGTTTGAGGAACAAGGTTAATAGTATCCATAGCATGAATTAAAGCATTAAACTGAGTTTGTTCCGCACCTCCTCTCACAGCTCGACGAAACGTGTACTCCAAGCTAGGGGCCTCAAGTTTATCATAAATGGTAACATCTTTTTGCGTCTCGAGGGCAAAAATCCGCGAGAAAAGAACTTTAGGGACGCCTGCATAATACCATTTGTCTTTCCAGAACCTAATAGTTCGACCATCCCCCACGACCAGATTGAGGTGTTAAAAAAAATCGACTCCTTTTTTCTTAAGCATCATAGCTTCTTTAACAATAGACATCCAACTAGATCGAGAACAGAAATTTACCTCTTTGCCTATCTTACCTTCCTCTCCATGTATGACATTTACCTCTTTGCCTATCTTACCTTCCTCTTATCAACACAAAATTTCCACAGCCACTTGAACATAAGACCCCGATTCAGTGCGTGAAAGCTAGCTATACCAAGCCCTCATGTTTCCTTTGTAGTCATAACAGTGTCCCACTTAACCCAATTAGCTTGATGTTTATTCTGTTCATGTCCATTGAAGAAACGTCTTCTAATAACCTCTAACTCCTTAAGCACCCTCATAGGAACTTTATAAATGGACATGTAAAATAACGGGATGGAACTAAGAACGGATTTCAATAGAGTAAATCTACCTCCTATTGACAAAGCTTTCATCTTCCAGTTTGACAAGCGGTTCTTAACCTTGTCAATAACTTCCTGCCAAGCTGCTACCCTATTCATATTATCACCCACCCTAGTTCCAAGTACGTGAAAGGAGTACGAAGAATAAGACACCCAAGTTTCTCCGCAGCAACCCGAACCTTACTATTCTCCACCTGAAGCCCAAGGATTTTGTTTTTTACACATATTAATTTTGAGACCAGAAGCTCGGTGAAAACAATCTAAAACATTAACGAGAGTGGAAATATTGGTATCACACCATTTACCGATGAACATCGCATCGTCCGCAAAAAACATATGAGAAATGCTTACCTCATTATTAAGATTAATCCAACTGAACATGTCGGCGTCTACCACTCGCCGGAAAGAAATATGTAATGTCTCCATAACTAAGATAAATAAAAACAGAGAAAGCGAATCACCTTGTTTCAAGGCTCTAAAAAATCTGAATTTCGATGTAAGGCTTCCATTAATAAGGATAAAACCTCTTAAAGAACTAAGGCAACTCTGAATCCAACGACACCATTTGTCCCCAAAGCCATATTTCCTAAGAATCTCATCCAAGAAATCCCACCTAACCGAATCATAGGCTTTTTTGAAATCCACCTTGAATATGAGAGTTTTCATCTTTTTAAGAGAACACCATTGCATAACTTCATTGAGAATAAAAGGACCGTCCATGATTTTGTCTCGCTTCTACAAAAGCATATTGCACATCATGAACCAGATCTCCAAGAACATGGACAAGAAGGTTGGCCAATATCTTCGTAATAATTTTATAAAGGCTACCTATAAGACTGATTGGACGAAAGTCTTTTACCATATTAGCGTTTGGAAATTTTGGGAATAAGAGCGATGAATGACGAGTTACAACCACTTGGGAACACACCATCCGTAAAAAATTGCTTAACAACCGAAACAACATCCTTCTCAATCATATCCCAAAACTGACGATAAAAATGAAACGTGAAACCATCCGGACCCGGGGATTTATCAATCCCACAATGTCAAACAGCCCTTTTAATCTCCGTTGTCGTAACTTCAGATTCTAACTCTAACTGTTGGGCATAATAATCGAATTAGGAAAGTCCATAATAATAGGAACCCGGTTACCATCCGATTGCATGAATCTGTCCCGAAAATGAGACAGAAATTCACTTCTAACGTCTTCTGGTTTATCAAGCCACACACCGTCCTTCATGACACCCCAAATGCTCTTTTGTTACGGCTGATCACGGACGAAAACCATATCAGACCTATTAAGATCGGACCAAAAACAGATATAGTCTAAAAGTCCGGACTGAAACGGTCGGCTGAAACCCGATCCGATCTAACAAGGCAAAAAAATCGGTTGTGTGTAATATATCGTTTAATTAAAAGATAAAATGTGATTCATTGTTATTTTTAGTGGTATTACTATCGCACGACCACACTAAAATACTTATTTCTCTCAAATTATTTGCCCATCGATAAAAATTCATTATTACAGCTTTTTAGGTTTATTTTTTCAACAATGATAGTTTTACCTTTAACCAATTAACATATACATAACATTTTTAAATTTTGTGATAATAAATGTTGAATAACAAGTTTTTCATTGTTAAGAAACATTAAAGGATTTGTTTGACAAGTTGTGATATTTTTAACTTTTAATATAATTTTCTCTTAAGTTTTATAGTATTTGTATTGTGCAGTGACTAAGGAGCAAATATGAAAAAAAGCTCGTGTACTTAAGCTGAAGCAGCTAGAGTTTCGTCTCATAATTTCATACACAACGGCTACAAAACTTTCTCATACTCCATCATATTTGTTCTTATTATTTTGTATAAATCAATTCATCTTGATCTATATTGTTTTTAGTATTCTATTGATTAATCATCTACTGCAATGAAAAACTTGTTACATTATGTTACTTGTAAGTTGTAAACATTGACTCCATTATAAGTAAATTAGGGAGAGGTTGGTTGGATTAACATTAATACCATTATTTTTCTAATAAACTTATCTGAGAGTAATATGATAAACTTGATTTATATTCACGATCTATTTTGAAAATTGACTTACTTTGAAACACGTCAAAACAAAAATATGAGAAGTTTAGTATTTTGTATCTCCGGCAAATGTATTTTGTACTTTGTATTGTATTACCAAAATTATCATGAATCTGAATTATAATTTATCGCAAAACTCTTATTCATTTCGTCTCAAAATAAATATTCATATTTGCTTTTCTCATTCTTTTTTCTAAAACTTTTATCGTAAATATGTTTATTTGTGATATATAATACTTGATAAAAATTATATCAATAAAAGTATATTTAAAATTTTATCCATTCATATAATTTTCATTAGATATTATATAACACACTAAAAATAAATTAGAATCAAAGTTGAATTTTTTTTTTTTGAAAATCAAACGTAAATATTTATTTTAAAACGAATGTACTATATGATTATGAATGGAGAATCAAAACCAACATAGTGCACCATGATATGCTTAATTTGTACTCTATTAATTTAAACTATGCTAATAAGTGTCTAATTATTTGGGTCCCTTGTTAGGTGTTCTTTTATCAATCTTGGTACGTGTAAACTATACCAACGTTTCTTCCAAAACAATATTGAATGCTATCTTGAAATGTAAGGATTGGTTGAAGTTCACCAATTATTAACAACAACCTCCATAATAAACCTAATCCCTTATCTCGTACAACGGATATGCATAACAGAAAGTGTATTTGTTTTTAGGTTATTTTAATTGCATAACATGTTAGTTGTACTTGTGCAACCAAATCAAATACAGTACATTTCTCTAGATTTAGCTCAAAATATATAATAAACATATACTCTACGTGTCCTGAAAAATATTCTTTAGATGCACCCACTTATATAATAATCAATCCGGTCAAACTTGTATTAGTTGAAAACAAATCTAAGCATTTACTTGATCTACATCAGGTTAAGTTATGTTGGATGCAAATATTCAATAACAATTGTGTAATGATAACAATTATTAGATGGTAAGTCATCAATACATAAAGCATTGAATACGGTGGTGTGATGACATAGCTAAAAGTGATGTCATAGCTAAAAAGTGTTGTTACGTAAGCTATTGCATGAAAATGCTATAACATTACATTTTGTGAGGTAGAAGTGAACCGTAGAAAAAATGGTGTTATAGGTCAACATATTACCCACTTATTAAATATAAATATATTAAAATATGCATAGTATGACGCGAGAGGTTTGACACCACTTTTAGTGAGAAAAGTAATGCTATAACATGAGATTTGTGAGTTGAGAATTACAACGCGAGAAAGTTTGACATGAAAGCTGATGTTATAAGTCATACACATTCTAAGGTGACGAGCTATGACACTACCCATAACACGACCGTAATGTAAGCTCTAACCATAAGACCATAATTTTTTACATTCATTATTTCTTCATTTCTTCACATTTGAAACAAATTTCAAAAAGACAACTTTTAACTCATACGTTTCATCGTCCCATCCTTGTTATTGTTAGTTCATTACCATAGACAATAATTGTATATATCTTTCATTTGCAATAAAAGCATATCACATGAAATGTTGGTTGAGTGCATGTGTATTTCCTTTGCCTATTCATGAAATTTTAGTCATTTATTATTGTAGGAGTAATGAAACTCACTCTTTGTGTACTCTTTGTTTATTTCTTTATTCAACATTAAATCTTTTTTCTAAATAGGTATAAAAAGATATTTAAAAGAAGAAAACAAAAGTCAAATACGCGGCATGAAGCAAGTTGTGCACTAAACGATAACACCGATTGAAAACGTTAATTGAGACAAAATTGTGTCTTGAATCATAAGTTTCAATTTGTTTCACCGCCTGTCTTGCTTTTCAATCATTCTGGACCCTACTTATTAATATTTGAGTCCTATTATTCTTTTGTTAGTTACTTAGAATACAAGACAATGTTTTAGTTATACCATAAATATATTCTTTTTACAAATGTCGTTGTATCATATGCAGGGTGGAGTTGGGGGTTTCTGGAGATGCACGAGAATCTGATAGAATTTTATCGTGTATTGTATATATTTACTAAAAATCTTTATTTTTTCAAAATGAATCTGTTCTTAAAATTATGTGCTATATAAATACTCTTATTAAAATTTTGTGCATCCAATAATTTTATATTATAGCTCCGCCCTTGATGATATTCATGATAGAAAAAACTAGTCGTTTAATATGTCAACTTTCTGGTGTGTTTTAATATGACCGGTTAGTACCGGCTAAGCTAACAAAAACTTAGTGTTGCAAAAATTGGCCTATAAACAAAGATTAATTGTTTTTATTTTCATTAATTAGTCTTATTAATCGTATTGGTCAAATCGGTCAACATACCGATCAAATTGGTATAAATTGGTCAAATCGAATATAAATTAGTCAAATTGGTCAAAATCGGCTAAAATGACCGACTCAGTTACAGAAAAAAAATATCAATCAAATCGAAAAAAGACTAACTCAAATATATTTTTCCAAATTTTATAATTATATATATAAAAGTTTAATTCGATTACTCTGTTATTATTTACCGTCTAACCGATTAATCGTTAGACGATACTTGATGAGATTTTTGTGGCGTACTTATAAAAATTTGCAGCTTAATGTTAGTTCATGTGCCTGATCAAGTACGCTTTCTATTTTCTTCAATCTCCACAATTCTAGCTTTTTATAAGCAAATTAGTCATTCTGGACACTGGCATATTAAAGGTTAATTTTACAACATTTCATGTAAAACATAGAAATGTGGTATAAAATTGGTGTTTTATAAATTAGCTGGAAGATATATATGGGCCCTAATCAAACGACCCAATCATATGTGTTAATGGCCCATACTTCTGTCCATCAAATACGCATTCATTTTTCCAGAAAAAAAATAAGAAAAATCATCGGTTAACTCGGTTCGGTTATTAAAAGGATCCGAGTAAAACCAAATTGAATTCTGCCTTAAACCGAATAACCCGAATAACACAATCTTTTTTTTTTCTTTTAAAACATTAATTTCATTATCATACCTCACAAACGAAGGAAAGTTCAACACAACAAGTTACATCGAACATAAAAAGCAAAATCAAAATCGATTTGTCAAACAAAATGCACAGGGTAACAAGTTGAGCTAAACCAAAGCATACACCGTAAAGGTTATGACGCAAGGACAACAACACAATACAAGGATGAAGGGAATCACAAATGTGAGCTTTTGGTGATCACACCCATATGAAAGTGTATATTATGTAGATTTTTAACAAAACAAAAGTTGATTCAACATATAAAATATTTTAAAAGTATGTATGTGATTTTGTTTTTTATTCGGTTCGATTTTCATATTACAAAAACGGTACCGAAACTAAAAAGGTATATTTAATGTGATTCGGTTCGGTTTTGACAAACTTCGTTTAGGTTTTCGATTTTTATGGATGAAACCGAAATTTTGCACACCCCTAAATAATTTATACTATATATTAAAAGAAAACACTCTATATTTTTAGAAATTTTACAAAATCAATTTACAACACTATATACATATTGTACAATTATATAAACATAATTTAAAACTAATTTATACATAATTTAATACTCATTATTAAAACTAATTAATACATAATTTGATACTTATTATTAAAACTAATTAATACATAATATTAAAACTAATTAATACATAATTTAATACTCACGTTAAAACTAATTAATATATAATAACTAATATACACTTAAAAAATTATTAATACACCACATTACTTAGAGATACTATTATATACTAGACGAGTACCCGCGCATAGCGGCGGAAATTATCTAGCAACAGATAATTAACACGATGCGATATTGTGGTAAGTGTTTCGGTGAAGTTCAAAATATAACGTCAAAAGATTAAACTTTTATTTCAAAGCGTTGTAACATGTTATAATTCAAAATATCTTATAAGTATTTTTTCAATTGGATGAAAGGGTGCCATTTGTTTAATTAATGAAAGTTTATATCTTTTTTAATGAATAAGATTTGCATATAGTAGTTTTTAATGGGACCCACATTTTTCAAGCATTCAACATTTTCAACTTTCAACCAAATGGATACACCATTTATAATGTAATATAAATATACATTAGTGGGACCCACATTTTTCCAGCATTCAACATTTTCAACTTTCAACCAAAGGATACACCCTTTATAATGTAGTATAGATATAGATTAGTGGGACCCACATTTTTCAACCATTCAACATTTTCAACTTCAACCAAAGGGATACACCCTTTATAATGTAGTATAGATATAGATTAGTGGGACCCATATTTTTCAACCATTCAACATTTTCAACTTTCAACCAAAGGGATACACCCTTTATAATGCAGTATAGATATAGATTAGTGGGACCCATATTTTTCAACCATTCAACATTTTCAACTTTCAACGAAAGGGATACACCCTTTATAATGTAGTATAGATTTACATTGTACAACAATTAAAATGATATATATATATAAAAGATCGTACATATTGTCTATCTAAAATTATGAAGTTCAACTGGAAACCAGAAACTGGAGTCATAGTCGGTTTAACTAGCCAATAAAAACAGTCACAAGACGAACCAGAGAGGACCCACCAAAATTGATAAAAACGGAACCGTTAAATTATAGTGTACTATTCTTTTTTGAACAACACGAAAATATGTACTACTTATATAAGATATAGAACTCCATCTCTTCAAAATTTTAAGTAGTACAACGTCACAAGTTTTTGGTACAAACCCTTGCAACACAAAATTTTCATAAATTTGTTTTTATATTAATTGATGGGCAATACAAATTATATGACAAAATTAATACAAATTAATATGCAACATTTACAAATGATTATTGTTATAAATTCTTATTTTTTAGATACAATTATTTAAATTGTTTGCTAATGTAAGTTTGATATCAAATTTATGTGTTTGATTCTAATTTTTTTTTATAAATTTGCATTTCGAAAACATATATCGTCTATGTATGTATTTAGTATAACTAGCCGGCTACCCGCGCAATGCGGCGGCGGATAACCGGTAACTAATTTCGTAGATTTGGCTAAACTACGAAAACACCATTACAAAAACGAACATTTTTTCTGAAGACAACGACCAAAATTTTTTCGGTACATCAAAGTTGGCGACAATGAGTTGTGGTTGAGAGAGATTGATGGTTTGTTTTGCATATTTTACATTTGTGTTTTAAGATTTTCTGAGACTTCATATAGTGAAAATTTATTTGTTTACATAAAACTGTTAGACAATGAGTTTTAAAAATATTTTTATGAATTACGTTAACTCTTGATTAAGACATTTAATTTTTTTTGTAACTTCTAATTATACTTATTAACACTTAAATTTTCAGTTACAAAATTGTATTGAATTACAATTATTTTTAGACTTTTAATATTCATTAATTTCTTAGTAAAAAGATAAATCTTTCTATTATAATAAATGTTTGAGGCTTAATTTTTAAGACTTCTATTTTTAGAAAAAGTGTTAAATGTTTTATATATTAGTATAGATTTAGTGAAATACTTATCATTTTCCTAACTAATTAGATTAAATCGTACATATCAAAGTAAAAAGATTTTAATGTTATTATGATGTATGAAAACGTGTAAACATATAAATTAATTTTTTTTTATATTTATATGCTATATAATACTGCGATGTTATATAGATTTGCAAATACCTTTCACCAACGATCATTACAATAATATGAAATGGTTTATTATTGCTCAAAGTTATTTTAATTTAAAACAATCGTTATTATTTATAAATATAAAGATAAAACATTACGTTTGCAGAATTTAAGTTTCAAAGTACTCGCAGCTGCAACACGCGAGTACCCTACTAGTAGCTTATCAATTCCTGACCATCTTGTTATCTGTTCTTGTGTTTACAAAGGTGATATGCTACATATGTTCTTATATCTTATAAGAATTTATGTCGTATAATATCATTATTTGAATGATATTATAAAATAAAAAACATTTATTAAAAATTTTGCTTACTAATAAGATTTATAACTATTTAAATCATTATTTTTTTTATTAAAACACATTGAATATTAAAGTAGACAAAAAAATCTACAACTTTTTCTTACTCTTTTGCATGATAAAAAAAAGTAATTAAATTTTTTACACTGTTGTTTACTTTTTGACTTTTGTTTATATACTTTTAGTGATCCCTCTATTACTAACTTTTTTCTTTTTAGTGAAAGTTGATAAAAATAATTTTAATTACTTTTTTAATAAAAACTGATAGAAAATATTTTTAGCGCCTCTACTTATTTTTTTACGTTTATCACGTTTAATTTAGTAAACAAATGTTATAAATATTATAATGTCATATAAAAATCATATAAAGTTGATCACTTCTCTATATTCCCTATTCTTATTTTAGTATCAACCTATCCCACACATCGTTTGAAAGTGAGAAATAAATACTATTTGAAGAGTTATAAATACAGGATATACGAGCACCTTTCAAACTTGCCTTAAACGAATGAGTAAGAAAAACAAAGCGTCTGGTGAGAGCCTCTTGTCGCGCAACTGATGATAAACTTTAGTTTTGATCTCAGCGCGAAGAATTTATGGAGGGGTCATAGGATGGTCGAGTGTTGACGCTGCTTACTTTTGCAGAACTCACTCGTGCGAGGTTGCGAGCCTCCCGACAACCCACCCCAATTAGGTTCAAAAAATTGAAACATTTGTAAAAACTGGCACAATAAGCCAAATCAATTGAAGTTACTAAGATTTTATCCATATTGTAATAAACATACGACTTACGGGGAGATAAAGAAATAGATCGAACCGAGCACCCGACCCCTTATCTTATATGGAAAAGGGATGAAGTCCACTACTCACTTATACTCAATTTGAGCAACACTCAATATATCTGGGAAGTGATTTGCACATTTTATAAATAGATTGACATACTCAAAATGTTTGTGTATTAATATTTATACCCTTACATTAAGTAGTAGAGTAGGCTTTTAAAGGGTATTTCTTGTACAATCTTCATTCTTTAAGGACCCAAGTTGTCAATATTGAATCTTAAAGGGTATAAAGTAACAACTTTGTAAAACTTGAGGGACCAAACATGACAAATCTTCAAACTTTAAGGGTATTTTTGCAAAATCATCATTCGGGTCTGGTTTATTGTGCGGCTTCTTTTCCCGTGTTCGTTCTTACTTGTTTCTTGTGATCATTTGTCCTTTTCTCGATATCCGTACCTAAAACATACAACAAATGAATACGAGCATATTTTATGGTATTTTACGATATATTTAAGCATTTTAAGCTCGATTTTGATGATGAGACATATATCAAGGGTAAAAATGTTAATACACAATATTTTGAGTGTATCAATCAATTTATGGAGTGTGCAAATCACCTCCCTAACTATTACCGAGTAAGTTGCGAGAGCTATTACAGTGCCCGGGTGGAAACAATGAGTCCACCGATGAGAAAGACAAGGACGCCTATTTCTGCTAACAAAAATTCTTTGCCGCATGAAATGCTACGAGTATATCCTTATTCATCCATCCTTACCGCATGTCTCCCATAACAAGCACTTTCTCTACACGTCACTCTCGCCTCCCCATGTTCATTTCCACAGCAATGATTGTAGCTTTTGGAGCAGCATTATATGATCATTGCTGTCATCGAGATGACATGACGAGAGTGATAACTAACTTTATACGTAGCTTGCAAAGAAGGTCGTGTTGAGTGAAACGTACGGTAAGGAAGCATATTAAACATAAACAACGACATTAGAATTGAGAATAGCGATTCAACATTTTATACTCACATATTTTATTAGCAAATAAAAATAGTACAACATTAAGATCTAAGAGCATTATTGATCCATATGGAGTATAAACTAAATGTATTTGTAACAACAATAGTTCTAATAACATGCTCATATATCAATATATATCATAAATTGATTGCCTAAATTTTTGGTAGCAAATAGTAGCTATTCAACGTCCCCTTCGTCACTTGGTGTATTCATCCCCTCAACCGCCCAAGAATGTGCACCAATTGTTAGAGCGTCTTGTGGAGCAGGAGCAACCGGTCCCTTAGAAGTTGAGAGCCGATTGTTTGTAAATAATGGAGGAGGTGTCAACGATAATCGACCATAATTCAGCTGAAGAAGCCGAGACAAAACTGGATTAAAACGAAGCAATATAGACCAACATTCGGAAGTTATTCTATTGATAGCATTGCAACAAGTTGGCCCGATGCCAATACCGCCTCGGCCACTTTGTGCAGCCCTTCGAATTTCAGCCTTGCAAAACCCGAGATCAAATATTGCATTATAACATCCCACCAATGTCTTCGAAGGCCTTGGAGACATAGCGGATGATGTTAGTGCTAGCCCTTGAGAGATTAAAGATACTAAGCAAACTGAAAAAAACAGAACCCTCAATTTTGTAGCCATTTTTAGACTTGATACCACGTTTTGACTTTGAGAGCAACGATTCATTTATATAGTAGAACTTTCAACAATTAACCACTTAACAGTAGAGTTGACTATCTGTTACATTAAAATTTTATAACTTCATGCAACAAAATTAATGGTCAAACATATTAAATCATTGCATTCACATCACTAGTCAAATAGAAAATTAAATAATGTATTAATATAGTAGTTGCTGTTTGTATTTACTCAAAGTATAAGATAAATTATTGAAGGTCTACGTAATTAATGGCCTATTCTACATGATGGATTTGATGAATTAATATGGTTGATTAATTAGATAAATATAAGGAAATGAAGGAAGGAGATGAAGGAGTAGAGAGAGAAAAGAGAGAAGGGAGAGAAGTAGAGAGAGAAAGTTAAGATGGAATTGATTAATGTGTAAAAATGGACAATCAACAACCCCTCCTAACATGCTAGGAGGGGATATATATAGCCCACCCTACATGTGGGCTATATGGACTATACACTAATTAAATAGATCACGAGCCCATTACATAATTATCGTTGGAGCGACCGATCCTTCATAAATACGTAAAAACGTATTTCTAACAATCTCCCCCTAAGGGAGGTCGCTCCAAGAAACAAAGTTCTAAATAGTCTATAACTCGTGATCTATGCTAACTAAGATGTGACCGAGACTTTATTGGGAAAAACGTATTTCCAACAATCTCCCCCTAAGGGAGGTCACATCTTTTTACAAAATCTTAAACCTAGCATCTATGCTTGAGTCTTCGATCTTGTTCTTGTGAATATGCTTGATGTGATCTTTGACTTTAGTCTTGAGCATGTTTCCTTGCCTTGACCTTGTGCATTCTTCACTTGTGATATTTGCCTCTTCGTGACTTCATGTTCCACATACTTATACTTTTAAATTCTTGAAAGCTTCAGAGTTTGATACAACGGAAGACTTGACCTTCAGGCTTTCTTAAATTTGTTGAAGTACTAATTGTATGTAGTATAAGCATGTGGTGACGACTTCTTCTGGATTGTACACCGCAATGCCACCTTCTTGTTACGCTGTATAAGACAGTTAGCAACAAACAATATACACGGATGAAATGGCCTTGAACATTTCATTCTAATTCGGTAGCATTTTACCTCCGGTCGGTGAAGACCGTTGGACGATATGAAATATCGTACTTGTGGCAGGTAGTTTCAATAAAGAACCTCATTGACAAGATTTCGCGGGTAAACCCGTTCTCTTTACTCGACCGTCCAAAGCTGACTGCGAACGTAAAGAGTGGATCATTTGGATAATATTATCCGCATGATTTGAAGCCGTCAATTCATGTTCCTGGAACAAGTGAATTTCAATTAAGAACCGCACCATCGTTGCTTTCCAGTTGTCACTAGCTTGATTCATATAGAATCTTGCAAGTTACCTACTAAGTGCTGTTTAATGTTAACACTAGAAGGATTTCCATTCGTCACTGTAAATACTTAATAGTATTACTCTTAATGTTCTGGCAAGATCACTAAGATATTGCGTAGAGGCCTGGAACGTGTTTAATTTCATTCAAGAATTAAACCACTGTTGCTTTCCAGTTATCACAAGTTTGATTCATAAAGAATCGCACAAGTCACCTACCATGAGCTTTTTGATATTCGCTCAAGAAGGATTTCCATCTTCATTGTAAATACTTTCGTATTACTCGGATGTTCCGGCAAGATCATGAAGATTTTGCGTAGGACTCTTAAGATCTTTCTTACTTTTCACAGTGTGTGAAAAAGCAAGGAAATATGAAAGTGTGTCCTAATGAGATATTTGATGATCTCAAATGGCTCTAGACTCGATCGTGCATTTTGGATTTTTAGTGATCGGAGGCTGGAGAGGAGTGCCACCTTTTCAATACCAATTTATTCGGAGTGAATAAATCAATAGATAATGTGTTGATCTCCGTGTGATTAAAACAAATACCTTTTGAGAGATATTTGAGTTAGCTGGGAAGGGTTGTGGATTGCATCACTGGGTCCATGACGTCTTTCTTCAATATCGAGAATCATTAACAAAAATGATATCAATAGCATATGTATTGACCCGGTTTCTGCCTAAAGTTGTAAGGAGGGCTTCTTTCTTTACACCCTTTATCTTTACAATTCTTTTTCATTCTTCAACCCCTTCAATGCTTACCAATACGTCATAACTAGCACCTTGTTGTGATTGTTCCAGTGCTAACTTAAGTACTTGGTCGGCATTCAGCTACGTTCACAATCTTTCTCCATCTTTCCTAAGGACTACTATTTCTAGCTATGGAATGTCCTTGGGAAGATTCCTCCGCTTCTAGAGAAATCATTGGACTTTAACCTATCCTACCATCCTTATGTCACCACAATCTTCACCGTCGTGAATAGAGATGTTTTGGGTAAGTGTATGTCACCATGAAATCCATTTTGAAGTGCAAATCTATTTTGCTCCCCCTTAACATATGCCAAGATATCCGAAAACATTTTGCATATGTCGGGATGAGCTATCACGTTAAGTCAAACCATTCATGATTGATCATATCCCATATTAAATCACATTTTCTCCCCCATATTAAAAATATTAACCCAATCGATGTTTTTAATATCAATTGATTTAATAGCATTTTAAGAAAATTTGGGAAGAAAAATGCAAATCCAATTATCTTCATAAATTACACAAGCTCCCCCTCAAATTAATGAGGGTGTGCTGAAACGTAAATTAAATACCTTTTAAACACAAGTGTAAGGTATTTATCACGTGCAAAGATCATATATGATAATGAATTCACAAGATTAACAATTTACGAGGTAGGACCTGAATGATGGAGAACATCATATGAAAGATTCATATGGTTCTAGTTCACGAATGTTGGTCACCTCGTCACGTCCCCGAGAAAATTAATTCCCGTTGCTGAGTCAAAGCTTTCCGGTGAAATGCTTGACTTGATTATGAAAAGCGGGTTGCTATCTGAAATAATAGCAAACCATTTTGAGCATGTTTTAAAAGTTTGAACTTCTGCTCGAACTTTATTTACAACCCCGTGTCATTATTGAATGACATTTCTAGGTTCGTAAATATTATCGATTCCAGAAGACATGCTCTTTTTATCAAAACATTTTTGAACACACAATTTTGAAAGATTTAGAAAAACATTTTGAGAAATTCTCGAAAAATTGTGTTCAAAGTTTTGAAAACCAATTACTTGAGCTTAAGATGTTGAATATCTTACAAAACGAGCTCAAGTCCGAGAAGTTGTAAACTTCCCGTTGTTAAGGATAAGTTTATCATCGGCGATAAACTTTCCTTTTATCTGAAGAACGAGTCCTAAGCTGACATTTACTTAGAAGTCGTGTTCATGAGCTTGAAAACTTTGACTGTTTTAACGGAAAGCTCATGACCGAGAAAGGTTAATTTCTCGTTACGAGGAAAAGTTCTCTTATTTAAAAGATACACTTTCCTTTCTGAGCTTAAAACTTCGAATGTTGTAATACAAGCTCATGACCGAGAAAGGTGAATTTCTCGTTAAGAGGATAAGTTATCATAAAAGATAAACTTTCCTTTATTTTAAGTTCGAGTTACAGTCTGACATTTAACTGTAAGTCATTGTGCATGAGCTTAAAAACTTCGAATGTTTTTATTATTAGCTCATGCCCGAGAAAAATTAATTTCTCGTTGTAAGGATAAGTTTATCATCGGTGATAAACTTTCCTTTATTTGATGCACGGGTTACCATCTGATATTTAATGATAAACCATATACACGAGCTTAGAACCTTTGAATGGTTTTAGGGTAAGCTCGTGTCCAAGAAAACTTAATTTCTTGTTAAGAGGGTAAGTTATCGTTGCGTGGATAAACTTCCCTGTCTCTGAAGTCCGGGTCGTCGTCTGTCATTTAACGAGGAGCCATTATGCATGAGCTTAAAAACTTGGAATGTTTTTGATATAAGCTCATGCCCGAGAAAAATGAATTTCTCGTTGTTAGGATAAGTTTACCATCGGCGATAAACTTTCCTTTCTTTGAAGAGCGAGTTATAGTCTGTGATGTGACTATAAGTCCTAGTGCATGAGCTTAAAAAACGTGGAATGTTTTTAACATAAGATCATGCCCGAGAAAAATGAATTTCTCGCTTTTAGGATAAGTCATCATCGGGATGAACTTTCCTGTCTTTGGAGATCGAGTTACAGTCTGTTATGTGACTGTAAGTCCTTGTAAGCTTTAACCATGAATCCCCTGAGATACTAGTTTCTCTGATATCTGCTTCTTCAGCAACCAAACTCTAAGAGTGTCCTTAGTTGAACGGTATACAATGATTGGACCGCTTCGTTCTTTTGGAACATCAACTTTGGTACCTGCATTCTCATTAGGAGTTTGTATACTTTTGCATGGGTTAGAGATATCTATTTTAGAAGCACGTGGGGGTTCACGGTTTTCTTTACTTGTGTCAGAGGTGGCCTGAGGGGATGATTCACTTTTCTTAGTTGGCAAACGTTTCCTTTTATAGAAAACCTTAAGTTCAGGTTTAAGTGATGTATCATCCTTTGCAATTTCCTCCCTAGTAGTCTTCGTAGAATCAGAGACAATCCTAGTTAAAGGGCACTCGTTTCCTACAAGAGTGAAAGTTCTACCAGTGGAGCGCCACATCTTACCAAAGGGTTTGATTTTAGCAACCCACTGGGATTTAAGTCTAGCACGGGAGTTCACCTCATTAAGCAATTTTTTGATACAGGAGTCATGATTTGCCGTAAAGACACATTTTCTACATGTTTTACAAGTAGCATATTTAATGTCCGAGTAATTCCTAGATGATTGATCGATGCTCCTAGGAGACGCCATGCTACGGTTAGCAGTGTTGGGTAATCTAGAAGGCATCTGACTAGGTTGGACATTGCTATCTCTTACATGTGTCTTTTGAATAGCTTCCCTTTGACCAAAATCATGGCGCACCTCAGTTGAACTAGTTCTAGACGTGTTCATTGAACTATTCTTAGAGAAACTAGGGGCAATCATGTGATGAGGTCTTGCTAAAACTGATTTAGTCACATTAGGCCTAGTTGGTGGAGTGACTGTTCTAGAAGTATGTCCCAAATCAACTTGGGAGGCAAACCGCGGTCTCGAGGATTGTGGTCGCTCGGATCTAAATGTAGTAGGTTGTCTGACAATCGGTTGTCTGACGAACTGATTTGTAGGCGGTTTCCCCAAGATTGATGGTTTTTCAAGCTTAGTGTCCACACTAGGTCCTTTACTTTTCCTTAACTCGTTTTTCAACGCGGCTATAGCAAAGACCTTTTCCTGTACTTGAGCCTTTAATGTTTCATTTTCTTTGAGCACGTTATCTTGGGATGCCAACTTAGATTCAAGCAGTTGAATTTGTTTCAAAAGATTATCCTTTTCAGCTTTAGAATCTAGAACGGTTTGATCCAATTTTCTTTCAAGAACAACGTTTGACTTTTCAAGTTTTTCAAAGTATGTTTCAAATTTGTCCGTTTTCTTAGAAAATTCAAGTTTGGCATCCTCAAGATCTTTTGATTGCCGAGCTACGATCGTTTCGAGCTCTTTAATCTTGGAATCAGAATCAGTTAACGAGGCAGTTGTAAAGCATTTATCATGATGTACTATAGCATTTTGAACACTTTCTCCCCCATTATGACTCACATCGGATGAATCAGAAGTGGTATTTCTATCACTCTTTTCCATCCCATGTTTGTCATAATTAGGTTCAGAATGCTCAATATGCGGCATGTCATCAGCATATACATCATAAACAACATTACATTGTACCATGTTTGCAGGCGCTTCGTCATAAACGGGTAAGGTGTCAGCAAAAGAGATCTCGTGAACAGTCCCTGACGTGCCACTGGTATCATGTTGTCCTCCTGATTCCGTGCTCTTGGCATCGATAAGCTCCAAGTTTTCAACCGTTGCTGAAGTCGAGATATTTCATAAATCGAAGACGAGACCGATGACATGAGTTTCAAAATTGTATCACGGAAAACTCGAAGCTCGGTATGTGTATCTCGAAGAAACGATTGGCAAATCACTGAACTTGCAGACTTGATGATATTGAATTGGAGGAAAGGCGTGAGTTGTATCACAAGAGCCTTATAAGCAATTGACGATGCAGAGTGATTAAAGTTGTCACGGTTGAGTTGCTCGGCGATTTCGGTCAAAGTGGTGAACATTGAGTCCATGAGTATATGACGATCTTGACCGAAGATTGTCACAAATTCGCTCCCTCCTTGAATCCTCGAAAGAGTGACCAGATGAGACTGAAGCATTTGAAATGAATTGATACCACTTTCTCTAGCTTTGTCGTGCATTCGATGCAAGTCTCTCTCTTTAAGTGTCGAGTCCATTGAAAATCGAGGAAAAATGATGTGGATGTTGTAGTTTTCAGGATTTTACAATTTGATTCGGCACAAAAGATGTTGTCGGCTCAAACAATTATGAATTAAACCCGATAAAAAAAAAATTCCGTAGTCGCTAAAAAATAAATCCCGTCACTTTTGACTTTACAACCGGCCACAATAACTTTTAACCCGGCAAATGTTTTTCCACGTTAACTCTTTTCGAAATACCCGCCTCAATACGATGTACCAAAACTTAATAAACAAAAAATTTATTAAACTAAGATTTAAAAGTAAGAAAAAGACAAAATAAGTGAAACTAAAAAAAATAAAGATGCGATTTCTAAAAAAATAAGAAATGGTGTAACGATTTTAAAAAAAAATACGTAACCCCAATATTCCCAAAAGACAAAACGTGGCAAGTGTATTGATGGAATGTTTAATATTCTCAACACTTGTTTTCTCCGTCCAAAAACGTGGCCACACACGTGGCCCAATCAAAAAGTTTCCACCGCCCCACTCCTTTTTCCTTGTTATATCCGCCCAAAGTAAATAACTCCAATCTATTCTCTCTCTTTCACAACGTTCGTCTTCACCCTTCCATTCAACTCTCTCTCTCTCTCAGTCAAAGCTCTCAAAACTGAATCTCTCTCTCACAGATAATTAAAACCAGTTTTCAACCTAATATCAGCAGCCAATCTCAAAGCCAAAACCAATCTCACAGCCAATCTCACACTAGTTAAAAACAAAACAAAATCTCCTCCGATCAAATGTCAAAATCATATAATCTTCAACCGAATCATTCAAAATAGGCTTCAAGATCAATAAACTTGGTCTCGGGTAGGTTTTTTATTTGTTTTATGTTGAGTCCCTCTCTCATCTGTAGCGTCTTTCTTGTTGTGTTGTCTGTGAGTCCGAGAGTTGTTAGAGAGGGTGTGTTTTGTTTGGATGCGAGAGTTGTGATGGGTCGATGTAGCAGGTGTGAGAAGTGTGATGGGTTGTGGCGAGTGGGTTGTAATAGTGAGGGGTCTGTGTGAGATGGGTGAGTGAAAAATATGTCGTGTGTGTCGAGGGTGTGTATGTCGAGAAAAAGAGTTGGATTTGAGTCTTTGAGTTGTGGGTTTGGGTAAATCGAGGGTCGGTTTGGGAGGATAGTGTGTCGAGAGGGTGCGAGAGTTGTGTCTGAGTGTTGGTGTTTGAAAATCGAGAGTGTAATGTGGGTTTGAGGAGAGTCTGGTGTTGAGTGTTAAAACAAGTTTGAGTTGTGTCGGGTCGTGAGTCTTAATAGAGTAGTCGTTCTAAGGTGTTTTGGTCTGAGGTTGAGTCGAGTGTGTCTGTGGTTCGATTCAATTGTGTCTGTGGTAGGAGTCGAGTGAGATGAGTGTTTGTGGGTCGAGTGGTGTTGTGTTTGTTGGTTTGAGAGGGTGTGAGTGTGTCAGTTTGGTTGGCCGTTATATTTGAATTGGATGCTTCGTTCGGAACTTCTCATTCATTCGGAAGATTTCGAATCGGAAGATTTTGAGTCGGAAGATTTCGTTCGGAAGAGTTCCGAATCGGAAGTGTTTGGTTCGGAAGAGTTTGGTTCGGAAGAGTTTGGTTCGGAACTTTTCGGTTTGATTCGGAAGTGTTTGGTTCGGAAGTGTTCGGTTCGGAACTTTTCGATTTAGAACTTTTCAGTTCGCCCGGAACTGGACAAAAACTGACTGACTGACTGACTGAAACTCGAGACCCAAAAACCTTGATAACGAAAAACCTTGATAATGAAGGACTGTAGGACTGGTATTGGACAAAAAAACTCGAGACCCAATAGATTAAAAAAAAAAGAAAAATACTGATTATATAAAAAATAAAGACAACTATAAAAACTGCTTATAAAAAGTAGAAACTGATTAAAAAAAAAAAAAAAAACTGATCCACTAGATAACAAAGTTATATGAGAAACTGATAACTGAAAAACTAGATAGGATAAAACTGAAAATTGATAAACAAAAAAAAAATAAAAAAATAAAAATACAAACTTTAAAATTAAAAAAAATAGAAAAAATTGATAAAAATATAGAAATTGATAAAATTGATAGATTAAAAAAATAAAAAAATTCAAACTTTTTATAAAAAATACAAACTTTTTAATATTTAAGCATGATTAAATCAAAACCCATCAAAATCAAAAAGAAATAAAAGCAAGAATAAACCAATCAAACCTTGGCTCTTGATACCAATTGAAGGTCTACGTAATTAATGGCCTATTCTACATGATGGATTTGATGGATTAATATGGTTGATTAATTAGATAAATATAAGGAAATGAAGGAAGGAGATGGAGGAGTAGAGAGAGAAAGGAGAGAAGGGAGAGAAGTAGAGAGAGAAAGTTAAGATGGAATTGATTAATGTGTAAAAATGGACAATCAACAACCCCTCCTAACATGCTAGGAGGGGATATATATAGCCCACCCTACATGGGGCTATATGGACTATACACTAATTAAATAGATCACGAGCCCATTACATAATTATCGTTGGAGCGACCGATCCTTCATAAATACGTAAAAACGTATTTCTAACAATTATACTATAAAAAAAACATGATTCATATACCTCTATACAGCTAGAGCATTTTTTCTCCTTCACTCATATAAATTTTCTTAAGATTTTAAATAATAAAGGTTAAAATTATTCTTTTTAACTATTTAATACACTATACGAGTACCTGTGCATAGCGGCGGAATTGCCTGACGGCAGATAATTAACAAAACGTTATATTATGGTAAGATCCAAGTATAATTACAAAGTGTTGTAACATGTGATAATTAAATTTAAATAAAATATCTAATACCAAACAACCCGAGTTGATTCGAACCCGGCCGGGTCAACCAAAATCACACTCCTAATTGCATAGCTTTAACCAGAATCACACTCCTAGTCGCATAGGTTTAATACAGAATATTGTATTCTTCAATAAATTTAATAATATATGTTTTTTATAGTCGAGTACTCATTTTAGTTGTTTTTCAAAAAAGTACTCATTTTTTATGACGGTCGTGTATAATTTTTTGTTAAAAATTGATTTGATTTATCTTTGTGTGCGTTGTAAAGTTTTCTTTAAAATTTGATTTGGTTGATTCTTATGTGTGTATAATTTTTGTTTCGATTTTGGTCATTTTTAATGTCCAATTGTTTTTTTTATTATGCATATGCTTGTGCTTTTAACACATATTCATTTTTGTGCCCTTTTTATAGGTTTTATAGACATCTATTTTGGCTAAAGTTAAACTGATAATCCATAATTCTTGTTTTAAATCGAAACCCGACCGGGTCTCGAGAACCAGGTTGACCGTTAGGTTATCTTAAGCAAACAAAACAAATCATAAAGAAAATAATCGATTAAAATGTTAATATTTATATTTTTAGCAAGGAATTTTTTGAACTAATTTGAGTAAGTATTATTGACCACCAGTTGTGGCATCTTCAAGGTTATTATTGCTACAAAAAATATGAAAAAAAGATGTGATAATAGATTTTTTTTTTAAATGAGTCTTCAGATATATATTAATCCACTACCAACACTTTTTTAAAACATACCCCAAATATGTATCGATTATAAATTTTCATTATTAACAGTTTTACACTATAAATTATTAATTTTCATGTTGTAATCTTTCGTTGGACATACTTCAAATATTTCTCTAGAACTTTTAATAGATCTGAAAAGTTGATTATATTTGTTTAGGTCTTTATTATTTGTCCTTGGTCAATGTTACTCTTTTTTATTATACATAACCTTGAACTTTATGCATGATTTCGATGCATCAAGAAACCAACTAAATAACCATTCCCAATGTGAATTCAAACTTCATTTCGAATCTCGAGATGCCAAACATGACTCGAAAGTCTTTTTATCTACTTTATGATATTTGGCTTACCACTTTTTGATTTCCAAAATTCGAATCTCGATATACAAAGCCTACATTATCTCTTCTTGGTGAAAGCCTTCCAACAAAATCGAAAGAATTACACCCTCAACACTTATGTAGTGGCTTTTATAGAAAATAAAAACTTTATAACAAAAGATACATAATGAACTTCATAACAAATATAAACTATTAAAATAAAACATACAATCTATACCAGGTTTTCTGGCAACACAATGTCAGCGGCTATTTTCCGGCGAGACAACAACTGAAGCTAAAGCTTATCTGGCGATTAAGCAACGGCTTCAATTTTCTGTTGACTTGGAAGTGACGAAGAAAACTGCTGTAAAATGTATATAAACTTATAACAAAAATTTTAATCAAACTTTATATCATACTTCAAAAAAATAAACTTAATGTAATAAAATTACCAACAAACAATTAACCTTTATACAATATTCCTTGCCACTGTAGCAAAATTATGTGGAAGGTTGAATGTTCTTGAAAAAACACAAAGAAAAAAGTTATTAAAAAGGTAAAATCATGGATCTATTAAAACATTAAGGATAACCTCAAAAACTGAATATACCTTCAATATTGTGGATGTTTCGGTTGAGGTTGACCTCCTCCGCGGCCATTCAATGAAGATGCGACACATTGACGACGGCGAATCATAGACGACGGTTTCCTGGAAAAAAAATATTAATATTGAAAAAGACCTGTAAAAAAACCATTATAATAGTTCTATAAAAACCTAGATCTATATGTTAAATTGACAGATCTATAAAAAAAACTTAACTAAAACTCATAGATCTATGGTAAAACTCCAACAATACCTCAATATTGAAAAACTTTTGTGGGTTTCGGCGGAGTAGTGTGGTGAAGTCGAGAGGTGGTGAGGTCCAGTGGGACGAGGTCGGGCTGTGATGGGTGGTACTTGAGAGTGTAGGGTGTGTGTGTGTTTTTATGTGAAATAAAAATACTATGAAAGTGAATGGACGGAGGTTGATTGTTCATGGGGTATTTATTTGTATGACAGGTTTGTTTGGGACGGCAGCGGTAGCCGCCGGTGGTGGGACGGCAGCCAGGTGATCTAGAGAGAATTTGAGTTTTGGAGTAGAGAGAGTGGATTGTGGTTTTATTGTGTTTTAGAGAGAGAGAGAGTGGATTGTGATGTGTGCATGTTTATTTGGTTAAATATGGATGTATTTGTTTATAGCATAGAAGTATATGCATATTTTGTCTTTTTATGAAGAGTGATAAGTTGGTATTAGAGTTTGTACCGATGTCAAATGGTTGATGGTTGCTATAATATGGCCCAATACATTTTTGGTAGGACCAATGTTAAGTAAAAATAATTATGTTCATTTTATTAATATCGTAATATTAATTTTCAACATTCAACATTTCAACATTCAACATCCAACCAATTTGATGTAGCCTTTATAAAGTAGTAGAGATAAATACATCAATTCAATACATATAATCATTCTTAAGAAACATTCTCACTCAAAACTCAAAAGTATAAGTATATTATTTTTGTTGTCTCAAAATTACATTTCACAAAAAAATATATAATTTAAAAAAATGTATTCATTATTGTTTTTTATTTATTACTTTTTAACATAAATAATAATTTTACTCTTCGTTAACTAATTAAGGGTCCGTTTGCTTTGTAGATGAGTTTTACTTTGGAAGTGGGTTTATAAAGTGGGAGGTTTAGAAGTGTGTAATATTTAGATTTGATGTATGTTTTGGTGAGAGAAAATATGTACTCTATTAAAGTATAAATATTATATATTATAAAATAGTATTTATAATTTAAAATTGTATTATAATATTATAAAATTAATATATTACACTGTTAATAATATGTATGAAAGAGAAAAAGATAGAATAAAGGTAGGGGGCCCACCAGAAAAACAAAGCTGTCAAAAATGTTGAGTATAAGGGCATAATTTTAAAAAGTTCTCAAACTAGGGAGTGAGTATCGATTTTAAAGCCTTTATTTTTCACCAAACAACTTTTTTTGTTGTAATCCAAGGTTAACAGTGGCAATGCCCTGAAACCAAACACGCCCTAAAGTCTTTTTTTTAAATTTTGTAATAATAATTCTAAATAAATGTAATATATATCTTTTTTTTTGGAACAACTAGAATTTCATTAAAAGCTCGAAAGAGAACTAAACACAAGGCAGTCTCCAAGTTGGAGAAAAGCCAAGTGAAATACAAAAAAAATCAATTGAAATACTATACAAAACACCTTAAAGAATCCCAAATCCTAAATCCCAAGACACAACAAAAACTTTATAACGAATCAATGCTCATGGTACAAGATGATTTATCACCCAATTCCTACAACTCAGATATTTTTAGGACTCGTGTTGGATAACCAAAACAAAAAAGGTTTTGCACCTTAACGAAAATGTCTTCATGAAGGCAAGAGAAAGAAGTCTGGAAGACACCATTACACCAATCCCAAATTTTCACATAAACTACTCATTGAAAAATTTATTGGTTAAAGAGGGAACCAGAGGAACAAATTCCACAAGCTCGTGAAAAGAGGAGAAAGCTGGTGGGTTAAATTTCCAACAGCTCCATATTTTGGGCCAAATCAAATTCGCCTTTAGGCGTACTAAGAGAAAATGATGTCAATTATTCGTAGATGCATTACACAACACCCAAATGCAAGAAACTATTGGCACACCTCGAGCATCAAGGTTGGAGAGGGTCGTGAGATGATCATTCAAAGCCCTCCAAACACATTATTTACCTTCTTCGACACCCATGAGTTTCAATTTACATGAACCATCATTACATTTTTTCCAAGGCTGATTGAATCAATGAGCTTGGAAGCGTTTTAACAGTAAAAACACCACCAGGATCAAGGTCCCATATCCCACCCATCCATGTAACTCGGGTATAAAATGAGGCCGCTAATAAGCTAAGATAACCCGATTATATCGTCCAAAGCATGTCCTCTAGGATCAAAACGCCAATATTATTTACAAGACCATCTACCATTTACTAAGATACGCCTCTCATTAACATGACATTCTTTATGAGTTTCAAGAGCATGGAGACGAGGGAACCGATATTTGAGACGTTGAACCTCTTTGAGCCAAACATCATGCCAAAAGAGTACGCCAACCCCACTTTTTACATTTCTCATAAATGAATTACGAAATGGGATGCCAAGAGAATCGATTACCAAGCTTGCACTACACTTTCCTAAAGACCCTCTATGATCCTAGTACCAACAACCGAATCAAAGCCACCGTCATCGGCATGAAGACGAGTGATGACCTTACACAAAAGAGCATCTTTTTCACCGTGGAATCTCCACCTCCATTTGCATAGGAAACTTAAGTTTCTTGCTTTTATGCTTCTAAACCTAACACGCTATTTTAAAAGTTGTGGAGCACACTTTGCCATTTCACCCGCGAAATTCCTTTTGTTTCATCCTTAAATCCCTAAGAATCTTCTCTTTTTCGGTTCAAATATTTTTAGAACACTTGCAGGGGCTCTAAAAAGTGAAAGATAATATAGAGGTAAACTCCTAAGAACTTATTCGGAGAGAGTAAGACGACCACCGATTGATAACATTTGAGACTTCCAAGTTGAAAGTCTAGAAGAAAAACGGTATAATACCTCACTCTAGTTAACCCTTTTGAACATACTATTACCAACTAGAAGGCCCAAATAGCATAATGAAAGGTTATCATGAGAAAAATTCACCGAGTTAGCAACATTAATGATGTAAAACTCGCATACTTTTACCATGAACAGTACACTTAGTAAAAGTATGTACAAACTAAAACTTTTCTTTTATAGCACGAACACGTGTCACGGATATTAATTACAGAAATTACGTACGTGTTATTACACGATAAGTATTAAGGACGTGATATTACACGATAATCATTAACCATAATAATTATAGTCACGAACATGAAATCATGAACGTTAAATCACGAACACGTAACTATGTATGTATTTATTATTGTGCGATAAATATCGTTTACATACAAGTATTAGTTACTACACGAATAATTAATTACGACATAACACGAAAACGCTAACGTATAAACACGTAAAATATTAGACATGAAAAACATACGGGTTTCCATTGTGGGCCCCTTATAGCTGCGGACACTACAAGACAAAGGAAGCCCAGACCCAGTTTGGTTCTAACTAAAATAAACAAAAAGGGAAAACCTTTTCATTCTAAAGAGTTTTCTAAAAAATAAAACCCTAATCCTCCTTGCCTCCTCTCCTTGGCCGCCGGCTACAACACACCACAAAGAGGTATTTGTTTGATTCTGGTTATTGGAAAACAAGTGTTAGTGTTCGTGTTATTGGTTCTAGTTTGATTCACGCATTCGGTAAACCTTTAATTCCTTTTCTTTTATTCTTTTTATTTAAATCAAGAACACATGAGCATGGGAATTATAAAAACAAGTAATAAACTTGTTAAAAATCATGGGAAAAATAAAAAGAATGTTTTTGGTTTGGCTGACGCAAGAACCGAGAACCTAAGCTCTCGGTGGTGGTTGTATCACCACCAACCGAGACCTAATGGTTTTGGTGTGAGGCTGTGGTGTCTCAGCAACAAGGAACAAGGACCCCGACGCAAGTCAGGGTGGCCTTGTGGTTGCTATGGGCTCGGCGCAACAGCAACAACACCACCGGCTCAAGCCGATGGCTGTTGTGGTCTTTCAATGGGAACACAAAGCAGGGCAGGGGCAATCACCGGCTTAAGCCGGTGGTGAATATGAACTAGCAGTGGCAACCGGCTAGGCCGGGTAGCCACTGCTAAGGGGGTGTTTGTTTTGGTCTGGTTCATGGGAAATTCTATCAGGTTCACGTTAGGTCTAAATTAAAAACACGGGTTCGGTTCATGGGTAGTTTTTACAAGTTATTAATTTTAACAAGTTATAATATTTTAACAAGAAAATTAAATTAATTAATTCATGGCTAGTAATTAATTTAATTTAACATGGACTTGGGTTATTATTATTTAGTGAATAATACATGTTTTAACCTAAGTATTTTATTATTTAATTTAGACTATAATATTAATTAATTATTTAAAACTTGGAATATAATTAATTAATAAACATAACTTAGGTTATAATTAATAAAATATTAATACATGTTTAACCTAAGTATTTTATATACCTTATTTAATTAAATCATATTTATATTTAATTAAATCATATAACCTATAGTTTATTTAAATAACATGATATTATTAATAAACTATACAAATAGTTATATGACTTATGATATTTAACCAGTAAACTTAAGCTTATATTATTAGCTTATTAATCCAGCTTATTTCTAAATATGGAAACTTTCTATTTCAGGAAACTTACTATTTTTGGAAACTTTTTGTTTTTAGAAATTGATCTATTTATAGAAGCTAATGTATTTTTGGAAAATTTCTATTTTAGGAAACCTGCTATGTTTAGAAAGTTACTTATTATTACACAACAAGTATAATAATACAAGAATACAAGTTAATACTTAATTAGAATACATGAAAGACATGATAAACACAGTATAACATTAAAATCAGTAAAACAAGACAAGAACATAGAAAACAAGCTAAGACATGATATAATCAGTTACGTACTCAGTAATCAGATCACTTATACATGTCCCTTATTTATGTAGCATTAGTGAGATCGGAGTAGGAATGTCATCCTTTCGTCTTTCTTCGTTCACTGGACATAAGGTACGGATTTCCCGTCCCTTCAGTATGGAGATTCTTTCCTTATTAGGATTTCCCATTTGCAGCCAACTGTTTTCCCAGTATTGTTTTATATGTTTGATTACTTATGTTAGTTTAAGATCCTAAGCCATATACATGTATGGCCAGTGTCACCTAGTTATTGAGGTACCATAACCATAACACTGGAGGCACCAGTGTTATGACTTACCCACGGTGAAGTGATTGCTCGTAGCGTCCCTTTACAGTTTTGGCCATTATATTATATTATCATGTGGGGCGTATGGGTTCATCCTAGTTACATGTTTTACAGGATTTTCATGGTGAATGCGATGTGTGCCTTGCATCCTTCACAAGGAGTTGATCTCTCCTACCCAGACTATTTAATTAGAGGCAACACCTCTAATTGCATGACGAGGTCTCCCCTCCAAGTATTTATGCACGGTGGAACCTCATGACCTATATGGGCTATTGGCTAATTAATACAATTTTCATATAAAAATTTAAGTCTTTTCAAACTATAAAACCAGTTTTATAAACATGGTCTAGGTTTTCCGGGACTTATACATTTCCGCTGCTATTAAGTCTTTATTATGTTTCAGTCATTCATAATATGTCATATATCCGTTCACTGGGCGTATTTGCTCAACCGTTACTTCCATTTCCATGTCTCAAAACGGTAGGTACCCATGGACAAACTCGAGCATTTGGAAGACGTGCATAGGATGGAAGCTGCCTTAGACGTCTTCTCCTTTTCGCCTTCATATACTTATGCTTGTTTGGACACCTGTCTTGTCCTCCTAGTTCATTTACTTATTCATTTTTGGGCTTATGTTTGGGAACCGATGTTTGATTTTGGTTTTCCCTTTGGTCATGTATGTTTTAGTACATATTACCTTGCATGCTTTAATGATACGCCATAAATATGCGTAACGATTCACTTATCAAAGTGGGGTGTTACAATTATGGTATTAGAGACAAGGTTTCGACCTGTAGGCTCTAGAACTCGACCTGTGACTAGTGGGTAGTCACTAGAAGCTTCCTAAGTCAACGCTTGTTATTCCACGTATTGATGTTTTCAGCACCGTATTATTTTAACCATGATGTTTCATCGGTATTGTTTTACTAATATGGATGAACAACCGTCATCCACACTTAGTTATGTGTCATTGTTTATGCATGATGTTCCTTGTGAACTGTAGCTAATGTGGACTGAACCCTAGTAGTTCATAATTGGTCACATAATTTTTTTCTGTTAAGTTTTAACAGCTGAGTTTCACTCATTTATTCCATGTATTATTGTTGCAGGTATTTTGATTAAGTAATGGTTGGTACAAGACTGACCATATTTCGTCGCATGTGCTTTTAATCGAATCATTTTGTTTAGGTGAACCGACCCATAGGCGTTCACCCAAACCCATGTCATTTTCATTATTATGCATCCATACACTATTTTCATGCATAAATTTTCATGTTTACATGCATAAATTTTTTTTGGTTATGTATTATGTCCTAATCAAATAAATCATGTTAAATTTTATTTTATGAACCGACCCATGGTCGTTCACACCAGCGATTTTTGGATTCATTTCATCATAGTCATAAATAATTATTTTTTATGTCCTCTCATTAGTTACTATGTCTCTTTAGGCCAAGTATGTTTTCATACTATAATGGTTAACTTCGTTTCATGCTGATTATGTTTTATACTCCTTCATGTTAAGTTTTTTCTATGTTTCTTCATGTTGATTTCGTCTTTATGCTGATTATGTCTTACGTTTCTTATGAGGATTATGCTTTCATCATGTTGATTATGCTTTCATGCAAGACAATGATGGATTTCATGTAATCCTGCTTTCACGATAGTCATGATTGGTTTTTATTAATCATGCTTTCATGCAAATCATCGTTGAATTTCGTTTAACCACACTTTTAGTGTTTCTCTATGCAACCAGAATGATGTCTATGCTAGAATTGCTAGGCTATCATGATGCTTATTCCAGTTCGGTTTTCTAACCGTTGAACCAATTAGTTCCTTTAAAAAATCATTTTAGATGATCGACCCATACCGATCATTTTATGTGCATTTCATGTGTAGTCCATGCACCATATTCCACGAGTACTCCATGTATCGTATTCCATGGGTATTACACGTACTGTAATCCATGTGTATTTCACTTACAATACTTCACAACTATTCACTTGTCGATTCTAAATCATCTCAAGCGTATTCCACTTGCTGATATTCTACAAGATTGCTGATGCCGCTCATAGTTTGGAGATGTTACTAACGGTTGATGCTGCTGATTTTTGAGACGCTACGAGATGCTGATGTTGTTCACAACCTGGAGATCTTACAACACGAAGACAAATGCGTTAGATCAAAGCGATCGGACGAGAAGATGCTTCACCACCAAACAATTTCCATCACAACCCATGTCCCTAATTCTTAGTTACATGTCACACGTCATTCAGTTGTCTTTTCAGTCATATGAGTGAGAACAAGTACCAGCCGGCCACTCAGCTGAATGGTTACATGAATCCCAGTCATGAGAATGACCGTCATGGAACTGATAGACAAGACGATAGTAACCACTATTGTGACAACAACTATCCTAGCAATCGTAACAGAAGCTCCGGTCACGGACGTGATCAGAAATACAAGGGTCAACAGTCCAACCGATTCGCCACCTCTGGCACGATAACCTAAGATTTGTAGTTTTATTTATATCACACCTCGAGACACATGTCAAGACATCAGTCAAGACACATGTCTCACGTATATTTTCCGAAGACGCATGTCAAGACACATGTCATACGTATATTTCCCAAGACACGAGTCAGGACACATAACTCACGTCCATTTCTGGAACATCCCTAAGAAATTTAGGGTACCCTCCAAGGGGTATACTCATTTTGTTGTGCCATGTACTAATCTGGCCACGAGGATTTCAGTACCATAACTAATAAGTGTGAAAACACTTATCCTTTTACCACTTATTTCCAATAATAACAAGACCAAAACGTGTATTTTATGTCGTAAAAGTCGGAATTATGCGTGGTTTGTGTTTTTATTGTGTTTTAGGATCAAAATATGAAAAAAGAAGAAAACATGGGCTTTCACGGGCTTTTATCGAAGAAAACGGGAAAAGACGAAGTCAAAAGATCAAGAGTGCAAAAAGAACGGAAGTCCAAGACCTATTCTGAAGATTTATCGAAGAAAAAGTCTAAAGACGGAAGTTTAACGAAGTCAAAGAACTTAAGTCTAATAGAAGAAGAAAATTAAAAGACAAGTTCAAATCCCGAGACGACATCGAGAAAAGACAAAGAATTAAAGTCGAGTCGAGAAGACGTGAAGAAAGAAAGAAAGAAGATGCAACACATGCACTCCTTCCACCTTCCCTATAAATACCCTCCTAATACACATTAGGAGGGTGTTAGTTAGTCTTTAATTTTTAGTTTTTCATTTTTTTCACTTTTCTTTCTAGTTTTAGAGAGAGAAAGTCTTAAACTTTCTCTCACTAAGTTTCATCTTTTCTCTTAATCTTTCAAGATTAAACATTTGTATTGCTTATTTTTTATGAATCAAGTTCTATTTAAGCTTTTAATCTTTCATCTCATTCTACCCTTCTTTGATTTTAGATTGATTTTGGTGCGAATTTCATATGATCCGTGTTGTTCTTAATGATTTCGTGCTTAAAAAGTTAATCTTTTGATCATTACTTAAGTTTTCATTTGATTAAGCTTTAAGACTTTTGTGCTTATTGGCTTATTTTTATGATTAGCTTATTTACCTTTTAAAAAGTTTTCTTAAAAAGTTCATGTTTTTATTGTTTGATCCAAAAGTTTGTTTATTTTCGAGTTAGATAAGTTGATAATAGTGCTTATTTGATCTGGTTTAGCTTTGATTCGTTCAAGTTTGGTGAGAGCTTATTAATCATAGCTTATTACTAGCTTATAACCGAATCCCACATAAATCGGAAAGGGATTAAACCCCTTTCCGATCGTGATATTCCGAGCAGACAACACACCCCTCTTTCCGATTGAACAATCGGAAAAGGGTTTTGAGTGTTTCCGATCAGCCCCTCTGTTATTCCGATCAAGTGATCGGATTAGGGTTTAGTATTCTGATCAGAACCATTATTAGCATATTCCGATTAGTCTTTATCCCATATTCCGATCTGACTCCATCTTGTAACATTCCGATTGGTGATTTTTGTTATATTCCGATTAGAGTTATTCCTAAACATTCCGATTGGAGGATATACTCAGTATTCCGATCTGGACCTAATTGCCAATATTCCGATTGCCCCAATTTTGCAACATTCCGATCAAAGGATCGGAATACATTCCGATTCCCCCCTTGTTGATTATTTCGATTGATGTTATTTTAGATTATTTCGATCATGGGTTTTGAGCTATATTCCGATTAGGGTTTATTTACTTTATTGTTTTTATAAAGATTTTTAAGTGTTAGTTTTATTTAGTGTGCTAGTATTTTTCTAATATTGCCTTTAGTTTTTCAAGCATTTAATTTTAACTAGTCATTTTATTTTTAATCTTTATACTTCTACTTTACTCAACGACATTTTTCTTACTTGCTAATAGTTTAAAATAGATAATCAAAACAAAACCATTCTCTTGTTCACCAAAAGACGATTGAGTCGCACTTTAGACCGGTTATCAATTCGAAAGACTTTGGGACAACAATATTTTATACTTAGCCAAAAGCCGAGTATTAAATGGCGCCGCTGCCGGCTCTTTTCGTTACGATTAATGGTTTCTAGTGAGAGACGCATTGAATTTTGGGATCCGTTCTTTGAACGTTAGTTTCCTTGCTTTAAAAATTTTCAAAAATCCTAAAAAATATAAAACTTTTCAAAAATACAAAAACATTGAAAAATCATAAAAAGCAATTCTTTTCCAAAGGTTTTGCACAAAAAAGATTATATAGATATTCTCTGTGTATATTTTTCTTCTGCAAGTGTATGCGTACTAGATCTTCGAACTATTCTGAGCCCGAGACTCGTGAAGATCTAGATATGGCTGGTGTTAATAATAATAATAATAACCCACCTCTACCCAATTTGAACAACAACAACAACAACAACAATGTCCCCCTACCTGATTTACGAACAATGGAGGAATTGTGTCAACCCACCATGAACGGACGCGGAGGCCCGATTGCGCCAATGCACGTCACGGCTCAGGATTTTTCGTTGAAGCATCAAATGATCCAGCAAGTGCAAACTAACCCATTTCGTGGAATTCTGGATGATGATGCCAACAAACACCTCGAAAAATTCATTATCATAACCCAAAGCATGAAGTGCCCCGGAGTTTCTATGGATGACCTTCGCCTTCAACTCTTTCCCCACTCGCTTTCTCACCATGCCGAAAAATGGTTTGACCGTCTTCCTAAGAATTCTATTCATACGTGGAATGACATGACTCAACGCTTTTTATCGCGCTACTTCCCTCCATCCATGGTCACTAGCCTTCGTAACCAAATCAGTGGATTCATGCAAGACAATGATGAATCGCTCTTCGATGCTTGGGAATGATACAATGATTTGATCGACCGCTGTCCAAATCACAACATGCTCCCCGTCACTCTCATTGATACCTTCTACAATGGTCTCACTTTTCGTGATCGTGACACGATCAATGCCGCCGCCGGTGGTACTTTTATGAAAAGGAGACCGGAGGAGTGTAGAGAATTGATTAAAAACATGACTACTCACCACAAGAATTGGGATTCATCCGCATCCTCAAGATCTAACTCGAGAGTCAATGTTTCTTCTACTACTTCCAATCCTGAGATGACTGAAATTTCTCGACAACTCGCTGAGATGAACAAGAATTTCATGGCCATGGCCACAAACCACTTTCAACAAGCTAAAGCCGTCACTGTTTCTTGTGACACATGTGGTGGTCCTCATTCTTATAATGATTGTCCTTCTACCCATGGCAATTTTTCTGAAAACGTTAACGCAGCTTACGGTACTTATCCCACGGGAGGCTATCAAGCTCGCCCTCAAGGAGACCGTAGCTTGCTCAGTTATCGTTCAAACAATTATCTTGCTCCACTCGGTTTCCCTCCTGCAAACCAAAACCAACAACAAATCTATAACCAAAACAACCAATCCCAACCTCGTGCTAATAATCAATATCAATCCCAAAGAAACCCATACCCAACTCAAGGAAATTCTCAAGCTTACCAAGCTCCACCTCTCAATCAACCGATGGCAGTGAGTCCAGACGTCGAGACATTTATGAAGACTAATCGGGAGATGGTGACGAATCTTCAGAGTCAAGTCCGCAACTTGAAGGGAGAAATGGCGAAACAAGGGAACGATATTCGAGCCGAGCTAAGGAATGACATGGAAAAACACAACAATGAAATTCATGCAAACACGAGAGACTCTTTCAATACTCAAGCGGTTAACCTTCGTGATATGATTGGTTCGCTCATCCAAGGTAATCAACCCTCTTCTTCGGGTACTCTTCCGAGTAATACCGTTGCGAATCCAAGAGGGGAGATGAAAGCAATCACCACTCGTAGTGGAAAAGGTCATATGGAACCCGAGCTTCCTACACCTCCACCCGTGATTGTGAACAAGGAAAAAGAGCAACTTTCCTCACCTCCTTCACCTTCTATCCCCATTTCCCCACCACCCGTGGTTGTGAGTGATCCTATTCCCCTAAAGCCTTCTTCTTCATCCAATATACCTTATCCTTCAAGGTTGAGGAAAGAGAAGCAAAAGAGCAAGGATGATATTCAGGTTTCAAACTTTCTAAAAATGTTTAAACAATTGAATTTTAACATCTCCTTTGCCGAGGCTCTCGCTCACATGCCTAAATAAGCTAAGATGTTTAAAGATCTTCTAAGTGATAAGGAAAAGCTTCTTGACATTGCTCAGACCCAACTTAATGAGAACTGCTCCGCAATACTCTTAAGGAAATTGCCCACCAAACTTGGTGATCCGGGTCGCTTCTTGATTCCTTACAACTTCCCGGGAGTAGAGAATTGCATGGCCCTAGCCGATCTAGGTGCCAGTATCAACTTAATGCCTTTAAGTGTTTGGAAGCAATTATCTCTCCCCGAGCTGGTCCCCACCAAAATGACTTTGGAATTAGCCAACCGTACGGTTGCTTATCCAGTGGGGATAGCCGAAGATGTCTTTGTTGGCGTTGAAAAATTCACCTTCCCGGCGGATTTTGTCGTCGTTGACTACGAGATGGACCCCCGTGTTCCATTAATCGTTGGACGTCCCATCCTGAGGACCGGTCGCACTCTCATTGATGTAGCCGCGGGCGAAATAATCATGAGAGTTGGTGACGATAAAATTGTCTTCAACATGGGTAAGATTTCTAAGCAACCTTATTCGTATGAGAGTGTTAATGCTATTGATGTTCTCGATGAGGCTTGTGAAGAACATTTTCATGATGCTTGCAAAAGTACTCTCTTCTCTACCCAATGTTGAGACCGTTGCCTCAATTGCTCCGGCATTGACTCCTTTTGGAGAAAGTGATTTGGATGATTTCGAAGCTAGCTTGGGTCCTCTCGATATTAAGTATGATAATTCGTCCACCGATTGGGATGAAGACATTCGTACTATTGAGAGACTTCTCAATGAAGACCCGTTTTCTCCTCCTTCTCCTAAAGAGGTGACTAATGATGATCCATCATTAGTTTCACCATCTATTGAGGATCCTCCCACTCTTGAGCTTAAGGACCTACCTCCTCATCTTGAGTACGTTTTCCTTGAAGACAACGAGAAGTTACCGGTCATCATCGCGAAGGACCTGCAAGAAGAAGAAAAAGCCCGAATCATCGCCGTGTTGAAGAAGCATAAACGAGCTATCGCTTGGAAAATCTCCGACATTCGCGGAATTGATCCTCACTTCTGCACACACAAAATTCTCATGGAGGACGACTTTAAGCCCACAATTCAAAGCCAACGAAGGGTGAATCCTAAAATCCATGAAGACATCAAAAAAGAGGTTATCAAACTTCTTGATGCGGGTATGATTTACCCTATTTCAGATTCACCATTGGTTAGTCCAGTCCATTGTGTGCCTAAGAAAGGAGGTATCACCGTTGTGCCCAATGCAAACAACGAGTTGATTCCTACCCGTCTCGTTACTGGGTGGAGAGTTTGTATAGACTACCGCAAACTCAATGATGCCACGAGAAAGGATCATTTCCCTCTACCTTTTATGGACCAAATGCTTGAACGTTTAGCGAGTAATGAATATTACTGCTTTCTTGATGGTTTCTCGGGTTATTTCCAAATACCCATCGATCCCCAAGATCAAGAGAAGACAACATTCACTTGTCCCTATGGCACATTTGCTTACAAACGAATGCCTTTTGGCTTATGCAATGCCCCCGGGACTTTCCAAAGGTGCATGTTGGCTATCTTCCATGACATGGTTGAGCAAACCATGGAAGTCTTCATGGATGATTTCTCGGTCTTTGGGGATTCCTTCTCTTCTTGCCTTGCCAATTTGGAACGTATGCTTAAGCGGTGCGAAGACACTCGCCTTGTTCTGAATTGGGAAAAATGCCATTTTATGGTAAAAGAAGGCATTGTGCTAGGACACAAAATCTCTAAAGCCGGTCTTGAAGTCGACCGTGCTAAAGTAGATGTCATAGCCAAATTACCTCCACCTTCAACCGTAAAGGGTGTGAGAAGTTTTCTGGGTCATGCGGGCTTCTAACGTCGATTCATTCAGGATTTCTCTAAAATCGCTCGCCCGATGACCCACCTCTTGGAAAAAGATACTCCTTTTATCTTTTCTAAAGAGTGTCTCGAAGCCTTCAATCTTCTTAAGGATAAGCTAACTAAGGCACCGGTCTTGGTTACCCCTAATTGGGAGCTGCCTTTTGAATTGATGTGCGATGCTAGCGACTTTGCTATTGGTGCGGTTTTGGGCCAACGAGTGAATAAACACTTCCAACCAATCCACTATGCTAGCAAAACAATGACACAGGCTCAATTGCATTATACGACAACCGAAAAAGAGCTTTTAGCTGTTGTCTATGCTTTTGAGAAATTTCGCCCCTATCTTGTTTTATCCCCCACCATCGTATACACGGACCATTCCGCGTTGAAGTACTTGATGACAAAGCATGATTCTAAGCCAAGACTTCTTCGCTGGGTTTTACTCCTTCAAGAATTCAACATTGAAATTCGTGACAAGAAGGGTGCTGAAAACCTGGCTGCGGATCATCTGAGCAGACTTGAGGATCCATATCAAGGGGATCATCCGAACAAAGAGATCAATGACTCCTTCCCCCTTGAGACCTTAATGTCTATAAATCTCAATCTTGATGACACCCCGTGGTTTGCGGACATTGCAAACTACTTAGCGGGTGGTATTCTCATCAAAGGGTTAACATCCCAATAAAAGAAGAAGTTCTTGAATGATGTTAAGACTTAGTTTTGGGATGACCCTTTTCTATTCAAAAAATGTGCTGATCTGATCATTCTTCGATGTGTTGACGGACCGGCAGCTTTTGACATTCTCTAAGCTTGCCACAAAGGACCCACCGGTGGTCACTTTGGTCCCAACTACACCGCTAAGAAAGTGTTCGATTCTGGATTCTATTGGCCCACCATTTATCGTGACGCTCCCGAAATGGTTAAACATTGTGATGCTTTCCAACGCCAAGGCAAGATCACACATAAGGATGAGATGCCTCAAAATTTCATACAGGAATGTGAAATCTTTGACGTATGGGGCATCGACTTTATGGGGCCATTTCCATCATCCAAAGGGAACAAGTACATCCTCGTCGCAGTTGACTACGTTCCTAAATGGGTTGAAGCTAAGGCTCTCCCTACGAACGATGCGAGGGTGGTTGTGAACTTTTTGAAGCAGCTTTTCGCTCGATTCGGCGTTCCTCGTGCTATCATCAGTGACCGCGGGACTCATTTTTGCAATGATCAATTTGCAAGAGTCATGGCTAAGTATGGTGTCAATCACCGTCTTTCCACCGCCTATCATCCCCAAACCAATGGGCAAGCCGAGATATCCAACCGTGGATTGAAGCAAATTTTGGAGCGTACTGTGGGAGAGCATCGCGCCGCGTGGGCCGATAAGTTAGATGATGCTCTGTGGGCTTTCCGTACTGCTTACAAGACCCCGATCGGTTGTACACCTTATCGTCTTGTGTACGGGAAAGCATGCCACCTTCCCATCGAGCTGGAACATAAGGCGCATTGGGCCTTGAAGTGGGCTAACTTCGACATCAACAAAGCCGGTGATCATCGCAAGATTCAACTCAACGAGCTAAATGAACTAAGGAATGAAGCTTATGAGAACTCGCTGATCTACAAGGAGAAGACCAAGATCATTCATGACGTAAAAATCAAGAACCGAGAGTTCCACGTTGGTGATCAAGTCTTACTTTTTAACTCTCGGTTGAAGATCTTCTCTGGCAAGTTGAAGAGCCGTTGGTCTGGTCCATTCACCGTCGCCAAAGTCTTTCCATATGGGACCATTGAGCTTTCTCAGCCGAATGGGCCCAATTTCAAGGTGAATGGCCAGCGTTTGAAGCTGTACTTTGGTGAGGACATCTCTCAAGAGATGATTCCATCCCTCACCACGTTCCCCATGAACTAAAATTGGGTCTAGTCAGGCTCGTGACTCAGTGAACAAAAACAAGCGCTTCTCGGGAGGCAACCCGTGATCTATCCTTCACTGCTTTCATAATAAGTGTAGGGGGAGCCCCGTATGTGTTTGTTGTCTTGTTTCTTGTGCTGTGCAGGGATTAAAGCTTCAAAGATTCACCTTGATGACTTTTGACGAACCGTGATACCGTGTTCCCATCTTCCCGGTTCTATCCTAAACTCTTGTGATTCAATATTTCATATTTTAAATATGTTCACATTGAATTCACTTTAGTTGTCCTTTCCTTAGCAAGATTTAAACAAAGTGCACAATGTCATAAGTGTAGGGGAGTTTACTCCCACATGCTTAAACATTGAGGACAATGTTTATCTCAAGTGTAGGGGGGACTTCTATCGAAGTAAGTGGTATTTTCTATGAATTTGCCCTCATTTTAACCGGAAAATTTGATTTTTCAAAATTTTTCAAAATTTTTAATCTATTTTGGCCTAGTTGTATAGTTGTATTTGCCTTTGTTATGATTATTTTCTTTCCATTGCTAGAATAATTCTTCAATAAAGTGGTTTTAGATTTTTCTTAGTCGTGAACATTTTGACTCAACCCGAGTTTACTTACCTAAGTTTACTCTAGCTAGTATCCTTAACGTGTTTAAGTCAAGTTTTGCTAGGCTTTTATATAGGGAGCTATAAAACGCGAAAGTCTTAACTCTCACGGGTTAAAACAAGAACTTTTCGCAAGTTCCTATAATTGACCCTAGAGAGTCGTTTATCAAGGGAACTTTAAAATACGATTTCTAAAACTTGAAAAAGTCTAAGAATTTGCAAGATGCTATAGGCGACTCGAAAACCCAAAACTTTGATTTAATAGGCTAAGCATCCACGAGTCTCATTCCTTGAGATTTTAAACTGTGGAGAACGAGAGATGATAGAGTCAATTATAAGTTCGGTATTCTTTCGTGAATTTATGTGAGTTAATTATAAGCCTATTCTCCCTTCTCTTGTTAATAAATTTATCTGCAATAAATAAGGTTGTACGATTTAAAAGGTTACTTACCTTCTAGCCCCAGATCGTTTAAAAGTTGCTCGGTACGGATTAGAGTTCATAGCCAAGGCATAACTTATTGAAGCGGTATGCGAAGATTGGCGAGTCCGAAAAGGCCCTAACAAGGCATGAGGGCTACATTTTGTTGCTAAAAGATCCAAAAGTGATGTGAAGAATCATTTATCGAAAATCAATATGAAGGATCGAGATACACGACGAAAAGCAAATACTTCCCAAAAGATTGGAGAAGTCTATCCAAAAAGACCCTGACAAGGTATGAGGATAAATAGATCCAAGTCCTAAAAGGAGGCGGATCGTTGTATATCAAAGTCCAAAATAAAGATTGGAGAAAAATGAAGAAGTCGTGGTCCAAATATGAAGAATCTCTCAAAACTCCAAGTGAAGAAATTCATATTATGAAGAGAAGACCATTATTTCAAGAACGTCTCTCAAAGATTTGAAGTATGAAGTCGCTGCCAAATATCGGTCCAAGAAAGGTCTCAAATCGTGAAGCGAGTTATGCCAAGATATGAACTTTATGAGGTCCCGAGAAGCAGTTTTAAAAGATTTGGTCCTTTAGCTAACTATTGATTAAATCATGCACTTTATTTTCGGCCTAAATAACTATCGAAATAAGTCAAACAATGCATCCTCGTGATCATTCAAGACAAAAATAAAATATAAGAGATACACCTAGGAATAAGGGAGACTAAGTGAATAATTGGCCCACATGAGTTCGTGATAGTTTGCTAACTTATAATAACAATGATCTCGTTTTTAAGCTTGGTATGGGGAACGTGAAACTTGAGGATGATAAACGTTCATGGCAGCCAAAACCCAATGTAAGTTTTTAATTTCTTTACTTGTTTATATCCTTTTATGTTTAGTATTTAATAAAGGCCAAGGTGGGTTATTTATGATGGAGAATGTAAACCGTGCTTTAAAATTAATGCATTGCATGAGGGCATTGCAATGGTCAAGTGTAGGGGATTTAATAAGTGTGAAAACACTTATCCTTTTACCACTTATTTCCAATAATAACAAGACCAAAACGTGTATTTTATGTCGTAAAAGTCGGAATTATGCGTGGTTTGTGTTTTTATTGTGTTTTAGGATCAAAATATGAAAAAGGAAGAAAACACGGGCTTTCACGGGCTTTTATCGAAGAAAACGGGAAAAGACGAAGTCAAAAGATCAAGAGTGCAAAAAGAACGGAAGTTCAAGACCTATTCTGAAGATTTATCGAAGAAAAAGTCTAAAGACGGAAGTTTAACGAAGTCAAAGAACTTAAGTCTAATAGAAGAAGAAAATTAAAAGACAAGTTCAAATCCCGAGACGACATCGAGAAAAGACAAAGAATTAAAGTCGAGTCGAGAAGACGTGAAGAAAGAAAGAAAGAAGATGCAACACATGCACTCCTTCCACCTTCCCTATAAATACCCTCCTAATACACATTAGGAGGGTGTTAGTTAGTCTTTAATTTTTAGTTTTTCATTTTTTTCACTTTTCTTTCTAGTTTTAGAGAGAGAAAGTCTTAAACTTTCTCTCACTAAGTTTCATCTTTTCTCTTAATCTTTCAAGATTAAACATTTGTATTGCTTATTTTTTATTAATCAAGTTCTATTTAAGCTTTTAATCTTTCATCTCATTCTACCCTTCTTTGATTTTAGATTGATTTTGGTGTGAATTTCATATGATCCGTGTTGTTCTTAATGATTTCGTGCTTAAAAAGTTAATCTTTTGATCATTACTTAAGTTTTCATTTGATTAAGCTTTAAGACTTTTGTGCTTATTGGCTTATTTTTATGATTAGCTTATTTACCTTTTAAAAAGTTTTCTTAAAAAGTTCATGTTTTTATTGTTTGATCCAAAAGTTTGTTTATTTTCGAGTTAGATAAGTTGATAATAGTGCTTATTTGATCCGGTTTAGCTTTGATTCGTTCAAGTTTGGTGAGAGCTTATTAATCATAGCTTATTACTAGCTTATAACTGAATCCCACATAAATCGGAAAGGGATTAAACCCCTTTCCGATCGTGATATTCCGAGCAGACAACACACCCCTCTTTCCGGTTGAACAATCGGAAAAGGGTTTTGAGTTTTTCCGATCAGCCCCTTTGTTATTCCGATCAAGTGATCGGATTAGGGTTTAGTATTCCGATCAGAACCATTATTAGCATATTCCGATTAGTCTTTATCCCATATTCCGATCTTACTCCATCTTGTAACATTCCGATTGGTGATTTTTGTTATATTCCGATTAGAGTTATTCCTAAACATTCCGATTGGAGGATATACTCAGTATTCCGATCTGGACCTAATTGTCAATATTCCGATTGCCCCAATTTTGCAACATTCCGATCAAAGGATCGGAATACATTCCGATTCCCCCCTTGTTGATTATTTCGATTGATGTTATTTTCAATTATATCGATCATGGGTTTTGAGCTATATTCCGATTAGGGTTTATTTACTTTATTGTTTTTATAAAGATTTTTAAGTGTTAGTTTTATTTAGTGTGCTAGTATTTTTCTAATATTGCCTTTAGTTTTTCAAGCATTTAATTTTAACTAGTCATTTTATTTTTAATCTTTATACTTCTACTTTACTCAACGACATTTTTCTTACTTGCTAATAGTTTAAAATAGATAATCAAAACAAAACCATTCTCTTGTTCACCAAAAGACGATTGAGCCGTACTTTAGACCGGTTATCAATTCGAAAGACTTTGGGACAACAATATTTTATACTTAGCCAAAAGCCGAGTATTAATAACCGACGTATTATACGCGCTTGGACACACAGGACTTGTTTTGCGCGTCAAAGGCAAAACACATTCAGTAAGATCTGTCACGCTTACTTCATGACGCTTTCATTTCTTGACTTCATATTTCCTATACCCATGACCATAAAGGACGTCATTCGTATAACCCATTTATATGAAAATTTTCCTCAGTATAATGATAAGATCCTATCTGCTAAAGTACTTCCCTAGGAGAGATGCGAGTTAAATATGCTTTTTATTATGGACTAAGAACAACATCCCATACTACGGTTAGTCGCCATTCATATCAGATTATGTAGAGCGGTGTTCAGGCTCCTGAATACATTCAACATGATTTTTCATCAAGAAAATCTGTACAAATAATATGCTTTACAAGCACATGTTTGTTGTTCCATGGCTGCGAAGATTCCAACTATTATTGATGACACGACTTCTGAAGTCCCTTACTCATAACCAGCCGATTATTCCAGAATCTTACCACATGTATTCCAGAGTAACCTTCTAGGAGAGGGACAGTAACATGAGATTATGTGATGACTACCGTCGATTTGAACAAATCACCCTTCATAACCGTTATCCTCCTCCACGTATTGAAAATGTGTGTGAGCGACCATAGAGTACTAAACCCTTTTCCAAGATCGACTCATTATCATGCTGCCAGCCTTGGCGAGTGAAAGAGCAAGACATTTCCATGACTGCTATTCGTACACGATTTGGTCATGCTAGATTCATGATTTTGTATTACTCTCATAAATGCTCCAACAACATTATGGACTTAATAAATTGAGTTTCCATGAACTCATAAACAAATTCATTAGCGTTTTCATCAAGGACAACTTGATTTTCTCTAAGTCTAGAGAAGAGCAAGAAGACCATATTTGCACTATGTTGCAAATACTATGACAGGAGAAATTTCACCCTGAAAGTTTCCAATATAAATTCTGGTAGATTACAGTGACACGCTGAATCACATGGATTCTCACGGTTAATTTACCATGAATCAGCTTATGCGTAAAGGTGAGAAACCTACACTACATTAGGTGTTCCAGAAAATCCTACGCTAAGAGAAGTCTAATTTCGGAGACTCATGGTTTTGCAAACTCCTATGTATCAAATTTCTATGAAGCAAGATACAGTTACGTTCATATATAAGTACTTGTCATACCAACAGGCTAAGATAGAATACCAACAGACTGGGATGTTTTTCCACCATCAAAATTTTTGATCAGAAATGGGACAAGATCTCCATGGATTTTGGGTACCAGATCACCGCAGACTCAGAAGAAGCATGAAGCTATCTGGGCTATTGTCAACAGTTTGACCAAGTCTGCAAAATCCTTGCATCCACAAGGATTTCAGAGTCAGTAGATTGATCGGACATGTTCCAGCCAAGGCTCATCCGATCACTTGGTAATCCCTCAGCTATCGGGCTAGACAAAGGTTCGCATTTGTGTTCCTTATTTACGTTCACGTCCTTGTTCTAATTTTGCGACTTGCTTTCGCACTCACGTTCATGGCACTGTTCATGTTCATGATCGTATCCTGGCTTACGATTTACGTTTTGCTTTTCATTCCGGAAAGTTTTGCAAAAACTTGGGAGATCAGACTCAAGTCTAATAAACTTTCCATCACCTCGTATCAGTGGCGTTATCTCCTCAGTTATCTCATGTTCACGATATGTTTCACATTTCATGTTCATTCTACGTTCCTCATATCACGTTCACGATATGTGGCACGTATCATCGTCCACCAGATGTTTCTTATATTACACTTACCATGTCCCTACGTATCACGTTCACAATTGTTCACGTATCACGTTCACAATGGTTCACGTACTACGTTTCGGTATGCCTCGCGCATCATTGCTCAGACGTTATTAATGTCAGATATTTCAGGTTATTTTACATCATAACGTTTTCAGATTCATGCTGATCTATCTTACGGGATGAACAAGAAATTTTTTGTATTGTCAAGTCGAGGTCATGAAGACCAAGATTATCATATGTGTCAAGATCATGTGGAGGAACCGTTCCGAGAGGGAAGCCACTTGGAAACAAAGGAGTCCATCCGGATTTTATCCTCTCATCCTTCCATAATTCAGTTATATTCTTTTTAGGCACGTCACGTTCCACGTCCTGGTCAGTCATGTCGCGTCCATGTTCTTTCAGTTTACTTTATCTATAATTCGGGGACGAATTATTCTTTTTAGGGGAGAAGAGTTGTAAAACCCGCATACTTTTACCATGAACAGTACACTTAGTAAACGTATGTACAAACTAAAACTTTCCTTTTATAGCACGAACACGTGTCACAAATATTAATTATAGAAATTATGTACGTGTTATTACACGATAAGTATTAAGGACGTGATATTACACGATAATTATTAACCATAATAATTATAGTCACGAACATGAAATCATGAACGTTAAATCTCGAACACGTAACTATGTATGTATTTATTATTATATGATAAATATCGTTTACATACAAGTATTAGTTACTACACTAATAATTAATTACGACATAACACGAAAGCGCTAACGTATGAACACGTAAAATATTAGACATGAAAAACATACGGGTTTCCCTCGTGGGCCCCTTATAGCCACGAACACCATAACACAAAGGAGGCCCAGGCCCAGTTTGGTTTTAACTAAAATAAACAAAAAGGGAAAACCTTTTCATTCTACATAGTTTTCTAAAATTTAAAACCCTAATCCTCCTTGCCTCCTTTCCTTGGCCGGCGGCTACAACACACCACAAAGAGGTGTTTGTTTGATTTTGGTTATTGGAAAACAAGTGTTAGTGTTCGTGTTATTGGTTCTCATTTGATTCACGCATTCGGTAAACCTTTAATTCCTTTTCTTTTATTCTTTTTATTTAAATCAAGAACAAATGAGCATGGGAATTATAAAAACAAGTAATAAACATGTTAGAAATCGTAGGAAAATAAAAAAAATGGTTTTGGTTCGGGTTTTGGTTTGGCCGACGCAAGAACCGAGAGCCTAAGCTCTCGGTGGTGGTTGTATCACCACCAACCGAGACCTAATGGTCTTGGTGTGGGGCTGTGGTGTCTCGGCAGAAAGGAACAAGGACCCCGACGCAAGTCAGGGTGGCCTTGTGGTCGCTGTGGGCTCGGCGCAGCAGCAACAACACCACCGGCTCAAGCCGATGGCTGTTGTGGTCTTTCGGTAGGAACACAAAGCTGGGCAGGGGAAACCACCGACTTAAGCCGGTGGTGAATATGAACTAGTAGTGGCAACCGACTAGACCGGGTAGCCACTACTAAGGGGGTGTTTGTTTCGGTCCGGTTCATGGGGAATTCGGTCCGGTTCACGTTAAGTCTAAATTAAAAACACGGGTTCGGTTCATTGGTAGTTTTTACAAGTTAGTATTTTTAACAAGTTATATTATTTTAACAAGAAAATTAAATTAATTAATTCATGGCTAGTAATTAATTTAATTTAACATGGACTTAGGTTATTATTATTTAGTGAATAATACATGTTTTAACTTAAGTATTTTATTATTTAATTTAGACTATAGTATTAATTAATTATTTAAAACATGGAATATAATTTATTAATAAACATGACTTAGGTTATAGTTAATAAAATACTAATACATGTTTAACCTAAATATTTTATATATCTTATTTAATTAAATCACGCTTATATTTAATTAAATCGTATAACCTATAGTTTATTTAAATAACATGATATATTAATAAACTATACAAATAATTACATGACTTATGACATTTAACCAGTAAACTTAAGCTTATATTATTAGCTTATTAATCCAGCTTATTTCTAAATATTGAAACTTTCTATTTTAGGAAACTTACTATTTTCGGAAACTTTCTATTTTTAGAAATTGATCTATTTATAGAAGCTAATATATTTTTGGAAACTTTTTTTTTGGAAACTTTCTCTTTTTGGAAACTTTTTATTTTAGAAAACCTGCTATTTGTAGAAAGTTGCTTATTATTACACAACAAGTATAATAATACAAGAATACAAGTTAATACTTAATCAAAATACATGAAATACATAATAAACACAATATAACATTAAAATCAGTAAAACAAGACAAGAACATATAAAACAAGCTAAGACATGATATAATCAGTTACGTAATCAGTAATGAGAATACTTATACATGTCCCCTATTTATGTAGCATTAGTGAGATCGGAGTAAGACTTTCATCCTTTCGTCTTTCTTTGTTCACTGGACTTAAGGTACGGATTTCCATCCCTTCAGTAAGGACATTCTTTCCTTATTTGGATTCCCCGTTTGCAGCCAACTATTTTCCCAGTATTGTTTTATATGTTTGATTACTTATGTTAGCTTAAGAGCCTAAGCCATATACATGCATGACCAGTGTCACCTAGTTATGGAGGTACTATAACCATAACATTGGAGGCACTAGTGTTATGACTTCCCCACGGCAAATTGATTGCTCGTGGCGTCCTTTTACAGTTTTAGCCATTATATTATATTATCATGTGGGGCGTATGGGTGCATCCTAGTTACATATTTTATAAGATTTTCATGGTGAATTCGATGTGTGCCTTGCAAATGACTTCACTTGAATCGAATTCATGCCATTAAGTCGACTCTTTGAGAGGTTGACTTTCATACCCAACGCCATTTGAAACAAGCCAAGAATTCCCACCAAGTTTTTAACATTGAGGCAAGACCATTTTTTGAAAAATAGTTTGTCTTTTGTACATGGTAACAAAAATAAGTAGGCATCGTTATTTGCAAGATACAAACCTAAAAAAATGTATCTTCCACAAGCCTCGAGGTTAGATATTTGCAAAGCGTCCGCAATAATAATAAACAATAAATTAGATAACGGGTCACCTTGACACACCCCCCTCTCCATTTTGGAATTCCTTTGTTAGAGACTGGTTCACTATGTGACAACGGTGATTTTTTTAGGGTTAGCTATAACCTATAGGACGTCGTTACGTATACTATATTATATGTTTTGTGTGTTATATGTGATTGAAATGATAATCTTGCGATATTAAAGTACATGATTGCGAATTATTGCACTAGTAGTGATGATATGAGGTAACATTGACGTTTGTTTTTAATGCTTGTACCGTTTACGTAACTTGCGTGCACATATTATGTATTATATGTATTTATATAAATATATTATCTATTTATTAGGTTTTTGAGAAACTTACTATTTATAAAAACTTTTGGAAATGAAAGTTTGATGAAAACTTTATAAGAAAGTCGAATATTTTAGGTTTAACGGTCGAGGTTTTATACTAGAAGATCTAAGATGCGAACTAAACACTAGGTATATAATTAGAGGGTCAAAACTATAAGAATCTGGTTGTGTAGGATGGTCGACCGCGGCATGGGGAAAAAAGGGAGAAGGAATCCCAGTTGTAGTTGGATTATAACTCTTAAACTTGGTAATTATTTTCTTAAACTATTACATAAACCAACCAAATCAAAACAAAATCAATTTTGTCGCCCCTACTCCTCTAGCCGATCAAACGAAGCAAACAAGAGGGAAAAACCCAAAATTATTTTAGGGTTTACTAAGGTATGATCTAGATTCATGTTTATGTTTAATTAATTATGTAAGAATCTTAATGATGGTTAATCTAATTAGGGTTTTGACTAATTAGGGTTTTGGATCTTTAATTAATAACAGGGTTTCATAAAAACATGATTAAGTATTAATGGTGGTCATTAATGGTGATTAATTAGGTTTAATTAATATTAAATTCGAAGATAAGGGTTCGACATATTTTTAGGTCAACTTGTTTTGATCATAACTTGATCATACGGATAACTTTTTGGGTGATTCAAAAGCCTAATACTATCTAAAGATAGTCTACTTTCCAATGGTGTTAACTAGAGCTTTTATCTCAGTGGTTTGGTCAGTCAAAACCTTTGTACAAACTATCTAAAGATAGTCTACTTTCCAATGGTGTTAACTAGAGATTTTATCTCAGTGGTTTGGTCAGTCAAAACCTTTGTACAAGAGTCGGAGTCAAAATTGTCTTTAGGGCAACAAGTGCTTAACTTAACTTTATGATTACTTTGAGTACTTAAACTTTGAACGGGACACTAAGATTACAGCAGAGCTTATTTATATGTTGTATGAGTCATGTGCTAAAAGAGAAGTCAATTGCAATAGTGTAAGGTCACATGATGTAGTGCAAACTTTTAGAGTATAAATGCAGTCTGAAGTTGGATACATAGAGATTAACACTTGTGTGAAGGGTATTAGCTTAGGTTTTTAAGCTTAGAAAAATTTATGAGATGCTCTCAATATATATAGGAAGGTTGGGTAAGGATTCCATAGAAGGATCATGTGTTTAGGTATTTTATTCATGAACGTTTTATTTTATTAAAAAAGAGACATATTTGGGTAAACTGTTAACGAGTTAAGGTTAATGAATAACTAGTATGTGGAACACATAGAGAGTCGAGGATGATTTAAATACATGATAGATACTTAGAGGTTGTTACATTGAGGTTTGGTTAGTATCCTAATTTAATGTTCATATATGTTTATTATTTATGTATTATAGATATTGCGTGTTTGTGCAAGGACTTTGGATTGCTTTGTATAACGTGAGTTGTACTAAGCTTCTTTTTTCTCTTTAATGTTTTGGCCTGGAAATGATCCTGTTAAGTTTTATAAAATGTCAGTTTGTTTTTTGATAAGTGATATGAACATATGTGAGTATGAGTATGAGTATGAGTATGAGTATGATATGTGATACACTGCAGATGGCGGAGTGCGCATGGATATAAGAAGCGGTCATGTGTGAGAGTGTGGTATAGACACGACCAAGGACATCACATGCGGTGTGGTGGGGATTGTCTAGAGTGCGATTCCTTGAAGTGAAGGTTCACCACCTTCGTTAGGATGGTTGGATCTAAGCGCATTTCTATTTGATCATAGTTAGAAATAACTACGCTATTGTTAATAGATAGTATATGATATAACCATGCGTTGGTTATGGGATATGATGATCGATTGTTTATGTTATATGTTCGTAGTTTTGGTATACATGTGGTAAATGTTTTACTTTTAAACTAGTACTCTCACCAACCATTGTGTTGACAGATTTAGTGTCATTTTTCAGGTTTTGCTATGATGATGATGTAAGCTTTAGAGAGCTAAGGACTAGAAAGACCATACGATTGCATTGCGAAAGAAGTTGCGGAAAAATTTCTTATGGAGGAAATTGATGTGGGGTTATGTTTCGAGCACGAAAACACAGTCTGTTAATGGTCTATTGGTTGATAATTATCCGGGGTTATTGGATACATGGGAGGTTGATAATTCTAAAATTATCACTTGGATTAATAATTCGGTCACGCCATCTATTGGGGCTCAGTTGTCAAAATATGAGTTTGCTAAGGCTGTGTGGGATCATCTTGTTCGCTTATACAAACAATTTAATTTTCCAAAGAGTATCAGCTTGAGGCAGATATTCATTCTCTTCAACAAAATGATATGAGTATTCAAGAGTTTTATTCGGCTATCTCTCTCTTGTAGGATTAGTTAGCTTTGACCGAACCACCATAATTGAGTAGTTGTGATCCTTATGTTAAATGGAGAGATTCACAGCGTTTGGTTCAGTTTCTTATGGCACTTCACAATGACTTTGAGGGATTAAGAGGTTCTATTCTTCATCATAATCCCCTACCATCTGTTGATTTTGTGGTTAGTGAACTTCTGGCAGAAGAGGTTCGCTTGAAATCTCTTGATGATAAGAAGATAGTTGATCCTTTTGTTTTTGCTTTTATGTATCGTACTACAAAATCTAGTAGCACTGAAAATAGGCCTCGCCCTAATGTTGCTATTGATGAGTTTTTTAATTGTAAACAGAAAGGTCATTGGAAAACCTAGTGTCCTAATCTTGCAAAGGGGAAGGCACGAACACTTCAGAATTGGTCACCACAACAACAATGACCATCTCAGCCTAAATGTGGTGTTGATACACCTTCAATGGATCAATAATTGATCGAGATGTTTCAAAAGTTTTTTGCTCTCCAACCTAAAGCTTTAGCATCCTCTTCTGGTCACGGCTTTTGCTTTTCTGGTAACAGTTTATCATCTTTTGGATCGACAAACTTAGAGAGTGTTTAGGACATATTGTATAGAAGGGGTACTTCTATTGTCCACTAATAATACTAAAAAATTGTTTAGCATTCGCGTCGGCATCGTTTGTTTTTACGTTATATGTACAGATTGCATCGTATTGGCATTGGATTTGTTTGGCTTCGGCATTAGCATCAGCATTGGCATCGAGATTGGCATTAGCATTGGCATGGGCATCGGCATCAGCATCAACATCAGTATCGGCATCAACATCGGCATCATCATGGGCATTGGCATCTTCTCTTGTTCATCTTCGTAATATTTTTATTCTGTGCTCTGCACCTTGTTTAGATTGCATTAGAAATAGATATTTCTAGCACCGAGTTTGCATTCTAGGACACTCTGTTTTCTGTTTATTTATTTGTTTTTTTAGTTTATTTTATGTTTGGCAAACTCCCAATGTTCACCGCTTCGGCATTGTGAGTTTGAGGAGGGATGTTAGCTAATAAGGCCCGTTGGCCCGACCACTTGTTTAGGCCTGTTTTGTTTCTAGGGTTTTGTCTTATAAATACTCTTGTACTCTTCTTAATTGATTATCAATTCAATAATACAGATCTTTATTTGTTCATTAGTTTCTACAAAGGATACATTTTGAAAGATACACTATATGTCTTATCATATAATTATTGTTGGAAAAATATTTTATAAAATGGGGTTTTCAATACTTTAGACATAATTTAATATATGTATATTTCATATATATTTGTAGTACTTAGTAGCTTTGTGTTCTCCTCGAAGAGGCTTCGCAACGAGCTAAAGTATGTCCAATATGGAGTTAATATGAATGAGATATCGTGTCTCAAAGTGAGTCACGTGAAGAACAAAATTTAGAAATGAAATTATCCCACATCGCTCAGTAGAACAATGGTAATCTTGATCCTAAAGTGAGGTTGATGTTTCTAGAGAGAGAAAGTAGTAAGATAAAGTAGAGAGAAAATATGAAATGTATTAAGTGAAAATGTGAAAGAACCAACACCCTTTCCATGAAGGAAAGGGGTTTATATACCCAAGTCTATAAATGGACTTGGGCCTCCGGCCCATGAACATGCTCATGGGTCGGGCTAACTTAATCTATTAGAATTACTATACTACGAGCCCGTAACTATATTGTTGGAGTGACCAAGACTTTCTAATAATAAAAACATATGTCCAACACTCTCCCCCTAAGGGAGGTAACTCAAAATTACAAAGTCCTAAATCTAGCATGTTAGATCTTCGTTCTTGTGCTCGTAGTCCACTTTCTCTTTTCTTCTTTTTCTTTTCTTCATTGTTGTAAATATGTGTTGATAATCATTAGGATTTGGCTTTGAGCATGTTCTTTTAATCTTTCATGTGTGATATTCGCGTTCTTATGATGCTTGCCTCTTCGTGACTTCATGTCCCACACACCTATACTTTGTTGAATTCTTGAAAGTTTCAAAGTTGATACAGCGGAAGACTTTTAGGTTGACCTTTCTTGAAGTTTGTTGAAATATTTAGTGTAGAAAGTATAAGTATGTGAGGACGACTTCATCTGGTACACCGCAACGCCACCGGTCTTCGAATGAAGCAACATAATAAGACACGAATAACATAGCTTTGACATTTTATTCTGATTCGAAAGCATTTTATCTCTGGTTGGTGAAGACCGTTGGACGATATTAAATATCGTACTTGTGATAGGTAGATTTAATTCATTGACAAGATTTCGCGGGTAAACCCGTTCTCTTTATTCGACCGTCCAAAGCTGAATGCGAACATAAAGAGTGAATCATTTGGATAATAAAATCCTCATAATTGAAGCCGTTAATTCAGAAAACTGAAAAGTGAATTTCAATTAAGATTTCTACCATTATTGCTTTCCAGTTGTCACGAGCTTGATTCTGATAGAATCTTGCTTGTCACCCACCGTAGTGTTTTTTGATGTTGACACTAGAAGGATTTCCACTCATCACTTTGAACACTAAAAAGTGTCACTCTGAGTGTTCAGGCAAGATCACTTAGATTTTGCGTAGAGGCCCTGGAATAAGTTTGAGTTCAATTAAGAATCAAACAATCGTTTCTTTCTAGTTAACACAAGGTTGGTTCTAAAAGAACCGCATGTGTCACCTACCATGAGCTTGTTTGATGTTGGCTCAAGCATGATTTCCATATTCATTGTAATACTTTCGTATCACTCGGATTTTCTGGAAATATTACAAGAATATTGCGTAGGACTCATAAAAATGTTTCTTACTTTTCACAACGTGTGAAGAAGCAAGTAATATTTGAAAAAGTGTCATATTGAGACTTATGATGATCTCGTGGCTCTAGACTCAATAGTGCATTTTGATTTGCTGAGCGGAGGCTAGAGGGGATTGCTACCTTTTCAATATCAATTTATTCGGAGTGAATAAACTAATAGATAATGTGTTGAGCTCCATGACATTAAAACAAATATCTTTTGAGAGATATTTGAGTTAGCTGGGGAGGGGTTGTGCATTGCATTACTGGGTCCATAATGTTTTATCGTCTTCAAGATGTGTTGACCCGGTTTCTACCTAAATTGTAAGGAGGGCTTCTTTTTATACCCTTTATCTTTACAATTCTTTTTCATTCTTCAACCCCTTCAATGCTTACCAATACATCATTACTAGCACCTTGTTGTGATTGCTCCAGTGCTAGCATCAGTACTTGGTCGGTATTCTTCTACGTTCACCATCCATTGCCCATCTTTCCTAAGGACTACTATTTATAGCTATGAAATTGTCCTTGGGAAGATTCCTTCGGTTCAGGAAGAATCATTGGACTTGTACCTAATCCTACCACCCTTTTTTCACCACAACCGTCTTGAAATAAGTGTGTTTTAGGTAAGTACTTGTCACCATGAAAATTCCTTGAAATCACTAAGGTACATGTGATATAAATATCAAATGTTTTGTACCTTTAGTGTTTTTTTGACATCAAGATGCTCCCCCTTAACATATGCGTTACACATATTAGGTTGCATTTTCCATTAAGTCTTTTTCATGTTTAGCCATGTATATTTACAAGTCTCCTTAATCTCATTTTTCCCCTTATCCAAAATGTTAACCGTTAATATTTTGGATATTAATGGATTAACCGGTCTTGGGTGAAAAATGAAATCATTTTTAGGCCATAGAACATATTAATGCTCCCCTCAATTTAATGAGGGTTAGATGTAGTGCTTAAGTATGATATATTTTGAAAGATTTAGAATCTCATGAGAAATTTTTAAAAAATATCATACTTTCACACTACACTTTGCCACAAAAGCTTAATATACACAATATACACAATATATATATATATATATATATATATATATATATAGAGTTAAGTTAATGTAGTGTAGTTGTTTATAATTGTTAAAGTAGGAAGTATTTTAGGCCATTGGATGTAGTTTTAGATGTAAGATCAACCTGGGACTTGATTAATGGCATTGTTGTAATTATTTTTTTATAAAGGGCATTATGTATCATTTTATATAAAAACAAAAATGAGGTTCAAAGTATTACCAGATATTTTAATAAAGTCAATACCGGTTACTAGTTTAAAACCCATCATTCTCGCAACCATACTTATCCCAATATTCAATAGGTAACAGTATTGTATCAACCACCACAAAATCAGACTGACATTCAATTTTGTGGATATCATACGTGTAGCAGTTAATCATATTGATTAATAGACAAATCCCTGCATTGTTGCTACATCCTTCTTAAAATCACATCATCAAATATTCTTATTCGGCTAAAATTAGGGGATTTGGTGTATCATATGATAATTACCCTTATTATTATAAATAATGAGGAAACGGAAAATAGATCAGTGCATTGGTGTTTCTATTCTTATTGTATACGGTAAGTGATACATCGAAATATATTGTGTTTTTTTGTTGTAATTATAAAGCATAAATTAGTTATTTATTTTGATTAAGCAGTAAGAAGAAGTAGCAGGCTGATTAATATGAGGAGGAATGATGATGGAAGCTCGGATGCTACTATTGACTTAACAAATGGTCAAGATGGCGATTCTGGTATGAAAAGGGTTTAAAACACATAAAGAAGTTTAAGTTGTGTTGGGTTATAATATGTACCAGTCAGCTGAACCTGTTGGTTGGTACATGGGTGTTTTTTTTGTTGGTACATTGTGTTAAAATAGATAGCAGACAATGAATTATGTAGGATGTATCAGTATATCAAAATATATACCAGTTGTCTAAACAAGTTGGTTGCTTTTGTTGGTAGTAAGACTATGTTAGCCAATGTACCAGTGGTGATAAAATTAGTCAGTATATCCCCCGAATTAAGGGGTTTTGCGATAGGATCAGTTAGTAAAATCGTTTAGGGGTTATGCGATAGTTGGATGTATCGGTAGTCGTTTTAATATAGTTTTAGTTTGTGTATCGGGTGTTTGAATTATGAGTAGTACACAAATTTAGGCACTTTTGAGAATGTACCACGTGGGACGAGAAAGTTAAAAAGTGCTCTGTTGTAAATCACAATCATGAGTATGTATCATTAGACGATATAATATATCAGTAGTCGAGATAATATATTAGATTTGATCAACTATAGTTTATAAGGAAAATATTTAGGTGTGTTTGGGACAGTGGGTATGTGGGGCAAAATATTTGTATTTATGTATTGAAATTCATAGATTGTGTAGTTCTTCAATAGTTGTTTGTTTGTAAACTAACTGACATGATGATGTGTTAGACATTTTCGAATCCGGTGTTTGTGTTAAATGCTGAATGAAAATATTGATGTTTGTTGTTTGTTTGTGTGCAGATTTTGTTTCTGATGCGTTTGGAGCTGGTACACGTGACTGTGATCATAGCATTAAGAAAAGGAAGGTACGGGATGTTGGCTGCAGTTTGCGTCGGGTATCGATTCGGAAGGTAAACTGTCAAAATGTGGGGAAGTTTCAAAACGCAAAGCACAAATGTTGTAAAAAACTGTCGAAAAGCAATATTCTGATGTTGGTATAGCCAACTTCTTTAGCGTTGCTACATTAAAAAATGTGATGCAGATATTAAAACAAAGGACAGTGGTAAGCGTAGAATAGAATCTGTTAAAAAGAAGGGTATAGGAAAGGTAACTGATGTAGATACGAATGTGGGTAATAGATCAAATTGCCGAGTAGATAAGTTGGATAAAAAAAGAAGGGAGACAAGGAAGCTGTTGGCAATGGGAAAGTTTTGGGTGATAATAGTGTTTGTGATGGTGTGCCGAAAAAGGGGAGGCGTGGGTGTATCAAACGTAAATCTAATGTTCATGTGGTCACCAAACCGGACTTAGCAAGGATACATTTGCGTATTGCAATGTTGTCACTTATCCGGATGCTGTCCAATTTGACAACAAGACAAAAAGAAGATGTTACATCCATGGGTTTTGGGTGGGTGTTAGATTTTAAAATAAAGGATGTGCCAACACGTTTAGGATACTGGTTGCTAGATAAGTTTGACGAAGATAAACGTGTGTTGAATTTTTATGGCAAATCTCTAAGCATTACGAGAGAGACTATTAGAGACGTACTTGGGCTGCCAATAGGAGAAGTCGTTTTGGAAGCACGTGATGATGCCGACTATAGACACCCAATGGTTATTGGTTGGAAGGCTCAGTTTGGGAGGAGGGAAAGGTATTTGCATGGTCCCGTTGAGGATATAATATACACACAACGAGATGGTGGGTGGATGTTCATGCTTAATTTTTTGGTCCTTTATTTCACAACAATTGGGGAATCAAACAAGAACGCAACTGTCAACCTGAGGTTTCTTCACTGTATCACAGATGCTAATGTCATTCCAACATTTGATTGGTGTTCTTATGTGGTTGAATGCCTTGTTAAAACCAAAAAAAATTGGGTCCGAAGTTCCCATTATCAAGGACCCATCATTGTGCTATTGGTATGTGTATTACTTCTGTTCTGTTTTTTTACCATTATTGTTACATCTAAGTAATATAGATTCTAAGCCATTTTTTATGAAACAGATTTTGTATGCGCACTCTATGAAACCGATAGCAGAGGATGTTGAATCTGACGGTCCGTTGGGAAACAAGTGGTCAAACGATATGTTGAAGAAACTTGAAGAAGAATCGATTCAGTTTGAGGTAATTAACCTTACTCTTAAATATAATGTACCAGCGTATTAGTCACGAGATTTGTTTGGTTTCTAAAACACGTTAGTTAGTGTAAACCTCTAATGTTATGTTGGATTGTGTATGTTAAAACATACGAGTTTAGCGATACACAGTCTTGGTTGAGCTATAATGTAACACATAGCGTACCTAATCCAAAAACTAATGATTGTAATATTTATAAAGATAATGTGGTGTGTTTTACAAAATGTATCGGACAGTTTAGACTCATAGTATACTAGGTTTATCTATAGAATGTATGAAATTGCATATAATGTACAAGCGTAATAGTCAGGGATGAGTTTTGTTTCTAAAACGCATCAGTTAGTGTAGACCTCTAATGTTATGTTGGATTGTGTCTGTTTAAACATACGAGGTTAGCGATACACAGTCTGGTTGAGCTATAATGTAACGCATATCGTACAACATCCAAAAACTAATGATTGTAATAGTCGTAAACATTATGTGGTGTGTGTTACAATATGTATCAGACATTGTAGACTCGTAATATACTAGGTTTATCTAAAGAATGTATGAAATTATAGTTTAGTAGATGTTTCGTTTATGTGGGTGTAGAATGTATCACCATATTTTTTATTGAAGAAAATGGCGCACTATTTATAGTTGTTTTGTTGAATACAGGAGCTTAAGGACACCCTGAAAGCAACATACAAAAAAGCGGCTGAGACTATTGAGGAAGGCGACGTAATGTTGGATGCCGCATTAGCCGATAACCCGTCTGATTCAGATCTGTTGGACATCAAAGATTTAAGAGACTGTTTATTTGGGGCAATACCAAGGAACAAGACGACCAAATCTGATGATGAAAGTATAGACGAAGACAATGATGCCGTGTTTGAAGAAAAAAAAACCGGTCCAGAAGAGGAAGAACCGGCTGGTGTAGGATTAGAAACACCAAAAGCTGATCCTAACACGGATGACAGTTTCAAGACACCAAAAGAACCATTTTGTTATACGCCAGTTTATGGTACACCATCAACATATGTTGCTTGTGTGGACGAGGTTGAGCTAAAAATATGAAAACAAAAGAGCCGGTTACCCAAATACTTAGATGATATACCATCGTTTTATTTGAAGATCACACAGTTATTTGAAGAGTCGAGGATCGCTAGTGAGCTGCCAAAAGTTGATGACCATATAGGTGAAACACAACAATTGCTGGAATCACTAGCATGTTATGATTCACAAGAAAAAGCTGGTGTCGACGTTTTACACACACCTGTTAGCGAGAGACACGTGTCTCCGGTGTCATATGTACCGGTTAATGGATATGGTGCTGTTGGACAAAGTTCTAGGTTGGTTAATAGTGCAATTAGTGCCTATAGTATGTGTGACGCAACACCGCTTCAGACCATCCTTCCAAAGGTTGTTGAGGGTAGGCCAAAGCGCTACACAAAACCAGGACTAAGAATGTGTTCGCCCTATACAAGGAGAGCTGTGATTTTGAGACCCCCCCAACAAGTAACGAACAAAAAACTGCTGATTGTTTGTTCAGTGCTCGGTTTGCAGAAACGTAAGTTTTTCATGTTTTGATGTTTATAAAAATTATGTTTTGATACTTTAAGCTTCTCATGCTTTATTTGTGTTGTGTGGTAACGTAGTGACATGTTGTTCAAGACACCGTACGTATACTGTCCGAGGGGTGTGTTGGAGAGCCTGTACCCTGAAATAATGATTGCAAGCGGGGTGATTGATACATTCACCAAGTTATTGAACAATGCAGAGCAATTTCGTGATCCGATGAAACCGATGCAAAAGGTTTTTTGTGATACGACCATGGTGGTATGTGATACATAATTAATAAAAATGTGGTATGTGAATCATTTTTTACTTTTTGTATTATTTTGTATTTGACATTTATACATATGGAAAACAGAATGACTGGGATAGGGATGTAACTGGTGGAAGAAAAAAGGATGTATCTGAAGCTAGAAACCGGTTCATCCAGAACATGCATGATATGTTGAGAACAACGATTTACAAAAATCTGTTTGGTGCTGATCTGGTGAGATTATTAACGGCCTAAAATAGGTTAAATTTTTCTTGATACATCGTTGTAATTTATTGTTAATAATTAGTGTCCATTTGTGTGTGTAGGTGTTTTCCCCACTGATACAGGAAAGACATTTTTATGTCGTCTGTATGCATATGAAGCGTAAGGAAGTTCATATCTTGGATAATGTTTACACAGTAAGCGAGAATGTGCGAGAAATATATGGTGATGCCGTAGATTATCTGGTAAAATTCGTTCTGTATAATGGTACATGCATGTATATTGTTATTGTGTACTTTGCAATATACACTAATTGGTATTGTGTTTAATTCAATGACATAGGTAGCAAGATTTGAGGATTTTCTCGCCCACACAAATCACCCAGCTCAGGGTCAACTAAGAAATGCTCCACGCATGACTTTGAGACTTCGATGCAGGACATAACATAATGCAGTTGATTGTGGTGTGTTTGCTACGCGACATACGGAAACCTATCTCGGGGGAGGAGAGTGTGCTGATCTGTGCGATCTAAGAAGAGAGCTAACAGATCAAAAAAGTCAACTGAATGACCTGGGGATCAAGTATGCCGCCAAGATCTTGCTATCGCCCATCAACCTGTCAAAAGCAGCTTTTGAAGAGGAAGCTAATGCTTACAAGCGCTTGTCACCCAAACAACAACAATGTTTAAAATATGAGGCATATATGAAAATCTTAGTCCGCGTAACACAGATGCTCTAGGTCTATCTAATGTTAGGGTTTTTGGGTGTTAGAAGACATTAATAATCCAACTTTTTATTTGATATCACGTTTACAACTTTTATCGTGTTTAAGAATTTTCTGGGAATTTTTATTTAAGTGTGGGTTTTTGTTACAGTTTTTCAAGTTCGTAATGTTAATTATGGTTAATATCAGTTTGGTAATGTTACTTGTCTTTTTTAGTTAATTTGTTAGTTTGTTTATGATACTTTATGTGTCAGAATGTCTATGTTATATGTTTGGTACATGTGTTTGTGATGCGTGTGGGAATGTATCAGACGGGAAGGTAAGGTGACTAAACTTAAGTTTTTAGTTTGTGTGCTTCTACTAATAATTTCTTGCTAGAAGGTCCAGAATACCAAGTAACTATTTTTCAACTTTGTCATGTTAATTATGGTTATATCTGGTTAGTATTGTTACTAGTCATTTTTAGTTAATTGGTTTGCTTGTTTATGATACTTGATGTCTAAGAATTTAAATGTTTTTTTTGTTTGGTACATAAATTATCAGACGGGAAGGTAAGGTTAATACCCACTAACTATTTCTCATCTTTGTAATGTTAAATTGTGGTCATATCTGGTTAGTTTTGTTACTAATAGTTTGTTAGTTAATTTATTTGTTTGTTTATGATAGTTGATGTGTAAGAATTGAATCGGTTTTTGTTTGGTACATGTGTATGTGGAAATGTATCATATTTTAATGTAAGGTTACTAAACATACGTATTTTGATTGTGTGCTATGTCTAATAAAAATAAGTACGAATAGGATAGTGTATAATCTGAATAATATTCCAATAGTTCCATGTTGAAAAAGAGTATGAAATATGGTGTCATGCGCATTTGGTAATATACTGTGTTGTCGTACCCCCTGTTTGCTTGATAAAGTGAAATGGGTGCGTGAGTAATATTTGATGTGTTAATAGTGAAGCGATACGTTGAGATATCAGCCCCAAACAAAGTTTTTTCGGATATATGGATTAGTAGACCAAATAGATTTTTTGTGTAACAAACCTTGTAACTCAATACACAAGAAAACGTGCATTTTTAAGGGGAAAGGTTGTTCCAAATACCACCTAACAAAGTAAGTGTATGTTAGTTCATATAATCTGCTAAGAAATTGCAGACCATGATATTGATTTAAGTTTATGGTTAACATCTGGCCATACAGTATCATATCATGTTGCTATAGAAAAGATAATTCAGACATTCACTCTAGTTAGTGTATTGCAAAACATATAAGTATGGAATATGGGCAACCTTAGTAACTCCTGACATGGTAATGCCTTTAACAGTTACAGGTGATACACAATGAAAACGAAAAAACCATGAATACCATATAAAAAGCTGTGTGCGTGGTTAAACACATATGTAAACAGGAAACTGAATTTAATTAAAAGTCGCATAATCCAAACACACCAACAAAATGCATGCCGCTGATGACAAATAAGAAGCGGTCTTATTACACAAACAAAAAAACACAAAAAAAGTAGCAACATAATTTAAAAAGAAGCAAGTAATGTAATTCTTATGGGTTGTGATCAAAATCATCCATTTGCTCATCCGATGACGTATCCTTTTCTGTTGAATCTTTGGTTGTAGCAGCATCCTTAGTTGGGCAGTTTCGAGAATCATGAAACGCATAAGTCTTACAGGTTCTGCAGAAACGAGGACTTTTGTTTGAATTGATCATAGCTACCTCCGCCTGTGATTGAAGGCGTTTTGATGATCGCTCACCTTTATTGTGTACAACAGCAGGCGGCTTTATGATCACGTTTGGAGGCTCCGTGACACCAAGCGCAGCTGCGTAAACTTCATTCTTGTTTACTTCTGGGAGGTCTGGTACATCGAGTTTTATTTTCTCCAGCAAACCTGCAAGATCGTCATTGTAAATGGACAGCTTTTTAATGTCAATAACTAGACGGCCCACAGATTCTTCAACATGACTGTATATTCTCCTTACGACGCCGTCTACGCCAAATAATGGATTTGAGGAGTCGCCAACATCTACAGAATTGGCAACATTGTTGATAGGCAAAGCATGTTTGGACCATCTTCGCAGCAAGTATTTCTGAGGGAACGTGTACACCTTAGACATCCTAAGAACATAAAAGATGTGACGGCACAATAACCCGAAACACTCGTACTTCAAGCAATTGCAGTTGATTGTACAGTCTGATGGTACATACTTAACCTACAAGAATTGATAGAATAATGATTGGCAGTAAGTCTAGGTAATGAATATAGGTTGATACATATTAAGATATTCGAAATGATATTACCTCAAAAGTAACCTCAATTGGAACACCTTTGTTATTGTAATCTGCTTCTGTATCGCGTACAGTAAAAACAGAGCATGTGCCGTCATTTGTGACGTTAACTGAACCGCAACTCATAAGTGACGAGTAAATCTCGTCTTGGACATCATAAAAAACAGAATGCGTGTAAAGTTTCACAGCTTCCTTTTCTATTTTTAAGTGAGTTTTGAAATCCGGCGTAGTGTAGTTGGAATCATGTGTATTCTTTCCGTACTTGAATCTTTGCGAATCCATAGCCGTGTCAAAATGACTTAAGATTTCTATGAGGCTTAAATGTTTGTTAGTAATTTGGCCAAAGAAATGGTTTTCACTTTCAGACCCGGAGGTAGTCCGCATAAGTCCAGACAAAGGTTCATCACAGAAAAAAGCCGGTATCCACTTTGATCGCATTTCAAACATATCCTCCAACCATTTGTTATCAACCAACTTAAAATCTTCAATTATTTTTTTCCACTTTTCCTTAAACTTAGCCGGGTTAATCTTCTCGGTCCATACAATGTTGCACAACCGCCTCTTAAAGTCTGTGTTGCTGCAAATTGTAGCTCCTACCTGCATGATATGCGATATTGTTAAAAACTATTAAAATCAATATGCACATGACAAGTTTATACTGTGAAATAAAGCAATTGTTAGCTGCGCTGTAAAGTAATATTTGTATGTTTGTTTGTGTCACTGGGTTGTATGTAGCAGTCAAGTGGTTATAAATGGGTGTTTGGGAAAACCATGTATATGTATAAGACTAGTAGTTATAGTGCTTGTTTAGTACAGTGGAAATGTGAAAATGGTTAAAATGGTTTAGTGATAAGTATGTATCAGACAAATGGTTATCATGGGTGTTTGGGCCAAGAATTTGTATGTACCATGTGTAGTATATATCAGGATTTGTTTTTTAAATGTGTTTGGGACAATGGTTGTATGTATCATACAGCTGGACAATGTTTGGGGGAATAACTAACAAGCCATATTATAAAAAAAAGAATTATGTGTTAACAAACAAACTATATTTGCATACACATAAAAGTCAACTTAATGGCAAGTATATTATAAACATAAATAATACCTTTGTGGTGAGCTTTTGCATTATGTGCCACATACACAGTCTATGCCTCGACTCTGGAAGTATCTGTTCAATGGCAATCTTCATGGCCGGATCCTGGTCGGTAACGAAAACCTTTGGTGCTTTCACGAGTACCTTTTTGAATCTTTTAAGAAGCCATCTATATCTTTTAGTCGATTCAGTTGATAATAATGCAGCGGCAAAAATGACACATTTGTTGTGATTGTCAATTCCAATAAACGGGACCAACACCATATTGTACCTACAAAAGAAACATACAAAATGTATTAGGACATGTTAAGCGCATTAAGGTGTGTGGGTGATACACATAAACAGATAAAAATTCAATCTAAACCATATGTGAAGGGGAAAAAGCGAACCTGTTTGATCTAAACATGGCGTCAAACGAAACAACATCACCAAAAGCTTCATAGTTGCGTTTGGATTGTTCATCAGCCCAAAACAATCCAACCAGTTCATTGTCGGGTTTGGTAAGCTTGCATTCAACAGAAAAGTCTGAAAAAAAACTTTTGCCTACACAATAGCTTATCGACCACCATTTGGGCATCACGCTCACCGATAAAGCTGTTAAGACCAAGCTTGTAGTTCTTACAATCATCTTCCGTTGCCCCGATGTTCTCGAACCCGCCGTACATTTCTTTCACCACTTTCCGCGATCTAACTGGCCCTATATTGATGTTGGAAAGCTGATTCAACAACATTTGCTTTGGGAAAGTGAGCCTCCGGGATGTCCTTAGGTACTTAATGTCGTCTTGATTTACCAAACTATGGTTGTGTTTTTCCAAAAACTTAAATACCCGATACTTATTATCATCCGTCTTGCGTACTCTTAGACCAGCTGTACATCCACATCGACATGACGCACACTTCCTTTTCCTTATAACCTTGTTAACAGCTAAACCACTACCGATTGGTGCTTTATCATGTTTTGTCGATTTGGGTACTGGTTTAACGCCTTGTCTTACACACACAAAGTGCTTAATATTCGGATCTGGATTCTTGCTAGAGGTCTTCCAACTGCCACCTTTCCTGACCTCAAACCTAGCTTCGCGTGCATAAGCTTTGTAAGCCTTTAGGGCGAATTCTAGTGTATCAAATACCTTGTCCTCTACAGGTTTGTTACTAGCTTCTGGGACGCAATAGTTGGTACCTCGAGGAGACGGCTGGGAAAAACCAACTTGAACAGGAGATGAATAATTAACATCAACAATTGCTACTTGATCAATAGTCATTGACATAGGAGATGATGGTTCACCTAAACATGAAAAATTAACTTGTTACAAACATAGTAAAACGAAATCAATAACTAATAAAATAAAAAACGGATTATTGATAAAGCTAGTACATGATTATCGGCGACAAAAAATAGGGGAAATGAATGAATTAAATAAATGTGAAAAGGATTGATATATAAGCTGATACATGATTATATGCACACATAATATGTAAACGGAATGAATTAAATTAATAGGAAAAAGAAATGATAAATGAGTTACCTTCAACATGATCAGAGCTTATGATCTCATTATTGCTATATGAACTCATAGTGATGATAAAGAAAACCGGATGAATTATGTTGTGGTTGATTAAGAATGAACATTATATAAGAACTAAAGATTAATAACTGAAGCTCAAATCATGGAATAATTAAATGATGAATCTGAAAGATTGCGAGTTATGAAGGTAATGAAAATGGAAGATTGTAACAGACGAGTGGATAAATGATAGGAAGATTGCCCGATATACCCTTATTAATACAGAATAACAATTAACTGGAATTTTTTATTTTCTTTATTTTCTTTAAATGATGTAGTTGTCATCTTGGTTAAAACACTAAATCCAATGGCTAAAAACACTTTTCATTTTAACAATTTTAAGACACACAACCATTTTAACCTATATATATATATATATATATATATATATATATATATATATATATATATATATATATATATATATATATATATATATATATATATATATATATATATATATATATATATATATATATATATATATATATATATATATATATATATATTCACAAACAAATGTATGGAGTTGACCTGATATAGTACGATTGCCACGTCAAATGGATCGTTCCATTAGCCTGTGGTGAGCTCCATACGATCTGCCACCCACGAATCATTCTAAGCTTCTCATCTACCGTCTTTCCCATAACTTTGCCTCAATCTTTTTGATCATGTAGGTGGCACTTAGTTTGTATTCGGCATGCCACTCTACGTTAACCTCTGGAAGCCTCTTGTCGGCGTTGAGATGCAACAATTTATCCCGTACATGTTTAAGAGTCCCATCACTGAACTTGTGAAGTTCCGCGACTCACATAAACTTCTTCTCCCCAGAGGCATTCAAGTAGAAAGTACTTGGAACTGGGTCTCCAGTACTTGTGTAGGGACATTTGGTGAGATGCTGAATAGGAACTTTGGTGTATGGACGGGTGAGATTCAACTTCCTCTGATAGCTTTCCACGTTAAGTTGCAAGTCTTCAACTCGTTTCTTGATCACAATCTGATGTGTGTACATTCAAACAGCTGAATTCAAGGTAATGATTTATTCTGGTTCCAAATGTGTTAACTTTTGTTGAGTCAGTAGTAGCAATAAATCTTCGATGTATTCAAGGCGAAGTCTGGAGAAGTCTCCTTCCTTGATGATGTAGGTTTTGTTGTCTTCTCTCTTAAGTTTGATCTCTATTATGTGAGGATAGCCTTGTTTGGGATCTGTCTTCGCTCCTTGACCACTTTTAATTCGTAACAAGGAGAAGACATCGTGAATTGATTGCTGTCAACATGCATAGTTTTAAGCTCGTCTCAAGTTGGGTTCCTAGTGCGAAGCACCCACTTCGGCATAAAGATCATATTGAGGAAGTATTTGTTGTCTCTAGATACGACCAACCTTTTCTTCAATCTAGGCTATGTTGTCCCAAAGTGTAGCTTTGACCAGGGTAAGAGAAGTTGCATAGGTGTTTTCTCCCTGGACCAAGTAATCAAAGTCACGACCAACAAAAAATTCAATTGGGATGGTCGTGTTACCTTCTACAATCTCTGCAGTTAGTACAATATATTTGGCTGGATTGTGAATACATGGCATCGAAGTGTTCATTGCTTTGAGGAGTTCATTTGAATGATACTCACATTCAAATCTGATGATCTACGTGCTTGCAAGGAAGTTAGGATCTTTAGACGCATTCAAGACTATCTGAGGAGTGATGTTATGAGTCCAATACTTATATACCAAATATCCAGAAAAGTCGATGGGATTGCTGAGGAGCTAAGCAAATCCGTTTCATCTTTGTCAGTGATTGGACGAAGATGAGCAGCTTCCGTGACCCAAGGTTGCTCAGGTGCATTTTCATCTATTGTGATAGTATCAACCCACTCCGGATCAACAGGTGTCGCCTTTGTTGGTGGAGGTGTTGTTGCAGAATATGGAACGTCTTGAGATACCTGCTGATCGGGTTTGATGGTGCAAGGGGATCATCTTCTTGTACCTGTTCTGGAGTCTCGGTAGAATCTTGAACCTGTAGGTTTGTTAGAGATAATACCTTTTCTGTAGATATGATAGCTAGAGCTGAAGTGGATGCTGGAGTAGATGTGGATGCTGGAGTGATATTAATGTCATGACGCTTTTTGGTGCGTTTTTGAACTTGTTGCGGTTCAGTTGCATCATCAACATTTTCTTCATCATCTTCAATAACGACCTCATCATCATCATTTTTTGTCTTATCATCGTCTCCTTCCTCATCCTCGTCATCCTCATTCTTCTCATCATCATATTCGTCCCCTTCCCCATCCTTATCGTCATCCTCGTTCTTTTTCTCATCATTCTCATTATCACTTTCGTCCATACTTTCAATATTCTCATCATTGTTGTCATCTTCATCGGCATCATCGTCATCATTATTACCATTACCATCACCATCATCGTCGTCATTATCATCATCGGCATCATCAGAAGATTCATTAGGTTTATCTGATGCCTCTGATTCAGCCTCTTCATCGTCTTTTTAATCATGTCTGAGACTATTGTATGGGACAACGGTGCCATGCTCTTCAAAGATTTTTGTTTTCTTCATCCATCGCCTTCTGAAGAATCTTGTGAATTTTCTTTTGAGTTGGTGTTTGGTTGTAAGATCCTATTTGTACCATTCGGGCATGCAAGAGCTTCTTTAATTCGAAGTCTGTAAGTCGTTGAGCAATCAAATATTCTGACTTTGGAGTGTTGGAATACTTGATCAAGAGTTTGTTGGCAACTATTTTCTTCATTTCTTCTCGCAGTTCTGGACGTGCCTTGTTAATTGATTCTTGAAATTTATCATCAATTGAGTCTAGAAGGATTTTATTATCTTTTGCGAGACTTTGTTTCTCCTCTTTGTACTTCCGTTTCTGCTCTCTAAGACGAACTAGTCTCCTTTTCAGTTTAGTTACTCCAGCTTCTTGATTCTTCTTTGATGACTCTTTGAGTTGTTGACGACGATCTAACTCTTCTTTGACTCGTGTGGTTTCATCTCCTTGAGCTTTCATTCGTTGTTCCATCCTTAGCATGAAATCGTCAGTGAGAGCTGGATGGGAGGTAGTTGGTACGGGTTGTATGGTTGGTAGCGGAGTAGTTGAAGGAGTTGTCATAATGGTACTGAACACCGATGTTGTGACCATAGTAACTGGAACATTTACCATGTTTTGGTTAGTTGAGGGATCGGTGTTGGTGACGTCAGTGGCAATATCTGCTTCTAGACCAGATAAGTTTAAGTATTTATTCACCGGATCCGACTCAGAAGTAGATTTGGTAACAGTAGTGTCCTTGTTGGTGTTACCAGTCTTTATCTCCATATTGACAGGCTCCGTGTTGTCATGTTGAAAATCATCAAGATTTGTGTCTTGTTGATACTCATCATCTTCTTCAACAAGTGCCTTGTAAGTGTAAGCATCGGTTTCCAAATTCGGCAATGTCAGATTCTTCGATTTCTTTTGACACATTACCTAAACCACTATCGCTAGTATCTTTTCTTCTTCGCTTGAAAACCAACTTCAGATTTTGTCTTTTAGACAAAACGGGTGGTTCATCCTTACCTTCATCTACTAGAAGCGTCTTCTTACCCTTAGCTTTTGTTTTCTCACGTTTAGCTACGGTTTTCGTTCTTTTGCCCTTGGTTTTTGTGAGAGCATCTGCTTCAGGTGATTCAGTTTGCTTTCTCTTGCCTTTGCCTGCTTTAGGAGGAGCCTTTTTTGTGTCAGGTATTTCAGTTTCAGGTGTTTTAGATGTGACTTGTCTTGCGTGTCTTGCAATGGCCCTTTGTAATTGCTTATATGCGCTGCTTTTCCTGATTGCTTCATTGGTCATATTGTTTGGAATTTGAGTAGGAGCCAATTTGGAGGTAATGGTGGATCCTTATGCGTGCATCATGTCTAGAATATCATCAACGTCAGAATTATGATAGAAGAACCCTCCTCGTTTACTAATTGCAGGACCTGCCTTCATGAAGTAATCAATTATGATTTTAGTAAATCTTGGGAAATGGAGATGATCTGATTTCTTCTTTGTGTTTTGGATGCATTGGAAGTGAAATTATGTCCAAATGAGTAAAGCATAGTCCAACTTCTTGCTGTGGTAGAGACCCCATAAAATCTGTGCATGTGTAAGTCTCAACGTGTCGGTACCGCTGGATTTGGTTGTGAGACACCGAACAATGATGTTGATCATAGATTTCCAAGGATGCCCTGTCTTGGCTGAGTGAAATTGAGAGATAGTAAGAATGGTTTCAACATATCCCATTGTCTGGAACATCTCCACAATTTGGGTTTTTGTTGGACGTTAGTCATACTTTTCTCCACGAGCAAGAGGAGGCATCCTAAAAATAGTCCTGAACGTGGCAACACTCACAATCTTTGGTTGTCGATTAATTATGAACTTGATTTGTTGTGGAGGTGCATCTTCTACTGAATTCCAAAATTCATGCATGTACGTTAATAACTCGATTTTACTCAGTTAAAAATTAAAGTTCTTTGTCGTATGTCTAATCGAATTGATTACTGGTTTAAGTGTGACTTAATTGTTTTTGGTTAAGAAAAATATTTGTCGTTGTTGAAAAATAAAAGTGCGAGACTTTAAAGTAAATCTAAATCTAATTTAAAATAAATGACAAGAAATTAAAGCGTGACGAGAAATAAAAAGGCAACTAACGTAAATAACGCAAACTTAAAACTATACTAAAGGCAAACTTAAAACGCAACTAAAACTTAAACTAAATGCAAGGCTTAAAATAAATCTAAGGCAAGTAAACTTAAAGTGCGACTAAGGAAAAAGGCGGGAAAAGTAAAGCTTAAAAATTCAAACTTAAAAACAGAAACTTAAAATAACCTGAAAACAGCTCATTCGGAATAAACCTTCGTTCGGAATAATCACTCGTTCGGAATGTCACCTTCGTTCGGAATAATTTTTCTTCACTCGGAATATTTACCAAAATCCTTGATCCGGAATAAAATGTTCACCCAGAATATTACTTCATTCGGAACAAATGTCTCATCCGGAATAACTCTTTATTCGGAATAAAAGCTTCACTCGGAATAATCACAATAAAGCCTTCATTCGGAATGATAAGCTGATCCGGAATATCTTCTGATTCGGAATACCAAGTAGATCCGGAATAAACTAGAATAAACCCTACATCCGGAATATTCCGAATGAACAACCACAACCTTGATCCGGAATATATGTTGTCCCGAATGAACAACCTTGATTCGGAATGATAAGTTGGTTCGGAATATCCACTGATCCGGAATATTGTGTTTATCCGGAATAACAAACTGATCCGGAATATGTCACTTATCCGGAATGATTGCTTGGTTCGGAATAATCACAACACCACCTTGATCCGGAATAAACAGCTGATCCGGAATAATCAATAAAGTCCCTTCATTCGGAATAAATGGCCTTGATCCGGAATAACCTGGGAAAAACAGTAACGAAGAACACGGGGAACAAAAATAACACGAATCTAATCCAAACAAATCAAATCAAACCAAAAGATTAAACAAAACTAATAAATAAACATCTACTAATCATAAACAAACAATCCAAATCGATAAAACTAACAAACAAACACCAACAAAATCAAAACCCACTTAATCAATTTAATAAAAACTCAAGAACATGAACATGAACATAAAGCATAAAGATTAAAGATCAAATAAGAAAGGAAGATAGAAGATTAACAATAAAAGTAAAGATTAACAACAATAAAAGGAAACTTACTTGAATTTAAATGAATTAAAGGTGCAAGACGATTAAGTAAATGACATGTATTTAAATGTGCAAAAATTAAAATGGAAGAGCTAATTGTCATACTTAGCCAACAAAAATGAAATGAAAATGAAATGAAACTATTTATAGGGGATTAGGGAGGTGCTTAGTGGAAGCTTCCTCCCCTCTTTCTTCTTTCTTTATTTATCGTTTAGTCCTTGTCTTCTTAATTCTTCGACTTTAACGACTTTGTCTCGGGATTTCTTTAAACTCGTCTTGAAATTTCTTCATAAATAAGACTTGAGTTCTTCGGCTTTTAGTAAACTTCCGTCTTTTGACTTTTTCTTCGATAAATCTTCAGAATTGGTCTTGGACTTTCGTTCTTTTTGCACTCTTGATTTCTTGCCTTCGTCTTTTGTCTTTTTCTTTTATAAAAGCCCATGAATGCCCGTGTTTTCTCCCCTTTTCACATTTTCGTCCTAAATCACAACAAAAACACAAACCACGCATAATTCCGACATTTACGACATAAAATACATGTTTTGGCTTGGTTATTATTGTAGTTAAGTGGTAAAAAGGATGGGTGTCTACACACCTATAAAATCCCCTACACTTGACCCTTGCAATGTCCTCATGCAATGCATTAGTTACAAAGCACGTTTTACATTTTCCATCATAATCAATCCATATTGGCCTTTATTAAAGGGATATAAAATTATAAACATTCAAACGAAGAAATTAAGTAAAGAAATCAAAGACATACCTTAGGGTTTTGGAAATGTCATGAATGATCATCATCCTCAAGTTTTCACATTCTCCAAACCAAGCTTAAAAACGAGATCATTGTTATTATAAGTTAGTAAACTAACACGAACTCATGTGGGCCAATTATTTACTTAGACTCCCTTATTCCTAGGTGTATCTCTTATATTTTATTATTGTCTTGAATGATCACGAGGATGCATTGTTGACTTATTTCGATAGTTATTTAGGTTGAAAATAAAGTGGGACGATTTAATTAATAGTTAGCTAAAGGACAAAATCTTTTAAAACTGCTTCTCGAGACCTCATAAAGTTCATATCTTGGCATAACTTGCTTCGCGATATGAGACCTTTCTCGGACCGATATTTGGCAGCGACTTCATACTTCAAATCTTGAGAGACGTTCATGAAATAATGCTCTTCTCTTCATAATAGGAATTTCTTCACTTGAAGGTTTGAGAGATTCTTCATATTTGGATCACGACTTCTTCATTTTTCTCCAATCATTACTTTGGACTTTGATATACAACGATCCCCTTCCTTTAGGACTTGGATCTATTTATCCTCATACCTTGCTAGGGCCTTTTTGGATAGACTTCTCCATGATCTTTTGGGGAGTATTTGCTTTTCGTCGTGTGTCTCGATCCTTCATATTGGTTTTTGATAAACGATTCTTCACATCACTTGGGATCTTTAGCAACAAAATATAGCCCTCATGCCTTGTTAGGGCCTTTTCGGACTCGCCAATCTTCGCTTCCCGCTTCAATAAGTTATGCCTTGGCTATGAACTCTAATCATTACCGAGCAACTTTTAAACGATCTTGGGCTAGAAGCTAAGTAACTTTTCAAATCGTACAACCTTATTTATTGTAGATAAATTTATTAACAAGCGATGGGAGAATAGGCTTATAATTAACTCACATAAATTCACGAAAGAATACCAAACTTATAATTGACTCTATCATCGCTCGTTCTCCACAGTTTAAAATCTCAAGGAATGAGACTCGTGGATGCTTAGCCTATTAAATCAAAGTTTTGGGTTTTCGAGTCATCTATAGGACCTTGAAAATTCTTAGACTTTTTCAAGTTTAGAAATCGCATTTTAAAGTTCCCTTGATAAGCGACTCTATAGGATCAATTATAGGAACTTGTGAAAAGTTCTTGTTCTTAACCCGTGAGAGTTAAGACTTTCGCGTTTTAAAGTTCCCTATATAAAAGCCTAGCAAAACTTGACTTAAACATGTTAAGGATACTAGCTAGAGTAAACTTAGATAAGTAAACTCGGGTTGAGTCAAAAGGTTTACAACGTTTGAAAATTAAAACCACTTTATTAAAAATTTATTCTAATAAGGAAAGAAAATAACTATACAAAGGGAAAACTACTAGGCCAAAATAGATCAAAAATTTTGAAAAATGTCGAAAAATTGATTTTTTTGTTAAAATGAGGACAAATGCAAGGAAAAGGCCACTTAACTTCGATAGAAGTCCCCCTACACTTGATATAAACATTGTCCTCAATGTTTAAGCATGTGGGAGTAAACTCCCCTACACTTAGGACATTGTGCACGTTATTTAAATCTTGCTAAGGAAAGGACAACTAACGAGATTCCTATTTTAATATTGGAAAATATAAAATAGTGAATTGAAAAGAGTTTAGGATAGAACCGGGAAGATGGGAACACGGAATCACGGGTCGTCAAAAATCAGCAAGAGTGAATCTTTGAAAGCTCGAATCCCTGAATATGAGAAGAGAGGAAATAGCAAACACCAACGGGTCTCCCCTACACTTAGGATAACAATAGCCAAAAGATAGATACATGGGTTGCCTCCCAAGAAGCGCTTGATTTTTGTTCACCGAGTCGTGAGCCTGACTCGACCTTGATTAGCATAGGAAGAAGCATGAAACATATCCACCAGGATCAAATACATAGTTTTCGTCCATCAAATAACACAAGCTTAAGGCGAACAAGGAAAGCCAAAGAAGAATAGGCAAGGTTCCCTTAAGCAAAGATGGAGCACGGTGGTAGCAAGGGTTAAGAGGTGCAAGCATATCTTCATAAGTTCCAAAAATCTTTCCTTTTATTTCATCAGATGGATACTCAGATGGCTTAAGAATATCGATACCGGGGTCGAACACCGTTTCCTTTAGGGGAAAATAGCACTCAAACTCAGCAGAATTTGAAGAACATCCGCGAAGAAAAGGCACAACCTCGTCCTCAGAAGGTGGACAAAGAGGTGTCAAAACATACGTGCTGCGGATGTTGGTGTCGTCCGGTTTCTTCTCCTTTGAAAGAATTTTCTTCAAATCCGAAGTAGGATCAAGACCATAATCATCAAAGTCTAAAGGAGGAGCATCACTCTCATGAGGGAAGTATGTATTGAGAAAAGTAGAAAAGTCTTCCTCAAATGAGTAGTCATCCAAAGTAGGATTAAGCATGGATGGCGGAGGATCTTCATCATGAGAAGAATCACTCGAAAGAGTATCGGCCTCATCAAAATCATCATAAGTGGGCATGTCGGGATACTCGGAAGTAAAGTCATCATAATCATCCCCATCGGAGTTAGAATCATCATCATAAGCATCATAGATCGGTGGAGAATCATATATAGGTGAAGGTTCCAAATTGGAGAGAGAATCATCCACATCATCTTGAAACAATGGATTATCATTGCAAGAAATGAATAGAGGATTGTTGTAGACGACAAAATCATCAAGCACATTAATCATATTCGCTGATTCTCTTCCATAGGATTTGCTTGTAAGCTTCCCCATTTCAAAAACTTGTGCATCATCCCCGACTCTTAAGATGAGTTCACACTTATCCACATCTATTAAGGCTCTAACGGTTCTCAAAAATGGGCGTCCAAGTATTAACGGAATATGAGGGTCCATTTCATAATCAACAACGACAAAGTCGACTGGAAAAGTGAATGTGCCAACTTTAATGAACACATCTTCGGCAATACCAACGAGGTAAGCGAGAGTGCGATTGGCAAGCTCAAGAGTCATCTTGGTGGGTGTAAGGTCGGGCAATGATAACTTTTTCCAAACACTTAAAGGCATCAAATTTATACTGGCCCCGAGATCGGCTAAGGCAGTAAATTTGTCGGTTTGGTTAAAAGTACAAGGTAGCACAAAACGACCGGGATCACCAAGTTTTTCCGGAAGTTCTTTAAGAAGGATTGCAGAGCAATTTTCATTCAAGCGAGTATTAACAAACTCGACCATCTTCTCCTTCTTATTAAGCAATTCCTTAAACATCTTGACAAATTGTGGCATTTGAGCAAGAGCTTCAACAAGGGTAAAGGTGACTTTCATTCCCGAAAGCGTCTTCAAAAAGTTGGAGACGTGAATGTCATTCTTCGTCAAAATTCTAGCCTTGTTGAGTCGAGAAGGGTAAGGAATGCTGGGGTTGGGTGGTGGAGGTGTAGAAGGTGAAGGTGGGGTTGGTGGAGGATTCTGCTTGGGTACTTCTTCATGACGAGGCGGAGACGGTAATGGTGAACTAATACTAGGTGTGGGAGTAGTAGGGATAAATGGTGGTGGAGGAGATGTAGATGGTGTAACTAGGGGTGGGATAGATGGTCCTACTAAAGTAATTCCACTACGGGTAGTAATAGCACTCACATTCGCTCTCGGGTTGGTGACGGTGTTTGAAGGTAGAGAACTCGAAGTAGAGGGTTGAGTTGTGGGTAAGAAACTAGCCAGCATATTCTTCAAATCATTCGTTTGATTGCTGAAGGAGGATTGAATATCATTTCGAAGCTCGGATCTAATGTCATTCCCTTGCTTAGTGATATCCCTTTCAAATTGATAATTTGGCTTTGCAGATTCTTAATTTGCTCACCTTGGGTTCTCATTAAAGCTTCAACATCTTGATTAATGGGTGGGGCTTGTTGAGCGGGTGGGTGATAAGGATTAGAAGCTCGAGGTGGGATTTGGTTGCTTCTATTGTAGTTGTTGTTGGGGTTTTGGTTTTTAGGAGAAAAACCGGGTGAAAGGTAGTTGTTTGACCGGTAACTTAGCAAATTTCGATCCCCTTGAGGTCGGGCTTGGTAATTTTCCGGTGAATAATTACCATAAGCCGCATACACGTTTTCTGGATTTCCTGGAGTAGAAGGACAATCAGTGTATGAGTGAGGACCGCCGCATGTCTCACAAGGATTTGCTATCGCTTTAACTTGTTGTTGTTGGTTTGAAGCGATGAGCAAGATATTTTTGTTCATTTCGGCCATCATGCGGGTGAATTCGGTCATATCGGGGTTTGCTGAAGTAGAAGAAACATTGACTCTCGGGTTGTTCCTTGAAGATGCGGAGGAATCCCAATTCTTGTGATGAGTAGTCATGTTCTCAATAAGCTCTCTACACTCCTCGGGTCTTCTTTTCATAAATGTGCCACCGGCGGCTGCATTAATCGTATCACGATCACGAAAAGTCAAACCATTGTAGAAAGTATTAATTAAGGTCACGGGGAGCATGTTGTGGTTTGGACATCGATCGATCAAAACATTATATCTTTCCCAAGCATCAAAGAGAGATTCATCGGGTTCTTGCATGAAACCGCTGATTTGATTTCGAAGGCTCGTGACCATGGATGGTGGAAAGTAGCGCGACAAAAAGCGTTGAGTCATGTCATCCCAAGTATGAATTGAATTATTCGGGAGACGATCAAACCATTTCTCGGCGTGGTGTGATAAAGTATGTGGGAAGAGTTGAAGGCGAAGAACATCCATAGTAGCTCCGGGAAACTTCATGCTTTGGGTAATAGTAATGAATTTGTCGAGGTGTTTGTTGGCATCATCATCAGGCATTCAGCGGAATGGATTAGTTTGCACTTGTTGTATAATGTGATGCTTCAATGAAAATTGCGGAGCCGTGATTTGCATCGGCGCAATCGGTCCTCCTCGTCCAAACATGGTGGGTTGACAAAGCTCCTCCATTGTCCGAAGATCGGGCTGTGGAAGAACATTGTTGTTGTTATTATTGAGGTGCGGTGGATTATTGTTGTTGTTCACACCTGCCATAGCTAAATCTTCACGAGTCTCGGGCTCTTGATAAGTTGAAGATCTAGTACGCATACACCTGCGAAAGCAAAAGAAAACAATACCAAACACAAAGAGAATATATATACACTATAAAGAAAATAAAATCTTTTTGGATTTTTGAAATTTTTTAATTTTTATGGTTTTTTTTAACAATTTTTAATTTTTTGGATTTTTGGAATTTTTTAAGCAAGAAAAATAACGCTCAAGAATGAACGGATCCCAAAAAGCAACGCGTCTCTCACAAAAAACCGTTAATCTTTACGAAAAGAGCCGGCAGCGGCGCCATTTAATAACTCGATTTTACTCAGTTAAAAATAAAGTTCTTTGTCGTATGTCTAATCGAATTGATTACTAGTTTAAGTGTGACTCAATTGTTTTTGGTTAAGAAAAATATTTGTCGTTGTTGAAAAATAAAAGTGCGAGACTTTAAAGTAAATCTAAATCTAATTTAAAATAAATGACAAGAAATTAAAGCGTGACGAGAAATAAAAAGGCAATTAACGTAAATAACGCAAACTTAAAACTATCCTAAAGGCAAACTTAAAATGCAACTAAAACTTAAACTAAAGGCAAGGCTTAAAATAAATCTAAGGCAAGTAAACTTAAAGTGCGACTAAGGAAAAAGGCGGGAAAAGTAAAGCTTAAAAACTCAAACTTAAAAACAGAAACTTAAAATAACCTGAAAACAACTCATTCGGAATAAACCTTCGTTCGGAATAATCACTCGTTCGGAATGTCACCTTCGTTCGGAATAATTTTTCTTCACTCGGAATATTTACCAAAATCCTTGATCCGGAATAAAATATTCACCCGGAATATTACTTCATTCGGAACAAATGTCTCATCCGGAATAACTCTTTATTCGGAATAAAAGCTTCACTCGAAATAATCACAATAAAGCCTTCATTCGGAATGATAAGCTAATCCGGAATATCTTCTGATTCGGAATACCAAGTTGATCCGGAATAAACTAGAATAAACCCTTCATCCGGAATATTCCGAATGAACAACCACAACCTTGATCCGGAATATATGTTGTTCCGAATGAACAACCTTGATTCGGATGGATAAGTTGGTTCGGAATATCCACTGATCCGGAATATTGTGTTTATCCGGAATAACAAACTGATCCGGAATATGTCACTTATCCGGAATGATTGTTTGGTTCAGAATAATCACAACACCACCTTGATCTGGAATAAACAGCTGATCCGGAATAATCAATAAAGTCCCTTTATTCGGAATAAATGGCCTTGATCCGGAATAACCTGGGAAAAACAGTAACGAAGAACACGGGGAACAAAAATAACACGAATATAATCCAAACAAATCAAATCAAACAAAAAGATTAAACAAAACTAATCAATAAACATCTACTTATCATAAACAAACAATCCAAATCGATAAAACTAACAAACAAACACCAACAAAATCAAAACCCACTTAATCAATTTAATAAAAACTCAAGAACATGAACATGAACATAAAGCATAAAGATTAAAGATTAAATAAGAAAGGAAGATAGAAGATTAACAATAAAAGTAAAGATTAACAACAATAAAAGCAAACTTACTTGAATTTAAATGAATTAAAGGTGCAAGACAATTAAGTAAATGACATGTATTTAAATGTGCAAAAATTAAAATGGAAGAGCTAATTGTCACACTTAGCCAACAAAAATGAAATGAAACTATTTATAGGGGATTAGGGAGGTGCTTAGTGGAAGCTTCCTCCCCTATTTCTTCTTTCTTTATTTATCGTTTAGTCCTTGTCTTCTTAATTCTTCGACTTTAACGACTTTGTCTCGGGATTTCTTTAAACTCGTCTTGAAATTTCTTCATAAATAAGACTTGAGTTCTTCGGCTTTTAGTAAACTTCCGTCTTTTGACTTTTTCTTTGATAAATCTTCAGAATTGGTCTTGGACTTTCGTTCTTTTTGCACTCTTGATTTCTTGACTTCGTCTTTTGTCTTTTTCTTTGATAAAAGCCCGTGAATGCCCGTGTTTTCTCCCCTTTTCACATTTTCGTCCTAAATCACAACAAAAACACAAACCACGCATAATTCCGACATTTACGACATAAAATACACGTTTTGGCTTGGTTATTATTGTAGTTAAGTGGTAAAAAGGATGGTTGTCTACACATCTATCAAATGTATCTAGAACAGATGTCGTGGCACGCAATGTTCTGTTGATTTGTGAAATATCCAAAATATCTATGGAAAATTTGAATGCCAGCTGAGATGGATCAAAGTTGTCCTTCAGTATGATGTTGTTTCTTGCAAATGGTCGTCTTTGTTCAAATGAAACAAGTTCATTGTCAAGTACTCGTTGTTGTTCTTCAATGATAGACATGATTCCTGCTTAAGATTGGACAAACACAGTTGATACATAGATATATATAGCATGATATATGTTAACCCTTATTGAAGCAAATCATATCACATCTAAGATTTTAAGAAACATACGACTTATACCACGTACAATATTATGGAACATTCACAAAATACTTGGAACAAATTTGAAACATAACATATTCCTTATTTTACACTCAAGTTCGCAATATACATCAGTTCGCAATATGTAAAATGCTCTTAAGTTTACAATAAGTGAAATCCCAGTTCGCATTGTCAGTTCAACTCTAGTTCGCAATAAACATGGAACATGAGTTCGCAATATTCAAAGAACATGAGTTCGCAATAATCAACAACTCATGAGTTCGCAATAATTATCAACATTAAGTTCGCAAGCAGACTTGGTAGAATTTTGAAGACATGTTTTGACTCATTTCGCAATAACATATAGCCCCTAAGTTCGCAATGTACGAAGCAATATGGGTTCACAAACCACACGAAGCATGAACTTGCAATACCACATAAATAAACATGAGTTCGCAATATTCATTCAATGTGAGTTCGCAATCAAAAATACAATATGAGTTCGCAATCAAACAGGCAACATGAGTTCGCAATCTATCATTCAACATGGGTTCGGAATAACACATATAGCATGACTTCGCAATAAACATATGAGTTCATTATACAATAAATCTCAGTTCGCAATATACAACACTCGTCAGTTTGTAATATTCAACAATACTTGATTTCACAATATAGCACAAAAAAACATGTGTTCGCAATGTAACTTAGGCATTTTTGAAAATAAGTGTTCTCAATTTACACACAGGTCTCTCAGTTCGCAATATGTTCTATATACCCTAGTTTCACAACAAAATCAAGGTTATGGCAAAAATTTTGATTCTATGTCCGTTTTAGGGCAATTCACTTCATAACCCATCATTCTAAATCCTAAACACCCAAAACCCCCTTATCAATTGTAAGAAACGAGCCGAAAATTCTACAAACCCTAATAGATTGGATTAAAGGGTCTAGGTCACGAAACCCCAATTAATCAATATGGGCGTGATACAAATCGAATGAAGAACATATTTGCTTTTTAGCTTTTAGATTGATGCGAACTGATAGGAGATGTTGAAGCTTTTAGGAAATATAACAATGGTGGAAAGAGTTGGTGTATGTGTTTTGTTTGAAACGAAAAGGGGGGGGGGGTAAGACTTTGACTAGGTCAAACAAATTACAAGTTTTGCAATTTAGTCCCTCTGTTTGGCTTAAAGTTCAACGTGTTTTAACCAAGTTTTAAACACATTTTAACTAGTTGCCTTCTAACGCCCGTTAACAAATACAAACCAATCTCACAAGACTAAAGCATTCATCCTAAATCACGAGATATCACATAGCATGTAAAGCAAACACCGTACCTATGAACATTTAACCGTTTTATTTTTCTGAAAAAAAACATTGTGAAGACCGTTTTGATGACAAGGATGATTTGATATTTTCTCCCCCTTAAGCAATGACCCATTTTATATTTAAAGAGTTATAGTCGTTGTTTAAAAAGTCAAATACCCATGAAGACATATTCCGTTTAATGTTTTTGAAGTACGATTCTGGTTGCATTAAGATTTCTCTTATTTTAACAAATAAATGCACTAAAGAGTACACTAATTTGTGTTAGACCAAGTTATAAAGTAAAATTGATCCCTTATATGGTTTTACAGTAAACCATACCCGAGAAAATTAATTCTCGTTGTAAGCCAACGTTTCCCGAAGAAAAACGTGACTTTAATGCGAAAAGCGGGTTGCATGCAGAAATAACTACAAGCCATATAGGCATGTTCTAAAATATTTACAACTTTTATACGAACTCTATTTATGGCGCCATGTCAATATTAATCGACATTTCTACGGCCGTAAATATTATCGTACTAAAAGACATGCCTTTTTGAAAATAAAAAATATTTTTGAATTTTCTTGATTTTATAATTTTTATGGATTTTGTAGGTTTTATATTTTTGTATTTTTCTTTTTGGGATTTAAATATATACAATATATACATGATTACGAAAAAGGATACTCGAGAATAGTGTACCACCACTATTCTGCAGTTTCTTCTGCCAACTCCTTAAGAGTCTCTGGTGAGAATGATTTCATGCCCAGCTTGTCGATCAAAAACTCGATTGGTCCTCGATCTAAAGCCTTGGTGAAAATATCTTCCAGCTGGTACTCTGTGTTGACAAAATATAGCTCGATTACTTCGTTTTCCACTTGCTCTTTGATGAAATGGTAGCGTATGTCAATATGCTTTGACCGGGAGTGTTGAACGTAGTTGCAGCAAAGAGAAATAGCACTTTTGTTGTCGCAGTACATCGGTATTTTGTTGAATCCAAGGCCGTAGTCAGTCAATTGTGATCTCATCCAAAGGACTTGAGCACAACAACTAGACATGGAAATGTATTTTGCCTCCGTACTTGATATCGCAATGCTTTTCTGCCTTTTGGATGCCTAACTAATCAAACGATCTCCAAGTAATTGCAAGCTTCCTGAAGTGCTACGTCTAGTATCTTGACACCCGACATGATCCACATCTGCATATGCTGTTAGTGCAATAGAGGAGTTTTTCAGATACCACATACCACGATGAAGTGTTCTTTTAAGGTACCGAAAGATCCTTTTCACAACATGTAAGTGATTTTCGGTAGGCCGAACCTGATACCGGGTACACATGCATATAGCAAATTGTAAATCAGGTCTGCTAGCAGTGAGATAGAGAAGGGTACCGATCATTCTATGATAAAGTTTTGGATCGGCATCAATCCCATCTCTATCCCCATCTAATTGGATCTCTCCACCATTGGAGTATCCACGGGGTCACAATTTTCAAATTGATACTTTTTCAAAGATTCAAGAGCATATTTGGATTGATTAATGAAGATGCCTCTTGGATTTTGAGAAATTTGCAACCTTAAGAAAAATGATATTTTTCCCATCATTGACATCTTAAAACGTGTGGACATGATTTTCTCAAAACAGTCGGACAATACTTGAGTAGTGGCAGCAAATATGATATCATCAACATAAATTTGTACCAGTATCATGTCGTTGTCTTCCTTGAGAATGAACAATGTCGGGTCCACTTTGCCTTTGGAGAAGCCTTCCGAGATGAGATATGATGACAGTAGATCATACCATGCGCGTGGAGCTTGTTTCAACCTATAAAGAGCCTTCTTGAGCTTGTACACATGATTAGGATAATCTGAGTTCACAAATCAACTCAGCTAGTTGACATACACTTCCTCCCTTATAAATTAAATATTTATTATTTAATTACTTGAGCTTGTACACATGATTTTTACGTTTACGTCTTATAAATTAAATAATTATTATTTAATTACTTGGAGTATTTTTCGACGTTTTAGAGTCGGACTGAACGAAAATAATAAAAATAATAGTTGAAACGACTCAAAACTAAAACTTGAAAATATGAAGAAATAGTATTTTTCATTGTATCCTAAAACGTTGCTAATAACGTGAGTAAAAGAATTTACCTTTTATTTTTACGGTGAAATTTAACCGAAATAGCTAGAAATGATTAAACGAGCATTTAAATAAATAATAGCAAACGTTCTCGAAACTCGACGAAGTAAGGACTCATATTTATTGGAAAAATGATTTTAAAAACGATGGCGCAAGTCTCGTGTCTTGAATCGTCCGTTAAGTCGCCCAAACGAGCGTTGAACGCTTACTTTACAAAAGTAAATAAAGTATTTACGAAATATACCCTAGATTATTATATACTTGCTACTTTCACTTTATATTTTTGGGTATATAAGGAAAATACTCTTCATTTCTCTCATTTTACACAAAACAAACACACACATACAAAGAAAAGTTCTCTCAAGCTCCAGCAATGGCTACCAACCGGCCGCCGGAGCTGCCACCGTGTGCCGCCGCCGGAAAACTTTTCCGGCGGGATTTTCCGGCGAACTTCATCTTTTCTGGCCGAGACTAATATTGCTCCAAAACCCCCGATCTACACAACCCCATAACCACTTTCTCCCACTCGCTGCCACAAGCGTCGCCGGCTGCCGCCGCCGTCTTGGTGGGTTTTTCGGCCGCTGCCGCCGTTTGGTGGTATGTAGGTGATGGGTACATGTTTGTTTCAAGTGGGTCTACCTTAAAAACACCAAAAACCTTTTGATATTGTCCCGATCTATCCATGCAAGATGGTTACATCAAGATTAGACAAAGTGATTTAATTATTTTTTTTATATTGTGGTTGTTTTGGCCGCGGTTTTGATCGGAAAAGGGGGATGTCCGCCGCCCAACCACCGTCGTGGTGGCGGCCAGACATGGCCACAATAACCACAGCCGCACCATGGTGGTGTCGGGCTGGTGGTGGTGATGCTCCTTTGTAAATATTATTGATTATTATTTTGGGATATAGATCTAGATGTGTAATTGTAATTGTATATTTTTATGTTTATTTTGTTTTATTATTATTTATTGATATGATAAATAAAAGTGATATATAAAAGAAATAAATAAATAAATAAAGAAAATAAAAATAGTGGGATGTATGAAATAAATATTTTGAGGATACAATAATAATAATTATTATTAATAATAATTAAGGTATAATAAAATATAGAGTGTAAGAATTCTAAAAATATTATAATAATAATTGTTATTATTTGATATAATGGGATATATAATTATTTGAGGACATATAAGAAATAAATAAACAAATACATATTTTGAGGATATTATTATTAATATTATTATTAATAAATGATGTATTAAAATATAAAATCATTTAAAGATATATGGAAAATAATTAAAATATTCATTGTGGAAATATATGTAATTAATATATTAATTAGGGTATTGATTGAAATATGGAAGGTAATTAAAATATTAATGGTGGGAATATATAATTAATATAATAATTATATTGATTAATGATACCTTAATTAGAATATTGATTGAGAAAAGTATTAGTCGGATATTGATTGAGAAAAGTGGAAAAATTATGTATTTTATATACATGAAAATATTATAAAAACAGCAAGGTTATGCCGAAATTTTATAAAAATGTATACATTAATAAAAGAAATAGTTAACGAATAACTACGTTATATAATAATTTTCAAAAATTATTGTTCTAGTTAAGATGACATTTAACGTATAATTACGGTAAATAAATGTAATGAGTTACATAATAATTTTCGAATGAGTGTCGAATTATATAAAAATAACTTTGTATACACTATTAATTCTGAAGGATTATGTATATAATTTAAGAAATACATTTTTGAATGTTTGTTCTAAACAGTAACTTATGACATGAATTATTTACGTCATTTTCACATATAAAATATATACTGGATATATTATATGATTGTTTATTCATTTTATTTAATTTGGCCAACCACCAAAGTTTTACGAGTTGAACTTTATTCAATTATTTTGTGTCGCGTTGATGTAACCATCCATCGGGAAAACACCAAAACCTAAACCTCACAAAACGATTGGAGCATAGCTGTTGGAATTAATTACAATCGCGAAAGGATAATGTTGACGCTACATGGTTATTAGCTATTTATGGTGTATTACGACTGTTGGAATCAAGCCGTATAGATTATGATGATGTGTTGATAATTATGTGAAGCAGTATTGGGTTATGATATGCCGTGTGGTGTTGATACTTATATTCTGCTGATTGTCTGCATCTAAGGTGAGTCTATATCCTCGCTTTTAAATTCTTTAATTGTTTTAGAACTTGCGAGGGGGATAACATGCAAATTGTTTTATTAAAAACTAAAGGGTACAACTCTAGGTTGCGGTAAACCCATTAAGGGGTGTAACAAGAAGTTGTGGGAATCCTATTTATTGGAAATTGAATTATTGAAAATGAAGGGTACAACTATAAGTTTTGGAAAACCCGTGTTTGCTTAAAATTTAGAACACAAGGAAATGTTTAATGCCATGGTTATGATTATTATAGGTTTGTTATTTCGCTAAATGAAAGTCCCAATTATATCATGAATTGTTAGCTATCGAGTTTTGGTAGGCGCTTATACATGGAATAGTACTATTCGGGAGGACCGACCTCCTCCCGTCCTATAACGACTAGCTATCGTTAGGGCACGATTGAGGCCCAAGGGGGATACATGCGTGAGAGTTTGATATACACTTAGCGAGGTGTATGGTGGGCAAATATTATGGAAACGTTTCAATTTCATGAGGCTTATAATAAATATTCATAACTTTGTTTGATCCACATTGTTATCGTTGATGGCTTTAAAACATATTAGTGTTCGGTAATATTTATTTATAAACTCTATAGATTCACTCAACTTTTGTTGACAAGTTTTAGCATGTTTTATCTCAGGTCCTTGAAGGTAATGGCAAAGGAGATATTTTGGTGCTTGCGGTTTAATAATAAAGATGTTTAAAGCTCACCATTTTGGAAATAATCGTTCAATGATTTTAATTATAATAAATGTTGTTTATTTTGTTGTTAAATGTTTGAGACCATGTTGTGAACGATTTGTAAACTTTTATTACCATCCAATGTTTACTTTAAAACGATTCTTTTCGAGTCGTTTTCTATTACTTGAGCTGTTATATTATGAAGTAGCACCCCATATGAGCTTCCGCATATGACCCGAAATTGGGGGTGTTACAGATTGGTATCAGAGCTTAAGTTATAGAGAACAAAAGATTTTCCAAAATAAAAGGTTTTGAAATCTTTTAACTATAACTGTCGCAAGCGAAATCTTCGAATTACCGATGGGACCGGAAAGAGAGTATATATATATTGTTAGATATTTGACTTTAGTCATAAGGGTATTTTGGTAATTTGTAGTAAGGGTAGTTTAGTCTTTTGCTAGTATCTTCATATGTAAGAAACCAATATGTCGGTTTCTATGTTACTGTATATAATATGATATATCTGCACTATTTATAACTTGGACCTGTGTGAAATGAATACAACTTTCTGTCCCAAACACCCCCTCTTGATCTTTTGACCATGTTCTGATCTTGCTGCTGATATTTAATGTTTGTTTGTTGATGTTTTGCTACTGATTACAACCCCTAATCCTAACAAATTGGTATCAGAGTCACTCGGTCCATTTGAATCAAACTTCATTTGTTTGTGGTTGGGGTTTTGGATTCCTTTTTTAGGTTTTTTTTCGATTTGGTTAATCGGCTTTAGCTTGTGGTTGATTTCAAGACAATATCTTGATATCTTTTGAATTAGACTTGGGTTTTGTGGTGGCTCCAATTAAGGAATTATCAGGTTTGTTGTTTTGTAATTTGTTCCGTTTGATGCTTCCTCTAATTTGATAGATTGAAGGGGTTTGTTTGAAGGAGGGTTGTTGATTAGGATTTGGTAGTAATCACAAATTAGGTTTTGTGAATTGGGTGCTTGTTGGTTAAATAGCTCTTTGTTAAATAGGAGTTGATATGAAAGTTGTTTGTTAGATAGAAAACCCGTTTTGGTACTTCCTTTGGTATGGTGGAGCGATCATTTTAGGATCCGTTTATTCGTTGTTTGATATGTTATTCGGGTTACACTTATGATTTTGTTTTGAATTTGGGATTAGTGTTTGAAGTTGGAATTTTGCTATTTGTATCGATATGGGTACGAGATCATCGATGGGTGGTGTTGGTTTCTTTGGATTGGTTTGGTTGGTATTCCAATTTGGGTTTGTTTGAATTTGAGCCGTAATTCGTATATGATACGTGGGCTATTAGTTTGAAGTTTGGGTCGTAATTCTTATTATATAAGTGGACCATTAGAATTTGAATTTGGTATTTGGAAATTGAAGATCGATTTGGTTTTTTGAAGACTTGATTATCATCATGTCGTTTGAAGTTTGTTCGATCGTTTGCAATTTGGAAATTTGGATCTTCGTTTGTCGGGCGTTTGAAGTTGGTTGCCCGAATTTGATTGTCTTTGGTGAAGATCGTTTGGGCCGATTTGTTTGTTTTGTTGACCGAGTTTGAATTTGTCGGTTAACATTTGGTTGTTCGCATTTGAAGACATCGGCGTTTGATTTGGTTTAGTTTGCTTTGGATCGTTTTCAGGTTCGATCCAATTTGGATTGGTTTTGGATCGTTTTCGGATTCGATCATTTTCGGATTCGATCGTTTGTTTGAATTTGGCTAGTATCTCTAGCGTTTGGAAATTGGAAACTTGAATTTGAAGATGAATGATTCGTTTGGTTTGGAGATGAATGATTCGTTTGGTTTGAAGTTTCGATGGGAGTTGAAGAATGGTGCTACTTAGGAGCTAAAGTCAAGGTGGAGATTGTTAGATATTTGACTTTAGTCATAAGGGTATTTTGGTAATTTGTAGTAAGGGTAGTTTAGTCTTTTGCTAGTATCTTCATATGTAAGAAACCAATATGTCGGTTTCTATGTTACTGTATATAATATGATATATCTGCACTATTTGTAACTTGGACCTGTGTGAAATGAATACAACTTTCTGTCCCAAACACCCCCTCTTGATCTTTTGACCATGTTCTGATCTTGCTGCTGATATTTGATGTTTGTTTGTTGATGTTTTGCTACTGATTACAACCCCTAATCCTAACATATATATGAGATATATATATGTTTTAATTTTGGAATATTTGTACTTGTAAATTACAAGCCATGTATTCATTTATTTAATTATAAATGTTAATTTTTTATTGATACGAGGTATTATTATGGCGCAGATTGTTATGGTTTCGTAATCTATCGCATATCGACTTGTTTAAATTCGATTGCTATCATCGTATCGTGATGTGCCATTTTTGGACATCTCCTTTCGAAACGTAATTGATTAATGCGATGTTCGTGTTTTCGATACTCCTTATGATTTTGAAGAATCATTTATCCGAGGCGATATCTCCTACGTAATGCGACGTTTGATTTAATTTTATATGACTATGTTTTATTGGCGAAAAGGAGGATGCCAATGTTGGACTTAAGATATATATATCCTAATTAAATATATATAGTTTGGGTACACAACGATATGCTCGTAGTAGTCATTCGATTGAGTGAATTAAAAATTTGTATCTAAATGGAATGAGACATTTTGATATAGAGATTTTAACTCGCCCAACTAAGAGTTGTTTAAGTTTGTCTTATTTAAATGGATTGGGACATTTGAATAAGAAATATTTAAACACTGGACCTTAGATTGCCGTGTTTTCCTTACTTCAGATGGAATGGGACGTTTGAATACGGAAATCAAGATGTAAGTTTATTGACACCATGTACTTACTATGGTATTTGGATATGATATCGTGTTGAGAGGTAGTAATACTTGAGTAGGATGACTTATAAATGGATTGGGACGCCTTTTCATTTGAACAGGAAAGTTATAAGTTCCCGAACCGTAAATTTATAAATTCTTGTATACATGAAAGGGGACGCCTTTTGATGTAGACAAGGAGTTATAAATGAGTGGGCCCAAATATGTCTGGCTCGATTTGTGGATGTTTGGTGTGCGTACGTCTTCCTTTGAATCGTGTTTTGTTGGGAAGAATCGTTCAGTGTCATCGTCATGATCGTCGATTATCATCTATATACGAGTAACCCGTTGGACTTCGCTCGAGTTAGGATTTATTTTGATGAACCATTTCTAATGTGTCTCGATGATCGCGAGATTTATAAGCAGATTGTTAAGGACCGTTGACCGTTCCGAGAATAGGAGAGTTGTTTAAGTGTCACCAGGATTTATGTGTGTACTTGCGGATTAACTGATGATCAAGTTATCAATGACGACTTATCGTGGGTGTGAAGTTTTTGTAATTTTACTTGCTATTATCATGGATAGTTCCAGATTTTACTCGATGACCAACGGCGGAAATCTGTATTTGATATTTATGTTTGACTTTTGATTTTAGATACTTATGTGGCATGTGATCTAGCCGAATGATCATAAGTTGTGAGAACTTGAGACGACATTGTCCAATGACGTCCGATCATGGATAACGTGTACCATATAATATCTTTATACATTCCTTGGAAAATCTAGACGATGACTTGTCTGTTTTTCACTCGTCACTGTTTGATTGAAGGCTATCGTATACGAATTAAGCGTCGGGACGTCGCTTTCTAAAAGGAGTGGATGATGTAACAACCCGAAAATTTTGACCAAGGTTTAAACAAAGATTTTTCGAACATTTACGAAACTTGTTATTTATTTTGGATAATTTAACGAAGACGTGTTAACTAAATTCAAATTTATTTTGAATATTTTCTTTTAGTTTATGAACTGAGAAATTTAAAATTTTTACGTTTACGTCTTATAAATTAAATAATTATTATTTAATTACTTGGAGTATTTTTCGACGTTTTAGAGTCGAACTGAACGAAAATAATAAAAATAATAGTTGAAACGACTCAAAACTAAAACTTGAAAATATGAAGAAATAGTATTTTTCATTGTATCTTAAAACGTTGCTAATAACGTGAGTAAAAGAATTTACGTTTTATTTTTACGGTGAAATTTAACCGAAATAGCTAGAAATGATTAAACGAGCATTTAAATAAATAATAGCAAATGTTCTCGAAACTCGACGAAGTAAGGACTCATATTTATTGGAAAAATGATTTTAAAAACGATGGCGCAAGTCTCGTGTCTTGAATCGTCCGTTAAGTCGCCCAAACGAGCGTCGAACGCTTACTTTACAAAAGTAAATAAAGTATTTACGAAATATACCCTAGATTATTATATACTTGCTACTTTCACTTTATATTTTTGGGTATATAAGGAAAATACTCTTCATTTCTCTCATTTTACACAAAACAAACACACACATACAAAGAAAAGTTCTCTCAAGCTCCAACAATGGCTGCCAACCGGCCGCCGGAGCTGCCACCGTGTGCCGTCGCCGGAAAACTTTTCCGGTGGGATTTTCTGGTGAACTTCATCTTTTCCGGCCGAGACTAATATTGCTCCAAAACCCCCGATCTACACAACCCCCATAACCACTTTCTCCCACTCGCTGCCACCAGCGCCGCCGGCTGCCGCCGCCGTCTTGGTGGGTTTTTCGGCCGCTGCCGCCGTTTGGTGGTATGTGGGTGATGGGTACATGTTTGTTTCAAGTGGGTCTACCTTAAAAACCCCAAAAACCTTTTGATATTGTCCCGATCTATCCATGCAAGATGGTTACATCAAGATTAGACAAAGTGATTTAATTATTATTTTTTTTATATTGTGGTTGTTTTGGCCGCAGTTTTGATCGGAAAAGGGGGTTGTCCACCGCCCAACCACCGTTGTGGTGGCGGCCGGACGTGGCCACAGTAACCACAGCCGCACCATGGTGGTGTCGGGCTGGTGGTGGTGATGCTCCCTTGTAAATATTATTGATTATTATTTTGGGATATAGATCTAGATGTGTAATTGCAATTGTATATTTTTATGTTTATTTTGTTTTATTATTATTTAATGATATGATAAATAAAAGTGATATATAAAAGAAATAAATAAATAAATAAAGGAAATAACAATAGTGGGATGTATGAAAATATATATTTTGAGGATACAATAATTATTATTATTATTATTATTAATTAGGGTATAATAAAATATAGAGTGTAAGAATTCTGAAAATAATATAATAATAATTGTTATTATTTGATATAATGGGATATATAATTATTTGAGGACATATAAGAAATAAATAAACAAATATATATTTTGAGGATATTATTATTAATAAATAATGTATTAAAATATAAAATCATTTGAGGATATATGGAAAGTAATTAAAATATTAATTATGGAAATATATGTAATTAATATATTAATTAGGGTATTGATTGAAATATGGAAGGTAATTAAAATATTAATGGTGGGAATATATAATTTATGTAATAATTATATTGATTAAAGATACCTTAATTAGAATATTGATTGAGAAAAGTATAAGTTGGATATTGATTGAGAAAAGTGGAAAAATTATGTATTTTATATACATGGAAATATTATAAAAACGGCAAGGTCATGCCGAAATTTTATAAAAATGTATACGTTAATAACAGAAATAGTTAACGAATAACTACGTTATATAATAATTTTCAAAAATTATTGTTCTAGTGAAGATGACATTTAACGTATAATTATGGTAAATAAATTTTAATGAGTTACATAATAATTTTCGAATGAGTGTCGAATTATATAAAAATAACTTTGTATACACTATTAATTCTGAAGGATTATGTATATAATTAAGAAATACATTTTTGAATGTTTGTTCTAAACAGTAACTTATGACATGAATTATTTACGTCATTTTCACATATAAAATATATATTGGATATATTATATGATTGTTTATTCATTTTATTTAATTTGGCCAAGCACCAAAGTTTTACGAGTTGAACTTTATTCATTTATTTTGTGTCGCGTTGATGTAACCATCCATCGGGAAAACACCAAAACCTAAACCTCACAAAACGATTGGAGCATAGCTGTTGGAATTAATTACAATCGCGAAAGGATATTGTTGACGCTACATGGTTATTAGCTATTTATGGTGTATTACGACTATTGGAATCAAGTCGTATAGATTATGATGATGTGTTGATAATTATGTGAAGCAGTATTGGCTTATGATATGCCGTGTGGTGTTGATACTTATATTCTGCTGATTGTCTGCATCTAAGGTGAGTCTATAGCCTAGCTTTTAAATTCTTTAATTGTTTAAGAACTTGCGAGGGGATAACATGCAAATTGTTTTATTAAAAACTAAAGGGTACAACTCTAGGTTGCGGTAAACCCATTAAGGGGTGTAACAAGAAGTTGTGGGAACCCTATTTATTGGAAATTGAATTACTGAAAATGAAGGGTACAACTATAAGTTGTGGAAAACCCGTGTTTGCTTAAAATTTAGAACACAAGGAAATGTTTAATGCCATGGTTATGATTATTATAGGTTTGTTATTTCGCTAAATGAAAGTCCCAATTATATCATGAATTGTTAGCTACCGAGATTTGGTAGGCGCTTATACATGGAATAGTACTATTCGGGAGGACCGACCTCTTCCCGTCCTATAACGACTAGCTATCGTTAGGGCACGATTGAGGCCCAAGGGGGATACATGCGTGAGAGTTTGATATACACTTAGCGAGGTGTATGGTGGGCAAATATTATGGAAACGTTTCAATTTCATGAGGCTTATAATAAATATTCATAACTTTGTTTGATCCACATTGTTATCGTTGATGGCTTTAAAACATATTAGTGTTCGGTAATATTTATTTATAAACTCTATAGATTCACTCAACTTTTGTTGACAAGTTTTAGCAGGTTTTATCTCAGGTCCTTGAAGGTAATGGCAACGGAGAGATTTCGGTGCTTGCGGTTTAATAATAAAGATGTTTAAAGCTCACCATTTTGGAAATAATCGTTCAATGATTTTAATTATAATAAATGTTGTTTATTTGTTTGTTAAATGTTTGGGACCATGTTGTGAACGATTTGTAAACTTTTATTACCATCCAATGTTTACTTTAAAACGATTCTTTTCGTCGTTTTCTATTACTTGAGCTGTTATATTATGAAGTAGCACCCCATATGAGCTTCCGCATATGACCCGAAATTGGGGGTGTTACATGAAAGCTGCTATGTGTCCATCATTATCCGCAATTCCTGGATTAGTAAGAAACGCTAACTCCTCCTCGTCTAGCTCACGGCTATTTGCCTGAGCATTAACCAATAACACCTTCTCCTCAAACCATGAAGCATCCCTCTTCCTTTTAGGTTTCTTACAATCCCTATCCATGTATCCTCCCCCTTGAAATTGTAGCATGTGATCATCTTCAACTTGCCAGTAGCATTTCCCCTAGAAGGAGTGGAAGTAGTATTGTAAGTTCTTGCACCGGTGTAAGATGAACTTGGTCTCCCCTGAATAGGTTGAACCATGACTCTGCCTTCTTGAATGGTAGCTTGTTGACGAGATTTTGAAGAAGTTATCAACTGATTGTTTGTTGTAGGAAGTCCTCTATATGCTCTTTTGTTCAACATTTGAGTGATATAGACAAACATGACAGCTAACACTTCAGTAGGATTATCGCCGTGTTTGAATTTAGGAATTGGGACCTCATCATCACAATACAATACTAGTGCTGGTGGAGCTACATAAGCATTTGAAGAAGCACTGACATGTTGGGAGTAGTTGGGTTGAAGAACTTCAGGTTCTTGATAAGTGATGACAAGAGCTGTAGTTGCTTGATAAGACGGGTATTGTGGATGAGCATAAGTTGATGGATATGAGTCTCTTTGTGATGGTGGTACTTGAATATGTTATTGTTGATGTGAAGTAGGTGGTTGTGGTAGAAGAGAATAATGTGGGTAGCTTGGAGTTTGATACAAGGACTTCTGATATGAGTGCTGCCCAGCTACATAAGAGTATTGTTATATGACAACATTTGATGATTCGTCATTAACGCCACTGGTTCAGGATAAGATCCTTGAGACATACGAGTCATGATCACATGTTTCTCGTGTTGTTGCAAGAAAGCATAATTGATCCAGATTTGTCAAGTGCAAATCCTTTACCAGTTTAACATCAGTGACATAACGACTCCACTCGAGAGGTAATGTGTTCAAGAACTTAGTGTTGATTTGAAATTGAGCAATCGTCAAGTTATAAGTGTTCAATTCATTCATCAATTTAGTAAATCGCCAATAATAATCATGAAGAGTTTCCCCTAGAGTGTATTTGAACCTATCAAAAAGATCATAGAGTTGACACTCACGTTCTTGCTTAGTGAGTGAAGTTCCATGTAACAAAACAACCAAATGATCCCATAATTCCTTTGCTATCTTATGTTGACTTACCATTCGATAAATATCGGGTCGAAGAGATTGAATAATAGTTTGAAGAGCCTTTTCATCCGCATCAGCAATAAGTTGATTTGCAGAAGTTAAATCAGAAAATTCCTTTGGCCGAGTCACGCCTTCCTCAGTGATGGTGCCCCATATAAGTGGTCCTTGTTCGATTGACTTAATCATGACTCTCCCATTAGGTCTACTGATGATGTATGACTTCATTTGGCCTTGTCAAGATTCAAATAGCTCTTTGATAAGCATTGGTGGACGGGGTATCGGTACCCAATATGATGGATAGGTCGGATAACGACGTCATTGTCGGCATTGATGAATGAGGATTCATTTTTTATCACTTGAAAAAGATTACCGTGTGATCGAGCAGTGAAATAAAATTGTTATTTTTGTAGAAGAAAGTACGGAGTTTTACAAATCATGAAGAAACCGAGAATAAATTCGCGAGATTTTACAAATCACCGATTAAACCTTAATTGTCTTGAGTTCGCGAGTTTTTGTATAAATCTTCAAAAAATATTCAAAAAAATCTTCTTTCTGAACTTGAGAAATTTTCTAAGTCTTTGAGTTTGCAATAAAGTCTGAATTCGCAAAAGTGTGCCTGAGCTCGCAATATAATGTGAGTTCGCAATATAAAGTGAGTTCGCGATATAGAAACTGCCAATTCGCAATGTGAACACCACTTCGCAATATGAACACTACTTCGAAAACAGCCTATTCATAATCCACTTCGCAATCTGTAATTCGTAAAAACCACCACTTCACAATAAGCAGCCAATTCGCAATCCACAATGATTGCGCAATCACCAGTTCGCAATAGGCTGTGAATTCGCAAAAATTAGGGCTTTTGAGTTAGGAATATGACAGATTTTTTATAAACTCGGACAAAACACAAAAAATTCGAGATTTTGTACTAGAAAATGATCCAAATACCAAATTTTTTTGTGTTATTCACCAAAGTAAGAAACCCAAATCCCTACCACAACTATGTAGGAGATTATAAGAAAGATATAGAGGCGAAAAACACAAAAAAAAACTTGAACCGCGGGTATATGTAGATCAAAACTTCACACGAACCATAACAATAACAAATAACACTTTATTTCACCCCATGGGTCTTGATACCAATTGTAGAACAACGGTAATATTGATCATAAAGTGAGGTTGATGTTTCTAGAGAGAGAAAGTAGTGAGAGAAAGTAGAGGGAAAATATGAAATGTATTAAGTGAAAATGTGAAAGAACCAACACCCTTTTCATGAAGGAAAGGGGTTTATATACCCAAGTCCATAAATGGACTTGGGCCTCCGGCCCATGAACATACTCATGGGTCGGGCTAACTTAATCAACAAAAACAACATACCCAATCTCGCCGAAGCAGGGTAAGGGGGGGTGAAGTGTAGACATATCCTACCTCTACTTCCAGGATAACCCGAAAATAAAGAGACTGCTTCCAATGGACCTCCAGCCAGTGTACGTGTGCAAAATGAGTGATGCACAAAAAAGAGAGGGCAAGGAAAAGAACCAAACAAAATATGATAGACAAGCACACAAGCAAAATCAAAAACAAAATCATAGAAAGAAGGGAACCCGGGCATGCAAGACAAAGGAGGGAAAACAACAAAATGAAAAAGAATAACCGCATAAAAGATCATATAAGACACAAAATCAAGTAGGCAAAAGCAGAAAGCAATCTGGCGAGCAAACAAGCAGGGGAGCAAACAACAAAGCAAGGAAGCAAGCCAACAAATAAGCAACCTAGAGGCAAGAAGAAACACGAACAAAAAATTTGAAGTAGAAAGCTCACCATAGTCCACAAACGACTAATGAGAGCTCACAAGGGCACAAGAAACATAGCAAAAAGCCCAAAAGGAATAGGTAAAAAAAAGACACGAATCGGACTCTATGGGGCTCAAAAAACAAACCACAAGGCCTAAAAGAGAAACAAGCCTACAGGGGCCTAACCTAAGGGAAAAGAAACAAGTACAACAGACACCTAAACGCCTAGAAAAGAAGAAAAGGGAAAAAGGAAAAAAGGAAAAAGGGAAGCTAAAGGCGCCCACTACCGCCTCAAAACACTACCCGTTAATCCTAATCCTACCTATCCATAGAAACCGATCAGAGGTAATGTCCTCGGACAAGAGAAGCTCCATCATGTCCTGCCTGGGTCTATCTTCCCATCTAAGTTTAGGTCTGCCCCTTCTCCTCACTCCATCGACTAGAAAGGATTCGACCCTCCTAACCAGAGCTGTTTGCGGTCTCCTCCTGACATGCCCAAACCATCGCAACCTTCCTTCCCTCATCTTATCGATAATCGTACTGATGCCGAGTTCTGCTCTAAAAACTTCGTTTGATATCATGTCACACATGGTTTTACCACAAGTCCACCTCAGCATTCTCAGTTCCGCCACTTCCATCCTGTTCACTAGTTCTTTTGTAATTGGCCAACACTCTGATCCGTACAACATAACTAGTCTAATCGCGGTGCGATATAATTCACCTTTTAGCTTTAAAGGTACTCTCTCATCACAAAGAACTCCTGATGCCGCCCGTCATTTCACCCAACCTACTCTAATACGGTGAGTCACGTCATCATCTATTCTTCCTGATCTATGGATGACCGAACCCAAATATCTAAAAGACTCCATTGGCTGAAGGATTTGGTCTCCGATACGGACATCCACTTCTTGGTGGTAGACCTCGTACCTACCAAAATCACATCTTAGGTATTCGATATTCTCCCTGCTTACCTTGAGGCCATTGTCTTCTAATGTCTCCCTCCAACTCTCAAGTCTGTTGTTTAACCCTTCAGTCGATTCTGCGACCAACAAAATATCGTCTGCAAATACCATGCACCAAGGGATGTCCTCTTGAATCCCTCGTGAGATCTTATCAAGTATTAAGGTGAAGAGGTAAGGGCTAATGGCAGATCGTTGATGAAGGCCTATTTCCACAGGGAAGGACTCATTATTCCCCACTGTGGTCCTTACATGGGTCTTCTCCCCCTCGTACATATCCTTTATGACTCTCAAGTATCTCCTTGGCGTTCCTTTATCTATAAGGGTTTTCTAAATCAACTCCCGTGGGGCGTTGTCATAGGTTTTTTCCAGGTCCAGAAAATCCATATGTAGATCTCTTTATCTTTCCCTATACTTCTCCATAAGGCTTCTAAGGATGTAGATTGCTTCTGTCAAGGACCTTCTAGGCATAAAATCAAATTGGTTTTCTAACACTCTAGTCTCCCTTCTTAATCTTCGCTCAATAACCCTCACCTAGAGCTTCATGGTGTGGCTAAGAAGCTTAATGCCCATATAGTTGCTATAGGTTTGAGCGTCCCCCTTGTTCTTGTAAATGGGAATGACTTCACTAAGCCTCCATACATCCAGAATCTGAGCACTAGAGAAGATCTTGTTGAAGAGGCAAGTCAACCACTTTAGTCCCTCATCTCCAAGGGACCTCTAAGCTTCTATTGGGATTTGGTCTGGGCCTACAGCTTTGTTTCTCCCCATCTTCTGTAGAGCAACCCTTACTTCCTCTTGGTTGATCCTAGAGTAGTAGCAATTGATAGGCAGGTCTTGGTCTGAGCTCTGTATCTCCTTGTTTCCTTCCAGGTTAATCTCACTAAAAAGTGAGGAGAAATACTCTCCCCACCTTTTCCTGATATCTTCTTCCATCACCATGGTTCGACCTCTTTCATCATTGATGTATCTTATAGTTCCTAAATCCTTTCTTCTTCTCCCGCGCTTTAGCAATCTTGTATATATCGTTCACCCCCTATATATTACAATTACTATACTACGAGCCCGTAACTATATTGTTGGAGTGACCGAGACTTTCTAATAATAAAAAAGTATTTCCAACAAGCTCAAAACCTGAAACAAAAACATGTTTATAAGGAAATCTTGGTTCAATATTAATTTGTGGGTTTTTACTCCCGCGCCTACGCGTGCGCAGGGAGTGCAGAAAGTGAGTTTCTAGGCCAAAAAATGGATTCGAAGCCACTGAATGCATAAGCGCGCGACCTGTGGACACGATGCAGATATGAAATTTACTTGGGTGTGGGCAGATTTTGATATCTTTTTTTTCTGTGAAATAGATTTACACTTTCTTATTAAGTCATGACAAAATATGTTTATGTATGTAAAATATATATGCAAATCGTGTTTTATATTTAACATATTTGCATGTCAGATTATTTTAGGAGCATATATTTTGTCTTAGTGACCAGGACATGAATTGGCTATAAAATAAACTCTCCTCATTCATTCTTAACATACAGAAAACCATAGATCCATTATCTCCATTTTACAGCAGTCTTTTCGATCAGAAACGCATAAGGCTTCTGTGATCTTTCAAGCAAGTAAGTCAAGTCCGACTATACAACAGCTTTGGACGTTGTACCTTGGAAAACAAACGACGGATCTGTTTTAAAGGAAGCATGTCTAACACATGCCTCGTCTCATAATCTTTGCCTTTTTCAGTTATTGTTGTTATTAAATTTCTGTTATTTAATTGATGTTAATTAATTCTTATTCAGTAATTTGATTGGTTTAATAAAAGTGTACACCGCTTTCTACACTTCCAATATTTACATTTCTATCTCGTAAGATAATATGTAACATGTAACCGTCCGAGTCATGGTAAGCTCGTGAGTCGCCAAAACATAGATATGTGTTTTTTCTAACAAGAAATGTGGTATAAACTTGGCGGTTTATATATCACCAACTTTTAAGTACTTATTTAAATTAGCGGGAAGATACATGAGCCCTAATCAAACGAACCCATGATATATGTTAATAGCCCATAGTTTTGTCCATCAAATACGCATTCATTTTTCCTAAAAAAGAGAATCGAGTATGTTTGATCGGTTTACTTGGTTCGGTTAAAAAATATCCGAGTAAAACCAAATTGAATTCTGGCTTTAACTGGATAACTCGAATAACATAATACGTATTTAATTAGTTTATTATGTAGATTTTTAGCCAAAAATAAATAAATTTATTCAAACATATAAATTCTTAAAAGTATGTATATTTAGAAGTAAACCCAAAATTTATAATAGGGTATTGCACAATTTTTTATGATGTATATTCGCCATGAAATTTATTTCCACAACAATGACTATAGCTTTTGGAGCAACATTATATGATCATTGCTGTCATCGATATGACATGACGAGAGTGATAACTAACTTTATACGTAGCTTGCAAAGAAGGTCGTGTTGAGTGTAACGTGCGGTAAGGAAGAATATTAAACATAAACAACGACATTGGAATTGTGAATAGTGATACAACATTTTATACTCGCATATTTCATTAGCAAATACAAATAGTACAACATTAAGATCTAAGAGCATTATTGATCCATATGGAGTATAAACTAAATGTATTTGTAACAACAATAGTTCTAATAACATGCTCACATATCAATATATATCATAAGTTGATTGCCTAAATTTTTGGTAGCAAATAGTAGTTATTCAACGTCCCCCTCGTCACTTGGTGTATTCATCCCTTCAACCGCCGAAGATTGTGCACCAAATGTTAGAGCGTCTTGTGGAGCAGGAGCAACCGGTCCCTTAGAACTTGAGAGCTGATTGTTTGTAAATAATGGAGGAGGTGTCAACGATAATCGACCACAATTCAACTGAAGAAGCCGAGACAAGAGTGGATTAAAACGAAACAATATAGACCAACATTCAGAAGTTATTTTATTTATAGCATTGCAACAAGTTGGCCCGATGCTAATACCTCCTCGGCCACTTTGTGCAGCCCTTCGAATTTCAGCCCTGCAAAACCCGAGATCAAATATTGCATTATAACATCCCACCAACGTCTTCGAAGGCCTTGGAGACATAGCGGATGATGTTAGTGCTAGCCTTTGAGAGATTAAAGATACTAAGCAAACTGTAAAAAACAGAACCCTCAATTTTGTAGCCATTTTTAGACTTGATACCACGTTTTGACTTTGAAAGCAACAATTCATTTATATAGTAGAACTTACAACAATTAACTACTTAACAGGAGAGTTGACTATGTGTTGCATTAAAATGTCATAACTTCATGCAACAAAATTAATGGTCAAACATATTAAATCATTTCATTCACATCATTAGTCAAATAGAAAATTAAATAATGTACTAATATAGTAGTTGTTGTTTGCATTTACTCAAAGTATAAGATAATGTAAAAAGAAAACATGATTCATATATATAAGATGTATGTAGACATTTAAAGTATCATATACTTATTCAACCAATTATAATCATTCATTTTTTTAAAAAACCTACTTCCCACCACTTTTTAAAAATTAATTATCTCACAAACGGTAAATCGTCAAACGAAAAAAAACACACCATTGCAACGAAAATTAAATCATCTTTCTATCGAGGGGCACATGTATATACTTTCGACGAACTTTTTTTCGAATTTTTTTCTTAAGTCACGTCTGAGAGAATCATATATGATTAGTCACGAAACATATATGATTTTCAGAAAATCATATATGATTCGTGATATGAATTATATAGGATTTTCTGAAAATCATATATGTTTCGTGAAGAATCATAGATAATTCTCTCAGACGTGACTTAAGGAAAAACTCGAAAAAAAGGTTCTCGAAAGTATATACATGTGCCCCTCGATAGATAGATGATTTAATTCTCGTTGCGATGATATGTTCTGTTTTACGTAACGATGAATGGTTTGTGAGATATTAAATTTTTGAAAAATGAGTTTTTTTGTTATACGATAAAAATTGGTGGTTGTGATTGGTTGATGAGTGTATGATAAACTAAGGGTCTATTTGAACTTTTTCCTACTTATACAGCTAGAGCATTTTTTCTCTTTCACTCCTATAAATTTTCTTAAGATTTTAAATAATAGAGTTTAAAATTAATCTTTTTAACTATTTAATACATAAATACATCAATTCAATACATATAATCATTCTTAAAAAACATTCTCACTCAAAACTCAAAATTATAAGTATATTATTCTCGCAGTCTCAAAATTATTATTTCACGATAAAAAATATACAATTAAAAAAAATATATTTATTGTTTTTTATTTATTACTCTTTAACATAAATAATAATTTTACTCTTCGTTAACTAATTAAGTGTCCGTTTGGTTTGTAGATAAGTTTTACTTTGGAAATGGGTTTATAAAGTGGGAGGTTTAGAATTGTGTAATATTTAGATTTGATGTGGGTTTTGATGAGAGAAAATAAGTATAAATATTATTATATTATAAAATAGTATTTATAATTTAAAATTGTATTATAATATCATAAAATTATATATACTATTAATAATATGTATGTATGAAAGAAAGAGGGAATAAAGTCAGGGGCCCACCAGAAAATAAAGCTGTAAAAAATGTTGAGTATAAGGGCATGATTTTAAAAAGTTCTCAAACTAGGGAGTGAGTATAATTTTAAAGCCAAATTATTACATTTATTTAGAATTAAAGTCTTGGTGAAATTCTACCCAACAAATTATTATTATTATTATTACATTTATTTAGAATTATTATTACAAAATTAAAAAAACTAGGGAGTGGCCATGCTCTGAAACCAAACACGTCCTAAAGTCTTTTTTTTTATTTTGTAATAATAATTCTAAATAAATGTAATATATAACTTTTTTTTGGAACAACTAGAATTTCATTAAAAGCTCGAAAGAAAGCTAAACACAACACAATCTCCAAGTTAGGGAAAAGCCAAGTGAAATAAAAAAAATAATTGAAATACTATACAAAACACTAAAAAAATCCCAAATCCTAAATCCCAACCTATGACACAACAAAAACTTTATAACGAATCAATGCTCATAGTACAAGATGATTCCCAATTCCTACAACTCAAATATTTTTTAGGACTCGTGTTGGATAACCACAAAAAAAAGGGTTTTCACCTTAACGAAAATGTCTTCATGAAGGCAGGAGAAAGAAGTCTAGAAGACACCATTATGCCAATCCCAGAGTTTCACATAAACGACTCATTGAAAAATTTCTTGGATAAAGAGGGAACCGGAGGAACAAATTCCACAAGTTCGTGAAGAGAGGAGAAAGCTGGTGGGTTAAATTTCCACCAGCTCCATATTTTGCGCCAAATCAAATTCGCCTTAGGCATACTAAGAGAAAATGATGTCAATTATTCGTAGATGCATTACACAACACCCAAATGCAAGAAACTATTGGCACACCTCAAGCATCAAGGTTGGAGAGGGTCAAGAGACGATCATTCAAAGCCCTCCAAACACATTATTTACCTTTTTCCACACCCATGAGTTTCAATCTATATGAACCATCGTTACTATTTTTTCTAAGGCTGATTTAATCAATGAGCTTGGAAGCTTTTTAACAGTAAAAACACCGCCAGGATCAAGGTCCCGTATCCAACCCATCCATGTAACTCGGGTATAAAACGAGGCCGTTAATAAGCTAAGATAACCCGATTATATCTTCCAAAGCACATCCTCTAGGATCAAAACGCCAATACTATTTACAAGACCATCTACCATTTATTAAGATACACCTCTCATTAACATGACATTCTTTATGGGTTTCAAGAGCATAGAGACGAGGGAACCGATCTTTGATACGTTGAACCTCTTTGAGCCAAACATCATGCCAAAAGAGTATGTCAGCCCCACTTTTTATATTTCTCATAAATGAATTACGAAATGGGATGCCAAGAGAATCGATTACCGAGCTTGCACTATACTTTCCTAAACACCCTTTATGTTCCTGGTACCAACAACCGAATCAAAGCCACCATCATCGGCATGAAGACGAGTGATGACCTTACACAAAAGAGCATCTTTTTCGCTATGGAATCTCCACATCTATTTGCCTAAGAAACTTAAGTTTCTTGCTTTTATGCTTCTAATAAATAACATGCTATTTTTAAAGTTGTGGAGCACACTTTCCCATTTCAGCCGCGAAATTCCTTTTGTTTCATCCTTAAATCCCCAAGAATCTTCTCTTTTTCGCTTCAAATATTTTTAGAACACTTGCAGGGGCTTTAAAAAGTGAAAGATAATAAACAGGTAAACTCCTAAGAACTTATTCGGAGAGAGTAAGACGACCACTAATTGATAACATTTGAGACTTCCAAGATGAAAGTCTAGAAGAAAAAGGGTATAATACCTCACTCTTGTCAACCCTTTTGTACATACTATTATCTACTGGAAGGCCCAAATAGCATAATGAAAGGTTATCATGAGAATAATTCACCGAGTTAGCAAAATTAATGACTTCACTTGAATCGAATTCAATGCCATAAAGTCGACTCTTTGAGATGTTGACTTTGATACCCGGCGCCATTTGAAACAAGCCAAGAATTCTCACTAAGTTTTTAACATTGAGGCAAGACCATTTTTCGAAAAAGAGTTTGTCTTCTGTACATGGTAACAAAAATAAGTAGGCATTGTTATTTGCAAGAGACAAACCTAAAAAAATGCCTCTTCCACAAGCCTCAAGGTTAGATATTTGCAAAGCCTCCGCAACAATAATAAACAATAAATCAGATAACGGGTCACCTTGACACAACCCCCTCTCTATTTTGGAATTCCTTTGTTAGAGATTGGTTCACTATGTGACAACCATGGTTTTTTAGGGTTAGCTATAATCTATAGGACGTCGTTACGTATACTATATTATATGTTTTATGTGTTATATGTGTTTGAAATAAAAATCTTGCGATATTAAAGTACATGATTGCGAATCATTGTACTAGTAGTGATGATATGAGGCCACATTGACGTTTGTTTTTAATGCTTGTACCGTTTACGTAACTTACATTCACGTATTATGTATATATATATATATATTTATATAAATATATTATATATTTATTACGTTTTTGAGAAACTTACTATTTATAAAAAAATTAAGGAAATGAAAGTTTGATGAAAACTATATTAGAAAGTCGAAGGTTTTAAGTTTAACGATCGAGGTTTTATACTAGAAGGTCTAAGACGCGAGCTAAACACTAGGTAAATAATTAGAGGGTCAAAACTGTAAGAATCTGGTTGTGTAGGATGGTCGGGTGCGACATGGGGAAAAGAGGGAGAAGGAATCCCAGTTGTAGTTGGATTATAACTCTTAAACTTGGTAATTATCTTCCTAAACTCTTATATAAACCAACCAAAGAAAAACAAAATCACTTTTGTCTCCCCTACTCCTCTAGCCGATCAGACGAAGCAAACAAGAGGGAAAAACCCAAAATTGTTTTAGGGTTTACTAAGGTATGATCTTAATTATGTAAGAATCTTAATGATGGTTAATCTAATTAGGGTTTTGACTAATTAGGGTATTGGATCTGTAATTCATAATAGGGTTTCATAAAAACATGATTAAGTATTAATGGTGGTTAATTAGGTTTAATTAATGTTAAATTCGAAGTTAAGGGTTCGACATATTTTTAGGCCAACTTGTTTTGATCATAACTTGATCATACAAATAGCTTTTTGGATGATTCAAAAGCCTAATATTATCTAAAGATAGTTTACTTTCCAATGGTGTAACTAGAGCTTTTATCTCAGTCGTTTGGTCAGTCAAAACCTTTATACAAGAGTCGGAGTCAAAACTGTCTTTAGGACAACAAGTGCTTAACTTAACTTTAGGATTACTTTGAGTACTTAAACTTTGAAGGGGAAATTGAGATTACACCAGAGCTTATTTATATGTTGTATGAGTCATGTTCCAAAAGAGAAGTCAATTATAATAGTGTAAGGTCGCATGATGTAGTGAAACTTTTAGAGTATAAATGCAGTCTGAAATTGGATACGTAGAGATTAACACTTGTGTGAAGGGTTGATAGGTGTGAAAACACCCATCCTTTTACCACTTATTTCATGCTAAAACGAGACCAAAACGCGTATTTAATGTCATTTGTTTGGAATTATGCGTGGTTTGTGTGTTTGTTGTGTTTTCAGAGCCAACCGGATAAATATTGAAGAAAACATGGGATTGCACGGGTTTTATCGAAGAAAACGACTCAAGACGGAGTCTGTTGTCCAAGAGATGCAAAAGATTTGAAGTCAATGGGCCTATTTGAAGATTTATCGAAGAAAAGGACCAAAGATGGAAGATTTACATATGTCGAAGAACTCAAGTCTATTAAATGAAGAAATTAAAAGACGAGTTGAATTTATTCGTCGACAAATCCCGAATCGAAATCGAAAACGTCCACTTTTCTGAAAAGAAGAGAAGACATGAAGAAAGGGAGAAAGCCCACTCACCAACCAACTTCATAGACCTATAAATAGGAGTCCCTTCCCACACATTAGCTAGTTTTTCTTTTCTGTTTCTTTTTCTCCATTTTCGTAGCATCACCAACACCATTAAGGTGTTTGGTGATTTTTCATTTGTCCTTTTAATTCAAGAATCTTGTAAGTTTAATCTTTACTTTTGATTGTTTAAACCTTAGTCATTTAATATAATCTTTCCTTTAATCTTGTTCATCTTTTTCCTTTTGATTCAAAGTCTTAAGTTTTTATTTTGTTGAGTTTGATCTTCAAAAGTAAGTGGGTTTTGTGTTTTTATTGTTTTGGTTTGATGTTTATGATTAGTAGGTGATTCGTGGTTAAATTGGTTTAAGTTTTGGTTAAAAACTTGGTTGATTTTGGTTAAAAATCGTGTGTTATTGTTCCCTGTTCTTCGCACTCCTTCATCAGCCCAGATTCCGAATGAGCAATACTTATTCCGGATGAATGGTTAGCTAATTATTCCGGATGAGAGCAAAAGATTCCGAATAAGCAATTTGTTAAATTTATTCCGAACCAGCAATTTATTTAGTCATTTCGAACCAGTGAGTTCATTCGGAATAATTAATATTCCGGGTGAACCATTTATTCCGAATCAGCAGTCTAGTTTAATTATTACGGATCAAGGTTTTGTTCCGAATGAACATCATATTCCGAATGAGCCATTATTCCGAATGAAGCTCTTTAGTTAATTATTCCGAGTCAGTGCAATTTATTCCGAATCAAGTGACTTCATTAGTTATTCCGGATGAGTTAAAATATTTCGAATCAAGTTTTTTTAAAAATATTTCGAATCAGTTCTTTTATTCCGGATGAGTGATTTTGTTTAATTATTCTGAACCAGTGTTTTTACCTTAATTATTCCGCATCAACGAATATTCCGAATCAGCACTTTTTGTTTATTATTTTGAATGAAGGGTATTGCTCAGTTATTCCGAACAAGCAGTTATTCCGAATGAAGCTCATGTTTTATTTATTCCGGATCAAGGAACATTCCGGATGAGCAAGTTTTATTCCGAATAAAGGATATTCCGGATCAACACAATTATTCCGGGTCAAGGCTTTTTCACATTTATTCTGAACGAAGCCAATTATTCTGGATCAGTTCTTCTTTTTAGTATTCCGAATCAGTAGTTTTGCAAGGGTATTTTACTGTTTTATTGTTTAATTTTAATTCATGCTCTATTTTATTAACTGCTTTTAGTTTGTTCTTTATCACTTCACGCATTTTATCCTTTTTAGTAGAATAGAAAACCAATCCCTTTTTTAGTTACCAAGAACAACTGAGTCGCATTTTTAATCGGTAATCAATTCGAAAAGATCGGATTAACGAACTTTCATACGAGCTTAAAAACCTTGTATTAAATGGCGCCGCTGCCGGCTCTTTTCGTTAAGATTAACGGTTTTTAGTGAGAGACGCGTTGGATTTTGGGATCCGTTCATCTTTGAACGTTATTTTCCTTGCTTTAAAATTTTTAAAAATCCAAAAAAAAAAATTTCAAAAATACAAAAAAATTAAAAAAAAACATAAAAAACCAAAAAAATTTCTGCTTTGTTAGTTCTTTTGCAGGTGTATGCGCACTCGATCAACGTCTTATCCCGAGCCCGAGACTCTCGATAACTTAGACATGGCCGGTGTACACAACAATAATAATAATCCACCTCAAAACAACATGAATAATAACAACAATGAACCTCTACCGGACAATCGTCCTATGATCGAACTTTTGCAAGCACATGTAGAGGGCAACCACGATGCTATTGTCATACCCGCGATTGGAGCCAACAACTTTGAGCTCAAATCCGTCTTTATTCAAATGGTCTCTGCTCAACCATTCTTGGGGCGTACCATTGATGATCCTTATGACCACATCAAAAGGTTCCTTCTACTCACGAATACTGTCAAATTCAATGGGGTTTCACAAGAGGTAATTCGCTTGCAACTTTTTCCTTTCTCCTTAGAAGGACAAGCCCGGCATTGGCTTGATAAGGAACCGCCACAAAGTATTCTTACGTGGACGGAATTAGAGACCAAATTCATAAACTACTTTTTCCCACCCTCTCGTACTACCGCTTTGCGGAATGAAATCATTACTTTTGAACAAAAGTACGATGAGACTTTTAGTGAATCTTGGGACCGTTTTAAAGAACTTTTAAGAAAGTGCCCACAACATAGTTTTACCAAAGTGCACGAAATTAATACTTTTTACAATGGTTTAAGCATGAATGACCAAGATTCACTAAATAGTCCCTCGGGTGTAATCTTTTGGTTAAGTCTGCTAATGCCGCTTGGGATATTATTGAGAACACGTCTAGAGTGCAAACCAAGAGTGTTCAGACCAATGTGGCTAGTGCTAGCACTAATGAGAGCGACAAGAGACTTGATAAGCTTACTTTGCTTGTTGAATCACTTGCTCTCCAAGCCGCCAATAATACCAAAGCTATCACTGCCCAAGCCAATGCTATGACTCAATCATGTGATATATGCGGGGGATCTCACTCATATACCGATTCTCCTTCGAATCATGACAATCCAGAAAATGTGTATGCCGCCAACGGTACCTATTCTACGGGAGGCTATCAAGCACGTCCTCAAGGTGACCGCAACTTGCTCAGCTATCGCTCAAACAACTTTCTTTCACCTCCCGGTTTCCCCCCACAAAACCCGAACAACCTCAATCGCAACAATCAAAACCAACCACGTGCTCCAACTCCATATCAAAACCAAAGAAACCTATATCCACCTCAAAGAAACAACCAAGCTTACCAACCACCCGCCTACCATGCTCCTCCTCCCAACCAACCCACCGCATTACACCAAGATGTTAAAACCTACATGAGGACTAATGATGTGATCGTGCAAAATCTTCAGCGGGAAATGGCCAACATGAAAGCAGACATGGTGAAGCAAGGGAATAATCTTCGTGCTGATATGCGAAACACTTTGGCAAGTCAAACGAATGACTTGAGGAACATGATGGCTAGTTTCTTCCCAAATAATGAAGCCTCTGGATCGGGTTCTCTTCCGAGTAACACCGTTGCTAATCCAAGAGGGGAGATGAAAGCAATCACCACTCGCAGTGGAAAAGGTTTAAAGGAACCCGAGCTTCCTACACCTACACCGGTGATTGTGACAAAGGAAAACGAGTCTCCTTCTCCGAATCCTCCATCTTCTATTCCTACAACTTCTACTTCTCCAATTCCACCACCTTCTACTTCTACCCCTCCACCACCCACGGATGTGAGTGCGAATTCTATCCCAAAGCCTTCATCTCAACCCAATATACCTTATCCTTCGAGGTTGAGGAAAGAGAAATTGAAGAACAAAGATGATATTCAGGTTTCGAACTTTCTTAAAATGTTCAAATAACTGAATTTCAATATCTATTTTGCTGAGGCTCTCGCTCACATGCCTAAATATGCTAAAATGTTTAAAGATCTTCTCAGTGATAAGGAGAAACTTCTCGATATTGCTCAGACCCAACTTAATGATAATTGCTCCGCAGTGCTCTTAAGGAAATTACCAACCAAACTTGGTGATCCGGGTCGTTTCTTGATTCCTTGCAACTTCCCGGGAGTAGAGAATTGCATGGCCCTAGCCGATCTAGGTGCTAGTATTAACTTAATGCCATTAAGTGTTTGGAAGGAATTATCTCTCCCCGAGATAGTCCCCACACGAATGACTTTGGAATTAGCCAACCATACGGTTGCTTATCCAGTGGGGATAGCCGAAGACGTCTTCGTTGGTGTCGACAAATTCACCTTCCCGGCGGATTTTGTTGTCGTTGACTACGAGATGGATCCCCGTGTTCCATTAATCGTTGGACGTCCGTTCTTGAGGACCGGTCACACTCTCATCGATGTAGCCGCGGGCGAATTAATCATGAGAGTTGGTGACGATAAAATCGTCTTCAACATGGGTAAACTTTCTAAGCAGCCTTCAGAAAACGAGAGTGTTAATTTCGTTGATGTTCTTGATGAGACTTGTGAAGAACATTTCAAAGACGCTTGTAAAAGTGGTTCTTCTTATCTACCCATTGTTGAGACCGTTGCCTCTATTGCTCCATTACTGACTCCATTTGGAGAAAATGATTTCATCTTGAAAGAATTTGAAGCAACTTTGGGAGATGTGGACTTAAAATATGATTATTCTCCCTCCAATTGGGATGAAGACATTCGTACCATTGAGAAACTTCTCAATGAGGACCATACTTCTCCACCATCTCCTAAGGATATCTCTATCGATGAACCGAATTTGACTACGCCTTCCATCGAAAATCCTTCGGATTTAGAGCTTAAGGACCAACCGTCTCATCTCGAGTACGTTTTCCTTGAAGACAACAAGAAGTCACCCGTGATCATCGCTAAGGACTTGAAAGAAGAAGAAAAATCCCGAATTATCGCCGTGTTGAAGAATCACAAGAAAGCTATTGCTTGGAAGATCTCCGATATTCGTGGAATTGATCCTCACTTTTGCACACATAAAATTCTCATGGACGGCGACTTTAAACCCACTATTCAAAGCCAAAGAAGGGTGAATCCTAAGATCCATGACGTAATAAAAAAAAGAGGTTATCAAACTTCTTGATGCGGGGATGATCTATCCTATCTCTGATTCACCGTGGGTTAGTCCCATCCATTGTGTGCCTAAGAAGGGCGGAATCACCGTTGTTCCCAATGAAAACAATGAGTTGATTCCTACTCGTCTCGTTACAGGGTGGAGAGTTTGTATAGACTATCGCAAAGTTAATGATGCTACGAGAAAGGATCATTTCCCCTTCCTTTCATGGACCAAATGCTTGAACGTCTAGCAGGTAATGACTATTACTGCTTCTTAAACGGTTTCTTCGTGTATTTTCAAATTACCATCGATCCCAAAGACCAAGAGAAAACCACATTCACTTGTCCCTACGGAACATTTGCTTACAAAAGAATGCCTTTCGGTTTATGCAATGCTCCTGGGACGTTCCAAAGGCGTATGATGGCTATCTTCCATGACATGGTTAAAGAAACTATGGAAGTGTTCATGGATGATTTCTCTGTTTATGGCGATTCTTTCTCTGCTTGCCTTGCCAATTTAGAACGTATGCTTAAGCAGTGTGAAGACACTCGCCTTGTTCTAAATTGGGAAAAATGCCATTTCATGGTAACAGAGGGCATCGTGCTAGGACACAAAATCTCCAAAGCCGGTCTTGAAGTGGACCGTTCTAAAGTCGATGTTATTGCAAAAATTCCTCCACCTTCAACCGTGAAGGGTGTGAGAAGTTTCCTCGGTCATGCGGGCTTCTATCGTCGATTCATTCAAGATTTTTCTAAAATCGCTCGCCCTATGACCCACCTCTTGGAAAAAGATACTCCTTTCATCTTTTCCAAAGAGTGCCTTGAATCCTTCAATCTTCTTAAGGATAAGCTAACTAAGGCACCGGTCTTGGTTACCCCTAATTGGGAGCTACCTTTTGAGTTGATGTGTGATGCTAGCGACTTTGCTATTGGAGCGGTTTGGGGTCAAAGAGTGAACAAACACTTCCAACCAATCCATTACGCTAGCAAGACAATGACGGGGGCTCAATTGCATTATACCACTACCGAAAAAGAGCTTTTAGCTGTAGTGTATGCTTTTGAAAAGTTTTGCCCCTATCTTGTCCTTTCTACCACCATTGTATATACCGATCATTCCGCGTTGAAGTACTTGATGACTAAGCAAGATTATAAGCCAAGACTTCTTTGTTTGGTTTTGCTCCTTCAAGAATTCAACATTGAAATTCGTGACAAAAAGGGAGCTGAAAACCTAGCCGCGGATCATCTCAGTAGACTTGAGGATCCTTATCAAGGGGATCATCCGAACAAAGAGATCAATGACTCTTTTCCCCTTGAGGCCTTAATGTCTATCAATCCAAATCTCGATGACACCCCGTGGTTTGCGGACATTGCAAACTACTTAGCGGGTGGAATTCTCAAGGAAGGGTTCACGTCCCAACAAAAGAAAAAGTTCTTTAAAGATATTGAACATTATTTCTAGGACGACCCTTACCTCTTCAAACAATGTGCGGATCTTGTCATTCGTCGATGTGTTGATGGGCCGGCAGCGGTACAAATCCTTGACGCTTGCCATAAAGGACCCAACGGTGGTCACTTTGGTCCTAATTACACCGCGAAGAAAGTATTCGACTCTGGATTTTATTGGCCCACCATTTACCGTGACGCTCACGAAATGGTTAAACATTGTGATGCTTGCCAAAGACAAGGCAAGATCACACATAAAGATGAGATGCCTCAAAATTTCATACAAGAATGTGAAATCTTTGATGTATGGGGCATCGACTTTATGGGGCCATTTCCATCATCTAAAGGGAACAAGTACATCCTCGTAGCCTTTGACTACATTTCTAAATGGGTTAAAGCTAAGGCTCTCCCTACGAACGATGCGAGGGTGGTTGTGAACTTTTTGAAGCAACTTTTTGCTCGATTCGGTGTTCCTCATGCTATAATCAGTGACCGCGGGACTCATTTTTGCAATGATCAATTTGCAAGAGTCATGGCTAAGTATGGTGTCAATCATCGTCTTTCCACCGCTTATCATCCTCAAACCAACGGTCAAGCCGAGATATTCAACTGTGGATTGAACCGAATTTTGGAACGTACTGTGGGGGAGCATCGTGCCGCGTGGGCCGATAAGTTAGACGATGCTTTGTGGGCTTTCCGTACCGCATATAAGACCCCGATTGGTTGCACACCCTATCGTCTTGTGTACGGGAAAGCATGCCACCTCCCTATCGAGCTGGAACATAAGGCATACTGGGCCTTGAAGTGGGCTAACTTCGACATCAACAAAGCCGGTGATCTTCGCAAGATTCAACTCAACGAGCTTAATGAATTGAGGAATGAAGCTTACGAGAACTCATTGATCTACAAAGAGAAGACCAAGATCATCCATGATGCAAGGATTAAGAACCGAGAGTTCCACGTTGGTGATCAAGTCTTACTTTTTAACTCTCGGTTGAAGATCTTCTCGGGCAAGTTGAAGAGCCGCTGGTCTGGTCCATTCACCATCGCCAAAGTCTTTCCCTATGGCACCATCGAGCTTTCTCAGCCAAATGGGCCCAATTTTAAGGTGAATGGCCAGCGTTTGAAATTGTACTTTGGTGAGGACATCTCTCATGAGATGATTCCATCCCTCACCACGTTTCCCATGAACTAGTTTTGGGTCGAGTCAGGCTCGTGACTCGGTTATCAAAAACAAGCGCTCCTCTGGAGGCAACCCGAGTATCTATCCCTTTCCATTATTACCTCCTAAGTGTAGGGGGACCTTTATAGGTTGCTTGTGTTGTATGGTGATGTGATTACACGGATAAGTGCACTTTTGGAATCTTTGAAGAATCCGTGCTCCCGTGTTATCCTTAATCTGGTTTTATCTCTCAACTATCGTGATTCAATTCTCTTCATACTCTTATTTGAAATTGATCACTATAGTTTTCCTCTCCTTAGCAAGATTTAAACAACGTGCACGATGTCATAAGTGTAGGGGAGACTTTTCCCACATGCTTAACCATTGAGGACAATGTTTATATCAAGTGTAGGGGGACTTCTATCGAAGTAAGTGGGCATTTCCATGAATTTGTCCTCATTTTAACCGGAAAATTCAATTTTTCAACATTTTTCAAAATTTTTAATCTATTTTGGCCTAGTTGTATAGTTGTATTTTCCTTTGTTATGTTTATTTTATTTCCTTGCTAGAATAAATTTTCAATAAAGTGGTTTTAAATTTTTCAAAGTCGTGAATCTTTTGACTAAACCCGAGTTTACTTATCTAAGTTTACTTTAGCTATTATCCTTAACGTGTTTAAGTCAAGTTTTGCTAGGCTTTTATATAGGGAACTTTAAAACGTGAAGGTCTTAACTCTCACGGGTTAAGAACAAGAACTTTTCGCAAGTTCCTATAATTTATCCTAGAGAGTCGTTTATCAAGGGAACTTTAAAACGCAAATTCTAAACTTGAAAGAGTATAAGAAGATGCAAGATCCTATAGGCGACTCGAAAACCCAAAACTTTGATTTAATTGGCTAAGCATCCACGAGTCTCATTCCTTGAGATTTTAAACTATGGAGAACGAGAGATGATAGAGTCAATTATAAGTTTGGTGTTCTTTCGTGAATTTATGTGAGTTGATTATAAGCCTATTCTCCCATCGCTTGTTAATAAATTTATCTGTAATAAATAAGGTTGTACGATTTGAAAAGTTACTTAGCTTCTAGCCCAAGATCGTTTAAAAGTTGCTCGGTAATGATTAGAGTTCATAGCCAAGGCATAACTTATTAAAGTGGATGCGAAGATTGGCGAGTCCAAAAAGGTCATAACAAGGCATGAGGGCTACATTTTGTTGCTAAAGATCCAAAAGTGATGTGAAGAATCATTTATCGAAAATCAATATGAAGGATCGAGACACACGACGAAAAGCAAATACTCCCCAAAAGATCATGGAGAAGTCTATCCAAAAAGGCCCTAACAAGGTATGAGGATAAATAGAAGCAAGTCCTAAAGGGAGGCGGATTGTTGTATATCAAAGTCCAAAATAAAGATTGGAGAAAAATGAAGAAGTCGTGGTCCAAATATGAAGAATCTCTCAAAACTTCAAGTGAAGAAATTCCTACAATGAAGAGAAGACCATAATTTCAAGAACGTCTCTCAAAGATTTGAAGTATGAAGTCGCTGCCAAATATCGGTCCGAGAAAGGTCTCAAATCGTGAAGCGAGTTATGCCAAGATATGAACTTTATGAGGTCCTGAGAAGCAGTTTTAAAAGATTTTGTCCTTTAGCTAACTATTGATTAAATCGTCCCGCTTTATTTTCAGCCTAAATAACTATCGAAATAAGTCAAACAATGCATCCTCATGATCATTCAAGACAAAATTAAAATATAAGAGATACACCTAGGAATAAGGGAGTCTAAGTGAATAATTGGGCCACATGAGGTCGTGTGAGTTTGCTAACTTATAATAACAATGATCTCGTTTTTAAGCTTGATATGGGGAACGTGAAACTTGAGAATGATGAATATTCATGACAACCTAAAACCCCAATGTAAGTCGTTAAATTCTTTACTTGTTTTGTTCTTTTTGATTTCCTTAGTGTTTAGAATTTAATAAAGGCCAAGGTGGGTTATTTATGATGAGAAATGTAAACCATCCTTTAAAATTAATGCATTGCATGAGGGCATTGCAATGGTCAAGTATAGGGGATTTGATAGGTGTGAAAACACCCATCCTTTTACCACTTATTTCTTGCTAAAACGAGACCAAAACTTGTATTTAATGTCATTTGTTTGGAATTATGCGTTGTTTGTGTGTTTGTTGTGTTTTCAGAGCCAACCAGATAAATATTGAAGAAAACATGGGATTTCACGGGTTTTATCGAAGAAAACGACTCAAGACGAAGTCTGTTGTCCAAGAGATGCAAAAGATTTGAAGTCAATGGGCCTAATTGAAGATTTATCAAAGAAAAGGACCAAAGATGGAAGATTTACATATGTCAAAGAATTCAAGTCTATTAAATGAAGAAATTAAAAGACGAGTTGAATTTATTCGTCGACAAATCCCGAATCGAAATCGAAAACATCAACTTTTCTGAAAAGACGAGAAGACATGAAGAAAGGGATAAAGCCCACTCACCAACCAACTTCAGAGACCTATAAATAGGAGTCCCTTCCCACACATTAGCTAGTTTTTCTTTTCTGTTTCTTTCTCTCCATTTTCGTAGCATCACCAACACCATTAAGGTGTTTGGTGATTTTTCATTTTTCCTTTTAATTCAAGAATCTTGTAAGTTTAATCTTTACTTTTGATTGTTTAAACCTTAATCATTTAATATAATCTTTCCTTTAATCTTGTTCATCTTTTTCCTTTTGATTCAAAGTCTTAAGTTTTTATTTTGTTGAGTTTGATCTTCAAAAGTAAGTGGGTTTTGTGTTTTTATTGTTTTGGTTTGATGTTTATGATTAGTAGGTGATTCGTGGTTAAATTGGTTTAAGTTTTGGTTAAAAACTTGGTTGATTTTGGTTAAAAATCGTGTGTTATTGTTCCCTGTTCTTCGCACTCCTTCATCAGCCCAGATTCCGAATGAGCAATACTTATTCCGGATGAAGGGTTAGCTAATTATTCCGGATGAGAGCAAAAGATTCCGAATAAGCAATTTGTTAAATTTATTCCGAACCAGCAATTTTCATTTAGTCATTCCGAACCAGTGAGTTCATTCGGAATAATTAATATTCCAGGTGAACCATTTATTCCGAATCAGCAGTCTAGTTTAATTATTCCGGATCAAGGTTTTGTTCTGAATGAACATCATATTCCGAATGAGCCATTATTCCGAATGAAGTTCTTTAGTTAATTATTCCGAGTCAGTGCAATTTATTCCGAATCAAGTGATTTCATTAGTTATTCCGGATGAGTTAAAATATTCCGAATCAAGTTTTTAAAAAAATATTCCGAATCAGTTCTTTTATTCCGGATGAGTGATTTTGTTTAATTATTCCGAACCAGTGTTTTTACCTTAATTATTCCGCATCAACGAATATTCCGAATCAGCACTTTTTGTTTATTATTCCGAATGAAGGGTATTGCTCAGTTATTCCGAACCAGCAGTTATTCCGAATGAAGCTCATGTTTTATTTATTCTGGATCAAGGAACATTCCGGATGAGCAAGTTTTATTCCGAATAAAGGATATTCCGGATCAACTCAATTATTCCGGGTCAAGGCTTTTTCACATTTATTCAAAACGAAGCCAATTACTCCGGATCAGTTCTTCTTTTTAGTATTCTGAATCAGTAGTTTTGCAAGTAAGGGTATTTTACTGTTTTCTTGTTTAATTTTAATTCATGCTCTATTTTATTAACTGCTTTTAGTTTGTTCTTTATCACTTCACGCATTTTATCCTTTTTAGTAGAATAGAAAACAAATCCCTTTTTTAGTTACCAAGAACAACTGAGTCGCATTTTTAATCGGTAATCAATTGGAAAAGATCGGATTAATGAACTTTCATACGAGCTTAAAAACCTTGTATTAAGGGTATTAGCTTAGGGTTTTAAGCTTAGTAAAAATTATGAGATGCTCTTAATATATATAGGAAGGTTAAGTAAGGATTCCATAAAAGGATCATGTGTTTAGGTATTTTATTCATGAACGTTTTATGTCAATAAAAAAGAGACATATTTGGGTAAAGTGTGAATGAGTTAATGTTAATGAATAACTAGTACGTGGGACACATAAAGAGTCGAGAATGATTTAAATACATGATAGATACTTAGAGGTTGTTACATTGAGGTTTGGTTAGTATCCTAATTCAATGTTAATATATGTTTATTATTTATGTATTATAGATATTGCGTGTTTGTGCGAGGACTTTGGATTACTTTGCATAACGTGAGTTGTACTAAGCTCCTTTTTGTTCTTTAATGTTTTGGGCTGGAAATGATATTGTTAAGTTTTATAAAATGTCAGTTTGTTGTTTGATAAGTGATATGAACATATGTGAGTATGAGTATGAGTATGAGTATGATATGTGATACACTGTAGATGGAGTGCGCATGGATATAAGACGTGGTCATGTGTGAGAGTGTGGTATACACACGACCAAGGACATAACATGCGGTGTGGTGGGGATTGTCCAGAGTGTGATTCCTTGAAGTGAAGGTTTGCCACCTTCGTTAGGATGGTTGGATCTAAGCGCATTTCTATTTGATCATAGTTAGAAATAACTACAATATTGTTAATAGATAGTATATGATATAACCATGCGTTGGTTATGGGATACGATGATTGATTGTGTATGCTATATGTTCGTGGTTTTGGTATACATGTGGTAAATGTTTTATTTTTAAACTAGTACTCTCACCAACCATTGTGTTGATAGATTTATTGTCATTTTTTAGGTTTTGCTATAATGATGATGTAAGCTTTAGAGAGCTAAGGATTAGAAAGACCATACGATTGTATTGTGAAAGAAGTTGCGGACTTGCGGGGGAAATCGATGAGGGGTTAATAATTCTAAGGTTATCACCTGGATTAATAATTCGGTCACGCGATCTATTCGGGATCAGTTGGAAAAATATGACTTTGCTAAGGCTATGTGCGATCATCTTGCTCGGTTATACACACAATCTAATTTTGCCAAATAGTATTAACTTCAGACAGATACTCATTCTGTTAAACAAAATGATATGAGTATTCAAGAGTTTTATTCGGCTATGTCTCTCTTGTGGGGTTAGTTAGCTTTGACCGAACCACCAGAATTGAGCAGTTTTGATCCTTATGTTAAATGGAGAGATTCACAGTGTTTGGTTCAGTTTCTTATGGCACTTCGTAATGACTTTGATGGATTAAGAGGTTCTATTCTTCATCGTAATCCTCTACCATCTGTTGATTTTGTGGTTAGTGAACTTCTGGTAGAAGAGGTTCGCTTGAAATCTCATGATGATAAGAAGATTGTTGAGCCTTCTATTTTTGCTTTTATGTATCGTACTATGAAATCTAGTGGCACTGAAAATAGGCCTCGCCCTAATGTTGCTATTGATGAGTTTTCTTATAGTAAACAGAAAGGTCATTGGAAAACCCAGTGTCATAGTCTTGCAAAGGGGAAGCCACAAACACTTCAGAATTGGTCACCATAATAGCAACGACCATCTCGGCCTAAATGTAGTGTTGATACACCTTCAATGGATCAATAATTGATTGAGATGTTTCAAAAGTTTTTAGCTCTCCAACCTGAAGCTTTAGCATTCTCTTCTGGTAATGGCTTTTCTTTTTTTGGTAACGGTTTATCATCTTATGGATCGACAAACTTAGAGAGTGTTTGGGACATGCTGTATAGAAGGGGTACTTCTATTGTCCGCTAATAATACTAAAAAAATTGTTTAGCATTCGTGTCGGCATTTGATTTGTTTGGCTTCGGGATTAGAATCAGCATTGGCATCGAGATTGGCATTGGCATTGGCATCAAGATTGGCATTAGCATTGGCATCGGCATCAGCATCAGCATCAGCATCGGCATCGGCATCGACATCGGCATCATCATTGGCATTGGCATTGGCATCTGCTCTTGTTCATCTCCGTAATTTTGTTATTTTGTGATATGCACCTGGTTTAGGTTGCATTAGAAATAGATATTTCTAGCACCGAGTTTGCATTCTGGGGCACTCCGTTTTCTGTTTATTTATTGGTTTTTTACTTTATTTTATGTTTGGCAAACTCCAATGTTCACCGCTTCGACATTGTGAGTTTGAGGAGGGATGTTAGCTAATAAGGCCCGTTGGCCCGACCACTTGCTTAGGCCCGTTTTGTTTCTAGGGTTTTATCTTTGTTTTGTCTTATAAATACTCTTGTACTTTTCTTAATTGATTATCAATTTGCTAATACCGATCTTTATTTGTTCATTAGTTTCTACAAATGATACATTTTGAAACATACAGTATATGTCTTATCATATAATCATTGTTGGAAAATATATTATAAAATAGGGTTTTCAATACTTTATACATAATTTAATACATGTAAATGTCATATATATTCGTAGTACTTAGTAGCTTTGTGTTCTCCTCGAAGAGAGATTCGCGACGAGCTATATGTCCAATATTGAGTTAATATGAATGAGATATCGTGTCTCAAAGTGAGACACGTGAAGAACAAAATTTAAAAATGAAATTATCCCACATCGCTGAAAACCTGAAATGAAAACATGTTTGCAAGGAAATCTTGGTTTGTACCTTCAATATTCATTTATGGGTTTTTACTCACATGCCTACGCGCGCACAGGGGGTGCAGAAAGTGAGTTTCTAGGCCAAAAAACGGATTCGAAGCCACTGAACCTGTGCATAAGCGCACGACCTGCGGACACGATGCAGCTTTGAAATTTGCTTGGGCGTGGGTAGATTTTGGTATCTTTTTTTTCTGCGGAATAGATTTAGACTTTCTTGAAGTAATGATAGAATATGTTTGTGTATGTAAAATATATATGCAAATCGTGTTTTATATTTAACATATTTGCATGTCATATTATTATAGGAGCATATATATTGTCTTGGTGACCAAGACATGAATTGGCTATATAATAAACTCTCATCATTCATTTTTAACATACAGAAAACCATAGCTCCATTATCTCCATTTTCCAGCAGTATTTTCGATAAAAAAACTCATAAGGCTTCTGTGATCTTTCAGACAAGTAAGTCAAGTCCGACTGTACAACAGCTTTGAACGTTGTACCCTGAAAAACAGACGACGAATCTGTTTTAAAGAAAACGTGTCTAACACGTGCCTCGTCTCATAATCTTTACTGCTTTCAGTTATTATTGTTATTTAATTTCTATTATTCAACTGAAGTTAATTAATTCTTATTCTGTAATTCGATTGGTCTAATAAAAGTGTACATCGTTTTTCTACACTTTCAATATTTACATTTCTATCTCGTAAGATAATATGTAACATGTAACCGGTCGAGTCATGGTAAGCTCATGAGTCGCCAAAACATAGATATGTGTTTTTTAACAAGAAATGTGGTATAAACTTGGCGGTTTATATATCACCAACTTTTAAGTACTTATTTAAATTAGCGGGAAGATACATGAGCCCTAATCAAACGAACCCATGATATATGTTAATAGCCCATAGTTCTGTCCATCAAATACACATTCATTTTTCCTAAAAAGGAGAATCGAGTATGTTTGATCGGTTTACTTGGTTCGGTTAAAAAAATATCTGATTAAAACCGAATTGAATTCTGGCTTGAACTAGATAACTCGAATAACATAATACGTATTTAATTAGTTTATTATGTAGATTTTTAGCCCAAAATAAATTAATTTATTCAAAGATATAAATACTTAAAAGTATGTATATTTAGAAGTGAACATATAATTTATAATAGGGTATTGCACAATTTTTTATGATGTATATTCGCCATGCTGTTTATTTCCACAGCAATGACTGTAGCTTTTGGAGCAACATTATATGATCATTGCTGTCATCGATATGACATGACGAGAGTGATAACTAACTTTATACGTAGCTTGCAAAGAAGGTCGTGTTGAGTGAAACATGTGGTAAGGAAGCATATTAAACATAAACAGCGACATTGGAATTATGAATAGTGATACAACATTTTATACTCACATATTTCATTAGCAAATACAAATAGTACAATATTAAATCTAAGAGCATTATTGATCCATATGGAGTATAAACTAAATGTATTTGTAACAACAATAGTTCTAATAACATGCTCACATATCAATATATATCATAAGTTGATTTCCTAAATTTTTGGTAGCAAATAGTAGTTATTCAACGTCCCCCTCGTCACTTGGTGTATTCATCCCCTCAACCGCCGAAGATTGTGCACCAATTGTTAGAGCGTCTTGTGGAGCAGGAGCAACCGGTCCCTTATAAGTTGAGATCTGTTTGTTTGTAAATAATGGAGGAGGTGTCAATGATAATCGACCACAATTTAGTTGAAGAACTTGAGACAAAACTGGATTAATACGAAACAACATAGACCAACATTCGGAAGTTATTCTATTGATAGCACTGCAACAAGTTATCCCGATGCCAATACCTCTTCGGCCACTTTTTGCAGCCTTTCGAATTTCAGCCCTGCAAAACCCAAGATCAGACATTGCATTATAACATCCCACCAACGTCTTCGAAGGCCTTGGAGATATAGCGGATGATGTTCGTGCTAGCCCTTGAGAAATTAAAGATACTAAGCAAACTGCAAAAAACAGAACCCTCAATTTTGTAGCCATTTTTAGACTTGATACCACATTTTGACTTTGAGAGCAACGATTCATTTATATAGTAGAACTTTCAACAATTAACCACTTAACAGTAGAGTTGACTATCTGTTACATTAAAATTTCATAACTTCATGCAATAAAATTAATGGTCAAACATATTAAATCATGGCATTCACATAATTAGTCAAATAGAAAATTAAATAATATACTAATATAGTAGTTGCTGTTTGCAACTCAAAGTATAAAATAATGTAAAAAGAAAACATGATTCATATGCCTTTATACAGCTAGAGCATTTTTTTTCTCTTTCACTCCTATAAATTTTCTTAAGATTTTAAATAATAGAGTTTAAAATTAATATATTAACTATTTAATACATAAATACATCAATTCAATACATATAATCATTCTTAAAAAACATTCTCACTCAAAACTCAAAAGTATAAGTATATTATTGTCGTTGTCTCCAAATTATTATTTCAAAAATAAAAATATACAACTAAAAAATGTATTCATTATTGTTTTTTATTTATTACTTTTTGACATAAATGATAATTTTACTCTTCGTTAACTAATTAAAGTCTTTTTTTTAAATTTTGTAATAATAATTCCAAATAAATGTAATATGTAACTTTTTTTATGTGTACAACTTATCATATATACATGTAGCAAGTACATGAACATTATATTTGATATGTATAACATATCATATATGATACATTAAGGCCATTAACAAATACCTATATAGCTATTTACTCAAAGTATAAGATAAATTATACTGTAAAAAGAAAACATGATTCATATACCTATATACAGATAGAGCATTTTTTCTCCTTCACTCCTATAAATTTTCTTAAGATTTTAAATAATAGAGTTTAAAATTATTCTTTTTAACTCTTTAATACATAAATACATCAATTCAATACATATAATCAACTTTAAAAAAAATTCTCACTCAAAACTAAAAAATATAAGTATACTATTTTCGCTGTCTCAAAATTATTATTTCACCAAGAAAATATACAATTTTAAAAAAAACTATTCATTTTTGTTTTTTATTTATTACTTTTTGACATAAATGATAATTTTATATTCGTTAACTAATTAAAGTCTTTTTCTAATTTTGTAATAATAATTCCAAATAAATGTAATATATCACTTTTTTTATGTGTAAAACATATCATATATACATGTAGCAATTACATTATAGATCATATTTGATGTGTAAAACATATCAATATGATACATTAAGTAAAAATGTTAACTACAAATATCATATATATATATATATATGCTAAATCACTAAAACATACATGGTTTTTAAAAACATAAATTACAATACTTATAAAAACAATTAACTGCTTCTTCATCCCTACATGTTGTTAACAGCACCTCCACATATACGCGTATATGTCCTATTGCTTTTGCTTCAACCCGGACAATTGCAGCATCCCTTCGTTGTTTTGTTAGCACAGCCTCCAATTAGAGCATATGCAATGGGCACTTTTAAAAAGCTTTTCAAAAGACTTGACACTATTTCATCAAGTCAAAAACATGACTTGTTGCATCAGAGAGGATGACTTGAAGTATAAAAGACATGGTATCTATCAAGTGTTTGAAGCAATGACTTGACACAATTGTTTATTCAATTTATGTACAAACACTCACTATCAAACCCCTAATTCCATTAACTTAATACTTTTGTAATAGCTTTTTGCATTGGAGAGTAAATTTACAAACAAGACTTTTTGTAACAAAATTGAATAAATCATTTGTGTAATAAATGTGTCAAGTCTTTGAAAAGATTATGCAATGCATATGCTCTTATAAAGGAAGGAGAGAACATATTAGGCGCCATGTTGTTATCAACAACTGAATCATATATGATATAAGGCATGTTTGAAGAGCGTAAAGAGATTTTGTGCAAAATTTGTTACAAAGTCTGATTTTTTTGTGATTTGTTAGATACAACATATATGATACTTCATATATCATATATGATAAAAAATTTATATATCACATACTACCTCCGTCCCATAATTATTGTCCATGTTTAACTTTTTGAGTCTTTTTTCGTCAACTTTGACCTTAAATATTTTTGTTTGTGTTATTTAATATTTGATGCATAATATATGAATGGATAGAGTTTTAAATGTATTTTTCATTAATATAACTTTCATCAAATATTATATAACACAAACAAAATTATTTAAAGTCAAAGTTAACGAAGAAAGACTTAAAAAGTCAAAAGTGGACAATAATTATGGGACGGATGTGGTATCATATAACTATCATATATGATAAATGAGGCATCATACATGATACATTAAACTTAAAACTTACATCAGCAACTTAATTAAAAAGCCTAATGATTCACACTAACATAAGCTTATTCATACTTCTCATACTTATAAAATCTGATAATTAATGAGAATAAGCTAATGAACCAAAATAATTTTATTCTTACCCCTCATATTCACATGAATGAGCTTATTCACAATAATCTAATTATTCACATAAATTAACTAATAAGCTAGCTTTAATTAAGAACAATAAATTCAGATAACTTATTCAAAATAAGCTAGCTAAAAGCTTATAAATTAGAATGATGATAAATTAATAAGCTTATTCAAATGAAATAAGCTAAAATAAGAATAGATGTAATTAATCTAACCCTGGTGATGGATCAATTGATTCGTATCAATTCGTGATATCGCTTCGTAATGCATTCGTGATGGATTCGTGATATGTTTATGGATTTGTAGAGAGAGAAACTAGATCAGGGGTAAAGAAAGAAATGATGAGACTGTGTGTGTTTATTATGAGGAGGTGAGTTAAAAAAAGCTTATATATTAAGCGATGAAATGACCAAAATATCCTGCATTGTTAAATGAGAATTTAAAAAGTGGAAATAAGTCTCCTCATATTTTATATAAGTTTAGTATCCAAATTAACTTAAATCTAAAATAAAAAATAAAAACCGAATGTGTTCGATTTAATAGATACTCCGAAGTAAAAGTGAATTCTTCTATATTATTAACTCCTAACTAAAAGTTAATGGAATGTATTTTTCTGAGGCTAAACTGGTAAAAGTATTTGAAGATAGATGAGTCAATACGTACAAAATGTGCATGAAATCAGTATCTTTAGATCCTTTTTTAAGAGATAATAATGTTTATGAAAAAGATATTTTTAAAAAAAGAAAACAAAAGTAAAATACGCTGCATGAATCAAGTTGTGCACTAAACGATAACACCGATTGAGAAGGTTAATTGAGACAAAGTTATCACTTGAATTGTTGAAGCAAATTTCCGGAGAAGCTTCTCCAGACCTGATTCTTCGGGTATCCTAAGGCTACCCCTTATAATGAAGCCTTGGCTTTCTCCCTCAGAGTATCTTATGGATACTTCTTCTTGTCAAACCCTAGCTTCCTCCTTCAGAGTTCCCTAGTCTAGCCTTTAGTCCCTTAGGATGAATAAGAAAGAACACTGTCAGCTCGCCTCGGGGTTTGAATTCAAGACCAACTCCGGCGTGAGAGTAAGTATATGATTCTAGTAAGTGTGAGTTTTAGAGAGAGAGAGAGAGTAAATAGTGAAGTGTGTGTGTCAAACTTTTCCTTTGTTCCTGGAGGAACATCTATTTATATACTACTTTGAGGTGACTCCAAGACACACGATTTGTGAAGTAAAGGTTGTCTTGTAGGAGCAGCATCTGAATAGCCAATGAGTACCAGGCTTGTCATTCAGAGTCAAGGTTATCCTCGTGCTCCTCTAGTACTAGTCGTGGTCCGGGCATCTGTACCACTCGTACAACATCGTACTATACACGTTAGGCATTATCGTCCTTCCTCCAATGGAGAATATGCTCTACTCTCTAGGTGTTGATCCATGTGTATATGTCTGGCCTTGTGCCTGGGTCTAGCCATGTGTCTGGGTCTAGTCCTATGTCTGGGTCTAGTCCTATGTCTGGGTCTAGCCCTATGTCTGGGTCTAGCAATGTGTTTGGGTTTATCCCTGTGTCTGGGTCTAGCCCTGTGTCCAGGCCTTGTGTTGCCTGTCTGGCCTTGTGTAGCATGTCTGGCCTTGTGTAGCCTGTCTGGCCTAGTGTAGCCTGTCTAGCCTTGAGTAGCCTGTCTGGCCTTGTGTAGCCTTCTGCTCCTTGAGAAAGCTTCCATTGCCTTTGAACCTGAGGTGACCTTCGTCACCTTAGCTATTCCAGTTAGTTGTTCTAACTTGAGGTAGCTTTACTCGCGGATCATTAGGAATTATTTATAATTGTCTCAACTTAAGCATGTAGGTGAGACTATACCTCATCATGTCCCCAGTCTAGTGTTAATTTATTTTTTAAGTTGATGCTAGACTCAAAGTAAAAAAATGTTCTTCTCACTCTTTGTGGTGCTCATTTAGAACTGAGCTGGGATATCTTCAAAGCACCATTTGCATTAGTGAAGAAAGAGTTAAAAAAGAAAGATATATGTATTTCTCACATATTTGTTGTTTTCTCCTTTTTTACTACTCTTTTTTTTTTTTTTTGGTGAGATGTCCCTACCGGCTTGGTTTACCCTTGCGGCTCCCAAGCCTATTTTACTCCATTAATCATCTTACCTCCTATAAATATGTTTCTTTGACCCAACTTTCTACGCATACCATTTTTTTAACATCACAAAACGTAGCCATCTTTTTTTTCTACCACAAGCATCCTTCGGCTAATCTTGTTCGGCTAGTCTCGTCCAGCTTGTTTCGTCCATATGTCACAAGGAGTTCTGTCGGGAGTTTGGGGTTCGTCCGGAGGTCTTCACTGGGAGGATCTCGTCCGACGGCGGGAGTTGAGGTTAGATCTAGGGCGAAGGTTGTGAGGTTCATCCGAAGGTGTCCGTCGGAGGTTTTGATCTTTTGAGTTTTGTCCGGAGTCTTGGGACTCGCCAGAGGTCTCCTTCAGAAGGTTGGGACTCGTCCGGAGGTCTCCTTCAGAAGTTTGGGACTCGTCCGGAGTCTTGGGACTCGCCCGGTTCTTGGCTCGTGTGATGGTAGGAGTTCATCCGGAGTGTTGGTGTTGAGTTCGTTTATTTGGCTCCTCTGGTGGTTAGCTCGTCCGGTTATTGGCTCGCCGGACTTTGACTAGTCCGGTTATTTGGCTCCTCTGGTGGTTAGCTCGTCCGGTTACTAGCTCGCCCGAATTTGGCTAGTTTGTGTTTGCTCATCCGGTGTGTGCTAGTCCGGTATTTGCTATTCTGGTATTAGCTTCATCCGGAGGTTGGTGTTTTGTTGAGACTTAGACTCATCTCGTGAGTTAAGCTAGTCAGTTTGTGGAGATAAACTCGTTCAGAGGTTGTTTGTCGTGATAGGGATCTAATTCGGAGGTGTATCATCCGGAGGTATCTCATCCGGATGTTTTTAAGCACTTTGCCCGAGGTTAAGGGCGTGACCTGTGGTGTTTTTGATTTCTCGATCGGAGGCTGTGGTCACCCCGTCTCGAGGTGTGGGTTTCCTCTGGAGTTTGAGTATAATATTGATCCGGAGGAGAACTTCGATCAGAGTTGCCTCGTTCGAAGGAGAGCTTCTATCGGAAGTGCTTTATCCTGGGGTGGGAATGGAGCATTGTCTCGTCCAATTTACTCTCTCGTCCAGTGGTTTTCTCCTTTGGAGTATAGCACAAAGTCCACTTCCAAGGACTTTTACATGGGGATTATCCGGAGGTAATTTCTCGATCGAAGATCGCATTGGCAGTGTTTGTTTCGCAACAGGTCTTTGTTTGGAGGTATCTCGTCTGGAGGTTAGCTTGAGTCTCGATCGAAGGGGCTCGACAGGCTGCCTCGTTCGGAGGAGAGCTTCGTCGAAAGTTTTTGGTATGAATTATGGAGTCTCATCCCTCATGGATTGGGTTTTTGAAGCTAGATTTTACATCATTATTTGTTTAGTGACATTTTGTGGTTTGTGACCTCTTGGGAGCAGCTCAAAGTAAAATGGAAATAAAAATGCATCCACTTGAACACTTTTGCATGGATGATGTTAGGTTTGCTATATAAATGAGAGTCATTTTGTTCCACAAAGTTGGTGTCTTATAGTACCAATAATATTACTCCTAGAAACATCATACTCCTGTTGTCTTGAATGAAAATTCAAAACCATGATCATGTTGGCTGTGTGTCTATATTTTAAGTAAAATAACTGAAATATTGCATGTAAGGTCATACTAGTAGTTTACCAATAATGACATGTTGTCCAAGTCTTAAAATGACCAATAATGATATAGCAGTATACACTAATTTGACTGTATCTAGCTTATATATATAATTTAATGAAATTTCCATTGTAACACCCCATTTTGATAAATGGAATGTCACGTGTAATTATCGCGTGTCATCAAAGCATACAAGGATAAATGTCTAAAACATTACATGATCATAAAAGGAAATACCGGAATCAAACATCGGTAGTCCAAAAGTAAAGCTCATCACACACAAACATAAGTATTGTAAATGAAAGGACTAAACAATGTCCATGGAAAGAGTATCAAAGTATAGATAATGCATAAAGTAAAGAAAGGCTAGAAAGCTTCCAGTCCATATGCACGTACGCTTAAAGTCTACGAGCGTTCCTAAGTACCTGCCGTTTTGGGAACATGAAAAGGAAAACGGCTGAGCAATACGCTCAGTGCACGGATGTACAATAAAGCATGAATAATATAAGCATATAACAACGAAAGAAACTAAGTCCTGGATAACCCGGTTAAGTCTTAGTAAAACTGGTTTTATAGTTTGAAAAGCCTTATGTTTATCTTGTAAAAACTGTTTAACATATTTTACCATTAGCCAATATAGGTCATGAAAATCAACGTTGCATAAATACTTGGAGGGGTGACCTCGTCATGCAAATTAGAGGGGCTGCCTCTAATTTAATATACTGGTTTTTGGGTAGGAGGGATCAGCTCCTTGTGAAGGATGCAAGGCACACACCACATTCACACTGAGTAATCTGCTGAAAAACATGTAACTAGGATGCACCCATACGCCCCACATGAAAAATATAATAATATGGCCAAAAGCTGAAGGGACGCCACGAGCAATCACTCTGCCGTGGGGAAGTCATAACACCAGTGCCTCTAGTGTTATGGTTATGGTACCTCCATAACTAGGTGAAACTGGCCATGCATGTATATGGCTTCAGGTATTCTAATTTAAACATAAGCAATCAAACATATAGACTTATACTATGGGAAAACAGTTGGCTGCATACAGGGAATCCTAATAAGGAAAGAATGTCCATACTGAAAGGACGGGAATCCGTACCTTATGTCCAGTGAACGAAGAAGACGAACGGAAGAAGTCCTACTTCGGTATCACTAATGCTACATAAATACATACGTGTATAAGTATCTGATTACTAAATACGTAACTGGTTTTATATCATGTCTTAGCTTGTTTTATATGTTCATGTCATATTTTACTGCTTTAAGCTTTATACTGTGTTTATCTTATATTCTGTCTATTCTGATTAAGTATTACTTGTATTTCATGTATTATTATACTTGTTGTGTAATAATAAGTAACTTTCTAAAAATAGCAGGTTTCCTAAAATCGAAAGTTTCCAAAAATAGAAAGTTACCAAAAATAGAAAGTTTCCAAAAATAGAAAGTTTCCAAAAATAGATAGTTTTAAAAAATATAATTACTGCTTAAAATAGATAAGTTTCTAAAAATAGAAAGTTTCTTTAAATAGATATAAGCTGGTTAAATAAGCTAATTATATAAGCTTAAGTATTTTCTGATTATTATTCTAAGTCATGTAGTTATAAAGTATAGTTTATTAATTATTACATGTAAATTAAGTAAACTATAGGTTGAAAGTATTTAATTAAATATATCATGATTTTAATTAAATAAAGGTAAAATACTTAGGTTAAAACATGTATTATTAACTATTAATAATATAACCTAAGTCATGTTAATTAATTAATTATAGTCATGGTTTTAATAATTAATTAATTATAAAGTCTAATAAAATATAAATACTTAGGTTAAAATTCATGATCTAATAATTAAATTTATAACCTAAGTCATGTACATTAAATTAATCATGTCATGTTTTATTAATTTAATTTTAAAACACAACTAGTAAAATCATAAACCTTAAAAATAATTTATGAACCGGACCCGTGACTAAAAACCATGAACCGGACCCGTAACTAACACCATAACCCGAACCACGTCGGGTTTCCCCTTGGTTTTACTGCTGCCGTGGGACCACCACCACCATACCGAGACCATATGGTCTCGATGGTGGGTAATAAGCCAAGCCGAGACCCCTATGGGGCTCGGTTAGGCGTCGGCTAGACCACAAACACCCCTAAACCATTGATTTGATTTACCTCATGATCATTAACATGTTTTAATAATTGTTTTTAATTAGTTAATTAAAAACACCATGATTTTATGTGATTAGTTAAATCAAAACATAAAAGAAAAGGGTTAAAAAGTTATACCGAATACGTGAAACAAATGAGGATGAACACACACGAATCCTTGAAAAATATCCAAGATCAAAATCAACCCGAACACCCCCTTGTGGTGTTGTATATCCGGCGGCCAAAGAGAGGAGGAAGAAGGAGGAAAAACTTTTAGGGTTTTAACTATTTTCTTGATTTGTAAAAAGTGAAACAAGTTTTTACCTTAACCCCCTTGTTAATTAATTTTGCATTGGCTAAGCCCATGTCCCTGTGTATGCCGCAGGTAGGGGGCCCCACATGGGATAACCCGTACTTTTCTCGAGTCTAAATATTATAGTGTGTTCTCGTGTTTTATCGTGTTCGTGTTTTACGTGTTCTAAATAATTATTGATCGTGACTTAATATATTTATTCGTGTTCGTAATAAATATATATACGTAAATAATATTAGCTCGTGATTAAATTTCGTTCATGATTTCATGATCGCATGCTCGTGATTATAATTATTATTTGAATAATTATCGTGTATTCATACGTAATAAATAATTATCGTGTTCTAACACATACGTAATACTTAAAATTCTTATACGTGAAACGTAACGTGCTATAAAAGGAAAGTTCTAATCATGTACGTACGACTTAAAGAGTACTATTCATGGTAAAAGCATGCGGGTTTTACAACTCTTCCCCCCTAAAAAGAATAATTCGTCCCCGAATTATAGATAAAGTAAACTGGAAAAGAAGAACATACCCGAATTCAAAATATGAAATGAGGGTAAGAAGCCCAGATAAACCCCTCTGTTTCCTAAGTGGCTTCCCGCTCGGTATGATCCCTCCAAAGGATTTTGACGAATGGAATCGTCTTCCTTCTCCTGACTCGTTCTTGTCTGTCAAGAACTCGTTCGGGTTCTTCTATGAAAGTGAGATCTTCCTGTATCTGTTCCAGTGGATACTGAACCATGTGAAGGGGATGATACTAGTACCCTCTGAGTAAGGACACATGAAACACATTGTGTACATGCGAAAGCTGCGGAGGTAACGCTAAACGGTAAGATACTTCACCGACTCGTTCAATGATATCAAACGGTTCGATGAAACGAGGACTGAGCTTCCCTTTAACCCCGAAGCGTCTAACACCACGTGCCAGAGAAACCTTAAGAAATACGTCATCTCCTACGTTAAAATGTATGTCCCTACGATGCTTATCGGCGTAACTCTTCTGACGTGACCGTGCTTCTTGAAGTTTCTGCTTAGCTACTGCGACCCTCTCATTAGTCATCTCTATGATCTCTGGTCCTTCAAGTGTTCGCTCGCCAACCTGATCCCAGCAGATTGGGGCGCGATACTTTCTGCCATACAACATCTCAAAAGGAGCACACTTGATACTTGCGTGCCAACTGTTGTTGTATGCAAACTCCACCAAACAGATATAATCGTCCCAATCACCCGTCCATTCCAACGCACAAGACCTCAACATGTCCTCCAATGTCTGAATCGTTCGCTCCGCCTGCTCGTCTGTTTGAGGATGAAAAGCCGTGCTAAGCTTAAGTTGTGTACCCCAAGCTTTCTGCAGACTCTTCCAAAATCACGAAGTGAAACGAGGATCTCTGTCTGAGACGATGCTGGATGGAGCATCGTGGAGTCTCATGATCTCTCTTCTATACGTATCGGCGAGTTTACTGACCGAATCTTCCTTGCGGATCAGTAAGAAATGAGCTGATTTGGTAAGTCGATCTACGATAACCCAAATTGCATCATGCTTCCTCTTGGTTGGCAGAAGACCAGTAACAAAATCCATGGTGATTTTGTCCCACTTCCACTCTGGAATATCTAACGGTTGAAGGAGACCGCCAGATCGCTGATGCTCGATCTTAACCTGCTGGTATATAAGACATTTGGAGACGTAAGTAGAAACATCCTGTTTCATACCACTCCACCAAAAGTACTGCTTGATGTCATGGTACATCTTAGTCGAACCAGGATGTATAGAGAATGGGGAGCTATGAGCTTCAGCTAACAATGCTTTCCGGAGTTCTTGATCATCAGGAACACAAAGTCTCGTGCCCTGCCATACGATACCATCTGCATCTACTCTGAATTCCGTCTGCTTCTCCAAATTCTGAACTATCGCCCAGATTTCTCCATCATCTTTCTGAGCTTCCTTGATCTTAGAGAGTAACTCGGGTTCTACTCTAAGATTAGCCCAGTAACTGTGCTGCCCACGTACTATGATCTCTATGTCTAGTTGCTCCAAGTCTCTTATGATTTCCTCCTCAATCTTAATGCCGTTGATCATTCCGGACTTCCTGCTAACTGCATCTGCTACTACATTCGCCTTTCCGGGATGATACTGCAGATTAATGTCATAATCCTTCAACATATCTAACCATCTCCTCCGCCTCATGTTCAATTCACGTTGAGTGAAGATATACTTCAAGCTCTTGTGGTCCGTGAAAATGTCACATGATTCTCCATATAAGTAGTGCCTCCATATCTTCAATGCAAACACGACTGCAGCAAGTTCCAAGTCATGCGTAGGGTAATTTTCTTCATAAGGCTTAAGCTGTCGTGAAGCATACGCGATCACTTTCCCATGTTGCATGAGAACACAGCCAAGTCCCTTCCCCGATGCATCACTATAGATTTGAAATCCACCTGTACCAGATGGGAGAGTAAGAATAGGTTCAGATACTAGCTTCTGCTTTAGGTCTTCAAAGCTCTTCTCTCGTTCTTCAGTCCAGACGAATTTCTCCCCTTTCTGCATCAGTTTGGTCAATGGTAGTGCTAAGCAGGAAAAGTTCTCCACGAACCTACGGTAATAGCCAGCTAAGCCTAAGAAACTGCGGACTTCAGTCGTTGATGTCGGCCTCGGCCACTTAGTAATATCCTCAACCTTCGTTGGATCTATAGTGATTCCTTCTGCTGATACAATGTGACCTAAGAATGCCACCTTGTCTAACTAGAACTCACACTTGGATAATTTAGCATACAGCTAATTCTGGCGAAGGATCTATAGTACTGTACGAAGATGGTCTTCGTGTTCCTCCTTGGACTTTGAGAAAATCAAGATGTCATCGATGAAGACAATAACGAACTTGTGCAGAAATTCATGGAAGATTCTGTTCATCAAATCCATGAACACTGTTGGAGCATTGGTCAGGCCGAATGGCATGACTACAAATTCGTAGTGGCCATAGCGTGTACGGAAAGTAGTCTTAGCGATGTCCTGCTCCTTAACCCGTAGTTCATGATAGCCTGACCTAAGATCAATCTTGGAGAAGTGTTTGGCCCCTTGGAGTTGGTCAAACAGATCGTCTATACGCGGCAGTGGATACCTATTCCTGATAGTAATTTTGTTGAGCTCGCGATAGTCTATGCAAAGACGCATACTGCCATCCTTCTTCTTAATAAATAAGACTAGTGCGCCCCATGGAGATGTGCTCGGTCGAATGAAACCTCGTTTTAGAAGATCTTGCAGTTGATCTTTCAGCTCCTTTAACTCTATGGGAGCCATGCGATAAGGAGCCTTGGAAATCGGTTCAGCTCCTGGGATGAGCTCGATATTGATTTCCACTTCTCGTGCAGGTGGTATGCCCGGAAGTTCTTCTGGAAATACATCTTGGAATTCCGACACTATTGGCTGATCCTGAATTGATGGAGATTCCACATCCATGTCATGAACCGTAGCTAGATAACCCTCGCAGCCATGTGACAGTAGTGCACGTGCTTGCAGGGTAGATATGATTTGTACAGACCTTCCGGGTACGAACCCGTTGTGGATATACTCTAGTGCATTAACATCACCGAAGATGACTCGATATGAATGGCAGTCTATGGTAGCATGATGCTTGGATAGCCAATCCATGCCCAAAATCATGTCAAAGTCATTCTTGTCCAGCGGAAGTACGTCAACAGGACGAACCTTATCATCAAACTCTAGGGAAAGACTCTTGTATACATGGGTTATGCGTACAGAATCTCTCAAAGGCGTGGAAATAGTCAGTATATTATCTAGTGGCATGAGGAGCATCCTAATGTTCTTGGCATAAGCAGTAGAAATGATCGAGTGAGTAGCACCCGTATCAAAAAGAACACACGCAGCTTGACCAAACATATACAAGATTCTAGTGATGGTACCTGTAGACTTGTTGGCTTGATCTCGAGATGTCGTGTAGACGCGTCCAGTGGTAGGAGGCGGCTTGGTATCAACATGTCCTGATGCGTCCTCCATCTCGCCCTTACGTCAGTCCTTCATGCGATGGCCAGGAAGACCACACTTGAATCATACGTCAGTGTCACGACGACATGGCCCTGGGTGCCTACGGTGGCAAGTAGAGCAAAGAGGATGAGTATATCCTCGAGCAGGTGCTCTGGCTGGCTGAGGACCTGATAAACATTTTACATGAGACATGATAATAGGGTACAAAGGACAATGCGAATAATCGTATGATTGAATACCAGTGATAGCTGGACGGCTAGGCTATGAACCTCTCTGTTCTGGTCCCTACCATTTCCATGGTTCCTGGTAGAAGATTTGCTAAAGTGTCAGAATTATGAGTTATAACATGAAATCATAAGAAAATGCGTAAGTATTAGGACCTGCTGCTGTTAGAGTGTCAAGCGTTGTCACGGTAATTATCATTACCGCCACGCCTATCCGTAGCAGAACGGTCGTTAGTTTGACCGTTTCCCTTGGGCTGATTAGGTTGCTGCTGAGTAGCCGGCTGAGACCGGTCCCCAGTTTTCTGCCTGGAAGATACAATTTAAAGAGATGAAAAATTGACATATATAGAAAGAGTACGGATTGGTCACTGCTTGAATACGAATGTTTACCTCTCGTCGGGTTTCTCAGCTTCCCCGAACTCATCTCTCTCATGCAGCATCTCCAGCTTACGTGCCGTATCGGCCACTTGTGCTACTGTGTTGAACGTAGCACACACCAAGTTGTTTGCGACCGATGTGCGAAGAGCCCACCTAAAGTGGTGTGTCTGCTCTTCAGGAGTACCTACCGCTGCACCAAGGAAACCAGCTAAGCGAAGAAAGCGCTGCATGAACTCATTGCTATTCTCCCCAGCTCTCTGTCGGATCCCATGGTACTCCCTCTTAAGCTTGTCTTGCTCAGCCTTGGGAAAGAACTGCTCCATCACCCTATCTCTGAACTGAGCCCATGTCAAACCAGCCACCCAATTATCACCTCCCTCAGACTGCTTCAATGCTAACCACCAATTTAACACATCGCCTTCAAACCGGTAACATGCCAACCTCGCCTTGAACACGGGGTCACAACCCATAGCATCGAAGATCTTCTCGATGTGAGCCAACCAGCTTTCAGCTTCACTGGGCTATCTGTTCTCTCGAAAGCTTGAGGACAGAGCTTGTTGAATCTCTCCAGCCATATTGCCAATGTCACTAGAGGAGGAGGATGAGGTGCTTGGTTTTGCTGCTGATTGTTGGCAGCCTGAACATCAGCCCTGATGTCATTCCTCAGTTGAGGAAGCAAAGCTTGCATTGTAGCTTGGATTGCTGCATTGAGTTGTTCTTGCTCGCGTGTGAGAACCATCTGACAGTATAACATAAAACACATGATTAAGCTGATCAAAACATAAAATATATATACATGAAAAAAAAATTATACCAATAAATCAAGAGAAAAATTTTGTGCAAGAAAATTTGTACATGAATGCATGATGCAGTTTTATGAAAACTTTGTATGCTCGAGAGTGAACGCCTATGGTCAGTTCACCCAAAATAAAAGACATGGCGAGGGGACGCCTATGGGTCGGTCCCAAATTTAAAAGTATCGATAAAACATATGCGACTAAATAGGGCCAGTCCTGTACCAACCATTACTTATTTATAAACTTGCGACAATGACATATATATGTATGCATGAAAACGATGAATGTATGAAAACCGACTGTCAGTTCTAGGAAGACCATAGTGATTACCCACTAATCACAGGTCATGTTTTGAGAGCCTACAGGTCGAAGCCTTGGCTTTGATACCATAATTGTAACATCCCATTTTGATAAATGGAATGTCACGCGTAATTATGACGTGTTATCAAAGAATACAAGGATAAATGTCTAAAACATTACATGACCATAAAAGGAAATACCGGAATCAAACATTGGTAGTCCAAAAGTAAAGCTCATCACACACAAACATAAGTACTGTAAATGAAAGGACTAAACAATGTCCATGGAAAGAGTATCAAAGTATAGATAACGCATAAAGTAAAGAAAGGCTAGAAAGCTTCCAGTCCATATGCACGTACGCTTAAAGTCTACGAGTATCCCTGAGTACCTGCCGTTTTGGGAACATGAAAAGGAAAATGGATGAGCAATACGCTCAGTGCACGGATGTACAATAAAGCATGAATAATATAAGCATATAAGCATATAACAGCGGAAGAAACTAAGTCCTGGATAACCCGGTTAAGTCTTAGAAAAACTGGTTTTATAGTTTGAAAAGCCTTATGTTTATCTTGTAAAAATTGTTTAACATATTTTACCATTAGCCAATATAGGTCATGAAAATCAACGTTGCAAGAATACTTGGAGGGGTGAATGTGGAAACCTTGGTTTCCTCGATCTTTTAGCTACTAGGAATGCATCATGTTCATATGATTAGATAATCAAAGCGGAATTAAAACACAACACATTAACAAGGTGTTTAGGCACAATAACACATGAATTAACAAAAGGGTTGCTAATTATATTGATAATCAACAACCACTAGACGTGTATACATTAATCCCACGTCTAGTGCAACACACGCTTTAGGTTTACATTGTATATGAAAGTTATGAATAAACCTAATACCCTTGGTTCCTTTTATAGTGTAAGGAATAGGGTTTACAAGAGATAACAATGAATAAACATGTAAATCTTCTATTTAAATAAACTAATACAGAATATATTCTGCATACTTATCTTAATAGAAGCTTCCAACAACACTTGTCAATGTTTCTGTCAATGCTTGGATTGCACGTGACAATGCTTGGATTGCACATGACAATGCTTGTCAATGTTGACTTCTGTCAACGCCCGATTTGCTCTTGACAACGCTTGATTTGCTCTTGACAATGCTTAGACAAATGCCTTCATATTTTCTTCGTTTTTGAGTTTCTGCCACATCAACTTTTTGACCCAACAATCTTCCCCTAGTTGATGTCGGCAAAACTCTTTTTGTATCTCTTGTAAGTTATACATCATCTTCAAATTGCTTCCCCTCAATTGTAGCACATATGTCTTCCCCTTTTTGTCACATCAACAGGGAAGTAAACAATGTATGCAATTTTGAAGATTCTCCAAATGTTGAAGAAAAACAAATATAATATTCTTGATGTAGAAGTAGAATAACTCAACCTTGTGTTCCATGTCTTGTACTATCCATGTGATAAAGAACTTATACTAATGATTAAATATAAGTAGACCTCGATCCCTTGTCAATATTCTCATCCTATGTGAGACACTGAACACGATAATGTAACTCCTTCAAGTGTTATGACAAGTCTTCGTCACCAAACATTTAAACATGAACAAGTTATCTTCAAACCAATGGGATCCATCCATGATTTAAAGATATGATAAAACACAAACTCGCAAAAATCTACTTCGAACATCAAACTTACCATAAGAATTCTTCCCCTTAAGCCAACACCTCTTCATGACGACTCTCAATATTCATATCATATGTAAAAGTAGAAAAAGGATAACTCTTTTACAAGGCTACCTCGATTACATAATCAAATCCATCAATGTTCTTCACAAATTGTTGCTAACTCGCATTAAAATCATTAATCCATTTTAAAAATATCCGAGCCATAAATATCAACTTGATATTCTGTATAAAAATGGAGATTCCATGTACCTTTGCGTGTAAATATCTCCTTTCTGTGTGCAAAAACCATATCAATTTTCCAAACAGCAGTTATTCCTTTGTTATCCGAGAACCCTCACTGTCCAATTTCCTAAACATATGCATTGCCAGATATCGGACAATACCTAACAGCGCTTAATCAAACATTCCTCGGACAACACATGTCAACGCTTTCTATTAGCGTTCAACTTATTACTGTCAGCGTCGAATACATACCTGTCAGCGTCTTTGAAACCCAAGATGCAAGACTAAAATCCAATATAGTATGAATGTACTGCATCTGACTCGTCCTTTGTATCAGTGTATCCAGAATCATATATTTGAACGACATGTCCATCATCCCTACGTGAGCAATAAAGCAAGGTAGTAGAAACCAAAGTGTATTCTTTTCCCATACTGTATCACATAAACATTTGACAGCCCACATAATCACGATCTCAACAGAATCGAGGGTTTACTGCTGCTACAAACCTTCTTTCAGATTCGTCCATGACTGAAAATCATAACGCCATCAAGTAATTACATTCAAGAACATAGATCAATTTAGGGTTTATCACAGAAACCCTAATATGTCAAATCAAGACCCTTGCGCTGCATCTCCATATATGACTTGTTGCTAGGGTTCATTATTGATCCATGATGAATCAACTCCCCAAGGCTAGCAACATCTTTTCTTGAATCAGGAACAATAAACAAGTATTCTAGGGTTTATGAATCAAACCCTAAAAACGAAATCTATCTCTGCAGCCAACTTTGACGCCTAATAACTTTTGATTGAGGATAAAACTTGACAATCCCTCCGGTGGATGTCTAGATATATGTGTATAGAACACACACAAGAAATTTTGTGACGATCCAACATCCAATCAAAAGTTATGACCTTCTGAATACTGCTGCGCACACAAAACGTCTAGAAAAACCCTAGACGGATTTTTCTATTCTTCTCGATACACGAACACCTTGTTGGTCCTAGCATCACGAGCCACGAGGCTCGGATACCAACTGTGGAAACCTTGGTTTCCTCGATTTTTTAGCTACTAGGAATGCATCATGTTCATATGATTAGATAATCAAAGCGGAATTAGAACACAACACATTAACAAGGTGTTTAGGCACAATAACACATGAATTAAACAAAAGGGTTGCTAATTATATTGATAATCAACAACCACTAGACGTGTATACGTTAATCCCACGTCTAGAGCAACACACGCTTTAGGTTTACATTGTATATGAAAGTTATGAATAAACCTAATACCCTTGGTTCCTTTTATAGTGTAAGGAATAGGGTTTACAAGAGATAAGAATGAATAAACATGTAAATCTTCTATTCAAATAAACTAATACATAATATATTCTGCATACTTATCGAAATAGAAGCTTCCAACAACACTTGCCAATGTTTCTGTCAATGCTTGGATTGCATGTAACAATGCTTGGATTGCACATGACAATGCTTGTCAATGTTGACTTCTGTCAACGCCCGATTTGCTCTTGACAACGCTTGATTTGCTCTTGACAACGCTTAGACAAATGCCTTCATATTTTTTTGTTTTTGAGTTTCTGCCACATCAACTTTTTGACCCAACAGTGACCTCGTCATGCAAATTAGAGGGGCTGCCTCTAATTTAATATACTGGTTTTTGGGTAGGAGGGATCAACTACTTGTGAAGGATGCAAGGCACACACCACATTCACACTGAGTAATCTGCTGAAAAACATGTAACTAGGATGCACCCATACGCCCCACATGATAAATATAATAATATGGCCAAAAGCTGAAGGGACGCCACGAGCAATCACTCTGCCGTGGGGAAGTCATAACACCAGTGCCTCTAGTGTTATGGTTATGGTACCTCCATAACTAGGTGAAACAGGTCATGCATGTATATGGCTTTAGGTATTCTAATTTAAACATAAGCAATCAAACATATAGACTTATACTATGGGAAAACAGTTGGCTGCATACGGGGAATCCTAATAAGGAAAGAATGTCCATACTGAAAGGACGGGAATTCGTACCTTATGTCTAGTGAACGAAGAAGACGAACGGAAGAAGTCCTACTTCGGTATCACTAATGCTACATAAATACATACGTGTATAAGTATCTGATTACTAAATACATAACTGGTTTTATATCATGTCTTAGCTTGTTTTATATGTTCATGTCATGTTTTACTGTTTTAAGCTTTATATTGTGTGTATCTTATATTCTGTCTATTCTGATTAAGTATTACTTGTAATTCATGTATTATTATACTTGTTGTGTAATAATAAGTAACTTTCTAAAAATAGCAGGTTTCCTAAAATAGAAAGTTTCCAAAAATAGAAAGTTACCAAAAATAGCAAGTTTCCAAAAATAGAAAGTTTCCAAAAATAGAAAGTTTCCAAAAATAGAATTACTGCTTAAAATAGATAATTTTCTAAAAATAGAAAGTTTTCATAAATAGATATAAGCTGATTAAATAAGCTAATTATATAAGCTTAAGTATTTTCTGATTATTATTCTAAGTCATGTAGTTATAAAGTATAGTTTATTAATTATTACATGTAAATTAAATAAACTATAGGTTAAAAGTATTTAATTAAATATATCATGATTTTAATTAAATAAAGGTAAAATACTTAGGTTAAAAACATGTATTATTAACTATTAATAATATAACCTAAGTCATGTTAATTAATTAATTATAATCATAGTTTTAATAATTAGTTAATTATAAAGTCTAATAAAATATAAATACTAAGGTTAAAATTCATGATCTAATAAGTAAATTTATAACCTAAGTCATGTACATTAAATTAATCATGTCATGTTTTATTAATTTAATTTTAAAACATAACTAGTTAAATCATAAACCTTAAAAATAATTTATGAACCGGACCCGTGACTAAAAACCATGAACCGAACCCGTAACTAACACCATAACCCGAACCACGTCAGGTTTCCCCTTGGTTTTGCTGTTGCCGTGGGACCACCACCACCATACCGAGACCATATGGTCTCGGTGGTGGGTAATAAGCCAAGCCGACACCCCTATGGGGCTGGTTAGGCGTCGGCTAGACCACAAACACCCCTAAACCATTGATTTGATTTACCCGATGATCATTAACATGTTTTAATAATTGTTTTTAATTAGTTAATTAAAAACACCATGATTTTATGTGATTAGTTAAATCAAAACATAAAAGAAAAGGGTTAAAAAGTTATACCGAATACGTGAAACAAATGAGGATGAATACACACGAATCCTTGCAAAATATCCAAGATCAAAATCAACCCGAACACCCCCTTGTGGTGTTGTATATCCGGCGACCAAAGAGAGGAGGAAGAAGGAGGAAAAACTTTTAGGGTTTTAACTATTTTCTTGATTTGTAAAAAGTGAAACAAGTTTTTACCTTAACCCCCTTGTTAATTAATTTTGCATGGGCTAAGCCCATGTCCTTGTGTATGCCACGGGTAGGGGGCCCCACATGGGGTAAACCGTACTTTTCTCGAGTCTAAATATTATAGTGTGTTCTCGTGTTTTATCGTGTTCGTGTTTTACGTGTTCTAAATAATTATTGATCGTGACTTAATATATTTATTCGTGTTCCTAATAAATATATATACGTAAATAATATTAGCTCGTGATTAAATTACGTTCATGATTTCATGATCGCATGCTCGTGATTATAATTATTATTTGAATAATTATCGTGTGTTCATACGTAATAAATAATTATCGTGTTCTAACAGATACGTAATACTTAAAATTCTTATACGTGAAACGCAACGTGCTATAAAAGGAAAGTTCTGATCATGTACGTACGATTTAAAGGGTACTATTCATGGTAAAAGCATGCGGGTTTTACATCCATACACATAATATATTTACAAAACCACAACACTTATATTTCCATTTAATCTTTCTGACGTATACGAGGAAACCAATTATCACAAAGTTAAACCACAATGGGACTTGTTGGCTAAAATATATTGTAAACTCACTAGTTTGTTTTGATTCATGTGCCTCATCATGTCTCGTCAGTTTAGCATTTGCAATTCATGACTGTAAGTGCTAGACTCCAAATATATGTCATGGCTCTTATTATAACTTTTACTAAACCTGGTGTATGAGAAGAGCATATCCTGCATCCTTCTCCTCTAAGGGTTATGTAATTGTGATTTTCGATTTCACGCTTCTCCTTGACCGTTCCACATTATGGGGGAGGAAGAGTACCGATTCAATTGGCTATTCCCACATGGTAACTCACACCCTATTTTGGTGATGAGTTATACGCCTATTTTGGTGATGAGTTATACGCCTATCTTGTTGCGGGTTGGTGATCATATCACGATGCCAACACCTAGGGGTACCAACATTCCTCCAGCTACTGACGGACAGAATTCTATTACTCGTATTGATCCTAAGGTGCTTACAAAGGCGAAGAATGATGTGAAGCGAAAGACCTCTACTTTAGCAAGTGTTTTCTCCGGTGTAGCTAAGAAGACCAAGATGAGTAAGAAGAAATCTAGGACAAGGTCTAGCGATCAGGGAGCTGAGGGTGAGTCTGAGCCACCTGGTGTGCTGATGATGACGTTGATCATGATGGCATGGCTGGGGTTTGGAGATGATATTTAGCAGTTAGATGGCATCATGATGAGTACCTAAATGTTATACCCCTTCGATCTTTTAATCTAAGGACAGGACTAGACGTGACTTATCCTCCTATTGTTCTTCCAAAGAGGGAAGTCTCTGCTACTATTGGTGCTGAGTTTTTTGAGGATCATGACAGGACGACTAGGGCTAGCTCTCATGTTTCTCATGGTAAGTTCCCCTTACTAGCCTTTTCTTTTTTTTTCTTTTTTTTGTCTAACCTTACTTTGTTTTCCTTGGACCTTGTAGGTACTATTGAGGATACTCGTCCTCTTGCTAAGGAGGATGCTCATGTGTTTACTACTGGCATGGATGATGCTACTATGACTTTATTGTCAATTTTCCATCGAATGTATGATGGTCCTTTTATACATGTATGCTTGGTTATTTGTATGATGTGTTATGGCAATATCTTTTGTGACGTCTAGTGATTTATTTAGGTATTGTTTATCCGGGTAATGTCTAGGCCTTTGTGTTTGTTACCAGCACATGTTTGTGCTAAACCCAGTCATTTGTACCTAGCCGTCAATGTACCGAACTTGTTGAATCAATGGTTGGGATGTGTCGTGCATGACTCATATTTTGTTGCTTAACATGATCACAAATGCCTATAATGATGCTTTTAGCCTCATCAATGAGGCCAACGTGTTAATTCCCACCTTTTCCTTATTCACTTAGTTAGGATTTACATTCGTATGATGTAGGCGTAGTATTGGCCTTGTAGGCTTATGCTACTCCTCCTCCTAGGTGTAGCTATTCACCGGAGGGTAACTTTACGTGAGGAGAATAGGAAGGTTTGTTCCTATCCTTCTACTACGGAGTCAATTTTCAAAGGTTGCTCAGCCTAACCGCCTATGGTACAAGTTTCACCATGGGGGACTAATTGGTAGGCATAACCCTCTTCGACCGGAGGTAGCGAACCGCACATCACCGTGTGTTTTATTTCATAGCATAGTATTTTAAACATATAGTCTTAACAGAAAATATGAGGAAAACTTTGCTTCATTCATCTCATGAGAGAAGAAACAATACATTAGATGTAGCTAAGATCGTCTCCGGAGCAAGGCTATACTTTGAAAATTGCTTCTCCAGAGGAAATACATAATAATTATGATAAACATAATCCAGTGCTTTACATATAGCACTTCCGGAGGTTGCTAGCGTGTCAAGTCCTAGGTATCTCGACCATCATGTTAAACTTTGAGGTTTCAATGGAGTGCTCGTTCAACACTTCCACAAGTATTTCTTTAGACAAGTGATCAAATTCAATTGTTGCTAGTTTGCTAAGGGCATTAGCCTTATTGTTGTCTGCTCTAGGGGGTGAGTGATTCGAAACCTGTGAATGAACCAGCTAGCTCCAGAACCTTTTTTTTCTAACATTTTCTTGCTTCTAGCTTCAAGTGTTCCTTTCCTTGGTCTTGTCCCTTTACATCCTTCACTAGATGAGCCAACCTCCCTGAGGTCACTGCCTCTTCAATCTACTTCTTGAGATGATAACAATTATTTATGTTATGGCCTCGATCTTGATGGTAATTACAGAACTTGTTCATGTTTTGTTTTTCTGGAGTCCCTACCATCAGAGGTGGTGGTGGAAAGTTCAAATCTCTGATAGAGAGGATCTATTCTGGAGTTTTCGTCAGAGGTGTAAAGCCATCTTTTCTAGCGGAAGGAGCACCATTCCCTTTTAGGGGAATCCATGCTTTCATGACTCCTGTTACTAGATTCACTCTGATTCTCAGACCAACCACCCTTATCAGTGTCTTTTTCCTAGTGAGGGGATTTAATTACTATTGTGGTATTAGCGGCTGCCTCTCCTCTTATAAAGGATCTAACTCTCTCCCACATCTCATCCACTGTCTTTGGAATCTTGTCATTGAGTTTCTGTGCTAGCTCTGGATGACTATGACCATGCATAAATGCAGAGATCCTTAAAACTGGAGGTACTCCTTTGATGTGTGAACTTTCAGCCTTGAAGCGGTCCATGAATTCTTGAAGTCCTTCATCGGGCATTCGCTTAATCCCGTGTATCTCAGTTGGATCTTTGTCATATCACTTCTGCTGCGAGAATTCTTCTAGGAATTTGTTACTTAGCTCTTTAAATCAATCCACTTTTTGGGCTAGGCTATCAAACCAATTTCTAGTAGAGCCACTCAAGGTATGGCGAAACATTTTGCACCACACCGGCATAGGCCACTCTTCTTGCTCAGCTGCGGCAGAGAAAATACTAAGATGATCTTCCATATCCTTATTTCCATCATACACCATAACATTTTTAGGAATTTGGCTCGCCTATGATATCTAAAACGTGTGATTCTAGAAGTGAAGGGTAATAGCTTGGGTCACCGGTAAGGCCTGCTCAAATCTTCTGAGTTACTTCCATACATGGACTCATACTCAGACTCGCTTGACTTCCTTCGAGAGGCCCTAGTTGACCTAGATATCGATTTAGCACTCTTAGCCTTGGATTTGCTGTGTGCTTTTGACCCGACCGAGTGGTAAGATTTGGAAGTAGCCTTTTTGCTCGAAACACTTCTGTGGTGTCTTCAAGCATATCGAGACCTGTCTCGACTCCTTGACCTGGATAAGTTGTCTGAGGAGTATCATCCTCGTTTCTTCATTGATGAACTCCCTTGGGAGTCCCCAGATTCTACTTCTTCTACCTCCTTGTTGAATAGCCTTGGAGGAGTTATTTTCTCACGATTTTGCTCATCAATTTCCTTCATCATAGTTCTCAATGTTTCAATGTTCTCTTTGACATATGTTGGGGTAAGACATTCCTGAACTAGTCTGGCGGGAGCAAGGTTTACCTCTGGAGGTGCCCTCTCAATCCCAAGTGCCCCAGTGTTCAGGTTTGTGTCTTCCCCCAGTCTAGGAACATTAACATTGTCTTCCATTGCTTAGTTTTTGGTAGATCGGTATTCCCGGTCCCACAGATGGCGTCAGATGTTGAAGCAAGTTTCGGGAGAAGCTTCTCCAGCCCTGATCCTTCGGTTATCCTAAAGGTACTCCTTCTAATGAAGCCTTGTCTTGCTCCCTCAGAGTATCTTGTGTCTACTCCTTCTTGTGAAGCCCTAGCTTCCTCCTTCAGAGTTTCCTATGTAGGATATTGTAAATCTTGCTTATGTTTAGAGAGAGAAAGAGATAGAAAGATGGTATATTTCACACACCCTTTAGAGAGAGAAAGTGTAGAAATACACACTTAACTATGTGTAAATTATGAGAAAACCACACCCTCTCCATCTAAGGAGAGGGTTTATATACCCCAAGCCCATGAGATGGGTTTGGGCTTAAAAGTTGGGCCAACCTACACATGTTGTAGGCTTGGCATGGCCTTCGTTGTTTAATATTAGTAAAACTAAACTACGAGCTATTACTTAGACTATTGTTGGAGTGGCCGATCCTTTCTAATACGTAAAACGTATTTCCAACAATCTCCCCCTAAGGGAGGTCATTCCAAACAAGGGCGTTACCCAAGTTACAATAATAAAATAAACCTAGCATACTATGCTTGTCTTGAGCTCGTGGTCTTCGTCTTTCTTTTCTTTTACTTTTCTGGTGAACATGTTGATGTGATCTTAGATATCAATCTTGAGCATTAATCTCTTGCCTTGATCTTGTGTATCATCACTTGTGATATCCTCCTCTTCGTGGCTTCATGTCCCACATACTTATACCTTTGTAATTCTTGAAAGCTTCAGAGTTCGATACAACAAAAGACTTGACTTTTAGGCTTTCTAGAATTAGATGAAGTATTAAGTGCATAAAGTATAAGCATGCGGGGACGACTTCTTCTCGGATTCCGCAACGCCAGCGTCTTCAAATACCGCAACATAAGCCGACACGAACGAAATGGCTTTTAACATTTCATTCTAATTCGGTAGCATTTTACCTCCGGTCGGTGAAGACCGTTGGACGATATAAAATATCATACTTGTGGTAGGTAGATTTAATTAAAAATCTCCTTGACATGATTTCGTGGGTAAACCCGTTCTCTTTACTCGACCGTCCAAAGCTGACTGTGAACGTAAAGAGTCAATCATTTGAATAAAATTATCCGCATGATTGAAGTCGTCAAATCCGATTCCTGGAACAAGTTTGATTCATTTAAAGAATCGCACCATCGTTGCTTTCCAGTTATCACGATCTTGATTCATATAGAATCTTGCAAGTCACCTACCAAGTGCTGTTTGAAGTTAACACTAGAAGGATTTCCACTCATCACTGTGAACACTATAGAGTGTCACTCTGAGTGTTCTGATAAGATTACTAAGATATTGCGTAGAGGCCTGGAACGTGTTTAAGTTCAGTTAAGAATTAAACCACTGTTGCTTTCCAGTTATCACAAGCTTGATTCATAAAGAATCGCACAGGTCACCTACCATGAGCTTTTTGATATTCGCTCAAGAAGGATTTCCATCTTCATTGTAAATACTTTCGTATTACTCGGATGTTCAGGCAAGATCATGAAGATTTTGCGTAGGACTCTTAAGATCTTTCTTACTTTTCACAGTGTGTGAAGAAGCAAGGAATTATGAAAGTGTGTCCTAATGAAATTTTTGATGATCTCAAATGGCTCTAGACTCGATCGTGCATTTTGGATTTTAGTGATCAGAGGCTGGAGAGGAGTGCCACCATTTCAATATCAATATATTCGGGGTGAATAAATCAATAGAATATGCGTTGTCTCCGTGTGAATAAAACAAATATCTTTTGAGAGATATCTGAGTTAGCTGGGATGGGTTGTGCATTGCATCACTGGGTCCATGATGTCTATCTTCAATATTGAGCATCATTAAAAATGATCTCAATAGCATATGAATTGACCCGGTTTCTGCCTAAGTTGTAAGGAGGGCTACTTTCTTTACACCCTTTATCTTTAAATTCTTTTTCATTCTTCAACCCCTTCAGTGCTTACCAATACGTCATAACTAGCAACTTGTTGTGATTGTTCCAGTGCTAACTTAAGTACTTGGTCGGCATTCAGCTACGTTCACAATCTTTCTCCATCTTTCCTAAGGACTACTATTTCTAGCTATGGAATGTCCTTGGGAAGATTCCTCTGGTTCTAGAAGAATAATTTGGACTTAACCTATCCTACCATCCTTATGTCACCACAATCTTCACCGTCGTGAATAGAGATGTCGTGGGTAAGTATACGTCACCATGAAATCCATTTTGATATCCAAATCCATTTTGCTCCCCCTTAACATATGCCACGATATTCGAAAACATTTCGCACATGTCGCGATGAGCCAGCACATTAAGTCAAACCATTAAATTGATTGATCTCATTATTAAATCACATTTTCTCCCTCATATTAAAAATATTAACCCAATCGATGTTTTTAATATCAATTGATTTAATAAAGTTTTAAGAAAATTTGGGAAGAAAATACAAATCCAATTATCTCCATGATTGACACAAGCTCCCCCTCAAATTAATGAGGGTGTACTTGAAACGTAAATTAAATACCTTTTAAACACAAGTGTAAGGTACTTATCACGTGCAAAGATCATATATGATAATGTATTCACAAGATTATCAATTACGAGGTTGGACCTGAATGATGGAGAACATCATTTGAAAGAAGCACATGGTTCTTGTTCACGAATGTTGGTCGCCTCGTCACGTCTGAAGTTATCTCTTGACACTATGTGTACGATTGATATCATTGTCTTGACACCAATATGTGAACTTGGCACATTCGGCATCAAAGATTCTGAATGTTGGACAATTGCTCCCCCTCAATTGTTGACCTGTGTTCTATTGAAAGAGTTGTAGTCATCGTTTTAGTAGTTGCATCGTCGATTATATAGATATCAATTGTAAATTGCTGCGGTTTGTGGAGATGATAACTTCATAAAAACAAGATTTCTCTTGTTTTAACAAATAAATGCAATGATGCGTACATAGATTTGTGTTAGACCAAGTTATAAAGTAAACTTGATCCCTTACAAGGTTTTTAAGTAAACCTTGCCCGAGAAAATTAATTCCCGTTGATAGCCAAAGCTTTCATAAGAAATACTTGACTTTAATGTGAAAACCGGGTTGCAGTCAGAAATAACTACAAGCCATATTGAGCATGTTTTAAAACATTTGAACTTCTACTCGAACTTTATTTACAACCCCGTGTCATTATTGAATAACATTTCTAGTATCGTAAATATTATCGATTCCAGAAGACATGCTCTTTTTATCAAAACATTTTGAACACACAATTTTGAAAGATTTAGAAAAACCTTTTGAGAAATTCTCGAAAAATTATGTTCAAAGTCTTGAAAACCAATTACTTGAGCTTAAGATGTTGAATATCTTACAAAACAAGCTCAAGTCCGAGAAGTTGCAAGCTTCCCGTTGAGAGGATAAGTTTATCATCGGCGATAAACTTTCCTTTTAACTGAAGAGCGAGTCCTAAGTTGACATTTACTTATAAGTCGTTTTCATGAGCTTGAAAAACTTTTGAATATTTTAACATAAAGCTCATGACCGAGAAAGGTGAATTTCTCGTTATGAAGAAAAGTTCTCTTATTTAAAAGATACACTTTCCTTTATGAGCTTAAAACTTGGAATATTTTAATACAAGCTCATGACCGAGAAAAAATTAATTTCTCATTTCGAGGAAAAGTTATCATTAAAGATAAGCTTTCCTAAAATTGAAGTCCGAGTTACCGTCTGATATTTAACTGTAAGTCATTGTGCATGAGCTTAAAAACGTCGAATGTTTTTAATATTAGCTCATGCCCGAGAAAAATTAATTTCTCGTTTGTAAGGATAAGTTATCATCGGCGATAAACTTTCCTTTATTTGAAGTCCGGGTCATTGTCTGTTATTTAACAATGAACCACTTACACGAGCTTAAAACCTTTGAATAGTTTTAATTATAGCTCGTGTCCGACAAAATTTAATTTTTCGTTTGTGAGGATAAGTTTATCATCGGCGATAAACTTTCCTATATGTAAAGTTCGGGTTATCGTCTGATATTTAACGATAAGCCATAAAAAAATTTGGTTCGTATGAAATGGATCAAGAACACAAACACATAAACAATACAATCATCCCATGGCTCTTGATACCATTTGTAGGATATTGTAAATCTTGCTTATGTTTAGAGAGAGAAAAAGATAGAAAGATGGTAGATTTCACACACACTTTAGAGAGAGAATATGTTTAGTGAGAGAAAGAGATAAAAAGATGGTAGATTTCACACACACTTTAGAGAGAGAAAGTGTAGAAATACACACTTAACTATGTGTAAATTATGAGAAAACCACATCCTCTCCATCTTAGGAGAGGGTTTATATACCCAAGCCCATGAGATGGGTTTGGGCTTAAAAGTTGGGCCGACCTACACATGTTGTAGGCTTGGCATGGCCTTTTTTGTTTAATATTAGTAAAACTAAACTACGAGCTATTACTTAGACTATTGTTGGAGTGACCGATCCTTTCTAATACCTAAAACGTATTTCCAACACCCTAGTCTAGCCATTAGTCCCTTAGGCTGAAATAAGAAAGAACACCGTCAGCTCGCCTCAGGGTTTGAATCCAAGACCAAATCCGGCGTGAGAGTAGGTATATGATTCTAGTAAGTGTGAGTTTTAGAGAGAGAGAGTAAATGGTGAAGTGTGTGTGCCAAACTTTTCCTTTGTTCCTGGAGGAACATCTCTTTATATACTACTTAGAGGTGACTCCAAGACACACGATTTATGGAGTCAAGGTTGTCTTGTAGGAGCAGCATCTGAATAGCCGATGAGTACCAGGCTTGTCTTTCAGAGTCAAGGTTTTCCTCATGCTCCTCTAGTACTAGTCGTGGTCCAGGTGTCTGTACCACTCGTACAACATGGTACTATATACGTCAAGCGTTATCGTCCTTCCTCTGATGGAGACTATGCTCCACTCTCTAGGTGTTGCTCCATGTGTATATGTCTGGCCTTGCTCCCTCAATGTATCTTGTGGCTACTCCTTCTTGTGAAGCCCTAGCTTCCTCCTTCAGAGTTCCCTAGTCTAGCCCTTAGTCCCTTAGGGTGAAACAAGAAAGAACACCGTCAGCTCGCCTTAGGGTTTGAATCCAAGACCAACTCTGGTGTGAGAGTAAGTATATGATTCTAGTAAGTGTGAGTTTTAGAGAGAGAGAGAGAGAGAGTAAATAGTGAAGTGTGTGTGTCAAACTTTTCCTTTGTTCCTAGAGGAATATCTCTTTATATACTACTTGGAGGTGACTTAAAGACACACGATTTGTGGAGTCAAGGTTGTCTTGTAGGAGCAGCATCAGAATAGCCGATGAATACCAGGCTTGTCTTTCGGAGTCAAGGTTGTCCTCATGCTCCTCTAGTACTAGTCGTGGTCCAGGCGTCTGTACCACTCGTACAACATCGTACTATATACTTCAGACGTTATCGTCCTTCCTCCGATGGAGACTATGCTCCACTCTCTGGGTGTTTCTCCATGTGTATATGTCTGGCCTTATGCATGGGTCTAGCCCTGTGCATGGGTCTAGCCCTGTGTCTGGGTCTAGCCCTGTGTTTGGGTCTAGTCATGTGTCTGGGTCTAGCCCTGTGTCTGAGTCTAGCCCTGTGTCTGGGCCTTGTGTTGCCTGTCTGGCCTTGTGTAGCATGTCTGGCCTTGTGTAGCCTGTCTGGCTTTGTGTAGCCTGTCTGGCCTTGTGTAGCCTTCTTCTCCTTGAGAAAGCTTTACCTCTTGCCATTGTCTCTGAACCTGAGGTGACCTTCGTCACCTTAGCTATTCTAGTGAGCTGTTCTAACTTGAGGTAGCTTTACTCGCGGATTATTAGGAATTATTTGTAATTGTCTCAACTTAAGCATGTGGGTGAGACTATACCTCATCATGAATCATAAGTTTCAGTTTGTTCACCGCCTGTCTCATTTTGGACCCGACTGATATTTGAGTCCTACTGTATTATTCTTTGTTAGTTTCTTAGAATACAAGACAACGTTTTAAGTTATATCATAAACAGTGGCGGAGCTAGTAGAGGGACTAGTGGTGTTAAGCCACCTTCAATCGGTCAATTTCGCTTATTATATATGTGTATTAAAAGTCATTTTTTACATCTTCTACATTCAGCCTCCCAACGTTATAAACTTTTTTCCTTAAGTATAGTTAGCATCCCTCAACTAATAATATATCTTGGCTCTGTCCTGACCGTTAATATATATTTTTTACAAATGTCGTGTTAAAAAGCTAGTAATATAATATGTCAACTTTATGGTTTGTTTAATATGACCGGTTTTTACCAGCTGAGCTAACAAGAAATTACATGATACATCTCTAAAACTCAAATTCCAACACCCTATTCTACTCATATGCATTGTCTTAGATACATCTTCTTTAACCTCTATTAGCATGAATCTGAATGTTAAGGTACATTAGATATGTAATTTTTAGTATACGTAAGAGAGGAGGATGTCGCAACACACCCAACCATTTTCATTTGTGTCACACAACTGCCACATAAGCGTCACATCACACCAACACAACTAACAAAAATACACTTTCACTCACAACACACCCAACCCCTCTTCACTTGGGCCCCACCACTATTTTTTTTTTCATTTTCACACAAATTAAAATTCATTTCATTCAAATTAAACACTACAAATGCGGAAATAAAAATTATAAATACGGAAATAAAGAATACAAATACAGAATTTCAAAATACGATACGATGCGATACGATACGATTCGACGGAATTTAATCGGTTTTTGGATCCGAATCAGATTCCGATGAAATACCCTAAGAAATCTTGATAAATTCGGCAGCCTTTTTCCACTTGATTTGCTTCTCCAACTCTTTTTTGTCCCTTTCTTCTTCTACTAATGTTTCACGTAATGCTTTTTTATCAAGAAGCAGTTGATGTTCTTGTTCCCCAGTAAGACGAAACTCAGCAGGTACCTCGTATTCTTCAACAGGGATCTCTTGTTAATCAACAGTAGGAACTGATGATCCACCCATCGTGTTTAGGTAATGTTGTGGAGGGTAAGGTTGTGGAGGGATTGTGTCTGGTACCTTTTCCGGTGTCGATGGGTTGCTTCAGGTAGCTTTTCGTTTGTTTTGTTTCTTGTTTGCAGAAGTGTTTTATTGAGACATGTTTGAGAGTATGGTTTTGTGTGAGAGAAAAAAAATACTAAATGAGAAGTAGTATTTATATACAAAATATAGTCGTTGGAAAATTCAAATTAAAACATAGCCGTTGGAAAATTCATTAATGAGATTAAAATTACAACATAGAAAACAAATTACATTACTGAAAATAAAATTACATTACTGAAAATAAAATAACATTACTGAAGTTAAAATAACAACATTATTTAAATTAAAATTTTCTCACCCATTCTTTTTTAAATTCCATCTGTCTTTCGATTTTAGCGGCTTCATCAAACAAAGCATCATGTATTGCATCATCTTTGTTTGATTCTTTTTTCAAAAATTCGATTATCTTATCACGCCACTCTTTTGGAATATCATTGCATTTTTAACATGCTTCCTGCAGTTCAAATTTTGAAGCGGCTGCACTTTCAAATTTGAGGGCTAAATACGCAACCGCTTTTTGTTGAACGTTGTCTTCTTTAATTAGGTTAGCAACCAATGTTTTGATTTGATCAAAAGTGTGTAGAGCTGAACAAGCCATTCTAGTATTTTTTATTTTGGGGAATAAATATGTTTGTTAAAAATATTAAATTAGGAGAGTATATATAAAAGAATAAAAATATTTAAAAAATAATAATTAAATGTTAAAAATAATAATTAAATGCAACAGATATATATCTTTGAACAACCAACGGCTATTTCTTTCTTACGTGGCTCGTCGTTCAGATTTCGGAAAACCGAAATCTCTCCGGCTAAGAGGGGTGGTGGGTGTGGCAAAATGTGACGACGAGGGGCGGCGAGCTAGCCACGTCATACCGACGATCTAGCTAGCAACGTTACACCCTCCTCTCTAAGGAGAGATTTAGAAAGATACAGTATATGTCTTATCATATAATTATTGTTGGAAAAATGTTTTACAAAATGGGTTTTTCATTATTTTAGACATAATTTAATATATGTATATGTCATATATATTCGTAGTACATAGTAGCTTTGCGTTCTCTTCGAAGAGAGTTCACAACGAGCTAAAGTATATCCAATATGGAGTTAATATGAATGAGATATCGTGTCTCAAAGTGAGTCACGTAAAGAACAAAATTTAGAAATAAAATTGTCCAATGTCGCTCAAAACATGATGTGAAAACATGTTTATAAGGAAATCTTGGTTTCCACCTTCAATATTCATTTGTGGGTTCTTAGTCCCACGCCTACGCGCGTAGGGGTGTAGAAAGTGTGACAATCCGTCAATTTATGGTCGATATTTTTTTCTCAAGTATTATTTAAAACAATTATTTTAATGTTGTATTATGAACTCACTCATTTTTGGGAAGAAATTTGGATTTACGTCTTGAAGTAGCATCGACTACGTCTAAACCGGAGGATTCTACGTTACGTGCTTACGTTTACATACACCGTTTTAGGTGACAGTCCGACACTTCAGGAAATAAATTTATCCGTGAATATTATTTTGGAATTTTAAATTTGTGTTGGTTCATAAGCTCACAAATTTACGAGAAGAGATTAGGACTTACGTTCATAATTTAACGTCCTTTACGACTAAACCGGAAACCCTAGGTTTACGTATTTACGTTTTTGAACTCCGTTTTTGACGAGACAATTTTTATTAGATTCGTTTTGTGCCACTGATTCATAATTTATAAAAACGTTTTTCGTAAAACGACCCGAGGGCACGCAAATCGAGGAAACTAGAATCGAGGAATACCCGTAAATTAATGGGGATGGAACAAGTATATACTTGTCCCACCCCCACACATGGGTGGACAAAGCTTCAACAACACACCTCATGTGTGTCAACGTATTGAGCTAACTAAGGACACATGTCCTTAGTTTCCATCCAAACCACTTAAACACAAAAACCATGGAACCAAAAACCATATACCATTCTCTTCCATGCAAACTAGCAAAAATTCTCTCAAACTCTCTCTCTTACTCCCTATGAACGTCCATATTCAACCACCAAACACCCTTTTGATCAAAAATTTCAACCATGAATCTTGTGATTAAATTGCACAAGATGATAACCCTTTGAAGACTTGTAGATTGGAGGTAATCTTAACAACTAAAAAGGAGTTTATGGAGTTCCTAGGCTGATTTTTATGAAGATATTCATCTATTTGAAGGACCCAAGAAGTTCATTTGCCAAGTTGAAGGTTTGGTAACAAGGAACCAAGCCTTGTTCATCAAAAACCTCATCTTTTCATCACTATTGGTGGTATAGAGATTGTTTCTTCCTATCCTCTTGTTATTTTGATTATGTAATCTTGTATTTTCTTTCCTATTGTATATGTATATGATGAATATATGATGATAAAAATGTTGTGTGGGGATCAAGTGTTGATAAATATGGTTAAAAAGATGGAAAACCATAGGTAACAAGGTTAAAATCTTGCTAAATATGATGGTTGGATAAAAACAGTAAGTAACCAAATGATATACAGTAAGTATTAGGTGTTATACACATGTGAGAGTTGGTCATGCAATGGAATCATCAAAATGAGTGAGATATGATCAAAACAAGATTAGAGTGCAAATCTGCCTACACTGTTTTGGACGAATTTATTAAAATATTTAGAGGTTGATTCATCAGTAGCTATAAAGGAATAAAATGAATTACATATCATGTAGGTTTTGTCATAAAAATTTGAGGTCCTATCTCATTATAGAACTCTAGATATGGACATTTTAGTGGACTTAAAATTTAGGACTGATTTTGTGAAATTATAGTTTAATACTATTATATAAGCACTCAAATAAATATAGTATAAAATGTGAATTAAAACCCACTAACTTATATATTACATTTATATAAATATTTATAAGGATAAATAAATGGACATTTTATAAAAATGATAGTTTGATAAGTTTTATAAGTTATAAATTATAAACATGATTTTTACGTCTTTTCGGCTAATACCGTAAAATTAACGTTTTTCGTCAATTAAAACTTAGACGGTTGGACCCGTCTAATGTAAACTTTTTAAAATTCATATAATGATATATAAGTACTTAATACATGTAAAAACCGATAAAACCCTAGCTTTACAACATATAGACATTAACGGGCCAAAATAGCCTTATTGGACTATTAACCCGACTAGTTTGGTAAACACTTATAAACTTTTTTATTGGGCTTAAACCAATTGGGCCCAACATGTAAAGTATAATACTAATAATAAAAGTATAATTGGGCTAATATAATATATTGGGCTTGTAATGGGCCCATTGGCCCTCAAAATGTAAACAAGTTGAACTAGTGTAACTAGTCTTGAAAATTACCAACACATAACATTATAATGTTGAATAAATATGTACAATCCCACTTGATCATCATCATATTTATAAAATCATTATATATATACATAGTTATGGTTTTTATAAAGTCATTGGACAAGAGTCTAAGACGAGTATTATTTGTCAAGGTTTCTGTGATTGAAGCACGTACCGTACATCCGAATCACCGATAACCCGCCTTTCCCAATCAACGTGAGTTCATAGCCTCGCACTCTTTTAAATGTTTTTATGAAATGTTTTATAAACCCGCGAGGGAGATAACATGTTAGTTTTAATAAAATAGGACACCAGTTGTCCCGATTGTTTGTTATTGATTTGGATCCGAATGATTGTATGACCCGATGAATGATTATATGACCCGATGTATGAAGTAAAATGGATTATTAAAGTTAGGTTATGTCACTAAAAGTCCCATTAGCATGAATTGTGAACTACCGGGATTTGGTAGACGCTTATGCATATAATAGTACTATTTAGGGACGATCACCCCAGTTCGCGCCTTGACGGTTTATCCCCGTCGTGCCACATTGATTGGTAAGCGAATTTATGTATGAGAAGATTTCCATAGCGTGATCTTTGTGACGACACGCTAACTTATATAGGCAAATTGACTTTCGGGTTAGCTACCCGTTGTTTTTTGTAGTAAGGTAACAATGTCATGCGGCTTATAATAATCCAAAATAACAAAATACTGCTATACGCATTGAATTACGATATATTGCATGACTAGCAATACGAGGTCTTATTATTGATATTATGTTCGTGTTTTGGTTTTACATAACCATATTCATATAACGGTTTTTATTTAACTCTATACAAAGTTATAAAACGTATTGTATGATGTTTTTACGACAATGGTCCGTATAATGATTTTGAAGGCAAACGCCTATATCATGATTTTTGATAAGGATTTGTATAAAATGACTTTGGCTATTTTATGGCCTATTACAAAGATTTGTACAAAATGATTTTCGGTAATAATTATATACCGATGATATATTAATGGTTTTATTAAACTCTATGAATTCACTCGGCGTTTTCGCTGAGCTTTTATTTTAACATGTTTTATCTCAGGTACTTGAAGGTAATTCTCGGGAAGACAACAAGAATTCATGGCCCGCACTTAAATAATAATTTCCATTCAAATGCTTTGTTAAACTTGTATGATATACAATGACTTGGGACCTATGTAAAATTTGATCTTTATGAATGGAGATGCTTTATTATTAAACAACGCGATTTTTAAGCGTTGTCTATGATGTGAGTAATGTGTTATCTCGTAATACCAACGAGTCTTCCGCTGTATTGAATTGTGAAAATTTGGGGGTGTTACAGTTTGGTACCAGAGCTCTCGTTATAGAGAACGAAAGATTCCTTAAACCAAGGTTTTGAATAAAACATTTCAAAATCTTTTAACTATAAACATTTTTCTCAAAATGTCTAAAAATCTTTTGACTATAACGGTGCCGAAGAATTCCCGAGTTACCGGCAAGGCCAGACTGAGAAATGTTATTTTAATATATATATATATATATATATATATATATATATATATATATATATATATATATATATATATATATATATATATATATATATATATATATATATATATATATATATATATATATATATATATATATATATATTTGCGTTCATGTAAAACCCATTCTTAAAATAAAAACAATAAGAACCAGTACAAAAGTGCCAAGTGTTATTAATCATTAAAGAAAATTAAAATTATTACTAAATCTCTAATTAAATCAAAAGGGTATATAAGTAATTTTTTATTCATTTATTATCCTTAACTCTAATTCTAATAACAACTCCTCTCATTTTTCACAAAAGTAGCAACGCATGTTTGTTTTTCTTTATAACATAATTGAGATTTCCTCGATGCCTTTATCACTGAAAATTAATACCAAATTTCGTTTCTCTATCAAAGATAACCGCCATATACTCACTGTTTCTTATCTCTAAAGCAACTAAAGGGACAAAATAACCAATGTCATGTTCTGCTTACTACTAAATGACGAAATGTGTCGCTAAAAGAGTGTCAAAAAGTTGATGTGTTATTAAAGAATATATTACTAAACTAAGTGTGTCAAATGATTTTATTGTCTCATAAAACGCATCATGTTAATGTTAACTATAAGTTTATAAGTGTACCATGCAACTAGGAACGCAATAAACTTATATTTTAATAAAAATATTTAAAATATAAATGTGTCATTGGTTCATTGCAAGTGTACTGAAAATTTAGGTGTGTCACAAACATATGTGTCAAAAAAGTTGTTGTGCTACAAAAAATATTTTAGTTGGTTGTGTATTTTAAGATACGTATTATTTGGGTATTTTTTTTATTTGATTGTGTATTTTTTAGTTACTTATCACTTAAATTTTTTAGTTGATTGTATATTTTTGGGATACGAATCATGTACTTTTTTTATTAGTTGTTTTTGTATTTTTTTTATGTGTGTCTTGTTTTTTAAAACAATTATTCGTTGTTCGTATCTTTTGTTTTATTTTATTTTGTAACCTTTCTTTTACGTTGGCACTATGACTAGAAAAATATTAATTTAACACTTAGCAAATACACCGTATGTTCTGAGTATCATCTTTTTTATATTGTTGTAGTAAAATGATTTCCAGTTCGTGTTATCATTTTATTTTGTTACATCATTTTTTATTTATAATTCGAATGCATTACCTTTAATATTTGTTTTTTTATTTTTTATGCATGCATCATTTGGTTTTCGTTTTTTTATTTTTGTGGATATGTATTACTTTGGTTGTCATGACACGTATTATTTGGGTTTTTTAGTTGGTTATGTATTTTCTTCTAAATATGTATCACTTAAGTTTTTTAGTTGTTTTTGAGTTATTTTTGTTGGTTATGTATTTTTTTTTATCATTTGAGTAATTTTTGTTGGTTATGTATTTTTTTTTTCTAATACGTATCATTTAGTTTTTTTAGTTGTTTGTTTTTTCAGATGTGTATCACATAAGTATTTTTTAGTTGCTTGTTTATTTTTTCTCGATACATATCTTTTGAGTCTTTTTTAGTTGGTATATTTTTTTCGATACGCATCGTTTGGGTATTTCTTTTTAGTTGGTAGTGTATTTTTTCGGATATGTATTATTTGATTTTTTTTAAATTAATATGTATTATTTAAGATATGCATCACTTGATTTTTTTTATTGTGTATTTTTTAACAATAACAATAAAAAATATTATTTTAATATTTAATAATATTATTTTAATATTTACTATTTAATAATAAATGTGTTAAAAGATATGTGAAAGAAGATTTAGTGTGCCACTACATATGAAACTAAATGTATCAAAATATTTAGTTTCTAACTAAAAATGTGTCACAAAAATTAATTTATTTTTATAAATGTATCAAAAAAAAATGTTAAGTGACACTATATGTAACAAAAAAGTCAATGCAGATAATGTGTCAAAAAAACTTCGTGTAATGTACCATAAAAAGTATGAAAATATAATTTGGCACTTAGTTAAGATTGAATGTGACACTACAAACGCATCAAAATAATTTTGTGTGCCACATTATATAGTACTAGTAGTTAATAAATAAAGTCATGAAAAAGTCAATGTGTTTCAAATTGGTTAAAACATTAATGTGTGAGTATGTGACATTAAAAAAAGGAAGAAAAAAATGTTGCATTAAACAAGCAGAAAAGAAAAATATTCGGAAGAACGCAGAAAGTAAATGTACACATGGAAATTGATGATTTTAAAACTTGTCATTTGTTTTCAAATATCTACCAAAATGCCATCATTTCATTTTAATCAAGTAAAATATATCTAACGGTCCAAATTGGTTCTTACTGTTTTTATCTTAAGGGTGGTCACCACAATAACGCTCCTCTATATAGATATATATATATATATATATATATATATATATATATATATATATATATATATATATATATATATATATATATATATATATATATATATATATATATATATATATATATATATATATATATATATATATATATATATATATATATATATATATATATATATATATATATATATGTTGTAATTCGATTTCATGATTGTTTGATGATTATTTTTAATGCTTATACGAGGTATTTATACGACGTAGATTGTCACAAGGAACCCTAAATCCCCTAGCAAATTAATCTAAGCTATTTTTGTAGGAATTCTAGCTATTCTAGATCTAACCAAGTTGTGGATATTTATGATCCCAACAAAATGGTTGATACTTGTAGAAATATTGATATTAGTTGATTGTGATATTAAAGAAGAATTGGCGAGATTAAATCTGATATCGATGTCATGACGATCTTTCCTTATAGAGTGGAGTTTGACAAAACGTTACCACCTGGAAAGGTGTCATCTGATTTGTTGTCACCCAATTCTTAAATTTGAAATCGAAAGGGTGAATGTTGCACTTGAGGCTGTAATTGGAACCATTACCCAAAAGCCTCATGCCACTAGTACCTTTCCGAGAAGTCTAATTGAATGTGTGAGTCATTTCATACCAGTGACTCATTTGATAATTATTGTTGTAAGAGCTATAGGATTGGAAATTAAGTGTTGTTCGTATCGAGCTTTTATTGTCCTATTAAGGTCTAAAAATAAAGTTGAAAGTGTTGGAGAATGAGGTAGAATATCGCATTGAGTATAAGATTGATTGAAACTTAAATAAAGTAAAATTTAACTTGTATGGAATAAGAGATTGTTAAGAGGAAGTCGTGAAGTTGTGTGATTGAATTATAAGGTTTTAAATTATTGTTGATTCGTGTTAAGGGTTGTTCCTAGGCCATTCTCCACTAACGAGGATGCCCAGTGTCCAAGAAATAATTTGAAGAAATCTCCTTCTAAATTGGGACCGATGGATCTTTCGGGACATGAGGAACACCTAATGACTCATGTAGATTAGTATTAATTGTGGTATCTTTTAAAAATCCCTAACTTAACTGAGACATCAGTTGGTAGGATGAGTTTTTTTTAGAATTGTATGACATAGTGACACGTAATGTGTTACGGTACAATTTTGACTTGTTTGTGATTAACGAAAAGACTACCTTTGATTGCTAAATTCTACATGTATCGATATTATCTATCTTTTCTTGCTTCATCCTAATGATCGAGTTAGTGATGCAACCATTGAACAAGTACTCATCTCGATTTGAGTTACGTTGTGGATTATTCTCTTTGTATTCCTGAGTGCCATCGAGGTCATGAACCTCATGATTAATTGGCTAAAGCTCATTTCCTATCATATTGTAATCGTTAACAAAGTAAAGTTGTTTATGAAACGCTTTGGAAAACTAAATTGTTCTCACAACAAAGAACATCTCTGTAAATTCATTTTGAATTAAGCATGAATATATATTTTAAACATGATGACAAAGTTTTGACGAACTGAGTATTGCATCGTTAATCTTGAAATTGTATATAGTTGCGCGCCTACATACAATTTGGAAGGAACCATGCAAGGCTGATTAGTAGTCACCATGAAATCATTAATAAACACTAAATTTTCTTTGAAGATTGTGAAAGATTAAATTTTATGAGATCTGCAAGAAGTGCAAAAATAGGGACATATTGTTAAAGACACCTACATATGTGCCCGTACCATTTATTCTTCTGAGTCGAATTTACTCATCTGTGGAAATTGTCTTAATTAACAATTGATATTCCCTTTCTGTCCAATTCTCTCATAGTGAGATTCTTTGGAAAAGTATATGATTACCGAGTGTTGATACCCGACTGGATGTATCGACATTCCTATCATTTCTTTTGATTAGATTTCATTTGAATGACCTGGGTAACGATCCGAGGAGCTTTCGAATGCGTACTCAAATTATGAAAACATGGGATATATTCTTATTCATTAAATGTTTTCGTCTGTATGTGATTTGAAATTCTCTCGCGTAGATTATGCGTTGACCTTACTCTTTTAATGGTAGTTGTGTCTCCATATATCCTTGAATTTATGAAGGATTATGAGTTATTATTAGTCTTTTGAGAAGTTCACATCTTATCAACGGTAATGAAACTGGAAAGTTGATAGTGCCAGTAGAATAGATTGATTGATTATGACATGACGACATTGTCTTAATTGAGAGTAGAATTCCCCTAAATGATAAGATGTTTATTATCAAAAGTGATCTAAATAATTCTTGATGGATGACAATATCCTGCATTTAGACTTGAAATTATACCGTGAATGGTTGTGAATTAGTCATAGATATTATAATCTAGAAAGAAGTTAAAGAAAATTTATTAAAAGATGTTTCCGTTATCTGAAACTTTAGGAGGTATTTGTTGGTGAATTACCTAGACTTTCGCCATTAAGGCAAGTTGAATTTGGTATTGATTATATTCCCGGTGCCGCACCTGTGACATGTGGACTGTACATCAGCACCATCTGAATCGAAAGAATTACCGTGCAACTGAGAGAGTTGTCGGAGAAAGCTTTTATTCTACCAAGCTCGTCATCATGAAGAGCTATGGTGTTATTATTTCTTATATTTATTGATTACCGTGAACTAGGTAAATTCATGATTAAAAATCTATATCCACTACCCAAGATGATAGATTTGTTCGATCATTTACAAGGTTCTAGCGTATATTCGAAAATTTGATCCTCGGCATGGTTATCATCAACTTCGCGTCCGCGAAAAAGATTATCTATTCCAATCACTACATCCAGAACTTGTAATGAACATTAAGAGTTTCACGTGATGTCGTTTGGATTGACTAATACACATGTAGCATCCATAAATTTGGTGAATCAAGTGTGTAGGCTGTAATTTGATAAATTCATGCTTGTGATCATTAAGGACCATCTGTTTGTTTATAAGAATAGGAAGGAGTTAATAATCATTTATAAATTGCCTTGAATTGGTCGAACAATGAAAACCCGTACCTTGAATAATTAACATGTAATTTAAGGCTTAATCCTTTATATTATTTGACCGTGTGATTAAAAGATAACGGAATCTATTTTGACTCTTCAAAAATTTGAGCCATTTGAGACTTTGGGTTTTACCAAAAAGAAAGTGTAATTATGTTTTAACAAAAATTTTTATCAAAAGAATTTTTAAGGGATTATTTCCCTATACTGAAATCATTTAACTAAACTCCTGTTTAGGGGTAAATGTTTGAGTATATCTCAAGACAACCTAAGAGAGATTGAGGAAACCATTTGAACCATGACTTGAAATTTGAAATGGTAATTTTTTATTTTCAACTAAGAAAATTTTTACCAAAGTGTAACCAAAGATTTTTCGAACATTTACGAATCTTAACAATTATTTTCGATAAATCAACAAAAATCGTGTTAATTAAATTCAAATTTATTTTTTGAACATTTTCATATAGTTGGTCGAACTAAGAAATTTAAAATTTTTACGTTTACGTTTCATAAAAATTGAATATTTATTATTTAATTACTTGAATTATTTATCGACGCTTTAAACGTCGGATTGAGCAAAACTGATAAAAATAATAGTTGAGGCGAGACTAAAACTTAGAAAATATGAAGAAAGAAATTCTGAATGAAATGTGGTCATGATAATTATTTCATCAAGAAAAGTGAATGTAGATACTGACACATTATATAGAAAGGATAAAGAACCAACTTGGATGTGTTCCTTAGTAATGACTGTGCAAAATAAATTGCCGAGCAATTTAAAAATAGCTCATGTTTGTAAAAAGGATATTATAGATAATAAAGGGGTTCGCGGCTAATGTGAACCATTAGAATTGAGAAGCCGATGGCGTTAAATGTATAAAAGACCACTTGTGGTTGCCTAAATATGAGGTTTGTGAGATTTAGTCATGTTGGGATCTTGTAAGTATAAGTATTCTATTCATGCTATTTCTGATTAAGCGTATCTTATCTGAAGAAGTTGTACTGATGGCAAATTATGAAGGCATACATCGCCTCATACATTAGTAAACGTCTAACTATTGTAAAGGTCATCATCTGAATTTGATTCGATTGGTTCATCGTCGACAGACTGACCAAATCTGCTAATATCATTCCTATTAATGGTAGATTCTCGATGAAGAAATTGACTCTTTGTATTGAAAGGAGTTGCGTAAACACAGTGTGCCTGTATCGATCATCTCTATCATGATCCTCGCTTCACATCGAATTTCTAGAGATTTGCTCAGAAGTCATTGGGAACGAACCTTGATGAGAGTACTGTTTACCACCCCAATCGAAGGGACGAGGTAAAGTAACGATACAAAACACTAGAAGTCTTGTTTTATGTTTGAATGATTGACCTTTTGTAATAAACCGTATAATCGTTTTCCTTTGGAGAGATTATCATTGATAATTATCGTATTAGGATCGAGATTGAATCTTGAGTTGATCTATATGAGAGCATCTGTAAGCAAGAGTTGGGATGAAGATACCCGAAATACACCCATTGTGAGTTGGACATGTCATTTAGGTTTAAGGTTGCCTATGACGACAACCCTAACCTTACAAAATACCCGACCTGCGAGACCTGAATTGATTGTTGAAATTAGGATCTGGTTATTGACTGCCGGTAGTGGGCAGGAGGTTATGTGAATATGAAATGTAGATCTTGAAGTGCAGGATGGGTAGCGAAGTTATGCCAAAAAATTTCACCTTGGAAAAATGAATTGATGATCTGAAGGATCATGGGAAATAAGTCTCTGTTGTATGGGACCATTGAGATGATGTAAAAAGTTGGTTTGAAAGGCATATAAGCTGGATCTACCCTGGGACTTCAAGGGCTGCATAAATTATGATTCGTATATCTAACTTGATGAAATGTCTATCAAGTGAAAATCTGATTACTTCTTGATGAAGTTTAGATCGGCGAAAAGTTGCATTCATCAAAAATCCGTGAACATCATGGATAGAGAAAGTAAGTCAACATTAAGCCTGATCTTATTCCCGTAGTTATGTTTGATGAAACTCGCGTATTGTAATGGATTACACTTGTAAGAAAAGACCGAATGTGGAGGAAATACCCACATGGCTCTAACTTTATAAGAAGCGAGTAGTAAGATAAATTGATCTTTGAGGACAAAGATCCTGTTTAGGGGTAAATGCTGTGACAATCCGTCAATTTATGGTCGATATTTTATTCTCAAGTATTATTTAAAACAATTATTTTAATGTTATATTATGAACTCACTCATTTTTTGGAAGAAATTTGGATTTACGTCTTGAAGTAGCATCGGCTACGTCTAAACCAGAGGATTCTACGTTACGTGCTTACGTTTACATACACCGTTTTAGGTGACAGTCCGATACTTCAGGAAATAAATTTATCCGTGAATATTATTTTGGAATTTTAAATTTGTGTTGGGTCATAAGCTCACAAATTTACGAGAAGAGATTAGGACTTACGTTCATAATTTAACGTCCTTTACGACTAAACCGGAAACCCTAGGTTTACGTATTTACGTTTTTGAACTCCGTTTTTGACGAGACAATTTTTATTAGATTCGTTTTGTGCCTTTGATTCATAATTTATAAAAACGTTTTTCGTAAAACGACCCGAGGGCACGCAAATCGAGGAAACTAGAATCGAGGAATACCCGTAAATTAATGGGGATGGAACAAGTATATACTTGTCCCACCCCAACACATGGGTGGACAAAGCTTCAACAACACACCTCATGTGTGTCAACATATTGAGCTAACTAAGGACACATGTCCTTAGTTTCCATCCAAACCACTTAAACACAAAAACCATGGAACCAAAAACCATATACCATTCTCTTCCATGCAAACTAGCAAAAATTCTCTCAACCTCTCTCTCTTACTCCCTATGAACGTCCATATTCAACCACCAAACACCCTTATGATCAAAAATTTCAACCATGAATCTTGTGATTAACTTGCACAAGATGATAACCCTTTGAAGACTTGTAGATTGGAGGTAATCTTAACAACTAAAAAGGAGTTTATATGGAGTTCCTAGGCTGATTTTTATGAAGATATTCATCTATTTGAAGGACCCAAGAAGTTCATTTGACAAGTTGAAGGTTTGGTAACAAGGAACCAAGCCTTGTTCATCAAAAACCTCATCTTTTCCTCACTATTGGTGGTATAGAGATAGTTTCTTCCTATCCTCTTGTTATTTTGATTATGTAATCTTGTATTTTCTTTCCTATTTTATATGTATATGATGAATATATGATGATAAAAATTTTGTGTGGGGATCAAGTGTTGATAAATATGGTTAAAAAGATGGAAAACCATAGGTAACAAGGTTAAAATCTTGCTAAATATGATGGCTGGATAAAAACAGTAAGTAACCAAATGATAAGCTGATAAAATGGCATAGTGGAATCAATTTATAGTAAGTATTAGGTGTTATACACATGTGAGAGTTGTACATGCAATGGAATCATCAAAATGAGTGAGATATGATCAAAACAAGATTAGAGTGCAAATCTGCCTACACTGTTTTGGACGAATTTATTAAAATATTTTGAGGTTGATTCATCAGTAGCTATAATAAGAATAAAATGAAGCAAATATCATGTAGGTTTTGTCATAAAAATTTGAGGTCCTATCTCATTATAGAACTCTAGATATGGACATTTTAGTGGACTTAAAATTTAGGACTGATTTTGTGAAATTAAAGTTTAATACTATTATATAAGCACTCAAATAAATATAGTATAAAATGTGAATTAAAACCCACTAACTTATATATTAAATTTATATAAATATGTATAAGGATAAATAAATGGACATTTTATAAAAATGATAGTTTGATAAGTTTTATAAGTTATAAAACTATAAACATGATTTTTACGTCTTTTCGGCTAATACCGTAAAATTAACGTTTTTCGTCAATTAAAACTTAGACGGTCGGACCCGTCTAATTTAAACTTTTTAAAAGTCATATACTGATATATAAGTACTTAATACAAGTAAAAATCGATAAAACCCGAGCTTTACAACATATAGACATTAACGGACGAAAATAGCCTTATTGGACTATTAACCTGACTAGTTTGGTAAACACTTATAAACTTTCTTATTGGGCTTAACCCACTTGGACCCAACATGTAAAGTATAATACTGATAATAAAAGTATAATTGGGCTAATATAATATATTGGGCTTGTAATGGGCCCATTGGCCCTCAAAATATAAACAAGTTGAACTAGTGTAACTAGTCTTGAAAATTACCAACACATAACATTATAATGTTGAATAAAGATGTACAATCCCACTTGATCATCATCATATTTATAAAATCATCATATATATACATAGTTATGGTTTTTATAAAGTCATTGGACAAGAGTCTAAGACGAGTATTATTTGTCTAGGTTTCCGTGATTGAAGCACGTACCGTACATCCGAATCGCCGATAACCCGCCTTTCCCAATCAACGTGAGTTCATAGCCTCGCACTCTTTTAAATGTTTTTATGAAATGTTTTATAAACCCGCGAGGGAGATAACATGTTAGTTTTAATAAATAGGACACCAGTTATCCCGATTGTTTGTTTATTGATTTGGACCCGAATGATTGTATGACCCGATGAATGATTATATGACCCGATGTATGAAGTAAAATGGATTATTAAAGTAAGGTTATGTCACTAAAAGTCCCATTAGCATGAATTGTGAACTACCGGGATTTGGTAGACGCTTATGCATATAATAGTACTATTTGGGGACGATCACCCCATTTCGCGCCTTTACGGTTGATCCCCGTCGTGTCACATTGATTGGTAAGCGAATTTATGTATGAGAAGATTTCCATAGCGTGATCTTTGTGACGACACGCTAACTTAGATGGGCAAATTGAGTTTCGGGTTAGCTACCCGTTGTTTGATGTAGTAAGGTAACAATGTCATGCGGCTTATAATAATCCAAAATAACGAAATACTGCTATACGCACTGAATTACGATATATTGCCTGACTAGCAATACGGGGTCTTATTATTGATATTATGTTCGTGTTTTGGTTTTACATAACCATATTCATATAACGGTTTTTATTTAACTCTATACAACGTTATAAAAGTATTGTATGATGTTTTTACGACAATGGTTCGTATAATGATTTTGAAGGCAAACGCCTATATCATGATTTTTTATAAGGATTTGTATAAAATGACTTTGGCTATTTTATGGCCTATTACAAATATTTGTACAAAATGATTTTCGGTAATAATTATATACCGATGATATGTTAATGGTTTTATTAAACTCTATGAATTCACTCGGCGTTTTCGCTGACCTTTTATTTTAACATGTTTTATCTCAGGTACTTGAAGGTAATTCTCGGGAAGACAACAAGAATTCATGGCCCGCACTTAAATAATAATTTCCATTCGAATGCTTTGTTAAACTTGTATGATATACAATGACTTGGGACCTATGTAAAATTTGATCTTTATGAATGGAGATGCTTTATTATTAAACAACGTGATTTTTAAGCGTTGTCTATGATGTGAGTAATGTGCTATCCCGTAACACCAACGAGTCTTCCACTGTATTGAATTGTGTAAATTTGGGGGTGTTACAGAAAGTGAGATGTCTAAGTCAAAAAAAAGGTCGGGGGTTCGAAGCCACTGAACTTGTGCATAAGCGCGTGACCTACGGACACGAATGCAACTCCGAAATTCGCCTGAGTGGGGGCAGATTTCAGTATCTTTTGTTGCGGAATAGATTTAGACTTTCTTATTAAGTCATGATAGAATATATTTTTGTATGTAAAATATATATGCAAATCGTGTTTTATATTTAACAGATTTGCATGTCAGATTATTTTAGCAGCATATTTTCTGTCTAGGTGACCAAGACATGAATTGGCAATAAAATAAACTCTTCTCATTCAATTTTAATATACAGAAAACCATAGCTCCATTGTCTCTATTTTCCAACAGTCTTTTCGATCAGAAACACAGAAGGCTTCTGTGATCTTTCAGGCAAGTAAGTCAAGTCCGACTGTACAACAGCTTTGGACGTTGTACCCTAGGAAACATACGACGAATCTGCTTTAAGGGAAGCGTGTCTAACAGGTGCCTCGTCTCATAATCTTTACTGCTTTTAGTTATTGTTGTTATTTAATTTATGTTAATTAATTCTTATTCTGTAATTTGATTGATTTAATAAATATGTACATTGTTTTCTACAATTATTTCCCCTATGGTATTGTTTTGTGTTGGAAATAAAAAATGACTCAGTCACTTCCAATATTTACATTTCTATCTCGTAAGATAATATGTAACATGTAAATGGCCGACTCAAAGCACACGGTACAGCTGAGCCGTTGAGCTCGTGTCGTGGGCAAAAAGTGGTGCCACATCACCACTTTTTTTCATAACACCAAAACACCCTATAACCCCCACAAACACCTTCATTTGTTAACACCACAATTTCTCGTGTTATTGTGACTCCACCTTTTTTTTCTTCAACAATTTATTTTAAACTAAAAACTTAACATTTTATTAATAATAAAAATACAAATACAAATACAAAATTAAAAAATATATATATGCGGAAAAAAAGGAAAAAATTACAACTTAAAAAACGATAATAAAAAATATCAATGATTAAGGTTCCACAAATGCTCAACTAGATCACGTCGAAGGTCATCGTGAATTCTCCTATCCCGAAGTTCCTTATTTTTCCTTCTATGTGTCTCACATCCTTCTATCCAAGTACGTTCAATATTTACTTGAGGCGGAGCGTACATATCTGCGTATTCACTGATGTCGAACTTTTGGTCTTCTAATATCATGTTATGTAGTATGATGCAACAATACATGATTATTTTAAGCGTGCTGACTTGGTAACTTTGTGCTGGTTTTTGAATAATTCCTCATCGACATTGTAATACCCCGAACGCTCGCTCAATATCTTTTCTTGCACTTTCTTGAACTCTTTTAAATTTCATTTTCTTTTCGTTCGTTGCAATTGTATAAGATTTAACAAACGAAGCCCATTGAGGGTAAATTCCATCTGCTAAATAATACCATTGCTTGTATGTTTTATCGTTTACAACAAATTCAGTATCTGGAGCCGCGTCCAAAAGAAGCGTATCAAGTAAAGGTGAACCATATAAAACATTAAGATCATTATTTTCCCTCGGCACCCTAAAATAAGAATGCCATATCCATAAATGTTGGTCTGCAACAGCCTCGAGCATAATTGTTGGGTATTTCTTATCACGCCTTTTAAATTGACCATATAAGCTTTTAGGACAATTTTTCCATTCCCAAAGCATACAATCTATGCTCCCGAGCATACCCGGGAGATTATGCTTCATATTGTGCAAATCATAATATGCTTTACATCAGCAGCAGTAGGCGTTCTAAGATACTTTTCTACATACAATACGTAAATGCATTTGGTAAATTTCCATAAGCATTCAAGTGAACAACGTTCGACTACTTGCAAGTATTCATCTAGTAAATCGGGTGTTATACCATAGGCCAATTGGTGTATTGTCGATGTGCATTTCATAGTCGCGCTAAAACCTAAACGACCAGTTGCATCACGACGTTGTTCAAAGAAATAGAAGTAGGGGTAGTGGTTGAACATTGTAACTTGTTATATCATGAAGTATTTGTCTAAAAAGCGTAGAACTCATACGATACCTTCTGCGAAATCGATCTTCTGGATACTTTGGCGGAGTTTCAAGGTCACCAGAGTAATCAGCCATAAGTTTTCTTTCTGCATCTTCTCGTTCACGTGGGATGTACGTTCTAACGAACAAACCGAAATTAACCCTAGTTTCTTGCTCTTCATCATCTAACATCTCGATTTGTTCGCAATATTCAAGATATCATGCATAATCTTCCATACCATCTGCTCATAACTTTCGTAAATCACGGACAAATCGGAATACCCGACATTCACATTGAGAAACTAGTGTGTGAATATATTGTACAAGTAGGTATAGTATTTATAGTGAAACTAGTTGAAAAATGGGGTATTTAAACCATTCAAACGGTCAAAATTAAGCAAAAAATTATAGCCGTTTCCCAATGGTCAAATAAATCAAATTTCAAAAAAAAATTGATAACACGAGCCACGGTGTGGTTGATTGTGCCTTCGGCTCGCGCCATGGACCATATCGTCGGCTGGCAGTTTCCAGCCAAACCACCATAACGCGAGGCACGGTGTCGTTGGCGGTGTCGTGGACTCGCGGCATGATGACCAGCCGACCCACCAACTACCCGTACCGTGGCCTCTCATGGTAAGCTCAGAGTCGCCAAAACATAGAAATGTGTTTTTTAACAAGAAATGTGATATAAATTTGGCGGGAAGATACATGGGCCCTAATCAAACGTTAATAGCCCATAGTTCTGTCCATCAAATACACATTCATTTTTCCCAAAAAGAGAATTGAGTATGTTAGATTGGTTTACTTGGTTCAATTATAAAAATATCCGAGTAAAAGCGAATTGAATTATGGCTTGGATAACCCGAATAACATCCCTGTAGTTTGAAAATAAATAAATTTATTCAAGAGTAAACTGCAAAATACATCCTTGTACTTTGAAAATTTTCACAGAATACATCCTTGGGGCACTATACACAACTCGTTAAATAAACGTTTGACACAATACATCCCTCGGGACTAACGATGCAATGTTTTATGTTATCTTTAAACGAGGGATGTATTTTGCAAAAATAAATTAATTTTTTTTAGAAAAAATAAATTTTTGGAATTTTTTTTGGTTTTTAGCAAAAAAGTTTAATTTTTTCGCGTAAAAAAATTTTAAATTTTTTTTCTTTTTTTCCAAAAAAAAGTTTAGTTTTCTTTTGAAAAAACTGAAAACTAAAAATAATTAATTGTTTAAGAATTTTCTAAAAAAGATAAAAATCATTCGAACAATTTTTTTAGGTTTTTTAACATTTTTTAAAAGATTAAACGTTTTTTTTAAAAAAAAATAAAGTTGTTTTAAACATTTTTATCTTTTTTAATTTTTTGACTGAAAAACTTTTAATTTTTCAAAAAATGTTTTAAAACTTTATAAATTTTATTTTATTTTTTGAAAGAAAAGCATTTAGTTATTTTTAACTTATTTTTCATAAAATAAAAAAATGTAATTATATTAAGTTTTTTAAGTTTTCGGAAAGAGAACTAAAATATCTTTTGGGAAAAAAACATTTTTTCCGGAAAAAAGTTAAAAATAATAATTTTAATTTTTGTTGGAATTTTTTTATCCTTCTGTCAAAAAAATCGAAGAAAAACATATGTATTTTAATAATTTTAAACATTTTTCGAAAAGAAAACTAAATTTTTTGTTATCTTTTAACGAGGGATGTAATTGTGTGAGAAAGTTAAAACAACAGGGATATATTTTTCAGTTTACTCTTTACTGAAACATATGATTTAAGTTCATTTGGATACCAAATTTTATTTGGATATTAAAAGATTAATTTCCACCTTCTATATCTATTTTAATACAATGAATAAGATTAAATAAAAAATATATTTTCACCCTCTTTTTTCAAACCTCAATATCTCTTAAACTGTTAATCGTTATACGAGAAAAAAAACATACGATTATGAAGAGCATTTAATTATCTTTCTATAAATATGCTATACGATACACTTTCGACAAAAAAAAATTCTTCATTTTTTTCACGTTTTCAAAAATTATCATATATGAGACTAATATCATATATGATGTAACATTATTATCATATATGATATAACCTATCATATATGATAGAAATCAATATCATATATGATTTAGTACTGTTATCATATATGATGAAACAAGAAAAAAAACAATTTTTTTTTCAAAAGTATATCATATTTCATATTGGTAGAAAGATAATTAAACGCTTATCGCGATGGTATAATTTTTTTGTTTAACACTTAACGGTTTAGCAAATATTACAATTAGAAAAATTAAGTGAAAAAGAAAATATACTTAATCTTATCTATTAGATAAGAATGAGATAGATGGTGGAGATGAGTCTCCTTATATCTAAAGAAAAGTATAATATCTAAAATAACTCTTATTAAATACTTAAATAATGTATATTCAGAAATAAACTCAGAATTTATAATAGGGTGCACTATTTTTTTTATGATGTATATTCGCCATGCTGTTTATTTCCACAACAATGACTCTAGCTTTTGGAGCAACATTATAGGATCATTGTTGCAATTGAGATGATACATGACGAGAGTGAATGCGTGATAACTAACTTTATACGCAGCTTGCAAAGAAGGCCGTGTTGAGTGAAACGTGCGTAAGGAAGCATATTAAACATGGACAACGACATTAGAATTGTGGTTGTTGTGTATGTAAGGTTGGATATAAAAACTCTTATAACAATTGAGTTTTGATAAAAGATAACTTTTGATTTTCCTTATATGTTGTTAATGTGAACACTAAATATATAAATTTCACGTAGCAGATAGAAATAGTACAACACTAAGATCTGTAAGAGCTTATTGATCCATATGGAGTATAAACTAAATGCATTCGTAACAACAATAGTTCAAATAAAAGCTCATATATCAGTTATCATAAGTTGATTGCCTAAATTTAAGGTAGCAAATAGTAGTTATTCAACGTCCCCTCGTCACTTGGTGTACTTATCCCCTCGACCTCGGAGATTGTGCACCAATAGTTAGAGTGTCTTGTGGAGAAGGAGCAACCGGTATCTTAGAAGTTGAGACCCTTTTGTTTGTAAACAATGGAGGAGGTGTCAACGATAATCGACCACAATTCAGTTGAAGAGCACGAGACAAAACGGGATTAAAACGATACAACATAGACCAACATTCGGAAGTTATTCTATTCACAGCATTGCAACAAGTTGACCCGATGCCAAAACCTCTCCGGCCATATTGTGCAGCACTTCGAATTTCAGCCCTGCAAAACCCGAGATCAGAAATTGCATTATAACATCCCACCAACGTCTTCGAAGGCCTTGGAGATATAGCGGATGTTCGCGCTAGACCTTGAGGGATTAAAGATACTAAGCAAACTGCAAAAAACAGAACACTCAATTTTGTAGCCATTTTTAGACTTGATACCCCGTTTTGATTGAGAGAAACGTTTCATTTATATAGTAGAAGTGTAGAACTTTCAACAATTAACCACTTGAAAGGAGAGTTGACTATCTGTTAGCATTAAAATGTCATAACTTCATGCAACAAAATTAATAGTCAAACATATTAAATCTTTGCATTCACATTATTTGTCAAATAGAAAATTAGGAAAAAGTTCAACATATACCCTTAGATTAGCAATAGACTCAATCAACCAATCACAACCACCCATTTTTATCATTTAAAAAAAAAACTCATTTTTTAAAAATTAAATATCTCACAAACCGTTCATCGTTACGTAAAACAAAACATATAATCGCGAAGAGAATTAAATCATCTATCTATCGAGGGGCACATGTATATACTTTCGACGAATTTTTTTCCGACTTTTTTTCTTAAGTCACGTCTGAGAGAAATCATATATGATTCGTCACGAAACATATATGATTTTCAGAAAATCATATATGATTCATATCACGAATCATATATGATTTTCTGAAAGGCATATATGTTTCGTGACGAATCATATATGATTTCTCTCAGACGTGACTTAAGAAAAAAAAGTCGAAAAAAAATTCGTCAAAAGTATATATATGTGCCCCTCAATAGAAAGATGATTTAATTCTCGTTGAAATGGTTTATTTTTTTTCGTTTGACGATTTACCGTTTGTGAGATATTTAATTTTTAAAAAAGTGGTGGGAAGTGAGTTTTTTTTAAAATGGGTGATTATGATTTGTTGAATATGTATATGCTAATTAAGGGTCTACATAGATCTTAACTCTAGAAAATTAAATAATATAATATAGTTATTGTTTGCATTTACAGTTACTCAAAGTATAAGATAAATTATTAAAAAAACATGAACTATTAAATAATATAAACATAATTTAATACTTATTAAAACTAATTAATACATAATAATTAATACATATTTTAAAATAAAAATATTTAATACTAATTAATATATCCATTATTTATAAATACAATTATATACATTAACAACAATTAAAAGCATAGCTATAAAAAAAAGTCGTTCGAAAACGGGTTCAACCGGGAAACCTGATTGGCCACCGGTTCGGCTAGCAAATAAAAGGAGTCCAAAAACGAAGCGATCGGAACAAATTAAAATGAGAGAATCGAGTCTGATCACGATCATTTTCTTTTAGTTATTCTCCAATTAATTATAAGATACTCGTCGCTGCATCGCGCGAATACCCTGCTAGTCAATCTTCAAACACATTCTCACTCAAAACTCAAAAGTATAATTATATTATTCTTGTTGTCTCAAACTTATCATTTCACAATAAAAATACACAATTTAAAAATAAATGTAGTATTTATTATTGTTTTTTATTTATTACTTCTTGGCATCGCGTGAATACTCTGCTAGTCAATCTTCAAACACATTCTCATTCAAAACTCAAATGTAGTAATTTAAATTTTGTAATAATCATTCCAAATAAATATAATATGTAAAACTTTTTTTTAAACAACTAGAATTTCATTAAAGCTCGAAAGAGAGCTAAACACAAGACAGTCTCCAAGTTAAAGAAAAGTCAAGTGAAATACAAGAAAAAAACCAATTGAAATATAATACAAAACACCTTAAAAAATACCAAATCCTAAATCCCAACCTATGACACAAGAAAAACTTTATAACGAACTAATGCTCATAATACAAGAGGATTTATCACCCAATTCCTACAGCTCAAATATTTTTTAGGACTCATGTTGGATAACCACAACAAACAAAGGGTTTGCACCTTAACGAAAATGTCTTCATGGCAAGAGAAAGAAGTCTGGAAGACACCATTACGACAATCCCAAATTTCCACATAAACCACTCCTTGGAAAAATTTCTTGGTTAGCGGGGGAACTGGAGGAACAAATTCCACAAGCTCGTGAAGAGAGGAGAATGCTAGTGGGTTAAATTTCCATCAGCTCCATATTTTACGCAAAATCAAATTAGCCTTTAAGCACACTAAGAGAAAATGATGCACATTATTCGTAGATACATTACACAACATACAAATGCAAGAAATTATTGGCACGCCTTGAGCTTCAAGGTTGGAGAAGGTCGGGAGACTGTTATTCAAAGCCCTCTAAACACATTATTTTTACCTTTTGCAGCACCCATGAGTTCCAATCTACATGAACCATTGTTACATTTTTGCCAAGGGTGGTTGAATCAATGAGCTTGGAAAGCTTTTTAACAGTAAAAACACCACCAGGATCAAGACCCCATATCCACCCATCCATGTAACTTGGGTATAAAACGAGGCCGCTAATAAGCTAAGATAACTCGATTATATCGTCCAAAGCACGTCCTCTAGGATCAAAACGCCAAGACCATTTACAAGACCATATATCATATGTTAAGATCCGCTTCTCAATAACATGACATTCTTTATGGGTTTCAAGAGCATAAAGACGAGGGAACCGATCTTTGAGACATTGACCCTCTTTGAGCCGACCATAATGCCAAAAGAGTACGTCATCCCCACTTTTGAATTTCTCACAAATGAGTTACGAAATGGGATACCAAGAGAATCAATTACCGAGCTTGAACTAACAATAATTTTCTAAACACCCTTTATGTTCCTGGTACCAACAACCGAATCAAAGCCACCGTCATCACCATGAAGACGAGTGATGACCTTACATAAAAGAGCATCTTTTTCTTTGTGGAATCTCCACCTCCGTTTGCCTAAGAGACTTAAGTTTTTTGCTTTTATGCTTCCAATACGTAACACACTATTTTCAAAGTTGTTAAGCACACTTTCCTATTTCACCCTCAAAATTCGTTTTGTTTCATGATTTAATCCCTAAAAGAATCTTCTCCTTTTCGCTTCAAAATTTTTAGAACACTTGCAGGGGATCTAAAAAGTGAAAGATAATAAAAAGGTAAACTCCCAAGAACTTATTTGGAGAGAGTAAGACGACCGCCAATTGATAACATTCGAGACTTACAAGATGAAATTCTAGAAGAAAGCGGTCTAATACCTCACTCTAGTTAACCCTTCTGAACATACTTTTACCAACTGGAAGGCCCAAATAGCAATGAAAGGTTATCATGAGAACAATTCACCGAATTAGCAACATTAATGACCTCACTTGAATCGAAAACTATGCCATAAAGTCGACTCTTTGAGAGGTCGACTTTGACATCTGACGCCTCTTGAAACAAGCCAAGAATTCTTACCAAGTTTTTAACATTTAGGCAAGACCATTTTCCAAAAAAGAGTGTGTCTTCTGCATACTATAACAAAGATAAGTAGGCATCGTTATTTTCAAGAGACAAACCTAAAAATGCCTCTTCCACAAGCCTCGAGGTTAGATATTTGCGAAGCCTCCTAAACAATAATAAACAAGAAATAAGATAAAGGGCACCTTGACACAACCCCCTCTCTATTTGGAATTCCTTTGTTGGAGACTCGTTCACTGGGACTGATACTAATGCCGATATTAAGCAACCAATAATCCACCAACACCATTTATGACCAAAACCTATTTGTTTCATTATATCCAAAAGGAACCCCCAATTGACATTGTCGAAAGCATTTTAGAAGTTGATTTTAAACAAAAGAATTTTAAGGTTGAATTTAGAAACAAAGTTACCAATTTCATTAGCGATGAGAGCGTTGTCAAGAATATGCCTACAGGTAATGAAGGTTTTGGTTTCTGAAAATAATCTTGTCAATAACTTCCGCAAATCTAGAAGCCAAAACCTTACTAATTAGCTTATAAACACAACCAATAAGGCTGATTGGTCGAAAATAAGAAATCTAAACCGGGTATTAATGTTTGGAACCAGTATGATTAATGATGAATTTACATCTCTTAAAAATTTACGAGTAGCTTAAAAGTGTGCGACACATTTATGAAAATCCAATTTAAGAATCTTCTAATAACCCTTTATGAAATTTAAGTTTAGCGCATCCGGCCCAGGAGCCTTAGATCCCGAACAATCATCCACTACTTGCTTAAGTTTATCCAAAGAAATAGGAGATTCCAACATGAGAGCATTTGATTCATCAATACGCTAAAATACATGACTATGAAATTTAGGTCTGTCCACACGAGGCTCTTTCTATTTGTTCCAAAAATGGTTATAAATCGCCTCCTTGATAACCACGGATCATCGGTCCAAACGTCATCACAAATTAGACCATTGACCAAAATTTTTCTCCTCATGCTCTTGAGCGAAGCATGAAAAGAGTGTGAATTCTCATCGCCCTCAAATTCCCATTTATTACTTTCATTGCATCTCTTTCTTCTTGATTAGGCTTATGTAATTTAATAACCATCGCATCACGATTCTCCGCCTCTCTTGCTGAAAGTTTCCTTGATTTTTCATTTTGATCTCATTCAACTAATTGCCTCTTTAAACTTTCCTTCGTGTGAGTGTCTTTAACACTCTGTTCTCAAGTTTATTTTTAAAAGAATGGAAGAGGAAGGGATGGGAAGGGATGGGATAGGATCATATGAGGAAGAAAGACAACTATAGTAATTCATGTTCTTTAGTTTTTATTTTTAGTTGGGAGGAAAGAAAAGGATACCTGGCATAATTACTAATTTACCCCCGAATTATCCCATATTTTTGTTATCTCGTGGACCCATAAAAACAATGAGCTAAAAGAATAGGTTCGTAAGTGCATCAACCACAATATAGTATTTTAAAGCTTCATTATCTACAAGTATATACTATAAATACCGCAACCTTAACTCATACGGAGTATATATTATCCAAAAAAGATACAATAAAAATTATATTAAACAAGTTAATAATGACTACTGTACCAATGTACCATGAAATAAAACTTATTGTGCCATGAGCTGAATGAATACTATAAACACCAACACAAGATCAAATATCTTAGAATACTAGGTCCAACACTTGATTCCGACAGTACATGGAAAGTGTGAGCTTGTCATATTAAACACCTTTTAACATACATATGGTACCTTTTTTACTATGATTTCCAATATTTTTGGGACCTACTACATCTTTAACTTACATAACTTTATGAGACTTGAAAAAAATATATAACACATAAATTAACAAACGTGTTTGGGTACAATACTTACAATATGACTTTCTGATAATGTGGAAAAACTGCTGGTCATTATGTTGTGCTGTGATTGTTAGGACTAGGTTAATAATGATGAGCGTATGTTAAAAAATTGAGGGTATAGATGTAATTTAACAAATGCCTATGTTGCTAATCAGTTGCTTCCCTTCCAGATCATCCCAAAAATGGACTGATCAAGAATACACACAAAAGCCCATACCTTCCCTTCCTTTCCCCTTCCCGTCCTCTCCATTCCCTTTTTAAAAAAAACTTAAGAACACAAAAAAAATTTGATTTCCCTTCCCTTCCCATTCTATTCCTTTAAAAAAAACTCGAGAACAGAGCGTAAGTATTTTCTCTATACTCCAAGCTTTGATATCAACCTTAAGTCTCTTAATCTTGTTCTTAAGCATTATGTCATCAATATAAAAAAAAACCAACACACTATGAAGATAGGACCAAGTCATCGAAGTCATCAAAATTTGCCCAAAAATCAAATATTGTGAATGATTGTGGCCATAATCGCGATGACAACTCTTGAGGAGAATAGGGCAATGGTAGATATGACCTTGCAAGTAGATATAACCTTGCAAGTAGCAGTAACGGTGAACTCAGGCCAAAAATTCAAAAGGTTTTGCAAAACTAGAAACCGATCTAGTTTGCTCATTTTTCCCGATTTTTTGCTAAACTTGGTGAACCGCCTTCCGCCCATTGGGAAATCAAACAAACCATTCCTTATAATAAATTCATTAGAAGCGGATGCCTCTCTATTATTGAAAATAGATCTTGCTCTTTCAACCTGTATCTCACCGCATTGAGATCACCAAAAAGAATCCAGACCCCTTGCCTAGACTCCACGAGACTAGACAATTCACACCATAAATCTTCTTTTAACATGATCTTCATGTGGATCAGAAATGTTAATTAAGAAAACAGTCCTATTGACACCTAGGGTGTCAATGCGGGTCGTGTTCGGGTTAGCGGGTTCGGGTTGCCAGGTTGGCGGGTCAAAAACTCCGAACCCAAACCTGACCCATTTAAATAATCGGGTTAGCTATGTCAACCCTAACCTGTTTACACATAACCTGAACCTAACCCATTTAACCCATATATATATTTGGGTTGGCGTTAAATAGGTTTCATGGGTTGAATAGGTTAAACGGGTTTCGTGTTGACCCATTTAACAAGTTTTATATACAAAAGTATGCACATTACATGTGTTAACATATTAAATGGGTTTATGTTCGACCGTTTAACCTAGTTAACACATGATAAAACATTAATCATTTTTAATGTAAGGAACGAAAATCTTAAACGGTGTGTCGGGTCCACCCGCTTAAATTCATTTCAACTCAAACCTAACCTATTTAATAAACGGGTCACATAGGTCGATCCAAAACTGACCCAAAATTTAATATACTCACCCCAAACCTGTTAGTTTACGTGTCGGTTTCAGGTCGTGTTTCGTATCGAGTCAGAAATTGCCACCCCTATTGACACCACTCAATATGCCAAACGCTCCTCGGAATCCTCTTTCACGAAAATAGAAGTATTCCATATTATAAGTGTGCCGCCAGACGCACCAACTGAACCATTAAAAGCAAAGTCTAAACTATCCCGACTCTAAAGAGAATTAACAAAAACCTGCTCAAATTGTTTCATTTTCGTCTCTTGGATTCCTATGACATTCAACTTTTCATGAACAGTGATATATCTAATCCATTTTTGCTTGATTAAACTTTTTTTTGTCTTATTTAGTGGACAATTAAATAAAGATCTCCTAAAAAGAAACATGGACAATAAAAATAGGATGAAAAAAGTACTACAGAGTTGGAAAGTAACTAGGATTATCATTAGGGTCGGCTTGATCCGAACCGAACCCGATAAAACTTATCAGCTCAGATTGAGTCGGATTACAAAATCTTGTTCGATTGTTTTGACCAGAATCTGATATTATAATAAGTCTTGGATTGAATTACCGGGTTATTAGATGAACCCGATAAGATTCAAAGAAAATGTTGTTTTTTTACTACTCATTATCTAGAAGGTGTTTGATAGCCTTTGAATAACGTAATTTAAGAAGTATTTCAAAATCTTGTCTCGTAGCAACAATTTGACAAACTAAATCTATATACCCTATAAAGGGAGTATGTCAAATGTTAAAAAGTTGAATGTTGAAAGTTGAAACTATATTAGGAAATTATTCTAATTTTTCATACTACCTGTATCAATCTTTTCTACGTACATTAGGCTGGGCACAACGCGACGGAAAATAGTCGGTCCCCAGTAGGTCGCGACCGAGTCGTCGCGTTGCGGCGATTCGGTCGCCGGTTTCGATCGAGCACAATTCGATCCTACCCACGACCTCTTTTGTGTTTGTGTTTGTGTTTGTGTTTGTGTTTGTGTCTGTGTCTGTGTGTTTTATAAAAAAAAAAAACTTATTTTTTTTAATTTAACATGTTTTAATTATATAAATTTTATAAAAAAATTCCAAATTTTAATATATTGAGTTTTTTTTAATTCCTCACAACATATATTAATTTGACAATTTTTGGAGTTAGTTTTAGCTAATGCATTATACCCTCTTTACTTTTAAGTTTCCTAATGTTTTTTAGTTTATGTAATGTTTTTTTTTTTTAGTATAACGCGTGTTGTATGGAATAAAATGTTTTTTTTTTTGAAATAAAATGTTATTTTTATTAAATATAAAATGTTATTTTTATTGAATATAAAATGTTATTTTTATTAAAAATAAAAAAATAAATTTTAAATTAGGTCGCACTAGGTCGCCGGGTTGTGGCAAATAGGTCGCACTAGGTCGCCGGCCGAAAAAACTAGGTCGCGACCCCCATGCGTTGTGCCTAGCCTTATAAAATCTGTATGTGATGGTTGAAAATTGTTATTCAAGGAAATGTTAAAATATTAAATACAATGTGACTATTTTAAGAAATCTTAAAATGGCTAAAAATAGGACTCAAATAAAACGAGCTGTAAAGTGTGAATACTATGAAAACTATTGTCCATTCAATTAAGAAATTGTTATATTAAAATCAATGCCTTGATTTTCGCATAAGCCAATATCACATTATATCATTAATTCAAAAACGAATTCTGCTAATTCATTCTCTAAATTTGAAATTCATATGTATTGCTACATTCAAATTCAAAGGTATGTATCTTGATCTCTTGATTTTTAGTTAGGTTTTTGTCATTATTTTTTGTAGGTCAAAAGTGCAGCACGTGATGAGTATAGCAAATTGAGTTTATATTCTTCAACAATTATTCTGGTAATTGTTTCAGTCCGTTGTCCATTTTTCGGATTTTAGCTAAATTCTCAAAAATCAATAGTTTTGAATGTTATTTTTTTATCTTGATGATTCCGATTTCATTTGTGGCTGATAATTATCTGGATTTGCATGCTAATATTGCAGGTAATGCATCCATGACATATTATCTGACATAAACCTTTAATCATGTTGCCTATTTCATCTTATTTAAATCCAAACTCTGCAGGTTATCATTGGATCCCCTGTTTTGACAGAAAACCCATCAATAAACCAATTGATGTTGTAACAGATGCGGAAAAGTACGCCAGGTATAAAGTGGTACTTTCTAGCACAATCAAGCCGATAGTAAGAGAATTGGTATTTAACTATCGACTTTTTTATTATATGTAATTGATTAGACTGCGCAAGGAAATGACATATGGAAGTAGGATTCTTATATATTTGTGGATTTAAATAAAGGATGTGATCAAGTGTCACGAAATCTTGGAATGGATGAATGCCTTGTATTGTATGCAACAAAAGACTGGGTTTATTGTCATGAACCCCTTTTTAATAGGTATGTTTCTTTTAAGGTGGCTATTGTAAATCTGTGTAGAGTCCTACTTCCAATGTTCATTTCAGCTTAAGTGATGGAGTAAAAAAGTAAAAACATTGGTACTTTTAAGTTTAGAAGCACACCAACCATTATTAGAAATCAATAAGCAAAATGTCTGTAATTACCCAAGCCAGCATTGGAAATCAATAAGCAATAAGAAATTAGAAATCAATAAGAAATTGGGAATCAATAAGAAATGTTATTGCTAAAACTTCGTCTAACCATTTTCCTTGCCATGACATTGTCTCTTAAATATAAAATTCGAGGTGTGTTGTTAGGTTTGTCGAGAATAATGTCACATCCCTAATTTATCAGAGTAAGGGAACACAATGGAGTGCGACTATCATGACTATCATGAGACATAGATTATAAAGAATGATATAAAAATTCATTTTAAATTCATTAAAATTAAATAAAATTGTGCGGAAGCATTTGATACAACATTATAAAGTAAATCAAGTTTTGAATACATAATAGTAAAGTTTTGATTTCCCAAATATAGTCACGACAATTTATTATCTCCAAGGCGCAACCAAGTCACTCCTCTGTCTTGATACCTGAGAAAAACATTGTTAAAGTGTCAACATAAAGGCTGGTGAGTTCATAGGTTTAGTTACAAAATAAGTGTGATGAACCATAAGATTTAATCAGGCAACCGACATATAAGAAGACATGTCTATAATCAAAATAGTATACGTTTGTATTCGTACGTCTAAGCTCATGACACCGACGCGTTAACCAAAATATAATAAGAGCCCAAAGCAGATACCTATACTGGAGTATGTGTAAGGATTCAAATGTAAGTGTGTCTAATTTGACCACACAGTCACAATTAGATAGGGAGGTCAATCCCGATAGATCTATCCATAACATTCGCGCTTTACAACTAAGTAATTAACGGTTCATGATAGTGGGCTAAAGGCAACTTAGGATATCTAGGACTTAGACTTCAAGTAGGCAAACGTATAAAGTTTTAGCACTTATGTTCATCCGTAAAAATATAAGCAATGTTCTCACCCCAAAAAGCATTTAAAACAAGTAAAGAATGGGGCTATGAAACTCGCCTTGATGATATAGCAAAGCAGTAACGATAGTAATGGCATAGAAAAACAAGGCACACAAATCGATGCGTAAACGATCTGCTCGTAACCTAACTAAAATACATTGTACTTAGATTAAATATACAATATGAATAAGTTTATGATATTTTATCTCTAGTATGTGCTTGCTTCTGATTATAAAAAATATAATTGATATTTTTGCAAATATTACGTTTGGGTCGAAGAGTCATTTTTATCGATCTATAAGTACTTCGTTAATAACTCGTAAGACATACAAGTGGACAAGTGGTCAATTCGAAAACTAGGCCGCGAGGACGATAATAATCCGTTTAAATCTCCCCCAAGCTTAGCCTCTAAACGTCTCAAAACTTAAGCCAAAGTAGACTACCCAAGTTAGGTGTTTCACTATACTAATGTTCCTTAAATAAATAGTCTTCTAGTATTTTTAGACGCGTGGATAACACTTACTGACAACATTCACACCATTTTGATAATCCAAAGAAAATGAGGTCAGGTCCTATATGCATAAATACAGCATGGTTTCATCATTTGTTTTTAAACACACACTTGAAACATACATGCAATTTGGAAAATGATTAAGTCACTGTTGCCTTACTGATACTTTTTCTATAAAAGGAAAATGTGTCTATGCTTTTATTTAAAATGCATTAGCACTCACTCTTGTTCCCTCATTCATACATACACACGACATACAAACCCAATCTATTTGATGTTTCTTATAGTTTAGAACACACAAGTTAAAAGGCACCCAAGCTGTTTGTAAACACCCACTCGTCCCACATGATTTGGTATATTACATGTTCACATACTTCTCGTTTATCTTAACAAACAAGGTTATTCCCTGTGCACCCGACATGCTACTACTTATGGACCCTTGTTTACTCTCGCATATACAAGCATGAATGCCAATCGAAACCTGGGGGTTCTCCATTTTACACACATAGTACATTTGTATAATCATGCATTAACCCACACGCTTAGCGCTTATCGTATATTTATTTTGAAGAAAACGAGTATTGGATGCTACAAGTATATACACAATAAGTATCATCAGAATATAGATTTAATTTCCTGGTACACAAGTACTAAACTTGATGTGATGTTGATCTCAAGCTCTCCATATACGCTCGTTTGTTGGTCCTATGAGCTAATCTTTGTATCTATAGCAAGTTAGTAGTGTTGATTTTTATCAACACTTAAAGTTCCTAGATTACTTATGATCTAGCTGAACTAAAAATCACCTCTAACTACTCGTATTTAATCCTTACTACAACTAAGTTGTTTTTACTTTTTACATCTTTTAGCTTAAATCCATGGGGGATTTTAGATGTTGAATACTTATCCACGTCGTTAAAGTATTGAAATTATATTTTTATCATGCTGCGTTTTATCCGAGGTTCCCAAAATACATGGCTCATTATCAGCAGGCGTGTTATGATCAGAAGGTTATCATTGTTTCTTTTTAAAAGGTTATGCAAGCACATATTAGGTTTAATGTATCTTGGTTATGAACGACCATAGTGACGAGAGAATTGACATACAAAAGTCCTAGTGTAATGACGGGAAAGACGTAGACTACGACCAAGCTTTTCGTGTATGAAGATCTTAACTTAAACCAAAACTCCTTGCTTTCCTTCCTACTTGGCAGCGTCGAGGTCACCACAGAGAGAAAGATGGACTTTGTGTTTTGTTTGTTTACTAAGTGTATTTCATGGTGGATAGATGTTGGTATCTATAGGGAAGCTTGGTAGTAAGGGGATCTTTAAATCTAGTTAGGGTTTCATGTTTCTTTGGTTCATTTGGAACTAGATGTAGGGGGTGTTTGGTTAAGCTTATGAGTTGAGTTAGACTTATATTATATAAGCCATTTATGGCTTATATATCATAAGCTTATAAATCCAAATTTAGTGTTTGGTTTAGCTCATCAAAATTAATAAGTTAAATGACAAAAAAGTCCATGAGTATTAAATGATAGTAGTTATTAAATGTGGGGTATAAAGTCCTTTTATATGTTATTGTTATGTAAGCTCATCTTTTGTTATAAAAGCCTCACTTTTATAGCTTACCAAAACACCCACATATAAGCTTATAAGCCCACTTATATAAGGTTAACCAAACACTTGGTTTTGGCTTATAAGCTTATATAAGCTAATACACTTATAAGCCCACTATATAAGCTAAACCAAACACCCTCGTAGTACTATGGGAAAGTGTTAAACTTATTGGGAAAGGGTGAAAGTCCTTAGGCTCGATTGATGGCAGGAAAAAGGATGAAAGTGTGGTCTCCAACACTTGACCATTTAATAAGGGGTGTTTGTAAAAACTTAAATTCAAAGAAACTATGGTGATGAATGTAGTATTCAGTGGGTAATAGAGAAGAAAGGGGACAAGGGTACAAGTTCATTAAAGATATGTGATGTACAAATTTGAAACATATGAGAAAGAGCAACGAAAACGTGGGGAAAGAAAAGGGAGTAAGGGGGCAATTTATGGTGTAGTTTTTGTAACAATTTGAGATAAATTTTTGTAATGAATTTATTTAAAAATGCATACATGTGTATGTATATAGACTTGTAAGGTTTCATTTGTGAAAAAGAAATGGATTGTAAATGTTTTTAGCAAGGATCAACTTTAAATGCAATGGGTGACAATGGGTGACGATAGGTTTATTTAGTTGGTTTACAACGGAGGTTGGATAGAGTTTTGGGTGACTAATTATTCGTGTAACGATGCATAACTCGTGTTTATTAAGTGTGAGTTGGTTTTATGTAAACGTGATTCCTAAAGTACTTATTGTGTAACGTAAGTAAACTAGAACTCTATCCAAGAACAAATAAATTTCCGATGAGCGTCATCATTATAATAGTACAGAAAATTTTAAATTCTTATACAACTTACATGGAAAATATTAGGAATATCAATAGACACACAAGTCTAACCCGTAAACATCGCGTTTAACATTAATTAAATAGTTCAAAATCTCATGATTGTAACAAATAAGACTACCTTGATGCTACAAATATGTGTAACTAGCACTAGCAGATAGGTAAGCGACCCATGATATAGATCTCAACTTGACTTATTATAACCCGACATTAGACATGGGGTTATACTGTGTTGCAAGCGAGTGTTTAAGTGATATGGAGCCAATAATAGTCTTTTAAAAGTTCTACATAGTCTTAGCAAAGCATAGTTTTTATTGTATTATAAATACATTCTATCATTATAAAGAATTGGATATCATTGTGATTCAAGCTGATTTTGCTGCTTATGATAATTTTTCACATTTCGAGTTGTTTTGCATTAATAAGGTGTTCCGAGGAAAATCATAAAACCAGATCATAGACAGATGAAGTATTTCTTAGATAGTCATTTCAATTTTTTAAAAAGCATTAATCTTACTCTATACGCAGTACAAACAAGGTCAGGAAATCCTTACAACACTAGGATAACACAAAGTTAGCCATCAACAGCCTTAATGAGAGAAATATGGCTGACACGAAATCATTTATAAGGTACAATAAATTATACATGTATACTCGTAAGCTAATCATAAAATCTCTAATTTTTGTCATGCTAAGAACCACTTAATCTTTTGTATACGGAAACGACTCGTGTAAATAACCGAAGAGATTGCAGCAGCACATGCATGTTTGGATACAAAGTCTCAATCAGATGCCAGTAATCTCAAATCACGTGTTAATGGTAATCTTTAACAAAGTCATACATAAGTCTCTTTGTTTATAAACTTGTTGAGGTGATTACATAATTTTGCAAATTGTATGGCAAGCAGATTCACTTATTTTGGACCAAGAAATGAAGATCGAGTTTGCCTCCATGTCAAAGATATGCTTGGATCATATGACATCCCTAGAAGACGATCATGGTGATAGCACGAAGAACATGTTAAACCAAACAGAGGGCCTAAAGAAATATTATCAGGTAACCCATCAATCAATATTTTTAAGTTGGTCAAACAACTCGTGTGGGGTTGGTAAACAAAGGAAATGGGTTTGAGTCAAAACGGGTAATTATGTTACATTTCCGGTTGGGTTGACCCAAACAAAATCATCACTAATAATCTAATATGCTCTAACTTGAGTGTTTTAAAACATTTTCTAGCCATCTAACCTATTTTCGATTTTCCCCCTATCTGAATATACTTATCATCATTTTGTTGCTTAAGAAGATGTATTACAAATTAAGATTTTAATATTATTGGTGGTAATAATAGGTTAACCAAAATTGTCATCCAAGAAACTATGAAATAGACGTGCCTATCTTGACATCCATAGAGGCAACGCGAACGCCATCTGTTGCAGATCTTTTAGCAACAAAAAATATTCGTTTGTTTTGTTTGCATTGCAGTTTTTTTTATAGCAAGTGGCTATTATAAAACATCTACTTGTTTTTGAAACGTTTATTTTCTGTTTAACAGATCACTTAAGCTTAACCGTCTCGTAGTTGCTCTTTCCTAGTTTTCTGTTGGAAGCTTAAGTAAAGCATTGAAAAAACTTCTGAAACCAGAATAACTTATTAACTATTCGACTATTGGTGATGGGGAGATCATAAATATGAGGTGATCAAACACTATGAGTTGTAGTTAAAGAGTTTGGTAAGAAGAAGTTTACACCTCACACGTCGTGTATCAAAAGTTTTATGCGACGGATAACGTGCATAATTAAATTCTATCTTATAATTGATGTAATTCCTATCGCATGGTACGAGCGTTTGGAATTCTTTTGACTTTTTAACGTTTTATTTTCAACGTTACACGAAACACTTGTCGTAATATCGCATATGTTAATTGATTGCCGCTAAAAAAATTCGTCATTATACGCGGGTACTCGTCTAGTAATTCCAATCGATTTTGTTCCGTTCTGGATCTCAAGCGTGCAATATCATTCAACATCCATTTCTCACTATATTATTCTTTTAAATCAAAATCGTTAGTATTATATTTTTCTTATTTTATAAAACCCATAAGTCCTACTTCTTTTTTCGGGTACACACGTCCAACAATAAATACAAAAAATTCACATTTTTGGACTTTTTTTTTCTTAATAAAACTATTAACCAGATTATACATTAATAGTTCAATTGGTATACAAAGCATTTGAATCATTGAGACCCATTAACGTGCTAAGTCATTTTATTTCATATTAGTATATTATTTGTTGAAATAACATGTGATGCATAGAGTGTTCTGATGAAAACTAATGTTATTAAATCCAAATTCATACAACGACGGTATGAGATTTGTATTGGATCTGTATATCAATACCTTGATACGAACTTCACTTAGGAAATAAAAATAGTACAACATTAAGATCTATGAGCTTATTGATACATATCAGTATAGTATAAACTAGACGCATTTGTAACAACAAGAGTCCTAATATCATGCTCATATCAATATATCAGAAGTTGATTGCTTTAATACGCAATGACGAAGTTAGAATGAAATATGACCGGAAGCACAAACTTTTTTGAACCATAATATAACAAATGTAAAAAGTGATGTTTAACGAATAATAAAAACATATTTCCATTTACCATGGACATTTAAGATGCATTTAAGAAAAATCGATGTTTTCTTTAAAAAATAAGTATATTGAAAATATCCGTATATCTAGTAGTAGTACATAGTTATTCAACGCCCCCCACGTCACTTGGTGCATTCATCCCCTCAGCCGCTGGAGATGGGGCACCCGTTAGAGCGTCTTGTGGGGCAGGAGCAACCGGTCCCTCAGCCGCTGGAGATGGGGCACCCTTTGTTAGAGCGTCTCGTGGGGCAGGAGCAACCAGTTCCTCAGAAGGTGGGGTCGGTTTGTTTGTAACTGGTGGAGGCGGCGCCAATAATAATCGACCACAGTTGAATTGAACAAGTTGAGAGAAAAATGGATTAAAAGGAAACAACATAGACATACATTCGGCATTTATTTTATTGACAGCGGTGCAACAAGTTGGCCCGATGGCAAAACTAATTCGGCCACTGCGTGCAGCCCTTCGAAGTTCGCCGCTACAATACCCGAGATCAAACATTGCATCATAACATCCCACCAACGTCTTCGAAGGCCTCGGAGAAACAGCGGATGTTCGCGCTAGGCCTTGAGAGATTAAAGATACTAAGCAAACCGCAAAACACAGAACCCTCAGTTTTGAAACCATTGTGAGACTCGATATCACATTTTGAGGCTAAACAACGATTCATTTATATAGCTGAGTTTCAACAATTAACCATTTAAAAGTAGAGTTGACTATCTATTGCATTAAAATGTCATAACTTCATGCAACAAAATTGAGGGTCAAACATAGTAGTAAATCCTTGCATTCATATTACTAGTATTTGCCAAATAGACAATTAAAGTAATGTAATATAATTACTCTTTGCATACTCAAAGTAGTAAAAGAATTAATGTAATAGAACCATAATTTAATACTTATATTAAAAACTAATTTAATAATTGTTACACATTTGAAAATGAAACTAATACATACTACTTAATATAATACACTTTATAACAAAAAATACAATTTTATATTCACATTATACAAAAATTAAAAACATATACTTATAAAAACATATACATGGTGTTTATTTAAATCGTAAGAGTGCCTCAATAACTAATTCAAATAAGTTTTAGAGTTTTTCTCTGATAAACTTAACCACAAAAAGAAAAACGATCTTTTATAAAAATAAAAACAATTCGTAGATAATAATAATTACACACTTGAAAATAAAACTAATTAATACTACTTAATAATATATAACTAGTACACCTCATAATTAAAAATGTAATTTTGTATTCACATTATACAACAATTAAAAACATATATATATATATATATATATATATATATATATATATATATATATATATATATATATATATATATATATAAACATACATATGATGGTTACATAAATCGTAAGAGTGCCTCGAGAACCAATTAAAATAAGTTTTTAGAGTTATTCATGATAAGCTTAACCACAAAAGCAAAAACGATATTCTATAAAAATCAAGACAATTTTCTGAACACAAATGATGCAAACATATGAATTCTCAATCGTTAATTCAGTTAATCTTATACACATTACACATATCTATATTACATATATAAAGCATTTAGCACGTTCTCTTCCAAATTATTTAAGAAATCATCAATGTGATTTTTAACACTACAATTGTTAATGCATTATCTATACTACATATAATACATTTAAATCTGCTATAATAGTAATGTTGAAGAACCAACTACATACACTAATGCATGATGTACAACCTAAAAAGCTTTCCATGTCTATGTGACATATTCTTTTTTATAATTTCTATAAAATAAGTTGCGGGTAAATATAATAAATACTTTATATACTATAAACGTAAAGATACATTATGATTAACGAACGCACATAAATCTCATTATGTTGTAACACTCTTACATGTTACTTCGATGGTTATAAAATCTTGAAGCGTCTATCATTTTGCTTAATTATTGTTTATTTTCACAATTATTTATTTGCATGGCCATTTAACTATTATTATTTTTAACTATATTTTGATTTTTTTTATTTTTCATGTTATTATTCAACTTTTTTTACAAAATGAGACTTTTTTCGTATATAAAAAATCTTATTTATTTAAAATCATAAAAAATTTTAAATCTTAATTCTCGAAATCTTAGAAAGGTGTAACTTTTTTTTTGAATCATTATAGTATTTAAAATCTTAAAAGAAGTTAAACCTTAATTTTTCTTAAAAATATTTTTTTGTTACTTTCTGATTAGAAAAAAACTTAAAAAATGTAAATTATTTTTTACTTCGTAGTTTTTTATATAAAAAAAGTAATTTCTTTTTTCGACTCATTACAATATTTAAAATCTTAATTTTTCAAATCATAATAAAATGTTAAATCTTAAAATTTTAGAATTTTTTTGGTTACTTTTAAATTTTTTAGATAAATATTCTTTTCTAAAAAATGTAATTTGTGGTTTGGGATACATTTTTGTGTTTGCTAAAATGTTTTATTATTGATTAGTGAAAAGAATACAAATGACATAGATATGTAAATAAAAAACGATTGTAAACGTACGTAAACGGATAAATAGATACAAACGGATGATAATGTATAAAACATATGAAAACGCACGAAAACGGATGAATACGTAAAAAAATATATTTTGGACGGAATAAAAATATATGTGTAATTATTTATTGAGTGTAACTTTTTCTAAAGTTCAGTAACCCGTTTGTTAAACTCAAGAATTATAGTAACTTTCTTGTAACATATGAAACTTTCGTGGACAATGAAACCTATAAATATCGGTTGCCCACCTTAGGAGTAGTATGTAGATAACTTTTCTAAATGTTCAGTAACCTATATGAATAATCCGAATACTTGAGTAACCTAATTGTTACCAAAAATACTTTAGTAAGTTAGGTTAACATTTAAACAAAATTTAGTAACATATTTGTGTATTAACCCGTATAACATGTGATGCATAAAGCGCTCTGATCAAATCTATGTTGTCATGGATTTTTAACGCATTTTTGTCATTTGAAGAGTTCTTTGTCAAAACTGATGTTATTAAAACCAAATCATAAAATGACAGCATCAGATTTGCATTGTAGGAGCTAAATAAACGGTGGCGTCATGGGCTGGCTCATAGCCTACGTCGTAAGTTTTTCTATGAAGCACCGCTCTGATAGTCACGTCGTCACCTTGTGATTGTTGGCCAACAAAAAGTGGTGTGGTTAGCCCCTTCTCGTTTTAAGATGTGGTGTCATTGGCACCAATTTTCTTTTTGGTTTTACACTTTACAAAATGTGTTTTCATGATTATTTTTGATGTAATCGAGTCAAGTCAAGCTCAAGTTTTATAAGGCTTGAGCTTTGTTTGATAATACAATTGTAAGCTTGAGCTTAGCTTGATAGCTTGTTAAGATTTAAAAATCTAGGCTTGAGATTTGCTTGATAAAGCTTGATAAAAGCTTGAGTTTGTCTTGAAAAGTTTGAATGTGTATAAAATTATTTTTTTTATAATAAAAAACTCATCAATAAAAATATATGTATAAAGTAAAACAAACAAAAACCATAACTCAAAACTAAATTCGAATTATTTGCAATCTAATAAGGTTAAGGTCCCAAAAGCTATCGTGTTATGTAATTACTAACGCAATTACGGCACCCTCGTATTGAAAAGAGTACAAAAAATATTTGTACGTATTATATTTCACCAAGTACCAAATACATGTAAAAATTTATAAAATTAAATAAATTATTTAAAATGTGATCAGCTAAATTAATAATTTAATGAAAGAATATATTATTTATTTATAAAATAAACTCTTATAATTAAGTTAATACTCAAATTAAGCATAAATTGCTTATATGAATTAATAATAAAAACACATTTTAATAAAGGTTGAAAAAGTTTGATAAGAGTTCGAGTCGAGCTATCAAAAGCTTAAGCTTGAGCTTGATATACGTTTCAAGCTATTTTTTAGGCTTGAGCTTGATAAAATCTTGACTTGATCGAGTCAAGCTCGAGCTCAAGTTCGAGTTGTTTGATAAAAGCTTGACTTAATTACAGCTTTATTCTCGTGTGACATCACTTTTTCTCTATCGCCTCATTTTTTTCCCACAACGTCAATCCACCGTTCCCATTACTTAACTGTTAGTTAAAAGACCAAATCATATTCGTAGTTTCACAACATTAAGATCTAAGAGCTTATTGATACATATATGAGTTATAAACTAAATGCATTTGTAACAACAAAAGTTCTAATAACATGCTCATATATTAATGGGAGAATTTCATATTTTTAGTAGTAAATGGTTATTCAACATTCCCCTCCTCAACTGTCGGAGATGGTGCACCCGTTGGTTGAACATCTGGAGTTTCAGCGTTTGGTGCATCCATAAAAGGCCCCTCAACCGCGGGGGATGGGGCACCCATTCGTAGAGCGTTTGGTGGAGGAGGAGCAACCGGTCCGTTAGAATGTGGGATTGGTTTGTTTGTAGATGGTGGAGGAGGTATTAATGAAAATAGAGCACAATTCATTTGAAGAACTTGAAAGAAAATTGGATTAAAAGGATACAACATAGACGAACATCCGGAAGTCATTTTATTGGCAGCTTTGCAACAAGCTGGCCCGATGCCAATACCAATTCGGCCACTTTGTGTAGCCCTTAGAATTTCACCGTTACAAAATCCGAGATCAAACATTGCATCATAACATTCCACCAACCCCTTCGAAGGCAAAGGAGAAATAGCAGACGATGTCCGCGCTAGACCTTGAGAGATTAAACATACCAAACAAAAGATAAAAAAGAGAACCCTTTTCGAAACCATTTTTTGAGATCGGTTTGATATCACATTTCGAGTCTAAGCAATGATTCATTTATATAGTAGAACTTTCAGAAATTAACCATTTGAAACAGTTAGATGACCATCTGTAACATTAAAATCCTTCCTATATATGTACAATAAGATAAGATGCTATCACACACAGTCTAACAAAAAAAAATACTATTTTGGACAAGTTATTGTTATAATGTTCATAACAAATTGTGCATATTAAGAAAAATGATGGTAAAAATAGTTGAGAACTGCGTTCACACTATTCACCAGATTGGAAAATTAGCATGTACTCCGGCGTATTATGGTTAATGTTTGCATTTTTTAAAAGGGTTAATACATACGGGTTACTAAACGTTTCCAAAAAATACGTCTAAATTACTATTGTTTTAGTGTGTTCATCTAAGTTACTAAACTAAACTATACACTACTATAATTTAGTGTTAATTCGAGTAACTTAAATACATGTTTTCTTATAAGTTAAGTAACATATATGTCGTGTTTTTACAAGTTAAATAACATAAATATCGCGTTTTTACAAGTTAATTAATTTTTAGTAACCCAAAAGTTATGTTTCATAACTTGAGTAACCTAAGTGAACAAAATGAATGTTCAGTAACTTAGGCACACATTTTGAAAAAGTTTAATAACCTCCGTATATATTAACCCTTTTAAAACTTTATAGATACGTGAATTCATAGAACGCGCTTCAAAATAAATTGTGTGGTTAGAGAAGGCGAAAGTAATAAGGGTTTTTCTAACCTCAACCTTACAACCATGGTGTCCACAAGATCATTATCTTCCTCTAAAAACTCTTCAACTAGAAAGAGCCTCAAAATCAAGACAAAGATACCTAAATTAGGCTCTTCTTCTTTTGTCACCCTAAGAAATGAGACAACTCCTTCACCCATTCTCATTTCCTCATCATATTCACCACCTCTTGCACCATGCAAGACTTCTTCAATCAATGGTACTAACCATTCACATTTTTCTACCTAGTCTTCATTCCAATCTAGGATGAATGAAGTTTCATCACCTTTCTCTCCATGTCTCTTCTTGGATGAGAACACTCAGCCACTTCAAAGCATTCCTTTTGAGGATGACTTGTTGTGCCTTCCCCCACTACATCTTTGGACACCATGCCTCCTCCTCCTCCAAATACTCCTATCATGGGTATTCCTCTTTCTTATCCCTTGGGTGATCCATACTTATTTACTTTTCTTGAGACACATGGTACTAATTGTTCATGTTGTCTTTACAACAACTATCTTAACCAGTCTCTTAGGATGGAGATGCATGGACTCCATGCAAAGTTGAAAAACCTTGTGTTATCCTTCTTTGCTCATCCTCCTCTTACATCTAGGGGATGAGATGATGATATTTTAAGAAAAAACTTTTGAAATATCAAACCATGGAGATCAACCAATCAAGATTAGAATAGATAGCTTAGTTGCTTAGTTAGTTGTTGTTTATCTTTTATATCTTCCTTTTCCTACATGTATTTTTCATGTAGATGTTTTATGAATTTAGTTTTAAGTGTTATATCTTTCTTGTTCACATATTAATCAACTTTAACTTAATTTAAAATCGAACCTAAATCTATTGTCAACTCTAAACTTGACTAGAATTTGATCAAAATGTTATCTAATATTTTGTCACCCTTTGTCAAGATACTCTTGTGAGTATGTCGCTTTTTATGCAACCTTAGCCTAACCTAATCCTAACAGATGTAAAAATCCAAGATTTACTAAAATTTGAAAAAGTCGTTGTCTTTTCTCAAAACTTCAAAAAAATTGTATTTGAGCAGCTTCTGTCTGCGGTTTACTAAACGAACCTGCTAATGAGTCGCGGTCCTATTTAATAAACCGTGGCCAGAGAGCTAGTTTTTGTTCCTTGTGGTCTTTCTTTATTTTGACCGGTTTTCTTCAAGATTCTTTGTTTACCTCTTTGAGCTAAACATTCCTTGAAATCTTTTGATTTTCTTTCTATTCTTTGCCTTCTCTACTTTCTTTATATTCCCCTCACTTAGGATCTCTCTTCTCATCTCACCATGTCATCTTCTTCTGAACTTAACCTTCACATCTCTTTGTCACAAACCTCTATCCCAAAGCTTCTTCTTCTAATCTTTCCAAGAAACCGAAAATTTTGGTCAACCCTATTTTGGGTTAAAAAGAACAAGGATCTCATTGAGCGTTCTTCTCCCAAGACTTCCAACGTCTCCTTAATTGAGTACTGAAATGAGTTTTACTCAATCAATCCAATTACCGGAAAAAAGGAAGCTCTTCCGCCACCACATAAACCTTTCAACACATCTCAACAAAATGACCTCTCTTCTTACCCTAACCTCACTAAATATTGTGATGGTAACCTCCAATGCCGGCTCTAGGGAAGTGAGACCTGTGCATGCGCAAAGGGCCACAACTTTTGGAGGGCCACCAAATTTCGTTTAACTTGGTATATATTTTTTAGAGTTTGAGGTTTAGTATTTACAGTAATATTTTTTACATGTATTGGTTTCTACGTTAATTTAGAAATTTGTTTTCATTATGAGTCGAATGATAGATAATACATAAATTCAGTATGTAATGATTGCCCACGTGCTCCATTAAATACAAACACAGCTCAAGCAATTTGAGAAGTTAAGATACGCAAAGGATTTTTTTTTTACCGATTCAATCTTAACTAGAAATTTTAATTTATTCTCTCGTTATCTTTGTCAATCCTCTCTAGGTTTTTTGCATACCTAGTTTGTATTGATCGGTAAGTGTTTTTTTCGAAGCTATCATACACGTCTTAGCTAGATTTATACAATTGTCCATATTTTTGCGTGATACAATGGATTATTTATACACATCAACATTTTTTAATTTTTATTGCAAATACTAACTACAAGTATTTTATGACATTAGGGCCTCGTTATAGTTATGACACAGGGCCACCTGAATCGACGAGTTGGCCCTGGTAACCTCCCATTTTTTTCTCCACGTTCACCTTCTCTTCCACCATATTCTTTGTCTAATGATGCATCTCCCCCTCAAATGAACTTGTCATACATCATGGAACCTATTGTGCTTGTTGCAGATTTCAAGAAATTAAACTTTCTCATGTCTTTGACAAGTTGAATTTCCTTGAATTTCTCCTCACACGGTCTTTTCTTCGATTATTTGTTCCCGTGAGCAAATCTCCGAAAGACGTTCCTTCTTCTTATTTTACCGGTTAAAACATACTTTGTGTTCAAATTGTCTAAGTCTAAAATAAAATCTAAGCAAACCTTGGAGGACTATTTCTACTATTTTAGTTGTTATACGTAGGTTTATTTTCTCTATGTTTTAGTATTCACATTATATATGAATAATTTCATGTATGTTTTATCATATTTATCTTAATATGACTGTTCTGTGTGATTGTTGATTGTTTTGTATCTCCTTTATCACACACAATGTTGAGAGTTGATTATGTTTACAAATTGATTCTTTTTTGGTGATTCCAAAGGTACAACATTTCTAACCATTTGACATTATATCTTCAAATTTGTTAGATGTTTCTTTTCTACCTCTATTCCAACACATTTGAATTTATCATATCAAAACACTCTCTTTGGACATATGAAAGTCCCAAAATATAACAGTTGTCGAAACTATAACTCGTATAAACACAAATATACAACGAAATACTTTTCAAACGAGTAATGCTTTATTAACTATTATAAACAAAGTATTACAAAGTGCTATGAATACACCCGTTGAATGACAATAAGAAATGAACCCTAGAATGAGTAAACTTGATTCGAGCCTCAAGTTTACAAGAGAACCTATGAGTCGTTGGTAGACATCTGAGGGCTCAGAGGTTCTAAAGGGAGAAAGAACTTAGATAATTTATCCAAGCATAAGGGTTAAATAAAATCTTCTTTCTCCCTCCTATTTATAGTTGTACGAGGTTGCTTCCTTAATGGGAGTAGTTGATACGTGTTATCTTCTGAGTGGAAGAGTACAGCGTATTAAATGCATTTCCAAATCGAGATATATCTTTAAACTACTTTAGGTGAATAGTTCTGCCAACTGTTCACCTTTTTTCCCACTAGGTCGTACTAGGATTTATCTTGAATCTCTTGTTTTGTCCCGCTCAAAACACTTTGTAGATTCTCCCGCCTAAACTATAAAAGGATCAGACAAGCTTTGCTTACATAAGACTTCTAGGGTTCTCAAGTGATCTCTGAGTATTGTCAACTCATAGATCCTTGAACACCAGCACATTCCTTCTACATCCCAGCTATTCATAATCGCTGGTAAGTATGACTTCAGATTGTCTTCGACTTCTCTGGCGTTGTCTTTGACTTGAATGTTCCTGGTGTGCCAGCTGAGGCTTTGCCATCCGTTGGTCTGGTATTTGTCGCTTTGGTCCTCTCAGCGACTAGTAACACTTAGTCTAATTTAAAAAAATCTAGACTGAGCCATAGTTAAAACTTTCATTGGCCCAACAACCTCCCCTTATTTGTTTACAAATTATACTAAGTCTAGAATTATTGTAAGTGAGTACACAACTTCTTCTTACACATAATTTTAACAAACATACCTCAGATTTTTATTCAACATAAAGAACCTAGTCTATTACATGGACACCCAGTGGTGTAAAATAAAAACAAAAGATTCTTCAGCGATCAAGGCCTTGATCAACAGTTCTCTACGCTTCGACTTTATCAGCTCTGGAGTTAATGATCAGATCAATTTCGAACGTAAAGCCACTGGCTTCTTTGCAATTCCTCAGTATGCCTTGCTTGAGTCTGATGAGTTGTATGGTTGAAGCTAAGTGCAATTCATTTTCCCTCTAAAGCAGTATTCGTAGTTACCATTCATGAAGACCATTCCCTTCTCTAGTTCGGAGTAGACTAGACCACCCACTGGCTTTGCAATCTCTTTTGGAAGTACTAGGTTTTGTACATTCCATCTACCACAACATTTTCAGTGACCAGCTTCTCCACCATAGTCCCCATTGGGGTTTTCCTTTTTCTTTGTTCTTGTGTTTGTTGTTGTGATAGTTGGGGAGGCAGAGGTTGCTTTAGTTTCTTAGCAGTGTCTCTTACCCAGTTAAGTTTGGCTTGTATATTTTTCATCATTTAGGCTGCACTAGGCCCACTCTTCTTTTGGGCAAGAGACAATACTTCTAACCATTCAGAGAGACCCAGATCTCTGAGTTTGAAGTCACTGTTGACTTTTTAGTTGGTGATATCATTATTTCTGTATAGGGTCATCACCACCTTTTTATCTTTATCAGTGTAGCAGGTGTACTTGGTGATTTGCCCAGGCTCAGCTCTTTGGTTTACAATCCTCTCATACTCTTTTTGAAAATTGTTTCTCTTTGCTTCATGTTCTTTGAGCTTCTTTAGTTGAGCCTCCTTAACAGCTGGTGAGAGTAGTTTGTTCAGAGCCTCTTTGCTTTTTAGTTCAGCCGTTCTGATGTCAGCTAACCTCTTTTGTTCAATGATCTGAGCCTTTGCTTGCTATGGGGTTAGTGGTGGTTCATCAGCACTTTTGAACTTGTTCAAGTCCGAGTGTTTGGGGGTGGATCCTCCTTCCTCTTGCAAGGAGTGTAGGGTTATAACTGGCACCTCAGTGGCAATCCCTTTGCCCTTGTCCTTTGCTACTTTAGTGGTGGGTTTGAAGGATCTAATAGGTATTGGTGAAGGGATTGGTTGAGTTGTGGATTTTGGTGGTTGCTCCCCCTTAGATGGAGCATCAACTTCTTCTTCAGAGGTGGAGGTAGCAGAGTTCTCCCCCTCAGGCATAGCGTTAGTAGTAGCTGTACCTGATCCTGCTTTATGAAACTTAAGGAATTCTTCATGTACAAAGAGACAGATTTCCTTAAGCTCTTCTTGTAATAGTTCTTGAAGAAGTTGCATGGATGGTTCAGAGGCCTTGGCAATGGCTACGACATTTGCCTTGACCGCTGTTGTGGGGACAGATGGCATGTACTACTGTAGACTCTAGTTTATGACTACTGAAAGTTGAGTTTTCAAGAAATTACCAGTAGTTGCGGAAGCAATGAAGTCACAGAGGATTCCACAGATGAAATTAGGGAAGTCTCTAAGTTGGTAGTGAGTTCTTCAGCGGCGTGGGTGAGAGTTTTGATTTCAGATAGGAGAACATCATTTGTGACTTTAGGCTTCGTGATGCTGATGTCTCCCTCTTAACCCATAGATCCTCAGTGTCCAGTTCTTGGACATCTTTCATTCTGGGAACAGGGACTGGCTTGAGGTCCTTCAAGTATTCCCAATGTTTCCTTTCCCCTAGCTCCATGACACTTGGAAAGGTGGGGAGTGGAATAGGTCGTTGTTCCCATAGCTGCTTGGCAGCAAGTTTCTGAACATTAATCATTGATGGGAAGGAAATGGGCTTCAACTCAGATGTTACTTGGTCATCATCAGCATCCATGTCTTCAAAGTCTGAAATAGTAAGATCATCTTCAATGATAAAGACTTCATCATTGGGCATGGAGTCAATGTCTGACATGGAAGTTAGATCAATGGTGGAGGCTTCAGCATTATCATCATCAACAAAGGTGAATGCATCATTGTTCTGCTGTTCCTTATGAAGATTGAAAGCCTGTTATGAGATTTGTTAGTGACCAGTGTGTGAATTAATAATGAAGTTATAGATCGCCATTCGCTGCCCCTAGGAAAGCTGGGTGTGATTCTCCACCCCCCCCCCCCTAAGGATTTCTCCTTGGGACTCTTTTATTGTGAAAAAAATATGTTGAAGGGTCGCCATTCGCTGCCCCTAGGATAGCTGGGTGTGATTATCCAGCTCCCCCTTAAGGATTACTCCTTGGGACTCTTTTGATTTATGAATATTATGAGGTGAATGGTCACCGTTCGCTGCCCCTAGGATAGCTGGGTGTGATTATCCAGCTCCCCCTGAAGGATTGCTCCTTGGGACTCTTTTAGTTATGAAACATGATATGGGAATGGTCGCCTTTCTCTGCCCCTAGGATAGGTGGGTGTGATTATCCAACTCCCCCTAAAGGATTGCTCCTTGGGACTCTTTTAGTTGTGAAGTATTTGAAGGTAAAGGTCGCCTTTTATCGCTGCCCCTAGAAAGACTTAGGGTGAATATTCAGTCCCCCCAAAAGAATAAATTCTTTGGGACTCTTTTATTATGAGGGAACCTAGAGTCTAAGTGAAGTGCAGAGACTCTGGGTCGGGACCTATAGTGTGCTCAAGTTGTTATTGCCAAGAGCACAGTCCAGAGGGTGAAGGATCATCGGGGTATGTTGTGAGCACAAATGAGTCATTTCCTAGTGCCAAGACAGAGTGTACAGAAAATCCTAAGAGGTCTAGGTGCTGACACAGACACTCTATGGGTTAAGGTATACCCTAAACTTCATCACTCTCTCCTACAGACTTTTGAGAGTGCACTAGTACAAAAATGGGTTTCGGTCACACATACCGAATTTCGTGTATTCACAAATAATTTTTTTTTATGACTGAATTCGCCAGTCATAAATAAACAGTCACACTTGAAGTCAGTTTGCATGACCATTTCGTATTTTGTTTGTCACGCATATGAATATTTACGTGACTAGGGCTAACAACTGCTTTTTGGATGAGTCGTTAGTCACTTAATAATTTGAGAGTGTTACCGAATCAAAGTCTCGTTCAAGTAGTAGTCACATTATACCTATACATGTGTGACAAATATTTTTCATACACACATTGAATGTGACCAAAAATCATATATGGAAACATTGACTTATTTTACAAGTGACAAATTGATTAACAAGGTTGTCACACACATTATTTTAATGTGACTAGTATATTTTGTTAAATGTTAACCACACATGAATTTTGTGTGTGTGGCAAAGTAGGTATTGAAACATTTGCCACTATATTTATTTAAATGTGACAAATAGTTTACAATTACTTGAAGACTATGATCAAATATAATACATGATCATATTAAATCGTCAAACAATTATGTGACTATATGTTTGCCAATATTCACAACATTTGAGAAATGTGTATCTAAATTATACTTATGGTCACATTATAATGGGATTATCTATGACCAACACATTGAAAACGTCACACAGTAAAATATTCATGTGAGAAATGTTTAGAACCAAATGTAATCTCAATTTTCACTAATGTTAATATTAGTCACATATTTAGAACCAAATATGTTCATGTGGCAAACTGGTTAAGTGTGTTAGTGTTTGAATGGAAGGTCTGGGGTTCGAGTCCTAGACCTTGTTTTTTGCTATATTTTTAAAACACAATAAGCCCCAAAAACACAGAAAGCACACACTTTCTACACGCTCAATGAGAATGCTAATTCTTGGAACTTCACCAAAATTAATTGCATGCATGAATATGCATTAGATGTTGGCATGTAGGCTGCTAACTCTTTGTATTCCATCCTTGGTTATATAAATAAGGATTAAGTAATGAAATTAATCATAACAAAAACATAACAAACACTTAATTATCAGCATTTTAAGAATAAAAAAAAATGGCTTATTCATCAAAAAGAACATTTTCTGTTGCTTTGAAGATACCAGTGCAGTTCCTAACAAGTTTGTATCATTATTTATTTTATTAACGTTGTATCTTTGTTATCATTTAGTACTAATAATCTTATATGTTCTTTTCAGGAAACCTTGTGTGGTGCCCAAAGTAAAAGCTAATGCAGATGGAGAGTTCCTTGTTGATTGTCCTTACAATGATCCATATGAAGAGTACGATAGCTATGTTGAGGAAGCTTACGAACAGCAACAATGGAAGCTGGAAGACGAAGAGAATGCCCGACTAGAACAACAACGCCAGAGGGAGGAAGCTGCTTCCATAAGAAGGAGGCAACATGAGCAAGAACAACGCGAGAGGGAGGAAGTTGCTTCCTTTAGAAGGAGGCATGAGGAACAGCGCCAGAGGGAGGAAGCGTATAGGAGGCAACTGGAGGAAGAAGGTCAAATCATTGATGATGATGTTTATTTTTCTGAGCATGAAATTGAAGAAGACGAAGACGAGTTCAAAGAGGCTTTATATGACGATGAACTTCATAGGCTTTTGATTTTGAAAAATCTCCAAAGTTTGATTAGTTAGAGAAACAAAATGTTTGTTTTTATTTAAAAACTGTAATCCTTTAGTATTATTAAATTGTTTATGTTTGATCAGTTTTCACCTTGTCTTATTTTTATTTTACTTCATTCATTTCAAACTTTTCATTTTCAGTTTGATTAATAATTAAGCACATTGTTTGAACAAATTATTTTGTTTATGGGAAATTAGACACGAATTGGAATAAATACTTGGGAGGACTAGTGAAAATAGATTAAAAAGATAAAAAAATATTAACTTGTGCTTGACTAGATAATGATTAAAAACGAAATAAGCTGAAACAAGCAGCTTTTCAAAAAAATACTCAATATTAGCTTAGTTCTGAGTGAAGAATGGCCTAGCAGTATTGTTACAAACATATGCTCAGAAGATTAAGGCAAGATCCTAACAACTTTCTATCCAATTGGAAAATAATTGCAGATGTAATAGCAAAAACTTAAAAGCACCTTAGAGTTAAGCTAAGTCGAAAACATAAACTGCTCAAAGCTTAATTAGTTTTGCGGGAGAAGGCGGGAAAAAAATTGGGTTATAAAATCCACCGAAGTGGAAAACCTTAACCGGATGTGTAACAGGTAACTTTGACACAAAAATCTTGGTTATATGTGTTATGCATCTAGGATTATACAACTCACAACATGAATAAATAAAATACAAGATGAACCATGTTTACATCCATGAAATACAAGTCTAATTTTATAATATTGATGATAATATTGCAGGTTCATACAAAATGTGAATGACAACATATTTGCATTCCAAAAAATAATTGGATACACCCATCCATGCAGATTAGTGTTTAAAATTGTTTACATAAACTATACCTACACTTAACCGAAATAGTCTAAAGAAGATTCATCAGAAACATCCATAAAACATATATAACAAGTTCTTCCATAGCCTATCCCCTACAGGTTCCTCCATAGCCTACCCCTTCTTCCTTTTTCCTAGCTTTGTTTCAAATTCTTTTAATTTTTTTGACAAGGCAGGAAACATATTGTATTTCTGATAGGTGGGGGCCTTTCTGTTGTAGAAAATGGAGACCGAGAAGATGAATCTTCTTTTGGTGTACATCCCTTGCTAACACTTGGACTGACTATCTGTTTGGATGATCCACTCGCCTTGCCTGCAGTCTGACTGGATGAGCCAATAGCTTTGCCTTTCTTCTTGGACGGTGAACTAGTCTCCCCCCAAGTCTCATCCTAACTACAATCATCTGCAGAGGTGCTGGAATACTTAGAAGGTTCATCCTGGTCATCATGAAATGGGTGCTGGAAGTCTTTAGTGTTCACATGATCAAAGCTTTCATCTAATGACAACAAATCATCCTCAGAGCTTTCAAAGCTTTCATCTGATGATAGCGTATCTTCTTTAGAGCTTTAAGAGGAATCAGTGATGATAACATCTGTAAATTACAAGACAAATTTTAATAAATTCAAATACTAACAGCCACCCAGATACTAAAAACAATAAAACATTCATATACAAAATTATTATAGGTTAAAAGTTAATATACTAATGATGAGACTGCTTTTATACATAGTCTCATCATCCAAAATGGGCTTAAAATGTATAAAATATCATGAAATATGCCAAATATATGCTTGTGTTTGTTCCATGTGTATTTTAGGTACAAATATTGAGAAAATCACAAAAGATCACAAGAATCAAAGAAAAACGAACACGGGAAACGAAGCCGCACAATGAACCGGGCCCTAGAGTTGATTTTACAAGAGAAAACCTTGAAGAATTTAAGATTGTACAAGAAGGGTCCTCCAATATTTAATAATTGACACTTTAAACCCTTGTATATTCATAATTACAAGCTTGGTCCTTAAAGTTTGTCAAATTGGAAAAAGGACCCTCCACTTTGAAAAATTGGCAATAATGGTCCCTCACAAATGAAGACTTGTCATTTTTAGTCCTCCACAAAGTCAATCATACAATTCAAGACATTGAATAATGAAGAAATGCCAAAAGAACCCTTCAAATATCATCAAATGGCAAGAAATACCCCTGAAAATACTTTTGGAAACTTTTTGGGGCAAAAGTATAAAAACTGAAACTTAATATGCAAAGGAAATTGAGTTTTGTTATACTAAACTTCAAATGAAAGAAAGAAAGTAATTGAGGGACCAAAGCTGGCAGATAAGAATACTTACCTAGACCAACCACACCTCACCACGTGTCCCACTCACTCATTTCAGCCAATCACATGCCACCAATCCTCCACCTCACCAATCCACTACAACCGGTTAATAACTAATTTTTATTAGTTACTTAATTTAGGCGCCTAACACATATTCAAATCCTAATCCGAATAAAAACCACCACTATTCATCATAAGAACAAAATTGGAGGTTTGCTTATTACATGGAATTAAGCCCTAAAAATATCCAAAAATATGATTAGGGTCACACTAATCCTAAACCCACCATCAAAACCCATGCCACATCATCACAAGTTCACATGATATCAACCTGCTACACGTTTTTTAGGAAGATGACAAAAACATGCAGAAAATCTACCACGCATAATGCTGCTTACATTTCAAGCATCATTGAGAGCCCTTTGATCAATTCCACCCCTTTACACCTCCACAAATATCCAATATTATCACATGGCATGAAAATTCAAAAATTCAACAAGGGGCATTTCAGGAACTTCATCAAGTAGGGTTTATGTTTATTTTCAGCATTTCTAGATAGTTTGTAGCCTATATAAGGCATTAGCATCACAACATAGCTCTTTGTTCTTGGTTTTCTTTAGTCAAGTTTCTGTAAATCCTTTGTTTCAAGTGTTTGAAAGTTGTGACGAAATCCAAGTTCCACTCATTTAATCTTGTTGTTTATGTTCTAAGTTTATGTTTTGAAGTTTGAAAGATTGGTTTTAAGGATTTTGCAAGTTCTTTAAAAACCTGATTTTTTCTAAGTCCTTGTTCAAACACTTGAACTTTTTGGGCTATAAGTTGATCATATCACCCTGATAAAGAGTTTATCAAGGTGTTGTGAGGCTTGTGGTTTGGGAAGCATCAAGGGTGGGGATCAAGCTTGAAAAGATCTTGGTCATTTTCCATTTTTTGTTCATATAATCTCTTTGTTACTAACATTGTTGTTCTTAGCAGCTTGTTGGAAGCTTGTGGTTGTTAAGATACCACATAAGCTCAAAATTCGTGAGTGTGGATGTGTATTCATGAGGTTTGTCATATTTTCTCCAAAAATCTGATAAAATCTTGGTTCTAAGTGATTTTTGTGATTCTGCTAGTGTATGTGTGTTTTTATGCATGCAACTTGGTTTTTGATTCACATATTGGATGTTATGATTCTTATTTGGGCTTAAATCAGTCTTGAGAATACTTTTTCTTGTTTAAAATTGGATTTACAAAGTTAAAAGGGTGTTTGGGATTGATTCTTGGTTCATGTCTTCATGAGTTGAGTAAGATTTAAGGGTTCACTTGAGTTTGTATCTGTTATTAAGGTGGTTTTGGTCTGATATCTGCAAGTTTTTAGCTCTTAATCATCAAATCTGAAATCTTGGCTTAACTACTTTGGTTTTGGCTGGTTTGACTTGTAACTTTGTGAAAACCTAGTTTGCATGTTAACCTAGGGCTAACAAGTGTTAAATCCAAGTATTTGTAACCTGTTAAGAAGATTGGAAGTTTTGAATTTGGATTTGGTGTCAAGTAGTTCAGCAAATACTGTTCTTGTCTGTTTATTATTCATCAGTGACTTGAATGTGCATGAATCTTGTTCAAACTTTGGAATTAGTGCATGAAATGAGTTAATTAGTGTGTCACTAAGTTGTATTGAGCTTGTGTATGCATTGGTGGACTGTGGGCAGCTTATACTAGCTTAAACATTAGCTTATATCACCAGATCTGCTTATAACATGTTTGTGCCATGTTTGTGTAATCATTGATTAAACTGTATTATTTTGCTAACTGATTTTGTGTTTTTCTGCTTGATTGTGACTCCCTACAACTCATTGGTTGTAGGGGTGCCCTTATTGTCCAAAATCATCAAGTGAATCTCTCTAAAAAGCAAAGTCAAAAAGTCAAAGCAGTGGAAACTCCTTTCCCCAACTACTAGCCACTGCTAGTGCAAATTGGTCAACGACTTATTTTTAAGTCATTCTAGCTTATTCTAATGTGCAACAACTTATTTTTGTGATAGATCTTAATGTTTTGAGCTTATTAATCAGTTTTGAAGTTTACAGCTTTTGGTTTTAGCTTTTGACTAGAAAACGACTATTTTGTCTTTTTCAAAAACACCTTATTGCTTATTTCAGCTTATTGAGTGTGCTTATTTGAAAACTTTTTGTTGATTAAGCTTAGTTTTGTCATTTAAAACCTTTTGCAAGTTGAATTAGCTTATGAAGTGGCCTAGAACTCAAAAACGGATATTTTGTTGTTTTCTATAGAGAGCTTTTGCTTATTTCCGGCTTATTTCTTGGGCTTATTCAAAAATTCTTTTTACAAACAGCTTAATTAGGTCAAGAGAAGGTTGTGTATCAAAGTTCAGCTTATAGCTTAATGGGCCAAAAAGCCCATTAAGAATAAGTTGTTTTGAAATAAGCTGTGATAAGCTCACTTTCAGCTTTTAGGCCTTTGAAATTTTGTGTTTAAAATTGAATTTTAAGCTTAACTAGAAGTTTTGGGCCATTTTTGTGAACTTTTTCTTATTGGGCCTTAATTCAGCCCATTAAGGGACTGTTTTGTTATTTAGCCCATTTGGAGGCCCAATAGGGGTATTTTTTGTATTTCAAGTTCATTTTTGTGTTAATTAGGTTAAAATAAACTAGTTTGCAAGTTTTAGAATTTTTTTATAAATTTTGGATTTTTAATATTATTTTATTATTAAAATTAGTTTTAGTATTTTTGCAAGTTTTTCATTTTTCATAGCTTAAATACATTAAGTTAGGATTTTAAAAATTTTAGATTAATTTTGTTGCCATTTAATTAATTTTTAGAATTATTTTAATATTTTATTAGTTTTTAATCATTTTTAAATAGTTTTAATTAATTTTAAATTTTTCAAAAATAGTTTTTAATTTAATTAAGTTATTTTAGAGGTTTACAAAGTGAAAAATCTCGTTTTGGGCTTTTTGTTAATTAAATTGATTTTTTGGGCTTTAATTAGCATTAAAAAATTATTATTTAATTAAATAAAAGGTTTGAGTGAAATTTGATTTTTTTTTTAAACTCTAATTACATTTTTCAGGATTTATTGCAATTTTCTAGGAATTTTTAGGGTAATTTTTAAATTTCGTCACTTTTTACGGTTTTACGTGTACGACTTTTCGTCTTAGTGTAATTTTATCGTAACCGTCATCCTTTTCTTATTTCTTTTCTCATAATCATAATCACAAACATTAATCATTTCTTACACAACACACTAGCCTCCTTGAGAACGAACTCTTCCATTTGGGTCATTTACAAGTGGTTTTCCTAAACCGTTTGTTTCATACTTACCCTCATTTACGCTCTTTGTTTTTCCTAAAACAAAAGTGTTTTGATTTGAACAATTTTTGTTTTTATATTATCCATAAATATAATTGTGTTAGTAGAACTCTACTAATACGTATTATCGGTTTTTCGTTTTTGTGTGAATATTATTACTATATTGTATACGTAGAACACTAGATTCACAAGTACTCCAAAAGTGTGAAAACACACCTTGATTCGGGATTTCATCACTCGGTCATTGTATTCGAATCTCAAACAAAGAAAAAACGCAAAATAGATAATTACTTTCGAGAAGTTTAATTTTGAAAAACACAAACTATAAGGTGGGTATAAGGCGGGTATTATAAAATATACCCTTAGGAAAAAGGCTCTTAAGTGCTTCGCGCCGCCTCGTTTCTCCGCTTGCTTGTGCGTGTTTAGATAAAAAGGGTTAATCAAGGGTTTTCCAACCAAAGTATTATCTACATATCATATATATTTTCTTGGTTTCAATTGATTAAACCCTCTTGAACGTTTTGGTGTTCCACCAACGTTCTAAATTCATCGAAGGCGTTCACTTCACGTGATCGTTTTCATTCCTTGAGGCTCCTTTAATCAAGATATTTGATTTAAGGAGAGATTTGTAGATTTTTGTCTACGTAATGCATCACAAAAATCCAAAAAAGGTAAAAACAATCAAAAACACAAAAAAATTGAAAAAGTTAAAAACACCAAAAAGAATCTTCTTTGCTCATCCCTACGTCGTACGTGATGTTTATGCAAACTCGAAATCAAGCAAGACGTGCACGTAACGTCGTAATCAAAAGGAAAACACACCAACACCTTCTAGTGAAGAGACTCCAAGTGAGGAACCCACTGTAGAACAAGAAGCTATCATGGCTAATCGTACTATGATGGAGTTGCTTCAAGCACCCACCGAGGGTTTTGGAGAGGCCATTGTGATTCCCGCCATCCTTGCGGAGAACTTCGAGATCAAGACGGGTTTAATGTCTATGCTTCAAGCCAACAAGTTTCGCGGATATGAAAAAGACAACCCACATTATCACATTAGGCAATTCAATCGTCTCACCGCGACTAGCAAGTTTAAGGATGTACCCCACGATGCCATTAGATGATGTTGTTTCCATACTCGTTAGATAGAGCCGCCAAGATATGGCTCGAGAAAGAACCCCCAAATTCGATTTTGACGTGGGTTGATCTCGTTTCTAAGTTTGTGAATCAACTTTTTCCACCATCTAAAACAACACATTTGAAAAACGAGATTTCACGATTTACTCAAAGGTCTAATGGGAGTTTTTCTATGGCTTGGGAAAGGTTTAAAGAAATGTTACATGAATGTCCACCCCATGATTTTTCTGAATTGCATCAAATTGACACTTTTTATAATGGGCTTAATGATCATGAAGGAGATTACTTAAATGTCGCCGCGGGTGGTAAGTCTTTGTGCAAAACGACTGATGAGTCTTTGAAAATAATTGAGAATCGATCTAAGGTTTACAACCCTCGTAACACACCGAGTGTTGCCACTATGGGTTCGTCATCGTCGTCTCGTAACATAAGTGCCTTGCAAGATGAAGCAAATGAGGAGAATCGGTTTTTCGATAGGTTTTCGACGCTTATGACTCATTGGAAAGCACAAGATCCTTTGAATTCCGCTTCGGTTAAGGCGGTTAGAAAGATTTGTATTTCGTGTGGTGGAGCTCATGATTTTTCCGAGTGCATTACCGCGGATGGTAACACTTCGAGTGCTTATGTAGCCACGGGAACTTACAACCAAAACGAACAAGGTTCCCGCCCAAATCAAGCTCCACAAAATCAAAATGCTAACAACTATCGAAACAACAATCAAAATGGTGCTTACCAAGGAAATCAACGTAACTACAACAAGGGTAATTACCAAAGTGTAATTGGGAAAATTTCAAATCAAAACCAAAACCGTGATTTTCAAAATACCACACAAGGTTTTCAAAATGCTCTCACTAAAAATCTTAATGGAGAATTTTTGGATTATGCAAAGGCAAACGATGCTAAGTTTGATAACATGCAACGTGAGATGATTAGCTTAAGATCCGAGTTGTAAACGAGCTTAAAAACGAACTTGCTAATGAACTAAAAAATCATGCTAATAAAATGGAAGGAAATGTTCAACGTCTCCAACAAAATCAACAAAAAATAGAGCAAGGTCAACATGAGATTAAGCAAGAGTTGTTAAAAGTGGATGCTAGGCAATCAAAATTTGAAGATCGAATGGGAAAAAATTTTGAAGCTATCATGTGTAAGCCCTCTTCTTCGGGTGGTCTTCCTAGTGATACCATTGTAAACCCGAAAATTGAACTGAAGGTTATTACTACTCGTAGTGGTAAAACTTTCAAAGAACCCATTTCTCGTCCAAGTACTTCTACGGAGAAGGAAATAGAGAAAGAACCCGAGGTGGTGGTCGAAAAGGAGCAAATCCCAATCCCATAAAGTACCGCTCAAACGACACCTACGGTTGAACCAATACCAGTAGTGGAACCCGAGATTCCAAGTCCGATGCCTATGCCCCAACCCACACCACCCTTACCTTACCCATCAAGACGAAACAAGGAAAAGGCACAAGAACGTAACAATTATCAATTTGAACTTTTTATGAAAATGTTTCGTGACTTGCATTTCAATATAAGTTTTGTCGACGCTTTGGTCATGATGCCTCGATTTTCCGAAAACTTCAAAAGTATGTTGAATAACAAAGAGAAATTGCAAAAGTCGTCTAGTTGTTCTTCGGTTTTTCTTAGCCGCATACCTCAAAAAGTCGGTGATCCCGGTAAAATTTTAATCCCATGTGTAATCCAAGATATGGAAGAATGCTACGCCTTGGCCGATCCTGGTGCTAGTATAAATTTGATGCCTCTTGAGATTTTTAAGTCGCTCAATCTTCCTAATCTCACTCCTTCAAGAATGTCAATCGAGATGGCCGATCATTCTACGATTCTAGCTTGTGGAGTAGCCGAAGACGTCTTCGTGAAAGCTGGAAAGTTTTACTATCGCGTGGACTTTATCGTTGTAGACATTCTCATCGATCCTAAAGTTCCTCTAATTTTAGGTCGATCATTTTTGGATACCTCGATAGCACTTATTGACGTTCATGCTAGAAAAATCACTCTACGTTTCAATGAGGAGGAACTCGCCATAAATGCAATTCAAAACTCTACGCTTTCTCATGTTTATTCTATCACGTCTTTGAACCATGTTGATTCAATCAAAAACATTTGCAAAGGATTTTCAAAAAGAGTTTTAGGAGTTGTTGATAAAAACGATTTTCCACCCCCTCCGCCGGTGGAGGTTAAGAGTGTTGAACCTACGTCTTTAATCACAGAAAATTCTTCGGATGATGAATATGTTGACCCCGATGGGGCGGTGTTCTTTATTGATAAAAGTTTTGAGAACTTACCACCACCAAAACGCAACTTAAATGTGAGAATTTTTAGTGTGCCTAACATCGTTTTAGAAACACCAAATATTTTTGACATAATCAAATCGGGTTTTCATAAGGAGTTTTCAAAAGATAAAAAAGGTAAAAAAATTGAATTGGATTTAAAAGATTTTTATACAATTCTAACTCCGCCATCACCTCGTGTTTTGAGTACTACAAGCTCGTCGACTCCTTTTGACGATGCTTTGTGTGGATTTAGTGTGGGGGAATCCCCTTATGTTCCCTCCCCTTTCTCCACCGAGGACGAGATATTTGATCCCGGAATTGCTTATAAAGGGAAATCTCGGTCTTCCACCGATGCAATAAATGGAAAAAACTTTCATTTGATTGGTGTGAGTCTACCTCAAGTAGCTCAAAAGTTTGTCTTACCATTTATCGCACACTTCTAATTCTCATCTCTTTTCTTCAAACGCTTTGAGTTTTTAGCACGTGTTGAAGTGGCGTTGGTCTGTTTATCCAATGAAAACGAGGACGCCATCTTCGATCCCGGTATTTTGCATCATCAAAGGACTTAGTCCTTAGTATCGGTTGCTTTAGGGCCTTGTTTATCATGTAAGCCCCACCAAAAATTGACCATACCATGATTATCCCTAAATGATCTCATTTATGGGGATTCGAGTCGAGCTTTTGACTCAGTTATCAAAAATAAGGTGCCTCGTGGGGGAGTCTCATGCTTATCCATGTACATATTATCGCTTTCTAATGTAGTAACGTGAGGGGATTTGTGCCCTTCCAACCTTTGTTCTGTGGTTGTTTGTGCCTTGTGGTTTTTAGATGATCATGATCTTCACGATTGGAGCCTCTCGTGTTCGTTTTATGGGAGAACTCGATCGTTTGCTTTGAAGAATTTCTCAATATCCACTCATGATATATCCTTTTATGTTCTAACCTTAGGTTTTTAGCACACTTCATAAAAGGCGTTAAATTTAACGGTTACACCCTTTCCATGCTAGATTATGCATTCGACTACGTCTCTAGTATGGGGGTATCCTACCCTTAGACTCAAAACATTGAAGACAATGTTTAACTTTAGTATGGGGGTAAATAGATACTTGCCTTGCCAAACCCTCACGCTTTCCAAAGTTTATCTTTTTGTTTATCGTTTTGTTGCAAAATAAGGCTAAAATGGCCAAATTTTAAAAAATTTCTCATGTTTTATAAGTGTTTGAAGACATGAATGTAGATTTTCCGATGGCGAGAATAAGAGTAATTTTTGACTCGACCGTGCGTGTTGAGCACTTAGCTTCGATTACTTAACTTTATATTAGGCTAAGTCTCTTAAATGAGGACGAGAAATGATAGAGTTAATTATAAGTTACTATGCTAAACGTAGAGTACTCGTATTCTTTCAAAAACTCATGTGTTCTCGTTGTTTGCTTATTCTCCCTTCGCTTGTAAATATATTTTGCTTGATAACTAGTGTCTTAGCGGTTTACTCTTGATTGTTGGTTTCTAGTCTTTTCAAGTAGCTTCCATGTAATTAAAGTGGGAAAATATTAAGGTATCGCCAGCGTCACGATTTTGAAGTATTGGCAACCTAAATAATCGAAAGCTTCACCTAATAATAAGATTTCAAGTGCTCACCTAAATCAAGCAAACAATTTGAAGCTCACAAGGACGAAAAATCTATGCGAAATTGAAAGTGAATTATGCCTTAATCTTTGAAGCTTTAAAGATCCAAAATTCGCTTATAGCGTGAGGATATACGTCTTTGGCCATAATAAACACCTCATGGAGAGGTTAAATAAAAGGCAAGGCAAGACCGAAGTCATAATAAAAGCTTCATGGCGAAGTTGAATAAAAGATGGAGGGAAGCCTATGATAATAAGGCCCATCCGTTAGGGGGCGTATAAAAGTCTTGGTAATAAGTCTCATGTTTAAAACCGTTATAAAACCATGTTTATCGATCCTTCTTGTTGACTTAATTTTTCGACATCGTTGTCTATTAGGGGGTTATTAATTCGATGGTCTTGGTTACACCGTTATGACTTTATTTTTAGACCTAAATCTCTATCATCGCATAAGTCAAAAATGTATCCTCGTGATCATTCAAGACAAAAAAATAAAATATAAGAGATACCACTTAGGAAAATGGGAGTATAAGTACGTGATTAGGGCATATGAGTAGTGTTAGCATTACTAACTTATAATAACAATAATCTCGTTGCACGCTTGGCATGGAATTGGGGTGAAAATCGAGGACGACGAAATTATTTCTAACGAAGCATTCACGTGTTCTTGTTCTATGAACCTAAACGTCCCATTTTGCGATGAAAATCATACATTATGTCTTAGACGCAAGTAGTAGAAAGTGGTAGTAGTGTAGCAAGTTTATCATTCAATAAAAGTGCATAAAAATGAATTTTGGAGGTGCTACGATACTTAATTCTAGCATTGCGTGAGGGCAGTTTAGTGTGGGGGAGTGATGAGACTGCTTTTAAACATAGTCTCATCATCCAAAATGGGCTTAAAATGCATAAAATATCATGAAATATGCCAAATATATGTGTGTGTTTGTTCCATGTGTATTTTAGGTACGGATATTGAGAAAATCATAAAAGATCACAAGAATCAAAGAAAAACGAACACGGGAAACGAAGCCGCACAATGAACCGGGCCCTAGAGTTGATTTTCCAAGAAAAACCCTTAAAAATTTGAAGATTCTACAAGAAGGGTCCTCCAATATTGAATAATTGACACTTTAAACCCTTGTGTATTCATAATTACAAGTTTGGTCCTTAAAGTTTGTCAAATTGTAAAAAGGACCCTCCACTTTGAAGAATTGGCAAGAATGGTCCCTCATAAATGAAGACTTGTCATTTTTAGTCCTCCACAAAGTCAATCATACAAGTCAAGACATTGAAGAATGAAGAAATACCAAAAAGAACCCTTCAAATATCATCAAATGGCAAGAAATACCCTTGAAAATACTTTTGGAAACTTTTTGGGGCAAAAGTATAAAAACTGAAACTTAATTTGCAAAGGAAATTCAGTTTTGTTATACTAATCTTCAAATGAAAGAAAGAAAGTAATTGAGGGACCAAAGCTGGCAGACACGAATACTTACCTAGACCACTCACACCTCACCACGTGTCCCACTCACTCATTTCAGCCAATCACATGCCACCAATCCTCCACCTCACCAATCCACTACAACCGGTTAATAACTAATTTTTATTAGTTACTTAATTTAGGCGCCTAACACGTATTTAAATCCTAATCCGAATCAAAACCCCCACTATTCATCATAATAAAAAAATTGGGGGTTTGCTTATTACATGGAATTAAGCCCTAAAACTATCCAGAAATATGATTAGGGTCACACTAATCCTAAACCTACCCTCAAAACCCATGCCACATCATCAAAAGTTCACATGATACCAACCTGCTACACGTTTTTGAGGAAGATGACAAAAACATGCAGAAAATCTACCACCCACAATGCTGCTTACATTTCAAGCATCATTGAGAGCCCTTTGATCAATTCCACCCCTTTACACCTCCACAAACGTCCAAGATTATCAAATGGCATGAAAATTCAAAAATTCAAGAAGGGGCATTTCAGGAACTTCACCAACTAGGGTTTATGTTTATTTTTAGTATTTCTAGATAGTTTGTAGCCTATATAAGGCATTAGCATCACAACATAGTTCTTTCTTCTTGGTTTTCTTTAGTTAAGTTTCTGTAAATCCTTTATTTCAAGTGAATGAAAAAAGTGTTTGAAAGCTATGACGAAATCCAAGTTCCACTCATTTAATCTTGTTTTTTATGTTCTAAGTTTATGTTTTTGAAGTTTGAAAGATTGGTTTTAAGAATTGTGCAAGATTTTGCAAGTTTTTCAAAAACCTGATTTTTTCTAAGTCCTTGTTCAAACACTTGAACTTTTTGGTCTATAATTTGATCATACCACCCTGATAAAGAGTTTATCAAGGTGTTGTGAGGCTTATGGTTTAGGAAGCATCAAGGGGTGGGGATCAAGCTTGAAAGAATCTTGGTCATTTTCCATTTTTTTTGTTCATATAATCTGTTTGTTACTAACATTGTTGTTCTTAGAAGCTAGTTGGAAGCTTGTGGTTGTTAAGCTACCACATAAACTCAAAATTCGTGAGTGTGGATACGCATTCATGAGGTTTGTCATATTTTCTCCAAGCATTTGATAAAATCTTGGTTCTAAGTGATTTTTGTGATTCTGCTAGTGTATGTGTGTTTTATGCATGCAACTTGGTTCTTGATTCACATATTGGATGTTATGATTCTTATTTGGGCTTAAATCAGTCTTGAGAATACTTTTTCTTGTTTAAAATTGGATTTAAAAAGTTAAAAGGGTGTTTGAGATTGATTCTTGGTTCAAGTCTGCATGAGTTGAGTAAGATTTAAGCCTTCATTTGAGTTTGTATTTGTTATTAATGTGGTTGTGGTCTGATATCTGCAAGTTTTTAGCTCTTGATCATCAAATTTGAAATCTTGGCTTAACTACTTTGTTTTAGGCTGTTTTGACTTGTAACTTTGTGAAAACCTAGTTTGCATGTTAACCTAGGGCTAACTAATGTTAAATCCAAGTATTTGTAACCTTTTAAGAAGATTGGAAGTTTTGAATTTGGATTTGGTGTCAAGTAGTTCAGCAAATATTGTTCTTGTCTGTTTATTGTTCATCAGTGACTTGAATGTGCACGAATCTTGTTCAAACCTTGAAATCAGTGCATGAAATGAGTTAATTTGTGTGTCACTAAGTTGTATTGAGATTGTGTATGCATTTGGTAGACTGTGGGCAGCTTATACTAGCTTAAACATTAGCTTATATCACCAGATCTGCTTATAACATGTTTGTGCCATGTATGTGTAATCATTGATTAAACTATATTATTTGGCTAAGTGATTTTGTGTTTTTCTGCTTGATTGTGACTCCCTACGACTAACTGGTTGTAGGGGTGCCCTTATTCTCCAAAATCATCAAGTGAATCTCTCTAAAAAGCAAAGTCAAAAGTCAAAGCAGTGGGAACTCCTTTCCCCATGCTGCTAGCCACTGCTAGTGCAAATTAGTCAACAGCTTATTTTTAAGTCATTCTAGCTTATTCTAATGTGCAAAAACTAATTTTTGTGATAGATCTTAATATTTTGAGCTTATTAATCAGTTTTGAAGTTTACAGCTTTTGGTTTTAGCTTTTGACTAGAAAACGACTATTTTGTCTTTTTCAAAAACAACTTATTGCTTATTTCAGCTTATTGAGTGTGCTTATCTGAAAACTTTTTTGTTGATTAAGCTTAGTTTTGTCATTTAAAACCTTTTGCAAGTTGAATTAGCTTATGAAGTGGCCTAGAACTCAAAAACAACTATTTTGTCATTTTCTGTAGAGAGCTTTTGCTTATTTCAGGCTTATTTCTTGGGCTTATTCAAAAATTCTTTTTACAAACAGCTTAATTAGGTCAAGAGAAGGTTGTGTGTCAAATTTTAGCTTATAGCTTAATGGGCCAAAAAGCCCATTAAGAATAAGTTGTTTTGAAATAAGATGTGATAAGCTCACTTTTAGATTTTGGGCCTTTGAAATTTTGTGTTTAAACTTGAATTAAGCTTAACTGGAAGTTTTGGGACATTTTTGTGAACTTTTTCTTATTGGGCCTTAATTCAGCCCGTTAAGGGACTGTTTTGTTATTTAGCCCATTTGGAGGCCCAATAGAGTATTTTTGGTATTTCAAGTTCATTTTGTGTTAATTAGGTTAAAATAAACTAGTTTGCGAGTTTTTAGAATTTTTTAAATTTTGGATTTTTAATATTATTTTATTATTATTTTATTCTTAAAATTAGTTTTTAATATTTTTGCAAGTTTTTCATTTTTCATAGCTTAAATACATTAAGTTAGGATTTTTAAAACTTTTAGATTAATTTTGTTGTCATTTAATTAATTTTTAGAATTATTTTAATATTTTATTAGTTTTTAATCATTTTTAAATAGTTTTAATTAATTTTAAATTTTTCAAAAATAGTTTTTAATTTAGTTAAGTTATTTTAGAGGTTTACAAAGTGAAAAATCTCATTTTAGGCTTTTTGTTAATTAAATTGATTTTTTGGGCTTTAATTAGCATTAAAAATTATTATTTAATCAAATAAAAGGTTTGAGTGAAATTTGATTTTTTTTTGTAAACTCTAATTACATTTTTTAGGATTTATTGCAATTTTCTATGAATTTTTAGGATAATTTTTAAATTTAGTCACTTTTTACGGTTTTACGTGTACGACTTTTCGTCTTAGTGTAATTTCATCGTAACCGTCATCCTTTTCTTATTTCTTTTCTCATAATCATAATCACAAACATTAATCATTTCTTACACAACACACTAGCCTCCTTGAGAACGAACTCTTCCCTTTGGGTCATTTACAAGTGGTTTTCCTAAACCGTTTGTTTAATACTTACCCTCATTTATGCTCTTTGTTTTTCCTAAAACAAAAGTGTACTTTTACAACCATCAACTAACCTCCCTGCAACAGTCTCTATTTGAAATGTTGGAATTCCCTTTCAAGCTTTTCCACCCTATTATGTAGGTTAGAAAGATCACCTGTGGTATCAGCTTCCATTGAATCGTTTTCTTTTTCTTTTTTTTCAAGTCAGCTCATGTATCTGCATACCATAATACCGCATAAGGTAATTACAAATACATAATCACATGTCTGCTATAAAGTTTAACAGCTACACATAAACGACATCTTAAGCCCGTTTGCTCTTCGAGGTAGATATCTCCACGATTCCTCTATCTCGTGAACATGTTCATCTTCATGCCCAATATATGAATCCAATATGGACCTACTTCTTTTTCGTTTATCCTTTTTTTATGTAAGTAGCTCAAAATTTGACCTTCGCATTCGGTCTTTGATTGATATCAATATCATCAATACCCATGAGAAAGCGAATATGAGGGCCAAAGTAAGAGGTCCTTTACTAAAAAGGCTAAACAAAAAGATGTTAATGCATACTGAATTCACATATGGGGCACGAAGATGATGATTTTCATGAGAAAGAGGAATCATGGAGATATTTACCTCTAAGAGCAAACGGGCTTGAGATGTCGTCTATGTGGAGCTGTAATACTTTAGAGCATACATGTGATACCGAAACTAGTGAATAACTATATTTCTCTAAAGGTTAAAATTTAGTTTACTTACCTCCTTGCAACTGTGTCTGTTTAAGAAGTTTGAATTCCCTTTCAAGCTTTTCCACTCTATTATCTAGATTAAAAGGATCAAATGCTTTATCAGCTTCTGTTGATCCCTTGCCTTTTTCTTTTTTCTTTAAGTTAGCTCTTGTATCTGCATCAGCATATAAACAACATAGTAACTGAACCAATGCAGCTGTGAAAACGTATAGACTTCCTGGCTAACATTTTTGAATCTAAGATGGCATCGACAGAACAACCTACATATTTTCGTTTACCCTTTTTTATGTAAGCCCCTCTTACTATGGTCGTCGCATTATCTTTTTCATGGGCATCACTACCATCAACTAAGGTCTTTACTAAGCGACCCTTTTTCTTTTTGTTGATTGGTCGAAGGATTTCCTTCCCATTTGTAAATTTTGGCGCTTATTTTGGCATCAAATTATCTGAGTCGTCACTCTGAACACGCTCACTCTCACTTTGAGTTCCAATGTCTAAGACAACTGCAACTTCGAACAAGGATTTGGACACTGCAACTGCAACTGCACCTTCGAACAAGGTAAGTTATAAAAAAAACATGTTTGGTTTCTAAATTGTACTATACATTACTTATTTACTGTGTTATGTATATATGCAGGGACCTGTTAGAACTAGGGGAGCAAAAAATAAGACTAGATCGTTGGAAAAGAAGTCCACACTTCAAAATTCCCAATCTCAAGAAGATATTTCTCCAGCTTCCGGATCTCAACAAAATCTGTCTCCCTCGACACAACAAGACGTACCTATTTCATCATTACGAAATAAGCGTACACCTTCTAAATCGAAAGTAAATCAGTCTCCGCCATCACTACCAGATGTAAGTATTTCATCATTATTCATATAATTACTTGTTTAATTTATTTCTCATTAACGCATGTAAACATATTTTCTTCAGACATTTAAGTGCAAACTGTGGAACATCTCTAGGACAATTATCATTGGTAACAGTACGGTATACAAGTCAAAGGATGGAGACAATGTAATGATTCATAACCAACCACTACCAAAAAATTGCTACAAAGTTTCAGTTGATGAATCCCTAGTGGATGCAGCATTCATACCTGATGACGGAAATAATGGTTTAAAAACTGTTAAGGATATAAAAGGTAGTTTTATGGCATGGCCAAAGGGAAAGGTTATTTTTTCAAGAGGTACATACACTTGATTTATCATCCTACATATACATAGCTTTTCATATTTAGTTCAATACACGGCTTTTGTTTCCATACAGGAAAGAACACCACCAAATACCATAAAAACTATTGTTGAAAGTGCACCAAAGATAGGAACTAAGCGCTCGATGAACGTTCCAGCAGGCAGTACATTTACGACAATTCCTCATATGAAGAAACAAGCTAGGAATAACAAGGCTCAAAAGACTTTACAATACGGTGATTCAAAGTCTTTACAAGTGTGATTCTTATTGAAAAGTATGTTACTTGCAAATAATACGACATTACAGTTGTTGATTTGCTTATGTACATTCAATTTTATATATTAATGCAATTGAAATTTGATTTCCAGAATTTTGTTTTTTGTTTTTATTGAATTCTGAAAGGTTACTAGAAGATGAAACATAGTCACACTTATTATCATTGTTAGTCGCATTCCAATGTGTAACTACATATCATAAAAAGTCACACAAACATACAATTCATGTGACTATTGGATGCATATAGTCAAAAAAAATACAATTGGCTTGACTTGACAAAGCATACAGTCACATATATTACTACTATTGGTAACTCTTTGGTTAATTGTATGTGACAAACTCAGTACAATTAGCATGATTTGTGTGACTACATGTCATAAAAGGTCACACAAACATACAATTCATGTGACTATTGGATGCATATAGTCACACAAAATATAATTTGCTTGACTTGACAAAGCATACAGTCACACTTATTACTACTATTGGTAACTCTTTGGTTAATTGTATGTGACAAACTCAAAGCCATTAGCATGATTCGTGTGACTACATGTCATAAAAGATCACACAAACATACAATTCATGTGATTGGATGCATATAGTCACACAAAATACAATTTGATTGACTTGACAAAGCATACAGTCACACTTATTACTACTATTGGTAACTCTTTGGTTAATTGTATGTAACAAACTCAGAGCCATTAGCATGATTTGTGTGACTACATGTCATAAAAGGTCACACAAACATACAATTCATGTGACTATTGGATGCATATAGTCACACAAAATACAATTTTGCTTGACTTGACAAAGCATACAGTCACACTTATTTCTACTATTGGTAACTCTTTGGTTAATTGTATATGACAAACTCAGTACCATTAGCATGATTCGTGTGACTACATGTCATAAAAGGTCACACAAACATACAATTCATGTGACTATTGGATGCATATAGTCACACAAATTACAATTTACTTGACTTGACAAAGCATACAGTCACACTTATTTCTACTATTGGTAACTCTTTGGTTAATTGTATGTGACAAACTCAGTACCATTAGCATGATTTGTGTGACTACATGTCATAAAAGGTCACAAAAACATACAATCCATGTGACTATTGGATGCATATAGTCACACAAAATACAATTTGCTTGACTTGACAAAGCATACAGTCACACTTATTTCTACTATTGATAACTCTTTGGTTAATTGTATGTGACAAACTCAGTACAATTAGCATGATTTGTGTGACTACATGTCATAAAAGGTCACACAAACATACAATTCATGTGACTATTGGATGCATATAGTCACACAAAATACAATTGGCTTGACTTGACAAAGCATACAGTCACACTTATTTCTACTATTGGTAACTATTTGGTTAATTGTATGTGACAAACTCAGAGCCATTAGCATAATTTATGTGACTACATGTCATAAAAGGTCACACAAACATACCCTTCATGTAACTATTTGATGCATATAGTCACACAAAATACACTAATCACATACTAAATGTCACACATATTGTATATTCATGTGACAAACTTATAAACAATAGTCACTCTTAAACAAAACTCGTGTAACTATAGAGTGTTTACCGTCACACATATTCACTAAAACACCAAATATTGTACCTAGTTTGTCACATATTTTCGAGTATTTGTCACATGTTTTTGCTGGTTATCGTCACTTAGATCATATTGTGGCCGTATGGTACCTACAGTCGCGGGACCTTTGGTCACAAAGGCTAAAACAACCGCGTGTGACTGTAGGCCTAAGGTCACTCTTTTTTAATGTGACGGATACCATTTTTTGTACTAGTGGTGATTGCTTGTGAACCTAAAAAAAACATAAGGCAAACTAATACTTGAGAGATATCAGCGTAGAGAGGGTTCTTAGTCGTCTCTGATGACTTGGAGACGCTATACTCTGGTTGTTTGTCAGTTATGGCTCTTTTTCCACATCCACCAGAGAAGGGGATGGGTTCTTCTTGGTCATGGTCTTCTTCGATGGATTAACAGAAGGGGCTTTAGAGGAAAGGGGGATGTCTTTCCTCTTCTTCTTCTTATCCTTCAGCACCTTGGGCCGAGAAGTAGACTGCACAGAGGTCTTGGACAGAGACTTGTCAATCTGACTTTCAGCATTCACCTCATTGTCATGGATCAAGGGCTCTTCTTCATCAGCAAGTAACCCAGCAACTTTCATCATGTGCCTTGTCAGTGGCACTTCATCATCTAAAAGAGTCCTCAACGATGCTGAGGTGATGTGATAGGGAGAGAAAGAGTAAAGTTCATCGTTTGTGTAAGTTTCACCCAGAATATCCTCTATAATGAGAAAGAGATATCTTGTGTAGCAGATGGTGGTCAGTCGATTCTTCTTCCCTTTATTCTCAAGCTTAGCAATGAGGTCGGTGTAGAGTATATGGGTGATTCCAATGTCCTGCCCCCAAATCAAGCTGTAAGCAATAGCTTGCTGAAATCCATTCAGCTGATCATGTGACCCTTGGTTTCCTCCCAGACATTTTATAATGTAAAGCATCAGCGTCCTCCATATGGGCGAGAAATAGTTCACCTTAATCAGGGATTTGTTTTAGAAAGTTTGGGATGTGAAAGGTTTGTCATCATCGTCATGAGGACGAAGAGTTGCCAGAGCCTGTGACGCTGGCTGGCACATCGGTCATATCTTCATTGACGTCAAGTCCAATAACCCTTGCAAAGGTTGAGAAATCAAATGTGAGAGGATGAGGATGGGTTGAGAGGTTGAAGGCGATGTGTGAGGATGTTTGATCAACTTCAGCATAGAACCTGAACTCCCTCAAGTATTGCGAGTAGCATGTAGAAGGTTCCCTAGTAATGGCTTCGGCTATTGGTGAGTTCTTGAGGAAGGATAACAATGGTGTGTAAAGTGGATTATTGTGTCCGAGAAGCGCAACACAATTGTTGAGTGCAATCTTTCCCTCGGTTACCCCAAAATCGACGTTAGAAGCAGCCAAGACGGTGAATGAAGGGTTTGTTGCAGATGACGCCATTGTTGTTTAATTGAAGGTTTGGAGGAATAGAGAGAGATGAATAGTATGTGTGTGTGTGTGTGAAAATATGTGTGATGTGATAAAATGAAAGTGAGTCAAGGGTTTGTAAAAAGCTTTTGTCGTTTTTTAATTAAAGCATTAAATGCAAATGTTTGCCTTTTAAACGAAAGTGGGACCCCTTGAGCCTTCATGTGATTTTTTGTCCCCTTGGAAAGCGGAAAAGTTGTTGACATTGAAGGACAATCATTTGAATTAAATATAAGAATATATTAAATCTCATTGGAATGTAACTACCTCGTTACATTCAATTCTCTTAAATGCCCAGAGACAGAGATCACTTATCAGATTTGTTTACCAATATTGAGCATACCCAGCTCAGCAACCAACCTAGTAAAACTTGGCTCAGCCAGAGACTTGGTGAAAATATCAGCGAGCTGGTATTTAGTGGGTATAAAATGAAGCTTAATATCACATTTTAAAATATCGTCTCTGATGAAGTGATACCTAATGTCAATATGCTTGGTTCTGGAATGAAGTATCGGATTATTGGAGATGGCTATAGCACTTGTGTTGTCACAGAATATGAGAACCTTTTCATAATTGATCCCATAATCAGCCAACTGACTTTTAATCCAGAGAACTTGAGCACAGCAACCAACGGCAGCTACATATTCAGCTTCAGCTGATGACATGGCCACTGAGTTTTGTTTCTTTGCACTCGAGCATACCAACTTTCCTCCAAGGATTTGACAGCTCACAGAGGTGCTCTTTCTATCAAGGCAGCACCCAACATAGTCTAAGTCAGAGTAGACTTTGAGGTCGAAGCCTGATCCATTTAGATACCAGAGACCTAGTGAGGGAGATCCTTTTAAGTACCTGAAAACTCTTTTGACAGCTACAAGGTGGGATTTCTTGGGGTTAGCTTGGTACCTAGCACAGAGACATGTGGAGAATTGTATGTCTGGTTAGCTTGGTATCGAAATATAAACTAACAATTTTCTGGAAAAAGCCAGCAGGAGGGTGCTTTTGTATTAAGTCGTGACTTATTATCTTTATTTACATATTTACCCTCTAACTCCCTCACTTAACTAAAAGGACAGAATAGTAAACTTCTCTGATTCAGACTCTATATTCAGCACACAAACAAACACTCATATATCCGTCTACAAACAGACAACATATATTTTGATAAACATTTTAATTTTACAGGACTTAATAAAAAGACTAAACAAACAAGCGCTTAGTTTAGTCGACCAATCATGTAAAAAAGTATTGGTTTTCTTTATTTTTTTTGTTGATATAACATGTGATGCATAGAGTGCTTTGATCAAGTCTATGTTGTCATGGATTTTTAACGCATTTTTGTCATTTGAGCTTCGTCAAAACTGATGTTATTAAAACCAAAAGATTCATACAATGACAGCATGAGATTTGTATTGTAAGAGCTAAATAAACGGTGGCGTCATGGGTCGGCTCGTAGCCTACGACGCAAGTTTTTATAATGACTACCGTTCCGGTAGTCACGCCTTCAACCTACACTCCGTGATTGTTGGCCAACAAAAAGTAGCTTGGTTAGTCCTTTTTCATTTTAGGATGTGGTGTCATGACACCAATTTTCTTTCCGGATTTACATTTTTTTTAAATGTGTTGTCATTGTTATTCTCGTGTTATATGTTATTTGATTTCCCATTACTCTAAACCGTTAGTTAAAAGACCAAATCATATCCGTAGGTTCACACATATCAGTACGTCAATTCCAATTTCACTTAGCAAGTAGAAATAGTACAACATTAAGATATATTAGAGCTTATTGGTACATAAACAATAATTCTAATAACATGCTCATATTGATTGCCTAAATTTTTAGTAGTAAATAGTTATTCAACATCTCCATCCTCAATCGCCGGAGATGGCGCACCCGTTGGTTGAACATTTGGAGTATCACCATTTGGTGTATCCATAAATGGCCCCTCAACCGCGGGGGATGGTGCACCCATTGGTAGAGCGTCTGGTGGAGGAGGAGCAACCCGTCCGTTAGAATGTGACATTGGTTTGTTTGCTGATGGTGGAGGAGGTATGAATGAAAATGGAGCACAATTCAGTTGAAGAACTTGAAAGAAAAAAGGATTAAAAGGAAACAACAGAGACCAACATCCGGAAGCCATTTTATTGGCAGCTTGGCAACAAGTTGGCCCGATGTCAATATCAATTCGACCACTTTGTACAGCCCTTAGAATTTGACCGTTACAAAATCCGAGATCAAACATTGCATCATAACATTCCACCGTCGTCTTCGAAGGCATAGTAGAGATAGCGGACGATGTCCGCGCTAGGCCTTGAGAGATTAAACATACGAAGCAGAAGATAAATAAGAGAACCCTTTTCGAAACCATTTTGAGATCAACTTGTTATCACATTTCGAGTCTAAGCAGTGATTCATTTATATGGTAGAACTTCAAAAATTAGCCATTTGACACTATAAGATGACCATTTGTTACATTAAAATCCTTCCTATATATGTACAATAAGATGCTATCACACAAAAAATACTACTTTGGGCAAGTTATTGCTATAATGTCATAACAAATTGTGCATATTAAGAAAAGTTATGGTAAAAATAGTTGAGAACTGCCTTCACACTATTCACCAGATTGGAAAATTACCGTATTATGCATTTTTAACCATTTTAGATACGTGAATTAATAAAACGCGTTTCAAAATAAATTGTGTGGTTGCAGGACGGAACCAGGGTACAGTGGTAGAGGCAAAGGAGGGGCACAAGGAGCATTGCCCCCTTTTGGAAAAATTGTATTGTAAATTTCAAAAAATTTCTTAGTTTCTTGGTAATTTGCCCTTTATAAGAACTATTTTGTATTGTATTCTATGAATATTTTTGGCGTAGTGTTAATATTAAAAAAATATCCATTTTCCATAAATATATTTAAAATGCATCTGATTCATCGAAATGTGTTTTTTTAGCAGTATTTGATCATGGTTCCGTCCTTGGTTAGAGAAGCATATTTACAGGCTTTCATCATATCCTCTAAGTTGTTCCAAGTACCCTCTCTTCATACATCTGATTCTCTTTGTCAGAAGATCCAACTCTACATTAAGTTGACCCCTTCTACCAGCTTTCACTAGTTGGTTTAACAGAATCTATTATAATATATAAACATAGATTAACTGGGTAGTAATATAGAATCCAGTAATATAAACATAGACATTGCCCGTGGATACAGGCTAGCGTGCAGCTTAGTTGATAATCGGTGGGGGCATCTTTGCACACAACAAACACAAGGTCAGGGGTTCAATCGTTGGCGTCATCATAGCTATAGCCTATGGGTGTGAGAATCGTTCATGAAAAAAGTCAGATTGTAGGCCGTCTTAAGTTAGGTTATTAACCTTTTTGCACCCAACCCAGCATTTGAGGTGAAACTAGCAGCAAGTGCATTGATCTTAAAATTACTATGCAGAGTCGTAGATAACTACGTATCAAAAATTTATACACATACCAGGTTTGAAAAACTAAACCTTCTCAAATAAGGAGATTATTATGATGTTTCACCAAGGTATGTTATCTGAGTTATCTGTATAACCAACCCATTCTTAATTTCCTGACGTTGATCAACTTGGGTCAAAAAGATAGAGCAAAAAGCCACTGAACAAGTAGTTTTTTTGTAAGAAGTCAAAGTGTTACAGTCTCACTACAGGTGTGTCTTTTGACACATGAACTCGTTACCTTTTTGTCGAAACTAATTACTCCATAAAGATCGATAATTACAGCCAAAGGTTTCTTTAAAGCAAAACGAGTTCAAGAAACATTCAACATTAGGCTAGGAAAACATGAATCATGTCTATGAGTTTTCATTACAGTGATAATCATTGGGCAAACGAAGGTTTAAATGATTCAAAATCCTACAATAGCAAAGACACAAACGAAACTAAAATGTTATACCTCTCTACTACATACCCGATAATTGAACATTCAAGGAAGATCTCCCTGTTAAAGACAACTTTCTTTCACTTTCTCTTCTTAGCCGGTGGTTGGTCTTCCTCATCGTCATCTTCATCCTCGTCTTCTGCTTCCTCATCATCATCATCGTCATCGTCGTCGTCATTGTCCTCGTCGTCGTCTTCGTCATCATTATCGTCCTCGCCATCACTACCTTGATTGCCATTTGCTGCAGGATCCTCAGCGTCTCCTTCATCATCATCGTCTTCTTCATCCTTTTCATCACCTGAGAAATCTTCATCTCCAGCGTCATCCTCTGGCTCCTCTGCGTCATTGTCATCCTCGTCGTCTTCATCCTCTGTGTCACTGCCGTCTTTGGCTTCAGGTTCAGTTGTGTCCTTTTTGTGAAGCTCGGTAAATGGAAACCTGCATATATCGTATCAAAACAAATTAAACTTTCTGATTCAAACCCAAAAAGAACATTCAGAACTGTTTGGTAACTGAATTACCTCTGATCATTTGCTATCAAATTTTGCAAAGTTTGTGCGTCCTGAAGAAGTAGGCCCGTCTGCAAGTGAAAACTCGTGGATTTTAGACAGAGTTAATGGAAAAGCGTGTGCATATATGAAACAGGCAAACATGAAACACGAATGAAATCTGCGATACTTGGTAATAAAAATTATCAAAACTATAAACTGATGATAGAACGGTAGAACAAATCCAGTGATGGTCAAAGCTAGAGAAAGAAAAAGAAGTCAAACTTTAAGAAGAGTAATGGGGTGTTTGTTTCGGCTTATATGTGGGCTTACGAGCTTATCTGATTTCAGCTTATATTCCATAAGAATCAATTTTTCAGTTTATTTTGATACTTACAGGCTTATATGAGTTTACCATATCGTAATAAACTTATGTAAGCCCAAAGTCTCAAAATAAGCCGTAAAATTGGGGTTTATCAAATAAGCTCAAAGCCAACATATAAGCTGAACAAACACCAGTTAAGAGAAAACAATGAATATTCGAGCTTGATGTTGTTCCACTGAAAGCCACATATTGACAAAATAAGATTACTCCATTCAAAAGATCAACTTTTCCTCATATAAGACTTCAGAAACCAAAGTTTTCCCAACACATCCAATCTTAAAAGTGAATTTGAACCATCGAAATTAAAGAGTTTTGGACTTTTTAAACACTGAACTATACTCTTTATTCCAATCAAACCATAAATCTTGTGAAAACGCAAGAAAACATACCACCAAAAATGAAAAAATCCACAGTTTTGCGCAAATTAAAAAAGGTGAATGTGAAACAAGATTAGTACAAAACATCAATGGTCAAATCATGGTTAAAGGTAAAAATTTACAGACCCCCCAAACAGGTCAATCCCAAGTCGCCAAAAATCTTAACACTAACGAGCAAATATAAACAAGGAACAACTGTGATTCTTTCTTTAATCGGCATATTCGAAACAACTCAGTCTTAAAAAATACAGCGATTATCAATTTAAAACAAAAATCTAAAAGAACCGACTAGCCGAAAAACTTAAACTTTTGCAGACAGCATCAAGTTAGATTAAAACAAATCCTATCTCTATAATCGCAAACAGAATAAACAATAAAACCAAATCTAATCCAAACACAATAATTATACCTAATCCTAAAATCTAAACCAGTTAAACCAGCAAATTAGCAAATTTAACACATACCCATTAATCAAAACACAAAACTAAACAACAAAAACATACAAAGATTAACCTTTTTCATACCATAATGACAAAAAAACCAATTAAACCAACTATTTAACAATTTTAACACATACCAATTAACAAAAAACAAAACAAAACAACAAAAACATACAAAGATTAACCTTTTTTCATACCATAATGACAAAAAAACATAGAAAAAACAATTAAACCAACTATTTAACAATTTTAACACATACCAATTAACAAAAAAACAAAACAAAACAACAAAAACACATAAAGATTGAATTTTTTTTCATACCATCATAACAACACAAGCAACTGAAACCTTAGCAGCCTCAAGAACCATCAATTCACCAAAAGCAGCCATTTTTTTCTGCACCAATTCATAATTCATCACCTCCATGACAAAAAGCACAAAACTTTGGACTTTTTAGTGTGTGAAACTGAGAGGATTTGAAGGGTTTTTGTGACTAGGGTTTCAAAGGGTTTTGGTTTGTTTGGGTGAATAAGTGTTTTAGGGTTTTGTGAGGGGGTGATTTGTGAAATGTGGATAAGTCTAGGGTGGAATATTGTAAGTTTGTGATATTTGGTTTTTTTTTTGGATTTATTATTGTTTGAAATTTGAAAATTTTGAAAATTTCGAGATGAAATTCAAAATTTTGGTATGTTGCTGTCACGTCTATTTCAACCGGGTACAATATTTAGAGGTACAATATTTAAGGGCTGATTGAATAAGCTTAGAGCACACGGTGCAGTTGAGCGTCAGGCTCGTGTCGTGGGCAAAAAGTGATGTCACATCATTTTTTACTCGCACGACACCAAAACACTCCACGATGACATAACCCTCTCTCTGGTTAACACTAACATTCTCGTGTCGTCGTCACCCCACTACTTTTTTTTTTTTTTCAACAATTAATTAAAATAAACTTAAATTTTTCATTAATAAAAAAAAGTACAATCACTAATTAAAAAAAACACGAAATTAAAAAAACATAAAATAAAAATACAACTTAATACGAAAAAAAAATGCCGAATTAAAAAAAGAACACAAATACGAAAAAAAAAACTTTAAAAAAATACAACTTAAAAACTAAAATATTTCGCGCGCGCCTCGTCTTTGAGCTTCTCGATTCTCTCCACGTCTTGTGCACTTAATCTGGTAGTGTCGTATCGAAGGATTTGCAAATCTTCATTCCTTTTTGAAATGCAACCACTTCTAGTCTTGTCACCACCTCTCGGTCCAATCGTTCCTTTTTAGTTTCACGATCCGATAACATTTGTTGTTGTAGCAAATCGACCAATTGTTCTTTTTGAGACCCCGAAGTGGCGGATGAGCTTGTCGAGCGTTGAACCTTGGCCTTTCTTGGATCACCGGATGGACGAGGGATCTCATCGTCATTGAAAATATCCGGATCTAGATCGGCTATCTTCCTCGGGCCCGGCGTGTTCGAGTTGAATCAGGATTTTTCCATTTATACTTGTCTTTCAAAACAAGCCAAGCACTTTTGTGTGGAAACTCCTTGTTCCCGTTTTCATCTCGATACAAACTCATCACATGAGTCATCAAATCGTCTTGATTTTCGCCACTCAAAAGTTTGGCGTTTTCATAAAATGAATTAAACCTATGAACCTCGCGGTTTAAATTCGTCCACTTCCCGGTCAACATATTTTTGTTTCGAGGTTTAAAACCCTCATCCTTAAGCAGATCATTATACATATCCATAATTAGGTACCAAAACGAATCGAATGGTTGATCAGGTTAGACGAATAAGACGAATTCGGTAGTTGAGTAGTAAAAATTTGATTTTGAGGATCGGAAAAGTAATTGTTTAACCATTGATTCGGGTATTAGTTTGGATTTGGATTTTGACTCATGGTGGATAGAAAAAATATAGAAATTAGATGTAGAGAAGTATAGAAGAATGTGTGATATTTGGGTAAAATTATTAGGGATTTATAGGTAAAAAAAAGATGAAAAAATAGGGTTTTTTTCCCCTCATACGGTAAAAAACGGGCAAAAAAAATAGTCGTTACCCCCAACGGTTAAGCTTTTTAATTAAAAAAATAAATAAAAAATCATAACGCCACCCCATGGCGCGAGCCACGGTGTGGTTGGTTGCGCCATGGTGTCGCATCGTCACCCACGCCGTCGGCTGGTTGTAGCCAGCCCAAAGTCGACGACGCGAGGCACGGTACGGTTGACGCCGTCGTCGTCTCGCGCCGTGGTGGCCAGCCGAGCGACCAGCTACCGTACCGTGGCCTCTTAGGTTGTATTTAGCAAAGGCGTGACCAGAGATTAATATACCCATAATATATAAATCCAATCAACCAATCACAATTATCTATTTAAAAAAACATTTTCCATCAGTTTTATAAAAATTAAATATCTCACAAACGATAAATCGTCAAGCGACAAAAAATACACCATTGTAACAAGAATTAAATCATCTTTCTAACAATGAGAACATGTATAAACTTTTGACGAACTTTTTTTTTGAGAAAATCATATATGATTCGTATCAAGAATCATATATGATTTCAGAAAATCATATATGATCCGTGATACGAATCATATATGATTTTCTCAGACAAAAAAAAGTTCGTCGGAGGTATATACCTATGCCCCTCGTTAGAAAGATGATTTAATTCTCGTCGCGATGGTATGTTTCATTTTGCGTAACGATTAACGGTTTGTGAGATATTCATTTTTTTTTAAAATGATGAAAGTTGATAGATAAAAGAAATTGAGGGCTAATATTGATTTATTTGGTCTATAATAAAATGGTGGTTGTTGTACCTAATAATATGATGATAGATTAAAGAAATGAGATAGAAAAGATATGAATTTTAGAGAGAGAAAGTAGAGAGAGAAAGAGATGATTAACTTGTGAAATTAGATTTAGAATAATGAGATCATCCACCCTCCTAACATGCTAGGAGGGTACTTATATAGTTCACCCACATGCGGGCTCTCTAATGGACTATATATCTTTTGGGTCGGGCTTGAATAAATGCTTAGTACCTTAAAAGAGACCTTTTAAGCTAACCATCAAGCCCGTAATGTCACGACTATTTTAACTAATTATTACAAAATTCTAATAAATATTAAAAAATAAACCTATGATCGAACATTCTTGTTTGACTCAATATTTTGAGGCTAACAATCTCCCCCAATGTGAGGTCATCCCTCTTCGATAATTGGAGTTCAATGGAGATTATGAATTTCGTCATAAATGAGTCTTGAACGTGTAATTGTAGTGTTGTTCCTTCATGCTGTGATCTTTGAGCCTTTGTCGTTATCTTTCGACTTTGCCTTTTAAACTTGAGATCTTCAAATTATTCTTGACTTGTGTTTGCCATCTTGCGATCTTGTGTCTTCATCTACATGCTCATACTTTGCATAATCTTGAAAGCTTGCTAACACTCTCCCTTGAAGAGAAGTCATTCCTCTACATTAATTGATAAGGAAGATTTTGATCATCAGAGTTGCGGAAGTCTTTAGCTTTCTTGATTGTTGAATGTCTTTGGGCATGAGAATATGGTTTTGAATCTTTGATTTTGTTGAGTACATCGTAACGTCACCTTCTCGAGACAAAAACTTAGACACAGACTGAATGGCTTTGACATTTGTCTTAAATCGGTAGCGTTTTACCTCCGGTCGGTGAAGACTGTTGATCCCTTTGGTTGGATCTATATTCTATTAAGAATTAGTATAATAGTTTGTAATCAAACTAAAACACTTTGAGCACTCTTACTAACACTAAATAAGTTATGTGAAATCTAACTTATAAAGCACAGAAGAACATAATTACTTTTAACTATTCGATTCTCTTATTAATCGACTTGTATGAGGTACATGAAAGACATTGTACCTATGTTCCTTTTATAGAGTAAGGAACCCTATAAACCTTAGAATATTCTATAAAGATAACTATATCACAGACGATATACTATCAATATTCTAACTATTTAGGTATATCTCATAAGATATACTCTAACTATAACTATGACATATCTTATACAAAGATATATTCGTCCTAATCATCATAGCAGTACTTACTTTATAAGTAGCAGTACTTACTATGTACCGCGTTAACACTAACGGTACTTACATAACACTAACAATACTTGGAATACACTAACGGTACTTGACACTTAACAAATAATTCCCAACAATCCTCCCCTAAACAAGAAATGATAACTTGTTGTCTTCTTGTTTCTCTTGTACTGGATGTATTAAAAATACATGTTGTAGAAACTAGAAGGGGGGGTTGAATAGTTTCTAGTTAGTTTTTCAAAACATTTCGGCTTAATCCACTGTGCACGGTTCCTTATGTGTACCCGCGGTTCCTTATCAATAAAGAACCGCCGGTCCATTTATGGAACCGCCGACAGTGGACGAAACTGTTTATTACATGTTTAAACTTTGACAATCCTTTGTATCAAATTCTCGATCAAGCTTGACTAGATATGAGATGTGTTTGATTGAAAGATAAATACTACAAGTAGGTAAACACACAAACACATCAAATCAAGAGTACATCAAGCAATAGTCTAAACACTAAGCACACACGTACTAAGCATAAGCTTTTCCGCGACTAGGATGTTTAGACTAAGTGATGTACACTTGACCATAATCTAAACACGAAGCACACGCGTACTAAGCCATAGCTTTTCCACAACTTAGATGTTTAGATTATGAGATGCACACAACACACAACACAAGTATGCAACTATAAATACATCTACAAAGGTAAAGACATAAATGTAAAGGAAAGTACCGACACTATGATTTATAGTGGTTCGGTCACGAAGCTCCTCTTCGCCCTACTCCACTCCTCGAGTACACCTTACTCGAGAGTTACTTCACTAGTCAACAAACTCCTTAAGGTGGAGAAACCATACACAACGTCGCTTATCCAATTTCCGACTCTAAGCTAAAAGTCGAGTCCTAATCTTAGGTAGGACCAATCTACACAACGTCGCCCACTTCACCATTTAACGACGCAAGGCTAGATGTCGAGTTCTAATCGAAAGCTAGAACCAATCTTCACGACTCTTCACTTTGAAGCTAAGTGAGAACTTCACACAACACAACTACTAATCACTTTAAAGCTAAGTGAGAACTCACAAGACACAACCACATCACTTTAGAGTTTAGTGAGAACTACCTAGACACAACCACATCACTTTAGAGTTTAGTGAGAACTACCAAGACACAACCTAATCTACCCACTAGTTATGTTTTATGGCCCAACATAACAAACCTTGTGTTTTATGGCCTAAACACATAAACCATACAGATCTAAGCACACATCACTTAGATCTATAAGTCTAACACTATATCCAAGTACTAACAAGACTTGGATCTACACAACTAACACCTAATCCAAGGATACCCATCACTTGGATATTCTACCCTTACAAACACATCCAAGTGTACCCAACACTTGGATCTTCTACATATACATAGTAGGAAGACTAAAAACATAACTTAGATCCATAGAAGGAAAGATCTTCATCGTGTAGTGAACCCAACACATCATGGTAATGATAGTGTTCTTCTCTTTGCACTTGAGAGGATAAGGAGATTGAAGATTGAATCACATCTTAAACAAGATTAATAAAAACTAACTAATCAAGGATCTAAGATGGTTTTTGAAAGAAACTGTGCAAAAAGGGTTAAAAGAAAATCTGGAAATGATCCACTATTTATAGGGCAACATTGCAACGGTCAAAAACACCCGCGGTTCCTTATCTCTACCCGCGGTACCTTATCAATAAGGAACCGCGGGTTCCTTTAAGGAACCTCCGCGTCGGAGTCCGTGCAAATTTGTCCTTTAGTGGGGATATGCCATCTGGGGTAGTTTATACCCTCAAAGGATATTCCTTTAGCATATGGAATATGCCAAATTCAAATTTCCTTTTTTTTTAATAAAACATTTTCTTAAAAATAAAGTTAATTAAAATCTTTTGTCACATTTGATTAAAATGTGAGTTTTAAGAAAATATTAATCCTTGATCACTTAGTTAGGTTAATGACATGTTTGTACATACCTTGAGTGATTCATGCCGAATGCGGTCTTGGAGGTGTCGAGAGAAGTATACAAATGTATTCTTGAGTGATTACGAGTACCTTAACATTTTACATAATGTATTGCGAATTATACGTTTGTCATCAACAAAACACAAAGAGATTATATCGACAAAGCATCGTAATGTTTGCACTAACACATGTCTTCAGTCTTTTCTTCATCCTTGGATTGAACTTGGTAATTTGTTTTTGTATCCAACTGAATGTAGCCAAACACTTCAAATGTAGATCTTCTTCTGATAAGATAATCTTCAAACATTATAAGCATCATCTTTGTCTTCAAACTATGATCTTCTTGTGTCTTATAAACATTCATTCATCTTTGCAGCATCAGTTATTGTCTTCTTGAGTTTAGTCCTTTAACTCGTTGATCATAAATCTTTCTCTTGATTTGATGATAACAAAACCTTCTAAGTATTATATCTTTTAATACTTCTTTGCATGTAATCTTCATACCTGAAATAAAACAGTTAACAACAAACACCAATCTGTATTGGCTTCATGATTTTTAGCAAATCACCAGCTATCAACGGATTTGATAAATTCTTTACCAGTTAGCCGTACACTCCGGGAATAGCCAATACTTTATTCACAAAGAATAAGGTGTAATGAAAACCTTACAATTTTTGGTAAATTGTCAACCATCAACGGATTTGATGAAGTCTTTACCTAGTACCGTTTGTCTAGGACTATCCAACTCTTTGTCTCGAAACAAGGTGAGTTAGAACCATATAGTTTTTAGCAAACTATCAACTTTCAACGGATTTGATAAGTCTTTACCACAAACCGTTTGCTTATGGACTAGCCAGTTCTTATGTTGTTAGACATGGTGAACTGAGAACCATTTATGAAGTGTGACTGAAAGTCAAACACTTAAGATTCTTTCTCAGCTTCTTCCTCATCTTTCAAATCCTTGATTTGTTGTTTAACCATTCTGATCAACTCCAAAGCATCAACAGACTCTTCTGTAACTTCTAATTGTTGTTCTAACATCCTTTCCAACAATTTTCTTTTGAAGGGGTAAGTTTTCTCTTGCAGCATATAGTATGTAACATCATCTAAATCCAAAATATGCAATCCACATGACCTGTAATATCTCCAGTAACTAGGAACCTGATCCTCTAATACCTTCAGCATTTCTTGATCACAGTTGTGTGGCTCATACATAAAGAGAAATTCCCTATATAATAGTGATGCTTCAGTTTTACCTGCACTGGCTTCTTGAACTAACCTTAAAAGATCTTGAATATCTTGTGTGTCAAGAATGTGAAGAATATCTTCCAAAAGTCTGAATATTCTTATTGTGCCATCAGTTCTCTGAATTCCATGAGCTTCAAGTCCTTGATCTGTAGAGTAAATCCACTTAACAATGGATGCACTTTTTCAGAAAATCTCTCTATCAATACATTGATTTTCAAATTTCACCATCTTCAAGTACTTCCTTAAGCTCTCATCATCATCACTATCTTCTGTTGTAGTTTTAGCTCTCTTAGCTTTCTTCTTTAGCTTTGTTGAACTTTTCCTTTTAACACTCTAGGAAATTCCCTCAAGTTCTGTTGAACCCTCTTCCAAGCTTGTATGTACCGTTTCCTCAGTATGTACTGTTGTATGTACTATTGACTGTGTATGTACTGCTTGTACATTTTCAGTCTGAGCAATACCTTGAGTTTCAACTCCTGTATTCATTCTTTGAGCAGTCTCTTCCTCCCTTGAACTTACTTTCTCCTTTCTATTCTTCCTCACATAAGTGGTCTTGATAGGTAGAGATGTACTTGTAGGTTCAGCAGTACTTGGCTCAATTCTAGGAGTACTACCAAATTGTCTTTGTTGTTGCAGATGTTTCTTGAATTCTTCAACAACTTTCTTGTCTGCTTCAGATCCAATCTCAACAAAATTCAATTCAGTCCTCTTACTTTGCTCATACAAAGTCTTGATTTCTTCAAAAATTTTCTTGACAAGCTGAATATGAGTAAATTCTTTTACTTTCTTTAGAAAGTTCATCATCTGATTTCTAATCTGCATAGTAGTTGGAGGCTTAATCTTTTCTTTCCTTCTCTTTTCAGCAAAGAATCTTTGTTGCTCCCTTACCAGATCATCAATCAATTTTGATTTCTCTTCTTCATCATATGCATCTCTATCTTCAGCTATCAATGAGTCTGCAAGAATCTCACTAGCATGTATCTCAGCTTGAATCCTGTCATACTCTTGTATGTTCCATTCTTACTGTATCCTTTTAGCTTCTAGCAAATCTTGTTTTGCTGCAAGTTCTTCCTGCAATTCATTTTCACGAATTTGTGTTTGCATTCTATAAGCAAATTCCGCATCATGGTTTATTTGATTAAATCTGTACATGACTTTGTTTATATCATCATCCGAATCACTTTTATCTTCAGATTCTGACAATAATTGCTTCTTTCCCTTATCCTTTGGATTTATCTTAGGTAGCTTCTTCTTCAGCTTGGCAACTACTTCTTCATTAGCTAACTGTTGAATGACTATACCTTTTGTAGGGTGTGAAGCTTGAACTTTCTTACCTTGAATTTGATCCTTTGTGGCAAGAACTTCTTGTGTCTTTTTCTCCACATCTTCTTGCTTAGTCTTCTCAACTAAATTCTTCTTTAAATCAAGCAGCAATTGGGCTAAAGTCTCATTTTCTCCAAAAGAAGTTTGACTTTCTAGTGAAGGATGATCACCAACGGTACTTGCAATCGGCTTAGTTGACTTAGCAGTACTTGGGTCTTTAACAATGTCAGCAGTACTTGCATCTTCAACAATGTTGACTTCACCAGTATTAGACACACTTGTTTCTTCAATCACTTGTGTTTCCCCAGATACTCTTTCTTCTATAGAAGCCATCATATCAACTTGCACTTCTTCAGTCTTATCTGATTTATTGCTTTGTGGTGATGGAGCAGGAAACTGAATAGAAATTTCCTCTAACTTCTCACAGAAAGCACTCCAATTAGCTTGAAGTGGTGATTGAACTGATGGTTCTGGCTTAGTTGCCAATGTTTCTGCAAATTATGGCTCCTCTGGTTGATTTACCAACTTTTCTTGAACTTGTGGTTCCTCTAGCTGAGTTACCAACATTTCTTGAACTTGTGGTTCCTCTGGAGTAGGTTGTGGGTCTTGTTGTTGAATCTCCATATCTGAAGGTCCATCCACGCCAGTCTCTAAACCAGTTCCATCTTTATAAGTCCCCATGACATCTTCATCCAATTCAAAATTGATGTCTTTTCCATAGATCCTTGTTTGATTATCAGAAGAAGGTGATTGTTCTTCATTATTCCTTCCCTGTTTTTCATTATTCCTCCCCTGTTTGGTTGCATTCAGTTGCCTTTTCTTGTGGTTCCTGAATCTTTGCTTCTTGATTGCAGTTTTCTGAACAGATCTATATTGCCTCATCCAAGATGACACTCTGTTCCTTAACTTGAGTAGGCTAGCTTCCCATTCAGAAATTTTCTTGTCTTAAACAAGCTTTTCTTTCTGCAATACTTGTACCTGTTGGGACAAACTTGTACACAAAGCAGTTAAATTTGCAACATCCACCACCTCTGGTGCTTGTGCTTGTGGTGAACCACTAGCAGCAATAGAAGCAGCAGGTGTGTGGATCATCTCATCAGTGTTTGGCGGAACACCAACATTGTGAGAAGAAGATTGTGAATCTTCTAGAGAGTAGGAGCTCTGGTGAGAAGGAGTTTGCTGAGAAGCACTATCATTGCTAGGTTACTCACCTTCTTGATTGGCAGGTTGGGCTAACATATGAGCAAACAATGGTGTTATTGTTCCTGTAAAGGCATTGCCTTGTTTGGTCAAGAAAGAGAAAGTTCTCTTTGTGAATGAAGGAACATCCCATGTATAAGTTAATGCTGGTAGGTAAGGTATTTGGTCACTAACTAAAGTCTGAATGAATCTAGGATACATTAAAAACTTCTTAGTCCCTTCCAAATTTCTAGTCATGCCTTCAAAAATTAATCTTGAAAAATTAAAAACCCTATTATTTGTTAGACAAATACCAGCAGATGCCAATGCATCATGTATTTGATCAAAAGATGTACTTTTTGAACTTAAACAGTGAATAATAGCATGAAAAAGCAATTTCCATTGAGGTGAAAATAATGCTTTAAAGAAAGTAAGACTTTCCCTACCACCCCCATAGCCCATGACTGCAAGGCCATCATGAATCTCTGTATTATTAAGCATACTAAGTCTATTTTCGTCATTAAGTCTCAAACTTGCTCGTAGCAGTACCTCAGTGACATATATATTCCTATGATTCACCCTAGCCTTAATGCAAGGTTGATCAAAACTAGTACCTAACACAGCAGTATCCCAAATTTGTTCAACAATGGGTATAGAGACAACTGGACTTACAGTGAGTGTGAAGCGAACATGACTTCGAGATAGGAAACCAAGCATCTCATGGAAACCAAGAGAGTCATCATTCATAGCAAGATTCGCAACCAAATTATGCTTAGAGATTACTTGTAAAGCAGCCATTAGTATTTTTGATGATCGAAAGATTAGAGAGAAGGTTATAGAATCAAGAGATAAAAATAAAAGATTAGGTGAATCAATTGTGTAATTGGGGTAAGTATTTAAGTAAATAACAAACCCAAGCGCGAAGAAACCGCCAAATTTACAAAAGAGACCCTTAACGGTACAACGGACATGTAGCGGTACATGGAACATAAGCGGTACTTGGTTTTGTGCTAGCGGTACTTGGAGTGACAACGGTACCTCACAATTTTGACCAGTTCATGCTTTCCACTAGACATGTAACCTCTTTTATCTTTTTCTATAAACCTGCAATAACATCAAAAACACAAAAAATAGACTATACAATAAAAATTATAAAAATTTGTATAACTATTACCTCCCCTCAACATATGCAGCATGTTATTGGTTGAGCATACCAATGTGTGTCACCAAGAATTCGAATCTTTCTGCATCAAATGCCTTGGTCAACAAATCAGCTACATTGTTGTCTGTATGAATCTTCAAGACTTGAATAAGCTTTTTGTCATAAGCATCTCTTATAAAGTGATGTCTTATTTCAATATGCTTAGTCTTGGAGTGAAATACTGGATTCTTGACAATACATATAGTACTTTCATTATCAATGTAAATCTTGGTGTTCATGAAGTTGAACCCATAGTCCAACAATTGATTTTGAATCCAAAGTACTTGTCCATAGCAATGAGCAGCAGCTACATATTCAGCTTCAGTTGTAGAAGTAGCAACAATGGTTTGCTTCTTACACTGCCATGAAATGAGTCTTCTGCCTAGAAATTGACAACCTCCTGTTGTGGATTTCCTATCATGATTTGCTCCAGCATAATCACTATCTGAGTAGGCTTCCAATTCAAAGGTGGAATCTCTAGGATACCATAATCCTAAATTAGGTTGACTTTTAAGATATTTAAAAATCTTCTTCACAGCATATAGATGTGACACCTTTGGATGAACTTGGAATCTTGAACAGGCACACACAACAAACATTATATCTGGTCTTGAAGCAGTAAGATACATCAATGAACCAATCATTGACCTATAGAGATGAATGTCAACATCTTCTCCATGTTCATCTTTTGATAAATATTTCTTGGTTTCAAAAGGTGTGCTTGTACTCCTTGTAAGCTGTATCCATACATGAAAATTTCTTTAAGATTTCAACAACATATTTATCTTGACTGATAAATATTCCATATTTCCTTTGTTTGACTTGTAGTCCCAAAAAGAAAGTTAGTTCTCCCATAGAACTCATTTGAAATCTTCCTTTCATCAAAGCTTCAAACTCTTCACACCATGTCTTCTTCGTATAACCAAAAATGATGTCATCAACATAGACTTGAACTAGAATGATGTCTTTGGCATTTTTCTTGATGAACAGAGTTTTGTCAATGGTTCCTCTCCTATATCCATGTTGTAACACCTCATTTTGATAATGGAAATGTCACACGTAATTATGGCGTGTCATCAAAGCATACAAGGATAAATATATAAAACATTACATGACCATAGGGATAACCGGAATCAAACATCGGTTCCCAAACATAAGCCCAAAACATAATAAAGCAAAAGAAATGAATGAAAGACTACACAAGCATAAATATATGAAGGCAACAGGAAAAGAAGTCTCTAGCAGCTTCCATCTGATGCACGTCCTCCAAATGCTCGAGTCTTTCCTAAGGTACCTGCCGTTTTGGGACATGGAAAGGAAAGTAACGGCTGAGCAAAACACTCAGTGCACGGATATAGACATAGTATGAATGACTAAGCATAATAAAGACTTAATAGCAGCGGAAATGCATAAGTCCTGGAAAACCTGGAACATGTTCATAAAACTGGTTTTATAGTTTGAAAAGCCTTATGTTTATCTTATGAAAACAGTTTAACATATTTTACCATTAGCCAATATAGGTCATGAAAATCCACCGTGCATGAATACTTGGAGGGGTGACCTCATCATGCAAATTAGAGGGGCTGCCTCTAATCTAATATACTAGTTTTTGGGTAGGAGGGATCAGCTCCTTATGAAGGATGCAAGGCACACACCACATTCACCATGTAAATCCTGAATAAAACATGTAACTAGGATGCACCCATACGCCCCACATGATAAATATAATATAAATGGCCAAAAGCTGAAGGGACGCCACGAGCAATCACTCCGCCGTGGTGAAGTCATAACATCAGTGCCTCTAATGTTATGGTTATGGTACCTCCATAACTAGGTGAAACTGGTCATGCATGTATATGGCTATAGGTAATCTTAATTAAACATAAGCAATCAAACACGTAACTTATACTACGGGAAAACAGTTGGCTGCATACGGGGAATCCTAATAAGGAAAGAATGTCCATACTGAAAGGACGGAAATCCGTACCTTATGTCCAGTGAACGAGAAAGACGAACTGCGGGAATCCTACTTCCGAATCACTAGTGCTACATAAATACGTACATGAATAAGTATCTGCTTACTAAATACATAGCTGGTTTTATGTCATGTCTTAGCTTATTTTATGTGTTCTTACCATGTTTTACTGTTTTAAAGCCTTAAACTGTGTTAAATCTTATATTCTGTTTAATCTGATTAAGTATTTATGGTATTTCATGTGTTATTATACTCACTGTGTAATAATAAGTAACTTTCCAAAAATAGCAGGTTTCCTAAAATAGAAAGTTTCCAAAAATAGAAAGTTTTCAAAAATAGAAAGTTTCCAAAAATAGAAAGTTTCCAAAAATATATTTACTGCTTAAAATAGATAAGTTTCTAAAAATAGAAAGTTTCCATAAATAGATTAGCTGCCTTAATTAAATAAATTTCCATAAATAGATTAGCTGCCTGAAATAAATAAGTTTCTAAAAATAGCTGATTTCCATAAATAGATTAGCTGCCTTATTTAATTAAGTTTCTAAAAATAGGAAGTTTCCATAATTAGAAATAAGCTGGTTAAATAAGCTAAGTATATAAGCCTAAGTGTTTTTCATGATTATTTCTAAGTCATATGATATAATGTATAGTTTAATAATTATTTCATGTAATTTAATTAAACTATAGGTTATAATATTTAATTAAAGTATAACATGTTTTTAATTAAATAAGTTAAATACTTAGGTTAAAATATGTATTATTATATATTAATAATATAACCTAAGTCATGTTAATTAATTAATTATATCCATGGTTTTAAAATAATTAATTAATTATAAGTCTTAAATATATAAATACTTAGGTTAAAATAATTTCATGATCATTAATAATTAAATAACCTAAGTCATTTTATTAAATTAATCACATCTTTTATTAATTTAATTTTAACATAAGTTCATAACATAAAAACTAACATACACCATGAACCGGATCTAGGCTAAAACATGAACCGGACATGAATCGACACCGTACCCCGAACCAACTCGGGGTACCCCGTGTTTACCTTGCTGTCGTGGGACCCACACGCACCAACCAATACCATATGGTCTTGGTGGTGGTTGGCTTGGCAAACCGAAACCCATTCGGGTTCGGTTGCAGCCTGCGGCCAAAACAAACACCCCTTAAAAACAATCTTTTGATTTTATTAAACACCAACACATGTTAGATCTATGCTTAATTATTATGTTTTTGTAAAAACATCTCATGTTCATAATTTATAAAAAGATTAAATCAAAAGAAAATGTTTAAAAAGGTTTTACCGAATTCGTGGATCAAGAGGACGAAGAACAAACACGATCAATCACCAAAACTTCAAGATCAAAGATAAATATCACCTCCTTGTGGTGTTTTAGGGTGGCGGCACAAAGAAGAAGGGAAGGAGGGTTTTAGGGTTTTTTTCTAAAATCTTCTGTGAATGAAAAATGAGTAGTGAAAAATTATTTAGCCCCTTTTAGTGAAAAATTGATGGGCTAAGCCCATCCTCCCTCCTAATTTCGTGGTAATGGGGCCCCACAAGGGGTAACCCGATCATTTTCCGTGTCTAATTAATAAGTGTGTTCTTGTGTTCGTGTTTTACGTGTTTGTTCGTGTTTATTTGTGTTCGCGTTTTGTGTGTTCTCGTTAAATAATTACCGTGACCTAATATATTTAATTACGCTCGTAATAAATATATATACGTAATTAATAATAGTTCGTGTTTTAATTACGTTCATGATTTCATGATCGCATGTTCGTGATTAATTATCGTTAAATAATTATTACGTGATCGTGCATAGTAAATACTTATCGTGTTCTAACACGTACGTAATACGTAAACTCCTAACACGTAATCGTAATCATGCTATATTAGGAAAGTTTTAATCTAGTACGTACGATCCTAAGGGTACTATGCATGGTAAAAGCATGCGGGTTTTACAACTCTTCCCCCCTAAAAAGAATAATTCGTCCCCGAATTATAGATAACTAACTGAAAGAGAAACATACCCGAATCAAACTGAGAGGGTATGTAAGATAAATTAACGTGCAGGTGACCTGGCAGAAAGAACGCGGAACGTGACATGTCTTAAAAGGACATGGAACGTGACGTGGCTGAAAGGACATATCTAATTGATAAGAGAAAACGGATAAGAAGTCCAGATGAACTTGTCCGTTTCCAAGTGGCTTCCCTCTTGGAACGGTTCCTTATAAGATCTTGACACGAATGATAAGTCTTGGTCTACCTGACCTTGACTTGGAATACGAAGAAGTTCCTGGTTATCAACGTAAGTTAGATCCCCTAAATTCGATCGAGGGAATAAGAATTTACGTGTAAGAGTAACTGACACATTATGGTGCAAAACAATCCGACTTAACCGATAACTAGCAACGATGCGCAAGACATATAGAAACGTAGTACGTGAAAAATTTTGAACGTGATACGTGAAAAATTTTGAACGTGCTACGTGGAGATATGGCGAGTGTAGTATGAGTAAACATATCGTGATCCCTGATACGTGTAACATATCTTGATCATGATATGAGGAACGTGGAATGAACATGACATGTGAAACATATCGTGATCATAGAATATAATGGCGGTAACGACAAACGTTAGAAGGTGAGACATAGATTATGACGAGAAACGTCTATCTGAGGATAGGGAGTTATACTAAACTTGGGTCTGATCTCTCAAGTTCTTGCAAACTACCCATAATGAGAAAAGAAATGAACGTAAAATCGTAAACCAAAATACGATCATGAACGTGAATAGTGTCATGAACGCGAGCGCGAAAGCAAGGCGTGGAATTAGAACAAGGACGTGAAGTAAATAAGGAGCATAATTATGAATATTTGTCTGTCCTGATAACTGAGGAATTGCCAAGTGATCGGATGAGCCTTGGCTGGAACATGTCCGATCAATCTGTTGGTTCTGAAATCCTTGCGGATGTAAGGATTATGCAGATTTGATCAAACTGTTTGCAATAAACCAGATAGCATCATGCTTCTTCGGAGTTTGCGTTAAAATGGTAGCCAAAATCCGTGGAGATCTTGTCCCATTTCAATTCACCATTTCAGATGATGAAAACCATCCCAGTTTGTTGGTGTCCTATCTTAACCTGTTGGTATGTCAGATACCTAGATATGAACGTAACTGTATCTTGCTTCGTAGAACTTGATACGTAGGAGTTTGCGAAACTCTGAGCCTCTGAATCTAGACTTCTCCTAGCGTAGGATTTTCTAGAACACCTAATGTAGTGTAGAGTTCTCTCCTTTACGCCATAAGCAGAGTCATGGTAAGATTAACCATGTACATCCATGTGATCCAGCATGTCACTGTAATCAAACAGAAATGATATTGGAAAATTTTCCAGGGTGAAATTTCTCTTGTCATAGAATTTGCAACATAGTGCAAATATGGTCTTCCTGTTCTTCTTCTAGGCTTAAAGGAAATCAGGTTATCCTCAATGAAAACACTGATGAATTTGCTATGAGTTCATGGAAACTCATTATTATAATGTCGTTGGAGCATTGATGAGACTAATTCAAAATTATAAATCTAGCATGACCGAGTCGTGTACGAATAGCAGTCATGGACATGTCATGCTGTTTCATTCGTCACTGTTGGCAACATGATCATGAGTTCGATCTTGGAAAAGTGATTAACACCATACGGTTGATTGGACATGTTGTCAATATGTGGAGGAGAATAACGGTCATGAATGGTGATTTGTTTATGTCGATGGTAGTCGACACATAATCTCATGGTACCATCCTTCTCCTTGTAGGTTCTCCTGGAATGTATGGGAGATTTTGGAATAATCAACTGGCTATGCGTAGAAGACTTACGTGGTCGTGTCTTACTGACAGCTAGTAAATTTTAGCGACCATGGCTAACAACGCACATGCTTGTAAGCATATATAATTTGTACCGATTTTCCCGATGGAAAATCAAGCTGAATGTATTCAGGAGCCTGAACATTACTGTACATAATTATGAATCGTAGCATGGTGTGCTGTTCATAGTACATAATTAGGATAAAATTCATCTCGTGTCTGTCCGAGGGAATGCGTTAGAAGCTTGGATCTCATCATTAAGCTGAAGGAAAACCTTCGTATACGTGGGAATACGAAAGGCGTTCTTCATGGTCATGAATATATAAAGTATGGTGAAAGAATGAAAGTGACATCGGCAACGTGACAGTTCTCACTGATACGCCGATAATGGTATTGAAATTCTTGTGGCCTGATTAATAGATGGCACAACAAAATGGATATACCCTTGGAGGTACCCTGAATTTCTTAGAAATGTTTCATAGTTGGACGTGAGTCATGTGTCTTGACTCGTGTCTTGGAATTATAAGCATGACATATGTCTTGACTGGTGTCTTGACATGTGTCTTCAGAAAGTATACGTGAGACATGTGTCTTGACTGATGTCTTGACATGTGTCTTCAGAAAGTATACGTGAGACATGTGTCTTGATTGATGTCTTGACATGTGTCTCGAGATGTGAAACAAATATAACCACAGTATAAGGTTATTATGCCAGAATTGGCGGATCGGTTGGACTACTGATCATTTGTATGTCTGATCACGTCCGCGGCCGGAGCCTCGGTTGCGATTTCTAGGATAGTTTCTGTCATAGTAGTGGTTACTATCGTCCTGTCTGTCAGTTCCATGACGGTCATTCTCATGACCGTGATTCATGTAACTATTCAGCTGAGTGGTCGGCTGGTACCGGTTTGCACTCATATGGCTGAAATGACAGCTGAATGACGTATGACATGTAACTAAGAATTAGGGACAATGATTGATGGAAATCGTCTGATGGTGAAGCATCTTCTCGTCCAATTGCTTTGCTCCGACGCCTTTGTCTTCGTCTTGTAGGATCTCCAGGTTGTGAACAGCATCCGCATCTCGTAGCGTCTCCGAACGTCAACAACATCAACCTTTAGTAACATCTCCCAGTTATGAGCGGCATCAGCAATCTTGTAGAACATCAGCAATTGAAAATACGCCTGAGGTGATTTAGAATCGACTAGCGAATACTCGTGCAGTATTGCAAGTGAAATACACATGGATTTAGGTACGTGTAATACACATGGAATACGGTACATGAAGTACATGTTGAATGCACATGAAATGATCGGTATGGGGTCGATTTATCATGATCTAAAGAAAGTATATCATTTAAACGGTTAGGAAAACCATCATGATAACCTGACAATGCCAGTATATACCTCATTCTGGTTGCATAGAGAAACGTTAAAGTGTGGTTACACAAAATTCAACGATGATTTGCCTGACAGCATGATCAATGAAAACCAACCATGACTATCATGAAAGCAGAATTCAATGAAATCCATCAATGTCTTGCGGGACAACGTAAATAACAAAAGAGGCGTAAAACATAATCAACATGAAGACGGAATTATCATGAAGAAACATGAAACCATCTATCACGAAGAAATGTATAACATAATCAGCATGAAACTGAAGTTAACCATGACAGTATGAAACATACTTGACATAAAACATAATAACTTATGAGGGGACATGAAAAAAAAATTATGCCAATTTAAATCATGAGAAAAAATTTTATGCATGAAAACAGTGCATGAATGCGCACTGTAGTTTATAAAAACCTTTATATGTGCGAGGGGACGCCTATGGGTCGGTCCCAAAACAAAAGACATGGCGAGGGGACGCCTATGGGTCGGTCCCAAAATTAAAAGTTTCGATAAAAGCACATGCGACTAAATAGGGTCAGTCCTGTACCAACCATTACTTAGTCATAATCCCTGCAACAATGATACATGAAACATAAATAAATGAAACTCATATGTCAAAACTTATCAGAAAAAAAAATTTTATGTGACTAATTATGAACTACTGGGGTTCAGTCCACATAGCCACAGTTCACGAGGAACATTATGCATGAAACAATGACACATAACTAAATATGAATGACGGTTGTCCATCCATATTAGCAAAACAATATCGATGAAAACATCAAGGTTAAAACCTCAAGGTGCTGAAAACATCATGGTTAAAACAACAATGCGCTGAAAACATCAATACGTAGAATAATAGACGTTGGCTTAGGAAGTTCCTGGTGACTACCCACTAGTCACAGGTCGAGTTTTAGAGCCTACAGGTCGAAGCCTTGGCTCTGATACCATAATTGTAACACCCCATTTTGATAATGGAAATGTCACGCGTAATTATGGCGTGTCATCAAAGCATACAAGGATAAATGTATAAAACATTACATGACCATAGGGATAACCAGAATCAAACATCGGTTCCCAAACATAAGCCCAAAACATAATAAAGCAAAAGAAATGAATGAAAGACTACACAAGCATAAATATATGAAGGCAACAGGAAAAGAAGTCTCTAGCAGCTTCCATCCGATGCACGTCCTCCAAATGCTCGAGTCTTTCCTAAGGTACCTGCCGTTTTGGGACATGGAAAGGAAAGTAACGGCTGAGCAAAACGCTCAGTGCACGGATATAGACATAGTATGAATGACTAAGCATAACAAAGACTTAATAGCAGCGGAAATGCATAAGTCCTGGAAAACCTGGAACATGTTCATAAAACTGGTTTTATAGTTTGAAAAGCCTTATGTTTATCTTATGAAAACTGTTTAACATATTTTACCATTAGCCAATATAGGTCATGAAAATCCACCGTGCATGAATACTTGGAGGGGTGACCTCATCATGCAAATTAGAGGGGCTTCCTCTAATTTAATATACTGGTTTTTGGGTAGGAGGGATCAACTCCTTGTGAAGGATGCAAGGCACACACCACATTCACCATGTAATCCCGAATAAAACATGTAACTAGGATGCACCCATACGCCCCACATGATAAATATAATATAAATGGCCAAAAGCTGAAGGGACGCCACGAGCAATCACTCTGCCGTGGTGAAGTCATAACATTAGTGCCTCTAATGTTATGGTTATGGTACCTCCATAACTAGGTGAAACTGGTCATGCATGTATATTGCTATAGGTAATCTTAATTAAACATAAGCAATCAAACACGTAACTTATACTACGAGAAAACAGTTGGCTGCATACGGGGAATCCTAATAAGGAAAGAATGTCCATACTGAAAGGACGGAAATCCGTACCTTATGTCCAGTGAACGAGAAAGAAGAACTGCGGGAATCCTACTTCCGAATCACTAGTACTACATAAATACGTACATGAATAAGTGTATGCTTACTAAATACATAGCTGGTTTTATGTCATGTCTTAGCTTATTTTATGTGTTCTTACCATGTTTTACTGTTTTAAAGCCTTAAACTGTGTTAAATCTTATATTCTGTTTAATCTGATTAAGTATTTCTGGTATTTCATGTGTTATTATACTCACTGTGTAATAATAAGAAACTTTCCAAAAATAGCAGGTTTCCTAGAATAGAAAGTTTCCAAAAATAGAAAGTTTTCAAAAATAGAAAGTTTCCAAAAATAGAAAGTTTCCAAAAATAGAAAGTTTCCAAAAATAGAAAGTTTCTAAAAATAGATTTACTACTTAAAATAGATAAGTTTCTAAAAATAGAAAGTTTTCATAAATAGATTAGCTGCCTTATTAAATAAGTTTCCATAAATAGATTAGCTGCCTGAAATAAATAAGTTTCTAAAAATAGCTGGTTTCTATAAATAGATTAGCTGCCTTATTTAATTAAGTTTCTAAAAATAGGAAGTTTCTATAATTAGAAATAAGCTGGTTAAATAAGCTAAGTATATAAGCCTAAGTGTTTTTCATGATTATTTCTAAGTCATATGATATAATGTATAGTTTAATAATTATTTCATGTAATTTAATTAAACTATAGGTTATAATATTTAATTAAAGTATAACATGTTTTTAATTAAATAAGTTAAATACTTAGGTTAAAATATGTATTATTATATATTAATAATATAACCTAAGTCATGTTAATTAATTAATTATATCCATGGTTTTAAAATAATTAATTAATTATAAGTCTTAAATATATAAATACTTAGGTTAAAATAATTTCATGATCATTAATAATTAAATAACCTAAGTCATGTTATTAAATTAATCACATCTTTTATTAATTTAATTTTAACATAAGTTCATAACATAAAAACTAACATACACCATGAACCGGATCTAGGCTAAAACATGAACCGGACATGAATCGACACCGTACCCCGAACCAACTCGGGGTACCCCGTGTTTACCTTGCTGCCGTAGGACCCACACGCACCAACCAAGACCATGTGGTCTTGGTGGTGGTTGGCTTGGCAAACCGAAACCTATTCGGGTTCGGTTGCAGCCTGCGGCCAAAACAAACACCCTTAAAAACAACCTTTTGATTTTATTTAACACCAACACATGTTAGATATATGCTTAATTATTATGTTTTTGTAAAAACATCTCATGTTCATAATTTATAAAAAGATTAAATCAAAAGAAAAGGTTTAAAAAGGTTTTACCGAATTCGTGGATCAAGAGGACGAAGAACAAACACGATCAATCACCAAAACTTCAAGATCAAAGATCAAAAATCACCTCCTTGTGGTGTTTTAGGGTGGCGGCATAAAGAAGAAGGGAAGGAGGGTTTTAGGGTTTTTTTCTAAAATCTTCTGTGAATGAAAAATGAGTATTGAAAAATTATTTAACCCCTTTTAGTGAAAAATTGATGGGCTAAGCCCATCCTCCCTCCTAATTTCGTGGTAATGGGGCCCACAAGGGGTAACCCGATCATTTTCCGTGTCTAATTAATAAGTGTGTTCTCGTGTTCGTGTTTTACGTGTTTGTTCGTGTTTATTTGTGTTCGCGTTTTGTGTGTTCTCGTTAAATAATTACCGTGACCTAATATATTTAATTACGCTCGTAATAAATATATATACATAATTAATAATAGTTCGTGTTTTAATTACGTTCATGATTTCATGATCGCATGTTCGTGATTAATTATCGTTAAATAATTATTACGTGATCGTGCATAGTAAATACTTATCGTGTTCTAACACGTACGTAATACGTAAACTCCTAACACGTAATCGTAATCATGCTATATTAGGAAAGTTTTAATCTAGTATGTACGATCCTAAGGGTACTATGCATGGTAAAAGCATGCGGGTTTTACACATGTTCTAGCAGAAAATTGGATAAAGTGGCATACCAGGCCCTTGGAGCTTGATGCATCCCATAAAGTGCTTTGATAACTTTGTAGACTCTATTGGGGAATTTAGGATCTACAAAACCTGGAGGTTGTGAGACATATACCTCCTCTGAAATAGTACCATATAGAAAGGCACTTTTCACATCCATTTGATAGACTATAAATCCCATATATGATGCAAAGGCCAAAAATAACCTAATGGCTTCTATCCTTGCCACTGGTACAAAAACCTCATCATAGTCTATCCCTTCTTCCTGTCTATAACCTTGAGCAACAAGTCTTGCCTTGTTCCTCACAACAACCCCTCTTTCATCCTTCTTGTTCCTGAAGACCCATCTAGTACCAATTACTCTTTTACCTGAGGGAAGATCCACAAGAATCCAAACCTTTTGTAGCTCAAATTGTGTTAATTCTTCTTGCATGGCATCTACCCAACTTTCTTCATCAAGAGCCTGAGAGATATTTTTGGGCTCTACTTGAGATAAGAAACAGGCAAACAAACAATGCTGAGTATCTTTATGATTTGTTCTCTACTGTTGTTTGACATAACTCACTAGTGCATGAGTTTCAAAATTGGTTTGCAGTTGTCTTCTGGTTTGTACAGCAGATTTTGGATCACCAATAATCTGTATAGCAGGATGGTTGTTGTTGACTTTATGAGTGGGAATAGAACTGACTAGAATTTCTGTTTCCAAATTGTTGAAATCAGTTACTGTACCCTGCTCATCATAGGAAGCTTTGGAGAAGATTCCTTCAGCTGGACTGGCATATAAGTCTTCATCGTCCAATGCTTGCAAAATCTCTTCTAGTAAGTCATCAGATTTAGCAGATTTTGACTTAGCAGTACTTGTAGATGAAGTACCGCTAGGTATAGTATGTACTGTTGAGTGTTGTGACTCAAAAGACTCTTCTCCTGAATGCTTATTAGCAGATGTAACATTCTTTTCTTGATCTTGAAGTCTCTGAAGCTCCTGGGAGGCTTGATCATCATTTGATGGCATGGTTTGCTTCTTGGGAGTTGCAGACATGGGAGTAACAGTAGGCATGTTTGTTACATAGATATGAACATCTTCATCTGATGAAGAAACATCTTCTTGAGTACCTACATTAGATGCACTTGACTCCTCACCTGCATTGTTAGTTTAACAATCCTTTTGCAAAGAGTAGTAATCCATGGAGTTAGTTAGATAATCCAAATCAAACATCCAAGCATAACCTATTCCTGAAACATTGGGTTTATTTTCTAAGAAATTAACATGATCATTTTCTTCAACTTTCTTAGTTGCCAAATTGTAAACCCTATATGCTTTACTTTGCAATGAATATCCTACAAGATATCCTGGATCAGACTTTCCATCAAACTTTCCCAGATAATCAAGAGTATTTAGTATGGACACATAACACCCAAAAGGTTTTAAAGGACTTATGTTTGGCTTTACATTAGTCAAGAGTTCATAAGGTGTTTTGTTTTGAGGCTTAGTTACTAGGACTCTATTTAACACATAACATGCAGTATTGATTGCTTCTGCCCAAAAGGTATTTGGCAAAAGTGAATCAGCCAGCATAGTTCTAGCAGCCTCAGTTAATGTCCTATTCTTCATTTCAGCTACTCCATTCTGTTGTGGAGTTCTAGGATTACTATATTGTCTCTTAATTACTTTAGACATACATAATTCATCAAAATCAGCATTCTTAAATTTTGTTTCATTATCAGTCCTAATGATTAAAACCTGTTTAGTGAACTGGTTTTCAACTAAAGTGATAAAATCCTTTAGTTATTCACTTGTTTCACTTTTAAGGGCTAAAAAGAAAACTCAACCGAATCTACTATAATCATCAGTTATGACTAGACAAAAGGTCTTATGGCTAATGCTTCTGATAGAAACTGGACCAAATAAATCCATATGCAAGAGATGCAAAGGTTTTGTCACAGTGTTTACAGTCTTGGTCTTACAAGAGGCTCTATGTTGTTTACCTTTTTGACAAGCAGCACATGTGAAATCATTTTGAAAAGATTTGTTAGGTAGACCTCTAACCAAATTCCTTTTTACCAATCTATTAAGATTCTTGAAATTCACATGACCTAACCTTCTATGCCATAAGTTTGACTCATCTAAAGAAGCCTTAGCTAGCAAACATGTAATACCACATGTTGGAGTAATAGTATGAAGATTAAAGGTGTACATATTTTCTTGCCTGGGTACGTTAAGCAGTATTTGAGATTCCTTGGGCATCTCAAAGTCATTGGACAACACCAAGCAGTCTTTGTCTGTAAATAGCACCTTGTTCTTCTTATCACACATTTGTGATACAGAAAAGAGATTGAACTCATTCAATTCTTTTACAAAGAAGACATCTTCAAATTCCAACTTTCCTGTGTTGATTTTCCCTTTGCTAGTGATTCTACCTTTGCTACCCCCAAAGGCTACTGGACCTCCTCTGAATTCTTCAAATTCAGCAAGAAAATCTTTGTTCCCTGTCATGTGTCTTGAGCATCCACTATCTACAATTCCTTTATCTTTTAATGCATCAATGAGATGCCCCTGCACACAAATAAAACTCATTAGTTTTTAACAAGGACCCAAGCCACATTTGGCTCGGATCTTGTGGGACCTACACATTTAAGAGTTTGTACTGAAGCATTTCCAGTAATGCTACTTTTACTCTTATACTTCATGGTTTCATTTATGTAGTCAAATTCATAGGGTGACTCTATGTGTTTTGACTTCTTTGACTTAAGTACTGCTTTAGCGGTACTTGCTTTAACACATGGTATATCTCTTTTAGGAACCCACATTTGTACTGGTTTGTTCTTGTCCTTACTTTTAGGTGTTTTAACTTTTTCAAAAACTTTCTTAGAAGTCTTGAAGAACATTGGTTTTACAGACTTGAAACCAACAGTACTTGAGTTTGGTCTAGCAGGACTTGTAGGTTTAGACTTGCCAGTACTTGATTTACCAGACTTTAAGGATACAAGTCCTTGCTTCATAAGTATTGCCCTAGGAACAAAACTTTTGGTAGGATTATTTTTAACCTGTTTAACTACCCTTGTGTGATCAAACTTAGGTTTGTCATCTTTAAGTTTCTATTTCCTATAACCCTGTGCATTTTTCCCATTACTGTTTTTCATGACCCTTTGTGTAGCCTTCTGTTTCACAATTTTATCTTCATGTAATGTACAGTCTTTGATAAAATGACTTAGACTACCACAAACATAACATCCTTTTCTTCTTAAAGAAGACCCAAAAGGTTGTTTTGACTTTACTTTTTCAAAACCTAGCCCACCCCTTTTGGTTTTAGTATGTTGTTCATTGTTTTCCAATATCTTGCTAGGAGTTTTTACCTGCTTGGGAGCAGAACTAGTCTTAGATTCCTCAGGAACAAAGTTGTTCATTAAAGGTGGATAAACAATATTCTTGGTCACATCAGTATTTTCTTGAGACACAATATTATTAATCTTAGGTTCTTCTGACTCTATACTAGTATCATTACGAGAGGGCATGAAAATTCCTGATACTGGTGGAGGAACTGCCTTCATTCCTTCAGCATATCTATCATTTTCAGGTGTATCATCTACCTCACTAGAACTATCAAAAATCCCTTTTGATAAGTCTTTGTTAGTTAAGGTTATCCAAGGTTGATCCTCAATATATCCTAGGCCTGTTTTATCATAATACCCCATTTGTGAATTAATCAATCTTCCCAATCCCTTATAGGATTGTTGCCAATGACTAATCACTTCCCTCTTATTACAAAGACTGGTTTTTAAAGCTTCATTTTCTGAATTTATTTTTAAAAGTTGTCTTTCAAAAGCTTTTATTTCCACATCTTTTTCTCTCATTTGAAGAGTCAAAATTCTTATTTTCTCTTCATAGTTTTGTTGCGCCTTTTTGTACAAAACTATATTTTCTTCTAATTTAACAACACCCTGTTTGAAAGCCTCTACTTCTATAGTGCATGTGTTAACCTTTTGATATTGTTCCTCTAGTTCTACTTTTAGACTATTAAATTTAAGAATACAATCTTTAGAACAAGGATGTACCTCAGTATCTTCATGTGAGAGAGCCATTAATCCAAGCTCTTCTTCTTCTTCTGCCCAATTCACCACTCCATCTACAGTAACCAATGCTTTGGTTCCTTTAGGACTCCTGCTGTTTCCTTTTGGAAAGCTTTCAGTTATTCTTGGACTGGTTCCATAGCTGTTCTTGGACTTCTGATTGCTAGTCTCAGCTTTATCTCTATTGTATTCTCTTGCAAAGTGTCCATTCCTTCCACAGTTATAGCATTCAACTTTAGACTTGTCATATCCTAATGGCTCATTAGGATCAACAGTCATTTTTCTTCCAGTCTTCTTGAAGAACCTATTAGATCTTACTGACACCATAGCAGCTTGCCATTTAAGATCCATCTCTTCAACATCAGCATCATCTAGTTGGAACAAGTTATTGAGAGTTAATCTTGGCATGTTGTCTTGTCCAACAAAGAATGAGAAGGCATCATTGTCACTAAACAATGGTGAAGACCTTCCATGTGGATTTTGAGAGATCATTGGATTGCTTTCAATACTTTGTGGGTAAGTACTGCTTGTAAGTCCTCCAACGGTATTTGTGAAGTATGTACCGCTGCTAGATCCACTAGCGGTATTTTGAAAGTAAGTACCGTTGTTCCCATCTGACACAAAAGCCAAATTAGACTTTGAAGCAGTTGTTGTCTTTACTTTAGTGTCTTTCACATCCATCTCATATACTCTAAGATTGTTGTAGAGATGATCAAACGGAATTGTTTCCAAATCACCTTTTGTGATGAAGTGCATAGCCATTGCTTTCCACTCTGGTGGAACACTTCTTAAGAATTTTAGATTAGCTTCTTCATTAGGGATTACTTGTCCATAAACTGCTAACTGAATAAGCAACTTGCTGAACCTTCCATATCCACCATGTATTCCCTCTATACTGATAATTGAGAAGTTATCAAATTCTTGCTTAAGAACAATCTTCTTAATTTTCTTAGATTTGTCATTGCCTCCAAATCTAAGTTTTATAGCATCCCACATAGCTTTGTCATCTTTATAATGATGAAAGCTTGGTAGAATGTCTTCAGAAAGAGCCATAGTCAAAGCAGTTCTGGCTTTTCTTTCTCTGATCTCTGCTTGTATCTGCTCAGCAGTCACAACAGGTAGAACATAGCATGTACCGTCTGGCAACCAGTGTAGCTTCTTTGGTGTGTTACTATTCTTGATAACTTGCCACACAGTATGGTCTGTGTGATTCAAGTAATGTTCCATCTGCATAGCCTAAGTCTCATAATTGTCACCTTTGAGAACTGGGAGTTTAACAGCAGACATAGTATGAGAAGGTGTTGGTGTAGAGGTACCTACAACATTCACGACTTAAGCACCTTGTGCTGGTGCAAGATGCACAACTTGTGGTTGTCCTTGTTGAATAGGATCAGGGATCTGAGCATCATCCAAGTGAGCATTATCACCATCTGGTTGAGACATTGAGATTCGGTATGTGTGGAGTGTATGGGGTCGTGTTCTTCTTTTTCAGAGTTTCTCAACAAGCTCTGATAACACTTGTTGATCCCTTTGGTTGGACCTATATTATGTTAAGAATTAGTATAATAGTTTGTAATCAAACTAAAACACTTTGAGCACTCTTACTAACACTAAATAAGTTATGCGGAATCTAACTTATAAAGAACAGAAGAACAGAATTACTTTTAACTATTCGATTCTGTTATTAATCGACTTGTATGAGGTACATGAAAGACATTGTACCTATGTTCCTTTTATAGAGTAAGGAACCCTAGAAACCTTAGAATATTCTATAAAGATAACTATATCACAGACGATATATTATCAATATTCTAACTATTTAGGTATATCTCATAAAATATACTCTAACTATAACTATGACATATCTTATACAAAGATATATTTGTCCTAATTATCATAGCAGTACTTACTTTATAAGTAGCAGTACTTACTATGTACGCGTTAACACTAACGGTACTTACATAACACTAACAGTACTTGGAATACACTAACGGTACTTGACACTTAACAAATAATTCCCAAGAAAGACCGTTACACGATATTAAATATCGTACCTGTGATTAGGTAAATTCAATCAAGAATCTCCTTGACAGGGTTTCGCGGCAGTACTAGCCGTTCTCTTTACTCGACCGTCTCAAAGCAAGACTACGAACATAAAGAGTGAATCAATTGGATAAATATCCGCTTGATTAAAGTCGTCAATTCAAATTCCTGGAACAAGTTGATTCATTAAGAATCTTACCATTGTTGCTTTCCAGTTGACACAAGCTTGATTCATAAGAATCTCGCAAGTTACCTACCGTAGCGCTGTTTGATGTTGACGCTAGAAGGATTTCCATTCGTTACTGTGAATATTAATGAATATCACTCTGAATGTTCTGGCATGACCATAAAGATATTGCGTAGAAACTTGAAACGAGTTTGAATCAATAAATAAACAAACCACTGTTGCTTTTCAGATTTACATATGTTCAATTCATAAAGAATCTTACACATGACCTACCGCAGTGCTGTTTGATGTTAACACTGGAAGGATTTCCACTCATCATTGTAAACGCTATGTAGTATCACTCTGAGTGTTCTAGCAATATCGCAAGGATATAGCGTAGGACTCTCTTGATCGTCATCCGTGTGTCCTATTGAGATTTGATTGATCTCTTGGCTCTAGACTCAATTTGTGCACTTTTAGTAGTCGGAGGTTGGAGCAGATGCCACCTATTCAATATCAACTATCTCGGAGTGAGAAAGTCAATATAATTCGTGTTGATCTTCGTGACAACAAAACAAACTTCTTTTGAGAAAAACCTGAGTTAGCGGGGGAGGGGTTGTGCATTACATCACTGGGTCCATGATGCGTTGTCTTCATGATGTGTTGACCCGGTTTCTGCCTAAGTTGTATGGAGGGCTAATTTCTTTACACCCTTTATCCTTACATTTCCTTTTCATTCTTCAACCCCTTCAATTCTTACCAAGACATCATTACTAGCACCTTCTTGTGATTGTTCCAGTGCTAGCACCAGTACTTAGTCTGCATTCAGCTACGTTCACATTCTACTCCAAATTTCCTAAGGACTTCTAATAATCTATTGGATTGTCCCTGGGAAGATCCCTCCGGTTCTGGTTGGATCATAGGACTTAAACCTAACCACCCTTTTGACACCAATAACGTCGTGAATTAAAGATGTTGTGGGTATATGATCGTAACCATGAGTGCTTGAGTCTTTAGATCACATTTTAATCACATTTTCTCCCCTATCTCTAATATATAAAGTCGTTTGATATTAGAGATACCAAATTTGATTAAAATATATTTAAAAATAGTCTTTAAAACTTTCGGGAGAAAAATATGTCAAACTTAGCATGAATTTGGAACACTCCCCCTCAAAAATTGATCCAATGGAATTGTCATTACGAGGATATGATCCACATTAAAATTTTGAGGATAGGAGTTGTTGAACACACAATTTTTGAAAGATTTTGAATATCATTGAGAAATTCTTGAAGAAATTGTGTTCAACGCTTTTTGAAAAATCAATTCTTTTTGGCGAAAAGGTTTTTCTAAAGCATAATCTTGAGTTCATAGACTTGGAATGTCTTGACGAATCCACTCAAGTGTAAGAAGATTTAACTTCTTTTTCTAAGGGTAAGGGCACGAAAGCGTACACTCCCCCGTGAATTTAGATCCGGGTTGCAATATGAAAGTGATTACAAGCCATTGTGTTGAGCTCAAAACGTTGAATGTTTTGTGACAAGCTCAACCCGAGATAGATTGCTCTACCCGTTGTTGGAAATATTATCCAAAAGAGACAATTTCCTTTATAAAAGATAGAAATGACATGTTTTGAAAAATATTTACAACTTTCATTCGAGCTTTATGTACACGCCCGTGTCGTTATTGAGCGACATTTCTAGGTACGTCCATATTATCGATACTGAAAGACATGTCGAGAAGAATCTTTTTGGATTTTCAAAGATTTTTAATTTTGTATTTTGCTTTTTCATTAATATTTACAGGCAGATGTTTGATAGATGAATCAAGCAGGCTTCTTTGCCAGAATCTCCAGTTCTGCTGGAGTCAAACATCTCATACCAATTTGCCTAACTAGATACACAAACCTCTCTTTCGAAACAGCTTTTGTAAACAAGTCAGCTAATTGGTAATCAGTTCCAACAAAATATAGTTCAACAATACCCCTTTCAACTTGTTCCTTAATGAAGTGATATCTGACATCAATGTGCTTTGTGCGGGAATGCTGTATCGGATTACAGGAAATGGCTATGGCGGACTTTGAGTCACAATACATAGGTACTTTATCAAAGTGGAAGCCATAATCCGTGAGTTGTGTTCTCATCCATAGAACTTGAGCACAATACGCAGATAGAGACACATACTCCGCTTCGGCTGAGGATAATGATGTGCAATACTGCTTCTTGGAAGACCATCCCACAAGCTTATCTTAACCTAGAAATTGTGCACCACCAGAAGTACTTTTACGTGTATCAAGACACCATGCATGATCAAAATCTGAATAGGCCGTTAGAAAGAAACCGGTTTCCCTCGGATACCAGTGTCCCATGTGAATGGTATTCTTAAGGTACCGAAAGATCTGTTTAACCTCCTTGAGGTGCTTTTCAGTGGGTCGTGCTTGATATCGTGCACAATAACACGTAGCATGTGATATATCTGGTCGGCTTGCTGTTAAGTACACGAGGGAGCCGATCATGGAACGATATCTCGTTTGATCTATGACATCTCCCTCCAAATCAGCATCTAGGGATGTGGTTGATAATGGTGTCCCAACATGATGTCATACCATGCTTTTTGATTATCTCTTTACAATACTTAGCTTGGTTAATAAAGATACCACTTGGGGATTGGTGAAATTGAATTACTAGAAAGAATTTTAGTTCGTCCATCATTGACATTTCAAATTTGTTGTGCATTACTTTTTCAAACCATTTTGAAAGTTTTGGGTTTGTAGACCCGAAAATAATGTCATCAACATAAATCTGCACAAGTAAAATGTCATCCCCATATTTATAAGTGAACAAAGTTAGATCAAGGGAACCTTTTGAGAAACCTTTGAAGACCAGAAATTTCGAGAGCTCATCGTACCACGCCCTTGGAGCTTGCTTGAGTCCATAAAGTGCTTTGTGGAGACGACACAACTTGTAAGGATAATGAGGATTGACGAATCCTTCCAGCTGCGTGACATAAACTTCTTCCTTCAAAGGACCGTTAAGAAAGGCCGTCTTTACGTCCATTTGATAGATAGTGAATCCCTTATGTGCGGCATAAGCAAGGAAAATCCTGACCGCTTCCATTTGAGCTACTGGTGCAAATGATTCTTCAATATCAATACCCTCTTTCTGTCCATACCTGATACAAGAGATTTTGTAGGGGTTCAATTAAGTTCTCGGTATCTTCTCGAATCGATCATGGTTCAAAGTGGAATAGTTGTTCTTGGTTACTAAAAAGGGGTTTGGTTTTCTATTCTACTAGAAAGGTTTAAAAGCACAAAGATCTAAAATTAAACTAAAGGCAGTTAATAAAATAAGACTGAAATTGAATTAAAATTAAACAGTAAACAGTAAAATACCCTTACTTGCAAAACAACTGATTCGGAATAATTCTATTGATCCGGAATAATTAGCTCATCCGGAATAATTGGACTCATGCGGAATAAAATGGTTCATGCGGAATAATTGCTCATTCGGAAGATTTGCTTCATCCGGAATGACCCTTCATGCGGAATAAAACTGCTTCATTCAGAATAAAGACTGATTCGGAATAAATTGATTCGGAAAGATTGCTCATGCGGAATATTGTTGCTCGTTCGAAATAAAAACTCATCCGGAATAAAAACTGATCCGGAATATCACTTCGTTCGGAATAATAAAACTGATTCGGAATATTTAAGAGAAACCTTGATTCGCAATATAACTACTCATCCGGAATATTGATTATTCCGAATGAACACTCTGATTCGGAATAACTGAATGAAAAATGTTGGTTCGGAATATGGCTTGATCCGGAATATCTTAGAGAAAAAACCTTTATTCGGAATATAACTAAAAATGCTTCATCCGGAATAAATATTGAAATGCTTCATCCGGAATCTGGGTAACTGAACAGCGAAGAACAGGGAAAACAATAACACACGAATTTAACCAAAATCCACCAAGTTTTTAACCAAAACTTAAACAAAACTAACCACGAATCATCTACTAATGGTAAACATCAAATCACATCAACAAAAACACAAAACCCACTTACTTTTGAAGATTAAAATCAACCAAATTAAACTTTAAAACTTAGAATCAATAAGAGAAAGATGAACAAGATTAAATGAAAGATGGTATTGAATGATTAATGTTAAACAAATAAAAGGGAAGATTAAAGCTTACAAGATCTTGGATTGAAAAATGAAAATCACCAAACACCTTAAGGGTGTTGGTTCCCTACGAATGAAAAAGAAAGAAAACTGGAAATGAAAAAAACTAAAAACTAGTCTAATGTGTGGGAAGGGATCTCTATTTATAGGCCTAGTGGTTGGTTGGTGAGTGAGCTTTCTTCTTTCTTTTCGTCTTCGCGTCTTTTCAATAAAGTTGACGTTTTCGATTTCGATTCGGGATTTGTCGACGAATAAATTCAACTCGTCTTTTAATTTCTTCGTTTAATAGACTTGAGTTCTTCGACATATGTAAATCTTCCATCTCTGGTCCTTTTCTTCGATAAATCTTCAAATAGGCCCATTGGCTTCAAATCTTTTGCATCTCTTGGACAATAGACTTCGTCTTGAGTCTTTTTCTTCGATAAAACTCGTGCAATCCCGTGTTTTCTTCAATAATTATCCGGTTGGCTCTGAAAACACAACAAACACACAAACCACGTATAATTCCAAACAAATGACATTAAATACGCGTTTTGGTCTTGTTTTAGCAAGAAATAAGTGGTAAAAGGATGGGTGTTTTCACACCTATCAAATCCCCTACACTTAACCATTGCCATGCCCTCATGCAATGCTTAGTGATAAAGCAAATTTACACTTTTCTCATAATCAATCAACCTTGGCCTTATTAACAATAACCACTACTACTAAAGAGATATATAAAAGCTTGAATGAAACAAAAGGGCTAGAAAACTATTTTCACTTGAAAATAGCTACATGGAAATAACTTGCAAAGAGATCTAAGACTTACATTAGGGATTTGGTGCTGCGAAGATTTATCACCCTCAAGTTTCACGTTCCCCAAACTAAGCTTAAAAACGAGATCATTGTTATTATAAGTTAGCAAAACAAACACTTACACGCATGGCTTAATTATATGCTTAAACTCCCTTATTCCTAGGTGTATCTCTTATATTTTGTTTTTGTCTTAGAATGATCATGAAGATGCATTTTTGGACTTATTTCGATAGTTTATTTAGGCTGAAAGCAAAGTAGGACGATTTGATTAATAGTTAGCTAAAGGACAAAATCTCTTAAAACTGCTTCTCGGGACCTCAAAAAGTTCATATCTTGGCATAACTCGCTTCACGATTTGAGACCTTTCTCGGGCCGATATTTGGCATGTACTTCATACTTCATATCTTGAGAGACGTTCTTGAGATAATGGTCTTCTCTTCGTTAATAGAGTTTCTTCACTTGGAGACTTTTGAGGGATACTCCAACTTTGTTGACCACGACTTCATCATTATTTTCGTTAATTGGGATTTTGAGATACAACGATCCGCCTCCTTTTCGGACTTGGATCTATTTATCCTCATACCTTGTTAGGGTCTTTTCGGATAGACTTCTCCATGATCTTTATGGGAGTTGATTGCTTTTCGTCGTGAGTCTTGATCCTTCATATTGATTTTGGGAATAATGCTTTTCACATCACCTTGGATCTTTAGCAATAAAATGGAATCCTCATGCCTTGTTAGGGCCTTTTCGGACTCGCCAATCTTCACGCCCCGCTTCATTAGTTATGCCTTGGCTATGAACTCTTATCATTACCGAGCAACTTTTAAACGATCTTGGGCTAGAAGCTAAGTTATTCAGTAAAATCGTACGACCTTACTTATTGCAGATAAATTATTAGCAAGCGATGGGAGAATAGGCTTATAATCACACCAAGTGTGCTTGTGCAAGAATACCGACTTATAATTGGCTATATCATTTCTCGTTCTCCACAATTTAAAATCTCACGTAATGAGACTCGTGGATGCTTAGCCTAATAAACTAATTAAGGTCTACATGGTTAAGGATACTTGCTAGAATAAACTTGGATAAGTCTATTCGGGTTGAGTCAAAATAATCGCAACGGGCCTAATATGCCGAAGACTTCAAAACTAGCTACACCACTTTATTAATATTTTTGACTTTATTGTGGGATATATACATATGAAAGCAACGATAAAAATTTAAAAATTACGACTATATGGCCAAAGTTAATTAAAAATTTGAAAATGCTGAAAAAGATGATTTTCCGGTTAAATGAAGGCATTTTAATGGAAAAGTCCACTTAAAACTTCGATAGAAGTCCCCCTACACTTAATATAAACATTGTCCTCAATGTTTAAGCATGTGGGAAAAATCTCCCCTACACTTATGACATTGTGCACATTGGTTAAATCAAGCTAAGGAAGAGACGACTAAAGTGATCAATTTCAAATGTGAGTATGAAGAAAATTGAATCACGATAGTTGAGAGATAGAACCGGATTGCGGATAACATGGGAGCACGATTCTTCAAAGGTTACAAAAGTGCATTCATCCCTGTAATCACATCACCACACAAACGTAAACAACCTATATAGGTCCCCCTACACTTAGGAGGTAAAACGGAAAAGGATAGATACTCAGGTTGCCTCCCGAAGAGCGCTTGTTTTTGATAACCGAGTCACGTGCCTGACTCGGTCCCGAACTAATTCATGGGAAACGTGGTGAGGGATGGAATCATCTCATGAGAGATGTCCTCACCAAAGTACAACTTCACTCGTTGGCCATTCACCTTAAAATTGGGTCCATTAGGTTGAGCGAGCTCGAGAGTACCAAATGGAAAAATTTGGGCAATGGTGAATGGGCCAGACCAACGAGATTTCAGCTTGCCTGAAAAGGTTTTCAACCGAGAGTTAAAGAGTAAAACTTTGTCTCCAACTTGGAACTCTCGGTTTTTATTCTTGGAGTCATGAATGAGCTTAGTCTTTTCCTTATAGATCAAGGAATTTTCATAAGCATCATTCCTGAGTTCATGAAGCTCATTGAGTTGGATTTTGCGTAGGTCACGGGCTTTGTTGATGTCGAAGTTAGCCCACTTCAAGGCCCAGTAAGCCTTGTGCTCCAACTCAATGGGGAGGTGGCATGCTTTCCCGTACACGAGACGATATGGTGTGCAACCAATCGAAGTCTTGTATGCGGTACGAAAAACCCACAGAGCATCATCAAGTTTATCGGCCCATGAGGCACGATGCTCTCCCACGGTTCGTTCAAGAATTCGCTTTAACCCTCGGTTAGATATTTCAGCCTGCCCATTAGTTTGTGGGTGGTATGCGGTGGAAAGATGATGATTTACACCATACTTAGCCATGACTCTTGCGAATTGATCATTGAAAAAACGAGTCCCGCGATCACTAATAATGGCATGAGGCACACCGAATCTAGCGAATAGCGACTTCAAAAAGTTACAAACCACCCTTGCGTTGTTAGTGGGTAAAGTTTTGGCTTCAACCCATTTAGAAACATAGTCAACGGCTACAAGGATGTATTTGTTTCGTTTAGATGAAGGGAATGACCCCATAAAGTTGATGCCCCATACATCAAAGATTTCACATTCTTGTATGAAATTTTGAGGCATCTCATCTTTATGTGTGATCTTGCCTTGTCGTTGGCAAGCATCACAATTTTTCACCATTTCGTGAGCGTCACGATAAATGGAGGGCCAATAAAATCCCGAGTCAAACACTTTCTTTGCAGTGAAGTTAGGACCAAAGTGACCACCGGTGGGTCCTTTGTGGCAAGCTTCGAGAATGTCTAAAGCTGCCGGTCCATCAACACATCGGCGAATAATCAAATCAGCGCATTGTTTGAAGAGATACGGGTCATCCGAAAAGTAAGTCTTAATATATTTAAAGAACTTTTTCTTTTGTTGGGATGTTAACCCATCAATGAGAATTCCACTCGCCAAGTAGTTTGCAATGTCCGCAAACCACAGGGTTTCATCAAAATTCGAGTTGATAGACATTAAGGTCTCAAGGGGAAAAGAGTCATTGATCTCTTTGTTCGGATGATCCCCTTGATAAGGATCCTCAAGTCTACAGAGATGATCCGCGGCTAGGTTTTCAGCTCCCTTCTTATCACGAATTTTGATTTTAAATTCTTGAAGTAGCAAAACCCAGCGAAGAAGTCTTGGTTTAGAATCTTGTTTAGTTAACAAGTACTTCAACGCGGAATGGTCCGTGTACACGATGGTAGTGGAAAGGACAAGATAGGGGCGAAATTTTTCAAAAGCATAGACAACAGCTAAAAGCTCTTTTTCGGTTGTCGTGTAATGCAATTGAGCCCCTGTCATTGTCTTGCTAGCATAATGGATCGGTTGGAAGTGTTTGTTCACTCTCTGGCCCAAAACCGCTCCAATAGCAAACTCGCTAGCATCGCACAACAACTCAAAAGATAGCTCTCAATTAGGGATAACCAAGACCGGTGCCTTAGTTAGCTTATCCTTAAGAAGGTTGAAGGATTCAGTACACTCTTTGGAAAAGATAAAAGGAGTATCTTTTTCCAAGAGGTGGGTCATCGGGCGAGCGATTTTAGAAAAATCTTTGATGAATCGACGGTAGAAGCCCGCATGACCGAGGAAACTTCTCACACCCTTCACGGTTGAAGGTGGAGGCAATTTTGCAATAATATCGACTTTAGCACGGTCCACTTCAAGACCGGCTTTGGAGATTTTGTGTCCTAGCACGATGCCCTCTTTTACCATGAAATGGCATTTTTCTCAATTAAGAACAAGGCGAGTGTCTTCACACCGCTTAAGCATACGTTCTAAATTGGCAAGGAAAACAAAGAATGGATCGCCATAAACCGAGAAATCATCCATGAATACTTCCATAGTTTCTTCAACCATGTCATGGAAGATAGCCATCATACAACTTTGGAACGTCCCAGGAGCATTGCATAAGCCGAAAGGCATTCTTTTGTAGGCAAATGTTCCATAAGGACAAGTGAACGTGGTTTTCTCTTGGTCTTTGGGATCGATGGGAATTTGAAAATACCCGGAGAAACCGTCTAAGAAGCAATAGTAATCATTACCCACTAGACGCTCGAGCATTTGATCCATGAAAGGAAGAGGAAAATGATATTTTCTCGTGGCATCATTGAGTTTGCAATAGTCGATACAAACTCTCCACCCAGTAACGAGACGAGTAGGAATCAACTCGTTGTGTTCATTGGGAACAACGGTCATTCCGCCTTTCTTTGGCACACAATGGACGGGACTTACCCATGGCGAATCCGAAATAGGGTAAATCATTCCGGCATCAAGAAGTTTGATAATGTAAAACCCGTATTTTAAATCGAGAATTTATAAATACGCGGTTTATTATTATTTTACGCGGGATATTTTTCCTTAAAACGTACACGTAGCATCAATTGCGCCGCAGCTCATCGTCTTGCGCCGCAACTAGTGATCCGCAGCACCATGAACTGTAGCCCCTTCAGTTGCGCCGCAACTTATGGTTCTTGCGCCGCAACTCGTGAAAAGAGTTGGGCCAAGCCCGTGTGAAGAAATAAAACAGACGGGGGTTTTCTTCTCTTTTATGCCGACACATACACTACTCAAACAAAACCCTAATTAGAAAACAATCAGCCGCCACTTCTTGTGCCTCCTCTTCCCTGCCACGAATCACAAAAAAAAAAAAAAAAGAAAGGGATTCGAGCTTTGTTTTATTCAAGAAAGTCGAGTATAATCACCTCTCGCTAACTAAATTCGTGTAGGTACATTTTTCCTTTATTTTCCATTTGATTATCACGAATTAATAGGTTTGTTAATCCAAATAAATGGGTTTTTAAATGGTTAATCATGATACAATAAACATGGGGTTTCGTGTATGTGTGGTTGCATCAAAACCGAGACATGGTAATGTCTCGGTGGTTTTGTTTTATTTCCAGCCGCGAACCACAACCATCAGGGGGGGGTTTTCGGTTCATCAACAGGGTACGTTTGGGGTTAAAACGCAGCAACAGGGGGTGTTTGGGATTAGCAGGTCTTAAGGGTGTGTTTGGGTCTGCCATTAATGAAGACAGGGGGGAACTTGAACTAGCAGTGGGAACCACTGCATAAGCAGTGGTAACCACTGCACTAACAGTGGCAAATTGCAAGCAGTGGGAACTTTGTTTCAAAAACAGTGGGAATTATCTTGGTTAAAGCATGTTATAAATAAGTTTTTGTACTATAAAAATATTTGTTATGTAATTAGTAAAATTAAATCGATTCTTAACATTTTCCTTCCACTATTAAAAGTCGGATTTAATTGATGATTAAATTAATAATTTATTTCAAGAAACTAAATTTGGAAATTTTTTTTATTTTAGGAAACTTTCCATTTACAACAGGTTGCTATTTATGGTAATATCGGGATTATTGGAAAACGGTATAATACATAGTAACCATCAATAAGTATATATTAATCAGTAAACTTTTAAAGATCAGTCAGATTATCAGAAATACACCGGACTATCAGATTAACCAGATTATACATAAATAGTAATACAGAAATAAATTAAATTAAAATTAGAACATATAAGAATCCGTAACAGCAAACGGTATTTAGACGACTTATTTTCCGTTCGTATTTATGTAGTATCCGTGAAGTCAGAGTCGATCTTTCAGCTTTCTGTCTTATTTCATTTCTGGACACGAGGTACGGATTTCCCGTCCTTTCAGTAAGGATTTCCCTTCTATGCATGATTAGGATTCCCCGTCTTTCGCCAAATGTTTTCCCCAGTATATGTTTAAGTTTACCAGAAATCATGTTAATAACTAAATGAATTGCCTGAGCATTATATACAAGCACGACCAGTTTATGTACTAGTTACGGAGGTACCGTAACCACGGCACTAGAGGCACCGGTGTCGTGACTCACATGCAGGAGAGTGATATCCTGCATCGTCCCACTCATGTTCAGTTGGCCATTTTTTATATGTATGTTTTAGTGGGGCGTATGGATGCATCCTAGGCTTATAAGTGTTTCATGTTATCAGGGTGAATGTGGTGTGTGCTCTACATCCTTCACATTGGAGCTGATCCCTCCACCCAGCACAGTTATTTAGAGGTCACCCCTCTACAGCATGACGAGGTCACCCCTCCAGTTATTCATGCACGGTTGTTACAGCACGTGACCTATATAAGCTCTGGCAAATAAAATACAGTAAATGCATGTTTTCAGAACTAATAGTTATATTTCAGTATCAGTATATATGAATCAGATTGCTCAGATTTTATGCAGAGTTCTACCACATGTTATATATCAGTCTTACAGCTCCAGTATTCTATCGCTTGTTTCATTCTTTATATTCTTATCATGCTTTATATCCGTTCACTGAGCGTTATGCTCAGCCGTAGTTCCTTCCATGTTCTAACGGCAGGTACACCAGGACGTTCTTAGGATTCTGAGAGCATGTGCATTTGGATGGAAGCTATCCAGACTTCTTACTTTATGCATTTCTTACATTATTCTGCTTATTTGGACATTGTTTAGTCCTTTCCTTCAGTATTTTATTTTTCATGTTTTGGGCTTATGTTTGGATTACCGATGTTTGATTCCGGTATTCCTTTTTGGTCAGTTAATGTTTTAGGACATTTACCTTATGCTTTGATGACACGCCATAAATACACGTAACGGTCCACTTATCCAAGTGGGGTGTTACAATTATGGTATCAGAGCGCAAGGTTCGACCTGTAGGCTCTAAAACTTGACCTGTGACTAGTGGGTAGTCACCAGGAACATCCCAGATTTTGGCGTTGTTATCTTTCACGTTTCTCATGGCTTATTCAGTCAGTTTTCTTCAATTATCAGTCGTTTTCTTAAAGTTTTTGACTAAGTAAAAGGTTGGTACAGGACTGGCCATATTTAGTCGCATGTGCTTTTTATTCGAAATTTTTGTTTTGGTGAACCGACCCATAGGCGTTCACCCTTGCCCGTTCAGATTTTGTATTGGTAAACTGACCATAGGCGTTTACCCTTACTTATGACAGATTCATGTTTTCAGTCAAATATCACTTGGTGAACCAACCATAAACGTTCACCATTTCTCAAGTCAAATTTCATGCTTTTCAGTCGAACGATGTTTTGTGAACCGATCCACAGATGTTCACCTTTGTCATATCATGACATTCTATAAATTTTGACAAGTATGGATTGGACTTCAGCCATCCATATTTAATACCAGATTATAAATTTCCATACATGACAGTTCTCAGAAAAATTTTGACAAGTATGGATCGAATCAGAATAACCCATACTTAGTCTCATGGTTCCTTCCTTGAAGATGATTCAGTTTCAAGTCTCCTTACGAGGATTATGTTTTCAGAAAAGTAATACTGTTTCGTGCTAAGATACAGAAGGATTATAGTAAAATCCTATTTCATGATAAATCATGTTCTGGTCTTTATCAATCATGTCTTCTGTCTTCATACTGAACATTGATGAAACTCTGTTTAATCATACTTTCAGCCTCTATACAACCAGCATTAAGTCCATACAGAAATTTTCAGCTATCATGGTAACTGTTTCAGTTCAGTTGCTAACCAGTTAAATCAAATTATTTTCCGTTGAGAATGTCAGAAAATCGACACCAGTATCGATCATCCCATAAAATTTCCACCAGCTTCATGTACAGTATTCCATATGTACCCCATGTACAGTGTCTCAGTTATACTCCATGTACAGTATTTCACGTGTACTCCACGTACAGTGTCTCATATATGTTCCATGTGCAGTATTCATTGTGTACTTCATGTACAGTAGTCCAGGTGTACTTCAGGTACCCTACTCCATAGATATTACTAATCGATCCTTAAACATCGCGGACGTTCCCACTTGTCGATATTCTACCAGGTGCTGATGCTGCTCGTGAGTTGAAGATTTTACCAGATGCTGATGCTGCTAACACTCTGAAGACCACACTGATGCTGATGCTGCTGAACCTTGGAGATTTCTCGAGATGCTGACGCCGCGGAACGAGGACGAAAACTATAAACTTGAAATTTCTGACAAGAATAAATTCAACCATCAGACGCTACCATTCGATTTTATGCTGTTACCTTCTCAGTTAGATGTCACACTTCACCCAGCCAACTTTCATTCAGAAGAGTGGGAACCGGAACCTAGCCGGCCACTCAGCAGAATAGTCACATGAATCACGGTCATGATAATGACCGTCATAAATTGACAGACAAAGCAGTGGTGACAATCATCGTGCTTATAATTAATCAGTCAGTAACCATCGGAACTCCGGAACGAACATGACCAACAATATAAGAGGTCAGTAGTCTAACCGGTCCGCCAATCCTAGCAGTTACCAAAATTTTCCAGCCTTGTTCATATTCATCTATTAAAACACGTGCCAAGACATCAGTCAAGACATAGTTCCCAGGTATCAATTCGGAAGACACATATCAGGGCACCCGTCATGATGCACGTCATACGAATATCTTCTCAGATGTACGAGTCAGAGCTCCTAATTCCAGTATGTTCCAAGCAAGACCCTCAGTAATTCAGGGTATCTTTCAGAAAAGGGTATACTCATTCTGTTATGCCACGCATAAAATCAAACCATTAAAATTCAGATACCACCACTAGATTATTACTCAGGTAAAACACGCAGTATTCACTCTGTGAGGTTTCAGACGAACCCATTCAGTGAAAAGTCTCCATGTCCACTTCATGTATCCCTATGTCAGCTTTATCTCAAACCAGGTAGTTATCTGCCTCTCACCCAGAAAGGACTCAACAGTACCACCATATTTATTAAAGTTTTCCCTTCAGTTAACGACGAGATCCGTCTTATTAAATCCCAAATATATTCATTATATATTTTGCCAGAAAAATCAGTACAAGCTATTTTTTTCCTTACGAGCGCGTGACTTACCAATACATAGTTACGAAGACTTTTGGCTATCAGTTATAAATTCATTTCTGAAATTCCTCGAATCCATAACCAGCAGATTATCCTAAAATTTTCAGATGTCATTCCAGAAGGTGTTCCAGAGATTCATGCTTACCCACGAGACATAATTTAACATCGAGCTTGCCTCAAGAACAGAACCTGTTTTCAAAACTCTTTATTACAGGGCTCTAGCTACGATTAAAAGAATTGCAGCAATTGCTGCAAGAGTTACCAAAACTAGACTTTATTCGCCCTAGCGCCCCATCGAGAAATTTATCAGATCACCTTTCCAAATCGATATTCATTCCACGAATAGAAAGTTTAATTGACCTACTACGAGGTGTCTTAAACATCCTTCCAGGAAAATTCAAGATCATGCTACCATCAGTGGTGAGGAAAGAACATGATGATCTTCAGACCGTTGTTGCACATATTATAGCCACTCTAAAAATTTTTGAATTTTACTTCTGAGCTCCCTAATGCTCCAACTATAGTATGAAAATGTATGAATAAATTTTCTGTGAATTCTCAGACAAATTTGGCAGTACATTCGTTGACAAGATTTTGATCTCCTAAATTCTAGAGAAGGACATGGGAATCATCTTTTCACGACCCCGCAGATTCTCCGATAGGAGAAAATTATATACGCAAGCTTTCTAGATGTATGTTTCAGATGAACAAGGTGGCTTATCTGAACCACCCTATTTCAACAGAAAGAAATTCCAGACAATCCTGCGAAGGTGAAGGCCATCACCTGATGGTCCAGACTGACGACTGTGAACGCAGTATAAAATTTCTAGAACTCAATTGACTGCTACCGCAGAAATTGCCGACAGTCATCACTAGAAATTCTTCTATGACTATTCAACAAGATTTCCACCAGAATGTTCCATAATCCCAGACAAACAGTGATAGAATCCGCATCACACATTAATGCAACTATGTTCATATCTAGATGCCTGACCTACTGCAGGTTCAAGATAGAACACCGACATGCTATCACTACAAGTAGAAATTCTAGACCGAAAAGGGACAAGACTCCATGGAGATTGTAATCAATTTACCACAGACTCAGAGAAATTATGATGCTATCTAAGTTATCATCAACCATGTGATCAGCCTGCGCGTCTCTTTCATCTGGAAGGATCATGTAGTAGCAGATCTGTAGAAATTTTAAAATTCAGCAGTAAATCGTACGAATTCATGGCTTTCCTTAGACCATCATATCAGACAGAATTCATGTCCACGATCGAGTGTATGTTTACGTCCACTTTAAGTTCATGTTTATTTCCACTTTCACGTTTACGTCTCATTCGCAGTATGATGCTATTTCAGTTCATCTTTTATGCTACCCCCTGATTTAAGCTCACATTAGCGTTCATAACGTTGTTCACGTTCAAGTTCGTGTGCCATTTCACGATGCACGTTTCTCAGTTATTACCGAATACGGTTACAGAAAGCTTGAGAGAACAGACTCAAGTTTAGCACCACTATTCCATGACCAGGCAGACGTTTCACATCTCAGGCCGTATCGTTTGGCATTCATTCCTCAGGCATCATACGTTCATGATATATTCTAGTATCACGTTCACAGTATGATTCGCGTATCATATTCTAATTCCATACCAGCGCTCCTCATATAATTATGAACCACGTTCACAATTGCTCACTTAGCATGTTCGCAATTGTTCACGTAGTTCGTCCCTATATACATATTCTCAGCAGCTTGCTCAGAGATATAAATATTACCTTTTCAGAATATTTTACACGTATCGTTTCATGTATCATACATGCTATAGTTATTCAGTCTATCAGATTTAGCAAATCCATCTTAAGTATGGAACCAGAAACCAGTCAGCATCATCAGGACAGGGTCAACAGGACCAAGACTTTATTTATTATGTTAGACATTTGAAGGGATCGTTTCGAGCGGGAGGCCACTCGAAACGGAGGAGTCCATCCGGACCTCTCATTGTTTTCTTCAATAAATTTAGTTACGTTCTCTTCAGCCATGTCACGTTATATGATAATTCCAGTCATGTCAGGTTTATACCTATCAGCAGCATTATGTCTTAATTAGAAGACAATTCATCCTTCAGCTTAATTGTCTTTTCAGTCTACGTGTTCTTTCAGTTCTTATAACTTCGTCAGCTTATCATCTTTAATTCGAGGACGAATTTCTCCTTTTAGAGGGGAAGAATTGTAAAACCCAGTACGCCGCATTTTAATTCGGGGACGAATTATTTCTTTAGAGGGGAAGAATTGTAAAACCCGTATTTTAAATCGAGAATTTATAAATACGCGGTTTATTATTATTTTACGCGGGATATTTTTCCTTAAAACGTACACGTAGCATCAATTGCGCCGCAGCTCATCGTCTTGCGCCGCAACTAGTGATCCGCAGCACCATGAACTGTAGCCCCTTCAGTTGCGCCGCAACTTATGGTTCTTGCGCCGCAACTCGTGAAAAGAGTTGGGCCAAGCCCGTGTGAAGAAATAAAACAGACGGGGGTTTTCTTCTCTTTTATGCCGACACATACACTACTCAAACAAAACCCTAATTAGAAAACAATCAGCCGCCACTTCTTGTGCCTCCTCTTCCCTGCCACGAATCACAAAAAAAAAAAAAAAAGAAAGGGATTCGAGCTTTGTTTTATTCAAGAAAGTCGAGTATAATCACCTCTCGCTAACTAAATTCGTGTAGGTACATTTTTCCTTTATTTTCCATTTGATTATCACGAATTAATAGGTTTGTTAATCCAAATAAATGGGTTTTTAAATGGTTAATCATGATACAATAAACATGGGGTTTCGTGTATGTGTGGTTGCATCAAAACCGAGACATGGTAATGTCTCGGTGGTTTTGTTTTATTTCCAGCCGCGAACCACAACCATCAGGGGGGGGTTTTCGGTTCATCAACAGGGTACGTTTGGGGTTAAAACGCAGCAACAGGGGGTGTTTGGGATTAGCAGGTCTTAAGGGTGTGTTTGGGTCTGCCATTAATGAAGACAGGGGGGAACTTGAACTAGCAGTGGGAACCACTGCATAAGCAGTGGTAACCACTGCACTAACAGTGGCAAATTGCAAGCAGTGGGAACTTTGTTTCAAAAACAGTGGGAATTATCTTGGTTAAAGCATGTTATAAATAAGTTTTTGTACTATAAAAATATTTGTTATGTAATTAGTAAAATTAAATCGATTCTTAACATTTTCCTTCCACTATTAAAAGTCGGATTTAATTGATGATTAAATTAATAATTTATTTCAAGAAACTAAATTTGGAAATTTTTTTTATTTTAGGAAACTTTCCATTTACAACAGGTTGCTATTTATGGTAATATCGGGATTATTGGAAAACGGTATAATACATAGTAACCATCAATAAGTATATATTAATCAGTAAACTTTTAAAGATCAGTCAGATTATCAGAAATACACCGGACTATCAGATTAACCAGATTATACATAAATAGTAATACAGAAATAAATTAAATTAAAATTAGAACATATAAGAATCCGTAACAGCAAACGGTATTTAGACGACTTATTTTCCGTTCGTATTTATGTAGTATCCGTGAAGTCAGAGTCGATCTTTCAGCTTTCTGTCTTATTTCATTTCTGGACACGAGGTACGGATTTCCCGTCCTTTCAGTAAGGATTTCCCTTCTATGCATGATTAGGATTCCCCGTCTTTCGCCAAATGTTTTCCCCAGTATATGTTTAAGTTTACCAGAAATCATGTTAATAACTAAATGAATTGCCTGAGCATTATATACAAGCACGACCAGTTTATGTACTAGTTACGGAGGTACCGTAACCACGGCACTAGAGGCACCGGTGTCGTGACTCACATGCAGGAGAGTGATATCCTGCATCGTCCCACTCATGTTCAGTTGGCCATTTTTTATATGTATGTTTTAGTGGGGCGTATGGATGCATCCTAGGCTTATAAGTGTTTCATGTTATCAGGGTGAATGTGGTGTGTGCTCTACATCCTTCACATTGGAGCTGATCCCTCCACCCAGCACAGTTATTTAGAGGTCACCCCTCTACAGCATGACGAGGTCACCCCTCCAGTTATTCATGCACGGTTGTTACAGCACGTGACCTATATAAGCTCTGGCAAATAAAATACAGTAAATGCATGTTTTCAGAACTAATAGTTATATTTCAGTATCAGTATATATGAATCAGATTGCTCAGATTTTATGCAGAGTTCTACCACATGTTATATATCAGTCTTACAGCTCCAGTATTCTATCGCTTGTTTCATTCTTTATATTCTTATCATGCTTTATATCCGTTCACTGAGCGTTATGCTCAGCCGTAGTTCCTTCCATGTTCTAACGGCAGGTACACCAGGACGTTCTTAGGATTCTGAGAGCATGTGCATTTGGATGGAAGCTATCCAGACTTCTTACTTTATGCATTTCTTACATTATTCTGCTTATTTGGACATTGTTTAGTCCTTTCCTTCAGTATTTTATTTTTCATGTTTTGGGCTTATGTTTGGATTACCGATGTTTGATTCCGGTATTCCTTTTTGGTCAGTTAATGTTTTAGGACATTTACCTTATGCTTTGATGACACGCCATAAATACACGTAACGGTCCACTTATCCAAGTGGGGTGTTACAGATAACCTCTTGTTTGATGACGTCATGAATTCGAGGATTAATCCTTCTTTGGCTTTGGATTGCGGGTTTAAAGTCATCTTCCTTGAGAATTTTGTGAGTACAAAAGTTTGGATCAATTCCGCGGATATCGGAAATTTTCCAAGCAATTGCCTTCTTATGATCTTTAAGCACGGCGATAAGGCGAGATTTTTCTTCTTCTTTCAAGTCCTTAGCGATGATGACGGGTGACTTCTTCTTGTCTTCAAGGAACACGTACTCGAGATGGGACGGTAACTCCTTAAGCTCTAAATCCGGAGGATTTTCGGTGGAAGGCGTATTCAAATTCGGTTCATCGATAGCAATATCCTTGGGAGATGGTGGAGAAATATGGTCCTCATTGAGAAGTTTCTCAATGGTACGAATGTCTTCATCCCAATCGGTGGGAGAATCGTCATATTGTAAGTTCACATCTCCCAAAGTTGCTTCAAATTCAGTCAGAAGGAAATCACTTTCTCCAAATGGAGTTAGTAATGGAGCAACAGAGGCAACGGTCTCAACATTGGGAAGAGAGGTAAGACTATTTTTTCAAGCATCATTAAAGTGTTCTTCACAAGCCTCATCAAGAACGTCGATACAATTAACACTCTCGTATGAATAAGTCTGTTTAGAAATCTTACCCATGTTGAAGACAATTTGATCGTCACCAACTCTCATGATAAGCTCACCGCTTCTACATCGATGAGAGTGCGACCGGTCCTCAAGAATGGACGTCCAACGATTAATGGAACACGAGGATCCATCTCGTAGTCAACGACAACAAAATCCGCCGGGAAGGTGAATTTGTCAACGCCAACGAAAACGTCTTCGGCTATCCCCACTGGATAAGCAACCGTACGGTTAGCTAATTCCAAAGTCATTTTGGTGGGGACTAGCTCAGGGAGAGATAATTGCTTCCAAACGCTTAGAGGCATTAAGTTGATACTAGCACCTAGATCGGCTAGGGCCATGCAATTCTCTACTCCCGGGAAGTTGCAAGGGATTAAGAAGCGACCCGGATCACCAAGTTTGGTTGGCAATTTCCTTAAGAGAACCGCGGAGCAATTCTCGTTAAGTTCGGTATTAGCAATATCAAGAAGCTTTTCCTTGTCACTAAGAAGATCTTTAAACATCTTCGCATATTTAGGCATGTGAGCGAGAGCCTCAGCAAAGGAGATGTTGAAATTCAATTGTTTAAACATTTTGAGAAAGTTTGAAACTTGAATATCGTCCTTGCTTTTGAGCTTCTCTTTCCTCAACCTTGAGGGATAAGGTATATCGGAAGAAGAGGAACGCTTTGGAATAGTAGGATCACTCACATCCTTGGGTGGAGGAGGGGTAGAAGTAAGAGGTGGAGGAATTGGGGAAGTGGAAAGTTGAGGAATATGAGTAGGTGACTCGTTTTCTTTTGTCACAATCACCGGTGTAGGTATAGGAAGCTCGGGTTCCTTGGTACCTTTTCCACTGCGAGTGGTGATTGCTTTCATCTCCCCTCTTGGATTAGCAACGGTGTTACTCGGAAGAGTACCCAAAGAAGAGGGTTGATTACCTTGGAAGAAACCAGCCATCATGTCCCTTAGCTCATTCGTTTGACTACTCAAAGAGTTTCGCATATCGGCTCGAAGATCATTCCCTTGTTTCACCATATCACCCTTCAAATTAATAATCTAGGTCTGCAGATTCTTCACCAACACATCATTCATCCGCATGTACGTTTCGACCTCGTGGTTGAAAACGGTGGGTTGAGTAGGAGGAGGTGCTTGATAAGCAGGTGGTTGGTAAGGAGCGGGTTGGTAAACTTGAGTAGGATTTTGAGGTGGATATGGTTGTCTTTGAGGTGGTTGGTATGGTGCTCGAGGTTGGTTTTGATTGGTTCGGTTAAGGTTTTGTTGTTGGTTTTGATTGGTTGGAGGAAAACCGGGCGGGGAAAGAAAGTTGTTTGAGCGATAGCTGAGCAAGTTGCGGTCACCTTGAGGACGAGCTTGATAGCCGGCCGGAGGATTGGTACCGTATGCTGCGTTAACATTCTCACAAGGATAGTCTTGGGTGGAGGTACAAGTAGTGTAAGAGTGAGGACCCCCGCATATTTCACATGGTTGGCTTACAACATTGACTTGAGCGTTTTGAGCGTTGATGCTTTTGGTATTGTTAGCGGTGTGGACGGCAAGCGATTCAATAAGCGACGTAAGTTTGTCAAGTCTCTTGTCGTTGTCACTAGTGCTAGCACTAGCGGCATTGGTCCGAACACTCTTGGTTTGCACTCTAGACTTATTCTCAATAATATCCCAAGCGGCATTAGAACTCTTAACCAAAATATTACCCCCTGAGGCACTATTTAGTGAATCTTGGTCATTCATGCTTAAACCATTGTAAAAAGTATTAATTTGGTGCACTTTGGTAAAACCATGTTGTAGGCACTTTCTTAAAAGGTCTTTAAAACGGTCCCAAGATTCACTAAAACTCTCATCGTACTTTTGTTCAAAATTAATAATTTCATTCCGTAAAGCGGTAGTACGAGAGGGTGGGAAAAAGTAGTTTATGAATTTGGTCTCTAAGTCCGTCCACGTCAGAATACTTTGTGGCGGTTCCTTTGCAAGCCAATGCCGGGCTTGTCCCTCTAAGGAGAAAGGAAAAAGTTGTAAGCGGATTACCTCTTGTGGAACACCATTGAATTTGACCGTATTCGTGAGTTGAAGGAACCTTTTGATGTGGTCATGAGGATCATCAATGGTACGCCCCAAGAATGGTTGAGCAGAGACCATTTGAATAAAGCCGGATTTGAGCTCAAAATTGTTGGCTGCAATCGCGGGTATGACAATAGGATCGTTGTTGCCCTCTACATGTGCTTGCAAAAGTTCGATCATAGGACGATTGTCCGGTAGAGGTTCATTGTTGTTATTATTCATGTTGTTTTGAGGTGGATTATTATTGTTGTTGTGTACACCGGCCATGTCTAAGTTATTGAGAGTCTCGGGCTCGGGATAAGACGTTGATCGTGTACGCATGCACCTGCAAAAGAACTAACAAAGCAGAAATATTTTTGGTTTTTTTATGTTTTTTAATTTTTTTGTATTTTTGAAAATTTAATATTTTTTTAGGATTTTTTTGAAATTTTTTATGAAAAAGTAACGTTCACGGTGAACGGATCCCAAAAATCTAATTTCTCACAAAAAACCGTTTATCCTTACGAAAAGAGCCGGCAGCGGCGCCATTTGATACAAGAGATTTTGTAGGGGTTCAATTAAGTTCTCGGTATCTTCTCGAATCGATCACGGTTCAAAGTGGAATAGTTGTTCTTGGTTACTAAAAAGAGGTTTGGTTTTCTATTCTACTAGAAAGGTTTAAATGCACAAAGATCTAAAATTAAACTAAAGGCAGTTAATAAAATAAGACTGAAATCGAATTAAAATTAAACAGTAAACAGTAAAATACCCTTACTTGCAAAACAACTGATTCGGAATAATTCTATTGATCCGGAATAATTAGCTCATCCGGAATAATTGGACTCATGTGGAATAAAATGGTTCATGCGGAATAATTGCTCATTCGGAAGATTTGCTTCATCCGGAATGACCCTTCATGCGGAATAAAACTGCTTCATTCGGAATAAAGACTGATTCGGAATAAATTGATTCGGAAAGATTGCTCATGCGGAATATTGTTGCTCGTTCGAAATAAAAACTCATCCGGAATAAAAATTGATCCGGAATATCACTTCGTTCGGAATAATAAAACTGATTCGGAATATTTAAGAGAAACCTTGATTCGGAATATAACTACTCATCCGGAATATTGATTATTCCGGATGAACAATCTGATTCGGAATAACTGAATGAAAAATGCTGGTTCGGAATATGGCTTGATCCGGAATATCTTAGAGAAAAAACCTTTATTCGGAATATAACTAAAAATGCTTCATCCGGAATAAATATTGAAATGCTTAATCCAGAATATGTGATGTTTAACTAATTTGGAATCCCACTCACTGAAGCAAGTCGGAATACACGTTTCTCACCTTATTCGGAATACAAATTTCTCACCTTGTTCGGGATCGAGATCTGAATTCAGAATACAAAGAAACACCACCTTATCTGGAATGTGAAGAAACCCAACCTTGATCTAGTTCGGAATACCCCTTTTAGACACTCAAGTCGGAATAACCTTTTTCCCACCTAATTCGGAATACAAAGGATCACAACTTAATCCGGAATAAACTAGTTTGAACTAGTTCGGAATACCCGAGTCGGAATTTTTCTAAACCCTAGTTTCCCGACTTAAAAAACTTCAGATTCCGAATTGTTTAACCAAAAACTACAAATGACGAATTTTTACCTAAAAATCAAGCCAAAACTTCCAATTTTTCATGGAAATCACCAAAATGAGGAACACAAATTCCTACCACAACTTTGTATGCAATTTGTATGAAGATTTTGAGCTCAAAAACACAAATTGTTTTTTGATACGAGATGATTTTAAGATGAAAATCACACGAAATCAAAAATGATAACCACAAACTAAACACGAATCTACCCCATGGCGATTGATACCAGTTGTTGTCCCTAATAATATGATGATAGATTAAAGAAATGAGATAGAAAAGATAAGTAGTGAGAGAAAGTAGAGAGAAAAAGAGATGATTAACTTGTGAAATTAGATTTAGAATAATGAGATCATCCACCCTCCTAACATGCTAGGAGGTTACTTATATAGTCCACCAACATGCGGGCTCTCTAATGGACTATATATCTTTTGGGTCGGGCTTGAATAAATGCTTAGTACCTTAAAAGAGACCTTTTAAGCTAACCATCAAGCCCGTAATGTCACGACTATTTTAACTAACTATTACAACGTTCTAATAAATATTACAAAATAAACCTATGACCGAACATTCTTGTTTGACTCAATATTTTGAGGCTAACAGTGGTGTACATTGAACTTTTCCCGAGCACCCATATCGTGACCCAAATTTCTAATGTTTGCGCGTGACCTCTGCTGCGAGACTTTTGCTTACGCGTGACTGACTCAAAAAAATAGCAAAAGTGGTGAGGCTGTAGATTTTCGTAGATTGTGTGGTATCGGGCTTCACCTATCAACGGTTATCTCTACTATATAGTAAAAGAAAACCTCTTTTATTTATATAAATGTACAAAATTAATTTACTTATTGTAATGCTTCATATACAAATTAACATAGCTTCAAAATTGAAAATAAAAATAACAAAATTTATTTAATACTCATAATTAAAACTAATCAATACATAATACTCCCTCCGTCCCAATTTATTTGTCCACTGTTAACTTTTTTTCAACTTTGACCGTAAATTATTATTTGTGTGTTATATGATATTTGGTAAAAATTATAACAACGAAAATACATTTAAAATTCAATCCATACATGTATTTTGCGTTAAATATTATATAACACGCAAAGAATAATTTACGGTCAAAATTGAATAAAAAAGTCCGGTGGACAAGTAAATTGGGACGGAAGGAGTATTAAAACTAATTAATACATAATTTAATATTCATATTAAAATTAGTTAATACGTACACACTTAAAAAAATAATTAATATATCTTATTACTTAGAAAAACTATAATATATTCAAATTGTACAACAATTAAAAGCATATATATTTACAAAATCGTACATATTGTCTACCTAAAATGGTAAGGTTCAACTGGGAACCGGGGTGAGAGTCGGCTCACCTAGCAAAAAAAACGTCAAAAGACGAATCGGAGAGGACGCACCAAAACTGCAAAAAACGGCACCGTTAATGTGAGACACCCAGAATCTGACATGGAACAACTAGGCAACGAGGGGGTAACACATCATGGTGCAAGAAACAATGAATTACAGTTGACACAAAGCTGACGTAATAAAAACATATACATTATATCATAAAATATCAGAGTTTTTATACAAAGGTCCCAGAGTTTTATGTACGGAAAAATATATTATTTAATCATAGTTTTGTAACATGTACATTACTCTCCAAGCTGCGATAATATCATGCGGGCTCCCATCCAAGCAAAGCTAAGTAATAACACCTGAGATTAAACATGTAAAATCGTCAACATAAAGTTGACTGATAATCATAGGTTAATCAGTAAAGGTGTGGAACACAATATAATTTGTAAAACAAGTAATGGGGGGATAACTATGTATATTGTCCATAGTCACGATGTATATTATTGTTGTTTAGTCTCATGAACCGAAGCTTAACTCAAATGTAAGTTCCTCTAGGGAGTATTCAGCCTAAATACCCAAGTATAAACAAGGATTACCGGTAACTAAAACGTACGGGCAAGTATGACCCTTTCGTTCGTAGCTAGCTTTTTGTGGTAAGCCGAGATCGTTCGCTGAGATTCGTTGGTCCTTAAGATTTTATTAGGGGATTTTCTCATTCAAACTAGTGATATACAGCCATAGTCATGTAATGATGTTTTTAGAAAAGTTGTTGTGCAACCAAAATTATGTAAATGTAAACTTAGACATCTATTGTGTTGCTTCCCTATGTTAAACACTGCAACAATAATATAAATATAACTTCGACCTTGAATGCACTGCTTGTCAAAACTAGAAACATATAAAAAATAGTTAAGAATGTTGTCTAACTCAGTAGAATTCATAATCATAAAGTAGGAATTAATTTACCTCCAATATCATTGAAGCCTTGTTGAATTGTAAGACCACACATACGTGTCATTAGTTCTCATAGGAATTCTAATATGCGGCGCTAAAGCATTCCAACAAAACTCCAATTTTTCCAGAGCTGTAAAGATATCATTATCAGCTATATTTTCGTGTTCCTCATCAAAAGCATCAATAAAAAAGTTATAGTTATTGTCAAAAGTATGCCTTGATGTCCTTCGAGACGAGACCAGGGGAATGAGTTGAATATCATCAACCACATTAGTAAAAGATTAGCCATCTAACATTACTAGATGAGTACCCGCGCATAGCGGCGGAAAGTTTCGTAACGATACTTGATATTGTGATAGGTGTTTTATGTAACGTTCAATATAAGTCATGAAAATACCTAAATGTAAGGGCAAAATGTTTTAACATGGATAATTCAATTAAAATAGTAGTCCTCATTAAACGTTTAAATTGCTTAAAGACACTATGCATCCATTTAGCCTATTAATAGAGTTAAGCCACTAATGTGGCCTATTTAAAAGACATTTTATTTTAAAAGCTCATAATGTTTAACTAAATGGACACGACCTTTAGTACAAAACAAGTCTTTGATACCCGCGCTTCGCTGCGGGGTCTTTTGAGTAGATCGTTTTTTAGCATCATGTATTTTTTAGTAAAAAAGAACCACTGTCGAAACTAAAAATAAACTTTGAACATGTATATTAGTACACAAACACAATCCAAATCAAGTTGCAACAAATCAAAATGACATCCGAGTACTTGTCATGTAGAGTCCATATAGCTACTATTCTCAAGGATCAAGGGAATTCGATACTATCATGATAATCGATAATAGCTTCCGAAATCTCAAACACTTGACCTGCACTATCATCCAACAACACAAACTTACAAAAACCACAATCTGAGTGACACAAAACCGAATTAATAAGTCAGTTGCAACTACGGATCATTCCAAGGAGTTACTTTTCGCTACTTATTAGACATATCATTTTCCACTTTCCAAACTAATAATACCCATGCCACCTTAGGAGATTGCAGTTTCAAAATAATTATATGATACAACCTATATATACTTTGTGGTTATTTTAGTTTCTTTATTCGAAAACTATTATCAGATTACTTTAGGTTGGTTGATAATTCTCTTTGTAAGGTTTCACAACTCATTTATCCAATATAGCAATATCTAACATTTGTGCGCTTAAGGCTGTATAACGTTATCGAGTGTCATCGCTCTAATTAAGGATATGCATATTCTGAGCATACTAACTCTATTGCGCAATCACGTCTGTTTCCTTCATCGACCGATCTACAACTAATTCCATCCCTAGGCTTGATATTGTTTTATCTAATGTCCTATATAAATTTTTCAAAAAAAAAACATAGGAAAGCTAAACATCAGGAATGGCACTACCTATATCTTATATAAGAAAATGTTGATTTTAATTGCAACGGGTTCCCTGCTTTTACTTGAAGCTCATCAGTTCAACTTTTTTTCAAGTTGCATTCTGATTCGAGCATGACTCAACAGTCCCAATGGCTTTATCGAATGGAGGTGATCCCTGGTCCACTTAAGCAACTAATCCTACTGCAAGGGTATCATGAACTAATAAAGCAGAGGGTATTGTGTAAAATCGTAATCTAATTAGCGGAAAAAAGCTTGTTACCTCTATTGGATCATATGTCAAACAATTGTCAAACCCCACAAAATGAACAACTTCATCCTTTATTAGAAGTGGAAGAATAAATTTAAAATAAAACTTGGTTTCGCCTCTTTGGCAATATCAACATCTGTCACTTGTCAAGTTTCAATAAATGAGTTTTTTTTCCCGTACAATACACATAAAAATTAACTACTTTACAGTGAGGTAAACTCTTACCAAACTACCAACGGCTTCAAGATCTAACGATTGTAACTCCTTTGGCAAATGCTTCACTGTACGGATATCGGGTTTCTGGTAATTCGTTAAAGGTATACCATTAGAGTGTGTTTGGATGTGATGAAAATTGATTGTCGACGGTAACAACAGTATACATTACTGATATTTAGCAAAACTTAGTATGAGCCGAAAGAGGTGAAACCTAAGAGATGCTAATATTGAGAGGCCTCATAGAAAGTAGCCTCCGTATGTCTGAGCCAAAACTGGATCCAAATAATGAAAGGACACATGAGCTGGAATTTTAGGCGGAACTGAAGACGATGGTGGATCATAGCCTTGTGGTGGATACACCTCAAACATCTAGCAGGCTAAAATATCCCTTACATGCACTGTATGCATATTGCAGTGGCTTATAACTCCGAAGAAAAGACCGCCTGCATTAGTTCAAATAAATTGTATTGTCACATTCAATTCGATATTAACTAAATAATTACAAAAGGACTGGATTTTTGCTTAGGAGAAAAAAATAACTTTAATCTGTTATTCATAATTTAATTACCAAAACACCATTAACACTAATCTTACCAATGCCTTTTGCTTAGGAGAAACCCGATAACATATTACTGAAGTGCAAAGAGTGTGCTCATCAGTTATCATTGTGGAACTGAAAACCAATCATGGATGTCAAAAGGCAGTTAGCACGACCACATGAAAAGTACTAAGCTTTGAACCCCAAAAAGATGTCAGCTTTGGGATTACCTATTAAGGCTGGCCCTTGAACTGCTCATTAGACTTCCACTCGTCTCACCGATGGTGTTACCTGATGCCACGATTATATCTGCAACACAAACTTGTATTAAAATACTTACTTCTATGTAGTCAAATTGCTTAAGCGACATCCTAACACCTATTTCCTGAGATCCAATCACGCATACTATTATATTAAATTCCACATAACACCCCCTATGCATCCTGAGATCCAAGATAACTTGGTTCGAAAAATAAAGTAAGCATGTCTTTTCACCGAGGCATAAGAACAAACATTTGGTATGCATTAATATAAAACATCATTATAACACAAAAACCCGCTAATCCACCAAAAATTAAACCTTTATAATAAAAACATTAACATCAAAATATGTATAAATAAGTTTATCTTGCTTCTTTCTTGAAGAGGAGACTCTTCAAGAGCCGTTTCAAAAGCTTCAACTCGTTTTCCCAATTAGCTGGTTAGGGTTTGCGAAACTACAAAAGCCACAAAATTTGAATTACTTACATTTTCTTGATCTGAAGGTGCCATCAAAACCACCTGCAACTTCTTTACCAAATATCTAAACTCAAATCATATAAGAAACCATAAAATCCTATGGGTATAGAAAAAACTGTTAGGAAAAATAATTTTTGATATTAGTTTAAACACTATACCAGGATTTGGATCTTGATTTTGTTGGTCGAAATCAGTCAGTGCTAATGTTTTCTTTTTGGTTTGTGTGGAGACTTTTTGTGTGTGCACAAATCTTAATTGAGGTGGGATAAATATCTGCTAGACACGTGTATTTGTTTCACATTATCTTACTGTAATTTAATATTTTAGAACTAAAGTTACTGTTCATAAGATTAAAAAAATATTAAAACACAGTTACTGTACATGTTGTGAGAGTAAGCTATCATGATAAATGTATATATATATATAATTGCTAGCCTTTTATATTTAATGTGGGTCCAAAAAGAAAACGACATTCAACACGTTATGCACCTTTGCTGAAATCAATATAGGCACAAACTTGATGTGCCCATTCCTAAAACCTTGAAGACGCTGCAATATATAAACAATTACAAAAATGGCAACCTAAAATCTGATTAAATGACACAAATGTAAGAATTCATTTCGACCCGAATCCTGAATACCGATTCTTAGTATTCAAATCTCGCTTGGTACGGGACCAGGACTACAAAATAAGATGAAAATAAAATCGGGTCCATTAATTCGGTACGGGATCGATACCAAATCAGGAAATTCCCGAAAAAACGAGAAAATCTCGATTTCTCGATACCGGTAGCGGTCCCGATACCCCTACCGGTACCGATACCCGAATCCCGTTCGGTACGAGATCGATACATAACTGTTTAATTCAAAAAAAAATCGAGAGCACTAAATCGGGACGGGATTGGTCCCGAGCTCATCCCTAGACAAACCGAATCAAATCACCTCTATCTTACCAAGTTACCATTGTGACATTAAAACGAAGTAATAATTGTTAGATGTCAATTTAAACAACTTAGGATGTGCTTGGTTACAGATATTAGGGGGCAAGGAATAGGAAAGAGAATTATTAATGCTGCTTGGATAATGAAAATACATGTAATCATTACCCATTAATGGGTAATGAACCATTCCCTTACAAATTGGGGGTAATAGATTCAAGGTTATAGATTGATGTATGTATATGTGTGTCTCCACTTACCACCACCACCATTTTCGTTACCACCACCCTCCTAACGCCACCACCATTCTCCGACACCACCACTCTCTGATGCCACCACCACCATTGACCACCCTCCTAACATTATCACCACTCTTCGACACCACCACTCTTCGACACCACCACTCTCCGACACCATCACTCTCCGACGCCACCGCCACCACTACTGACCACTACCATTGTCGCTACCACCATCCTCTTAACGCCACGACCACTATCTGACGCCACGACCACCACTGACCACCATCATTGTCGCTACCACCACCTTCCTAACGCCACCACCACTCTCTGACACCACCACTCTCTGATGCCACCACCACCACTGACCACCACCATTGTCTCTACCACCATCCTCCTAACGCCACGATCACTCTTTGACGCCACCACCACCACTGACCACCACCATTGTCGCTACCACCACCCTTCTAACGCCACCATCACTCTCCGACACCATCACTCTTTGACGCCACCGCCACCACTGACCACCACCCTCCTAACGTCACCACCACTCTCCGTCACCACCACCACCACTGATCACCACTATTGTCGCTACTACCATCCTCCTAACGCCACCACCATTGTCCGACACCACTACTCTCGGACGCCACCACCACCATTGTGGCTACCACCATCTTCCTAACGCCACCACCCTTGACCACCACCCTCCTAACGCCACCACCACCCTCCAAACGCCACCACCACTCTCCAACACCACTATTCTCGGACGCCACCGCCACAACTGACCACCACTATTGTCGCTACCACCACCCTCCCAACGCCACCACTCTCTCGACACCATCTACCGATGCCGCCACAACACTCTATCACCATCATTAACGGCTATTGATGGTGTCATCGCTACCACTACCACACCACCTCTATCGATGCCACCATCACGCTCTATCATCATCATAACGACTATTGATGTCCTCACCGCCACCACCACCATACCGCTGATCATCACCACTACCACAACCTCCACATCCCGTTGCCATCTATACTAACTACCACAACCGTTTATTGCAACCACCAACCAACCGTCAATAACCACCCAAAAACCATCAAACCACGCCATTACCACCATCTCTACCTCCGATCGCCACCTTTGCCGACCATCACGTCTTATATTACCCAAGCACCAACAATGGTAATGATAATACTAAGGAATGTTCGTTGCATTCTTTTGTATTTCCTTACCTTTACCCATTCCTATTCCTCTCAGGTTAACCAAGCGCCCCCTTAGTTCCCACGCATAAATCTCATTAACCATAATGCGTTATAACTAAACCACTAAATCAAGAACATTGCACTGTAAGTTATATTCACCCATCACCAATACATGCTCATTTATTAAAACTATCATACATAATTTTTCATCAAGTAATGTCTTCTTCTTTGTCAAATAATTATCTGACATACATATTGTTATAAGTAACCTAGCAAGTCCTAGTTTATATCAAACACTTATGTAAAGAATCTCAAACAACACCCTCATGGTAAAATAACAGTTACATGAAAGACTCAAAAAAAGGAAAGTAATAATAAGAGGTGTTTGGCCAAGTTTATTTGAGGAGCTTAAAGGTTTTTGCAACTCATATGAAAGAGCTTGAAGGTGTTAACTCTAAAGCCCTTCACACGAGGCTTTTTGAGAATGTATAAACGATTAACGCAATAATCGTGCGCCATGTCATGTCCCGCTAATTAGAACATTAACAAGCAAACATACACATTAACCCAAAAAATGAAGATAAGAATATCAAAATAATCTGAATAATATCATGAGATAGTTAGTTGCTATTCTATAAAAATAAAAAATACCGAATAATATCACAAATCCAAAGTTTTGACATCAGATTATTGCATTGACTTCATGCTTTTAACAAAAAAAACATATTAACCCAACTAAGCAAACGAGTAAGAGTTAGAATAAGATGTTTCAAGTGCAGAGAAAGGTCAGATTTTTATAACAACCCGTAACTCCTCAAACAAATACTCGATAGTGTCACTACAAGTATCATTTGGTGTTGAAGGAGTCATTGACACTTTCATGAAAGCTGTAGTTGGAATCAATTGCATTGGAGAAGTCATCGTCTTTGGGGTTCTCAATAGGGAATAGCTACAAGACAAACCAAAGGGATCAATTATTTATAAACTATTAAAACATACTTTAAAGTATCTGAACTTTTGTTTTGCTAAATGTTGGGGTTTACTTCGTTCCAACAGGGTGAAGATAATCAATAGCCTAACTACGTACCAATGAATGGTTACCGGATATCTCTTGGAGTCGTGTAATCACTTTCCAAAGAAGATTATTCGACCCTATGCCTGGGTTAACACGAATACCTCCTTGGGATAAAACCAAGAGTTAGTTCTTGTTTTAGGCACAAATCAAGAACTCTATGCGTTTCTGTGTTTCTTGTTTCTGTATTTCATCATGCAAAATATGATCACTATTTATAGTGATCCTATTCCTTTAAGGAATGTAACTCCTAGTCAAAGGTATTAAGAGCATTAATCGGCCTATTAATCTCATAATAACCTTCATAAAGCATAGTGGTTACATGACCAGAAATCTGGTCATCAAGTCAATATTCAACCCTCATTAACTGGTCAAAGAGGTTACAAAGACTTTGTGCATCACCAGGAGCAACGTCCTAACCAGGAGAAGTTTCCTGACCAGGAGCAGCTTCCTGACCAGGAGCAGCTTCCTGACCAGGAGCAACTTCCTGACCAGGAGCAACTTCCTGACCAGAAGCAACTTCCTGACCAGGAGCAGCTTCCTACTGATATCACAACCACTATATTGAGTCCAGGGAGGTAAGGGACTTAATGGGTGTACACTCCGTACCTCCAAACCCATTTACAAGTATTACCCGTTCCCACAATTGCACTAAATTTCCAACAATCCTCCCCAATTTAGTACAATTCCTTTTTGCATGAAAATCAACTTTAACAAAACCAGTGCATAAATGAAAATGTCCTGAGGATTGAATTTCCATCTTAGTACATCACTCCAAATATTCGAGAATCAGGGTGTTCTAAGAATTGAACCCTTCAACTACTTTGAACACCTGAAGATAACATACACCCAAGTTTTCAAACACTTAAAACGCTCCTGACACCATACAAGCCATGTGTCCATATCCAATTCATAAATGTTGTAAGAGCCAAAGTCCATGCTCCTTGAGGCGGCGAAACCTCAAAATTTACATAGGTGGTTCCTCTTTAGTTCATGCTTTTGCTTAAGCACTTTTTCAAAGAAATTAACCATTAAGAAGTTTATAACTTCATCCTCCTTTCAGCAGGTACAAGCACATCCTTGGGATGATATGTAAAACATGTGCTTCAGTCCCCTGAATGTTCAGCTTTCCACATTGAACTCAGCTCCCAAGTTTCCTCAGGAGGGAGTTGGGTGTCCTAGCATTCAGTGACTAGAGTGGACTTTTAAACCCATCCCTTTACTAGACTTTATAACCAAGTCTCTAGCCAATCCCTTCGTCAAGTGATCAGCTAAGTTTTGTTGAGACCTCAGAAACTCTATTGAAATCACCCCATTCGTGATCAACTCACGAATCATGTTATGTCTAACACCTAGGTGTCTAGACTTGCCATTGTACATCTGGCTATATGCCTTAGCCAATGTAGCTGCACTATCACAACGGATAGAAATGGGTGCCATAGGTTTGACCCACAATGGAATCTCAAGAAGCAAGTTTCTCAACCATTCAGCCTCTTTACCAGCAGCTGCTAGAGCCACAAATTCAGATTCCATTGTTGAACCAGTAATGCAAGTTTGCTTCTTGGATGCCCAAGAAATTGCACCACCACCAAGAAGGAATACCCAACCACTTGTGGATGAATTATCCTCAGTATTGCTGATCCAACTTGCATCAGTGTAACCTTCCAACACTGAAGGATATCCAGTATAAGATAAACAATAATCCATTGTTCCTTTCAAATACTTCAGTATCCTCTGAATTGCTTGCCAATGCTGAGTACCAGGATTACTAGTACACCTACTCAGTTTACCCACAGCAAATGCAATGTCAGGCCTAGTACTAGTCATGGCATACATCAAGCAACCAATCACCCTAGAATACTCAAGCTAGGAGACAGCCTGACCATTGTTAGGCATCAGTTTCTCACTTGTATCCATAGGTGTACTCACTGGAGTACAATCAAAGTGATTGAATTTCTTCAGCACCTTCTCAATGTAATGAGACTGAGAAATTACAATACCATCACTTTCATGTTTAATCCTTATGCCAAGGATAACATCAGCCTCCCCCATGTCTTTCATGGAGAACTTTGACGACAAAAAATCCTTTGTCTGATCAACCTTAGCTTGGTCAGTACCAAAGATTAACATGTCATCAACATATAGGCAAATGATGACTCCTTTACCAGATTCATCAAATTTGCTATATACACATTTGTCAGCTTGGTTAAGTGAATAACCATTAGACAAAACCACTTCATCAAATTTCTGGTGCCATTGCTTAGGTGCTTGCTTCAGTCCATATAAGGACTTAATCAGTTTACACACCTTTCCTTCATGACCAGGCATGATGAAGCCCTGAGGTTGGTTCATATAAACCTCCTCATCCAAGTCACCATTCAAGAATGCTGTCTTCATATCCATCTGATGAATAATCAGATTGTGAATACTTGCTAGAGCAATCAACATTCTTATGGTACTGATACGTGCTACTGGAGCATAAGTATCAAAATAGTCTATCCCTGACTTTTGTTTAAAGCCTTGAATGACTAGCCTTGCCTTGAAATTTTCAACAGTTCCATCTACCTTCATTTTCCTTTTGAAAATCCACTTGTTACCAAGTGGATTACAACCTGGAGGTAGATCAACCAACACCCAAGTGTTGTTGCCCATGATGGAATCCATCTCATCATTGATTGCTTCTTTCCAGAAAGCAACATCCTGGGACTTCATTGCTTCATCAAATGTTTTGGGATCATCCTCAACATTAAAGCAATAGTAGAATTGGTCAGAGACCTCATCTCTTGTACCTTTAACTAAGTATAGTTGAAACTCAGGCCCAAAATTCCTTGGAGTCCTATGCCTTGTGCTTCTTCTAAGCTCAGGCTCAGGTTGCTGAACCACAACCTCATCAGTGACCCTTTCAGGTTCCACTGAAACACCAGTGTCCTCAGCTCCTATAGGAGTCCTAAGGCTTGGTCTAGGGACTGATGAGAACCTAGTCTCATCAAAGTTAGCATCCCTTGATTCAATGATTGAGTTTATTGAAACTGAATCATTAGGTTCAATAACATAGAACCTATAAGCCTTGGAATGCTCAGCATATCCAACAAAGATGCATTCAATGCCTCTTTCACCCAAGGTTTTCACCTTTGGATCAGGGAGTCTTACAACAGCCCTACAACCCCAAACTTTGAGGTAGTTCAAGTTTGGTTTCCTTTTAGTCCAGAGTTCATAAGGGGTAATCCTGTTCCTTTTATTAGGAACCCTATTTAATAAATAGCAAGCTGTTAACATAGCTTCTCCCCAAAACCCTTGACTCAGTCCTGAGTAGGACAACATGGAGTTAACCATCTCTTTTAGTACTCTATTTTTCCTTTCTGATATACCATTTTGTTGTGGAGTATAGGGGGCAGTTGTTTCATGGATTATTCCAACAGACTGAAAATACTGAGTATTCATGTACTCACCTCCCCTATCAGTCCTAAATCTTTTGATTTGGACTCCTTGTTGTAATTCAACTTCAGTTTTAAATACTTTAAATTTATCTAATGCTTCATCCTTAGTATGCAACAAATAGACATAACAAAACCTTGAAGCATCATCAATAAATGTTACCAAGTATTTCTTATTCCCTAATGAGGGAGTAGCATGCAAATCACATAGGTCACTATGGATTAGCTCCAAAACTGTAGTTACACGTTTTACATCCTGAAATGGTTTCTTAGTAATTTTATTCAGCATACAAGTCTGACACTTACCAGTGTCCATGTCAAAAGCTGGAATTAACCCATCCTTAGACATATCTTGCATCCTCTTATAGTGGACATGGCCTAGTCTAGCATGCCATAGTGATGAATCATTCAATTTAGTGGTAGTCATCAGGACAGAATCAACATTTATACTAGAATCAATATTAAGCCTGAACATTTGATTACTCAAATAGCCAAAACCAGTAAACACACCATGGTTTGATAAAACAAATTCATTAGATTCAATCACTTGTTTATAACCACAATTATTCAAAACACTACTAGAAACCAAGTTCTTCCTAATATTAGGAACATGCAAAACATTAAACAAAGAAACAATCTTTCTAGAACTAAATTTAAGATCTACACAACCACGTCCATGCACTAGGGCTGTTGACTCATTTCCCATGTGAAGAATAGATCCATCATTCATTGACTCATAAGTCTTGAACCAGCATCTATCTTTACACACATGTACTGTTGCTCCAGAGTCAACCCACCACGCAACATCATCATCATGCACAAAGTAAGCTTCAGATACATATGTAACATAATAAATCTGGAGAGATTCATTAAACATATTCTGACCTTTTGTGCCTGATCCATTAGCTTGGTTGCCAATGCTAACACCTTTGCAATCCCTTTTGAAGTGTCCAGGTTTCCCACACTTCCAACAAGCCACTGATGACTTCTTGTTAGGATTAGCTTTGGTGTTATCTTGATGCTTACGTTTGCCCTTGTTGTCATTGTACCTGGTGGAGTTGTTATGCTCCACCATATTGACAACAGATGAACCAGCAACATTGTTGCTCTTTGGCTTATCACTTTCATGCACCCTGAGGGATTCCTCAATGCGCAAATGACTGCCCAACTCAACAAGAGTTAACTCCTCCTTCTTATGTTTCAAGGTGTGCTTGAAATCTTTCCAAGAAGGAGGTAGTTTGTCAATGACACACGAGACCTGAATAGTCTCATCCATGTTCATTTTATGTTGTGTAAATCTGCCAAGTATTCCAAGAAGTTCATTGTATTGTTCCATGACTGGTCTTGAATCAGTCATTTTGTAATTTGTGAAATCACTCACAAGGAACTTCTTACTTGATGCATCCTCAGCCATATATTTGGCTTCCAAGGAATCCCATATTTCTTTAGCAGATTCAACATTTTGGTAAATATCAAATAAAGAATCAGACATACCATTGAGAATTATGCCGCGACATACATAATCATCATTCTCCCATTTGCTCCTTTTCCTTAGTTCCTCCAAAGTAGCATCATCACCACCATCAGGAATAGGAGTGGTCAGCACGTACACCACGTTCATGGTAGAAAGAAGAAAGTGCATCTTCTTCTGCCATCTCCTAAAATCAACCCCTTCAAACTTGTCCAGTTTGGAGAAGTTAGCCACCATATGCTTCATTGCCGCCGCCATTGATTATTACAAAATAATCTTCTTTGATTGTTGGGGTTTACTTCGTTCCAACAGGGTGAAGATAATCAATAGCCTAACTACGTACCAATGAATGGTTACCGGATATCTCTTGGAGTCGTGTAATCACTTTCCAAAGAAGATTATTCGACCCTATGCCTGGGTTAACACGAATACCTCCTTGGGATAAAACCAAGAGTTAGTTCTTGTTTTAGGCACAAATCAAGAACTCTATGCGTTTCTGTGTTTCTTGTTTCTGTATTTTATCATGCAAAATATGATCACTATTTATAGTGATCCTATTCCTTTAAGGAATGTAACTCCTAGTCAAAGGTATTAAGAGCATTAATCGGCCTATTAATCTCATAATAACCTTCATAAAGCATAGTGGTTACATGACCAGAAATCTGGTCATCAAGTCAATATTCAACCCTCATTAACTGGTCAAAGAGGTTACAAAGACTTTGTGCATCACCAGGAGCAACGTCCTAACCAGGAGCAGCTTCCTGACCAGGAGCAGCTTCCTGACCAGGAGCAACTTCCTGACCAGAAGCAACTTCCTGACCAGGAGCAGCTTCCTACTGATATCACAACCACTATATTGAGTCCAGGGAGGTAAGGGACTTAATGGGTGTACACTCCGTACCTCCAAACCCATTTACAAGTATTACCCGTTCCCACAATTGCACTAAATTTCCAACACTAAATATGTAAAAACAAAGCTAGAGGTGGTGAAATGAACTACTGGCGAGTTAGGTTGGTAACAAGCACATTTTGTCCATGTAAAGGGCTCATTTAAGTAGTTTTCTATTTATGTTAAAAAAAAAAGTAGTTTTCTATTTTGACCATTTGGCTCATTTCAAACTAAAGTTATTTTCTATTTTGATTATTTATCCCATAAAAGATAAAACATAAGCCAACTCAACCTATTTTAAGAAGTAATTATATATCTCCAGCTTTAAAATAGCATCGAAGAATAAACGATATCAACCACGTAAAAGGTAATGCAAAATTATTACTAACATACTTTATATACAATGTTCGTTCTTACAAGCCTGAAGAGATATTTATCAGATTATTTTGTTTACCAACAGATATATGAAGCATGTTAAATGTTTAATTATGAATTATTGATAGCAAAAAGAATCAATTTGATATAACTATTTAGGGCTAATAACTATAAAATGCATCGGACTTGACACTTTTTACCATTCTGTGTAGTCATCTTTTTTTTCCTATATTATCAATAAACTTTGTGATTTCGTACATTGTGTGTATCTGGTGACCTACTTGACTGGTTAGCAGGTTGCTTTAACGACTGTTAAACTTTTTATTACAACGTTAGTCCTTTATTAACGGCCATTAACATACACACTTAAAATTTGATTTTTAAAAAAATAAAACGTAAAACCTTTGAAAAAAAGTGTATGACTTTATATACAAGTTTTCTTTAGGAATAAAATTTACGCATGTTTGAATAAAAAAATTTAAATATTATTTTTTCAAACATGTTTTAGTTAACTTTTAAACTTTATATAAAACGTGTTTTATATAACTTAACTTTTTCGTACTTTATAAATCTTAATTTTTTTGCAGAAAATCAAACAATTTTTTTTAAAAATTTAAAATTTTCAAAAGTGAAAATCTACTTTTTATTACAAAAGAAAGACTGAAATTTATGAAATTCTATTTTTACAAAAAATCGTACTTTTTACCAAATTTTAAACTTTTGTTATTTTTATTTTATATAAATTGTGTGTTCTGTCACACCCCACCATGGCGGAATATGGGGCGCGACGTATGGATATCATCACAACATGGCGTGTCTATAGAGATAACTATATGAAATAAGAAATGTCATAAAAAGGTGACACAAAAGTCATGACAATATCTCATCAAATGCAGGTGTCTAGGTAAGTAGGTAACAGTCCTACCTCTTACCCAAGACAAACAAGTAACATAATCAAAACAAACATATGTGCCACAGTATCACTTATTTAAATGAGCAAATAAAAACTAAGAAGGAAACGGGGATTCTCCTTCTACATGCAATCCTAAGCTTCTCCAATCCTAGCCACTTATGTTCTCATGCTTAACCATAGTATCACTTGAAAAAAACACGTCAACATAAAGTTGGTGAGAGTCATAGGTTTAGACTCTAACGCTAAATCAGTTATAAGCTGTGAATAACAACCATCAACACAATAACATATGGACAATGTGCTACAAATATGCATTAACAACTATCAATCAAGATTAATCATACCAAACTAATCCAAGGCTCCTACCTTGCCAAACAACATCATGGTACCATAGATGATCACACTATGTACCTATCCCAAGGCCACTACCTTGACAAACCACAAGGCCCCTACCTTGTCAAACCACAATAACTGAGACGGCACGTGTCCCCCGATCCAAATCATACACAATCAAGAATCACATAGCAGTTAATCACATAATGTACACACAAGTCCATCACAAACCATAAAAACATTCACAACAACAATTTAGAAATAACTCAACACAGTGTCTCTTCCATCCCATCTAGAAGTCAAAATCAATAGTAAACATGGGACTATGAAACTCACCGGATAGCTTCTTCACAAGTCCTCGCACTAGCAACAAGCTAACAAACCAAAAACACGAAATCAATACACGAACCTATCACTAAGATGGCTCGTCAACCTATGATGGACATCAAGTCTATTCCCATATAAAAACTTCATTGATAAGCTAACCATCCCATTACCCTTCCTTAACAAGTCCTTAACTTGGTTAAGTTTAATAACTATCCCGTTCATATTTTACACAAAACAGTCCCAGTTTTTAGGTCTCTAAACTTTAAGTCAAACGTCCACTTAAATATACCCATGGTTTCTGTAAAAGGAATATTCATACTTTTACATATGTTAGCTAAAACCTCCCACTTGCCCTAACCTTAAAGATACTGTTAAGGCCCCGATATATGTGTATATATTGCTACCTATCCAGAATTCACTGATTTTAAACGTATGAAAAGTTCATTACCATTAGAGGGTCTTATCCTAAACCACAACCTTAGCCCAAGTGCAGATACTTGCTACAATATATAAACCATCTCTCATGTACGTGAGAAGATCCCAATGCAACCCTAAGTACCCCAAACAACCCAAAACTTAAAAAGAAAACAGGCTGATTACAAAACTGTTTTGATCTCCGATTGTTGTAACCTGTTTTTGACCCACTTCCCGACCTCCAATTTAGTTCTCGTTTCTTGCATTGGAAAGCCACTTCGATTACCTTTTCAGGGATACTTGGATCGTAAAATAAGAATTTGTAGAACTCCCAATATGATCAAAACAATTGACTCAAAATTCTGACCTCATTAATTAACCCTAATCCCTCTAATTACAAGCCCTAATTTATGTAATCATTATAACACCATTAATATAACATTAATTTACTGTTTTTATATAAAACCCTAACCTAAATCCATCGGATGATTATAATAACATTAAAAACAATTTAATTGAAAAGGGATTTGAAGATTTACCTTTGATTTATGAAAACCCCAAAATTTTATGAAGAACCCTAATTTTCTCCATTAAATTCGACCTAAGCTTGATCTCCAGGGGATTATGATGTGTTTTTTTAGTTAATAAAAGTCTTTATATAATTAAATTTCGTTTTTTTTTTTTCCTTTTTCTCTTTTTTTCCTTTTTTCCTTTTTTTTTTAATTTTCCAACCGTCTATACCCACTCCATATCCATTAAATTTCGTTTTTTTTTTCTTTTTATTATTTAATATTATGCTATTAATATTTACCTTAATTTATTTCAGCTCCTAAAGCCTCCAAAACCCCAAAACCGTAAAACTAGTCAGTTTTTACGCGTTTTACCGTAAAAGACGTAAAATATACACTTTTATAAAAAATCTCAAATTTTGAAATAAACTTTATAACTAAGTCCTAAATGACTTAAAACCATCCCGAAAAATATCCATATGACTAATTACCTCATCCGAGACCTCCAAATGCTAAACCGTAAATTGTAAAAATACGATTTTCTATAATACATATACGTATACTTAAAACCACCAAATAACACCATCTCACTTCATAGTCACTACCATGTGAACTCATGAACATGAAATCATCACATATCGTTTCATTCACAAGGCACCCCGTACCGGAAACGATATCCAAACCACAATCTATTCACACCAATAAGCACATAAACACGTAAAGACACGTAACTAGCACAAAATAAAACTAAGTGACGAACCTCAAAACCAGGGTTGTCACATCACTCCCTCCTAATAGAAATCTCGTCCCGAGATTTACTCCTTAGGATCAAACACACAAACAACAAATCACACGAGGATACTTGTTCTAAATGAACTCCTCTCATTTCCACGTGAACTTCAGTTCAAGTTTCAAAATACCACATATACAAACCAAAATAATTACACTCATTGCCAAACTCTTGACCTCACAATCAATAAATCTCACAAATGACTCTTTGATAAAACAAAGACTCTTATTAACACAAGTCTCGAAAAACCGTACATGCAAAATGCATTCTCAAACAACCTTTACCAATCCCAATACATGAAATGTATCATGTATACAACTCATTTCCCCCAAGTAATTCTATGCTCATAACCTAATGGTCCGATCTTTCCAAAGATCAAAAATGGACCTACAAAACCCTACATCACTCATCCATTTTACCAAGACATACCACCCGTTACTATGGGTGAAACTTCCCTACATAACTTTTTCACTAACTCTAGTGGTTTCGTCCTTTTCTACATAACATCCCTTGTTGCTCTCATTCCATCCACAAACACCATTACCACATTAGTAGCTTCTTTTACCAATTCTAGTCCACAATGGGGACAACTCATCCTATCCTTTCATATAGTGCCTCAAATGGCATTTATCGACTTCTAGTATGATAATCATCATTATATGAAAACTCAACCATCGCTAATGAGTTTCCTAACTCCCTCTATATCAATCACTCATGCCCTCAGTGTAACCCCTAAGGTTGTATAAATATCTCACTTGTCCCTCCTTTTCCAATCAGCTGGATATACTCATATCCAATCATGTTCATCAACCCCCTTTAGTCCGTACGCAATCCTTCCAACTTCTCAACTATGCGACTTCCCATTCCTCTTGAATTTAGTCAGTCTATCGACTATCACCCAACTCTCGTCGTACTTATTCCTCCACCCCATTATGTATCCCTTTCACCACTTCGTCCTTACATCGCTCTTTCTAAGTTACTCCTATCTACGTAGAAAGTATAGTCTACGTCCCTTTTCTCCATACGATTGTCCAAGCCACGCAACATACACGTTGACGTGTTCTCTGCTTTAGACAACTCAACTCGTGCAACCTATATCCTTTATCCAAACCGCCCTAATACGTCACCCCTATAGTTCAAGTTCGTCTCAGCTTCACCTCATCCTTCTTATTCCATGTCTTATCGACCATGCTTGCCTTTCCCAGATGGTACTTAGCCTTGCAATTTTCTTTCATCAATTAACACCACCCATCACCTTTGCCAAATGTTCAATCAAGATGATTGAATATGTGTTGGAGACGTTCATGATCCGTATAGATCATTCTCTACGTCTCGTACACCAAATGCCTCTAGCATTCTAGGCGGATATAACAATCCAGCTCCACTAATTATGTCATATCTAGTTCTTCCAAATCTTCAGTTCTTGCAACGTATAAGCAATCGCCTTTCTTTGTCGTTCTCGTACACGTCCAAATCCTTGCTCCACGTATCGTCATGCTTCGCGAGTTCATCCAGTCCTTCCGATAATGCCAAGATCGGCTCATTATCCTATCCACTTCTTTAGCCTCCAAAATGCTTCCTCATCCTTCTTCACTTCGCCCCTTGCTGGTTCCATGATATGCCATCATCTCTAACTACTCATCGTGGTAAACTTAATACTAAAACTCACACTCGAAAATCTCACGTATAACTCCACTCCAAAACCAACACATAATTCGCCTCACTCTTCTTCTCAAATTTGAGTAGATCAAGATGTCGTCGATGCTCCCGATGACAACTCGTTTATATACGTTCATGCACACTCGCTTCATTGACTCCATAAAATCCGCTAGTGCTTTGGCGAAGCCAAATGCATAACCGTAAACCCAAAGCGTTCATACAACATCCTTAGCAGTTTCAACTATGTCCTCCTTGCACCCTCTCTTAGCGACAATACGAATAAATTCCTTGCAATTTCTAACAGCTCTTGTTTTTAAATCACTCCATCAACGATTTGCCTTGGAAAGGCACTAACTACAACTCCCCTCACCTCCCCGACTTGTTCTATTTATGGTTCTACCTCACAGTAATAGGCAAACCTACTAAATTTCAGGAAATTTTCGGAAAAACTTACATGCCCTACGATCAATCATAAATACCTTTGAGGTATTGTATCTCCTTCCAACACTCTCTATGGCGTGTTACGTGTGCTATTATTCCACAAATCTCTATTCATCTCCTTGGTACTCCTAAGAGACCTCATGACCACATTAGTTCGTCTACGAACTTCTTTCCTCCCCACTAAGGGTATTCCGACCGTTCTCTCATGGTCACCTACTTAAGCGTGTAGGTGCGACTAAGTCTTTCATATGACTACCTCAACGCTCCCGAACAATACGAAACAAAAACTACATCCTGAATCCATCAGATACGATTAAGGAATCAAACCAACAGATAACTAACGACATTTCACGTGCACCAATTAAAACCAGGCAAAAACCACGAGACTCAAGAGAAAACTCAAACCCAAAACATGTATCAATTCAAAATGACCCATGACAACGAAAAATAATCCAAGAAACACCCAATGGCAACCAAAACATATTACGCCCCGCGACATATTATTTAAACCGTGCAAAAGACCGACCTTTCCAAAAGAATATACTTTTATCTATTATTTTTTTTTTACCTCCCCACATCTATGTGACTTAAACCATCTACAAACAACCTTCTAGACGATCTCAAAACTCAACCCAAAGACTAGGTATCCCGTGCACCCCGAATAAAAATAAACTATTATTCAAAACTCAACCTTGAACCCGACACTTGTACAACAATTCCGACCAGTCCACTGACCTCCCATGACTATACTTCTTGAATATTTGAAAAGTACGTTCCGAGTACATAATTTTTGGCTTTTGAATCACTCAAAAAGCTCTAAAAACGAACAAGTTATGACCAAAACAGTTTTATATTAATGAAAGATAAAATTGTATGTGAAATCTTCATAAACTCAATTTAACCTTGTATTAATAATTATAAATGACGCGAATCGGTTAAACCCAACTATATAAACTATGTAAGTAGAAAGAAATTTTACTTCGCTTTATTTTAAAGAAAGTCTTTTAGAATTTGAAATAAATAAGTGTTGATTAAAAGAAATCTTATGTTACATCTTGTTTCAAACACGACTCCAACACCTTACCCTTATTTTACCGAATACAACCAACTATCTAACCCTATAATAGATTTCCAAGTCCCCCTTTTTCTCAATATATACCGACCAAAAGAAATGTAAGACCCAACACCAAGAGATTTCATTATTTCAAAAGGAATCTCAAGTTATTCCAACAGACTTAAACCAACAACATCATTTTAAAACGTACACGTGAAATACGAAACGCAAAGAATACGCTACAAGACACACTTCAAAAGATTCAAAACTTCGTTGAAACTCCACCAAACTCGAGCTCTAATAAATTGTTTAAACGCAAGAGAGTACTAGGTACGTTCAAGTTATAATAACTACTGAACGACCGTAAATCATAACATAACATCTATTAGTATATAACTTTTTTTAGAAACTTTTTACAAAATGAATTTTTTTTTGCAAAAAAGTTATTTTTCTTTTTGTAATCTTCGAATTTTTTTTCAGCAAATCATACTATTTAAAAAAAAATTAAAGTTTTCAAAACTAAAAGTCGTAAATTTTTAAAAGAAAAATTGAAATTTTCGAAATTCTTTTTTACAAAAAGTCGTACATTTTTACAAAATTTAAATTTTTTATTTCTTTTCCTTTTATATAAAATGTGTGTATATATAATTTTTTTCAAAATTTTTTTACGAAATATTTTTTTTTCGCAAAAAAGTTACTTTTCTTTTTGGCAAAAAAATTACTTTTCTTTGAAATTTTTTTGTAAAGTGCGGTTTTTTACTTTGAAAATTTTTAAGATTACAAAAAGAAAAATAATTTCGTAAAAAAGTTTTCTAAAAAAATTATATATACACACAGTTTATATAAAATAAAAATAACAAAAGTTTAAAATTTTGTAAAAAGGTACGGCTTTTTTTTTTTGTAAAAAAAAAGAATTTAAAAAATTTCAGTTTTTTTTTTGTAAAAAAAGTACGACTATTACTTTTGAAAATTTTAAATTTTAAAAAAGTTACTTTCGAAAATTTTAAATTTTAAAAAATTTCAGTTTTTTTATGTATACATGCGTAAATTATATTCTTAAATTTATATATATATATAGTAACATACTTTTTTAAGGTTTTACATTTTATTTTTAAAAAAATTTAATTTTAAGTGTTTATATTAATGGCCGTTAATATAAAGGACTAACGTTGTAATAAAAAGTTCAACTGTCGTTAAAGTAACCTGCTAACCAGTCAAGCAGGTCACCGGGTACACACAATGTACGAAATCACAAAGTTTAATGATAATATAGGAAAAAAAATGGCTACACAGAATGGTAAAAAGTGTCAAGTTAGATGCATTTTTAAGTCATTAGCCCAACTATTTAAGTCTATTAAAATAAAAGATTATGCAAATTTCAGCCATTTTAGATTAAACAAATAGTAAATTTACAGGAATAGATAGTGTAGAAACTAGAAGGGGGGGGGGGGGGGGTTGAATAGTTTCTAGTTAGTTTTCAAAACATTTCGGCTTAATCCACTGTGTGCGGTTCCTTATGTGTACCCGCGGTTCTTTATCAATAAAGAACCGCCGGTCCATTTAGAGAACCGCCGACAGTGAACTTAACCTTTTGTTACAAGTTAAACTTTGACAATCCTTTGTATCAAATTCTCGATCAAGCTTGACTAGATATGAGATGTGTTTGATTGAAAGATAAATACTACAAGTAAGTAAACACACAAACACATCAAATCAAGAGTACATCAAGCAATAGTCTAAACACTAAGCACACACGTACTAAGCATAAGCTTTTCCACAACTAGGATGTTTAGACTAAGTGATGTATACTTGACCATAATCTAAACACGAAGCACACACGTACTAAGCCTTAGCTTTTCCACAACTTAGATGTTTAGATTATGAGATGCACACAACACACAACATATAAATACATCTATAATAGTAAAGACATAAATGTAAAGGAAAGTACCGACACGATGATTTATAGTGGTTCGGTCACGAAGCTCCTCTTCGCCCTACTCCACTCCTCGAGTACACCTTACTCGAGAGTTACTTCACTAGTCAACAAAACTCCTTTCAAGGCGGAGAAAACCATACACGTCGCTTACACATTTCCGACACTAAGCTAGATGTCGAGTCCTAATCTTAGGTAGGACCAATCTACACAACGTTGCCCACTTCACCATTTAACGACACAAGGCTAGATGTCGAGTTCTAATCGAAAGCTAGAACCAATCTTCACGACTCTTCACTTTGAAGCTAAGTGAGAACTTCACACAACACAACTACTAATCACTTTAAAGTTTAGTGAGAACTCACAAGACACAACCACATCACTTTATAGTTTAGTGAGAACTACCTAGACACAACCACATCACTTTAGAGTTTAGTGAGAACTACCAAGACACAACCTAATCTACCCACTAGTTATGTTTTATGGCCCAACATAACAAACCTTATGTTTTATGGCCTAAACACATAAACCATATAGATCTAAGCACACAACACTTAGATCTATAACTCTAACACTATATCCAAGTACTAACAAGACTTGGATCTACACAACTAACACCTAATCCAAGGATACCCATCACTTGGATATTCTACCCTTACAAACACATCCAAGTGTACCCACAACTTAGATCTTCTACATATACATAGTAGGAAGACAATAATCATGACTTGATCTAGAGAGATCTTCATCATGTTATGACTCAAGACACTAACACTTCACAAGGTTGAAAGTGTTCTTCTCATTGCTCTTGATGAGGCAAATGAGGAATGAGATATTGGAAGGTTTTTGTGTGTTTTTTGTGCAAGTGAAATGGAAGAGAATAGTCTTCTATTTATAGCCAACTCTTGCCTTGGAGAGCACCTTTTTACCCAATGGATAAAAGAGTGGACTACCCATTGGATAAAAGAGTGGACTACCCATTGGATAAAAGGATGCACCTTATATTCTTGGAGCCCAAATTCAAAATTTGAATTTTGAATTTATTAGTTTCCCTCCATCTTCTAGAAGCTTCCAGAAATCTTGAGTAAGCCTAAACCGGCTTGACTGCCCGCGGTTCTATATCTTCCCGCGGTTCGATATCACTAAGGAACCGCGTGTTCTATAAGAGAACCGCGCGTCCTTCTTGTCTTTCATGACGAATGTAATCTTCAAGGTGTCAAGAGAAGTATACATAAGTATGTTTGAGTGATTACGAGTACCTTACACATTTTACATTATGTATTGCGAGTTATACGTTTGTCATCACCAAAACATGAAGGGATCATCTTGATTAAACATCGTAATGTTTGCACTAACAGATAGTATATTGGTCAATATTATCAATTTATCACCTTTAAAAGAAAAGGGATGGTGTGAGGATTAGATAGATAACTGCCATGAATATGGTAGAATTTCAGAAGAATTACCTGCATTGGTAATTAACGATATGTGGAATGCTAAAGCTTGTAGGATTTTGAGTCTGATTAGACTTTATAATTTTAAGCAATACCCTATGAATTGAACCTCGTCTCTCATAAGAGCTTTTTTCCATAGTTGGTGATGTAACAAGCTTTTTCCCACTTCTAAATGGACTTCGATTTGAAGCACCATCGTCATTCATCATTCATCATGCTCCAAACACAAACAATAAGTACTATAGACATCAAATCAAACAACATGTACTTTAAAATTTGAAGTCTCAACCTCAACAAATAGAAAAAAGAAAAACAAAACACAACGGAAAATGAAAACAAAAAAGAAGCCTAAAGCAAACATTGTTTTTTGTTTTTTCAACCATATCCACACAAAACTAACCAAAATATATACATGTGTCACACATAGGCATGTGTCTTGGCGAAGAATGAGAAACAAACACGAACATGGAATATCTAAAATTAAAACTTCACATACACAAGCAGAAACATATAAGCCAATATAATTTGACTTTATCAGATTTTCAAATATATTAAAACCATAAAGAAGAATCTCAAAAATTAGAAATTTAACAAATCTAAAGACCACCAAGCACACATAGAACAATTATAAAAATGAAACCAACAAACCTGTAAGATCCCGTCACATTCCTTGACGCATGCAACTGGTCGAAAATAGCACATAACAAACTCAAAACACCATTCAGACAACAAAACATACCGAAAACTACCAATCAAACCGAGACCACCCAACAAAACCAAAACCAGATATGTATGGTGACAACATAGGGTGGTGATGGTGAGGCAGAAACCAGCAGCAATGGCTAATTTGTTTAAATGCATAGAGAAAGACAGGTGAAGGAGATTTCAACTCTGTGGTGGTGTCATTTTATATTGGCAATGAAAAACACCAGCCATGTACATTAAAACGATTCAATATTTCCCTTTAATAGATTTAGTTTTCAATAATTTACAGCGCATAAATTTTTGGTCAGCTCTTGCATTTATTCAGTATTCAGTACTTTCTTACAATACAAACTGGCAATACATTCTTTGATATGGGTGATATTCACTTCCTAAACAACTTTGAATACATTCCTGCGTTTTAGAGCATTCCAAAATTATTTGCCAAGTTTAAGTGATATGCGTTTCAATTTCTATATACTTACCATATATGCATGCATTCATTCTTTTCATCAGTCGTGTTGTTTTACTTACCATTTTTGCAATTGTTGAAAATTTTCAACTTTCAACATTTTGGATAGCTTCTTTATAGATAGTATAGATAGATAGATAGATATAGATATAGATAGATAGATAGATATGCAAAGTAATTAGTTTTCAAATTTATTATACAATAAATATATTATCAACTTATAAACTTAATGCAATAGTTACTATATTACCAAGATATTTATTACCATGTTTCATCCATGTAATGGATTTAATAGGTTAATAATATATTTATTGTATAAAAAATTTGAAAAATAATTACTTTGCATATCTATAATGTTAGATGGTCAATCTTTTACCTATGGTTGATGATATTCAACTCGTTTCCCTGGTCTCGTCTCGAAGGACATCAAGGCATACTTTTGACAATAACTGGAACTTTTTTTATTGATGCTTTTGATGAGGAACACGAAAATATAATAGATAATGATATCTTTACATCTCTGGAAGAATTGGAGTTTTGTTGGAATGCTCTAGCGCTGCAAATTAGAAGTCCCCGTGAGAACTAATGACACGTAGGTGTATTATGGTCTTACAATTCAACAAGTCTCCAATGATCTTGGAGGTAAATTAATTCCTACTTTATGATTATGAATTCTACTGAGTTAGACAACATTCTTATATTTATTATAACTATTTTTGGTGTTTCTAGTTTCGAGAAGTACTTTGCGTAGGCGCATGGCAGAAGATGGGTATGCAACATGGCTAGCCCCAACGGATAACTTGAATGTGTGTGTTGATAGGCATTCCTTCATTGGTGGTGTTTTCAACAAGAAACGAGTTTTTTTGGTTAGTAGGCAATTACAATGGCCATATGTGAGACAACAAATTTGCAATGAGCTTGAGCTTATTTTTGATCCAACTCTACAAGCAAATGTTTACGTGGAAGTTGATGGCTTGCAACGTGGCCCGATCCTCAACAACCAACAATGGATAAACTACACTTTCATTAACTATGATCGACTTAATTTTTTTGATAATATAAAACTTTGAATTCAAACAACCATCAAGAAGTTACATCATGTTGTTCCCATGGCTCAACTGACAGGGGCATAATCCATTGTATAGGTCATCTAGATCATCTATGCTATCATTTAACGCTCTTATAGCTAGCTTGTGGGCAACTTTATTTCCCTCGCGACTTAATATTTGGTAACACTTTAGTGCTATAGTATGTGTTATATTTTTCAAACCATCATAACCCTTTTGAAAAACTCAATGTTGTAATTTGTTAAACTAAGAACTAGATGTAGAACGAAATTAGGATGAAACTAGAGGAGTAAACGAGACGAGACAGCTCGCGAGTTACTTGAGATTGACTCGTAACATACTCGAAATCGACTCGATCTAAACGAGTCGAGCTCGAGCTCGAGCTACTCGAGTATATTTTCGAGTCGAGTTCGAGCTTCAAAATACTCGTCTCGTGAAGCTCACGAGCCTTACCGAGCCTCAATTTAATTATACTTTTACCCTTCTATATACATAAATCGAGTCGAGTCAAGCTTCATATACCGAGTATTTATTGAGTTCGAGCATGAAATGTGGAAATACTCGAGATCGAGTCGAGTTTGAGCCGAATTTCGAGCTCGAGTTTAGTATTCGCGTCAAACTCGAGTTTCGCAGTACTCGACTCGACTCGACTCGTTTACACCCCTAGATGCAACATTTAGAGTGGCCGTTAACTAATGACAATGATTACATGGATGAAACATAGTAAGATACATGGTTTGTCATGTCAAACGCAATATTTAAAAAAAATGTAAATGTCATGAATATCCCCTAATTTCTCCCAACCAAACACCCTCTTGTATTACTTCAAATTCTTATTCCTTACAATGGTAAGATACATGGTTATTTATAGTCTTGGTTAAGTAATATATAAGCTTATAGTATAAGCATTCTTATTTTTAATAGTGTTGTAAAACAAGGTCTACAAGACCGATTAATTGCCGATTAATCACTACAAGGCCCTCTACCTTGCCGATTAATGAAAAGACGATTAATGGTGGTCAACTGTGGTCAACGATGGTCAAGGAAGGTCAAACTTGCCGAAAACTTGCAATTTTTATCGAAAATACCGAAAACCCATTGTAAACATGTTTTTATCACTTATATTAACTATTTATATGTATGATAAGTTGTATTTTAAAACGAATATTGCCAAAAATAGCTAAAACTCGTTAAAAATACCCAAAACTTGCCGAAAATATCAAAAAATTGCTAAAAATTCCAATTTGATTAATCGCTGATTAATCCCGCCTAGAATGATTACAAGCTACAAGGTGGTCGACCGGGCGGCTAGCGATTCGTGTTTTTTGCAACATTGTTTTTAAACATTATTGTCATATGACATAAGCGCTTCTATTGTTTGAGGCTTGACATAATTGCATATGCCATTATTTCACAGTAGAATATACTATAAATATTAAACATACTTAGAAAATTAAACACACATAATATAATATTATACTAAACATCACGAACTTCAGCGAAATATATTATGTGTGTTTAATTTTATTAAGTTCGTTTAATATTTCAAGCATCTTTTAGAGTGAAATAATGACATATGCAATCATGTCAAGCCTCATACGATACAAATGCTTATTTCATATGGTGATATGTGTAAAAGTAAGAATGATTGTACTATAAGCTTGTATATTACTCAATCAAGACTATAAATATCTTGTCATTGTAAATAACTCGAGCTTAGCAGTACTCGGCTTGACTCGACTTGTTTACTAATGACAGTGATTACATGGATGAAACATGGTAATACATGGTTTGTCATGCTAAATATAATATTTGAAAAAAAATAAAATGTAAATGCCTTAAATATCCTCTATTTCCCCCAACCAAACACCATATTGTATTACTTCAAATTCTTATTCCTTACAATGGTAAGATACAATGTCATTTATTGTCTTGATTAAGTAATATATAAGCTTATAGTACAAGAATTCTTACTTTTAAACATTATTGCCATATGACATAAACGCTTATATTGTTTGAGGTTTAACATCATTGCATATATGATTATTTCACAATTGAAAACACTAGAAATATCAAACATACTTAGGAAAATTAATCATACATAATATAATATTATACTAAACATTTCACTGGAGTTCGTGAAAAGCTAAAGATATAGAGCATTGATTGGGATGACTAATTTATATGTCTAATTATAAGCCTAACATATGTGTGAGCATTGTATTGGAGACAACAGCCGAGCCCGTTTTTAAAAAAACCAATAAATTATCGCCACATCTATTTAGTCATACAATTAGGCATATTTTTTAGGCCTCCAATTGAAATTAAAGTTTATGTAAGTCCATCCTTGATGACATCAGAAGGCCAAAAATGAAGAAATACATCCAACGTCGCCATTGTAAGTTCATAACTTGATGCTTGCTACAACTTTGTGTAAGCTTAAACACATAAACAACAAATGAACCGTGAAGCAATGATCTTAGAATACAAAGTATGACTATCATGGAGGGTTTGTATATTGTTTGGCCCATTATTTTTTCATATTGATCAGAATAGTTGGCCAGTTTTATCACAATAATTTTGACATATCAGTTTTAAGCTTTCTAGAAGTGAGATCAATTTGTATTATTTCAAATTCTTATGGTTTACAACTTTAGTTGAGTACTCCAATATACAAGCTTATTATACAAGCGTTCTTGCTTTTATACATTATTACTATATGACATAAAAGCTTATATAGTATGAGGCTTGACATAATTGCATATGTCATTATTTCGTTTGAGTCCGTGAAAAAAGCTAAAGATTTAATATTTAGTATAATATTATATTATGTGTGTTTAATTTTATTAAGTATGTTTAATATTTCTAGTATCTTTTAGAGTAAAATAATGACATATGCAACGATGTCAAGCCTCATACGATACAAACGCTTATTTCATATGACAATAATATGTAAATAATAATGATTATAATATAAGATTGTATTGATTACTTAATCAAGACTATAAATATATTGTCATTGTAAAGCATAAGAATTTCAAATAATATAGATTGAGGAGTTCTAGAATGCCTAAAATTGATCCGTCAAAACTATTGTAACATAAAATTGGCTAACTATTTGATCAATCAAACAAATTACGGGTCATGAAATTCTGAAAAAATAATGGGCCAAACGATATACAAACCCTCCATGTTGATGAGTCATACTTTGTATTCTAAAATGAGAAGATATGGTGGAGAAGTAATCCTTCTTCATTTTGGTTCTACTGTTAATATAATCACAAAACAACTAGCCAAAACATCCTATTGTAATGACACATTTTACTCTCCACTTTGGCCCCACCACTAATTTATTTTTTTCTTTTTCATTTTTCATAAAAATTTAAATTCATTTCATTAAGTTAAAAATACAAATACATAAGTTAAAATACATTACGAAAATAGAAATACAATCTTAAACTAAAAATGTTTTAGACAATTGTGAAAATTAAAAAATTTAGGGAAAATTGCGTATATATCCTTTCAAAAGCTCCTAATTACGTATATATCCAAACTAAACTTAATATTACATATATATCCTTCTTAAATCATACGAGTAAAATGTTATGTATATCCAAATAATTATTTTAATTTGTTTAAAACCATAAATATACATCATAATTATATTCTTTACATAAAATGTCAATCGTACCCTTGTCAACAATATCAAAAAGAAACTTTTGTTTCGTCAGATTATTTACCATGTAATTGCCTTCACGACTTAAAAAAACTATTATTATTAAATCTCATTTATATATCTATAATCCAATTGCATCTATATTTTTTGTTCGATGAACGTTTTATACAGTAAACTGGTGAATCTGGAAATGGAGTAACTATAATGCCAATATATTTTTTCAAATGTATCAAATTTTTTCCTCATATTAGCGCATTGATTGACTCATATCAAATGCGATCCGACAGTAATATTTTTTGTTAAAGTCATTATGACGATTACATGAAAAAATTTGAGGAACCAAGCTCTTTGATCTTCTTGACAAAGGTATTGACCTTTAATATTTAGAATATAATTATGATGTATATTAAAGGTTGTAAATACATTAAAATAATTATTTGGATATGCATGACATTTTAATAGTTTAAGAAGTATATATATGCAATTTCAAGTTTAGCTCGGATATATACGTAATTATTAGCTTTTAGAAGGATATATACACAATTTCCTCAAAAATTTAAACCAAAAAATGATTAACACCAAACAATAAAAATGTAAATATGATATTTGTAAATCTTATCTTCATTTCTCACCGTTTTAGTTGCTTCTTCTTTCCCACACACCCTATACACTAAACATTATACACACCCTTAAACTATTAAACGTAGAAAAAAAAATGAAGAAAAAAAAAAGAAAAAAAGAATAGATCCTCTCTCTTCTGTTCGTGCACTCGCCGTCTGCCCAACGAAGTCACGACAAAAGAAGGGGACGGTTTGGTGGCGAACCCAACAAAGCACGACGAGTGTACCACCTTAGCTCAGCAAGGCACACTACGCCATGATACAATCTCCTCTAAGATCGTTGCTTCGCATTCATTTATTGTTTATGTATGCAAACTTATACAAAGCTCGTAGCATGCATCAAGTTACAAACTTACAATTGTTTCATTTTTGGCATTCAAGCATGTGGAGGTCATCAAGGATGGATTTACATAATTACCCTAAACAGTGATCAAAGAATTATCCGGTGGACTAAATTAGAGAATAATAAGAGCTAGATTATTATGATCTAAATTAAAGCTACAAGTTGAAACGTGAATACTATCTAAATAATCATGGGTGAAGTCAGGATCAAATATAATCGAGTGCATAATCTTTTTAACCGCAATACAATATAATTAAAAAAGTGAATTAAAACAAAAGCTACGAAGACATCTCGATGGCCGCATTTAAAATAAATTTGAAGAAAATCAATGTTTTTTCAAAAATTAACACTAGAAGGAAAAAATCTATAAGTATCCCGGACACCTACAAGGCTACAAGACACCCCGGGCTACGTCCGGTAAATAATTATTAATAATAAAAAAAAAAGATACGTACCAAAATCATAAAAGGTGTTTCGATGAAGAAATGCTTATTACTTGTCCCTAAATCGGTTTCACTCGGTCCTCTTGATGCAGCGACTCAATCCCCAGTCGTACCCGTTTGATTTGAAATGAAATAGATCGCGTGCAGGATCAAGTGTCGTGTGTATTTGTGTGATTAACTAATAAATATGTATTCTGTGAGGTATGTTTTTTTTGGTATAGGACTAGGTCACCATAGTGTGAAAAAGAATCACATATATAGGTCGTCGGAGAAAAAAAGATAAAGTGCCAGGATTTATTGTGGGTCGACCTGGTCATTGATGCGACCAGCCTTAGCTGCCTAGTAAAAGAAGAGAATTTTATGATCGAACAATGTTTGCCGGACTTACAAAGAAGAGAGAAACCAATGAATTTGATGGAGGATTTGATTGATTTCAACGTAAGTTCTGAGCATATATTTATAGTTTCAAATTTGCCTAATGGTTAAATGTTTAAAACCAGATATATAACGTTTTGGTTGTTCAAATATTAAAGGACATTAATGAGTCGTAACATCTCAAAATATCAATGAACTTGACAAATGGAAAGTCAACTCAAAAGAATAATCAATTAATCTGTACGTTGATCCGATTAATAAGGTCGATTAGAGTAAATCAGAGGAGTTAACTCTCGCCTAGCGCCTAGCGCCTAGGCACACTGATTAATTGGCCGTTGGGTCAATTTTAACATAAGTGGTTTTAATTGAAATCGTAAAATAAGATTAGGATTATCAGATCTTATTATAATGTCATTTTTTAACAGTCTTATAATATTTTTTAAGAGTCTTAGAATATAATGCAAATATATATTGTACGTCATAAACACAAAATTATATGAATGTATCAAAGAAATGTTCTCCTAAACTATATTTAAAAAGATTCACACGTTTTTAAGATTACGAAACACATCTATAGATTTGTAGTTTTTTAGTCTTGTTTCAATAAAAGTAAGATCGGATCTTTTTCGCTTTGTAGTATCATAAAAACGTAAGATCTTAAAATCAAGATCAAGATCTTAACAACCCCGGTGTTGATGACTAGCTATATTCTTCATTCTGAAAAGTCCAGAACCAATCAAGAGCAATCGGGTGTACGGTGTACTTAATAAGCGGTTAAACTGAACTGAACCCGATTATAAATAAGACATTAGAAACATCCTGGAAGAGTACCATAGTTGCATCATCCACAGCCAATCAGAACTAAGACCACAAAGACCGCATTTACAGTGATTGCATTATGTGCATGCATAACATCTAACTAAACGGAAATGAGAGCCAAGTACTCGTCGATAGCTTCACTTTCCCTCGTAAGTTCAACATCATAATCTGAAAACGCATCTTCACTTGCCAAGTCTTCAGTAAGTTCCTCTTCCATTTCCACATCCCTCTCCATTTCATCCTCAAACCCGGATAAATCTCCATTCTGGGTGGCTTCATTGGCAGCACTTGATGAACCTTCACCTACACCACTTGCACTCCCGACATTGTCCGCTACTGGGGTTGTGAGCTCTTGGTTCTCATTTGGTTGATTTTGATCGAGCAGATGGTTTAAGGCCAGTTCTTCTGTTCCATAAGCACGAACAGCAGCCACAACTACCAAAAGTAACAAATAGATTTTACAAACAAAATTATATAAGCAGTCACCGCTACGTAGTTGCTGGATTAATACTTTGAAACTGATTATTGCATCATCAGTCGTGACAATCAGTTTATAATATTTGCTTCTAAATTGGTTTGACTCTTATAAAGGTCCGTTTTTGTTAAAAAAAAGTCTTGGTAGTTTTACTAATAAATTCCATAAAAAAAAATTCCAAGAACTCGAACATTGTCAAATTGTTACACTTTTATTACAGCTGTTATCATATCTGGTTCTGATTAACGCAGATGATAAAAAGGTAAAGATGGAAGTTGAAGTCACCTGAATCTCTAGGAAATCCCAAGGCTGTGAGTCTCTCAATAGTAGCATCTGCAGCTTGACGTAATCTCTTCTTCTTTTTTGATTCAATGAAAAGCTACAAAATTTTCAGGTATATGAGAATCCTCGCCGTTCTTTCAAGAATTTCAAGTGACAACAAATTATAAATGAACAGTTACCTGAATATCAGAATTAGTCTCTGGATTTGTCAAGTCGTCTAGAGCTCTTTGAGTTTCATTTTCATTTCTTCTGAGCGACTCTGCAGCAAGTTCTTTTTCGAAACTGCCAACATCAGAAACCGTATCAGCATTATACGAAGAATTTTTATTTTTTTTAATTTTTTTGAACAGCAGCATTTATAAAGAATTATATATGCAAAAAATAACAATCTTTATAACATGAAAACATTATTTACTTCTTAACATTATAGATAGACATTGTAAGCTTACCCATATGATATCAATTCCTTTAACTTCTTAAGATCCACGGCCTTCTTATTCGGCGTGACTCCGAACTTCTTCTGCTCCCTGTAATTGGAATTCCATTAAGACCAGAAACACCATAACCAAGAAAACGACTAATTCATTTTTTAGGGAAATAAACACTTACATGATTTCATTTCTTCGCTTGATGTCATCCTCCCTCTTTTGTTGCTCCTTAGCTTTTTCCTCGATAAGAAAATTAACAGCACGCTCAACATCTTGACGGTTCATGCGTAGGGCCCTTTTTGCAGCCTTTTGTCCATACCCCATCCCCATTAGCATAGATAACGCCTCATCTGGAACCTGGAGCTGCAATTAAACAATATATTCAGATATATACACAAATGATTTTTAAGTTAAAAGCCTATAAACGTATAAAACCATTAATAGTTACCTGCAAGTATCTACTCCTAGCACTGTTCAGCGATATCTTTGCTTTTTCTATATTGCCACTATGGTATGCCACAATACCTTCAAGCAGTTCCAATCGCAAGTGCCTGTATCAGAAAATTAGTGTCACGCAATTAGACATATATACATACATGATACATGTGTATGTGGTGTGCAATGAAGTTACTTACAATGCAAGTTCAGGATGGGAATTTCCATGAAGGAGTCTGAGACGAGTGGATTCCTTTCCGTGAGATCGTTCAATTCCTTTACGAGCATCTTCAAGTCGTTTTCCAGCTACTGATAGTTTACTGATGTCTTTGAGCATAAAGTAACACCAAACCATGTCTATTTGAAGTATCGGGACATTGTCGATTAGCTGAAAAAAAATAAGAGACACAATATAAGGATACATATGTCAAATCAATATTATCTAACAGGAAAATAAAAAGAGCAAAACATCCTAAACATTAATTAAAAGAAGAATCGTTAATATGACTATTACCTGAACGACCTTGGAATCGCATAGCGAAAAAGACTCCTGCAATAGAGTCACTTAAAATTATTACTTTGCATTCAATAAACGTAAAAGAATATGGAAATGAAATCTTCTGCCTTTTTCTATTGAAAAATAGAGAAGATGTGAATGGTACATAAGTCGAAAACTAACCTCGCCCATAGCTAGAACTTCAACAGCATCTTCATACATTTTCTTTTTTACCATTTGTTTCGCTTTTCCATGAAACATCAGCCCCATCATTAGTGCACTGTCAGATTAGCATTTATCTTTAAAGTCGATATATTATTCAAATCCCCTTGATTTAATAATTGCAATAAAGTAATCCATTACCGTTGATCGTTCTCAGAACCAAGCTGCACTATCTCTCCACTTTGATTCTCCAATTCAAGATTGAAGTTTTCAAGTGGCAACGAACCATCAGCATGTCTGGTGGCCAATGAAGTAGCAGCAGCCCTGTAATAATGTCAAGATATTGTCATTCATACTATGCATCAATGTTTATAACAAGTTAAAAGTCCTTTTTAATACGTTTTCTGATATCTTTACGGTTCGTTAATCAAGTAAGGATTCGAGTAAATAAATAAATAAAGTCAAGCATTAGAGAGTGCTATTACTGACAGCAAAAGAAGGGGTTCCCACAGTCATACTCTGCTTAAAGAATCAATAAAAATTCTAGGTTTCGGTATCATAAATCTAAAGCCAACATATGATTAATCCCATAATATAAGACCTACAACTAATAGCTAAATCGGTAAATAAGACCCTTAATTTTAGTATAAAATCATAAAATAAACAATTTTGACCCTCCAAAACTAGACTTTAACATTATTCGTAAGCATCCAACCATTTTTAAGTTTATAAGAAAAACGTTCACATGAATCATAACCCATACAATTCTGATAATTTAAGGTTCTTCAAGTAAAATCGCACCTATACAATCACATCATCACAATCAACTATGTTGTGCCAACCTTTATTCTAACCAAACACTAGGAAAATTTATAATCTACCCCCTTCGGAAAAAGCAATAATAAGATAATCACTTGTAAAACGTAATGCCAAACACCCGTATAAAGACCCTAATGAGCTGAAATCAACAAATAAACACTTGGAACATACGCAATATGATTTTGAACATAAAATGCAAAAACCATATATATTATACACGTTTCACCCCAAAAATCATAACCCAATCAGTTTTCTAACCAAAAATCACACAAAAAAACATGATCAACCCATAGTTTACCCAAACAGAAGAAAAACTTTTAGTCCACCTCTTCGGCAAACAGATAATGTTTTCCAAAACATGATCACCCCTATGAAGAACTAGTGAAATAAAACAAGGCGTAAATGGCAAACAGATGACGTTTTTCCTTTTTAGATTACTCGGGAAGGGCGAGGTTCTCAGGACCTTTTCCCTCACCACCCACAGATTATAATTACAAAACCATATACTAGTACTAAAGGTTTTGTTTAAGCTTACATGTGGGTTTACGAGCTCATTTGATCTCGGCTTGTATTTTATAAACCCCAATTTTCTAGCTTATTTCAAGACTTACGTGCTTATACGGAGTATAAGTTTACCATATCATAATAACCTTATAAAAGTCTTCAAGTCTCATAATAAGCCGGAAAATCAGGACTTACGAAATATAACCCGTATTCAAATAGGGAGGTGATTTGCACACTCCTCTTATTGATTGGGACACTCAAACATTCAAATAAGCTCATAAGCCCGCATACTCACCTTCAAAAACAAAATTCCAAAAACCCCTATGAAGAATTACTAAAACAACGGGAAACGGGTAGACGGCAAACGAGGTTAAGGGTAAGTTTATCAGTCCCTTTCCCCTCCATCCCCAAACGTTAACTAAAACAAGATAAACTGTAATTACAAAACCATATACTAACCATCCTACAATCCAAAACACAAAAACATGACCAACCCATAAAAACATCATAAAAAAGACAATCAAACATCAAAAGAGAAACAAACTTTAATTGATCTAAGACTTGAATACTTACATAAGTTTATTACTCGGGAAAGAGTTTCTCGGGGGCTTACGAGCTTATTTGATCTAAACTTATATTTTATAAGCCCAAGTTTTCTAGCTTATTTCAAGAGGCTTATATAAGTTTATCATATCATAATAAACATATAAAAGTCTTTGAGTCTCATAATAAGCCAGAAAATCATGGCTTATGAAATACAATCCGAAACCAAATAAGCTCATACGCCCGCATATTCACCTTCAAAAACAAAATTCCAAACACCCCTATGAAGAACTAGCAAACTAAAACAACCAGTACGCGGCAAACAAGGTTAAGACTGAGTTTATCTGTCCCTTTCCCCTCGCCACCCCTAAACGCGAACCAAAACAACACAAACCATAATCACAAAACCATACACTAACCATCCTATAATCCAAAACATAAAAACACGATCAACCAACAAAACCATCATAAAAAAAAAGAGAATAAAAAAACAAACTTTAATCTGTGAAGGCGATTAGTCTTCTCCTCTTCAGCAACCAATTCTTTGCCATGATCAAGAGACACCCTCGTAACCAAAATCTTTGAATTATTCTTAAGACCAAATTCAACCAGCTTTTTTGTTCCTTGATCACCATCGTCTTCTTTCAAAACCTTACCAGCACAAATAAGGTTAATTGAATCATTGCTACTAGTACTACTACTGGAGTTTTGGGCTATTTTGGATAGAATTTGTTGCTTTAAAAAGGGTATTGTCCATTCGTTTAAATCGGATTCCAGGATTCCACTCCATGCTCCTGCGATCTTTAGTTTTGCTGCAGTCGACATGGTTTTTTTTAAGAATTTAAGGTTTTTTTTTTCTTAGTTTGTTTTGATGATGAAGACGATGAGTGTGTATAAATATGGGTTTATGGTTTTGTGGTTGTTTGTTTTGGTCCTTTGTGTTTTGAGAATTTACTACTCCCTCCGTCAGTATTATAATAAGTGTTTATTCTGACTTTTTTTTAAAACTTTTTCGATTTTTTTTATTCAATTTTGATTATAAATATTTTCATTTTGTGTATATATAATATTGAATGAAAAATATATTTAGTAAAAATACATTTAAGTCTCAATCTATATATATATTTTTTTAATCAAGTATTAGATAACACAAATGAAAATATTTATAGTCAAAGTTGAATAAGAAACACCGAGAAAAATCAAAATTGACACTTATTATGGGACGGAGATAGTAAAAGGTTTTTACCTCAAGTTACGTGAAAAATTAATATGTAAAAAACGTAAACATAAAAGAGATAAATTAAACTAGTTTTGTGGTTCATATAAAGCCTGGATTCGTGCTTTTTGGGCGTTGACAATAGCCGCGTCAACCGAATTCAGCCGGGTTGTCTCAATTTGTAGAATTTTCAAATCCTCGACAATCGTGTGAAATTTGTGTTTTTGGTAAATATTGGTTTATGGTTTTGTGATGGTTTGTTTTGGTCCTTTGCGTTTTGAGAAGTTGCTAAAAAGGTTTTTACTTCGAGTTGCGTAAAAAAGTAATACGTAAAAAAAAGGTAAACATAAAAGAGATAAATTAAACTAGTTTTGTGGTTCATATAAAGCCTGGATTCGTACTTTTTGGGCGTTGATGATAAATCTCAATTTTGTAGCACTTTCAAATCCTCTGCAGTTTTTTGAGAATTGATTAAATGAACTCTCGTGTTTGTTTCATGGCCGATGTTTTCCATTTTAGCAGCACGGTCTAACTTGTATTGTTGTTGAAGCATATTTTGAAACGTTATCGGGTTTGAGCAAGTACTAGCAGTCGAGTTTGAAAAATGTTGCCTCTTTGCGATTATGTATGAGTCAGGTGGACGTGGCAATGCGTCCTCTCTAAAGTGCTCTGGTTCATCTTTGGTAAATCGTCCTTGGTTTCGTCTTGCATCTGTCGAATCGGGATTTTTTCACTTGGGCTTGTCTTTCATAAATAATCAAGTGTTCTTATGCTTAAAATCAACTCCCACATGTATCTTATTCAAGATTTTAACCCTTGTCATCCAACTAGCATTTTGGTGTATGGAAGTTGAGTGTTGGAGGTGGAATGTTGAGATAAATTCGTGCTAGGACTAGTTGAGGATGACGAGCCGTTAAGTTGGTAATGTGGGTCGTTGAGGAGTTTGGATATCGAATTTTGGTTGGGATTCATCTTAATGACAAAAAGTTAAAAGAAGCATGTAATAGTGTGTTATAAAGTATCTAAAAGAGTATGTAAAATATGATTGAATAAGAAGATAAATATATGATTTTTAAGGTGTATAAATTTTAAAAATCGAGAGGAACCTAATGCAAAAAGCGGCTATTAAAAGCCCTTTACTATTCCTTAACGCTCAGATTTAAAAAAAAGAAAAAAAGAACCCACTGCGTAAGCTGGCCAGGATGGCGAAGGGATAATGACGCGAGGTGTCGTTGATACGAGGGTTGGCAGCGCCACCGTACCCCCTTCCTCTAACCATGAATGACATGGGTGTAAAGTGAGTTTAGATCATTTTTTTTTATTTATAATGTTACGCATTTATTATTTCATGTTAGTTGTACGACTTGATTATAGTAAGATTATGCATTTATAATTTCATGTTAGTCTCGATTACAATAGGATTGTAGGGTTATGAGACGATCGATTATTTTTCTTTAAAAATTGATGAATAATTTTGTTTAATGATACATTCTAGTTTATTTATTCACTTTATAATTTACTATTGTTTACTTTAGGCAATCTAAAAACGTGTTTGATTGAACTTATGAACTGAATTTTGGTTCACATTTAATCATGTTTTATATACTTTAAGAAAATAAAAATATTTGTATTAAGAAAAAGTTTAAGAAAATTGCCCATGATGTATAACAATCAAATTTTCGAAAACATTAGTGTATACATCATGAGGTACGGTGGCGCCATGGTTCCTGACATCGTGGTTGCCAGCCTATGACGTACCACATTAAAGTTGGCGCCATGGTTCCTGGCATCGTGTCCAAAAGAGTGACACTTTTTATTTATTTTTATTAATGAAGTGAAGTATATGTGCTGGGAGCCGTTGGCATCAGAAAGTGGTGGCAAAGGCACCACGTAGGATTCGGGGCCCTTGGCACCAGATTCCTGTTGGCACCACATTTCAGGGGTAACCGTTGGCACCAGAATTTCTGGTGCCAACGAAAATATTAATTTTTTTTAAAACACAAAATAACTTAAATAAAAACTTCATTAATAAAAAAACATTACAACAAAAAAAATATTACGGAAAATTAAAATAAGAAAAATACATAACGGAAATAAATAAACTAGTTCCTGGGAGGGGCATACGATGCGCGAATCGCATCTTTTTGAGTCTCGATGATTGCTCGGTCCGAGGCACTCATGTTGCTTATGTCAATTTGAAGAATTGCGAATTCTTGGGCCACCTTATGAGTGTTGAAATAGTTGATCTTCGCGCTCGACTCACGCTCCATGATTTTCAACTTGGCTTGTCTCTCGATCTCGTATTGTTCTTTCATCATTTCTTGATAAGCATCCGGGTTTGAACCCGAAGTAGTCGATGAGTTGGTTGATCGTTGACTTTTAGCAATACAATACGACCCGGGCGGCTTCGGGACCAAATAACTCGGGACCTTTTTTGGTAACACGGAGACGGTTTCGCATTTCAAGAGTAGAATCGGGGTTCTTCCACTTGTGCTTGTCCTTCAAAAAATTCCAAGACGACTTGTGCTTAAAATTTTATCCCCCCCCCCCCCCCCCTCTCGTCATTCGTTTATACGCTAGCTCAACCCGTGCCATAAACCTCTCATCATTCTCCCCACTCATCATTTGCATCTCGTCATAAAGACTATTCCACTTCTTAACCGCACGATTCAACGGGGTCCATTTTCCCGTTAACATGTTTTTGGTGCGTTTCGAGAATTTTTTTTGTCTTCGCCACCTCATTGTATGCTTGTTCAACCCGCCACAAAAAAGTATCATTTTTTTTTACCCACACCAACATTAGGATCCTCCGAAATCTCTATGTAGCATTGGGATAAAAACAACTCCTCGTCATCGTTCCACAAATGGCCAACCGCATCATCTTCATCGTCGTCCTCCACATCAACCACCTCTTTCCCCTTAGCCATACTAGTCTTAGCCTTACTAGTCTTAGTCTTAGCTTTACGACGAACTTTCTTTGACGTTGGTGTCGGGACTTGTTCTTCATCTTCTTCGTCAATTAGGTGATGGGATTGTTGGTCGGATTGTGGTGTAGGTTGTGGTTGTGGTTGTAGTTGTGGTTGTGAACCCATTTGGGATTGTTGAAACTGTTGAAATTTCGCCCATTGATCTTGTTGGTATTTCATGAAAGCTTCATTTTGTTGTGGTGGATAAACGGGGTATAGTTGAATTGTGGTTGAGAAGAAGATGAACCGGGATTGTAGTTTTGGAATTGGTTGGAGGGATTGTTAAGCATGTTGTTAGTCCAATATGGATCCATTTTTTGTAAAGAAATTGAAAGAAATTGGAGAAGAAGTAATAGATTAGATTGTAAAAATTGGGTGAAATGAGGTATAATATATAGTGATTTTAGGGGTGTTTTTTTTAAAAAAAAAAATTAAAAATCCTAACGGCTAGTTTTACCAACGGATAGTTTTTTCAATTTTTTTTTTTAAAACAGCCTATCCCAACGGCTAGTTTTTTCGAAAAATACAAATTTTTTTTACAAATCCCTCAAACAGCTAGAAAACCAAAAAAAGATTAAAAAAAAAAAAAAAAAAAGGGCTGTTGGCGCTGGCTGTTGTTGTTGGCGCGAGGCCGGGAGTGGTGCGCTAACGGTGGTCTAGCGCCAAAGGGCTACCAGCCAAACGACCACTCCCCTTGCTCTTAGCACAACTAGGAGTGGTAAATCTTGCCCATTTTGATAATATAAACATTTTTTGATACTTTTCAAAAAATGATGGGGTATTTTTTGCCCATTTTATTATTGATGGGCTAAATGAGCGCAAATGTAAAATACCAAGTAAGGTACTCGGCGGATATTTTATACTTAATTTTCTATCCCCGGCTTCTAAACAAGTATATTTATTTATTAATTCTACATTTTTATATGTTTTTTTCTCGGTTTAACTTGCGCCCGTTTCGCCCGCCGTTTCGTCCGTCCGTTTCATCCGTGCCCATATAATCCTCCGCCTGTCATAACTTACGTGACAACAATTTTTAACTGTATTACCACTTTTAGCTGTGACACTAAAACCGCATCCCGTAATCTAAAGTCCAAGAAATTAGGACTACTCTTCCAACATTGGAACATGCAAAAAGCTACACGATCTGGCTGATAAAACTGGTGTATTCATTTGTCGATGTGAGATCACCAAGACATTTTCTTATCTTTATTTCTTCAATTTAAGTTGAAGAACAAATACTCACTTGTTAAGAAAACACTGTGCAAGTATTTATTTGATTTGATCGTTTGAATAAGAAAAGAAAAAAAATTAGTATCTCAAAATAAAACATCAGGATTTTTTTTTTTTTTATTAGGTAGATATATCTATGTAAATATATAGTTGTTTGTTTTGTGTGTTAAGTGTTTAAAGATTATTTATATATTCTAAAAAGAAATTATGTGTGAAAAGTAAAAAAGTATATATATAAAATTATAAATTATATTATACACTTAATTAGTCTTATATTTCATATAAAAAATTTGTTAATTTTAAGCACAAAGTAAATAAGTCTTTAATGACTTAATTAATTAATTTTTATTAAAAACTACCTTAATAAAGTAAACTTTGATAGCCAAGTCTCCTATATGAAATTTGATCAAAGTAAGAGGGTGTTTGGTTAAGCTTATATAGTGGGCTTATAAGCTTATTAGTTTATATGTGTTAAATAAGCCGAAACAAGTGTTTGGTTAAGCTTATATAACTTGGCTTATAAGCTTATATAAGGGGGTTTTGGTAAGCCAAAAATTTGTGGCTTTTATAAGGAGGTGTAGGCTTATTTATGAATATTATATTAAAAGACTTTTATACCCTCATTTAATTCATTACACCCATTTTATTTTTATGTACTTTATAGTCATTCTACTTTATTAGTTATAAAAGCTAAACCAAACACTTATTAAAGGCTTATGAGCTCATTATATATAAGCCATAAATGGCTTATATAATATAAGCCTAACCTCATTCATAAGCTTAACCAAACACCCTCTAAAAAGGGTTAAAGTGCAATAACCACTACTATCATTCCTTGGTCACCAAGGGGAACGAATAGGCCTTGCTTTTTTAATTTTGTCGTGACCAAACATAATACAATATTTAATGTTGACTAGTTATAGAATACTAAACTTCTTGAACAAGATAAATTCAGATAAGTACTAGGAAAGTCGATAACCAGGAACGAAAACATAGCAAACTATAACCGAAAGCATAAATTTTTTTAACTTTATAAAATAATAGAGTTCAATTTTTATAAATATATTATTATATAAAATCAGAAACTCATTTCAAAACACCGAGTGCATTTAACATATATTTGAAAAAAAATTGATATTTTTTTCTTAAATTAATACTAAATTAAAAAAATTTATAGACGAAATATCCCTAGCTCCGTCCCTATAACATCATCATTTCATAGAAATTACTTCGTGTTTAGTAGACAAACAAACATATATTGATGATGGAATTTGCAAAACTCAAACAAGATAACACTTGTTTAAGACTTGATTTACGTTTATAACTGGACGTTTTGTAACGAGCGGTGATTTACATACTTTTTTTAATTTATTTATACACTCAAATTATGTGTATCTTGTCGTAAATCATTTAGTGATGTATGCAGAGACGAAACTTAAACAACTTAATCGGAGGGGCTAAAACTGTTCAAATACAAAATATAGTTTCTAATATACAAAACATCAATTGAGGCTTCATATCCTTCCATATGTACTGTACAAATAATCACCCTTTATAACATATGAAAATTACCTTAAACATGGTCTATTGTCGACTAACCACATCTACGTTTGTAACATACTCAACTAACCATATTTTTTTTACGGCAAATTTTATTAAAGTAGCAAGAAACTAGAAAAATAATTACAAGGAAATTAAGTGAGGGTTTTTTAACCAATCTACCCAAGAAAAGAAAAATTTCTACCAGAACGACTAATACACCAATTAAAAGAACAAAGAACAATATCATCGAAAAACTCTGAGCGTTTAGGAGGACTCTCTTAAAAAATAGTGTGATTTCGAAGCTTCCAAATAAACCACCAAGCAACACTAAAGACCGCCGCCAACAATAACTTAACCGTGGAAGAAATACGAACATAAGTAAACCATGTGTACCACTCCTAGAACGAAGACCATTCATGGACACCCAAATCCCACCACCTACAAATGCGACGTAAGATAAGCCGGGCAAAATCGCAGCAAAAGAAGAGATGATGAGCATCTTCCTCATTGGAATCACATATAGGGCATGAAGAAGAATCAACATGAACCCCTCTATATGCCAAGTTTACCCCAGTCGGCAGACGATCCAACCGAGCACGCCAACAAAATATATTAACCTTAATGGGAAAAAACCGCAACCATCTTGTAGGCTCGGATTGGGACGGAAGAGTTAATTCATCGATAAAACTGGAAGAGTTAATTGCGTACCTCCTTGACCCGGAGTTCACCATCATCAGCTAAATCACAAAACCAACAATCACAAGAATTTGATAAGGATACCGAGTCTAAAAGCGTTACTATCTTTCGTCCATAGATGTATGTATATATGGGGGACTTTATTTACAGAACCATCATAGTGACAAAACTTGTAGAACTCTTATTTTTGAAGGCAAACATGTATGTCTGAAGGAGTATATGTATGTTTTTGAAAGCGTACATGTATGTTTTTGGATCGGTGCACATACATGCGTGCGCGCTTTAAAAAATGTATGTTTTTTAATGCGTACACATACATGCATGCACGCCCTTAAACATGTATGTTTTTTGATATATATTTTTTTAAATTTTACTTAATTTTGACAAAAAGAACTTCAAATATGCTTCGCGAATACAAATAATCTCTAAAAACATACATGTACTCCTTCAGACATACATGTTTTCCTTCAAAAATAAGAGTTCTGCAAGTTCTGTCACTAAGATGGGTTCTGTAAATAAAGTTACACTGTATGTATTAAAAATATAATAGTCACGACATACATATGTTAGAGTGTATCAATAAAATTTTAGAGTGTACAAATAATCACCCTTTTTAACATATCAAAATGACCTTAAACATGGTCTATTGTCGTCTAACCACATCTACGTTTGTAACATACTCGACTAACCATATTTTTTTTAACAACAAATTTTATTAAACTAACAAAAAGCTAGAAAAACAATTAAAAGGAAATTAAGTGAGGGTTTTTAACCAATCTACCCAAGAAAAAGAAAAATTTCTACGAGAACGACTAATACACTAATTAAAAGAACAACGAACAATATCATCAAAAAACTTCGAGCGTTTAGGAGGACTCTCTTAAAAAATAGTGTGATCTCGAAGCTTCCAAATAAACCACCAAGCAACACAAAAGACCGTCTCCAATAATAACTTAACCGCGGAAGAAAGACGAACCGAAGTAAATCATGCATGCCACTCCTGGAAAGAAGACCATTCATGGACACCCAAATCCCACCACCTACAAATGCGACGTAAGATAAGCCAAGCAAAATCGCAACAAAAGAATAGACGATGAGCATCTTCTTCATTGGAATCACAGATATGGCAAAGGAACGACAAAGGGCAACTGATCAAACCATGGCAGTCAAAGGGGTTATCACAATGTAACTACCAAATACACAACTTTATCCGCGAACGATAAACAAATGTTGATACTAATTTATAAAGCAAACAACAACTCTATGATATGACAGATTAACAAAAATGTCAATCCAATGGGATACGTCAATCCGCCCACCAAATATACCAGTTTTATAGGCGAACGACAAGCAAACGCATAATTTAAAGCAAATAATCAGAAACAAATAAGAATATGGAAGCTTACAAACGTTTGTCAACCGGATCACCAAAGAAAGCAGCAAAGATGAATAACAAATGAACAACCGTAGCTAATCCACAAATAATGCAAACCCAGATCAATTTGATTGGTGGTGTTGCTATATATATGAATGCAAGGGGCAGAAAATCAACGGCCACCATCGTGACACGAATATGTAACCAACACTTAAGATGGGTTTCCTGTAGCCACTACACAACCGAACAATCGCAATTAATCAAGGGATTAATCACGAAAGGCCAAATAAAAAGGGCAAAACAATTAATAACAATTTTCCAAAAGGTAAGGGCAACTGTTATTAATGATTAAGGGGGAAGAGGGATAACGCCAAACGATAATCAATGTCAACGGATCAATGAAAACGGGACGACATCAAAACGGTGTGTGTTTAGTATGTGTATTTTTTGTGAGATAGACCATTGTCTGTGAGAGGGGAAATACACTTTGTTTATTCAGTAATAGAAGAGGATCACTGTATCTATGGAAACGTGATTCTCCTCTATCATATATAGACTAATATGTTATATAAAAAGGTATCTATTAAAAATGTATACTTACGGTCAGCGTGCATCCTTTATTTCTTTAACACTTTGATTATTTTTTTCTTCTTCTGTAAAAGCGCCTCTTGGGTGATCAACGTGATAATGTATCCTAGTAGTGTACATACATTTTTATCTAAATCCAAGTCTGAAGAAAATCGAGTGGTTAAATCTACTACTTACAAACAATTCTGCTATTTGACAATCATGCTAAGATAAAATAAAATTATAAGAGGACCGGAAGCAATTGACACTAGAAGTACTGTCATGAGAAAAAATAATGTCACATAGAGTATGACATCAAAAATTTTATAACATCATATTTTGTGGAGAGTGGTATGCTAAAGAAAATAATAATTTAAAAGGATTAATAAATGGTAACATGGGTCTACATATACCTCAATTTATTAATTAAAAAAATACAAAAAATTTAATTTGTTTAGCTGATGGCCACAACGCGAGTATGATGGCACAGAGGTGAGGAGTGATGCGCCATATGTTTTTTGGCACCGACGACTACCATCCCACCCATTAGGGGTGAGCAGAAACCGAACCGCGAACCGCAAAACCGCAAAAAACCGCAAAAACCGAACCGCAGAAACCGCACCACGACAAAAACCGACGGTTTGGTTTTAAGAAAAAATAAAAACCGCAAATGCAGTTCGATTGCGGTTTTCGCCCGTAAAACCGAACCGCAAAATCGAACCGCACCACACAATAATTATTGTATACTAAAAACGTCACATCGACTATTTTATGCAAGTTATAAGATTTTATCATTGATATTCATATAAGTTATTAGTAAAGTGTTTGTTAGATTCAATTTATGCATTGTTATAACCGAAAAAAATAAACATTTTAAACAAAAAACCGCAAAAATCCATAATTATTATATAAGTCACAAGTAATGGTTCGGTGCGGGTTAAAAACCGCAAAACCGCAGAAACCGCAAAAAAACCGCAAAAAAACCGCAAAACCGAAACCGCGGTTTTTGGTTCGGTGTGGTTTCTATTTTTATAAAAACCGCAAGTGCGGTTGCGGTTCGGTTTTAATCAAAAACCGCACCAAACCGAACCATGCTCACCCCTACCACCCATAATGCATCCACTCCTCATGCTTTAAATGATGATAGTAGTCTAGTAGAATGTGATTTGAAGGATATAAAGGCATTATTACTTGGTTAATCTTTTGGCCTAATAGTCTCGTGGCTATATAATGATATTGGACTGTCATGTTAATTTTTGAATGCAAATGTTGTTGTGCAACAAATAAGCTCGTGTCTTGATTTTAGTTTCATCATAATTCTTGCGCGAGTCTTCTTGATGCATGATCATAAAAGAGTGATGCAGTGTTTTCTATGTTAGTAATCTTTCTATTCTGACCCAAATCTAATAAAACATGTAGAATCAGGTTGATTCTAATTCGGGTCCAAGTGAGATATTGGGTTTATCAAGTCGATTCAATAGACATGATATGCTAATAGGGTTGGATTAGGTCCCTAATTAATTTCTTATCAAGTTATCAAATCATATCCTGATAAAATACTATTGTCAACATGAAAAAAAGTTATACATAAAACGCTATCTAATAAAAAAGATCCTTTAATCTCAGTAATTCATTATATTTTCATCTAATACTACGTAGTTTATATCCATTCTTTTTTAATTTAATTAAAAAGTTTATTTTTGCCCTATTTTTAAAATATTAAAATATCTACTAAACCATTCATCATTACGCAAAAGTAACTATATCAATTAAAATTAAATTATCTTTTTATAAATATGCACTTTTATATACTTTCGATGAAACATTTTTTTCCAATTTCCGCACAAACGAATTGCATGTGATTCGAAAAAATCACATGTGATTTGTTACTTTAAAAATAACACGTAAATTTGTAAAACATGCAATTTGTTAATTTATATATCACATGTGAATTTTTTAAATCACATGCAATTAATAAAATCACACATGCGTTTAAAAATAAACATATCACGAGTGATTTTACAAATAAGTGCTTTTTTTTGGCAAAAATTAAAACAAAAAATAACGTCAAAATCATATGAAAATGATGTTTACTATCTGAAAAAATATTCGCGTCATTATTTTAAAAATCATATGTGATTCAGTGAAATCACATGTAATTATGTGAAATCATATGTGCTTATGTGAAATAACATGTTATTATGTTAAATCACATATGATCTGACTTCGTAAAATTATATGTGATTATGTGAAATCACATATGAATTTTATGAAATTACACATGATTTATTTTGAATTTCGCGTTTGAAACTTTTATTTTTATTAAACCACAAGCAATAAGAACTACTCGACAAAATCCAATGGCTATGAAAATAGTGTTATGGCATATAAATTTGCAAAAGTGATTTTCAAAATAAAACATTTGTGAATTAAAATTGACTAGTGGCGTAACTTGATATTCGTTTATTTTTTTAATATTATGTAAATAAGTAATAAATATTATTAGAACTTATTTATTTTGAAAAGTTGAAAAGAAGAATAAAAAAGAATTATCAGTGACTTTTTCAAATTACATATGATTTTTATAGGCGAAATTTTTAATAGTAAAAAATATCAAAAATATATCAAAGTATCCGTCTACTGAAAAATAAGAATTTTCTTATCGCAATAATGTATTTTTCGTATTCCGATGATTTACCATCTGAAATGTATGTTTTTTTTTAAAAGGTGAAAGATAAATTATTGTTTTTTAATGAAAAGTGGATAGTTGAGATTGCTCTATTTGTTCCTTTATTAGATGTTATTTTATGTTAAACTATCGTTGTTAACATAATGATTGAGATCACATAATCCGTAGTAAGAGAGGAAGGTGTCATGACTAAGGTACCTCTCAAAATTTTGCTCAGTTATCTGCCAACTCAGCGTCACATCACACCAATACAACTAACCAAAATACCCATTCACTCACAACACACCTAACCCCTCTTCATTGGGCCCATCACTATCTTTTATTTATTTATTTTTTCATTTTCATACAAATTAATTTTTATTTTATTAAAACTAAAACTACAAATATTTAAATAAAAATACATTACAAAAATAAAAATACAAAACTAAACTAAAAATATTTTAAAAAATTACAAAAATAATTTTTTTTTGCCAAAAAAACCAAGATAAACTAAAAAAACCTATCAAACCCACCTTATTCCCCTCCCCTCTACTCTCTTCTTCTTCTTCTTCACTGTAACCACCACAAAACACACACAAACACCCACTGTAAATAATAAGCAAAAAGAAAAAAAAGGCCCCACCACTTTCTCGTCGTCAACATTTCGCAATTGCGAAATCCTATCGGCGAATTGGGGGGTTGGTGTAGCGACGAGGCTCGACGAGGGCCGGCGAGGTGCCACCTCGGACCGGCGAGCACCATCTCGTCACCACACCTTCCTCTCTAAGATCATGTTTATTGGCAATCTTGCCAACTAGTCGTAAAGAACAAGACAAAAAAGTATTCAGTATTATATTCAATAAATATAAACGAAAGAGAGAGAAATGAACGACTTGGTCGGTTGGTGACTTCCATAACTTTGAGCCAACCTTGCCACATGTTTACTTCTGATTCTTTTAGTTGTGGGTGCTTTGTTTGTTTTGAGAAACTATAACTCAAATAAAAAAGCATGTGAAAATATAAATTTCAAAAGGAAGAAGATGATCCAAGAAAAGAGAGATAGATAGATGTTTAAGGTTACTCGCAACAACGACCCTGTGTGATCTTTATTTTTTTTGTCACGTCAGCTTTCTCTCTTCAACGACTTAGTGCGACCTATTTGCCCCAACAAAGCGACCTAGTTAGGGCTGTAATCAAGCCAAGCTTTTATCAAGCAACTCGAGCTCGAGCTCGAGCTTGGCTCAATCAAGCCAAGCTTTTATCAAGCTCAAGCCCAAAAAATAGCTTAAAACATATATCAAGCTCAAGCTCAAGCTTTTGATATCTCGACTCGAACTCTTATCAAGCTTTTTTGAGCTTTATTTAAATGTGTTTTTATGATTAATTCATATAAGAAACTTATGCTTAATGTGAGTATTAACTTAATTATAAGGTCTTATTTCATAAATAAATAATATATTCTTTGATTAAGTTTAAAATTTAGCTCATCGTATTTTAAATAATTTATTTAATTTTATAAATTTATTACATGTACTTGGTACTTGGTGAAATATAATACGTATAAATATTTTTTTATTCTTTTTAATACAAGTTAGCAATCACATCGCGCAGTGACATTTGGGACCTTAATCGCATTAGATTGTAAAAGGCATTCTGAAACCAAGACTGCACGATTACATTATTTTTTGTTTTATTAATGCTAAATAAATCGAATTTGGTTTTGAGTATTGGTTTTTGTTTGTTTTACTTTATACATATGTTTTTATTAATGAATTTTTTATCATAAAAAAATAATTTTATACACATTCAAGATATTCAAGCCAAGCTCAAACTTTATCAAGCCTTATCAAGCCAAGCTCAAACCTACAATTGTATCATCAAGCCAAGCTCAAGCCCTATAAAGCTTGAGCTCGGCTTGACTCAATTACACCCCTAGACCTAGTACGACTTAATTTGAAAAAAAATATATTTTTTTATTCAATAAAAACACATTTTATTCAACAAAAAACATTTTATTCAATAAAAAAAACATTTTATTCAATTTAAAAAACATTACATTAAATAAAAAACATTACATAAAAAAATATTACATAAAATAAAAAACAATACGAAACATAACAATAATAATAAATTATAAAACTTAAAAACTTAAACTTCTGGATTATCAAGGTGTAGGTAAAATGCATTACCTAAAACTAAGGTGGTGTTTGTTAATGACTTAAAGAGTCTTAATTAAAAAATTAGTAAATAAATTAAGTTATTAGAAGCTTGTTTATTTTGTGCTTAAAATTAATAAGTCACTTTTTAGTTTAAGCCACAATAAGGAGGGTCTCTATATTAAGTCCATGACTTAATTAATAATTTTACACATTTACCCTTCTACTTCTTCTCTTATAAACTAATATAACTTCTTTTAAAGGTATAAAAGTAATTTTCTTTATTCAGAATTTTATTCAGCACTTAAAACAAACAGTCATATATTCATTTATAAACAGACAGGTTACATCTAGACAGACACTTTTATTTAACAGGACTTAATTAAAAATTTAAACAAACAAGCCCTAACTCTAAAAATGGTCAAATTAATATATGTTGTGAAGAATTAAACAAAGCTTGATATATTAAAATTTAGATTTTTTATAAAATTAACTAATTAAAACTAATATAATTTATCAAAAAGTATATAAAAAGAAAAAAAAAAAGAAACAAAAGAGAAGACCGAATGGTCAACTAGATCGTAGGAACGAACGAGTTTGGGCATTCAATAAGTCGCATCAGATTGTCGTAACGAAGACGACCTGCAAGGAAATCGGTCGACTGATTCGACGATCGAACCGTTACGAGTAGCTTAATGGGTAACAAAAGTCACATGAAAGATTTTTTGGTAAATGAGAAAGCAAAAGTTACAAAATAAATATTGTTTGATGCATAAAGTTTGAACAAGCTATTAATGATGCATAAATTCGTTCTTTTTAATGACGATGGAGTAGCACTATTTTCATATTTCAAGATGGTTTATAAGTGAAAATTGCAATAATTTTGTTTTTGCTTGGTGTGGATATAAGTATTCATATATTTAGAATAGAGTATTAAAAGTAATTAAATTGAATATAAAAATAAATAATATATTATGTTATATTGAGTTGGGTTGTTGATAAATGATAAAATAGTTTAGATAAGTTGTATACTTGTATGCGTAAGTTTGTGGATGAGTAAAAAAATAATATTTTAATTAAAGATTAGGTTGAGGGAGGTTGTGAATAAACGTAATCTAAGAAACTAAAGGTGTGTTTGTTTTTGTAAAAAATGTTTGAATCGCGTCTGAACCTAACCAGTCAGACGCGGTCAAATGTTTTTGTTGTTTGTTTGTTTCCTCTAAGTTAGACATGGCAACATAATAAACCTCTGACTCAATCCTTATGAGTCTTCAACCGATCTTAACCCTCAACACTTAAAAGAGTCGAGCGTTTTAAACGACACTAGCATGGTACCCGCGCAATGCAACGGCGGGTACCCGATAACTATTTTTTAGCGAACAAATGCTATATTTTAACTCATCAAATGTATATTCAAAGTAAAATGAAAGTTATAAAAAAATTAAATCAAATTAAAATAAACTCTGTCAAAATATATTAAAATGGATGTTAAATTAAAGAGAACGAAATTTTAAAAAATATGACGAAATTAGATTATATAAAAAAATGATATTTTAATTTAAAAATTAAAGTTTTTTAAATAGTTGTTACAAATGTTGTTACAAAAGTTTGTTTCAAAAAATGAATGAATGATATTAATTTACTAAATATAATCTAATGGCTTAAATCTCTTCTTAATTAATTTTTGGCTTGGAGTTAGGTTTGATAATTTTAGGTTCAGGATTAAAATCGAAGTTAGGTTTGGAGTTAGCCTCTTTATATAATAATATACTCCTTCCGTCCCAATTTATTATTCCTCTGTTGACTTTTAAAGTCTTTTTCATTTAACTTTGACTTTAAATTAATATTGTTGTGTTATATAATACTTGATGCAAAATATATATATGGATTGGGTTTTAGATGTATTTTCATTTGGTATAACTTTTATCAATTATTACATAAAATAAAAATAATAATTTAATGTTAAAGTTTAGTAAAAAAAAAACTTTAAAAATTAATAGTGGACTAATAAATTAGGACAAAGAGAGTAGATATAAAAGTATAAATATAGATATACAAATACTCGTTAAAAAACTTTTTTGGTAAATAAAAAAGAAAGAAGGTGTTAGGTAGAATAATATCTTGACTTTAAAAAAGGTAAAGTAAAAGTGGAGTAGTACTATATATTTGAGGAGGAATGCTAATACAACAAAGATTTTACAAAAAAAGTTTAACATAATGACATGTTTTATAATTAGTGGTATTTTATCTTTTACTTTTAAATCTTCTCTCTCATAAATATACAATCATAAACATTACATGCCATTGTGTAGATATATTTATGTAAAATATGTGTGGTTTTAGTGTTTATCATATTTGAGTGGGTGACATCCAAACATTACAATATATTTAATTGATAAAATAAATTACGTATAATGCGAGTAGTAAATTGTACATTATTTCAGTGGGTCAATTTATGGTGTTAATAATTTCGACTCGATTGAAACCTGATTCGATTTAAGTATATTCAAGTCGAGTTATTTGGGTTAAAATTTTAATTCGGATCAATTGGTTAATTTGATTAATTCGAATTAAAAATCAAGTCAGGTATCAGGTAAAATAGTTTTGCTTAACTTGGGTTTGGGTCAACCTGATTAAACCGAGTAAAATTTTATTTTTTATTTTTTTAACTTTTAAAATAAATTTTATATAACTTTTATTTTAAAAAAGTAAAAAAAATTAGATCAACCCGACTTGAATAACTAAGAAAACGATAACTAAAACCATAAAAATAATAACCAAAGACAATTATAAAAAATAAACAACATTATTTCATTCAAATTCACACTTTTTAACCACCCCTTATTAGTAAGATACGTTAGTCAAATTCAAACCTAAAATATTTTACTGAAACAAACACCACTTAAGATAGATTTGCAACCTTCTTCCTGAGTAATATACTTATGGACAAATTTTACTAACAGTGTGCATCTGTTACAAGATTTTGTAATACTAACATGTTATTTTATTGCTTCTTATTTCGTCTATGTTGCATTTTCATTCATCAAAAGAAGAATATTTTATATTCTTGATGTTTTGGAATGAACTAAACGCTTAACAAGTGTTTTGCGCCTACTGCTAGTATTTTCATGCAAATCAAACATATACATTTATATCGAACATAATTTTAATAAACGAACTTGCAAGCAATACCGAAACTAGTGGACTACTTAACGTATTATGCGAAATATAGTTCAATTGTAGGTCAGTTCATACTGATGAATGGATAAGGAGGTACGGAGTGTACACCCATAAGTCCCTGAACACCCTGACTCATAGTGTGGTTAAAATTGTTCAGCATTGCTGATGATCTTCAGTAAGTTGAACTCTGGACTGAAGGTATTCATCAGAGAGTATTTCACTGAAGACTAGTCTTCAGTGTTTACTCATCAACAAGTCCTTTCAGTACTGAAGGCTTCAGCGGTAACACCCTTCAGTGGGACTGAAGAATAGACAAATGCTAGAGCTGGACTTGTACACTTGTAACGGTCTTTTGACCAAATCAAGTTGAGTTAATGACCACGTTTAATTGGTCTTGTAACCACTTTCCTGATATTATGGAGCACATTAAGAGGAACTTAATTGGTCGTTAATTCCTCTCAATTTCATTGACTAGGGTTTGAGTGCTCCACCTATAAATAGATGATCATAACTTGCATGAAAGATAAACAGAAACATATACACATAGCAACGAAAGGGTTAAAGATTTGTGCCTAAATCTCTAACTGCATTTAGTCTTATCCCAAGTAGGTATTCGTGATACCCAGGCATTAGGGTCGAATAATTTACTTTGGAAAGTGATTACACGATTCCAAGTGATATCCGGTAACCATTGTTTTGGCACGTAGCTAGGATTGATTATCTTACCCTGGTTGGGACGAAGTAAACCCCAACAATCAAAGTAAATTATTTTGTGATAATCAATGGCGGCTGTTATGAAGCATATGGTGGCTAACTTCTCCAAGATGGATAAGTTTGAAGGGGTGGATTTCAGAAGATGGCAAAAGAAGATGCACTTTCTTCTTTCTACCATGAGTGTGGTGTATGTGCTGACTACTCCCATTTCTGATGGTGGTGATGATGCTACTTTAGAGGAACCGAGGAAAATGAGCAAATGGGAGAATGACGACTATGTGTGGTGGTATTATTCTCAATGATATGTCTGATTCCTTATTTGATATTTACCAAAATTCTGAATCTGGTAAAGAACTATGATATTCCTTGGAAGCCAAATATATGGCTGAGGATGCATCAAGTAAGAAGTTCCTTGTGAGTGATTTCACAAATTACAAAATGACTGATTCAAGACCAGTCATGGAACAATCAATGAACTAAAAATGAGCAAATGGGAGAATGACGACTATGTGTGTCGTGGTATTATTCTCAATGATATGTCTGATTCCTTATTTGATATTTACCAAAATTCTGAATCTGGTAAAGAACTATGGGATTTCTTGGAAGCCAAATATATGGCTGAGGATGCATCAAGTAAGAAGTTCCTTGTGAGTGATTTCACAAATTACAAAATGACTGATTCAAGACCAGTCATGGAACAATCAATGAACTTCTTGGAATACTTGGTAGATTTACACAACATAAAATGAACATGGATGAGACCATTCAGGTCTCTTGTGTCATTGACAAATTACGTCCTTCTTGGAAAGATTTCAAGCATACCTTGAAACATAAGAAAGAGGAACGAACTCTTGTTGAGTTGGGCAGTCATTTGCGCATTGAGGAATTCCTCAGGGTGCATGAAAGTGACAAGCCAAAAAGCAACAATGTTGCTGGTTCATCAGTTGTCAATATAGTGGAGCATAACAACTCCATCAGGTACAATGACAACAAGGGCAAACGTAAGCATCAGGAGAACACCAAATCAAATCCTAACAAGAAGTTATTAGTGGCTTGTTGGAAGTGTGGGAAACCTGGACACTTCAAAAGGGATTGCAAAGGTGTTGGTACTGGCAGCAAAGCTAGTGGATCAGGCACAAATGGTTCAGTGATTGGTTCTAACAACACAACACTGAAAGGTCAGTATATGTTTAATGAATCTCTCCAGATTTATTATGTTACATATGTATCTGAAGCTTATTTTGTGTAGGATGATGATGTTGCGTGGTGGGTTGATTCTGGAGCAACTGTTCATGTGTGTAAAGATAGATGCTGGTTCAGGACTTATGAGTCACTAAATGATGGATCTATTCTTCACATGGGAAATGAGTCAACAGCCCTAGTGCATAGACGTGGTTGTGTAGATATTAAGTTTAGTTCTCGAAAGATTGTTAGCTTGTTTAATGTTTTGCATGTTCCTAATATTAGGAAGAATTTGGTTTCTAGTAGTGTCTTGAATAATTGTGGTTATAAACAAGTGATTGAATCTAATAAATTTGTTTTATCCAAACATGGTGTGTTTATTGGTTTTGGTTATTTGAGCAATCAAATGTTCAGGCTTAATATTGAAACAACCACCAGCATTAACTCAGTTAGTGCTGGTAGTGCAAATATTTGTTCAGCCTCAGTGTCCACCAGTAAACTGAAGGATTCTTTACTATGGCATGCTAGACTGTGCCATGTCCACTTTAAGAGGATGCAAAATATGTCTAAAGATGGGTTAATCCCAGCATTTGACATGGATACTGAAAAGTGTCAGACTTGCATGCTGAACAAAATAACTAAGAAACTAAAGTCTTGGAGCTAATCCATAGTGACCTATGTGATTTATGTGATTTATGTGATTTCCATTTCAAGATGTAAAACGTGAAACTAAAGTCTTGGAGCTAATCCATAGTGACCTATGTGATTTCGATTCTACTCCTTCATTAGGGAATAAGAAATACTTGGTAACATTTATTGATGATGCTTCTAGGTTTTGCTATGTTTACTTATTACATACTAAGGATGAAGCATTAGATAAATTTAAAGTATTTAAAACTGAAGTTGAATTACAACAAGGAGTCCAAGTTAAAAGATTTAGGACTGATAGGGGACGTGAGTACATGGATGCTCAATATTTTCAGTCTGTTGGTATTATCCATGTAACGACTGCTCTCTATACCCCTCAGCAAAATGGTATATTTGAAAGGAAAAATAGAGTACTGAAGGAAATGGTTAACTCCACGTTGTCCTACTCAGGATTGAGTCACGGGTTTTGGGGAGAAGCTATGTTAACAATGTAAAACCCGCATGCTTTTAACATGAATAGTACCCTTATGATCGTACGTACATGATTAGAACTTTCCTTATTTAGCACGTTACGTTTCACGAATAGGAATTTACAAGTATTACGTACGTATTATGACACGATAAGTATTTATTACGTATTAAGACACGATAATTATTATCCACAATAATTATAATCACGGACATGAAAATCATGAACGTAAATAGTCACGAACTTATATTATGTATTTGCGTATAATTATTACGATTACGTATAAATATAAATTACGACACGAACGAACAATAATTAAATCACGTAAACACGACACGTTAACACGTAAATAATAGAACACGGGAAAATTAACGGGTTCCCCATGTGGGGCCCACATAGGCACGGCATAGAAAAGGAGTGGGCCAAGCCCACTTTAAAATTTAACAAAAGGAAGGGAAGGAGATTTTTCATTACAGAATATTAGAAAAATCAAAACTCTGCTCCTCCTTCCTTCTTCCTTGTTGCCGCCACCTACACAACACCAAGGGTGTTTGGTTGATTTTGGTAGATCTAATTCATTGCTAGATCGTTCGTGTTAGTTTTTCCTTTTGATCCACGAATCGATAATCTTCTTAAGCCTTTTCTTTTTAATTATTTATTAGATCTAAAAACATGAAAACATGGGGTTGTTAAAACAAGTTAATAAACATGTAGATCTAATCAAGTGGGATTAAAAACATATGGTTTAAGGGGGTGTTTTGGTTCGGCTAATGGGTAAACCAAGAACAAGGCTCTCGGTGGTTGTGTGATCACCACCAACCGAGACCACAAGGTTTCGGTTTGGTTTGTGAGGCTCGGCAGAGAGGAACCAAGGGACCCCGACGCATGTCGGGGTTATCCTTGGTGGTTTAGGGGGTCTCGGCTGGAACACCACACGCCCCACCGGTTTAGGCCGGTGGCGGTTTTCCATGGTTAAGGGTGTAGATCCGGTTCAAGGGGTTCACGGACCGGTACATGACATGTTTAGTTTTAAAACACGGGTTCGGTTCACAGTTTATTTTTCAAGATTAATTATTTATTTTTACAAGTTAAATAATTACAAGATTAATTAAATTAATTTAACATGCTATGTAATTAATTTAGTTTGGACATGACTTAAGTTATATTATTATTATTAATAATACATGATTTTAACCTAAGTATTTTATTAGTTAATTTAGACTAAGAAATTAATTAATTATTAAAACATGACTTATAATTAATTAATTGTCACGACTTAGGTTATATTAATAATAAATATTAATACATGTTTTAACCTAAGTATTATTACTTTTTATTTAATTAAATCATATGTTATATTTAATTAAATCTTATAACCTATAGTTTATTTAATTTACAAGTAATAATTAATAAACTATACTATATATCACATGACTTAGAATATTAATCAGTAAAACTTAAGCTTTTATATTATTAGTTTAATAATCCAGCTTATTTCTATTTATGGAAACTTTCTATTTTTAGAAACTTATTTAATTAAGGCAGCTAATCAATTTATAAAAACTTTTTATTTTTAGAAACTTATTAATTAAGGCAGCTAATCTATTTTTGGAAACTTTCTATTTTAGGAAACCTGCTATTTTTAGAAAGTTACTTATTATTACAAAACAAGTATAATAATACAAGAAATACAAGTAATACTTAATCAGAATAGACAGAATACATGATAAACACAGTATAAAGCTAAAATCAGTAAAACATGACATGAACATATAAAACAAGCTAAGACATGATATAAAATCAGTTACGTACTCAGTAATCAGAATACTTATACACGTATATTATTTATGTATAATTAGTGATATCGAAGTAGGACTCACTTCCGTTCGTCTTCTTCGTTCACTGAACACAAGGTACGGATTCTCCGTCCTTTCAGTATGGACATTCTTCCTTATTAGGATTCTCCGTATGCAGCCAACTATTATCCTAGTATATGTTTTATATGTTTTTGAATTGCTTATGTTTAATTAGATACTTAAAGCCATATACATGCATGACCAGTTTCACCTAGTTATGGAGGTACCATAACCATAACACTGGAGGCACCAGTGTTATGACTTCACCACGGCGGAGTGATAGCTCGTGGCGTCCCTTCAGCTTTTGGCCATATTATTATATTATCATGTGGGGCGTATGGGTGCATCCTAGGTTACATGTTTTTACAGATTATTCAGATGAATGTGGTGTATGACTTACATCCTTCACAAGGAGCTGATCCCTCCTACCAAAAAACATATATTAATTAGAGGTAGTCCCTCTAATTGCATGACGAGGTCACCTCTCCAAGTATTCATGCACGTTGATATTTCATGACCTATATTGGCTAATGGTAAACATGTTAAACAGTTGTTATAAGATAAACATAAGGCTTTTCAAACTATAAAACTAGTTTTACTAAGATATACCAGGTTATCCAGGACTTAGTCTTTTCCGTTGCTTTATGCTTATATGCTTATATTATTCATGCTATACTTGTATATCCGTGCACTGAGCGTTAGCCTTTTTCCTTTCATGTTCCCAAAACGGTAGGTACTCAAGGACGCTCGTAAACTTTAAGCGTACGCACATATGGATTGGAAGCTTCCTAGCCTTCATTACTTTATGCATTTCTTCATACTTTGATACTCATTTCTATGGACATTGTTTAGTCCTTTTCATTTACAGTACTTATGTTTGTGTGTGATGAGTTCTACTTTTGGGGTACCAATGTTTGTTTCCGGTATTTCCTTTATGGTCATGTGATGTTTTATACATTTATCCTTGTATGCTTTGATGACACGCCATAATCACGCGTGACATTCTATTTACCAAAATAGGGTGTTACAATTATGGTATCAGAGTCAAGGCTTCGACCTGTAGGCTCTCAAAACACGACCTGTGATTAGTGGGTAGTCACTATGGTCTTCCTAGAACTGACAGTCAGTTTCATGCATTCATCATTTTCATGCATACATATATATGTCATTGTCGCAGGTTTATGACTAAGTAATGGTTGGTACAGGACTGGCCCTATTTAGTCGCATGTGTTTTATCGAAACTTTTAACTTTTGGGACCGACCCATTCGCGTCCCCTCGCCATGTCTTTTGTTTTGGGTGAACTGACCATAGGCGTTCACTCTCGCGCATATAAAAGTTTTCATAAAACTGCATCACGCATTCATGTACTAGTTTTTCTACATAAATTTTTTCTCATGATTTATTGGTATAATTTTTTTTCATGTATATAGTTTATGTTTTGATCAGTTAATCACGTATTTTTATGTTATACTGTCAGATGGTTCTTATCAGGCTCTCATGTATATTGTTCTTTGTACCTATTATCATGTCTCATGTATATTGTTCTTATTAGGCTCTCAGCCAGCAAGGACACCTGCTGGAGGATATACTCATCCTCTTTGCACTACCTTCAACCGTAGGCACCCAGGGCCATGTCGCCGCGACAGCGACACATGCTTCAAATGTGGTCTTCCTGGCCATCGCATGAAGGACTGCCGTAAGGGCGAGATGGTGGGCACATCGGGACATGCTGATACCAAGCCGCCTCCTACTAGTGGACGCGTTTACGCGACATCTCGCGATCAGGCCAACAAGTCTACAGGTACCATCACTGGAATCTTGTATATGTATGGTCAAGCTGCATGTGTTCTATTTGACACGGGTGCTACTCACTCGGTCATTTCTACTGCCTATGCTAAGAATGTTAGGATACTCCCCATGCCACTAGAGAATATACTGCATATTTCCATGCCTTTAAGAGACTCTGTACGCATAACCCATGTGTACAAGAGCCTTCCCCAAGAGTTTGATGACAAGATTCGTCCTGTTGACGCACTTCCGCTGGACATGAATGATTTTGACATGATTTTGACATGATATTGGGCATGTACTGGCTATCCAAGCATCATGCTACCATAGACTGCCATTCCTATCGAGTCATATTCGGTGATGTTAATGCACCAGAGTACATTCACAATGGGTTCGTACCCGGAAGGTCTGTACAAATCATATCAACCCTGCAAGCACGTGCATTACTTTCACATGGTTGCGAGGGCTATCTAGCTACTGTTCATGAGATGGATGCTGAATCCCCATCAATTCAGGATCAACTGATAGTGTTAGAATTTCCAAATGTATTTCTAGAAGAACTTCCGGGCATACCACCTGCACGTGAAGTAGAATTTAATATCGAGCTCATCCCAAGAGCTGAGCTGATTTCCAAGGCTCCTTATCGCATGGCTCCCATAGAATTGAAGGAGCTGAAGGATCAATTGCAAGAACTTCTGGAACGAGGCTTCATTTGACCGAGCGCATCTCCATGGGGCGCACCGGTCTTATTCGTGAAGAAGAAGGACGGCAGTATGCGTCTTTGCATAGACTATCGCGAGCTCAACAAGATCACCATCAGGAATAGGTATCCTCTACCACGCATAGATGATCTATTTGACCAACTCCAAGGGGCAAAACATTTCTCCAAGATTGATCTAAGGTCGGGCTATCATCAGATACGGGTTAAAGAGCAGGACATCGCCAAGACTGCTTTCCGTACACGCTATGGCCACTATGAATTTGTAGTCATGCCATTTGGCCTTACCAATGCTCCAACAGTGTTTATGGACTTGATGAATAGAATCTTCCATGAATTTCTAGACAAGTTCGTCATTATTTTCATTGACGACATCCTGATATTCTCTAAGTCCAAGGAGGAACACGAAGACCATCTTCGTACAGTATTACAGATACTTCGCCAAAAGCAGTTGTATGCTAAATTCTCCAAGTGTGAGTTCTGGTTAGACAAGGTGGCATTCTTGGGTCACATTGTATTAGCAGAAGGAATCACGATGGATCCAACAAAGGTTGAGGCTATTACCAAGTGGCCAAGACCGACATCAGCGACTGAAGTCTACAGTTTCCTAGGCTTAGCTGGTTACTCCCGTAGGTTCGTGGAGAACTTTCCCGTTTAGCACTACCATTGACCAAATTGATGCGGAAAGGGGAGAAATTCGTCTGGACTGAAGAGACAGAGAAGATCTTTAAAGACCTAAAGTAGAAGTTAGTATCTGCACTGATTCTTACTCTCCCATCTGGTCAGGTGGATTTTAGATCTACAGTGATGCATCGGGGAATGGACTTGGCTGTGTTCTCATGCAACATGGGAAAGTGATCGCGTACGCTTCACGACAACTTAATCCTTATGAGGAAAATTACCCTACGCATGACTTGGAACTTGCAGCAGTCGTGTTTGCATTAAAGATATGGAGGCACTACTTGTATGGAGAATCATGTGACATTTTCACGGACCACAAGAGCTTGAAGTACATCTTCACTCAACGTGAATTGAAGATGAGACAGAGGAGATGGTTAGAGCTGTTGAAGGATTATGACATTAATCTGCAGTATCATCCCGACAAGGCAAATGTAGTGGCAAATGCACTTAGTAGAAAGTCCGGAATGATCAACGGTATTGAGATAAAGGAGGAATTACTAGAGACTTGGAGCGACTAGACATGGAGATCACGGTACGTGGACAACACGGTTACTAGGCTAATCTTAGAGTGGAACCCGAGTTACTCTCTAAGATCAAGGAAGCTCAGAAGGATGATGGTGAAATTTGGGCGATAATTCAGAATTTGGAGAAGTAGACAGAATTTTGAGTAGACGCAGATGGTATCTTATGGCAGGGCACGAGACTTTGTGTTCCTGATGATCAAGAACTACGGGAGGCATTGTTAGCCGAGGCTCATAGCTCCCCATTCTCTATTCATCCTAGTTCGACCAAGATGTACCATGACATCAGGCGATACTTTTGGTGGAGTGGTATGAAACAGGATGTTGCGACTTACGTCTCCAAATGTCTTACCTGTCAGCAAGTTAAGATCGAGCATCAGCGATCTGGCGGTCTTCTTCAACCGCTAGATATCCCAGAGTGGAAGTGGGACAAGATCACCATGGATTTTGTTACCGGTCTTCCGCAGACAAATAGGAGGCATGATGCGATTTGGGTTATCGTTGATCGACTTACCAAGTCAGCTCATTTCTTACCGATCCGCAAGGAAGATTCGGTCAGTAAACTCTCCGATACTTATAGAAGGGAGATCACGAGACTTCATGGTGCTCCATCCAGCATCGTCTCAGACAGAGATCCTCGGTTCACTTCGCGATTCTGGAAGAGTCTACAGAAAGCTTAGGGTATAAAACTTAAGCTTAGCACGGCTTTTCGTCCTCAAATAGACGGGCAATCAGAGCGAACGATTCAGACATTAGAAGATATGTTGAGGTCATGTGCGTTGGAATGGACGGGAGATTGGGACGACTACATCTGTTTGGTAGAGTTTGCATACAACAACAGTTGACACGCAAGTATCAAGTGTGCTCTATTCGAGATGTTGTATGGCAGGAAGTGTCGTGCCCCAATCTGCTGGGATCAGGTTGGTGAGCGAACACTTGAAGGACCAGAAATGATAGATTTGACTAACGAGAAGGTCACAGTAGCTAAGCAGAAACTGCAAGAAGCACGGTCACGTCAGAAGAGTTATGCAATCAAGCATCGTAGGGACTTACACATTAACGTAAGAGATCACGTTTTCCTTAAGGTTTCTCCGGCACGTGGTGTTAGACGTTTTGGAATCAAAAGGAAGCTAAGTCCTCGATTCATCGAACCGTTTGATGTCATTGAGCGAGTCGGTGAAGTATCTTATCGTTTAGCGTTACCTCCACAGCTTTCTCATGTTCACGATGTTTTCCATGTGTCCTTACTCAGAGGGTACAAATATCATCCTCTTCACATGGTTCAGTATACACTGGAACAGATTCGTGAAGATCTTACCTTCATAGAAGAACCCGAACGAGTTCTTGACAGACAAGAACGAGTCATGAGAAGGAAGACGATTCCATTCGTCAAAATCCTTTGGAGGAATCATACCGAGGGGGAAGCCACTTGGGAAACAGAGGAGTCTATCCGGGCTTCTTACCCTCATTTCATATTTTGAATTCGGGTATGTTTTTCTTTTCCAGTTTACGTTATCTATAATTCGGGGACGAATTATTCTTTTTAGGGGGAAGAGTTGTAAAACCCGCATGCTTTTACCATGAATAGTACCCTTATGATCTTATGTACATGATTAGAACTTTCCTTATTTAGCACGTTACGTTTCACGAATAGGAATTTACAAGTATTACGTACGTGTTATGACACGACAAGTATTTATTACGTATTAAGACAAGATAATTATTATCCACAATAATTATAATCACGGACATGAAAATCATGAACGTAAATATTCACGAACTTTTATTATGTATTTACGTATAATTATTACGATTACGTACAAATATAAATTACGAAACGAACGAACAATAATTAAATCACGTAAAACACGACACGTTAACACGTAAATAATAGAACACGGAAAAATCAACGGGTTCCCCATGTGGGGCCCACATAGGCACGACATAGAAAAAGGAGTGGGCCAAGCCCACTTTAAAATTTAACAAAAGGAAGGGAAGGAGATTTTTCATTACAGAATATTAGAAAAATCAAAACCCTGCTCCTCCTTCATTCTTCCTTGTTGCCGCCACCTACACAACACTACCAAGGATGTTTGGTTGATTTTGGTAGATCCAATTCATTGCTAGATCGTTCGTGTTAGTTTTTCCTTTTGATCCACGAATTGGTAATCTTCTTAAACCTTTTCTTTTTAATTATTTGTTAGATCTAAAAACATGAAAACATGGGGTTATTAAAACAAGTTAATAAACATGTATATATAATCAAGTGGGATTAAAAACATATGGTTTAAGGGGGTGTTTTGGTTCGGCTAATGGGTAAACCGAAAGCAAGGATCTCGGTGGTTGTGTGATCACCACCAACCGAGACCACAAGGTCTCGGTTTGGTTTGTGAGGCTCGGCCGAGAGGAACCAAGGGACCCCGACGCATGTTGGGGTTATCCTTGGTGGTTTAGGGGGTCTCGGCTGGAACACCACACGCCCCACCGGTTTAGGCCGGTGGCGGTTTGCCATGGTTAAGGGTGTAGATCCGGTTCAAGGGGTTCACGGACCGGTTCATGACATGTTTAGTTTTAAAACACGGGTTCGGTTCACGGTTTATTTTTCAAGATTAATTATTTATTTTTACAAGTTAAGTAATTACAAGATTAATTAAATTAATTTAACATGCTATGTAATTAATTTAATTTGGACATGACTTAGGTTATATTATTATTATTATTATTAATAGATGATTTTAACCTAAGTATTTTATTAGTTAATTTAGACTAAGAAATTAATTAATTATTAAAACATGACTTATAATTAATTAATTTTCATGACTTAGGTTATATTAATAATAAATATTAATACATGTTTTAGCCTAAGTATTATTACCTTTTATTTAATTAAATCATGTAATATTTAATTAAATCTTATAACCTATAGTTTATTTAATTTACAAGTAATAATTAATAAACTATACTATATATCACATGACTTAGAATATTAATCAGTAAAACTTAAGCTTTTATATTATTAGCTTAATAATTTAGCTTATTTCTATTTATGGAAACTTTCTATTTTTAGAAACTTATTTAATTAAGGCGGCTAGTCTATTTATGGAAACTTTCTATTTTTAGAAACTTATTAATTAAGGCAGCTAATCTAATTTTGGAAACTTTCTATTTGTGGAAACTTTCTATTTTTAGAAACTTTCTATTTTAGGAAACCTGCTATTTTTAGAAAGTTACTTATTATTACACAACAAGTATAATAATACAAGAAATACAAGTAATACTTAATCAGAATAGACAGAATACATGATAAACGCAGTATAAAGCTAAAATCAGTAAAACATGACATGAACATATAAAACAAGCCAAGACATGATATAAAACCAGTTACATACTCAGTAATCAGAATACTTATACACGTATATATATTTATGTAGCATTAGTGATACCGAAGTACGACTCTCTTCCGTTCGTCTTCTTCGTTCACTGGACACAAGGTACGGATTCTCCGTCCTTCTAGTATGGACATTCTTCCTTATCATAATTCCCCGTATACAGCCAACTGTTTTCCCAGTATATGTTTTATATGTTTTTGAATTGCTTATGTTTAATTAGATGCCTAAAGCCATATACATGCATGACCAGTTTCACCTAGTTATGGAAGTACCATAACCATAACACTAGAAGCACCAGTGTTATGACTTCACCACGGCGGAGTGATAGCTCGTGGCGTCCCTTCAGCTTTTGGTCATATTATTATATTATCATGTGAGGCGTATGGGTTCATCCTAGGTTACATGTTTTTACAGATTATTCAGGTGAATGTGGTGTGTGCCTTGCATCCTTCACAAGGAGCTGATCCCTCCTACCCAAAAACTTATATTAATTAGAGGTAGCCCCTCTAATTGCATGACGAGGTCACCCCTCCAAGTATTCATGCACGTTGATATTTCATGACATATATTGGCTCTTGGTAAACATGTTAAACAGTTTTTATAAGATAAACATAAGACTTTTCAAACTATAAAACTAGTTTTACTAAGATATACCAGGTTATCCAGGACTTAGTCTTTTCTTCTGCTTTATGCTTATATGCTTATATTATTCATGCTATACTTGTATATCTGTGCCCTGAGCATTATGCTCAGCCGTTTTTCCTTTCATGCTCCTAAAACGGCAGGTACTCAAGGACGCTCGTAGACTTTACACGTACGTACATATGGATTGGAAGCTTCCTAGCCTTCATTACTTTATGCAATTCTTCATACTTTGATACTCATTTCTATGGACATTGTTTAGTCCTTTTCATTTATAGTACTTATGTTTGTGTGTGATGAGTTCTACTTTTGGGTACCGATGTTTGTTTCTGGTATTTCCTTTATGGTCATGTGATGTTTTATACATTTATCCTTGTATGCTTTGATGACACGCCATATCACGCGTGACATTCCATTTACCAAAATAGGGTGTTACAAACAGCTTGCTATTTGTTAAACAGGGTTCCTAACAAAAGGAACAAGATTACCCTTATTAACTCTGGACTAAAAGGAAACCAAACTTGAACTATCTCAAGGTTTAGGGTTGTAGGGTTGTTGTAAGACTCCCTGATCCAAAGGTGAAAACTTTGGGTGAAAGAGGCATTGAGTGCATCTTTGTTGGATATGCTGAGCATTCCAAGGCTTATAGGTTTTATGTTATTGAACCTAATGATTCAGTTTCAGTAAAATCAATCATTGAATCAAGGGATGCTAACTTTGATGAGACTAGATTCTCATCAGTCCCCAGACCAAGCCTTAGGACTCCTGCTGGAGCTGAGGACATTGGTGCTTCAGTGGAACCTGAAAGGATCACTGATGAGGTTGTGGTTCAGCAACCTGAGCCTGGGCTTAGAAGAAGCACAAGGCATAGGACTCCAAGAAATTTGGGCCTGAGTTTCAACTATACTTGGTTGAACGAACAAGGGACGAGGTCTCTGATCAATACTCCTATTTCTTTAATGTTGAGGATGATCCCAAAACATTTAATGAAGCAATGAAGTCCCAGAATGTTGCTTTCTGTAAAGAAGCAATAAATGATGAGATGGATTCCATCATGGGCAACAAAACTTGGGTGTTGGTTGATCTACCTACTGGTTGCAGTCAACTTGGCAACAAATGGATTTTCAAAAGGAAAATGAAGGTAGATGGAACTGTTGAAAAGTTCAAGGCAATGCTAGTCATTCAAGGCTTTAAACAAAAGCCTGGGATAGACTATTTTGATACTTATGCTCCAGTAGCACGTATCAGTACCATAAGAATGCTGATTGCTCTAGCAAGTATTCACAATCTGATCATTCATCAGATGGATGTGAAGACAGCATTCTTAAATGGTGATTTGAATGAGGAGGTTTATATGAATCAACCTCAAGGTTTCATCATGCCTGGTCATGAAGGCAAGGTGTGTAAACTGATTAAGTCCTTATATGGACTGAAGCAAGCACCTAAGCAATGGCACCAGAAATTTGATGAAGTGGTTTTGTCTAATGGTTATTCACTTAACCAAGCTGACAAATGTGTATATAGCAAATTTGATGAATCTAGTAAATGAGTCATCATCTGCCTATATGTTGATGACATGTTAATCTTTGGTACTGACCAAGCTAATGTTGATCAGACAAAGGATTTTCTGTCATCAAAGTTCTCCATGAAAGACATGGGGGAGGCTGATGTTATCCTTGGCATAAGGATCAAACATGAAAGTGATGGTATTGTAATTTCTCAGTCTCATTATATTGAGAAGGTACTGAAGAAATTCAATCACTTTGATTGTACTCCAGTGAGTACACCAATGGATACACGTGAGAAATTGATGCCTAACAATGGTCAGGCTGTCTCCCAGCTTGAGTATTCTAGGGTGATTGGTTGCTTGATGTATGCCATGACTAGTAGTAGGCCTGACATTGCATTTGTTGTAGGTAAACTAAGTAGGTACACTAGTAATCCTAGTACTCAGCATTGGCAAGCAATTCAGAGAGTACTGAGTATTTGAAAGACAATGGATTATTGTTTGTCATATACTAGATATCCTTAAGTATTGGAAGGTTACACTGATGCAAGTTGGATCAGCAATATTGAGGATAATTCATCCACCAGTGGTTGGGTATTCCTACTTGGTGGTGGTGCAATTTCTTGGGCATCCAAGAAGCAAACTTGCATTACTGGTTCTACCATGGGATCTGAGTTTGTGGCTCTAGCAGCTGCTGGTAAAGAAGCTGAATGGTTGAGAAACTTGCTTCTTGAGATTCCATTGTGGGTCAAACCTATGGCACCCATTTCTATCCGTTGTGATAGTGCAGCTACATTGGCTAAGGCATATAGCCAGATGTACAATGGTAAGTCTAGACACCTAGGTGTTAGACATAGCATGATTCGTGAAATGATCACGAATGGGGTGATTTCAATAGAGTTTGTAAGGTCTCAACAAAATTTAGCTGATCACTTGACGAAGGGATTGGCTAGAGACTTGGTTATAAAGTCTGGTAAAGGGATGGGTTTAAAAGTTCACTCTAGTCACTGAATGCTAGGACACCCAACTCCCTCCTGAGGAAACTTGGGAGCTGAGTTCAATGTGGAAAGCTGAACATTCAGGGGACTGGAGCACATGTATATCATCCTAAGGATGTGCCTGTTCTTGCTGAAGGAGGATGAAGTTATAAACTTCTCAATGGTTAATGTCTTTGAAAAAGTGCTGAAGCAAGAGCATGATCTAAAGACGAACCACCTATGTAAATGTTGAGGTTTCGCCGCCTCAGGGAGCATGGACTTGGCTCTTACAACATTTATGAATTTGGATATGGACACATGGCTAGTAGTGTCAGGAGTTGTTATGTATTTGAAAACTTGTGTGTATTCTATCTTTAGGTATTCAAAGTAGTTGTAGGGTTCAATTCTTAGAACACCCTAATTCTCAAATGTTTGAAGTATTGTACTAAGGTGGAAATTCAATCCTTAGGATATTTTCATTGATGCACTGGTTTTTTTAATGTTAAATTTCATGCAAAAGGAATTGTACTGTATTGGGGAGGATTGTTGGAAATGTAGTTCAATTGTGGGTCAGTTCATACTGGTGAATGGGTAAGGAGGTACGGAGTGTACACCCATAAGTCCCTGAACACCCTGACTCATAGTGTGGTTAAAGTTGTTCAGTATTGCTGATGATCTTCAGTGAGTTGAACTCTGGACTGAAGGTATTCATCAGGGAGTATTTCACTGAAGACTAGTCTTCAGTGTTTACTCATCAGCAAGTCCTTTCAGTACTGAAGGCTTCAGCGGTAACACCCTTCATTGTTTGCTGATGCTTCAGTGGGACTGAAGAATAGACAAATGCTGGAGCTGAACTTGTACACTTGTAATGGTCTTTTGACCAAATCAAGTTGAGTTAATGACCACGTTTAATTGGTCTTGTAACCACTTTCCTGGTATTATGGAGCACATTAAGAGGAACTTAATTGGCCGTTAATTCCTCTCAATTCCATTGACTAGGGTTTGAGTGCTCCACCTATAAATAGGTGATCATAACTTGCATGAAAGATAGACAAAAACATAAACACATAACAACGAAAGGGTTAAAGATTTGTGCCTAAATCTCTAACTGCATTTGGTCTTATCCCAAGTAGGTATTCGTGATACCCAGACATTAAGGTCGAATAATTTACTTTGGAAAGTGATTACACGATTCCAAGTGATATCCGGTAACCATTGTTTTGGTACGTAGCTAGGATTGATTATCTTACCCTGGTTGGGACGAAGTAAACCCCAACAGCTAATGCCACCTTTTAAGCACAATGTTTATGGATTGGGAGATGATTTGCACACTCCCAAAATTGATTGGGACACTCTAAAAGATGCATTAAACACTTGTATTCTAAATATTCACTGCTTTAACTGTTTGTACATGTGAGTGTCCCAATGAATTTTAAAAGTGTCCCAATCACTTCCCTTATGGATTGAACTATCTTTAAATTTTTTAGTACTGTCGACTATCGATTTACTCTCCATCAAAGAATACACAACTAAAATGGCGTTTCTTGTATAAAATTATACCAACTTGAATTGACCCGACAACTTAACCTGATAAGACCTAAACCTGATGACCCGAATGATTATAAGATCAGGTCGCGGGTCACGTTCTTTTATTCCAAAACCCGACATAACCCGATCCGATATATCCGATAATTTAAGAACACGACCGATAACACCCTTCATGGCGTATAGCATGAACACGTGGACGTAATTAAAAAATTAATCGACAACAACACGTAACTAAAATCTTAAAACAGAAAACAAACTATATTTTTATACTCCGTATACTCTCAAAAGTTCAGAAAAAAAAACCAAGAAAAGACTTGTATCATTTCAGCGCAATCACTGAGATTCTTTCAAATCACAAACTTTTCCATGAAAATACTTGTTCTGACTTTTTTTTAAATCGTAATGAAAAATCTAAAGATGCATAGTTTTATACCCTAACACTCTGTTCCTTGCTTGAAATTAAATCACAAAAACTCTAGTTTTTTTCTTCTTCTTGGTTAGAGTTTCAAAAGCCATGGATAATACTGCGTCCTCATCTACTTCCCGACACATTTGGAGATGGACTTACGACGTGTTCTTAAGTTTTCGAGGCGAAGACACTCGGAAAAACTTTGTAGACCATCTTTATGCAGCCCTGGACCAGGCAGGAATATACACTTTTAAGGATGACCAGAAGCTCCAGAGAGGGGAATCCATCTCCCCTGCACTCTTAAGAGCAATTGAAGAGTCTATGGTTGCAGTTGTAGTCTTTTCTAAGAACTATGCAAACTCATCTTGGTGTCTGGATGAACTTGTGAAGATCGTTGAATGTCAACATCTAGGTCAGAGGGTGTTACCGGTGTTCTACGATGTGGATCCTTCGGATGTTCGTGGACAGAAAGGAAGTTTTCATGCAGCATTTCAACAACATCAAGTCAAATTTAAAGATAATATGGGCAAAGTGAATAAGTGGAGGGAAGCTTTAGTGACCACAGCTAATTTATCTGGATGGGATGTACCCCAAACAGCCAATGGGTTAGTTCTTCTTTCTTCATTATTCCAAACCTTGTCGTATATAGTCGAGCTCAATTAGCTAAACTTTGTTCATAATACAGGCATGAAGCGAGATGTATTAAACAAATTGTGCGGAGAATCTTGACCTATAATGAATTCCTTCCAGCTGAAAATCTAATTGGGATGGAATCGCGTGTACGTGATGTCAAGTCATTGTTACGTAAAGGCGATAATGATGTTTTGATGATTGGAATTTGGGGAATGGGTGGAATAGGCAAGACGACAATCGCCAGATGTGTGTATAATAAAATCTCATATGAGTTTGAGGGTAGTAGCTTTGTGGAAGCTGTTAGAGAAAATTGTTATGATAAGAAAGGTCTCAAGTCCTTACAGGAGAAGCTTCTCTCAGAAATCTTAATGGAAGAATATTTTAATCTTAAGGACTGTGATGATGGAAGATGTCAGATCCAAAGAAGACTGGGCCGTAAAAAGGTTCTTGTTGTTCTTGATGATGTTGATGATTTTAAGCAGCTTGAATTCTTAGCTGGCGCTCGTGAATGGTTTGGCCCTGGTAGTAGAGTTATTGTAACCACCAGAGACGAGCACTTGTTATGTTATGTACAAGAGAAGTACACACCTGAACTGCTAAAAAGAACAGAAGCTATGGTTCTGTTTAGCAGATATGCATTTAAGACAAACATTCCACCCAAAGCTTATGAGGAGTTATCAGATGACGTCGTAAGTCATTCTGGTCACCTTCCTTTAGCGCTTAAAGCTTTAGGGTCGCATTTTTGTGGCAGAAGTTACGGCCTTTGGAGAAGTGCCTTGAGGGTTTTGACCAAAATACCACACAAGGAGATCAATGAAATTCTAAAGCTAAGTTTCGATGGATTGAATATCCTCGAACAGAAAATATTCCTACACATTGCTTGTTTTTTCAAGGGAAAGCAAAGAGCTAATGTCACGAGAGTTCTTGATACCTTTGGGCTTGAACCTGAAAGTGGAATACAGGTGCTGATTGAAAAATCTCTGTTGACAATTTCAAATGGATGTCTGCAGATGCATGATCTGATTCAAGATATGGGTCACTTCGTTGTTCGTGAACGCTTTCCATTCAACATGGTATGGGTTCTAGAGGAAATCAAAGCAGTAATGGAGGCATCCAATGTAAGTCCTATTGTTTGGTCTTTAGCAACTTAGTTAGATTTCCTCTTTTCTAGTATTTTGTTTCTGAGATCATTGGTGTCTACTTTTTGTATCGTTTCTTATAGATACATAAATTTTTATGGCTCTATCCTCAAGGATATAATGCAACCACATAAACTGGCTCTGTATCTTTCTAATTAGTAATTTATTTTCACATAAACTCAATTGGGAAAAGAATAAGGAATGTATGGTTACTAGCTAGGCTTAGAACAAGAAAATAATCCCTCAACGGTGATTCGCTCGTACGTGGAATAGTCGGAACATTGACAGAGATAGCGGCTAAGGTCTTTCTTGGCCAGATGACCAGACGAGAAGAAAATGAAAGGAGTCGTATACTGGTTCCGACTTCCGACAACAGCTAGGGGCTTTCAGACTTATGCCAAAAGCAAGGGTTCTGATACCGGTTTAAAGTATATACTGTAGTACACTGGGTTTAACATGGCAAGGTTGGATCAGTTGGTTAACTTAACACCCTTGCCTCTTGAGAGAGAGGTCAAGGGTTCGATCCTCACTCCTTTTGCAAGGCCGGAGGTCCTATTCTATCTTTGATAGAACCGGAACAAGTCTCTCTATCTTTAGCAGGGATATGACTGTCGACATCTCAACCTCCCCCATACACTCTCCTAGACGACGGTATTAGGACCCATACTAGGTGTATCTTATCGAGGCAATGACCTCTAATTTTTTAAACATACATGACTAAGATAAGTAAACCAGCTACACAGCAAAACGAAATTAAATCCTATCGACGTGTCAAACAATCATTATGTCTATGGACATAATAGTGCTGGTCAGTAAAACCAATGTATTTTTTCCCTTCAGAATTATATGTTCTTTTGTAATTCTTCATGAATATACCTTAGAATTACACTATATATTTGCTAGTACGGATTAGACCTTTAGGAAACATCTCTACTCCCATATATAACTTTTCTGTAACATACTGTAATATCTAATTTGGTGGATACCATGAAGTATATGAGGCTACTTGATTTTATATATATTTCTAATTTTTGCAGCATGAATCATTTTGTTGGAAAGTTGAAGCCATAGTGGATACCACACAATACCATTTCGCTGATACACCTATGGCCTGTTGTAGTACTGAAGTTTTTGGGACCATGAAGAAACTGAGGCTACTTGATGTTAAAGGGAACTTCACTTTGAGTGAACCCAAATATTTCCCTGAAGAATTAAGATGGCTATGTTGGTATCTGTACCCATTTCAATCTTTCAAAATAAATAGTGGTATGATGAAGCTAGTTGGCCTTGAGATGCAGTGTGGTCAAATGATACAACTACAAATACAGAAAAAGGTACTTTCTTTGCTAATTGAAATTGTTTCGTGTATAAGCGGTACCTTGATCTTACAGTAACAAACATCATCATATATCTCTCAGGTCATCCTCCCCAACCTCAAGTTCATGGATCTATCTTTTTCAAGTTCAGTAATAAGTTTTCCAGACATCTCGGGGGTCTCAAATCTTGAGAGTCTGAATTTGTCATTTTGTTCAGAGTTGGTGAACGTTCACAAATCTGTTTTGCTTCACAAAAGGATTGTTCACTTAGAACTGAGTTGTTGTGTCAGTCTTAAGATTCTAGCATCCCCTATCAATATGAAATCTCTACAGACTCTGCATCTTAACGGCTGCACAAGTCTTGAAAGACTCCCACAAGTCTCCCCTAAGATGACAAGGTTGTTGGTCTTAAATATTGATGGTTGTGACATGATAAGGACGCTACCATCGTCAATCCTACTATTAACCAGCCTTAACATTTTGACTATGGGAAAACATTCTGACATGGAATCAGAGCAGGAGCTTAAACGAAAACATCCCAGGAGAATATTACCAAATAATCTGCCCATTAAGCAAGTAAGTTCTTTGAAGGTACTTGATCTTAGAAAAAACCAACTTGTAGAAGACAACTTCCCCAATAATCTTCATAATGTGTGGCCTTCCTTGGAAAAGTTGGATCTGAGCATGAACAACTTCCTCCGGCTATTTACAGGAATATCTCAGCTCTATCATCTCAGATATCTCAACATTAGTCACTGCAAAAACCTCAAAGAATTGTATGGGCTTCCACCACTTATTCAAGTTCTGGTGGCGGATTGGTGTACATCTTTACAAATGTGTGAAGGTTTATTCACAGACTATAAGTGGCTGTTTAAGATCTCACTCATAAATTATTCAAATAACTTCCTACCGAGTTTTGGAGCGTATATTGATTTGAAGATTAAGAATTTGATCATGGTATGTTCTCTATCTTTGTCTCGGATACGTATATAAGTAGTATAGTTATAGGGAGATGATTTGCATACTCTAACTTTTGATTGGCACACTCAAATTATTTGTGTGTTAACATTTATACCCTTACGAGTTGATAAACTTCAACTCAAATATTAAGGATATAAATGTCAACAAACAAACAATTTGAGTGTCCCAATCAAAAGTTAAAGTGTGCAAATCACTTAAGATTTTTGATTTTTTTGAATGCAGAAATGTGCTGCTGTGGATCATCGATTAAGTATCACAGTTCCTGGAAAAACGATTCCCAATTTCTTTAACATAGTTGGGCTTGATGACAAAGTTGCACTAAAGTCGCCTCAAAATAATGACAAAGAAATCAAAGGATTGGCCATGTGCTGTCGAGTACGTCCAACAGTTATGGGTGAAGGTGAAATTAATCTTAAAATCATGTTTGGATCGGCAGTTAAGGGAAAATTGATTCTTCCATCAGAAGGCAGAGAATGGAGGAATCATTTGTGGATGGGATACATTCCAGTTAATTTCCTTATGAAACTTTGTCAGGACATTGATTCTGAAGATCTTGTCATAACCTTCCGTACACAGAGTGCCGGTAGACAATGCAACCTGTGTATGTACAAAGATAATTTCGCGCCGAGGTCAGAATTTAAATTACATAATCCAGATCACTATAAATCATGTTCTAGGAAAAAGATAGAAGCATGTGGGGCGCGTTGGGTTTACAATGATGATCTTGCACCGCCGAGAGGAATTGAATTATTTAACCCACGTCAGATGGAATTCAAGTTGAATGACAATTATGGTGTATGTTCGGAGGACTTGCAGCATGGAAAATGGTCTAAACCAAGTTTAATGTGTGCTGTTGAAGGCAGAAACATAGAATACGTACATGTGTAGGGACATGTTAACAGGGCCGGCCCTGGTACGGGCGAGATGGGCGACAGGCCACGACAGCAAAATTTGGAGGGCATCAAATTTTATGTTCATGCATATTTGATATAAACCAAATATGAGGAGTAAATCTCAGATTGTTTTCTGATAACAATGGAAGAAGAAGATATTGAAGGAAGGAGACGATGATACGTTGGGAAAAGAGAAAGCAAAAAGAAAAAAGTAATTGCGAAGTATTATTTTTTAGGGCTAAGTATAAAAAAAGATCAAAAGGACATGGTGTTGTCTCAAGTAGGCCAATTTTTTTTTCTTTCAAAATAAAACATGTATTTTTGATAATATGATCAACTAAGTTTGTTGTGTGACACGTGTCCATCTGATCAACCCACTTTCTTTTATTTTATTAATATCTTCTTTCAAGGTTTGACCTACACCTATCCATACCTACTGATCAACTGACGGCTGATCAACCACTTTTGATCAACCACAATACTTTTTTATTAATATTTTTTCCCGAGATTTGACCTACACCTGTCCTCACCTATTGATCAACTGACGGCTGATCAACCACTTTTGATCAACCAAAAGTACTTTTTTTCTAGGAAATTGAAAAAGTAACAAATAAAAAAATATTTTTTGTACTATTATTTTGTACTATTAGATTTTATAAATCTTTATTGGAAAAGAACAAAATAATTAAAAAATTAAAAAAACTTAAACACACACTAACACACACACTACACACACTAAAACACACACACGACACACACTAACACACAATCTAATCAATCGCAAATTCCAGTAACTCACAATATTCAAATCAACCTAATCAATCGCATTGTTTTACTGATCTCCGAAGCTGATCAATCGCACTGTTTTAATCTATGGATTCCCTAATTAGAGTAAGCTTGTTAATTTATATAATTTAATTTTAATAATTTTTTTGCTTATCATATGAATGAGATTAATTGATTATTGATTAATTGATCTTAAGCTTTCAATGCGATCGATTGTAGCGATACTGTTATGGTTAGTCTTATTTGGAATTGACCTTAAGCTTGAGTGCTTTAACAATACCCATTCTGTACATTTTAATTAATGAGTGTTTTAAGGCGGTCCGTTGCAAGGTACATTTTAATTTGTTACAAGGTGCACCCCGAGAACCCCTCTAGGTCCCATGCGTTTAAGTGTGTACTGCACAATTTAGAGGTTGTTCACTTGATGTGTACTTTTTATTCAACAAATATGCAAATTATACATGGGCGATACCAAACACCCAACTTAAAAAGATGTTCACATAAAATTTTGACTGTTTGTACGATTTTCAGTTACGGTGGAAGTATGAGATAGTTTACATTTCGAGATGATTATTAGGTGTTAATCTGTTTGTATGATTGTAACTTTAACTTATATATACTCGTATTATGTTTAACTCTATCATGCTGCCATGCCGGTAAATTGTTGTTCTACCTAATTTTAGTCTTATCTTGCTGATATTAGTGTTATATATCACGTTGGTATTATTGTTGTCATGCCTCATTTGTGCGTTGTTATCTTCGATTTAAGTGTTCTGCTGATTTGATGTTTGTGTTGTTATGCTTGATTTTAGTGTTATCATGCCTCAATCAAGGGTTTTCATGCTTCATTTTAGTGTTGTCTTGCTGATATTAGAGTTGTTGTGCCTGATATTAGTGTTGTCATACCGGATTATAGCGTTCGTATGCCTCATTCAAGTGTTCTGCTGATTTTACTGTTGCCGTGCTTGGTATTACAGTAGTATTTTTTATGAGGAGTGCTTGTGGTTTATTTGTTTGTAGGTATCTCTACATTTTTTATGTCAGTACCTAAATGTTTTTCGGCTTAAAGTTAACTTATACTATGTAATGGGGTTAATGTCTATTGTGATGTTTACTTTGTTAGAATTGAGGATTGATTTTTGCAGTGTGACCTTATAATCGTTCGCCAATGGCCTTATCTCATCTCTTTACTGTTTTATCAGTTATAATGCATATTCATTACGTAGTTTTGAGTTTGAGATGAGAATTTGGTTTTAGAAGTGCTCAAACAACACACTTAAAGTGACCATGACTTTTTATCTGAGTGGAGCAATGAGCCTGCAACCAACCCTTATAGGTCTCAACATCTGCCAACGTGATTTGTTGGCACAATCCCTGGCCTAACCTTTTTCATTTATGACTCCAGCTCAATTTTTCAGCCTAAAGCTTTCCCTTTTTATGTTCTATTATTACGTTATTTTCTATTGTATTTTAAGCAAATTGTTGAATAAAAGGTAATAGTTATGCATAAGCTTCTGCTAGGAAAAATCATCATAGTGGACAGTCAAATTGTCCAGTGATGCATAAGCTTCTGCTAGGAAAAAGTTATGATGATGAATACGGTGGACACCGTTGCAAAAGTTAAAGGATATATCTGTAACTTCGTATGTACTTATGCTTAAAGTTCGCTTTTTAAAGAGCTAACAAACATAAAGAGCTAGATTGGCTTCAATGGCCGAGGGATCCCGCAAAGTGCTAGCTTCTGTCCATTTGCCTTAGTGTTTTTAGTTTATCATTTAGCTTGTGGGGATTTGGTCTAGTTTGTTTAGGTAGCAGATCTAGGGTCGTGGGTGGTTCTATAATTTTCAGTATGCGTGAGGAATGTACAATGAGTTTGCTATGTAACTTTCAGTAAATGTGAGTACTATACAAGGAGGTGGGATGCGATATTGTTTGGTATCTATACATATTGTTTCCTTTTAACGTGAAAGTAGGATGCGAAATTATGTTGTATACATATTAAGAAATGTTATAGTATACTTATACTTTGAATTTTTAATATAGGTATATGATGCGAAACTTAGTACGAGATCTAGGGTCGATATCTTAATTGCGATAAGAAAAAGGTTGGCGGAGAAGAATTCCCGTTACAATATTTTTAACAAAACAGTTTTTGGACCGTGGTTAGACATTAGAACCACTGAACTTGATAACCATATGATTCATTATTTGCTGCTACACCAACGCCATGTCAAGGACGCACCCGTGAATACGCCGTTTTACTTTGATGTTGGTGATCAGTTATTGGAGTTCGGAAGGAAGGAGTTTTGTATATTAACTGGTTTACGTTTCGGGGATTATGATATAAAGGATTATCAAACAGCTAAGTTAAACTCATTTCATTCTCGTGTATTTCCAGACGACAAAAAAGTAAAGGGAGATTTAGTTGCGGCTCTGTTTAAAAACGATCATGCTTTTAACACTCTAGCCGACGTGGATGTTGTACGAGTTTGTTTGTTGTATGCGTTAGAGGTGTTCATCGGTCCGCAGCTTAGACATGTTATATTAGACGAGTTGATAAATCTGGTTGATGATTTAGATTCGTGGAATAACTTACCCTGGGGTCAGTACGTTTGGGAAGAGTTTCACAGGAGGGTTTATAACTCCACACACAAATATCGGGAAAATCATTTGAGAAGTATTGCATCCAATGGTGGTTCACATGTTCCACAATATACACTGCAAGGGTTTGTTTTTCCCTTGAAGGTTAGTTATGTCATTTATTTTAATATGGTTATTGCTTATTGTATGTTATGCTTATCAACTTATTATATTTTCAATCTTTGATTTCTTCAGATATGGATATTGGAAAAGTTCCCACATTCTACTGAATGGTGGTCGAAACAATTTGATGTCATTCCCCGTTGTGTGGCATGGAGTAATGTCAAGAAATTTTCTAAGTCACATTATCCAAAGCTATTTGGGTCTACAACTAGACTTAATACTCTTGTGCCAAGTGCTGATGAGTTGAATACGGATTGGTGGAAAGCTAGTGTAGAGTATATTGATGCTGTTTCTCAAACCCCCCCCTGAAAACAATGGCAATTCGGAAGAAAAAAACAAAAGGTTAAAGCGAAAGTCAATTGTTTCTCATACGCGAACAGAAGTTCACCGTGAAGTACACGTACATACGCATTATGTTGAGTTTGAAGATGAAGGAATGAGTTATACGGTTCTTGAAAAGAAGGTTGATGATATGTATGTTGATGTTATGAATAGAATCAAGGCAATTGAACAAGATCTTCCACATCATAAGGTGATGACAAATGTTTATTTTTACTATTAAGTTTATACAGTTTATATATAAAAAAAATTAATCATGGTTGTATATTTATTATGCAGAGACCATGTGCCCCTCATATGCAAGTTGATTATCATGCAAAGGTTTGTTGTTTGTGTGTTCATATTTGTTTTCTTAGATGGCTTTTAAAAATTCTATACCTATATAACATCTTATTTTTCCAGGGTTTTGGTAGTTCTTCAAAAACTCCAAGTGGTCGTGATGCTCTCATTGCTAAGATTTCACATATCAAAGATGAATTCTACAACAAAATAACATCTATGGAGGAGTATTTGAAGAGGCCTACTAAACAAGAGGATGTTTGTGATCATCCCCGTGATGTGTTGCAGCCCTCAACTTCCATTGATTTAAATCAAGAGATTTTCATTGATCATGCTTCTGTTACAAAATTGAATGATGAACACAAGGTAAAATTGAAATACATTATAAGTTATCTTTTCTTTAAAATTTAAAGTTATAGTCCAAGAAATTTATCTTTCGTTTTATCAATGAGTTATAATTCCTACCTAAGTTACTCTCTTTATTTCTTTAGCACGCCGTTTCTATCGAGGATTATTTGGACACTGATCAACCATTAGATGGGGTTGATCATCCATTAGATGTGAGTTGTTTGCTGTTAAGGTTATAGTTATTTATATATATTTGTCTTTCATTTTACTCTTTTCTTTAACACGTGTACTTTTTTGAATTGCAGGCCTCAACAACGGTTGATTTAAATCACGAGATCAATGCAAATGTTAATGTTGACCAAGAGGTAAGTTGTAATTTTTAAATTTAACCTAAATGAATTTCACTAAACGCCATTCTTTTTATTATTTAACCTAAATGACCACAGGGTAAGTTGTAATTTTTATTTTTTAATCGCAGATTTCATTGGATTTGAATGATTATAATCATTCCTTTTATTTGAACGAGGATTTGAATTCTAATGAAGAGGATTATTTGAAGGACTCTATGGATGTTGATCTGGATTTGAATTTAAGTAACAAGTCTTTTGAAGCGGTAGAAAATGTTGGTACTCAAACACAAGTGGTAATACTCCTTTTAATTCTGTATCATAAAATAGTTTACTTGAAAACCATATGTTAATTGGTTTATTTACAGGAAGCGGTTGCTGGATGGCATAATGAATTATTGGATATAAGATCGGAAGAGGAAAATATAATAGCAGTAGAATCGATGATGAGTCTCATTAATTCCCAACCACATAATAAGGTAGGTATAGAATCATAAACTCCGAGCTCCTGTTTGTTCATAAATTATGTACTATGCTGCTAACGCATATATAATTTGTATAGGAGATGGATGATCCGTTGACCCTTTTAGCTATGAAGAATGATAAAGTGTTTCAATGCGTTAGTGATTCTAAGGTAATGGATGATCCTATTGCCACGGAATCAGTTATTAATGAAGTTGTTGAAGGGAAAAGCGATTCTAAGGTATTTATATGTTTATAACTTATATTTGACAACACATACATAGAGTATAAGCAGAATCCGATTATTAAGTTTAATTGAAAACTATATAGGAAGCGGATGCTTTAGTCACTAATGAAGCTATGGATGAAGCGTTTCCCAACGAGCTAATGAAAGATCCGTTTGTCACTGATTCATTGAAGGATGTAGTTGTTGAACAGAATAGCGATTCAAAGGTATTTGTATGTTATTTTAAATATAAGTGTCAGTATGATATTATGACAAAAAACATGTATATGAAAGAACATGTGAATCACTTTTTTTTTCTCACTGTATAGGAAATCAATGACCCGTTGTCCCCTGTACCTATGAAGAATGATAAAGTGTTTCAATGCGTTAGTGATTCTAAGGTAATGGATGATCCTATTGCCACGGAATCAGTTATTAATGAAGTTGTTGAAGGGAAAAGCGATTCTAAGGTATTTATATGTTTATAACTTATATTTGACAACACATACATAGAGTATAAGCAGAATCCGATTATTAAGTTTAATTGAAAACTATATAGGAAGTGGATGATTTAGTCACTCATGAAGCTATGGATGAAGCGTTTCCCAACGAACTAATGAAAGATCCGTTTGTCACTGATTCATTGAAGGATGTAGTTGTTGAACAGAATAGCGATTCAAAGGTATTTGTATGTTATTTTAAATATAAGTGTCAGTATGATATTATGACAAAAAAACATGTATTTGAAAGAACATGTGAATCACTTTTTTTTTCTCACTGTATAGGAAATCAATGACCCGTTGTCCCCTGTACCTATGCCTGATGATGTTTTCTTCAAAGGGATAAGCTATTCGCCGGTATATTTTTTTCTATATAACTTATGTTTGGTGACACATAGATAAAGTATATTCATGATCATTTGATTACCTTTAGGAATTTAATGATCCGGTCAACCCTGAACCCTTGAATGATCAAGATGTTGACCCATGCGAAAGAGATGTTGAAAGTGCAGATTCATTGGTTACCGAATCCGACCCAAAAGTGGATGAAAAGATACCAGCAGTTAAAAGTGAACGACTTAAAAAATTGAGTAAGTTCAAACAATGGCCATGGACGTCCCCGCAACCAGTTCGTGCTAAGAGTAAGATATGTGCCAAGTTTCAAGTTCCGTTGCGTGGACTTGATAATTGTGAGATTCCTAATTGGGTTGAGGTATGTAAATCACATTTAGTATGAACTCAAAAGGTTCCTTTTGTTCTTAACCTAATTATTTAATTATATATAAATTGACAGGATTTAACTCGTCCATCAAATGCACCAAACGGGAGAACTATGATGCCTAAAGAGATAATGGAAGCATTTATGGAAAAGGATTGTAAGGGATATTATTTTCCATGGGCAGAAAATATTATTGTTTATCATGAATTCTGGGAAAAGTTATTGGGCCTTGGCAAAAACAGACGTGGTTGGTTGTCCGATAATGTAAGTCTATACTAATCACGTTAATTAATTAGATTATAAGCCAACAATAATGTATTTAACTTTTGAACTATCTTAATTCACAGCACATCGAAATTTGGGTTTATTACCTTTTGCACTTCCGTTCGGCAAATGCGGACTGGGCAATGGCTGGGCCGTATTTGAGCACGTTTATTTTGGAAAACAGAGTAATGTCATCTTATGCCAATGGTGTTGTTTATGGTGTGCCATGGTTTTCTGAATCTGTCGAAAAGGTTTACTTCCCAATAAATGAAGATTCTATTCATTGGGTGCTTGCTGAATTCCATATTCGTTCAGGTGTCATAACTGTTTATGACAGCTTGCTCCCAAAGCAACGTGGTGTGGTTGAAGATCGAGAATGGTGGCTGAAAACGGGTAAAACTTATGCATCTATACTTCCAAAATATCTTAAAGAAAGTCAGGTGTTCACGAAGAAAAACATAGATCTAGCAAACTACAAAATCACCTTTCGAAATGATATTAATACCCCTAGGCAATCCAATACCTCTGATTGCGGGGTTTGGGTGATGAGGAACATGTTTAGACTGGCAAATGATCTTCCATTGGAGGTTAGTGATACTAGTCAAGCTGGTTTGGCTTACCGTGAACGATTGACAGGCTTCCTTTAGAAGTACAAGATTCGAGTGCATAAGTAGTATATTGTTGACTAGTATGTTGTGACAGTAAACTTGTATTGACATGTAATTTTCCTAAAAAAAATTGTTGTATTATGTTGGAGATTTTATTTTATATGCATGTTATTTTCCAGTTAGAAAAATTTTTTTTCGTTTGTGCTTTATTTACATAAGTTGTTTAAACACATGCAGTTACTTAATTAGCGGAGAAATTATATAATCTGGGGAAATTGATAACCTTACAACATTGATAAGCCTGAAGCAATTATATAATCTGGGGAGAAATTACATATGCTGTTACAGACATAAAACAAAAGCAAATGAAATACAAATACAACATTGATACTACAGACATCAGGGAGTTACATAAATTCATTTGGTGGACTATTAAGAAGAAAGAGCGATTCCTGGTAGGGCCCGACGATGAAAGTACCAGCTCTTCCTTGAATACCTAGGTGGTTTACAAACTCACCCGTATTTCTGTCCAATGTTTCAAGTAGGTTAGGATGACCTGCTGGGTTGTCACTTACTTCAAATATCGGCTCTTCCCTGTTTGCAAACCCCAATAACTTTGGCACTTGTTCAACTGCCCTTTGGTGAAAGTTGATGATCCCTATAACCGTTCGACTCAATGGTTAAGAACCATATATCTAGGTTTGATCATCGTTCATATGATAACATAGCGGAAAAGAACAATGATCATGACAAGGTGTTTAGGCACAAAGAACACATGAATTAAAACAATTGGGTTGCTCATTATATTAATAACAAACAACCACTAGACGTGTATACATTGAATCCCACGTCTAGTGCGACACACACTTTAGGTTTACATTGTGAATGAATAATATTATTAAAACCTATGACCCTTGGTTCTTTTTATAGTGTAAGGATTAGGGTTTACAAGAGATAAGAATGAATAAACAAGTAAATCTTCTATTTAAATAAACTTATGCAGAATATCTTTTGCATGTTTATCTAAATAGAAGCTTCCATTAGCTTCTTTTGTCTACGTTTTGTCAATGCTTGAATTGCATGTGACAATGCTTGGATTGCTCTTGACAATGCTTGATTCCATCAACGCCTAAATAACTCTTGTCAACGCTTGGAATGCTCTTGTCAACGCCTAGACAAATACTTCACGTTTTCTTCATTTTTGAGTTTCTGCCACATCAACTTTTTGACCCAACAATCTTCCCCTAGTTGATAGTGGCAAAACTCTATGTATATCTCTTGTAAGTTGTACATGATCTTCAGATTGCTTCCCCTCAAGTGTAGCACGTATTTTCTTCCCCTTTTTGTCACATCAACAAGGAAGTAAACAATGTATGCAATCTTGAAAATTCTCCAAATGTAGGCTCTGTGTAATGATCCTGAAGAAAAATAAATAAAGTAGTCTTTGATGTAGAAGTAAAATAACCCAAACTTATGTTCCATGTCTTGTTTATCCATGTGATGAAGAACTTATACCAGAGTGAGAAATATAAGTAGACCTCGATCCCTTGTCAATATTCTCATCCTTTGTGAGACACTGAGCACGATAATGTAACTCCTTCAAGTGTTTATGACAAGTCTTCGTCACCAACTATGTAAGCACGAACAAGTTACCTTTAAAGTCAGTGGCTGGAAGTGCATGACTTTAAGATATGATAGAACACAAACTCGCGAAAATCTTCTTCAATCATCAAACTTACCATAATAATTCTTCCCCTTAAGCTAACACTTCTTCATGACAAGTCAATATCTTCATATGTAAAAGCTGTTAGCGAATAACTCTTTCACAAGGCTATCCCGATTACATAATCCAATAAAATTCTTCATGAATTGTTGCTAACTTACTTAAAATCATTAATCCATTTAAATATATCCGAGCCATAAATATCAACTTGATATTCTAAATTATAACGGAGATTCCATGTACCTTTGTGTGTATAATCCTCCTTTTTGTGTGCTTAAAACGTACCAGTTTTTCTCAAACAGCAGCAATCAGTGTGTTGTCCAATAACCAATTCTGTCCAATATCTTCATCAGATGCATTGTCCGATATCGGATGACACTTATCAGCGTTGAAATAGCATATATCGGACAACACTGTCAACTTGACAGCGTTGACTTATTCCTTGTCAGCGTCGAAACCCTTCCTGTCAGCGCCCAAATAACAAACGTCAGCGCCAACCTAAAATCCTGTCAGCGTTCATTCTTTACAGCGTCAAAACTTTGTCAACGTTGCTCCAAGATTTTGACAACGTCAAAATAAGTCCCATCAGCGCATGTAAACACAAGTATAGATCTCATGCTTGTACTCCTTTGATCGTGTGAACACACGAATCGAATTTGCAATATAATTCAACCAATAAGAATTTTCAAACCGTGTGAACACAAGATCTTCGACCAATAGGAAACGAGCCTCCGTGTGAACACAGATACTATAACTTTGCAAATACAATTTTTCCTTCAATTAAGTGCCGTGTGAATGCAAAGTAATAACCAATTAGGAGTGAGTGACCGTGTGAACACTCAAGCCATTCAAAACATTCTCCTCGTGTGAACAGAAACCATATATAGCATTCTTGGCCGTGTGAACATACCGATTTCCACCAATCAGAATGAGGGACTCACTGTTGTAACTATGTACCAGCATATAGACGATTCAAAATATATAATGAATATTAGGGTTTTCTATTTGCCGTGTGAATGCAATCTTGAAGACCAATGAGAAACGAATGATGAACTTTAGCCACGAATCTGCATTAACCTTCATGTCTGTAACAGCGATCTAGGGTTTGGAACTTTGAGCATTGAAACCCTAATTAGGGTTTGTGAATAACCTAAGATCGTGTATCTTCACACGTTTTAACAGCCACCAATTTCAATTCTTCCTGCTTTTTAAGTAGATCTAGGGTTTGAAGAAACCCTAGTTCATGATTTCATGTGAAAGCAGAAAACTGAAAATCTTCCATCAGCCAACTTCGACGCTTAATAACTTTTGCCTGGGGATAAAACTCGACAATCCCTCCGGTGGATGTTTAGATCTATGTATGTAGAACACACATCTAAAATTTCGTGACGATCCAACGGTTCAATCAAAAGTTATGACCTTCTGAATACTGCTGCGCACACAAAAACGTCCAGAAAAATTCAATACGAATTTTTCTTCTTCACCATACACGAACACCTCGTCGGACCTAGATATCAAGAGCCTTAGGCTCTGATACCAATTGATGACCCCTATAACCGTTCGACTCAATGGTTAAGAACCATATATCTAGGTTTGATCATCGTTCATATGATAACATAGCGGAAAAGAACAATGATCATGACAAGGTGTTAGAAACCCATTCACCACCTCTAATTCCCAACCACAACAAACTCTGTCCCCTAGAAAAATAACATTTCCTGAAACTATGAGATGATTATTGAGTTGTGAAACTGTGTATGGAGGTCGGATGGCATCTGTTATCTCTTCAGGGATATTTTCCAGTATAAACTGGTGAGTATGCAGTCCAAAGGACAAAATCATGTACCTTCTGTGCTCTCGACCAAGGTTACAAAGATACTTTTCAGAACAAACCCAATAAATTCTTCCTGCCACCACCGCCTGCCTGCCCCTTTTGATACGAATAGAACCCCTGGGCGATTTTTGAGGTTCCAAATCAATCCACACACGTGATGACATTGTAAATACCGAGACTAAGCATGAACCTTGAACATCGACCGGATAATTTATTTTCACAACAGTAGGTTCTTGTGTTACTTGAGAAACACCAAACCCAAAGATTTTTTTGGAAAATGGAGGCTCTAGCCATGGTGTCAAGATTGTGACATTCTTGTCCATTGTTGGGTTCCAGAGGACCACCCCAATGTTGTTGGCAATAACAAAACACCATATACCTTCAGAAGTGGCAAGAGCATTCAACTGAACAGATGTGAATCCTGGATTCATGTATAAGGTGAATGCTAAGTCATCATCCACCTTATACATGATACCCACATCTTCTACCTTATATTGTAAAATGAAGCTGCAAGTAGAAACCTTAGGAGACCCGTAATCACGAATGAAATCGAATGCGTCAATGATAGCTTTCATTGACTTAGATACCTGACGACATCTACATACATCGAACACAGGCAGCCTAAGTAATATTTCTCTTTGGATTTCTGTTGGTATGTAATCTGACATGTTTGAAAAGAGTATGTAAATTTTTAGAAAGTATAATAAGCAACAATTGGTATGTTTTTAAGTGTGTGTCAACATAAACATATATAAGCTAGATAAGCTATTCAATGCTGAAACATAGTACCATTTCATAAGTTGACTTTGTATCATGATAAGACAAGTCACAATAAATAAATAAAAGTTGATCAGATGAGTACCGTCAGTTGATCAAATAATTATTTTTAAAAGTATAATTGTAAAATAGAAAGCAAAAGTTTGTTTTTTATAAAGTTGAAACCTATTTTTCTAAACCCTTAAAATTAAAACATATTTTTTGTATCTTTAAATGATTTTCTAAACTCTGAAAAAATAAAAAAAAATAAAAAAAGGGGAATCACGGGCCAAGAGGAACCACAAGGATTCGAACCCTCGACCTCATGATCAACCCCTTTTATGAACACCTCAACACGCCACACACAAACCAACTGCCCTAGGGTCTTTTTCGTTTATGACTTTGCAATATTTGATATTTAATATCAAATGGGCTGGGTGTTTCAAAATAGAAGCCGTGACTTAATAAGCCCAGAACAGCTTATTCAGTGCTTGTTTTTGGCTTATTCCTTTACGTTGAGACGAGTTTCATATAAACATGCTTAAGCGCGCTTAAAAAATGTATGAATGGTAAGAATGTAGTATTAAAATACAGTGTTTCTAGTATCTTGTCTTATCATGTTTCTTATCTTTCCCTAATAAGTAGTTTCACCGTATATTGTCATTAAACCTTTTGCTTCTTTTAAAACTTTTACGTTGATACGAGTTAGATATAAACGTGCATAAGCACGCTAAAAAAAAACGTTCTTAAGATTTACAAATAAGAGGGCTGGGCGTTTCAATATATAAGCCGTGACTTAATAACCCCAAAACAGCATATTGAGCGCTTGTTTCTGGCTTATTCATTTTTTCCCTGAATTTGACATAAAAAGCTATTTTTTCTACTTCATCAAATGCCACTGATCAAATATACACATTTTACATAATATTGAAAGTAATAATACTAACATCCAAATTCTTTATAATATTACACATATCATCACCAAGACTTAAACATAAGAGTTGACTGTTTTAAAAACAAGACTTAACAATTTGAGGAGACGAGAAGTAAAAGTTTGGTTGTTTCCTCAAAATAAGGCACGGCTTAACTTATGATAAGCTAACTAATGTGTGGTTAAGAAACAAATAATGCAAAGAGTGGACAGTAAAGTCCCTAGGGCGCGTTGGTTGTGTGTTGGTGTGTTATGTTGTTAAAAGGGGTTGATCATGAGGAGGTCGGGGGTTCGAACCTCAAGGTTCCCCTTGGCTTCCCGTGATTCCTCTTTTTTTTACTCTATTTTATGATAAGCTAACTAATGTGTGGTTAAGAAACAAATAATGCAAAGAGTGGACAGTAAAGTCCCTAGGGCGTGTTGGTTGTGTGTTGGTGTGTTATGTTGTTAAAAGGGGTTGATCATTAGGAGGTCGGGGGTTCGAACCTCAAGGTTCCCCTTGGCTTCCCGTGATTCCTCTTTTTTTACTCTATTTTGACAATACTTAAAATAAAGAAAAACTTCAAATACATAAATAGTAGTAGATTACGACACATAAAATAAAGAAAAAACTACACAAACAGTCTACACGATACATAGTAGTAGATTACGACACAAACAACTGGTGTCGTTAACAGAACGATACAGACACTAACTCGGCATGCATCACATTGGTTACCATTATATTGTTCACAATGACTGCATGAAAAGCTCCAAGTCATGAATCCGAGCATCGGATTCATCCATCAATGCCCCAAGCCTCCTAAGCTCTGAGGCATCACGGGCTTGCATGTCATTCAAAAGATCAATCATTCGACTCACACGCCGATCTGGGCTAAGTCTAGAAAGCTCCATTATGAAAGCAGTACTCTGATCAATAGAGATGTTCTTTTGCGTATGCAGAAGTTCAATCTTACCCCTCCATTCCCTCTCTTCTTCAACCTTCTTCCTCAGATAGAAGTAGAAACAATTGCCAAGGTCATCTGAGCAGCAAAGCAACTACAAAGACTGAAGCATCAACCGCCAGGTCATTTTTTCTTAAGCTTATTCCTTTAACTATGGCTTTTCAATGTGTTGAAACCCAATGTAATGATGCCCTTAAATAAGACCTCACCTAGCCACTGTTGCCATGTGACATTGGATTCTTTTTCTAACTGGCTATGCAACAAACAATGAAAGTTGCACCCTACATCCTGCATCCTGCCCATATGCTGTGTCAAATCAGCGAGTCACAGCCACACATTAGTCATGATTAATAGGGCAATATTCAACTAAGCTTTTCAGTAATTCTGCTGTGTTACATATACATCATGAAGAGTTGCAGACTGTTTGTGTAGTAAGATATGCATGGACATATTCAGTCAATGAAATGGTATGCGAATATATGCCCTATATCTGATCATGCATGGACATTAGTTCATGATAGTCTCTTATGGTACTTAGTTCATGCATGGACATTAGTTCATGCTGTGTTACATATGCATGGTCATATTCAGTCAATGACACATTACTTGATCAGTTTATATGTTGATCAACGTCCAAATTCTACATAATATTACACATATCATCACCAACTAATTCGTCATAAAAGTTCTTGGAACATAAAATTACATAATATATCATGATTATCATCACCAACTAATTGGACTAACTATTACATTGTCCAAAATATATATAGAGCAAAAGAGTTGGAATGATAATACCACAAAAGCAGCCATAGATGGAAAGATATATCGTCACATTGGTTTAGATGTTGAGGTTGAAGCATCTGGAATGTCTTTCTTGTCTTGAAACTTTGAAGACCCTGGAATGTCTTCCTTGTCTTTACACTTTGAAGGCCCTGGAATGTCCTCATTGTCTTCCTCGTCTTCCTCAGAACTTGAAAGAAAAGGACTTTTCCGTTTTTTTGTTTTTGGTTTTGAAGGCACTGGAATGTCATCTTCCTCCATCTCATTACTGTACCTTGGTTTGGTGTCTACCGGGACTTTAAACCAAAATTCAGGTTCGTTTGGGTATTTGTTTCATGTTCATCAAAATAGTTTAGCCACCACCTATATGGCCCTTTGTTTGATACTGTTTTATACTCAATCGGAGGTTTTTGATCATCACTAGAACTTGTATCAGACTCGTCGCTGCTTGAACTCGTATTCAACGAATTACTGTCATGCATCTCATTCGGACCATTGTCCGAATCAATTATAATTATCTCTGCAAAAATAATATTTTTAACTATTAGGTATTTAGGAATTCAACATAGTGTATGCACATTTATTTAGTAAAAAAAATTCGGATCTAGGAATTCAACATCTGTTTTCAAAGTGAAAACTTGAGCTAAAGCATATCAGCGGTTGGGCCAGTTTCTATAATTACTACATCAATGACGAATCCAACTATACTCATTGGTCATGACTCCTTTTTGTAGCACATGTTGAAAGATTGCCAGTAAATCACAACAAACAACGAAACTAATCTGGTGCAGGTATGTTAGAATAACACTTTGGTGGCACAGGTATACCTTTAGCATAACGGATCAATAATCGTAGCTCATGAAACAATAATGTACGTACCTGTTCCGTCACCCACTGTAACACTTGAGTCATTTCTTAATTACTATTTCAATTATATCCGTTTGACCCATTAGAGAACTAACCTAATTTAACTTAATTAATTGATATTCTAAACTGAGTTGTAAACTTGTAATATTTGCTATGGGTTTATATCGTTAACATAAAGCCTTTTATTTGTTTCAATCAGTTAACTTTTAAGAAAGTCATATCGAAAATTCCATTATTACCTTTTGTTAAGGTCCCCCCAACTGGCCAAATATTATTTATAACTATTAGATACGTTCATGTGTATACATACAATAACAAGATGACTGTGCATCTCTAAGTAAAATTTACGCTAAAGTTTCTAGATCACAAAAAGATATCCTATATGTTACGGTATATCCCAAAATTAGATATTTGTTGCTATCCCAGGATACTTGCCTAATACAGTAATGAAGAGCCGCTACTTGCCTAATACAGTAATGAAAATTTTCATGTATTTTAAAGGGTGTGCACTTTCAAAGTTTTACTGTTATTTGTTGCTATCCCAGGATAAAAATAATTTTTTTTACAATGCCCTAAATCTAAAAAGAACTCTATACTTTTTTTTCAAACCCGTCACCACAAAACGCGAACCCACACGTTAAGGACAAACAGACTTAAACCTATATCACAAAACATGAAGTTTTTAATCCCTAAACACTCATCTATTCATCTTGAACCCGTGAACACATTAAATCCCATTTAACAATCGGCTTCATGAAAAATTACATATTTGTAAAATATATCCCTAACAAATATATCATCATAATTATCTACAATCGTAAGAGTTCCATTATGATCTTCTTTGGTAGATGATAAACAAAATACGTATTTTGTGAAATATATCCCTAACATTTTTCATCATTATTCAATCCCACTAAATAATTATTCATCCTTATTCAATATTAATGATCATAACAATATTAATGATCATCAACAATGATCATAACATGCATCAACAAACAATTGTTCATCCTTATTAATAGATAACATGCATCAATAAATATTAAAGATCAAATCGACTTACCTTTACCCTTGTTCATCCTTAATGATTGATTCCTGTATCAAAGATCTGTTAGGTTTTGAGTCTGGAAGTTTTAGTGTGTGTTTGGTGAAGAAAATAATTGTATTGCGGTAACTTCTTAATTAAACCGTATAAACAGTTAAAATAATTATGATATGGGTTTGGTTTAACGGGTATAATGTAGGGCACTTGTACGGGTTGAATAATTGTGAAGAAAATAATCGTAAGTGTATAAGAAACGACTGGTGCTCCTCAATCACAAGACCAAGATCCTAGCACACCGGTAAGATACCCAACTCCTCCAACGAGAGGTCAAGGTTTCTAATAAGTGTGAAAACACTTATCCTTTTACAACTTATTTCCAATAATAACAAGACCAAAACGTGTGATTTATGTCGTAAAAGTTGGAATTATGCGTGGTTTGTGTTTTTATTGTGTTTTAGGACCAAAATATGAAAAAGGAAGAAAACACGGGTTTTCACGGGCTTTTATCGAAGAAAACGGGAAAAGACGAAGTCAAAAGATCAAGAGTGCAAAAAGAACGGAAGTCCAAGGCCTATTCTGAAGATTTATCGAAGAAAAAGTCTAAAGACGGAAGTTTAACGAAGTCGAAGAACTTAAGTCTAATAGAAGAAGATTAAAAGACAAGTTCAAATCCCGAGACGACATCGAGAAAAGACGAAGAATTAAAGTCGAGTCGAGAAGAAAAAGAAAGAAGAAAGCACCACACATGCCTCCCACTTCCCTATAAATACCCTCCTAATCACATTAGGAGGGGAGTTAGCTAGTTTTTATTTTTTAAGTTTTCTTTCTAGTTTTAGAGAGAGAAAGTTCCCAACTTTCTCTCACTAAGTTCTTCTTTGTTTTCAACTTTTAAATTTAAGCTTTCTTTAAGTCTTTGTATTTGGATTCCATTATTCAGTTTCAAGTTAAGTTTTGTGTTCTTTAGTCTCATTCTACATTTCTTGGTACTTTATCTTTTATCCGATTTACACACTTCATTCGTATGATTTGATGTTTTCGTGAGCAAAGGATTAATCTTCTTGGATTACACATAAGTTCTTACACGTTTAGGCCATAAGCTCTCTATGCTTATTGGCTTACTTCGAGTTTAGCTTATTGATTTTCGGTTTTCACCAAGGTTTTAGTTATTTTAAAAGTCATTTCGTAAAGCTTGAAATCTTTTATGTTTTAGAAGTTATCAAATTTAAGCTTTTTGAATTGTTTAAGGGTCGGGTATAATAGCTTATTGCATTTGCTTATTGAGTTTTATGATCTCCTCCAATTTCGGATTAAGTTACCTTCCATCGCAATTAAGGGGTTTTGTACACATTCCGACGGGACTCAAAGTTTTGATCGCAATAACCCGTTAGGGTTTTACTTTGCGATCGGGTGGATATTTCCCCTTATTCCGATCTGGGTTGCGATCGCGCATTGCGATCGCACATTCCGACGGGACTAAGGTCTTGTTAAGACGAAGTGCTGCCCAATTTTACTTTACATCATTCCGATCTGAACCATTTTGCGATCTAAGAACATTCAGACGAGCATCATTGCGATAAGTAGTTTTTGCAACATTCCGATGGGTAGTAAGTTTAACATTCCGATGGACCTTGTATTGAATATTCCGATGGCTCTTTCTAGTGACATTCCGATAGCTTTAATTTGGTGCATTCCGACGGAAATTAATTGTTATATTGCGATGAAACATGTTTTTAACTTTTAAAGCTTTTACTTAAAGTTTTTCTACATATCTTTTAGTTTAATTCTTAAACTCTTTAACTTTTCTCAACGACACTTTAATTACTTGCTATTAGTTTAAATTAGACAAACAAACCAAACCATTCTCTTGTTCACCAAAAGACGATTGAGTCACACTTAAGACCGGTTTTCAATTCGAAAAGACTTGGGACTACTATATTTTATACGAGGCCTAAAAACCAAGTCTGGCGCCGATGCCGGCTCTTTTCGTTACGATAAACGGTTTCTAGTGAGAGACGCATTAAATTTTGGGATCCTTTCTTTGAACGTTATTTTCATTGCTTTAAAAATATTCAAAAATCCAAAAAATATAAAACTCTTCAAAAATACAAAAACATTGAAAAATCATTAAAAGCAATTCTTTTCAAAAGGTTTTGCACCAAAAAGATTATATAGATATTCTTTGTGTATATTTTTCTTCTGCAGGTGTATGCGTACTAGATCTTCGAACTATTCTGAGCCCGAGACTCGTGAAGATTTAGATATGGCTGGTGTTAATAACAACAATAATCACCCACCTCAACCCAATTTGAATAACAACAACAACAACAACAACAATGTCCTCCTACCTGATTTACGAACCATGGAGGAATTGTGTCAACCCACCATGAACGGACGCGGAGGCCCGATTGCGCCGATGCACGTCACGGCTCAGGAGTTTTCGTTGAAGCATCACATGATCCAACAAGTGCAAACTAACCTGTTTCGTGGAATTCCGGATGATGATGCCAACAAACACCTCGACAAATTCATTACCATTTCCCAAAGCATGAAGTGCTCCGGTGTTTCTATGGATGACCTTCGCCTTCAACTCTTTCCCCACTCGCTTTCTCACCATGCCGAAAAATGGTTTGACCGTCTTCCTAAGAATTCTATTCATACGTGGAATGACATGACTCAACGCTTTTTGTCGCGCTACTTCCCACCATCCATGGTCACGAGCCTTCGTAACCAAATAAGTGGATTCATGCAAGACAATGATGAATCGCTTTTTGATGCTTGGGAACGGTATAATGATTTGATCGACTGCTGTCCAAATCACAATATGCTCCCCGTCACTCTCATTGACACCTTCTACAATGGTCTCACTTTTCGTGATCGTGACACGATCAATGCCGCCGCCGGTGGTACTTTTATGAAAAGGAGACCGGAGGAGTGTCGAGAGTTGATCGAAAACATGACTACTCACCACAAGAATTGGGATTCATCAGCATCCTCAAGATCTAATCAGAGAGTCAATGTTTCTTCTACTACTTCCAATCCTGAGATATCCGAACTTACCCGACAAATCGCGAGTATGCACAAGGATTTCATGTCCATAGCCACAAACCAATTTCAACAAGCTAAAGCCGTTGCTATTTCTTGTGACACATGTGGTGGTCCTCATTCTTACAATGATTGTCCTTCCACTCAAGGCAATTGTTCTGAAAACGTTAACGCAGCTTACGGCACTTATCCCACGGGAGGCTATCAAGCCCGCCCTCAAGGAGACCGTGGCTTGCTAAGTTATCGTTCCAACAATTATCTTGCTCCTTAATGTAGAAATTTTTACTCGTTGAAAGTTCGTTTCTTGGTGTCTAATCGAATTGATTTCCGGTTAATTGTGTGAGATTAGTCGTTCTTGGTGAAACAAATATTTTTGGTTTTGGAAAATAAATGAGCAAGACTTAATAATAAAACTTTAAAACAAGTTAAAATGTAAACGGTGCGATATTTAAAACTTTAAGAGTAAATGACGAAAAATGAAAGGACGTAAAATTAAAACTTAATATAAAGTGAATGATGCAAATAAAAACGTAAACTAAAAGAAAAGTGAATAAAAATTTAAATAAATAAAAAGGCGGGAAAAATCAAACTTGAAATTAAAAGAAGAAAACTTAAGAATTCAAAACAACAAGAAGACCGACAGACCTTCATTCGGAACATCTAGACTTCCGAATGAAGGTTGCTTCATTCGGAACTTCTAGACTTCCGGATGAAGGTTCCTTCATTCGGAACTTCTAGACTTCCGAATGAAGGTTCCTTCATTCGGAACTTCTAGACTTCCGGATGAAGGTTCCTTCATTCGGAACTTCTAGACTTCCGAATGAAGGTTCCTTCATTCGGAACTTCTAGACTTCCGAATGAAGGTTCCTTCATTCGGAACTTCTAGACTTCCGAATGAAGGTTGCTTCATTCGGAACTTTTCAGGTTCCGGATGAAGGTTGCCTGGGAATCAATGAAATACAGAAACAACCATCTGAAAAACAGGGGACGCACAGTGAACACGATTTATCCTTAAATCAATTAAAATCAAATGAACGATTAAACCAAAACAACCAATAAGCATCAACCAACAATAATCAATCAAAACAAATCATCAAAACTAACAAACATAACCAAATTAATCAAAACCCACTTGATCAAAATCATAAAAACTCAAGAACATGAACAATGAAAAATAAGAACAAATCACACAAGAAAGGAAGAAGATGATGAATTAAAAGCTTAATTAAAAAAGTATGGATTCAATAACAAAAGCTTAAAACACAAATTAATCTAGAGAGAGAAAATAAAAGTTTAGAGAGAGAAACTACCTAATCTAATCCTAAAACTAACCACCCTCTCACATGTTGTGAGGGTGGTATTTATAGGAGAGGGGAAGGGTTGGTGGCTTCCTCTTTCTTTCTATCTTGGTCCTCAGTCTTTCAGTCTTTCAGTCTTCTCCAATTCTTCGACTTCTAAGACTTCGTCTCGGGATTTCTTTGAACTCGTCTTGTAATTTCTTCATAATTTAAACCGGAGTTCTTCGGCTTTTTAGTAAACTTCCGTCTTTTGACTTTTTCTTCGATAAATCTTCAGAATTGGTCTTGGACTTCCGTTCTTTTTCCACTCTTGATCTTTCAACTTCGTCTTTTGTCTTTTTCTTCAATAAAAGCCCGTGAAAGCCGTGTTTTCTCCACTTTTCACCTTCTCGACCCTGAAACACAATAAAAACACAAACCACGCATAATTCCGCCATTTACGACATAAAATATACGTTTAGGTCCCGTTTTAATGTAATTAAGTGGTAGAAAAGATGGGTGTTTTCACACCTATCACTCCTCCCGGTTTCCCTCCTGTAAACCAAAACCAACAACAAAGCTATAACCGAAACAACCAATCCCAACCTCGTGCTCAAAATCAATATCAATCCCAAAGAAACCCATACCCAACTCAAGGAAATTCTCAAGCTTACCAAGCTCCACCTCTCAATCAACCGATGGCAGTAAACCAAGACGTCGAGACGTTCATGAAGACTAATCGTGAGATGGTAACGAATCTTCAAAGTCAATTTGTCAACTTGAAGAATGACATGGTGAAACAAGGGAGCGATATTCGAGCCGAGCTAAGGAATGATATGGCAAAACACAGCAATGAAATTAATGCAAACATGCAAAACTCTTTTAATAATCAAGCGGTTCACCTTCGTGATATGATTGGTTCGCTCATCCAAGGTAATCAACCCTCTTCTTCGGGTACTCTTCCGAGTAACACCGTTGCGAATCCAAGAGGGGAGATGAAAGCAATCACTACTCGCAGTGGAAAAGGTTATATGGAACCCGAGCTTCCTACACCTTCACCCGTGATTGTGAACAAGGAAAAAGAGCAACTTTCCCCACCTCCTTCACCTTTTGTCCCCATTTCCCCACCACCCATGGTTGTGAGTGATCCTACTCCCTTAAAGCCTTCTTCTTCATCCAATATACCTTATCCTTCAAGGTTGAGGAAAGAGAAGCAAAAGAGCAAGGATGATATTCAGGTTTCAAACTTTCTAAAAATGTTTAAATAATTGAATTTTAACATCTCTTTTGCCGAGGATCTCGCTCACATGCCCAAATACGCTAAGATGTTTAAAGATTTTCTAAGTGATAAGGAAAAGCTTCTTGACATCGCTCAGACCCAACTTAATAAGAACTGCTCCGCAGTGCTCTTAAGGAAATTGCCCACCAAACTTGGTGATCCGGGTCGCTTCTTGATTCCTTGCAACTTCCCGGGAGTAGAGAATTGCATGGCCCTAGCCGATCTAGGTGCCAGTATCAACTTAATGCCTTTAAGTGTTTGGAAGCAATTATCTCTCCCCGAGCTAGTCCCCACCAAAATAACTTTAGAATTAGCCAACCGTACGGTTGCTTATCCAGTGGGGATAGCCGAAGATGTCTTTCTTGGCGTTGATAAATTCACCTTCCCGGCGGATTTTGTTGTCGTTGACTACGAGATGGATCCCCGTGTTCCATTAATCGTTGGACGTCCATTCCTGAGGACCGGTCGCACTCTCATTGATGTAGCCGCAGGCGAAATAATCATGAGAGTTGGTGACGATAAAATTGTCTTCAACATGGGTAAGATTTCTAAGCAACCTTATTTGTATCAGAGTGTTAATGCTATTGATGTTCTCGATGAGGCTTGTGAAGAACATTTTCATGATGCTTGCAAAAGTACTCTTTCTTCTCTGCCCAATGTTGAGACCGTTGCCTCAATTGCTCCGGCATTGACTCCTTTTGGAGAAAGTGACTTGGATGATTTCGAAGCTAGCTTGGGTCCTCTCGATATTAAGTATGATAATTTGTCCACCAATTGAGATGAAGACATTCGTACTATTGAGAGACTTCTCAATGAGGACCCGTTTTCTCCTCCTGCTCCTAAAGAGGTGACTAATGATGATCCATCGTTAGTTTCACCATCTATTGAGGATCCTCCCACTCTTGAGCTTAAGGACCTACCTCCTCATCTTGAGTACGTTTTCTTGGAAGACAACGAGAAGTTACCGGTCATCATCGCAAAGGATCTGAAAGAAGACGAAAAAGCCCGACTCATCGCAGTGTTGAAGAAGCATAAAAGAGCTATCGCTTGGAAAATCTCCGACATCCGTGGAATTGATCCTCACTTTTGCACACATAAAATTCTCATGGAGGACGACTTTAAGCCCACAATTCAAAGCCAACGAAGGGTGAATCCTAAAATCCATGAAGTCATCAAAAAAGAGGTTATCAAACTTCTTGATGCGGGTATGATTTACCCTATTTCGGATTCACCATGGGTTAGTCCAGTCCATTGTGTGCCTAAGAAAGGCGGTATCACCGTTGTGCCCAATGCAAACAACGAGTTGATTCCTACCCGTCTCGTTACTGGATGGAGAGTTTGTATAGACTACCGCAAACTCAATGATGCCACGAGAAAGGATCATTTCCCTCTACCTTTTATGGACCAAATGCTTGAACGTTTAGCGGGTAATGAATATTACTGCTTTCTTGATGGTTTCTCGAGTTATTTCCAAATACCCATCGATCCCCAAGATCAAGAGAAGACAACATTCACTTGTCCCTATGGCACATTTGCTTATAAAAGAATGCCTTTTGGCTTATGCAATGCCGCCGGGACTTTCCAAAGGTGCATGTTGGCTATCTTCCATGACATGGTTGAGCAAACCATGGAAGTCTTCATGGATGACTTTTCGGTCTTCGGGGACTCCTTCTCTTCTTGCCTTGCCAATGTGGAACGTATGCTTAAGCGGTGCGAAGACACTCGCCTTGTTCTAAATTGGGAAAAATGCCATTTTATGGTAAAAGAAGGCCTTGTGCTAGGACACAAAATCTCTAAAGCCGGTCTTGAAGTTGACCGTGCTAAAGTTAATGTCATAGCCAAATTACCTCCCCCTTCAACCGTGAAGGGTGTGAGAAGTTTTCTGGGTCATGCGGGCTTCTATCGTCGATTCATTCAGGATTTCTCTAAAATCGCTCCCCCGATGACCCACCTCTTGGAAAAAGATACTCCTTTTATCTTTTCTAAAGAGTGTCTCGAAGCCTTCAATCATCTTAAGGATAAGCTAACTAAGGCACCGGTCTTGGTTACCCCTAATTGGGAGCTGCCTTTTGAATTGATGTGCGATGCAAACGACTTTGCTATTGGTGACCAATCTATTATGCTAGCAAAACAATGACGGGGGCTCAATTGCATTATACGACAACCGAAAAAGAGCTTTTAGCTGTTGTCTATGCTTTTGAGAAATTTCGCCCCTATCTTGTTTTATCTCCCACCATCGTATACACGGACCATTCCGCGTTGAAGTACTTGATGACAAAGCATGATTCTAAGCCAAGACTTCTTCGCTGGGTTTTACTCCTTCAAGAATTCAAACATTGAAATTCGCGATAAGAAGGGAGCCGAAAACCTGGCCGCGGATCATCTGAGTCGACTTGAGGATCCATATCAAGGGGATCATCCGAACAAAGAGATCAATGACTCTTTCCCACTTGAGACCTTAATGTCTATAAATCTCAATCTTGATGGCACCCCGTGGTTTGCGGACATTGCAAACTACTTAGCGGGTGGTATTCTCATCCAAGGGTTAACATCCCAACAAAAGAAGAAGTTCTTGAATGATGTTAAGACTTACTTTTGGGATGACCCTTTTCTATTCAAACAATGTGCTGATCTGATCATTCGTCGATGTGTTGACGGACCGACAGCTTTTGACATTCTCCAAGCTTGCCACAAAGGACCCACCGGTGGTCACTTTGGTCCCAACTACACCGCTAAAAAAGTGTTTGATTCTGGATTCTATTGGCCCACCATTTATCGTGATGCTCACGAAATGGTTAAACATTGTGATGCTTGCCAACGTCAAGGCAAGATCACACATAAGGATGATATGCCTTAAAATTTCATACAGGAATGTGAAATCTTTGACGTATGGGGCATCGACTTTATGGGGCCATTTCCATCATCCAAAGGGAACAAGTACATCCTCGTCGCCGTCGACTACGTTTCTAAATGGGTTGAAGCTAAGGCTCTTCCTACGAATGATGCGAGGGTGGTTGTGAACTTTTTGAAGCAGCTTTTCGCTCGATTTGGCGTTCCTCGTGCTATCATCAGTGACCGCGGGACTCATTTTTGCAATGATCAATTTGCAAGAGTCATGGCTAAGTATGGTGTCACTCACCGTCTTTCCACCGCTTATCATCCCCAAACCAACGGGCAAGCCGAGATATCCAACCGTGGATTGAAGAGAATTTTGGAGCGTACTGTGGGAGAGCATCGCGCCGCGTGGGCCGATAAGTTAGATGATGCTCTGTGGGCTTTCCGTACTGCTTACAAGACCCCGATCGGTTGTACACCTTATCGTCTTGTGTACGGGAAAGCCTACCACCTCCCCATCGAGCTGGAACATAACGCGCACTGGGCCTTGAAGTGGGCTAACTTCGACATCAACAAAGCCGCTGATCATAGCAAGATTCAACTCAACGAGCTAAATAAACTGAGGAATGAAGCTTATGAGAACTCGTTGATCTACAAGGAGAAGACCAAGATCATTCATGACGCAAAAATCAAGAACCGAGAGTTCCACGTTGGTGATCAAGTCTTACTCTTTAACTCTCGGTTGAAGATCTTCTCCGGCAAGTTGAAGAGCCGCTGGTCTGGTCCATTCACTGTCGCCAACGTCTTTCCGTATGGGACCATTGAGCTTTCTCAGACGAATGGGCCCAATTTCAAGGTGAATGGCCAGCGCCTGAAGCTGTACTTTGGTGAGGACATCTCCCAAGAGATGATTCCATCCCTCACCACGTTCCCCATGAACTAAAATTGGGTCGAGTCAGGCTCGTGACTCGGTGAACAAAAACAAGCGCTTCTCGGGAGGCAACCCGTGATCTATCCTTTACTGCTTTCATAATAAGTGTAGGGGGAGCCCCGCATATGTTTGTTGTCTTGTTTCTTGTGCTGTGTAGGGATTAAAGCTTCAAAGATCCACCTTGATGACTTTTGACGAACCGTGATACCGTGTTCCTATCTTCCTGGTTCTATCCTAAACTCTTGTGATTCAATATTTCATATTTTATATGTTCACATTGAATTCACTTTAGTTGTCCTTTCCTTAGCAAGATTTAAACAAAGTGCACAATGTCCTAAGTGTAGGGGAGTTCACTCCCACATGCTTAAACATTGAGGACAATGTTTATCTCAAGTGTAGGGGGGCTTCTATCGAAGTAAGTGGTCTTTTCCATGAATTTGCCCTCATTTTAACCGGAAAATTTGATTTTTCGACATTTTTCAAAATTTTTAATCTATTTTGGCCTAGTTGTATAGTTGTACTTTCTTTTATTATGGCTATTTTGTTTCCTTGCTTAAATAAAGTGGTTTTAGATTTTTCTTAGTCGTGAACGTTTTGACTCAACCTGAGTTTACTTACCTAAGTTTACTCTAGCTAGTATCCTTAACGTGTTTAAGTCAAGTTTTGCTAGGCTTTTATATAGGGAGATATAAAACGCGAAAGTCTTAACTCTCACGGGTTAAGAACAAGAACTTTTCGCAAGTTCCTATAATTGATCCTAGAGAGTCGTCTATCAAGGGAACTTTAAAATGCGATTTCTGAACTTGAAAAAGTCTAAGAATTTGCAAGATCCTATAGACGACTCGAAAACCCAAAACTTTGATTTAATAGGCTAAGCATCCACGAGTCTCATTCCTTGAGATTTTAAACTGTGGAGAACGAGAGATGATAGAGTCAATTATAAGTTCGGTATTCTTTCGTGAATTTATGTGAGTTAATTATAAGCCTATTCTCCCTCCGCTTGTTAATAAATTTATCTGCAATAAATAAGGTTGTACGATTTAAAAGGTTACTTAGCTTCTAGCCCCAGATCGTTTAAAAGTTGCTCGGTACGGATTAGAGTTCATAGCCAAGGCATAACTTATTGAAGCGGGATGCGAAGATTGGCGAGTCCGAAAAGGCCCAAACAAGGCATGAGGGCTACATTTTGTTGCTAAACATCCAAAAGTGATGTGAAGAATCATTTATCGAAAATCAATATGAAGGATCGAGACACACGACGAAAAGCAAGAACTCCCCAAAAGTCATGGAGATGTCTATCCGAAAAGACCCTAACAATGTATGAGGATAAATAGATCCAAGTCCTAAAAGGAGGCGGATCGTTGTATATCGAAGTCCAAAATAAAGATTGGAGAAAAATGACGAAGTCGTGGTCCAAAGATGAAGAATCTCTCAAAACTTCAAGTTTTTAATCCCTAAACACTCATCTCTTCATCTTGAACCCGTGAACACATTAAATCCCATTTAACAATCGGCTTCATGAAAAATTACATATTTGTAAAATATATCCCTAACAAATATATCATCATAATTATCTACAATCGTAAGAGTTCCATTATGATCTTCTTTGGTAGATGATAAACAAAATACGTATTTTGTGAAATATATCCCTAACATTTTTCATCATTATTCAATCCCACTAAACAATTGTTCATCCTTATTCAATATTAATGATCATAACAATATTAATGATCATCAACAATGATCATAACATGCATCAACAAACAATTGTTCATCCTTATTAATAGATAACATGCATCAATAAATATTAAAGATCAAATCGACTTACCTTTACCCTTGTTCATCCTTAATGATTGATTCCTGTATCAAAGATCTGTTAGGTTTTGAGTCTGGAAGTTTTAGTGTGTGTTTGGTGAAGAAAATAATTGTATTGCGGTAACTTCTTAATTAAACCGTATAAACAGTTAAAATAATTATGATATGGGTTTGGTTTAACGGGTATAATGTAGGGCACTTGTACGGGTTGAATAATTGTGAAGAAAATAATCGTAAGTGTATAAGAAACAACTGGTGCTCCTCAATCACAAGACCAAGATCCTAGCACACCGGTAAGATACCCAACTCCTCCAACGAGAGGTCAAGGTTTATAATAAGTGTGAAAACACTTATCCTTTTACCACTTATTTCCAATAATAACAAGACCAAAACGTGTGATTTATGTCGTAAAAGTCGGAATTATGCGTGGTTTGTGTTTTTATCGTGTTTTAGAACCCAAATATGAAAAAGGAAGAAAACACGGGTTTTCACGGGCTTTTATCGAAGAAAACGGGAAAAGACGAAGTCAAAAGATCAAGAGTGCAAAAAGAACGGAAGTCCAAGGCCTATTCTGAAGATTTATCGAAGAAAAAGTCTAAAGACGGAAGTTTAACGAAGTCGAAGAACTTAAGTCTAATAGAAGAAGATTAAAAGACAAGTTCAAATCCCGAGACGACATCGAGAAAAGACGAAGAATTAAAGTCGAGTCGAGAAGAAAAAGAAAGAAGAAAGCACCACACATGCCTCCCACTTCCCTATAAATACCCTCCTAATCACATTAGGAGGGGAGTTAGCTAGTTTTTATTTTTTAAGTTTTCTTTCTAGTTTTAGAGAGAGAAAGTTCCCAACTTTCTCTCACTAAGTTCTTCTTTGTTTTCAACTTTTAAATTTAAGCTTTCTTTAAGTCTTTGTATTTGGATTCCATTATTCAATTTCAAGTTAAGTTTTGTGTTCTTTAGTCTCATTCTACATTTCTTGGTACTTTATCTTTGATCCGATTTACACACTTCATTCATATGATTTGATGTTTTCGTGAGCAAAGGATTAATCTTCTTGGATTACACATAAGTTCTTACACGTTTAGGCCATAAGCTCTCTATGCTTATTGGCTTACTTCGAGTTTAGCTTATTGATTTTCGATTTTCACCAAGGTTTTAGTTATTTTAAAAGTCATTTCGTAAAGCTTGAAATCTTTTATGTTTTAGAAGTTATCAAATTTAAGCTTTTTGAATTGTTTAAGGGTCGGGTATAATAGCTTATTGCATTTGCTTATTGAGTTTTATGATCTCCTCCAATTTCGGATTAAGTTACCTTCCATCGCAATCAAGGGGTTTTGTACACATTCCGACGGGACTCAAAGTTTTGATCACAATAACCCGTTAGGGTTTTACTTTGCGATCGGGTGGATATTTCCCCTTATTCCGATCTGGGTTGCGATCGCGCATTGCGATCGCACATTCCGACGGGACTAAGGTCTTGTTAAGACGAAGTGCTGCCCAATTTTACTTTACATCATTCCGATCTGAACCATTTTGCGATCTAAGAACATTCAGACGAGCATCATTGCGATAAGTAGTTTTTGCAACATTCCGATGGGTAGTAAGTTTAACATTCCGATGGACCTTGTATTGAATATTTCGATGGCTCTTTCTAGTGATATTCCGATAGCTTTAATTTGGTGCATTCCGACGGAAATTAATTGTTATATTGCGATGAAACATGTTTTTAACTTTTAAAGCTTTTACTTAAAGTTTTTCTACATAGCTTTTAGTTTAATTCTTAAACTCTTTAACTTTTCTCAACGACACTTTAATTACTTGCTATTAGTTTAAATTAGACAAACAAACCAAACCATTCTCTTGTTCACCAAAAGACGATTGAGTCACACTTAAGACTGGTTTTCAATTCGAAAAGACTTGGGACTACTATATTTTATACGAGGCCTAAAAACCAAGTATTAGTTTCGAAGTCGGGCTAGGGGAGTTTTTTTGCTAACCTTTTTTAAGTGTTACAAGAAAGAAAAAAAAAAGGAACCACAAGGGTTCGAACATTAGACTTCTTGGTCAACCCCTTTTATCAACACCTCAACACACCACACACAAACCAACTGCCCTAGGGTCTTTTTCGTTTATGACTTTGCAATATCTGATATTTAATATCAATTTGGCTGGGCGTTTCAAAATAGAAGCCGTGAGTTAAATACCCAAATTACGTCATTTTCATTTTTCAACACGTTTTTCAATTTTTCGGTTTTTCGGTTTTAATTAAAAATGTGTATTTCAACTGAATAATTTATTCGAAAAATGAGTTTATGTATTTATTTCTCAATCTAACAATCTAACAAACCTTAAATTGCATTTAAGTTTCATCAAAAGAATAGAAAGTTGATCAGTCGATTTATATAAGTTGATCACTTTAAGTATTTATTCATGTTAGGTGTTTATGTATTGAATTTTCAACCTAACCATATTGACTTGAAAATATATATATGGTTTATGAAATATCCATAATTTGATTAGAAAAGAAAATGGGTGATTCAAAAAATGAGTTTTTGGTGTATTTGGTTTACATAGACAAAGCATACGGTGTATCTCTTAATAAAAACATAACATACGATGAGCTAGTTGCGGTTGTGAAGAATAGATTCAAGTTTAACGAATTATCCGTAGTGTTGTTTACTTACGAAGTAGGTTCAAAGTGTGTGTACGTTGAAAACGATGCCGATTTGAATTTTTTCGTCCGATCATCATGCAAGTCACAAGGTACAACAAATACTCTTAATATAAAAAAATAGATCAGTTGTTAGATTCTAAACCTACTTCATCTAAGCATCAATATTCAAAATTATTTAGTTGTAAACCGACTTGTTCTAAGAAATTAGATTTTGATCTTAACTTTTCTTTGCATCCTAACGGTCTTTTGCCACCACTAGAAGATACATACAAAAAAAAGTGCAAAACAAGAGTATGAAGATAATTGGGAAACGAACACGTTAAAAACATTTTCCAAACACCACCCGAAAAACCCGTTTTTAAAACACCAAAAAATAATAATGTATATGCTGCAAGGGTTGTGAAACCAGGTGATAAATTTGATAGTAAAAAATTATGTAAGTATGAACTAGGTTATAAAGCGATTCTAGAAGGTTATGAGTTTAAGCCTATGAAAACAGATAAATATAGGTACGAGGTAGTATGTGTGGATAAAGAATGTAATTGGAAATTAAAATCAGCTAAGAGTGATTATAGTGATGAATGGGTAATAAAAAAGGTAAACGACCACCACACTTGTGAAAAAAGACAAATAGGTATGTATCACCGTAATGCTAAATCTGAGTTGTTGGGTCATTTAATTGCACCTAAGTTCAAAGACCACCATCGTATTTACAAGGGAAAAGAAATACAACATGACATAAACCTACAGTACAACCTAAACATTACATACAAACAAGCATGGAGAACAAAGAATGTTGCGTTGGTTGTGACATCCGGTTGCCCAATAAAATCATTTGCGCAATTGCCTTTTTATTGTCATAATTTGGAATTGACAAATGATGGGACTATTACATATATTGACACGGATGATGAAGGTCGATTTAAGATGGTTTTTGTAGCTTTTGGTGTTGCGGTAAGTATTTGTATAATAATTAATAACATATATTTAAATCTGTAGTACGCTTTACCTAATTAAATGTTTTATTGCCCGTTAGGTCGAAAGCTTTAGGTACCATATGCGACCATTGATAATAATAGATGCGGCGCATCTAAAAGGCACTTACCTAGGTACAAATTTGGTGGCAGTTGGAATGGATGGAGATAATCAAATCGTTACGATAGCAACCGGTATAACTCAGGGTGAGACACTCGCTTCATGGTCATGGTTTTTGTCCAAGTTGAAAGATTGCATAGGGGAAAACCCTGAATTGGCTATCATATCTGATAGACACGTAGCAATATTATCAGCTGTACAAGCTGTTTTCCCAAATGCATTCCATGGCTATTGTTGCAGACACATGATGATAAATTGTAAAATCAAGGCTGAAAAGCTAAAGGTAATATATTGGAAGATGTGCAAAGCCTACACCGTAGAAGTTTTTGATGAAGCAATAGGGGAACTTAGAGCAAAAGCAGCAAATGCACACAAGAAGCTGATAGAGGCGGGTGTTGAGAAGTGGTCTCGAGCTCACTGCCCAAGTAATCGTTACAATTACATGACGTCTAATAGCGTTGAGTCAATCAATTCATTAACAAAAGATGTGCGCAAACTACCTGTAACTAGCCTACTGGATTGGTTTAGAGGTCTTGTACAGGAAAGGTATTGCGAGCGACGGGAAATTTATGCAGGTTAGTTATGGTCATCCAGATATATTCCATGGATGTTAAATAATAAACTTAAATAACTTTCAATAATTTTGTAGATGCAAAAGCAGATGAATTAAGTCCGTGGGCAACCAGGAAAATTAGAATGTGGATGAACAAGAGTTTAAACTGGCATGTGGCAGGAATTGAGATGTACAGAATTTATCAAGTAGATGATGGACGCAAAACCCATATAGTGGAGTTGTGTAATTATAAATGTACATGCCGCGTATGGCAAATTTCAGGTCTGCCTTGTGCCCATGCACTAGCGGTTTGTAGGTGTCTTGGAATGACCGATTTCAGTCAATTGGCACAAGGGTGGTTCAGGACAACGACTCTTAAAGCAACGTACCAAGGATTGGCATATCCTGTAGGAGAGATTTCGGGTTGGCAGTGTCCTAATTACTTATAACGAGTAAAGCCACCAATAATCATAAGGCCATCTGGACGACCAAAGGGGACTAATCGTCATTTATCCCAAAATGAAGACCCTGTACAAGTAAGTTGTGGCAGGTGTGGAAGTCGTGGCCACATTCGGAATGCTTGCAGACAAGCAATACCAACTCCACCCAAAAAAGTAAGTAAGAGTTTGCCTAATTTTCTAAACATACACATCTATAGATCAACTGTTGAATTCTATGACACATTGTATAGGCAAGAAGACGGGCAACGCAAGAAGATGGGATGGACACACAACCAACGCATGGATATTCACAGCCATTCCATTGGGATGCTGTAAACTTGAACGACCCTTAGAATTCAAACACGTAAGAAGAATATCTAACTATTTGTTTTGTAAAACTATTTTCCTTCCAAACACTCGCCTACTTGGTTATGCTATTAAGTATTTTCCTTCCTATGAATCTGTCTACTTGGTGATACTAGCATACAATAATTCAAAAGCTTATTCAATCTTACAACTAACTTAAAATTATAATTAATTCAAAAGCTTACTAATTATAAAATGAAACTGAAAAGGATAAATAATGTACTCTGAATCCAGGCCCTTAGCTATGAACTTGCTTGTGATGAATTCATCTCTTGATCAAACAATCCTTATTAGTAGCCAGTCTCCAAAAAATGCTTATCAATTGCGGGTCATACAAATAAAAAAGGTTTATAAACACATCACAATCATAATTTCATAGAAATGTCATAGAAATTTCATAGAAATGCAATTGAAAATTAATACATTGTTCAACCAAGAATTGTAGGCATATTTCAAGAAGTGTCAGACCCATAACATCAGGTCATAATTGTTTACAAAAGATATGCCTACAATTCATATAATGTTAACAAAAGATATGACAGACATACAAACTAAACAATGATCTTGTGCTGGAAGTAGAATCAGATCATTTTCTCTCGGTATGCCAACGCGGTTTGTATTGGGTCTTCAACATCCAATGGGATCCCGTGTGTCAACCTATATACATAATAAGACATGAGAACAAGACATATCAAAAATATTTAGTTAAATAGTTAATTAATTTAAAACTTATTACTTGTATAGAAATAAGCAGACAAATACACCACAATCGCCAAATACACCTCCCTGCTGGGGGACGTTGACAGCATGTCTAAACTTAATACTATACTCAGTTGGATCAATTCCTTTGCTAGCAAACACACCGGCATCTTGTAGAACCACAGCCAGCTTAGTCTCTAGACACTTCCTCATGTTAACATACCATGGACGGATTTCTTCTCCATATGTCTCTAGACTTTCTGGCACTAGACTATCATAGAATGTCACATTACCGGTTCTGATTTCAAACTGTGCAAGAGACCAGTGTGTCTTTGGTTTATTTATCGGAATGAAGACCTACAAAGTTTTATACATTTATAATTAACCTATTTCATTAACAAAAAAATTTACAAAACTGTGCATCCAAAATTTACCTGCTCCACATCAGTCCATGCCATAGGGTATATTTCATTGGTTGCATAAAACAAAGGAATCAAGTCACCTAAAAGAAGCGTAAGAAAGTAACAACTAACAATTGACCAGTCATGAGAAGATTTCCTAAACCGCCAGATGTACCACGACCATAAATCAATGTGCTGTATGGCAATCAAAAACACTTTGTCAATAAAACATACCTACATAATACTAATGACAATAAACTGTGTACAATTTTTGAGAATGTAGATTACCTCGTCAAGAAACCAACCTACACGATTTTCATCCTCCCCAATAAAACTGTCCCAGAAACTACGGTTGACCACAATGTCATTGGACCAAGGGAACTTGCAATTCTTCAAGCCATTGGTAATCAAAAACTTCTCGACATAGTAATCACAATAAACTTTGTCAATAGATTTGTATGGTCGCTTGAGATTCTGAACAACATAAATAAAACCAATTATTATAAGTAAATGGTAACAAAAACAAATACAAATAAAGTAGTCCTAAACTCATACCTCTATCCAAGGTTCAAGTGCTTGACATCTGTCAAGCATTTCTGTATCAACCATATTCTTTTGATTTTTCAGTGTATCAAAGCTTGGGATTTTGTGGACTGAATCATCTATAAACAGTGGCCTGTGGACATTAACATACCGCCTCTTGTTTGTTCCACATTTCTGTAAGGCAAGTTTAATGTGATTGCGTGTATCTGAATAGATACTTTTCACGCATTTTTGTTCTTCCAACAAACTTTTGTTCCTCGCTCTCATAACCTCAGCAAGCCTGTTATGTTCAGCAACTAGCTTCTCAGCTTTCAAACATTCATCCGTTGATTGTGACCGTTCAACATCACCTTTCTATGTGTAAAAATTTCACTTACAAATATAAGTGGTCAATAAAAATTACAATTTTGGAAATTCACAAGGTAGATCGTTCACTAACCGTGCCAACAAAATCATCCAAATGATCAACCAAATCATTAAAGACACTGTCTTCGTCACTCAAATACTTAGCAGCCAGATCACATTCCTTATCATTGCTTTCAGCTGTCTCCTGTAAAAAAAGTAAATTAAAAATGAAAACTGGTTTTAGGTCTCTACTACTAAGTTTTGCTTTCGTACTATAGAGGGGTGTTGATAAAATAATACGGGAATTACCTTGGCCTTCTGAACAACGGGGTTCTGTTTACGTTTCATGATTAAATTAAGGATAGTCTCAAGCTTGTAAATCCGGGCCTTCAAAGTTTTTATCTCTTTGGGTAGAATCATCAGACTCTCACATAAACTCTCCAACGCAATAACTCGGTTAACTAGTGGCCCATCTTTACTAAAACTCTGGCTGGCTTGATACTCTTCACTAGCCAAGCGAGATGCTTTCAATTGTTTCAGATACTCACCAAAAAGACCTCCAAATTCAACAGGCGGCGCTCTAGGTGTATACTACTTGAAAAAATGATTGCTGCCTGTATACCACTCTAACTGGGCCTCTGCTCTTGTAGGGTATAGGTCACTGTTGGGTTTTTGGGCCTAACAAAAACACCATTATTAAACGGGCCCTTATTAAACGTGTGATATATACAGTAAACATGATACTAGAATATGGTTGTTGGTTAAACGGTGGGTTATAGACCATATAAATTAGAAATACCTAATGTGTGGACGTAATATATCTTACACATTTGCTGGTTTAGTAAGATGATACGGTGAGTTTGAGTATCTACTATAACTACAAAAAGTAACCTAAAATCTAATACCAGATAATCTACGCCTACCCTATCCTATATTCTAACAGGCACAAATCCAACCCCACTTTATACTAACTGTTATGAAGCTCAAATCCGATCCGATAAAGCTCAAATCCAACCCGATAACCCGAATAAGACCCCTGCCTGCGACCTTCTCCTTCTTATCTAACCAAATGTACTAATAAAGTAATAAGCTTATCTGACTTCAAAATGTCTAATTAAATTCTCATATCATGATGGTTTTGTCATACAAAAACACATAATGTTAATGAAAAATAAATACAAAAGTTTAAGATGGACTTGTACAGAAAGCAAAAAATCACATGGGGTGAGAGAGGCTCGAACTCTCGACCTCAGGATTACTCTTATTGCTATGAGGCCTACGCGCTAGCCAACTACGCCACAACCCCTTATTATTTTCTCTTATGAGTTATGACTTAAGGTTTTATAATATGCTTTGAGGTTACAGAAACTCTAACCAGTTGACTGTTTTGTTTGGGGTTCACAACCTCAGGGAAAATGACGATAAACGTACAAATCATTTCACATGTGCAGATTGTATGAGACTACATCGGGTTGTCCGGATAAAAGAAACTGTGCTGATTTTATAGACACCGTCAGAATGACTAAGCCTCTAGAACAACTTGTTGTCCCTAATATATGATGATGTACTACACGAATTAAAGAAAGAAAGGTAGATATGAGAAGAATTCTAGAGAGAGAAAGTAGTGAGAGAAAGTAGAGAGAAAATGGTTGGTGAAACTTGTGGAATATTAGATTAGAAGAAAATGAAATGACCAACACCCTTCCTAACATGCTAGGAAGGGTTTATATAGCCTTTGCTTACATGTAGCTTAATGGGCTATATGATCATGGGCCGAGCTTTCCTTTTGGGCTTTGGTTACTTATTAATGAACCTTAGCTTAAAGTTAAGCCCGTAATAACACGATTAATATACTACCTATTACAACGTTCTAAAATACGATACATAATAAACATATGACCGAGCATTCTTGTTTGGCTCAATATTTTGAGGCTAACAATCTTCCCCAATGAGAGGTCATAAACCTTAGTCTTTAAGCTTGAGATCTTCAAATCATCCTTGACTTGTCTTTTCCATCTTGCGATCTTGTGTCTTCATCCACATGCTCACACTATTAATTGTTGAATTTGTCTTTAGGCATGAGTATGTGGTTTCTAAATCATTGACTTTGCTGAGTACACCGTGACGCCACCTTCTCGAGACAAAACATAGACACGGACATAATGGCTTTGACATTCGTCCTAAATCGGTAGCTTTTTACCTCCGGTCGGTGAAGACCGTTATACGATATTAAATATCGTACCTGTGATCAGGTAGATTCAATTAAGAATCTCCTTGACAGGGTTTCGCGGCTGTACTAGCCGTTCTCTTTACTCGACCGTCTCAAAGCAAGACTGCGAACATAAAGAGTGAATCAATTGGATAAATATCCGCTTGATTAAAGTCGTCAATTCAAATTCCTGGAACAAGTTTGATTCATTAAGAATCTTACCATTGTTGCTTTCCAGTTGACACAAGCTTGATTCATAAGAATCTCGCAAGTTACCTACCGTAGCGCTGTTTGATGTTGACGCTAGAAGGATTTCCATTCGTCACTGTGAATATTAATAAATATCACTCTGAATGTTCTGGCAAGACCATAAAGATATTGCGTAGAAACTTGAAACGAGTTTGAATCAATTAAGAATCAAACCACTGTTGCTTTTCAGTTTTACACATGTTTAATTCATAAAGAATCTTACATATGACCTACCACAGTGCTGTTTGATGTTAACACTGGAAGGATTTCCACTCATCATTGTGAATACTAAGTAGTATCACTCTGAGTGTTCTAGCAATATCGCAAGGATATAGCGTAGGACTCTGTTGATCTTCATCCGTGTGTCCTAACGAGATTTGATTGATCTCTTGGCTCTAGACTCTATTTGTGCACTTTTAGTGGTCGGAGGCTGGAGCAGATGCCACCTATTCAATATCAACTATCTCGAAGTGAGAAAGTCAATAGTAGTCATGTTGTTCTCCGTGACAATAAAACAAACTTATTTTGAGAGAAGCCTGAGTAGCTAGGAAAGGGTTGTGCTTCACATCACTGGGTCCATGATGAGTTTGTCTTCATGATGAGTTGACCTGGTTTCTGCCTAAGTTGTATGGAGGGCTTCTTTCTTTAGACCCTTTATCCTTACATTTCTTTTTCATTCTTCAACCCCTTCAATGCTTACCAAGACATCATTACTAGCACCTTGTTGTGATTGTTCCAGTGCTAGCATCAGTACTTAGTCGGCATTCTGCTACGTTCACATTCTACTCCATCTTTCCTAAGGACTTCTAATAATCTATTGTATTGTCCCTGGGAAGATCCCTCCGGTTCTGGTTGGATCATAGGACTTAAACCTAACCACCCTTTTGACACCAATAACGTCGTGAATTAAAGATGTTGTGGGTATTTGATCGTAACCATGAAAACCACTTTAAATTCTAACAAGGTGTTTGAAAAACATTTAACACCTTGCTAGTTTTGTCGTTTTAGAAATGCTCCCCCTTCACATGTGCATCGATAATCGAAAGTGTTTCGCACATCTAGGTAAGAGTTAAAGTGCATGAGTCTTATATTAGATCACATTTTAATCACATTTTCTCCCCTATCTATAATATATAAAATCCTTTGATATTAGAGATACCAAATTTGATTAAAATATATTTTGAAAAATAGTCTTGAAATCTCCGGAAGAAAGATGTGTTAAGCTTTTGCATGAAGTTAAAATGCTCCCCCTCAAAAATTGATCCAATTGAATTGTCATTGTGAGGATATGATCCACATTTCGCTTTTTGAGGATGGGAGTTGTTGAACACACAATTTTTGAAAGATTTTGAATATCATTGAAAAATTCTTGAAAAAATTGTGTTCAACGCTTTTTGAAAAATCAATTCTTTTTGTCGAAAGGTTTTTCTAAAGCATAAACTTGAGTTCATAGACTTTGAATGTCTTGACGAATCCACTCAAGTGTAAGAAGATTTCTCTTCTTTTGCTGAGGGTAAGGGTACTAAATCGTACACTCCCCCGTGAATATCGATCCGGGTTGCAATCTGAAAGTGATTACAAGCCATTGTGTTGAGCTCAAAACGTTGAATGTTTTGTGACAAGCTCAACCCGTGATAGATTGCTCTACCCGTTGTTTGGAAATATTTGTCCAAAATAGACAATTTCCTTTATTAAAAGAAGAAATGACATGTTTTGAAAAATATTTACAACTTTCATTCGAGCTTTATGTACACACCCATGTCGTTATTGAGCGACATTTCTAGGCACGTCCATATTATCGATACTGAAAGACATGTCGAGAAGAATATTTTTGGATTTTGAAAGATTTTTTAATTTTGTGCTTTGCTTTTATGTGTTTTATATTTTTGTATTTTGCTTGTTCAAAGATATTTACAAGTTGATGTTTGATAGATAAATCAAGCAGGCACCTTTGCCAGAATCTCCAGGTCTGCTGGAGTCAAACATCTCATACCAATTTGCCTAACGAGGTACTCAAACCTATCTTTTGACAGAGCTTTCATAAACAAGTCGGCTAATTGGTAATCCGTTCCAACAAAGTATAATTCAACGATACCTCTTTCAACTTGTTCCTTTATGAAGTGGTATCTGACATCGATGTGCTTCGTGCGGGAATGCTGTACCGGATTGCAGGAGATGGCTATGGCCGACTTTGAGTCACAGTACATAGGTACTTTATCAAAGTGGAAGCCATAATCCGTGAGTTGTGTTCTCATCCAAAGAACTTTAGCACAACACGCAGATAGAGACACATACTCCGCTTCTGCTGATGAGAGTGACGTGCAATCCTGCTTCTTGGAAGACCATCCCACAAGCTTATCTTGACCTAGAAATTGTGCACCACCAGAAGTACTTTTTCGTGTATCAAGACACCCTGCATGATCAGAATCTGAATAGGCCGTTAGAAAGAAACCGGTTTCCCTCGGATACCAGAGTCCCAAATGAATGGTATTCTTGAGGTACCGAAAGATCCGTTTAACCTCCTTGAGGTGCTTTTCAGTGGGTCGTGCTTGATAACGTGCACAATAACACGTAGCATGTGAAATATCAGGTCTGCTTGCTGTCAAGTACATGAGGGACCCGATCATGGAACGATATCTCGTTTGATCTATGGGTAATCCCTCCAAGTCAGCATCTAGCGATGTGGTTGATAATGGTGTCCCAACGGGGTCACATGAAGTCATACCATGCTTTTTGATTATCTCTTGACAATACTTAGCTTGGTTTATAAAGATACCACTTGGGGATTGGTGAACTTGAATTCCTAGAAAGAATTTTAGTTCGCCCATCATTGACATTTCAAATTTGCTGTGCATTACTTTTTCAAACCATTTTGAAAGTTTTGGGTTTGTAGACCCGAAAATAATGTCATCAACATAAATTTGCACAAGCAGAATGTCATCCCCATATTTATAAGTGAACAAAGTTAAATCAATGGAACCTTTTGAGAAACCTTTGGAGACCAGAAATTTCGAGAGCTCGTCGTACCACGCCCTTGGAGCTTGCTTGAGTCCGTAAAGTGCTTTGTGGAGACGATACACCTTGTCAGGAGAATGAGGATCGACGAATCCTTCCGGCTGCGTGACATAGACTTCTTCCTTCAAAGGACCGTTAAGAAACGCCGTCTTTACGTCCATTTGATATACAATGAATCCCTTATGTACAGCATAGGCAAGGAAAATCCTGACCGCTTCCATTTGAGCTACTAGTGCAAATGATTCTTCAAAATCAATACCCTCTTTCTGTCCATACCCTTTAGCCACTAGCCTAGATTTATTCTTGATGATCGTGTTCTCTTCATCCATCTTGTTTTTCCAGATCCATCGAAGATTTAATGGTGTTACATCATATGGTCTGTCAACAAGTTCCCAGACTTTAAGTCTTTCAAACTGTTGAAGTTCATCCGTCATCGATTCAATCCAAGCATGATCAGCCATGGCTTCTTTGATGTTTTTCGGTTCAGCAGTACTCACGGCGAGTGCGAACATACAAACATCGCCATCGGTTTCAAGCTGTCGTCTTGTACGAACGGGCTGTGAAGGGTTTCCAATTACGTGAACCAAAGGATGATCTCGGGTCCAATGATGCGTTGAAGGATGTGGTTGATAGAACGTATGCATATTTGACGGATCAACATGGCGAGTAGAAGACTCTCCAGTTTCGTGTACCGGTGTACCGAATGGGTTGATAAATTCGTCTTCGTCAGATAATGCATCGTCTGCTTGATGTGTGTTCTCTGGAGCAATGACAGTAGTTGTGGATGTTGTAGGATCGATTGTTAATGTGATATTCTGAGGAGGTAAATCTGCAACAACCCGTGTTGAAGTAGATGAAGTTGTATCCTTTTGTTGACGATGAACGGTATCATCATTCTTATTATGAGTGACAGCGGAAGACTTCGATGCAACATGTTTCTCCCCCGTGAAATATTCATCATACATTGGTCCATATAACATTTCCAACTCTTCAAGTGTTGTGTCCACTGTCATATCTGCTCTAGGAACATGTTCAGGAACCAGCTTTGAACTTGACGGTTCATTGCTGTGGTCTTGAGTTCCGAGTTCCGTGCGGTTGTGAACGGAAGTCGTTTGTCGTTGTGGATCGGGACTTAAACTGCTTTGTTCAAGTGCCATTTCTTGCAATTCATCAAATCTGATATGAATAGTCTCGACTATCAATTTTGTTCTCTTGTTGTACACTCTGTATCCCTTAGACTGAGTTGCATATCCCACTAAAATGCATGCATCACCTTTCTCTTTCATCTTGTCCAGATTTTCATCATCTCGAATAATGTAACACGTACATCCAAAAACGTGAAGATGTTTGAGTGAAGGTTTGCGATCATTAATTATGTGATATGGTGTTTTTTCGTGTCTTGGGATAACTAAGGAGCGGTTTTGTGTGTAGCATGCGGTTGACACGGCTTCGGCCCAAAAGTATAGTGGAAGTTTTGAAGTAGATAATAATGTTCGAGCAGCCTCAACTAAGGTACGGTTTCGTCTTTCAACAACGCCGTTTTGTTCGGGTGTTCGAGCAATAGATGTTTCATGTTCAATTCCTTCGGCTTCAAAATAATTTCTCAGTGTTGAATTCAAAAATTATGTACCTCTGTCAGTACGAACCACTTTAACTTGAGCTTGAAGACCACGTTGTATCACTTTAAGGAAGCTGACGAGAACATCGGGTGTTTCATCCTTGGATCTCAAGAAGTGAGTCCATGTGTACCTTGAGTAGTCATCGACAATTACCATAACGTATTTCTTCCCATTGATACTTTGAACACGCATGGGACCACACAAATCTATATAAGAAGATCTAACCGTCCTTTAGAGCTTGGTGTAGTCTTTGTCTTGAAACTACTCTGTTTAGCTTTACAAAGCTCACAAGAAGAACAAAGATGATCTTTGATGAATTTCAAGTTAGGAAGGCCTCGCACAATATCTTTCTTAGAAAGCAAGTTGATGGTATCGAAGTTAAGATGAGATAAACGTTGATGCCATAACCAAGCTTGAGTCGTTGAAGCTTTAGCCATGAAACAGATTGGAGTTGAAGATGTGGAGTCTTGTAGTGAAATAGTGTAGAGATCAGTACCCCGTGTTCCGGTAAGTAAGTCATTCCCATCATAATCACGAACAAAACATGTCTTCTTTCTAAAAGCAACCTCCAAATCCGCATCACAGAATTGACCAACCGAGAAAAGATTATGATTGAGCCCTTCGACGTAGTAAACCCTTTTGATAGTGATATTCCCCTGAACCAAGTCTCCATATCCTAGGATCGGTGCAAATTGATCATTTCCGAATCGGACCGTACCCAGGAACTTCTCCACGAAGTTAATTAGAATCTTGAGATTCCCCGTCATGTGCTTCGTGCATCCGGAGTCCATTATGAAGAGAATTACTTCGATCACCTGCAGAAGAATTAGAACACGATGGAGCATTTGCTAAATTGGATTCCATGTTAGTTGTGATTTCTGATTCATTAGTTTACCTAGTTTCATCACTTAGAGGCACACTAATGCTCGTAGTCACATTTTCTGTCCTAACCTTAGGCATCCATTTATATCCTGGAGGACATTGATTAGCAAACCACCATTTCCAAGGCTTGCTAGCAGACTCATATAATTCCCTAATTCTGCTTCTAGGGTTCTTAGTGGTGGAGTCTGATGCAATACTTTTCTTAGGAGGGGTTGCACCAGAATGGTTCACTTTGCGTTTGGGTTTTCTAGCACTAATAGGCATCACAGTTTGCTTCTTAGTTCTAGTTTCTACGCCTTTGACATTATTCGAAACACACATAGCATGATTAGCATTAGCACACTTTCCACATTTCACACAAACAAACTTAACTTTCATAGCATTCAAAGTCGAATCATTCAAATCGTCATTACACGCGATTACAGACGTTTTATTCTTAGATACATTGAAAATCCTAGGGTGGTCTTCTACTTCCTTCATCTTCCTTTGACTTTTGTTTTGCCAGACCTTTTCATTCATGCGAGTGCTCTTAAGCTGGGGCCGGCTAACACTAGCAGTGGGGACTACTCCTGTAGTAAAAGACACACGTCTATTAGTGTTTCTAGAAGTCTGAGGTGATTGACTTTCTTTGTTTTGTGTGGGCTTAGTGGCCAATCTATACATCCCTGGTTTAACCACATTTGTGTTCTTAATGCTTTGTGATCGAATATGTGTTTTGAGAGTGTTTTGTGGTAACCTATCCTTCCCATCCGTCTTGGGGGCAAACGCAGGTTTTGCAAATGCAGAATTAGAGAAAACAGATGGTTTTCCCAAGACAGAGGGTCTAGTCACTTTTTGAGCATTGGGTTGTCTTACAACAGGTTTCTTAACACTAGGTTCCACAATCTTCCCACCCATCTTAGCAACGAGTTTCTGCAACTCTGCTATCGCTCTGTCCCTGTCTTGTAACTGAGCTTTCAACCCTTTAATTTCCAAATTCTGTTCGTTCATTTCTCGAAACGTTTGGGAAAGTTTTTCTTGCAATTTATTATTATGTGGAAAACTACCAACGTCTTTTTGCAAAGCAAGTTCAAGAGAATGACAATGTTTTTGAAGGAAATCAGTTTTGTGTTGAAGTAACTCAAAAGCCTTTTTATCAACATTTTCTTTATTTTTCGAAAGCTCAAGTTCAAGACGCTCACACTCTTTGATTTTATCAAGATATTTGCATGCAACATCAGAATATTCATCGATATCAGCACAAGATTGAAGAGTAACACACAAAATATCTTTCGAGAGACATTCTTCTAAGAGTAGATCGTATTCGTTTGAAAATTCTAATTTGTCATTTTGAAGGTCATCAATTTCTTTTTCAAGAGACTCAACATATTTCAAATCATCAAACATTTCAGACTGAATTAAATTTTCAAACTCAAGCACATGTTCTTTTATTATCTTTGTATTTGGTATTAAAAGTTCTTTCACAAGCACAGTTATGTCATGAGGAATCTCGGTTTTCCACTTATCCTTTTGACGTTTCTCCCAATCGCTTTCAACAATTGATTGAACATTATTAACGTGGTGTTTAAGAAAACCAAGTATTTTTCTACTTTTGCTTTTAGAAGCATCCAGAGGCAAATAGTTAATATATTTAAAAACATTAGTTTTCCTCTTAGTGGCAAAAGCTTTTTTCCATTGAATTCTTTTTTGTTTGCATTCTAAAAATAATTCCTCACGAGACTTCTGTTTTTGTGGAGTGAAAAGACCATAAAGACTGTTTTCATAAGCATAGTTATATGGTTTCACAAAATCTTTATTGACCGGTGATCTACTCTCCTCATCCCAAAGGGACGTCTCTTCACTATCGATGTTAGCTACTGGGCAGTCATTATCAGTCCTTTCGGACTCATCAAGATATAAGTGAGGGTTCGCAGCTTGAGCTTGTTCGAGGTACTTGGGGGTGGCAAAGCTAGGTTGACCCTTGAAAAACGACCGAGGTGCTATCATTCTTACGGGTTGAATAGAGTCATGTGTATTATAAACAACTTTTTTCAAAAAATCGACTTGTTCTTCGAGATCCTTTACTTTTTCAGTATCTTTGCTTTGTCTATTTTTGAAATCTTGTTTTAATGTTTCAACCTCTTGTTTCTTCTCGTCAAGAATTTTAGCAGAATCGGTGGTGTTCATAGAAAGTCTCTGTTCAAGTTCATTAACTTTTGTTGTGGCAAGGTACGTTTTTTGACGTTCATCACTTAATAAAACATTAAATTGACGTTTTTCTTTAGTTAACAAAGCAAGAGCTTCATTGTATTTATTTTCAAAATCGTCCTTTTTAACGTTGATGACACGACTTTTGTACCCCTCAAGCTCGTTGGTCTTTTGAAGAAGCTCAGCCCTATAACTATCAACAGTCTCACTAGATTTTATAAGAGCGGCTTTGCATTCTTCAAAGTTTTGAGTGAGCGCTGCGTTTGCCTTCTTTAATTGCTTTTGATTCTTTCTATTTTCATTGACATCTTTTTGTAAACTAGCAATTAAATTAGCAAGCGCGACACGCTCCTCGTCATCATACTCATTTGCATGTTGATCATCCTCAAACTCATTATTGCACATGTCTGATGAATCGGGTGTGGTATTGCTATCAACCGTTTCCATCATACACGTGTCAGTAATTGTTGTTGGTAGATCACTATGCTCATGTGTATCACCAAACACATTATATTCAACATCATCTTGTACCTTATCAATTAGCTCGGTATCAAAGATAGGACCATTGTCATCTTCAGTGACGTTAAGGACCTCATGAATCTTTGCCATGTATGAATAATGTGCCTCGAGTTCTTGGTCGGAGAGTTCATCATCTGTGTCGACAAGCATTTCTCCTTCCTCAGCTGATAACTTGATTCCAGCTTCCATTTTCTTGCACAACAGCATCTTTTCCTTATGATAACCATAATCTTTAACCCTCTTTGGCTGTCTGCATTCCCTTGCCAAATGCCCAAAACCTCTGCAGTTAAAACACTGAATCCCACTTTGTTGCACAACTTGAGTACCAACAGTTTCCCTATTTCCAACAACAGTAGCCACCCTCTGATTATCATACTTGGGTTGTCGATCATACTTTGGAGGACTCTCAGCACGTCTTCGTGTGTCATACCTTGGAGGACTCTGTGCATGGGTGTTCCTCGAGTTTGAAGATGTTCGAAGGTTGTTGTTGGTGGGTTTGTAGATTTTCTTATATTGCTTCATAACGAAAGCCATTTGTTACTTGAATTCCCTATCCCTTTGAGCTACTTCTTCATCACTGTCTTCTTCGGATGATTGCTCAGGTATGGGTGATGGTGCTCTTGCAACTTCTTTGCCTCGGGATCGTGTTGGAACATGTGACTTGGAGACAATGGATGATCGTGGTGATGATGATTGAGTAGAGTAGGTCTTTGAAGTACGAGAGTGATAATCTGGGTAATGTTGAGTGGTAGACACCAAAGCAAGTGGATTGGACATCTTTGCAACTCGTTCAGCTCGAAGTTCATTTGCCTCATTATGAAATTGTTTCAAGATGTCAAAGAGCTTGTGATATGAAACTTCGTCTAACTTTTGTTGTTGTTTCACCAAGGTGACAAACCGTGTCTACTCTGGTTGAAGTTGCTGTAGAAATTGGACATTGACTTGCATGGTGGAAACTTGCAAGTTGTTTCGGGTCATATCATTCATCATCTTGTAGAACCGGGAGTAATAAGAATCAATTGATTCCCCATCCTTTGATGTAAACTTGCCAAAGTTCCAAAACATCTTAGTTTTCACATCTTGTTTGTTAAGTGATTCACCTTGTTGCAATCTTTCAATGGCCGTCCACATTTCTTGAGCAGTAGGACATGCGTCAACCGTAGAGTAAATCTCATCTCCAATGCCACTGAGAATTAAGTAGATTGCTTCCTTCTCTGCATCAAACCACGCACGGTTCTCTGGGGTGAGGTCGGTCCTCTTTTCATCACGTTCATATGCGGGTTGTGCGTCACTTGTGTCTGTGGCTGGTACTGCAGGAACTTGAATCCTTGAGAGTTTATAGGGTCCTTCCAAAATACATTGCCTTAAAGCATCACCGTTAGGTTTTGTGTCAAGGTAACGTATAAAACGGGATTGCCATTGATCGTATCGACCCGACACAAGCATTGGTGGTCTTTCTTTGTTACCTGCCACCATTATGTTGTTGTTCGTCACACGATATTCGGCAGTAGAATCCATCTCAATATTCTCTGAAATGATGAATCAAATGTGGATCTTAAGTAGTTGTGTTGTGATTGTTTCGTTGTTGAAATTCCGAAAATTGCGATTTTTTTTTCTCAGCCCGACAATAAATTCCTCAGTCCGACAAAACGGTAGACCTAAAAAATTTGTAATCACCAAATTTTGAAATTGAGCTAGAAATGTCCTAAAACTAGTATGGAAATTTTTTTATTTTACTTGACCTAAAAATTTTAACTCTATTTTTTTTTATTTTTTATTTTTTAATCTTCGTGTAAACTACGTTCCGAAACTAGATGGTGGCTAAATCTAAAAAATACTCAAACAAAATTTAGCTAAACATGTCATCGGAATGTGCCATCGGAATGCCCATCGGAATGTTGCTTAGATCGGAATGTCCTTTTGATCGCAATGTGCACCTATCGGAATCCTTAGATCGGAATATTCAGATCGTAATGTGTACCTATCGAAATCCCAGATCGGAATATTTAGATCGCAATAAACTGTCGCAATAACACCTATCGCAATGTGGCTGTCGCAATGTGGGCAGAGTAACGTTTCAAGATTGCCTTAAATCCGTCGCAATCCACGATCGCAATAACGATCGCAATAAGCGTCGAATAAGGGGGCTATCGCAATACTGATCGCAAAGTAAAACCCTAGGGTTATTGCGATCGAAACCGTACTTACCTTTTCCGAAATTGTAGCTGTCGCAATAAGGGACCTTTTTTTTCCAACTTTTTAGGCAACGATTTTAGCAACTTTTAGGCAACAAATTTAGCAACTTTTAGGCAACTAGATCGTGTTTTTAACCAAACCAAAACAACCAAATCTCTACAACAAGTATATAGAAGATTTGTAGCAAGATATAGAACACGAAAAGCACAAAAAAATTTGAATTCGGGAAAGAAAGAAGGATCAAAACAAATGAAAACTCAAAAACCAATCACAAAACTACCCCATGGCGATTGATACCAATTGTTGTCCCTAATATATGATGATGTACTACACGAATTAAAGAAAGAAAGGTAGATATGAGAAGAATTCTAGAGAGAGAAAGTAGTGAGAGAAAGTAGAGAGAAAATGGTTGGTGAAACTTGTGGAATATTAGATTAGAAGAAAATGAAATGACCAACACCCTTCCTAACATGCTAGGAAGGGTTTATATAGCCTTTGCTTACATGTAGCTTAATGGGCTATATGATCATGGGCCGGGCTTTCCTTTTGGGCTTTGGTTACTTATTAATGAACCTTAGCTTAAAGTTAAGCCCGTAATAACACGACTAATATACTACCTATTACAACGTTCTAAAATACGATACATAATAAACATATGACCGAGCATTCTTGTTTGGCTCAATATTTTGAGGCTAACACAACTTATGATAAATCACTATATCTCGTTTTAAGTGTCTTACTCGGAAGATAGTTCGTGCCTCACATAATCACATGAACGTCTCTAACTTGTGGCATTAGCATTATTATCACAACACTTTAACGGGTCGTGGTAAGAAATGTTTTGTGACATTAGCATTACTAGCACAAGTTCCTTTGTATTTTTCGGTTTAAAATAGATTAAAAGAAAATATATAGCAACAAAGTCTGCTTTAGCACTATCGACGACCAAAGTAAAAAAAGTGGATGTTCACTGGATTCGGACTAGCTGACAAGCGAGACTGAAGTGCCCAAAATAGTGGATAATCTACGCCTACCCTATCCTACGCCTAAAACCAAACACCACTTTATACTAACCGTTATGAATTTTAACACAAACACTTGCTATGAAACAATACCCAAAAGAAAATGCTTATACCTGTGGAAAAAGTTCGCCAAAATACTCCCAGTGTTGAAAACTTGAGTGCTTTGACCAGAAACGGCCTCTCGGGATCTCTTGAGAAGTTTTCTTAAACCAGTGATCACACACACTTGAAGACTCTAGAATCCAGATCTAAAAAGTATAAAAATTATATATCAACATAAAAGAAACAATAATTCTTTAAATATCAATATAACTGTTTATGTAAAAATACTAACCTTGAAACACAAAAGAAATCCAGATAAAGTATATGACGGAATAAAGTTTGGGTTTTTTTGCAAGGCTTTCATGTGCGAATCTTGATTATTTGAGTGCAAATTTCTGATGGAAGCATATAACTCACGCTAGATGTATTCACCCCAATTAAAAGCGTTCCACTCATCCAGATTCTCAACCATTCTAAGGAAAACATCATCAACAGCTGATTTTAGCTCATGACCCATAAATATCACTTCCAAAGATAAAATTAGACAAACTCGTATAGAGTCTTCATCGGACAACTTGGAAAAAAGCTCTTCATCCTCAATCAGTCCTAAAAGGTCTATGATCTTAACATACTCCCCTATCTTTTCAGGGAATACTCGATCACGAAAACTGATGTCACCCTCCCTAAACTTACGGAAGCTAAATGTCCCAAATTTAAAGCCGGTAATGAGACAAAATTCACGACGACCAAAATGTAGGGTATGTCCGTTCACATTATAAATGAGTGGCAAATCATAGTGATGACTATCAGAGAACTTTTGCTTCTGTATCATATAATGTATGATACCTTCCTCGTTGTCAACATAAGTTAAATCCAACCAACGACCAAAGCATGTGGAACGAAATAATTCACTACGATCAATTCCTAGCCTATCCTTAATCAGAAGGAAATAATGGAGCTTGCTCCTAGCGTGCACCGTAGCGTGATACTCCTAAATCACATAAGTATTAGAAAAACGGTCAAAAGTTTGTCATATAAAATCGATGGAACAACAAACTCTATTCATTTACCCTTTTTTATGTAAAGAGTTCTTATTTTTCAACTCACTTCACAAGAAAGTTAGTTCATGACACACTTAGCTATAAAACAAGAGACACAACCTAATCAATAATTGTAATCCTACTTAGCTGAAATGACAGTATCAGTGATGTCTCAAAGAGATATATGTTGAGAATAAACCATACTTATATCGACCAAACAGAGTGTTATACAAATGAGCTATAATATTCCTCAAACAAATGATGCAGTCACACTTAACTTCTAAAGATGAGATCTCTACAAACGAATTAAGTTAAGCCAATTTCTAGACTTAAAAAATGGAGACCAGCAGGGATTTTAACACCACATTGAAAGTAAATAACAAAAGTACTCACTACAAGCAGCGCTAAAAATGGAGACCAGCTGGGAATTAGTACTCACTACTAAACCGCGAACAATCTTACCTTAGAGTGATGATAGCCCTAAAAACTTCGTTGACTATCCAAGGCAAATCTTACACTAATTCAAAAAAAATTATTTACAAAATAATATTTACCAATCATTCTATTAACCAATCAATTAAATTAAAAAAAATTATTTACCAATCAATTAAATTTAAAAAAAAATTTAACAACTTCATTCTATTAAAAACCTTAATCAGTATAAAGAAAAAACATTATAAAGAAAAATCACTCTATTCAATCAAGTATAAAGAAAAATAAAATTGTAAATTAGTCATTAAACCTTAATCATGAATCTATTAAAACAATAATCAATTAATCAATAATCAATTAATCATGAATCAATTAGTTAAGAAACGAGTGGATGAGATTATGAAAAAAAAAATACCAAAGGAATCATGATAGAAAAATGAATTCAAAAACATATAATCTGGGTCTAATATAATCAAGTATAATTCAAGTATAATTCACATATAAACATTTAAAAAAAAGGACAGAAGTACGATCACACAAGATTTAAGAAAAAAAATTAATGTTCCTTCCCTAGAAAAAAAGTACTTTTGGTTGATCAAAAGTGGTTGATCAGCCGTCAGTTGATCAGTAGGTGGGGACAGGTGTAGGTCAAACCTCGGGAAAAAATATTAATAAAAAAGTACTGTGGTTGATCAAAAGTGGTTGATCAGCCGTCAGTTGATCAGTAGGTGGGGACAGGTGTAGGTCAAACCTTGAAAGAAGATATTAATAAAATAAAAGAAAATGGGTTGATTAGATGGACACGTGTCACACAGCAAACTTAGTTGATCAGATTATCAAAAGTACATGTCTTATTTTGGAAGAAAAAAAAACTTGTCCTACTTGGGACAACACCATGTCCTTTTTGTTCCTTTTTGTACTTAGCCCTATTTTTTAAGATGTTGTATAAACGTTGTGTAATGGGCCGGGGTAATGTGGATTTTTTTAATAGTTTCTAAGATTAAATGTCTTAAATTCATAAACACTTAAACTTTATCCTCCGCCTCCATCAAGACTCTCCTTGGATATGTATTTGTAGACAATGACAGACGCAGGATATTGGATAGTGGGGGGTAATTTTTATTTTTTTGACAATAACAAGATAAAAAAATTAAAATTCGAATAAAAAATCGAGTATTTTAACTTAAAAATGGAAGATTTCACGTTTTTAGAGTGTTAAATGTCGAAATTCAATATGTGAGTGTGGGACAATTTACGCTTTTAGTGGGGGGCATTCAAAAAAATATCGAAAAATTACACTGTAATCTTGTCTTTTTGGTCGAACTATAGGAAGCGACGCCATCCCATACCCAATATATGCATCCGCCCCTGTTTGTAGATATCAGCTTGCACAACTCCCTAACTCACGGTTATTGAAACATTTTTGTATATGAAAAGAATGTTATTTTACAGTATTAATGAAAGGAAAGGCTCTATATATATACCCCTCAAAAGCAACTAACTACCTTACATGAAAATAGCAACCCTCTACTATCAATTCTACACAATGTGCATATGCACAAAACTCGGTCTAAACAAACTAGTTCACACATTATCTTTTACCATTTGTTTTATTCAAATAAAGTAGTAAAACTAGTCAATCAAGATTAAACCAACAGTATTGCCGTAAGATATGCATTGCGTGAAAAGTTGCCTATGATCCCTTCTGCCATTGTCATCTCTATGGTCAGAATCTTCGCCGCTGTTGCTAAAATACAGTCACTGTTGTCATAATTGACTAGGCTTTCAGTCTATAAATTCATGTACATTTTTGTTATAAAAGTTGATGTAGATTTTGTTATAAAATCTGGTGTAGATTTTGGTATAAAGTTTTTATTATATTATTTTTGTGATAAAAGAAAGAAAAAAAAAAGACTCTCCTCGGATAGTCGGATGGTCGGCTTCGGCCGACTGTCTAAAATTCTAAATCTCTTTTTTTTTTTTTTTCTCTCAATGCTTTGGGTTTTGATTTTAGATTTGTTGAATTTAGATCGGGTTCTTTTAGAGGTGTTAGATTTTTATCTTTTATGTATGTTTTTATGTACTTTATGTACTTTGCTCTAAGCTACGCACGTGCATACCCTCTTCGATCTCATAGCAGTATAAAAAAGTTAGAATTGAAGTGATACGTAGCCATTTTACCTTCGGTGCACACCCTACGAAATACCAAGAAAATAGTGGTGCACACATCACACCTATGATTTCTCAGATGAACAAAACCAATGTTTTAAAACCCGGGTCTTAGATTGACCCGGTCGAGTCGTCGGGTCCGGGTCAACCCGGGTCGAACCGGGTCAACCCGGGTTAACCCGGTTTTTTTTAAAAAAAAAAAATATTTTTTTAATAATTACAAAATTATACTTATAAAAACTACAAAAACTTATGTATATTAAAAATATAAATTGTTTACCAACCAATATAACATGTAAAAATAAAATTTCTTCGTAAATACGTAAATTTAAAAAAAAAAAATCAAAAAAACCCCGAAAAATTCAAAACCCGGCCGGGTCTTGAGAACCGGGTTGACCCGGGTCACCCCAAACCCGCCGGGTCAAGCCAGGTTTTGAAAATATGAAACCCGGGTCAATATGACCCGTTTTTTTCGGCCGGAACCGGTTCAACCGGTTGACCCGGCCGGGTCGACCCGGGTCTGAAAACATTGAACAAAACCATCAAAAACAAGTTTTAGAAAAGCACTTGTTTTAGAGTAGTATATGTGGTATCACAAGTTCACAACTAGGGGTGTCGAAAAAGTCAGATCTGACCCGAACCCGAATAAGCATATTTGAGATAGGGTCACTCGGGTCTAAAAATGTATTCAGATCAATTCGGATTGACCTGAATTGACCCGAGTTCTAATTATGCTCGGGTTTGGGTTTATAGTTTTTAGTCTTGACCCGAACCCGACTTGACCCGACTCAAATTACACTTTTTACATAGTATTATAGCTTAAATGAGCCACTTTTTACACTTTTTTCCTTATATTCGAGTTGATCCGAACTCAGTTAACCCGACCCGAATTGACCCGAACCCGAATGACCCGAGTCCTAATTAGGTTCGGTTTCGGGTATGATTTTTTTGAGTCTTGACCTGACTTGACTTGACCCAAACCCGATTAACCCGACCCGATTCCCACCCCTAATCACAAGAAAGAAAATGAAGAATAAGGATAAAGTCAAAACAAAAGTATAAGTTACCATTTACCACCACACAAATTAAATACTACTTGTAGACATGCTTTTTTAATTTACATAATTTTATCTACATTTAAAAAAGATATTTAATGTTGTACGAGTATTAGCATTATTTCTTTCTGTGATGTTAGATTGTACCTCACTTAAATTAATGGGAAAAAGACGAATATAATCAAAATTAGTTTTTTATAATTAAAGGTTAGTCAAGTGAAAAGATTTTGACAGATTTGATCATACATAATTAAAAATTGCGTAAATCTTGTAAATAGAAATCCTATATCCAAAACCCTAATTAGGGATTGTGTAAGGATCGAATTATAGATCGTTACAAGATAATAACCAAAATCACATGAAACTCTAATTAGGGTTTATGTAACAGTCGAACCACAAGGGAAACCAAACAAGGACTAAAATCATGATAAGAGTATCAAGGAGTTTCTATGAAGGAAAACCTAACCTAGTTGACTGGAGATCCCAAGGTCTGAGTTTAATAGGACAACCTAATCATAAACATGTGGGGAAAGTCACGTCAATGTGGAGGAGTTACTTAATACAGTGATTTTCCTAGTTCATTCCAATAACAATGTGACTTGTTGACATGTTAAACAATGGCTTAATGATTCAAGATGAAACCATAAAGCATAATAATCGAAATGAAATCGCAAAACATATGTTTTTAATGATTGAAGCTGAAATCGCAAAACATATGTTTTTAATGATTCAAGATGAAATCACCTATGTGAGAGAAAAATGGTGTCGCTTCGAAAGAAAATGTGGGAGGCTCAATTCCTAAGAGCTCTTGCAGAACCAGGTTAGTGTTCATGACCATAACGAACACGTCTATGAGGGCTTGATAAGGTCAAGGATAGTCTTGTGTGAGTGTGTATTACATAAACAAATGTTGAGTTCAAGGACATCGTGTCTACTCATATCTAAGAGACTAAGTGCATCTCACAAGGTAAGGTTCAAAGGGTCACACCTACATATCCTATGCACGACTTAACCGCATAAATTTTGTCGAAACTTTCGTGTGTTTTTTACCGATCACCATTCAAAGGATTGTTGGATTATTGTATATGTGAATAAGATATCGTGAAATTTTATATCCTTTTATTTTAATAATTGATTTAAACTTTGGAAATAAGTTTACAGAATCATAAAATATATCGTTTGTTTTTAAACATCAATAAAATATGTTTAAAGAAATAAAATATATCGAAATTAGTTTAATATCTGAGTGATAATCTGCCCTGGTGACCAAGACAAATTTTCATTATAAATTAAACTCATTCACATTAAGTTTTAGAATAGAAATTACAGCTCCATTGCAACCGAATTCCAGCAGTCTCTTCGATCAGAAACATGCAAGTTTTTTGTGATCTTTGAGGCAGTTTTGTTAAGTCCAACACTACAACTTACTGTTTCGATTGTTGTACCCTGGGGAACAGACGTCGAATCTGTTTTAAGGGAAGCGTGTAAAACACGTGCCTCAGCTCTTTATTGCTAATCGTGTCAAACACGTGGTTCTACTCGTGAGTGCATCCTTGCTGACGATCTAGTAAGTCTTTTATCAGTTTATTGTTTTCTTTAATTATCGTTTATAATTATACGTGTCTGTTATTTATTTTTTGTTATTTTAATAATATTGTTTTTGATTTTATAAATAAAAGTGTACATGTTCCCTACAGTTGATGCAGGTCGCTAGAGAATGTTGATGGAGCATGAGTTGAATCTTCTTTTAAACGCTAGTCATAGATGCATTTATTAAACTACAATGCAAAATGATTCGTAAGGGGGTCAACTTATAAAAAACTCCGAATAAATTTGAAATTTTATATTACAATCTTTTCGTTATAAGGGGTCACATGACCCTTGTGACCCCTTTTATCTTTTCCACTTATCCTAAACGACCTATATGTATATATGAGCCTTTAAAATAAAGAGACCTTAAGATCTCGAAAGCCAAAAACATTTGCTCTTTTAACTTTACATTTGAGGGAGACATTGGATTCGAGTCTGTTTTGTATCGTGTCATGTAACATTTTTTACACCTATGTCACCCATGCTTATCACGGCCCAAAAACCAAAACAAAAGAAAAACGATTCAATCCGAAAATCAAATCGACAAAAACACCCACTGAACCAACGACCGTACAAAGATCTGTTCGAACTTGTTTTTTCGTCAAGTCAAACAAGCACATTGACTGATTTTACTGAAAATCGAATATGAATAAAAAGTAAACCGAATGTTTAATCTAACCAATCCGGTTCAAGCCAGTTTGTCATTTCAGCTTGATCTTTGATCCATTTTGCTCGAACCAGTTCAAGCAAAACCGTAATCAAACCAACCTTACTTCGTTCGGTTTTCCACTTTATATATTTATAGTTTCGGTTACAGTTTAACTTAGTCCAAAACAAAAAAAAAACAAAACATGTTCATTTCGGATCGAGTTTTATTTAGATCACTTTAATCTGGTTCTTAAACTAGGTTGGATCAGTTGGTTAGGGTCGTTTTCTAGTTTTGATAGAAGTGAACAAAGTCTCTCGGCAAATGTATGATTGTTTACGTCCTAATCTCCCATACACTATTTTAAACGGTATTAAAACTCATAACTCGTGAAAGAAATCTAATCGGACTCTTAATTTATAATTTTTTCAATTTTGATTTTCGATTCGGTTCGGTTCGGTTTTCGACTGATGTACCATCCTACAAAACTCATTAAAAAGGACTACTTAGTACTAGTACTTCACTTCCATCATCATCATCATCAACCACCAATGGCAGGCACCACCACCACCACAAACCACAAAAACCCACCGCCCCACCCGTCAACCCGCCGCCAAAACCTCCTATCCCTCATCTCCACCGCCGCCTCCGCCACGGCAGCCGCCCACACTTTCCTGACAACCAACGACTTGACCCTCCACCCATCACAAACACTGACACTTGAACAAAACATCTCACAAGTCTCTTTGTCAATTTCCAACTTTTTGTCGCTTATTCATCACCCTATTGCCTTTGCTATACCCCGTCCTCCCCCTCCTCCGCCTTGTTGGTTTTCGAGGTTTATGGCGAGTGGCGAAAATGAAAATGAGAGTGAGCCTTTGTTTTCTGAGGCTTTTCGGATGAAAAGATCCAATTTTTCTTACTTGGTATTTGTTTGAATTTATGATACTTTATCATTTTTGTATATGTTTGTTGTTGTTACCTTATTTGCGTTAGTTTAGGCGCGATTAGATTATCATGGTTAGAGCACTAGGTGTCCGGGGAGCCATAGTCTCGTGCAGAGGCGGAGCCAGAGCATTAAGTTTTCTAGTGCACAAATTTTTTGAAACTAGTATTTATACATAATTTTTGGAACGGGTTCATTTTGAAGAAATCAAGATTTTTAGCTAATATATACACTACGCGAGAAAATTCCATCGGGTTCTCGTGCCCCTGGTCTCGTGTAAAAGTGATGACACGTTAGCTTTTTCCCTGTAACTCATGTAACTCAGAAATATAACTTAACCGAAAAACAATCCTCCTCCTTCTTGGTTTTCAAGCTTGATGGCGAATGGAGAAGTTGATGGAAATGAGATTGACCCTTTGTTTTCGAGGCTTTTCGGATGAAAAGATAGAATTTTTCATACTTGGTATTTGTTCAAATTTATAATACTTTCTGTTGGACGAATAAATTTAATTGTTTTGGCACAAATTTAGATAGAATGAGGCCTTATAGTGATTTCCCTTTTTGTATATGTTTATAGTTACCTTATTTGCGTTAGTATAGGCGTGATTAGATTATCATAGTTAGAGCAATAGGTGTGGGGGGAGCCATAGTGGGGGGCGAATAAAAAACTGATACACATGTTTAGGCGCGTAATAGATAGAATGAGGCCTTATAGTGATTTCCCTTTTTGTATATGTTTATAGTTACCTTATTTGTATTAGTATTGGTGCGATTATATCAACCTAGTTAGAGCACTAGGTGTTGGGCGAATCTCGTGTAAAAGTTATGTCACGCAAGCTTTTTCCCCTATAAGTTAACTAAAAAACACTCCTCCCCCTTCATGGTTTTCAAGATTTATGACTAATGAGATTGACCCTTTGTTTTGTGAAGCACTGAAGCTTTACGGATGAAAAGATCTAATTTTTCGTACTTGGTATTTGTTCAAATTTATAAATTAGGACACTTTCCTTTTTGTATATATTTTATTGGTACCTTATTTTTTTATCGGGTTCTTGTGCAACCGGGAATCCCCTAGCTCCGCCCCTGGTCTCGTGTAAAAGTGATGTCATGTCAGCTATTTCCCCTATAACTTATGTAACTCAGAAACTATAACTTAACCCAAAAATACTCTTTCAAGATTCATGACTAAGGGACAAGGTCGTTACTTGCACAAGGTCGTTATCTAAGCTTTTTTCTTGTCATACAGGCTTTTGGAAGCTTTAATAGACCGTAAACCTCCATAAGCCTAAGCCATTTGAAATGGGCTTATGGGGGCTTATAGAGTTATAGTTAGTCAAGTTACTTAAAAACCCTTCAAAATATAGCGGATTATTACGTAATCTGGATTTAATTTAATGTATTTTTATGCGATATTACATTAATAAGCTTCAACTCCCAACTACTTTACCAAACAACTATATAAAATTATAAGCTCTAGCTTCCAGCTTATAATATAAGCTTTAGCGTTTAGCCCCAGTTTCAGCCCATTTCGCCAAACATACCCTTATGGATTTGGATACAATGAGGCCTCATAATGATTTTCCTTGTATATGTTTATTGTTACCTTATTTGCATTAGTATATGCACGATGAGCTTATTTTAGTTAGTGAGGTAAAACTACAAAGTTAGAGGCCTACTTTTTTCGGCTAAAAGATCCAAATAAATTTTCCACCAATAAAACACCCGGCACACAGGTTTAAGGTTTAGGCACAAAGTTAGTTGTATTATTGCGATCATTTCTCTTGTTATACTCCATAAGTCCTTAAACAAGTGTCAAACTTTACTATTTTAGTTTGTTTCAAAATAAGTATCCACTTCTGCATTATATCCGATCAAAAAAACATTAAAAAAAGGAGGACATTTGATTGGTTAAGAATGGAATATTTGTACTTTCGTAAAATATCTGCCACCACTAAAGTATGAGACTTGTTAAGGACGGAGAGAGTATGTATGTTTATTGCTACCTTATTGCATTAGTTTAGGCCCATTTTCCCTTTTTATGTCTAAATATGCATGACATCATGTTAGGTTGCAGCCAAGGGTATGTTTATAAATAATAAGCTTATAAGCCCATGCTTGATGTCCGGGATAGCTAAGGATATGTTTGGCAAGGAGGTTTATAAGAGCGTCTAGGAGCATTTAGAATTGAAAGCTAGATTGGCAAGGAGCGTTTAGGGGGGTTATAATACGCTACTTGAAGAACTGTTTCCTTTTACGTCATTTTCCACTCTTTAATCCCAAATATAACTACGTTTCAAACATTTATATAAAACAAACAACTGCAGCTTGCTAACTGTTGCTCGATCTTCCAAACATAACCTTGCTATACAGTATTAACATAAGCTAATAACCCCCTATATTTAACAAACAGTCCCTTAAAAGTTTCTCTTTAAATTCTACAGGTGTCACTTTTGAATAATTCTTGTTTACAATCTTTGTCGGTCCCACCTACTACCGCGGTAGCCGCTGCTGTGTTTCGTCTTGCTCAGGGTGCGCCGTTTAATGCTGTTGCTAGAAGGTTTGATCTGGATACACCAACTGCTTGTAGGGTCTTTTATGTTGTGTGTAAAGCCATTATTGATAACTTAAGTCATTTGTTTGAGTTAAGAAGTGATTTGGAGCGAATAAGTGTCGGTTTTGGCTGGATGTCATTGCCAAATTGTTGCGGGGTTTTGGGTGTTGAAAGTTTTAGTGTAAAGGGCAATTTATTTGGTGAAAATGGGTCGGTTATGGTTCAGGCATTAGTTGATTCCGAATGCAGGTTTTTAGATGTTTCTGCTGGTTGGCCAAGTACTATGAAACCAGAACTTGTGTTACGTCAATCAGACTTGTTTTCTTCTGTGGAGGAAACTAGGGAGTTGCTAAATGGGGCGATGTATCAGTTGAATGATGGGACGGATATCCCACAGTACATTTTGGGGGAGTCTTGTTTTCCGCTTTTGCATTGGTTAATTACACCTTATAAAAAGCCGTGTCTTGATAGTGATGATGGTGGTGGCGAGGGTGATGACGGTGGAATGAAGGCAGCGTTTAATTCAGTGCATAGTAGAGGGATGGAGTTGGTTGATACGGCATTTGGTAGATTGAAAGCGAGGTGGAAGATATTGGCGAAGGAGTGGAAGGAGGAATCTATCGAGTCATTTCCTTATGTTGTGGTGGCGTGTTGCTTGTTACATAATTTTTTGATCAAGTCTAATGAGGAGTTTCCTGATGAAGATTCGGAATATATGAGGAATCATGGTCTTTCTGAGTATGAAGGGGAGGGGGATGAGATAGGTGAGAGGATTAGAAGTGCTATTGCTGCAGACTTATGTCGGGTACGTTTAGTTTGCTTTTAAACTGCACCACATTGAGTATTCTTTACGTCTTTCTGCTCTGTGTTAGACATATATATTTTGGTATCTATGAACATAGAACTTTTAAAGAAATATATTCTTCGTTTAGGAATTAAAGAGTTATGAGCTATTATCAATAAATAGGTCCCGAATATGTGATTCTAAGAAGCTCAGTTGTTAGGTTGTGCCTCTATCATAAGCAATGTGAGTTTTATTCTCCTGACAGAGAAAAGATAAGTCGGTAAATCATCTATAAGTATATGTTTTTCTAAAAAAAAGTTATATTATTACCTATTAGTATCTAACCTATCTCTTGTAGCAAAAGGATAACAGTTTGTTGCAACTTTCTTTTTGTGTTCAGACAAGACTTGAATGGTTAAACGGAGTAAATTTTGCGCGCTCTGTCAAATAAGCCACAAAAAAGGAGCTTATTCTGAAATAAGCTTATCCAAACACTAAAATGGGATTTGTTTTAGAATAGAAGCAAAATAAGCCCCGTAAATAAGCTTAAACAAACACCCCCAAAGAAGATCGCATATAAGAGTTGTAATACTGTAATAGTACTCTCTATGCCACAAAAAATTGCAATAGTTTTATACAAGGTAGTCAAAAGCGGAAAAAATTGCTTAAGCAAAGAAGCGAGGCATTTTGCACTAAAGTGATTTGATTCCAAAGAAGCGCTCTCCTTTTTGTTATAGCGACTAGTTTTTAAATATCTGACTAACTAAGTATTTTAGCCATCCCTAATCTTCTAAATTAGGTTTATTTGAATAAAATTCTATCAAAAATAAAGATTTAAGATAATCATGTTTCCATTTAGTCATTGTTTTCACCTTTTCATATTAGACACTATCATACGCACAAAGGATAAAAAGTTCACTCAGGCGCTCACTTTTTGTCGCCTCTCGCCTTAGGGAAGGCATGTCGCTTTGAGGTCGCTTTTGCCTTTAACTACCTTGATTTTATATTTCATAAAATCTAAGCAAAATCACCTCTTTGGTCATTACATCTTGTCAGATTAAATAATGGTATATAATCGGCTATAAAAAGATTGTGTATAGTTTAATACACCACTTAAGCCAGAATCCAACATCATAAGTTTCTTGGGGTGTGAGAGAATACTAATGTTACACGTGGGAACAGCCGCAATATGCATTAAACGTAAATAGTAAATATTAAGTGCATCACTCTACTGCAAAAGCTTTCCCAAATATGACGAGTAGATATCTTAAGCTAAGATTAAGATAACTGGGTGAGAATAATTTGCGATGTGTGGTTTATGTGTAAGTCTATTATAATAAGAGGCTAACCTCAACAAAACCAATTATAGGTCCCTTTCAAATCCTTAAAAATATTGGAAACTGATATTTTATTATCTAAAACTTCGATTCTTTGCACTAGTCCCAGTGAAACAGGATAACAGTTTTGTATCGTAGAATCGTATAACTTCGATTGCATTGAAAAACCTCACTTGACTTCAAATTTGGGACACACCTTAATTCACCATGCATTTTTTCTCCATTGTAAGGTAATGCAAAGGTTTTATTTTTAGAAGTTTCTTGCCTGACATTTATTGTATGATATCTGGAAACCGAATAGTGAGTCCTTTGTGTGAGTCATCATAATTTAATCTTTAATAAACGTGAACTAAGAATTTATGCTACGTTTGTTTGATAATTTCAGTGGGAAGACTGTTGACTTCTATCAGCGCAGACAAGGTATGATATTACTATGTAATTATTCAGAATTTTATTTTATTAAATGGTATGCTTTTAATGATGATAAAGCGTTTACTGTCCAGGAAGTCTTGGAAGCTGTGTTGCTGCTACCTGGGACAATTGGAGATGAAAGTTGTCCATAGAATCGTTGTTTAGGGCCTCTAAATTTTGTGGGTACCCTTAGAAGGGTTTTCAAATTTGGTAAGAAAATGCTTGTCAAGTTTGTTAGTACAGAAACGGATGGTTTGTTGGATATTAAATGTAGAATCAAAATTAGAAATGTCTTTCTGGTATTGTTTGGCGTTCATTAAAATCATAGGTTTAAGATCTCGTTCTGAAAACGGATGTCTCTTGATCATGTAGAGCCAGAAGCTTTTCTTGATAAAGGTGCATTTGTTTTACTTCTAGGTGAAAATAGAATTTGGGTGAGAAACTACAGTTATAGGGGCAGTTTTAACCCGATAATGGAGTAAGCGGGTTAAATAGGTTATACATCGTCTTTAACAGGTCAAGCAGGTAGAATTCCAAAATTTTGGTTAAAAGGGAAACGGGTTGAAAGTACCAAAATTTGAAATTAGGTTTACAGATCACTTACAAGTAGATAGTACTTTATTATCTTAAGAAAAGAAGTGTCTGCGGGAACCATTTGGACTTCCAGAAACAATGGTTGACCTATTAGACAACCCGTATGGCTTGCCCATTTCAGCAATCATACCATAGTAACTTCAGCCTTAATTTAGGTTGGGGGACACCCATACGCATGTCCTAAACCTGTCCGGGAACTTGTTGGGTCAAGTTTTTTTGTTAATGTGACGCTCGGTTGACTATTGAAACAGATGTATTTCCGCTTGTCATTTTGCGGGTTTTGGTAGTACACTTCAGCTTACTCGTCTCTGCCTATTTAGACATATTGGTATCACAGTATCGGCCTATACTCTCGACCATAAAGGACATGAGCCGGATCGACTAGTTCAATGGGTCTTGTAATATTTCTGTTTCTTTTTGTTTGACTAATTCATGTCTTAAAAGCTGAAAGAGTAGGTTACTGAAACGGGTTAGTCGGCACCCAAAAGGATGCACGGAGGTATGAGCTAGATTAGCAGACTTCTTAAAAGATTTATGTGTCACTTCACCTGCATACACTTGGTTATCTTTATTATATCCCGGACGTGAGTCGTGAGATGTTACCGTTGTGTGAGGGATCGTTTTTTATCTTGAAGTGTTTCTTAAGTATTGTCGAACTTAACATCTAGGTTTACGAATAAATATTTATAAGGTTTACGTCTGCCGAAAGAGGAAACTGTGCTCGTTCTTCTCTTGACCGGCTAATGCACAGTCGCACGGGGATGACCTAACCTCACACAAAAACACCTTTCTTTTTAAAAGGTTGACGTGCTCATTTCAACATAGTTTGCACCAAATATGATCATTTTACTAATGGTTTCGCTAACCAATGCTCATTGAGCTGAGATTAGTGGGCAATAAATGAACACTAGCTTCTAAATTAACGTTAAAATGCATTAAATACATATTAAATTTATAAAATTTATGTTCATTTATTGTCTATTAACCTCTGTCAAGTGAACATTAGTTAACAAAACGCTCTTACTAATGGTCACCTCTGAATGATCAAGACCTAACTTGTATTAACATGAAATTGAAGTTATGAAAAATTAGTTGTTAAGCAAATGTCGACAAAAAGTGTGATTTGGACAAGAAAAGTGTAAATTCATTGTAAAACCATGGATGGATACAAAGCTGCTAGATTTGGGGTACAGCTGCTGCCCATGGAATTAAATGAGGTCCCACCACACCATGTTTGCACATCAAATCATATTTTTCTATATCATGTGGGCTGTCCTTGCTGGACCTACTTGTATCATCAAGCCCATCTGCCAACTGTTCAGGACACTTCTACCCTTTTCGTCTTTTCTAGTGCCTTTTTTATGCATTTAAAAAGTAAAAAGAGTAAGATAGACACTGATATGAGTCATATTGAAACATCAGCGTCATAGTTTCTCTCTTCTATTTTTTACCTTCACTTCTTCTCACAATTTACTCTTATTAATACGGAACTCTCATCAAACCAAACATTAAACAAATACATTTTATAAAAATATATATCACAAAATAACATACTCACACTCACAATCAAATTAAATATTCAGTCACTCAACGATGCCCCAAAAGTGAATAGATCACCTTAGCTTATTTGCTTAATCCTTACGCGTGAGGTTTTATGCATTTAACAATATTAGCCCGGGAGTTCAAAAAACCCTCGCTCACTGAAAAATATAGTCTAACAAGAACACAATGATATTGAACAACTTGTTGGCACCCGCTATTGCTCACTTTACAAATACTCCCTCCGTCCCATAATAAGTGTCCAGTTTGACTTTTTCAAAGTCTTTTTTATCTTATTTTGATCGTAAATATTTTTATTTGTGTTATACAATACTTGATGAAAATTATACCAATGAAAATACATTTTAAAATCGTATCTATCCATATAACTTTCATCAAGTATTACGTAACACAAATACAATTATCTATGGTCAAAGTTCAAGAACAAAGACTTAGAATATTTCATAGTGGACACTTAATATGGGACGGAGGTAGTAATAATTTTGATGAACCTTTTTTGACTTAAAGAGATCAAAGACCTTCTGATTTAGTGGTATGAAGATTTTATCTTCTTAAGCAAAATCTCAAGTTCGAGTCTTGTCTAAGGTGATAAGGGTTTCCTCCCACGTGTATAAGGAGAAATGTGTCATTGCCTTCTGGGTTGAACGCTGGTTGTGTGGGCTCACTACTTCTTCTGGGCTAGAAGTAAGGATAAGCATTTCGACCCGAATCTCGAATTCGAACCCGAACCGTACCCGGGACCGTACCGATTCTCGATACCCGAATCTCGTTCGGTACGATACCGAGACTACCAAATAAGGTGAAAAATTGGGACCACTAATTCGGTATGGGACTGGTACCAAATCGGGAAATTATCAAAAAATGGGAAAATCCCGATTTCCTGGTACTGGTACCGATACCCGTACCGGTACCAATATCCGAATCCCGTTCGGTATGGGATCGGTACATAACTTTTTAGATCAGGAAAAAATCAAGAGCAAAGGACCTGTCGTCTGTGATCAATCCTTGTGATTTGATATCCAGAACGAGCTTCTTTATTCGCTTGAATTCGAAACCATAGAGATCGATCTTGATTTTGGGGATCTTACCTTATCTTTTTCGTTTCGCCCTAACTGTTCATTATCTCTTGAATAACGTGAGATTTCTGTTCGATTATCAGTCATGATTCCTGATCGTTAGTATCAAGGGTTCGATGTAGTTGCAGAATTAGGGTTTGATCTTCGGATTAGATCCTAATTGGTGTGATATTCATCCTTTATACCCTCGTTTTTGGCTATCTAATTGGTATTTTGTTCTGGATCTCTCTTTATTTTGGTTGATTTGTTCTTTAGGAGTTACGATTAGGGTTAGGTTCCGAATCGTTTTTTCAATTTTTAGGGTTAACTGTTCATTTTTATTCTGTTATCATGGGAAGATCTTACTCCCTGGAGGATGATGTAATGCGGATTGCTAAGTCTGTGTTTGTTACGAATTCCCAGATTCATTCAATTCTCGTGATCTTTGGAATTTGTGTCAATCATATGGTAAGGTTGTAGTTGTTTTTATTCCGTATCGTAAGACTCAAGCTGGTAAACGGTACGCGTTTGTTCGGTTCATTAAGGTGGATAATTTTGTTAGATTGATTGAGAATTTACGTACTCTTTGGGTGGGAAGGTTTCATATTCATGCTAATGATGTGCGTTACGAGCGACCTAGGCATCGTCTCATACACCAGCTCATAAACCAGTCTATACTCCCCGTCCTCAAACGAGTCATAAAGCATCATATGCTAATGTGGTGACTAAACCGAAGGACACTAATAGATTTGTTGTACTTGCTAAACCGGCTGTAGTTCTCGATGACAAGTGTGGTTTTGAGGGTGATCTTTCGAGGCATGTCCTTGGAAACTCAAGGATTTTATTTCTATCCGTTCATTAAAGCTGATCTTGGTTAAGGAGGGTTTTCAAATCAAGAATTTATCTTATGCTGGAGGGTTTTAGGTCATGATTGAATTGGATAATTAGGAGACTAGGACCGAATTTTTGAATCATTTTGGTGTTAAGTCCTGGTTTGAGGAGCTTTCAGAAGCTTATGCTGATTTTATTAGCAACGAACGCATTGTGTGGGTAGACATAGAAGGGATCCAACTTAGGGTATGGTCATCCAATACGTTTGCTAGATTTGGTAAAAAATGGGGGCAGGTTATGGACATTGAGGAAAATATGGGTTCGTTATTCTCGTGTAAACGCTTATGTATTAAAACATCGCTGCCCAATAATATCTTGGAATCGTTCAAGGTTATCTTCAAAGGTAATATTTTTATGGTTCGAGCCAAGGAATTATTCACGTGGTCGCCTACTTTTGCTAATGTCAATGATTGTGAGTATGAGTCGGATGAGGAACTTCATGTTGAGAAGAATTTGGGTGATATGGATAATAGTGATGATGAAAATGTTCTTCATCATAACGATGGGGATGTGAATGATGAGGTTATTTCTGAAACACTTTACGATAACGGTTTTGATCAGAATAATTTACAAAATGAGGGAGATAAGGAAGTACAAGCCGAGGTATCCAAGTCTGAAGAAGTTCTACCTAATATGACTCAAAAATCTGAGGACCCTTTTGGATTATATGATACACTTAATCAGCTTCCTGTCCCAAATGTTAATTCGGTTTCAAGTTCATCCAGGCCTCATCCTCTAGGTTACACATATGAACATGCAGATCAGGATAACGTGGACACTAGCGATAGAGTGGCGACTCCCATTCATCAACCTAAGTCTGTGGTTCAAGATTCTAATGAATTCTCCTCTAGTGTTCCGTATCGTGTTACACCTAAAGGAGGGTCTATGCTTGATATGTTAGATGATTTGATTAAGGTTGGCCAATCGATGGGGTATGAGATGGAAGGATGTTCCAAGGATTTCGAACGCATTATTAGTTGAAAAGGAGTTGATGAGGGTTTTCCATGAAGATCCTTTCTCTTAACATTCAAGGTCTAGGCCACAAGACCAAAAAAACGTGGATTAAGGAGCTTAATTTTAAACATAGGATTAATTTTGTATCTTTGCAAGAGACGAAGATGGAGAACATTTCAGATATGGAAATCAGACTTATGTGGGGAAATTCAAAATTTTAGTATGTTCATAATGAGGCGCTTGGGAGTTCAGGTGGTATACTTTGTATATGGGAACAATCTGTTTTTATTAAAAGCCATGTTTCGATCTCAGATAATTTCGTTGCTGTTTACAGGACCTGGCTTCCTACTAGTACTAAACTTCTCTTTATATCGATATATGCCCCACAATCTTACACTCTCAAAAGGATTTTATGGGAGTGTATCACCTCTTTGATTAATCGTTGGAATGGAGAGACCATAGCGATGGGAGACTTCAATGCGGTCCGTCATGTTGATGAGCGGTTTGGTTCGGTTTTTAATACTCGGTGTGCTCGTGACTTCAATCAGTTCATTTCAGCTTCTGGCCTTATTGATGTGAAGATTAGGGTTATTCTTTTACTTGGTTTCTGCCGTCATCATCTAAAATGAGTAAGTTGGATAGATTTTTAATTTCTAATGGAATTCTTTCGACATTTCCTAGTTTGGCAGCTGTTTGCCTGGATCGTCATCTTTCTGATCATAGACCGGTCATTCTTAAGGAGTTATCTGCTGATTATGGTCCGTAACCGTTTCGCATTTATCACTATTGGTTTTCTTATGAGGGTTTTGACTCTATAGTGGAAAAGGCATGGAGATCATTTTCGCACAATGATTCTGATAAGTTCATTCGGTTCAAAAAGAAGCTCCAAGACCTGAAAAAATGTATTCGACAGTGGGTTCGTCATCAGAATTTGCATAAGAAGGAGACGAAGGTTTCGTTGTTATAACAGCTAGCTGATATTGATTCTAAACTTGATAGTGGGCTCAAATCTGACGAGTTACTTCTAAGCAGGTTAGATATCTCACGAAAGTTACATAATATTACTCATTCGGAATCTTTAGAGGCGGCCCAAAAGGCTAAAGTTAAATGGGCCATCGAGGGGGATGAAAACACTAAATTCTTTCATGGGATTATTAATAAGAAACGTATGCAAAGTGCTATTCGGGGTATTTTCAATAATAGGGTTTGGAGTTCCGATTCGTCCACTGTCAAAGAAGCGTTTGTCTCCCAGTTTGATTCGCGTTTTAAACAACCTTCTCCTGCTCGTTTTACGCTTAATATGAGTTTTAATAATCATCTTTCGGATGATCAGGTGGAGGATTTGGAAAAACATATGACGCCGGATGAGATCAAAACTGCTGTTTGGGATTGTGGTAATAATAAGTCCCCTGGTCCTGATGGTTTCACTTTTGAATTTTTTAAACATTTTTGGTACCTAATCGGACCTGACTTGGTTGTAGCAGTTCAGTATTTATTTAAGAATGAGACGTTTCCTAGGGGATGTAATTCTTCCTTCATTGCTTTAATCCCTAAAGTGCCAGATGCCAAATTTGTCTCGGATTTTAGACCTATCAGTCTTGTTGGAAGTATCTATAAAGTCATTACTAAAGTGCTTGCTAATCCGCTCAGTGGTGTTATTTCAGATCTGGTTTCCAATACTCAATCAGCTTTCATCAAGAACCGACAAATTCTTGATGGTCCTTTTATTATTAATGGGGTTATATCTTGGTGTAAACGAAAGAGGAAGCAATCTCTTCTTTTCAAAGTCGATTTTCCTAAGGATTATGATTCCGTTAGATGGGATTTTCTTTTAGAAGTCCTGCACGCATTCGGTTTTGGGCTAAGATGGTGTTCTTGGATCACGGGTATTCTTTCTTCTAATATGTCTTCGATTATAATTAATGGTAGTCCTACGTGTGAGTTTCCTATTAGTTGTGGTCTCAAACAAGGTGATCCTTTGGCTCCAATTCTTTTTATCTTAGTTATGGAATCACTTCATCTTTCGGTTATAAGGGCAATAAATGATGGTATTTTTAATGGGCTTCAGATTCAAAATCAGTTCGTGTTATCTCATTTATTCTACGCGGATGATGTTATTTTTCTTGGTGAATGGTCTGAGGTCAATTTGAATAACCTCATAAAAATCCTTAAATGCTTTCACCTTGCGTCGGGTTTAAAGATTAATATTCAAAAGAGCCAATTGATGGGTATTGGGGTTCATGAGGAGTTAGTAAATTTTGGTGCGTCTTCCATTGGTTGTGCCGTTTTATCCACTCCGTTCAGATATTTGGGAGTAGATGTAGGCGGTAGTATGTCAAGGAAGTCTATGTGGAACGGGGTTATTCAGAAAGTCCAATCGAGATTATCTAGATGGAAAGAAAATACCCTTTCAGTGGGTGGTAGATTGACGCTTTTGAAAGCTGTTCTTTGTGCCACTCATCTTTACACGATGTCTATTTATAAGGCGCCTTCAGGGGTTTTACATAGCCTCGAGAAACTTAGAAGTAAAATTTTTTGTAGGTACCAAACATTCGGTTAGGAAGATGTCTTGGATTGCATGGGATCAGGCTCTAGCTTCAAAAGATCATGGAGGATTAGGGGTCTCTAGTTTGTTCTCCTTGAACCGTGCTTTACTTCTCAAATGGACGTGGCGGTTTATCTCTAATGATGGGTCTCTTTGGTGTCGTTTTATTCATGCTGTTTATGGTAGTTCGATCAAGAATCACAGGCCATACTCTTCTTCCTGCTGGAGCTCAATTATCCGTGAGGTTCGTGTTTTGGAGACCAAGGGTTTTAAGTTATTTTCTCACTGTAAAATTCGAGTTGGAGATGGCTCCAATACTAGATTCTGGTTTGATCCCTGGATCTCTGATATTCCCTTATGTGATCTATATCCTCATGTGTTTGCTCTTGAAGTTGTCAAAGATGTTTTGGTTTCTGCTCAGCTTAACAACCCGTCTTTAAGTGATTCCCTTCGAAGACAAGTTCGAGATGGAGTTGAGAAACAAAAATGGGATGAGTTCCTTCTTGCTATGGATTCGGTTTGCTTGCCATCTGCTGGTGACAGATGAATTTTTGATTTAAATGGTCAAGGTATGTTTTCTGTTAAAGATATTCGCTTAGCCCTCGACAAATTGTTGCTCCCTAGGTCAACTGCGGTTACACGTTGGGTGAAGCAGGTTCCTATTAAAGTTAATGTGTTTGTTTGGAGGGCTCGTCGTGATCGTCTTCCAACTCGCCTTAACCTTAGTAATAGAGGCGTTAATGTGACTTCAGTTGGTTGTTCTATATGCGGGTTGGAGTCTGAAGACGCGAGTCACCTTTTCTTTGGGTGTTCGCTTGCTAAAGACTTGTTAGGTTTAATCTGTTGCTGGTGGGACGTTCCTCGGCCTAGTCTCGCGTCCTTTCATCAGTGGGACGAATGGATGCTCTCTATTCGTATGTCGGTTAAGATCAAAGTTATGCTTGAGGGAGTTTTCTTTACCGCGTGGTGGCTTATTTGGTCTTTCCGTAACAAGCTTTTATTTGATGATTCTCCTCCAAGAAGGGATTGGATTTTCAATGATGTTATTTCTTTCTCATATAATTGGTGTGCTTATAGATGTCTTAGAGTTATTACCAAGGATTGTTGGTTTAAGAATTCTTATTTGATTTCCTTGTAATGTTTTGTCTACCATCTTGTTAGTCTTTTAATAAAATTGTTGTTCAAAAAAAAAAGAAAAATAAAGAGCACTAAATCGATACAGATTCAAAACAAGGTTAGTATCGAGCTTATCCTTATAAACCATGCAGCCATAATTATCGTTAAAAAAATTAACGTGAGCACAATCGGAGACCCACTAATACTTTGCCCACAAAATTTCCCCACGAACACACGGGTTTTTATGTACAAGGCTACAAGCATATGCTACCAAAATTTTAAATTTAAATTTTAACAATATGTTACATGGCTAAAATGCATGTACATGTTCATATGAGTATGCCGGCAACAATATCTAAGAGTTTGTTTATTGTGCATTTTATAAAGAATGGTTGTATTTGATTTGCAACAAGAAACTAATTAGGATACAGCTTTCAAAATATTAAAAATCTATGACCCATTATTCTCATAGACAAACTTAACTTGAACTCTTGAAGTGTGACCGATTTTTTTAAAAGAGAGCTTTTATTTGGTTTAAATTTGTGTAACGATGGATTCAAATTTTATAAATTAGTCGGTCAATATGTAAATAACTATGATTACTAGAAAAAACTTAGTTTGAAGTCATTTAAATAACATGCAACTAATTAGCTTTTTATATCTAGGTTTAACAAATCTTCATATCATATTAGATCAGTTACCTAGCTGAGTAGAGAGGCAAAGTTACTAATCTTCAACCCATTGTACTAAAGGTGACCATTTGAACCGTAAGACTGAACTGGATCGGATCGGACCGACCTAAACTAAACCGAAAAATTTCGGTCCGGTCCTTGGTCTGGGGTTTTGAACCATTTCGGTCTTTGGTCCGGTTAGTCTAGTTTAGTTCGGTTCAATTTTATCAAAAACTCATCGATTATGTCTAATCGAATCAGGCCGAATCAAAAACTGAACTGGACCGGACTATTTCGGTCCAATCTCGATTCGAGGTTTTAGACCATTTCGATCCGGACCCGTTACTCAGCCCTACATTGTACATTAAATCTTATCAAGTAGTTTGCAAACCTTATCACAATTGTGTCACCATAGCCAATCTCTATTGACTATTTCTACATAAATGATTGTTTGCAATTTGCAGTAGCTAGAGGATAATTTGACCATGAACAATTATGATGATGATGATGGGGGCAAAAGGGCAAAAAGAGCTATAGAGGTCACCCCACAAGTTTGAAAAATCTTATCTTAAACTTGAATGTGGCTCCATGCTATTGTTGGAGCAACTTACTATGAGATAGTGATGGAGACCATTCCTGTTTCAACTTTTTTCTCAACAAACAAAGACGTTCACGGTTCATCATCTGGCATGATCCACCACATTTGGCTGTTTATAACCTAATATATATCCATAAAATTTTAAGTTTTTCATTTTATGTAGTAATAAATGGGATGAGTAGTAGACTTCACTTCTCATCTATGGTTGTCATCAGGGGAGGAGCTAGGGAGTTTTTCGGAGATGCACGAGAATCTGATAAAATTTTGTCACATAATGTATATATTTGTTAAAAATCTCTATTTTTTGAAATAAACATGATCCTAAAATTATGTATTATATAAATACTCGTATTAAAAAATTTACACATCCAATGAATTTATAGTCTGACTCCCCCCAAGTTGTCACCATTTTTAACACACCTAATGTAACCAAGAACATGTATTCAAAATGACTAGATAGCTGTAAATTTGTGTATTTTTGCTAAAAAAAAATTTAAATTTTGAAACTAAATTAAATAGCAGACATAATGGAACAAAAGCAGAAGACAACACTATAAGGGGGTGTTTCTTTTTCTTGTTGTGCCTCTTAGTGGAAAGAGTTGTGGGCCTAAATCCCTTTCAACCACTTGTTCCATACTCACATAAAACACTCCCTCTTCCCACTAAGAGCCTAATTAAGAGGCTTATATAACACCCTTTAAAAAAGTAAACAAGCCCTAAGTCTATAACGATAATTAAAATTAAGCAGTATAATTGTGGCACAAAGTTCGTGTTTAACACGATATTTTTAGAATAAATTTGCCGTCTGTTTGTCATGGTAAAACGTTCAAAGTTGTAAAGTTGGACTTGACAAACTTGCTTGAAAAGTTGTGGAAGACTTGTGTGGTTCTGATCCAAAAAACTGCTAAAATTTTGACTTAAAAACTAATGTTTTAAATTATCATACTGATGGGATGGCCAAATTCAAGTGGGTGGCAGGAGATGTGGAGGAGTTTTTAGTAGGGATCGACAAACCATATATTAGGAGGGGAATGGATCCATTGGGAGGGGTGGTTGTGGATGAGGTCCTTCTTGATCGTGTGTTCTCCTTACCTATCACGACAGTTAAGAGCATCCCTCATAGTTGTCGGATGGCGTTTTCTCATGCTTTAGCTGCTGCTCTAGGTAAGGTGGCGGCAATGCCGACATCTATTGAGGCGTGGGTTAAACTATTGTTATTACCACGGTGCACGTTGCGTGTTTTCAGGCCTTCTAACAGCCAGGAGGGCAGGTCGGGCAACAGGAAGTCACTGCAATGTCGTAGTATTCAACGAGCATTGGCAGCTTGGGGTGGGGATGGTTTTATTGAACTCATTCAATCGCTTTTTGCTCAACCTTTAAGAGTAGAACGAGGGAAGGATGACCGTGTATTTGGATCAGATAGCTCGCCTGTGGGCACCAATGTTAAACAATGTCTGAGGAAAGTATCAGACGGGCACTTCACTGCTGCTGTTAAGATTTTATGCTCTTTAGGGGTGGCACCTTTCGGTACAGATACTTTGACAGCGTTGTTGGCTAAGCACCCCATATTGCCCCCGCCCGTTATGCCTGGTCCATTGCCTTCGGAGCCTCCTCTTGTTGTGGATGTTGATAGCATTCTGGGGTGCATTCAATCTTTCCCGAAGGGGACGTCTTGTAGGCGGGACGGATTGAGAGCACAACACATTTTAGATGCATTTTGTGGTGAGGGGTCGGCGATAGCTGTTAAGTTACTCAAGGATATATGTGCGGTGGTTAATTTATTATTGGAAGGGAGGTGTCCTAAGGTTTTGGCGGAGTTTGTGGCATCTGCACCCCTCACGCCGTTGCTCAAACCGGACAATGGGATCAGGCCTATTGCCGTGGGCGCGATTTGGAGAAGGTTGGCCTCTAAGGTAGCTATGAGGGGAGTTCGAAAAGAGATGTCTCAATACCTTGGGGATTTTCAGTTTGGGGTGGGAGTTCCCAGCGGGGCAGAGGCCATCCTCCACAGTGCGAATAGATTCTTAAATAAGTTTCACTCAGATGGGTCGTTGGCTATGCTTACTGTTGATTTCTCTAATGCCTTCAACTTGGTGGATCGTACTACCCTCCTACATGAGGTTCGGACACGATGCCCGTCTATTTCCTTATGGGTAGATTTTTTATATGGTCAGTCGGCGAGGTTATATGTGGGTGACGACCATATTTGGTCCACGACTGGAGTTCAACAGGGGGACCCTTTAGGGCCTCTTCTTTTTGCTTTAGTTTTGCACCCACTTGTTCATCAGATCAGAGATTGTTGTCAACTTCTTTTTCATGCTTGGTATTTGGATGATGGTACGATTATCGGAGACGCTAAAGAGGTTGCGAAATCCATAGACATAATCAGGACAGAGGGCCCCCGTCTGGGCCTTGAACTCAATATTAAGAAAACAGAAGTTTTTTGGCCATCATGCAATGGGGCGAAGGTGGAGGATGGGTTGTTTCCCTGTGATATTGGGAGACCGACGCTGGGTGTGAAACTCCTTGGAGGGGTGGTTAGCCGGGATACGGGGTTTATAAGTAGTATGGCTGCGAAAAGGGCATCCCGTGCGGTGGAACTAATGGGTCTTCTCCCCAATCTACGGGACCCTCAATCCGAGCTCCTTTTGCTCCGATCATGCATGAGTGTCGCCAAGCTGCTAATTGGTCTCAGAACGTGCCAACCTATGTATATAGGGGAAGCTGTTTCTATTTTTGACAATGGCCTTAGAAAGGCGATAGAGGCTATTGTTGTTTGCGGGGGGCCATTTTTTAGGGATTTTCAATGGAGACTAGCATCACTTCCCATCCGGTTTGGTGGGTTGGGTTTATGTTCGGCTAAGGATGTATCTACCTATGCTTTCGTAGCCTCGAGAGCACAATCTTGGAGTTTACAAGACCACATACTTCAGGGATGTGATATTGATGGGGTTGATTCTGACTATGGATATGCGTTGGATCAGGTGCGTATTTCCCTCCCTAATTTCGATCTTAGCGGTTTCTCTAACAAGGACACCGCCCCCCAAAAGCCCAGAATGTTTTGGCGTGTGCCCTATTTAGTGAAATTGTTAAGTGTTTGGGAGTGAGCTTTGATTTATCCCCTCGCCAAAAAGCTGTTGTTGATTGTCTTCGAGCTCCCGTGCTCAGAATTTCTTGTATGTTATCCCTATTAAGGGACTAGGCCAACATATGTCGGCTCTGGAGTACCAGACTATCCTTAAGTACCGGCTAATGATCCCTTTGTTCCCGGTGGATGAGCCGTGCCCAGTCTGCCGTAAGGTTTGTTTGGATTCTTTTGGTGAGCATGCAGTCCATTGCAAGGAGTTACCGGGTTTCAAATATAGGCATGATTTGGTGAGGGATGTTTTGTATGATATCCTTAAGCGAGCCGGAATTTCTTCTAGGAAGGAGGCCCCTGTGAACTTTCTGACAGACCCACTTGAAGGAAGGTCTACCTTACGGCCAGCTGATATACTTGTGTTTGGGTGGGCCGGGGGGAAACATGCTTGTGTGGATCTTACTGGAGTGTCCCCTCTTGTTGGGCTTAGGGACAATGGGTTTGTTGCAGGACAAGCTGCGTTGAAAGCGGAATCGAGCAAAGTTGCCAAACATGAGAAAGCCTGTTTAGAGAATCAACACGTCTTTATCCCTTTTGCTTTTGATACATTTGGTTTCTTAGCGCCGGGAGCAGTGGAGTTTTTGACAAGGGTTCAACGGGTTGTGCAAAGTAATTTTTCGACCCCTAAGACACATAACTTTATTTTTAGTAGGATTGGTTTCGCTATTCAAAAAGGGGTTGCGGCGCAGCTTGTTGCCCGTTTACCCGCCATCTTATTATAAAACTTTGTTTTTATTCTAATAAGTTTATGTTTTTGTCAGAAATAAAAGACATGCAAATATGTCATTCCTAAAACACATGTACATAAATTTTAATACATAAAACCGATTTCAGTAAATATTATGTAGAATTTGTATGTAGTGAAGTTTTGAAGTTGCATTTGTGTTCGCAGGTCGCACAAACTTGACAAGTTCAAAAGCTTCCAACAATAGTACACTAGTGATAGAGACTCGTCGAAAGTTAATACGTCTTCGCCCTTCGGTCATGTGTTGGTGACTAGATGAGCTAAATCGAGTCGATGTACATGCTTGCTTTTATGTTTTCGTGTTTACTACTCCCTGAACGACGAACGACAAGTAGACAACGTTAACGTGTTTCGGCAAATGGTAGTATCCTCGCCAAGAATTGGTACTAAATATGGTATTGTTCGACAATGTCTTCAAATATATGTTAAAGTGTCAGTTAGCATTGCTTTTTCTTTCTTTCTTAAAGCTAATTCAACCACCATCGATCAGTTCATCATATTGTTACTCTTTACTAAAGTGAGATTAAAATACTTCTAATTCTAACTTAGTGTTTACACAATCATAGAACAATACATGAGCGTGATTAAAGCTAAAGATCTATGTCATTTGATAGTAAAACATTATTGTAAAAATTATAATAGTCGAAAAACTATACGCGTCGGTTCACTTAAAAGAATGCATGGAACAAGGTCCTTAGAACACACGGTATGGCCGTATGGGGGTGCCATACGATCGGTTATAGCTTTATAGCGCCATCCTATAACATGCGACTAATCCCAATTATTAGTTATATGGTTCGACGTCAAATTCGCCAGCCAAGCCATCGAGCTTTTTTTCCCTTAAAGTAGCAACCTGCGTGCTGTAAAAGAAAATATTTTTGGCTGTTTTATACTACGTTGTAGTAATTGCCACAGTTTGTGTGTCATTTTAAATAAGTTTGTAAATAAATGATGCTCCATGCAAACAGGGACAGAATTAGGAGTTAAAACGAACAAATTTTAACGAATTTATAATAATATAAATAATATTTTAAACAATGTTTTTAATGACTAAATTTTTTAAAAAATTTAACAATATACAATAAAAATTATGAAATAAGACCCACCCTAATTGCGTCCCTGGATGCAAGTATAGGTGATATCCCGAGCAAGAAGTATATTTTCATATAAAATTTACATCTGCCAGTATACATATGAATGTCACTAGATTGTTGTCTACCAGATCTTAGACATTTTTAATTGTTGTAAATGTAATTGTTTAATCCTTCCTATTCATATTTAACCATTTTCTTGGTGTCATATCATTGTTAACCATTGTTTTTGTATTGTTATCTGTGGATGCTTATTGCTTACTCTTTGTAAGTAAAAAGATATTCCTAGCTAGGTAAACAATCTGTTGTCTACTTTGAAATAATCCGATGATCAAGAAAATAAACTGCTCCTTAACCCAGATCAGTAGTTGTTTACTATACTGCCGTGGACTTAGGATTTTAAAAGAGGTGTTGCATAAAAAAATTGTTAACCCAACTTGAATTACATCGTAAAAAATAGAGTAACATAAAAATTTTTGAGTGTTAGACGTACCAATAATATGACAATTTTTAAAAAAAATTACATTTCGTGACTTTAAATTGGGTGCAACCCATGTCACATCTGACATTCTGTGTGGCTCCGTCAATACTAGTTTACTAAAATTGTTTGGCTTGCTAACTTGAACACTTGGACACATTTTTTTAGCACCTTTTTTATTTTTATTTAATTTTTTACTCGATAAAACAAGCCAACTAATCTTAAGAAGATTATCTCTTTAAATAATCAAAATCGTCATAAATAAACCCTCTGTGACTATCTTTAATCATATGCATAGTGATGTTTGAATCCTTTAACACTTTTATAATATACGTTTTCAAGTTTTCTTTTATGGGGTAAAAATGATAGGTAAAGTAAGAAATGATAAAAAATTTAAAGAAGGATGAAAATTATTGTATTTAAAGTTAGCAAGTTAAAATAAAAGAAAGAAACTAGAAATTAGTGTCTCATGGACTCAGGTCGTGTTGTGTGAGTTATTTTTTTTATAAAATAAAGTTTTTTTATTTTTCTTTAGAAGAAGAGGTGTGGTGGAGAATCGGTACTTGCCGGTTTGAGGTGGCATTTTTGTCGATGCTCACCGGTTCTCACCACGACATTGTTTTCTCGCTATTCTTTGATTGCTTGTCACATTTTTATGAAGAGAGAAGAAAATATTATACGAGCGTTTGTTTGTATTAGTGAATTTGATAAGTAAAAAAGTATTTTTATGAGTTGGTTTGGTGTAAAAATAATAAAATCAAAATTGAAAAGATTTTTGTTTTTGACCACATTCCTTGCTTTTACTAATTGCCATTTGGCACAATTTGTGTGTCTATCTTATACTCCATCCGTCCTATATTAATAGTGTCCATATTACTATTTTAGGACGTCCCAAATTAATAGTCTAGTCCAAAAATAGATAAGAAATTTAGATTAAGTTTACCATATTACCCTCACTTGAGGGTATTATTACAAACAATAAAGAAGTTGTAAATTAAATGGTTAAGAACAAAATTGTCATTGTGTAAAAAGTAAGAGAGAGAGAAAGTTGAAAAAATGATGCTTTTATTAATATGCGTGTTTTTAGTCGGTGGACTATTAATATGGGACGCAGGGAGTATAAATTTGTAAACAAGGGTTACCCAATGCAAGTATAGGTAAGATTCTGGTTCAAAAGCAAGAAGCATATTTTCATATAAAATTTACCTATGTCAGTATAGGTATGAGATTCCCTAATAGAAAGCAGCAATGAAATTCTCAAAGTCATTGGATTGTTGTCTACCAGATCTTAGGCATGTTAATTTTTGTACTTGTTTAATCCTCTAGATTTGTTTTTAAATCATTTTTAAGTGTTCATATAATTGTGGAACATTGTTTTTGTATTGTTAACTGTGGATGAATAACACGTCGAGATTCTTTTTAATATAAAATGTCCTGCCAAATTGTAATTAAGCTTTTTGTACCATTTCCTAATTTTCACCTATTGTTCCCCTCAAATTATTATTTCATGTTTTTGATTTTTTTTTTTACTTTTTATTTTTATAATTTTGTATTTGTTATAAAAACAATAAAATTTAAAATACGAAAAAAATAATAAAATTTTACAAGTTAAAAAAATTAATAAACAAAAAACGCACAACACTGAACTGTAAACAACATGCCAATAATGTGCCTTACAACTATCTGGATGTTATGGAAATTTAGAAATGCGTTTATTTTTAAGAACCAAGATGTGCGTAGAGAGTGCATAGTAGACTCGATTAAAGAGTGTGCTTATCTTTGGATTTGTAATCGCCGAAAAAAATGTGCGCATAGTTGGACACTTGGACAGAATGGTTAAGAACCCTACAATGGGATGTAATTTGCTAGCTTCTGGCTCGTTCTTAGTTTTTATTTTTTATTTTAATGACAGATTTAAATAAAACAACATGCCAATAATGAGTGTAATTTCGAAACCAGTGTACTAAATTTGTCTGCTTTGCTAATTTAGGAACATCTCGATAGAACTTGAAATTAGCAATTCTAGTGATTTAATGTTAAAAAAAATTGTTAACTTCTCGATAGTCACAACTCACAAGACTGGACAATGTCACCTTTATTTTATTTGGTTACGTTAGCTCTTTTTTTTCACATACAAACAACTTTTTTCATGTAAAAACGATCGTTTTTATAATACAAAATAATTTTTTTGTCCTCTTGTGTCTCACCAACTCGATCGCCTTCCTTACCCATTTTAAATCGATGATCGATTGTACTCGATCACTGCATCAAGACGACGAAGTTAAACAATTGGTTGATCGATTTTAATATAAATGTCTATCTTGTAAAATTTTAATATTACTTTACCCATATTCAAATTTACTTCAAGTTATGTCATTTAAACTTGTGAAGTTGAATGTTTTAAAAGAAGATCATCGAATTCAACATAATTAATCATGTTGTCTCACATAAAAATTAGTGCTTCATCTGACTCTAACCCTTCATGGTCATTTGCTTCTATCGTTGGCGATATTAAAGAGTAGGCGTCACAATTACATCTGTGATTCTGCGCTCCTCTTGGATTCCCCGTACATGTAATCAAGTAGCAAATAGAGTTGCACAGGTAGCTTTTAGTTGTGTCTCAAATTTTGTTTGGGATGCAAACTTTCCTTTAAAATTACCTCCGTAGTGAGGAGTGATCTTGTATAATCCTTTTGTCGCTGCACTCTTTCTTGTTGCATATATAAATCTTTATTTACTAAAAAAACTGAATATTATAACACTTTTATCCGGCTTGGTGATACGACCCGGTTAAGGGTTGTATCGGGATAGTAGCACCACTATAGCGTGTGCGGGCTCCTTAAGAAATAGAGAAGAGAAACTGAAAATGTTTATTAATTTATTTGATTAACTGCTTACAATGATAACAATGACATGATTTTTATAAACCATAATAATAAAACCCTAACCCTAAGATAGATACTAACGGCCCATTAATGATACGACAAAGATATATTTCATTTATTTACAAAATATGTGTTTTAAACAGTTTTATGTTTATTTTGGAATGTGTATCGTGTGGAATAATGTGTTTATGTTTGGCTTGTTTAACAAGCTAGTTTATTCGGTTATATATACCGAATGTGTCAGAATAATAAATCATTCAATCAAAGTAAAAGTTAAATAAATGTCTGGTCTTCTCATCTTTCGTTCTTAAGGAGCTAGCATCACGCTTGAAGAGGTGCCCTATCCCGATACACCCTAATCGGGTCGTATCAATTGGTGCTCTCGTTGAGAGCCCTCAATTCGTTGAGGGGTTTTGATTTAGGGTTCCAATAAAAAAAAGTATTGTTCATCGTGGTTACTGTTTGTAGAAACTAGAAGGGGGATGGGGGTTGAATAGTTTCTTATATTTACTTGTTAAAAGGTGGTTTTCAAAAATCCTTTTTCAAAACCTTAGGCTTGAGGAAATATGTGAAATCTTCTTATGCACAATATGAACAATGATAGTGTAACTAAACTAATACTAACAAAAATATATGCACAAAGAATAAAGAATGTAAAGAGTTAAGGGTAAAGAAAGATCAAACCGAACACCAAGGATTTATAGTGGTTCGGCAACGAAGCTCACTCCTCGTTCCTACTCCACTCCTCGAGTACTCCTTACTCGAGAGTTCACTACACAACAAGCTCCTTATGGTGGAGAAAACCGTACACGTCGCTTAACCAATTTCCGACTCTAAGCTAAAAGTCGAGCCCTAATCTTAGTACATACACAACTTCCATATAGACACAACTACTTGGATCTTCACAACTATGACACAACAACAAATGTATAAAATTAGATCTTCAATGGATCTTTGGTGGTGGACTCAACACTTCACAAGGATAGTGTTCTTCTCTTTGCACTTGGAGAGGAAGGGATGGAAGAACAAGATTCACTTCTTAAACAAGTAGTAATCAAACAAATGATCAAAGATTTGAGTGATTAAAGAAGAGTGTTTGAATCTGGAAATAGATGTGCAAAAGAGGTGATTTGAAAAGCTGAGAATGGTCCACTATTTATAGGACAAAAGGCCAACGGCTATATCTGCCCGCGGTTCCTTATCTTAGCCCGCGGTACCTTATCGATAAGGAACCGCCTAGGAGCTAAGGAACCTGGACTAGACTCCGCTCCCTTTTTGTCCTTTAGTGGTGGAGGTCATATCTGGTTTAAAAAATATCCTGATTGAATATTTCTAACCAAATAAGAATATGCCATTTTCAAATTTTCAAATAATTAATTTAATAAAACATTTTCTTAAAAAGAAAGTTTAATAAAAAACTTGTCACACTTAATAAAAGTGATTTTTAAGAAAAGATTAAATCACTTGATCACTTGATTAAGGTTAGTACTTGTTTATTCATACCTTAAGTGAAAATGGGTAAAATAAAAAAATACTTGAACTCAAGAATTCGTTTTTCGTTGTTTTCGTAATGCTTGTCTTTACATATTGTCGTAATCAAAACTAAGAGAGTCCGAAAAATGCAAGTAACGTTTTTAGGCATCATTGCATTAACAATCTCCCCCTTTTTTATTACGACAATACATAAACTCAATCACACAAAAAAACAAGATTTTCGAAGACGAGTTTATTCATTTCTCCTCCTTTGTCGAAGCAAAAAGGTTGCACAAGTCGGTGTTGGAGAGACGGACTTTGCAAAGACTCCCCTTGGTGCTTACTCCCCCTAGCTTGGGGCACCGAGGAATCGAGATATGGTGACAAGCTACATAGAAGGGTTAGTTGAACAAAAGAAACAACCAACAAGATATAGCAATAGGTCACAAAATAAAAGAGAAGAAAAAAAAAAGACAAAGATCCAAGATAGGTTACTAAAAAAACATCATACAAAGATGTATGGAAAAAGAAACAAGCCAAAAGCATAAATCTAATCCTAGTTATTCTAGAATTCTAAGATTTGCTTGAATTTGGTGTCTTGTGGATAAGCAATCAATGCTTATATGAAAGACAAGGTAATGGCGGAGGGTGGTGGTGGTGGCTTGTTGGAGATCTCATAATCATAGTGAAGAGGAGGCTTGATTAAGAGACTCTTGATGTAGCTCAACTCCTCATAGATGTGTGCCATAGCAAGATGTTGATATTGACAACAATGACAATATGTTCCATGGTGCATGACATTATCATGAGAAGGAGGAAGAACACTAAAGGGTGGTGGTGAAAGAAAAGATGTTCCACAATCAACATTCTTGGTAGGAGAGATGTGATTAAGAGTGTTCTTGGGTGAGTTTGGATTGTAATGGTTTTTAGGTGAGTTGGGATTGAAAGCAATTGGAGAAAATGGAGGAGATTCAAGGCTTTCATTGAGAGAATAAGACATTTTGAGATGTGAAGTATGGCAAAATGCTTATGGTTTAAATAGGGAAGGCTTAGGGTATTTTTGGGGTGGTCAAAGGATTTGAATCAAAGATTCTCAAAAATATTGGAGCAAATCTGGAGTTTCAGACAAAAACCCGAAAAAGGAAGGCACTGTAGGCGGTTCCTTATCACGACTGGCGGTACCTTATCACTAAGGCACCGCGTTTCACATATGGAACCGCCTGCAGAGGCTGTGTTTGGTGTTTGGAGGGAGATTTTTTAACAAATCTTATTTTTCTAGTCTAACTTATCATAGGGATATGCTTAAAAGCAAAGATAGACAAAGAAAACATATGTAAACTTACCAAATAGAGATTTGACCAAAATACATGGATTAAAAAAATCGATGTAGGAGGTGTGTAAGACAAGACCTTAAGTCATGACACAATGATCCTCCATGATTCTATCTTGTTCTTGCTATGTTTGAGAGAATCATACATATGAATTATGTAAGCTCTAGATTAATAGCGAGAACCTATGAAAAACGTTTTTAGATTGAATTAACAATGTCAAACGAATTTCTCGACCATTTTCGAAAGAGACTTTGAGAATTTTGTAAAGGAGAAGAGAGGGTTTTTCAAAAGGAGTTTGGAAGACTTAATGACTCAAAGTGGTAATAAAAAAAAGAAAACACACAAAAAGAAAAGAAGTTAATTAAGGAAGATGTTCCATTAATCCTAGACCTAGACGCAAGAAATTAAAAGGTTCCCTCTTAAGTGGCTTAGTGAAGATGTCGACTAAGTTGTCTTCGGAGGGTACCTTCTCAATTGAAATGTTCCCCTTTTGAACATTATCCCTAAGGAAATGGTGTCGAATTTCTATGTGTTTGGTTCGCGAATGTTGCACGGGATTCTTGCTAAGGTCTATAGCACCTTTATTATCGCACATGATGGGAACATCATTAAGAGAAATCCCGTAATCAACAAGCGCTTGCTTCATCCATAGAGCTTGTTGGCATGCTTTTCCGGCACTCACATACTCGGCTTCCGTGGTGGATATTGCAAGAGCGGTTTGTTTCTTGGAGAACCAAGAAGTTAAACAACAACCCATGAAGGTACAAACTCCACTAGTGCTTTTCCGGTCCACATAGTCTCCCGCATGATCCGAGTCCGCGTACACATTGGTTTCTACGCCGGTCCCTTTAGGATACCATAATCCTAAATGTATAGTGCCTTTAATGTATCGGAAGATACGCTTAACCGCTTCGAGATGAGAGGTTTTGGGAGCCTCTTGGAAGCGAGCACAAAGGCAAACACTAAACATGATATCCGGTCGACTTGCCGTTAGGTACAACAAAATACCAATCATACATCTATATTTGGTGTTGTCTACCGACTCACATTCATCATCTACGGTGAGTTTAGTATCCGAGGCCATTGGGGTCTTCATTGGTCTAGATTCTTCTAATCCAAATTTCTTTAGCATTTCTTTAGCATACTTAGATTGACTAAAGAAAATACCATCATCCATTTTTTTTAATTTGGAGTCCTAAAAAGAAGTTAAGTTCTCCCATCATACTCATTTCAAACTTATCATGCATGATTTTGGAAAAGTCATCACACAATTCTTGACAAGTTGAGCCAAATATAATGTCATCAACATATATTCGTACGATTATGAGGTGAGTACCTTTCTTCTTTATAAAGAGTGTATTGTCTACCATCCCTATGGTATACTCATGTTTAACAAGAAACGCTTTAAGTCTATCATACCAAGCTTTGGGTGCTTGTTTGAGACCATAAAGTGCCTTCTTAAGCTTGTAAACATGATCCGGTTTCTCAAAATCAATGAAGCCGGGAGGTTGAACCACATATACCTCCTCATTGATCAAACCATTAAGAAACGCACTCTTTACATCCATTTGTTGAAGCTTAAAGTCTAAGGCACAAGTGTAGGCTAAAAGGATTCTAATGGATTCTAATCTTGCTACCGGTGCATATGTCTCGTCATAATCAATCCCTTCTTGTTGATTATAGCCTTGAGCTACAAGTCTAGCCTTGTTACGAGACACAACACCATTTTCATCTAACTTATTCCTAAAGACCCATTTGGTTCCTATAATGGTAGAACTTCTAGGTGGAGGAACAAGTTCCCAAACATCATTGGCAACGAATTGATTCAGTTTTTCTTGCATCGCAATGACCCAACTTTCATCCGTCAAAGCTTATTTAACATTCTTTGGTTCAATCAAGGAGACGAAACAAAAGAAGTTGCTTTGGTTTCGGACTTGAGATCTTAGGGTCCTTTGATTTAAGTCACCAATGATATTATTGAGAGTATGATCCCTAGACTCCTTAATGTTTACTTCCTTTTTAACATTAAGGTCTTCAACTCCTATTTTTCTAACATCTTTGGCTTTAACTACTTCTAATTCATCTAAGTCATCATCAACCAATGGTGGTGTCTTGGTTGAAGGAGGGGTTTCATCAAAGGTTACGTTAAGTGATTCTTCAATAACCCCCGTGGTTCTATTTAGGACAATGTAGGCTTTGCTAGTTTGGGAATAACCTAAGAGAATACCTTCGTAAGACTTGGGGTCAAACTTGGTAAGGTAGTCTTTGGTGTTGAGGATAAAGCACTTGCTTCCAAACACCCTAAAGTATTCCAATGAGGGTTTCTTACCTTTAAGAATCTCATAGGGGGTCTTTCCTAGGAAAGGTCGAATAAGAATTCGGTTGAGAATATAAGTCGATGTGTCCACGGCATTGTACCAAAACTTTTGAGGCAAAGATTGCTCGTTTAACATCGTCCTACTCATCTCTTGGAGTGTCCTATTCTTCCTTTCAACTACCCCATTTTATTGTGGAGTGCGAGGAGCCGAGAAGTTATGGGTAATACCATGAGCTTTACAAAAGGCACCAAATTGCACTTCATTATCAAATTCCCTACCATGATCCGTCCTAATAGAGACAATTGGACATCCTAGTTGATTATGAATTCTTCGACTAAAGAATTCGAAGTGATCGAAAGCTTCATTCTTAGATGCCAAAAATCTAGTCCAAGTGAATCTAGAATAGTCATCAACTATAACTAGGGTATAAAGGTTACCTCCATAACTCCGTATGGCGAAAGGTCCAAAGAGATCCATATGTAGGAGCTCTAAGCAACGAGAGGTCGAAAATAAATTCTTGGCTATGTGACTTGAGTGAACTTGCTTTCCAACTTTGCAAGCATCACAAAAGTGACTATCAAACTTCATCTTGGGGAGGTGTCTTACCAACTCCTTAGAGACTAAAGATTGAATTAAGCGCATATTAGCGTGACCTAATCTCCTATGCCAAAGAGTAGAACTATCATCTATAGTCGCAAGACACATGTTGTCTTTTGACTTCTTATTGACCTTCATGACATAAAGCCCATACTTTCTAACACCTTTTCCAATGACTTTTCCATCTTTTACGATTTCAATGTCATGTTCCGAAAAGATGCCCTTACACTTATTGTCACAAATTTGACCTATACTTAAAAGGTTAAACCCTAAGTTATCTACGTGCTCAACATTTTCAATGGTCATAGAGTCAAGAGAAACCGTACCTTTGCCAATGATATTACCACGTAGACTACTTGCAAATGTTACGTTACCTCCATCATATGCATTGTAGTGCGAGAACAAACTTCGATTACCCGTCATGTGTTTAGAACTTCCACTATCCTTAATCCACTCGTCGGGCTCCAAATCAATTCCTAAGCATATCTAGGTAACAACAAACAAGATCAAACATTTGGTCCCCAATATCTCATGGGTCCAAAATTGTTAGTTCCAAACATTCCTTGCATTTGGTTGGGATGCATAAATGAAGGAGGGGTTCCCCATGGAGAACAAAATGGAGGAGGATAGTAATTCATATAACCATTTTGTTGTTCGTTATTTCTCCTGGGTGTATTTGATCTAGGTTTAGAATTATGATCATTTCTTCTAGGTGTTGGGGTTTTACTTCTAGAGCGTGAATTCTTTTGATTATCTCTTCTAGGCGTTGTCGTTCTACTTCTAGGCTTAGACTCATTCCGTACTCTTGGTGGAGTAGAAGATGGTCTTGATAAACTTCTATTTCCCATGAGAGGTTTACTTAATGGCTTGTAGAACTTATCAATAGCATTGTCGTCAAGTATGGGTAATTTTACCTTATTAACAATAAGATGCTTTGGTTTTTCACCTAACTTTGACTTTTCAGAAAGTTCAAGATTTTCACAAAACTCTTCTTCTGGCCGCGGTACCTTATCTATGGCGGCGGTTCCATAGTGATAAGGAACCGCCCCATACAATTTTGGACCGCGTACAGTGGGTGATTTTTGTGAAAATCTGACTTGTTTAGGTTCACTAGTTGAGGCTTCATTTGAGTTAAAACCTACACCAAGTCTTTCCTTTGAATGAACTTGTTTGTTTAACATATCATCAAGAGCACTAGTACCTTTCATGAACTTTTCCAATTTAATGGAGGTGATCTTGAGATTTTCATTCTCTAATCTAAGTTTCTCACAACTTAAGCAAACTAAATCAACTTCTTTATTTTTCTCAAGTTTTGCCAATTTCTCCCTAAGTTCATTGATCTCATTTTCAAGCTTAGTTTTGGTTGATTTTAAGGTTTTATTCTTTTCTATGAATTTAAGACTAAGTTTGTGTAAACTATCACCTTCAAATTCAATATCATCAAAGGTGGAGCTATCATTGTTATAATATTCAGTTTCGGAATGTACCTCTTTAGAAGTGTGAGCCATAAGACATTTCTCCTCTTTGGGGTTGTCATCATCATCTTCACCGCTATCGCTCCAAGAGCCACTAACGAACGCCGTGTGATTTTTATCACGAGAGGGCTTTGGACAATCACCAATGAAGTGATTTGGATCACCACATCTAAAGCAATTCCTATCACCTTTTTCGTTCTTGACAAACCGATTCTTTGAGAATGGTTTCTTGTCATTGTTGGGTTGCCTAACGTGTTGACCTCGTCTCTTGAAGAACTTCTTGAAATCTCTCACCGCCAATGCATACTCCTCGTCATCGCTATCCAAGGAACTATCATGGTCACTTTGTGCCTTCTTGGCTTTAAGTGCAAGAGATTTTCTTTCACTCTTGGTTTTCACTAATTCCGAGTCCTTCAAAATTATCATCTCATTAACCTTCAAGTTGCCTATGAGTTCATCGAGTGATAAAGTTGAGAGATCTTTCGATTCTTCAATCGCCCTGACTTTTGCTCTCCACTTTGGATGTAAAGCCCTTAGAAACTTCCTAACATTGTTCTTGCTAGAAAAACCTTCATCAAGTGCTTTTAGACTAGTAATAATGGTGTTAAACCTAGCAAATGCACTATCAATAGTTTCTTCTTCTAAGATGACAAATTGTTCATATCGTTGGACAAGAAGATCAATTTTGCTTTCTTTGACTTGGATATTACCTTGGTGGGTTACTAAAAGAGTGTTCCAAATATCTTTAGCGGTTTCACACATAAAAATCCTTTCATACTCGTTCTTAGGTAAAGCATTATAAATCACCATTTTAGCCTCATTATTTTTTGAAAGTTTCTTTTTAGTATCGTCATTAGCTTTGTCAAAAGTGACTAATTCTTTTGTTTTAGAAACTTCATTAAATTGATAGGGTAAAAATCACCATTGGTAATAACATGCCAAAGATCTAAATCTTTTGATTTCACATAAGTTTCAAATCTATTTTTCCAATAAATAAAACTATCGGTTTCAAAAAGTGGTGGTCTTTGCATAGATTGCCCTTCTAGGTATTTGTTGGAATCCATAGATCGATTCAAGTTTTAAAATACAATATACTTTAAAAATTCTTGAGCAACCCGCTCTGATACCAATTGTAGAAACTAGAAGGGGGGGGGGGGATTGAATAGTTTCTTATATTTACTTGTTAAAAGGTGGTTTTCAAAAATTCTTTTTCAAAAACTTAGGCTTGAGGAAATATGTGAAATCTTCTTATGCACAATATGAACAATGATAGTGTAACTAAACTAATACTAACAAAAATATATGCACAAAGAATAAAGAATGTAAAGAGTTAAGGGTAAAGAAAGATCAAACCGAACACCAAGGATTTATAGTGGTTCGGCAACGAAGCTCGCTCCTCGTTCCTACTTCACTCCTCGAGTACTCCTTACTCGAGAGTTCACTACACAACATGCTCCTTATGGTGGAGAAAACCGTACACGTCGCTTAACCAATTTCCGACTCTAAGCTAAAATTCGAGCCCTAATCGTAGCTACGACCAATCTACACAACTATACTTAGTACATACACAACTTCCAAATAGACACAACTACTTGGATCTTCTCAACTATGACACAACAACAAATGTATAAAATTAGATCTTCAATGGATCTTTGGTGGTGGACTCAACACTTCACAAGGATAGTGTTCTTCTCTTTGCACTTGGAGAGGAAGGGATGGAAGAACAAGATTCACTTCTTAAACAAGTAGTAATCAAACAAATGATCAAAGATTTGAGTGATTAAAGAAGAGTGTTTGAATCTGGAAATAGATGTGCAAAAGAGGTGAATTGAAAAGCTGAGAATGGTCCACTATTTATAGGACAAAGGGCCAACAGCTATATCTGCCCGCGGTTCCTTATCTTAGCCCGCGGTACCTTATCGATAAGGAACCGCCTAGGAGCTAAGGAACCTGGACTAGACTCCGCTCCCTTTTTGTCCTTTAGTGGTGGAGGTCATATCTCGTTTAAAAAATATCCTGATAGAATATTCCTAACCAAATAAGAATATGCCATTTTTAAATTTTCAAATAATTAATTTAATAAAACATTTTCTTAAAAAGAAAGTTTAATAAAAAACTTGTCACACTTAATAAAAAGTGAGTTTTAAGAAAAGATTAAATCACTTGATCACTTGATTAAGGTTAGTACTTGTTTATTCATACCTTAAGTGAAAATGGGTAAAATGAAAAATATTTGAACTCAAGAATTCGTTTTTCGTTGTTTTCGTAAATGCTTGTTTTTACATATTGTCGTAATCAATACTAAGAGAGTCCGAAAAATGCAAGTAACGTTTTTAGGCATCATTGCATTAACACTGTTCATCGCTGAATATTGTTCATCGCTGATACTGTTCATCGAAAGGCTACTGTTCACGGTGCTGTTCATCCGGGGGTACTGTTCATCCGAGAAAAAAAATATAAAAAAATATATTTTTTTATTGTTTTTCGATTTGTTATGGCATCGAGTAGCATCGATCGAGACACACTTTCTAAACTTCTGCAGATGGGTACCGTGGCCGAATATCAAAGTGAGTTTGTGATACTTGCAAATCGGGTAACGGGGATCTTTACAAACTTGCTAAAATGTTTTTATATCTCTGGCCTTAAAGTGTCGTTGCAACGAGAATTGTTGAGGTTAAGTCCTACAACTTTAGGAGAAGCTTTCTATTTAGCCTGTATCTCTGAGGCTCGTCTTGAGGCAATTGCATAAAAAGAAAAAGAAAAAGAGAAGGCTGTTGTTGGTGAAACTCAGCTTGTTCTTGTTGAATCACAACCTAATCTTAATGAATCGCAACGTGTGGTTGGTGAATTACAGCCTGTCATTGGTGAATCGCATCATGTTGTTTGTGAATCGCATCCTCCTATTTATGAATCCCAGCATGCTATTAATGAATTGCAACTTGTTGTGGGTGAATCACAATCTATTGGTGAATCGCGACCGATCAAAGGCACATGGTTTGTTTCGTCTGAATGGAAGAAGTGTAGAGCAAGAATGCATCCACTACTACTACTCGAGTCGGAGAATAAGTTGAAAAATAGAATTCAAATGTTTAGGAAACATTTCAAAATTTGGGACCCGGGAATCAAGAGTTCTTTCCAAGACATCACCTTGAGGGCAGGGTGAATTCGAATGAGTGGGGAATGATACGACAAAGATATCTTTCATTTATTTACAAAATATGTGTTTAGGACAGTTTTATGTTTATTTTGGAATGTGTATCGTGTGGAATAATGTGTTTATGTTTGGCTTGTTTAACAAGCTAGTTTATTCGATTATATATACCGAATGTGTCAGAATAATAAATCATTCAATCAAAGTAAAAGTTAAATAAATGTCTGGTCTTCTCATCTTTCATTCTTAAGGAGCTAGCATCACGCTTGAAGAGGTGCCCTATCCCGGTTAGTATCACCTTGGTGCTACTATCCCGGTTAAGGGTAGTATCAGGATAGTAGCACCACTATAACGTGTGCGGGCTCCTTAAGAAATAGAGAAGAGAAACGGAGAATGTTTATTGATTTATTTGATTGACTGCTTACAATGATAACAATGACATGGTATTTATAAACCATAATAATAAAACCCTAACCCTAAGATAGATACTAACGGCCCATTCGGCCCGACCCACACAACCCCCGGGTGTTTCATTCCACACTCCTTCGAATCCACCTTGCCCTCAAGGTGATGTCTTGAAAAGCACACTTGATTCCGGGATCTCATATCCTAATCATACCACAACCTCTCCTTTCACTCCCGCGGTTACCTTGCCTTCCGTGACCACAAGCAACGCCCTTTTTCCTCTTCCTCCTTCCGCTACCTTGGACATAACACAATACCCTTCTTTTGCCTACCGCTGTCCAGACCCTAATACTCCCCACACCTTCAAAATCCACCTTGCCCTCATGGTGATATGAAAAATACGCGGAGTCCGTCATCCATTCCCACGCCTTCCGTGACCACAAGCAACGCCCTTTTTCCTCTTCCTCATTCCGCTACCTTGGACATAACACAATACCCTTCTTTTTCCTACCGCTGTCCAGACCCTAATACTCCACACACCTTCAAAATCCACCTTGCCCTCAAGGTGATATGAAAAAATACGCGGAGTCCGACATCCATTCTCACGCCTTCAGTTGAACAAATTTGTGGATGCACCCATTATCCATGGACTTGTGAATATCACCTATACCAATTCTTTCCCATAACTGACGAACTCGCGAACTTTCATGAGCGACCAAAGAAGTAAACCCATTGTCCCCTAATTCCGCGTTTAGAAAACTCTCTTTATTTTCTAAAAATTGGCCAAACTCACTACAAACATTCATGCATTCCATATTACTCTGACCAATATCAAAAACACCGCCTAGTTCGCCACTAACCTCATCAACACCCATATCTATATCATCAGACAAGGACCCTTCTTGTATCACAGGTGAAACTTTTTCACTTGGCCATAATAGAACGGTATCTAGTTTCTCTTCAACATTCAGCCCTTTCCCTGCAATTGCCTCAAAACGCGTCTCCGTTATACGGGCTAAGGAAAAAGCTTCCCCTAAAGTTGTAGGGTCTGACCTTGAGAGTGCACATTGTAGGAGCGGTTTAAGACCACATATATAAAAATATATAAGTAAATCCGTAGACATCTCCGTAACTCTATCTGTAAGTATAACAAAGTTCCTCTCATAATCGGCCACCGTACCCTTCTACAAGAGCTTAGATAGCGTGTCCCAATCGTTGTTGCCGTGAATAGTCCATGATGAACAGTAACTCGATGAACAATGCACGATGGAATCTTAGATCGAAAACCCCCAACGAGTTGAGGGCTCTCAATGCAAGCACCAATTGATACGACCCGGTTTAGGGTTGTATCGGGATAGTAGCACCACTATAGCGTGTGCGGGCTCCTTAAGAAATAAAGAAGAGAAACTGAGAATGTTTATTGATTTATTTGATTGACTACTTACAATGATAACAATGACATGGTATTTATAAACCATAATAATAAAATATAACCCTAAGATAGATACTAACGGCCCATTCGGACCGACCCACACAACCCCGCGTGTATCACTTGGTGTTTATAAAGATTTTTATTTAATTTAATAACATAAAAATATCATAATTGAAAAAGAATAATTTTTATAATCAAAAGATTTACGAGATCATTTAAAATCATTTTTTCACTATTTTAATATTATGGAAAATATATGCTTCCTTGTAGAGCTACATTATCAACTTAATGCAATAATTAGTCACCAATAATTCCCATCAAATAGTATTGTTAAATATGTTGCTTGGATTCCAAATTCTGTTGAACATGGCCCCGTTTTGTGGCAAACATCCAACACATAATTATTTAAAACTAATACGAGTATTAAAGATACATGAACTTAATCACTCGAACAAAAGAACTTATAAAAACAAAATTTACGAAAAATTATGTAACTTCTTCGAGTCTAAACTAACTATTTGTATTTCAAATAGAAATGTGAATAACTAGTAAAACTTGTACCTATTCCTACTAGCTTTTAGATCATCTTTATGAACAATGAAGACCAACTAAGGCTGAAGGGAGGGGGTCAAACTCACGAGCCATTTTCATAAACTCACGCGTGATTTCTATTTTTCCGTATATCTATTTATGCGCGACTTACTCATTTCAGCTAAAATTCTACCTCAAATCCACCAGCGTGAGTTTCATATATGTAGGTCTGATGTGTTTTATTTTTTGGCTAGGTTTATTTTTGGGTGTTTTTGTGAGTAGGATGTGTTTAAATAATAAAAAAATAAGTATGAAAAGTAAGTGTGAGTGAGTTTGAGTGAATGTGATTACCCTCATGAGTGAGTTGTAGTAAGTTTGTTAAAAGCTGATGTGACGCTGATATAAAGATAAGTAAATTTTACACGACTCACCCAATCTAAAATCAAAAGCGAAGCTGGAGGGTTTTAGATCATCTTTATGTGAATAACTAGTAAAACTTGTACCTATTCCTAATAGCTTTTAGATCATCGTTATGAACAATTAAACCAACTAAAGTCGGGAGCGAAGTTAAAGGATTTTCGGAGATAGGACAGAAATCTGATGGTATTTTATCGCGTAATGTATAAATTTGCTAAAAATATTTATTTTTTTAATATAAACCCGATTTCAAAACTATATACTATATACTTAATCGTATTAAAAAATCTATACACTCGATAATTTTATATTCTGAATTCGGCCCTGACTAAAGTTATGCAATAACGACTACGTGATCGGATAAGCTCCAGTTTGGTTCGTCGTTATCTTATGTCTCTACATTTAAATTAGGTATCGAAAATGATGAGATTAATGTTGCTTAAAGCAAAATCTTTGTATAAACAACCAAAGAGACTTTGTATTATTTTAATCACATAGCATGGAGCCACATAAATATCTAATTTTCTTTCGAGACAAATGATTATGATAGTGCTAGTTGTTAAATTTAGTGTTGTATGAGAGTTATTAATCCTAATGTTAATTATACTATTATTAATAAACAATACGTTAATGACTATGAAAGTCTTGACTTTTGCAAATTTTGCCTTTTTTACTTTGTTCTTTCGTATTTCTTTTATTAGCAATGTACCTGCTATATGATTGGTGTGTGCAGAATTTTTAGTTAAGAAGCCTGATTATATAAAGAGTTTTGGAAAGTGTTTTCTTTGTAAGGCTAGGGGGAGTGGTGAAAAAAAACTCACCGCTACGTCAGCTCCACCTCAGCTTTCTCTTTCTTCTCACTAACTCACTCAAAACTTACTTTTCAAGGTTCTTAAGGAAAAAAAAAACTCACCACCACCTCACCCCCACCTCATATTTCCACTATCATTTTTTACTTTTTATTTATACATTTAATTAAAAACGATACACGTGGGTATATATAAACGATACACCGATTATTAAAAAACAAAAACTTTTATTAAAACATACATGGGAAATAGAAACATTACAAGGATACTAAAAACAACACATAAATAAGTAACAACGATACAGGGATAATTTAAACATGAGGAAAAAAAAGTGGAGAAGTTTTCACAACCTCCCAACAATGAAGATACTGAAACCGGACCCTATGCTCAACTTCAAATTCACGGAGGGTGTTATTCATAACCTCCTCATCAGTAGATTCGGGTCCCCGTGCACGCCTTGCGTTGTTGTAACATTGAATAAACTTACGCAGGGCACACGTGAGGCCTTTTCATTTCCATATTAGCCTATCGTGGGCTCGTTTCCTTGGATCATTTAAATTGACCCTTAATCAGTTGCAAAACCGCAGCCCAAAAAGTACGAGTATTTGTCCGGTTTGTCACGGTGTTTTCAGCAATCCAAATCCAAGCGCGACACAAAGCTACTTCTTCCTCGTCTGTCCATAGTACAGGCGCCATTTGTTTTGAGAAGTGAAAGAAGAAGTTGAATTATGTGTTTGAGAGGAAGAAGATGAATGATGATGAATTGTGAGAAAAAAAGAAGTAAAAAAGGGAGATTATATAGGGATAAATGAGATAAGAATTAAATTTTGTGGGTAAATGTGAAGGGTGAGTAACTCACCGTTGGTGGGTTTTTGACTGCATAGGTATCATAACTCACGCGTGGGTTTTTGAGGTGAGTTTGTGGTGTTTTTGGCAACCCATGCGTGGGTTTTTGTCATGTCAACCCCACGGGTGGGTTTTTTCTACCACTCCCCCCAGCCTAATATAGAGCTTTCATAATTAACTTTTTTTTACCGTTCAGAAACTTCGGAGGAGTGTTTTTTTATGATAGTCTTATGTGCGCGTTTTCATAAAGTCAAGCTAGATGTAAGAATAGTTTTAGTTGGGATAGTTAATTTCAACGCTTATATTTACTTTCTTTGTAACTTTTTCTAACTTCCTGCAAAAAAATTTTTATAATAAAAGTTACTGTTAAAAATAAATAAATATAAAAGACAAATAATCATAGTGATAAAAAATGCTTAATGTCAAAACTCGTAAAAAGTTGCTTGTAACATAAAAAGATAAGAATAAAATAAGATAATTAGGAATGACTTAACACTTTTTAATTCTTCTATTAGTTTCGCCTTGTTTTGATGAAACTATACATATTAGGAGAAAAATGGCACACTTTTAAGATGTTACTCGATATAACTTCTCTAAAGTTGAGATGACTAGCAATCGTGGGTTTTTTTCTTCTTAAAAGCAAACCGTCAATTTTTACCGTGATATGATTTTTATGGTGCGATTTTACGGTTTACGGTTTGATTTCCGTTCACCCTAGAATATAGCGTCTTTAAAGTTGAGATTACTAGTCATTTAAAGAGTTACGCAATTAGTACATGTAAGTTACTACGTAAGTACGTATAATTAACAAGATCGGTCTTTCTTGACCACTTCACAAACAAGAGGGCCAAGTTGGAGATCCCACTTGACTTCAGTAGTTGACAGCTAAGCTATATAGATTGACGGGTCATTTTATTTCGAATGTTGATCACCCAATATTAAAAAGTCGAAAATCACCACGATGAAAATCAAAATAATATCTGAATCTAAAATAAGCGAAATGACAAATAATGAGTCACGCACGTATTTGCATGTCTATATAAAAAGTAGACAATAAACAACTCCATCCATGTTCTCGTTAATAAGTATAACATTTTCTAAATTTAAAAGAATGAGGACGGTCCATAATATAGATTTTAATAATAACTGATCATGATTAAAATGTATTTATTAGTTGTTTGGTTTCTTTGTTATATTATAGAGAAAAGTTATTTTGGAGCCTTGTTTTTTGGTGGAAACCAAGGGACAAATCCCCACCCTTCATTTAGCTTTGATCTAAGGGTGGAGATTAATCTAAGATTTAATTGGTTAATCCTATTTTCTTGTCCCAATGTATATACCAGCTATTTTTTCCAACTAACTTTTATCACTCATTTTTCACACACACAATAACGTGCCCAATTCATCATTCCCAAATTCAAAATCAACTAATCAAACTCTAACCTAATTCAATTAATCAAATCGAAATCGAGAGAAGGTTGAAGCTTGCTAACTTAATCTGGGCCGACTAAGGAGCGTTCTGGTGGGTGGAGAATTTGGTCGGAGTTCCAATCGTTGGTTACGGTGATGATTGGAGGCGGTAACGTGGTGGCTGGAGGTCGCCGGTGGTCTGGTGGGTGGAGAATTTGGTTGGAGTTCCAATCGGTGGTTACGGTGATGATTGGAGGCGGTAACGTAGTGGCTGGAGGTCGCCGGTGGTGGGATACACTTTTATTGAGAATGGATTTCGTCATTGTGGTAACCTTTATGAAGCACGTGAGTTGTTGAGAAAAGTTGGTGAGGTAGACGGATGTTCACCGGATGTAGTGTCGCTACACGTTAACTGTGTAATATCATCAGTGATATTTTATCACCGGTGATACTTTTATTGTTTTTATCACTAGTGAAGTATCACTAGTAATAAACCAATAAAATATCACCTTACTGTGTAATATCATCAGTGATAATTTATCACCGGTGATATTTTTATTGTTTTATCACTAGTGAAGTATCACTAGTAATAAACCAATGAAATATCACGTTACTGTGTAATATCATCGATGATATTTTATCACCGGTGATATTTTTATTGTTTTATCACTAGTAATAAACCAATGAAATATCACGTTACTATATCACCGTTGATATTTTTATTGTTTTATCACAATAAACCAATAAAATATCACGTTACTGTGTAATATCACCGGTGATATATTATTGTTTTATCACTAGTGAAGTATCACTAATAATAAACCAATGAAATATCACGTTACTGTGTAATATCACCGGTGGTATTTTATCATCAGTGATATTTTTGTTGTTTTATCACTAGTAATAAACCAATGGTATTGGGATGGAAGGTGGGGTTGGTCTGAACTGCTGAGGGTGACCCATCTGCTGCTGCTATTGTGACTACCTACCTTCATCAGATTTCAAAGCACTTTCAACTTCAATTCTTCTTTTAGGCGTTTCATCAAACACCTTATCATCACCAATCAGCGTTATGAATCGGTTCGTTTTTAATTGATTTTTTTCAGGGATCGGTTGATTTAACCATCATCGGTAATATTTATGAATTGGTTGGTTTTGAATCTTTTTTTTCGAGATGGGTTGTGCTTCGATTGTTCCATTTATGTGTTTTTTTAAGATTTTGATCGGGTTTTTAAGGTTACGGTTTGATTTGATTTAAAGAGATAAATGAGAGCTTTTTGATTGTTTAGAGAGAGAGAGAGAGAGAACGTTTGATCTGGATCTGGATCTAAAAATGACTGTTGTTAAAACTTATTAAAGTATTCAGTTTCAGTCCCTTATAAGAAGTTTCAAAGTTTGGCAGTTTTAGCCCCTCCGTGTTTTTAATCATTTGATCTGGTCCTTGATAATGGATGGTCCAGATCTGTCCCTTGGATTCCACCAAAATACAAGGTTCTTTAATAACCGGACTCTATATTATAAACAAGAAATTAAGCCCGCGCTACGCCGCGGGTAGTTGGATGTTCGGTTGTAAGCCCTCAAGATCCACGCTCATCTAGCGTTTTCATTTTCGAAAGATCCAATTCACTCTTTTTATTATCATCTTCCATCTTAGCCATCCTTAATTTCTGGTGATGGTCAACAACACCTTTACGTTTAGCACCTCCTTTAAAAGTCTCCTCCTTCACTTTCTTTGCCTAATAAAATGGCGCATAAAAAGTTCATAAGGCTACTGTGTTTGCCGACTCGAGGGAACCGACAGTGACAAATGTCTTTTGGTCATAAAAAAACAGAAAAGTTAAAAAGTTTTAGCAGCGCTGCTTACCACAGTTGGGTTCAGTAATTTGGTCCGTCGAACATGTGTTTTGTTAGTCGTGGATTCACACTTGATCCATCAGCGAGTGGTTGATTTAAACATAACAAAACCAATGGTCTTCATTTTTACAGCTTACTAACTGAACCTGAACCTGCAGAGATATAAATCGCATGATACTGAATAGCTAGCAACGGTAGCAATAAGAATGTGTTTTTTTAACATAACAACATGAACTACAGACAATGCATCTTTCACTTGTTCATGCATTTCTCCTTTATTTTATCAGACTTAACATACACTTGTCAAGTTAGTCTAGAAAACATAGTCTATTATGTGAGTCTCCTATATAGAATTGTTTTGTTGTGACTTATCAATCCAGCAGCTTTTAGCTGATGTCCTATTCTGCCGGCCTTTAAAACCCCTAACAAAATTGCGGCCTTTAAAACCCCTAAGAAAATTGCACCAGATATATGGATACTATGGATCAACTATCTAGCAGCAACAAAACGGTTTAGATGTGCTTCTGCATTATCTGATTATAGCATTAATTTAGCCAAATACTGCCCTCGGGCATAAAGTATGAACAATAATTAAACGCAAAAATCTAAAAATATATAGACTCGCAGACACATGTTGCATGCCATCATCAAAATAAGTACCTGCATAACTTTAAGCGCTATTTATATAAGAGGGTGTCTTTAGATTTCTTATAGAAGTTCTTTTACCCATTTTTTAAAAGCAGATAATCAGTTTCGAGCATTTGGATAAACCCTTTTTTTTCCTATTTTAACCCACATAAGCACTGAAAATAATCAGGTCATTACATACTTATTCGCGTAATTTTTCTACTTTGTCCTATATACGATACTTATCTAATATGTGGAACAGGACTATTTACTTTCATAGATTAAATAAGTACGCAAACTCTCGGACATTTATTTAACGTCCAACATAAAACTTTTAAGTGACGATATATGTGGTACGGCTTCTTCTATTACAATAATTTGTATCACGATTCTAAGTTACAGAGTGAAACCATAACTTAAGGCACCAAATTTTTCACTCTTTTGAATATGGAAAGTATCATATGATTCATATCATATTACTAAAGGAATATAGCATACATTATCAGTGGATTAGTATTAAATACAAATGGAACTTTGAAACCAAGTAGTGCAACACCGAAAACGCTATAGTTGACAATTGCATCTCCAATTTTTAATGTAAGTTTCTTAACTCCAAAATCAACCTGCTAGGCTCATAACAAAGCTAATCCAAAAACCAAAAATATCCTTATTAACCTATTATCCAGTTACAAATTTATACATTTAGCCGACAACTATCGTGTTAACTCATTTTGGCAAGAAACTTATAACTCCACTGCTATTACTCAGGCATATCCTCAAACAGACTATATGCATATTCGAAGAGCTTAATCAGCACCTAAAGCAGACCTTCATCAAACACCAAAATCTAATCTAAATTAAGCAAATAAATCATTTATATGGGTGTGTGTCTTTTGTGTTTGGTATGAGTAGGATGCGTTCTTGAATCTCCATTGGTAATTCCAACACACACAACCCCTAAACCCAAATGACCCAATCAGTCCTAGCACAAAAAGAACAATAAACCATCAATTACCTTATCATGCTAATACCATCGTCTACCTTAATGATGAAAGATATAACTAACCGCTAACCACCTCAACTAAGGGGGTGTTTGTATCAACCTATATAGTACGCTTATGACTTACGTTTTTTTCAAGCATGCTTTTTGTTGCTTGTTTGCAAACTTAGTGGGGGGCTTCATTTTTAAAGAGTCGGTACCTAGAATCGGGTCAGATCGTGCTGACGACATTGGCGTACCTGTAAAATCAATGTGTGAAACCGTCGCAAACACTTTCTCCTACAAACATGGACCTGCACAAAACGGTTTTTCAAAAAGAAATAGGTGATGAGAACCGTATGAGAGAATTCAGATTCATAATATACTGACATAAGAAACAATATGATTCCATACACCACCTGTTCAAACCCGTACCCAAATCGACCTGTTTATAGGCTTGGCCCATTAGATTTTGTTGAAGAAGTTTCACAAACAAACTAAATTGCAATAACCATCACTATACTACTTTGAGCAATTGAACTGGTTATTAACTTTTCTTAAACTGTTCTCAACTTGTTAATTGCAAGCTAACTTTCCAATACGTTAAACCTCAGCTCAGATCCTTAATGAACTGTGGCGGGGCGGAGGTGTGGCCGTTTGCATAAATATTTTGCCACCACCTCATCATAAATGATATACAGGTCATCTGTTGTTCAAACTACATTTTAGCCTTTCGTTATACCAAAACAACGCGCCTCAGTCATAACACCGCTGGTCGCAGTCACCCAGGTCAATATAAGACGGACAATTTGCTGCATTAGAACGTATATAAAGCATCGTTATTTAAGATATGTACCGTTTCAACGAAATATATATGCACGAAACAAACCTGTATTTTGGGTGGAGGTTGATTCAGAGGGTCAATTCTTCGTCTGACATATCTATTTCTATAAGGCGCCTGACCAACGCAGTAACAAAACATATATGTTAATATGGTGACAAAGTCATAAAAATTCTCGTATTTTTGAAAAAGGAAAGAAGGTAAAACGAATGGCTACCCTGCATTGTAGAGGCGTTTGAAACCAACCTGTTGGCTCTGGGGCATCTTTCAACATTTGTATTACACAATCTTTGACGATTGGGTGGGTGGCCTGATACAACATTTTCGGGAATCCTAAATAATTAGATACTGGAAAAACACCTTTGTGTAGATAGAATAAGCGTATGGGAAAAAATAACCTTGACTGGGCATTCGGTCGGACGCTGATTGGACAACGCAACCAATAGGAGTTGGAAGATTAGATAGAAAGCATAATCGATAGAAAGCAGATGAAATATTAGATAGAAAGCATAATCGAAAAAGAATCAACGTAAGAATATTTGAGATAGGCGAAAGTAACAATTGTGAGACATACGGATTTTGAGCCGACCGGTGTGAGACGCCGGTTGGGTACATATTCTTTTGTCACGCGTTGGTAGGATTCTGATGGACCGCACGGGTGTTGTTATTCAGTGCCATTATTGGATGGTCCCTGACCAGACCTTTGGCAGTAGTTTGGCAACGGTTGTTGCTATCGATACTCAGTTCGAGCATTGGACGATTCTTCAACACACCCAATACCTGCGACATTATAAAACGAAGTTGATAAACATAACATAAATCTTATAAGCAAAAGTCCAATACAAACACATGGGATATCATGTATGTGGCAGAAGTGCAACACAAAGAAATGAAATATCATATATTTCAAGACCAGGTTTGCTTTTTCAAGCATACCAGTTTGGATAGTACATATCGTGGGAAAAAACTGCAGCACTTGATGGCTAGAAACCGGTTGGTCTGCCGTTGGTAGTTCCGACGGCTCAATTCTTCTGCTGGCATTTCTGTATCCGCTAGGTGGGTGACCACCTGAAAATATAGGCCGAAACTCTTTCAAAAACTACAACCTAGTTCTATTCAGTGGTGGTTTACAACCTGCGATAGAAAACACACCAAAAAATCGAAAATCTGACATTAGAAACAAATTTTTTTTATCCCAAATCAACAAAAATAACTTTTTTATATAAAAATTAAACATAACTAAACCCAGAATCACAAAATCCCAACTTGATTTAAACCCCAACAGACACTTAATTTAAATAATACGCATGAATTAGACAGAAAAACATACCTTGATTATAACTTGTTACATCCAATGTTTTTCCTCAATCATCTTCAATTAAAAAAAACAACCCTAAAAGTGGCGCACCCAAATTCTGTTATAGATAGATTTGGTGAGGAGGATAAGGTTAATAAAATGGTGGAAAGGAAGTGTGTGTAGACACGTAGGGATACAGGTGTTGAACGATTCTTGTATATCATTTTTGTGAGAGGAAGAACTTGTGAGAGGGGGTGATTTTTTTAGTCAGGCGAGTGAAGGAAGGGGGAAACGCAGGTGTGAGAGAATCGTATATTTTATATTTGTGGTGACACAGCGAACATTTGTGAAAGCGCGTGGGAGAAAAGAGTTGTGTGAGCTCGAGAAGTGTGAAATAATTTTTTAACAATATACTGGTGTATATATAGGATGTATAAGTTAAGGTGGTTGCACTAGATGTTCAAAAAGAAAAAAAAAGGTGGTTGCACTAGGTCTAAATATCTTTATGCTTTGATTCAGTTTTAATTTTCAATATTCTGTAACCAATTATTTTCGTTATAGAATATTTAAACCATGTGACATAAAGAGCTTTATATAATTGATGGTGAAAAACTTACTAATCTTCAAAGCAAAAAGAAGTTACACAGAGTTCACTGTCTTTAGGGATAGAAAAGCAATTGAAACCGATACAGAAACTCAAAACTTAAAATGTTTGGGTCGAGTTTGGAGTTGAGTTGACGGATTTAAATTCGAATTAAATTATTTTTTTTCACGGGGTGGGATCTAGTAATATTCGTTTGTTTACGCGTATTGTATTCGTACCCGTTTACTTAAATATGTACATGTTTTTGTTGCTATTTTATATAAGTTCTAATAAATTTGTGCAAAATAATAGACGAAGATTATTCGATTTTATAAAACAAAGACACGAATCAAGAATAATTCAACCAACCTCCCCTTTATTTTTATTAAACTGTGTTAGGCTATCACTTCAAATGTGATACCCTAGCTTTTTGATCGTACTTACAAAGCAGAAAGAAAGAAACAAGTGTATGATTGATCTTACAAACCAAGATCAATATACACATACAAGATGAAGAACAAAACTCTGAGTATCAACAATGGCGGAACAAACAAGAGAGACGAACTAATCACTGAATAACCTAAACTATGTGCAAGTGAAAGTATATAAAGACGTTTGACCAGAGCAGCTCCAAAGTTTCACAACTTGGCACATATAGTCCCTCAACTTTCAATACCTGCACACAAAAAGAGAAACACAAAACCAAAAGAAATAATAAAGGATAATATTACCTTTCTTACCCTCCAACTATACTCACATGTCAACTTAAACTTAATACCCCCTCTTAAGTTGACTTGTGATATAGGTTAACAAGATTAAGCTTGTCACTCAATATCTTGTGATCTTTGATTGATAAGCCATTTGTAAACATATCAGCCACATTGTCTTCAGATTTGATCTTCAATGTCTTAATCAAACCTGCTGACACTTTTTCCCTCAGAAAATATAAGTCAATTTCAAAATGTTTTGTTCTTTCATGAAACACAGGATTAGCAGCAATCTGAATAGCAGAACTGCTATCACAATTGATAGGAACTGGTAAACAAATATCAACTTTAAGATCCTTCATGATCTTAATAATCCACATTATCTCACAAGCAACACTATTCATAGCTCTATATTCAGCTTCAGCTGAAGATTTAGCTAAAATAGATTGCTTTTTACTTTTCCAGGAAACAAGATTATTTCTAAGATATACTGTATATCCTGTCACAGACTTTCTAGTAATCTTACATTTAGCCCAGTCAGAATCAACAAATGCAGCAAGACTTAAATCATTGTTTTTCATGAATGAAATACCATTACCAGGAGAACCCTTGAGATATCTAAGAACATGAAAAGCAAGCTTTAAGTGAGACTTATAAGGATCATGCATAAATTGACTAAGACTGTGAACAACATAGGCAATATCAGGCCTAGTTAATGTAAGATAGATTAATTTTCCCACAATCTTTTGATAACATGTTTTGTTATCAATAGGAACATCTTGTTCTATAGCACTTTGTTCCTTTTTCTTCTTAGAAGAATCAAGAATAGGTGCTTTAGCTGGCTTACATGCCAACATACCATACTCAGCAAGTAATTCAAGACAATACTTTCTTTGATTAAGCACCAAACCATTGTTAGCATCAAGTACTTCAATTCCTAAGAAGTACTTAAGCTTTCCAAGATCTTTAATTTTGAATTTAGAACTCAAGTGTTTCTTAAAGTCATTAATAACTGATTCATTGTTGCCAGTTATGATAATATCATCAACATAGACCAATAAAGCAACAAATGAATCATTCTCATTTTTAGTGAAAAGAGAAACGTCACTTTTACTTTGTATAAACCCATTTTCAACATGCACACTTGTCAATTTTTCATTCCATTTTCTAGGTGCTTGCTTAAGACCATACAAGGATTTAGTGAGTCTACAAACTTTATTATCATTAGACCCATATCCCTCAGGAAGTGTCATATAGATCTCTTCATCTAACTCACCATATAAGAATGCATTATTAACATCAAGTTGATACACAGGCCAAGCATAATGAACAGCAACAGAAATAAGGCATCTAATAGTAACTATTTTCACAACTGGTGAAAAAGTTTCTTCATAGTCAATGCCCTCTTTCTGACTAAAACCTTTTGCCACAACTCTAGCTTTAAACCTTTCAACCTCACCACTAGACTTATACTTAACCTTCCACAACCACTTACAAGCAACAGCCTTTCTACCTGGAGGTAGATCCACTATTACCCAAGTATTGTTTCTGTTAAGTGCATCCATTTCTTCATTCATAGCTTCAATCCATTTAGGATTTTTAACAGCTTCTGAATAAGATTTGGGCTCATGAATCTTATTCAAATTATTGTCGAAGACAAAGTTATGCATAGAAAAATTAGCATAACTAATCACACTATTTATGTCATATTTAACTCTTTTATCCATCACATAATTGTCAAACTTAGCAGGTGTTTTAACAGGTCTACTAGACCTTCTTAACTCTGGCCTTTCTGGACTATTAACATTTTCAGATTTAAACATTTGTTTAAACTCTACAAAGTCATCACCCGCAGACTCATAATCATCATCAGTATTGATAATGTCATCTCCCTCATGACTTCCTATACTGCCACCTAGACCATTCTGGCTGCTGTCATTTTTGTCTATACTAGACTCTTTGACTACCCCCTAGAATGCCTGGCAACATCAAGAGATGCATCACTAGACACATCTACTAAGTCAGGAGTCACACTATTATCCATATCACTTTTATTGTCTCTCTTATCATCATAGGGTTCACTTGACTTTGATTCTAATAGGTCAAAAAAGTTTTGACTGTTAACACCATTTTCCTCAAAGACAAACTCTTTTACTAACACATCATTTTTAAAAGGATAAACAGTCTCATAGAACTTCACATCTCTAGAAAAGAAAAAACTCTTTGTTTCAAGATTATAGAGCTTATAACCTTTTTAGTATTAGAATACCCCATAAAAACACATTTATCAGACCTAGCAGAAAATTTATCTGAACTATTTAAAACAGTTGCAAAACACAAACACCCAAAACTTTTAAGTAAAGAGAGACTAGGTGACACATTGTAACATTTCATAAGGACTTTTTCTAGAAAGCACAGAGGTAGGAAGCCTGTTAATAAGGTACACAGATGTTAAAATACATTCAGACCACATGTTTAAAGGAATGCCCCCCCCCCTGAAACATGAGGGCTCTAGAAACATTAAGAAGATGCCTATGTTTTCTTTCAACTACACCATTTTGCTGTGGTGTATATACACAAGAGGTCTCATGAATTATGCCTTTAGATGTAACAAAATTTTCAAATATATGATTGATAATCTCTGTTCCATTATCACTTCTAAACACTTTAACAGAAACATCAAACTGATTTTTAATAAGGTTATAAAATTCAACCACTTTTTCAAAAACCTCATCCTTCCCCTTAAGCAAATACAACCAGACAGCTCTAGTGTAATCATCAACAATAGTAAGAAAGAATCTAAACCCTTCCCTACTCTTAACCCTATAAGGACCCCAAACATATAAATGAATAATATCACCCAAATGCTTAGTCTTATGATCACTAAGTGGGAAAGGTTCTCTGGTCTGCTTAGCCTTGTGACACACATCACAAGGCTGAGTATCAACCAGATCATCAATCTGAAGTGTATCTTTTAACACACTCAAAACTTGAGCAGATGGATGACCAAGCCTATTGTGCTAGATGCACTTAGATAGCAAACAAGAAGTAATTTTACTATTAAAAATTTTCCTACCTGAATCAAACAAATACAAGCCATTATTCTCACTACCAGTCCCCAGGAGGGACTTTTGAAGAGAATCTTGAACAAAACACTTAGATTCAGTGAAAGAAACAACAAACTTGTTATCCTTAGCAAGTTTATGAACATATATAAGACTGACTTTGTATCCAGGTACCACTAACATATTTTTCAAATTAATTTTATCTGCAAGTTTTTAATTTCCAACAAATTTTACCAATTCAATAGTACCATTAGGATGAGATACAGTTATATTCAAATGAGAGACATTTATGACATCAGTTAAATGGTCAACAGAAAAAGTCATGTGTTGAGAGGCACCAGAATCAAAAATCCAGCCAACATAGGTACTATAAGTACTAATATTAGAGTTGTAATTAAAAAATTTGCGTGTAACAAAATTTATCACATGATTAGAGAAAGTTAAAGTACCAGTAGCACCAGACTGCAACTCACTATTGTCTGGCTTAGAACCAATCAAAGCCATCAATCTGTTAATCTGATCTTAAGTAAAAGGCATAGAGTTTCCTGTACTTAGATCATTCTTAACAGAAGCAGAACTAGAATTGACACCACCAGAAGAAGTATTAGAATTAACACCACCAGGAGTTCTTTTCTTGAATCCTGGTGGATATCCATTAAGCTCAAAACACCTATCAATGATGTGACCAGTCATATTACAATGTTTGCAAACCAAGCTATTATTTCTAGTAGATCCTCTCCCTTAAGTGGATCTGTTATTGTTATTATTGTTATTGTTAGACCAATTATTATTGTTGTTAGACCAATTAGATGGTCTAGCAGCAAATGCAGAAGAGTTTGGTCTAATAGAAGAATTATGAACCAAGTTATTCTTATGAGATTCAACCCTAGATAGGGTAGCAAAAACAGATTTCACATCTGGTAAAGGATCAGAAGTCAGTAATTGACTTCTTACAACACTGTAAGTGTCATCCAATCCCATAAGGAACTGCATCAATCTCAATAGACTATTATGAATTTTAAGCTGAGGAGCACACTCACAAGTACAATTAGGCAAGTTAACCAAGGAGTCAAATTGCCCCCATAAACTATTGTAATTGTGATAGTACTTAGACAAAGAAAACCCAGATTGAGTAAGAGAGCATATTTTAAAGTGCAAATTATATATCACAGAACCATCAATTTTATCATATGTTTCCTTAAACTCATCCCAAACATCTTTAGCATTTTTAGAAAAGATTTGCCCTTGATATAACATAGAAGAAATACAACCAAGAATCCATGACAACACAACAGCATTACATCTATCCCATTGTTCTTGTAAAAACTCATCTTCTTTATCTTTAACACATGTACCATCAATAAACCCCAAGTTATTTTTAGTATGCAAAGCAAGTTTGAAGGCAGCAGCCCAAACTTTATAATTTTCAGGACCAGAAAGTTTAGTTGTCACAATTGGGTGACCATTAGTATCAGATGGGTGCAAATAAAGAGGGTCATTAGGGTGAATGACATTAGTATTCTCATCATCAGTATCACTGACATCCTTATCACTTTTCTTGTCCTCAGACATGATGAAAAACATAAACAAAAACTAATCAAACACAAAAAAAACCTTGTAACTCCTCTACATAGAACTACCAAGAAACCAAGCAAAAAACTCAATCAACCAATCCACCAAGAACTACCTAGATCCCTTTGACACATAATCACCCACTAACAAACTAAAAAACCTAAAGATAAAAGAGAAGAGTGGTATTACAATGCACGCGCGACAACAAGCCACCAATCAGAGAACAAGATTAATGAGATCAAGCGGATCTCACAAATCAAACCAGCACAGCGGAAAACTCACCTGAAAAATTAGTAATAACAACAAAAAATTAACAGATAATCCACCTTAATACCTTCAATCAAAGAAACCATAATTTCTGAAATTTAGGGTTTTTTATTAAACTTACCAGATAAGCAATTAAACCTAATTAATTGCTTAAGAACCCAAATAAACACCACAGAACACCAAGAATCAGAAAACCTCCAATTTTTTAGAAACCCTAAAAAATTAATTGATCAAATCCTGTAATTAAACTCAATTAAAACACGATTAACCACTAGATTAATCAAGATCTTTAATAAAAACAGTTTTAAAACCAGATATCAAGAACCAATGGCTCTGATACCATATTCGATTTTGTAAAACAAAGACACGAATCAAGAATGATTCAACCAACCTCCCCTTTATTTTTATTAAACTGCGTTAGACTATCACTTCAAATGTGATACCTAACTTTTTGATCATACTTACAAAGCAGAAAGAAAGAAACAAGTGTATGATTGATCTTACAAACCAAGATCAATATACACATACAAGATCAAGAACAAAACTCTGAGTATCAACAATGGCGGAACAAACAAGAGAGACGAACTAATCACTAAATAACCTAAACTATGTGCAAGTGAAAGTATATAAAGACGTTTGACCAGAGCAGCTCCAAAGTTTCACAACTTGGCACATATAGTCCCTCAACTTTCAATACCTGCACACAAAAAGAAAAACACAAAACCAAGAGAAATAATAAAGGATAATATTACCTTTCTTACCCTCCAACTATACTCACATGTCAACTTAAACTTAATAAAGATTGTAGAACAAACTAAATGATTGTATTGGATATGAGGGTGTAATAGCAAGGGTGCTCGCCAGATTGAGGTGGCAGCTTAACCGAGGCTCGCTACCACACCGCCCCTAGCTCGTCGTACACTCGTCACCGAGACGACAAGTCAACAATGAAGGAAAGGGAAAAAATAAGACTGCTGGCAACGGTCATTACAATTTTTTTAATTTAAAACATATACATCCCTATTTTTGACATTTTTAACACAAACAATTTTTTCTAATCTCTTTATCTAACAACAAAAAATATGTCAAACTTCGCAAATGACCAATTCTCACATCTCAACTTCACCGGCCTTCTCAACACAAGCAAACAGATTCTTTCGTCATCCTCAAACCCCTCGATGCCATCATCGCAAAACTCCATATTATCTTCATCCCATTTCCATCTTCTTCCCAATTTCCATCCAGCTCCTAATTCTCGTACCCTCCTTTTACTCAAAACTATTTCCCCCAATGACCCGAACAAATTTACCAACAACAACAACTCGCGTTTCAAAATGCGTAATTTAATAACCAATTCCAAAATTTTCAGAGTCAACAACAAATGCCGGAAACCCAATTCAAAGTTCCGGCGTCACGATCACCTTGATCACCATCCGAAGAAACCCGTCGAAACAAAAAAAGGTCAACAAGAAAATCAAAATCCGTTGATTTGTCTGCAGACGATGATGCTGATGATGACGTATAGTTTGCGGAAGCTCCATCTCAAGATCCGGCACGTTCGAATCGCGATGAAGAGATACTATTGGCTAATTGTTGGGTTGGTGTGTTGGAGAACACCGAAATTGGAAATAATCAAAGCCTTGATTATTTTTTAGGGCAGATTCTTAGAGATTTCAACACGGCTGCAATCGGGATACGTCGTACAAAGAACATGATTACGGGGAAATGTTGTCGGATGTATCTCGAATCTCAAAAGTTTCAAGAGATTTCTCAACGAGTAAGTCGTAAGAGTGGTATGAATGAAGATGATATTTTGAAAGCTGCGAAGGACGAATATTTTTATGTAACAGGGGCAATAGAAAATTAAACCGAAGCTACAGATTATCTTATAACAACAAATAATACAATCCTAATACAAACTATCATGGCTCAAAATTAGAAGTTGATTGTTTTTTCAAAATCTCGTTAAATTACTGTGGAAATTAAAAATTTTAGTTCAAAGTTTGTGGACTGAGTCGCAATCTTTCTCATCAACTCAATTGAATGTAAAAATAAAATCAGATAAGCAATAAGACTATGGAACACTAAATAAATATAAAAATATACATATGTATAAAATCAGTTTAAGGCTATGTTGGGCAAAACTAGCTGTAAGCTATTAACTGTAAGCTGTAAGCTGTTAACTGTAAGCTGTAAGCTGTTTGCTAAAAAGCTGTTAATTTTAATATAAGTGTTTGTATATTAGCTGTTAACTGTAAAGGTAAGATGTAAAATGACTTAAAATGACATCTTTTAATAAATTATAATATGCTTGGAGGTTATATCAGTAATTTACAGCTTTAACAGCTCTTGATAATCTAAAAAGCTGTATGGAACAGCTTTTTTATTTAAGAGCTATTTTGTTAAAATAAAAAACTAACAGCTCTAAAAAAATATTATGTCAAACTAAACTATTAGATTATTTTTTTAACAAAAAAGCTAACAGTTCTATAAAAGCTTTAGAAAATCTCTTAACACTAACTTAAAGGTTGAACCGATAACTTAATGAACTGGCCATTAAACCGGATCGATGAAAAATTGAGTTTTAAAACATCGCTTACTAGTATGTACGTGGTTATTTTGCGAGGGTGCATTTTGGCTGGCCATTTAGTTGTAAATAGATGTGGAAACAGGTTGAGTCGAGCCCGAATTTGTTAGAGCTTGAGCTTGACTCGTTTAAGTTTTTACAAAGTTCGGGTTCGAGCTCGACCTGTATCGTGCCTTGTTATTCAAAGTCGAGCTTGGCTCGTGGTATGTTAAACAGGGTTGAGTTCGGCTTGAGATCGATTCGTTTATATGATTTAGGGTTAATACTCAAATAGGTTACTAAAGTTTGCATAATGTTCACCTAAGTTACTAAAGTAGTTTTGGTAACAATTCGGTTACTCAAGTATACGGATCACGTGTAGAAAAATGATCTTCATGTTACTCCTAAGGTGAGCAACCGGTATTACCGGTTTCATTGTCCACGAAAGTTTCGTATGTTACAAGAAAGTTATTATAGTTCATGAGTTTAACAAACGGGTTACTGAACTTTAAAAAAGTTACACTCAATAAATAGTTACACGTATATTTTTATTCCGTCCATTTTCTTACATATTCATCTGTTACGTTTATAATCGTTTTTTATTTATATATTTATGTTTTTTGTATTATTTTCACTAATCAATCAAAAAACATTTTAGCAAACCAAAAAAATACATCTCGAACCACAAATCACATTTTTTAGAAAAGAATATTTATGTAAAAAATTTAAAAGTAATCAAGAAGTTCTAAATTAATAGATTTAACTTTTTTTTATTTAAAAAATTAAGATTTTAAATATTGTAATGAGTTGAAAAAAAGAAATTGATTTTTTATAGAAAATTACAAAGTACAAAAATAATTTATATTTTTTAGTTTATTTTCTAATTAGAAAGTACCAAAAAATTTTTTTTAAGAAAAATTAAAGTTTAAATTCTTTTAAGATTTTAAATATTATAATGAGTCGGAAAAAAGTTACACCTTTTTAAGATTTCGAGAATTAAGATTTAACTTTTTTTATGATTTTAAATAAATAGAATTTTTTATGTACGAAAAAAGTTCCATTTTGTTAAAAAAATTAAATAATAATGTGAAGAATTAAAAAAACAAAATATAGTTAAAAATAATAATTGTTAACCGATCTTGCAAATACATAATTGTGAAAATAAACAGTCATTAAGCAAATTAGCAAAATGATAGACGCTTCAAGATTTTATATCCACAAGAAGTAACATGTAAGAGTGTTACAACATAATGAGATTTATTTGCGTTTGTTAATCATAATATGTCTTTACGTTTATAGTATATAAAGCATTTACGATATTTACCCGTAATTTATTTTATAAAAAAAGAAAAGAAGATTATGTCACATAGAAATTAAAAGTCAACTGATAATAGTTTAATCGTGTATATACAAACGAAATTATTTTCAAAAGACATGTGACTTGCTACATTAATACATAACCTGTAACAACATGTTACAAGTACATAAGTAACATGTATAACATGTAACCAATATAATAGTAACCTTATTGTTACAAAAAATATTTTAGTAACTTAGGTGAACATTTAGGCAAACTTTATTAACCTATTTGTGTATTAACCCTATGATTTTCAAATGTAAAGTTAAAGCTTAGCTTGAGTTCGACTCGTAATATATTTAATTTAGGCTCGTTAATAAACTCATATATAAAATAAGCGTGTTTAGCCTCGCGAGCTCAAACGACTTTTATACGTAAACCTCTGGCTCAAGCTTGTTTAGCAAACGAGCTATAACTCGTCTAAGCTTAGTTTGATTGAGTTTTTTATTAATTAGACCTCGAACTTTTTACGAACAAGTCAGTTCATTTCCGCCCCAAGTTGTAAAGTGTGCGTAATGTTGGGATTTGATATCAAGTTAACCATGTAACTACGACGCAACAGAATGGATCTAATTTGAGCAATTATGATTAACACGTAATTAATAATAAACAATAAAGGAAACGCGAAAACTAACCTTCGTCCAAAAGCAATAAAGCTAAAACGAGTGATAAAATATACCACCTCTACGGTTGCTCACACAAACACTACTAACGAGTATGTCCTGATAATGCTAGCCGAAACCCACGTATACCTAAACACCAAGTGTCGTAGCCTAAAACGGATCAAAAATAAAATCAACCTAAACTGCAGTTTTGTCCTATATCATTCAATGTCCAATAAACCACATCTCAGTGTTGTCCGATATCTGACAACACTGTGCGACTGGAAAACCTTCAATAAGCTGTTGCACCTTTAACAGCTTATAAACCTTCGTTTAAGACTTTGTTTTAGCAAACTTAGAATTGATTCTAAGTTACTAAACCACCTTGGATTGAATATAATGCAAGTGTTTAGTTGTGAGATAATTATTCGAATTATATAAACACTAATTAGGGTTTATAGAACCGATTTATGAAGATGGGAAAAGGGGCAGAGATTCTTATGGTTTTGCTATGCCAATTTCGTGATTTATGAGTAGGGGGTGAGGGGTTTATATACCCCTCAAACCCTAGTCTATATAAACCTAAACTTTCAAGTTTAGGCTTTATCCCAAACACCCCATAACTTATCACAACTCTTCCAATACTTATCATAAACCTCTTTATCTATTATCTCAGCATTCAAACGAATCTCGACAGTCTTAGTTCCCTTCTAGAACCTTCTATGGGCCAGCCATTAAGGTTTAAGACAGCAAGGAACTTGTCTAAAACGTTTTATGTCCAAACGGGTCAAAATGGGTCATTTTGAAAGCTTCAAACGTGGATCATAATACATATTCTTGTGTTCTAGTGTGTGTGCCCCCAATAAGCTCACACACCATAGCCACATTTGTGCATTCTAACGAACATGACCTAACAACTCCCACTTGGTCGTTGGAGTAGACAACACAAATGTCAACGGCGGAAATGTCTAACAATGCTCACACTCGTTATTTAACTAGAGGTGTCTGAGATATAGTTTCATTGAACATTCTCAGTAGCATGGTCATTTATGTCTTGCTTTTATCATCCTTTGTTATAGATTCCGTTAAACCATGGATATGGATCCTTACTCATTCCATATAGTTTAACCATTTAGATTCTCGTTATTGAATTCAATTCAGATATACCAAATGTAACCAAGATTCATCTTGCATTACCATTTGGGTTTGGCCAAACAATTATCTGATTAATTCTAGAGAGGCGCCATGGTATCATTCTGCACATACTAAGTGGAGTAACAAATCCTTTATTAACTACAAGTTTTGTGGATGCTGCTTCACATCACTCTGAAAAATAGCTTTTATAACTACCTTATCCAGGACAATGTTTTGCATATAATTACGAAAGTGATATCCACACATGCAGCACTTGTTTGCATCTCAAGTGTAAGGATGACTTAACAGACCATTTTCAACATCTTACTCATGACAAGGATCCCAAAGTAAATGTTTGAAGTTGGGGAATCCGGTATGCATCTCTTATGAATACATATGAGTTTGGCTTAGAACAATTCTCATTCTCAAATAATATATCCAACACTCACATTTGCCTTATGTAAACAATATTCCCATACTGCTAACCGACAATGGATATTTAGAATGATTAAATCATTCATGGATTAAACATGCAAATATAGAATAACAAATTTATATGAAAGAAATAATAAATACCTCATATCTTTATTTATCATAAAATAAAACTATCTTACAATTCCAAATTATCCAAATACTAATTAACATACAGATTTACATGAGACTACTAGCTGGTATCAAACCAATACCCCGAGTCAATTTAGAATGCTTAGGGAATGCTAACGCCTTCGTAAATGGATCAGCTAGATTGTCATCTGTGTGAACTTTTGCTATCTTGACATCACCCATCTCAATGGTCTCTCGAAGATAGTGAACTTTTGCGCGAAAATGTCTAGCACCATTGGTGACTCCGCTTTCATTAGCTATAGTAATGGCTCCAGTATTGTCACAATACATATTAAGGGGATCTTCAATTGTGGGCATAATACCAAGCCCATAAATGAACTTACGAATCCAAACAGCCTCTTTAGCTGCATCAAAAGCAACTATATACTCAATTTAGGGCTTTCATGCATTATGATAGTTCCACGGTTGAAATTCTCCATATGAAATCTTTTCAAGATTTTCTCAATGTAAGCACTTTGACATAAACCAATTAACCATCTAGATCTATCTCGGTAGATCTTGATTCTAAGAATATATGCAGCTTCTCCTAAATCTGTCATAGCAAAACATTTTCCAAGGTAGGATTTTACCCCTTTCAACATTGGAATATTGTTCCCCATGAGCAATATGTCATCAACATATAGAATTAGGAAAGTACATTACTCTCAATGGCTTTGTGATATACACATGGCTCATCGTGATTCCGAGGGAACCGAATTTCTTAATCTCATCATCAAAACGCTTATTCCATTGCCTAGATGATTGCTTAAGTACATAAATGGAACGCTTGAGCTTGCATACTCGGTTATGATATTTAGGATTGACAAAACCTTAAGGTTTCACCATATAGACTTCTTCGGAAAGATGTCCATTGAGGAAGGCGGTTTTGACATCCATTTACCAAATCTCATAGTCATAGCGCGACTATGGCTATAAGAATCCTTATAGCTCTAATGTCTGCTACAGGAGAAAAGGTCTCTTCATAATCAACCCCGTAGGTTTGAGTGAAGCCCTTTGCTACAAGACGAGGTTTAAAGGTGTGTACTTTGCCATCCATGTCAGTCTTTTTCTTGAATAGCCACTTGCTACCAACGGTTCTATCGTTAGGAGGAAGATCAACTAATACCCAGACATCATTATCTTTCATGGATTGCATCTCCACATTCATCGCATTAAGCAATTTTTCAAATTCAGGATCCAATAATGCAGCTGTATAGGTAGAGAGTTCTCCAAGATCCCCTAACTCATGCTCCTCAGCATCGACGTATAAACACATTTGATCTGGGACACGACGTGTCCAAGAGGACTTACGAATGGGAATGATATCACTTTGAGGTTCTTCAATTTCTTGATCATCCTCATCATGATCTAAGCCAGTGTCATCAGAAGGATTTGTATCTTCATCTTGAATGATTTTAAGATCTTCTATACTCCCACTTGCTTTTTGATCTAAGAGATTTATCTCAAAGAATTCAGCATTCCGAGCAACAATAACTTTGTTCTTAGGTGGGTAGTAAAGGAATATCCCATCGTTTCCTTTGTGTATCCTACAAAGATACACTTAATAGATATGGGTTCCAGTTTGTCAGGTTTGGTCATTGTATCACGTTTAACCAAAGCTTCAAAACCCCATACTATTAAGTATGACAACTTAGGGGCTTGCCTATGCCATACTTTGTATGGTGTATTTTCAACCTTCTTAGTTGGAACCAAGTTGAGTATGCGTGCAGCAGACTTAAGGGGATAATCCCAAATGGACTTTGGAAGAGTAGTTTGACTCATCATGGATCGAACCATGTCTAGCAGTGTTCGATTCAACCTCTCAAACACCCCATCATGTTGAGGTGTGTAGGGAGGAGTTCGATGGGCAATAATCCCATGCTCCTTAAGATGATCCAAAAACTCTTGACTCTTATATTCACCTCCACGATCAGATCGTAGTAAATTTATGGTCTTACCGAGTTGATTTTCTACTTCCTTTTGAAACACTTTAAATGTCTCAAACACTTCATGTTTATGCTTTAACAGGTAAATATAACCATACCGACAAAAGTCGTGAGTGAAAGTGACAAAGTAGTTAGCTCCTTGCCTTGACATGATTCTAAATAGGCCACAAACATCAGTATGTATTAGTCCGAGTAGATCTTTAGCCCTTTCCACTTGATGTGAATAGGGTTTTATTGCCATCTTCTAGGACATACAAGAGACACACTTTTCAAATGACTTAATGTTAGTTGAGGTGAGAAGTCCATCATGTTGCAAATTCTCCATGCGTTTCTTTCTTGTGTGTCCAAGACGACAATGCTACAAGAGAGTAGAGTCTAAATTTAATTTGGCTCTTTTATTGCTAACAGCAAACATAGAACTATCATTGGTTTTAGAACAAGACATATCAATTTCATAAATGCCATCCCCTCGAGGAGTAGCAGTAAAATAAACAACGTTATTCTTAGAAACTGAAATAGCATTATTCGAATCAAAACAGTTTACAAAACCATCTTTAAACAAACCAGAAACTGAAATAATCCCTCTAGTGATAGAGGGAGCATAATGACAATTGTTCAAAACAATAACTAATCCACTGGGGAGAAATAAATGATAATTTCCAATAGCTTCGACTCCTGCACGTTGATCATTGCCCATGTACAGATTCAAAGCTCCTAGATTCAGCTTCTTACTTCCCCTTAGACCCTGAGTATTATTACAAATGTGAGTACCAAAACCAGTGTCATATACCCACGAATTACTCGGAAGGGAATGTAGTTCTATAGTGAAAATACCTGAAGTGTTGGCTTCTTGAGACATCCTATTTTTTTTGCAACTCGGCTAAGTGCTCGGGACTGTTCCGTTTACAATGACCTATCTGACCACATTTGTGATAGGGGTCGTCCTTAGCAGGATTATCCTTTTTAGGTGGTGGAGGATTTCTGATCTTGGGAGCATAAGATGGTTTGTGTTCGGGAGCATAAGCAAGCTTATTCTTTCCAGTACCATAATTCCCCTTCGCAGCCTTAGGCGGTTTTCTACCTGGGTTTTTCTTGACCTTGCCTGCACGTACATTATGAAGTGCAGGTGAAACAAACTTCATGGGAAGTGTCTGCTCATGTTGTTTAGGCATGACATGCAGTTCATTCACCGAATTTACAGTCTTACCCATGCCATGCATGTGGAAGTTTTGAACAAAACTGTCATACTCCTTGGAAAGGCCTATCAAGATTAGGCTTATTCCATAGCTGACAGTTACGGGGTGACCAAGACGCTCCAAGTTCGCAATGTAGCCCTTCATCTTAATAACATATGAGCCTACATTTTGACCTTCCTCAAGCTTACACGCGTGAAATTCACGCGCTGTTTGAAGAAGTTCCTCTTCTGCTTGTTGAGAAAACATGGTTTTCAGCTCTTGCAACATGTCATATGCTCCGAGATGGGTTAGATTTTGTTGGATCTCTAAGTCCATAGTCATGAGCATAAGGGCAACAATGTCCTTTGATCCTTTGACCCAAGCAGCATGAGCTTTAAGAGCATCGGGTAGGACTTGGTGACCAGTAGTTGCAACAAGTGCAGCAGGAATTGGATATTCCAAGTATTGTTCCTGGCGGTACCAATCAATGAAGTTAGGCCCAGTGAGTTTGTATTTCTTGAAGAAACTCCTGAGTACCAAATTGTTTCAGACATTGGTAGTCATCTACAATTAAAAAGTTCAAACAATTAGTATTTTCTATAATTACATTCTTAATAGAATTAACTACCCAATTAATTACTAACTAAGACTAAGATCCAACTTGAACTCCCACTAATTACAAAAGGACTGTCCAATATGTAAACAACTAGGGTAAGAGGTAAGTGACGAGCGTTAATTGCATAACATGCAACTCTTAGACTTTATGAGATTGTTCAAGACACTAGTAAAACGGTAGTAATGTCATGAGCATGTTTAGTCTCATCTTATGCCTCGGGTCCATGGTCTGACCGTGCATACTCGAGTTAAGTTAACCAAGAAAGAACATGCAAATATTACATAGGGCCTGACCGTCATGAAAAATTTGCCTTGGGTTTGACAAGGCCCTTAGGACTGTCCAGAGAAGCCAAATCAAAAGCACGTGTTCTTAGTTGGCTGGCATACACTTAAATTTCACATAGGGTATAACACATAAATATGGTAAAACATGTGTACAAAGAAGCATGTAAACAACTTTGTAGCATGATTTTTAAAAACTTTTAGTAATGACACTGTAGTGATCTACGATGGTTCACGGTAGCTCCAATCGAACTCGCAAGCAAGCGCAGGACCAGACCAACGCATGGTAATAGTCGGATATCCTTTAGGCGTGACTGTGCGCACCGGCTTATACTCGCCTTATAGTTTGTTCTAGATTGTTCCCCATGAGCAATATGTCATCAACATATAGAATTAGGAAAGTACATTACTCCCACTGGCTTTGTGATATAAACATGGCTCATCTTGATTCTGAGTGAAACCAAATTTCTTAATCTCATCATCAAAATGCTTATTCCATTGCATAGATGCTTGCTTAAGTCCATAAATGGAACGCTTGAGCTTGCATACTCGGTTAGGATATTTAGGATTGACAAAACCCTCAGGTTGCACCATATAGACTTCTTCGGAAAGATGTCCATTAAGGAAGGCAGTTTTGACATCCATTTGCCAAATCTCATAATCATAGAACGCGGCTATGGCTATAAGAATCCTTATAGCTCTAATGTCTGCTACAGGAGAAAAGGAATATCCCATCGTTTCTAAGATATTTATCTCAAAGAATTCAGCATTCCGAGTAACAATAACTTTGTTCTCAGGTGGGTAGTAGAAGGAATATCCCATCGTTTCCTTTGGGTATCCTACAAAGATACACTTAATTGATATGGGTTCTAGTTTGTCAGGTTTGTTCATCGTATCACGTTTAACCAAAGCTTCACAACCCCAGACTCTTAAGTAAGACAACTTAGGGGCTTGCCCTTGCCATACTTCGTATGGTGTCTTTTCAACCTTCTTAGTTAGAACCATGTTGAGTATTCGTGCAGCAGACTCAAGGGCATAATCCCAAAAGGACCTTGGAAGAGTAGTTTGACTCATCATGGATCGAACCATGTCTAACAGTGTTCGATTCCTCATCTCAGATACCCCATTATGTTGAGTTGTGTAGGGAGGAGTTCGATGGGCAATAATCCCATGCTCCTTAAGATGATCCAAAAACTCTTAACTCATATATTCACCTCCACGATCGGATCGTAGTGATTTTATGGTTTTACCGAGTTGATTTTCTACTTCCTTTTGAAACACTTTAAATGTCTTAAACACTTCATGTTTATGCTTTAATAGGTAAACATAACCATACCGACTAAAGTCATAAGTAAAAGTGACAAAGTAGTTAGCTCCTTGCCTTGTCATGATTCTAAATAGGCCACAAACATCAGTATGTATTAGTCCAAGTAGATCTTTAGCCCTTTCCACTTGATATGAATAAGGTTTTCTTGCCGTCTTCTAGGACATACAAAAGACACACTTTTCAAATGACTTAATGTAAGTTGAGGTGAGAAGTCCATCATGTTGCAACTTCTCCATGCGTTTCTTGCTTATGTGTCCAAGACGACAATGCCACAAGAGAGTAGAGTCCAAATTTAATTTGGCTCTTTTATTGCTAACAGCAAACATAGAACTATCATTGGTTTTAGGACAAGACATATCAATTTCATAAATTCCATCCCCTCGGGGAGTAGCAGTAAAATAAACAACGTTATTCTTAGAAACTGAAATTGCATTATTCGAATCAAAACAGTTTACAAAACCATCTTTAAACAAACCAGAAACTGAAATAATCCCTCTAGTGATAGAGGGAGCATAATGACAATTGTTCAAAACAATAACTAATCGACTAGGGAGACATAAATGATAATTTCCAATAGCTTCGACTCCTGCACGTTGATCATTGCCCATGTACAGATTCAAAGCTCCTGGATTCAACTTCTTACTTCCCCTTAGACCCTGAGTATTATTACAAATGTGAGTACCACAACCAGTGTCATATACCCACGAATTACTCGGAAGGGAATATAGTTCTATAGTAAAAATACCTTAAGTGTTGGCTTCTTGAGACATCCTATTTTTTATGTAACTCGGCTAAGTGCTCGGGACAGTTCCGTTTCCAATGACCTATCTGTCCACATTCGTGACAGTGGTCGTCCTTAGCAGGATTATCCTTTTTAGGTGGTGGAGGATTTCTGATCTTGGGAGCATAAGATGGTTTGTGCTCGGGGGCATAAGCCAACTTATTCTTTCCATTACCATAATTCCCCTTCGCAGCCTTAGGCGGTTTTCTACCTTGGTTTTTCTGGACCTTGCCTGTACGTACATTATGAAGTGCAGGTGAAACAAACTTCATGGGAAGTGTCTGCTCATGTTGTATAGGCATGACATGCAGTTCATTCACCAAATTCACAGTCTTCCCCATGCCATGCATGTGGAAGTTTTGAACAAAACTGTCATACTCCTTGGAAAGGCCTATCAAGACTAAGATCCATCTTGAACTCCTAATTAATTACTAATTAAGACTAAGATCCATCTTGAACTCCCACTAATTACAAAAGGACTGTCCAATATGTAAACAAGTGGGGTAAAAGGTACGCGACGAGCGTTAATTGCATAACATGCAACTCTTAGCGTTAATTGCATAACATGCCTCGGGTCCAAGGTCTGACCGTGCATACTCGAGTTAAGTTAACCAAGCAAGAACATGAAAATATCACACAGGGTCTGACCGTCGTGAAAAATTTGCCATGGGTTTGACAAGGCCCTTAGGACTGTCTAGAGAAGTCAAATCAAAAGCACGTGTTCTTAGTTGGCTGGCATACACTTAAATTTCACATAGAGTATAGCACATAAATGTGGTAAAACATGTGTACAAAGAAGCATGTAAACAACTTTGTAGCACGATTTTTAAAAACTTTAAGTAATGACACTGTAGTGATCTACGATGGTTCACGGTAGCTCCAATCGAAGTCGCAAGCAAGCGCATGACCAGACCAACGCATGGCAATAGTCGATATCATTTAGGTGTGACTGTGCGCACCGGCTTATACCCGCCTTATAGTTTGTTCTAGATTGTTCCCCATGAGAAATATGTCATCAAAATATAGAATTAGGAAAGTACATTACTCCCACTGGCTTTGTGATATACACATGGCTCATCTTGATTCTGAGTGAAACCTAATTTCTTAATCTCATCATCAAAACGCATATTCCATTGCCTAGATGCTTGCTTAAGTCCATAAATGGAACGCTTGAGCTTGCATACTCGGTTAGGATATTTAGAATTGACAAAACCCTCAGGTTGCACCATATAGACTTCTTCGAAAAGATGTCTATTAAGGAAGGCGGTTTTGACTTCTATTTGCCAAATCTCATAGTCATAGAATACGGCTATCGCTATAAGAATCCTTATAGCTCTAATGTCTGCTACAGGAGAAAAGGTCTCTTCATAATCAACCCCGTAGGTTTGAGTGAAGCCCTTTGCTACAATACGAGCTTTAAAGGTGTGTACTTTGCCATCCATGTCAGTCTTTTTCTTGAATAACCACTTGCTAACAACGGTTCTCCCGTTAGGAGGAAGATCAACTAATACCCAGACATCATTATCTTTCATGGATTGCATCTCCACATTCATCGCATTAAGCCATTTTTCGAATTCAGGATCCAATAATGCAGCTTTACAGTTAGCGGGTTCTCCAAGATCCCCTAACTCATGCTCCTCAGCATCGACGTACAAATACATTCGATCTAGGGCACGACGTTTCCTAGAGGAATTACGAATGGGAATGATATCACTTTGAGGTTTTTCAATTTCTTGATCATCCTCATCATGATCTAAGCCAGTGTCATTAGAAGGATTTGTATCTTCATCTTGAATAATTTCAAGATCTTCTATACTCCCACTTGCTTTTTGATTTAAGAGATTTATCTCAAAGAACTCAGCATTCCGAGCAACAATAACTTTGTTCTCAGGTAGGTAGTAGAAGGAATATCCTATCATTTCCTTTGGGTATCCTACAAAGATACACTTAATAGATCTGGGTTCCAGTTTGTTAGGTTTGGTCATCGTATCACGTTTAACCAAAGTTTCACAACCCCAGACTATTAAGTAAGACAACTTAGGGGCTTGCCAATGCCATACTTCGTATGGTGTCTTTTCAACCTTCTTAGTTGGAACCATGTTGAGTATGCATGCATCAGACTCAATGGCATAATCCCAAAAGGACTTTGGAAGAGTAGTTTGACTCATCATGGATTGAACCATGTCTAGCAGTGTTCGATTCCTCATCTCAGACACCCCATTATGTTGAGGTGTGTAAGGAAGAGTTCGATGGGCAATAATCCCATGCTCCTTAAGATGATCCAAAAAATCTTGACTCATATATTCACCTCCATGATCAGATCGTAGTGATTTTATGCTCTTAACGAGTTGATTTTCTACTTCCTTTTGAAATACTTTAAATGTGTCAAACACTTCATGTTTATGCTTTAATAGGTAAACATAACCATACCGACCAAATTCGTCAGTAACAATGACAAAGTAGTTAGCTCCTTGCCTTGACATGATTCTAAATAGGCCACAAATATCATTATGTATTAGTCCAAGTAGATCTTTAGCCCTTTCCACTTGATGTGAATAGGGTTTTCTTTCCATCTTCTCAGACATACAAGAGACACACTTTTCAAATGACTTAATGTCAGTTGAGGTGAGAAGTCCATCATGTTGCAACTTCTCCATGCATTTCTTGCTTATGTGTCCAAGACGACAATGCCACAAGAGAGTAGAGTAATAATTTAATTTGGCTCTTTTATTAATAACAACAAACATAGAACTATCAATAGTTTTAGAACAAGACATATCAATTTCATAAATTACATCCCCACGGGGAGTAGCAGTAAAATAAACAACGTTATTCCTAGAAACTAAAATTGCATTATTCGAATCAAAACAATTTACAAAACCATCTTTAAACAAACCAGAAACTGAAATAATCCCTCTAGTGATAGAGGGAGCATAATGACAATTGTTCAAAACAATAACAAATCCACTAGGGAAACATAAATGATAATTTCCAATAGCTTCGACTCCTGCACGTTGACCGTTGCTCATGTACAGATTCAAAGCTCCTAGATTCAGCTTCTTACTTCCCCTTAGACCCTGAGTATTATTACAAATGTGAGTACCACAACCAGTGTCATATACCCACGAATTACTCCGAAGGGAAAATAGTTCTATAGTGAAAATACCTGAAGTCTTGGCTTCTTGAGACAACCTCTTCTTTTTATGCAACTCAACTAAGTGCTCGGGACAGTTCCATTTCCAATGACCTATCTGACCACATTTGTGACAGGGGTCGTCCTTAGCAGGATTATCCTTTTTGGGTGGTGGAGGATTTCTGATCTTGGGAGCATAAGATGGTTTGTTCTCGAGAGCATAAGCCAGCTTATTCTTTCCGTTACCATAATTCCCCTTCCCAGCCTTAGGCGATTTTCTACCTTGGTTTTTCTGGACCTTGCCTTCACGCACATTATGAAGTGCAGGTGAAACAAACTTCTTGGAAAGTGTCTGCTCATGTTGTTTAAGCATGTCATGCAGTTCTTTCACCAAATTCGCAGTCTTCCCCATGCCATGCATGTGGAAGTTTTGAACAAAACTGTCATACTCCTTGGAAAGGCCTATCAAGATCAGGCTTATTCCATAGCTGACAGTCATGGGGTGACCAAGACGCTCCAAGTTCTCAATGTAGCCCTTCATCTTAAGAACATATGAGCCTAGATTTTGACCTTCCTCAAGCTTGCACGCGTGAAATTCACGCGTAGATTGAAGAAGTTCTTGTTCTGCTTGCTAAGAAAACATGGTTTTTCAGTTCCTGCAAGATGTCATATGCTCCGAGATGGGTTAGATTTCTTGGATCTCTAAGTCCATAGTCATGAGCATAAGGGCAACAATGTCCTTTGATCCTTTGACCCAAGCAGCTGGAGCTGCATGAGCATCGGGTGGGACTTGGTGACCAGAAGTTGCAACAGGTGTAGCAGGAATTGGAGGTTCCAAGTATTGTTCCTTGTCTTCAGCTGATAGGATAATGCGCAACTGGCGGTACCAATCAATGAAGTTAGGCCCAGTGAGTTTGTGTTTCTCGAAGAAACTTCTGAGTACCGAATTGCTTCCGATATTAGTAGTCATCTACAATTAAAAAGTTCAAACAATTAGTATTTTCGATAATTACATTCTTAATAGAATTAACTACCCAATTAATTACTAATTAAGACTAAGATCCATTTTGAACTCCCACTCATTACAAAAGGACTGTCCAATATGTAAACAAGTGGGGTAAGAGGTAAGCGACGAGCGTTAATTGCATAACATGCAACTCTTAGACTTTATGAGACCATTCAAGACACTAGTAAAACGGTAGTAATTTTATGAGCATGTTTAGTCTCATCTTATGCCTCGGGTATAGGGTCTGACCGTGCATACTCGAGTTAAGTTAACCAAGCAAGAACATGCAAATATCACACAGGGTCTGACCGTCGTGAAAAATTTGCCATGGGTTTAACAATGCCCTTAGGACTGTCCAGAGAAGCCAAATCAAAAGCACGTGTTCTTAGTTGGCTGGCATACACTTAAATTTCACATAGGGTATAACACATAAATATGGTAAAACATGTGTACAAAGAAGCATGTAAACAACTTTGTAGCAAGATTTTTAAAAACTTTTAGTAATGACACTGTAGTGATCTACGATGGTTCACGGTAGCTCCAATCGAACTCGCAAGCAAGCGCAGGACCAGACCAACGCATGGCAATAGTCGGATATCCTTTAGGTGTGATTGTGCGCACTGACTTATACCCGCCTTATAGTTTGTTCTAGTGGGTGACCCGTACATCCCATGAGTCCATAGCGTCCATTTTTTTTATTTTCATGAAAGCGTGTTTCAATAATGTTTAGGTACTTTTATTTTATAAAACACTTTTCTACATAACACATAACCGGTCACAATGAGCATGTATTTAGGCATGTAAAATATTGACCAATTTTAATGTCATGTTTCTCTATAAGTATTTATCAATATTGCATGTAATTTAGGTGTTTTGAAAAACATATAACAATAATGCAATTAGGAAAACAAATACAATAAACATAAGACATTAAATAAACACATAAATCCGAGACCCCGAAGAGTCTTCCCCAAATGAAGAACCATAAGACTCTCATTAGATTTTCATCAAGTACCTAAATCGCCCCATGCATCACATTACGTGACTGTAGTGAGTCTTATGCCCGGATAACACATAAAATAATCATGGCAAAACAATTAACTATTTTTTATTATGATTTTATGTATTTTAATTAACAATTTAACTTTAATTATATGTTTCTAATTAACAATTAATTTTAATAATTACCATCTTGTTATTTTTTATAATTAATGACAAGTACACAATTTAATTGTCAAATAAAAATAAAACAAATAACTAAATTAGGTTTCATGCATGCGGTTTCGCGTGTTTATTTAAATCGTGTAACCCATAACCATTAAACGAGCATGACTCGTAATGCCGCTGTTGGAATTTAATATCTAGTTAACCATGTAACTATGAGTACGCAGCGGAATGGATCTAATTTGAGCAATTATGATTAACACGTAATTAATAATAAACAATAAAGGAAACACGAAAACTAACCTTCGTCCAAAAGCAATAAAACTAAAACGAGTGATAAAATATACCACCTCTACGGTTGCTCACACAAACACTACTAACGAGTATGTCCCGATAATGCTAGCCGAAACCCACGTATACCCAAACACCAAGTGTCGTAGCCCAAAACGGATCAAAAATAAAATCAGCCTAAACTGCAGTTTTGTCCGATATCATTCACCGTCCAATAAACCAGATCTCAGTGTTGTCCGATATCTGACAACACTGTGCGACTGGAAAACCCAGTTCTATCCGAGAACGATCAGTAGAGGCAAAAAAACCTTCAATAAGCTGTTGCACCTTTAACAGCTTACAAACCTTCGTTTAAGACTTTATTTTAGCAAACTTATAATTGATTTTAAGTTACTAAACCACCTTGGATTGAATATAATGCAAGTGTTTAGTTGTGAGATAATTAATCGAATTATATAAACACTAATTAGGGTTTATAGAACCGATTTATGAAGATGGGAAAAGGGGAAAAGACTCTTATGGTTTTGTTATGCCAATTTCGTGATTTATGAGCAGGGGGTGAGGGGTTTATATACCCTTCAAACGCTAGTCTAGATAAAAACTTTTAGGTTTAGTCTTTATCCCAAACACCCCATAACTTATAACAACTCTTCCAATACTTATCATAAACCTCTTTATCTATTATCTCAACATTCAAACAAATCTAGACAGCCTTAGTTCCCTTCTAGAACCTTCTATGGGCCAGCCATTAAGGTTTAAGACAACAAGGAACTTGTCTAAAATGTTTTATGTCCAAAGGGGTCAAAATGGGTCATTTTGAAAACTTCAAACGTGAATCATAATATATACTCTTGTGTTTTAGTGTGTGTGCCCCCAATAGACTCACACACCCCTAGCCGTATTTGTGCATTCCAACGAGCATGAACTAACAGGTAACATGTGATGAATGTGGGTAGTAAGCAAAAGAAAGCGAGTGCAGTTAAATAGAGTGAAAAAGTTGAAATGACTAAAAAAGTAAGAGAGGTAAGTTGAGCTTGTTTGTATAATTTTTTTGAACAGAAGCTTGTTTGTATAATTGATGAAAGTAATCTAGAATAAGTCGCACTCAGAGCAAACGGTGTCACGGCGAGGACACCTCGCTGGTCTGAGGTGGCACCCTCGCTGGTGCTCTTCGTGACACCTACCCCTCCTTCGCTGCTCTATGTTCGCCATTCTTCAACGAAGCTGAAAAGGTGAGTTTGTGGGCCCCACCTGCAAAAGAGCCGTTGCTAAACGGTATAAAAAAATTATTTTTTAAATTTTTTTTTGTAAATACTCTTCTTTTTATCTTAAAACACACACACAACAAACACTTTCAATCAAAACTTTTCACAAAAACTTTCAATCAAACTTTCAAAAAAAATGAGTACCTCGTCTGATTATTCCAATCCGTCCGATCTCGAAGATATGGAAGAATACGAAATGGTGATGAAGATTAACGAAGATGAAGAAGATGAAGTTCAGAAGCATCGTAGATACATTTGGCGTGAACGTGAAGTCGCCGAACAACGTTTAATGGAGGATTATTTTAGTCCAAATCCGAAATATACGGAGGAAACGTTCAGAAAACGATATCGCATGAGACGGGAACTATTTTTGGAAATAGTTAAAGGTATTGAAACTTATTGTGCAACAAATAATCCTTTACTCAAGCATTTTCACTTTTTTATTATTCGATATGATGCTACGGGTATGAAAAGTATGAGTGTCATCTTGAAATGCACATCCGTCCTTCGCCAATTGGCAAACGCCATAGTGGCGGATGGGGTAGATGAGTACTTGCAAATGGGGGAACATTGTGCGCGCGATTGTCTCGACTTTTTTTGTATGTGTGTTATAGATTTGTATCAGCCCGAGTTCTTAAGAAAGCCTAACCCAACTGACGTTCAAAGGTTGTATAGCGCACATAATACGATTCATGGGTTTCGGGGGATGCTAGGTAGCCTTGATTGTATGCATTGGGAATGGGTGAATTGTCCCAAAGGGTGGCACGGGCAATTTGGGAGAGGTGATAAAAAACACCAAACCATCATTCTAGAAGTTGTTGCATCATACGATTTGTGGATTTGGCATGCATTTTTCGGGGTTGCTGGTGCAAATAATGATATTAGCGTGCTGCATTATTCACCATTGTTCGACGACCTTTTGGCTGACAACGAACCAGTGGCACCGTATACTGTAAACGGGCAGCAATTCGAAAGAGGGTACTACCTTACAGATGGTATTTACCCTCAATGGTCATGTTTTGTTAAGTCATTCAGCCAAGCACGCGATGACAAAATCGCTCTATTTAAACGGCGTCAGGAAAGTGCCCAGAAAGATATTGAAAGGGCATTTGGTGTCCTACAAGGACGATGGCGTATAATTGCTCAACCGGCGCGTGCTTGGACTGTGAACAAGCTACGCAGAATCATGTACACGTGCATCATTTTGCATAAAATGATTTTGAAGAATCAAAGGTTTGCGATATCCGAAGCAGCTGAAATGTACATCCCTCCTGGGAACCATTTGTTACGGTCTGGGTCGAGCGATTTGCAATCCATCGTAGGAAACAAAGAATTCCGAGATAGAGAAGTGCATTCAAGCCTTCAACGGAACCTCATTGAGCATCTCTGGGCACAAGAGCAATTATGAATAATCGACCGTATTTTTATTGTGTTTTTTTTCCGTATTGTTTTTTTTCCGTATTTTTTTTGAAGTATTTGTATTTTTATTTGAATTATTTGTAATTTTTAATTTTATAAAATGAATTTTTAGTTTGTGTGAAAAATGAAAAATAAAATAAAATAGTGAGTGGTGGGACTCAAGTGAAGAGGAGAGAGACTAGTTGTGAGTGAGAGGTGTTTACTTTGTTTTTTGTTTTGGTTAGTTAGTATGATGTGGTTTTAAGATGTCACAAGTGAAGAGGGTAAACCTGTTCATGACACCTTTGCTCTCATATATGACAAAAGAAAATGTTAGAATATTTAGACGGCGTAACTGTAACGTGAAGTCGGTCTAATAACTCTAACATGTCGATCCCTCCAACAATATGTCGATTTTATAAAAATAAATAAAGCACTTGGTAGAGCGTGCTCAATACGTGGGCATCTAAATGATGGGCCTAGTCATCACTTTTTCATGGCATCAATCATGTACGTGTCACCCCACCATTACCACCCTGATACCCATACCCGTTCCAAAACGGCTCCCTTTATTGTCGTCTTCCGCCCACCGAATACTATATTCCATTTACTCCCAACCCACCGTAAACTAACCTAACAGCTTAAAACAGAAATTAATTTTCATTTTCATAGAAAATATAAAATAGAGCGTATATTGTATATAGTCCTTGTAGTTTAACAAAATTAATAATTCAGTTCTTATCTATTCACCTCAATGTAAGAAGCTTTACAAAGTTACAAGTGCATGATCGTCTTTAACTAAAGTTAAAATTATTAAACTACAATTTTCATCTTCTCTTTCATTTATATTTGCAAGTTGAAGTGTAATCGATTCGACTTTTGCATGATAATTTGACAAACTTTAATGGTTCATACTAGAACTCGGCTTGAATAAAGCTCGAAACACGGCTCAAGACCTGCTAAAGACCGTTCAGGTGAAGCGGATAATAAGTTTAACATAAATAGGCGAGGGTTTGAAAAAGACATTCTTCCGCTTGAATATAAATACACGACTTAAGCCACTAACCACTAACATTTGTCGTTCTATAAACAATAAATTTAATAGTTAAAAAGTACGTAATAATCAAAAGAGTAAAAAGGATCATAAAAATAAAAAATTTATAAAGAAAAAGATAAATATGATTTAAATTGTTTTTTTATAAATGTTTAATTATTAAATTAATACTCATGTCAGTTTTAGAAAGTTGCGAGCTGTTGGTATCATAAAGTGGTCCTAAAAGCGTTATAAGATTTTGTGGTTTTGACACCAGAAATCTTTTTGACACCACATTTTTTGAGAGTAGTTGACACGAAAAAAATAGTGCCAAAGTGATATAAATGAGCACACAAATAAACACTTATTACAAAAAAAGAAAATTAGAAAACTTATCAGCCGACAGGTAAATTTAGCGCGACATCTTTTGGTACCAACCCCGGAGCGATACGTTAACCACCATGTGACCAGTGGCGGACGCAGGAATATAGAAGACGGGGGGCATAATTTTTTTGGACAATGACATCTATATACGAAAAAAAAATTAGTATCGAAATGATAAATCGGGTATTTTTACTTAGAAATGAGGGATTTATAAGGTGTTATAGAGTTGAATGTTGTGTTTTAATATGTAAGTGGGGGGCAATTTGGTTTATGGGTGGGGGCACGTTCGAAAAATGCTGAATATCAGAGAAAATTTACACTAAAATCTCATTTTATCGGGCTAGCCATGGGGGACGCCGCCCCCCAAACCTTGTTAGTGTGTCCGCCCCTGCATGTGACGCCAACGGGCTAATAGCCAAATGTAGGGCTGAGCATCGGTCCGGGACCGGCCAAGACCGGACCGGACCGAGGACCGAAATGGTCCGAAACCCCGGACCGAGACCGGACCGAAATAGTCCGGTCCGGTCCGGGTTGGTCCGGTCCGGTTCGGTTCTCGGTCCGGTCCGGTCCTATTAGACATATTTGACAAGATTTTGGTAAGACCGAACCGGACCGGACCGGACCGACCGGACCGAGGACCGAATTCGTCTAAGACTCCGGACCGAGGACCGGACCGAAATTGCTCGGTCCGGTTCGGTTCGGTTCGGTCCGGTTCGATTTTCCGGTCCGGGTCGGTTTTGGGTCTGCCGTGCTCAGCCTTAGCCAAATGGTCAGCCACAACTCCCCTTTCTTAATGTTGTTTCTATAAGTACATATAATAAAAGTAGATATGTTTTTAAATGCTCGAAAGGCTCAAATTTAAGTTATTAAAAACTCGAGTTTGACTCGTTATGTGTTTCGAGCTTTTTTAGTAGGCTCAAGATCGAGATTCAACTCAATAAAAGTTTGACTTGATCAACTGAACTCAAATTTAAGCTTAAATTGCTTGGTAAAAGGTTAACTTGTTTGCACCCTAATTTGTAAGACTTAACAAGAACTAGAGTTGCATTTTTAGAAAGAAGGTATTGAAACTGCAATTTGACAATACTACTATAACCACTTTTGCAAATTACTTTCAATAAAATAATGACCCAAAATTTCCTCTTGCTATAAATAGGTTACCAGCCTAAAGCTATGTTTGCTCATTTACACAACAAACCAACTTTCTCTCTCTGTAAACAAACAACTCTCTTTCTCTCTAGAAACAAATGGCTTACACTGCTAAAAGAAACAACGGACCGGTGCTCCGGTCCGGCTCACCCGCCGGTCGATCCTCTTTCGCATCAGTCACATCCGCCACTTCATCACACACTTTCTTCCAAAACCGGTCCATCGCCTCCACACCCATGATGACGTCATCGTCTGCATCTCCATCTTCTTCATCAGTAAGGTTTAACCTATTCGACAACAACAAACGTTCTATCTCGCCAAGCAGATCTATAACTTCGCTACCAGTCGCAAAACAGCTCCAAACACCTAAGCGAACATGTATGTGTTCGCCCACTTCACATCCTGGTTCATTCAGATGCAGCTTACACAAAAAGCAGCAAACCAGCAGTACCACTACTCAAACGGCGTCTTACCCGTCGAGTCGTTTAAACGCCAGACGCTCAGCCATGACCAACTCGCTAGTTCGAATCGGGACAGTGGAAGGTGGAGACTTGGTGAAACGAGCTTTGGCGGCGCTAATAAGGCCTTCATCTCATCAGCAGAGACGGAGAGGCTCCTTTCAAGCTAGGCCTAGCCGGTTGTCTGTGATGTCAAAAGCCCAAGATTAATAAATTTCGTGGTTAGGGTTTTTTTTATTCGTTTATTAGTTAACAGGTTTGCCAGATATCGAAGAGATCTGGGTTATGATGACGATGATGATGACCAGTTTTTGAAGAAGAATTTGTGTTACTGTTGAGACAATAACCTTTGACTAAGAAAAATCAATGTAAATATATATGTAGATGATGATGATGATGATATATAATATCAAGCACCTTTTAATTCCATTTTCTCAAATCTAATTACATAAAAAAAAAAACATAATCCGTCAAATCCGTTCATTAAACCAAATCAGATATCATCCATTCAGTACAATTCCGTCAAGTCTGTGTTAAGGTTATGTGTGTTCCGTTAACCTAGTACGTTGTATTACGTTTGCCGTTACGTTATATGGTAGGGTTTCTATTTTTGTTAAGTTATTTTGTGAAGGTTGTATTATTGATGGGTTATTTTGTTTTGTTTTTTATTTGCAGGTACGTTATTATGGAAAGACAGGCTGGAATATGAGTGAATACAGACAGTGGGTATCTGTGTGCGGTTTATGGCTTGATTTTTGGACCATCTTTGACTTTGCCTATGCTATATTTGAGGATGGATTTATTTATGGACCTAATTATTGGAAGCCATTTTTTAGAAAAATATTCTGGTTTTAGCGGTATATTTAAGGTAAATTACGTAACATCATGATTAAAAAGTCACGATATCGCGCGAGAATGGTGAAGCTCAAGCCTCCTAAACAAAGGACTAGATTATTGGGAGAATGGTATTTTAAATATGAAAGGAACAAAATCTTGAGATGGTATTGGTGAACAACTTTTGGAGTGATTTTAGGTTAATTGAGTTTGGTGAGTGGTAGCTGGCTGTTTTGAAGAAGAATAAGAATCATCGAATTCTAGTGTGGGGGTGACAAACATCTATCATGGAATCTGATTTGAGTCATGGAAATTTTGTGTGAAGGTGTTGAGTTTGTGGCTTGAATTATATGGTCCTAAGAGTGTACAAAATCGAATCGAATAAGCAAGTCATTTAACTAGCTCGGCCAATCGGGGATGATTAATTACATGGATACACTAACATGCTTCTGTCGACATAAATCAGACTATTGATTCCGAACTTAAATCCTAAACATGGTACATGCATTTTCTAAATTATATCACAAGTGTTTGCTTCTTTAAGGCTGCCTACAATGAAAGGTCGAGTAACTCGGTCGATTGAGTCACTTCAACAATACACCCTTTCTCCAGCGACAGCAAGTCGTTGGAGAAAACGCATTAAATGACAAAACAAATACAAATTCGACGTGATACTTTTGCTCGTTGAATATTTAGCAACCGTTATCGGAATTTTTCTCCAGCGACATATTGCTGAAGAAAATCTCGCTAACGTCTGACCAAATTTTTCAACGAAAATATAAGCGGGAGATTATTATGCCAACGTTTTTCCAGCGACATGTCGCTGTGGATTCTTTGATCGCAGACTAAGCCAAGTGATTAATGTTAATCAATATAATGTTAAACATTTCGAAGATTCCCGTCGACATGTCATTGGAAAAACGGTAAACTTTTTAATAATTTTCTTTTTTTCAATTAGGACTTAGAAAAAATAAATTTTCATTTTTAGGTTTCAAATTTGGTAATTTGCTTAAATATCGCGTTTGTACTTTCGTTATTTAATATATTTTGCTTGGTTTAATTTTAAAACGTCTTCGTTTTCACATTTTCTTTTAAGTTTAATAAGTTTTTTCAAAATTTTAAATTTTTGTAAATTTTCGTCATTTTCTCGATTCGCGCGTATCGGGTATTCGTCGTAGTTTAAATTTAGCGTAACTCGTCTTTTAATTTTCTCACATTTTTCTCTCAAAAACGTTACTAATCTAAATACGTAATACTATTTTTGGCACATAAAATCATACACCTCCGCCGAGAACGAACTTGCAATATCGGTTTTACGGTTTTCTTAAATCGTAGAACTTAATACTTGCCGCTTATACACGTTTTTTCTAAAACGTGTATAAAATACCTACAATCATTACTTATTTGTCTCGGCCATATTAAGTATGAGTAAAAACATTTAAAATCTTATATAACAATAACTTTATAAAAAAAAAAATTAAAATTTATATAAAAAAGTTAAAAAATACTTTTGACCTTAAGTTTTTAACTTTATTTTTTTAATGTAATATATATTTAAAATTATATAAAAAAATAAAAAATTATAATATATAAAAAAAATATAGTTCCTTAAAATTTAAAATACTATTTTACCGTTTAAAAAAAATATATGTCTTTTTATGATAAAAAAAAGTGAGGGAAATGGTTAAATTTTCCCGCCAATGTTTTTCCGCCAATCTATTTAGAAAATGTAGGATAAACTGCAGAAAAACGTTCTTTAACTTTCCCATTTTCGCAAATTTGCCACTGAAAGGAAACTACAAGAAATATTGCCCCTATACTTTAAATACTCGTGCAATTTTGCCATAGAATTGACGAGTTTTGACCTTTCACCGTTTTCTTCCGTTAACTCCACACGTGCCTGGCACGTGAGGGTATATTCGTCATTTTACATCGTACCAAAGACGCTACCACTATTCCACATTTAGATTTGGGGAAAAAACGTCCCCGAAACATTATGCCCACCTTATCTTTACTCTAGCTTCCCGCCAACACTTTTAAGGACAAAATTTGCAACATAAACATTAAAACTTTCACTGATATCTCGACATTAAATACCTTATACTATCAATACTCTACGGCTTCAACTTAAATTCATACTACCAACCCAAAACGCGATTCAAATGATTATCAACTAGCTTTAATGGCATATCAAAAAGAATTCGTTTTTAAAATGCACAATAATGGGTTGTTTGTACATGGTCCGTGGAGGTATGTAAATGGCAATCGTAGCCAAATTTGTGGGTTTAGTTCTGAAGCTAGGATATTTATAATTGGCCTAAATCGTATCTTGGAAAGGCTTGGCGATGTGGAAAAATGATTTTTGTTCTTTTGTTTGCCTAACAAATCAGTAGAAGAAGGTTTGAAGTTGATTTACACCGACAATGATGTGCATATGATGTTGGAACTGGCTTGTAGGAATGATTCAATTGATTTGTATGTTGTTCACAAGAAACAAAAGCTAGCTCAGTATTATTTCAAGAACCTTGATTTAGGTTTAGAGGATTCAGATGGGTAGAAAATTATGCTAGGTTGCGTTGCCATATTTCAACTCCTTTTACGACTGAACAACCTTTTCAAAAAAGGAAGGGGAACAATGGCAACCATCAAGGTGGTAAAAAAAGATTGAAGAGAGCGGTTGTTGTAAAAAAAGAAAGAAACAGTGATGGAAAGGGCAAAGAGAAGAACACAAAAGGGAATCAAACGAGTACTAGAAAAGAGAAAGAAAATGTGAATGAGGGTACGAGTGAGACTGAGCTCGAGACTTCATTGTTGAAGAAAAAAAGAGATTCGGAAAAGGGTAAAGGTATCATGGTTGAAGAGGATTCTGGTTGTAACCCGAATGTTGGTGCTATACGAAGGTCTACTGGTATAGTCATTAGAGAGGGTGGATCTATGAATGATATGAGTAGGTATAAATACATGTTGAATGTGGGGGGTTCTGCTTCTGTTGATAATGTGGCCGAAAATAATGGTCATATAAAAAGGTTTGTTGTGCTTGGTGTAAGATCTCCTAGCAAGTTATACGAGTATCAAGATTTTAAGACCACGAATTGCGTACTTGGTCTTAGTGCCCCAACATATTTGAGAAACCAGTGAACTAAAGATGGCTGTTACAAGGAGTGTTTGGGATAGTGCATATGATTCGGGTACTAATATGAATATTCCGACTACTTTGTAACTAGATAACCCCTAAGGAACTCATAATGTTAAAAAAACAGCTTAAAGCTTATAATACGCTCAGCTGTCTTATTATTAGTGTTTATCCAATGATTAAAAACAAGGAATACGTAACTTATGCACTGCTTATTTGTTTATTGATTAGGTACCTGATTAGAGTTCGAAGTAAAACATCACACCGACTAACAATGATGCTAGATTAATAATTAACAATCGAAGAGAAAACACCTTAATTGAACCTTCAAACTAAAAACATAACACCTTAATTGAAACTAAAACAGAGTAATTTACATTCGATTAACATTAAACAACTCAAAATACTAGTCACTGGCAACCCATATCGACAAACAACAACCCTTCATGAACCAGCCGGTTCACATCTCCCTCTGGCTCGCTAAAAAGTCAATCTTGTCAATAACCTTGCTGTGAATATGGATCACCAATTTCATCAACAACCTTGCTTTGTGCATGTCGAAAGTTTGAAGTGCCTTGAGCTTTGTGAGATTTGACGTAGCACATCTAGAAGGATTTCCATTTTGAAGCTCCAGAATCAACTCCCCCTACGCATGACCCGTTCGATCAGCCGTTGAGATTTATTTTATCAACTCTCTTGCCTGCCATATGTCATCGTCAATCTCTGACTGGTACGAGGCTACCATCATCTCACCAAGGTGAAATGAACCAGATATACCAACTAGTTCACAAGTCGAGCCATTTGTATGTGTGTGCATTTCGTTGTGTGTGTGTGTGTGCATTTCAAGCTAATATAGTGTCGTTATGAAGAAGATGAAAAGTTTTGTGTATGTGTGTGTGTTTCAAGCTAATATAGTGTCGTAATGAAGAAGATGAAAGTTTTACCTTCGTGCAAATAACGTCCCCGAAACAAAGGGTGCGAGTGTAATAATGACGTGGGCGAAAGGTTTAATAATGTTTCGGGGACGTTTTTTGCCTGAATGTAAAAGTGGAATAGTGGTAGCGTCCTTGGTGGCGCGGAAATTGTGAGACCCCCAAAATCTGACATGGAACAACTAGGAAACGAGGGGGTAACACGTCATAGTACAAGAAACAATGAATTACAGTTCATACAAAGCTGACGAAATAAAAACATGTACATTACATCATAAAAGGTCAAAGTTTTTAAACATAGGTCCCAGAGTTTTAGAAGCGGAAAATTATATTATTTCGTCTCAATTTATAACATAAAGTTGCCTAAAAGATAGAATAAACTCATGACAGTTTTTTTTTACTAAAAACAGTCTTTTTAAAGCATCACAGAAATCTACAAGCTGCGATAATCTCCTGCGGGCTCCCATCCAAGCAAAGCTAAGTAATAATACCTGAGATTAAAATGTAAAATCGTCAACATAAAGTTAAGTGATATTCATAGGTTTAGCAGTAAACGTGTGGAACACAATAGAATTTGTAAAACACGTAATGGGGGGTTAACTATGTACGTCCATAGTCACGATGCATATTATTGCTGTTTAGTCTCATGAACCGAAGCTTAACTCAAATGTAAGTTCCTCTAGGGAGTATTCAGCCTAAATACTCAAGTATAAACGAATATTAGTGCGTCAAAGTAATCGGGACGGGGATTGTCAATCCCGATGGATCCACCCACAACATTCGCGCTTAGCACAAAGCATACGAGACAATTAACGGTTCATGATATGAGAGGAAACTCAAGGCTAACGTCTAAAAGCAATAATACCATTGAAATCATCTGTAAAGCATACACGTTCAGAATAACATACGAGTTCTGGATAGCAATACAGTTTTTAATTTGGTTGTGTTCCACCATGTAAAATCTCACCCCGTGTTTAGAAATCATGTACAAGTAAAAAGGGGCTATGAACTCACCTTAGCCACGAGGTAAGTCAATCACGGTACTCGGCAACTGAGTAGAAATGGTAGTGGTAGACGATCACCGACGATATGGATGCCCGGGGAAACTCGAAAATCGCAACCTATCAAAATAAGGCGCGCGCTAAGACTCGAACTCGAATATCGATATGTACCAAATATAATATGACTCAACTGTTTTCAAAGTATTCATGTTTCAAAACCATTGACACGAACCAAATGAATCCTTTTATCCAACGTTATTCGTTTAAACACTTGAACACTTGAAAATGACCCGTTATACGACGCCAAGTCAACGCAAGTCAAACTATCCTTTAACCTTATCCGGACCAGTAGCTAAGTCATTTATATAATGACTAAGCACTTGAGTAAGTCACCATGTCCGATGGTGAATACTCAAACTCACGCAACACAAACATTGAACTAAGTGTCCAAAATAAAAATCAGCAAGTACACCCCGAATGTACACACCGATCTACCCTATCTAGACTTGTCCGTTTCACATGAAAATTGGTGTCAAGGTCACTTATAACCTGTATAAGACCTCACCAAAATTTGAGCCAAAGTTCACACTTTAAAATCCATCAGCTTGACACTTTACTCGACTTCAAATTTTAGGACAGATTTGTGCACTTGTTTTGTAAAACCGTTTGGACCACCTTAAAAGTACAATCTCGACAATCCGACTTTTGAAACCACTACTAGACTTATCAAACTCAGTTTGTAAGGTTTGAAAATCAGTAGTATCAACTATCTAACCAAGCCTAAAGTCCCCGAGAGTCGACCCAAAATCAGCCACAATTTCGGATTGTGCCGACTTGCGTCTCCCGGTACACGAAAATTAAAACTAGCATAACTTTTGACTCGTAATGACTTAGAAGCTCTATCTTATACCAAAACGACCGTCTCGGAAAACTCTACAACAATATCAAATAATCTCAGCCTTTCACAGACCTTAAACCCACAAAACAATCTGTTTAAAGCTGCTGTCCCAAAATACCTTTTTAGAAAACAAATCAAATCAATTTTCCAAGCAACACTACTCATTCCTATACCTATAGAATCATCATACTATCATACCCATCATCCAAACACTCCTAAAAATACTTTCATGTAAAATATAACAAAATCAAAGATTAAAAACAAGACTTTTAAGGATTAAAATGTGATGATCTTACCAAAAACAATACATGCAAGATGATTATAACACAAATCCACCATGGAATTATAAAGTCTTCAAATTTTGATGCATGTTATTGAATTTGATATCATTAGAATCACAAGAAATTTCTAAGAATGGGTCTTGTTTTTGTTTTGAATGAATACGTAATTAAAACGAAATCGTCGAAAATATTAATTATCGAAACAATCGATAAATAAACGTAAACTTTTGGGCATCCGTCGGTATCCCGATCACTAGGAATTCTCGTTGTACATTGTTTTTTAAATAAACTCGTTGTAACACGCACAGGGTGATTTTAAATCAAAAACTTTGATTTAAATTAAATATGGAAAAATAAAATAAAATTTTTATAATTCCATACAAAGTATTTATCGATGATCAGAAAAATACTTAAAAAGTATAATTTAAAAATCTCAGGATTTACATATAAGAATACAAGAAAACGAAATACGTTGGAAAATTCAGAAACACGAATAAAAAGAATAAAATAATGTTGGGAAAGTACGGGTTCTCACAATCTTCCCCCCTAAAGGAACTCTGGTCCCCAGAGTTCTCCTGAAAACAGTAGAAGATGCGAACAAGAGGAGGTACAAAGTGTAGAACAAAATTCATTGTTTCCCAGGTAATTTCCGTACCACGACGAATCTTAACGGTTAGAATTCGCTATGCTTCAGTTTTTAACTCCTTTTCGTATAACTTTTAAGTCTTGGATTAGGATAACGATCTTTCAATACAGAGATACATCGAGAGATAGAGTTGTTGGAAATACGTGCGATAAACTAACAAGAATGAACACAAGAATCGCTTAAACAGGCAAAGTGCGATAAAATGAATCAAGATTGTTAAACAACAAGGAGTCGCAAATCGTGTAACTGTAAAACGTGAAAATCTTAAAACGTAATAATCCTGTTACAAAAGAACTAGAAGGGAAAAATGAATTATATATGATCATTCAAAATATAGGCTGTCAAAATCAGTTGTCTAGTATTTTGGTATTACTTTAAAACTTAGTTTTAAATATTTTCTTTATTAAAAGAAAATTTTACAATGTGTAGTGATTTAAAAATCAAACTCTATATAAAATGAGTGGGTAAACAATTGTCAAATCTTTTTCTTGATCAGGTCTTCAAGGTAAAAGTAACTCAATTCAAATAGTTATCCTGATTGACTTAAGAACTTTTGGATGTCTGCATGAAATTATCGTTAAAACTCAGGTTTATCGTTACCATTAGAGAATATTCTGATTTTCCAAGTTATTTAGAAACATTGTTAGAAATTATAGATTAATTAATAATTTTATTAGGTTGACAGTAAAGTATGATAAAATCAATTACTTTAAAAAAAAATACAACTTGACACTGTTTAAACACAAGTTATAAGTTTACCCAAGAGGATGTACAGATTCGATATTAAACTTGAAACGGGTATTTTTACAATTTAAACATTTGGTAAAATGTATAAAACGTTCTTAAAAATTAATAATAATTTTTAGAAATTCAAGAAAGTGTTTAAGATATCAAATGATAAACACGTAACAGTTTCTGGTTTTCAGAAAGTGACAAAATAACAAACGATTATGAAACGAATATCGATCAACAATTAGTATACAAGTAATAGCACGAGGGAATAAAACGGAAGTCGTATCAACTCTTTAACGAACATGATAGAATAGATGCATCGATGATAAGGACAATAAGAAACAAGGATTATAGCAAGACTAATTCATGTGTGCGGTTGGCGTCACCAATAACGGCTTATTAAGTTCTCGGTGGTCGAAATACGATCGAAAGGGAAAAGCCACACAACGAATTTTTTTTTTGAATCAAAGAAAATTCTTAGGAAGTTACATGAGAGTAATTCCAGTAAAATGAACAACATTAGCAATGAAAGGCGAAATCAACACCTGATTCACACGAACAAATTTCAAGACGATAAAGTCTAACACACATCATGGCAAATACACGTAGTCATCGTTCACGTCCAATCGTAAATCATTATATGCGTCCAGAGGCGTTTCGTAGGTCTACCAAGTTAGATAGAGATGGTCGATCATAGAAGCATATCAACGTTGGAACTCTCAGGTCTGGTATCAGTGAATAGAATTTAGGCAAATGGTAACGAAAATTGTATCATGAGGATGATGAGGTAACAGGTAAAATAAAGGTCGTTGAGTAAGGAAATATGTGCTTGAGGCATGTACTTTGTTCAAGAAAAGTTAAGGGTTCATATGTGTAAGTCACGAATTGTTGTTACTCGCATAAGATGTAAAAGTTTTCAAAACTTTATTTTTATCTAACTTTTTAAGAAACATATTAAAAAGTTGATTGTTGGTCAAATATTTAGGGCGACTACTATTTTGCCTTGCATGGCTCCTTCTGAATTAGGCATAGGTGATCAGGCCATGCATAATTTAGGACTAGCAATGCGATGCTCAGCTTCGTCAAACTAGTATTACATATCATATGATTTAAAATATGTATATAATAGCATTTGTAAAAACAGGAATCAAAATAACATATGAAACTTTTCGCCACTAAGTTACTGGCTAGATATTTAATTCAACAATTTGTTTTGTTACAATGGTTCTTCATAAGACCAAAGTAGAATAAATTGTGAAAATACATTGTAAAATTAATATAAAATAATTTTATAACATGACATTCAATTATTTAAGAAAGCCCAAATGAAACCTTTTATAAAATGATTCACAAACAAGACCAGTTGGAGTTATATGGTAACATGACAATAATGTATAAAGTAGCGAGTGGGTTATAAGAGGGAAATAAGGAGTAGTACAAGACAGTCAACGAAATGGTTACAAGGTGATAAGGTTTTCAAGAGGTTTAGCCGAAATCGTCAAGAGACACGTGTCAAGATGACAACAAACGATACGAAAGCAAGAACTTCAACCTCTGTCCAATTCAGTGGTACGATAGAAGCAAAGAAAGATAATATAGAATGACAAATAAGTCATAAATAAAAGAAATGAATAAGAAATCCGTATGTGCACATCGTGATTAATTTGACAAAATATACTTTAAAGAAAGTAGGGTATCATTTAACAAGTAGTACAATCACTCCGAAAAGTTTCTATATTAGGAAGTTACCGAATTTCAAAAGTTCAAGATCTATGTATAAGTATGACCGAACTCAAAGTTACTATTTTATACTTGTTCAAACGCAATCATTGTTTTTAATTTACAAAATATCATTAGTTAAAGTTTTACGAGCTCAACAAACTCAAAAACGCTTGAAATCATAGTTTTAAAGTCTATCAGTTTTGACTTTTTTAGTCAACTTTGACTTTTGGGTTTGACTTTTGGGTTTGACTAGACCAATTGATTCCGTAAATGACATTCTAAGACTCGAAGTCTAACGCAATTTGGTGTAAAACGATGTTTTGGACAACTTTCTAGTTTTACTCGAGACTTGAAACGGATCAAAAATGGTCGAAAATGCCCTTGCATTAAATCTGTCAACAAAATGATATTTTAGAATTATTCAGAAAATAACTTCTTAGATTTTACAATCTCAAATGAGCGTAACTTGCTCGATTTTACGGTTTACTGATAAAATATTATGTCCTACACGAACATCTCAACAGGTGGAAATATATATTTTTATGTCTAAGTTATAAAAATATTTTCTCGATACTGTTAAATTCCTTGTAAAGTTTCTGTACAAAGTATATTTTTTTCGACACAACTTGAAATTAAATCTAAATTTCATAATAATTCAAAATTAATGTACACACATGACTTGTGGATTCCATAAAGACGAAAGAGAAGAAAATTGCATAATTAATCATGTAAAGAAAACACAGTATGGAAATGGTTCAAGAATGCCAACGATAATCTGAGAGATAAAAAACGACGCATATCATCCGTGTCTTCGGCTGCAAGATGCAATGCAGGAAAGTCTCCTGGCGGCGTGATTTTCCAAAATCACAAGACATACCGAGAAAGAAATAAAATATTAACAAGTCACACTCCTGAGGCGAGGAGGTTTAATGAAAAGGGGAGGATACAAGTAGGATCGTATTCCAAACATTCGTCACATAATAAATGACGATCATGTGTTCAAGGTACAACGGATGTTGTAAGTCGAAGTCGAAACGTAGAATGGTCAATGAAATAAGATGTAATCCAGTTACAATTGTCGTGTAACACGGTGACGTAAAGGTCAATCAAGATTACAAAAATCCACGATATTAGTCAACACTGATTCAAGGAATGCTTCGAGATATGTAACTCACACGATGTCCTTTAGTCTTTTTCGGAGACACATTGAGCTACACAATGGTCTATAGACTAGACATTCAATTACAAATGGTCGGAAAGAAAATCTGCGTATCTAAATAGATATTTAAAAGAATTAAACAATGAAAGCAACACGTACGGTAGTAGAATGGAAATCAGAAGTTTCATCAGAAACAACACTTATTTGATCCCGAACAATGGTATCACGAGAGTATGCACAACATGTAGCAGCGAGTCGAGAAAAACAGATGATTCAAAACGAACGAGCATATGAAGTTAGTCGTATCACGCATAAATGAATAGCAATAGTACTCAGAAAAAAAGAGCAATGAGAAGTCGGCAGCATACGCACTCTGAATACAAGTACGTAACGTCATAACGATATAGAATCATTGTAATAAGATCAAGTCACAAGAATAAGAATTCAAGAAATACAGTATAGGCGGATGTAATCACAGTAATATCGAATGATAGTCCATGAAGCACAAGGCTTTGAAAAGGCATAGTAATTATCGTTATTAGCGTAAAGTAATATTTCAAAATGAAATCAAGGTATGAAATACTACAACGATAATTAAAAGTAAGTAATAAGGATTAGAGAGTTACCCGCGTAGATATCGAACAACATTGGCAGATTCTGTGATTGACACTTAAAACATGAAATATTTGAACTTTCGGTTATAGACTAAGTTTTTGAAAAATGACTCAGTTCCCTATAACCATCGCTCTGATACCACTCTGTGAGACCCTCAAAATCTGACATGGAACAACTAGGCAACGAGGGGGTAACACGTCATAGTACAAGAAACAATGAATTACAGTTCATACAAAGCCGACGAAATAAAAACATGTACATTACATCATAAAAGGTCAAAGTTTTTAAACATAGGTCCCAGAGTTTTAGAAGCGGAAAATTATATTATTTCGTCTCAATTTATAACATAAAGTTGCCTAAAAGATAGAATAAACTCCTGACAGTTTTTTTACTAAAAACAGTCTTTTTAAAGCATCACAGAAATCTCCAAGCTGCGATAATCTCCTGCGGGCTCCCATCCAAGCAAAGCTAAGTAATAATACCTGAGATTAAACATGTAAAATCGTCAACACAAAGTTGAGTGATATTCATAGGTTTAGCAGTAAACGTGTGGAACACACTAGAATTTGTAAAACACGTAATGGGGGGTTAACTATGTACGTCCATAGTCGCGATGCATATTATTGTTGTTTAGTCTCATGAACCGAAGCTTAACTCAAATGTAAGTTCCTATAGGGAGTATTCAGCCTAAATACTCAAGTATAAACGAATATTAGTGCGTCAAAGTAATCGGGACGGGGATTGTCAATCCCGATGGATCCACGCACAACATTCGCGCTTAGCATAAAGCATACGGGACAATTAACGGTTCATGATAGGAGAGGAAACTCAAGGCTAACGTCTAAAAGCAATAATACCATTGAAATCATCTGTAAAGCATACACGTTCAGAATAACATACGAGTTCTGGATAGTAATACATTTTTTAATTTGGTTGTGTTCCACCATGTAAAATCTCACCCCGTGTTTAGAAACCATGTACAAGTAAAAATGGGCTATGAACTCACCTTAGCCCCGAGGTAAGTCAATCACAGTACTCGACAACTGAGTAGAAATGGTAGTGGTAGACGATCACCGACGATATGGATGCCCGGGGAAACACGAAAACCGCAACCTATCAAAATAAGGTGCGCGTTAAGACTCGAACTCGAATATCGATATGTACCAAATATAATATGACTCAAATTTTTTCAAAGTATTCATGTTTCAAAACCATTGACACGAACCAAATGAATCCTTTTATCCGACGTTATTCGTTTAAACACTTGAACACTTGAAAATGACCCGTTATACGACGCCAAGTCAACGCAAGTCAAACTATCCTTTAACCTTATCCGGACCAGTAGCTAAGTCATTTATATAATGACTAAGCACTTGAGTAAGTCACCATGTCCGATGGTGAATACTCAAACTCACGCAACACAAACATTGAACTAAGTGTCCAAAATAAAAATCAGCAAGTACACCCCGAATGTACACACCGATCTACCCTATCTAGACTTGTCCGTTTCACATGAAAATTGGTGTCAAGGTCACTTATAACCTGTATAAGACCTCACCAAAATTTGAGCCAAAGTTCACACTTTAAAATCCATCAGCTTGACACTTTACTCGACTTCAAATTTTAGGACAGATTTGTGCACTTGTTTTGTAAAACCGTTTGGACCACCTTAAAAGTACAATCTCGACAATCCGACTTTTGAAACCACTACTAGACTTATCAAACTCAGTTTGTAAGGTTTGAAAATCAGTAGTATCAACTATCTAACCAAGCCTAAAGTCCCCGAGAGTCGACCCAAAATCAGCCACAATTTCGGATTGTGCCGACTTGCGTCTCCCGGTACACGAAAATTAAAACTAGCATAACTTTTGACTCGTAATGACTTAGAAGCTCTATCTTATACCAAAACGACCGTCTCGGAAAATTCTACAACAATATCAAATAATCTCAGCCTTTCACAGACCTTAAACCCACAAAACAATCTGTTTAAAGCTGCTGTCCCAAAATACCTTTTTAGAAAACAAATCAAATCAATTTTCCAAGCAACACCACTCATTCCTATACCTATAGAATCATCATACTATCATACCCATCATCCAAACACTCCTAAAAACACTTGCATGTAAAATCTAACAAAATCAAAGATTAAAAACAAGACTTTTAAGGATTAAAATGTGATGATCTTACCAAAAACAATACATGCAAGATGATTATAACACAAATCCACCATGAAATTATAAAGTCTTCAAATTTTGATGCATGTTATTGAATTTGATATCATTAGAATCACAAGAAAATTCTAAGAATGGGTCTTGTTTTTGTTTTAAATGAATCATGATGGATGGTGGTGGTTGATGGTGGTAAGTGGCGGCAACAATGGAGGTGGGAGAGAGAATGCATTTTTTTATAAAGTTATGAGTTGTGTGTGAAAAAATGGAAGAAAAAGGCTTTATATATGGTAGTTTAAGTGGAGGGACCAATGTTGCCAAGTTTGAAACTTGTGGACTTAAAAACAATTAATAGTTTTAAAGGGTAGAAAATGGTTATTGGTAAATATTGAAAATATTTACGGGGGTCGGGTTTCGTAAAAATACTTTTCAAAAGTTACAATGCATCATAAAAATGATTATATGATTTCCCGACACGACTTAATACGTAATTAAAACAAAATCGTCAAAAATATTAATTATCGAAACAATCGATAAATAAACGTAAACTTTTGGGCATCCGTCGGTATCGCGATCACTAGGAATTCTCGTTGTACATTGTTTTTAAATAAACTCGTTGTAACACGCACGCGGGTGATTTTAAATCAAAAAATTTGATTTAAATTAAATATGGAAAAAAAATAAAAATTTTATAACTCCATACAAAGTATTTATCGATGATCAGAAAAATACTTAAAAAGTATAATTTAAAAATCTCAGGATTTACATATAAGAATACAAGAAAAGGAAATACGTTGGAAAATTCAGAAACACGAATAAAAAGAATAAAATAATGTTGGGAAAGTACGGGTTCTTACAGAAATGACGAATATACCCTCACGTGTCAGGCACGTGTAGGAGTTAACAAAAGAAAGGGGCGAAAAGTCAAAAATCGTTAACTCGATGGCAAATTTGCATGAGATTTTGAACTATAGTGGCAATATTGCTTGTAGTTTGCTGTCAGTGGCAAATTTTGCGAAATTGAAAAAGTTCAGGGACGTTTTTTACGATTTACCTAAAAATGTTTTTTTTAGTATATAAAAATTTAAACACTTTACATATAAATACCCAACCTATTTCATCTTTTTTTCACACATTCAAAGTACAATTCAAAATATTTACTCATTTCATCATGTCTAACCTAATAAGCCATCGAAACGTGCTTCACGAGCTAAGAAGGTTGAGACTAAGGAATCGCTAAAAAAAGTGGATAATGGACGAAGAGGTCGTTTTATGTTAAGGTTGGCGTGATGTCTCGGAAAATTGCATGAAAGGAAACTACCAAGAAAGAAGTAAGGGTTTTTGTTTAAAGGTTCTTAAGTACTATGAGAACAAGATGGGTTCGATAAGATCTATGACACGGTTCTTAGTAAATGGAAAAATATTTGTCTTAGAATTGGTTATTTTTTTTTCATCATAAATAATATTGAGCATAATCATAAAAGTGTATCGAATGACCTAAACGCTTACCCAAAAGCGTGTATAGAATATAAAATATGATTAACACAGATTTATTTACGTTGGAGGCGACTTGAAATGTATTGAAAGATCACCAAAATTGGCAAGAGATTGAGATGGCCACCACAAGATGGTTTATCAATTTGAACGATAAAACGAATTAGTGCGAGGAAGAGACTTAAGAACAACGACCCACTGGTCGTGATCGAGATAAGAAGAAATGTCTTCCTTGTCGACATGAGGATCTTCATTTGGTTACGTTGTAGCTGGCAAATGGGAAAAATGAAGGAGGTGAAATAAGAATTATATAAGGAGCAACAAGACTCCTACATACATTTGAAGAATCAGAAGTTCGATATATAGAAGCAGCTCAACCGGAAGCAACGACGTTGAAAAGAGAGAAACTCTAATTAAAACGTCATAGAACTTACCGAAAAAAAAGAAATACAACAAAAACTTATGGTTCTATGACCATGAAATCAACTGAAATTTGACCATAGCAGAACAAGAGGCAATGCAGGAGATAAAGAACGAGAAATGGAGTTCATGAGGCTTTTGAGAGATACGGATCAATCTTTAGCGAAAGACAAGCTGAGATATTCAATACGTTTATCTCTAATTCTTCTCTATTGATATTCCGTTAGGCAATTATAACTTTACTTGAACTGATAAGTGGGGATCCAAGATGAGTAAATTGGATCGGTTCTTAGCTTCAGAGTATTTAATCGATATATTCCCGCATTCTTTAGGTGTTGTTATGGAAAAAGGTCGTCCTAATCAGCGTCTTATTTTACTTAAAGAGTCTGAGTGATTATGGCCCAACCCCTTTTCAGTTTTTTCATTCGCGGTTGGAGATGGATGAATTTCATAACTTGGTGATTAATACGTGGGAAAATGATGGTATTGTCGAGGCTAATGGGTTGGTGTCTTTTAAGAAAAAATTATAGAATCTTAAATGCGTTATTCGTTAGCGGAATGCTCTTAAAAGATCTGAATCCAATAAGATTAAGAAAGATCATTAATTGAGGCTTTCCTCGATTGATGTCAAGGTTGATCTAGGAATTGCAAGTGAAGAGGACTACACCAATCGTAGAGAGCCCATGAAAATATTGGGTGAAACTGACCAGAGGCAAACTATTGACTTAGCTCAAAAAGCTAAGATTAAGTGGGCTTTAGAAGGTGACGAGACTCTAGATTTTTACATAGTTTGTTAAAGAGGAAGCGGAAAAACCTTGCAGTTACATGCGTATTAAAGAATGGATAATTGATTGAAGATCTTAATAGTGTCAAATCTGAATTATCCTATTTTAGTAACAGGTTTCAGCTCTTTAGTAAGTCACCTCTTTCGTTTGAAGTTGGTATGTTGAATCATATCTCTTCAAAACAAAGTGAGTACTTGGAATCTGAATGCTCGCGTGAAGAGATCAAACGGGCTGTGTGGGATTGTGGCAGTGATCGAGCTATAGGACCAGACGGGTTCGCTTTCAAATTCTTTACTACATTTTGGGATATCCTAGAACCTGATGTTGTTAATTTTGTTCGCGAGTTCTTCTATTATGGGAACTTCCCCAAAGGACGCAGTTCGTCTTTTATAGCTCTAATTCCTAAAGTTACTAATGCTAAACTTGTTTCTGATTTTCGTCCCATCAGCCTCATAGGATGTCAATATAAAATCATTAGGAAAATTCTCGCTAACTGACTTAGCATGGTGATGGGGAGTTGTGTTAGCTCAAAGAAATCATCTTTTATCAAGGGAAGAAGTATTCTAGATGGCCCGTTAATATTGAATGAAGTTATGATGAGGTATATTAAACAGAAGAAAGAGCTCATGGTCTTCAAAGTCGATTTCGAATAAGCGTTTGATTCTTTGCGATGGATTACCTTGATTCGATTTTGGTTAAGCTCGGATTTAGTATAAAATGGAGATTTTGGATTTAGTGCTGCCTTTACAACGTTCGTTCCTCAGTTCTAGTTAATGGGCCACCCACTTTTGAATTCGAGATTTACAAGGGCTTACGCCAAGGAGATCTATTATCTTCTTTCCTTTTCTAACTAGAAATGGAAGGTCTACATGTGATGACTTACAAGGCCATATAGATGAGACTGCTCAAAGGAGCTTCAATTGGGCAAGTTTCTGGCCTAAAAAAACATCATTAAATGTAATGTTCTTGGTGTTTGTGTTCCCATTAAGAATGTTGATAATATGGCAAAGGTTATCGGATGTAGGGCTGCTAAGTTTCCTTTGAATTATCTTGGCATTCTAGTAAGATGTATATGGCCCGAATTTCAAATTGGAATACTATTATGCAAAGATTCTCTTCTAAACTATCCCAATGGAAAGTCCTTTTGTTATTTGTTGGTGGTCGTGTTTCCTTAATCAAGTCTGTTCCTGAGAACCTTCCTACGTATTAGATGTCAATATATGTGATGCTTGTGTCCATTGAAAAGGAGTTGGAATCGATGCGTAATAATTATAAGTGTGAAAACACTTATCTTTTTACCACTTATTTCCAATATTAACAAGACCAAAACGTGTATTTTATGTCGTAAAAGTCGGAATTATGCGTGGTTTGTGTTTTTATTATGTTTCAGGATAAAAATATGAAAAAGGAAGAAACATGGGCTATCACGGACTTTTATCAAAGAAAACGACAAAAGACGAAGTCAAAAGATCAAGAGTGTAAAAAGAACGGAAGTCCAAGGCCTATTCTGAAGATTTATCGAAGAAAAAGTCTAAAGACGGAAATTTAATGAAGTCGAAGAACTCAAGTCTAATAAAAGAAGAAAATTATAAGACAAGTTCAATTTATATCGACAAATCCCGAGACGACGTCGAGAAAGACAAAGAATTTAAATCGAGTCGAGACGAGAAGAAAGAAAGAAGGAAGCAACACATGCACTCCCTACCTCCTATATATACCATTCTAATGACACATTAGGAGGGTGTTAGTTAATTAGTTCATTTTCAATTTTTAGTAGTTTCGTTTTTAGAGAGAGAAAGTGTTTAACTCTCTCTCACTAGGAAAACTTCATCTTTTTATTCCTTTCTTGTTTGAATCAAATCTTTACTTTTGAGAGTTAATCTTTTTTTGATCTTTAATCTTCTTCTACCTTTCTTTATTTTGATCTTGATTAGTGATAATCTTTGATTTTGTTTCATCTTGATGCTTATGTGATTAAAAAGTTTATCTTTTTATTCATCTCTAAGTTTTTATACGGATTAAGTCTTGAGCTTATCATGGTTATTGGCTTAGTTTGTGTTTAGCTTATTTACTTTTTAGTTTTCTTAAAAAGTCTTATCTTTTTAAAGTTTGATTTAAAAGTTTTGCTTATTTAAAGTTTAAAAAGTTCTTATTTTATGCTTATTAGTTCGGCTTATTATTAATTTGGTTAAGTCTTGGTTTGAGCTTATCAAAAGTAGCTTAAAAACTTGGCTTATTTCGAATTCATAAATTGTCGGAAAGGGGTTTCACTTTCCGACAAGCATTCCAATCACACATCGGATTAGGGCTTTCATATTCCGACCAGCTTCATTTATTCCGATACTTAGTATCGGAAAGGGGTTTTCTATTCCGATTGTTATTCCGATTTGGATTCCGACTAAGAAAATTATTTGACATTCCGACAAAGACATTCCGACGAGGTTCATTTTGCCACATTCCGATCGGATTCCGATAGGGCATTCCGACGGGTGTGTTTATTGGATTATTCCGATTGGACTTGTTTTTCATCATTCCGATAGCTTTACTATTTAATTATTCCGGCAGAGATCAATTTTGCCATATTCCGATTGCTTTCCGACGAGTGCATTCCGATCATATTCCGACCAGACATTCTGATGGGGTTAATTGCTTATTTTTATTAAGTTTTTAGTTTAAATTCACTTTTAAGTTTTTAAGTTTTTTATTGAGTTTTTGTTTTTGCAAAGTTTTTAGTTTTACAAAGTTTTCAAGTTTTAAATTCATTACGTTTTAATTTCCAAAAATTGCACGCTTCCCGAAACCTCTGTTTTTACCAAGTGTTTTTCTAGTAATTTTTAGTTTAATTTTTAAAGCTTTTATTTTACTCAATGACATTTTCATATTTACTTTTAGTTTAAAATAGATACCCAAACCATTTAATTTTCCACCAAGAACGACTGAGTCGCACTTTCTACTAGTTATCAATTCGAAAAGATCGGACGATAACTCTTTTATAACTAAGTAAAATCCAGTTATTAAATAATTTCTTTATTAGTGGTGATGAAGGAGAGAAAAAAATGACCTGGGTTAAATGTAGCTAGTAAGATGTAGGGAGGTCTTGGAATCGATTGTAATTTTGCTTTAAACATTCAGCTCTTATTCATATGGATATGGAGGTTTTTATGTCTTCCCAATTACCTTTAGTTTCGACTCATTAAAATCCTACTTGTGCCTAACAACTGTATTTTCATGGATGAGTCTGCTTATTCCTCTAGTACAGCTCTTGGAGTGCTATTTTGTCGTCAGTCAGGCAGATAAAGAAGAAAGGTATGGATCTAATTTCTTGTTTTTTTTAACGGAAGTTTGGTGCAGCGGAGTATCTTGCGTGCCACCGAGGCACCAAGTCTCTCAACCCGAGTTCGAATCATCTCACGAAAAAAATATCAACCCCCATGCTAGCCATCCAGTTTCCCATTAAGGGGCTTCAAGGCATTGCGATGGGATTCAGACCCGGCTGCCAATTCTAGGAAAATTCCCCACATGAGGAATGGTAGGAGTCGAACCCCTGACCTCCCCCATATGGAGACTATAACCAAATGCATCCATCCAACTGAGCTAGACTTCATTTGTGAATCTAATTTCTTGTTGTAATCGAAAGTTAAGGAATGGTACATCTACTCCATTCTGGGATGACATTTGGTGTGGAGAATTCACTTTCAAATCAAAATTTCCTCGTGTCTATATGTTAGATAATGATCGCGAGTGTTTTGTAACTGATCGGATTAACCTTGTAGACTGGTCTTCTGTGCTTAGATGTCTTCTAAGAGGAGGGGGTAGAGTTAAACCTATTTAACTCTATGTTATCTTTGTTTGTGTTTGTTGCGCTTTCTGATAAGCAGGACTCGTGGTCGTGGTCGCTTGACGTCTTGACTGGGTTTTCTGTTTCTTTCGTGCGTTCCTTTATTGATGTTAATACTTTGGACGTGGACACTACTGCTTCTCGTTGGAACCGTTACATTCTAATAAAAGTTAATGTTTTCTTGTGGCGATTAATGCTAAATAGGCTTCCTACTATGAGGAATTTGGACAGGAAAAATATTGATGTTGGCTTTATTTTATGTCCTATATGTCGCGAAGACATTAAAACTGCAAAAGCCTTTGTGGAACTAGTGGTACACAGAAGTCATGGGTGATCATTGGTCCGATGCTTCGGGCGAAAAACCATCACTCAAAGCAATAGAGAAGGGGCGTAGCAGAAAGGAAAGCGATCCTGACAACCAACGCGCAAATCAAAGCCCTCACAAGACTCGATACCTGCTCCCGCTTATAGATTAGGACCCTTACGGTGGTAGCCTAGGAGGGATAGCCTAGGAGGGGTGAGGGATGTAAGCTTCGGGTAGTTGCAAAAGAAAAACCTAGCTAGATCCGGTGATTCCAGTGAATAGGTTAACCCTACAAAAGAGCTGATACCATGGTCCCCGCAAGAGAACCCCGAAACCAAGGGGGTACTAACTAACAGCTGAGTCCTCTCCGAACCGCAGGAGATAGTTGCCCATCATACGGCTCACCAACTTCACTTGCCTCTATGGGGGGGCTCCCTAATATCCAAAACCCTAATTTGGATTGCGTAAGGATACGGTTTATAGATAGCAACAAGATTCTTGGAAAATCACCAATAAACCCTAATTAGGGTTTATATAAATCGGACCACAAGGGAATACTAAAACCTAGATTATGAGGTCTAGGGTTTAGTTATAAGCGCTCCTGCACTATACGGCTTTTTTGCGTCGCCCTATCTTGCTGGAGGCAGATTTCGAAAAAAAAGCTGTTTCTTAGGTTCTCGCGTCCCTGTGCCCAAAAGGATGGGTGAGTTCGGTTTGAGTGTTCATCGATCGGGTGGATCTATATGCTCCGGGGTGGTAAGACGAGGTGTAGCGCAGTCTGATCAGCGCATCTGTTTTGGGTAAAGAGGGCCATAGGTTCGAATAATGGATCGAGAGTCCAGCACCCTGATAGGAGCACTTGCTGTTGCATGTGAAATTCGATTTGCGAAACAGGTTTCTATTCAGACGGTAGTCCTTCATACTCCAAACTGCCCAGTTCCTTATAAACAACCTCAATATTCTCTAAAAGATTACCAACAGATGTGTCAATACTATAACTCGAATAATCCATGCTGCGCATTTCTACCATTATTTTCATCTTTCTTTTCATTCTCATAACAACTTATCATGTTTTCTTTTTTGAGAGTTGATCAAGAGATTATGGTCGATGTTGGCCTTATGGTGGGACATTGACATTTCAATTTGTGCTAATTTCTTGGAGTGGGTAGCATAGCTTGCTTCCCTTCATGTTTCGCATAAATCAAAGTTGATCATTGAAAGGGTCGGAGAAAGCCTCATGTAGGTTATTTGCAATTTTCGAAATGGATTGATCTTCTCTACTTCACCTCTCAAGAAGACAGTTATTTGGAACTTCATTGTTTTTCAATAATTTCTTTTAATTTATTCTAAGAATACTTCGTTTGATTATAGTTAGATATGATGAATGCGAAATCCTTCATCTTGTATTACTTCGATATAATTTCTTGCCTAGCTTTAACTAATATTTAAATAATATATCGTCGTTAAAAGAAGTATCATATAAAATTGATTTTTTCAAAACCGTTTTTCTTGTTTGTCATGAAATTTCAAAATGATTGTTCTACTTAAACACTTTTTGTCTGTCGACTATCATAATGAAGTGTGTTTACATTAATTTCGTCAATGACTTAATCGAGTAATAAAGGACCCTTAAAAGAACGCCAATAGCGAAAGTTGGAATAGGAATAAGAATGGGTCAATAAAGAATAGTATTTCTTCATATTTTCATTGGCCAATATGATTTAGTTGACTCTTTTAATGCTTCAAGCACATGTATTGGTCCTCCCACTTGATTGGAATTGAATAGACACCTTCAATTCTTCTTCTTTCTTTAGTTCTAAAACCAAAATGATTTTTTTTTTTTATTTTTTAATTAGGAAAACCTAGAGCAAGTCAAGACTTATATTAATGATAAATCTATTATGAATATGACATTGTTGACTTGTTAGATGTTTTTAGAGTTGAGTCCCAAAATAATGAGTGTTGTAACGTGAGCATTCATAAAAAACCAAATGAAATGTGTGCTGCCATTCTTTTAACATTGATAAAAAGACTAGCTTTGATGAGAGTTAGAGCATAAGGTATTTTGTCATGTTTCGTGTAATTTTCGAAAACATTATTTGATGGCACAAAAATACCATACAGCACCTCTCGCGTTTTCAACGTTGAGCCATCATCATCACATCAAATGATCTCGAAAAACCTCAAATGATGGCGTTTTCAAATATCTTTAGAAATTGGGGTATTTGACGACACAAAAAAATGAGGTTTTAGAAAAAAAGGATATTTTTGGAGTTATGTGGTATTTTGGTGTTATGAAAAAAATGATGATTTGACAATACTTTTCTCATAACCTTATTTGATGGTACGAGAGGATATCCAAGGCTCTAAGTGTGTAATGAACGTTGGGCCGATTGTCATGGTGACAATTTTTTTAAACAATAATGTTTTTATAACAAACAAACCTTAAAAAAAAAGTGCAAAAATAGCAAATTTAAAAGAAGAAATAACCCGCACAACCTCATAAAAGGATACTAACGAGTTACATCACTGGTAGTAAAATAGAAATTGGGTTTGACTTCCTAATGACATTTTGATGTAGACTAATAAACGATATAATAAATTAAATCTGTTGATTTTATATATTCGAAATAATTCTTTTAATAGTCGTTGATTCTACACAGATTTCGATTAATAGGGTTAAAATACAGCAAAAGCTGGCAACACTTGGTTTATTATAAAAACTGATACTTGCGTTAGTAGGATTACAACATTTTATTTAAATAGGCTCACAAACTGAAAGGCGCTTCAAAAAATAAACGGACCGTGACCTAAAACATAAACAAGTCTAAGAGAAAATTAAAAAAAATATATAAAATGTAAATAACTCATAGAAAACGAGTGTTTTCGGCTTCGTAAATTCTGTAACCAGACGAAGTATGGTGATAGATACGTCCGTCTCGTTTTTTCGATCGTTTTAACTGATCATTGGCCTTCTAACCCCCCGGAGCTCAAGTTATGATCATTTTACTAAAAAAAAATTTCTTACACAATCTTGAGCCATTAAAATTAAGTCGCCCGTTTTTCGATACTTGAGCCCATTGCACATTTTTATGAGGCAGTTATGACTTATGAGCTTGTAGTGATTATTAATCACACGTGCACTGGCAATGTATGTAACCATGGACGAAGGCAGTACGAAATATAACCGGGTGCACAAATTTTGAAACCCTAATATAATATATGTAAAAAATGAATTAAAACGAAAGGTAGAAACACGTTCCAATTGACTCCTCCATTCCCGATGTGGGGGATTTTCCCAGAATTGGCAGCCGGGTTTGAATCCCATCGCAATGCCTTGAAGCCCCTTAATGGGAAACTGGATGGCTAGCATGAGGGTTGATATTCTCTTCGTGAGATGATTCGAACTCGGGTCGAGAGACTTGGTGCCTCGGTGGCACGCAAGATACTCCGATGTACCAAACTGCCGTTAAAAAAAACCGTTCCAATTGACTGGGTGCATTTTAGATGCATTTAGAAAAAATCGATGTTTTCTTCATAAATTAACACTACACAAAGAAAATCCATAAAGGTCACGGGCACCCGCGGAAACCCCTAGCTTCATCCCAGTATGTAACAGATTCATACAGGACCGATCATGTTGGATACAAAGCAAATTAGAGTTCCAGAAATCCTTTTAAGACCTTGAGGTCATCACCATAATTCATATGTGGTGTACTGGTGTTGATAAGATACGAATACATTATACATTAGTTGTCTTTTGGACATCAATTCAAGTAACGGGCAATATAGTATACAAAATTTTCTCTTGTTTCAATATCTTTACACATTCTCATGCACATTACAGAAAACTCAACATCACCATATAATTTAACAGTTATATATATATATACAAACAAAAATTGCAGTAGTTTAATTACTCAAATAACGATAAGCTCCTAAATACAACCAAAGTTTCATGATCAGCAAACTGCTTCGAGTCTATTTATACTACCATCCAACAAGCAAAACCTACTAGGCTTTTGCTGAAAATTCCTCCTCCTTTGAAGATCACGGCTAGACGGACTTATCAAGATCCGAAGAAACGTCTTCATTGAGTTGGCTTTTGCAATAACTGACAACTCCCACGAACCACGGCTAGCCACACTTCGGCTAGGAACTCTATGGCGGCTACAACGGAACGAGCCAGGATGAATTGTTGGAGAACATAAACATGTCTTTGGTGATGATGGCTGAGGTGGTTTACTATTTGAGTAAAAATTCGAAGGTTTTGTGTTCATTTTGGCAAAATAAAATTGTGATTTAGAAATTGTTAGAAAATCAAGAGTAAATATATTATAGTGAGACAAACCAAGTAAACGTTACGTTTCTGGTGTATATATTGGGTTTCTTGGGTCGTAAGATATGTTGAATTCTCTTTGGTCTATATATGTTGAATTTATATGTGGTTGATTTGGTGGTCATCAATGACAAATATTCAATAGAACGAATTTAAAAAAGAATATATTTTAGATGGAATAGAATTAGTGGAGTAATGGTTATTTGATATGTTTAGACAAAATTAATGATATTTTAGTAAAAAACTACGTAGTATTTTATTTGTCACTTGGTTACCTAAAAGTAGTATTCAAATTCGTTTATATTTAGTATTTTATTTGGTCACTTGGTTGCCTAAAAATAGTATTCAAATTCGTCTACAATTATTTCTTTTGAAATACACATATGAACCCACAGATTCTGGTTTTCAACTTTTTCATGCACATTAAATATAGACGAATTTCATATTAAAAAAAAAATATATAGACGAATTTGACTTTCAATCGGTGAACAAGTAGGCTACGTATTTTGTTGAAGAGCCGAAGATTTTTCTAAAGTAATCAATAAAATTAGGCAATTAAATACACCAAAGGTAAACGCGAAAGAAAGAAAAATACTGAGGAAATTATTTAACACCGCATCTTGCAAGATCTAAACAGAACACAACCTAGTAACGAAGCACTGGGCATCATGGACACAACCTAGTAAAAATGTATTGGAAATTCGGAACCATTTTGTGACCAAAAGATTAAGATTTCCAAGACGAAAAATCCTTTAGGTTGGTCGCAGTGGTTTCAAAACCAACTAGGTCTACCTATTGTTTTAATCGGTCACCTTAATGCAAAAACCGAGTTATTCAGTCATGGGATGAGGGAAGTGGTCGCCTTTGCGACTATGTTGCTGTAACTATTTTGTGTCTATAAATTCAAATAAAAATATATTTTTATGATTTATGTTTTTCTTGGTGTTGCCTTATTGTGAAAAAAAATAACGGAATTTTATGAGTGTCTAATCATTAATGTGCCCGGCCTTATACACAGGCTCTAAATAATCCCTTAGGAATCAAATCTTCTAATTCAAAAAGGAAAAAGTATAAGATGTCACTTTTAAATGTGTTTTATTCGTAAATAATTAGCAACTAATTTAATTCCCATCGAAAAGGTGAAAAGAATCGAGCTCTATTCTTTTTCTAGTTTACTAAGTTTTACTCTTGTATACATGTGATCTAATTTAAAATTTTAAATATACGCAAATTAATTTACAAACAATGCTTTACATATATATATATATATATATATATATATATATATATATAGTGTAAGGTTATTTTCAGAACCAAATAAATGTACAGAACTGCGAGAACCACCTTTATACTCTTAACAATGCATATGTATTTTCATTATTATGTTTAAATTAATATTTAATAATTATTTTATTGGTTATAGATACAAGTATGATGATCGATATGAATAGTGCACATGTGTTTTCATATTATCCAACGAAAAGATAGTTATAATACATACAAAGCAAATACATGTGCATGGTCCTGGGATACATGTTCCTAGTGACGTACGACAATGAAAATTCATGTAGTATTACCTAATGAACTAACTCGATTAATATACATGTGCATATTAAGAGTAAATATGTGGTTCTCGCAGTTCTGTACATTTATTTGGTTCTGAAAATAACCTCACCCTATATATATATATATATATATATATATATATATATATATATATATACCAAAAGCATCTTGTTTAGTTCTTTGAACCGAGTAAATCAACAATTTAAATCCTTATTAAGCTTATAATATTATTGCTATGTTTGATAACAAGTAATTTAAAATGTTTTGGTGTAGTGAGCAACAAATAGTTAGAGTCTTTATTAAAAAAACTTGTTTAGCAAATGAGCATTTTTTACTAATTAGAGTTTTTATTGAGAGCTCGGTGCAATGAACGAATGTCACGTTAATGGCGTGCCAAACTGCATCGCCATGTGTTGGTTGTCATTTTTGCTCGGCAATTGACTGTTTTTATCGTGTGATTGAGTGAAGTATTATTATGGTTTGTTACGGTGCCAGCATGCATCAATAACAGTTATTACCTGAGTGTAAAATGGAAAAAAGGAGATGGAGAGGATAAAGAAGAGAGAAAGAAAGTGAAGAGGGAAAACTATTTGATCTTTCGTTTTTATTTTTTAAGTTAAAAAGAAAAGATAAAAGATGAGACAAAAGTATGTCTAAAATTTCATTTTTTTAAAATCTTCTTCATTTGTGAAGAAGACGGAAATTTGACCTAATTTTGTCTTTTTCATTTATTAGAAAAAAAAAATTCTTTTTCATAAAATGTTTTGTTAAAAAAAAAACAAAGATAGCGTTCAACTTTTATTTTCTACAAAACACAAAACATGTTTTTCTCAACTTAACAAAGGGACTACAAACACACATTTTTTTTCTTGTTTTCTTTGTAACCTCTTGTTTGTTGAGAATGGAAAATCATTTCATTTGATTATTTTTTTTTTTTACGTTTTTTGAAAAATAAATATCTTTTTTAACAAATCTGAAAATGCAAAATTAGAAGAAAAAAAAATCCCTAACAACTAACGGGAGCCTAAGTTTTTCAATTTCTTCTCCATTTATACTCCTGTTTTCTTTGCACATAGAAATTGGGAACAAAATGTATCTTATGTTTTTCACTTGAGTGTTAATATATGGATCTAATATAAAAATCTAAAAATACACCTAAATCTACGTGTCATGTTATTATTGGTGAAATGCAAGAGCTCACTATTTCATATTTTCTTTTTCCTTATCTAAATCTTACATTGTGCCATTTATCTTAATTCTGTGATTAAGTCTTTTTTTTAAACATACGAATTATGCCTCTCTATCATTTTTCTTTCCGATTTCCGCTCCATTTATTCTCTTGTTCTCTTTGCAAACAGAAACTCGGAAACAAAATGAATATAAATGGGTCAATAAAGAATAGTATTTCATCGGCGGAGATGACTTCAGTTGACTCTTTTAATGCTTTAAGCAGAATTATAGGTCCTCCCACTTGCTTGGAATAACCTTCTATTCTTTTTTTTTTTAGTTCTAGAACCAAAACGAAAAAGTTTTACTCCACATTTTTTAAAGAAAACCTAGAGCAAGTCAGACTACATTATTGACAAATCTACAATGACGATGACAAAATAATGAGTGTTGTTACGTTAGCATTCATAGAAAACTACTACTGTAGTAATTAATTTTGTGTTGCCATTCTTTTAATGAAGCAAAGGATGTAGCTCAAAAGGCCAAAATCAAATGGGCAATCGATGGGGATGAGAACATGAACTATTTTCATGGAACTTTAAACAAAAAAAAGGGCTCAGCTTGCTATTAGGGGCGTATTGTTTAATGGGACCCGGTGCTCCGAACCAAATTTGATCAAGAAGTCTTTTCTTCATCATTTTGCGTCTCGTTTTAAACAACCTGACGCTTCGAGGTTTAAAATTAGTTGTCCATTTCCCAATCGGCTCAATCAGGATCAAGTTTCTGACCTGGATAGAGACATTTCTGTTGATGAGATTAAAGCTGCGGTTTGGGATTGTGGTGCTAATAAGTCCCCCGGTCCTGATGGATTTTCATTTTAGTTCTTTAGACATTTTTGGGACCTCATCAGCGAGGATCTTTGTGCCGCGGTTCTGGAGGTTTTCGATAAAGGTACGTTTCCAAGGGGATGCACTTCTTCTTTCATTGCTTTAATCCCTAAAATGGTGGATGCCAAGCTAGTATCGGATTTTAGGCCTATTAGCTTAATAGGTAGTGTCTACAAAATCATCACTAAGATTCTCGCTAATCGACTTGCCTTGGTCATATCGGATTTGGTTTCTAATACTCAATCGGCGTTTATTAAGAATAGACAGATTATTGATGGCCCTTTTATGCTGAATGAGATCATTGCTTGGTGTAAACGTAAGAATAGACAAGCCTTAATGTTTAAGGTCGATTTTGCTAAGGCTTATGACTCCGTTAGGTGGGATTTTTTGTTTGAGGCTCTTAATGCTTTTGGGTTCGGCAATAAATGGTGCAGTTGGATTCGTGGTCTTTTTTCGTCCAATATGGATTCCATCCTTATTAATGGTAGTCCTACTTCTGAGTTCCCAATTTCTTGTGGTCTTAAACAAGGAGACCCATTAGCTCCTCTCTTGTTTCTCTTGGTCATGGAATCGCTTCATGTTTCAGTCACTAGAGCGATTAATGATGGGTTGTTTACAGGTCTTCAGCTTAATGACCAATTTACGGTATCACATCTTTTTTATGCCGATGATGCTATCTTTATTGGAGAATGGTACGATTCAAACATTTCCAATTTGATTAAAATTCTCCATTGCTTTCGGCTTGCGTCGGGGCTTAAGATCAACATCCTTAAGAGTCAGTTGATGGGGATTGGTGTTCCTGAGGAGCTCGTCAGTCAAGGTGCTGCTTCTATTGGTTGTTCTACTCTTCAGGCTCCTTTCAAGTATCTTGGAGTTTTCGTTGGTGACCATATTCATAGACACTCGGCCTGGTTGGACATTGTTCATAAAGTGCAATCTCGTTTATCCAGATGGAAAGCTAAGACGTTATCGATAGAGGGTAGATTGACTCTTTTAAAATCGGTCTTGGGAGCGGTTCCTTTGTATACTATGTCCTTATATAACTTCAAGTGCTGGAAAGAATCCGTAACAACTTTTTCATTGGAGCAGATCTTTTGGACAGAAAGATGACGTGGGTTGCTTGGGATCGGGTTTTGGCAGCTAAGAATCGTGGGGGTCTTGGAGTTTCCAGTTTTTTTGCACTTAATCGTGCGTTACTTTTTAAGTGGATTTGGCGTTTTATTTCCCAAGACGGTTCTCTATGGCTCAATGTTATCCGTGCTCTATATGGCTCTTCGATTGAAAATCATAACAGTAAGATTTCTTCGTGTTGGAGTTTTATCCTTCGTGAGGATTCTGCTCTTGAGAAAAAAGGTTTTAATCTCTTTGCTCATTGTAAAATTCGGGTGGGTGATGGTTCTCATACTAAGTTTTGGATAGACCCTTGGATTTCGGACACGGCTCTTCGTATTCGCTTTCCTCGCCTTTATGCTCTGGAGTCTGTCAAGGATGTTTTGGTCGCAGATAAGCTGGGGGCAGACTCGATGGCTGATTCTTTTCGTAGAATGATCAGGGGTGGGGTTGAACAGTAGCAGTGGTTGGATCTTATTTCTGCTATTGACCATGTCATTTTGTGTTCTGCTTCAGATAGATGGATTTGCGACCTCAACGGTGAAGGTATGTTTCTCGTTAAAGATATTCGTTTAGCTATCGACGATGTCCATCTCCCTGTTTCGACTATGGTTACTAGATGGGTTAATCTCGTTCCTAAAAAAGTTAACGTTTTCGTTTGGTGTGCTCGGTTGGATCGTCTTCCCACTCGGGTTAATCTTAGGCATCATGGCATCCAGGTTGACTCTACTGTTTGTTCTGTTTGTAACGCTGCCCAGGAAGACATTCATCATTTATTGTTCGGTTGTTCGTTGGCTCGTGAGGTTTCGATTAAGATTTGCAAGTGGTGGGATATTTCATGGTCTGATGCCTCGTCTTTCGCAGATTGGTCCCATTGGTTCAACTCAATTCGGCTTCCATCGAAGGTTAAACTTATGCTTGAGGGGGTGTTTTACATTGCTTGGTGGCATTTTTGGGTTTTTAGAAACAAGGTCTTATTCGACGATGTTCTGCCAAGTCGGGCTAGGGCTTTCGATGATATCGTGTCGTTCTCTTATAATTGGTGTGTGAATCGATGTTCCCAACCGATTTCTCATATGTATTAGTTTAAAAACCCTCATTTAATTTCGTTGTAATTTTCTAACGCCTTGCTAGCTTTTAATAAAATTGCCGTTAAAAAAAAATAGAAAATGATCGGTTTTGATCTGAAAGTATACGTAATTGTGACCAACTTACGACTGATGACATTATTGTCGCATCACATTTCTTTCAGTACAACAAACGATGACACCAACAAAAAAACATATCTAATTAACCCACAAAAATCGATTAATACAAAACTCCACAACACAAAACCTTACAATGACTCGTCCTATATGCGACCGAGTTCTCCCTTTTTGGTACCTAGGTCGTGTCACCAATGGAGGGCCGCAATGGGATGATGCGTCGACATTTTGGTCGCCCGATGCACCACGTACGGTTGGTCTAAAGGCTGTTAGTGTGTGTGTTACCATGTCATGAACGTTGAAGTAATTGTCCTAGCGACATTTTGGAGAGGCAGTTATGAGGGCGTGTAAGTGTGGCAATGTATTCTAATTTGCAGTTATGAGCTTGTGCAATTATCGCTATCTCTAGGAAAATCCTGACAACTGTTTTAAGTGCGAGAACCGGTTGAAAAAGCCTAGTTTTTTTTACTAGCGCGCGTATAACTCACCTTCAAGCAATAATATAAGTACATTATACTTCGTTATAATTCTCATTTTCATCATTACGTAAAAAAGACACAGGTATTAAATAGTTGTTCTTTGTATCTACAATCTTTATGCATACTCTTAAACATTATAAAATTTTTTAACATCTTTAATTATACAGTTATCGATCAACTGTAGTTACTTACAGTGTGAAATAACGAATCCAGAACATTTGTTACACCGTAAATGTATAAATTCGAAAGTACAACCAGAGTTTCATGAGCCCATGCATGATCAGCAAACTGCTGCGAGTCTATTTATACTACCATCCAACAAGCAAAACCTACTAGGCTTTTGCTGAAAATTCCTCCTCCTTTGAAGATCACGGCTAGACGGACTTATCAAGATCCGAAGAAACGTCTTCATTGAGTTGGCTTTTGCAACAACTGCCAACTCCCATGAACCACGGCTAGCCACACTTCGGCTAGGAACTCTATGGCGGCTGCAACGGAACGAGCCAGGATGATTAGTTGGAGAACATAAACATGCCTTTGGTGATGGCTGCGATGGTTTACTATTTGAGTATAAATTAGAAGGTCTTGTGGTCATTTAGGGTAGATAAATTTGTGCTTTAGAAATTGTTTGAAAATTATGCAAGAGTTTAATGGTTAGGCAAACCAAGTAAACCTTAAGTTTTTGGTGTATATATAGGGTTTCTTGGGTCGTAAGATATGTTGAATTCTCTTTGGTCTGTATGTGTTTGAATTTATATGTGGTTGACATCAATGGACAAAATATTCAAATAAAAAGTAATGGTTGATGTTTGTTATGCGTAGTCAAACATAGATGCTATTCTAAGAAAACTATTTTTATTTGTCACTTGGTTACCTAAAAATAGTATTCAAATTCGTCTATGTTTACCATTTTAATTTGTCACTTGGTACCTAAAAATTGCATCTATTATTAATATTCCTATTATCGTAAAAGGAAGCTTGATTTGAGTTAGTAATTGGTGTGATAGTCGTGAAAAAAACAAAAAAACAAAAAAACAAAAACAGAACCGGTAAAAAATTCTCGAAATCGATACCGGAAAAACCATGAACCAAAACCAGTTATTGATCGTAACCGGTTCGATTTGTCCAAAAGATGCCGGTTTTTAACCGTTTATTTTCGGGTCGAGTTTTTCTCGACCAATTCCAAACCAGATTTGTGATCCAAGAAGGTTAGCCGTACAACCACTTCGACAACTCTTGACTAACAAGCGTATAATTTTGGATCACTATTTGCAAGATTTGTGATCCAAGAAGGTTATCCGTACAACCACTTCGACAACCCTTGACTAACTAAGGTGATTTAAAACACTCTTCAAACGCGATATACTCACGCATATCGTGCTATTCTTAGATGCTATTGTATTAAACTATGAAAAAAAGGGCTTAAAAGGTCTAGTAAAATGTTTGAAAATTTAAATACAAGTGTAAACTTAGCAATTGACGTTTGGTCGGCTCCTCATGATTTGTTCGATCCGTTCTGCACGCTGGGTTTTCCCGAAACTCGGCTAAAGACGAAGTGTCGATTGCTTTAAAAACCTTCTGGCACGGGTCAAAATTTATTACAAGAAAAAATAAATTCAATCTTATTTGATAAGACGAATAAAAATATAAGTATTGTCAATAAAGTAATACATTGAGACCCATATATTTGGGAGATATATTGGAACCAATCATCTATTAACAGATTTGGTTGATATTTTAGAACAGATTTTTTAAACATCGTGTGAGTTGTGACCTCAAGAATTCGTAAAGTTCGACATTTTGGCTTGGTGGAGAGGAAGGGAATCTCAATTTCCCGTTCTAGCCGCATGTAAGCTTATAAGATAGCTTCGGAATCCGCTTTTTCTATTAGCGGCAGGGTATTATCGATACACATAATAAGACTCTCACCGACATCCTTGAAGATGTCTTTTTCTTGAAGAATCACTTAGAGGTAGCCGAACCTATTAAGCGCATTTCAAGTTTTGAAGGTGAACCAGACATCAAACAAGAATTACACGATGTCGAGGTGGAAAATGGTCTCGTTAATCTCACTTTTCGATGAAAAATCACCTTAGATGAAGCTACTTGCGAGGATAGGCCTAAAGCCGGAGAAGAAGAACTCACTCTCGAGCAAGCTCTCAATTAGACTTTTCGATGATGAAATCGCTCAACTGTATTTTATATCGCATATTCGCTCCACAACTCCATCACTCCTATACATTAGACGCGAAGTGTACGGTTAAATCAGTATTAGTCGAAATGATCTTACCAAACAAATAAAATTCATTAGAAATTCGGAACACTTTTGTGACCACAAAACTAAAATTTTTGAGACTGAAAATTCCTAAGGAAATCAAATCTTCGTATTCAAAAAAGAGAAAGTATAAGATATTATTCTTCGCATGTGTTTTACTCCTAAATAATTAGCGACTAATTTAATTATCAACGGAAAGGTAAAGCGAATCGAGCTATTCTTTTTGTTGTTTACTAAACTTTTACTCTTTTATTACATGTGATTTAATTAAATTTCAATTTATCACTAGACACGCAATTTACTTTACAAACAATACTTTGCATATATACCAAAAGCATCTTGTTTAGTTCTTTGAACCCACCAAATCAACAATTTAAATCCCTTTTTAAGCTCATCATGTTGTATTATTTGTAGACAATATCATAATTATATGAATCAACTTAAATTAACTAACTAATAAACCAAGAACGAATGAATTTTGTTATAATAAAATAATAAATTTTATAGATGTTTTTATAAAAAACCAACATGGCGACATCCTTAATAATTGAAAAGAGTTACACGTTGCGTTTTGTTGTTATTATAACTTTGTGAACTTTTATTTTTTCATTAATTTGTTTTACAACCATCTTTGAATACAAATTATTGAACAAATAAATTTTGAGATGAGTTATTTTAGATATTATATTTATCATGCCTATTAAATAACTCATCTTCATTATCCATCCTTTTTATATCTAATGCATAAGATTAAAAGTTTTTAATTATTTCATTTATTTTTAAAATTTAAATATCCTATAAACCGATAAGTGTTAAACAGAAAAAAATATACAATCGCGACGAGTATTTAATTAGCTTTTTACAGGCAATATGATATACTTTTAAAGAAAAAGAAAAACCATTTTTTTTAATTTGCGTAAAATATCATATATGATAATAGTGTTTTATCATATATGATATTATTGTTAGATTATAAATTATTACAGAATCATATATGATATTTGTTTATATCATATATGATACTAATGTTACTATCATATATGATATTTAGTATCATATATGATAGTTTTCGGCAACAAAAAAAACGTTAAGGAAAACGAAAATTTTTTATCGAAAGTATATCATATAGCATATATGTAGAAAGATAATTAAATGGCCTACCTAATGGTATATTTTTTTCGCTTAACGATTAACGGTTTAAAAAATATTAATGTTTTAGATAAAAGGTGAAAAATAAGTTTTTGTTTAAATCATATCCATTGGATTAAAATGAAAATGAAGGATAAAGATTAGTCGTTTGGTTTCCAAAATAAAGTTTAATATGCAAAAGAACTTAAATCATAAACTTTTAAACTTTTAAATAGGATTTTTTGATCTCGATTGAATCTTACAATTCATAAACTTTTAAAGTTTGTTTTCCTTTGGGACCCTATCAAGAACAACAAAAACCTACTTAATCAAATGAACCTGCTTTTTTTCTTTCTCGTTCTTCTTTTTGTATTGATCACGAACCAAAAGATCAGAAAAATAAAATAAGTAATACATTGCACATTAAATTTATGATGATTACCCAAGTCTGTGGGCCTGGGAGTTGGGACACTTGAAGCCTGTTAAACGTTTTGGGCTTTCAGTTTGTGATGCATTCCAAACTTTTGTCACAATTTCTTCAAATGGTTTTTATACAAAACATTTGTAGTAAAACCTTGATCGGAGGAAGTGGTGTTCACCGCTTCGGTTTTTGGACTGTTTGACTTATTCGGGTTAAAACGTTTTTCAGATGAAACCGAAATAAAACCAGAGAACATCCTAAATTATTTATGTTAATAATCATTTGTGAAACGAACTATGTATCATATGTATTAGCTATTAATTATTATGTATCAATTTTTTTTGGTTGTATATCAATTTTATATGTGTAAGATTTAATGCTATGTAACATGTTAATTGATAAACTCAATGGTTAAATCGCTTTTCATTTTAACAACTTTAAACTACTACATTTCAATAACCCTCATCTTAACACCATATATACATAATTATAAATGAAGGAGGTCATCAAGCTCAAGCAACATACGTTCTTCGAGTTTAGAACCAAGTATTCTCATTTGCTTATAACCCACCCAATCGCCCCGTTCCAAGCTTTTTGTGCCTATTTCATGTTTCCATCCGCTCCGGTTTATTCCCAAAACCCGTGGGTGGAACCCGAAGTCTAGAAAACCATCCGGTTTAATAGACGGTGCAATTTTTTTTCGTTTTTGTTTTACTTTTGATTCGTTTGTTTACTTGGTTAAAAAAATACAAAAATATTTTTACGGTCCTATTTGTTTTATTTAGTTCCGTTTTAATTTTCTATGACGTTTTGCAAATCGCTCAGAGTTTGTATAAACCCGCATTCTTGGGGTAAACAACTCGTTCATCCGTTCCACGTGCTTAAACGTAAGATAAAAAAGAGGACGAAATCCGATAAACACCAATCGTACCCCTTGAAATCGAATCAACCAAACCAAACATGAAACCACCATTCATCAAAGAAATTTTTGTCGTCGCCTCCAAGGACGACATATTCGACAACGAAGTCGAGATGATATTCGAAAATCCGTACGATAACCGAAGGAATCTTCTCCTATGACATTCAATCCGATTCCTCAACCGTAATTGTTATTGATCCCGATGATCAACCGATTTCGTCTAACACTAGGATCGTTGCTCCAACACTTAGTTCCGCTATTATTCAACTCCGTGTTTTCGACGATTTCACTATCATGGGTAGCCACATGCACATGATTTGGGAGAAACAATTTGATGGGAGAACCCTATCCGATCCTCACCGACACGTAGCTGACTTTCTTGAGATTAGTAGCCTTTTCCAATATAGTGAAAATCAAGAGGAGGCGGTTAAATTGAGGACATTCCCTTTCTCATTAGCCAGAAAAGGTAAGACTTGGTTGAATGAATTATATGAAGGAACTATTACTTCGTGAATGAATTAAGAGAAGATTTTATAAGCCAATTGTTTTCACCCGCATAGTTCAAACGTCTCCTAAACGACATTCTCAACTTTCACCGATTCGGTGACGAGACACTCGTTAATGCTTGGATCCAAATGAAACATATGTTTCGCGCTTGTTATGGACATGATCTAATGAAGAGAAAGATAATTCAAATATTTTATCGTAGTTTATACGATCCAACTCAAGTAATTCTCGACGCCGGAGGAATCTTCCTCTACAATACTCCCAACGAAGCTTTCCAAATCCTCGAGGACAAGGTCCTTCTCAAGGTCGATTATTCGAAGGATTCTCAAATACAAAGAAACATGCAATATCATTATATCATGAAACTTCTAGGAAAAATTACTCAATTTATTAATTATAGACATCACTTATTTAACTCACTCATTTGTATAAATAGTGATATCATAAAAATTGACAATTCAACATGTTTTCCATTTAAAGAAGTTTAACTTTATAACGGGAAAAGATTAAAGAATGATCAAAATCATTCAAACGCTAGACCATTCGAGGTTTCTGATAACGTTCAAAATGAGTATATTTTAGGAGCGTTATCCGTATATTTGCTAGTTTTTGGTAAACTAACGAGCTTTTTAGCTCATATATGAGCACATTTATGTTTTATGTTGTTAGTTAGCCAAGATCAAGGAAAGTGAAGGAGAGAAGTGAAAAAGACAAATAAACAGCAAATAAATGAAGTTTTATGCATATACGAAAGAGTCCCTACAAGTACAAGTCTTATGGAGACTATTTGTGAAAATTAGAGTCATGAATTCATTGCTCACGATACTCAAGAAGATGTTCAAGACATAAGTCAAGAAAAGAAGTTATATCGAAGATTGTTGGAAGCTTTGTGTTACCAACATACCTTCACCGTTTTGGCCACAACTTGAGCATACGAACTCCGATTGACTTGGTTCAAGCGCTCACGCGTGCGCAAGAGAAAGGGCTACAACTTTAGTTTTTACACTTCTGGCTCATAATGGAGAGAAGCCGCCCGACATGCCATAGCAGTCGCTTTCTCCTTTCTACTCAGCAGCCACCATCAGTCTTAACAGCCACAGGTGGCAGTTTGTAACTTCTCCAAGTATTTCTTGAAAGTTGCATCACCATCCATGAAGATTCCATCACTATCATTGAAGCTTCTATAGGTTTCTATCATGCAAATTCTGGAACATACTTACCTTGGAGCCAAAGCAAAATGCTTGGTGACCAAGGCCATTACCGCTACAAATAAAATCCATTGGGTGGTGTTTTTCATCATCCCTCTCATCACAAATATTCTTCTAATCATTACCTATTCTTCCTACACCCATGAGGGCGAATTTCTAATAAAAATATATATCTCGAAAGACACAAACTCCTACCGTTACCCGAAGTAGTGCTCAAGAAGAAAGTGTTTGCATAGTTTTACAATTTGGTTTGAAACATGTAATCAATGGGAGGCTTAAGAATTGTTTTAATTCCTTCCATTACCCATTGTGATAAACTTTGGTAATCTCTTTTTGTGTTTCAAGAATGTTTATCAATGCTATGAATGTTGGTAATTTGAGTTTTCTTGAATAATAATGGATTAGTACTTTATTCACTTGTTCGGATGAAGTTGTAATATGAGGATTGTTTATGTTTGATTATGGTTTTGATCAATTTTATGTTATGTTTGAAATCTATTTATTCATAAGTTCCATTCTATTTGCTTATCCTACTTGATTAGTTGTTGTTGATTTCATAGGTCGAATTGGTTATCATTCATCAACTAGTTATAACCGTTTTGTCTATGGATGATTATCTATAGTATTGACCATTTCTTTGGTGGTATGATTATGCACAGGAACTTGAGTGTGATTGTTAATAAATTTGTGAAACGAACGCGAATTAAACTTGTTAAAATAAACATAGTCTTGAATTGGTTGATTTGTCTTAATTTGATCTTATGGTTGTATGATCTTTCGCGAGGGTTATGTACATTAGAGTCAAAGATTGGAATTTGTGACCATTATCTTCTTTACTTATGATCAATTTTTCAAAACCATACTTACATGATTAATCCTGTTATTATTAACTAATCTGAACAAGTGTTGCCTTTAATCTTTTTGAATTAGCTTAATCATATTCATGTTATTTGTTGCTTATATGTTCATTGTTACTTATATGGTATTATTGGGAGTGACAACTATTTTACCACTTGCATTATACTTGTTACAGAGATCCTTTACAACTGAAAACAACCAAATCTCGACGAACGACTGATAGGTGTGAAAACACCCATCCTTTTACCACTCAGTTATAATAATAACCAAGCCAAAACGTGTATTTTATGTCGTAAATGTCAGAATTATGCGTGGTTTGTGTTTTTATTGTGTTTTAGGACCAAAAGATGAAAAAGGAAGAAAACACGGGCTTTCACGGTCTTTTATCGAAGAAACGAGAAAAGACGAAGTCAAAAGATCAAGAGTGCAAAAAGAACGGAAGTCCAAGGCCTATTTTGAAGATTTATCGAAGAAAAAGTCTAAAGACGGAAGTTTAATGAAGTCGAAGAACCAAGTCTAATTAAAGAAGAAAATAATAAGACGAGTTCAAATTATATCGACAAATCCCGAGACGACGTCGAGAAAGACAAAGAATTTAAATCGAGTCGAGACAAGAAGGAAAAAGGAAGAAAACACCAACATTTTACTCCTCCTATAAATACCCTCCTAATGTGTCATTAGGAGGTAGTTAGTCATTTTTAGGAGTTAGTTAGTTTAGATTAGGAGTATTGTAGATTTACTTTCTCCCTCTAGTTTTCATTTTATCTCTCTAGCTTTTATTTCATGTTTTAATCTTTTTCATTAATCTTGTATTAGATCATAATCTTTATCTTAATCAAGCTTTTCAATTAATCATTCTCATTCTTCGTTTCTTTATTATTAATCTTGTGTTGATTTAGATGATCTTGTAGTTGCTTAATCTTGATGTTTATTGATTTATTGATGCTTTTGATTGATTGTGCTTATTGGTTTTTATATGTTTGATTTTTATAGCTTATAGTGTTTTAGTGCTTATTGTGTTAATTTTCTTATTTTTAATTAAGTGCTTATTAGTTAATGTTTATAAAAAGTTGTTTTTAAATATTTTTATTATTTAGTGTTTTTAAAAGTTTTTAAATTTTGACTTATTAGCTTTTTCTAAAAATCAATTTGGTTAAGTTGTTAGATAAGTGCTTATTAGATTATTTTATAAAAAGTTGATTTTTAATTTTTAGATTTATTAGTATTTTTCAAGTTTTTGATTTGTGGTTGAATTAGTTTTTTTAAAAGTGTTTTAGAGTAAGTTTTGGTTAATTGCTTATTTGACTTGTGCTTATTTTTGGCTTATTTCGTGAATTTTTAATGTTACTGTATTTGTCTATCATATCTTCGCAAAAGGGTTTTATATTCCGAAGATTTTATTTTTCTGAAATACCATTTCTCTGAAAATCTTACTTTTTCTAAAAAAGTTAATATTCTGAAAAAACAATTATTCCGAAAAATGTTCTGAAAAGATTTATTCCGAAGAAAGTTGTGAAAAAAATATTATTCCGAAGATTTTTCTGAAAAAGAATTATTTCGAATATTTTATTCTTTTTTCTGAAAATACTGTTATTCCGAAGATACACATATTACGAAGAAATCATTTTTTCTGAAAAAACAAAAATTGCGAAGAAAGTAAAACTCTGAAATCCACTGTAGCAACTCCGAAGATAGTAACCGTGCATATTTCGAAAATAAGCTGCCTGCTTGCCAGCTTAGTAAGTTTTTGCGCCATTTTTACCAGGCTGCCTGGCTGCTTCCAGCAGCTAGCCTGCTAGCTTGTTTATTTGTTAGTATTGTTCCGTAATTGTTTAATTTTATCTGAAAGTTTTTCCGATTTTAATTTTGAAAGTTAAGTATTTTTAGTTGAATTTTTCGTCTATTTTTAAAATTAATATTTTTTCGTAAAGTTCAAGTTTTATCTTTTATTTAGTACCCGCTTTAGGTTTTGCCTCGTTTAGCTTTAAAGTACCATTTTAGTTTTATTCTCTCCTTTTTCATTTAGTAAATTTTATTTCGAGTCGATAGTAAATTTCGTCTTTTAGTTTTATTTTTATTAATTGGTTTGTTTAAATATACGTTTTTATTATTCGTTTCGTTTCTTTTTAAAATAGTTTTATAATCCAATTGCTTTCATTTTTATTTAAGTAAGTTTTATTTTTAATTCGAAAAGTTTATTTTTATTTTTATTATTTTCGCTTTTACTTTTATTAATTGTTTCTTTAAATATTTGTTTTAATATTCGTTTTTATATCGTTTTAATTTTTAGTTTTTAATATTCGTCTTGTTTTACATTTCTTTATTATTGTCATTCGTCTTTAATTTATTTTTATTATTTTCGCATTTACTTTTTAATTAGTTATTGATAATCAACGACATTTTCTTTTTATTCACCAAGAACGACTGAGTCACACTTTTAACCGGAGATCAATTCGAATTGAATCGAGACGAACAAATTTTCATACTTGGCAAAAACCTTGTATAAAATGGCGCCGCTGCCGGCTCTTTTGGTGAAGATTAACGGTTTTTAGTGAGAGACGCGTTGGGTTTTGGGATCCGTTCACTCGTGAACGTTATTTTTCGTGTCAAAATTTTCAAAAATCCATAAAAATATATAACTTCAAAAATCCAAAAACATTTGAAAAATCATAAAAGCATTTATTTTCGAAAGTTTTGCACCAAAAATATTCTTCTTGCTTATCTATTGTTCTTAATGGATTCGTTTGTTGACTGTGTAGGGTGTGGAAGACCATCTTCTGGTAGTCAATCCTGTCAATGGTGTTCATGCGAACGGTGTGGAATGGATATCCCTAATTACGAATTTGGCCGTTGTCTATCGTGCAATTCGATCAATTCATACTTCAATTGTTCTTCTCTTCTAATGACACTATTTTACCCTCTCCCATATATGACGATCCATATCAACAAAATGCACCGGGTTTCTCTCAATACCTGTGTTGCAACAATTGTGGGGGCCCTCACTATACTTCTTATTGTCAGCCAATGAATTACTATGATCCAAACCTGTGTTCTACTTCTTTTCAACCAATGATTTATGATGGACCACATCCGTGCTATAATTCTGGTTTTCACAATTTTGAGCCCCCACAATACACCCTCGATCATCAACCTTATGTTGGAATGTGGCTTGAATACGTTCAACAAGAATTAGCTAGCATACGCGAAGCAAGGGAGGAGGAAAAACGACAGCAACAAGAACAAGTATCTAATCTTAGTGATTATACTCCTCCTCTTGTGCGTCCATACTACTATTATGATGATGAAGAGGATGATATCTATGATCTCAACCCATCTTCTGAGATTACTACTCCTACTCTTGATATCCCTGATGCATCTAAGGATAGTGATACATCGAGTGAGATTAGTGATTTTGGTCTTGATAAATTCTTTGATGAGGTTTGTGATATGCCGACTTTTGTGGAGCCTACGGACGAGGTCGCTCTTAATGATAATGATTTTTCTCCATGCTATGAGAATTTCACCTTTGAAATTTCTCAATTTCCTCCAGGAGATGAGGGCGATGTTGATTTATTCTCTCCGACTTACAAGAAGTTCACCACTGAACTTGGTCTTATAGATGAGGTGGAAGACGTTGAATTTTTATAATCCAATTGCTTTCATTTTTATTTAAGTAAGTTTTATTTTTAATTCGAAAAGTTTATTTTTATTTTTATTATTTTCGCTTTTACTTTTATTAATTGTTTCTTTAAATAATTATTTTAATATTCGTTTTAATATCGTTTTAATTTTTAGTTTTTAATATTCGTTTTGTTTTACGTTTCTTTATTATTGTCATTCGTCTTTAGTTTATTTTTATTATTTTCGTATTTACTTTTTAATTAGTTATAGATAATCAACGACATTTTCTTTTTATTCACCAAGAACGACTGAGTCACACTTTTAACCGGAGATCAATTCGAATTAAATCGAGACGAACAAATTTTCATACTTGGCAAAAACCTTGTATTAACGACCTCGGCTTACCACAATAAACTAGCTACAAACGAATGGGTCATACTTTCCCGTGCATTCTTAGGTTATTCGGTAAACCTTGTTGTCAATTTAAAACTTGTCACAAAGAACACATCAAGTTTTTAGCGCTGTTGCCGGGGATTTGTTTGTGTTTTCATGTTTTGAATCTTCGTTTCATTTTATATAATTCGTGCTTATTTCTTTTGAGTTTATTGTGTCTTAAAATTTTTAAAAGTATGTTTGGATTAAGCTTTTTACAAATCAAATTGTCACTTCAACAAAAGTGTTCTTATTAAAAGTATTATTTTTAAATATTTAAGGAAATTTGGCTAAAAGAAAAAAAATTAGAAAACTAATAAATTAAATAATTGAAAAAAAATTACTGCCAACTTGCTGCAACCAGCCGTCTGCCTCTTCCCACACTATTCTGTGCACCCTTCGCCGACGGCTCCTTTGCTCGCTGGACCGGCTTCCATCTCTGAGTCCACTCGGCCGGTGGCTGCTGTCGCCTGCTAATCTGGCTCCCTTTTGTGTGTCATGCCTCTTGGCGGCTGCCGAGTCCCACCGGTCCGGCTGCTCCCTTCTGTGTAAAAAAAATATTGTTGAAGCATAGCTTGGTTGGGCCGGTCTTGACGACTCTCCTGGGCAGTTCGTCGTCTTCCGGGTCCTAAGTAATGCTGCAAACAAAGAAGAACCGGTTAGGAGTGGACCCAAGGCTGGAGCCCCGGGGTCTACCTCCGACAGTCAAGTTAGTATCGAGACAATACATAGTAAAAGATGTGTAAGTATGAGAGATAGCATGTGGAGTAGGAGGAACCTACCCCTGTTTATATAGTGCTAAGGGTTTCTTGTAGGATAAGTAAGGTGTGGGCCGCGGGCTTGTTGTGTCGGGCCCTTTACTAGACTATACGTTGACATGTCCCATTGTCTATTATGATATGGTTCATGATCATGTTATGCTAGACTCATTCGTGCATCATGCTTACTAAACAACCGCGTGCGGCTTGCTGCTAGGACATCGTCATGGGTCGTCCATAACATATGACCCCACTCGTAATGGGATACCTTTTGCAAAAATATGATGGTCTGGGGTTGAATAGTGAGCGTAGCCACTATACATCATCAGGTCCCGCCAGTCTAGTATGCGAGGTTGTCACCAAGGTTACTAGACTTTTACACCATATCCGCTACCTGTAAGCGTATCTACGACGAAACAAATGGAAGAACACGTATACATAAGACGGGTGATTGTGTTAGAATGCTTGGTTTCTCGTTACGTGACGGTAAATAACCCGTAAAAAGGATATGTTTTCTAAATTTAGGGTAACACCAGCATAGGCAATGTATCATTCTTATTCATCTCTAACGTGAGGACGATAAGAAGGTTTGGTGAAGGCGGAAGTGGAACCCGTATGCTGCATTGTGAACATTTTGAAGGCGTATTTCTTATACCCACTAATGATACAACATAGTGCGAATATTTCATTCCTCTTTAGGCCAACAGAAGACGTACTTCTATGGTAAGGTGATGCGGATGGTACATCCGTCTTGCAGCCACGACATTCGATAATGACTTCAAAAATTTACACGGTTTTTCCCGAACTAAACGTAGTTGATCAGGCTTCGTCTAATAAAAGTCAAACAATGCAAAATTTGTAAAAATCACTCCATGGTCGGGCAAAGTAATTCGCCACGAATGGCGTACTTCCGCAACAAAGATATGAGCCAACAGAAGACGTACTTCCACGGCAAAGAGAGTGAACCACCGGAAGAAGTACTTTCTGCAACAAAAGACAATGAGACAGTGGAAGGAGTCCTTCCACGGCGAAAACAACAAGATAACATAAGACGTACTTCCGCGGCGAAGAAAATGGGCCAACGGAAGGACTCCTTCCACGGTGAAGACAATGAGCCAACGAAAGGAGTACTTCTGCGGCGAAGACAATGAGCCAACGGAAGGAGTACTTCCGCGGCGAGGATAATGAGCCAACAAAAGTAGTACTTTTGTGGCAAAGACATTAAGCCAGTGGAAGGAGTACTTCCACGGCGAAGGATAATGAGCCAACGAAAGGAGTACTTTCGTGGCAAAGACAATAAGCCAGTGGAAGGAGTAGTTCCACGGCGAAGATAAGAGTAAGTGGAAGGAGTACTTCCACGTCGAAGGATAATGAACCAACGGAAGGAGTACTTTCGTGGCGAAGAAAATAATCCAGTGAAAGGAATACTTCCACGGCGAAGACAATGAGCCAGTGGAAAGAGTACTTTCACGGTGAAGACTATGAAACAACAGAAGGCGTACTTCCGCAGCGAAGATAATGAGCCAGCGGAAGACGTACTTCTGCGGCGAAGATAATGAGCCAGCGGAAGACGTACTTCCGCGACAAAGATAATGAGCCAACGGAAGACGTACTTTCGCGGCGAAGATAATGAGCCAGTGGAAGGAGTACTTCCACAACGAAGACAATGAGCCAGTGGATGGAGTACCTCCACGACGAAGACAATGAGCCAGTGGAAGGAGTACTCCTATGGCGAAGAAAATGAAACAGCGGAAGGCGTACTTCCGCGGAGAAGCTAATGAGCCAGCGGAAGACGTACTTCCGCGGCGAAGATAATGAGCCAGTAGAAGACGTACTTCCGCGGCGAAGATAATGAGCCAGTGGAAGACATACTTCTGCGGCGAAGACAATGAGCCAGTGGAAGGAGTACTTCCACGACAAAGCTAATGAAACAACGAAAGGCGTACTTCCACGGCGAATATAATGAGCCAACGAAAGACGTACTTTCGCGACGAAGATACTGAGCCAGCAGAAGACGTACTTCCGCGACGAAGACAATGAGCCATCGGAAGACGTACTTCTACGAGGAAGACAATGAGCCATTGGAAGGAGTACTTCCACAAAAAAGATAATGAAACAGCAGAAGGCGTACTTCCGCGACAAAGGAACAAGCCTGCAAAAGACGTACTTTTGTGGCAAGGTGCGGATATTATATCCGTCTTCGTACCGGGCTCACAATGCCTCTTACATACCTAATATATCCAAAGATTTTGCGTGACGTACACGAAAATAGTGGTATTATTATACCTTGGTATTCCTCCAAGTTTAATGGTGCTACACTCGATTAGTGTATTAAACTTAACCAAGTATTCAAAAAAATCACGGTCGTGTACACCAGCGCGAATGGGCGTACCATAACCGCGCAAAAAGATAAAAATTGGTCCAAACGTGCGAACCAACGCGGATGGGCGTGCCATAACCGCGAATTGTCACATATTATAAGACGTATCTTAACTATCTTATGGGATGAGCTATGTCATTACGTGCGGCGTACTGCTACTACCATAAGGACGGTCAAGGATTTTGACCAGTTGTTAGACGCGCACAATGTGTCTTTCGCAAGCCCATCATGAAATATGTGGGATGCATAACTTACTACAACGTCTTGACAACAAGGTGTCTAACAAGGATACCTGATCTATGGTCGCTAGGGTTGCATCCCTCTTAAGCGACAAATTGAATTAGTAGGTTCACTCAATCCCCTTATTTCACATGGGAACGATAAGTACATGTATGCCGGTAGGCAGAAAAGTGTCGTAACGTGTGGACTAGTACAGATTGAAGTACCATGGCGCGGATAAAAAATAAAATAATTTCTAGACATGCGGGTGAGCACTGCTAGACACGACATGACCGCGACATGTACAAAAAATATATTATCCAAATGAAAAGATATACGTAATACATCTTATTAATAGAATAGCATGATTTTTGAATATAAAAGATATAAAATATATCTTGTAGCATTTTTAATAAAGATAGGAAATAACCTGTTACCTATTGAAAAAGATACGCGTAATATTTTATAAATTTAAACATATCGAAATATACTTTTACCCAATTTAAGATATAAATAATAACTTGTAGTAATTTAAATGCTATGTGTAATATCTTTTATTAATATAAATAATATGGCCCAATATGCGGACTAACGCGAAAGAACGCGGCTCACAACCGTAGTTAAAAAAATAAAATCTGTCAAAACGTGCGGATGAGCGTGGCTGGACATGTGTTAGCCTTATATTCTATATAGTCGAACAAGAATGTAATAATTTATCTTAGTCGTTAAAGGTCTTGTATAATAATAGGCTAGTTGGGATAACCGGGCTTGGATTTTAAGCTAATATTGTCTAAGTTAGGGGCTCTATGCCCAAATTAAGCCAAACCCGAACCAAGGTCAAATCCCACAAGCCCATAAATGGCGTGGGTATATAAACCCTCTTCCATGTGTGGAAGAGTGCGTTGTTTATCATTTTCTCACATAGTAATCAACCATTCTCTTTCTAGTTTCTCTCCTTTCTCTCTCAGTTTTCTTCTCTTTCTCTCCCTAGTTTCTATGTGATATGGATTAGAATTTGGATAACATTTGGTATCAGAGCCTATAGTAGATAGATGATTGAAGGTTTTTGTGGTTTGCTTATTTTATTTTTTGGCTTATTACTTAAGCTAAACATCAAAAAAAAAACTTTTAGCTTGGATTTAAAAAAGCTTGCTACTTTTTTGTTTATTAGCATTCTAATAAACTAAAAAGTACAGAAAATTTTGGTTTTTTACTCTAAATCATCATCTTTTTATCCATTTTAGATCAAATACTAGTTTTTGTACTATTTTCTTAATTTAAAACTTTTCGGCCAAAATTCAAAAAGTTTTGATTATTATGGTTCCTTGGTTGATATAATACTCGGAAGTACAAGCCGTTTCATTACATTTGATCAAAAACTTGATCTTTTTGAAGTTGAAAAAATTGGAAAAAACTCGGCATATTTAAAACCCTAATGTACCGAAAATATTTTAGGCAGTGCTGAGAATGTTGCACATGTCGAGAATGTTGCACATTCCTAGAACGTTGCATATACCGAGAATGTTGCACATGCCGAGAATGTTGCACATGCTGAGAATGTAACTTTTTCCATGCCGAGAATGTTATTTTTTTGTATACAGAGAATTAGTGCTGAGAAATATATGCCTAGAATTTATGCCGAGAATATCTGACGAGAATTTATGCCGAGAATGTGTCATGCCGAGAATGTTTAGTGCCACATATTAGTTCGATCATTTTCTAGACTTAACCACCATCTAGACTAGTACTGTTACATAGCTTACAAAAAAAAAGTTGTTAATATTTTTTTGGTCACCTTAGTTCAATTTTTTTCCATACTCGTTTTATGCTATTTTTACTTCGATTTTAAAATTTGGCAATTTAAAAGTTTTTCGGTCTAACGTTATATCTGATAGAAGAATTTTATATCAGATTGAGAAAATATCGACATTTTTTGGAACTTCAACCACAACACATCGCGCGAAGCGCATGCGGCACGGGCACGGAGAAAAGATCCGTGATCCATTCACAATCATCGACAATGTCCAACAACAGCTCGAATTCAGATTCAAACGATCATGCAATCAAGTACAAGATGATGAAAGAAAAATAGAGATGTATGGAACATTTCAAGCTACTTCATTCACACCTTCAGACTCTTTCAAAAGAACCCATCATAAGAACTAATATGGAAATCGAATACAACCAGCTATTCATTCTTCTACTTGGTCAAGAGGTTGGAATATTCAACAACGCGTTCATACTCAACATGAATCAACTACACATGAAACTTGGCAAAGATGATTTTCAAGAGGATGAATCCATGGCAGCCTTTTTAGTTCTTTACAACCAGTTTTAATAATTCATTAAGTCAAAGGACAAGGCATTCTATCTTCACGAGTTCAAAGAGAAACTCCTTCATCACATGAGTAATGTCAAGAAGTCCATTGTTGAAAGAACACGTCATAAACGACAACTTGAAATTAGGGTGAATAAAAGACTAATGCAAACAAACGTGAGCAATGTCGATAATGGTCAAGCATTGGATGCTTGTTTGGTTGATACATAAAGTAGTGGGACAGAATCAGAAAAGCAGCATACGAGCAACAGCTCAGGGAACGATCAAACAACCAATGATGCAGATATCAGACCCATTTATGATAATGAGCCAATGGCTGAGGTACAATTAACAACTTATTCAAAGATTCATGAGCTCGAAACTATGTTAGCTCAGAGGACAAAAGATTTTGAGGATGCTAAACTCGATTTTTTAAAGAAAAATGACAAATTTGAGGCTTATTTTGAAAAACTTGAAAAAGCAAATGTTGTTCTTGAACAAAAATTGGATCGTATGATTCAAGATTCTAAAGCGGAAAAGATCATTTTATAAAACAAATTAATTTGTTAGAATCAAAGATGGCTTCTCAAAATCAAAGTCCGCCGCATGCTTCATTAAGTGAATTATTTGTGCAACCTATCGACACTGTAGATAGTAATGACGCGAATGCTGATCATGGCATATTTGACAATATGGACATCAAATTAAAACAACGTGTCACTAAATTGATTCTACAAAATGAGCAATTAAAAGCTCAGATTTAGTAAAAGATTTTGCACTTAAAGCTGTAAAAAATGAATTAAGGAAGCTAAAAGGAAATAGTGTGGATACTAAGTTTGCAAAACAATCAGTCTTGGGGAAACCTCCTTCTCAATCATTTAGAAACCGTTAAGTTGCTAGATAATCGAATGTGTTTAATTCTGAACGAACCGAAACGTCGACCCAGATGTTTGCATCCCAAGTTGACGTGAGAAGTAATTTTCCAAAATCAGTCAATCTACAATTTAGACCATCCTTAAGAAAATCTGCATCTGCAAAACCAGATCACATGATTGCATCTAGCAACTCAAAAACTAGTTCCAAGAACATGCCTTGACATAGTTCCAATGACACGGGTCATAAAAGCTATCCATAAGATGCTAAGAAAAAGAAAACAACAAGAGATAGGACCAATCCTAAACCTAGGAGCGTTGATCACACATCTAGGAATTCTATACCCTTCTCATATGTACACAAATCTGCCTACCCTAGGAACTCTAGATCCTTCTTAGATACTAAGCAACACGAAATGTAACAAATGTGTTTTTAATGCCATACATGATGATTGTATAACGAAAGTCCCAAATAAGGTGAACCACAAAGCTAGATTATCTCAAAGACGAAACCCTACCGGACATTAGTTTTCTCCCTATAAGTCTTCCGCTGTGTATGAGCAAACTATGTCTCCTCGACCTTGTCTTAGGTGGATACCAACGGGTCGAATCTTCAAAACAATTGGTCTTAGGTGGGTTCCTACTGGAAAGATATTTCTCTCTAGCATGACAAAGGTTCACTGTGAACCCCCACATGGTTCTCACAAAGATATCACTAACCCACATGCAAGCATAAAAACTACTGATGAAAGTGTAGGTACCGATGTCGAGGTTCAAGAAGAACACAATGGTCCAATAGTTGTAACCCGTTCAAATGAAGAAAATCTCAGAGTTTAGCTGCTGAAGAAACAAATATCTAAGAAACAAGTGTCTCAGGGGTTTCACAAATAAGCTTCAGTATGACTCAAAATCAAATAACAGTAACTCGTTCTTCAAAGATAGGAAAGCTTATCGTCCAACAATAGCTTATCCTCATAACCAGAAATTAATATTTCCCGGTCACGAGCTTATATTATAACTATTAAAAAGTTTGAAGCTCGTGTGATGACTTGTAGTCACATGACAGATTGTAACTCGATCTTAAACAAAAGGAAATTTCATCCTGAGTATGACTAATCCTCAGAACGAGAAAGTAAATTTTCTCAGACACGAGCCTGTATTAAAACTATTCGAAAGTTTTAAGCTCGTGTACATGATTCCTAAGTGTATTACATCTTAAAACTCGGACTTCAACATAAGGAAAGATTATCACGGATGATAACTTATCCTTCACAACGGGAAATTAATTTTTCTCGGTCATGAGCTAGTCACAAAACAATCAAAGTTTTGAGCTTATGAAAATAGGACCCGAAAGGGAAGTGTACGTTTCAGTGCGCTATCCCTAAGTAATAGAAGAGAAGTATTCTATCATGATTATTTTAAAACCGTTGAACATAATTTTTCAAGAATTTCTCAAAAGGTTTTCTAAATCTTTCAAAATTGTGTGTTCAATACTCCCTTCCTCACAATGTGGTTTTTATATCTAAAAAATGTCATATGTTATTTTTATCAATTTTTGAGGGGGAGCGTTTTAAAATCAAGCCTTTAATGTTGTTGGCACATCTCTGAAATTCTCATATTTTATGTATCCAACACATTCTGAAAATGATTTAAAACTGTCATATGTAATATATTATATCGGACGAGGCATCTCAACTTCGTACCTCAACGTATATCGTGGTGTCTATTTTATCGTATATTGTCATATTGTGATTAATTGAGACCCACATATATTGTTAAGGGGGGAGAAACCAAAAAAATTACCATGATTCATGAGTGCACACATCTTTAGCTCCCAAACTATTTTCAAAAATTGTCATATTTTAATCAATTGGTGTCTCTAATAATAAATTTCTATATTAGTGATAGAGGGAGAATATGTGATTAAAATGTAATATATCGAAACATGTGATCTAAAAGACTCAAGTGAAACTCTTTCCTTCACATGCTAAACTATTTCGTATATCGATGCATGTGTGTAGGGGGGAGTATTTCGGAAATGTAAAACTTTCAAAGTGTTAAATGTGTTGATTTTTGATAAAGCACTTTGATTGGTTTTTCAATGGTTTTATGGTGACGATCGATACAAAAAACAACCTACTATCCACGAAGGAACGATGGAGTCAAAAGGTGGTTAAGGATAGGAAACTAAGTCCTATGATCCAACTAGAACCGGAACTATCATTGTTTGTCTCTTCGTTTGAGTTACTCACCACCAGAATCTCTTCCGTATATGTAGACTACTGACCAACTTGATGTGGTACAATACTAGTATCAGTGACCACGAGTGGTACCTCAGATGCTTGGTTAGAACCAACGACAGAGAGATGTGCCATAAGAGCTGCTATGGTAGTGTTGAAATCATCGCAGTCTGAGTCGTATGCATCGAGATCATCTGCCTGATACATTTTGAGTAAACGCGGATTGACTTCCATCATTGTCAGCAACCCCTGGATCAGCAAGAAACACTAACTCCTCTTTATCTAACTCACGACCACGTGACAAAGCATTTACCAATAACACATTTTCATTAAACCATGAAGCATCCCTTTTTCTTTTTGGTTGTGTGCATTGCCTAGCCATGTGACCCTCCCTCTTGCAGTTGTAACAAGTCACGGTTTTGGTTTAGCGAAGTTTCTACTTGCAGTATAAGTCCTTGTTCCCGTGTTGGATGAACCAGGTCTCCACTGAATTGGTTGTACCATAACCCTACCGTCTTAAATTGTGGCTTGCTGAAGAGAATTAGAGGAGGTTCTTAATTGGTTGTTGGTTGTAGGAAGTCCTCTGAATCCTCGCTTGTTCAATGTTTGAGTTATGTAAGCAGACATGGCAGCCAACACTTTAGCGGGATTATCACCTTGTTTAAATTCGAGGACCAAAATCTCTGAGAATTCATCACCATCAAAAGCTTGTGCTTGTTGAACTTCATACTTAGGAGAATATGCACTTGGAGGAGTGCTGACTTGTTGTAAATAAGCAGTGTGATGAACTTCAGTTGGTTGATAGGTGACTACTTGAGATGGAGGTTCTTGATGAGTAAGATGTGATTGATGAACATGAGTTGATTGATATGGATCCATGTGTGATGATGATGCTTGGTACAGATATTGTTGATGAGAACTAGTTGGTTGTGATAGAAGGGAATCCTATGAGTAGCTTGGTGTTTGATACAAGGGCTTTTGATATGATTGTTGCCCGGATGAATAGAGTGAATTGCTGTAAGGAGACAATTGTTGATTTGCAACTAAAGCAAGTGGTTCATGATAAGATGATTGTGACACACGAAGAAGTTGCTCATGCTTTTCGTGTTGTTGCAGATAAGCATAAAGTTCATCCATATTAGTTTTGTGCAAATCCTTTACCAACTTGACATCAGTAACAAAATGACTCCATTCAGGGGGTAAAGTATTCAAAAACTTGTTGATTTGAAATTGCTCAATTATCATGTTGTGAATATTCAATTCATCAAGCAACGTAGCAAATCTCCAATAGAAGTCATGAAGTGTTTCCCCTAGGGTGTAGGTAAACCTATCAAACAAGTCATATAGTTGACACTCACGTTATTGTTTGGTCACTGAAGTGCCTTGCATTGAAACAGTAAGTCCCTCCCATAGCTCCTTTTCCTTTTCATGATGACTCACCAGCTTATGAATATCAGGTGGAAGAGCTTGAAGAATTATGTTGGTATCCTTAACATCACAATCGGCGATGGTTTTGTTTGCTAGTGTCAACTCATGAAATTCCCTAGGTCGAGTCACACCATCAGCAGTAATTGTACCCCAATCGAGTGCTCGCTTCTCCACCGATGCAAGCATAGTCCTACCATTTGGTCTACCTAACATATATAACTTCAAACGAATTTTCCATGACTCGAAGAGTTATTTAATAAGCATAGGAGGACGGGTATCGGTACCTGATATGATCGACGAATATGAAAGAGACGACATTGTCGGCATTGAGGAATGTGGATTCATCTTGTATCACTCTATCAAAAGATTACCTTGTTGATCGAGCAATGAAATAAAGTTGTTGTGTTTGTTGTTGAAAGAACAATACGAGATTTTACAAATCATGGAGAAACCGAGAAATAAATTCGCGAGATTTTACAAACCGCCGATTAAACCGTGAAAATTCTTGATACCTTGTTTGTTGATGTAGATTATAGGTGAAAAATCCTATAAGTTTGCCTTGAGTTAAACCGAATCAACGTATTACTTAAATATCCGAATTTTCAAAAATTGAAATTTTTGAAAAAAAATCTAAGTCTTAAACTTTAAATTCTTGGCACTTTAAAAGTCCAATTCTCGGCAGATGCAGAAATGCAAGTTCCTGGCAGATGCAGAAATGCAAGTTCTTGGCAGATGCAGAAAGACGAGTTCTCGGCAGATGCAAAAATGCAAGTTCTCGGCAGATGTAGAAAGACAAGTTCTCGGCAGATACAGAAATGCAAGTTCTCGGCAGATGTATTCTCGGTAGATGTAGAAAGGCAAGTTCTCGGCAGATGTAGAAAAACAAGTTCTCGCAGATGCAAAAAATCCAAGTTCTCGGTAGATGTAGGAAAACAAGTTGTAGGCAGATGTAGAAAAACAAGTTCTCGACAGATGTAGAAAATGCAATTTTCGACAGATTAGGGTTTTGGGGATGCCGAGTTTTTGTCAATTTTTTCAACTTTAAAAAGATCAAGTCTTTGATCAATCTAGCGAAGTGGCTTCTACTTCCTAGTATTATATCAACCAAAGAACCTTAAAAATGCAATCTTTTTCAAATTTTTGACGAAAAAATTTTAAATCAAAATTTGTACTTTTAAGATCACTTTTTTACCAATAGTCAAACCAACAAAAGAAAATTTTTGTGTTTTTGTGTAATACAAAGATGACCCAATCACCATAGGAGGTTGTAGATGAAAAACTTGATTATCAAAACACAAAAAACAAAAAAAAAATTGTGACCGTGGGTTATGTGAACAAAACGCACGAACCAAAAGATAAACAAACATAAAACTTTATTTCATCCCATGGATCTTGATACAAATTGTCGAATATTGGTAATCCAAAACAACGAGTGAGGTTGAATGTTTTCTAGAGAGATAGAGTTAGAGAGAGAGAGAGAGAAATGAGAGATATATGTGTAATATTATGTGAAAATAATAACCAAACAACACCCTCTCCATCAAAAGAGAGAGTTTATATACCCAAGTCCATAATGGATTTGGGTCGTCGGCCATGGAGATGCCCATGGGTCGAGTTTGTTTAATTGCTAAACAACTAACTATACTACGAGCCCATAACTATATTGTTGGAGTGACCGAGTCTTCTAATGGAAAACGTATTTCAAACAGAGAGAAACCAGATTTTTAGTTATAAGACATACACGTTCCCTACTAAAAAGGAGTCACTAGTATCCTCTATATTCAAAGTCTCCCCCACTTCTTACCAATCCAAGTGAATGTTTCGCGAGACCAAGCATGTAACGAAACCCCTTCTATATCCACCCACACTATTCGCTCATCACTGATAAAGTCATGAGAAGCCTCCTGAATTACATCAAACCATGAATTAACCCCAGAATTAGCCATCATACTCGCCTTAGTCTCCTCATTCTCAAATTCTAATAACACCCACATGCCCCCTAAATATAACAATTTGACATCTGCAAAACCTTCATCAGAGAGAAGCGTCAATAAATTTGGAATCGAATTGAAATCCTTAACCCGACCCATAGCATGCCTCGACAAATCTCTCTCAACAATACACGAATCATCTAAAACCAAAGCAGGATCTGGGAAGAGCAACTAACCCACATTGACAGCTGGATAGGTACCATTAACAACCTTCGCATACGAACCATGAGACTGTCTACTACCCAAATTAATGTTAGATTTAACAAGAGCCCTATCATTGAGGGGATGGAATTGATGTTTTTGTGGCTTTTCGAACTTGACCGAATTCACATACAAGTGATAATTTCCAATGCACAAAGTACAAAGGTTCTTAACCAATCGTTCAAGATGTAAAACCTTTATAAAATAAACAAAAGCAAATCTTTTAACAGCTTTGGATCTCTTACTAGTATAAAAATGTCAACCACTATACCATAAGTGCTGCAAACTCTCCAAAGGTCACGTGAAGTAACAGAATTAGGGAAATTAGTGACAAAAATAGATCGAGAAACCTTCTGCGTACGATCTTCTTTAGAATTAACATTCCTCTGACGCTCAAACGCCATAATACCAAAATAACAAAGAACCCTAAATTGGAAGCCGAACCGACGAATAAACCATAGGCAAACCGAAAAACCCTAAAAGAGAAAATACACAGATGATCTTCAATAGTTGTCGAATTAAATAAGATGATGATAATGGATTAATACCAAAAGAATCAATCCCAAGGTAATAAGTGATCTCACTAAGAATAGGGAGCACGAAAGCAAGCCTATGTTGTTCACACTTACTATGTTGAAATTAGACCCAATTGAAAAATCACAGTAATCACAATAGTATTCGATGAATGGACCATTAACAAGAAAAAAACCCTAAAAAATTAAAGTGCATGAATAACCTTCGACCAGTCGTCGAATCAAATAAAAATGTGAGAAAGGGTTAATACATAATATGTCCCAAGGTAATAAGTGATCGTCACTAAGAATAGGGAGCACGAATGCAAGCCTACGCTGTTCACAACTTATTATGTTGAGAAATAACCCAAGCGAAAAACACAATAATCACTATATTATTCAATGAATGGACCGTTCGGAAGATCAAGGAAGGATCAATACATGAGAGGAACACAACACGTGACATATAACCTTAATAACCTCTTCGATATCATTGAAATAAGATTAGCTAATCGAAAACATAAAAAAACAATCAAAATGCAAGAACAATTGATGAATATCGAGCCGAATCTAGTTAGATCGAGATCAAACCTTAATTACCTCCACTAAGTCGAACCAATCATCAGCATGAGATCGTATATCCATATTTAATCCTCACTAAACTAATGTTATGGAGACTATGGAAATCAAATAAGATCAGATGGAGCATGTGATTTATCATATATGATACTTGTTTTTTTTACATTTTATGCAATGTATCATATTTGATATGTTGTACACATCATATATGATGTCACATAAATGATAATTTATGAAACTCAATATCATATATGATAATGCATTATTATATTTGATAATGTAGTATCATATATGACATGATTCAAGTATTACATGATTATCATATATAATAATGCATTGTCATATACGATACTCAAAAAGAGGTAAACACTATGCTTCAAAAATATGATAAAAATATTAACAAAATAGGCATTATCCAAAAGTTACATATGTAGATGTTTCATCGTTTTCATACTAAACTAAAATAATAATGATTAAGTAGTATTATAATGTTCAATCATTACCTCACCATATGCAAATTACTAAAAGATAAAAGAGTGAAGTTTTTAAAACAATGAATGTTGATCTCATGTGTCAATTTTTGTTGCGAACTTGGCACTCGTCTTTTTCCTTTTCATGCACCTGATCGTGTTATTTCTGTTAGCCTCAAAATATTGATTCAAACAGTAATGTTCGGTCATAGGATTTTATTATAACATTTATTAGAACGTTGTAATAGGTAGTAGAAAAGTCGGGATTCACGGGCTTGTATTTAAGCTACTTAAAGTCCAAAAGACAAGCCCGACCCATTGCTTTCAGCCCACACGCTACACTTTGGCAAAGGGTATTTAAATTACCCTCCTAGCATGTTAGGAGGGTGTTGGTCACATGTAATTTCTCATTCTCTCAATCTAACATTCCACAAGTTTCCAACCAATTATCTCTACTTTCTCTCTCTAGAATTCATATCTTTTCATCTTATTTTCTTATAATCAACCATGGTGAAGTGAATAATAATGGGAAAAAAATTGGTATCAATCACCACGGGGTAGATTAGTGATGGTTTTGATTTGTGTTCGTGATTTAAAACATCATCAACATCTCGGATCGATTTTTTTTTATGTTTTTCGGGTTCTAATTCTTCATATCTCCTACATAGTTGCGGTAGGGATTTGGGTTACTTATTGTGGTTAAAAACACAATATTTTGGGGCGTTTGGCTTAATTTTGGTGATGTTTTTTAAAGAACATCGCTTTTTATCCGAGAAAAAGTCGGCTGTCATTGTTTGAACATCATTTTCGGAATACGGTTTGATTGATTCCGTAAATCCTTGAAGGAAAAAGATTCCGAAAATCTTAGGAAAAGTGTTTTTCCAAAAATCTTCAAAAGAAATTTACATTCCGAAAATTTGAAGAAAGTTACATTCCGAAAATTTGAAGAGAGTTACATTCCGAAAATCTGAAGAAAGTAATATTCCGAAAACTTGAAGAAATTTACATTCTGAAAATTTGTAGAAAGCTACATTCCGAAAATCTAAAGAAAGTTATATTCCAAAAATCTGAAGAAAGTTATATTCCGAAAACTTGAAGAAAAGTATTCCAAAATCCTGCTAAAGAAAATTATTCCGAAATTTAAAATAGAATTTATACCGAGAATGTATTCCAAGAACCTATTCCGAGATCATAAAGCAATATTATTCTGAAAATCTTTGAGACTTTATTCCGAGAATTTGAATTTTTTTCAAAAAACGTGAATTTGAATTTTTTTAGCAAACTGCGTCGTGAGTTATTTGGTCTTGGAATTTTTTGGTTTCCTTAGCACACAATTTTAGGGGATTTCAACATCTTTTCTCGACAACTACAATCACAAAACATCTACTTAAGATCCGTATTCACTTCAACATTTAAGAGATTATCGAGATGGATTCTACTACTGAGTATCGCGTTACTAACAACAACATCATGGTGGCGGGTAACAAAGAGAGACCACCAATGCTTGTGTCCGGTTGATATGATCAATGGCAATCCCATTTTCTACGTTATCTTGACACAAAATCTAACGGTGATGCTTTAAGGCAATGCATTTTTGATGGACCCTATGTGTTTTTAAAGGTCAAAGTTCCTACTGTACCAGCCACAGACACAAGTGACGAAGTACCCACATATGAACGTGATGAAAAGAGATCCGACCTCACACCAGAGAACCGTGCTTGGTTTGATTCAGAGAAGGAAGCAATCAACTTAATTCTCAGTGGCATAGGAGATGAAATTTACTCCACGGTTGATGCATGCCCTACTGCAAAAGAAATGTGGACGGCTATTGAAAGATTGCAACAAGGTGAATCACTCAACAAACAAGATGTGAAAACAAACATGTTTTGGAACTTTAGCAAGTTTACTTCAAAGGATGGGGAATCAATTAATTCATATTACTCCCGATTCTACAAAATGATGAACGACATGACATGAAACTACTTGCAAGTCTCCACCATGCAAGTCAATGTCCAATTTCTACAGCAACTTCAACCAGAGTGGACACGGTTTGTCACTTTGGTTAAACAACAACAAAAGTTAGACGAAGTTTCATATCACACACTCTTTGACATTTTGAAACAATTTCAGAATGAGGCAAACGAACTTCGAGCTGAACGGGTTGCAAAAGTTGCAAATCCACTTGCTTTGGTGTCTACCACTCAACATTACCCAGATTACCGCTCTCGCGCTCCAAAGACCTATTCTACTAAATCATCATCACTACGATCTTCCCTTATCTCCAAGTTACATGCTCCAACAAGATTGCGAGGCAAAGAATTTGCACGAGCACAATCACCACCATTTGAGCAATCATACGAAGAAGACAGTGATGAAGAACAAGCTCAAAAGGATAGGGAATTCAAGCAACAAATAGATTTCATTATGAAGCAATACAAGAAATTCTACAAACCCACCAACAACAACCTTAGAACATCATCAAACACGAGGAACAACTATGCTCAAAGTCCTCCAAGGTATGACACACGAAGGCGTGACGAGAGTCCTCCAAAGTATGATCGAAAAACCGCTAAGTATGATAATCACAGGGTTGCTACTGTTGTTGGAAATAGGGAAACTGTTGGTACTCAAGTTGTGCAACAAAGTGAGATTCAGTGTTTTAACTGCATCGGTTTTGGGCATATGGCTAAGGAATGCATGCAGCAAAAAAGGGTTAAGGATTATCGTTATCATAAGGAAAAGATGTTGCTATGCAAGCAGATGGAAGATGGGATCAAGTTATCAGCTGAGGAAGGAGAAATGCTTGATGACACAGATGATGAACTCTCCGACCAAGAACTCGAGGCACATTAATCATACATGGAAAATATTCATGAGGTCCTCAACGTCATTGAAGATGACAATGTTCCTATCTTTGATACCGAGCCAATTGATTAGGTACAAAATGATGATGAATATAATGTGTTCGGTGGTACACATGAGCATAGTGATCTACCAACAACAATTACTGACACATGTATGACGGAAACGATTGATAGCAATACCACACCTGATTCATCAGACATGTGTAGTAATGAGTTTGAGGATGATCAACATGCAAATGAGTATGATGATGAGGAGCGTGTCGCGCTTGCTAATTTAATTGCTAGTTTACAACAAGATGTCAATGAAACAAGAAAGAGTCAAAAGCAATTAAAGAAGGCAAACACAGCGCTCACTCAAAACTTTAAAGAAAGCAAAGCCGCTCTTATAAAATCTAGTGAGACCATTGATAGTTATAGGGCTCAGCTTCTTCAAAAAGACAAAGAGCTTAGGGGTACAAAGGTCGTTTAACTAACGTTAAAAAGGATGATTTTGAAAATAAATATAACGAAGCTCTTGCATTGTTAGCTAAAGAAAAACGTCAATATAATGTTTTCTTAAGTGATGAACGTCAAAAAACGTACCTTGCCACAACAAAAGTAAACGAAATTGAAAAAATGTACCTTGATGATTCTGAATGGACCGATCATGATTGCCGATTAATTAGGCTCGATAGTGAAGAGACGTCCCTTTGGGATGAGGAGAGTAGATCACCGGTCAATAAAGATTTTGTGAAACCATATAATTATGCTTATGAAAACAGTCTTTATGGTGTTTTCACTCCACAAAAACAAAAGTCTCGTGAGGAATTATTTCTTGAAAGCAAACAAAGAAGAATTCAATAGAAGAAAATTTTTGCCACTAAGAAAACTAACCTTTCTAAATTTATTAACTATCTGCCTCTTGATGCCTCTAAAAGAAAGAGTAGGAAGACACTTGGTATTCTTAAACATCACATCGATAATATTCAAGTTGAAAGAGATTGGTAAAAACGTGAAAATAAGAAATGGAAAAAAGAGATCCCTCACGATATAACTGTGCTTGTGAAAGAACTTTTAATACCGAATAAGAAGATAATACAAGAAAATGCTCTTGAATTTGAAAGATTAATTCGGTAAGAAATGTTTGATGATTTGAAATATGTCGAGTCTCTTGAAAAAGAAATTGATGAACTTCAAACTGACAAACCAGAGTTTTCAAATGAATATGATCTACTCTTAGAATTATGTCTCTCCAAAGATATTTTGTGTGTTGCTGTTACATCTTGTGCTGCTATTGATGAATATTCTGATGTTGCATGTAAATATCTTGCTAAGACCAAAGAGTGTGAACGTCTTGAAACTGAGCTCTCAAAACACAAAGAAAATGTTGATAAAAAGGCTTTTGAGTTTCTTCAACACAGAACTGATTTCCTTCAAAAACATTGTCATTCTCTTGAACTTGATTTGCACGACAAAGTCGGAAAACATCCAAATGATAATAACTTGCAAGAAAAACTTTCCCAAATGTTTTGAGAAATGAATGATAAGAGTATGAAAATTATAGATTTGAAAGCTCAGTTACAAGACAAGGACATAGCGATAGCAAAATTGAAGAAAGTCGCTGCTAAGATGGGTGGGAGAATTGTGGAACCTAGTGTTGAGAAACCCGTTGTCAGACAACCCAATGCGTAGAAAGTGACTAAACCCTCTGTCTTCGGAAAACCATCTTTTTCTCAAATTCTGCATTTGCAAAACGTGGTTTACCCCAAGATGGATGGGAAGGATAGGTTACCATAGATTACTCCCAAAACAGATATTCGACCACAAAGCATTAAGAACACAAATGAGATCAAACCAGGAATGTATTGATTGGCCACTAAACCCATACACAACAAAGAAAGTCAATCACCTCATACTTATAGAAACACTAATAGACGTGTGTCTTTTACTACAGGAGTAGTCCTCACTGCTAGTGTTAGCCAGCCTCAGCTTAAGAGCACTCGAATGAATGAAACGGTTTGGAAAAACAAGAGTCAAGGGAAGATAAAGAAAGTAGAAGACCACCCTAGGAATTTGCATGTTTCTAAGAATAAAACATTTGTAATCGCATGTAATGGCGATTTGAATGATTTGACTTTGAATCATATGAATATTAAGTTTGTTTGTGTGAAATGTGGAAAATGTGCTAATGCTAATCATGCTATGTGTGTTTCGAATAATGTCAAAGGCGTAGATACTAGAACTAAGAAGCAAATTGCGATGCCTATTAGTGCTAGTAAACCTAAACGCAAACTGAACCATTCTGGTGCAACCCCCCCTAAGAAAAGTATTGCACCAGACTCCACCATAAAGAACACTAGAAGCAGAATCAGGGAATTATATGAGTCTGCTAGCAAGTCTTGGAAATGGTGGTTTACTAATCAATGTACTCCAGGATAAAAATGGATGCCTAAGGTTAGGAGAGAAATGTGACTACGAGTGTTAGCATGCCTTTAAGTGTTGAAACTAGGGAAACTAATGATTTGGATATCACAACTAACATGGAATTCAATTTAGAAAATGCTCTATCTTGTTCTAATGCTTCTGCAGGTGATCGAAATAATTCTCTTCATACTGGACTCCAGGTGCACCAAGCACATGGCGGGGAATTTCAAGCTTCTAATTAACTTTGTGGAGAAGTTCCTGGGTACGGTCCGATTCAGAAATGATCAGTTTGCACCGATCATAGGATATAGAGATTTGGTTAAGGGGAATATCACGATCAAAAAGGTATACTACGTCGAAGGGCTCAATCACAATCTTTTCTCGGTTGGTCAATTCCGTGATGCAGATTTGGAGGTTGCATTTAGAAAGAAGACATGTTTTGTTCGTGATTATGATGGGAATGATTTACTCACCGATTCACGGTGAACAGATCTCTACATAATTTTACTTCAAGACACAACTTCCACAACTCCAATTTGCTTCATGGCTAAAGCTTCAACGACTCAAGCATGGTTATGGCATCAACGTCTGTCTCACCTCAATTTTGATACCATCAACTTGCTTTCCAAGAAAGATATTGTGAGAGGCCTTCCAAGCTTGAAGTTCATCAAATATCATCTTTGTTCTTCTTGTGAGCTTTGTAAAGCTAAACGAAGTAGTTTTAAGACAAAGACTACACCAAGCTCTAAAAGACGGTTAGAGCTTCTTCATATTGATTTATGTGGTCCTATGTGTGTTCAAACTATCAATGGGAAGAAATACTTTCTGTTTATTGTAGATTACTCAAGGTACACGTGGACTTTTTTCTTGAGATCCAAGGATGAAACACCCGAAGTTCTCATCAAATTCCTTAAACTGATACAACGTGGTCTTCAAGCTCAAGTAAAAGTAGTACGTACTGACAGAGGCACATAATTTTTGAATTCAACTTTGAAGAACTATTTTGAAGTCGAAGGGATTGAACATGAAACATATATTGCTCGAACACCTGAACAAAACGGCGTTGTTGAAAGACGAAATCATACCTTGGTTAAGGCTACTCTAACATTATTATCCGCTTCAAAACTTCCACTATTCTTTTGGGCCAAAGCTGTGTCAAGATCATGCTACACACAAAACCGTTCCTTAATTATTTCAAGACACGAAAAGACACCATATCACATAATTCATGATCGCAAACCTTCACTCAAACACCTTCACATTTTTGGATGTACGTGTTACATAATCCAAGATGGTGAAAATCTGGATAAGAGGAAAGAGAAAGGTGATGCATGCATTCTAGTGGGATATGCAACTCAGTCTAAGGGATATAGAGTTTACAACAAGAGAACAAAATTGTTAGTCAAAACTATTCATGTCAGATTCGATGAATTACAAGAGATGTCACTTGAACAAAACAGTTTAAGTCCCGATCCACAACGACAAAAGACTTCTGTGCACAACCGCACGAAACTCAGAACTCAAGACCACAGCAATGAACCGTAAAGTTCAAAGCTGGTTCAACAACATGTTCCAAGAGCTGATATGATAGTGGACACGACAATTGAAGAGTTGGAACTGTTATATGGACCAATGTTTGATGAATATTTCACGGGGGAGAAACAAGTTGTATCAAAGTCTTCCGCAGTCACTCATGATAAGAATGATCATACCGATCATCGTCAACAAAAGGCTACAACTTCTTCTACTTCAACACGGGTTGCTGCAGATTTACCTCCTCAGAATATCACTTCAACAATCGATCCTACAACATCTACAACTACTGTTATTTTTCCAAAGAACACAAATCAAGCAGACAATGCATTATCTAACAATGACGATTTTCACAATCCATTTGGTACTTCGGTACACGAAACTAGAGAGTCTTCTACTCGCCATTTTGATCCGTCAAATATGCATACGTTCTATCAACGACATCCTTCAACACATCATTGGACCCGAGATCACCCTTTGGTTCAAGTAATTGGAAACCCTTCACAACCTGTTCGTACAAGAAGACAATTAGAAACCGATGGAGATGCTTGTACATGCTTGGATTGAATCGATGACGGATGAACTTCAACAATTTGAAAGACTCAAAGTCTGGGAACTTATTGACAGACCATACGATGTAACACCGTTAAATCATAGATGGATCTGGAAAAACAAGATGGATGAAGAAAACACGATCATCAAGAACAAATCTAGACTAGTGGCTAAGGGGTATGACCAGAGAGAGGGTATTGATTTTGAAGAATCATTTGCACTAGTAGCTCATATAGAAGCGGTCAGGATTTTCCTTGCTTATGATGCACATACGGGATTCATCGTTTATCAAATGGACGTGAAGACAACTTTTCGTAACGGTACTTTGAAAGAAGAACTCTATGTCACACTACCGGAAGGATTCGTCAATCCGCATTATCTTGACAAGGTGTATCGTCTCCACAAGGCACTATATGGACTAAAGCAAGCTCTAAGGGCGTGGTACGATGAGCTCTCGAAATTTCTGGTATCCAAAGGTTTCTCAAAAGGTTCCATTGATCTAACCTTGTTCAAATACAAATATAGGGATGACATTTTGCTTGTGCAGATTTACGTTGATGACATTATTTTCGGGTCTACAAAGACAAAACTTTCAAAATGGTTTGAAAAACTAGTGCACAACAAATTTCAAATGTCAATGATGGGCGAACTAAAATTCTTTCTAGGAATTCAAGTTCACCAATCCCCAAGTGGTATCTTCATTAACCAAACTAAGTATTGTCAAGAGATAATCAAAAAGCATGGTATGACCTCATGTGACCCCGTTGGGACACCATTATCAACCACCTCCCTAGACGCTGACTTGGAGGGAAATGATAGATCAAACGAGATATCATTCCATGATCGACCCCCTCATGTACTTGACAACAAGCAGACCCGATATTTCACATGCTACATGCTATTGTGCATGATATCAAGCCAGACCCACTGAAAATCACCTCAAGGAGGTTAAAAGGATCTTTTGGTACCTCAATAATACCATTCACTTGGGACTCTGGTATCCGAAGGAAACCAGTTTCTTTCTAACGGCATATTCAGATTCTGATCACGCAGGGTGTCTTGATAGTCGAATAAGTACTTCTGGTGGTGCACAATTTTTAGGACAAGATAAGCTCGTGGGATGGTCTTCCAAGAAGCAGGATTTCACGTCACTTTCATCAGCCGAAGTGGAGTATGTGTCTCTATATGTGTGTTGTGCTCAAGTTCTTTGGATGCGAACACAACTTACGGATTATGGCTTCCACTTTGATAAAGTACCTATGTACTGTGACTCAAAGTCGACCATCGCCATCTCCTGCAATCCGGTTCAGCATTCTCGCATGAAGCACATTGATGTCAGATACCAGTTCATAAAGGAGCAAGTTGAATGCGGTATCGTTGAATTATACTTTGTTGGAACAGATTACCAATTAGCCGACTTGTTTACGAAAGCTCTGTCGAAAGATAGGTTTGAGTACCTCGTTAGGCAAATTGGTATGAGATGTTTGACTCCAGCATACCTAGAGATTCTAGCGAAGGTGCATGCTTGATTCATCTATCAAACATCTACATGTAAACATCATTGAGAAAGAAAAATACAAAAATATAAAACATATAAAAACAAAACACAAAAATTAAAAATCTTTGAAAATCCTAAAATATTCTTCTCGACATGTCTTTCAGTATCGATAACATGGATGTGCCTAGAAATGTCGCTCAATAACGACACGGGTGTGTACATAAAGCTCGAATGAAAGTTGTAAATATTTTTGAAAACATGTCATTTCTATTTTTAATAAAGGAAAATGTCTATTTTGGATAATTTTTCCAACAACGGGTAGAGCAATCTATCTCGGGTTGAGCTTATCACAAAAAATTCAACGTTTTGAGCTCAACACCATGGCTTGTAATCACTTTCAGATTGCAACCCGGGTCTATATTCACGGGGGAGTGTACGCTTGAGTGCCCTTACCCTCAGCAAAAGAAGAGAACTCTTCTTACACTTGAGTGGATTTGTCAAGACATTCAAAGTCTATGAACTCAAGTTTATACTTTAGAAAAACCTCTTCGCCAAAAAGAAATAGAGTTTTTCAAAAGCGTTGAACACAATTTTTTCAAGAATTTTTCAATGATTATTCAAAATCTTTCAAAAATTGCATGTTCAACAACTCCTACCCTCAAAATGAGAAATGTGGATCACATCCTCACAATGAAAATTCAAACTGGATCAATTTTTGAGGGGGAGCATTCCAAATTATTTCATGCTAAGAAATACACATTTTTCTCCTGAAAAATTTCCAAGACTATTTTCGTGATATATTTTAATCAAATTTGGTATCTCTAATATCAAAGATTTTATATATTAGAGATAGGGGAGAAAATGTGATCTATTTTGCAAGACTCAAGCACTTTTAACTCTTACCCACATGTGCGAAACACTTTCAATTATCGATGCACATGTGAAGGGGGCGAATTTCTTGAAATCACTTGAAAGTTTATGGTTGTATGGTTACGACCTCATACCGATAACATCTTTAATTCACGACGTTATTGGTGTCAAAAGGTGGTTACGTATTTGTCCTATGATCCAACCAGAACTGGAGGGATCTTCCTAGGGACAATCCAATAGATTATTGAAGCCCTTAGGAAAGATGGAGTAGAATGTGAACGTAGCTGAATGCAGACTAAGTACGGAAGCTATAACTAGAACAATCACAACAAGGTGGCAGTAATGATGTCTTGGTAAGCATTGAAGGGGTTGAAGTATCAAAAAGAAATGTAAGGATAAAGGGTGTAAAGAAATTAGCCCTCCATACAACTTAGGCAGAAACCGGGTTAACACATCATGAAGACAACACATCATGGAACCAGTGATGTAATGCACAACCCTTTCCTAGCTACCCAGGCTTCTCTCAAAAGAAGTTTCTTTTATTGTCACGGAGATCAACACGACTTCTATTGACTTTCTCACTCCGAAATAGTTGATATTGAATAGGTGGCATCTGCTCCAGCCTCCGACCACTAAAAGTGCACTAATCGAGTCTAGAGCCTAGAAATCAATCAGATCTCGTTAGGACACACGGATGATTAACAAGAGATTCCTACGCTATATCCTTGCGATATTGCTAGAACACTCAGAGTGATACTACTTAGTATTCACAATGATGAGTGGAAATCCTTCCAGTGTTAACATCAAACAGCACTGCGGTAGGTCATATGTAAGACTATTTATGAATTAAACATGTGTAAAACTGAAAAGCAACAGTGGTTTGATTCTGAATTGATTCAAACTCGTTTCAGGTTTCTACGCAATATCTTTATGGTCTTGCCAGAACATTCAGAGTGATACTCATTAGTCTTCACAATGACGAATGGAAATCATTCTAGTGTCAACCTTAAACAGCGATACGGTAGGTAACTTGCGAGATTCTTTATGAATCAAGCTTGTGTCAACTGGAAAGCAACAATGGTATGATTCTTAACGAATCAAACTTGTTCCAAGAATTTGAATTGACGACTTTAATCAAGCGGATATCTATCCAATTGATTCACTCTTTATGTTCGCAGTCTTGATTTGAGACGGTCGAGTAAAGAGAATGGCTATTATAGCCGTGAAACCCTGTCAAGGAGGTTCTTAATTGAATCTACCTAATCACATCTACGATATTTAATATCGTGTAACGGTCTTCACCGACCTGAGGTAAAACGCTACCGATTTAGGACGAATCTCAAAGCCATTTAGTCCGTGTCTATGTTTTGTCTCAAGAAGGTGGCGTTACTGTGTACTCAGCAAACTCAAAGATTCAAAACCACATACTCATGCCCAAAGACATATTAACCAACCAAGAAAGCAAAAGTCTTCCATAACTCTGATGATCAAAATCTTCCTTAAACAATTAATGTAGAGGAATGACCTCTCTTCAAATGAGTTTGTAAGCAAGCTTTCAAGATGGTGCATAGTGTGAGTATATAGATGAAGACACAAGATCGCAAGATGGCAAAGACAAGTCAAGGATGATTTGAAGATCTCAAGATTAAATACAAAGTCGAAAGACAACAACAAAGGCTCAAAGATCACAACATGAAGGAACAAGACTACTATTACACGTTTTGACTCATTTATGGCGAGATTAGTAATCTCTATAAATCTCCAAATGTCGTAGAGGAATGACCTCTCATTGGGGGAGATTGTTAGCCTCAAAATATTGAGTCAAACAAGAATATTCGGCCACAGGATTTTATTGTAACATTTATTAGAACGTTGTAATAGGTAGTAGAAAAGTCGAGATTCACGGGCTTGTATTTAAGCTACTTAAAACCCAAAAGACAAGCTCGGCCCATTACTTTAAGCCCACACGCCACACTTTGGCAAAGGGTATTTAAATCACCCTCCTAGCATGTTAGGAGGGTGTTGGTCACATGTAATTTCTCATTCTCTCAGTCTAACATTCCACAAGTTTCCAACCAATTATCTCTACTTTCTCTCTCTAAAATTCATATCTTTTAATATTATTTTCTTATAATCAACCATGGTGAAGTGAATAATAATGGGAACAACAATTTCATTCGTGAATCTGATGTTCCACTTTTTGGCATTGTCTTTGGTAGCTCATTTTGGCCCGATGAATGCTTCCTTTTATGTTCACTTGTTTGGCCTTGTGATGATTTAGTTATTCAAAATTCATCAAAAATTGCTTTCCATACACAAACAAAAAAATTTGGTTTAGGTTTCAAGCACATTATCATATAGGATATATTACGGAAGTTGAAAGCAGATTATCATATCCGAGTGCGTAGGGGGGTTCACAACCGGGACGAATTAAGTCTAATAGTGGGTATACCCTATGTCCGAGTGCGTAGGGGGGTTTACAACCAAGGGTACGGTGATGTTCGCGGTTCCCTCAAGAAGGGAGATGGGGGGGGGGGGAGGGTTCATTTTCTCCACGGGGGCGAGTTTCTTCTGGAATCTCCAGCGGATTCCCCTGGCGTATCACTCTAAATAGATGCATAACTACAAGTGAACGATTGAATATTGTTAGTAAAAAATGGCAAATGTGTTGCTCCATACTCAATATAACTTTGTTTTACCCACCCTCTCTCCGGCTGTTCATAAATGTGGGGTATTGATCATCCCTGCCGAAGTAATTGCGGCTGATGCCTAAAGCATAAATTTTTTTCTGGCAATCCTTTGTGGAACATAATCCGGTGAGTATCCAGCATCCTGACATCGTTAGAATCATATGTATCATCCGGGGGTGGGTAACCAATGTGGACACTGTATTTAAACTCAAATGGGTTTGGAAAGACTACGAAATCTACATAAAAGAACCTATTGTACCAATTCTTTATAGAATTAAGAGACTTATTATAGCATTGTTGTACGGTTGGGGATCGTTTTTTAGATGACAACCTGCCATTGACTAGCTGGGGTGTGTAGAAGACTCTAATTAACGCTACGGACGGTAATACATTTAAGGTTTCACAACTGATTTCGAATTGATTTATTTTACATGCGCCAATGGCGTGGGGTTGTGTGATATGGAAATCATAATAGGTAAGGAGATCTACAAGGAATCTAGAGAAAGGAATGCAGTAATTAGCCGTATAAAAAAAACGGGTGTATAAACCGATTTTCCCACCTGGAAAATCGATGATCGCATCATCTTCCCCAGGATAAGTGAGATGTATCTCTAAGGGGATATAGTAATCGGAGCAAAACTCCATAAACTTATCCAGTGGATATTCATTTACCACGGACGTGATCATAGGAGTATCCTTAACCATGTTTTATATAAGCTTGGAGAAGGGCGCGGTGATCTAACCTGTATAACTGGCTGATCCGTGGATAAATAAGGTAGAAGGATGTATTAAGCAACAATGGCAGATGAAGTTTTGATAACTGTGTGTTTATAAGTCGCATTCCCAGCCTTATATAGTATTGCTTTGGGTCTGGTGCTTCGTTGGATTCTTGACACGTGGAAACCACTCGGTTCATCCAATCTTGAGGGATTTTTGGTAGCTGACAAGTCAGTGGGGCCCATAAGTCATTTAGGGGTCAGTTTTTTACGTGGCTCGAGGGTGGGACCCATTCGGTGCACTTTTTTAGAATATGACATGTGAACAGTCGCTTACATAGTATATAGTGCAGCCGTTTATTGACTATCATTAATGTACGTCTCACCCATGACACGTTCTCCGACGCACTTCCACTAAGTTGTTTTATCCTTCACAGTATGGTTGGGGAGCAATAGTTAGTCTAGAGGTCCCGCCTACGGCTGTAACAACTAGACTGGGGGGACATGATGACGTATAGTCCCTAGCCGGGTCTTGGACCCGGCCCACGGGTACTACCCCTATCCGTCCCAGCACAGATGGGTTGGATTAATGTTATTCTGGAACTATGGGTTTCTGATAATGGTGGCCGAACGTACTGTGTATGCCCCACGACCCGCCATGTATGGCAAGGGTTAGACCGAATTACTATCTAATTAGGATTTTGATTCACCCTAAAGCAAAGAGATATCTACTAACCATAGTTAGCAGATTGTGATAAACATAAAGATGGTAATTATCCTTTGCTTAGGGATCAAGACTCGGCAAGGCCCAACTGGGACTCTGTCGCATATATAAGGAACCCCCAAAAGGGTTCCACAAAGGTATGATTTACTTCATACTCTCATACCTCACCGATCTTACTAACCCTAAAACCGATTACTTACTCTCACTCGAGAGTCTAATCGTGGGATACGTTCCCACGGTAAGCCTGACAGCGTGTTGTTTAGTGTGCAAGATCTCAACCAGAATTTCACTTGGTGCAAGAGCCGGAGACTCGGACACCCGAATTAAGCCTAATTCGGGTCAAACAAGGTCCATCCAACTTTTGTATCAACAATTATATACACATAACTAACTTTTAGTTATCCACCATGAGATCACACACTTGCTTGTGTTTTGTTTTCAAGCGGAGTATTTATATTATAGTGTTGAATAAGTCAACTTGCAAGCATATTATCATTTATGATACCTCTATATATCATATACGATATATCTATCATATATGGTAAATGGATGTGTCATATATGATACATCTGTTCAACATAAATTAATCCTTCAAATTCGCCTTATGCTTATCCCACGACTTCAACAAATGCTTACATATGCGTACGCCTAAATCTCCACAATTACAACAACAACATTCTTAGCATGTGTTTCGTTATATGAATTAGAGAAGTATAACACATCAAATAAGTTAACACATCCATAATCACATCAAATAAGCTAAAAAAGATAAATTCATAAGATAAATTTTTTGTCATATTCAAATCTAAATCAAAATCTTATGTAAATTCGCATTAAATAAACTAAAAATAAGCATATATACATCAAATAAGCTAAAAGAAAATTCAAACGTTGATGATATTACTTTATATTACTACATAAATTGTAGAAAGAGATGATCGAATTGCGAAAGAGATGATCGAATTCGTGATGTAAATCGGAGATGGATCAATGTGTGTGTGTGTTGATGTGTGTTTTTTTAATGGAATGATAAATATGGACCGAGAGAAAAAAGGGATATGTGTTTTAGGTGGTGGGTGTTACGTGAGGCTGTGAAAAGACGGAAACATCCCTTCGCTCTTTTTATTTAATTTATTTTTCTTTGAAAAAATGATTAATTCGGGTCATGGTTGTTTGGTGGATTAGCGAGGATATGTTCTATACTATGCAAAGAAAATATAGTATTTTTTATAACCCTCTTCAACTTTTAATACAGTAAAATTATTGAATCGAAGCGAGAAGTTTTTTTATAATCTTGATACGGTTGAAGTGTTCACAGTCTCGAGAAAAGAAAGTGCCCTGAATAAAATATCAGAATTCTAAAATATGAGACATCAAGATCAAGTTGCAACTTTTAAGGTTTCTTTGTTCATTTTATAAAGACCATAATGCGTTTAATTTATGAACAACTTGTTGCAATTTGTTTTCCTCGTATCTTAAAATATGTATATTAACACGTACTAATATTGCTCGTATTCGCAATTACACATTGTCTTAGTCTATGCATCCCAACTAAAGTACCACCAACTCTTAACGTCATTAAAGATGGGATCAAGTTATCAGCTGAGGAAGGAGAAATGCTTGATGACACAGATGATGAACTCTCCGACCAAGAACTCGAGGCATATTAATCATACATGGAAAATATTCATGAGGTCCTCAACGTCATTGAAGATGACAATGGTCCTATCTTTGATACCGAGCCAATTGATAAGGTACAAAATGATGATGAATATAATATGTTCGGTGGTACACATGAGCATAGTGATCTACCAACAACAATTACTGACACATGTATGACGAAAACGATTGATAGCAATACCACACCTGATTCATCAGACATGTGCAGTAATGAGTTTGAGGATGATCAACATGCAAATGAGTATGATGATGCGGAGTGTGTCGCGCTTGCTAATTTAATTTCTAGTATACAAAAAGATGTCAATGAAACAAGAAAGAGTCAAAAGCAATTAAAGAAGGCAAACGCAGCGCTCAAAACTTTAAAGAAAGCAAAGCCGCTCTTATAAAATCTAGTGAAACCATTGATAGTTATAGGGCTCAGCTTCTTCAAAAAGACAAAGAGCTTGAGGGGTACAAAGGTCGTTTAACTAACGTTAAAAAGGATGATATTGAAAATAAATATAACGAAGCTCTTGCATTGTTAGCTAAAGAAAAACGTCAATATAATGTTTTCTTAAGTGATGAACGTCAAAAAACGTACCTTGCCACAACAAAAGTAAACGAAATTGAAAAAACGTACCTTGATGAGTACGAATGGACCGATCATGATTGCCGATTAATTAGGCTCGATAGTGAAGAGACGTCCCTGTTGGGATGAGGAGAGTAGATCACCGGTCAATAAAGATTTTGTGAAACCATATAATTATGATTATGAAAACAGTCTTTATGGTGTTTTCACTCCACAAAAACAAAAGTCTCGTGAGGAATTGTTTCTTGAAAGCAAACAAAGAAGAATTCAATGGAAGAAAATTCTTGCCATTATAAAACTAACCTTTCTAAATTTATTAACTATCTGCCTCTTGATGCCTCTAAAAGCAAGAGTAGGAAGACACTTGGTATTCTTAAACATCATATCGATAATATTCAAGTTGAAAGAGATTGGTAAAAACGTGAAAATAACAAATGGAAAAAAGAGATCCCTCACGATATAACTGTGCTTGTGAAAGAACTTTTAATACCGAATAAGAAGATAATACAAGAAAATGCTCTTGAATTTGAAAGATTAATTCGGTAAGAAATGTTTGATGATTTGAAATATGTCGAGTCTCTTGAAAAAGAAATTGATGAACTTCAAACTGACAAACCAGAGTTTTCAAATGAATATGATCTACTCTTAGAATTATGTCTCTCCAAAGATATTTTGTGTGTTGCTGTTACATCTTGTGCTGCTATAGATGGATATTCTGATGTTGCATGTAAATATCTTGCTAAGACCAAAGAGTGTGAACGTCTTGAAACTAAGCTCTCAAAACACAAAGAAAATGTTGATAAAAAGGCTTTTGAGTTACTTCAACACATAACTGATTTCCTTTAAAAACATTGTCATTCTCTTGAACTTGATTTCACGACAAAGTCAGAAAACGTCCAAATGATAATAACTTGCAAGAAAAACTTTCCCAAATGTTTTGAGAAATGAATGATAAGAGTATGAAAGTTATAGATTTGAAAGCTCAGTTACAAGACAAGGACATAGCGATAGCAAAGTTGAAGAATGTCGCTGCTAAGATGGATGGGAGAATTGTGGAACCTAGCGTTAAGAAACCCGTTGTCAGACAACCCAACGCGTAGAAAGTGACTAAACCCTCTGTCTTGGGAAAACCATCTTTTTCTCAAATTCTGCATTTGCAAAACCTGGTTTGCCCCAAGACGGATGGGAAGGATAGGTTACCACAGATTACTCCCAAAACAGATATTCGACCACAAAGCATTAAGAACACAAATGAGATCAAACTAGGAATGTATTGACATCCCACTAAACCCACACACAACAAAGAAAGTCAATCACCTCAGACTTCTAGAAACACTAATAGACGTGTGTCTTTTACTACAGGAGTAGTCCCCACTGCTAGTGTTAGCCAGCCTCAGCTTAAGAGCACTTGAATGAATGAAACGGTTTGGAAAAACAAGAGTCAAGGGAAGATAAAGAAAGTAGAAGACCACTCTAGGAATTTGTATGTTTCTAAGAATAAAACATCTGTAATCGCATGTAATGACGATTTGAATGATTTGACTTTGAATGATATGAATATTAAGTTTGTTTGTGTGAAATATGGAAAATGTGCTAATGCTAATCATGCTATGTGTGTTTCGAATAATGTCAAAGGCGTAGATACTAGAACTTAGAAGCAAATTGCGATGCCTATTAGTGCTAGTAAACCTAAACGCAAAGTGAACCATTCTGGTGCAACCGCCCCTAAGAAAAGTATTGCATCAGACTCCACCATAAAGAACACTAGAAGCAGAATTGGGGAATTATATGAGTCTGCTAGCAAGTCTTGGAAATGGTGGTTTGCTAATCAATTTACTCCACGATAAAAATGGATGCCTAAGGTTCGGAGAGAAATGTGACTACGAGTGTTAGCATGCCTTTAAGTGTTGAAACTAGGGAAACTAATGATTTGGATATCACAACTAACATGGAATTCAATTAAGCAAATGCTCTATCTTATTCTAATTCTTCTGCAGGTGATCGAAATAATTCTCCTCATACTGGACTCCGGGTGCACCAAGCACATGGTGGGGAATCTCAAGCTTCTAATTAACTTTGTGGAGAAGTTCCTGGGTACGGTCCGATTCAGAAATGATCAGTTTGCACCGATCATAGGATATGGAGATTTGGTTCAGGGGAATATCACGATAAAAAAGGTATACTACGTCGAAGGGCTCAATCACAATCTTTTCTCGGTTGGTCAATTCCGTGATGTAGATTTGGAGGTTGCATTTAGAAAGAAGACATGTTTTGTTCGTGATTATGATGGGAATGATTTACTCACCGATTCACGGTGAACAGATCTCTACATAATTTTACTTCAAGACACAACTTCCACAACTCCAATTTGCTTCATGGCTAAAACTTCAACGACTCAAGCATGGTTATGGCATCAACGTCTGTCTCACCTCAATTCTGATACCATCAACTTGCTTTCCAAGAAAGATATTGTGAGAGGCCTTCCAAGCTTGAAGTTCATCAAATATCATCTTTGTTCTTCTTGTGAGCTTTGTAAAGCTAAGCGAAGTAGTTTTAAGACAAAGACTACACCAAGCTCTAAAAGACGGTTAGAGCTTCTTCATATTGATTTGTGTGGTCCTATGTGTGGTCAAACTATCAATGGGAAGAAATACTTTCTGTTTATTGTAGATTACTTGAAACACCCGAAGTTCTCATCAACTTCCTTAAACTGATACAACGTGGTCTTCAAGCTCAAGTAAAAGTAGTACGTACTGACAGAGGCACATAATTTTTGAATTCAACTTTGAAGAACTATTTTGAAGTCGAAGGGATTGAACATGAAACATATATTGCTCGAACACCTGAACAAAACGGCGTTGTTGAAAGACGAAATCATACCTTGGTTAAGGCTGCTCTAACATTATTATCCGCTTCAAAACTTCCACTATTCTTTTGGGCCAAAGCTGTGTAAACAGCATGCTACACACAAAAACGTTCCTTAATTATTCCAAGACACAAAAAGACACCATATCACATAATTCATGATCGCAAACCTTCACTCAAACACCTTCACGTTCTTGGATGTACGTGTTATATAATCCGAGATGGTGAAAATATGGATAAGAGGAAAGAGAAAGGTGATGCATGTATTCTAGTGGGATATGCAACTCAATCTAAGGGATATAGAGTTTACAACAAGAGAACAAAATTGTTAGTCAAAACTATTCATGTCAGATTCGATGAATTACAAGAGATGACACTTGAACAAACCAGTTTAAGTCCCGAACCACAACGACAAAAGACTTCTGTGCACAACCGCACGAAACTCAGAACTCAAGACCACATCAATGAACCGTAAAGTTCAAAGCTGGTTCAACAACGTGTTCTAAGAGCTGATATGATAGTGGACACGACAATTGAAGAGTTGGAAATGTTATATGGACCAATGTTTGATGAATATTTCACGGGGGAGAAACAAGTTGTATCAAAGTCTTCCGTAGTCACTCATGATAAGAATGATCATACCGATCATCGTCAACAAAAGGATACAACTTCATCTATTTCAACACGGGTTGCTGCAGATTTACCTCCTCAGAATATCACTTCAACAATCGATCCTACAACATCTACAACTACTGTTATTTTTCCAAAGAACACAAATCAAGCAGACAATGCATTATCTAACAATGACGATTTTCACAATCCATTTGGTACTTCGGTAAACGAAACTAGAGAGTCTTCTACTCGCCATTTTGATCCGTCAAATATGCATACGTTCTATCAATGACATCCTTCAACACATCATTGGACCCAAGATCACCCTTTGGTTCAAGTAATTGGAATCCCTTCACAACCTGTTCGTACAAGAAGACAATTAGAAACCGATGGAGATGCTTGTACATGCTTGGATTGAATCGATGACGGATGAACTTCAACAATTTGAAAGACTCAAAGTTTGGGAACTTGTTGACATACCATACGATGTAACACCGTTAAATCATAGATGGATCTGGAAAAACAAGATGGATAAAGAAAACACGATCATCAAGAACAAATCTAGACTAGTGGCTAAGGGGTATGGCCAGAGAGAGGGTATTGATTTTGAAGAATCATTTGAACTAGTAGATCATATGGAAGCGGTCAGGATTTTCCTTGCTTATGATGCACATAAGGGATTCATCGTTTATCAAATGGACGTGAAGACAACTTTTCTTAATGGTACTTTGAAATAAGAACTCTATGTCACACAACCGGAAGGATTCATCAATCCGCATTATCTTGACAAGGTGTATTGTGACAACCCTGGTTTTGAGGTTCGTCACTTAGTTTTATTATGTGCTAGTTACGTGTCTTTATGTGTTTATGTGCTTATTGGTGTGTATAGATTGTGGTTTGGATATTGTTTCCGGTACGGGGTACCTTGTGAGTGAAACGATGTGTGATGATTTCATGTTCATGAGTTCACATGGTAGTGACTATGAAGGGAGATGGTGTTATTTAGTGGTTTTACGTATACGTATATGTATTATAGAAAGTAGTATTTTTACGATTTACGGTTTAGCATTTAGAGGTCTCGGATGAGGTGTTTAGTCATATGAATATTTTTTGGGATGGTTTTAAGTCTTTTAGGACTTAGTTATAAAGTTTATTTCAAAATTTGAGATTTTTTATAAAAGTGTATATTTTACGACTTTTACGGTAAAACGCGTAAATTTGACTAGTTTTACGGTTTTGAGGTTTTGGAGGCTTTAGGAGCTGGAATAAATTAAGGAAAGTTAAGTAATATTATTAATACATATATTAATAATAAAAAGAAAAAAAAACGAATTTAAGGGGTGTTTGGGTCGGTTTAGACGCACCAAAGAAGGGAAAAAGGAAAAAAAGGAAAGTGGGCTTATACTTGGACTAGGATTTTATGTACACCCTATATATTATATTATTCACTACCAAAATTCATAAAAATCCCTGGAGAAAAATCATAGTCGTGGGTTTTGGGAGAGTTTTTAGGGTTCTTCACAAAAAAATTAGGTTTTCTTCATCTTCCATTGATCTAAAGGTAAAACCTTCAAAACCCTTTTTTATTTAATTATTTTTAATGTTTATATGATCATCTTATGATGGATTTAGGTTAGGGTTTTAATAAAATTCTGTATTTTAATGAGTTCATAATGATTGGATGGTTTAGGGCTTGTAATTAGTGGGATTAGGGTTAATTAATGAGGTTAATTTAGTTAAACCCGTTTTTAAAAACTAGGCAGAATTTTGAGTCTATTGTTTTGATCATATCTAGAGTTCTATGAACATTCAAGATGCGATCAAACTAGCCCTGGATAGGTAATTGAGTTGGCTTTCTAAATCAAGAAACGAGAACTGAATTGGAGGTCGGGAAGTGGGTCAAAAAAAGGTTACAACAGTCGCAGGTCAAAACAGTTTTGAATTCAGCCTGTTTTCTTTTTAAGTTTTGAGTTGTTTGGGGTACTTAGGGTTGCATTGGGATCTTCTAACGAACATGAGAGATGGTTAATATATTGTATTAAGTATCTGCACTTGGGCTAAGGTTGTGGTTTAGGGTAAGATCCCTTAATTGTAACAAACTTTTAGTATGTTTAAAATCTGGAAATCTAGAATGACAAAAGTATATATATATATATATCGGGGCCTTAACAGTATCTTTAAGGTTAGGCCAAGTGGGAGTTGTTAGCCAACATATGTAAGGGTATGAATATTCCATTTACAGAAACCATGGGTATGTTTAAGTGGGCGTTTGACTTAAAGTTTTGAGACCTAAAAACTGGGACTGTTTTGTGTAAAATATGAACGAGATAATTATTAAATTTAACCAAGTTAAGGACTTGTTAGGGAAGGGTAATGGGGTGATTAGAGCTTATCAATGAGGTATTTATATGGGAATAGGCTAGATTTCCATCATAGGTTGATGAGCCATCTTGGTGATTGGTTCGTGTATTGATTATGTGTTTTTGGTTTGTTAGCTTTTGCTAGTGCGCGAAATTTTGGAGAAGCTCAATCAGGTGAGTTTCATAGTCCCATGTTTACTATTGATTTTGACTTCCAGATGGGATGGAAGAGACACTGTGTTGAGTTATTTATAAATTGATGCTGTGAATGTTTTTAAGGTTTGAGATGGACTTGTGTGTACATTATGTGATTAACTGCTATGTGATTCTTGTTTGTGTATGATTTGAAATTGGGAAAGGTACATAGGTGTATGGGCGCCTATGGTACCATGGTTGTTGGTAGGGCGTGATGCCTTGGAAATTATGGTTGTTGGTAAGGCGTGATGCCTTGGGAATTGTGGTTGTTGGTATGGCGTGATGCCTTGGAATTGTGATGATTGATTGAACTTGAATGCTAGTTGTTAATACATAAGTATAGCGCATTGTCCATACGTTATTGTGTTGATGGTTGTTATTCACAGCTTATAACTGATTTAGCGTTGGAGTCTAAACCTATGACTCTCACCAACTTTATGTTGACGTGTTTTAGTGTCTCTTTTTGGTGATGCTATGGGTAGGCATGAGAACTTAAGTGGCTAGGATTTGGAGAGCGTAGGAATGCATATAGAAGGATATCCCCGTTTCCTTCTTAGTTTTTATTTGTTCATTTAATAAGTGTCACAGTGGCACACATATGTTTGTTTTGGTTATGTTACTTGTTTGTCTTGGGTAAGAGGTAAGACTGTTACCTACTTACCTAGACTCCTGCATTTGATGAGATATTGTCATGACTTTTGTGTCACCATTTTATGACATTTCTTATTTCATATAGTTATCTCTATAGACACGCCATGTTGTGATGATATCCATACGTCGCGCCCCATATTCCGCCATGGTGGGGTGTGACAGAATGGTATCAGAGACAATGGTTATAGAGAATTAGGTTGCCTAGTCGTGTAGCCTAGTCTATAGCTTAAGGGTCCCTGCATATACGCGTCATAGGAGTATGTGTGCATTTTATAATTATTGATGTGTTTGGATGTTATTTATTGCGATGTTTTGACTAGTATGAATTGAACCGTAGTATGTTCATATTTAGTCACATGTTATTTTCTTTTCGGGTTTGTGACTAGTGCGGGTTGAACCATAATCATCCACGCTAGTCACTGTTGTATTTTGCTTAAATTGTACATTATAGTACATAATTAAGTACAAGGTAGTTTCTATCTTTTATCGAGTTATTTTACATACCTGAGGTATGTTATTTTTCTTTTGATGTTTAAGTCATATTCCCTAAGAATCGTGTGGTGGTTCGAGTTACTAGGAGTAGGTGGATAGGAAGGATTTTAAGTTGTTTCCACTCTTACGGGCGACATGACTTTTAACTGATTATGTTTCGTTTTGGATTTAGTCTATGTTGTTTTAGCTAGACTATGGATTTCGGTATTCCAAGAGTTTTATTATGTTATTTTTATAGTTGGAGTTTTAGACCTTATTGGTTATGTGGTTATGAGCTTATGTAAGTCGATGGATTTATGTGTTATATGTTGTATTGATTCTAATAAGTGTCATCATAGGAGGGAGTGCATTGGGGGAAGGGTAATTGTATAAGTATGGTGGCCAACATAGTTATACAAGTACCACAACTTCAATGGATTCTCAAGTATGATTGCATGAAAGAGGGTTAGTACATGCTTGTATATGATGAGATGTAGAAGTTGGGTATACGTATAATATATGGGTTTATGTAATGGCTGCCTATGATATGGCTACTGTTCTTTTTGTGTTATATGTTTTGGGTTATAGTTACGTTGTGTGATTTTGGGGTCACACGATATGGTTTGGTTTTGGAGGTGGGCATTATGCCTTGTTGTGGTACGGTGAGATGGTGATTACTCGTATGGAAAAACGAGCGTATAAAGCGATTGATTGACTTACGTGTATGATAACGAGTATGTTTGGGGGATTCAATAGGTATACATATGCGGATGTATATATACTGATTGATGTTATGTTATGATTTATGGTCGTTCACTAGTTATTATAACTTGAACGTACCTTGTGTTTGTTCGTGTTTTATGGTGCTGGAGTTTGATGGAGTTTCAACGACGTTTTGAATCTTTTGAACTGTGTCTTGTAGCGTATTCTTTGAGTTCATATTTCACGTGTATGTTTTAAAATGGTGTTCTTGGTTTTAAGTCTGTTGAAATAAATTGAGATTTCTTTTGGGATAATGAAATCTTTTGGGCTGAGTCTTACATTTCTTTTGATTGGTGTATGGAAAAAAAGGGTGACTTGGAAATCTACTATAGAGTTAGATAGTTGGTGGTATTCGGTAAAATAAGGGTAAGGTGTTGGAGTCATGTTTGAAACAAGATGTAACATAAGTTTCTTTTTAATCAACACTTAATTATTTCAAATTCTAAAAGACTTTCTTTAAAATAAAGCGAAGTAAAATTTCTTTCTACTTACATAGGTTATATAATTGGGTTTAACCGATCCACATCATTTATAATTATAAATACAAGGTTAAATGGAGTTTATGAATATTTCACATACAATTATATCTTTCATTTAAAAGGATTGCATTGATCACTAAGTCTATTCTTTAGTTTTTAAAACAACTAGCATAAAACTGTTTTGGTCATAACTTGTTCGTTTCTAGAGCTTTTTGAGTAATTCAAAAGCCAAAAATTATGTACTCGGAACGTACTTTTCAAATATTCAGAATGTATAGTCATGGGAGGTCAGTGGACTGGTCGGATCTGTTGTACAAGTGTCGGGTCCAAGGTTGAGTTTTGAATAGTAGTTTATTTTTATGATTTGGGATGCACGGGATGCCTAGTCTTTGAGTTGAGTTTGGAGTTCGTCAAGAGGGTTGTTTGTAGATGGTTTGAGTCACAAAGATGTGAGAGGTAATAATAAAAAGAAAAAAATATATATTCTATTAGAAAAGTCGATCTTTTGCACAGTTTAAATAATATGCCGCGGGGCGTAATATGTTTTGGTTGCCATTGGGTGTTTTCTTGGATTATTTTTCTTCGTTGTCATGGGTCGTTTTGAATTGATACATGTTTTGGGTTTGAGTTTTCTTTGGAGTCTCGTGGTTTTTGATTTGTTTGGTGCACGTGAAATGTCGTTAGTTGTCCGTGGGTTTGATTCGTCGATCGTATCTGGTGGACTCAGGATGTAGTTTTGGTTTTGTATTGTTTGGGAGCGTTGAGGTAGTCATACGAAAGACTTGGTCGCGCCTACACGATTAAGTAGGTGGCCATGAGAGAACGGTCGGAATGCCCTTAATGGGAAGGGAAGAAGTTCGTAGACGAACAAATGAGAATATATGGTCTCTTTGGAGTACCAGGGAGAGGAATAGAGATTTGTATAACATATGGATATTGGCACAAGTAACGCGCCATAGAGAGTGGTTAGAAATTGCAAGGGATTCAGGATAAAGGTTGAGTTGCCTGGTAGTAAATGTGATGTGTAAGCGGTTGAGTGGTCTAATAAGAGGGAGTATTGGTCTTATAGAATACGTGTAGATTTTTCGCTAGTAGAACGAGGTAGAAATTTATTCGTATTGCTTCTAAGAAAGGGTGCAAGGAGGACATAGTTGAGATTGCTAAAGATGTTGTATGAACGCTTTGGGTTTACGGTTATGCATTTGGCTTCGCCAAAGCACTAGCGGTTTTTATGGTGTCAATGAACCAAGTGTGCATGAACGTGTATAAACGAGTTGTCATCGGGAGCATCGACGACATCTTGATCTACTCAAATCTAAGAAGGAGAGTGAGGCGAAGTATGTGTTGGTTTTGGAGTGGAATTATACGTGAGATTTTCAAGTGTGAGTTTTAGTATTAAGTCTACCATGATGAGTAGTTAGAGATGATAGCATATCATGGAACCAGCGAGGGGCGAAGTGAAGAAGGATGAGGAAGCATTTTAGAGGCTGAAGAGGTAGATGGGATAATGAGCCGATCTTGGCATTATCGGAAGGACTGGATGAATTCGCGAAGCATGACGATACGTGGAGCAAGGATTTAGATGTGTACGAGAACGACAAAGAAAGGCGATTGCTTATACGTTGCAAGAACTGAAGATTTGGAAGAACTGGATAGACTTAGTTAGTGGAGCTGGACTGTTATATCTGCCTAGAATGCTAGAGGCATTTGGTGTACGAGACGTGGAGAATGATCTACGCGGATCATGAACGTCTCCAACATATATTCAGTCATCTTGATTTAACATTTGGCAAAGGTGATGGGTGGAGTTAAGTGATGAAAGAAAATTGCAAGGCCAAGTACCATCTGGGAAAGGCAAGCATGATTGATAAGACATGGAATAAGAAGAATGAAGTGAAGCTGAGACGAACTTGAACTATAGGGATGACGTATTAGGGTGGTTTGGATGAAGGATGTAGGTTGCGCGAGTTGAGTTGTCTAAAGCAGTGAACGCGTCAACATGTATGTTGCGTGGCTTGGACAATTATGTAGAGAAAAGGGACGTAGACTATACTTCCTACATAGATAGGAGTAGCTTAGAAAGGGGCGATGTAAGGACGAAGTTGGTGGAAGGGATACATAATGCGGTGGAGGAATAAGTAGGACGAGAGTTGGGTGATAGTCAATAGACAGACTAATTCATCTCACATTTCAAGAGGAATGAGAAGTCACGTAGTTGAGAAGTTGGAAGGATTGCGTACGGATGTGATGGAATAGAGGGTTTTGCGTAAAAGTTAGCCCGATATGTATGGAATGCCTTATGAGGGATAATGGCAATGGAAGAAACGATGGGAAGCATCACATCGTGATGTATGGTATGAGTTAAGGAGGAAGAAGGAAGTGTGTATAGAAGCGAAGCATAAATGAAATAGGTCGAGATAGGAACCGAAGGTAGAACTTTGGTAGAGCCTAATGAGTAGAATAAAGCACAAAGCAGGCTACTAATGTGGTAATGGTGTTTGTGGACGGGATGAGAGCAGCAAGGGATGCTATGTAGAAAAGGAGGAAACCACTAGATTTAGTGACAAAGTTATGTAGGGAAGTTTCACCCATAGTAACGGGTGGTACGTTTTGGTAAAATGGAAGAGTTGATGTAGAGTTTTGTAGGTCCGTTTATGATCTTTGGAAAGATCGGACCATTAGCTTATGAGCATAGAATTACCCGGGGGAAATGAGTTGTATACATGATACATTTCATGTATTAAGATTGGTAAAGGTTGTTTGAGAATGCATTTTGCATGTACGGTTATTCGGGACTTGTATTAATAAGAGTCTTCGTTTATATCAAAGAATCATCGGTGAGATTTATTGACTGTGAGGTCAAGAGTTTGGCAATGAGTTTAATTATTTTTGGTTTGTATATGTGGTATTTTGAAACTTGAACTAAAGTTCACGTGGGAATGAGAGGAGTTCGTTTAGAACAAGTATCCTCATGTGATTTGTTGGTTGTGTGTTGATCCTAAGGAGTAAATCTCGGGACGAGATTTCTATTAGGAGGGAGTGATGTGACAACCCTGGTTTTGAGGTTCGTCACTTAGTTTTATTATGTGCTAGTTACGTGTCTTTATGTGTTTATGTGCTTATTGGTGTGTATAGATTGTGGTTTGGATATCGTTTCCGGTACGGGGTACCTTGTGAGTGAAACGATGTATGATGATTTCATGTTCATGAGTTCACATGGTAGTGACTATGAAGGGAGATGGTGTTATTTAGTGGTTTTACGTATACGTATATGTATTATAGAAAATCGTATTTTTACGATTTACGGTTTAGCATTTAGAGGTCTCGGATGAGGTGTTTAGTCATATGAATATTTTTCGGGATGGTTTTAAGTCTTTTAGGACTTAGTTATAAAGTTTATTTCAAAATTTGAGATTTTTTATAAAAATGTATATTTTACGACTTTTACGGTAAAACGCGTAAATTTGACTAGTTTTACGGTTTTGAGGTTTTGGAGGCTTTAGGAGCTGAAATAAATTAAGGAAAATTAAGGTAATATTATTAATACATATATTAATAATAAAAAGAAAAAAAACGAATTTAAGGGGTGTTTGGGTCGGTTTAGACGAACCAAAGAAAGGAAAAAGGAAAAAAAGGAAAGTGGGCTTATACTTGGACTAGGATTTTATGTACACCCTATATATTATATTATTCACTACCAAAATTCATAAAAATCCCTGGAGAAAAATCATAGTCGTGGGTTTTGGGAGAGTTTTTAGGGTTCTTCACAAAAAAATTAGGTTATCTTCATCTTCCATTGATCTAAAGGTAAAACCTTCAAAACCCTTTTTAATTTAATTATTTTTAATGTTTATATGATCATCTTATGAAGGATTTAGGTTAGGGTTTTAATAAAAATCTGTATTTTAATGAGTTCATAATGATTGGATGGTTTAGGGCTTGTAATTAGTGGGATTAGGGTTAATTAATGAGGTTAATTTAGTTAAACCCGTTTTTAAAAACTAGGCAGAATTTTGAGTCTATTGTTTTGATCATATCTAGAGTTCTAGGAATATTCAAGATGCGATCAAACTAGCCATGGATAGGTAATTGAGTTGTCTTTCTATATCAAGAAACGAGAACTGAATTGGAGGTCGGGAAGTAGGTCAAAAACAGGTTACAACAGTTGGAGGTCAAAACAGTTTTGAATTCAGCCTGTTTTCTTTTTAAGTTTTGAGTTGTTTGGGGTACTTAGGGTTGCATTGGGATCTTCTAACGAACATGAGAGATGGTTAATATATTGTATTAAGTATCCGCACTTGGGCTAAGGTTGTGGTTTAGGGTAAGACCCCTTAATTGTAACAAACTTTTAGTATGTTTAAAATCTGGAAATCTAGAATGACAAAAGTATATATATATATATATCGGGGCCTTAACAGTATCTTTAAGGTTAGGCCAAGTGGGAGTTGTTAGCCAACATATGTAAGGGTATGAATATTCCTTTTACAGAAACTATGGGTATGTTTAAGTGGTCATTTGACTTAAAGTTTTGAGACCTAAAAACTGGGGCTGTTTTGTGTAAAATATGAACGGGATAATTATTAAACTTAACCAAGTTAAGGACTTGTTAGGGAAGGGTAATGGGGTGATTAGAGATTATCAATGAGGTATTTATATGGGAATAGGCTATATGTCCATCATATGTTGATGAGCCATCTTGGTGATTGGTTCGTGTATTGATTATGTGTTTTTGGTTTGTTAGCTTTTGCTAGTGCGTGGACTTTTGGAGAAGCTCAATCAGGTGAGTTTCATAGTCCCATGTTTACTATTGATTTTGACTTCCAGATGGGATGGAAGAGACACTGTGTTGAGTTATTTATAAATTGATGCTGTGAATGTTTTTAAGGTTTGAGATGGACTTGTGTGTACATTATGTGATTAACTGCTATGTGATTCTTGTTTGTGTATGATTTGAAATTGGGAAAGGTACATAGGTGTTTGGGCGCCTATGGTACTATGGTTGTTGGTAGGGCGTGATGCCTTGGAAATTATGGTTGTTGGTAAGGCGTGACGCCTTGGGAATTGTGGTTGTTGGTATGGTGTGATGCCTTGGAATTATGATGATTGATTGAACTTGAATGCTAGTTGTTAATACATAATTGTAGCGCATTGTCCATACGTTATTGTGTTGATGGTTGTTATTCACAGCTTATAACTGATTTAGCGTTGGGGTCTAAACCTATGACTCTCACCAACTTTATGTTGACGTGTTTTAGTGTCTCTTTCAGGTGATGCTATGGGTAGGCATGAGAACTTAAGTGGCTAGGATTTAGAGAGCGTAGGAATGCATATAGAAGGATATCCCCGTTTCCTTCTTAGTTTTTATTTGTTCATTTAATAAGTGTTACAGTGGCACACATATGTTTGTTTTGGTTATGTTACTTGTTTGTCGTGGGTAAGAGGTAGGACTGTTACCTACTTACCTGGACTCCTGCATTTGATGAGATATTGTCATGACTTTTGTGTCACCATTTTATGACATTTCTTATTTCATATAGTTATCTCTATAGACACGCCACGTTGTGATGATATCCATACGTCACGCCCCATATTCCGCCATGGTGGGGTGTGACATGTATCGTCTCCACAAGGCACTATATGGACTAAAGCAAGCTCTAAGGGCGTGGTACGATGAGCTCTCGAAATTTCTGGTATCCAAAGGTTTCTCAAAAGGTTCCATTGATCTAACCTTGTTCATATACAAATATGGGGATGACATTTTGCTTGTGCAGATTTACGTCGATGACATTATTTTCGGGTCTACAAACCCAAAACTTTCAAAATGGTTTGAAAAACTAGTGCACAACAAATTTCAAATGTCAATGATGGGCGAACTAAAATTCTTTCTAGGAATTCAAGTTCACCAATCCCCAAGTGGTATCTTCATTAACCAAGCTAAGTATTGTTAAGAGATAATCAAAAAGCATGGTATGACCTCATGTGACCCCGTTGGGACACCATTATCAACCACCTCCCTAGACGCTGACTTGGAGGGAAATGATAGATCAAACGAGATATCATTCCATGATCGACTCCCTCATGTACTTGACAACAAGCAGACCCGATATTTCACATGCTACATGCTATGGTGCACGATATCAAGCCAGACCCACTGAAAAGCACCTCAAGGAGGTTAAACGGATCTTTTGGTACCTCAATAATACTATTCACTTGGGACTCTGGTATCCGAAGGAAACCAGTTTCTTTCTAACGGCATATTCAGATTCTGATCACGCAGGGTGTCTTGATAGTCGAAAAACTACTTCTGGTGGTGCACAATTTCTAGGACAAGATAAGCTCGTGGGATGGTCTTCCAAGAAGCAGGATTGCACGTCACTTTCATCAGCCGAAGTGGAGTTGTGTCTCTATCTGTGTGTTGTGCTCAAGTTCTTTGGATGCGAACACAACTTACGGATTATGGCTTCCACTTTGATAAAGTACCTATGTACTGTGACTCAAAGTCGGCCATCACCATCTCCTGTAATCTGGTTCTGCATTCTCGCACGAAGCACATTGATGTCAGATACCACTTCATAAAGGAACAAGTTGAATGCGGTATCGTTGAATTATACTTTCTTGGAACAGATTTCCAATTAGCCGACTTGTTTACGAAAGCTCTGTCGAAAGATAGGTTTGAGTACCTCGTTAGGCAAATTGGTATGAGATGTTTGACTCCAGCATACCTAGAGATTCTGGCGAAGGTGCATGCTTGATTCATCTATCAAACATCTACATGTAAACATCATTGAGAAAGAAAAATACAAAAATATAAAACATATAAAAACAAAACACAAAAATTAAAAATCTTTGAAAATCCTAAAATATTCTTCTCGACATGTCTTTCAGTATCGATAACATGGACGTGCCTAGAAATGTCGCTCAATAACGACACGGGTGTGTACATAAAGCTTGAATGAAAGTTGTAAATATTTTTCAAAACATGTCATTTCTATTTTTTATAAAGGAAAATGTCTATTTTGGATAATTTTTCCAACAACGGGTAGAGCAATCTATCTCGGGTTGAGCTTATCACAAAACATTCAACGTTTTGAGCTCAACACCATGGCTTGTAATCACTTTCAGATTGCAACCCGGGTCTATATTCACGGGGGAGTGTACGCTTGAGTGCCCTTACCCTCAGCAAAAGAAGAGAACTCTTCTTACACTTGAGTGGATTTGTCAAGACATTCAAAGTCTATGAACTCAAGTTTATGCTTTATAAAAACCTCTTCGCCAAAAAGAAATAGAGTTTTTCAAAAGCGTTGAACACAATTTTTTCAAGAATTTTTCAATGATTATTCAAAATCTTTCAAAAATTGCGTGTTCAACAACTCATACCCTCAAAATGAGAAATGTGAATCACATCCTCACAATGAAAATTCAACTGGATCAATTTTTGAGGGGCAGCATTCTAAATTATTTCATGCTAAGAAATACACATTTTTCTCCTGAAAAATTTTCAAGACAATTTTCGTGATATATTTTAATCAAATTTGGTATCTCTAATATCAACGATTTTATATATTAGAGACAGGGGAGAAAATGTGATCTATTTTGCAAGACTCAAGCACTTTTAACTCTTACCCACATGTGCAAAACACTTTCAATTATCGATGCACATGTGAAGGGGGCGAATTTCTTGAAACCACTTGAAAGTTTATGGTTGTATGGTTACGACCTCATACCGATAACATCTTTAATTCACGACGTTATTGGTGTCAAAAGGTGGTTACGTATTTGTCCTATGATCCAACCAGAACTGGAGGGATCTTCCTAGGGACAATCCAATAGATTATTGAAGCCCTTAGGAAAGATGGAGTAGAATGTGAACATAGCTGAATGCAGACTAAGTACTGAAGCTATAACTAGAACAATCACAACAAGATGACAGTAATGATGTCTTGGTAAGCATTGAAGGGGTTGAAGTATCAAAAAGAAATGTAAGGATAAAGGGTGTAAAGAAATTAGCCCTCTATACAACTTAGGCAGAAACCGGGTTAACACATCATGAAGACAACACATCATGGAACCAGTGATGTAAAGCACAACCCTTCCCCAACTACTCAGGCTTCTCTCAAAAGAAGTTTCTTTTATTGTCACAGAGATCAACATGACTTCTATTGACTTTCTCACTACGAGATAGTTGATATTGAATAGGTGGCATCTGCTCCAGCCTCCGACCACTAAAAGTGCACTAATCGAGTCTAGAGCCTATAGATCAATCAGATCTCGTTAGGACACACGGATGATGAACAAGAGATTCCTACGCTATATCCTTGCGATATTGCTAGAACAATCAGAGTGATACTGCTTAGTATTCACAATGATGAGTGGAAATCCTTCCAGTGTTAACATCAAACAGCACTGTGGTAGGTCATATGTAAGATTATTTATGAATTAAACATGTGTAAAACTGAAAAGCAACAGTAGTTTGATTCTGAATTGATTCAAACTCGTTTCAGGTTTCTACGCAATATCTTTATGGTCTTGCCAGAACATTCAGAGTGATACTCATTAGTCTTCACAATGACGAATGGAAATCATTCTAGTGTCAACCTTAAACAGCGATACGGTAGGTAACTTGCGAGATTCTTTATGAATCAAGCTTGTGTCAACTGGAAAGCAACAATGGTAAGATTCTTAATGAATCAAACTTGTTCCAGGAATTTGAATTGACGACTTTAATCAAGCGGATATCTATCCAATTGATTCACTCATTATGTTCGCAGTCTTGATTTGAGACGGTCGAGTAAAGAGAATGGCTATTACAGCCGTGAAACCCTGTCAAGGAGGTTCTTAATTGAATCTACCTAATCACATGTATGATATTTAATATCATGTAACGGTCTTCACCGACCTGAGGTAAAACGCTACCGATTTAGGACGAATGTCAAAGCCATTTAGTCCGTGTCTATGTTTTGTCTCGAGAAGGTGGCGTTACTGTGTACTCAGCAAACTCAAAGATTCAAAACCACATACTCATGCCGAAAGACATATTCAACAATCAAGAAAGCAAAAGTCTTCCACAACTCTGATGATCAAAATCTTCCTTAAACAATTAATGTAGAGGAATGACCTCTCTTCAAATGAGTTTGTAAGCAAGCTTTCAAGATGGTGCATAGTGTGAGTATATAGATGAAGACACAAGATCGCAAGATGGCAAAGACAAGTCAAGGATGATTTGAAGATCTCAAGATTAAATACAAAGTCGAAAGACAACAACAAAGGCTCAAAGATCACAACATGAAGGAACAAGACTACTATTACACGTTTTGACTCATTTATGGCGAGATTAGTAATCTCTATAAATCTCCAAATGTCGTAGAGGAATGACCTATCATTGGGAGAGATTGTTAGCCTCAAAATATTGAGTCAAACAAGAATGTTCGGTCACAGGATTTTATTGTAACATTTATTAGAACGTTGTAATAGGTAGTAGAAAAGTCGGGATTCACGGGCTTGTATTTAAGCTACTTAAAACCCAAAAGACAATCTCGGCCCATTACTTTAAGCCCACACGCCACACTTTGGCAAAGGGTATTTAAATCACCCTCCTAGCATGTTAGGAGGGTGTTGGTCACATGTAATTTCTCATTCTCTCAGTCTAACATTCCACAAGTTTCCAACCAATTATCTCTACTTTCTCTCTCTAGAATTCATATCTTTTAATCTTATTTTTTATAATCAACCATGGTGAAGTGAATAATAATGGGAACAACAATTTCATTCGTGAATCCGATGTTCCACTTTTTGGCATTATCTTTGGTAGCTCATTTTGGCCCGATGAATGCTTCGTTTTATGTTCACTTGTTTGGCCTTGTGATGATTGAGTTATTCAAAATTCATCAAAAATTGCTTTCCCTACACAAACAAAAAAATTTGGTTTAGGTTTCAAGCACATTATCATAGAGGATATATTACAGAAGTTGAAAGCAGATTATCATATCCGAGTGCGTAGGGGGGTTCACAACCGGGACGAATTAAGTCTAATAGTGGGTATCCCCTATGTCCGAGTGCGTAGGGGGGTTTACAACCAAGGGTATGGTGATGTTCGCGGTTCCCTCAAGAAGGGAGATGGGGGGGGAGGGTTCGTTTTCTCCACGGGGGCGAGTTTCTTCTGGAATCTCCAGCGGATTCCCCTGGCGTATCACTCTAAATGAATGCATAACTGCAAGTGAACGATTGAATATTGTTAGTAAAAAATGGCAAATGTGTTGCTCCGTACTCAATATAACTTTGTTTTACCCACCCTCTCTCCGGCTGTTCATAAATGTGTGGTATTGATCATCCCTGCCGAAGTAATTACGGCTGATGCCTAAAGCATAAATTTTTTTCTGGCAATCCTTTGTGGAACATAATCCGGTGAGTA